>JARCFY010000016.1:39962527-42462527 GCA_029233225.1 Lepidodactylus listeri | reverse complement strand
GACTATCAGACTATGAAAAGCTGATAACACTGGATCAAATTCATGTATTTTGTTTAATAATTCAAACTAAAAAGTTTTACTTGCATTTTGAATAGATGTGCAATTGATTGTTAGTGTTTTGAATTGTATTGTTACTATCTTCCTTAGTGGGTCTTGTAAACTGCCATTCTGAATAATGCTTTTGTAGGGTGGGATGGGGGGCATTGGGGATGAGTTTATGGAAGGAAGAGGGCAGTGCCCTGAAAAGATTTGAGAACCACTGGGCTAGAGTGATTGGTCAAAGGAAGATCATTTTCACTTCCGTTATTAGTTGGTAAACTTGAATTAATCTGTCATTTTTACTTCTTTAATTTCAAACACTGAAAACCATAAATAAAAACGAAAGGTGCTTATTTTGTACATTTTAGTATGATTATGTAATAAATTGTGCGTGTATGTAAGTATATGCATTGTATTCTCCATTTCTATTGAGAACACTATAGCCCTCTTCAGATGTTACTTTGTACCCACATTGAATGTGTGCATATCCTATATGCACGCATTTCTAAGCATCCATGCTATCACTTCCAAATATGTTGGTGACATTGCTTCCAGAGTCTCATAGAATTGTTGTATTGGTTTCTGCAAAAACAAAAGGAGTGCTGTGGCATCTTTAACAAGTTTATTCTGCGAAAGCTTCCTGGAACCACAGTCCACTTCATTAAATGCATGAAGTGACCTGTCACTCCACAGCTATTTAGATATAGATATAGATATGAGGTACAGGGATCTTCTTGTTGAGAATACCTATGCATCTTCACTTTGAATTGTACGAAAGACACAAGAAACACTTCTGCTTTTCTTTTATATGTTTCTGAGATATGTGTGAACTGGGTTTAACTTTATAATTTAACAAGGTGGGGACCCGCGATACTCGCGGGGGGGAGAGAGAAGGAGCTCGCCCCCTTCCCGCCCCCCAAAGAGTCCCGGTGGGCCTCGCCAGGCCCGCCGCTCGCCCCCTTCCCCCCCAAAGAGTCCCGCCGGGCCTCGCTGGGCCTGCCGCTCGCCCCCTTCCCCCACCCCCCCTAAGAGTCCCGGCGGGCCTCGCCGGGCCTGCCGCTCGCTCCCTCCCCCCCAAAGAATCCCAGCGGGCCTCGCCAGGCCCGCCGCTCGCCCCCTCCCCCCCGGCAGTTCGTAGAGCGTTCCCTGCGCATGCACAGGGGACGCTCTTTTACTTTTTAAATCTCCCGAAAAGTTTTTTAAAGTTTTCAGATTTCTCTGCAAGCGGGGGGGTCACCCCCCACCTGCAGAACCCCCCCTCTGCCCTCCAAGTGCCCCCCCCGCGCGGATTTAGGTATCCGCACGGGGGTGGGCCACTTGGCTATTAGATATATAGATTAAAAAAATTACTTCATTGTACAGGCAAAGTAGTTATTCTTGTAAATATGGTGGTCCATTATGATTATGTGTATTATTTTGAAATGGTAAGAAGTTGGGGAGGGGGGGTGAGCAGCTTATGGTCTGTACTAATTCAGAGTAAAGGTACAGAACATCAAAAGAGAAACAAAACACATTTTTGTTCAGTTGTTTTCCTTAAATCATTTTGGGTTTATTAATCTTATCAGAAATATCCTGTAAGAGGATCTATATTGTCATCCTGATCATTCTCTTTCATTGAATATACAACCAGTTCTTTCCTGCTTGTTTTTGACCATTCTGAAGCAATGCTAATATTTACACTTCATGCTTCTCTCCTCTCTCGAAAGTGGAATCATTTCTTGGAGTTCTCTAGAAAGGAGAGGAGAATAGTGGCAGGAGAGGCAGGAGACAAGAATAGTGGCCCATAAGTGAGATCAAAATGGGATTCCAAACTGTTAAAAGTAATTAGGAAAGCATGGTGGGTGTAGCCTATTGACCCGTGGAGTACTAAAACCCTATTTTGAAAGGATGTAACCCTGCCGTGGAGGTAATTAAATTTAAATAGTTTTGTTTAATTGGCCAGCATTGTGATATCACCTTAGTGACTTCAGTTAAATCTCTCGCAGTAAGAAGTAATTAAAAATCACTTTTCCGCAATGATCTTTCCTCCGTCAAGGTCTTGCATTTTTCTACTGATTCTAAATTTGGCTTAGGTTAGTTTAAAGTTGTCAGTGGAAGTCTAGTATAGGCTATTGTGACACAATCCATAAAATGACAGTACAAATTTAAAAAAAAAAATCATGATGTGTTTTTTTTGTTTGTTTCCACATTCTAGCTTTTGCCTTTGGGGCATATATTGTCATCCATATGTAACAAAAACAGATCCATGAATATAATGAATTTAAAAGCCTTCCGACAAAACGGTGCTGAAAGAAGACAGTGTACTAACACACTGCCCATGATTACAGTTGCCCGCCTTTGAATTGGCTGTGCCTTTAACAGTAGTTTAATCTGTAGCTGTAAGGAGGGAATAATGTTCGTGTTCATACTGTGAAAAGCTTCACCTGCCGGCACAAGCCGGGCAACGGTGTTATTTTTTTCCCCCGAATGTGTTGACAGCTGTACAACCGAAGGCCCACTACAAAATTACACCCATAGTAGCCTCATGGGAGAGCTGGCTACTAAGCAATGAAAAATTGTTATTGCCAATGAAAAAAAATTAGCACCAGTATTTCCTTATAGATGAATTCTTTCAGAAGTACTGATGCAGCCTTTTGTTAGCAGAAGGGGCACTTTGGAGTTCGTCAAAATGATACTTTCCTAACTAATTACTATGATTTCCCCCCCAGCAGAATTCACTTTTACAGGGTGTTTTTGAATTTCAGTGATGTCTTTGTTTTGTTTCCCCCCCCCGTTTGATGTTATTTACCTGGGTGCCAAATAAGTTTAATGAGCGAAGAATAGTTTTACCATTTGTCTGGTCTCAGTGGGCAAACTACCACCCTCCGTTCTTTCGTGCTCACGCAATGGTCCAATCTGCATTGCTCTTTCCCGCAGCTGAGCCTTCAGTTCCACATCGTCTCACAAATTCCTGTCTACATTGCAAGCTGCCATTGCCTTCCTATTGCATCGACTCAGCATTGGCTGCATCGTTTTCTTGCCTTGTAGTGGCCACTCTGAGGTCACTACGGCATTCCACTGCGTTATCTGGATCTTGTTTAGAACCGTTCCAATTGCTCCTCTCTGCCCTTGAGATGCTGTGAGCAAAAAGCAGACAACTGGAACCGAATCCCCTCCCCCCCCCCAGTCATCTGTGTATTTAAAAGCAGCCAGGAAACATTTTTCTGCAATCATTTTTTTTTTTTTTTGCTGGTGGGTCAGAAGTAGGGTTGCCAAGTGTGTAATACTCACCGGTGGGGGGAAGTCCCCCGTCCGCTGGGAGCTTCCTTGGTGCGCGCGCAAAGCGTGCATGCCCGGCAATGTCACCAGAAGTGACGTCAGCACGTTGGGGGTGTTGCTAGGGCGACGCTCTGGCAATCGCCCCAAAACTCTATGGTATCATAGAGTTTTGGGGCGATTGCCAGAGCGTCACCCTGGCAACGCCCCCAACGTGATGACGTCATTTCTGGGTGACGTCATAACATTGGAGAAGTCGTCCTGGCTGGACGACTTCAGGGGCGGGGTTCCCCCCACTGGCCGAATGCTGGCCGGCGGATCGGGAACCCCTGTAGCGGGGGAACCCCTGTAGCGGAGGAACCCCTGTAGCAGGGGAACCCCCGTCCCCCGGGCTGACTTGGCAGCCCTAGTCAGAAGCATGCCCACCCAGCTTATTCACTTTCTACCCCCCCCCGTCCCCCTGCCAGGTTACCTCCCATTACTTTCTGCGGGGGGGGGTCGTGGGTGCCATTTCCTTCCCACAGTGTAGTGCCCTGCTGGCGCCCCAGGAGGCCTCCCCCCTCTTGCGCACACTCTCCCTCCTGTACCCCCACAGTTGCCATGGTGAGGACTGATGCAAACAGCTAGCCTTGATTCTGAGCCAGAATGGGAGGGAAAGGGGAACAGAGCACAACGGCGCCACAGCAGACTGAAACTGCTTTACAGAGCAGATACAGATTCAGCCAATGGCACAGCAGGTGAAAATGGGGGGGGGGGGCAACATGTGAAACAGTGATGTTACTTCTGGGTGTTTGCCTTTACTACAGAGATTGGGGAAACGCGTAGGGCGTCATCTGCTTCTCCTTCCCCATATCTCGCTCCCAAAAGCTCCCAGGATTGTAAGGCATAGGCCTGAAAACACTAGTGAATAATTATGATCTACTTATGTTACATGCTGAAAGATGGTAAAAAGCTTATGCTACAATAAAGTTTGTTATTCTTAAAGGGGCTACAGGGCTTTTTACTATTTTGCTATTTTTACTTTTTACTATATTTACTTTTTACTATTTTGCAGACACAGCTAACTCCTCTGGATCGATGATCATGCTGAAACAGTTCACAGTGCTGTCCATTTAATAGTAGATAGTAGTTTTAGTTATCGTCCAACAGTTTCTATGTTTGTCCAGTAAAAGCAGCTATTCACAGGCATTTGCAATTAAAATATAAGAAAGATTCCTAGCATTACATCTATTGAACTGTATGCCATCTGAAAAGGGCAGGGGAAGTAATCTCTGACTTGTATGCAATATCTGACACAAAGGAATTATGTGCTGTCAAGTCACAACTGACTCATGCTGACACCAGTACCATGGTATTTTCAAGAGAGGAGGAGTCACCCATAGGGCTGGGAAAAGCCCTATTGGGCCAGATAGGCTTTTTATACCAGGAGTCAAAAAAACGGCATCTGTTAACACCTCTCTATTAGCCAAGCTGGCATGGCAGGACACACATGGGAATAGACCTGAAAAGGAGCTTTCCTGTATGTTTGTGTGTGTGTCTGTATATGAGAGAGAGAGAGAGATGGTCAAACATCTTAACTGGCATACCCCATGTGCCCCTCATTCATCACAGGTTTATTTTACTAGTCTGGATTATGAATGATTGATAGCAATGGTCTAATATAATCGGGAGGGGGGGGCTACTTCCTTCTTGACTTAGTATCACACTTGAGTGGGCTTCTCTGTGGAACAGGATGCTGCATTACAGAAACCATTGGACTAGCCCAGTTACTCAGAACATCATATTTCAACATTAGTACAAGGCCCTCTAAAACCAATAAAATCATGGTCATGTAAAATAGTGAATCCTGAAGTGTGTGAGTCCCTGCCTGTTCAACTAGGATAGACCAAGCTATTTATTGATCAGGCTATCCCTGGCCTGTTTAAATAATATGTAATACTGTGATGCTACCAGTGATCTCATCAGAAATACCATGGGGTTCCAACTGACCCTTTCCCTACACACCACTAGCCCAACTGATCTGTACTACTGCAGAGATAGGAGGTAGCAGTGGTGGCATGTCATCTGGCCTGGTGGGAGGAAAAGGAGACTCAGTTTACCCTACCCTACTATGTTTACCCTACTGCTATCTCCTTCTTCGTTCTCCTGATACACTCTGGGAAACGTAGGCTGGTTTTACATCTGCCTTTCCTGCTGGAATCATTCTACTTCCAAAAAAACTCGCCCACATCTCTTTCAAGTGTGAATCTGCATTCCTTCTCAACTGTCCATATCTGCTAATTGCCCTCTAGCTCTCAAGCTGGCTTCACACCTCTGTAAACAAATCCTGTTCTTAACAGCACTTCAAAAGAATGACCCCTTTCACTCCAGTTCAGTCAGATGTGGGCATTCCCCTACAACAGCTTTGACACCAATGTGTTACCAGTGCAGGGAGCGCTGGAATGAAGCTGTTACAAAAATGCACATGTAAAATCAGCCGTAATTCCAAGAATGCATGAACATATCCCAGCATTCCCAAGGGTGGTAAAGTGGGGGGAGGCAGAAGAAGGGATGAAGGTTCCTCTCCGCCAGCAAGCTGGCCAACCTACCGACCACTCCCTCACCAGTGACTGCAATAGAAAAGTAAGTGATCTTTTGGATGCAACATTGATTAAGTAATTAACTAACACACATATGTCTCACCTTTCCTCTTGGTTCAAGACAGTTTACAATCATAGTTAAAACATCCCCAGCTAAAACCAAAGATAAAGCCCTATTTGAGGTTGCCTGGCTCTCTGAACTTGCGGTGTCGATGTTTCCCACCCCCTTTCACCCTTACTGGGCAGGTGAGGGAAGCAAACTCCAGCAATGGGGAACAAAGCAGGCAAGAGGAACCTCTGCAGAACAAGGGAGGTGGTGCCCGAGGCAGACAGGAGGTCATGCCATGGCAGAAGCCTGGCTTGGCACAGGCCCTGCCCTTCCTGGCTGCCTGCCAGGGTGTAAGAAAAGACACACTTCGGCAGGGCCCAGAAAGACACTGACCCCACATGCAGGGAGGCAAGCTTGGGCAAAGTGGGGTTTGTGTCCAGTGGTGGGAGAGGGGTGGGCAGGTGAGCAGAGCCAGGGTGGTCAGAACACCTCCAACGAGGGAGAGGCATGACAGGGCAGGCTTGGCTGGGACAGAGGCAGAGGAGGTGAGATGGTTTCCCCAGTCATGGAGAGGCACAAGGGCAGAGGGGAGGTCCAGGGGGAGGGAGCAGCCTGGAGAAGAGAGGACTCCTTTTGGGCATGAAGAAAGGGGAGTAGAGCAACTTCCCTTTAAATAAAGCCACTTCCCAGACAGCCAGGGAGGAAGAAGGCTGGAGGGTTACTTGTGGTGGGAACCAGTCAATCAGGGTAATGGAGCAGCCACTGAGGCTAGTTCTCTCAGTTCTCAGAACTCTCACAATTCTCTCAGAACTCTCTTATCACCACCTGCCTTACAAGGTACCTGTTGTGAGGAGAGGAAGGGAATGTGATTGTAAGCTGCTTTGAGACTCCTTTAGGTGGAGAAAAGGAGGTTTTCTCCTAAGCCCATTCTGAGGCCGGGGAAACCTCCCTGGGAGGAGCGGTAAGCACAGTGGAGGGTGGGCCAGCTACTCGAGATCAGGGCTGCCCTTACAAGCCTCAAATCCCTCTCCCCTTAAAGGATGCCTACCACTTCAACCCCCTCAAAAGCTTTGAAAATAGTCAGGCTGTCCAGCACTTCCTGAAGATCTCCAGGGAGGGTGCCCACCTCACCTCTGCAGGGAGCCCATTTCACAGAGCTGGAGCTATGATGGAAAAGGCCTTGGCTCTGGTCAATGCCAGATTGGCACGATTCTTCAAATCTAAACTAGAGAAGAATTCAGTGGTCTGTAATCCATGTGAATTGCTGAAGGTGAAGGGTCAAGCTACTTCACTCTCATGTACTTTACTCCTTTGGTGGAAAACTTCTAAAATGGCTCTCGTGGGTCCTGTTTATACTATAACATTTCTTTTACAAGTAATGAAATTTAATGTTCATTTAGTCTATTAAGCTTATGGCTCTTTATCTTGTTGATAGGAACTCAAGAAACTTGAATTATATTCTAAGGTAACAAATTCTGTAATAAAACAAATAATCAAAGTGACAGCTGCTATTTTGAAAGCTACCTTCTCACTGTTACAACCTGACTTTCTCTATTAAAGTAACACTGGCAGTATATTAGTGTTTCTGATGACAGCCATAAATGGATGATCAGTTGATCAGTTTGACTCTTAGGATACCTTCTTGATTCATTTCCAAAGACAGAGCGTTATTTTTGTTCGTATAGCAAATAAACAGAGTCTTGTGTCATCTTAAGTTGTCTAACGAAAGAATTAGCAAATACATAATGATATTTTACTTGATTATCAATACTTTGATGTCTCTGATTTGTTATGCTTGAGGGCAGGCATGTACATATTTTTAGACTGAAAAAAGAATCAAAAATGGATGACAGGAATCCATTCAAAAATCAACATTCATAGTGTTACTCTGTGTGTGTGTGTATTCCTTTCTTTGATGCTAATTCTAGCATCGGATAACAATATGAAATCTATGTTCTGTAGGGCTGCCAAGTATTGAAAACTCACCGGTGGTGGGGGGGGGGGGGAGTCCTCCTGCCGCTGGGAGTTTCTTCTGCCCATCGACGTCACCGGAAGTGACGCAGTACATTGGGGGCGTTGCCAGAGCGTCGCCCTGGCAATGCCCCCAACGTGCTGTGTCACTTCCTGTGACATCATTACGTCGTCCTTGCTGGATGATGTCGGGGGTGGGGTTCCTCCCGCTGGCCAAATGCTGGCCAGCGGATCGGGAACCCCTTTAGCGGGGGATCCCCCGCCCCCCGGGCTGATTTGGCAGCCCTAATGTTCTGTTTCAGAACTGATGTGTATTATTGTGTCCACATCCACTCCACGCAGTGTTACCAGAACTGAGAGTCATGCCATCATTACAGTGATTTCTTTTGAAGTACAACGTTCTTATACATACTTCAGTAGATTTCATTATGGTGCAATGTATAGTTCTCTCATCTCATAAATCTGAATTCTATTTTCATTGTTGGTTCTACTCAGAACTTGATGGTGACACTCATTATTTTTGTCTACTTTTTACCATTTGTATCACCCTAAAATCTAATTTGTGTTTAACTTTCCCTTCCTGTCTTTTCAATATTCATATCTTGTCAGACCAAATCATTCTGTTTTTTTTAAAAAAAACATTGTTCCTTGGGACTTAAATTATCTTGAGACCACAGTTTAACATTCCAAAATAGTATTGGAATAACACTGGCTATATTTTCCCAGTTTAGAACAATGACTGACTAGTGCAACATACAGTTCAGAGATAATAGCTAATTTGGATTTATGGGGTTTGAGAACATTTGTTAAATCTAATAGTAGACAAACACTGCAGATTTTGAATATATTACTACATAGCCACAGTTCTAAAGATACAAACCTGTTTCATTTTCCTATTTTCATAGGAAACCCTAGTTACTGTAGTTCTGTGAAACAAAGAAAGGGGTTTCTAAAGAATTCTTAACACTAATACCAAACTAACATTTTCCAGGATCCTTTACAGTTATGATGATATACTCATATACACATTTTAGTACAGAAAGGAGCTCAGACATCTGTGCTCTTGATTTGTTGTACTTTGAAATGCGGAGTGCCAAAACCTTATTTAAATTATCATGTATCTGAAACTTATCAAGTTTGGAACATTGGCTGCTGGTTTACATAGCTATATCCTAAGTCATCTCCTTAGACACAAGGTGATACTCATTTTCACCAAATGAGAGACTCTTGGTGCTATCCTAAGCCCCTCTTACTGTCTTCTACTTAGAAGGGTGTGCTCTGCTTTGGATGACACACTTTTTTGTGTAGCTATAAATATACATCTGATTAGATGAAATTAGTGTATTGTTAGATGAGATTAGTTATCAATTATTATGTCTTATGTTCCCAAAGTGATTTTAAGGCTAATTCTGATTCTTCTGAAAGATCTAGAAATAAACCTAATTACTGCTCCAAAGATGCCGCGCTTCATCACTGGTGGGAGAGAAACATGACATTTTTCACAGTAGGTGGCTCAGATTTGGGAAGTCGAACAATGGCAATGTTAACTTACTATGTTAAGTTTAGGCAGTCCATTCAGGTGATGGATAGATTTCAACAGTATTGGTTTATTTTTATTTTGTATGGGTTTCAGAGCTTATAACTTGTAAAACTCATCTTTTCAGATATTAATATGTTCTAAACCATGTAAAATACTCTGCTCTTTCTTTGCCTATGTGTCAAGTACTATGAGATTCAAATTTTAATTATGTATTATTATTATAAATAAAGAATTATTTTTAGAACCATCTCTGATTTTCCATGTTCTAAACCATGTAAAATACTCTGCTCTTTCTTTGCCTATGTGTCAAGTACTATGAGATTCAAATTTTAATTATGTATTATTATTATAAATAAAGAATTATTTTTAGAACCATCTCTGATTTTCCATGTTTAAAAGGATGCATCCGCAATTACTTCAGATTAAATCTTTAATTGTATCTTTATACAAATTTATGTAGCATTCCAGTTCTTTTCTACTTTAGTTCTGGAATGTTGCCATGTTATTCACAAAAGTAGTCTTTGTCGTCTAACACACACACACCCGTTTTTTGCACTCTTTTTAATATGCAGAATTAGTTTGTACACATGGCAGCTTCAGTGACATGAAGGAGCGCAGCAGCTCTGAAGGGATAATGACTTCAATCTGCAAATTAAATTTTCGCTGCAGAGGCCTTGACACAATAGACTGTAATGGCTCCTTAATGATCCCCAGATTATGTTAATATATAAAGTCTGAAGGAATTTAAAACCCAACATAAACTTTAAAACAATCATTTTCCTTTTCAAATATTCACATTTGTTTAGATTTTCCACAAACAGAAGTGCTTAAAGAAATAAACAAGATGGACATAAATTAAATGTACAGAGAAAGCTATTTAAAATTAACGACCCACTTGTTAGTAATATATGATTTACAAGCAGGGAACTTGCAAAGACTTTCAGGGGCATCTAATCTCCCCCCCCCCCACACACTATTTACTCTCTCCCTTCCCTCTAAACTCCCATAGCAATTTTATCTTTTCTGCTATCCCCCTATCTTCAGCTTTCCCTCCTTCCTTCCCCTGGCAGCCTGTACATGGGGAAACTATGGCCTGGCTGTGTGATGCTGGCTGCTGGACAGGGCCCAGCTGCACAGTGGGGAACCTGTTCCTCACTTTCCTCCTCCCCACGCTATTTCATCTCCCACCCTGGAGACCTTTCCCTGCTTCCTTCTCTCCTTCCCACCCACCAACTAACCTATCTTTTATTTGCTCCCCATCTTCAGCTACATTTATTATTTATTTACTTCATTTATACTCCACCTTTCTCCACAATGGGCACTCAAAGCAGCTTATGTCATTCTCTTTTCCTCCATTTCATCTTCAGAAACACCCTGTGAGGTAGGATAAGGCTGAGAATGTGTGATTGCCCCAACTTTACCAAGTGAGTTTCTATGGAAGAGTGCTGATTCCAGTCTGGGTCTCTCAGATCATAGCATGAAATTCTAACCACTGTACCACACTGGCTTTTGGGGGTGGCTGCTGTTGAAATGTAACAAGGCTTTCAACTAGGAGCCGCCGCCAGGGGGGGGGGAATTGGACATCGCCCTGGTCCTGCCGGCCGCACCCCCTTGCTGCCTCTGTTTGCCATGAGAACTCTGTATGATTGAAGTCACCATCTGTTGTAGTACATTGTGTAGGATGTGGTGTTAGTTTTAAATGTTGATTTTATATTGTAAACCTTGATGGTGTTTTTATGCTTGTTAGCCGCCTTGAGCCGGTTCGCTGGCAAGGCGGGATATAAATGTAATAAATAAATAAACAAGCAACCATGCTTGGGTAAGTCATGGATATCAAGCGGTATTTGTCTGCTTTTGCTGCCAGTTCTAGCCCCTTTGAGTCCTCCCTCAAAGTCCAAAACAGCCCTAGAAAAGGCCCTCCCCCATGCTTTTTACTGACAGAAACCAAGACTTGAAGGCTGGCAAGACTGTTGTGGTTGCCTGGCAACTCCTACAATGGCCACTGCAGAGGGTATTCATTTCTTAAAGGAACAAGTACTACTTCTATTATTGGGGTGGGGATTAAGCCCCCAGTGTTGTTGTTGTTTTAAGATTTCAGACTTTTCTGCAAATCTGTGGCTTTTTCAGGTTTGTAGAAAGATCTGTTTATGGCTTCAGTCTCTGAATTTTAGTACCCACAGATCTGGTTATATTGAGAAGTAGAAATGTTGATCATAATGGTGTTATCTAAAAGTCTATTATGTTCACTGTTTTTCTAAAAAATATGGGAAGAAATTACTTGTTGTCGTATGTGACAACTGCTTTTAAGGTGTGTGTGTGGGTTTTTTGCTGCACAGCTGGCCTTTGGTGTGGTGAGTCTAACTCATGTTATATCTCTGTATGGTGAACTCATTTCTTCAACAAAAAGGAGGTCCTGGGTAACAAGTCAAACAGAGTCAGGAGCCTATCTAGTAATATCAGGACTGTTTACCAGGAATTGGTTATCCAGTGGAGTTTGACCTTTGTTCAGAGCTTTTATTCCTCTGTACTGTATCTCAGAGGGAGATTTCTGCCTCTGTCCTTCTATGGGATACCCACCTCAATCAGGTTCTCTGTAGAGGTAGCATAAGAATTTTCCAAATGAATTTCACCCTCCCATTCTTTGGGAGAAGATAATAGGATAACATACAAAATGGCAGGCTGATTGCCTGATGTTTATATATCAGCTTAGATCATATCTAAGCAGGAATTCTCAATAGCAGACAACATACAAGTGGAGAACCACAACAGAACATCGAGGATTGTTTGCAGGTCACCCAAGGCATGGCTGTTAAACTTAGAAAGTCAACAGAACTGCTGTATTTTGGCTGGCCTATGGATAGTTAATAAGATTTCTAGTAAGACCTGTAACTGCTTTATTAACAGCTATGACACCCACCTTGTAAAGTTAGAATAAGATGGATAACCACAAAGCAGGGCATAGTACTAGTCATGCAGGTTCACACAATTTTATTTCTACCCATTTGGTTTCTTTTCCAGCAAATTTCAATTATATGATTTTCAGTTTTGATACTTTCATTCCTCAGAGGAAATCTATACACATCTTGATCTTTCCACTGTACTAAAAAAAAGATAAGTTTTTCCAAAGTCGACAGCTATAGATTCTTAGAGGCTAACAGTCTATTTTTTTGGCTCTGCAGATAACTAACTTTCACTACCAATAGCTTCAAAATGTTTTGAGCATTTGCAGTCTAAAAGAGCTGATGGATTAAAAAGGAGGAAAACCACAGCACATTCAATAGGAGATTAATATTTCTACTGTGATTGAAATGGGCTTTTTCTGTGATTCATTGAAATAGATCTGCACTGTATGTGTGGGAAGGAAGAAAATGTTTAGCGTCTTTCTCTAAATTTAGGAGAAAGTCTAGATTTAATCCTTATCAGGAAGTGATTAACTCTGGGTGTGTTGCAGGAGGTGCATGTCTCTGTGTGGTTAAAAGAGACACTTCTTGAATATGCACAATAAACAACAAAATGAAGCATATATCCCATTATAAGCATACTGTAGACTAAATTTTCCCAATACAACAATGTGCCAATTGTGTCCATTACAGGGTGAACTTCCAGGTTTTGTAGGGACTGCAGAGAAAGAATGGTATAAATTAGCTGGCAAGCAAAGAATGCTTGGTTGATGTACTGTGTTCTGCTTGAAGGGACACTGCATTTATACCCCTGGTGTACCATGAAGATTCCATAAAAGATACTAAAGGTTTGTTCAAATTGTCTGAACTCTCTGTTTGGGGAAGGGTAACCCTGTAAAATGAAGAGTTCATATTTTATTTTGGGCCTGACTATTGACATCAGATAGAGACAGTAAATCATCAGCATTAGCAATTAATTTGTACTCTTCCCTCTACATTTTAGTTCCATCTACAGTCTAGTTTAACAGTAAGCATCACCAGGGGTCATTTTGTAGAAAAAGAGGTGCAGGAGCTCGTTAGCATCACTCATCAGCATAACTTATTTGCGTATGCCACACCCCCTGACATCACCAGAAGTATATCAGAAGGCAGGAAAGAAGAGAGAGAGAGAGAGAGAAAGAAAGAGAGAAAGAAAGAAAAAGAGAGGGAGGGAGGGAGGGAGGGAGGAAGGAAGGAAGAGCTGGCAGAGAGGGGACTGCTACTAATCCAAGAAATACCACTGTACTGGGAGGATAGCTTCAGTGGTGCCTGAAGCGTTCAGAAGGCTGGTCGGAGGAACAAGGACCTTTCCAGGGGACGGGGTCATTTTGCTGCAGCCATGACACAAGCAGGCATTCCCCCACTGGGGAGGGGGGGCTGGCATCAACTCCCGGAGCTGAGCTCCCCCAGGCTGTTGCTCAAAATGACCCCTGAGCATCACAATATGAAAAAAGAATCCATTTCCATTTAGTAACAGTTACATTTATATAGTTCACTAGGAATAAGGCCCATTGTGGAAATAAAGGCTGCAATCACACACACTTAATAATCCACTTTCAATATACTTTCCAACTGGATTTTACTGTGTGAACGGGCAAAATCCAGTTGGAAAGTGGATTGAAAGTGGATTATTTAGTGTGTGTGACCTCAGCCAAATACAACACGTTCTAGAAAGAGGTTCTGTGAGAGTGCCAAGGACTTGGGCACTCAGCATCAATTTGCTGTGGCAATCTCAGCAGGGTATAAGGACACAAGAGTCCACCATTTTCTCCAGGGGAACTGATCAAGGCCATCTGGAGAGCAGTTGTAATTCTGAGTGATCTCCAGCCCTCACCTGGAGATTGGCAACAGTGGTTCCCCAAAGGGAACAGCTGGTTTGGAGGGCAGAGTCTATGGCATTGTACCTGTCTGAGGCCCCACTCCTCCTCAAACCTCACCCTCGCCAGGCTCCATCCCTCAAATCTACAGGAATTCCCCACCTGGAGTTGGCAACCCTATCTCCTTTCCAGCCAAGCATCAACCTACCTTTATATTCCCCTCACTGTTCAGCTTTCCATCTCCCCCCCACACCTGCAGCCTCTACTGTGCTCTGAAGCCGTCTGCCACGTCACATTGGTTGTCATGGGGGGCGGGGGGGCATCTCAGCAGGGTATAAGGGCACAATGAGTTTTCTCCCAAAGGCCAAAATAGTTGTGGAAAGGGCCCTTTACTGACAGAAACCAAGCTTGGTTGACCAGCAGCAGGCACCGAGGGGAAAGTAGGGTTCCCAGCTCGGAGTAGGGAAATACCTGGAGATTTGGGGGGGGGGATCCTGTGGAGGGCAGCGTTGGGGGTGTGTGTGGAAGGACTCAGCAGGAATTTCTCAACCTGAAGCTGGCAATGGACTGGCCCCAGTGACTTCCTCACAAAGGCATAGAAAGGGTTTTGTTTCTTTGTCTTTTTACTGACAGAACCAAGCTTGGTTGCTTACCAACAGCCATTGAGGGAAAAGTTAGAATGCTTTGGCCGGTGGCCTGTATGGCATTCTATTCAGCTGAGACCTTTCCTCTCCCCTCACCAAACTCTGGCTTCCTCACCTGGAGCTGGCAACCCTATGAGTTCCTCACAACAGCCACTGAGGAAAAACTTTGTCCCCCACGGGAGTTGAGCAAGAGAAGTGTCTTCATCGGGGGAGACAGTGCTTCTGACAGAAAACAATGGCTGAAAGGGGGGTGGGCGGGAAAGAGGTGCAGACCCAGCATCCAGCCAATGGCATGCGAGTACTCTTGAGTGGTGACTGATGAGCCAATGGCTGAGGGAGAGCAGTTTATAGCCAATGAGAGCGCATAGAATGTTGCCACCCCGCCTGGCATTTATATAATAGGGACAGATAGGCTTTCAGGCAACACAAAGTTATATTTAAAAAATCTCAAAGTTGATCTAAACAGTATGCAGTCCATTGCAGTCATTAACCTTTGCTTCATCAAACAAGAAGCAAAAGGCTCCAATGCTAGGAAAGACAGTTGGGGACATCTGGCTTGTTTCTTTATAAAATGAAATCAAAATATACCCGGTTAGCAACCAGTCTAGAAACTTGTATTGTCATGTGCTACTATAATCCATTTTAAGCAAGAAACAGGAAATTTGATTTCTTAAAATGTATTTGTGTGCTATGATGCATTCAACCCTGCCTCAATTTCCCCACTATGTTATTATGTGCTGCTATTTTACTATTTTGTCCATCCTGTGTATATATGCAATAACCATATAATAATGGCACTTGACATCTGGCCCATCACGTAATGCATGATTAGTGAGAGAATATATGAACAGCAAACCAAACAGGATTCAAGGTATCTTGAACTCTAATTCTATTGTTAGGTTGCACTGGTAACACTTGCCCAAATGAACTGTGCTGCTTCTGACCTAGGTCTCTAAGGAGATTTACACAAAGAGAATAAACAGTGACCCCAACAGTAGAAAGGGAAATGGTGGTATGCCATTTGATGCTCTGAACGTCATAGAGTCTGCCCTTCTGCTGCTGGATTACACAAAAGCAATTTCTTGGATAATAGTTCCTTTCACTTCCAAAAAATTGTCCTCTGGGAAAACTGAGATCATGACTATTAGTATTCCAACAGGATTTTGTTTGAGAGAGTTATTAACAGATACAAACCTGTGTTACATTATTTGCATTTTAACCTCTGCTTCCTTTCTGCATAAAATGAATGTTCGTTCCTTTTGAAAAATGAAATCACTTACTGTAAATACCCAGTTTTAGTATTGTTAGGTAAGTTACATGAGGGCAGAAAAGCTCAGCTATGAGATTTGTTGCTTTAAAATGCCGACTGGCATTTTGTCCTGTCTCTCACAGGAAGTGAATTGCTTTTATTAACTTTTGCAGGGCTAATTTCGTAGCAGGAGCTCCTTTGCATATTAGGCCACACACCCCTAATGTAGCCAGTCCTCCAAGAGCTTACAGAGCTCTTCTTACAGGGGCTACTGTAAGCTCTTGGAGGACTGGCTACATTAGGAGGGGTGTGGCCTAATATGCAGAGGAGCGCCTGCTACGAAATGAGCCCTGTTGTTATATCAGTATACTACTCTAATGTCTACCGCTTTGTTTGTCAAGGCCAGTTGGCAGACTCCTGGACAAGTTATCCTCAACAACACTCGTTGGCAGTGATATGCTTTATTGAGTAATAAGCAGGTTCCAGGTACAAAATCTGAGGATTTTGGCAGGTACAATCAAAAATATGTTGTTGTTCAGTCACATAGTCGAGTCCGACTCTTCGTGACCCCCACGGACCACATCACTCCAGGCCCTCCTGTCCTCCACCACCCTCCGGAGCCTGCTCAACTCCATGTGCGTTACATCAATAACACTGTCTAACCATCTCATCCTTTGTTGTCCCCTTCTTCTTTGACCTTCAGTCTTTCCCAGCATCAGGGTCTTCTCCAGGGAGTGCTCCCTTCTCATTTGGTGGCCAAAGTATTTGAGCTTCAGCGTCAGTATCTGGCCTTCCAGGGAACAGTCAGGGTTGATTTCCTTTAGGATTTACTGATTTGAACTCCTTGCAGTCAAGAGTCTTCTCCAGCACCATAATTCAAACGCATCTATTCTTCAGTGCTCAGTCTTTCTTATGGTTCAATTCTCTCAGCCATACATTACTACTGGGAATACCATTGCTTTGACCATACAGTCTTTCATTGGCAGGGTAATGTCTCTGCTTTTTATCATGCTGTCTAGGTTTGCCATAGCTTCCCTCTCAAGAAGCAGGTGTCTTTTAATTCCATGGCTGCAGTCACCATCTGCAGTGATCTTGGATCCCAGGAACGTGAAGTCTGTCACTGCTTCCACAACTTCTCCTTCTATTTGCCAAGGAGTGATGGGGCCAGATGCCATGATCTTAGTTTTTTTTTTTATGTTGAGTTTCAAGCCAACTTTTGTGCTCTCCTATTTCACCCATGGCAAGAGACTGTTTAGGTCCTCTTCTCTTTCTGCCATTAGGATGGTATCATCTGCATATCTGACGTTGTTGATGTTTTTACCAGCAATCTTAATTCCAGCTTGTGATTCATCCAGGCCAGCATTTTGCATGAAGTACTCTGCATGATCTACTCCTAAAGCCCATTCATACGTCACACTTGCTCTGCCTAGCTCCTGTGTCTTTACTCCCCCCGAGCTGGGGAAAATATGATCACATTATCTACTAAGCAAGCTGGTACCAAGAGTTCTCAAGGACATTCCTCTGGGAAGAAGGGGAAGGCTGCTTTGGAAGAATTACACAGCTAAGATAGTGCCACACATACTCTACACTCACACACCCCACCCTCCCGGATTGGCTTCCCCAGGTGCCCTGTGGCTTGCAGGGCACACTTTTCTTTTTTTGTTCTCAAATCATAGCTGACTTATGGTGTCCCCATAGGGTTTTCAAAGCAAGAGATAATCAGAGCTAGTTTATCATTGCCCTCCTCTGTGTACCAAACCCTAGACTTCCCTGTTGGCCTCCTATCCAAGTACTTATCAGGGCTGACCCTCCTTAACTTCCAAGGACTGATGAGAACGTCCAAGAACTTAACTTCCAAGAACTGGGTTAGCCTGGCTTATCCATGTCAGGGGAGACTGAACATAGGATATTTGGTTATTTTTTTCCAAGTGAGAGGGACAGATCCCCCATATTGCGGTATTCGTTAATACCATCTCACACTTGCTCATCCATATGCAGACAGTGTAATTTTTGTTAACTGTCACACATTTTCCTTCTGTCCATGCTTTGACGATGGCCGTCAATCAAATCAGCTGCGTATTATGCAGCCATGAAGGGACTATATGCTGTAAAAAAAAATAATAATACTTGTTCATGTTGAGTTTCCCCTTAATGGCACTGTTGTGACATCATTAAACTGTGAATTTTCTTGCCTCCCAATTTCTGATATGGGTGGCAAAAGATATAGAGTAATTACATTAGGGCATGGGGAAGGACATAAATTGTGCTTTTCATTACAGACGGAGGGGTTGTTAACTTAATGTAATGCTAGCATTTCAATTGTACTCATTTGGCCCCAACGTTGGCTGCTTATTCAAGAAAGAATGTTACCTGCTGTACTTTTTCTTCTAAAGAATGTTCACCTTTGCGAGGGGGGGGGGTTTGCCTTGTGTTACACCTTTGTTCTTGTCTGAGAGAGGAAGATGTTGGTGTGTGATGGCTTTGATTCTGAGGGGTATGCAACACAGAGGTCCCAAACTCCCCATCATTTGTGTGTACATTTCTTGTACAACAAATGATCCGTCTTCAACTCTCTCAAGTGAGTGTAGTCAAATAACGGAAGAATCTCAGTAACTTTTAATCATGATATTATTCTGAAACTTGAAACAACACTATATCGGTCTGCATTCAAAATTTAGATACTTTCCAGAACCTTGTCTGAACTGCATCAATTGATGGATCAAATATCGAAAATTGTGATGTACTACAAAACAATCTACCAAGGTAAGTTATTTCACTTGACTGTCTGTACTTAACCTTCTTCAGACACTCAGATCAGCAAATGCTCACATTAGAGAAATATATCAAGATGGGTAGTCATGTTGGTCAGCAATGCCCTTCCACCCTATACATTAGACAAACAGGCCAGTCACTATGACAAAGAATAAATGGATATAAGTCTGACATTAGCAACTACAACATTAAAAAACAGTGGGGGAACATTTCACTTTCCAGGGCATCCAGTTGCTGACCTAAGAGTTGCAGTTCTCTTACAAAGGCATTTCAAAGCAAGATTAGAAAGAGAGACTGCTGAATTGCAACTGATAATGAAGCTCAAGACAATGCATCCTCCTGGACTGAATTGAGACCTAGGTTTTCTGTCTCATTACCAATGCTGATTTCTCCATGCCTACTACCCCTCTGCAGATCACGCTTAATCCAATCAAGCCTGTTGTTGTCTTTTATCTGCTATTGCCTTTTACCTGATATTGTCAGTTCCTTGCTATTATCATTCAGCATCTGACATCACTCCACTTTCCAAGATATAAGGACAAATGGACTCCAGTCTAGCTGTATCTGAAGTGAGCAGTGACTTATGAAAGTTCATATCCTGCCACAAATTTTCTTGGTCTTTAAGGTACTTCTGGATTCTTGCTGTTTTCCACTGCTATTAGAGAAATATATAATACTTCTAATAAAGATGTGGGACATTTTATATTCTGTAACTATAGCCTGTCTATCATTAATAATTTAACTTTTTCTTACACTTTAAAAAAATTAGTGACTGGCATAAGTGATATAGTACTGTGTGGTGTGTTTGATCACTGATGATATTTTTAACCATACCCATCAAATGAACAGAAAGCTAGAAACAAAGTCAGTTATGATTTCTTTTGCCCTCACTCAAATTAGTTTTGGCAAGGGCAGTTTAATTGTAAAAATGCTGCTTGTTTCAATGCTTATACTTGTTTTAGTACAACAGATTAACACACACAGCAGTGCAAATAAGAGAGATAGCAAAGAGAAATGGGATTGCAGTGGGCAACAGATCTTAAGTTACAATATTAGCTGGATCTTCTGTTTGAAAAACACTCTTCTCAATTAGTTCAGTTGCTTTTTCCTAAATTCCTTTTTCCAACCTGCTAAACTGAACATGTAATCTGTAGAAACCCTGATCCTGTACCTGTTAATGTTGCTTGTCTCTTGAGCACTGTAAATCAATGAAAGACCCCCGAACCTGAACAGATCATAAAAGCCTACTTAGGCAATCTAATCTTTCCTTATCACTGCCCTCTAAAGTGGCTGGAACAATTTCCAGGGTGACTGTCCCTGACCCCTTTCAGACAGCCTTTAAGAACATAAGAACATAAGAGAAGCCAATGTTGGATCAGGCCAGTGGCCCATCCAGTCCAACACTCTGTCACACAGTGGCCAAAAACACCAGGTGCCCTCAGGAGGTCCAGCAGTGGGGGCAGGACACTAGAAGCCCTCCCACTGTTGCCCCCCTGTCAAGCACCAAGAATACAGAGCATCACTTGCCCCAGACTGAGTTCCTATCTATACTTTGTGGCTAATAGCCACTGATGGACCTCTGCTCCATGCCCTCTTGAAGCTGTCCATGCTTGTATCTGCCACCACCTCCTGGGGCAGTGAATTCCACGTGTAAATCACTCTTTGTATGAAGAAGTACTTCCTTTTATCTGTTCTAACCCGACTGCTCAACAATTTCATGGAGTGCCCACGAGTTCTTGTATTGTGAGAAAGGGAGAAAAGGACTTCTTTCTCTGCTTGCTCTATCCCATGCATAATCTTATAAACCTCAGTCATGTCACCCCTCAGCTGTCGTTTTTCCAAGCTAAAGAGCTCCAGGTGCTTCAATCTTTCTTCATAGGGAAACTGTTCCAACCCTTTTATCCTTCTAGTTGCCCTTTTCTGCACTTTTTCCAATGCTATAATATCTTTTTTGAGGTGTGGTGACCAGAACTGTACACAGTACTCCAAATGAGGTCACACCATCGATTTATACAGGGGCATTATGATACCGGCTGATCTGTTTTCAATTTCCTTCCTAATAACCCCCAGCATAGTGTTGGCCTTTTTCATTGCAGTTGCACACTGTCTCGACATTTTCATTATCTACTACAACTCCAAGATCTCTCTCTTGGACAGTATCCGCCAGTTTGGACCCCATCAACGTGTATTTATAGTTAGGATTTTTGGCCCCAATGTGCATCATTTTGCACTTGGCCAAAATAAAACCCATTTGCCACGTTGATGCCCACTTGCCCATCCTTGACAGATCCCTTTGGAGTGCCTCACAATACTCCTTGGTTCTCACCACCCTGAACAACTTTGTGTCATCTACAAATTTAGCCACTTCACTGCTTACTCCCAACTCCAAATCATTAATAAGCAAGTTAAAAAGCACTGGACCGAATACTGATCCCTGCGGTATCCCACTGCTTACCTCCCTCCACTGAGAAAATTGTCCATTTATACTCACTCTGTTTCTTTTTAATTAGCCAGTTTTTGATCCACCAGAGCTTTGTCCTTTTATCCCATGACTATTGAGCTTACTTAGGAGCCTTTGATGAGGAACTTTATCAAAAGCTTCCTGGAAGTCAAGGTAAATAACATCTATTGGGTCCCCCTTGTCCACATGATTGTTTATTCTCTCAAAGAACACTAACAGGTTGGTGAGACACGATCTTCCCTTACAGAACCCATGATGAGTCTGTAATTTTGTAATAACATTTTGGTAGCTGGTTGCTAATAGACTTTTTGTATCATTTCAGACACAACCATTTTAGCAACTGGTTGCTAATGGATTTTATTTACCTTTTCATACAAAGCTGCTTGTGTCTGGTTAGCATGGTTGAGCCATTCTTGAGGTAAATTGCTTTCTTCCATTTCTGCCTTTCCTTTGCATTTCTGAACTGTGTGTTGTAAAATGCCTGCAGCACTTCCAATAGCACTGCGCTTCCCCTGCCCTTTTTCACTGCACAATCTTCCTCAAACTTTTTTTTTAATGTTCTAAGTTGAGAGGTATAGAGCTAGACCAATATAGTGCTTCAGTGGTACAGCAACAACATTGAGATACATTAAGAAGTGCTATATCGGTCTAGTGCGATAGTGCTCAACTTGCAACATTAAAAAAAAATTTGAGGAAGATTGTGTGCTGTTTGAAATGGCCAGATCGCTTCAGAGATGGCTCATTAACGGAATGAAATTTGCTGTATGAAACCTCTGTCCCTGTATCACTTGACTCAGAACTGGGGCCAATGACAGATAACATCCAGTTTAGAATGTTAATGTGAAAGGGCCTGAGGACCTTCTGCTTAAATAAACTATCAGAGCCTTCATAGGGTGCCACTCCAATCTGATGCCCTGATGTAATGCAACTGACAGCTGTAGCACATTTTGATCAGTCTTGGCCTTATGCAGCCTGATCAAAACCTTTCCCCTTTTAATCTGAGTTATCTGCCAGCTTTAGCACAGCCCAAGACTGATCCTACTGGGACCGCATGACTTATTGACTCTGACTGTCCCCTAGAATGCCACCAACTGTATAAAGCCCCTGTATACATCTATGGTGCAGCTTCATCTGGAATACTGTGTACAGTTCTCATCAGCGCGCCTCAAAAATATAGCATTGGAAAAGGTGTAGAAAAGGGCAGCTAAAATGATTAAGGGGATGGAACACCTTCCCTGTGGTGAAAGGTTAAAGAGGTTAGTGCTCTTGAGCTTGGAGAATTGACGATTGAGGGGTGATGTGATAGAGGTTTACAAAATTATGCATGGAACAGAGAAGGTAGAGAAAGAAGTACTTGTCTCGCTTTCTTAGGCTGAGGACAGACTGGCAATCTGGAGCAGGATGAATGCGGAGGCAACTGCTGCGAGGGGGAAACTCCCTGGGGCTGGCCATTCACACTGGCCAGTGTATTGCGCAAGGATGCCGTTACGGAGCATTCAGACTGCTGCGGAGTGGCCCCAGGTGGGCCGGCCTCCACAGCTCGTGATAGGGCTGTTTCGGCAATTTGCGCATGTGCACATGCGCTTATGTGCGCATGAGCGCTCATGCGCAAACTGGCAAAACGGCGCGTTCGCACTGCCACCTCCGCTTGCCTCCCGCCTTCTTCCGGTTCACACTGCCTGGAAGCGGGAGGCAAGCGCAAGACGGCCTCCGGACACCGGTTTCTCCCGGTGTCCTTCTAAAGCGCAAGAAACCCGGCTTCAACGCGAGTAAGTGCGGAAGGGAGCCGAGGGACAGCTGCGCATGTCTGAACGGGCTCCCTTCCCCCATTTCCCAAGCGGAACTGTCCCAGGGCAGATTGCCAGTCTGTCCTCAGCCTTAGAATACAAGAACTCATGGGCTGTCAGTGTAATTAATGAGCAGTAGGCTTAGAACAAATCAAAGGAAGTACTTCTTCACCCAAAGAGTAATTAAAATGTGGAATTCACTGCTGTAGGAAGTGGTGGTAGCTACAAGCATAGACTGCTTCAAGAGGGGTTTGGATAAACATATGGAGAAGAGGTTTATCAGTGGCTATTAGCCACAACATATAGATGGGGCAGTGATACTCTGTGTTATTTATTTTATTATTTATTTATTTATCAAATTAATATCCTGCTCCCTCTCCCCCAAATGAGACTCGGGACAGCTAACAACACATAAAATAAACCAATAAAAACAACACAAAGTTACAATAAATAATGTTTAAAATATAAAACAGTTAAAAATCTGTCCCCATTAAAATCTATCCACCATCAGGGGTCCTTTCGAGCAGGAGCTTGGGGGAGCGCAGCTCCGGGAGTTGGTGCCAGCTCCCCCCTCCCCCGCGGGGGAATGCCTGCTTGTGTCATGGCTGCAGCAAAATGACCCCATCCCCTGGAAAGGTCCTTGTTCCTCCGACCGGCCTTCTGAAGGCTTCAGTCACCACTTAAGCTCTCCTCCCAGAATAGTGGCATTTCTGAGGCTTGGATTAGTAGCTTTCCCCTCTCTGCCAGTTCTCTCTTTCTCTCTCTCTCTCTCTTTCTCTCTCCTTCTTTCTTGCCTTTTGACATACTTCTGGTGATGTCAGGGGGAGTGGCATATGCAAATAAGTTATGCTAATGAGCTCCTGCACCTCTTTTTCTATGAAAAGACGCCTGTCCACCATCAAGCAGGGTAGAATGTGTGGATGGTGAAGACACAGCTGAAGTATACCAGCTGCGCAATCATCCAAAGGCCGACTGAAAAAGAGCAGCTTTGCATGCCCTGCAGTTGCTTGGGGGGCACCAGTGGGAGGGCTTCTGGAGTTCTGGCCCCACTAGTGGACCCCCTGATGTCACCTGGGTTTTGGCCACTGTGTGACACAGAATGTTGCAATGGATGGGCCACTGGTCTGATCCAACATGGCTTCTCTTACATTCTTATATTAACTGGCTTAAACAAGCCAGTCACTACTTAAAATTGAATATTATATACTGAGTTAATCAAGCCATACTGGATCAATGGAGCCATACTGTCCAGAATAACAACCCTCCTGAAGCCTGGAGGTTGAGTTGCCTTTAATAAGTGCCAGGTGCCTAATCTGATTATCTGGCCACCTGAGGCAAGCCTTGGATGCCAGCTGTTACTGTGCTCATGTTCCCTTCTTTCAAAAGGATGTCCAAAAATCCCCATGCCGGGAAGCACAGCTCTGCAAGTTGCCATAGCTTGTTAAAAATAAGGTCAGTAACCAGATCTGGTACTCTCAAGAAACCAAAGAACAGGAGATAATAGTATTCAGTTCAGATTTTGATTGGCTAGCTTCCAAATAAATGAAGCTTACTTATTCTGAATCAAACCATTTGTCTATTAAGAAGAGCCGGCAGCCACTCTCCAGGGTCTTTCACACTACCTGAACCTTTTAACTGAAGATGCCACATCTGTAATAAATACACAAGCACTCCAACACTTAATGAACTCCTCAAATGTGAGATCAATAGAGAATGCTCTTGAATAAAACTCCATTGAGATTTATTCTCTGCAGAAAATTTCCAAACTTTTCTACTGTGATTGATGAACAAGCATTTTGTTGAGGGGTGTCTTTGGTGCTAGTTAGTAGTGGGAAAGCATGTAGGCGAGGTCCTTGTCTGGTGTGGCTTGTGGTTGGCAGGTGGCTCCACCTTGAAATAGCTGCCACTGCAGGAACAGGTAAGCTGTAAGCAATGCCAAGGATGGAAGTAAATGTGGCTATTTTGGTTGATGGCCCTGAGCCACAGGAAGCCACAGACTAGTATCACTAATCCAGAGTATCACTAGACTAGTATCATTAATCTTCAAGACTGCCTCTCCCAATATGAGCCCCAGAGAGCATTGTGCTCTATGAATCAACATCTGCTGATTATCCAACTTGCCTCACCAGGGCCAGGGCTTTTTTGGTCATGGCCCCTGCCTGGTGGAATGAGCTTCTGTCAGAAATTAGGGCCCTGAGAGAGCTTTTACAGTTCTGCATGGCCTACAAGGCGAAGCTCTTCCACCAGGCCTTCAGTTGAGGCAGCGGGTATCCAATTCAATCTGGCGGCAGCGCCCCCCCCCCCCACAATTAGTCACTCTTATGTGTCTGTTGAGGTATAATTTATTTTAAAGTATCTAGTGTTGTACTTATTTTATTGTATTTATTGTATGCATTTTGTTATTCGGTTTTTATGATGTATATCTGCATTCAGCAGATTATTATAGGTTGGAACCCACCCTGAGCCTGCTTTGCAGGGAGGGTGGGATGTAAATTGAAGGAAATAAAATAAATAGAATAAAGAAATACTATACATCAAACCAAGTTCTACATCCTAACCCGCTGATATTTTCTGAATGTCCTGTGTTTTTAGTATTTCTTTGCTAATGCACTGAAGAAAATATTGAAATTTGAACTAATGAATAGCTGTCAGTCATCCTGGCAACAGACAAGTGTTTTATATACCAGCCTGAAGAACTTGTCAATTGTGTGGCAGAGAAATGTGTAGGTTTTTTTTTAAAAAAAAAAATTGTTAAACTAATAATGATTGATGGTTGCTAAAGATAGAACTAGAAATTCAAAGAATCTGGCATTTAAAAGTGCATATTAGAGAAAATACTTGAATCCTTTGTCTTATCAGGCATCTATTAATTACAAATATACATTTCATTAAATAATAAGTACATAATTAACAGTTGACTCATGCCCTTTCTGACCAGATGAATGAATTCAGAGAAGTTTAATTTTGTAAAGAAATTATTCAGTCACAGATGTAGTTTGATTATTCTATTCAG
Organism: Lepidodactylus listeri; assembly: GCA_029233225.1. Classification (NCBI taxonomy): domain Eukaryota; kingdom Metazoa; phylum Chordata; class Lepidosauria; order Squamata; family Gekkonidae; genus Lepidodactylus; species Lepidodactylus listeri. Next base: position 42,436,412 of record JARCFY010000016.1, on the reverse strand, counting down.
TTTCTCATCCAATTAGGAAGCCAGTATAAAAATAAATAATACATCAATAGTAACATCACAGGACCAGTCTTCCTAGGGAGCCAGATACCTTAAGATTACTTCAATATTAGAATTGATTTTATCTAAGATGGGAGTAAAACAACCAATGGTGGGGGATCCTGTAAAGGATTAAGGGAGAACAGGTTGAAGATACTTTAAAGTAGATGTTTCTTCAGTATAGTTACTGTTGAAAGCTATGCTTCATTATTATGGGAAGGCTTTCTTTAGCTGGACTTGCTCTTTCACAATGGACTATATGACTTCTATCAAAAACAAACTTGGAATGTGAATAACTGAGAATTAATCTGGCCTGAAGGTAAAGTTAATATGAGAAAGATCTGGAATGAGAGCAGTTCAGTTTGTGCTTGGTGGAAGACTGCCCAAGACAAAAGTCACAAGTGCAATAAAATGTATCAAAATCAAAATGCCATGGAAAAACCAAGCTTTTGGTCCACTGGGCTATTTAAATCAAACAATAATCAAGTATTTAAAGCAATAATAGCAATGTCATCTGGTTCCTCCAAAGAGTGGTTTTGCTTTTATGTCCACTCATCCTGCAAAGCTGGCCCTACTTTTGGACTGTGTAAGATCAAAGGACAGCTTGATGATGCACTGTTCCTGTGCATTTGCAGATAGCTGCTCTTTAAGGAAGACATGGATATATTATCATGTGCTTTGGTTGCCTAATTAGAGTGACAGTAGACTCATCAATGTTGAACTCATTCAGTGGTAATCTAAAAGACACTGACAGATCATTTTCATGCTGAAAGTGAGGAGTTCAAGTTCTATTCTGGCTGTCTAGTAATCTGCCAAATCCCTGGGAGATTAAGAATTTTTGCTCAGTGTATGCTGCAGAATGCTGCCAACACCTTCCATGATCTCATTAAACGAAGTAGTATAATGCGTTCATAGCACCCAGTGCAACTGAAGGAAAATACCATGCTTATATAAAATTTTGGCTAATTGGTAACCCTAATACATGTGCCCCTGTGATCTCTCACTCCCTCCCCCCCTCTCTCACACTCTCTCACACACCCACTCTCTCTATTTTTGTGTCTTTAAATCTTCTTTTGGAATTCAATATCCTTTCTGTTAAGTTTTGCCATCAACTAAGCAAATGGCTAGTAGGAGACAGGACATAGCTTCTACCCTATGACTTCTTAGTTATGTGGAAAGTATCTGGGAGGCACTGATGGGCAGAGAGTTTCTGTAAACAAGTCCCAATAAACAAGTGTATTGTTGCTTTAAAGCATCTATTTTCTCTCCATTCAAAACCAAGCCTATTCAATAGGATGAATCCAGGGTGGGGTTTTTTTTTGTATTGTCTTTTTAAATACATGCTCATTTCCCTCAAGACAATTAGCCCTGCCCTCTCAAACAAGGAGATGGCAGTCATTTTTTTGTTAATGAGGGGAAAGCTTGGAGAGCAGGATTAACAGGTATGTGTCTCAAAATAAACTTTTACTGCTGTAGCAGCTTCTTAGTTTGAGGGCAAGAAAATACTGTATTTCTTTGGCTTTGGGGATGGAAGGAAACTCCTTCAGTAACTCTGTTGATGAACAGAAAGCGGGTGCTTTCCCCTCGGCACAATACAAGCTTTTTGCCCACAGAAAACCAAACTGTCTTCTGTCAAGTTTGTATCCCATATGCACTTGCATGAGGGTGAATCTCTTGAATATAAAAGATGTACTTCTGATTAAATTATTGTGCCAGTAGTGGTACAAGAAAGGCACTCTGCATATGCTCTCAATGGTTATGTTAGACGAATTTCTGAAAATCGTTGCCTCTGAAAAGCAAAGCCACTGAGACTCCAAAAGTCTCTCTTCAGGAACCAGCGATGTTTAATTTGGTTTGGGATAGCTGTGGTGAGGAATTGCCTTTGATTTCCATGTGTGGCCTCAGGCCTCCTTGCTTTGTTACTTTGCAACATGGAACATGAGTTCTTGAGCTAGGATTTTGGGGAGTTAGGGATCAAATGGAGCTCTGCAGCACTCACATCCTCTGTCTCATAAACCTTACTCTCCCAATCAGTGTGTTCAGTAGTGGCTTTAAGTTAGGGTTGCCAGCCTCCAGGTGCGGCCTGGGGATCTCCTGCTTTTACAACTGATCCCCAGCTGACAGAGATCAGTTCCCCTGGAGAAAATGGCTGCTTTGGAGGGTGGGCTCTATGGCATTGTACCATGCTGAGGCCCCTCCCCTCCCCAAACCCCACCTTCTCCTGGCTCCACCTCCAAAGTCCCCAGGTATTTGCCAACCTGGACTTGGCAACCCTACTTTAAGTAAAGGGGGCATGTGGTAGGATTTTTTAACTGCCTTGAGCATTTATAGTTTTGTTGTAAGAACAGTAGCAAAAGGAGAGGTTGCATTAGGTTGGAACCTGTGTAGGGACCAGTGCTTACACTTTTTCTGGTTTCATAGCAAAGGAGAACAATAGGGACAAAACCAGAATTAGTGTATGCACTGACCAATGGCTCCACCACCACTGATCACCCCAAGATCCCCCAGTGGATACCAGCTGCCACTGGGCTTGGTTTCTATAACAGCTTTACACTGGCCTGCCTTTGAAGATGGCTCAGAATCTCTAGTGAGTCCAGAATAGAGTTAGCAAGATTCCTAGCAAGGGTTTACTTCAGGCAGCCTGTGAGATTAGTCAGTGTCTGGTATGCCCAAATATTGTAAGCAATATGTTACTAAGAGAGGAATCCATGGCGCAATAAAAGGTAGGCTGACACTTAAGCAATGGTGTTCTGGATGTCATGGAATGTTTGCATGGAACCACATAATAGGCAGTCAATTGACATGTTAGACCATTTGACTGAGCAGCATAGTGGTATTAGATTAGCTAAACTTTGGAGTGAATTTAGTGCTGCCCCGTGGGTGCTCTTTTCTGTGACCCAGTAATGGTTGCTTGCTCACTTGATATTTTTGTTTTGGTTTTTTCCCCCCATTTTGGATTCCCCCACTGAGTAAAAAAAACACACATGCACACATACACACACGCTACCTTTGTGCAGCAAATGAAACCACTAGAGCTTGGAAGCCCCCAGCCATTTTTTTTAACAACCAATGTGCAGGATTGATATTTGGATATAGAGATGGCTTCAGAAGTGGTGTCAGCAGTTCATTAACATCACTGGTTCTTTGATGGTATAAAAACATTTGAAATGCTATTACAGCATTATAGCAAAATCTGATATTAATAATAATGAATAACATTGCACTTGGACATTAAATACCCATCAGAATTGCCTAAGTTGATAATGTGGCATTTTTTATACCAAAGAAAAGAAGCCTATCAAGCAGTGCTGGCTTGTTCGTAAAGAACTTGGATACAGCTGTAATATTAATCTTTATTATTATTAGGGGTGTGCAAGGGGGGAATTGGGTTTTTTCGGATTCGGGTATAATAAAGCTGATTTTTTTTTCAGCATTCCTGAATATACCCAAATACCAATACCAGTATTGTGTTGGTACCTGAAAATATTTGGTATTCCCGAAAATATTTGGCTCCATTATATCTAGAGTTGCCAAGTCTTCAAAACTCACCGGCAGGGGGGAGTCCTCCTCCGGCCGGGAGTTTCTCGCGCGCGCCCAGCAACGTCACCGGAAGTGACGTCATCATGTTGGGGGCGTTGCCAGGGCAACGCTATGATACCATAGAGTTTTGGGGCGATTGCCAGAGCGTCGCCCTGGCAACACACCCAACTTGCTGACGTCACTTCTGGTGACGTCATTACGTCGTCCTTGCTGGACGATGTTGGGGGTGGGGTTCCCCCCGCCGGCCAAATGCTGGCCGGTGGATCAGGAACCCCTTTAGCGGGGGATCCCCTGCCCCCCGGGCTGACTTGGCAGCCCTAATTATATCCCATGGGGCCATTGTAGTCAATGGCAAAAATCTTCTAACAAGTATTCAGGGGGCTTGGGGAGGGGGGGGTTGCAAATGAGGCTGGGAGTCCACGCATCTCTATGGTGCAGCCATTACACTGACGTGCTAGATTTGTTTAGCATTTTAGCTTTCACATTAGAACCTTTAAAAACGGCTGGGGAAGAGCATGTGCACGGAGTGAAAAGGGGAGGGGAAGAAAGTGGGAGTGATTGAACAAGTAAATTAATTCCATTAGCAGCCAATTACTAAAATGGGTCTATATGAAATGACAGGAAAAAATTCTGTTAATAAGCAGTTACTAAAATGGAATAGTTAGGCTGTCTGAAAAGGGCCAGCGAAAGCAACAATAGAACATTAAGTCCCGTAAGTCCCATAGAAGATTCTCTCCTTCAGTACTTGCACATGTGAAATATGTATATAGTTTATGGTGCTACTATAAGGATCTGATCCTCACCATTACTGCATATCCTCTAGATTACTGTTGTCAAAAAAAGGTCTTTCCTTCGGCTTTAGGCTGCAACTAGGTAAGATTTGGTTATGACTATCTAGTATAGTATTACGAGGTATGTGAAAAAGAAAATTATTAAGATAGAGAAATGGGCAGCACAGTCCTAAACCCTGTGATGTTTTTTGTATCCTTGACTGCAGTTGCACTGATAATCTGGATGTGTGCAAAGAAAAATGTACGTAATCCCTGTCTGTTGCCAGCCTCACACATGCACCTCACTTTTCCCTAATGGAACTGAACATCCAGACGCAGGCATGTGAGTTAATTGGAGTTGGTGTTCCCAGCCAGCACTTTAAACCAGTGTTCCCTCTAAGCCAGCTCACAGTTTTTTAGCCTCCAGCTCACACATTGTTGTCTTAGCTCAGGAAGGATGGCTCCAGAGCAAACTAATTTATGCAGTAGCCAAATTGCTTGCTCACTGCTTTAATACCAGCAGCTCACAAAGTTGAATTTTTGCTCACAAGACTCCACAGCTTAGAGAGAGCATTGCTCTAAACCTGGATGAAACTCTGGTTTAGAATCCTGGTAAGTGTTTGTGTGTGTGGGGTGTGTGGGGGGTGTGGGGGGTGTGGGGGGGAGAGAGAGTAATTCCAGTTAACTGCAGGCTTGCATTTGTAATTTTCAGTACTGGGGGGGAGGCACATGTTAATTGCAGTTACACATGGTATGTGAATGTGGCATACATCTGCTTTGTATTCTTCGTTTGCTTTTTAAGAGCCATGTTCTCTTACTACAGATGCGCAATTAAAATTTCATAATTATACCATGTAGTCATAACGTGACTTCCCAACATGCATTTTCTTTCTGTGTTTGCCTACTCAATAATGAGGAAACAACAAAAACTATAAATAGATGTGGGGTGGAGGGGGGCAAACAGCTCTACAGGTCACAGGCGAATGAGACAAGTTTGGCAAAATATTTTGTTCTTGACTGTGGTAGTTAGTGCAGCTTTTAATATGCACCTCAGTATCTGTTTTACTTAGTGTTAGGGAATTTAATTATAAAATTATGTTAATATATATAGTAAATGCTGTTATGAGTTAAATATAAGTCCTGTGGGCCATGTATGTCAACATGCCATACCAGCACAAATAATTGAGAGAGCTTACGCAAACATATCCCTGCAGCATTTCTTGATTGAGGTTTTTTGACCTGACAAAATTGTAATTGAATAATCAATAGGGTATGAGGATAAAATGTAAATTTCTAGTAGCTTAAAGATAGCAACATGAAATATATATTTCAAAAGGGCTTCTTTTTAAAAATTTAAGCAACCTGAGGGACTTGTGAGGACTAGGGGGAGGGAAAACAATTTTTAAATACTCTTTCCCCCAAAGACCTTTCCCTTCAAGATAGTATAAACTCTCAGGTGCTTGAACAGGCTGATTTTCCATTCCCACCTGTTCCCCCCTCTGACAATGTCATCCTTACCAGCATTACATCATTCTAAGTCCATTGAAGTCCTATTTAGAAATGCAAATAATACATAAATAAACAAATAGTAAAACATATAATTTTTAAACTGCAAAACAACAGGCTGGCAACAAAACCACAAACTAGAAGAACCCTCTCCCCCACCCTAAAAAACCCAGGAAGAGACCCGGGAGGCCCTAGGGCCCAGAGGCCTACTCACCACCACCACACCAGCCACAGGCCCCAAATCCACCAACTCACCACAAAATAAGAAAAGGGTTTTTAAAAAAAAAAAAAAAAAAAAGTGACTCTAATAAGTCAAACCAGTGTGATGTCTTCTCTTCAGTCTTCTGTTGTCCAGCAGGCAGGATGGATTCTTAATCCAAAGTAGTCCAACAGTCAGCAGCAGGAAAGCAGTCTCAGTGCAGTGGCTGAAGAAGCCAGCCCCACAATCTCCAACCCAGGCTGTCTCAGCAGCAGGAGCAGGAATGGAGTCAGCCAGCCTGCTTTTATGCTCTCTGGGCATACACAGAAAAATTTCAAAAAAGAACAAACTTTTATGATTGGCCAAAGAGCAGTATGCCAAATCCTATTGGCCAGTGCTCCTCCCTTGGGAAAGCAGCAAGCTAGTAGCTGGGCTTCAACAAATGAAGCCAGCAGCAGCAACAGCCTTGCAAGCTTCAGTGGCATTTCCTAATGCATGTAGTGATTGGCTGTCTGTAAGGTCCCCCTTCCTCCTGGAAAGCAGAGCAAAGGGTGGGAAAGAGACAAAAACAGCAGGGAAAAGAAGGTAAGTGGAGCCTTTTAAAGTTTAAAGCCTCCCAGAGCCCATATTTGGTAATGCCAAATTCAGTATTCTGAATACTGAAATGCATTCAGTATTCGGTAGCCGAATCAGATCAGGGAATCTGATTTGGTATGCTGAATACCCAAAAAATGCCAGAAAGGCTTTTTCCAGGTTTGGCTTTACCGAATGCACACCCCTACTTGTCAGGGATACTCTAGGTTAATCCTGCATTGAGCAAAGGGTTGGACTAGATGGCCTGTATGGCCTCTTCCAACTCTGTGATTCTATGATACTTACTCCCCCCTCCCCAGTTGGAGCCAGTTTGGTGTAGTGGTTAAGTGTTTGGACTCTAATCTGGAAGAACTGGGTTTAATTCCCCACTCCTCCACTTGCACCTGCTGGATGTTCTTGGGCAAGCCATAGCTCTGTACCAGCTGTTCTCTCAAGGACAGTTGTATCAGAGCTTTCTCAGCCCCACCTGCCTCACAGGGTGTCTGTTGTGGGGAGGGGAAGGGAAGGGAGTTTGTAAGCCACTCTGAGACTCCCTTGGGGAGTGAAGGGTGGGGTATAAATCCAATCTCTTCTCTTCTTCTTCTTCTCCCCCCCCCCTCCCCTTTTATTGCATGCAAAAGGAGCTGGAAACAGTTTTTAATCAGGAAATGGAAGTGGGTTAAACCTTCCTTCACCAGCACTACAGTTTCAAATCATATACCTGGAGGAGTGATCATGAGTGGTAAGTAGCATGAAAAATAACTGGGAAGGTATACTGCTTAATTTGAATAAGGAAAATTATCCCCAATTGACTGATGATTGGTGGAAATACTGTGCGGGGGCGGGGAAATCTGTGAGGGAAAAAATCATTTCCATTGAAAGAACCATTTTATGCGATATGCTGGGCTCCTGCTGGGCATGGGGAGGAGTTTTCCTCCCACAGCTCCTTTTGCCCACTGCTTCTCCAGCAGCCGATGGGAGACAGGAAAAAAATAAACATCACTGGCACGACATGCCTTTTTCCATATATCTCTGCAATGGGAGGAGAAATTTACTTTAGAAAAATGAAAGTAGAGAATTCTGAACCCCTGGTAATCTATTATTACAATGGTATAGCTATATAAGATTAATTCTAGTGCTAGTTAAGGAAAAGGCTCCCTAGTGAGTGGGGAGAAAATGGCCGTTACAGGGACAGGAAAACTGGCTGTGTCATGGCCCAGAAAATCCTAATTTACCCACCCATACAACGGCCATGCAGGCTTTACTGTGATCTTTTCCAAAGCTCTGGAGCAAAACCAGGTTTGAGGAAGATTGGAGAAAAGCCAGGAAATCCCTGGCGGTGCACAAATGAACCATAATGCTGTAGAGCAGGGGTGGCCAACCTTGCTTAACGTAAGAGCCACATAGACTAAACGTAAGAGCCACATAGAGATGTCTGAGAGCCGCAAGACAGGAACAAATATCACACACACGTTTTTATTTTTTAAAATATGCAAATTTGCTTTTTATTAACGTTAAATGGGACTGCCAAAAATAAAAACAAACGAGGAAAACCAGTTATAAGAAAGAGATAGAGAGAAACTAGGAAAGCAAATAGATGGGAGGGAGGAGGGAAGGAAGGAAGGGAGAAAGAGAGAAAAAGCATGCCTCCCCTTTGCTTCCCCAGCCGCCCTGCCAGGAGCCGCACAATATGTGTGAAAGAGCCGCATGTGGCTCCCGAGCCACAGGTTGGCCACCGCTGCTGTAGAGCATCCGGGGGGGGGAAATAAACTGCTTCCCCAAAGAATTAAAGTCAGGGCAGATAATTTATGTGGAAGACCCCTTACAATGTGTTGATTTCTCTTTCGAAACCATAGTTATTTCAGACAATTTCTGTGTCTTCTTTGGGGAGTATGTGAGACTTGTATACAAAATTTGGATGTTACATTTTCATGCAAGAAAAAGAGAAACATTAGGGGATATTTAGCTACATGGGCTGTAGTTGCTGTTAAAAATTCTTTTGTTTGCCACTTGTTTGTGTAATGATTTAAGTCACAGAGTTGATTTTATTGTTTATACTTAGGTGGTAAAATTTTCCTTCTGTGATTTGTTAATAGGCTTGAAACTAGGGTTGTCAAACTCCAGGTGATCCCTGGAGATCTCCTGGTATTAACAACTGATCTCCAGACGACAGTGATCAGTTTGCCAAACCCCACCTTTCTCAGGCTCCACCCCCAAAATCTCCAGGTATTTCCCAATACAGAGCTGGTAACCCTACTTGAAACCCAGTTGGGGTATATTACAGACCACTCCAAACATTCAGAGGTTTGTTGCATTGGTAAGGCTGGTAGTACTGTCTGTATATGCCATGAGTAAGAATGATTGAGAGCTAGGGATGCCAGCATTCTGGTGGGACCTGGGGACCCCCAGGAATTACAGCTCATCTCTGGACTACAGAGATCAGTTTCCGGGGTCCCCAGAATTCCTTAGTATTTTAATAAGCCAGAGAGGGAGGTCCGTCCAGATCCTTATCTATAAAAATGAGTTGGGGTGGCAAGATTCCATGGGGTGCAAAAATCAGTTGGCTATAAGAACTGCCATTCAAAAGGGGTCCCTGGCCACTGGCTGCATTCCCTCGCTGTGTTGCCTCAGTCCTGCTCACAGAGCCACCAGCCAGCGTCTCGACCTCAGTCTGGAGGGAGCCGGTGAAGGGGACAGACTGGGTGCTGGGTCCACTTTTCTCCTCCACCCACTGCCAGTTGGGCCTAACTGTCCCCTCAGTGGCCTGCTTCTATCAGTAAAAAGACAATGGACTTTCAGCATAACCCCTCTCCCACCCACTGCCAGCTTGCCCACTTTCCTGTCAGAATAAACTGAAAATGGCTTTCTCTCCTGCTTAGCTCCACCATGGCTGGCTGGCTAATGAGGTGGGCCAGCAACCATCAAACCATTCTCTTAACCCCCTACTGTGTGGCTGACTTTCCCCTAGGGTTGCCACACTAGGGTTGCCTAGGGTGGGACCTGGAGATCTCCCACTGTTACAATTGATCTCCAGATGACAGAGATCAGTTCCCCTGAAGAAAATGGCTGCTTTGGAGGGTAGACTCTATGGCATTATACCTTACTGAGTCCTTCCATCTCCCCCCCCCCCAAATGCTGCCCTCCACAGGATCCACCCCCCAAATCTCCAGGTATTTCCCTAACCAGAGCTGACAACTGTACTTGCTCCTCAGTGTCTGTTGCTAGGCAACCAGTTTGCTTCTCTCAGTAAAAGGCCCTTCCCACACCTATGTTGGCTTTTGGGAGAAAACTCATTGGGGCCAGTCCTGACTAGGGAAGAGGCCTCAGCTGAACAGAATGCCATAGAGGCCCCCCTCCAAAGCAGTCATTTTCTTGGGGGGGGGATCTGTTGTCTGGAGTTCAGTTGTGATACCTGGCAATCTTGAGGTTCCACCTGGAGGTTGGTTACCCTAGGCGTAGCAGTCAGTGCTTCAGAGCAGGGTCTGCTAGATCCAGGTTCTTGCTGAGTGGGTGATTTTGGGCCAGTCACAATCTTTCAGCCTAACCTACCTCACAGGGTTGTTGTACAAGTCAAAAGGGGGAGAGGAGAATGGTGTAAGCTGCTTTGGTCCCCATTGCAGAGAAAGACTACTTTTCCTCCTGTGGAACTATGGTTGCCAATCTCCAGGTGAGGGCTGGAGATCACTCAGAATTACAAGTGCTCTCCAGATGGCAGAGATCAGTTCCCCTGGAGAAAATGGTGGACTCTGTGTCCTTATACCCTGCTGAGATGGCCCCCCTATGACATAGGGGTCAGCTATGGGGTCAGCTAATGTGACATAGCAGTCAGGGGTCAGCTAATGTGACATAGCAGTCAGGGCTTCAGAGCACAGTGGAAGCTGCAGGTGGGGGGAAGAGATAGAAAGCTGAAGAGTGAGGGGAAAATAAAGGTAGGTTGATAATTGGCTGGGAAGGAGATAGGGTTGCCAACTCCAGGTGGAAATTTCCTGGGGATTTGAGGGATGCAGCCTGGCGATGGTGAGGTTTGAGAAGGGGTCGGATCTCAGACAGGTACAATGCCATAGACTCCACCCTTCAATCCCTCATGGGAAACCATTGTTGCCAATCTCCAGGTGGGGGCTGGAGATCAATCAGAATTACAACTGCTCTCTAGGAGGGGGGGGAGATTTGAAGCTGACGCCAGGGGGCAGATAATGATATGTTGATGGGTGTCTGGGAGGGAGATAGGGTTGCCAACTCCAGGTGGGAAATTCCTGGATATTTGAGGGGTGGACCCTGGAAAGGGCGAGGTTTTAGCAGGGATGGGACCTTAGACAGGTTCATTGTCATAGACTCCACCCTCCAAACCACCTGTTCCCTCATGGGGAACCATTGTTGCCAATCTCCAGGGGAGGGATGGAGATCACGCTGAACTACAACTGCTCTTTAGATGGCAGAGATCTTCCCCTGGAGAAACTGGTGGACTTTGTGTCATTATACTCTGCTGAGGTCACCACAGCAAATTGACACTAAGTGCCCAAGGCAGGCGCACTCTCCCAGAGCCTCTTTCTAGAGCCCATTGTACTTATTTCCACAACGGGCCTTATTCCTAGTAGTAGAATAAAGGTCTCAACCAGGCCCAAGCACACTGCAAACAAATGCAGAGAGACTAGCTAATGTATATGCAAGAGGAGATGAACCCTAAGATTCCTGTCTTCCTAGTTTGACACTTGAAACACAACAGGAAACTAAAGAAGCAATATTAGAATAGGAAACATGGTTTGAAAATATGTGATAACTCTTGTCTAAAGGGACTTCACCATCTATGTCCTTTTCTTCTATGCAGTGTGTGTGTGTGTGTGTGTGTGTTAGGATTGCCAGCTCTGGACTGTGAAATTCCTGGAGATTTGGGAGTGGAGCCTGGGGATGGTGGGGTTTGGAAAGTAGAAAGATCTCAGTGGGATATACTGCCATAGAACGCACTTTCCAAAGCAGCCATTTTTTCCAGGTGAACTGATCTCATTTACCTGGATACCAGTTGTAATTCTGAGAGATCTCCAGCTACCATCTGGAGGCTGGCAACCTAATGTGTGTCTGTTTCTGCGTGGGTGGGTGCACTGGTTCCACAGGGCATATTGATAATCAGCTTCTTAGTAGAAGCAGAGACCAAGTGAGACAATAATATTTCTTTTGACTTCCAAGTCTGTATAAATATTGGGGGGAGGCTTCTAGAGTATTCACAGGGAGAAGGGGTCTGGAAGAAGCTGGAGCACTTGCAGAATGGTTTCAGTTAATCTGAGACCAAACACAGACTTATATGATGTAAAGGATACAGATACCATAAACACTTTATCACTTAAATATAAATATGCTACTCCTCTGCTTATAATATTCATGATTTCTAGGCTGGGCAGAGGGCAGATATATAATGCAGATATTAGAACATAACAAAGCAAGTGTATGCCCCAGGGTGCTTGTATTGAGTCTTATAGGAAAATATAAGCTTGTGCTGCCACTGGTATAAATGAACCCTCTTCCCGCAGTATTTATGGTTTGACCTTCTATGTCACTTCTGAATTAGGGAAGCCAGGTCCCTCTGGCAACTGGTGGAGGTAGGGGAGACTTACTGGCAGTGAAGAGAAGCCTAGGCCAGCATTGCTGGCAAAGTGATGATGTCACTTCTGGTGATGTGGGATGCTCTGATATTTGGGCAAAAACTCTATGGTAGAAGCCATTTCCCCATAGAATTTGTGCCACTCTCCCACAACATAAGCAGTGTGATGATGTCACTTCCAGTGCATGCCAGAAGTGATATCACCATGTCACCAACAATGCCAGCTTAGGTTTTCCCTTGCTGCCAGTAAGTCCCTCCTGCTGGCCAGCTCATCTGCAGTGGGGAGTGGGGCTGGAGGTGAGGGAACCTCCTGTCCCTAGCAGGGGCCTGGCAGCCCTATCTGAGAGCTCAGTGGTAGCACATCTCATGCTGTGCCAGTGAAAGACTAAAACAAAGGAAGTTCTAATAGGCTGAACTGAAATCTAGTACATTTTTAGTTTAATTTTACAGCACCAATGCATGGACATATGATTGATAAACTTCTTTGCTAGCAGGTCCTTCCCCTGCATTGTGGCCCCAACGAGAACTGGGGCCCCGCAGCATGAGTTTCTATGGGAAACTTGTAACTGGTATATGGCAACCACACAGAAATGTGACATATAGTTTGGCCATGGGTTTCAGGCACTGTGGAATTGCACTAGGGTTGCCAGCCCCCAGGTGGGGCCTGGGGATCTCCCGCTTTTATAACTGATCCCCAGCTGACAGAGGTCAGCTCCCCTGGAGAAAATGGCTGCTTTGAAGGGCGGATGCTATGGCATTATACTATGCTGAGGCCCCTCCCCTCCCCAAACCCCACCCTCTCCTGGCTCCACCCCCAAAGTCTCCAGGTATTTTCCAACCCAGACTTGGCAACCCTAAATTGCCCATAAATAGTGGCAGCCATAAGGACTGCCAGTTCATGGTAACCTGCACCAAAAAGGAGGGAAATATTATTTATTCAGATCACCCAGTATAAAACCTTGTTCAAGCCGTATTTTTGGTGCCTTATGTCTTTATTTCAGGGGTCAAATATCTGATAAGATTATATATGGACCCTTTCACTTCTTGGAAATGGTGAAGTCAGTTACCATTGATGGTATTTTCCCACTTTCTAAATTGGTCTCATTCTGTACACCAAGATGATATTATAACTGCTTAATAATTACATTTACTTGTTATATGTTTGTACTTAATGGTCCAGTTAATTGCTTATAACTTGTTATATTTTCTTATTAGCTGTTGTAGAAATACTAAGTTTTATGTTTTGTATTTGTCCTGTTTCTTAATATATTTTATTTTTAAAAAGGATATGGCACTTGACATGAAGTAAAGTTGAAACAAAAAGGTAGATTTTATTGACCAGGCACAGTTGGTTCAGGAATAGGGCAGGAGACAATGAGCTGATGAAACAGTAGATCTTTACTGTGAGAGTTTGTTTTATCATGTAGATTTCATTCAGCAAAACAATGGCCGAGGACAGACTGGCAATGTAAAGCGGGGGCAAAGTGGAGAGAACTGGTGCGGGGGAAAAACTCCACGGAGCTGGCTGTTCATACTGGCCAGAGCAATGCGCAGTGGTGCTGATACGGAGCGTTCAGACTGCCGCGGAGCCGGCTCGCGCGCACTGTTGCGCTTTTTTTTTGTTTTCCCTTTGATGTGTTTCGCACATGCGCATAACTTCGTGCCGGCGCGTTCACACTGCCGCCTCCGGATGCCTCCCGCTTCTTCCGGTTCACACTATTTGGAAGCGGGAGGCATGCGGAGGACGGCCCCTGAACACCGGTTTTACCCGGTGTCCTGTTAAAGCGGATGGAAAGCGACTGGGAGACAGGTAAGTGCGAAATGGAGCCGAGGGACAGATGCGCATGTCTGAACGGGCTCTTTTCTTCCACTTCCGACACGGGGCTGCCCCGCTTTACATTGCCAGTCTGTCCTCGGCCAATGTGTCTTAATAAAGTTTCATAGAAAATAAACTTTTTTATTTTATTATCTCATGTCACTGTGACACAGCAGTAAATCTATTGCTGAGCAATTGATACTAAGTGTTCTTAAAACTGATGAGGAAAACTTGCCATGTAATGTGCAGGGCCTTGTAATGAAAAAAACACTCCAGATAAACCGGAACAAGAAAACAGCAGTAAACAGATTTCTCTCATGTCAACAGCTATCCCAGTTCTAGTCTCAAGCTATTTTGTAAAGGTTAAATGCGTGAAATATCTCTGCACTGTATAAAGATACAATACCTTTACCTTTATTGGCATAAAAACGATACAATGCACCTATAAAGATACAGGATTATACTTCGAAGCCTATTTTTAATGTTGTTAGTTTAATATAGAGATCTGTCAGGTATTACAGGAGTTAACAAGAAGGGGGCCAGCACAGCAAGTTAGGTGAAAATGCCGTATTTTTCGCTCCATAAGACGCACCTGACCATAAGACGCACCTAGCTCTGCTCGGTGCCGTGGCTTGGGAAAGGTGAGGGGGGTTTAAGATGCACACACTTTCCCCCCCACTTTTTTTGGGAGAAAAAGTGAGTCTTATGGAGCAAAAAATACGGTTTTAGTGTTTTTCTGTGGGTTGTATTTACTATAGAAATATATGGTAATGGAGAAAATCATCTTGATTCTTCTACCTTGTAGGAACTTCCAAAGCCACAGACAATTCCTTCTCATGAAACCACTTCCTCATGTTTTAACTGGTATCCAGTCAACATTTCTGATTAGTCAGATTATCCTTGGTCAGTACTGGATGCCAGGAAGCGATAATTGAGAAAGCCTTGCTTTTTTGGGTCTCACAAATTCTACCTAAACTTCTCAGCCAACATATGATATCATTTCTTTAAAGAGGGGATGAAATGAAGAGGATATATGAGGCCTGGGATTATCTTAGTTATTTTATTACATCCAAGTGGGCCTGTATACATACTGTTTTCATGAAATTACAATTCATTGTCAGTCCAATTCAAATCTGTTTCCTCAAAAACATCTGATGTAGCTTTGTTCTTTCTTTTGTTTTCACTGTCAAAGCTTTCTCAGGGCACAGCAATTATACTAGCCTGGGAAGAAGAGGAAGGTTGCTTTGGAAGAATTGCACAGCTAAAATAGTGCCACACAAAATCCACACTCACATACCCCACCTAAGGAATTCCCCTCCCCCAGTATCCAGGGCTTTTTTTGTAGAAAAAAGCCCAGCAGGAACTCGTTAGCATAATAGGCCATGCCCAACAGCAGAAACTAATTATCATATTAGGCCACACCACTGACACCACAGCTTATTTGCATATTAGGCCACGCCCCCATGTTACCAGAAGAGTGGTCATCCAGCCACACCCACCTTTGCTTCTTATTCTGTTTACTTTGTTTGTTGTCAAAACCCCGGGCTTTTTTGGTAGCAGGAATTAATCCGCATGTTAGGCCACATACCCCTACTGTAGCCAATCCTAATGAGTTTCTGCTGTTAGGTGTGGCCTATTATACTAATGAGTTCCTGCTGGGTGTGGCCAGCTCAGGAGCCAGCCGGAACTCCATTCCTGTGTGTTCCTGCCCAAAAATAGCCCTGCCAGTATCCATGGCAAACCAAGTGGAGCAAGGTTTGACACCATGTTGTGTTCTAATGGGATCACTGAAGCTGCAGGGGAATTTGGGTGAAGCCGCGGGTCAAAATGCGGTGCAGGGCAAATAGTGGGGAAATTCAAGCACATAATTGGGGCAAAGGGAAGAACAATGCCGGAGCAGCACCTCGTGGGAAATCCGTCCTTGTGTCTTCTAAGAGATAATAGGGAAACATTTTATGTCCAAAACACTATCTAAAGCTCTGGAAACTACTGTAAAAGATTACCATTACATGTTGTCTCACAGTAACTGAAGCATGTTTGAATTCTAAATGTATTTTGAAATATAAAATATACTGGCAAATGCTGAATAGTGAATAACACCTTGAATCCAGTGATGCGCAAACTTACAGACTTAACACAGTTACCCTTGCGCAAGACCTTCTGCAGCATCTACCAGCCTTTTCCTCTCCATAGGTTGTATTGCCCAGAAATTGTATACAAGCAGCATTTTATCTGTTGTATGAAAACAATTCACTGCAGCTAGGAGGTGTGGAGGGGACTGAAACACTTTTTCAGTAACAAGCAGCTCTAAGTACTGTGATAATTTATGACAAAGCAACTTCATTTTATAAAGATGTTAAATCTCACTTTTTGAATGCACATCTAGAAAGTTCTCATCTTGAAATACTACTGCACTATAACTCTTACCAGGATCTCAGTATGGCAATTTAGTAGATTATTACACTTGGTTCTTATTAGAAATGCTTTAACAACAGATAGACTTGGTGACTTTTTGAACTCACTTTATTGTCTTGTCAGAGGTAATGAGGTGACCGAAGAAAGCCGAGAGGCGGGGAGGGCGGAATATAAGCCTAAAAAATAATAAATAAATAAAAGTTTACTTAAGCATATTGTCAGAGAACAGCTTCAGATGCCCCATTGTTAATACTGCACAGGTTGTGAAGATGATACTTTACCTCAGGGCTTTTTTTGTAGAAAAAGCCCAGCAGGAACTCATTAGCATATTAGGCCACACCACAGCTTATTAGCATATCAGGCCACACCCCCATGTTACCAGAAGAGTGGTCATCCAGCCACACCCACCTTTTGCTTCTTATTCTGTTTACAAATGTTTGTTGTCAAAACCCAGGGCTTTTTTTGTAGCTGGAATTAATTTGCATGTTAGGCTACATACCCCTAATGTAGCCAATCCTAATGAGTTTCTGCTGCTGGGTGTGGCCTATTATGCTAATGAGTTCCTGCTGGGTGTGGCCAACTCAGGAGCCAGCCGGAACTCCGTTCCTGTGCGTTCCTGCCCCGAAATAGCCCTGCTTTACCTCTTTTTTTGTGCTAATCATAGAGCCCATATGCTAGAATTTATTAAAGACACATAACAAACAGTTACACTGTTTGCATGTGTTCTGTATGCCATCTGTACTAAGTTGTGTCGGTCAATCCTCAGCACTTATTTTCTACATTAGACTGGGATGCTGCCTCTCACGTACAGTAAAATAGCATTGCTGTATAAAACTATAACACCTTAGGCAGTTTGAAATGTGTTGCAACTAGGCAGTAACAGCAGCAACACCCCCCCCAACATCACTACAATGCTAGTCCTTGGTAGAAATGATCAGCTGTAGCAATTGCTGCTAGCTGTCACAATCAGCAAGTATTGTAATGGGCTGCCAGGAGAGGCAATCAGGTGCAGATGATTTATACCATTTCCAACACATCATTTATTAAAACTATCATAACACTGACATTACAGAACATTGCCCCTGCTTTCATTTACTTTGTGATAGGCAGAAACCCAGCCAGTTACTTTCCTGTTGTTCTTTGAAATGTGATGTAGTGATAGTATTCAAGTACACAATAGAAATTAGATACAGCAATAAGCCATCCAGAATATACAGTTGCCTCAAACCCCCTCCAAAGTCATAAGACTTGCCATGTTAGGTTATAGTTTATTAGTTCATGGCTGAAATATGCAAGTGTTAAGATCTCCCATTGCAGATTCCCTAAATAACTTCCCAGTCCTAGTACTGGCATTTGGAAAACCCCATCCTGGCTCCGATTTCAGTCCAGCAAAACCACAACACCGTGTTTTTCCAGAAATCTCTGCTGAGAGAAAATAATCCCCCCCCATCAGTATAACTACTCAAATAGTAATAATGCAAGGCTAGCATGCTCCAGCAAATCAGCCAATATCACCGAATTTTCAATATTCATTTTAGCACCTTACTTTCCTCGAAATATAGACAACTGGATCAATAGCCACCCAAGACTAGGACACTTTGTTAGGGGGCCCCTTTGGAACTTGGGCTGGGCCAGCACCACTGCAAGACGTTGACATGATGTTAAATAGACAAACAAGCCCAATTTACTGTGGCTAAAAAGTTGGTTATGTTTCTCCTAGGCCAGAAATACACCCTTCATCCACAAGTGGTTAATTAAATCAATAACTGTACAAAACTAGTGCTTTCCATATGTAAACCCTTATGTAGGGCTTTTATCTGGTGCTGACTTGTACCAACTCCCACTGGAGGTCTAAAAAAGTACTCAATAGCCACATGGAAATCTCTCACCCTGGCAACTACCAGCTTGGGTTGCTTAAATATGTGCCCCCAGGAAGATTCACACATGACTTACCGTATTTTTCACTCCATAAGACGCACCTGACCATAAGACGCACCTAGCTCTGCTTGGTGTCGTGGCTTGGGAAAAGTGAGGGGGGTTTAAGACGCACACACTTCCCCCCCCCCTTTTTTGGGGAGAAAAAGTGAGTCTTATGGAGCAAAAAATACGGTATTTCTCAAGAGAGGCTTAATATGATACAGCTCTGTCCACACAAAGAATCCCAAGGCTTGAAGGCAAGCTGTATGCTGCTTAATTTATATAGTAATAGACTTTAAAACAAAACAAAACTTTATTTTCTCATCTTAGATTTTTATTTAATACCTCAGTAGTTTAATATAACAAATAGAATATAAATTAAGTCTAGTTTACATATAAGAAATCTCTCTACTTACACAACTTCTGTGCATCAACCTTTCTTGCAACTGGAACATTTAAGACTTCAAATGCTATGTTCTTCCAGAGCAGGGGAGAGAGAGCCAAAGTAAGTATTAAGTGACCAGCTTTAGACCTCTAACCATTTCTCTTCTTTCCACGGTTATGGCAAAAAAAAAGCATACACAGTATAGGTGACACTCAGTTTGTGGACCATGGGGAAACAGTACTATAGAATGGAGACATCCTTTTTTTGAAAAAAAATATATAGGAATTCTCCCAGACAGTTTGGACAAAAGCTGGAGCCAGCACCATGCTAGTATCTCCATCACCACCACCACCACCATGTATCCAGAGAACCCAACAAGATTTTTAGACTCTCTTGGGCTCTGGAGTCTAATCTAAATCCAAGATTAGGGCTTTGTTTTTGACAGATGGAGGAGGAGGAGGAGGAGGAGGAGATTGGATTTATACTCTGCCCTTCACTCACTTGGAGTCTCAGAGCGGTTTACAAACTACTTTCCCTTCCCCTCCCCACAACAGACACCCTGTGAGGTAGGTGGGGCTGAGAGAGCGCTTTCCCAAGCTGTCCTTGAGGGAACAGCTGGTACAGAGCTATGGCTTGCCCAAGGTCATCCAGCCAGGTGCAAGTGGAGGAGTGGGGAATCAAACCCGGTTCTCCCGGATTAGAGTCCGCGCACTTAACCACTACACCAAACTGGCTCTCATGGCTCAGATGGCAGCTAATGTGTTCAGGAGCCCAGCACAAAATCCAGAGTAGAACCAGGAAGGTTCGTTTCTTAAATGTGCAGTATTTTTAAATTTTACACATGCCACTCATAGCACAATGTTCACCTAGCACAGCATTTTTCTATTGTTCAATATACGGACAACAACTTTGTAGCTACAGAGTGTGCTCCCTTTTAAAGATGTATTACCTGAGCATTTCAGCTTTTGACTGCCTGCCCACAGAAGACCCAGTGAATTTAACCCCATGTAAGTAGCCGAGGAACAGCAATACACAGAGCTGATTTATTCAGTTCTGCTGATTATTCCCCCCTCCCAATATGGGACCTTAGAGGAGAGGCTTTATAATTAAAATAATTAAAGTCTGAGCAGCCATTGTGCCGTAATTTAGCAGGACAGTAATCCAAAACATGAAACATTTTTCATAAATTAGAATGTAAGGGATTTCCAGTACTTCTCAGTAACAAGCATACAAACAAAACTTCCAACACATGAATATTCAGTATTTCAGCTAAGCAGAGATGGTTCCATATTGAAGCTAGTAAGTGCAGGTAAATTTTGTACGCTCTCAAATGCAGGTGGGTATAGACAAATTCATAAAGTGGTTACTGAATAAACACATGAGATGGCCCTTTATTTCTTGGCATCCATAAGATCTGCAACTCCATCATGCTTTGACTTGGCCTCCGTGGGTCCATCCTGCTAGCGGGGGTTCCTTGCTCTAATGTCAAAGGCGCCTCTGCTAGCAGAACAATTTTGATAACCGGGGGAAGGTGCACAGTACATCTATATCAAGAGAACTGTGGAATTGTTTTATGTCTGCCTTACTACCATTTTCCCAAACACCAGTAGATCCCGAACAGAACTATGTGAAAGATCCAAACACAAGTGGTACTATAATATATTCACTTCTATCAAGTAAAAGTCTAATTTTTGCTAAAAACAAACAAACAAAAAACAGAAAGTTGAATGTGAAATTTCCATGCTTCAAAATGGTAAACAATGAAATGTTTTTGGAAGTGCTGATGTCATTTATCTTCTCTCAGAATAGACAAGAAGCGCAGTAAAGATGACGTGGCTAGTTTTTATTAGAACCTGAAGTGCAAAGTAGCTCAGCCTATACCTTATCTGACCACAGATTTAATACATCAGCTAACTCCAAATATTGGTTGCAAGTGGCCACAAAAACCAGCTGTTCTGGTCAGATGGACCTTGTCTCAGCTGTCCAATTAACATAACCACCAGCAGTCTGAGGGGTAAAGCCCAGTACCAAACCCCAGTACCCTGATCCTGTGCAGAATACACCTGATATTATAGCCTACTACAGGGCCTGGAAGGAGCTCAAGATCTTTTACCTGCAAAGGGGTGTGCCATCTTGGTAGTGAATACTAATACCATAGATGTTCCGCTAATCTTTCCAACTCTCCTCTAAAGATTCCTCAAACATGTGCCACAGAGATGATCTGGTTCTTGACCTCCTTGAACAAAATTGAGTGGCTGGTCTGAAGTAACCTTCCCAAAAGTATAGGGCTGTGTTCCAAAATGGCATGTAGCATAGCTCTCTTCTACCACCTACCCCTAAAATGGAAAATTAGCTTTCTGCTATTAACTCATAAAGATGATGGGTTTCATTTGGGACCAGAATATGTGAGGTTCCCCACACTTTGTGTATCCCATGCCATATTCCTCTTTCAATTATATTACTACCAGATTTGTCCATAAAAAACATTATAGATTTACAACTCATTGAAACATTGATGTACAGGCAAGGTGCCCATACGCTACTGCTAACTCCTGTTCACCTGGTACCATTTTCATTATGTGGTGCCTCAGATCCCCCAATAAAAGACTGGCTATCATTATATCAGCTGTAACCACAGCTTAACAAAGGGTCATGCCTCTACCAGCACCATTGCTTATACTTATTTATTTATGTATTTGTTTATTTATAAATTAGACTTTTATACTGCCCTCCCCTGTAAAAACAAGTCTCAGAGCGGTGAACTGCAATATAAAAGCACATTAATTAATCAATAAGACAGTTACAAGCAAAAACAATTTAAGACAATTCCAAAACAATTTCAGATGGTGCTAAAAATAATCAAATTATACTGTTACCCTCATGGGAGTGCCAGGCTGTCACTGTACTCAACAATAAGCCTGGCTGAACATCTCTGCCTTACAGGCCCTGCGGAACTGCATGAGGTCCCACAGGGCATGGATGCTATTTGGCAGAGAGTTCCACCAGGCCGGGACCAGGGCTGAAAAGGCTCTGGTTGAGGACATCCAGATGTCTTTCGGGCCAGGGATTGCCAGTAATTTCTTATCTGTAGAACATAATGCCCTTCGGGGGGGGGGGTATACCAGGAGAGGTGGTCCAGTAGATACATAGGTCCCAGACCTTTCAGGGCCTTAAAGGGTAATACCATAACCTTGAACCTGATCTGATACTCCACCTGGAGCCAGTGCCCTGGCAAAGCACTGGTTAAATGTGTGATGCCAATGGGGTTCCATGCTGCATTCTGGACCAGTTGCAATGTCTGGGTCAGTCTCAAGGGTAGCCCTGCATAGATCGAATTACAGTAGTCTAGCCTGGAGGTAACCATTACATGGATTACTGTGGCTAGCTAGGCAGGGTAAGACAGGAAGGGGACTAGTTACATTACCTGGTTCAAGTGAAAGGACAACATTTGTGATCTGGGCCTCCATTGATAGGGAGGCATCCAGAACCACACCCAGGCTCTTGACAGCTGATACCAGTATTAGACTTTGAATTTGGAGGTAAAAATTCTTGCACACAAGAGTCTCTATTCAATGCTCTCTCTGTGGTGCCATCTTGGCTTTTACAGCTCTTAAAATTGTATCGGCATTGTCCGATAAACATCCTTGCAACCAGACAACCCAATAAAATGCTGAAATAAAATCTTCATAGTGCTGTGAATGCATGGTTTCTTTTCAAAACGTTGCCATCCGCATGACAGAGACTTCTGCCCCATACGGCCCTGCCCCATGTAACCCTAGTTAAAGTGGATGCTGCCAAAATAATCTACCACTAGCAGTGCAGAAAATGACAGGCGGGAGGGAATGCAATGAAGGGTAGATATCAATGGAAGACTGTCACAATGCAGCATCAGAATTCAAAACTGCATGCTTCTACTTGTGCTGTTTCTGTCTACTGGGGCTTTGCTTACTTTCCTGTCAATGACCCTTGACTGGTGTCACAAGGCCCAGCCTGGTCCCCATGATTTCATATTTTAATTAATCTCCATAATCCCACAATGGATTTGGGCATCTTCTCGAGAAAGAAAGGGAACAAGGCAGCAAATCACAAAGCCGCACAGAAAGGAAAAGAGTTTCTTGTCCAAAAGGAATCAACTGATTAGTTTAGCACCAGACTGAGCAGGAAAAAGAGCACCTAGTAATGCCGGGGAGCACTGTGACAAGACTGATAAAACCCTGAAGTGGGAGATACCATTGCCTTTTCCAGGAGCAAGCAAGGTATAAGAAGTCCCTTGTGGGATAGACCCATGTAACCCAGGGCACCAGTTTAGTCAGCCGTGTTAGCTTTCTGTGTTAGTTCCCATGTATCTGAAATCGTTTACCTGCTTTTTGCCCCTCCCGTACAAGTAATAACGTAGACCTTCTTTTAATCCTTTGTTTTCCCAAAGTAAAGTTGGAACCTGTTTAAGAGAGCCTTGCTATCCCCAGAATGTGTGTGTGAGACTAGTTTTACTACAACTAGCTTTACTGCAACTAGTTTTACTGCCCAGGATATTTTACTGGCATGCTATAACTTCTGAAGTCACCATAATCTTTAGCTGCAACTGCTGATCCTCTTTTTTAAAAAAAGGTTGTGACCCAAAATTCTGCTGATCCTACTGACTGGTTAGGGAACACTTAACAAAGAATTTTGAATCTTGGGGCAGTTAGTAGGCTGGGCCTGCATAACTTGTGATCTCCCATGCTGATTGCAGTTCGCAAGCGATGCAGTGTGGCCTCTATGGAAACCTGACAAGCAGTGTAATTGTAATCAGAGTTGTATCCATTTAAGTAAACTGAAGTCAGTGTACTTAGAAGGGTGTAACTGTGGCTGAGGTCAGACTGGCAGTTTGGCCCGATATAGGCACGTGTCTCAAGCGGATTAAGTGGGCCGGTTCACACAGCTACAGCTGTCTGGCATTCCCGTGCCATACTCACCATGTCCTGAAGCATTTTGTTCCCACTTTTAAAAAGTACCAGGCGAAAGCCGTGGCAAGCCGTTTGGTTGCGTGTTGATCCTGTTTCCTGGAAGTGTGGACGCAAATAAGCCGCAATCAAGCGGTGCCGGTAATGTGAACCCGCTGATCTGGCAGGGATGTGCATAGCCGCCCGTGTGGACTGTGCGCTTGAGTGCACAAATGCCTGCAGGGACACTTCTGGCTCGCGGAGTTAAAGCTCCCAGCCCACAGCCTCCTGGGAGACAGTCCGGCAAAATGGCAGCCGTGCGAGGAGCACCCTGGAAAAGGGCGGGGTGGGGGCGGGCACCATGAGATCTTGCCCTGATTGCTGCTGTGCCTATGTGCCCATGGGCCTACGCACAGGTTGGCAAAGTGGGCCAAACCCATGCGCAACCACGCTGCCGGCAGGGGCCGCCCTGTAGTGTTACTGCTCCATTCCGCCTCCTCCCCAGTATGGTGCCGTATTAGTCGGTGGAGTGTGACCAGAAAGCCCCACAGCAACTTGGCCATTGACGTCAGTTGGCTTAGAAGGATGTATCTCTCTTAAGGGTGGCACTGCACATGTCCTTTCTGTTCTGGTATCACCCTACCAAAGTTGCTCCAGCTTTTTATAAAAACTGGTGTCTAAACTACCCTTTTAATACAACTTGAATAATAACAATTCATACTATAGCAGATGCATAAAACATGAAATCTTCTATGGTCTCAAAAAACAAGTATAAAATTCATTCCATTTTTTTGTAATAGGATAACGAAATTTCAAAGCTGAAATGGTATAATATTGTGCAAAATTAAATACAGAGTTGCAATTGGAAATATTTTAGAATTGAAATATTTTGTTTATTTCTTAGGTCACTTACATTCTGTATTGCTGACTGCTTTGCAACAGAATTCCTCCCGTGAAAATATCTGGCTGAAAACTAATCTAAACTTTTAAATCTAATGGTTCTAAATTATACATAAATGGTGCAATTTTCAAAGGTTATGCAATTTCTTCTTTCTCAATCCCTTGTAATTTGGGAGCTTTTTTCCATTAAAGTGACAATTCTCTTACAAATGGACTGTAATTCCCTGAGAAACTGAAGTCACCCAGATCCCCCACCCATGCTAGCTGATGTTTGGGTCTGGGGGTAGGGTGTTAATTCTGAACGTGAATCATGGGTGCCTTAGTATTCCATAGCTACCTTTGTAATAAACCTGGCACAATTATCTATTAGCAAAAAGCCAGCCACATTGTTTGGTGATAATGTTCTGCAACACCAGGCTGAGCTAATATACAAGAAGCAGGACCTGCTGCCTTATTTTGTAACTTGGAATGTGTTCTGTTTTTCAAAGGTAATGCCCTTTCTGTAATAATCATTTTACCAAGAACTACCTGAAACTGCTGTTAGTATTTCTAGACCTGTAAGTACATACCTCTGCAGCATATAGGTCCTTGAATTGCTCTTGCTGCCAAATGTCTGCTATGGGATTCCACCTTTCTTATAGTGTGGAGGAGTTGGATGGTATCGGCAAACCCAGTAAATGCACAGCAGTCTACTTTTGCATACATAAAGAGTAGTGATGTTACCACAATTGACAGTGATGTGGTTCAGTATATGAATTCGGCTACATGGGAATGCTCAGCCACACTGCAAATGAAATGTCAGCTCAGGGGCGTAGACTTTCATAAAATCCGGGGGGGCGGGGGCTCTTTAGCACACGCGCTTACTGGGGCGGTTTCCCCCCCCCCCGCTGGGAAACCTCCGTGCCTCCCTTCCGAGGCCCGCCAGCCACTGCTGCCGGGGCCTCTCTCCCCCCCACACTCCTTCCCTCTCCCTTCACCGGGAAAAGAGGGAGGGAGAGGGAAGGATGGAAGAGTGGCCAGGTGGGGGGGGGAGAGGCACTGGCAGCAGCAGCTGCCGGCCTTGGAAGGGCCCTGGGAGGCGCAGCAGCAGGCGCTACGTTTTCCCGGGGGGCTCAGTCCCCCCTGGGAAATTTTGGGGGAGGCTTGAGCCCTCGAGCCCCCCCCCCCGTAGTCTACGCCTATGTGTCAGCTAGAAATATTAAACAAGATTCTGTGCCTGAGTGGTCAGTGTTTGACAGACCAAGGAACCAAAGCCTTGTACATACATGCTAAAAAGTTATTTCATTTTGAGGCCTTACTGCCAATGAATCTCATGTCCTTTGAACTATGTGACGAACCTACCTAACCATAAATGCTTTGCTTGTTTATTTATTATTTATTTATGTTATGAGATAGATTTTTATCCCGCCCTCCCCGCCATATGGCAGACTCAGGGCAGCTAACAACATATCCAAACACTAAAATATACAATATCTTAAAAGCATTAAAATACATAAAACCGCATAATAGCATAGAACAGATGGCGTATCCTCATTTGGTATATCAGGGCAGCGTCTAGAAGTTACCCAATATGGCGGTCACACAAACTGGCAGATAGACTCAGGCCAGGGCCAAAGATGTAAATATTAGGTGGCCCCTACTTGAAAGCCTGGTGGAAGAGCTCCGTCTTGCAGGCCCTGCGGAACTGTAATAAGTCCTACAGGGCCCTGATGTTATCCGGGAGCTCATTCTACCAGTGTGGGGCCGCTACTGAAAAGGCCCTGGCCCTCGTAACCGCCAACCGAGCCTCCTTTGGCCCTGGGAGGACCAGGCGATTTTGGGATCCAGACCAAAGTGCTCGCTGGGGAACATATGGAGAGAGGCGGTCCTTCAAGTACATAGGTCCCAAGCCATATAGGGCTTTATAGTTAAGCACCTTGAACCTTATCCGGTATGCTATAGGCAGCCAGTGCAGTGCTTTTAAGGTGGATTGGATGTGCTACCGTACGGGGAGGCCCATCAACAGCCGCACCGCCACATTCTGCACCAGCTGCAGCTTCCGGATTTGGAACAAGCGCAGCCCCATGTAGAGAGTGTTACAGTAATCCAATCTTGAGGTGACCAAAGCATGGATCACCAATGCCAGTTCATTGCATTGAATTTTTTGGATCAGTTTTCTTGTTTATTTGTTTTTCCTTGTAAGACATTTATGTGGCTATTCCCCTCCATAGGGCTGCCAACTCTGCACTGAGAAATTCCTGGAGATTGAGGGTGGAGCTTGGGAGGGCAGGGCTCAGGAATGGGAGTGACCTCAGAGGGGTATAATGCCATGGAATCAATCCTTCAGAGCTGTCATTCTCTGCAGAATTAATCTCTGTACTCTGGAGCAGTTCCCTCCAATTTTTTATTTCACATCCTGAGCAGAATATAACTGCTGTAATCTTAGGCTGCGAGCACACGGCCCCTTTAATCCAGGAGGGATCTCGGATGTAAAGGGGCCGCATTTTTCTTCCTGTGGGTTGGGATGTTTGCACATCCCAATCCCGGCGGCAGCGGCGGCCATGGGAACGTCAGCCGCGGCCGCTGAAGAGGCGGCAGCGGCGGGAATGGCGGCGGCGGAAACGGCCGCTGTGGCGGCGGAAACAGCCGTGGAACGGCCATGGCAGCTGCCGCTGAAGAGGCGGCCGCAGCAGCGGGAAAGGCTGCCGGGAACGGCGGCAGAGGCGGCTGCAGCAGTGGCAGAAGCAGCAGTGGCCTGGTGAGTTGGGGGTGTTTTTTTCCCCCCTTTTACACTTGGGTGCATGAGGGGCCATGCGCCCAAGTGTAAAAAGGGGAGGGGAATGGCGGGGGGGCCATCTGGACAGCCCTGCTCTCGCAATGATTGCGAGAGAGGGCTGTCCAGAAGGCTCGAATGCGGGTTCCTCCTGCGACTCCCAGGAAAACACTAGTTTTTCCCGGGGTCAGAAAATGCAGGAGCAACCCGCATTGGAGCCCGCTTCACCACGGGACTCGCTGCAGGCCGTTGTGGACGGCTCCTTTAAATGCGGGAGGAAGCAGCCCTTCCTCCCGCATTAAAGGGCCGTGTGCTCGCAGCCTTAAAGTGGGCAATGGGCAGATTGCAGGTGAGTGTGACTTCTGTGTTAATAAGCAACCACTCACGTGCACTTCTTAGAGGGAACACTGCTCTGGAGATCAATTTTCCAGGAGATCTCCAGGCCGAAGCTGGAGGTTGACAACTCTTTCCATACTATTCTAAAATCCTTCCTCACTTTTCATTGGGTTCATCATTTGGGGGGGACAGGATGCGGGTAGGCAGCCCTCTACCATTGTTGGTTCTTTTGTGTGTACAGGGCAAGTAAAACAAAATTACAGTTTCAAGAAATATGTTAATGTGTATATCAGTGTGCCAACATTATGAGTCGAGTATATTTTCAAAAACAGACAACTTTTCTATTAGTGTTTTCTGAGAAAGACTAAATATCAAGCCTATGCTGGATCAAGGGGAAGAGTATTGCCCATAATGGAAAATACATTGTATACTGGAATAAGTTTGTTTTATTATCTTTTTTCTCAACCTTTCTTAACGTTTGCTCATATAGAAGGCCATATTCTGTGTTCCTGGGCCATCTTTTAGAAGTGGACAGACTTAAATTGTAACTACCTAACTCGAGACTCATTAAAACTGTGGTTGACCGGATCCATAGAACTACAAACTAAAGCAGATCACAGCTTGCAAAGTGGATCTCCCCCCCCTTTCTTTCCTCCAGTTCCTTTTTCACAGTACAGCTTCGCTCCCTAGGCTTGCCAACCTCCAGGTGGGGCCTGGAAGCCTCCTGTTATTAAAATTGATCCCCAGGCAACGGAGCTCAGTTCCCCTGGAGAAAATGGCTGCTTTGGAAGTGGACTCTATGGCATTATACCCTGCTGAGATCCTTCCCCTCCCCAAATCCTGCCCTCCCCATGCTCCACCCCTAAAATTTCCAAGTATTTTCTTGGGTTGCCAATCCCCAGTTGCGGGCAGGGGATCTCCCAGTTTGGATGCAGGGCTATCAGAAAGCCGGAGGAGGAAAATAGCTGCTAGGCACTCCATTATACCCTATGGAGACTGGTCCCCATAGGGTATAATGGAGAATCAATCTGTGAGTATCTGGGGCTCTGGGGGGCTATTTTTTGAGGCAGAGGAACCAAATTTTCAGCATAGCTGCTGGTGCCTCTCCTCAATCCCCCCCCCAGTTTCAAAAAGATTGGACCAGGGGGTCCAATTCTGTGAGCCCTAAAAGAAGGTGCCCCCATCCTCCATGATTTCCAGTGGAGGGAAAGTGTTTTAAAGGAATGTGTTCCCTTTAAATGCAACAGCAACTCACCTGGAACATGCTTTGGAGTTCCCTCTCTCGGAGCCTCCTGGTAAGTCCCCCGCCTGCTTGTAGGCCTCACCTGACAACCCTAGTATTTCCCCACTCAGAGCTGGCAATCCCATCCCTCCCTCATTTATGACACCTCACACTATTATTCCTGGTGGGTCCTTAACCCTCAGGAATGGGCTTTGGGGTATACAGGTGGTTACAGAAAGTAGAATTTTACAAAAATACCTTCAGTGAGCTCTGATCCACTCCAGTCTCTCTTTACCATAACAACATGATGCCTATGTTGCAGTGAAGTTATTAGCTGTATCCTAGAACCACAAGAGCAGGACCAATTGAATTAATTTTTCTCATCCAATCATTACTCCGTTGGAAAACACCTATTTGCTTCTCCAAGGCTACAGGTTCAGGCATACATATCGTTACCATGGTAGCCTAGAAGCAGCTTCTGGGCTATTGAGGTAATGTGAAAGAGCATTGAAAGAGAGAAGTTATAGTTTGAAATAACACACATTGATGCCAGTTCATGTTGGAAATGACCAAATATAATGTGGTAGTGATGTGGTTGCTTTGTTTGAAGGAATTTTGAAATGTAGGATTCAAAACAGTAAGAAGAAAGGCATTAATATTTACAGTCAGAATATGGTATGAATCCTGTGACCATCAATTATATGTTGGTTAATATTTGGTTTGTTTCATATTACGGCAGGATTGTTTTCACTGTATAGCCTTTATTTCTTCCATGCTGTGCTTTGAAGGAGAAGTGTGTAACTCTTATCTTCATCCCCATGATAATATTTATTGTAAGTGTGCACCCCATTGCCATTCTTTAACATTTTAGAAGCATGCGAGTAACTGCAGGTGGTATCCAGTAGTATAGTCCCATGATCTAACAGCAGTGTCATACCTGTTTAGTCATCAATATCTGACACAGCATGCATTTACTGCATGATTGCACTGTCATGTTTGACATAAATGATGGATTGCTGCTCCAAATGAGCTTTCAATACTTGTTCGTTGTATATTCTGTTAAATTGTGTGTTGCTTCTAGCAATTCACTGAAACCTCTTCCCATAATTACAATTCAGTAGGTGCTGTCTTACAGTTTTAAAGCAAGCCAGATATTGATCTTTTTGTAATGCACTGCTTCATGAAAAAGCTGATGTACTAGCTTGAGCCTGTTGTAATCACAGTGTGATGTGGGCCTAGCATTGAGAGCTGCCTGTTCTAAGAACTGGCACGGCTAACTAATTCTCCTTTTTGCCAAGAGTTGCTTGCATTCTCTTTTACTGTTGCCCCAGGACTCTTTGGCAAGTGCAAACATTATTAATATATAATACATTAACGAGGTCACCATTAAGTCTGGCAGCAGTGATTGCTGAAGTCAGCATCAAAAATGGCCACAAATAGAAGCCCAATATTACCCATGATGAGCATGATTTAGTCTTCACACTGGGAAGACTGAGATAGCTTGTGTCTTCATTTTGAATGTCTAACTTTTGAAGGCAATTGGAGTGAATCTAGTCTTTCAACTTTATGGAGCATAGATTTGAACAGAAAAGTGTGCATTGTAGAAATAAGGCACTGGAATAAAGTCATATAATTAGAAATAATGCAGTTCTGTGTCAAGTATTTTAATATTTAAAATAACAAGCCTGACGTATAATATTACTTACACCTTTTCTACAAGTGTCGCAGTCCGCAACGTCCCTCGGAGGTAGGCGGCCCTCTGCCATGGTGCAGTTGATGGGATGGTGGGAGAGGCCAGCCAGAGGGTGGTTTCTGGCTGCCCCCTGCTCGAGGGTTGGGCCAAAGGAGAGGAAAGAATCCTGCCAGTATGGGGGAATTTAGAGGAGGGGTGGGAGGGAAGGCCTCAGATTTGGAGGGCAGAGGGGGTTACTTCACCACCCCACTGCTCCTCCTGGACTCAGGATTGCCCTCTGGCTCTCACTATCTCTGGGTCTGGTGTTGCTGGTCCTCCTCCTCCCTGGCCTCCTCCCAGCCTCCTCTTTTATCCCCTCCCCACACCCAGGTCTCCCTCCTGCCCTCTGGCCATGCCTCCCTACAAAGGGGAAGATGCTGGCCGGTTTCTGCCTTGCCTGGCATCATTCCCGACGCTGGGCTTGTGAATCTTCTCCTGCTGCCTCCCCCTGGCCTCAGGGCTGCTTCCTGAGCATGGCGCAAAGCCACCCATGCTGACTCGCTACCCTCGGTACCCACCCACACTCTGGCCCGGGCCCGACCTGCATCGGCCTGGTGCACCAGCCCCTCAGCTCTGCTGGTCCACTGCTCGTCCTTGGCCGCCTCAGCTGGCTGTGGTGCGGTCATCTGGCCCCCACCACCTTTGCCCGTCATCCTACTGCCAGCGGCAGCTTTCTGGGTCGCCTCCCCATTGCCTCCTGTTCTGGGCCAGTAGGTGGAAGGGGTGCTGGGGGTCTCTGTTGCTTGGGTGGGTGGGGGCCCTGGCGAGCCCTGCTCGGAGGTCTCCTGGAGGTCCTGGGCCCCCCCGGGATAACAAGTGACTATTTAATGCAAAATGTAAAGTCTGGCAACATTGTACAGATATGTATAGCATGAAATCCTTATATTTTGTACTGATTCACTATATGTAATCTGCCTTGAGTCCATTTGAGAAAGGCGGACTATAAATAATGTAAATAAATATTCTGATGCCATGCTTGATCTGAGTCACAGTGGTGTAACTGATAATTTGTGGGACAGTATATGGTGTGTCTGTCCAGAGCAAATTAGAAATGGACACTGTAATTTAGCCCAAAATTTGCAGCTCTGATGGTCTCTAAAAGGCCAATAGGGTACCAGCCATTAGTTCATAGAATGGATTGCTAGATCTCTGACTCATTCTCTTATTCTTTCACACTGTGGATAAAGGTTATTCTTTCTTCAGCAAGTATGTAACATTGCATATGACGAACTCTACAAAGAATTGATCCATATGGTCAGCCATGTTGGTCTGAAGCAGCAGAACAAATTTAGAGTTGAATGGCATTTTAAGACCAACAAAGATTTATTCAAGGTATGAGCTTTTGTGTGCAAAATGTGTGCCTTGCACACGAAAGCTCATACCTTGAATAAACCTTTGTTGGTCTTAAAGGTGCCACTGGACTCTAGATTTGTTCTATGAAGGACTGTATATGTATTGGTCTGATTTGCATTATTTGCATTATTTCCACAAAAAAGGGGTTGCTATGTGTAGAATATCCACATGGTTTACCTCCCATGTGAGGTTATATGCATAGAAATGGGAATTTGGAGTACTGCCAGGTAAATCTATGAAATAGGGCTCATATTTACAATACAGATGCATACTGATACTATTGAGTGCACCTTTATGTAAGATGAAGTTGCAGCTTGGTTAGAATTGCTAAGTAATGCTCATATGAATTATGATAACTCAGGCAGATTCTTTCCTGGGTGGAAACACGATGTGCTAAATAAATAAAATGTTCTTACTAAAATAGGTCCTTAATTTTTCAGTACGTTGGGCTTCCTTAGCATGCATGTGTTAAAATATCTTTTGTTTCACGGTGGCATAGTATTGTCTGTGGCAATTGCTCATTTTCTTTTCAACAAGAAAGTTCCATTTATGTAGATGAAGAGGGAAACAAGACTTTGAAATGAGAATGTAAAACTGAAATGATTCTCTATTCTTGGTGTGGATTTCACGTCATCTTCCAGTGATGAGCTGCCATTTTCAGTGGTTATAGAACTCTTCAGTGTCACTCATCTGTTCAACAAAGTATTCGACCTTCTGACTGACAGTTTTCGTATGAGCTTGCAATTGACCAAGGAACTCTTTAAATGTGTTATGACAGAAGCAATCTGAACTAGCTACAGTGAAGTTACCACATGAAATCACCAAAGTCAAGTTTTAGCTTCTAGTATCAGGTAGAGTATCTTATTCTGGAGGGGAAAGGAAAATGTTCCTATTTCTCATTGTTGTCAGAATACATGCTTAGAACAGAAGAGCAACCATGCTGGATCAGTGCAAGGTCCGTATAGTTCAGTATCGTTTCGCAAGGAACAAAGTATAAAGGCGGTGATCATTCCCTTTGTGTTGCCTGAAGCAGCTTATTTACAGATCCATCAGTTGGTAACATGAGTTCTAACCTTGAGAGCCAGTTTGGTGTAGTGGTTAAATGCATGGACTTTATTCTGGGAGAACCGGGTTTGATTCCCCACGCCTTCACTTGCTGCTGCTGCATGACCTTGAGCAAGCCATAGTTCTGACAGAGCAGTTCTTGAAAGAGCTCTCTCAGCCCCACCTACCTCAAAGTGTGTCTGTTGTGGGGAGGGGAAGGGAAAGGAGATTGTAAACTGCTCTGAGACTCCAAGGGAAGGGCGGGGTATAAATCCAATCTCTCTTCTCTTCTCTCCTTATGTATGAGTGGGAGGTAAGTGCCCTCCTAAATTCAGTCTTACAGTGCAACCCAAAACAGAGTTACACCATTTTCAGCCTGTTGACTTCAGTGGATAGTGTAAATTTTTTAAGCCCATAGATGCTGTAATTCTGCTCAGGTCTGCACTGTTAGCACACTGATTTGTATACTACCAACTCCTCAGCAAAGTTTAACGCCTTCCTGCAGTAGAATAAGTTCTTCCACTGCAGAAATACTCTTTCCTTTGTTAGCCAAATTGCCTTGTTTTCTTATTAATTTTGGGGAATTATAGATTATTAATTAATTGGCAATAGGCAAAGAAAGAGAGGAGCAAAGAGCAAAGAAAGAGAGGAGGGCAAAGAAAGAGAGGAGGGATATAATTGGGGCAAAGGTGCAATAACAAGAGCTTGTAGTTTTTTACATAGGTCAGTTCTATATTGTAGGGGGCTTTATAGGTAGGTGCCAGCACCTTAAATTGACCCCAAAAGCAAATGGGCAGCAAGTAGAGATCAGAACACTTGCAATAGGTTCACGTCAACTAGCTCTAGTTAGCAAATGGGGCTAAAGTCACTAACTTAATCTTAACTGAATAAAACTTTGTTCATCTTAAAGGTACCACTGAACTCAAACTTTGTTCTGCTGCTTCAGATCAACATGGCTATCCACCTGAATTAATCTTCTTAGTTGTCTTTAACTTACGCCCCCATGTACAGGACATTACAACAGCCCAACCACATTGAGGTTCTGCAGATATATTCCCTCTAGGACAATACTGTAATTAACAACTCTGGTTTCAGTTTCAGCTTGATTCCCCTTAGCGACTTGACCATGACTTGAAAAACTAACTTAGGACATCAACAGCACTCTCTAGAAGCATTCGTAAGGACATATAGGACTGTGTTCCCTCTAAGCTGAGTTGATGTGAGCTAGCCCACAGTTTTTAAGCCTCTGGCTCACACATTTCTGTTTTAGCTCAGAAAGGATGGCTCCAGAGCAAACTAATTTGTGCAGTAGCCAAATTGCTTGCTCACAACTTTAATGCCTGCAGCTCGCAAAGTAGAATTTTTGCTCACAAGACTCCACAGCTTAGAAGGAACACTTATTGATGACTATCGACTTAAAAGGTCGGGATGATCTCATTTAATGATCTCTCATCTAGGGATGCCAGCCTCCAGGTGGGATCTGGGGACCCCCCAGAATTACAGCTAATCTCCAGACTATAGGGATCATTTCTTCTGGAGAAAATGGATACTCTGGAGGGTACACTCTATGGCATTGTACCCCACTGAGGTCCCTGTCCTCTCAAGGCTTCATCTCCAAATCTCCAGGAGTTTCCTGACCTGGATCTGGCAACCTTTACCCTCCATCCCCCACTGGTAGCGAGGGGGAACCTGGCAACCCTAAAAAAAGCAGAAGAGAAAGGATAGATCCCTAAGGAATTTTTCCATGGAGGTCCCAGTCAGCTGATTTCCTTTATGGAAATACTTTCAGTCCTCCAGGAGAGAGAAGGGTAGATCAGAAGGTTACTCCTCCCGTAATCATTACCATCTTTCGAAGTTGTTGCAAAATAATAGTGTGCTCTACAAAGGCTACTGACATATTTAAAATAATCAGTAACAAAGATTTCCTTGTCTAACTGAAAATCAGGGCAACTAAAACTATCCTTAATCAGGTGGCATCAAGTCAGAGTGGAATGGGAGAAATATTATTCAGATGCCTGAAGTTGCTCTGCCGCCACCCACTCTGCCCCCCAGCCCCTCACCAAAAGATTATTGGAAGCCTATAAGCCTCTTATTAGCCACACTACGTATTTGATAAAGTGTGCCTGCACACGAAAGCTCATACCTTGAATAAACTTTTGTTGATCTTAAAGGTGCCATTGGTCTCTAAATTTGTTTTAGCCACACTATAATTAGGCTAGGAAAATACCTGATAAAGAGGTCTGATCACTGCGTTTTTCAAAAGTTGAGGGGGGGGGGGGAAATCCTCTGTCAAAAATGAATTAATGATCTTTGCCAGAGAAGCTTTTATTTTCTCTTGGCATGATTTGACCAGCCGGGAGAGGCAAGAATCCAAATTGCAAAGTGTGGCTTTTCAAGGATCTTGTCAACATCATTCAGAGAGATCAGTCTGAAACGCTCTCTATAAAAAGGACAAACATATATCTCTGACTTCTCTGGAACAGGATCTTCCTTTAATCTTGTTTTCAGGTTGGAACACACCAGGGAGACACTATCAGCAAAACCCAAAAACAAAAGCTACATAATACTTTTTTTTTTTTTTAATTAAGACCAACCCAATACATACACGCTTGCAAGTTCTTCGGACTTTTCATCAGGATGGATGCTGGAAAACAAAGCTTGTGTGTGGGAGATATTTCTGATGTTGCTTTTAAGGCTACATGTCTGTATCATGTCTTGAATGCGAAACCAGTCTTGAACAGATTGGGTGATACTGGTATTAAGCTGCCCCTTGAGCCCTCTGGGTAGAAGGGGGAGGGCAAGAAAAAGAAGAAGAGATTGGATTTATACCCCGCCCTCCACTCCCCAAGGGCGTCTCAGAGCAGCTTACAAACTCCTTTTCCCTTCCCCTCCCCACAACAGACACCCTGTGAGGTAGGTGGGGCTAAGAGAGCTCTTTCCCAAGCTGTCCTTGAGGGAACAGCTGGTACAGAGCTATGGCTTGCCCAAGGTCATCCAGCCAGGTGCAAGTGGAGGAGTGGGGAATCAAACCCGGTTCTCCCAGATTAGAGTCCGCGCACTTAACCACTACACCAAACTGGAAGGAAGCTTTCAAATATATAGAGATAGAGATAGAGATATATAGATATAAATCTGATTCTTCTCTAACTCACAATGGACACATGGGTACCTTAAAAACCTGAAAACAGGTGCAAAGGTAGTTTTTTTTTTTTTTTTAAACCCAAATAATGTATATTAACTAAAACAGCAAACAGTCTTACAAATTTGTCCCAGCCAACTTCAGTGCCACGGGTGGTTTACTCTAAATAATTGAGTTGGACAAGATTTGGCCATCATGAAATGGTGGACAAGAAAGTTGCTATCAACACTGCCTTATAAGCCTGGAAATGTCACCGATGGTGTTCACCGTCTCTTTTGGTGCAGGTATTTCATCAATAACACTCAAGTCATCTCCCCACATGCTTCATGTCCCCTAACTCTCTATGGAACTATGGAGCAGGGGTCTTTTGCAGTCTGATGCTCCAAGCCCCAACCAGAGCTTTAATGGACATTGTGTCAACCCCCCCCCCCCAAAATTGTAAATTTCAAGGGCTGGACCATGCTAATTGGTCATCTGCCCCATAATAATTCATAAAATATAATTAGCATATTCTATAACAGAAAATAAATTAGATTGATGTGTAGTTAGGATTTTGTGCCTATATTTGGACAAACCATCACCAGTGGCATGCTTTCTGTCTGTGCAATAGAGAAACAAGAGCACAAGTGGGATTATGTCATTTAGGGATTGTATTGCTACGAAGTGACATCTGGTCCCAGTTGAGACTCTCCTAATTCAGGTGATTCCTCCCCCTTTGGGTTGAGGAAAATGCACAAAACTGTACCATATGTGAAAGTGTTGGTGAATGCACAGTCATACAGAAACTTGCAGTAATTTATATACAGGTATATTTTTTTCTCCAGCAGGGAAGAAGACAGTCTCTGTGGAGACCTATTGTATGTAAAATTGCCCCATGACTTCCTGGACGCTCTTATCAAGGGGTAATTTCTACTGAAAGTCATTGGTTTTATTCATTTGTAATTAAATATGTTTAGGATTGAAGCGCAGGTAAAATGCATTTGCAAATGGAAGCTTTGTAACCAGTAGTTGTCTCATCTTTTTTTTTTCAAAATACCAGCACTTCAGAGACTTTCTAAAGGAAATCAGCCCTTCCCCTTTAAACAATTTCTTATCTGTATGCACCTTGATTCTTCTGACACTTATTTCTGCATAATAATGATGGGTAGTGCTCAGTGTTTTTATTGGTAGATGAGGTTTTCAGGTTACTTTCCCAGCTCTGAAACTAAGCCCAAGGGCACTCTGAGCCTACTACATTTAGCTGTTTTTTAAACACATGGACAGCATGACCGTGAATTGATTCCTCAGGGCCACTTGGATAGTTGCTCTTTTGTCAGGATTGGCAAAGGGTAAAGAATTCAATAACCACAGCCCTAGCATGATCCATAAGTTTCTAAGCAGTATCAGTCAGTTGCCAGTAAGCCCCTCATGACAGGCAAGTGATTAGTCTAGAAAGCTGTGAACTGAGATGGAGTAATGTCAATCCACAGCTTTAAGCTGCAGTCCAAATGGTAAAGGAAGGTTAAAGAAAGTTTGGATAGAAGTCATGCAAACAGGTATGTCCTTCTGATAAACCAGGCATGGAATCCCTCTGAAAGAATGCAGGCCACTCTCCTATTCTTGGTAGAAGCCGTACAATCCTTCACTCCCCAGTGCTTGAATCCTGGGTTCTAGCCAAGTTCTGTCTTCCTTTCATATATTTATTTATTTGGATTTATACCCCGCCTAGCCAGCAAGGCCGGCTTTCACCATATTGACAACACTTCCTGCCCTCTCTTTGTTCAATTCAAATAAGGCTGCTTGTTCCTCACAGGGTTCAGCTACCCCTAAAGTGGTTCCTCGCATCTTATTTGTTAAAATATTTTTTAGCCTTGAGAAGCTCTGTGCCTTATAATCTGGTAGCTAATGTGAACAGATTGTTATGGCTGAAAAGACCACCTGGGCCAAGAAACAACATGGTTGCCAGCCCTCTGGCCGAGGTAGGGAGCCTCTGCCCCTGCCTCTTGTTTCCTGTCACCACTTGGAGTGCTTTCAGGAGAGAAAAAAATAAAAAACGGTTGTCAGGCCAATGGGATGACTTTATCTGCAGAAAACTCAGAAGTGACATCAGTCTAGTCTAGGAACTGCCAGATTCTTACAGAGGTATGGTCCTAGTAAGATTCTGACAATTCTTAGAGAGTCATGATGTCAGTTCTGGACTTTCCCCAGAAGTGATGTCATTCCATTGCCAATAGCCACCACCCTAGGGGTCCAGGACCCTCCCCCAGTCTCCCCTGGCTGCCGGTCCATCTCTGGCAATTCCAAACACAGAGTACTGAAAAGAGGGTTTAAGCTCCTAGGTCATCTGTTGAGATATTTTAAGTCTACTGCTGAGATATAAATATCTCCCTCTGCTGTTTCCCTCAGATAACGCATTTGCTGATAAGAGACATGAGCATGAGGACACAATCTGGTGTCTTGTGCCAGCAGGGTGAAAAATGACAATTTTAATTAAAAATGTATTTCCAGAAACAATTCAGGTTTTATATATAGCAAGGTGGTGCATCTCACACTGTGAACTTTAAGATTGCTGTGCTGAGCAAAAGCTTTATTTTGTTATTAGCCTGCACTGCATTTTTTGGACCTTGGTTTGATGAATAAGTGGTTAGCTGTTAATGGCTCTTAGGCATTCACATTAGCAAATTTAAGTTTTTTTCATCAGGCTGTGAATGCAGAGGAATTTCCCACTGTAAAAGTAGCTGGCATTTTTTTCTCTTAATATGATTGATGCAGTATTTTACTGAACCAGATCTTTTAGAGACAGATGAAATGTTAAGTTTTTGTTTCATTTTAAAATCTGGCGACTCAGATGATGTGAAGAGCACAGAATCCAAGATGGCGAAACTCAATATTCAACAACATACAGTATTATGTAGTGACTAGGAATAAGGCCTGTTGTGTGTGGGGGAATACAATGGGCTCTAGAAAGAGGGTGGGGTCAATGATTTTGTATCTTGCAGGCAGAGTAAACACAGAGTGGGGTTTTGCAGTGTAAAGAACTAATGTGACAGTGAAGAATGGCATACCTTAAGGTAGTAGAGAGTAATTGTTGTCCATGGTTGTACAATGTAAGGTTGCAGCTCCCATAATCACAGTGTTGGTGAATGGATTTTGGGATGCGCAGGGCTGGAAAAGCCATGACAGGGTGCTTGAGCTCCTTACAGTAAGGGTTGAATTAAAATAGGTAGATAGGTAAATCTTAGGATCCTGAGTATTGGCTGTAAAGCAGGGTTGGGGTCTGGGACTGATTTGCAAGGAAGAAATGGAGTAATTAATTGCAGTTTTCCGAGTTCAACTGAGACTGTCACATGGTATCAATTGAGCCAGCTCTGGAGAGCCAGTTTGGTATAGTGGTTGGGAGTGTGGACTCTAATCTGGGAGACCCGAGTTCGATTCCCCATTCCTCCACATGCAGGTGCTGGACTGACTTTGGGCCACTTACAAGTTCTTTCAGAGCCGTTCTCTCAAGAGCAGTTCTCTCAGAGCTCTCTCAGCCCCACCTACCTCACAGGCTGTTGTGGGGAGGGGAAGGGAAAGGAGTTTGTAAGCTGCTTTGAGATGCAGAAGGCAGAATCATATAGTTCTGTACTGTTTTCTCCCAGCTTAATCTATCACCTGCCCTAGGAGGAGGAAATATTCTAGGGCCCTACTTTCCATATATAGTTAGCAAGTGGTTTTTCATTTCCTTTACACTCACTAAGATCATCTGTTCATTAGTTTGACTACAGTAAATTATTCATTTTTTTTTAAATAGCATTTATGATTTTTTTTCCAAGTAGCTCTATGTTTCTTTTCCAGGGCTTTGAACAGATATTATATTTCTATCCTGCATTTACACCAAAAGACTCAGATCAGCACAGAGTATTTCCATTTTACATGCCCTGTGAGGTTAATGAAGCAGTGTTTGGAGACCCTAAACCCCAGCTGGGAGTCACCATGGGGTGAGGGAGAATTAGTCACTTGTTCAGGCAACTGCCACAAGGAACTCTCCCTTTAAGGAGCCACACACCCCCAATTACAGCTGATCAATGTTATTACTAGGAGAAGTCTAGGGTCCAGATCACAGATGCTCCATAAGACAAAGCTGCTCCCAGCCTCTTTTGGGTCAAATGTACATCTGACTTTCCCGCTACAATCATTCTAGTTTTTTAAAAAAACTGTCTATACCTGTTTCTAGTTTCAAACCATACTTGTTCTAGTTTATAAATTATTGTTTACATTCGTCGGTTGCCCTCCTGTGGTCAAGCTAGCATTATACTGCTTTAAACAAATGCTGTTACTTAG
This sequence comes from Lepidodactylus listeri, assembly GCA_029233225.1. NCBI lineage: Eukaryota > Metazoa > Chordata > Lepidosauria > Squamata > Gekkonidae > Lepidodactylus > Lepidodactylus listeri. Next base: position 42,395,960 of record JARCFY010000016.1, on the reverse strand, counting down.
TTCTCTTCAGACCTCCTGGAGTGAAATTTGAAACCAGCGTGAAATGAGCTTGGGAAAAGACAGCAGTCAAACTGCTTCAGAGGGGAGGTGTAAATTGGGCCTTGAGGACTGGTCAGTTGGCATTCAGAAGTTGTAGCACTGCCTTCATAGAGCCTAATGATCGGCAGGCCAAGTCTCCTGCTTTGTTGAAACAATCAGGACTCACAGTGTACACAGAATGAAAAACAAACAAACAAACAGTATAATATCTTACTGCCAGTACAAATACATTACCTGTTCCAATGTGAACAAAATTTATAAAGGATCACAATTTGTTTAAGGCATTCATAAAGTCCCATCAGATGAAGAGATCAATATACAGTTCGTATTGCTGATTTTACAGCAGAAATACATTCTTCAGAGAAAGCATGCAGCTGTGTAATGCAACTATAATGAGGACACAATGCTGTTATCAGTATTACAAGTGCAGAAAGCTATTCATCAGTTTCATAGGTATGTAGTCTCCTGCTTTGGCAGGAGACTTTCCAACCCTTGGTGATTCTGCCTTCTGCTGCTCTGCTGGGAGATGGAGACAATTGTGGAAGAAATAAGGGGGCAATCAGCATTGTGCCAACACCATGACATCATTTCTGGCATGACTAGGAAGTGATGTCACTGCATTGCCTTGGACTGACAACTCTATCTAGGAAGGATGCCGGTGAGGACTCTTCTAACTACCATATTGCTTGTCTTAAGAATTTCATTTCATTATGGTGAATGGGAAAAGGTTTACACAGTAAATAAACTTGGAGCACTTGGCTTCTTCTGTCTAAGGTTACCAGCTCTGGGCTGAGAAATTCCTGGAGATTTGGAATATAGAGCCTGGTGAGGGCACAGTGTCCTCAGTGGGGCACAATGCTATGGTGCACCCTCTAAACTAGGACAATCAAAACAAGGACAAATAGACTAAAAAACAGTTTTTACTCGAGAGCTATTATTGCCCTGAATGCTGTATGAGACTGAAATCTGGGGGAAACAGTGGTTTGGTTGCTATGTAAATCACAAGGGAGAAGCAGTCGTGAATGTCTGTGTGAGTGCGCATGATTATATGTTGTGAGTCACTGAATGATGGCACGTTTTAATTTCATTGTACTATGTACAATGACAATAAAGTATATTATTATTATTATTATTATTATAAAGCAGCCATTTTTTCCAGGGGAACTGACCTATGTCATCTGGAGGTCAGTTGTAAATTTCAGGAGGACTCCAGCCCCCACCTGGAGTTTGGCAACCCTACTTCTAATTCCTTGAAAATTGGCATATTTTAATCCAAAATGGGGTGGAAAACTGAAATGTCAATAGCTGGAAATGTGTTTCCAGTTGAAACCAAGGGAGCACAGATGAATATAATAATGAAAAAAGCCATTGTGTCATAACAAACATAAATGAAATTGCTAGTTTTAAAACAAGAACAACAAAACTAAAAAAAAAAAAAAATGTATCCACCCATGGAAGTACATTAAACAGGACTTCCGTCATAGTTTTATTACTTAGTTACTTTAACCATGCAAAAGGTCTATGTCCTTGTATATTTTAAGCTCATTCATTTTGTTTCAGTTGTTTCCCTTTATGAAAATGGCACAGTTTAAATAATAATAATAAACTTAAATAATTTTCTAGTCACTAAATAACTTGTGCCCATTTAAAATATAAAAGTGTTTCTTAAAAGAATAATTTTATTATTTATAAAGCAACATAAATCTATGTGACCTTTACAAAAAGAAAGAACAGGTCTCTTCTCCAAGGAACTTAATTATAACACAGTACCATCTGAACCAGATTTATACCCTTCTGAATGCATTGATGTCAGTGGTTTTAGATGGGAGCAACTCTGTTTATACACTGTTAATATTTGGAGTCAGAGCGACTCAAACACAAGCCATATTTGTTGGAAGCAGAGTTGCCAAGTACCCTCAGCAACCGGTATGGGGGACTTACTGGCAAGAAAACTAGGCATAGGCCAGCATCATTGGTGACACAGTGACATCACATCCAGCATGCGCTGGAAGTGACATCATTGCATTGCTGCTGATGTGTGGATGCTCTGGTATTTGGACAAAAACTCTATGGTAGAAGTAAATTTTCTACAGAGTTTTTGCCCAAATACCAGAGCATCCCTGTGTTGCCAGTCACATTATGACATCCCTTTTGGTGCATGTTGGAAGTGGCATCTCCATGTTGGTCGAGGCATAGTATTCCCCCACTGGCTAGCTGTGTGCACTCCCTCCCCATGATCAGTGACGCTGCTTTCTGAATGTTACTGATCATGGTGAGGGAGCACAAAAGCAGACACTCTATGCAGACAGCTTGGTGATCTCATGGATGTGGGAGGGGTCCGGCATGCTTGTGCCACACTCTCTCCCTGTACAATCAGTCAGTGCTCGGATGATTAGTCTGTTATAGGTCTAGTGTATCCTCGCAAGGCAGTTCTGGTTGGCCGGATGGAGGAGTCATTCATTGAAGTCCCAGGTTCCCAAAGCCATGATACCATCTGTACCTTCACTGACCTATACAAGACCAGTAATACTTTGTATCTGCCTACTTTAAAAAAAAATGCACTCATTTTGCATTTTAGTATTTAACACTTGTTCGATACTTGAAAAACCTGTGCAGTCCACTATATAAATGGATGTGTTCTGATTAAAACTTAACATACTGTTGGGGGCATCCAACCTTAAATTTAAATAGGAAGTAAACTGCCCATAATGCAAGCACCAAGGGGAAATGTTTTCAAAGTAAATTTCTCATTTGCATTAGTATAGTCATGTTGACTTTTTACCGTATTGATAGTTAATTACAGTTCTGGGTATACAAAGGTTTTGAGTGCAGCTAAGCAGTTATCACTTTCCTGCCCTTTTCTTTACCCCGCTGGGCTTCCTTGGGTATTTTTTTTTCTTTCCCAACAGCTATTTTAATGTGTTTTCTTGGAATGGTTTCTTAGTAACCATGATCAAAATTAGCAATCAATTGCACTTTATTCTAATGGCTCTGCTTTGCTGAAGAAGGCCTGACATATCAGGCTCTATTGATTAACTGACCAGACTGATTTTCTTGAATTCTCATTCAAGTTGTCTCTCCTGTGTTCTAAAGATGCTCATTTCCTATAATGCAGTTTTCTCTTTGTTTATGTTTCTCGCTCTCTAAAGTAACTGTGCCACCTGAAACAGCTAAGAACTCTGACAAATATAATTGTAAAATAGCAAACCATTTTACTAGCCATACATACCACTAGGGCTGCCAAGTCCCCCGGTTGAGCGGGGGAAACACCGACTTTTAAAGCTTTCCCCCGCTTTTCCAAGATTGGCCACCGGGGGGACAAAATGGCTGCCAGCAGGGGAACCTCGGAGCCTGCCCTGCTGGCCTCTTGAACTACTTAAAAGGGAAATTTCCCCTTTAAGAGCTGAGCCAGCAAGAGAGCCCCGCCCAGAGATTAAGGCGGGACTAAGCTCTTTCTACTGCGTGCAAGGTTGCTGCTGGAATAAACTGCTCCGGTACGCTGCTGGCGTCTGCGAGCTCTTTTCCTTCTCTGTCTCTCCCCCTCCCCCTCTTTCTTTTTTCTGTCTGTCTGTCCACTGTGGTTTTGTCAAAGGAATAAACTGTCACTTCCAAAGAGGTAAACATCACAAGGAGAGGTTGCCTGTAGAAGGTCTGGGAGTGGGATTGTTTAAAATGTCTTGTCGTGGCTGTTTGGGTCCCCCCAATCCTCATTTCCCTTCTGCAAATAAAAGTTGGGCTTCCTCATTTTTATGCCAATTTTCTGTTTCTTTCAACCGTGTCCCCCCCCCCCCCCCAGTAAAAATCTGCATTTTTAAAAGCATTTGTACATCAAGTAACCGGTATTTTAAGTTAGGGATGGATCCAACTAGCTTTTCTGCTGGCTAAAAGGGGAGGACAAAGGTCCTCTTTAGCCACCAAAAAGCCTATGCTGGGGGGGGGGAGAAGTTATGGGACTTACATGGACAACAGCTGGGTGAAACAAGGGCCAGAAATAAAGCCTGGGAATTGGGCAAGAGTAAGTGAAAAAGCTGTCTGTCTGTCTGTCTCTCTCTCTCTCTCTGTCCCCATCCAGCAGAGGTCTGTCAGTGGCTATTATAGCCACAAGGTCTAAATGGAGCCCTTTGTCTGGGGCAGTGATGCTCTGAATTCTTGGTGCTTGGGGAGCAACAGTGGGAGGGCTTCAGGAGTTCTGGCCCCGCTGCTGGACCTCCTGAGGGCACCTGGTATTTTTGGCCACTGTGTGACACAGAGTGTTGTACTGGATGGGCTGTTGGCCTGATCCACTGTGGCTTCTCTCCTGTTCTTATGATATGAAAATCATATTTAGCACTTGTGTAGCACTTAGGGCTTCATATTCTGCCGAGATGAGGAAGGATTCAGTAGGGCCGTTGCTCAGTGATAGAGCATCTGCTTGACATGCAGGAGGTATCAGCCTCTTCAGCTAAAAAAGGATCAGGTAATAGGTGACATTAAAGATCTCAGCCTGAGACCCTGGAGAGCCACTACCAGTCTGAGTAGTCAATACTGACCTTGATGGACCAATGGCCTGATTCAGTATTAGGAAACTTCATGAGTTCATGTGGAAGCATGTGGAAGCAACATCACAGGATGTGACATCACAAAATGATGTCACTTCCTTTCTCCTGGCTCCACCCCCAAAGTCTCCTGGCTCCACCCCCAAAGTCCCCAGATATTTCCCAAGTTGGACTTGGCAGCCCTACATACCACATTCATCAAACAATCAGATATTAGGGTGACCATAAAACATCTTTAGACAATGTTTCTTCAGGACTATGAAATGTGTGAATCAGAAGGCACAGTTGCTTTTAAGTTTGACTCACTATTGCAGTTTTATATGAAGCTATAATACTAATGTTTTAAAATGGATCCAAAGGATCATTTCCCATACATACAGGTGAGGCACAATTCCAGCCAATTCCCTTTTTCCTTGGGCTGACCTCTGACTCCTCATGCTGTTCTTGAGGATCCCCTCTATTTGCTTTATTTGCCAATATACAGTGGGAACACAGGTGGAGACAACAAAACATTCCTGCAAGACAAAAGATGCTTTACCTCTCATTGGATCACCCAGAGATACAATGGGATCTTCGATCCTAAAACACTTCAGTCAACTCTTGGTTTGTCTGCTTCCCTCTCTGTCTGGTCCAGATTAAAACCTTCTGTTTCTCTCTCACTCTCACACTCTCTCACACACTCACTCATACATGCACACTTTTCTCACCCTCCCCTCAGCTTGGGAGGATTCATGTACCCCAAGTGTAGATGGATACTTGACAGTGCTGTTGGGACCATATCCTAGCAATTAGTGTACTTTGAGGAACATTAATTGTCATTTGTTACAGGCCCTGGATCCCTCTAGGTGTGTCACTTTAGGTGATGCCCAAAGTACTCTAGTAGGATATCTGCACCTCTAATTAATATACTTTATAGTTTAATAGTTAATATATTTGGCTAGACTGAATCATTAAGAGCAGTAGTTAATGAGCTGGAGGAGCAAACCATTATGATGGTTGTATCGTACCCTGTGTCATGGGCGTCAACTACGGGAGGGCTCGAGGGCTCGAGCCCCCCCCCCCCGAAATTTCCCGGGGGGGGCTCAGCCACCCCCGGCAAAATGGAGCGCCCGCCGGTGGCCAGTCAGCCGGCCGTCGCCGCCTCTCCTTCCCTCCCACCCCCGGCCTGCCCTCCTGCCTCCCTGGGGCGGGGGGGGGGGGGAGAGAGAGGCAGCGACGGTCGGCTGACTGGCCACTGGCGGGCGCTCCATTTTGCCGGGGGTGGCTGAGCCCCCCCCGGGAAATTTCGGCGCGCGAGGTGGAGCGGGAGCCGGGGGCCCACAAGGGCGACGCGCCAGCCCCCGGCTGCAGGCAGCAGCAGCTGCAATCGGCCGCCGCCGGCGCCCGAGGTGAGCGGGGAGAGGGAGGGAGGGGGGCGGGGAGTGCGGTGGGCGGGCAGGCGGGCGGGCACAGCCCGGGGGAGGGAAGCGGCGGCTCCCTGGGGCGGGGGGGGAGAGCGGCGGGGACATGGTCAGCTTAGAGGGAACACTGCATGTGGTAACCCCCCCCAAGTTCCCCCCCCCAAGTTGCAAAGCCCTGGTCCTCTCTGCGCTTCCTCGAGAGTAAGCTCCCCTGCACGGCATAACTTTGCTGCCTTTCTAGAGGGGAGGAGCCTTCGGAACCCCGCTTGGCCAGCCGTAAGGAAGCCCGCGGCCCACTGCTGTAGCTGCGCCGCCTCCTGGGCATCCGTCTGCGGAGGAGGAGAAGGAAAGGCCCCGCCCAGCCACGGGGGACTCCCCGAGCTCCCTCCCGCGCAGCCGTGGCGCCCGGACCGAGAGGCACGCTTGAATGGCAGGTCGCCGGGAAGAGCCCTGGAGCAGGCGCGCAGGAAAACCGGGGAGGAAGGCGATTGGCTGCCTGGGTAGCAGTATGCAAATGAGGCGCCCTGGCATTGTGGGCAGCACTCAGGCTTTTTCGGAATGAACCCCCCCCCCCCCCGCTCCAAGAAAAGCTTTTGCGAGGAGGTGCAATAAACGGCGGGAGCTTCTTTGTGGGTAGTTGTGTTCGAGGGAAGGAATAGCCGGGAGGGAGGCGGGGAATCTGGGTTCGGGTCGCTGTGACTGCAATAGGACGAGGACGAGGCTGCACTTTTACGAGGCATTTGACTGGGTTCCAGGGATGTGCACGAGAGAGCCCCCCCCCCCCCCCGGGGATTTAAAAAGTCTACGCCCCTGCCCTGTGTTAAACAACTGGGGAAAGAAAGGTAATTATGCTGGTAATGTTGCAAGTAGTATGGGACATTTAATGGCCAAGGTATGGATGGCAAACTGAATCAGGCAGAGTAGTTGAGAATGGAGCTGAGAATGGAGGAGCTGAGAATGGAGAATCCCTGCCATGTCGAATTCTGAATATGGCCCAAAACTGCAGATCAAAAAATACAAGGGGACTTTTAAAAGGCCACCAGCCCTCAACTTATGATGGAAAGAAGAGTAACCATTTTCAGGGCTACTTTGCAGTCCAGTAAAGAGGGTTTTTTTTAAAAAAAATAATAAGTACATCCAAACATATTAAAACAACAGGGGAGAAAATCTACTTTCACAAGGAGTACAGATTCTCAGGGGATGGATCTCTCTGGGGAAGGAGTTTCCAAGGTTAAATATAACAATCAAGAGTTGACAGCCACAGGAGTAGTAGGGAAGCAAGCAGATATTGTCACTACTAAGAGGTAAGCCAGTGGACTGGGCAGGCAACTGACTACTTTAGGTAACAAAGAAGGGAAGAGGAGGACTAGCCAAGTCAGGAGGGCTAGCCAAGTCAGGTATTGGCAGTACTAGTTGCATTGGCAGCAGATGAGAAGGAGTTGTTGTCCGTAGCACAGGGCAAGTCAGTGAGTGAGCGAAGGGGAAAGGGGGAAGGAGGCCAGAAGAGCAATGAAGCTATTGACCACACAACAGGCAGTGAGGAAGGGAGGATGCAGAGGTGGTTTGGATGGGTAAGCAAGCAAGGAGGAGGCTGCCGAATTGGAGGGCCAATGGAGAGAAAAGCAACAGGGGGCGGAATGAAGCACAAGGAAGAAGTAACCAATGGGGAGTGGGGATTTTCCCTCCCCTCGAGTTCACTGTTGTCCTTACTTGTAGACTTTGTTAAGAACCAGAGATTATACTGAACCCAGCATTATTACTGGAGGGACAAGCTGATGCAGCTGCAAACTGCTTTCTTCTGTCTTCAATCTGGCCACAAGGATCCATGCGAAGGTGACCTCAAGGCTTGATTATTATAATGTACTCTACATGGGTACTCTGCATACCCTTTAAGACAACTCTGAAACTCCAGTTGGTGCAACTGGAAACTTGCTGACCTCCTCAGGCAGGCCATTCCACAAGAAGGTAGCCATAACAGAGAATGCGCATGTAGAGGTTGCTGTCTTAACCAACTGCACTATGGCACCTTCAGAAGGCTTTGCTTATAGTTGTTGCAGCAGAACATATCTGCCGGACCCTGCTGCAGGAGGAGCTGGCCCCAGGATCTGCTGTGTCAGGGCTAGCAGATTGTTCCCTGCAGCACAGCAGCTTCTGGTGCTGGCTTCTCCTGCAGCCCGAGAGCTACGTGAGAAGCCAGCCCTGAGGTGACCCAGGGAGAACGGGCTGCTCCCCACCACAGCTGATTCTCAAGTTGTCTTCTGCAGTCCCTTTAAACTTTAAAGAGATTGCAGTAGAAGCATAGCAAACAGCTGAGAGGCGGGAGCAGATTGCTCTCCACTGTTTTCAGATCTACTGGCGATCCCCAAATATATCTGGGATTTTCTTGGGGAGTTTCCCCCAGTTTTCCCAAGAAAACCTGGATATATTTGGGGAGACGAAATATATCCGAAAAATACCGAGAAGGTATTTTTCAGGTATACTTTCAGCTTAGGTAGATCTGAATGCATACCCCTAATGGTGACCCTGCGAGGTTTTTGAGGCAAGAGGCATTCAGATGTGCTTTGCCATTGCGTTCCTCCACATCACAACCTTGGTATTCCTTGGTTGTCCCCCTTCCAAATATTGGCCAGGGCTGGCCTTGCTTTGCTTCTGAGATCTGATGAGATCAGGCTAGCAATATCATGTTGTAATGTCCTTTTGAAGCCTATCTGTTGGGACACTACTAGGTCAGCAAAGGAATATTTTGGAAGGGCACCGTAGACACTTGACTCTGTTTTCTGAGTCTTGTGGTTTTAACAGCAGATTTATGTCCATTCATTCTTTTGTGTAGGAGCTGGCCTGTTTGTCCAAGGTAGAGGATAGAGGGGGATTGTAGACACTTTGGCTCTGCACATAACGCTGGAACATGAGCAAGTGAATGAAGCTAAGGTGCTATGGCTGGTGTTGTTAGGTGTGGGAATTGTATTGCTAGAGTATAACTGGGTATGAAACTGGCATCTTGTTTTATTGCAGATCCCAGATTTTGTGTGCATCTTGGATAGAACATTAATGTCAGTGAGAAGTTGTTTAAGGTTGGGGCACTGTCTTGGGGCAAGAAAACAGATGGATACTCTTCTGAAACTATCCACTGTTTGTTTTATGTATTATTTTGCCCTTACTGCATTATTTTCTACTTTTGTAATCCCCCCTTTTTTGTATTGTTTCTGACATATCATGGCTGATACTTTTTTGTTTTGCATGGTTGCTAGTTTTTGTAACCCTAGTCCAGGGGTGGGCATATTGCGGCCCGGGGGCCACATGCGGCCCACCAAGACTCTCGACCACGTGGTTTCAGTCAGGCCTCCGTCTGAGAAGGTCAGGAAGGCTCCCGCTCTCTCCTGGCTTACCACTATTTTATTTAATTTATATTTATTGATTTTTATGATACAATTTATACCTTTTCTGAAATGCAAAGTTAACTAATGAATGCAGTCATTTAAAAAGGTGTGGCCCTCCACTAACCTCCGCTCCCACAAAGTGGCCCCCAAGCCAAAACAATTGCCCACCCCTGCCCTAGTCCGATTGCATTGTTTATTGGATATCTCATGGTATTTGAGCTCCTTGTTTCAATTTACACTATGTATTCCACCTGGAGTGTCAGCAAGAAAGGTGGGCTACGAAGTAAATAAACAAATAGTGTTGTAATTGTAGCTGTATGTTTCTGTCTGTGGGGCAAATACCAGCCCTTGGAAGTGGTATTTAGATTGTAAAAATGGTATGTGGGAAAACGGTTTAAAAAAAACCTCTCTGCATCATAGACCTGATTCAGATTGGGCTCCCGTGAGTGATGTCTGAAAACAACAACAACAAAACCAGTAGGACATGCATTTACAGATCTCCATTTGTCACCTCTAGTTAAATCTGCAGTTAAAAGATTGAAACTCACTTTAACTCGGGTCTTATCATGCTGTATATTTCTTTTGTGCCTCAGGTTTCTTGCATGCCCTTGTTTTATCTGCTGCTAAATTTAATTTTTTAATTAAATGTTCTTACTCATTAGTGTCAATCTTTGATTCTGATTAAATTAGTGCACATTTAGGAAAAAGAACACTGTATCCTTCAACAAATCTACTAAATGGCCAGTGTATAATTTGCATCAGAAATAGAGTTATATTTGTCTCTTTTCACATATACAGCCAATGCATTTAGAAGATTCAGATAGGGGGACATTGATACTGAAAGCTTCTCTGTAGTGAGAGAAGTTCTTGGAGCGCTTATGAATCACTGCTGCAAAAGTGAACATGTGCATTCAATTAAGCACCAGTTAAATCTACCTCCCCCTTTAAAAAAACGAACTGCCATACCCACTTGATTGCAATCAGTACTTCGTTTGGAGCAGATCTGCAGTCACACAGCCATCTTTTGAGAATATGCTACAGCCTGAGCAAGAAAATCTCGTGGTTTATTTTCCTTCTACAGATGTATCGTACAGTGCTTATGAATGAACGGGGTTGGTATTATAAAATCTCAGCACATCTTCCAAATATAGCAGCACATCTGTTGAATGCATGGGCAATTCCTAAGCAGATGTTAGAGGAGGAAATATGCAATTAAAACATGTTTTCCAGTAGAATCACTACTATATTATACTCTTTTAACGTTTTTTTTTTTAAATTATGTTAACCATTGATCCATAGCAGATCATTCTGTGTGCTGTTGTAATTGTAACACTTCCTATTTTTCAGTTGTTTGTACAGCCATTTTCATTTCTGTTGTATTATGTGGATTCAAAATCCTCACGTTTCTTTGTAATGTGGTTTGAGCAGGGTGGAGGAGACTTGTTTTCCTCAGGCTTGAATCTCTATTGGAGATGTAGAAATCAAACAAAAAAAATGTTTTGTTAAATTAAGCCAACAGTTCAACTCCCTTAGAAAATGCTTAGCAAACTAAAGTTAATTGTAGTGTAACATTATATAAAATTAAGCAATCTTTACATAATTTAATGAACTGATAACCATATTTGGGCCAAATATGTTTTGCTTGTTCCTCAGAACCAAATTAGAGGTGGGTTTAAGCAGGGCTATTCTGGGGCAGGAATGCACAGGAACGGCGTTCCGATTGGCTTATGAGTTGGCCACGCCTACAGCCTCCCCACCTTGGGTTCCCCAGATGCCTCACAAGCCACGGGGCACCTGGGGAGGCCAAGCCAATCCAGGAAGGGAAGGCAGTTTAAACTGCCTCCCCTCGAGTTCCCCAGGCACCCCAGCAGCTGCCGGGGTGCCTGGGGAAGCCGATCCAGAAACTGCCTTCCTTCCCTTGGGTTCCCCATGCAAGCCGTGGGGCACCTGGTGAAGCCGATCCTGGGAGGGAGCTGCGCTGTCAGGGGTGTGGCCTAATATGTTAATGAGTTTCTGCTGTTGGGTGTGGCCTATTATGCTAATGAGTTCCTGCTGGGCTTTTTCTACCAAAAAAGCCCTAGGTTTAAGTGTTAAGTCAGGCAGAACACAGATTCCCCTCCCCCAATTATCCTATCTCAAATGTTGATACTTTGAAAGGTTTCTGATTGCTGCAGGAGAGTGTGCTTACTGTTGTGGTGAGACCCTTATAGTTTTGAGCCCTTGAGGTTTATCAAACGGAAAACAAAATCTTCTTGCAGTACTTCCAGCCCAGAACTAGATGGCTTCCTAAGTTAGAGGAATGAAAGCTGCACTCTGAGAGGCATTCATAGGATGGACCATCTTAAATGTCTATTTTCTGTTTTGTATTTCTAACTCATATTGAATACCAATTAACACAGAGTAAATTTGCACACTTGAAGCAGCCTTGAAAATGGCTCAGCAGATTGCTGGATTTATAGATCAATGTACATTTCACCAGTCTACTTTTGTCGGCTGAATGAAAACAAATTAAACTTTTGTAAAAGCTCTGTTGTGCATGCTTTCAACTGCAAATGATACAAAAATAAATATTGCTAGGCTTTGTGGCAGAATAGTCTTACTCTGACCTGCAGGCCCTATTCCGGCATGCCCTCCAAGGTTTTCCTCACACCTGGAAGGATTTTTCTTTCAACCACCGGCACCACCTGGCCTTTGTAGGAACCCCCCCCCCCCACTAGGAGGTCCAGGACACCCAACTAGCCTTTCCAGCTCTAAGGCCTCACCTCTGTGTCTAAGGCCTATCCAGCTTCTGGTTATTACAGGGATGCCTTACTGCCTCGTGTGCTACTGGGGGAGTAGCCATTTGCCAACTGACTGCCCCTCCCCTGCTTCCTGGTGGTCCTTTTAAAATAGGGTGTCTATGTGGAGGTCTGTGTGGTACCAGCTTCAAAAGTTATGAAGCATTTATTAAAAAGGAAACGTTCACTAGCATACCCTCAGCACAGCATCAGATTGAGCAAGGGATTCAAAAGAAAAGGGTAAAATGCAATTCCTCTGTCCCTCCATCTATACATACCCTAGCAAGATGTTAAATATGAGGCAGGCTCCTTCGCTTGGAAAGTTGCAGATGTTCTAAAGGGTTTCTATCGCCTTGAAGCCTCTGCAAAGCACAGGAGAGCACATAGCAATAACTGACTCCTACAGACCTCAGATAAGAGTTCTGATTGAAGCAGCACAAAAGAGACCATCCTCCTCACTCTCTGGAGTTCATCACCACTCTTTCTCCTCCCACTGACCAAGTCAAGCCAGGTCAAAGAAACTTTTCCTGAAGTTGCCAGGAAATTTTTTCTGAAGTCTTTAGTTTCTCCAAAACTTTCTTCCTTGCTAGATAAAACTTGTGTAGCTGCGGGAGGGGTAGGAGCCTGACCATCTAACTGTTTCTCACTGGACATGTTAGCATTTCTAAAAGGGTGGCTGAGGTGAGGATGGAAAGTAATTGAATTGACTCTTCCCCCCTCCTGCCTGTTCTGTGCCCAGAGAGAAAAAACATTTTGAAATAGGTTTGCCAGGTGCTACCTTCTTGCTTGCAAGGGAATCTTCGGGTGTTGCTGGGATCTTCCTTTGCACATGTGGCTTGATGATGTCACCCAGAAGTGAGAGACAGCGTCTAAAGCCCATTTAGCCCCCTTTTTCTCTCTACCTCTTTCTACTTGAATTTATAAACTGTAAGCCATCTGTGACGGAATTAAAGATCTGGGACCAGCAGCCGGTCAACAAGGAACACTGCTGAGTCACATGACTGAGTGAGGAGGGGGCCACTTGGCTTGGAACACTCAGTGACTGACACTTAGGCTGTTTTTACATCTGACTTTCCCGCTGGAATCATTCTAGTTCCAAAAAAACCTGCCCACACCTCTGTGCGGTGTGAAACCGTGCTGCTACTGAAATGTCCACATCTACTAATTGCCCTCCTGTGGTCAAGCTAGTATTCAACCGGCTTGATTCTGCTTTAAACAATTGCTGTTGATTATTGTACTTAGACCCCCTGGAGTGAAATTTCACACCACTGTGGAATCAGCACAGGAAAAGACAGCAGTCAAACTACTTTAGAGGGGAGGTGTAAAATGACCCTTAATGGGCAAAACTGACAGTTTGGGTCTGACAGTTGGAGAGAGAGCGGAGAGTGAGAGTCTGTGAGGGAACAGTCTCTTGGTAGCTCTGTGAGGAGTCTGAGTATCTCTCTGTAGCTCTGAGTGAGCAGCCAAAAATACCAGTTAAAGTGGATAACTGGGTGCTGGATAGTCTGGTTCACGGGACAGTGAACAGACTAGTAAAATCAGAACGCATAAGCAGTCACAAACCTAAAATACATCACTCCTGAGGAACCTGAGATAGGAGGTTAAGGGAGGGCTGAGGCAAAGACTGGCAGAGTCTGGACAGCTGGTTGGTGGCCAGTTGGGACTTAAGGGCCAGGAAGCCGAAGCCAAAAGCCTAACCCCTAAGCAGGACTGGAGAGTGTACAGAGGAAGGTGTTGAGTGAGCTTACGTATGGTTAAGGAAACAGCAAACAATATAACATCATCTAAGCCAAACGTACCAGCCTATACAGAAACAAAGTGTCCACTGTATATACATCCTCCATCCCCTGTTTGGTTCTGGAAATAAAGTACTGTTGTGTTTTGAACCAAAAAAGCCTGAGTGCCTGACTCTTAAAAACAAGAACAAAGATATCTAGCAGTAGTCCTCAACTTACTTATAAAGCAATTTAAAACAAACCCCGAAGAGATGAGTAAGAGTGAGGAGGGAGCTGGTCAGAACAGAAAAGTCGAGCCTGATCAGTCTCCTCAGAGAACGCCACAAAACGGCAGATTAGAAGGCCACGCGTCATACCATCTTTCTATCTAACTTTGTTGGATTATAAATTTTGAGAACATTGGCTCCTTTGATCGGGAGAAGATTGGGTTATTTCCTTTTTAAAATGGAAATTGAATGTTAAATTGACTAAATCTGTTACATTTAAAGAAAATTGATATACATTTTTTTTATAGATGGCATCTAACCCCAGGCAGGTTAGCTAAAATGTATAAAAATTTGAGTAATATGTTTGAAATGTAACAACCATATTGGGTCATCCTACCATATGTGGTGGACTTGTAAAAAGGTTCATAAATTTTGGATTGAAGTGCATGCTTTCTTACAGTCAATCTTGAATATCACAATACCTTTTAAGCCAGAAATATTTTTGTTAATCTGTCTACCAGATGAGTTAGATAAGAATCATAGATATTTTATTTTATATGTTATAACTGTTGCCAGAATCTCATTTGCAATGGTATGGAGGACACTGAAGATTCCAACACTACATGAGTTGATATTGAAGATTATAGAATGTGCTGAAATGCACAAATTGACAAACATATTAAAAGAAAAAATGGAAAAAGAATCTAGGAGACCTTGAAAGGCGTATTATGACTGGTTAAAACTCACGTACTGAGAGAATAAGATTAAGTGAAGGATAATAAGAAGGACAGATGAAATAGTTGTGAAATTGCAACAAGAAGTTATGCATGCAAATTGTTAAATTGGAACTTTGTATATTTCTGTTTATTTTTTCTCCCCTCTTTTCCCCTTTCTTTATATAAACTAATAAAACTTCTTATGAAAAAACTCTGATCAAATGCAATGTGCAGTCAGTGATATTTCAAATAAGGCTTAATTGTATTGGACAGTGAGTTATCATGACATCAGGTGACAAATAGGGTTGCCTGCTACAGGTTGGGAAATTCCTGGGGATTGGGGAGGGGGAACCTGGGGACGGCAGAGCTGGAGAGGGAAGGAACTGCAGCAGTGTATAATGCACTAATGAAACTAATGACATTTTTTTAGGAGAGCTAACTATGTCAGGAATTTAGCAAGGTGCCTTAAAAGGTTGTACAATCTCATTTGGAGGCTACAAAAGCAACCAAAGGCTAGAGAAAGGCTCTACAGTAGATATCTTAGGTCTAGGGTAGCCTATATAAGAGCAATTCCATGTAGGTTAGTCTGTGGCAGCAAAATGAAACAGAAGTCAAGTAATACCTTTAAAAACTAATACATTTCACTAAAGCTTTTTCCTGGAATACAGTTTGTCTTTAAGGTGCCACTGGACCCCTGCCTTATTTTGCTGTGTAAGAGCAAGATTTGTGATGGCTGGACGCTTCATCTGTATCCAGTAGGGTTGCCAAGTCTTCGGAACTCACCGGCGGGGGGGAGTCCTCCTCCGTCCGGGAGTTCCTCCTGGCGCGCGTGCGAAGTTTTGGTATCATAGAGTTTTGGGGCATAGAGTTTTGGGGACTTCCGGTGATGTCATTATGTCGTCCTTGCTGGACGACGTCGGGGGTGGAGTTCCCTCCGCTGGCCAAATGCTGGCCGGCGGATCGGGAACCCCTTTAGCGGGGGATCCCCCGCCCCCCGGGCTGACTTGGCAGCCCTAGTATCCAGTGTAAAAAAAGTATGCAACATAGAACCACTCTTCTCTACATAGAGAGAAATGGGTGAGGTAAAGATTACATTTGAGTTTAAAAAAAACAAAAACAGCCTGAACTCTCCACACAGACCCTGTGCCCTAAAATAAACTTTCTGAGGAACAAAGAGGCTAGTAACTTTTATCTTAAACCATTTGCTACACTGTGCTATTTTGGTGCTTAATAGATTGGTTGGTTATTTGACTGATTAAAACTGACATGACTAAAAATTTGAAATGCTTGAAATGTTTGTCAGCTTTAACAAAGTATTGAGCAGATTCAAATAGACATTGAGGCTTGCATGAACTGTGATCATTCTGTTCCTTTTCTGATACATTTAATAGTATGCTATTTAAGGCGTGAGAAAAACTGAGAGGCTTTGAAGCCAAAAAACTGGGGTATGAAGGGAACAGTGTCAACACCAGCACTGGGAATGAAAGCTTGCAGAAGAGCTTGCATTTGCTTATCTCCTATGCTGAAACTGTGGTGCTAAACCAGTGTTTATGGACTATGGTAATATGGAAAGTATGGACCTGGCTTGAGTTGAACCTAGATAACATAGAAATTATGCTGCTGGGGATGCTTGATACAATTTGGTGTGACTGATATGTTTGCTATCAGTCTATAAAAACAGTTTGAAAGTATGTGGAAATGCTATAGCTGAAATTGCCTGCGATGGTTAGATCAGGTCTATTTATTTATTATTTATTTTATTCAGCTTATATCCCACCCTATCCCACAAGTGGACTCACAGTGGTTCACAAGATAACAATAAATAGTAAACTCATTAAAAAAAAATAACAATTCCATCTGGATAAAATTACTTAAAAAGATACATAGGCTTTTTGGCAAGGTAAGAGAGGTCTCTCGTCTTTCTTGGTGTGATATCAAGAAGACCTGGGGTTGCCAATCTCTAGGTGGGGTTTGGAGATCTCCCAGAATTAGAACTGATCTGAAGATTACAGAGGTCATTTCCACTGGAGAAAATGAATGCTTTGGAGGGTGGACTGTGTGGCATTAAACCTAGCTGAGATCCTTCCCCTTTCAAATCCCTCTGTCTCCAGACTCCACCTCCAAAATCTCCAGGAATTTCCTAACCTGGAGATCACAGAAAAGTACTGACCTATTTGGCTTTCAGAGAGAGGAGAGATTTGGGACTGCTTGTTTCTGATGTGCTTTAAGAAGGAACTTCTTCATGTTAATGAAGACTTTGGGGACTGAGGTCAGTTGGAAGCACATACAATTTCTGCTATTCTGGATGTTTTACTTGTTTGTAATTTAATTTTTATAAACAATATCTGGGATTTTAATGATTATTGTACATTGATCTGTGGATTTGGGTAAAGGTAGCTTGTTTTTCAGTCAATGTACAATACTCAGTGTACAATCATTAGAATCCCAGGCATGAAAATAAAATTACAAAAAGTAAAACCTCCAGAACAATCACAAACAAAACACCCAGAAAATTACAAACAAGTAAAACATCCAGCCAAATGTTTGATTTGTGGATTTAAGTAAAGGTAGCTCCCAGTTCGAGGCTTGTTTTTCAGTAAGACGTGCATCCCATTTCATCCTATATTTCAGGCAAACATTTGGTTGGATACAGCCAGTGAATATTCGTCTACCCATCCAGCTGTGACAGGATAGGAAAAAATGTTGATCAAATATGTCTGAAGCCTTTCTTGGGAGAAATATCTGTAGGTGTGAATTCCATAACTTTCAGCAAGCTCACGCTTCTAAAATCCTCTGGGATGGTGGTTGCTGTCTGCTCACTGAGTATTTAAATTGGCAAAATGTTGAGGCCAAAAGGTATTTCTCTGTATGTTCTCAGGTCTTACAGATGCTTTTTATTTTATTCACAGTGTCCATGATGCACAGCTAATGTGGTGCCATTCTCTCTGTGTATCTATAATTTCTGATATATTTGGCAATTATTTACTGTAAGAAAATATGCATCACAGTTATTTACATTCTTTACAATGCAACCAAGTTCTATAACATAAAGGAGTTCCCTGGCAGGCAGGTCAATGTTAGTGTTGCCAACTTGGGAAGGGAGATCTCCTGCCCCAGCCTCTATTGCCCACCACCACACATCTGGGCAGTGGGAAGAAATGGCTGGGTGAAACTGGGTGGGGTACAATTGGCATCCCTGATGTGATGACATTGCTTTTGGCACAGTCCAGATGGCATCATCATGTAAGGTAATATCTAGCATTTGCCCAAAATTGTAAGGTTAAATTGCAGAGTTTAGGGCAAATACTAGAACATCACCCTTGGCACAATGATGTCACTTCCTGGTCGCACCAGAAGCAACGCAATTGTGTGGGGATGGCAATTGTTCCTTGCTGCACAACAGAAGTCCCCATCTCTTCCATTGTTTGGCAACCCTAGATGGAAAGATTCCTTGAAGACATTAAGCTTGAAAACAACTGGTAATAGGTATGAATGGCTGAATAGGTGTGCAGCTGATATATTTCAATATGACACTTCCACCTTCAAAATATTTGGAAACAAACTTTGTGATTTAGGTTAGGATGAAATTTTAAGGCACCTACCAATTATCTAATAGCTGCTGGATGCCTCAAAGGAAAGCTAGGAGCTATAATTCTGCATTTAAAAATGGCTAAGATTGAAAGTCAACAACAACAACAAACTACGGCCAAATGAGAGGGAGAAGCTACATGGTGTTCTGGTGTGCTGAAGAGTTCACGACAGCTTCCTTCTTTCCAGTGTCTTCTGCTTCTCAGTGATTAACTGTGCTGATCCCGATTGGTAAACTACAAAACTCAGCGGAAGGATTTCTGTGCCCTTTCTCTGTGACATGCACAGGAACTCCTACCGTGCATGCTCACGGGCGGGCACAGACATCATGCCAGTTCTCTTCTGGCCACCACACCGATCAGATGATTGGTTGGTGAACTACTTCAATATGACTTCAGGTTTTGCTCAGTCTTTTCTTCTTCACTTTCGAGTTCTTCAAACTCTTCCAACAAAAAAAAAAAGGAGTTAGTCTTATTTTACATTTGGCTTCCCTCTTCTTCTCTTCAAGTCTATCCCTTCAATCTCTGGAAAAGTTGTGGGGTTGAAGAACTTGAAGTGCCTTACACAGTGTGGAAGGAAGCTTGAACCCCAGGATGGCCACTCCCTGTGCCTACTTTGCCTTAGGGAGGCTCATCGGCCAGATTCCTGTGTCCATTGCTCTAAATTCTCAAAGCAGACCAGGAAAAAGTGGGCAGCATGCCTTAACTCCCATGAAAATGGTGTCTACCTCCTCTACCAGCCAAGCACACCAAGCCAACACCAAAGGGGTACAGTTCAACCTCAGGACCAATCTCTCAGGCCTCAACCAAGGCCCCTTCTGACACTGGACCCTCAGGATGAAAGAGATCCACATTGGCATCAAAGTCACCTTTGCCATCTCCATTAAAAAAAAAACGCAAGGGCCATATGACAGGGAAATGCAAGTTCCCTAAGGCAAGCTCTGATCAGAAATCTCAGAACTTGCACCACGGTCCCTCATCTCATGGATGCCCCACTACCGACAAATCTCTGCCACCGGAACTGGTGACCATTCCATTGATCCCACCTCTCCAGCTGCTCAACTTCCCAAAATAAATTAATACATTTGTTGACAGAACTCCCTGATGTCAGGATCATCTGAGAAATCTGATGTGGAAGAGATTGACCTAACCTAACAAAGCTTCTCTCACTCCACCCAGTCCGGGTTGTCCAGCAGTGACAACTCTTCACCCAGATTGCTGGTTGACACTGGTCTTACACCAAGACCATTAGTCAACACCATTCATAACCTCACCCATCAGGCCCACAACTGGACCTTCACTGCTCCAGGGCCTGTTCCAGGCATTCACCATCTCAACATTGACACCGCTCATCACATTAATCTTCACTGTTGCATGCTTGGGATGCACCCGCCATAATCCCCTGGGATAAGAGGCAGCTCCAATACCTGTATGGTGCTTTCCCACAGCCACCTACTTTCAGATGGCTCCAGATGAGGGGATTTTCCAACTGCACTTCACATACTCTCATCATTCCCGATCACCCCATAGATCCACCCTGCCATCGACATGTAACCACTGCTGTTTTGACATCAGTGGTCCGATCTAGTAAACACTGCCACCTTGAAAGTGAGGAAGGTCCACAAGAGACCCCTGCTTCAACACCGATGATCCCTGCACCCCAGCCATTAACATCTCTGGCTTGGGACATCAGTCAATTCTCCATCAAGTATGCATCTGAGCCCTCTGACAAAAATGACTCGGACACTGAAAAAGAAGTCTATGACCATCAAACCTCCCAAACCAATCCATCCCCATCTCTTCAGGTGGCAGATGACCTGCCTATCGCCCCATCTGAGGATCTCAAGTCTTACAGTGAGCTGGTCAAGTTCATGGCCCACTTCCTTGCCCTGACCATTGTTCAACCCCAACCCATGGTCACAGGTAAGTAGCCTATTGGAAAAATAGGCCATAGAGAGGGTATCATCAGACTCCTGGGGTCTTGGATTCTTCACCCAGTATATTACTGTCCCCAAAAGGGACGGTGGCACAAGACTCATCATGGACCTATGGGCTCTGAATGTATTAATTGCTTACTGAAAGTTCAGGATGACCACACTCCACAACATCCCACCACTTCTCAGGGAAGGGATCTGGATAGCTATGATAGACCTGCAGGATGCCTATTTCCACCTAAGCATACAGCCTCAACACAGGCAATATCTCCGCTTCATGGTGGGAAACATACATTACCAATACGAAGTTCTCCCATTTGGCATTTCCACTGCGCTGAGGGTCTTTATGAAAATGATGGTGGTGGTGGCTTACCTTCAACTGAAAGGGACTGTCATATTCCCATATATCAATGACTGGCTCCTGGCAGCTGATTCTGAAACCCATCTCTTGAAAGACATCAACATGGTGTTAGCACTTGTGCATCAACCACAAAAAAATCCAATCTCACATCGGCCAAGCGACTTCAGTTCATAGGGGAGATATCGAATGATAGGATCGACTCCAATGATTGCAAGACATACAGGTAAGCAACCTGTTTTTACTTTGTATCTCTAGAATTACTTGATTCCTTTTGCTGTTCTAGCTAGCTGAGTAGGATTACTGTTCCTTGATAACTTCTGATTTCACATTTCCTTGCTGGAAAAAAAAATCCATGCACATTAAAAATAGCATTCCAGTGAGAAGTTTTGGTTCATATGATTCATCCTGACATTGAGTTTTATATGTGAGTTAGTTCACGCAAGTTTCCACAGTCTTCTGTCCAAAATGGTGGAGCCCAGAATAATATTTACCAGTTTTATCTTCTCTTCGTGTAAACAAAGCCTTGCTTTCCTCTCTTTGGAATCCTTTTCCTGCTCAGATAGTGCACTACATTGACAAAACTGAATATGGGAAGATGTCCTCCAGTGATGTCCTTACATGTTCCAGTTGTTGCTTCTTGTGTAAATTTTGTAGCTTCTGGGCTGCACAGTTTTATGAAAGAAGTTTTCGGTAGAGAAAGTTAGGAAAGCTAAATGCAAATATTTTGAAAGACACTGGTAATGGTGTAAAACCTGCTTAATTTTCATAGTAATGATGATCACGCCTCATGGATTATATGAGACTGGATGAGTGATGAAAATTGAAGAGAGTCAGTGATACCAATAAATACTGTTTAATTGCATCATGTTTGGTGCTTTTTTGCCATTTATTTTGCTGTTTATTGTGTTTACACCAGTTTTACAAGGATACTTTTAGCTAGTATACACTCTTCTAGTAGAAATATATTCTCCGGTTTTACCCAGAAACATTCTGCCACTAATTATATACCCTGAGAGTAATGTTATAATTTGGAATGTTTCAATAGAGTAACTCTGACAGTCTTGGATAACAAGATTAATATTGTTGGTGCTACAAGCAATCATTATAAATAGAAAGGTTGTATCCTGGTGATATTGAAGGAACACAAATTGAGATTGGAATGGCCCCATCACTACCTCCAGAGAGCAAAGGGAAAGGCATCTTATATTGTTGAATTCTACTGCATGCCTCACCTTGGCAGCACTTTGAATAAGTGGGTGAATAATGAATCTATAGCATGCTACTCTCCTGAGACAGTACCCTTCACCTTGACAAGCTCTTTTATGACTTGATTGCCTGTTTTGCCATAAGAGGCTGCTGTGATTGCTGAGCGAACATAAAGCTTGCACTGATCTGTCATGTCATTGTTGGTAGATTGCAAACTACTTTCCCGGAAGACAACTTCATAGGTCGACATTTTCAGAGAGATGCCGAAAGTGGTTTCTGTTAAACATGTTTATATTACAGAGCTTGGCAAGAGGCAATTCTTTCAGACCCCCATACAGAGTGATTCATACCTGTTGTGTACAATGGATAAATGCACATTTGTAAATCCATACCTTCATGCATTAGTCTGCAAACCCTGAGGTCCAATTGCCATCACTAGCACGAAAAACCCCTTGGGAAATGAATGCGCATTGCAGCTGTGAAAGTGGGAAAGGTGGTAATTTGATCAGTATGTCAATCGTCTAGATAATCAATTCCAGTAAGCAACGAAAAAGACTTTTTTACACTTAACCTCATCAAGAGCGGAAAGGCAATCTGGTCAAGTAATGGAGCAGTTAGACAGTAATTTTACCACTTGGTCAGTGGGCAGTATGCATGCAATTCTCCTCATATTGCTAGGTGTTGCATTTTGATCCTGTAAACTGATTCCAATGCACACGGTTCCCTTGTAGTGTGTGGGGTGCTTTTCCAAAAATGTGGAAATATACGTCTCCCTAGTAACATCACTAATAAGTTCATCAGTATCAACATCATTTGTGAAGCACTAGGAGCTGTAGAAAGGTATAATAGACTACACTATAAAAATGCATCATTTGTTTAATTCTTTGTTCTCCCTATCCCTGCTACTACACAGTTGTTGTTTTTTAAAGTCTATGGAGTAGCTGAAATCCATTCTGAGAGCTTATTAACTGCAGATATCAAATGTTCCACATAGTTAAATATGTGGTAAGTTGGTACTCTCTGGCCCCATCTGAATGTGGGTTATATCAATTTCATCGCAGGGCTTGTTCACATAAACCTTGCTGTGAATAATAGGTGTACATGTTGCATCTAATGTTGCTGGAGATACACATAACTTTCTTTTATGATAGTGCTTATGTGAACAAGTCCCATGTTGAACATGTTATAAGTCTACTTACAATGGGAGATGAATAAACATTGCCTTAGTTTAATGATAGCTTGTGGCAGTCACTTTTACTTCCTGTTGACAAAGTACGATAGAGCAATGGAGTAAAGTTTTTCATGACTGGGGTTGTTTTCACAGATGACTTAATTTTTCAGATCGCCACAATAATTAATTTTGGCTGTCAAGACTGTAACAACATTGAAAGGAATGGAAATGCCTTATTATGTTTCACATTCTATTTTGAGTCATGACAACTACAAATGTAGCTGGCTTATTTGATTACACAGAGAACATTATGAAGGAATCACTATTACTCTCTAAGATAATTATTACAGCCAGCCTATCATTAGGGTGCTTCACAAAAGCAATATTAGATGAAGAAGCAATATTAGTGAATGAATTCTGAGGAGTAAAAACCAATTTGCAGACTTTGTTACTAGGATTTAAATTAATCTTGCTGAGGGAATATCAGAATAGTGATTATTTCAGTTTAAATTTACAATGTTGTACATAAATTGCATTGAAGTATTGTTATGGCATCATGATACTTTAGGCAAAACATCCAATTGGTGCAGAACACTGTGGCTCAGCTATTATGCGGAGTTAGATGGACCGTGCGATTTACTCCCATCCTGCAGCCACTTCGCTAGCTGCCCATGAGTTACTGGGCTGAATTTAAGAGGTCAGCTATCACATACAAAGCCCTTCCTGGCCTTTGGACCCTCATATCTTTGAGAACAGTTCTCCCCCTATGTTCTGCCACAACAGCTTCACTCATTGGAGCAGGGTCTTCTGCAGATGCTAACCTGCAAATTTAGCAGAAGACCGGTGCCTGCCCCCGGAGCATGTGACGGCATTTGCCTGCCCCCCATCTTCTTGGATGAGGCACTGGTGGGGTGTGCCAATTATGGCTTAGTGTGGGAGCGCTAGCCAATCAAGGGCGAGCTCACCGGCCAGGTTTGGCAGCAGCCGCTTTCCATGTACAGATCGACCCAGCACAAGCTCTGAGAAGGTAAGAGCTGCACAGCTGCGCTCCAGTTAATGCATGGGTACCTCACCTGGGGGCTACAGCAGCAGCAACCGGCCCATCCTCAACATGCAGAGTTTGGAATCTTGGGGGGAGGGGGTGGCAGGGGTCTGACAGGGCTTGGTTTTCTCCCTTGATTAGCAGGTGCTGCTGTGGTGGCCAGCCAGCCAGCTCCCATTGGCTAGAGGACCATGCGCTGTTTGGGCACAGGCACCTGTTTTCCCCACCCTGCTTGAGCGGTGTGGGATTGGATGGCAGCAGCCAGCACCCACTTGTTCTCCAGTGTCTTCATTGTAGCTGTGGCAGGAGACCTGGCCATCCTAATGACCTAATGTGCTTCTACTTTCTATATTTCTAGGTCTTCCTGAAGGCCAGAGAGATACATGAAAGCTGACTTCATAAACCCTTCATTAAGATTAAATACGTTTGATTATATATGTGAGTATATAGAGGAAGGAAAGGTGATTATAAGCTGCTTTGAGACACCTTAAAATAGAGAAAAGTGAAGTGTAAAAACAATTCCTCCTCCCATAAATTGTTGTAATGTTAGCTATAAGTATCAAAACGTCTCATCTCTTGAAATAGGGCTCAATTACATAAAGATGTCAACATAAATGAATAGATTGCACACACCCCCGGTGTGCCAATAGCTATTAAAAGTTTGTCCTCTGAAGCAAATAATAAACACAAGTCAAATTAACTTTCCCTTTCTTTCTCAGTTTCTGTCAGTGTCAAATGTAGAAAATCGTGAAAGACTGTTCAAAGATCTTCTTGCAACTATAAATTATTGGTCCTTAGACTAAGATGATTTACTGATTATGACAGTGTGAGTGCCGGTATGGCCTAGTGAACAGAAAGTTTTCTTTGTTCTGGAAGATCTGAGTGTCAGTGTAGTCTTGGCAATGGATTCACTGGGGCATTGATCAAGTTACTAGCAATCTAATCTCAATTCTCAGTCCTCTGTAAAATGTGAGTTAAAGAAACAGGGATCTTTCTGTCTTCTGATAAAAACACATAATTTATGTGCATTCTTTTGTTGTACTGTGTGCTGTACTGCATTTTTTGTAGTAATCATACAGGATAAATACAGGATAAATTCAAGCAATTTCTACTTTGGTTTTACACCACTTGCATTCTTCATCTATGCATGATGCTATCAGGCAAGAGGTATTTACCATTCACACTCTTGTTAACACGGAAGTCAGTTAACCTAAAGAGCAAGTTGAGAGAAAGACAGTGCAAGAAGACAAGCATGTTTTTTTTTAAATACTTGATCCTTATATATAAAACCCTTCATCAGGGTCCATGGAAATATGTGTGTGTATTTATTTTTTTCCCATGGACCTTGATGAAGGGTTTTATATACACTTCCTAATACTGAGGGAGTATTTCAAGATGGCCTGTGGTTCCCACAGTGCAATATGCACCAGTTGTGACCCTGATGCACCAAGTTTAATGCAATGAACATATATCATGGCCTGCCAGGGACTTGACAAATCTCTTGGTTATGCTCCCTGTGTAAGCTGTAAAAACAAGGGTGTTGTGAAGAACTA
Organism: Lepidodactylus listeri; assembly: GCA_029233225.1. Classification (NCBI taxonomy): domain Eukaryota; kingdom Metazoa; phylum Chordata; class Lepidosauria; order Squamata; family Gekkonidae; genus Lepidodactylus; species Lepidodactylus listeri. The sequence continues at coordinate 42,370,320 of JARCFY010000016.1, read as the reverse complement.
GAAAGACTACCATCTATAGATGCAGAGGCTTGATGGGTCATAAGCTTTAAATTAACTCTAGACATCAGTACAACGATAATTGAACTACAGTTAAAATAGCTGAAAGAATTATCACAAGCTATAATAATTTCTTTAGACATACAGAAATTAATCGTTCGGTGATATTTTAGAGCAACCTCTTTAGGTTTTGAATGAAAGAAAAAGATGCATGGCAAAGAATACGTTTTGTTCTGTGTTGTTTTAACCACTGGGAAATGAATTACCATTCAACATCAGTGTAACCCTATGGGCAAGTTTGGTAATGAAAGGAAGTATCCAGTGTTGCTGCTTGAGCAAATAATATACCCTTAAGAGCAATAAGCAGAACAAGAGTTAGGAACGCAGGACAACTATTTTTCCTCTCTTGCCCCTTGGAAGCCAAAGTTTATTCCTGTAGTCCTTCTGTGTATAGAAAATATATAATTATGGTTCTACATTGTTATAACTGAATCATAAAATCATAAAATCACAGAGTTGGAAGGGACCACACAGGCCATCTAGTCCAACGCCCTGCTCAATGCAGGATCAGCCTAGAGCATCCCTGACAAAAGTTTGTCCAGCTGCTGGTTAATGACGGCCAGTGAGGGGAAGCTCACCATCTCCCTAGGCAGCTGATTCCTCTGTTGCACAACTCTTACTGTAAAAAAGTGTTTCCTAATATCCAGCCGGTACCTTCCCGCCTTTAATTTAAACCCATTATTGTGAGTCCTATCTTCTGCTGCCAACAGGAACAGCTCCCTGCCCTCTTCTAAGTGACAGTCCTTCAAATAGTTAAAGAGAGCCACCCTGTCCCCCCTTAACCTCCTCTTCTCCGGACTAAACATTCCCAAGTCCCTCAGCCTTTCCTCATAGGGCTTGGTCTTCAGACCCCCGATCATCCTTGTTGCTCTTCTCTGCACTCGCTCCATTCTGTCCACATCCTTTTCGAAGTGAGGCCTCCAGAACTGCAGGTGTGGCCTGACCAGTGCAGTGTACAGTGGGACTATGACGTTTTGTGATTTGGATACTATGCTTCTGTTGATATACCCCAAGATCACATTAGCCTTTTTTGTCAATGCATTACACTGACTGCTCCTATTTAACTTTCGGTCCACCCATACCCCAAGATCTTGTTCACTGCTACTTAGAAGTGTATCCCCCATCCAGTATGCGAGTTCCTCAGTTTTGTTACCCAGATGTAGAACTTGGCACTTAGCCTTGTTAAATTGCATCTTGTTCACATCCACCCACTTTTCCAGTGTGTTCAGATCTTGTTGACTTCTATCTCTGTCTTCTGGTGCTAAAGGGTCATTATAATTACTCACTTACCACCCATACTTTTGGGTTGTAAAAATGAAATACTCACATATTGTTGAGAAGAACTACTTAGGAGCTTCCATTTGTCATCCATCAATGACCTTTTCAGTATTGACTGTCCCAGTGACTGCTTTTGTGGCTGAAGCTGCCCTTGCCAATCTTTGAATACATTCTGGCTGTAGTCCTCTCTAAAACAAAATATTACTAAAAGAGAAATGCAGCTGTGTTCTGAAATACCAGATCACAAATATGAAAAGCATAAAAAATAGTTGCACCAAGCACAGGCAGAAAGTTTTTTTCTTAACTTAAAATTGTTTCTACTCTTAACATTCCTGGATTATATTTGTACAATGTTGACATTTATGGTCTTGTAGCCCAGGGCCAGACATTTGTTATAAACTTTATAATAAAAGTATACCCTCTAAAAATAAAATCCATCAATCTTTCATGATTACCTGTGCGAAAAAATTAAAATATCTATCACAAGGCACAAAACGTATTAGATTTTTAAAACTGTTGCATACCCCCAAATGATTTCCATAGCAGTGCAATCCAATACAATTTTGTACATCCCTAGAGAGACTGACAGTTACAGTTGAATAAATGCTTGCAAAGCAAGAAAACCAAAGAACTGAGAAGTAATATTTTGCAAGGGTTTTATCTACAGTGATTTATGGCTACATACATTTTGGCATCTCAGACCAATGACAGATGGAACTCAGTGAGATCTTATTGACTTAAAAATGTGAGTTTTACTTGTGAACTCTTACACTAGTCCCATTGTTTTAGAAGCAATTTGATAAATATCAAGTCCTGTAAGGTGCAGTGAAAAATGTGCAGCCTGTCCAGTTGTTTACATTGTAAACATCAGCATGCAGGTTCTATCCTGTGCACAGTTTCTTGAGACTAGTTGTCACTTCCACACTGTCATTTTTGTCACTTGTTTGTCCCTATTGCTTCAGGGTCCCACCCCCCATGTATTTTGTTTTCTCTAGTGGTCCCAGAGGGAGCAAAACACATGTGGAAAGACAAGCGTCTAAAAATGACAGTGCAGAAGTGGCCTAGGTTCTAGCAAACTCAAGAGAGATTTATGTCTGAGTATATATGCACAGGAGGTGCAATCCCTGTATTTCCTGGAAGAGCTCTATTATCCAGATCTCATTCTACCTGGCTTCCCACCACAGAAATAATCTTCATGCCCTGTGTATATGAGTGTGTGTAATGTTCCAGTAACATGATTGGATGGCATCAAACTCTGACTCAGCTTGGTGTAGGTGTAGGGGATAGGTTCCAGAAGATGGTTTTGGGAGTCATCCTATATTGTTTAGCATCTACCTAAAATTGCTGGCTTGAGATTTGAGTTGAGATAACATCAGTATGCCTATCATAAGAAGCTGTATCTCATTTCCACTAAATTCAAGGAAGGCTGCAAACTAAATGTGGGTGAAGAAACTTAAATTTCATCCAGACAAAATGAGGTTTGATTGGGGCAATGGTTGATCTGGGTATAGAAGTACAGCTTGCTTAGGACATAGTTGCCTTAAGAACAAAGTTTGTAGCTGGTAGTTCTCTTAGATATGGCCATAGTACCTGGGTGCTTAAGATGCGTAGGTGGCTAGGACTGCCTTTGTTTGCTAAAATTGGGGTGAGTTCCCAGAAGAGAATGACCTAGCTGCAGTCATTCTAGCAACCATCAGATTAAATTATTGTAAAATGGTCTGTATGGGGCTGCCTTTGAGAAGTCCTTGGAAACTTAAATTACTTCAAAATACAGCTGCCAGATCATTAATGGAACTTGCTGATGGAGTATACCATTGTGATAACATACCATCCTCAATGACTGCCTTTGTTTCCACAGTAAAGCAGAAGTCTACTGGCACCTTAAATACTAACAGTGTTCATTCCAGCAAGAGCTTTCATGTCTTCAGACGTATGCTTTGATTTTCTTTATATTGTTTTAATTTGCTAGCCACCTTGGAGATTATTTCTGATTTAAACCAGTGAGTACTGGGTAGGAAGAGATTGCACTAGCAAGAAGCGTAGGATGCTGATGCTGCATGACAAGCCATGCTGCAGCTGTGGACGTTGTAGGGACTGACTGATACTTTGAAAGAGAGAACGCAGGAAGGACTAACCTTTTATTCTTTAATCTTTAGATTTCATAGCAACCCTGAAGCAAGATGTAACTTTTTTGTAGCACATTTCAGAAAATAACAGCATTTTTAAATATATTATGTTAGCAGCCATTTTCCTTTGCAAAGCATCCTAATATAAAGCCAATTCATATTCACTGCATATGTTCACTAAAGATGATCAGAGATGCTCATCTAAGACCAGTAGCCCCTAAGGATACATTCAAAGTTTCTCTGGCAAATTGTATGGCACCTATTGTTTTTGTTTTGCAATTAGGCTTTCTTTAATTGCTGGAATCTGTCTTTATATAATGGTATGAGGCAGTGCAAACTATCCCATGAGCCTAATCCAAATGCATAATTTGTTTCTGTGTAATATTGCCTTTTCAATTATTATATCATCTTTTCTCTGCTGGAGTAGATCCAGAATCTGGCTATTGTCTTACACAGTGCGTTTAATTAAGGAAAAAAATTGTTTTATTCTCAAAATCCACTGTACCACCACCATGGAATTGTACTGTTGTATGATAGATTCTGAAATGTTCAAAGGAATTTGGAATGCCAAATGTTTGATCTTAAAGCAAAATTCTCAACCATCAGGGTTTTTTGCTTCTTTGGTTGGTTGATTTCGTTTTTTGCAAAATAGAATATTTGAATATCTGTATTACATCTGGAAAGTATTGGAGTCGGGAGGCGAGTGGTAGTGATTTCATAGCAAAGCTTTTTATTGAGGGTCAGATGGAACATGAGAAACCCCGGGCTCAGAGCCCTCTTTTATGCCGGCCGGAGACAATGCCCCGACCTCGCCCACAGGTCCTGATAGGACCTTAAGTCCGTGGTTGTAGTTCATAGGTCCCCCAGCGGGAGACCTAGGCTCATAATTGGTGGTCACTCAGGATCCAACTGGCTATTGTTCTACCTGGCCGAAGCTCAGGTAGATTCTGACCATGTGCGCTGACCATGTGGCGGTTGCCATTACGAGAGACCAGGCGACTGTAGTCTTAGTACACAACACCATAACATAATTTTAAGTAAACTAAAACTATTTTTATTATGTCTATTCTAGCCCAATAGGTTAAGTTTACCCAGCCTTTGGGTATATATAAATAATCTAGTTCCAAAAAAATAAAAATAAAACATAGTAAACTCTGCATTCTCCAATCAAATCTGCTGGCTGGTTCAACCTCCCACAGGTTTAAACTGCCTCACAAGGCTTTTGTGAGGATAAAATGAAGGGGAGAACCATGTATCCCAGCATCGGCTGGGATAAAAATATGGTAGAAAAGTTGATTATGGATGCATGAGATTTGTATCACTTTTCCACAGAACTTTGAATACATTTTATTATAACTTTAAAAGAGATGAATTCTGTGCATTTTTTAAGACTAGTATTATTTTCTTTCATCCTAAAATGCCTTAGTTGCAGCAGCTGGTTCTGCAGTACTCTGAGTTTGGGGAAAGATGTAGGTGTAAAATTGATTTGACTGGCTAAAATATAAAGATGCTAGAATTTTCCCTGAAGAATGTCCGTGTATTTTTTTTTCCCTCTGAAGAAGCAATTCAGATTTTCTTTTTAAAATAGAAAATATCAGACATTATTGGACCATTCCCATTGGAGCATTCCCATTAATAGGCAGTATCCAATACCTGATTCAGGGATATCACCCAACAGTTAGATATCTTGTGTGAAATGAACTCTGGAGAGTATGAAGCTGACCGTGAATGTTCTCTTCCTGCAGCTTTGATGTTGATGAGAAAGAACAGGATGCATAGGTTCCCTGCATGATGGTGTCACGACAGAAAGAGGCATAATGTCTCCATCTCTTGACTCAGAGACAGCTTGTACATTTCCTAAGTAGGAGGAGATGAAACGGCTGTATTTCCAATGTGACATTGCTGTGCAGAAAACATAAAGTGCAGGAAACTTGTGCTTCCTGTTCCTTTGAGGTAAGATGCCTGACACAATTCTAAGAGAACCGCTGAATCACTAACAGACCTGTGTAAAGTCCAAAGTTTCTTTCAGTTTAGATAGATTTGGGAGGCTGTGTTTGCTGTATCTAATTCTTATGTGGGGGTTAAAAAACATCTACACAGTGTGGTCAGAGACAGTCACACAGGATTTTTCTGAGAATCTGAGTGAAGCCCCAGGCTTGCAGAAATATCTGACTATCCAATTGGAAGGGTACCTGTCCCCCCAAGAGGAGCTGTCATCACCAGACAGAAGATATGGACACTAACACAAACATTAGTCTGCAGGGTGCGTGCATGCCTGACTAATTAGTGATCAGGCTGTGGTACTCCTCACCTGGATGGAGACCAACCATGCTTCCATGTTGGCCCAGCATGTCAGCAGCCTCTGTTATGCTAAAGCAGGTTGAGTCAGCTGCCAAGACCTAGCAGAATGAGTGCAAACTCTCACTCTTTAATAATATTTAAATTTATCATTTTCTTTCCTCTTTTTTTTGGGGGGTGTGGATGGCGAGATTCAAGGAAGCAGCCACCAGTTATTTAGGTAAAGAAGCGAGTGGTTGATAATCTTAGGGTAGTTTCTGATCTGATTGCTTTAAATAGTAAGAGATCTATTCAAATTTCCATTCTCTCACTTGATGTCAAAAAAGCTTTTGACAAAATATACTGGAAATTTATTTTTGCTACGTTGACTAAATTCAGTTTTCTTCATGAATTGTTGAAGTGAATTAAAATTATTATCTCCAAGAACCAGGGTACCGACTAATGGCATATTTTCTCCATCTTTCCCTCTTGAGAGGGGCACTAGACCTTTCTCCTCTTGTTTTTGATCTTTGTCTGGAACCTGTGGCTTGTACCATCAGAAAAAAAGATAATATTCATGGCTTTGTATGTAACTCTTTGGAACTGAAAATTGTTCTTTATTATCTATTTCGGAACCTCAGTCTTCCATTCCTGCACTAATATATATGATTAATACCTTTGGAGACTTCTCTGGATATTTGATTAACTGGGCAGAAATCTAAGTTGATACCACTGGGAGACAATATATCATGGTTTATTTTCCTAGAGACATTTTAGGAAGTGCTTAGATGTCATTACTTATCTTAGAATATTGATTCCTAGAGCTCACATATGATTATGCTAATTTTAGCAAGCTATTTGCTGATTTATCTTCGGATTTGGACAGATGAGCAACTGTAGACTTGTCTATGTCAGGCAAAGTAAATACACTCAAATGATTTTTATACCTAGAATTATTTATATTTTACATTCAATTACTTTTCAATATACCTTGCAGATTTTTTTTTAAAATAATAACTTTGTTTTGGAAATTTATGTGGGGTTCCTTATCACCATCTTTAAAGAGGATGCAACTTTCATTCAATGAAGGAGGATTTGATTTCCCTAATCTTAGTGTATATCATGAGGCATACTTGTCAACTTGTACTAATTAGTCAGATCACTCCTTGCAGTTGGACTATCCATACTGGGTTCTTTTGGAGGCTTCTTATCTGGTACCCCTCTTCCTGCCACTCAGCTGATAAGGACTATCTTCTGCATTCTCTTTAAAGTTTAAAGGGACTGCATAAGACAGCCCAAAACAGCTGAGTAGGCTTTAGTTAAATCACCCTTAATGATTTATTTTGCTGTCTGTGAAGTATAGATTGAATACACCCATTTTATAAAAATTCTCTCCAAAATGCATATCCTCCAAGACCTTGAAAAGAAATGTCCAGTTGAACACTTACTCTACATCCAAAAATATTAGTGCAGCTTGTTTTTCATTATGTTTCCCCAAGTATTCTAAGCAGGGGTCCTTTCGTAAAAAAAGAGGTGCAGGAGCTCATTAGCATAACTAATTTGCATATGCCACACCCCCTGATGTCACCGGAAGCGATGGCGTCATCGGCAGTGTGTCAGAAGGCAAGAAGGGAGGGAGGGGGAAGGAAGGAAAGGAACAGGAAGGAAGGTAGGTAGGTAGGTGGGAGAGAGAGAGAGAGAGAGAAGGAAGGAAGGAAGGAACAGGAAGGTAGGTAGGTGGGGGGAGAGAGAGAGAAGGAAGGAAGGAAGGGGGAAAGGAAGGAACAGGAAGGTAGGTAGGTGGGGGGGAAAGAGAGAAGGAAGTGGTCCTGTGTTTTACCAGCTGGCCTAATGCTAACCAAGCTGGGAGCTAACAGATGGGGGGGGAATCTGGGAAATTCTCCCCACTCTGTCTCCTGCAAGGTTCTATAAACTCTCAGGAGGCTGAGCAAGCTACTCTCTCCCCCACCCCTTTAATATTCCTTGCTCCAGGAGCTCTCAGTTCTTCTTTGGCCTCCTTCCCTGTCTTTGGCTAACTTACAAAGTCATGGCTTCTTCTGTATATCTGGGAATCTCCTTGTCTGTGGGTGAATTTTGCTATATGTATGACTAGTTGGGATGGGGACAACTTACTATTAGACATAACAAAATTACAGCAGGATTGCTGAATTCATGATTTAATCAGCTGCATCAAATTGGGATTAACTATGTAGGAAAAGTACTTAGCTGCTGGTATCATTCGTTTTCCGCCCATGCCTCCCCATTCACAAAATACATATGAAACAGAAAAGATGCTGATCTGATTAGGAGGAATGCAGCAATATAAGTTGGTCATGTTTGTACCACCTAAGCACATTATCTTCCAGTTATAATGGGGAAAGAATTCTGAACAGATCATTTTAAGAAAGAAGACCCAACAAGAATCTCTGGAATTTTGCTAGACTGGAACTATATCCAGCACCTTTTGACCTCTGATCTGTATCCATTTGAAAGAGCTATCCAATCACCCTATCTGCAAAAGCTATTTGTAACCTGAGTTTGCACAAGATACCCAAAGCAGATCCACTTTCTAATGCCCATGCATCAAGTGGGAATGTTTCAGCAAGACAGGGACTAAAACGAGACTATTTTCACATAACTGTCTTATGCATTAAGTAATATTTAATTAATTCTTTTTTTTGCATGTTGAATATTTGTACCTTGGATGCAAAACAACAACAACACCCCAACAAAAACACCACAGTGGCCAAAGAATACCACTCTTTGTGTTAGTAATATTTAAGCGATGCATCATAAGATAAGGGCATTTGCACAGTAATCGGTCTGCTACATGAGTGTAAAACTTACCCTGTGAACATTTGAATATGATTTGAAAATGGATCTCTTCCGCTTTCTATCTAAAACATTTGTTTATCGCATGAAAGTTCTTATGAGGCTCAAGGGCAGCCAAATTCTATGCAACTGTACTCAGAGACTGACTCTCAGGTAAAAGTGGGCAGGAATGCAGCATTAAAGGCCCCTTGTAGGCTGATTCAGTGGAGGTCTATTCAGAAGCAAGTCCTACTAGTTTCCTGATTGACTCAATTCTTACTTTGAAGTCAGCTACCATGAACAAAATGAAGCTTCCTTATGAATAAATGTGCATAGGATTACACTAGAAGCACCATTTGTAAGCACATTGTTAATCTGTGGCCTGGATTCCTGGAAACAATAACTCAGCATAGCCCTAGCAATTGGTACAGGCATCACCCAACCACAACTGGTCAGGAGAACAAATCTTTTTTTCTAAATTTTGGATGAGGAGCGATTGGCTTTTTGTTTTAAAAGGGATCTCACAGCACTACAATCGCTTGTTTTGTTTCAGCAGCCTTTTGACTTCCATCACCTGACGGGGGAGGGGGGCGGTGGGGGGAGAGGGTCAGTTGTTCTGGAGACGGCAAGACAGCGACCGACCAGAGCAAGAGTGAAGGCAAAAACAAGACTTTCCAGCATCACGCAGAGGCGTCCTCACCTCTAAAGCAAAACAGAATACACTTCCATATGTGTCGCTTATCACTCAGCAATGCTGCACAAAATCTTGCCTCTCATTTTACACCTGCTACAAGATACAATCAGAAGGTGGACAGGAAGGGACGGAGCCATGCCGCGCTTCCCGGGGAAATGCCTGACAAAGGAAAACCCCTAACTTATTCGCGTGGTGGGAGTCTGCAGAGCCCTCCATCCTTCCCTACCTCTCTCCCCCTCAGGTTAAAAGCTGCCCCTTCGTGAGTTCTTTCTTTGTCTTTAATCTCCACACTGCTACTTACTTGGAAACGAAGGGGGGGAGGGAAATCAGCAGCCTCAACGCGTGGGTAGAAAACGTCTCCGTCGGCAAGAGCAACGGTGCCGGTAGCTGCCTGTGAGGTATTCAGCCTCTGTGAATAGCCTTTCACAGCTCACCGTAGCTTTTAGAAAGAAATCCGGCCCCGGGACTATTGAAGGGGGGGGAAGGGAAGAGGCTTCCCGGGGCCTGCGGCGCTCTGCTGCAGCCCCGGGAGCTGTGGGAGGGGGGAGGCTTTTCCTTCCCGGGGCCGGCGGAGCGCCGCCAGCCCCAGGACTATTGAAGGGGGGGAAGGGGCTTCCAGGGGCCGGCGGCGCTCTGCCACGGCCCCAGGAGCAGTGGGAGGGGGGAGGGAAGGGCTTCTCCTTCCCGGGCCGGCGGACCGCCGCCGGCCCCAGAAAGCATTGACCAGGGGACGGGACGGGGGGCGGGGCTTTGTTAAGTGCCCGCCCCCCCGCCTCGTCTCTCCCGCAGCGGCGCCCCGGCCCAAACGGAGCCCTGATTCTAAGGCATCTAACACAGTTCTAACATTGTCTTTCAACTGTCTTTTAGGTAAAAACCCACTTTGATCTCCATGGATAAATTCTTGCAAAATTATTTTCAGTCTTTCAGCTTAAATCGTCGTAAACAACTTATAATCATTATTTAATAATTAATTTGCTTTCTAATTTCCAAGTCAAATCTTGTCCTTCTTTTGGTATTAGTGTTATATTGGCCTCTTTCCATGTCTCTGGCGTCTTTCCTCCCTGTAAGATGGAGTTCATTGTGTTTTGTAAAGGTTTATCCTCAAAGCACTCAGAATACAAACCCGTAAAAAAAGACTTAAGAATCCAGTAGCACCTTAAAAGACTAACAAAAATTGTGGTATGTTCTTTTGTGAGCCACAGCTCACTTCTTCAGATACAGCTAGAATATGACTCCATCTGTCCTATATATTGGCCAAATGACACTAGCAGGTGTGAGTGGATTAGGTGTGATATGCAGAGAGGTAGTAGGCATGGAAAAATCAGCATTGGTAATGAGACAGGAAACCTAGGTCTCAAGTCAATTCAGGTGGAGGCATTGTCTTGAGCTTTGTTATCAGTTGCTATTCAGGAGTCTCTCTTTCTAATCTTCCTTTGAAATTCCTTTGTAAGAGAACTGTTACTCTTAGGTCAGCAACTGTTAAACAGAAATTGGGGGAAAGGGAAGGCCTGGACATCTCCCTGAATTACAATTGATCTCCACACTACAGAGATCTGTCCCCATAGAGAAAACAGTTGCTTTGGAGGGTGTGCTCTATGGCAGTATACTTCACTGAAGTCCTTCAACAAACCTGGCCCTCCCCTACGTATTGCCAATGTTCAGGCTACGGAACCGCTTTCCAGACCCTTGGAACCCAGAAAACATGGCATAGGAGGATGTGTTTTTCTACCTTAGCTGCCACTGCATAGCCTCAAATCAACATAAACCAACCTCCAAGTGGCACCTGGAGATTTCCATCTATTACAACTGATCTCCAAATGACCAAGATCAGTTCTCCTGGAGAAAATGGCTGCTTTGGGCAGTGGACTCTATAGCAATATACCTTGCTGAGGTCCCTCCCCAACCCAAACCCTGCCCTCCCCTGGCTCTACCCCTCAAATCTACAGATATTTCCCAACCCAGAGTTGGTAAACCTGTACCTGGCTTTAGAACTGCTTTCCAGGCCCTTGGAACCCAAAAAACATGGTACAGGAGGAGATGCTTTTCTGAGCTTGCTTCAATGTGTCCATAAGGCTGGGTTAGGTTCTTTCCTAGAGCACCACAAAAGAGGAACGTCTCATTGGCCTGCTGCCCCTGCCCCAGCTCCCCTCCCTTGCAAAAAGCCCTTTGCCGTGACACTCACATGGCCCGCCCGCCCTAGAATGCCACAACGCGGCTGGAAATGGCAGGGAGGTGTGCCCAGAAGCAGGGAGGGGACTGCCAGACGTGCTGAGTGAGTGGGCAGGAAATGCAGAAGTGGAAAGGGAAGGTCCTCCCTACTCAAAAAGACACTTGTACTTTCCCTCCCCTGAGCCCTCATGATGGGGGGATTTCCCATGCAATCCCACACTGGCAACGCCGCTTTGCTGCCTGGTTCCCTCTAAGAGCACCTTGCCACCGAGGGTTCAGCAAGGCTCCAGCGATGAGCGCTGGCAAAGGGCTGCTGCTGCTGGGGGGAGCTATTGCCCCCCTGCTGAGCAGGGGCAGGTTGGGTGAGCGAGCGAGTTGGGGGGCTCTGCTTCTGCAATAAGCCCAAGGGGGGAGGAGGGGACAGGGGGCACCTTGCTAGCTGAAGCCCTTTGCACATCCCAGGGCTGCTTGCACGGTGCACACCAAGCCAGCCCCAGGCCCTCCTCCCTCTGGGGTGAGAAACTTCCAACAGGGCCCTTGAGCCCCCCCCCCAGGCAAGCAGGCCTCAGCCTGATGGCTGCGGACAACCCACACCTTCCCCACCCAAGAGTGCACCACACAATGGCCCCGCCTGGGTTGACTTCTCAGCGGGAAAGTTTGCCATCGGGAAGAGGCCGGAAAAGATGCCCGGCATTTCCTAACCTGGAGCTGGCAAACCTAGTGTATGTTTCCCTAGGGATACAGCCCATTCTACTCCCTCAGAATTCTACCAGGTCATTCAGATTAGACGAGGCAATTGGCTGTGTTTTCCCATCCAAAGAGATTTGGGTCTTTCAACTTCACAGTGCTCCTCTGCCAGCTCTGCCTTGTTGAATTCCTGAAGATTTTGTGGGGTTGGAGCCTGAGGAGAGCAGGGTTTGGGGAGGGGGGACCTCACTGGATTATAATGCCATAGAGGCTGCAGTCACACACACTAAATAATGTTTGAGAGAGAAAATCAGAGATTGTATTACTTGTTTTCACAATTAAAAAAATCAATTTTTGTGTTTCTCATTCTTCTTAAAATGCATTTATGTTTGAAAATTGGTGGGTGCACTGGGGGGGGGGGGAGTGGAAGGTAGCCTCGCCTAGTGTGAAAAAAAACCTGACACCAGCCCTGGGGGTACAAATCAAATCAAATCAATCAATCAATCAATAATACCTTAGCTGCCACTGCATCACCCCAAATCAACATAAGTCAGGGGTGGAGGGAACCATACCTGTTACCATGTGGCTCTCCTCCTATACTACCCACTTGGAGCAGCAAAATGACTTGAGACAGCCCTGCCTTATAGCTAAGCAAAAGGAAATAAACATGGCTCACCTTCCTCCACCGCCCCACCAGCCACAGCCAGGACACTCACCTGCAGCCTTTCTAGAGACTGTTGTATTTCTTCCCACAATGGGCCTTACTCCTAGTATTAATATATTTTGTAAATCAGAGTTCGAGAAACATCATTCCTGCGTGAATTTTCTGAGTCCTGTGTGAATTTTCAGATTTACTAATTTACATTATGCCACATGAAGCTTTCAGTTTATTGATTGATTGATTTGATTTGGGGTTTCTTTGCTTCAATAGTTCTCATTCACTTATTTTTTTAAAAAAGATCATGTCAGAATATTGAAGGAAGAGTAATTAAATCTGGAGGACTGACAGCTGAGAGTAATAATAAGAGTAAAGTTTTAAAGCAATATGGGCAGCATTTTTCATGTTAATATAATGGAAGTACAGATACATTCTTATTAGTGTTGGATTCTAGCTACAATTTCCCATGGACAGTTTGGTAATCTTGAAATCACAACTGCTGCTTAAGTGGATTTCTAAATCCCCATTTCAAACTCCTGCCATTGTCTAAGAAAGAGAAAAAAAGGCATAAATGTAAAATGTATTTAATGGCTTTCATTTGGAACAATCATGGTATTAGTTGTCAAACATAACGCTTGTTTTATTGGTATTTTCATAGAGATCTGCCTAAGAGGGTTCTGTAAACACCTGCTTTTGAACTTCCCTTTGAAAATCTGAGCTCTAATTACTGTAATAATTCCCAAGCCCGTACACATGCATATATGCTCTGCATCTTGGGATATAAGCAGCCATCCAGAGATACTCTGAGCTTTTAGGATATTTCATTCAAGGAAGTGTGTACAGACTGCTACACTTCGATTTCTTCAATGCAATAAAAGTTTCATAGCTTTTAAAAGTCAATTATGGTTAGTTTAAAGTTTCCTTTTGGGGTTGTGCTGAATCAACTTGGTACTCAGGGGAAGTTGTGATAGAAGTCCTCAAAACAAAATGATGAACGTTTTCTTTGGAAAGCCCCAGGCTGCCTCAACAGGTACATTTTATCAGCTTTCTTAGTGAAATTGTTATGTCATGGTGTTCTGCTGGTGCAGCACTAATAGTTAAGAGAATTTTCCGTGGGCTAGAAATAACAGTGTGCCCAAGGTACAGGAATGCCAACTGTGGGTCCTGAAAGCAATGCAAGGGGGGTGTGTGTGTGTGAGAGAGAGAGAGTTTCAGGTAGCAGGACAAGGTAATTACTTGATGACCATCATCTCAGAGTTTGTTCATATAAATAATTATAATAAGTTTAGCTGCAGCCACCACACACACACACGCACATGACACAGAGTGAATGAGAGAGAGAGAGAGTTCTCATTTAACTGAATTGTAATGAGAGTTTAAATGTATAGCTTGTCTGGGAAACCAAGATAGGAGGAAAATGTTGAAGGCACTGTAGTGTTAGCAACTGGTAGGTTAGGGTTGCTGACTCTGTTTTGGAAAATTCCTGGAGATTTGAAGATGGAGACAGGAGAGGGCAGGGTTTTGAGAGGGGATATAATGCAATGGGATGTAATACAGGGATGTAATGCAATGGAACCCACCCTCGCAATCTCTTGGAATTACAATAGATATCCGGATGACAGAAATCAGTTCCTCTGGAGAAAATGGCTGCTTTGCTATATGACAGTATAGATACTGTATAGTAGGGGTGTCAAACATTTGGTCCATGGGTCAAATCCCGCCCCTGCAGGGCTTGTATCTGGCCCATGAGCAAATGGTTCCCTCTTGCTTCCTGTTCCGGGGCTGCTGCTGCATCACAATTCACTTTTGCCCAGCTTCCTCTGCTGCTTCCTGCTTCTTTCTAAGCTGAGGGCTTCTCCTTTGGGAGGAAGGGAGGGGGAGACAAAGAGCAAGAGAGCGAGCCCTGCCCAGGAGAGAGAACAAAGTCTGAGTCCCGTGGATCCTTTTAGACCAGCAATGTTTTATTGCAGGTATAAGCTTTTATATACTTCTTCAAAGAGCGGGTGGGTAGATGGATTCTTCTGACAAGCACAATTTACACTTAGATCACTGTGCTCTGCTGTTTATTTTGAGACTTGATCTCTCTCTCTCTCTCTCTCTCTCTCTCTCTCTCTCTCTCACACACACACACACACACACACACACACACACACAGAGGTGTATATGTGTTAAAAGGAAGGGGCAGGTTGGGATAAAAGGAAAAGGAGAATTAAAAGGAAATTATTTTTGCTTATTCTGGAAAATAAATAGATTAGATTTCTCTGTGCCTATCTGGGATTTCATTTTCTTTCAAAAAGACCCTGTTTAGTAATTAGAGTGCTTGGATTGGCTTCCATTGTTTAATAATCCAATTCGATTGGGTTCCATTGTATAATAATCAAAGTAGATGGCTAAGTATTTAAAATACTATTATAGTTCCATATGTTCCAGTTCAACACATTTCCCTTTCTCCCCTCCCACCTTGCTGGCTGCCTTTCTTCACTCCCTCTTTGCTTTTTCAACTGTTTAATTATCATCACCAACACTTGAGTGAATTTTGCCCAGTCTGATATCAACACATTATTTCACTTGGAGAGATCCCCCTCTCCAGTTTAAGCATATGAAAAGGGTGGGGAAAGAAACCTACCAGTACAGCTTGCAATCTTTATTAGAGGAAAAGAGCAAGAGTCCAGTAGCACCTGACAACATTTGTCATTCACCTGCTATTGCCTTTTGGCATCTGAAATCACCTTTGTAAAGTTTATATCTCTGGTTACCTCATGTTACGTTTTATGGTATGCATGGCCCAGCCAGACAAAGTGACTTTTATGTCACATCCGGCCCTTGTAACACATGAGTTTGACACATGTGCTGTATACAGTATAGATACAACACAGAATTATTAGGCACATAGAGGAACAAAGCCTGCTGAGGGAAAATGAGTATGGCTTCTTCAAAGGAAAGTCCTGCCTCACCAGTCTCTTGGAGTTCTTTGAGAAAATGAACAAGCATGTAGACAAAGGTGATCCAGTAGACATTATATACATGGACTTCCAAAAGGCTTTTGACAAGGTACCTCACCAAAGACTCCTGAAGAAACTTAGCAATTATGGGATAAGAGGACAGAATCTCTTATGGATTAAAAATGGGTTAAATGACAGGAAGCAAAGAGTAGGAATCAATGGACAGTTTGCACAATGGAGGGAAATAAGCAGTGGGGTCCCACAAGGACTATTTCATTTATTTATTAATGATCTGAAACTAGAGGTGAGTAATGTAGTTGCCAAGTTTGCAGATGACACCAAACTATTCAGGATGGTGAAAACTAGGGCTGATGGTGAAGAGCTCCAGTGGACCACCACAAATTGGGTGAGTGGGTGAGAATGTGGCAAACGAAAGTCAATGTTTTAGGTGATGCGCATTGGGGGAAAAAATCCGAACTTCAAGTGTAGGCTAATGGAATCTAAACTTGCTGAGACTGAGAGGGGAAAATATCTTAGAGTCATAGTGCATAACTCAATGAAAGTATCAACCCAGTGGGCTGCAGCAGTGAAAAAGGCAAACTCTATGTTAGGATTAGTAGGAAATGAATGGAGAATAAAACAGCCAATACTGTAATGCTCCAGTATTGATCTCTGGTGCAGCCATATTTGGAATACTGTGTACAGTTCTGGTCACTGTATCTGGTAAAGGACATTGCAGAGCTGGAAAAAGTACAGAGGAGGACAACCAAGATGATTAGGGGATTGGAGTGCCTTCCCTATGAGGAAAGGCTGAAGAATCTTGGACTTTCCATTTAGAAAAGAGAAAACAAAGGGGGGCTTGATAGAGTAGGGTTGCCAGCAGCGGCGTAGACTTTTAAAATCCCTGGGGGGGCAGGGGTCTCTCGTGCGCGCGCGCGCTGGGGACCATGTCCCCGCCGCTCCCCCCCCCGCCCCAGGGAGCCGCCCGCCCGCCGCGCTCCTCGCCCCCCTCCCTCCCTCTCCCCGCTCACCTTGGGCGCCGGTGGATTACTGCTGCTGCTGCCGCCTGCAGCCGGGGGCCGGCACGTCGCCCTTGCGGGCCCCTGGCTCCTGATCCGCCTCACGCTCTCTCCCCACCTCTCCCCCCCCCGCCCCAGGGAGGCAGGAGGGCAGGCCGGGGGTGGGGGGAAAGGAGAGGTGGCGACGGCCACCAGGCGACCTGGGGGAAAGGAGGGGAAAGGAGAGGCGACACCAGGGGGAAAGGAGAGGCGGCGACTGGCCACTGGGCGCTCCATTTTGCCGGGGGGGGCTCGAGCCCTTGAGCCCCTCCGTAGTTGACGCCCATGGTTACCAGGTCCCCCAAATCCCTCCCATTGTGACAGGGAGATTTGGGGGGCATTTTGGGGTGGGTGGGTGGGTGAGATATCACATGTGATGTCCCCGGCACAATGATGTCATCTGGAAGTGTTGTCATCACATTGGCGATGGCACACACACGACACTCTGGTTTTGGGGCCTTCTAACCAAAGAGTTTGCCCCCAAACCAGTGTCACTGTGCAACATCCCTGTTTGGGGGTGGGGTTTCCCCTGGCAGCCAGCTGCCTAGTGGCAGATCAAACCCGCAAAAGTGGGGGTACCCCAGCTGGGACCTGGGGCTGGCAACCCAGTGATAGAGGTTTATAAAATTATGCACGGGGTGAAAAGATTCTACAAAGAGAACTTTTTCTCTCTCTCCCAAAATACTAGAACTCAAGGGCATCCAGTGAAGCTGATGGGCTGTAGGTTCAGGATGGGTAAAAGGAAATACTACTTTACACAGAGAGTGATTAAGATGTGGAATTTGCTGCCAGAGGATGTAGTGATAGCTGCTGGAATAAACAGCTTTAAAAGGGGATTAGATAGATTCATGGAGGATAAGTCTATCAATGGCTGCTTGCCATGGTTACTGGGGGGAACCTCCAGAGGCTTAGTGCCTCTGAATCACAAAACCAGAATACAACATCAGGGGAAGGCCTTGGCGTCTATGCCCTGTTGTTAGCTATCCAGAGGAACTTTTTGGCCACTGTGTGAGACTGGATGCTGGATAAGGTGGCCCACTGGTCTTCTTATGTTCTTAAATGATGATGGGATCTTAGGCTACCAGTGTAGGACAGAAGGGGCCCAGTAGCTAAGCAGCTTCTACATAATGGCAGCAAAATAAAATAAACCTGAAGTTAATTTCACTGGTATAAGCAAGATATTATATGTGTGTACCTAAGGTTATATTTTATGTCTAGTCCTGGGTAAATATACAATGAAACATGGAATTTCATGAATCCTCCGCAACCCAAATGAAGTAAGTCACTTCCCGAAATGACAGTCAAAATGAGAAATATTGAGGTTTAAAGGCAAGCCAGGCAGAACAAACCGTGTTGTGACATTTTGTAGTGTAAGCTTTAATTATTCAAAGAAGAATTTTCAAGCCACTTGCAGCCCATCTCCGCGACTGCGGTAAAAGCCACATTGAAGCTGAAGGTAAACCTTAAAATCAATACTTGTCAAAACTGTTGTGATATCAAGTGTCATGTTTGGTTGAAATAACCCTGCAGCCTAGCAGTTTTTGCTGTAAGCTGTAATATGAGAGGAGTGCAAAGGTAAGCTGATACCATGGAGTTTTGAATTCTGCTGCGCTCTACGAAAATCCGGTCTCTGTTGAAAACTAATTTTATAAGCATCTTTTCCTTTATGAATCCCTCCTTACTTACGTTGAATAAAATAAGCTGGAGTATAAAAGAAATACAACATGCAAAACATGTTTAATAAATCAGTGGTAACATGAAACTGGGTGCTTGCATGCTTCATCCCCTGTATGAGGAAATAAGGGAAGGGAAGGTACATATTGCTGATTCCCTGAAGCTATAGTATCAGATTGCTTTTAAATATTGTGTTGCCAG
This sequence comes from Lepidodactylus listeri, assembly GCA_029233225.1. Lineage (NCBI taxonomy): Eukaryota > Metazoa > Chordata > Lepidosauria > Squamata > Gekkonidae > Lepidodactylus > Lepidodactylus listeri. Next base: position 42,351,688 of record JARCFY010000016.1, on the reverse strand, counting down.
TCCCAATATCCATGTACGCAGTTAGCCGGTGGTATGATGATAGATTGCAGTTCGTTCATTAAGGTTGTTAGTAACTGCCACTTGTCGGCCCTATCAGTTGTTTAATGTATGTATGAATATATATAATGACATCGGTGTAATCCAGTACTGTGTGTGTGACCCTCAAGAAACATTGATCACATGTGAAACCCATCCCTACTTCATGAAGCTCAGGGTACCATGTATGCTTTCCCTCCCACTTCCAGAACTATATGCAGTGTGTTCTACTGAGAGATAATGGTTCACCCTAAGAATAGCTGAGAATATGGCTAAACAGGGATTTACATCTAGGGCTGAGGTCACACACACTAAATAATCCATTTTCAATCCGCTTTCACTGAACGTTCCAACTGGATTTTGCCAGTTCACACAGTGAAATCCAGTTGAAAAGTGCACTGAAAGTGGATTGAAAGTGGATTATTTAGTGTGTGTGACCGCAGCCTAGGAGCATGAGCAAAACTCAACTATTGAGTATTCCCAAAATAAAATAAAAAACCCAAACAAACAACAACAACAAAAACAAATTAATGCGATTTGATTTTGGACAGTTCTGCACCTCTAAGTTTGTCTGGAAGTGGTGTGAAAGTTTAAGCGTCACTGTAGCATTGCTTAAACTGTGCATTATTTTTTGCATATTTTTATCTGCCATCTAGCTAGTTCAGTGGCTCGTATATGTAAAGTGCTGTCACGTTGCAGCTGACTTACGGCAACCCCAAGAAGGGGCTTTCAAGGCAAGTGATTAAGCAGAAATGTTTTACCATTGTCTTCTTTTGCAGAGTCTTCCTTGGTGGTCTTTCTTTCTAGTATCAACCCTGCTTAGCTTCTGAGATTGGGCTATGCCATGGTGCCTCACCCCCTTCCCCCAAGGTTTACTAGAGTACATTTCCTTACTTAAGCCAGGCTAAGTTCTCCATCTTTGATTTTTACAAGAAACTCTAAATTCCATCCCAGTAAGCAGAGACTTCCCTTATAGATGTTCTGTACCAATGGATGGGCCTCTGGAAAATTGAAAAGAAGGACAGTTATGTGTGGAACAGCTCATTTGGGAAGACATGCCTATTCAGCACCTTTAATTTCAGGAGAACTTCCTCACTCTATTATTTCTGCCTAACACAGGGAAGGAAGGAATTATGCTCAAATCCTTGCAAGTGAGCAAAACCATAGACTTTTAGGTGAATCACAGAGCTTCCAGCAATGCTGTGATGTCACTTCCGGTTACATAGTTGGAAATGACATCAGGACATTGTGAGATGCCATTCCAGCCCCTCCCATTCCCCCCCCCCACTACTCATTGGAGCTAGGATAGGCAATGGGATGGAAGTACCAAATCCCACTCCTCTTGCTACTGTTAGTAGAGGTTTACAGAGAGAGGCTTTCCAGCCACAAATCTCAAATAACTTGTCCAGCTGAACTCTTAGTTCTGAGTTAGTTTCAAAATAAAAGTGTTTAGATTCATCATTTCAATCTTTATATATAGATGAATTAGGAAGTAGTGAACACCATAAGAAAGTTGTTAATGGAGAACATTGTGATATAACTGGAGAATTATATAACAGAGGAAGGACTTTAGAAAAAGATTTAAAAACTAGATAAATAAAAAGTAAGGTATAATAACCGAATATGAGGGATGTGCACTAGGCTCTGTAAAAAAAAAAAACAATCAATTGTACACCATTTATTACAGAGATTAGAACTGAGACGTGGGCCGGGAGATATCCAGTAAAATATAGATTTATAGCTAGAAATCTAAATTTATAATTTCATTATTACTTAATTAGTGAAAGGCTACTTCAAAATTCTTGCAGTTTGGTATCTAACAACATGGAGAATTAAACTGCTGTGTCAGAGCTAAGAGAACAGATGTGCTATACAAATGATGGTCCTGTTTGCATGTACACAATCCTTAGAAGCCAATAATAGATATACGTTTTGCAACTGACAGATTCCTATAGTCTTCTAGTTGAACATGTGGCGCTCCCTTACATTAGGTCAGTCATGGGGTCCTGCTTAGGCCAGTATTTAACTGGTGATGATTATTTGATGTCTTGGACAGTGCACCTTTTTGACCTTTTAACTGGACATGCTGGAGGTGGAACCTGCCTCATTCCTTGCAATGTATCTTCTTTATCACTGAATTATGATCCCTCTCCACCAAGTCTTTGATCTGCCAGAATCAAACTAGGCTGGCCATATGCAAGTTTCACACGTCCTGGTAACTACAATTGTGTTTATGCAGGTTGTTTGCTAGCTGTTGTGTTATCTATCAAATGCTTTGCATCTCGTAGCACTCCTAATGCTCATGAAGGGAATTGTATTCTTTCCTTTTCTTTTTTTTGCAATCCTAGACCATGGCCGCAGCCACACGATCAAGATAATCTGGAGGGGAAGTGAGGCTATTTTGCCCCAGAGCAATTTGCCCCGCAGTTGTGTGATCACACGGGTCTGTGGACCTGCCGGCACAACTCGCTGCTGTGTGATCAGATGCAACCGCGGGCAAGTGATTTTTTTGTGTGTGGTTGATTTCCGATTTGCTTAAACGGGGGATTGATGAATCGCTCCTCTACCCTAAGGGCTTTTGATGATGTGCCCACTGAAAAGGAGGAAAAAAACAACAGCATAGCGTCAGGATAGCCTGTGATCAGACTACCCCCAACGCCACACTTCCGCGCTGGAGCGATCACAAGGGGAAAGTCCGGCTTTGCGCCGCAGCAAACCGTTTGATACCGGAGTTTCCCTAGTAGTTTTTTTACTCCGCTTTTATGGTGGATCAAAACAGTTTCTGATGGCTTGTTGACAGTTGCAGGACGCTTCCCAGATGTGCTGGTGTTGATCTGTCGGTGAATCGTCCCTCTCACGCGGCTAATGGGGATGTATGATCATGCCCCATGTGTGTTTGGCATTTGAAATGGGGGAATGTCCATATTGTCCATGGATTTGTAACTGGGTGCTTCCATGACCTACCTCAACTCCAAAAGTTTCACCCATGTAGATTGTTGGATTTAAAAAACAAACAAACCACTGAGCAGGATGGTGAGAAGATGGGCTGCAGCTGTGTCCTAATAAAGCCTGATTTAGCTGTGTATCATCCAGTAGTGAGTCAATCGCACTAGAGTATTCAAATGGTTCCCCCCCCCCTTGTAATTATGCTTCAAAAAATGAAGGGATCTGTTGCTGTCAGCAGTTATTGCTTGAGCTTTTTCAAATGCGGTGTCAAACACAAGATAGTGTTCAAACAGAATCTAGATGCAGTCAATGGCAAAATTAAGTACACTTAAAACTCCATTGACTTGAAATGACTATCTTACTCCATCGACTAAAATTCCATTCTTTCAATCGGAGTTAAACATAGCCCATTTTTACACTGGGCTGTAATTACCAGGTGTGTTTAACACAAAGATAAGCATTCAGAGCTGTAACTAGCAGTTTTTGCCACATCAACTTTTGGAAGGAGAGAAAAAATAATGCAATCCAGATCTCTGCGTGAATAGTAAAAGATAGATTTTGGCAACTGTGCCACAAAAATAAAAGGCTTTTGAAATTATCAATTTCCCCACCCAACCATTTTGACAGCAGAACATGTGTCAGTTCAACCTGACCTGCACTGAGCTTTGTGGCTGTGTCCTGGGTGTGCATCTGCACTTCACATCTGTAAAAACAGTCTTCAATAAGCAATCCAGTTCTTGGCAATGAAATGATACTGTTTATCTTAAAGTATGAATCAAACTAGCATTTTTGAAATTCTGTTGTGCTTTTATATTAGAAGAAGACATTAGGCAGGCCATCTGGGATCGTTTTCTGAATCGTGTGGATTTAATGGCATTTCATTGATTGTACACACATATACTTGAAATGGTCTGTAAACTCTCTACTAAACTCTGCAGGGTTTCAATGGTGTTGGTTTCTGCCTAGTCACTATTGTTTTTGTTTTGTTAGAACAATGTATGCCAGGCGGTCTCCATGAAAAGCCATCATAAGCATGACTGCTGATGCTTAGGGTTGCCAAGTTTACAGAACTCCCTGGCAGGGGGAGTCCTCCTCCATCCGGGAGTTTCTCTGAGGTGCACGCGCCCGGCGATGTCACCGGAAGTGGCGCCAGCACGTTGGGGGCGTTGCCAGGGTGACGCTCTGGCAATCGCCCCAAAACTCTATGGTATCATAGAGTTTTGGGGCGATTGCCAGAGCGTCGCCCTGGCAACGCCCCCAACGTGCTGACGTCACTTCCGGTGACATCATTATGTCATCCGGGCTGGACGACTTTGGGGGTGGGGTTCCCCCCACAGGCCGAATGCTGGCCGGCGGATCGGGAACCCCTTTAGCGGGGGATCCCCCGCCCCCCGGGCTGACTTGGCAGCCCTACTGCTGCTAGATGTCCTCTTCCATTATGCAGAGCCTGTACTGTCCTTGGTTTACTACTTTTCTTGGAGCAAGAGGAAGGGAAACCTCTTAATGAACTTGACAAAGCAACTTAGGACACATTTTCATGCTTACTCTGTAGCAATGACATGCAGTGAAGCATTTGCTATTTCTTGCCACAGTGTGTCTGCCTTGCTATAGAAAAGTGTCCAGGCCATGGTGAGCAAGAAGAAAGAGAAGTGGGAGAAATACGCCCACCTGCAGATACAAAAATAGCACATGCAACCTAACTATTAAAAGACACAATCTCATTTTGATCTGAAGCACAGTAATCAAGCATCTGTGATCAGAAGTTACCTGGTTGTGATGCCAAATGCAGTGTGAAGCTTGTGAGTTATTTTTTGGGTAATCAAAAGAGTTATAAAAATGGGCATTTCAAACAAGGTAAGTTTGAATGTCAATCACATTTTTGTTAAATTCTCCACCTATCAGGTTAGAACAATCTTCTAAAATGGTTTCTGCCAAAGGAATTTTAAATGGACGCTTGTAAAGTCAATTGCTCAGGAGAATTTTTAGCAACCAAAGATTGTTTGTTTATTTACTTCATTTATACTTCACATTTCTTCAATGGGAGGTCAAAGCAGCTTACCTCATTCTCCTCTCTTTTGTTTTATCGTCACAACAACCCTATGAGAGAGGATCTTCTGAGAGTGTGTGACTGACCCAAGGTCTCCCAGCAAGCTTTCACAGCAAAGCAGGAATTTGAGCTGGGCATTCCAGAACCTAGTCTGACGTTCTAACCACTACACTACATTGGTTCTTTTTGTGTATAGAGCATTTTGGCAAGGTGAATGATCTGTTTACTGATAAATTCAGGAATCAGGAAATCCAGATAATAGTGAAGTGCTTGGCATTCCAACACTTCTTGGTCAACAAGAAAAAGAACATGCTGATTGCATTGCAGCACCTAGAGCAGGGGTCCCCAACATGTCAACCTCCAAACAGCTTTTCTGGTACCCACCAAGTGTTTTTAGGAAGTGGGATGGGCCTGGTGGGCCTTTTGCCCAGCAGAGCATCTGACAGACCTTTAGAAATCTGATTGGCTGCGCAGATTTTTTTTTAAATTTGCTTTGGCAGCAGCTGCTACAACAGCACAAGGATCTTCACTGTGTGACTGAAGGTAGGCTCTGTATATGCAAGAAAATATTTTAAACAGCATGTTCATTTTAAAAGGCATCCTGTTAAACAGAACTTCTGCCTGAAATGTTGAAGAATTGTTAGAGTTATGCATGACTTAGCATATGCACGGCATAGCAGAGTTACTTTACAAAGAGAGCAAACAGTGTAAGGTGGTGCAATTTTGACAGATGTTCACCAGTCCCAGTCATTGTATATTTGGCAGGTCTGCAAATAAGGTGTAGATTTAACACACTTTTATATAGCACACCCACTTGTAAAATGCACTGAAAAGCTGACTTGCACAAACAATACTTGCAGAAAGCAGGTTTGTGATAAAACTGCATCCATCTATCTATCGGTCTGTCTGTCTGTCTACAGAGCACGCTGCCCTCCCCAAGTTACACACAAGAGGGAAAGTCGGCATGTTAAAATGCCCTCTTTCCCTCTGGGGAGCCCCTCCCTTGTCAATTTCACTTCCTGCCAGTCAGCTGAGAGTGAACTTGACAAGGAAAAGCCTCTCTCTGCCTTCCCTTCTCTAGCTGACATGTCACAGCTGGAAAAGGGCAGGCAGGGAACCCAGGCCCATTGAAAATGCCTTTCTTTCCCTTGCCCTGGCCATCTGGTTGGGGGAGGGGGGGAGGAGACTAGAAAGGCGATGCTGAAGTGGGGTGGAGAAGTTCGGGGGGGGGGGGGGCGAAAGAGGCAAGCTTCCATGCCTCTCCTGTGCTTTCCCAGCCCCCGCCTAATATGCTATGAGCTGTGCTGCCAGGGGTGTGGCCTAATAGGCTAATGAGTTTCTGCTGTTGGGTGTGGCCTATTATGCTAATGAATTCCAGCTGGGCTTTTTCTACAAAAATAGCCCTGACTAAGATAGATGGGGAAAGTGCTTAGTCACAACTGTGTTGTTACAAAAAGTACCATGGTGGTTCTTTTGAGGAAAATTGCCAAAGCAATCCTTGATTATTTCCCCCCCTTGTAGGCCTGGACATATTTGTGTTGCTACCAAAATTAATGTCAGTGTCAATTTTACAAAATTGACCGTTCTGCCCTCACCGTTCTGCCCTCATAATGGCCAGCAAGGCAGCTAATGTTAAAACATACCTAATAAAATTACTTCTTAAAAACCATTCAAATCAACAAAAATAAATCATTAAATCTGTGCTAAAATACATACAAAACATAAAAGCAACATTTTTTAAAAAAAAAACCTAGGTGGGAGGGAGGGATCACTGAGAGAGAATGTCAAATAAACTAAACCTCTTCACCTGCTGGCAGAAGATGGCAATGGAAGGAGAATTCCTGGGAAGACAGTTCCCAAGTTTTGGTGCCACCACCAAGAAGGCCCTCTCCTAGACTGCCAATCACCTAATTGCAGTTACGGAGAAGTGACACACTGAATCACAGTTTTGAATCATATAGAGTGTTACACAATTGCTTAGGGAATATGTTAATATTACGGCATCTCACAGTGGACAGCATCTAATAGTGCAATGCAGTATGACATGGAAAGCTACTGAGTTGTAACACTGCCTGAGAAGAGTAGGAAGCATTGTTGCTTGTGGAATGCATGGATGCCTTTCTTTTTCACAGCACAAAGAGAGAAATTCACTTATCTCAGTGTACTTCAAGAATCAGCTAAAAGGGAGGATTCATAGCATGAAAATGATCTCTCAAGAAGATTCAGCTTGAACCTTACATAAATACTAATAATGTGTTAACAGCTGATAGAAGTCTCATTGGTCAATGGCAAAATTTTCTTGCATCTTGGTTGGACAAATATGTTCTAGAAGTCCAAGTTTGTAAACTAAACAGTTGTGATGTTTTGAGTGTATGTTCAGTGAAAGTGTATGTTGCATTTCTATATAAAAACGAATTTAAAATGTATCTGTTAGTTTATCAACATCTGCTCATGTCCTGGTATTCCATTATCCTAAATGCAATGTATTTCTTCTAAATGAAATGTCAGAATTACGAGAGAGAGATTTACTGCACAAATAAATGTATGACTTTGCTGGTATAGGTGTGCTTGTGTTGTATATTTTATCTTAACAACATCTATTTTCTTTCACCAACAGTGCTGCCTAGCCATACGTGTGGCAACCCTGGGGAAATACCTAAAGGAGTTCTTGATGGCACAAGATTCAATATTGGAGACAAAATTCGATACAGCTGTATCTCAGGCTATATCCTGGAAGGTCATGCTATGTTGACATGTATCATGAGTCCTGGAAATGGAGCATCATGGGATTTTCCAGTTCCATTTTGTAGAGGTATGAGTTCTATACACTTTGACATGGACTATTACTTTAGGCTCACCAAATAATTATGCAAAAACCCCAACAGTATATTATACCAGATCTACTTTCAGTCCAGAGTAGTCACTGAAGCACAAGATCAAAGATAAATGGTTACTGTATGGAATTTTTCCTTGTCTGCTCCCCTTTCCTTTTTTATTTCCTATAAGCAACCCCACATAAACTACAAAATGAAAGTGATGATCATAGTGTGACCCTTCCTAAATCATGGTGGAACACATTTAATAGGCCTGAACAGATAGGGATGCTCAGCCACCTGCCAGTTCAGGTTACTTCCCATTCACCAGTGGTGATCAGGAAGCTAATTAATTGATGGGCTGTTTGCAACCTGTTCATATACACTTGCTGGAAGGGGCTACCCACAAATACTTATTTTATTTATTTATTTTTAATTTTATATGAAACATATACTAGCTGCCTTTCTCTCTTGTGGAATTCAAGGTGGCTTACAATACAACAATTATAGAAAACATATTAAAAACAATATAAATAAAACAATCTCAAAAACATATAAAAGGTCACAATTTAGATTTTAAAAACTCCAGTTAGGACCCTTAATAAATAAAAAATGAAATCAGTCAAATGCAGACCTAAATAAAACTGTCTTCAGCTGCCTCCCGAAGATTGACAGTGAGGGGGCTAGGTTCACATCCCTGGAGAAGTTCCTTCATAATCAGGGGGCTGTCACTGAAAAGACCCTTTTTTTGTGTGCTCACCAGACATCTGACGCTGACTGCCAGCTGATGAGGAATAATCTAGGACAGGTGTCTTTAATCTTTTTGAGCCTATGAGTACCTTTGGAATTCTGGTGCAGAGACAAGAATTGCTGCCACAGTAGGTGAAGCCAAACACAAAATGGCTGCTGTAGGAGGTGGAGCCAACTATAAAATATTAGGGACTGAGGTTATGCATAAAACTCCTAGTAACTTTTCAGCATTTCAGGCTTAAGCTGTGTTTACAAGGATGCCTTTTAAAATGAAAGTTGTTTTAAGTATTTGTGTGCATAAATACAGTTTACCTTCTTTATTTATTTATTTCGATTTATATCCCGCCCTGCCAGCGAGCCGGCTCTAGGCGGCTAACAACATAGTCATAAATATACAAAGTTAAAACACACATAAAATTCCATTAAATCACATTAAAATACAGCTATGCATGTATTCAGTCATGCAGTGACGATCCTTATGCTGTGGTGGCAGCTGCTGCCAAAGCAATTTTTTAAATCTGCACACCCAACCATCCTGGCTCTACAAATTTTCTAAAAACACTTGGCAGGCCTTATGAAAGAAGTTGGCAGGTGCCATGGAGCCCACGGTCACCTCGTTGGGGACCCCTGATCTAGCAGTTGGCTTTTGATCTCCTGACAAAATTTTTGCTGTGTACCCAGCAAAGTCTTTTGTGCAGAGGATGGGGAATCAGGAGTTGACTCCTAGCTGATGGGCTGGAAGTTTGGTTCTTCTGATCACCCATCCAGAAACTTGGATGCTTCCCAGACTTGCAGAGATACAAGAAATTCAGGGAGGAGCCAGCTGATTTCCCCTCTCTTTTCCCCAATCCAGGTTGTTGCCTTGAATTGCAGACAACATTAAAGGAATTAGATCTTCTTATCTCCCTTTTTGTAGTGTAGATATTTGCTTCTGCCTCCACCTGGAGGGGGGCAGGAAAAGCTCCGGTTTGCAGCTTCACTGCTCAGCTATTTAACTGAGTAGGTGATGTGGATAAGAACTGAACTTCTAGCTGATCTCTTGATCAGCTGTGAGTCAACTTCTGACCAACAGACAGCTGCAGACTTTGAGTTTGGCAACTGTTGGAGTTGTTCAACGCGTTCTGAACGTATCTATGAACAGTGAGTGAGTGTGTTGAACTAGTTAAGCTTGCCTGCCAAACAGGTTTGCTGAGAAATCTGCAACATTTCTACCCACTGATGATCTAAAGAACATTTTAAAAAGTAGCCTGCTAAAAAGTAGTCTGCCATTTTCTTTTATGTTTTAATTTTATACTAAAGTCCACATTGCAAGTCTGAAAGTGCACACAAATGTGTACATAATTTGAAAAATGCTTCAGAATGCTAGTTTTTAAGCATTCTTAATTAATCTTGTACATTCCGCAGATACTGTACTGCAATAATTGAAGCACTTTATAATAAAATATTGTATATTCCTGTTCAGGTTGCCAGGTCGTATCTTTGTTCTGCAAGGGGAATCCTGGCCCCTCTCTAGGACATCCTCAGCATCACCTGGAAGTGACATCAACATGTCAGGCATGTTGGGGGCGGGGGCACTATCATTCAAGAAGGAAACAGAGTTTCCCTCAAATGATAGAGCATCGCCCCCGCAATGTGCCCGGCGCAATAACATCACCTTTGGGTGATATCATTGTGCCGGACACGTCCCCAGGATTCCAGCACTTTGGGGGTTCCCCCCGGGGGCTGGATCCAGGTTTGTTGGGTAAGGGGCCCATTGAGTAGGAACCCCCCCCGCCCCCTCGGGGGTCCTGGCAACCCTAATTCCTGTCTTGATACCTCTATGTTATATAGTCAAAACCACCTTAAGCTATTGAGGTATTCAGTGTAAAGAACCTGTTAAATAACTTTATTACTCATAGCAAAACCTGCTGTAATCTGTACAATAAATAAAATCCAGCATCCAGATATTTACATTAATATGTACCATAATATTCATTTCATATCCTCCATATTTTATTTAAAAAAACAAAAAAAAACAACAAAAACCCAGACAGTTGTAGCACAGGAAACATTAAAAAAATCTTAGGTATGCTGCCCTGATATTAACTATCACATAAGATTGTCAGAAAGACAAGACTCTGTGTTGTCTTTTATACGCCAGCCATGAATTTTCTGATCTTCCAGTGCAAATTTAGCAATCCTCGATGTAATAAACAACTCATGGCCTGTAAAGAGGATGCATATTTGATCTAAGTGGCCTATTTGTGAAAAAATATAAAATCCTAACAAGTCCCTAGGATGGCTATATAAAGAATAGCTTAATACATTGTGGCTAACATCTACTGCCTTCTCAGATCCACAGATATATATAAAGTCTTTGATCAGCAGAGGTGGTGATGTAACTCCTTCTTCAAAAGCGATATGGTTGCAAAAGAGCTGTTCAGGAAAGGAACACTAAGGGCTTTGAAAGATTTCTCCAAGTGTAACTATGTCGTATACGGTACTTATCACTGAGAATAAGCTCTGCTGAGATTGATTTTCTTTAATAGCTCTTTTAGTCTAAAAGGGGGAGAGAAAATAATTCTTGGACATTAATGCTGTAATCATAAAGGGAGTAACAGTGCCATCCCAAGCAGAGTTAACAGCTTTTGAAGACTTCTTTTTGTTCATTAATGATTTGGAGTTGGGAGTATGCAGTGAAGTGGCTAAGTCTGCAGGAGAGAGATCTTGGAGTCGTGGTAGATAACCCACTGAAAATGTCGACCCAGTGTGCGATGGCAATGAAAAAGGAAAATGCTATACTGGGGATTATTAGGAGGGGAACTGAAAACAAATCAGCCGGTATCGTAATGTCCCTGTATAAATTTCTGGGGCGGCTTCGTTTGGAATACTGTGAACAGTTCTGTTCTCCACCCCTCAAAAGAGATAACACTGGGAAAAGTGTAGAAAAGGGAACCTAAGATAATTAAGGGGATGAAACACTTCCCCTATGAAGAAAGGTTAAAGAGGTTAGGGCTCTTTAGCTTGGAGAAAGGATGACTGAGGTGTGACATGACAGAGGTTTACATAATTATGCATGGGATAGAGAAGGTAGAGAAAGAAAGAACTACTTTTCTCCCTTTCTCACAATACAAGAACTCATGGGCACTCAATGAAATTCATGAGCAGTAGGTTCAGAACTTATCAAAGGAAGTACTTCTTCACCCAATGAGTAATTAATATGTGGAATTCACTGCCACAAGAAGTGGTGATGGCTATAAGCACAGACAGCTTTTTTTGGGGGGGGGGGGGAGAATTAGGTAAACATATAGAGCAGAGGTCCATGAATGGCTATTAGCCACGAGGTTTAGATGGAACGCTATGGTCCTTTCCACACTCTCTTTTTAATCCACGTTTACAGCAATGTCTTCCAAGCAATTCTGCACTACAACAAAATTCAACCTTCTTTTTATTCCGTTTCCCCCCCTATCCTGCATTAAGTTTCCTCCCTTCAGTTGTCGGCCCAGTTTGAGACCACTATTGTCCTATATGGGGGTGGGGTTTCAATGCAGTTTTGCCACAGACTTAAATTGCCTTGACTAGAATACTCAGAAAATCTGGAGTGTCTGGTAAATGTGGAAAGGACTTATGCCTGGGGGGTGATGGTCTATATTCTTGGTGCTTGGGAGGCAACAGTCGGAGGGCTTCTGGAGTTCTGGCCCTGCTGGTGGACCTCCTGATGGTGTCTGATTTTTGGCCACTTCGTGACACAGTGTTGGACTGGATGGGACATTGTCCTGATCCAGCATGGCTTGTCTTATGTTTTTATGTTCTCATGTTAAGCCCATTGATTGGATTTATTATTTATTTATTTTGGAAAATTTCTAAACTGCCTTTCCCGGAACATACCTGAGGCAGTTTACAGAATAAAAATAGTAGAATGAAACATTAAAATATATGAATTAAAGTCCAGCATTAAAAACCCACCAAATGAGAAGGGAGCACTCACTGGAGAAGACCCTGATGCTGGGAATGATCATAGGCGTCAACTTCAGGGGGGCTGGGGAGCTGGAGCCCCCCCCCCCAACATTTCCAGGACATGCTGAGCCTCCCCCGGAGACAATGGCCTATAATGTCTCTGGCCCAGCCCCAGCCCCCCCCCCCCCCAAATGGGAAAGTCTACACCCTTGGGAATGATTGAAGGTTACAGAAGAAGGGGATGACAAAGGATGAGATAGCTAGACAATGTTATTGATGCAACAAACATGAAATTGAACAAACTCAGGAGGACAGGGGAAGACAGGAGGGCCTGGCATGATGTGGTCCATGTGGTCGCGAAGAGTCGGACTCAACTGTGCGACTGAACAACAACAACAACATTAAAAACCCAGCCCAGAATAAAAACAGAACATAAGAACCTAACACTAGCATATTAAAACAGTGTCCAAACTAAAATAATCTTAAAAGATCAGCCCCATAATTAAAAACCTGGTTGTACAGGTTTAAAATGGCTCTTAAAACAAAGCAATGTAGGTACCAAGCAAGTCTTAAATTGGAGGCGCATTCCATAAGCAAGGTGCTTTCCATAAGTAAGATGCCACTTTTTAAAAGCATTCTATGCCTCTTTTGTGACTGCAAATTACATCATGATACATCAGATTGGGGAATTATTTTATTTGAACATAGTCCATTGCAGTGACTGTCAGGCTCCCCTTTCAAATTTAGAAAATCTCAGCATGGATTTCTACATTGATGCATCCCAGAATGGTTTTCTGGTTGAGCTTTAGGCAGACATTCCACATATCTGAGGCTAGGCTCTTGGGTATCTATACAAATTGATCTGTCATTGATTTATGGTTCATAAACCATGTTTACTGTTCAGTATAACTGTTGATGTGTGAAAAAACATGTGGACAAGGGTGACCCAGTAGATGTTGTTTACCTAGACTTCCAGAAAGTTTTTAATAAAAATTTTCATTAAAGGATCCTAAGTAAACTCAGCAGTTATGGGATAAGAGGACAAGTCCTCTTGTGGATTAAAAACTGGTTAATTAACAGGAAACAGAGAGTCTGTATAATTGGGCAGTTTTCACAGTGGAAGGTGGTAAGCAGTGGAGTACTGCAGGGGTCATTACTAAGTCCTGTGCTTTTTAACTTGTTCATTACTGATTTAGAGTTAGGAGTAAGCAGTGATATGGCTAAGTTTGTGGATGGCACTAAGTTGTTCAGGGCGCTGAGAACTAGGGAGAACTGTGAGGTGCTCCGGAGGGGGTCTGTCGAGGCTGGGTGAGTGGGCATCAGAGTGGCAAATGTAGTTCAACATGGGCAAGTGCAAAGAAATGCACATTGAATACAAAAATCCTAACTATAAATATACTTTGATCAGGTCTGAACTGGAGGTAACTGACTAGGAGAGAGATCTTGGAGTTGTGGTAGATAACTTACTGAAGATGTCAACTTAGTGTGTGACCGTCATAAAAAAAAGGCAAATGTTATGCTGGGGATTATTAGGAAGGGGATCAAAAAGGGCCTGATCCAACATGGCTTCTCGTATTTTCTTATTTTCTTGTAGCAGTTCACTACAACTTAGGATCTTGACTATGTGCTGAAGACTACTCTAAAAAGTCTGATTTGTCTAAAATTGTTAGCTTGTACTTTGTATCTGCCATGCTGTGAGCATTGAGCAGGGCCAACATACCTTCCAGAGCCACCTTGTGGGGGCTTTGACAGAACTCAGACTACAGAGGGGAAGGCATTAAGAGAACCCTTGATCTTCGTCCACCCACTTTCTACTGCCCTCCCTTGTAGCTGGTTAGCTGGCAGGAGGGCTAGCATGTCCTCCCAGGCCTGAGCCCCTGACCTTTATGAGGGAGACTCCTTGGGCTATGCCTGCCCCTTCCTCATCCTGCCTTCCTGAGGGCTGCCATCCTCCTGGGTTGATTGACAGAAGCCACTGCTTTGTTCTCCATCTCCCTTAAATGGCTGCCCCATCTCTCCCCAGCCAGCTGTGCCTCCCTGGACTGCCCTGCTGTGTCAATTAATAGCAGACCTCTCCCCTTCACCTAATGCTTAAAGTACAGTCTTTTCACATCTTTTCCTGTTGATATACATAAGAAGAACAACCAGAACTGGACAATACAGCAGCTTAACCTTCCACAGGAAGCATAGCCTTCCCAAGAGTTTTTCACAGAAGTAAAAAACAGATGACATAATTAATCTCACATAGGAATTCAGGGTTCCAGACAAGATGCAAAGACAATGAGAATAACATTACAGAATGGACTGAGAACACCTCCAAAATTAGAGTAAATTCTAAAAAAGAAGGAGGAATTAGGCTACCATTTGGCTGAGGTGATTTGATTATCTATGACATTATTACTGCCTCTCATCATTGTGGCAACCAAGTCTGAAAATTTAACTGAATTTCTTTCAAGGTTTGATACACCTAATTTTATCCATAGGGATTTGTGTGTTCATCCTGCTTGCACTGCAGTAAAATTGATACCAGAACCCAGGGCTTTTTTTATGGGGGAACACACCAGAACGGAGTTCTGGAACCTCTTCAACAAAATTCTTTTTTAAATGTTCAAAAGTTCATGAGTTTTCAGTATACAGATTGAAAACTTCATTTTCCTCTTGAGAGTTTCGGCACCTCTTCCCCTGCCCCCCAATAAAAAAGCCCTGCCAGAACCCCACCACTACTGTCACAAAGGTCGAGGGAGGTGATAAGAATTAGGGTTTGGGAAACAGAAAGGGATGGGGCATGGGGATTCCTGGGTTGGAGTTGGAATTTTAACAGTCTTGAAGAAGAGTAACTTTTCTCTGAGAGTTCTCTTTTTCATTCATAAAGGCAGGTTTCAATTCAAATTAGAGCTTGGAGGAGCTTGTACATTTTGTATATTGGCAATATGAGAATCAAATTATATACCCTTAGCAGAGGTTTTGAATGACATATGCTAAGCATTACCTAGCCAAAAACAGATATGTTTACAGTGTGATCTTAGGTATATTTACTCACAGATAAATCAGTGTCACTTGCTGTGTTAGCATGTTTTGGATTACAACCTTATGTTCAATTGATTACAACTTAATCAACTTGGCATTGATTTTGTATCGTATGAAGCTTTTATACTATTTTATCCTCATAACACTTATGGTATTCCATTAATATACTGAAATTTGCAAAAATTGTACAGTGTACATAGAATTCCCTTTTCTGCTCATTGTGCTGATCCTTACAAATCAATATAATTTTGCTGAACAGCTGTGCTTACTTAACAAATAAGAATTTCCAGTAAAATAACTGAACAGAAGTCCAGAGTACCTTAAAGGCTAACACAGTTTATTGTAGCATAAGCTTTCAGCCCTTACTTTGTCAGATACAAGAAAATATTATTATTCAAATTGTAAAAAATGTAAGAATAGCCATGATCAGTGTTAACTATTCCAGTTCTGAAGTGTAGTTTGGTGGTCAAAGCTGAGATACAGTTTTGCCAGTTATAGCCTGAGTTTGCACCAGTTCGGATCCCAGAGGTCGTGTCTCTTCATTGTAATATATCTGTATTATATAATAAAGAGGCAGCGGGGGGAAAGGAAGACCCAACAGGAGATGGATTGACCATATAAAAGGAAGCCATTGCCCTCCATTTGCAAGATCTGAGCAGGGACGTTAACAATGAGACATTTGGGAGGTCATTATTGATTCATAGGGTCACCATAAGTCAGAAGAGACTTGGCAGCACATAACACACACACATCAGGAGGAACACATTTATGGAGCAGAGGTCCATCAGTGGCTATTAGCCACAAAGTATAGATAAGAACTCTGAGTCTGGGGCAAGTGATGCTCTGTATTCTTGGTGCTTGGGGGGGGGGGGCAACAGGGGGAGGGCTTCTAGTGTCCTGGCCCCACTGCTGGACCTCCTGAGGGCACCTGGTGTTTTTGGCCACTGTGTGACACAGAATGTTGGACTGGATGGGCCACTGGCCTGATCCAACATTGGCTTCTCTTATGTCCTTATGTACCTTTGCTTGCTTGTTTGTTTTTTTAAAGCCAAATTTTATGTTTTGATCACATTGCAAGTATGGTACTGACTCACCAGTCACTGTTTTTTGCAGATTGGGGGGTGGTGGTAGTGAGGCAAGGGAAGAGATAGCCCAGCAGCCTCGTGTTGCCCTCAGGCTCTAGGAGGCAGGGCCGCCTTCATCAGGGCTGGCTGGGTGCATCAGGCGAGGCAGCCCCCAAGGGGTGGGGCTCGATTGCTCCCTGGGCATTGCCGCTGGCTTGCCCTCGATTCTGCCTTCATCCGTTTTATGTTTTGATCACATTACAAATAAAACTGTCTGATTGTTAAAGGCTGCAATGAAACATCTTAATTGGGATGATTCCAAATTGTACGAGTTGATGTTGTAAATTGTCAGTTTGGCACAGACACACATGATTTAATGATGACAATGCAATGTTTTAAAATGTCACTACAGAAAGTAGAATTTAAATAATCTGCGAATAATATACAAATGATAGAAGCTATAGAAGTTTAGGGCAGAAATCTTTAGGGAACACCCCCCCACACACACACAATTAAAGAAAAATTGCTGAGTGAAGGAAGTATATCATTGTGCCTAATTAAATAACTTTCCTTGAGAATTTTGGAAAATGCCACCTAATAAAGAACTAGTAGCTTCTTTGTGGATACTTTTAATAAGTCTTGCTAAATAATGTATGCTCATGGTTCATTTAGAGCTGTCATTTTTTAAATTGATAAGCCTTACATAGTGTGACTGGAAATGACAATATGAAACTTGCTAGAGCTTTCTAATATGTCAGTCAAGTTTTTAATTGCATCTCTTCTATTGCTGGTGATGAACGGTAAGGAAACGCCTTAGAAGGCAGGGGGAGAAGGGGAGAAAGAGGGGACTTGTGGCACCTCGAATGACTGTCCCTATGTTCTATAATATTACAATACAACTGTGTTTCTGTCAGCTTTGTGGTAATGTAACCAAGTAAAATGAATCCTAAATGATCTGTCAAATCAGGACCTTGTGGTATAAAGTAAGACTGAATGGGACCACAATCATTTGAAATCTGGTTCTAAATTAAATGTAAAGGGATTCAGTTTCTTTTTGCCAAGTAGGCTTAATCCACTAATGGTTGCCATTTAGTTAAGCTAAGAAACTGGAAAGAAAGCTAAACATAATTGTGGTTATACACAGTACTGACTCCTCTATTGCCCCCATAGACGGAAGAAAGAGTCAGACAACAAACATGGGATTAACGGCCACTTTATTTATTAACAAAAACATGGCAAGGGCTTAACCTAACAAGCTGCATGGCCAAGGCCTGGGGTTGCCATTAACCCCACCCTTGCCCTAGTATGGGCAATGCACCAGGCCCCCGGGTCGTAGCCCGCTATGAGCGGCTCGAACCCCAGGCAGCCCAGCCTTGGAACATGCCTTGATGATCCCTCACACACAGCCGCAAGGTCAGTGCCGAGTATCCCTCAATGACACTCCAAAAGGCAGCCTGTTCCCTCATCCCAGGCCACAAGGCTGCAGTTATGATCCGAACAAGCCCCTTTCCAACCAGGGCTGCTGATAGGTGCTTACCAAGCCACAACAACTATTTACTAAACTTCCACCCAACCATAAAGTGACAAATTAATGCAGCCGCCACCCCGGCCAATTCCTCGATCCGCTGCTAGCAATGCAGGGTAGGCGAAAAACTTCCCCATCTCGAGGCCAATCAGAGCAGAGGTAAAAAATTCCTACCCGGCCTCCCTAAGAAACGGGACAACCAGCCAAAAGCCTGCATTACCTACAGGGCGGGAGGGTGGGTCAAGCACAAGGCACGAATGAGGCTGCTGGGGCCGGGGCTGTCCTTCAGCATGCTAGTCCCGCCCCCCCAGCAAAACCAGGCTGCAAATGCAGCCAGTCTGATCTGTCCTCCTTACAAGGAGGCAACTTCATCCCCTCCCCCCCCAGCCAGCCTTTGGTGGCTGCAGGGATCCATCCCTCTCTAGTCATGGCACGTAGCTTACCACACAGAAGGCTGGGTCATATAGAAAATCCCCAGAGTCTACACCTACACTCCTCACAGCACTTGATAGGTCTTACAACACTCCTCTGATGTTGGCAGTCTCCATGAGAAGCCTTTGTAAACACTGTGACTAGGGAGCAGAGAAACTGTCAATGGGATGCAGTTTTCACATAAAATATGCTTCTACAGAGATAAATGCAGCAGAATTTGGTGAATGATGTTGCTGAATTCTTTCCTTCTTCCATATTTTCTTTCACAATTTTGGAGATACTGACCATTATATAGAGGTTGTTCGGGATTTTCTGTTCTACACACACACACACACGACTCTGTGACTTCCAAACAATACTGGAGTCAGACTTAATGTTATTTTTTTTAAAAAAATCCCCAGGGGAGATACTATTTCATTTAGGAAAATAATTATGCCACCTTTCTGGGAACCTTCACCAGGCAACTTAGAAAATAATTTAAAAAAACAAAACAATAAAAGCAAAACAAAACACGGGGAAGGTATTAATTAAAATCCAGCATTAGGGGAAAAGTCAAACCCAGCCCAGCATAAAAACATAGTCCATAAAAATAGAGCACAAACAACTTAAAAACATTTTTCAGACTAAAATAGTGTTAAAAATCAGCCCCTTAATTAAAAACCTGGTGATCAGGAACAGTATGGCTTGGTGCCTAAAAGAAAGTGTATTTATTGCTGCTTTGTCTTTTTTGAAATGAAAAGCTTAGCTTTCCAAGAGATCCTTTACCAATGCTGGTTCAGTAAGGGAAGTCTCAACACATGGTGATTAGGAAACAGAAATGTTAGTTGTTTTAGATCCTATACTTCCTGTGTTTTCAAGTGAATCACTGAAATGCACCTAACTAGAAACTTTCTAGTCCTGGTAGCTTTTGTTCTTCATCCTTTTTCTAAAATGCATTTGGAGAAGGTCCTTAGTATACCATTTAAGGAGACCTGGTCACTTGGGGCTTTTCTGCATGGTTTTTTCCCCATTAGTTCTGGCCCCATCTGCTTCTGTTTATTCAGATTTTTACATGCATTTTGGTGACTTTAATTTTCACTTCATTTTGTGTGTGTGTGTGTGGGGGGGGGGGTGTATTTTTGAAACCACTTTTACCCTGATCTTTTTTCCTGGAAGCCAGTTTTGAGTTGCCTTTTTCCTCACGCTTAATGTTTCTGCTGGCTTTCTTTGTCCCACCCTCCTTCAACCCACTTTTCAATTACTGGACTGTCATCGTCATCAAACCACTCCATCTCATCCCCACCCTGCCCTGACTGCAAGTGGTTTCAGTTCTTCTTTACACGGCCCTAAAATATCAATATATCAATATACTGTTGTAACGATGGTTTAAGCAGGTTCTCTAAAGTCCCAGCTTTCATTAAAAAAAGAAAAGAAAAAGAAAGTCTCAAACTCCTTCCCTTGCAGAGATCGTGCTTTTTCCCTTATCTCTCCATGAGGGAAAGGGCTAGAGGTTTACTTTTTAAAAAACGAAGCTATGGATTCAGAGAACCTTCTCAAACTGTCATTACATCACTACATAGAAATATTGATATTTAAGTGTCATTTAAACAAAAAAAATAAGGGGGTGCTGTGACACCACCAATGATGACAGCGCCTTCTTTTGAAAATCCTTATCATTCAAGGGACCGGTGGAAGAAAATAAATGAACTTCACAATTGTAAAAATACTGAGGGAGTGCAAACCTGTGGAAGAACCGTGCCCAAACTGATTCCAAAGCTTGTGGATTGAGTGCCAAGAAAACCAGGAGTAAATCAAGCATGCAGAAAAGATCTTGTGTTCCACCATTATGCCTCAGGAGCACTCACATCAAATGAATTGTGAGCAAATTTCCAAAGCAATCAGAAGGCTTTTGCCTAGACAGAAGATAAGCTTTGTGAGCAATTTTAAGTTCATTTTTCAAATAAGGGGCTTGAAAACGTTGAGTCATATAGAGGGAAGCTGAAAGTCTTTTTTAAAGAATGCTACAATGATTTAAAACAGATTTAACATATCCCTGTCATAAAAAGACAAAACAGTTTCTATATTCTACCTTTTCTATTTAGTTTAGGGTTTACAGATGTGGTCTTCAACTTTTTAGATCCAGGACCCATTTTTACTTGCAGGTGGCAGCACAAGACCCACTGAGTCGCAAGCCTGCGAATGTGGTACCACATGAAACATGCTGCACTGCAGGGGCATGCAGACCACTAGAAATGGTCATGGTGTTACACTAGATCTGGGAGACTCACATTCAAATACCCACTCTGCCATGGAAGCTTGTTGAGTGACTTAGGCCAGTCACACATTCTCAACCCAACAGGGTTGTCCTGAAGATAAAATGGAAGAGAGAAGCATTAAGTAAGCTGCTTTAGGGTCCCCATTACAGAGGAAGGTGGGGCATAAATGACCGTGAGTCAAATAAAGAATCTGTCAGCCAGCCCAGGTCATAAAAGTTGCAGAAGGCAAAGAACAGCTTTTGCACATGCTTGAAACATGAGTGGTGGTTGGGCGTGGCTGGGCTGGGCAGGAGAAGAGCGGGGGGAGCAAGGGAGAGCTCTTGCAGTATGGTGGTCTCTGAATCTACCAGTGCCAAAAGGGAAATCTCTTGAACAGTGATTGATCTTGATTGACACTCCTGGCAGTCCTCAGTGTGTGTGGAAAGAGAAGCAGGAGGTATGGTGCCCTGGCTCCCTATGCTTGCACACGCTGGTTGAGGTCATTCTAAAAAGCAGCAAACACAGAGCCTATACAGGGACTTTTGATCCATCAGGTAAGCCTTTGTAACCCATCTGAGAATCTGATCTCATGAGATGCAGGACCCTTGACTGGTAACATGGCTATAAGGGCTAAGAATCACAAATTTATAACAGGATGTATAAAATTTGTGAGCTTCATCAAACCAACATAAGACCACTTGGCGTAGAAAATTATATTTAGCTTAGAACAAACAAGAGAAAGTGGATAAAAACACTGCTACAGGCTTTATGAAAGGCCATCTGTGTTGATGCTTTCCTAACCTGCTCATGTAGTCCACTCTCCAGTGCCAGGGCAATAGTCAAATTGAACCTGGAAACAAATAGCCAGCCAATGTGATTGCTACAAATTCGACAATATAATAGCTAAGCCTTATGAGTAGGCAAGCTGGTAAACTGACCCCTTCCAGCTTTAACATCCAACATCACTTCTGGGCATCTGGATTTGGTTCCAGCTTATTCCTGTGCATCGCTTGGGGTGTGGTCACACAATAGTTTGGCCAGACATAGCCACCCCTCCCCTCCGGATTAAATGGGCGCAGTCACATAGCCACATTTACCAGGTGTTCCCCAGGCATACTCACCCTGTCGCGGGACAACTTGGAGCTGGGTTAAGAAGGCACCACATCGCAAGTGGTGTATTTTGTTCCCCACACATTCATTGTGCATGGCTGAATGGCTGAATGTGGGGGAGTGCGCACAAAATGCATTGGTGGTCTGAACCTGCAGGTCCATTTACGCCTCGGGTGTGGTTTTTTTTTTAAGATCTTCTTCGTGGTCTCTGTGCATCACACCTCTGGGATTAAGTGTGCCTGCGCCGATCCCGATCGGTAATCTTCAAAGCCTAACGGATTTTCGCGCCAGCTCCCCGGTCACGTGCACGTCCCACTGCGCATGACCCGGGGAGAGGCACGAGGATCCCGCCAGTTCTCTTTTGACCGCCGCGTCGTGAGGATCCCCTCTCCACTCCGGTCGGTAGCTAACTTTCGTTTTCCAACTTGGAAAGGCCTTTCGGACTGATTTTTCCTGTTTTTTCTTGACCTACGGACTGTTTTTCTGGACTCGCTTCGGATTCTCCTCCGCTTACTCCCCGCCCGGCCTATGGCCCAGTGGTGGGGTTTCTTTAAACGCTGCCTTAATTGCGGGAGCAAAATCGCTCCCCCAGACAAGCATTCCCTTTGCTTGTTGTGCCTAGGCGAGTCGCATCGTGTCAATTCCTGCTCGAGTTGCACCGCGTTCTCCAAGCAAACTCATAAGAACTGGGCGGCCTGACTCAGAGTGGCTCTACTGGAAGCAGCGTTGTCGCCGAAGATGTCCACACCCGACGCCTTGGTAACATCCCCATCGGCACCGACGGGCCCGACGTCGTCACCGGTGCGAAGCCCCTCCGGTACCGAGAAGTCGGCACCGAAAAGACCCCTCTCACTGCCACGAACTCCCGCTAAGAAGCGTAAGGAGGGTAAAGAGGGTAAGGGCAAGCTGAAGCACAAAACCTCGGGTGCTTCGTCGACGCGTGCCGCGTCCGACCTGACCCAGCACGGGTCCCCACAGCTTGACCCTTCAGGGCACGAGTGACCCCAGGGCAGCCCCACCTCCCCGATGCCGCGACCCATCCAGCTCACAGATTCGGAACCCGACATCGAGCTGACGCAGATCCCTCACAGCAGTCCTGAGACCGGACCCGATACGCTGCCGACACCGAAAGGTGAGCGAGACTGGCGCCTCCCTCCATCTTCGGTGCCGTGGGACGTTCGTCAATGGCGATACCTGTATGGTTCCTCCTACCCTCCACCGCCGCAGTGGTACCCGGCGGAGTGGGATTGCCAATCCACGTCATCATGAGTCTCCCGTTGCTGAGATCCCCCGGCTCCGAGACCGACACCGGCACCGATACCGATACCGATACCGACACCGAAACCACCGATGCCGGTACCAACTTCGCCCGACGTCGACCTCCCTCCTTACCAACCAGATCCGTCGACCCCTATGTCTCCCTCCGAACGTTCCGACCAGTCGATACCTGAATCTCCCGATTCTTCCGATGATGAATCTCCTGTCCAAACGTCACCATCCCCTGATGTGGCTGAAAATTTGCCAATCTCTCCCTCCGAGGACGTGAAATCCTATGGAGAGCTTATCAAACGAATGGCCCATTCCCTGGCACTTGCCACGGTTCAGCCAACCCCCACCACTACCGATGCCATCTTCGATATCGTACAGATGGATACATCCACCGCGGTAGCATTACCATTAATTTCAGTGCTCTTGAGCACTGCCAAGGAATCGTGGGGCCACCCCTCCTCTACCCCAATCTCCAACAAGAGATTAGACCATATGTACAGGCTCCAAGAGCCAGGAGCAGAATTCCTATTCATCCACCCCAAGCCCAATTCGGTTGTAGTGACCCCCTCGGCCAGGGGCCGTAGCGGACATTCCTCCCCCTTGGACAAAGAGGGACGGAAATTAGATTCTTTCGGGAGATGATTTTATTCAGCCGGTGCACTGGGCATAAAAACGGCAAACTACACAGCCTGCATGAGCAGGTACCAATACTCCCTCTGGGAGCAGATTACACCAATTCTGGCCCATCTTCCTGAGGATAAGCAACGCCTTGCTAGGAAGATCCAGAAGGAAGTCATGGTGCTAGCAAAGCACCAGCTTAACGCATCGAAGCATGCTGCAGACGTCACGTCCAAGACACTCACTTCAGCAGTCGCCCCTCGCCGCCACGCCTGGCTGAGGTCGACTTCGCTTCCACAAGACACAAAGTCCTTGGTGGAAGATCTCCCTTTCGAGGGTGAAGGACTATTCAGCTCCACAACGGACACAGTCCTTCATGATTTAGATAAGAGCATTAAGACATCTCGTAACTTGGGTGTCTCACAATCGAGACAACAGAAGCAGAAGACATGGCAGAGATCTTGGTCCAAACAGCAACCGCAAAGATCTCCCACTGAACCCCAATGGCAGAGACCGCCGTCTACTGCTTATCAACAGAAACCCTATGGCCACAAGCCACGATTCCCGTCCGCTTCCGCTTCCAAGGCTAAGCCACCCAAACCGAACAAGCAGAGTCTTTGACTCCCCCATTCGCTCCGATCTTCCCACCCGTCTATCACCCTTTCTACCAGCATGGCAACGTATCACGACAGACAAATGGGCACTGTCGGTCGTAGCAGAAGGCTACAGAATAGAATTTTTCCAGATACCACAAGAATCGTACTTCGTAACCACACACCCCTCCGACACCCTATCGTCGGAAGTCGAAGCCCTCCTCTCAAAAGATGCCATAGAACAGGTACCAACAAACCACCTTCAGCGGGGGTTCTACTCCCGCTATTTCACGGTCCCAAAAAAGGATGGCGGACTTCGTCCCATACTGGATCTGCGGAACCTCAATGCGTTCATCACCTACAAGAAATTCTGTATGACCACTCTACAGGCCATCCTACCGCTACTAGAAGCCAACGCGTGGATGGTGACGCTGGACTTAAAGGACGCATACTTCCATGTGATGATCCACCGTCGCACAGACCGTACTTACGCTTCGCGGTCGGTCCGCGTCACTTCCAGTACAAGGCCCTACCCTTTGGCCTCTCTACAGCTCCTCGTGTCTTCACGAAGCTTATGGCAGTAGTAGCGGCACATCTGCGACTTCAAGGTGTCCACCTTTACCCCTACCTGGACGACTGGCTTCTCATCGCCCCCTCTGCGATGGAACTACAGAGCCACATCTCTACTACCCTTCGTACCCTAGAATCACTAGGGCTGACGATAAACCTCAAAAAGTCCATGCTTACCCCTTCCAGACGGGTTCAGTTTATCGGAGCTATCCTGGACTCCCTGCAATGCAGAGCGTTCCTACCCCCCAACAGAGCAGCGGATATAGTCTCCCTTCTCCTGTCTACCCAAGAGACTAAGGAAGCTACAGCCAAACAAATCCTTCGCCTGCTAGGCCTGATGGCCGCGACAACAGCAGTAATCCCCTTCGCCAAATTGTGGATGAGACCACTGCAGCTTTGGTTTTTGAGGCGTTTCCGCCCCAACCTCCATTCCCTCTCCAAACGATTTCAGATATCGACCCAGGTCCTAGAGACCCTGAATTGGTGGCTTGTGCCCCAGAATTTACATTCAGGTGCACCTTTCCGGCTTCCACCCACTTCAGCAACCGTCATTATGGACGCCTCCCTATGGGGCTGGGGAGCTCATTTGGACGGTGTAGGTGTGGGCGACAGGTGGCACCCCTCTGTGGCACACAACCATATCAACTTCCTAGAGCTGTTGGCAGTTCTCTACGCAGTGAGATCTTTCCGCCGATCCCTGCCGGGGAAGACTGTGACTGTCCTTACAGACAACACCACCACCATGTTTTACATCAACCACCAGGGTGGGACGGTCTCCCGTGGACTTTGCCGGTTAGCGATAGAGCTTTGGGACGAGTGCCAGGCACTAGATATTCACCTGGTAGCGACTCATCTCCCAGGACTACTCAACGTCCAAGCAGACTTCCTAAGCAGAGGAGGAGCATCCCTGCACGAGTGGGAACTGAACCCCCTCTACCTGACTCCGATCTTCGACTGTTGGGGGCATCCATCCGTGGATGTATTCGCCTCTCGAGAGAACAAGAAGTGTCACCTATTTTGTTCCAGAGCAGGAACGGACCCGACCTCTCTCGGAGACGGTCTCCTCTTCCAGTGGACGGGGAAACGATTGTACCTATTTTCCCCGATTCCTCTCATACCGAGAGTAGTCCACAAACTGTTGGCAGAGCGACCGTGGGCAATTCTTGTCACCCCATGGTGGCTGAGACAACCCTGGTTCCCCACGCTCCTTAGTCTCTCACGAGGGACGTATCTCCACCTCCCGACGGACCCAGACCTCCTCGGGATGCACGGGGGCCGGGTACTGCACCACGATGTGCCCAGACTGAAATTGACAGTTTGGCTGATCCAAACTTAGGGTTAGAATCATGCATTGCTCAAGTTCTACTGAACTCACGCAAACTCTCCACTCGGCGTTCATATGAGTCAAAATGGACTAAGTTTTTAACCTTCCTGGCGTCTGTGGGATGGCCCTCAGTCCCTGCCGGGCTTAAAGATGTTTTTGGTTTCCTCCTGTCATGTAAAGACAGGGGACTGTGTCACTCATCTATCCGAGTTTACTTGTCAGCCATCTCAGTCAATCATCCTAAGATTGATGGCTACTCGGTGTTTTCCCATCCAACAACGAAGCAATTCCTCAAGGGAATGAATCGCCTCTATCCCCCAGTGCGGACACCAGTCCCGGCATGGGACTTGCCCCTGGTTCTCACTAAGCTGATGGGAAAACCCTTCGAACCCATGGCCTCATGCAGCCTTCAACTTTTGTCGTGGAAGGTTGCGTTTTTGGTGGCCATCACGTCTACTCGACGCGTGAGTGAGCTCTCAGCGCTCCGTTGCGACCCACCGTACCTCACGTTTCTTCATAATGCCGTCACTTTGGCTCCAGATGTCGCTTTCCTGCCTAAGATAGTCTCGGACTTTCATATAGGGGCGGATATCATGTTGCCGGTGTTTTTTCCTGGTCCCCAGGACCCAACACAACGTAGCCTACACACTTTAGATGTCAAGAGAGCCCTGTCTTTCTACTTGCACCGGACAAAATCCTTTCGCAAGTCTCCAGCTCTCTTCATTTCTTATGCCTGGCCCAGGCAGGGACAGAAGCTGTCATCTCAAAGACTCTCGAAGTGGATAGTTGAGACGATAAAACTCGCCTATCTTCTGGCCAAAAGGCCACTACCGGCGTCCCTCCGGGCACACTCCACTCGAGCCGTGGCTACTTCCACAGCATTCCTCAAGGGCATTCCCCTGGGAGACATCTGCAATGCTGCAACGTGGGCGTCCCCTCACACGTTTGTGAAGCACTACGCCCTAGATGTCCGCGTCCATCAGCGTACTGTGGTGGGCCGTGCAGTTCTGCAAGCAGCTCAGATGTGAGACCTCCAGCACCCACCTCCAGGTATGTGGTGTGTTTATTGCTCGCTATTCTCCCAGAGGTGTGATGCACAGAGACCACGAAGAAGATATACATGTTGCTTACCTGTAATTGGAGATCTTCGAGTGGTCATCTGTGCATTCACACCACCCACTCTCCTTCCCCTCTGCTTTCGGTCTCCCTCACTTTTTTCCTTGGGGGCTGTTAGCAGCGGTCAGAAGGAACTGGCGGGATCCTCGTGCCTCTCCCCGGGTCATGCGCAGTGGGACGTGCACGTGACCGGGGAGCTGGCGCGAAAATCCGTTAGGCTTTGAAGATTACCGATCGGGATCGGCGCAGGCACACTTAATCCCAGAGGTGTGAATGCACAGATGACCACTCGAAGATCTCCAATTACAGGTAAGCAACCTGTATTTTTCACCTATATGCATGCATGAGCATGCGCATGAGTGCATATGCACCCACCTGCTTTTAAAAAACAACAACCGGGCAGAATGCTCTGTGGCTGAGGCACTGCAGTAATGTGGATGCTTGATGGCTACATGGGTAACCCGCAGCAGAGTATGCTGTCTGGATGATATGCCCTGCAATGTTTTACACCGGTACAGTTACAGGCAGTGCCATATTTCATCAAGTTACCAGTATGATCACGCCCTTGGTCACTGCTTCAAGAAGCTGCTTCAAGACTGAAGCAGCTGCTTCTGGAGGCTCACTAAATGAAGTATATCTGGGTTTCATCAGTATATTGATGATATTCAGCTCCAAAGCTGTGGATGATTTTGTTTGAGGATCGCATCAGCCCTAACCAATTGTCTCATAATATCCTGTGTTCTCCTTCCTCATTTTGAATGTTTCTGCTACCAGAGTGTCTTGCTGCCATCCAGCTGAAATCTGAAACGGCTCTTTGGAGCTCTAGAGATAGAAAGGAAGGTCTAACCTTCTGTGGTCTGTTACTTTTGGGACAGACAGCATCTGATAACCTGTCTCTACTGCCAGCTGCACAGGAACAAGCACATGAGGGGTATAAAAGATCATAATTGTTACATGCTTTGTGTCATTTGTTGTTAAATGTATGATAGATACTGTGTCTTTAAAAAAGATGACAGCAATGAACCTTAACGGGGTGGGGGGATGTTGGAACATGCCTCTTCCAGTTCCAAGGTCACTTATGATTTAGTCCAAATCTAGCATTGATGTTGACCTCACTGGAAATCAATGCCACTGTATTAGTTTTGTGCACTGAAGTATTGGCATGTCATTTGTCAAGTTGTTTTCTTCGCTCAGACAGAAGATAACATTAACTGAAGTGTTTGAAGCTTAAAAGGCACATCAGCCACTTGAATTCTCATCATAAAGCAGAAATAGTCAAAGAACGATTCCAAAGAATACAGCAAAGTAGAATTTATTTTGGTCGGGGAGGGGGAGGGCTGGATTTTGCAATTACTAGTTTTATCCCTTCCTTCCTGAATTCATTGTTGTGCTTTGCTTGAAGAATAGTACATGCGAGAGGGAAAACTGCAAGCACAAATTACAGAGAAAATGAAGAAATAAACTCTGAAAAGGGACTCCTTTTGTCTTGCCAAATCCTTCCAGTGAGTTGTAGAAATGAGAACTATAAATACTCACAGGTAGAGGGATTTTAAGGTGATGTCAGCTTTGGTTAGGAATTGCAGGCAGATTCTCTTGATAACCACAGACCTCAAATCTTTGCACATAAATTCAGATCCCTCTGTTATGCTGTGTGTGCTGAGGTAGTGCAGGGAGATTTAACATTGCATTTGCACTCTTTCTGCTAAGACCAAAATGCACAGATGTGCTTTTAATTACCCCTTTGTTTTGGTGTCAGTTTGTTCTTACGGCTCCTTGTGTTGCCACAGAAGAGCTGAGGAAGGGTCAAGGGGACAGTATGCTGATACATAAACATCATGAAATATGCTTGTTTTTAAAAAAAGAAGAAGAACACAAACTTGTTTCTAATAAACTTTTAGCACCACAGCAGTTTCAGGAAACGGTCCCATGAAAACATTTTTGCTTGTTCGGGCAGGGGTAGGTAATTGGGGGGGGGGGCAGATGTCCCCCAAAATGTAACATCAACCTGTGAAAATTTTGGCGTACTGGCAAACAAAATAAGAGGGGCGGAAAGATGGTTGTTGTGCTTAACCAGACGTACTTGAAGCAAGCAAAGTGTCGGCAGCACTGCCAACATCTTGGGGATTGAACTTGGGCTTGGCTGATGCTGTGCAGGTCTGGTCTGGGAGGTAAAGACAAACATAAGTCATGCATGTCCCCTTCTCTCACACCACTGACCCCAGCAAACCTGCCAATGCTTCAGTTACTTGGGTGGATCTAGTATTGGGTGCCTAACAAGATGGTCTGATGTGCTGGTGGCTACCCCTGTTATATAGTGTCACTTGCCACATTCTAACGAACATGTGACCAGTCGTTATCTTTTCACATGTGGACATATTTACAAGAAGACTTCTGAGACAGACATTTTCAAGTTCTGCCCTCCAGAAGGCTCAGCCAATCATTTTCAAACAATAGATTGGAATCTTCGGGGGGGGGGGGATTTGGGTAGTTCTGTCCAACTGACAGGTTAGGACCCAGAAATCCCTAATATGTGGGTTCCATAGTGCTCAAAGTACCTTTCCTGCTGCCCACCAAATGTTTTTAGAAAGTGGTCAAGGTCAGGTGGGTCTTTTGCCCAGCAAAGTTTCTGAGTGGTCACTGGAGATTTGATTGACTGCACAGATTTTTAAAAACATTGTTTTGACAGCATGCCGCCACAGCACAAGGATCTTTGCTGTGTGACTGTGGTAGCCATTTTATGGCTACCTCCACCTCCTTGGCACCTGTTTTGTGGCAGCCATTTTGTGGCTGCAACAACCAAGTTGTGTCAGAATTCCAAATTGCCCACAGGCTCAAAAAGGTTGGAGACCCCTAAGTTAGGAGGTCTGCTAGTTAGGCAGGGAGTCCATTAGGCACTGTAGGTATTTTGAAGATAGGTAAGGTTTGGGCACTGTTCCTGTGAAATATAGTTAAAAAGCCTTTCTGTCCCATGTTATAAGACTGAATCAGTCAAACAAGAAACCTGCTTTATAGCTAGGGGTGTGCAATTTCTTTTTACCTGGTATTTTTCAGTTGAGGTCTATTGCAACCAAATAAAATTTGGTATTTCCGGAAAATCCCATACTGGTATTGGGATTCAGGATTTTTCAGAAATCCTGGGGTTTTTTGGATTCAATAGACCAGAGAAGAAAAATTCTTTTTTTTTTTTAATTTAGTCCAATCTTGGGGCTGGCTTGGCTTCTCCTGCAGCCTGGTTTAAACCACACTGCAGAAGAAGCCAGACCCAGGATCTGCGCGTAGCTGGGAGCAATCTCCCTCTGGTGCACAGATCCTGTCAGGGACGGCTTCTTCTGCAGCCCGGTTTAAATCGGGGTGCATGAGAAGCCATCCCCAAGCCAAGCCAGTGGGATCAGACTGCTCTCCTGGCACAGCTGATCCTTGGACTGTCTTCAAAAGAACTGCAGCAGAAGCCTGACAAATGGTTGAGAGGTGGGAGCAGTCTGCTCCTGCCTCTCTGTTGTTTCAGGATCTAGTGGCAATTCCCATTTGGAATACTGATAAGCTACTTTTCGTTATATTTACACTTTGTGTGGATCCGAATGCACACCCCTATTTGTAACTGTTATGCTTCTCAGGTCCCATTTCTGCAGTGACTTTGCTACTGTAAACTGAGAGGGTTGGAGAAAAGGAAAACAACTAAGCCACTGCAATGAACCTGTTTTTCAGTTGTTTTCGCCAAGCCTACTGCGTGGTTCTTTCAAGCCTATAATCCCTTGACAACAGGCCAAGGGAATGCTAAGTGGCACCCTGAGACCAAGTGTTGCCCTCATTGAGGACTAGCAGACTAAGTTGTCCCAAAAACCTCAGTAGAAAAGAGTGAGACTGATTTCCCACAAGTGCTGCCCCGGCGTCGGGTCCTCTGTTTGCCCGGATTGCCTGCTTGAATTTCCCACTATTTGCCATGGGGCACATTCTGACCTGGGGCTTCCCGCGATTTCCTCCGATTTCTTCTGCGGCTTTGGTGGTCCTGTTTTTTGAGGATCACTGAAGCCACGGAGGAAATCACAAGAAGCCCCGGGTCAAAATGCATCACACAGAAAGTAGTGGGAAATTCAAGCAGGCAAATGGGGCAAATGGAGGACCCAACGCCGGGGCAGCGCTTGTGGGAAATCGGTCTAAGAGTCCAGTAGCACCTTAAAAACGAACAAAATATGTGGCAGGGGAAGAGCTTTTATGAGTCACTGCTCACTTCTTCAGACAGGTATCTGAAGAAGTGAACAGTGACCCATGAAAGCTCCTCCCCCTGCCACATATTTTGTTAGCCTTTAAGGTGCAACTAGACTCTTGCTCTTGTCTACTGCTACAGACAGACTAACACGACTACCTGTCTTGACCTGTCTCCAAAAGCCTCAGTTATAAGAGTAAAAGTATAAGAGGTTTATAGGATGTGAAATTTAAGTCCTTAGTTTCTAGGTCTGGAGATAGGGTGTCATCAGAACTTCAGTAAATGCCATCAAAATGGTCAAGTGAATCAAACTTTATTTTGTTTGGATTCAGAAAGTTGCAGATCTTCTTATCAGAATGTGTTTTTATGCTTAAATGCTATAATTGGTAATGTTTTCTTAAAAAATCAAAGGCTATTTTTTTAGGGAAACAAGAAGATCTGCTTCCTTATCTGTGTTTCTGGGTTTTCCCCAGATGTGACATCATGCCGCTCTAAGAATGTCTGAAATTACCAGCAATTCCTAGAGAGGACTGACATAACTTCTGTTTATTTTCCCCAAAATCGCACCATCACTGATGGTGGGGTTTTTTCCTCAGGCCAGCTGCTGCAGTGCTGATGGGCAATGCGCACTGGGGAGGGTGGGAGTGTGCCTGCCCACAGAGGACATATGGCAACTGTAGTTTTGATTAGAAAAAAATACTCAGCACATTACAAAACAGAATTAAGGTTCCACATGGTAGCTGTTTTTATGTATTAAGAAAATATGGCTGGGAATGGCTGATTATGTCAGATTTGACTCTGGTGGCAAACTGGTGGTGTGCCTGGACTTCAGATTGGGGTTTATACAAGAGAACCAAAACGATCCTTCATAGAATGTTTTTACATGCTAGGGAACAGGCTAAGCTAGACTCTTCCTGATATCTAGTTTTCTATGGGGAGAGAATTACCTGCCCATGGCGGCAATATGAGTAAACTGAGAACTGTCAAATGTATAATGTTGGGTGTCCAAATAGTTTGCCACCAGTTGTCTTTGCAAGACAACTACATTTGTATAAAAAGAAGCGTCTTGATGTCCATGTTTAGGATTTCTTGACTGGAGAATGGTGATGGTGGAGACTCGATAAGACCTAAGGAAAGACATGTATTATGCTTCGGAGTGACTCTTCAATAACACAGGAGTCTGAAGTGCAGAAATCCGCTTTGAGGTCCTTTCGAGCACTGGACTGCAGATGACTCTTTCCCCTGATTCTTTTAGGAGACATCTCCATAGACCGATTTCTCACCTGGCGCTGCTTCAACGTCGGTCTTCCCTTTGCCTCGATTGCGTTCTTCAGTTTCTCACTATTTGCCGCGGGGCGCATCTTGTCCCGTGGCTTCGTGCAATTTCCCCCGCGGCTTCAGTGATCCTGTTTTTTGAGGATCACTGAAGCCGTGAAGGAAATCAGAAGAAAACCAGGTGAAGCCGTGGGTCAAAATGCACCCGGCGGCAAATAGTGAGAAATTGAAGCACGCAGTCGAGGCAAAGGGAAGACCGATGGTGAAGCAGCACCTGGTGTGAAATCGGTCTAAGTGAAATCTTCCTTATTGACCACACAAAGAGAGACATTTTTTCCCTCTTCCTTCCAGCTGTGTTTTTAAGGATTGATTCCTGTCAAGCATTTGATCACAAGCAGCCTACAATACTGTTCCTTGGCATTCAAATCTAATCCTTTAAATTGTTTTGTACTGTACACATCTTCATTAACTGATAGGTTCTTTATATGCTCTTTGGGCCAGAGACCTTGACACATTTAGTATATTATACGTCATGACACTGTGTATATGATACATAAGGATGATGATCAAAGTAAGTTAAAAATTAAAATACATGGAAATTATAGAGGTTCTTTTGCTTATTCCTTCCCTTAATGCAGAACCTGTTAAGTATTCTTGCTTTCTTTTAGTTTTCAGTTATGCTACCATCTTTGAGGACAACTTTAATGAGTTTTTAATTTTTCATATCAGTGAACTGCAGAGTTGCTTTTTTTTGTAATTACATATGTTTTAATGCTAAATGCTAATATAATCATATTCCCTTAAAGCTTTCAATGGAATTTTAGAGTTTATGCACTGTGACAATGCTGCAATTGCATTCATAAGAAGTATCTCACATTCACTGTGTCACTTTTTGCTGTCTTGCAACTGAATTTTTTTCATGTAGTGGCAGGCAGATGCTAAACCACGCAAACCTTTCTGTGCCTTGCATACATGTCCCAATTAATTCCACTCTCAGAAACAGCCCCTTTCTCACTCAGAATTTCATGAAGGAAGTGATACTGCTGTGTTGAAACAAATCTTTTTTTAAAAGAAAAAATTACAGCACAAGAAAATCCACAAAAACTGTATGTGAATATGCCAGTTTTCTTTAAAATCCTCAAAGATTGCTCAGCCATTTTACAAGGTGTCATTTGACATCCCATTGACTATGTACTCTATTTATGTTGTTAAGTTTAGAAGGTGTCATATCATAGAATTTGAGTATCTTCCTGGCCCACCATAACATTCAGAAATAAAAGCAGCTAAAAACTGTATACAGGAACAGATCAGAAATTAGAACAAGACAAGCAAAGGGACCTGTGGTACTCATGGGGGAAGGAGGACCTCACGACTGAGGAGGAAGCAGCCACAGGCAAGCTTCCCCCTGGGCACTGGTGACGAGGCCTGGATGCCCCCTGATCGCTGGGCCTGCTGCCGATCTTCTCCCCCGGGCTCTGGCATTGAAGCCCAGATGCCTCCCAGCTGCCGGGCCTGCTGCCAATCACCCCCTGGGCTCTGGTGGCAAGGCCTGGATGCTTCCAAGCCAGCTGCCCCGCCCCAATCTTCTCCCCTGCCCCGAGCTCCAGTGGCAAGGCCTGGATGCCTCCCAACAACTGCTGGGCCTGCCACAGAGTTCCCGGAGCGTACTCAGCACATGCATGGGGAACACTCTTTTACTTTTGAGTGGATTTAAATATCCCCAAATATAGTTTTTTTAAGTTTTCAGATTTTTCTGCACACCTGGAGATTGCCCCAAGTGTGCAGGAAAATTGCTCTGCCTCCCAAGTGCCCCCGATGTGTGTATTTAGATATCCACACACACAGGGGACACTTAGTTATTAGTATATAGACAAGAGGCGGGATCCACAGGGGGAGAGAAGGCTTGCTCTGGTGAGGCCCATGCAGCACAGAGCCACGGTCCTCGCCATCCCTTCTCCCCCCCTGCCCTGGCTTGCTCCGGCGAGGCCTGCAGCTCTGCGCTGCACGGGCCTCACCATCCCTTCTTCCCCCTGCCAGCTCTCCCCCCGCCCCCACCAGCCCGCCAGTGGTGGTGAGGCCCGGCTGCTTCCAGCCGGGCATCACCAGCTCCCCCTGCCGCCAACTCTTCCTCCTGCCCCCACCAGCCCGCGCGTGATGGCAAAGCCCGGCAAGGGCTTCTCTGCCGCCACCGCGCCACCAGCAGCAGCAGCAGCCACAGGACAGGTAAATTTGTTCCCTGCACATGCGCAGAGAATGCTTTTTTACTTTTGGGGGGATTTAAATATCCCCCCAAAGGTTTTTTTTTTACTTTTGGGATTTTTCTGCACATGGGGGGAGTGACCCCCATGTGTAGAAAACTTTCCCTGCCCCCCCAGTGCCCCCCCGCGTGGATTTAGATATCCGCACGGGGGGCACTTGGCTATTAGTATATAGATATATACAATTTTAGGTCATTAATAATGCACATTAGATGAAATAATGTGAAGATTCAGCTATGGGCCTTGTCTGTATTGAGACACCTGCTATAGTTGCCTTTTGAAATTCCTCACCTTGAACGGTCTACAAAGTTTTCCTTACAAACCTCGTAGTAATACTATTGGTTCCCAAGCTTCCTTTCATCGTGTGTCCCAGGTATACCACCCCATCTTAAGCACTGGTTCATCTCCCTTTATTTTTTTAACGGTCTTTTTATTTTGTGATGTCAGTGCTTCCACTTAAAGAACCAGGGTTGGTATTTTAGAATATACTTGAGTTTGCTGGCATAGTTATATAAGTTGACTATGAAGAAGTTATTGCTTTCTTAGAAGTACCCCGTACTGAGGAAGGCTGACTAACTGATACTGCAGAGAAATTCTGATTTCATATTATTTCATATTTGCTGCAGGAAGAGAAGTTCCATAGTGTTCCCCAGTAGCTAAAGCACACTGAAAACATAATAAATGCTTAAATTTGATACTTCTCCAAGGTAGGGAATCAAGTAGAGATTCCTGAAGTCTGCATATAGCTCTTTGCTAAGTATGGTTAATCTTTAGTAACTTAAAACTATCACTGAGACCAATTATTTTACATTTTTTTTATCAGCTGAAGGTGCTTGTGGGGGAACGCTCCGTGGGACAAGTGGAATTATTTCAAGTCCTCACTTTCCTTCAGAGTACAATAACAATGCTGATTGCACATGGACCATTCTAGCTGAGCCAGGAGATACTATTGCTCTGGTTTTTACGGATTTCCAACTAGAAGAAGGCTATGATTTCTTAGAGATCAGTGGAACTGAAGCACCATCTATCTGGTAAGTCAAGCTTTATTGGGCCCATTTCAGCCTGTACAAGCCATTTGATATTGTATTTAAATTGCGTTGGCTCAGTTGTTTCACTTGAAGTAAGTAGTACTGTATTATCCAAGCCAAAAAAATAAATAAATCAAGAAGGACTGTATTTAGATTACTGTCATGGAATGCAACTAAATGTTGTTCTAAAATACTTAATGGTTAATTGCTTTTAAAAAGTGTTGAAATTACTGCATGGAAAGAAAAAATGCGCATCTTAGAAATATGTTAAAATGATGAACTGGTAGGATACTGCCCTCTACTGGACGGAGCGAGAATGATTCAGCTGTAAGTCATCACAACCTCTTTGTATAATTAAACTTCTAAATTAGTGTAATGAAAAATGTATTCCTCATTTTGATATCACAGAGAGAGATGGCGGGAGGGAGGGAGGAAGAGAAGAGGGAAAGAGAGCGAATCAGTTCTGCCACTGCTTTTCATTTTGATGAATTACAGTGAAAAGTCTGGCCATCTCAGGACAAATGAAATATATGGGCATGTGTTGTGTAGTTTGATATATCATACCAAGAAGATAAACAGAAGTCTTATGACACCCGAAAGATGAACACATTCTAATGTGGCTCAAGGTTCTAATTTTGCTGCAACAGTGGCTTCACCTCTAGAATTGCTACCAAGAAAATTATCTTGGTTAAGTTACCTATTTGGGTGAGTTCTCTCTTCTGACAGGAGTCTGTAAAGATTGGGGGGAGGGGAGACTTGAAATTTGGGAGCGCCATGTCATTCCTGAGTGGTGTTATTGCTATATTAATTGTTAGCATTCTTTATTTATACTTTACACTCACATCACACACATGCTTGGAGACCATTACTTTTTTTTTTTGCTCCTTCATAAGGACAGTAGGATTATTGAGTATACTCTGCTAATCTGAAATTATGTTGTTTTGCTGTGTTGGTATGGGAACATTTGTCATAGTTTACCAATAAGATTCTAAATGCAGTCCATTATGCTTAAGGGATAAAATTAAAACTGTTGTATTCACTGCTGATGACTGGCTGTGTTTTATATATGATTTCAAAATGGAGAGTGTGTATTCATGAAGGAGAAGAAAATGTTTTTTTTTTTAAATCCCTTTGATTAGATTGGTTTTCACACCAATTATTTTAATGTGCAGTTACGAAATCAGATACATTTCTAAATATATGGTTCTGTTGATTGTCCTCTCAGTAATATAGGACATGTTACTGAAGTTAGCCGTATTTTTTCTTGAAGAGTGTTTAGGAATCAGGGTGTGCATGTGTGTGTGTGTGTGTGTGTGTGTGTGTGTGTGTGTGTGTGTGTATATATATATATATATATATATATATTTATAAATTGTGCTTCATACCACACAGGCAACTAGTTAGTAATGGTACACAGTCATCATTGTATTCCCGCTCTTCTGCTTTAAATATATATATATATTAAATATATATTTAAAGCAGAAGAGCGGGAATACAATGATGACTGTGTACCATTACTAACTAGTTGCCTGTGTGGTATGAAGCACAATTTATAAATATACAGGACTAGTTAAAACACTGACCTCGAGATCTCAGTTACACAGACGAAACTTGTACTATTTGAGAAGATGATTAAAAAGTACTTAAAAAATAGGTCTTCATCTTTGAAAAAGATAGGGAAAATCGTTCTTTATGTACCAGAGCAGATGAATTGCCAGGGGTGTTTTGAGAACTAATAATATTGCACTGCATTGTGTCAGTCATAAGTGAATATTCTTCCAATGGAATAGCAATTTGGTCACAAATTGTGATCAGCATCCTCAAAAATTTTAAAAGTTTTGTTTTTATTGAACCCTTAGAATTGGTCTAAATTGCATTGTTTATGCACATTCTTGTGTGTGTGTGTATTTTTGCAGTTTGTGTGTGTGTGTGTGTGTGTGTGTATCTGCCTATGCCATGGAGTCATGGCGCCCTCTGGCAACTCCTGCTGGGGCACAGAGAGCATTCAGAGAAGTCGACTGATACCCCACCTTTGGGCTCTTGGCCCTGGTGTTCTCTGGAGGTCTCCCATCCAAATACTTGCCAGGGTGGGCCCTGCTTAGCTTCCGAGATCTGACAAGATTGGGCTTGCCTTGGCTATGTAGGACTTTGATTGTCTCAATCCTGTTGGGGTGGGGGTGAACTAGACTAGCTTTGCCCACTTTTTCTCTTTACTCCCCAAGTTGAGGGGTGAACTAGACATGATGACATTCCACAGTTTGACCTGTGGAAGCTACCACCATTTGGAAATGTAACTCTGGTCATTTTAAAATAGTGCAAGGGTATTAGGGTAAAGTGCTCTAGCCCCGCCTCCGGTTTCTTTTCAAATGTCAAAATAGCCCTGGGGAGGCCAGACCCTGGGACATCATCATGTCTTTTTTGGCCCTGAATGTGTTCATGTCTGACTGTCGATCAGTCCAGTAAGTTTCGGGGCATATCCCATGATGACGAATGCAGCTGACTGCCCATATGCAAAATCATTTTGAAATATTGCTAATTTAGAACTCTGGACAAATTATGAGTATTGGGGGGGAGGGGGGCTTGGTTTGTGAGTAAATGGCCAATGCCAGTAGAAGATTAGTCCATTTGTTTGTATACAATATCTCTAGCCCAAATTCTCCAGAGTCTTCTCAGGGGAGCAGTATGATTTATTACAAACATCACTTACTTACTGTCCAGTCTTTATGGGGAAATCTCTTTTTCAAAACGATCAGTTCATCTGGTGGAAGAAGTCCCCTGGCTTAAGAGGCAGGACAGATTTTTCTTCTGCTTTTCCTCTCCTCATTGAGTCTTCCATGTTAGGGTTACCATCCTGCAGGGTGTGGCCTGAGGTTCTTTTGGAATTACAGCTGATCTTCAGACCCCAGTGATCAGTTCCCCTGGAGGAAATGGTGACGCCAGAGGATGGACTTTTTGGTATCACATCCCTGCTGAGTTCCCTTGCCTTTCCAGTCTCCACTCTCCTAAATTACCACCCCCAAATCTGTACAAATTTCCCAAGACCGAGCTTGCAACCCTATTCCATCTTGAATCACCATCCCCTGGTATTGAATTGTTGATACTCCCAAAGGGCTGCTGGCGGGGGGGGGGGGGGGAGGCAAGAATAATATATCCCCATCAGTACTTTTCATGGAGTAGGATTGCCAGCCTCCAGGTGGGGCCTGGGGATCTCCCGCTTTTACAACTGATCTCCAGCTGACAGAGATCAGCTCCCCTGGGGAAAATGGCTGCTTTGAAGGGTGGACTCTATGGCACTGTACCCTGCTGAGGCCCCTCCCCTCCCCAAACCCCACCTTCCCCAGCCCCAAAGTCCCCAGGTATTTCCCAACCCGGACTTGGCAACCCTATCATGGAGCTCGCATGAGATCCAACCCCCCCTCCTTTTCAGCTGTTGCAAGGACTTTCTGCACAAAATAGATTTTAAAAAATAAAAGCAACTACCATGCCTCACAGGTAACATTATTATACCGATAGTTTTAATTAAATAGTTTACACAGTTAAACACAACAAAACCCGTAATTTAGTATGCGGAACGCAGGGTGTCAAGATCTGTACTGTTACTGATTATGAAAGAAGTCATAACAAACACAAAACATAACCTTTGCTGTACACATACAATTTAAACCACTAATCAAATGTTCAAGCTTGCCAGTTCCGTTACAATATCCCAATTTTGCTTTTGCTTTTCTTTTGTGAGAAATGAACCTGCGAATCTTTATTTTTTCTACCATTTCATGTTTTCTCATGCTGAATGTTTTCCATGGAAATGTACTCATCTTTCAGGGTCTCTGTGCTTCAGTAGCAGACAAATGGCATACAAGAATCATCAACATGAGCAGTGAAAATAGCGTAGACAAAACCCAATGATTTTATTTAAACATGTGTAAACCTGCCTTAGGAGGGAAGGTGGCATGGTATTGCCCAGTCTTGTCAGATCTTGGAAGCTGGGCAGGGTCAGTAGAAGAAGAAGAAGAGATTGGATTTATACCCCGCCCTCCACTCCCCAAGGGAGTCTCAGAGCGGCTTACAAACTCCTTTCCCTTCCCCTCCCCACAACAGACACCCTGTGAGGTAGGTGGGGCTGAGAGAGCTTTTTCCCAAGCTGTCCTTGAGGGAACAGCTGGTCCAGAGCTATGGCTTGCCCAAGGTCATCCAGCCAGGTGCAAGTGGAGGAGTGGGGAATCAAACCCAGTTCTCCCAGATTAGAGTCCGCGCACTTAACCACTACACCAAACTGGCTCTCTGGTAAGGATGGGAGTCCACCAAGGAAGACCGCAGAAGGAGGCAATGACAAACCACTTCTGCATCTTACTTGCCTTGAAAGCCCTTTGCCAGGATCACCATGTCAGTTGCGATTTGATGGCACATAGACACCTTAACCTGCAGTTCTTCCAGTAACTGGGACCCAAGATGGGTAGCAACAGTAAAATCAATACTTTGTATCATTTATATGTAAAAATGTTATAATAGGTATTGATAACTTATTTTTAAACAAATGGGGCCATATATAGAGAAGTTTTTGGCTTGTGTTAAAATCAAACATTTAACGTTTTAAAATTGCCATCAGGTTAATATTATTTGAGGTTTGGTAAATTGTTAATTTTAATTCATTACAGTCCCTGTTATCTATGAAGTATACAGTAGAAATAGAAATCAGAATATATCTCAAATACATGCTGTTTATTATTTTTGTTATTATTTTTCTGCTCTCTTGAGGTAATAGTAAGTGCAAATGCCTTGTTAAAAATGAGAACAAATGAGTCCGGAGAAAAAAAAATCTACTTGATTTTTTTATATATAATATGTTTAATATGGATGTCATAGATACATTTAAACATTCTGTACAATCTTTTTCTTTTCATTTCCCACTTTCCTTTTTGTTCTTTGTATCCTTAATATTTTTTAAAAAAGAAAAGAAAATTTTAAACGTCAAAGCCTTTTAAAGCTAGAGTGTTAAAACAGTTATTCTACAAGCCAAAATGCCCTTCTAAAAGGTTCAATTTTCTATCCCCTCTTAAATATCAAAAGGGACATGTATATTCTGATGTCCTTTATAAGACTGTTCCATAACAGTGGAGCAGCTACCAGAAAAGCCCACGGATGGGCAGTTATTGGCAGGGGGTGTGGACTTTTTAATTTTCCAGTGCAGGGGGGCTGGGACAGGGATAGAGGCATTACTATGCTAGGTTCTTAAAAGAACTGGGGCCCAGTGACAACATAGGGAGGAACCAGTGACTTCCCAGGCCACTATGGAGGTGGAGCCATGTGGGATTTAGGGAGGGGCTTCTTAGAAATGTAGGGGGTCCTGGGAACCCCAGGAACCCCTCCCCATTAATGCCTCTGGGCTGGGCTAAACCCAGGGAAAGGTGGGAGCTGGACAGTGATTGTGGCGGTATCTCAGTTGTCTTCTGCTGTGTCCTATTTTTGAAATTCACTTTCAGAATAGTCACTTTAAGATCTGCAAACATACATACCATGTGCATAGGACAAACCGATGGTCATAAATTTGACAGTAAGAGAGGCAACACAGAAAAGCCTGTAGGGAACATTTCCTTGATTCTTGGATTTTATGGTAGCCTCCACACTACATGCCAGTTTCACTTCCTTTGATCTCTTGGTTTTATGGTACCGTCTGTATAGATTTATGGATGTTTTATGGCTGTTCAGGGGTGACTCTGCAGTCAGTAAGGCGTTGGCCCAGGGTATTTGAATGTGGTTTTGAGCCACATCTTTTTCTGTTCCAGTGTGGGTTTGGTAAATGGCCTGGGGCTTGCCTACCTAAGGGACCGCCTTTCCCCGTATACACCCCAAAGAGCACTACGGTCAGGCACTCAACAACGCCTGACCCTTCCGGGCCTGAAGGAGGCTAGGTTGACAACCACTAGAAACAGGGCCTTCTCGGTGGCGGCTCCCTACTGGTGGAACAAGCTCCCAGAGAACATCAGGGCCCTGCGGGACCTTTTGCAGTTCCGCAGGGCCTGCAAAGCAGAGCTCTTCCACCAGGCTTTTGGGGCCGTCACTGGAGGGAATGGCCCTTAGTAGATGGCGTGATGAACCATCTCCAGAACATCTACGGTGGAAGCCTCCTGGCTGGGCATAAGTTAGTGGCTAGCATGTGGTGCTGGTTTGATTGCTGCCATTTGTGATCTGATTGTTTGCTGTATTTTAATATGAGTCAGTTTTATACGCTGTGTTTTAACTTTGTACCTGAATGATTTTATGTTGTTAGCCGCCTAGAGCCGGTTTGCTGGCTAGGCGGGATATACATCGAAATAAATAAATAAATAAATAAATAAATAAATAAAACAATGGAGTGAATGCTAGATGCAGAATGGGCCATTGTTGTATCCTTGCAGGGATCAAATCTGCTAGTAGTTTTTCTGGGCTGAAAAGACTGCTAGGGTTGACAACACTCCTGGACGAAAAGGTCTGGTTCCTTTAACAAAGGTGTATTGTGTGGAAACAGCTGGAAACAGCTGAATCTGTTTATGATATGGAGGTAAATAATAATTAATTAAGCCTCAATTAAACGGACAAGAAACTTTCATTCCTGACAGTTAGAAACCCTAGGAGCTGCTGCATTGGCTCATACTGGAGGAAACATACTTGGAGATATGGGGACCCAGATCGTAAAGGACCTTGACAATGACAAGAAATTGAACCAAAAACAATTTTAAAGTGGCCATAATTCTGAGAGGTTGATTTTGATTAGATATGTATTGCTGTTTCACCAATAAATTAGTTATCATAATGAACATATGTACTTTTGCATAACCAATTTTAAGTTGTGCCTTCTTTTTAATACAGGAGATTTTGATGTTATTTCTAGGTTCTGCCCTGAACTGTGTATATCTCCTACCTGAAGGTGCACCAATTTTATGGAGGGCTGAGTTAGGGAAGAAAGTAATTTGATCCAATCTAAAGCTTTTCCTACAAGTATCTCATTGCTGGGATTATTTCATTATGCAGCAAGGTAGCACTGATATGAAAATTACTTTAAATGCTCAATGACTTCAATCCTTGAAAGTTTCAGTCCTTAATTGGAACAGCTCTGTAGTAGAAGTCTGAATTCAGGCAATCTGACATGCAACCCTTTATATTAAAAATCTAAGCTGCTTTGAATTTCGTTATTCACCAGATTACAAGGTGGTTAAAAATCTGATTGTACAAATTGTTGGACAAAAGGTAGACTAGCAAACTTGGGGTGGGGGTGGGGAAGCAAAACCTGGGATTTCATGGGATTTCCTTCTTGGTTGTGGTTGATGTTGGTCATTTCACTATATCAACATTTTACGTGTGTATTGTTTAATGCTGACCGTCTTGTACAGTAAAGTAAAAACTGCAGCATATACCCAGTAAAATTTAAATATTTGATTGGTACTGAT
The DNA here is from genome assembly GCA_029233225.1 of Lepidodactylus listeri. Lineage (NCBI taxonomy): Eukaryota > Metazoa > Chordata > Lepidosauria > Squamata > Gekkonidae > Lepidodactylus > Lepidodactylus listeri. Next base: position 42,308,089 of record JARCFY010000016.1, on the reverse strand, counting down.
CTGGTATTTTTTGCTGTTTTACAAGTTTATACACGAATATAATATCTTGTTAAAGCAGCTGTGAAATGAAATGGTGACTGAAGTACAATATTTATTTCTGTTTTCATTTCATTTGCCCTCTCTTTTGCTATTTTTACCATAATGTGGTTATTACTTTTTTGTATTTGCAGCAGGTATAAATTTGTCTTCAGTGGTTTAAGACCAGAAATCAGCATCAAATCAGTTCCGTGAACATTGTAGATCTATGTTTTACCATGTTGTCTCATAGAAGAACATTATATGTGAGAGTATTTTAGAGAACATTTTAGTAAAACATAGTGGTGGTTACTGAAATTGGTGTGTTCAAATATGGTACTTGTCTGTGATTATCAATGATCACCCATGGTGGTTACTTACACATAGTGAACCAATGTTTAAAATCTCTCCATTCTCTGGTCCAATTGCATTTGGTGTTAGTGTGATGGAAAAAAATAAGGCAGTCATAAGGAAGAGTTCAACTGTTGCTTTCTGCACTGGATCACAATAATGAGAGAGAACATTATATGACAATCATGACAATCTGAATGCTCACTTCTCCCAAGACACAGCATTCTAATTAGGAAGATGCTAATATCAGTATGTTAATTACATTGATTTCCTGGAATGCCAAGTTTGTGACTTGATTTCAGTCCCTTTACAATGTAGATCGTTTTCAGTGCAATCCTAAACAGGGATACGCCCTTCTAAGTCCATAGCAATCAATATAATTAGAAGGCTACAATTTGGGGCCCCATGAGACTCATGGGGGGAAATCCCATCTCCCCCCATTGCCTAGCCCAGCATGGCTCCAGGCCACACCACTCATCTTGGAGCCCTGCCTCAGCAGAGGTGGTGTCTGGGAGCTGCTCCAAGTGCAGAGTGGCTCTCAGTGTCCAGTGCCACTGCAGCCCGGCCCAAAACAGCTTCCAGTATCTGCCACCGATAGCTCTTCAGATTTACAGTAAGCGCATTGTCCGTTCTCGCACAGACAACACAATTTCACTTTTTGTGTGGGAATTTAAACCCCCTGATATACATTTTTTAAGAGTTAAGATTTTTCTGCAAACCTGGGAGGTTTCCTAAGTTTGCCAGAAAAACTGTTTAGCATCAGTGTGACCCTAATCCGCGGATTCCGATGACCGCAGATGGGGGCCACATTTGAGAAATTGAGGTAGGTAGGTAGGTAGAGAGAAGATAGATAGATAAATTGCTCTTAGGACTGTATAGTGAGTTGAGTTTAGTGTCTTGTTGAACTTTTGGTGACTACAGATCACTTTCTTTATTTTGAACTGCATCTTCAAGCCTAAAGGTAATTCTGAATTATTATCATAAATCCTATGGAGAAAGGCTGCTTGATACGCTTATGCCATGCAATCTCATCTTCATGTCTGTATGCACTTGTCATAAAAGGCAGCTTTACATAATTATTTTGGTTATATATTCCTCCACATGGACTATCTCTTCATATGCTTTTCTGTAGAGAAAATGCTCTGCAAGAAAGCAATACACAAAATAGCATTTGCAGCATTTTCGTCTACCAGGATTGTGCCAAAATGTACTGATGTAGTTGTGGAAATAAAGCACATATAATTGTTGCTGACTTTATATAGTATGTTCTTGTCATAATCATGGAAACACATGTGACCAAAGACATGTTTCTTGAAGAGAGTTTGGCTGCGGAATAAGTAAATGAAAACGATGAAGGATTTGTATGTATGCATAGCTCTAAATTCAGTTCTGTGAATTCTCAATACTGGAAGACAGCAGTCCATTCTTGTTGCTTGATTACTTTTCTGTGACTTTAGCTCAGCGATAATGTTTAAAAGCACTGCATCTTGATCAGACAGGAAGACCCTGCCTGGGTAGTCCTGTCCATGTGAATCTAGGGCTACAACATTTTTAACAGCATCCTTGGATGAAAGTTTGAGTAGCCTACATCTGCAGTTTAAAAAGGCACTAGACTCACTATGGAATTCTGGAACAGTTTATAAAATTTCAGAGCTTTCCTAGTCCAGATACTGATTCTCAGGCTGCAGACAGACTCAATTTCTGCCGCGCCTCCCCGGCGCGGCAGAATGAGGCAGGGAAATTTCCCACACCGCCAGAAGGAAGCTGCCCGCAGCATTCAGACTGTGGGCGGCTTCCTGGAGCGGCGGGTGAACGCCGCACAGGCGCCCCTGCCCGCGCGCATTCACATCCACTTCAGCGGGTGGAACGCGCGCGCAGGGCGCGCCGCACCAGCCAAGCACCACTTTAAAGTGGTGCTCGGCTGGTGCGCAAGAAGCACGGCGCGGGATGCGAGGCATCTGGGCCGCCTCCTGGGGGCAGATGTGGCCGTCTGGATGGCCGCTCTGCCTCCGCTTCTGAAGCGGAGGCAGAGCGGCCGAGACGGCCAATCTGTCCTCAGCCTCAGTAGTTCATCTTATATTCTTTAGTTACTCAATTTTGCAAAAATCTCTCTATGAATTTCTTTTAAGAACTATAAGCAGAGTAGTTTTAGCCATGTTGTTTTGCAGTAGAACAGCTCAATTTGAGTCCAGTAGCAACTTACAAACCAACAAGATTTCCAGGGTATAAGCTTTTGAGAGTCAAAGTTCCCTTCTTCAGATACCTGACAAAGGGAGTATTGTCTCTTTGAAAGCTTGTACCCCAAAAGCCTTGTTTGTCTCTAAGGTGCTACTGGACTTGAATCTACCTGTAGAATAGAATTCTGTGGCAAAACCCATAAAGAACAGTTCTGTTCTTGCCCTCAAATGTACTTGTACACTATGGTACTTTAAAAGGTTCTACTACCAAAGCTGAAAGCAGCTGGAAGCAACGCTGATACTGTTTGTAGCAGAGAAGTATAATTTATTGCCCCTCATAGTATAATGTGAAGTTCCTACTTAGAGACTAGTCATCTGTTCAGATGAAAATGCGTACAGGGTGAAGGAAAAAGAAGCCATAAATTGACGCTAAATTCACAGAGCATCAGCACTTCTTGTGCACCTGCTAATTTACCACCTACTGTGCTAGTGAAATATAGAGGCTTAATTCACATCTATCATTCCACGTCTCAATCTGACAGGAAGCAGGAAGCTGACACTTTCAAGACCTGTGTATGACCTATGATGTGATTATTCCCATGCACTGTGTTATGTTTTGAGTTCATTCTGTGTAGTTTGGTTTGGCCATGATTTCGTAACTCCCTCGTTCCGATTGGCTGCACAATAAAGACCGGCTATTGGTCCTGAGGCCACCCCAGGAAGCCAATCATAGAGCCCAGCTTAGGTCCAATAAGACGTTGCGTATATCATTACATTGTACGTAGTTCACTGTTGAGAACATATAAGTTTGGGTACTGCTCTGCTGGAGCTGTCTTGGAGCTGAATGATATTCAGAATAAAAGCGTTGTTACGATTCATAGGCTTCACAAGATGTGTGTATTTTATAGAGAACTGGTTCATTTAGCTCCAGACTTGAACTATCCAGTACAAGCAACTGGAAAAAAGTTAACCTAGTTCTTCACTCACTTTGTGGAATAAGATAATAGGATGTCTTGATTTTAAAAAGAAAGGGGGGAAAGAAGCCAACAACGTACATTGTTTTATTTGTTTGTTTATGGTGGCATCTGTTAGATATAAGCTGATGCTTTTCTTAATGACACTTTCTAACATAGAATACTGGAAAATTTGGGAAAGAAGTTTTTCAACGTATCAGCGGTGTTTAACAAAATAGTAACTCTGGCTCTGTAATTACCTGTAGTTCAGATCAAAAGCTGTTTGCATTCTGTTTGCTTTCTTTTTTAGAAAGGGAAATGTTTCATGAATACTAACAGGGAATTTTCCTTCATTAAACAAGAGAATATGGGGAACTCTTGCAAGCACATACAGGGCTTTGCATGGTTTTGACTGGATGTGCTTGAGTACCGGCTGGTTCAGCTCACTCACATCATGATCACAGGAGCTGAATGTTTGATGTGCTGCTCAGCCTGCATCCAAACAACTCAAGTGTGATCATTGTAGAAATTCTGTCTTTGTGCATTTGTGTGCATGCAGCTGTCACCATCTAGAAATTCTACCTTGCCCTGACCTGGATAGCCCAGGCAAGCCCGATCTTGTCAGATCTTGGAAGCTAAGCTGGGTTGACTCTGGCAAGTACTTGGATGGGAGACCTCCTTGAAATACCAGGGGTGGGAGGCATGGTTAGGCTTTATTCAGCCCAAGGCTGCCAAGTCAGCCCGGGGGGTGGGGGATCCCCTGCTATAGGGGTTCCCGATCCGCCGGCTGGCATTCGGCCGGCGGGGGGAACCCCGCCCCAGAAGTCGTCCGGTGAGGACGACGTCCCCCGTGTAATGACGTCACCTGGAGGTGATGTCATTACGTCACCGTGGCGTGCGCGCAAAGCGCACGCACCAGAAGAGCTTCCAGGGGGAGAACAACTCCCCCCGCCGGTAAGTCGCCGGTACTTGGCAGCCCTAATTCAGCCACCTCTCTGAATATCCTCCAGGACCCCAGTAGGGGTCAGTCACCAGAGGTGACTTGCCATGACTTCCATGTGCACACAAAGTCAGTCAACAGAGGTCACCATGACTTCCAGGTGTGCACGAACACACACACACACACACGCACATATGAAAAATACAAAAAAGAACTCCACCTTAAAAAATCCACACATATTACATAACATTTAAAAAAATCACATGATTTTTTCCATGCGGATTATTTCCACCTCTCTGTATCAGCTATTTTTGTTACAGTTTTTAAATCGTAAGAATAATGAGTGCTTTGAACTGGCAACTTTAATGATCTGACTCAACCATGATCCTAGGGAAGACTTAAAAAGGGCTTTTCTACATTCTCATTTTCCTTGCTTCTGTATTCCTGCTGCTTGGGGGGGGGGGGGGGTTCCCCATTCCACATGTGTTTTGCTCTCTCTAGTGATCGATTTGATATTACATTGCTTTATGTCCTACATAAACACTTGAAGTTTAAATCTGTAGGAAAATACATATATTAGGAATTTTCTGTACCCCATTATGTGAGTAAGCTTACAACCTCAGTGTTAGGTCTGTGGCTTACTTAAGGACAACCAGAGTGAATCTCTAGCAGCTTTTATAAAATAATAACTTTGCTCAAGAAGAGTTTAAGTCAATGGCATCTGGTTGCTGTCTGGAAACAGATGCTGGGCTGGATGGTCTGTTCATTCTGGGTTTTTTAATCCCATTGCACTTTTGTTGAAAAGAAATCCATGAATGAAAAAGATAGAAACTGCAAAAGTTGGGGAGTACAATTTTATTTAGAAACTAGATGACAGAGCTAAAGAACTCTGATAATGAGTTGTACATGCATTCAAGCAGGATCAGACAGAATTGTGGAAGTGCCACTGAAAGTTCATTGGCCGGCTGCCATGCCGTAAACGATTCCACTAATAAGAGTGTAGTAGTTTACATTAACTCAGGGTAAATTCATCAATGAACTGTTACCACAATAATGTTCGATAAACACCTTCACCCATGCTATTACTGTTCAGTTCACACTCAGATATTATTGATTACAACCACAGCTCAGAAAAAAGTTTAAATTAATACAGGTGTTGGCAGCTGTGATGGGAAAAATGGAGCCTAATAGGTTGCAGATATGCATGTTTATATTTTTACTTTGCTGTTCAGAAATCCTCAGTTGGAAAGCCGGAAGCTATGTGATCATGTGTGATGAAGCATAGAGTTACGATTGTACAGAATCCAAGTGCAAATGTGCAAGTGACGGAGCTGTCAATTATGCTGCTTCCGTTCCCATATGGATTAAGTTCACAGGAACGTAGCAGTGAAAAATAGGTGAGAGATGTTTACTGCTTACCTGTTTGAATAAAATGTTCAATAAGGCTATAATACCGTGAACCTTAAAAAAACCTTTAATACGCTGCAGAATTTCACTGCCCATAGCTTTAAAATAGCCTGGTATTTATGAAAAAGCAATTTACAAGGTTCCTAGTTCCAGCTAAATAACACTTAGACAAGATGGACTGAAGATGCAATATTACTCTTGATGATACTAAAAACTAAGCAGACTTATTTTTGCTTTACATATAAAAATGAAGATTAAATGGTCATAATTTCACAGGTGCTCTATTTGTTCATTATCTGAAGACTGTTTTTCACTGCAAAATGGTACTTTGAAATCATCCTTTTTGTCATCAGAATCTCAAATTACAGTGGTTCTACAGTGATTATACATTTTCAAGTATCGACTTTGTGGAACGCTGAATATAAAGTCAGTGGGGTGTCGTGACAGGATGTTGGATTAGGACTGAAGGACCTAGGTTCAACTCCACATTCAGCTGTGAAGCTCATGGGGTGACCTTGGGACAGTTACTATCTCTCACCTACCTTGCAGAATTGTTATGAGAATATGGGGGGATTTATATTTCTCTGAGTGCTTTGGAAGGACAAGCTAACCACAGAGGTGGCTATATGGGGAGTGAAGCTGGTTTCCTGAGTCTACCTTAAGTAGATTATTAAAAAAATAATCACATTGCTTTGTTTAAAAGAGGAGAAACATAAGTGAGAAAATTCATCACAATGTGACAATTTACTTCATAGAATGATTTCTGCTTATGTCAAGCATGAGTTATACAGGAGTTATATGCATCTTGGATGCTTGTATGTTATATACCCTTTTCAGTTGACATTACCATGGCAGTGAATATCTGCAAGGAAGGTATTGTATCATTTAAAGGTCTGAAGAAACCTAGGTATGTTTGGGCATAGAGTCGTTTCCCCAAAAAAGTGTTGTTGGTCCCCCCCCCCCCCCCAAGCTTCCCAGTCTCATGGAAAAATCAATACACATGTACATCCTTTTCAGATTCTCAAATGAATACATGTAGTTCAAGGACAGAATGTGTTACTGAGATCTTAACTGTCTTGCATATTCATTATTCGGAAAACTGTTGCAGCTTACCCTGTCATCTTCTGTGAGGCTAGGTTCAACAAATAGAGTGGGACTCTCCCTACATTTAGAAATGTTCCCTGACTCATTGACGAGAATGGAGTTGTTCCTCCTGTCTGAGGATCTGTAGTCAAAACAGAAATCTTCAGAGATGTAAAGCATTACAAAGGCATTTGAAACTCAGAAGGCATTTTTAGCAGCATGGTTTTAAAGTGTTTCTGACTGTTGCCTTGGGCGCCAGCCTGTTTGGCCCTCAAACCCTCTTACAAGCTGAACGAACCACTGCAAAATCATGGCAGTTCGTGGGCGGTTCACTAAGGCCGATTCCGCACTAGTTGTTGCCCTGGCGTCACTCTCCAATAAAATCCGGGGCAGAGCAACAGTTCCCCACTTGTTGCTCCGGGTCTGCAGTTGGCCTGACTGTAATCATCGTTTCCCCTGGATCTTCCGTTTCCGAGATTTTCGGGGGGGGGGGTTTGCCACAGGAGTGAAGTCGGGGCATTCAAGTGGGGAACTCCGAAATCAGGGCTTCTTGCTCCACCTCTTTAACACCCCTCTGCTTCTTTCTCTCTCCTTTCCCTCCCCTTTCCCGCCCTGGCGCGAGCGGGTTTTTTTTCTGTTCCCCGATTTTTTGCATTACAACAACACAACACAACATTGATCCACCATTAACTTGCATTTAAATGTCTTTTTAAAAATGTACTTTTGTTGTTGATGTCTCCACATTTCTGTGTTGCAACTTTTGCACAAAAGTCGTGCCTGAGTCATGCCACTATAAAAATATGTATTGATGGCTTTGAGGTGCAGCGCAAGCTGTCCCCCCCCCCCCCAATTGCATTACAACAACACGACACAACATTGATCCATTGTTGTGTGGTTAACATTTTTTGTGGGGCCAATGTATTGCGGGTGGCGTGGTGGTGTGGACAAAATTTTTGCTGGGGTTACAAGTGTTAGTGTTGCATGTTTCCCCTCCATTTCCCATCCCTTTCCCACCCTCCATTTCCCCTCCAACTCTGGCGCAAACTTTTTTTTTCTTACACGGATTATTTTTGTGGGCTTGGAAGCTCAGATGGCCAATCATGGCTGTGTTGCGTCACAATGTCATAACGCAACTCCGCCTACATTAAAAAAGGGGGGAGACAGGCGGGGGCTCAAGATTTGGGGCAAGGACAGATGCGGAAATGAAGAACCGGCATCAACCCAGATCAGATTCATGTAATGCAGAAATGCGCACACTGATTCGGACCAATTAAACCCGGGAGGAAAGGGAAACAAAGCACTTGTGTGGAATCAGCCTAGCAGTGTGATTGCACAAATCACGGTTTATAAATGTACGGACAAACTTGGTTCGCCACAAAATTTGGTTCGTAAATCAGTTCATGTCCATCCCTACTTAAGAGTACAATAGGAAAAGTTGATAAAGAGGTACATTTGGTCATTAGGGTTCAAGCTGAATCTACGCTTATGATCACTGATGTACTAATGAAACAATTATTCCTATAGGCACAGATTGCCACTTCAATATATGTATCCTACACATTGCTGCCCTTGAACCTGATCCTCTTCAAAGGGCCCAAGAGGCAACACAGAAGTGGGCAAGAGGTGGTGGGATGAAATGAATAAGGTTCTCTTTGCACAGGAGCAGGTCTGAACTAGTGGCACCTCAAAAACACAAAGCCTGCCGAAATGTAGTTGCAGAGTCAAAGCATGGGAATCTTTTATTTAAAATCCAGAAACAAAACAAAGCAATTTCTGCTTTCAGCTTCCAATAAAGGAACTGAGACTTCCATAAAATTGCATGAAACAGGACTACTCAAGCCCATGACATTAATAGTTTTGGACAGATGAGTGAAATTGGTAAACATTAAATGTTTAACCAGTTTATAAATGATTACTTCAGTCTTAGTGCTTTTTTTTCTCTATTCAAAAATGAGTACAGAATTGCAGGTATCCTTAATCAGCTAAGGATTTTTATTGCTTTTGAATACATATGGAATAGATGCTTATCATGCCTGTGCATGGCATGCGGTATTGACATAGATGGCTAATATTAAATCCATGGTTGTAGTTGAAAATCTTGTTGGATTTAAATTCCTAGATAGATTTTCCAGTGTGAAGTCTGCTTTTAACCATTCTAGTTGTCAGACATCTTTGAGGAGGTAGCAAGTGGAATATAAATGGTGGGTTTAATGAGTAAAACACACGAAGTGAGCAGGCTGATGAGTGATCTCTCAATAGGCATGTCACTGGGGAAGAATGCTTTTGATTTTCTTTACTGAAGTGTGCTGTTGCCCATTTAAAATGGCTGCTTTTTGTGTATTGGAATACCACTTTTTCTCCTCTTGATTTTCTTTCCAAATAGTGATTTATCCAGTGTTGATGCTTTATTTCATAACCACGTTGATGAGCTCCTTCAGGGACCTATATGACTGCCCTAAGGTCAGCTAGTGAGCTTCCATAGCATGAGTGAGCTTCCATAGCATTCAAATCTGGGTCTTCCAGATACTAGTCTGCAGGGCTCCGTTGGGGCCGGGGCGCGCCGGAGCACCGCTCTGGGAGAGGGGAAGCTGGGGGGCGGGCACATGATAAAGCCCCGCCCCCCAGCTCGCTTTCCGGCCCGCGCTTCGGCGCGGAGCCGGAAGAAAGCCTCCTCCCCAGCTGATCCTTCCCGGGCCGGTGGCAAGCGCTGCCGGCCGGGAGAAGCCCCTTCCCTCCCCCCCAGCAGACCCTTCCCGGGCATGCCCTTCGCCCCTGCGCTGGGCGCCTCTGGCCCCCTAGGACTGCCCTACTACAATGGGGTGGGCACCGTGCAGAAGGGACGGCCTCGGAAAAGGAAGAGCCCGGGACCCGGCGCCGATCTGGCCGCCTACAATGCAGGTAAGAACCCAGGGGACTGGGTCAAAGGGGGGAAGCTGGCAGCCACTTTGCTCCGCCACCAGCGTGGCAGACCTGCGACAGATTCCGACGGGGCTCGGCGAGCTTACAGGACAGAACGACGGGGGTGGGGTGGGATGGGGAGCTGTGGGGTGGCGGCTTCGCCTGCGGACTCTGCGCGCTGGAAACCGCTGTCGGGAAACAGAGGGGACCGAAGTTGTGCGGCGCTGGCTGTCGGGGCTTCTCGGGGGGGGTGCGAAGTGTTGCTGCCGACTCGGAGGTTGTGACCCGAAAAGGGCAAACGGTTGGATTGGGCCGGGCGAACGGTAGCGGTCAGCCAGAGGACAGAGGAAAGCCATGTGGGCCCCGAGGAGCGGGACACCAAGGGCGGCTGAGCGGAAAATATGCTCGTCGAAAAACCGGGCTTGCACTCCCGGAAAGAGAGGAAGGGCAGGGGGCCGGTTAGAACTGGGAGGGGGACTTGTGAAGCCCTGGGGCTACAGATGTGGTGGCGGCGGTGGCGAGGGGGCCTGTTTTCGGGGTGAAAAGATAGTGCCTGGTGCGGAGCAAACAGTCCGGGAGAAGGCCCCTAAAACACATTGCTAAACCCTTCCCTCCCTGGAAAGGGGCTCCGAGATCTGCACCCCCACCAAGTTCATTCCCTCCTCCGCGGGGCCTTCCAGTTTTTGGATTTGCGCTCCTGTTCGGATCGACCTCAGTTTGGCTTGGCCAGCGAAATCACCCATAACACTGAACATCTGAAGTGGACAGAAACTCCCCCCCCCCCTTCTTTGTTGTTTCGAGGTCCGCTCGAATTCAGACAAGCGCACAAACAACCTCCTGGCCCGACGAGAAAGAAGCGCGTCCGCCACTGCCTCCGCAAGCTGTTTCCAGAAGGCTTCCGATGGAGGCCGGGCGTTTCTCTGCTCCTCAGAACAAAGTTCCCGCCACGGTTTTGAAACGCCAACCAAACTTGGCTTCAGTCCCCTCCCTGCCAAACCCCCCCCAAAGACATGATCTGTCAGCCACCCCCCACCTGTGACAGGGAGAGGCTCCCTCCCCAGCTTGGCTTTATGGAAGTGAAATTACCCCGCGCTTGGGGAGTCTATCCGACGGGGCGCGCAAGCGACGGGGCCTCCGCCTCAGCCCGCATTTATCAGGGGGGTGGGGCTGGAGCCACAAATGGAGTCGGACCGGGTAAGCTCGGCTTCCAAGAGAGAGGGAGCCCCGAACGGATCTCTCCTCACCCCCCCATCCCGGTTCTTTCTTCCATTTGTTGTGGGAGAACTGGAGGGGGGAGCAGAATGCGCACGCTGAAGCAAGCTCTCCCCCCGGAAGAGAACCTAGACACCCCCCCCAAGCGCCGCCAGCCCGGGAGAAGCCCCTTCCCTCCCCCACTCACCGAAGCCTCCTCCCTCCCCCACTCACCTGTTCCTGGGCGCAAGGGAGGGAGAAGCCGGGCCTGAGTGGCTTAATGCCACTCAGGCCCAAGCAAGGGGGGGGGAGGGAGGGAAACACCAGCCCCAGTGAGGGGAGAAGCGCCCCCCCTCCCTCCCTCCCTCCACCTACCTACCTACCTTCCTGTTCCTTCCTTCCCCTTCCTTCCTTCCTTCCTTTCTTCTCTCTCTCCCCCCACCTACCTACCTACCTTACTGTTCCTTTCTTCCTTCCTTCCCTCCTTTCTTCCTTCCCTCCTTCCTTCCTTCCTTCCTTCCTTCCTTCCTTCCTTCCTTTCTTTCTTTCTTTCTTTCTTTCTTTCTTTCTTTCTTTCTTTCTTTCTTTCTTTCTTCTCGCTCTCTCCCCCACCTACCTACCTACCTTCCTTCCTGTTCCTTTCCTTCCTTCCTTCTTTCCCCCTCCCTCACTCCCTCCCTTCTTGCCTTCTGACACACTGCCCATGACGTCAGGGATGTGTGACCTTTTGACACTTCCGGTGACGTCAGGGGGTGTGGCATATGCAAATAAGTTATGCTAATGAGCTCCTGCACCTCTTTTTTTAGGAAAGGACCCCTGCTAGTCTGACACTTTTAACCCCTACACCTCACTGGCTCTCAAAAGCACATTGTGGAATGGAAGGGAGCCAGCCATTCAAAGGAAAAGAACAATTGAAAATTCCTATGTACTGTCTCACAGGCAATATACATTACTAGAAAAAGTGTCCTGCTGTTTGAGCTTTTGGGGAAGGGGGGAGTCCAAAATAGCCTGGGCTTAACTTTGGCTCATAATCACAAGGATAAGTGTTTACTAGTTTGGGAACAAAAAAATTGCTAGTTTTTTATGCTTGCCAGCAGGTACTAGTTTAGCATTGAACATTTATACTTTGTGAAATATGCAATGGAACATAATATGCAAATAACACCTATTTTTCTCCATTACCTTTGTTTTCTTGGACTCACTGATTCCTGGTGTTCAAAATACCTGAATAAGAACTCTGACATTTCTTTAATAGGCGAAGGAGGGGTTTTATGTTATGTTTTCTTTGTCTACTGCCTTTCACTACTCCGTTTCAGATTGGGATAATATTTTGTTAAGAAATTGGTTGCTCAGCTGGAACCAGTATTATCTTTTCAGAAGGTGTCAGAAAAAGCAATACAGGTGAAAAGCAGCAAGCTTACTTGACTGAATTCTAAGAATGTGGATGCTGACTAATACCAGGTGTGCCTTACAACTTTATGCAACACTATGCGATTCATATATTGTGTTTCCACCAGGATTTTTTGGGGAAGAGATGATTGCGACAATTCACAACTAGATTTTGTTTCCGCTGCTTTTGCATTTGGCTCATCTTTTTATCTGGGTATCAGTTCAGCAACACTCAAATTAACACTTGTCTTTTCTTAGTGGGATACACAATGTAAAATTGGAATGTTTTTTTCTGTTAATCCTTTGCCAAGCTGCAGCTCGCACCAGAAAGCGATCATGATAATAGGCAGAGAGGTTAAAGAAACTGGAAATGATGGCATTTCTTTCCTGCAGCCTTGGTTCATAGGCTTTTCATGACTGACATATTATTATGAAATTGCTGAGAAGCAGAATCACAGAGTACAGATTAATTCATTTTGAACACTGGTGGACTTGGCAATTTTAAGGAAATCTTGCTGACAGTAAAGTTGCATACTCACAGAGCCGTAATTTAGCCATTTCTCTTTTTTGAAAAAGAAAGATATAGTGACTTGCACGTTAAATTGCAAAGGAGCTGCCTGTAAGTCATTTACTGAAGCTAATGCCTACCAGTGGCTGTTGTCTGCAAAAACAATATGAAACCTCGATACTGTTTCCTGGGAATACCGCACTTGGATGACTGCAGAAAACACAATGACTAGTGGATATATCCGTGTATGTGTGTGTGTACTTTGTGGTGCTAGGTCGTGCAAATGAAAATCAGTTTGTTTAGGGTTGTCAAACATATGGTCCGGGGCCTAGAACCATTCTGCAAGCCACTGGTATGAGGGGGAAAAGGCAGGAGGCTGCTGGGGGGGGGGGGGAGCAGGTGCACACAGTGAGGTGTGTGTAGTTGAAACTGTCAAGAAATAGAAAGGAAATTGCTATGGGGCAGGACTATGAGGCTGAGTTAAAATAGTGTGGCGGGAGAGGCAGCCAAGGTGGAAGAAGAGGAGGCATGGTGTTTTTTCCCCTCTCTCCTCCTCCAACTGCAGCTCGGAAAGAATTGGAGAAGTTACTACATGGAGGGGTGGAGCTGAGCTGCCGGCACTGCCACTGCTGCATCAAACAGTGACCAATGAGGGGGTAGACGAGCATGGGCACGCAGAACGGTGGTTTGCTGATGAAGGGATGGGGTCAGTGGGAACGAGAGGAGGAGGAGGGCCAGTGTGTGGATTGGGAGGCAACTGGGCTGTCTTGTGGATGCCACTCTGAGGGGAAAGACATCCCGACCTCAAAAGTAAGTGGAGGAACAAAGAGGGAAATGGGCGCCGCTGTTGCCACTGCGCGTCTGAACAGCCGTGGAACTGAGAGGCAGAGTGAGTGTTGGGGAGGATGGGAAATGGCGACCTCCCTTCTCCCCCACACCTGTTCTCAGGCCATGAAGCAAAAGGGGTCATGGGAAGACAAAAAGCACTCCTTAGAGTTTTGGGAAACAGCTTCTCCATCAGGCCTTCCCCTCAGCCCTGCTGCTTCTGTGGGAAACGCAGGAGGGATGAGAACTGGGGGAGGGGGGATCTGGGAGAGCCAGGTCCAGAACCCACCTGCTCCTGAGCCAGGGCTCTGTTGTCTGGGTCACCCAGGGGTGGTTGCTCAGCTCACAAGTTTCTTGTTGTTGGTGGGATGAGGCGGTGGAGTGGGAAGTCCAGTGTGCCTCCTTGAGATCCTCAGAGGTAGGATGGGGGAAGAGAGGAAACAAAGAGTGAGAGATGGATTGTAGTCGTGCTTGGCTGCTGTGGCTGGGCATATGGGGGTGCTGAAAAACTACCTGATTTACTTGCAAGGAAGATGACATCTCTTAAAAGTGCTCTACTTACAAAAAGTAACTTATTTGTTTGGAAATGTAAGATACCTCCCCCCTTTATGGTATCCCTTTGGAAAAAACTAGCCTTAAATACATTTATTGGGGCTTTTTTTGGATTCACCAGTAAATCAATTGCTTTTACTCCTAGGAATAAATTGTTTTTGTTTGTATTTTGTAATATTGTTAATTGAGTTTGTCTGTGTCCTTTATAAAGTTTTAATCTCCGGTACCTGGTACTACATTTTATGGTACACATGGCCTAGTCTGACAAAGTAACATCTGTCAGATCTGGCCCTTGGAACAAATGAGTTTCACACCTCTGGTTTAAGCTGTTTCCTTTTGCAGGTGTCCTAGTCCCCCTCCTCCCGATACATATACAAACACAAATGCCTACCCTGCTTCCGGTATCATGATCCTCAGCATAGTGTTTGTGGATTGCCATAGTACCCAGCAATGTTTTTCCTGGCATCTACTTCCTTCTCCTCCAAAGCATCTGTTCCACAAAAGGAAGACCCAGGCTTGAATTACTTCTGTCACAAAGGAGCAGGAAGTTCTTCAGAAGAGCCCAAGAGACATCAGTTTTGGAAACAAAAAGCTTCCTTTATTATATGACCTACCCAACATTTTGTGATTGGCTCCGGCCCTTATAGCAGCATTTTTATTATTGGCCATGGCTGCCGTGGTACGTGGTTTTTGTATACTTACTCTTTTTAAAAGAATTCTGGAAGTGCCCACGAATTCAACAAGGTTGGGTATTCCTTTTCTAGTAGACTTTTGGTCTCCTTCTGCAGAGGAGAATAGTTAGATCAAGTAGTGATCAGCCTGTATGTTCTTATTTACCATAGACCCTTCCTGGTCATGTTCTGTTTGCCATCCGGGCCCTAATTTACTCCAGTGGGTAAATACTGAACAGTAAGGAACAACACAAAGAGCAACACGACAACGGATATAAATACAAGAGCAGGGTGTAAAAAAGAACAGAAATGAAGTTTCTGTTTAGAATGCTGATGAGAGAAGACAGCCATTAAAGGACAAAGGAGAGAGAGAGAAAAAATGGGTACAGGGAAGAACTTGATAGGAGATGGAATGAAGTTTGAGGAAATACACAGAAGGAAGTCGGATCGCTGCCCCTTTCTCTAGTCTTTATCACTGATCACCTCTGTTCCTTGTCCCTCCCATTAAGAACACCTTAATTGTCCACCTCGTTCTCCTTGCCAAGTATTGTTGTATACAAGGCTTTTTGATTCATCACTTTTGCTCTGTTCTTCAGGTTTCTCATAGCTGTATCATTAATTATACAATCAAGATACACTACCTCTGCCTTGTTGTAAGGTAAAGCACAGTCTTCAGTGTTCTTCATTGCATCTCTGAGCTTCTGGAAGTGTATGGTTACACTGCTTCCGTTTGGGCATGGTTGTTCTGGTCCATCGTAGCTAGGGTTGCCAAGTCTGGGTTGGAAAATACCTGGAGACTTTGGGGGTGGAGCCAGGAGAGGGTGGGGTTTGGGGAGGGGAGGGGCCTCAGCAGGGTACAATGCCATAGAGTCCACCCTTCAAAGCAGCCATTTTCTCCAGGTGAGCTGATCTCTGTCAGCTGGGGATCAGTTGTAAAAGCAGGAGATCCCCAGGCCCCACCTGGGGGTTGGCAGCCCTAATCAAAGCTGAACCTGTAACTAGGCAGACTCAGGATTCTTCACAGTGATCAAGCTGGACTTCTTCACAGTTTATGGACTGGGCTTGGTGACTTGATTAAAATTGTGCATGCTCATTAGTGTCTGAGATGTTGGAGATGTTGGGATTGCGATGGTAAGCACAATATTTGGAAGTGGAAACCAGAATGTGGGTTTGATAAGACATTCCTAAACACAAATTATTTTTTAGCCAGCTGTCAATCCTTCAGGTTTCTCATAGCTGTATCATTAATTATACAATCAAGATACACTACCTCTGCCTTGTTGTAAGGTAAAGCACAGTCTTCAGTGTTCTTCATTGCATCTCTGAGCTTCTGGAAGTGTATGGTTACACTGCTTCCGTTTGGGCATGGTTGTTCTGGTCCATCGTAGCTAGGGTTGCCAAGTCTGGGTTGGAAAATACCTGGAGACTTTGGGGGTGGAGCCAGGAGAGGGTGGGGTTTGGGGAGGGGAGGGGCCTCAGCAGGGTACAATGCCATAGAGTCCACCCTTCAAAGCAGCCATTTTCTCCAGGTGAGCTGATCTCTGTCAGCTGGGGATCAGTTGTAAAAGCAGGAGATCCCCAGGCCCCACCTGGGGGTTGGCAGCCCTAATCAAAGCTGAACCTGTAACTAGGCAGACTCAGGATTCTTCACAGTGATCAAGCTGGACTTCTTCACAGTTTATGGACTGGGCTTGGTGACTTGATTAAAATTGTGCATGCTCATTAGTGTCTGAGATGTTGGAGATGTTGGGATTGCGATGGTAAGCACAATATTTGGAAGTGGAAACCAGAATGTGGGTTTGATAAGACATTCCTAAACACAAATTATTTTTTAGCCAGCTGTCAATCCTTGAAGTCTTTGTAAAGTTCTGAACTGCTAAATTTGGAAATATCTCAGTTTGGAAATCTGGAAATGTCTCAGTTGCTCATCTGCATAGCAGTGGCATATTCAGGAGATAGCACATAATAGGCTATTTGATTAGGAAGAATTAGAGTCTGAGAGAGGTTTAGCTTCCTATAATGCATATGTGTTTCTTATGTTTTGCTTTCACTTCTTGTCAAAAAATTTTTTGCAGCATTTCAAAAATCTGCAAAACTTTTCTGATGAGGAGCTGCAGCTGTACAAAAGCTGTGTGTGTGTGTGTGTGTACTATATGGTGCACCTTCTTTCATATCATGTATTTATTTGTTGTGTTTATATCTCACTTTTCTCCACACCGAGGACCCAAAGCAGTTTACAGTGGTTCCCTTTCCTCCATTTTATCCTCATAACAAGCCTGTGGTGTAGGTCAGGCTGAGTGTGTGGCTGGCTGAAGTTCACCCACCAAGCTTCCATGGCAGAGTGGGACCTTGGTCTCCCATATCCTTTCCTTTATTCTGCATGCTCACAGACCAATGGGTCATAAGAAAACAAGTTTGATAGTCCATATGGTACAGAATTTCTTTCTCCAGTGGATCATGTTTGGTCTGAGCTCTCTGTTGTGGCCACTGGAGAAGGAAATGGCAAACCACTCCAATATCTTTGCCAAGAAAACCCCATGGACAGTAACAAGAGGCTAAAAGATATGACGCCAGATGATGAGCCCCTCAGGTTGGAAAGTGTCCAGTATGCTACTGGGGAAGAGCCGAGGGCAAGTACAAGTAACCCCAGAAAGAATGAAGCAGCTAGGCCAAAGCCAAAAGGACGTTCAGCTGTAGATGTGTCTGATGGTGAAAGGAAAGTCTGATGCTGCAAAGAACAATACTGCATAGGAACCTGGAATGTAAGATCTGTGAATCAAGGTAAGCTGGACGTGGTCAAAAATGAGATTGCAAGACTGAACATCGACATCTTGGGAATCAGTGAACTAAAGTGGACGGGAATGGGCGAATTTAAGTCATATCTACTACTGTGCCCACAAATCCTGTAGGAAAAATGGTGTGGTCTTTATAGTCGACAAGAGAGTGGGAAAGGCAATAATGGGATACAGTCTCAAAAACGACAGAATGATCTCAGTACAAATCCAAGGCAAACCGTTCAACATCACAGTAATCCAAGTCTATACCCCAACCGCTGACAAAGAAGAGGTTGAAGTGGACCAGTTCTATGAAGATTTACAAAACCTCCTAGAACTAACACCAAAAAAAGGTGTCCTTACTCCTTATCATCATAGGAGACTGGAATGCTAAAGTAGGAAGTCAAAAGGTAACTGGAATAATGGACAAGTTTGGCATTGGAGAAGAAAATGACGCTGAGCAAAGGCTAACAGAGTTTTGTCAAGAGAACACACTGGTCATAGCAAACACCCTCTTCCAACAACCTAACTCTACACATGGGCATCACCAGATGGGCAACATCAAAATCAGATTGATTATATAATTTGCAGACAAAGATGTAGAAGCTCTATACAGTCAGTAAAAACAAGACCTGGAGCTGACTGTGGCTTAGATCATAAGCTCCTCATTGCAAAATTCAGGTTTAAACTGAAGAAAGTTGGGAAAAACACTAGGCCATTCAGGTTTGACCTAGATCTTATCCCTTATGAATATACAGTGGAGGTGAAGAATAGGTTTAAGGGACTAGATTTGATAGAGTGCCTGAAGAACTATGGATGGAGATTTGTGACATTGTACAGGAGGCAGCAATCAGCACCATCCCAATGAAAAAGAAATTCAAGAAAGTGAAATGGCTGTCTGATGAGGCTTTACAAATAGCTCAGGAAAGAAGGAAAGTGAAAGGCAAAGGAAATATTTACCCAACTGAATGCAGATTTCCAGACAACAGCAAGGAGAGATAAGGAGGCCTTCCTGAATGAACAATGCAAAGTAATAAAGGAAAACAGTAGAATGGGAAGGACTAGAGATCTCTTCAAGAAAATTGGAGAAATTAAAGGAATGTTTCGTGCAAAGCTAGCCATGACCTAACATAAGCAGAAGAGATTAGGAAGAGGTGGCAACAATACACAGAAGAACTATACAAGAAGAATCTCAATGTCCTTAACAACCAATACAGTGTGATCGCTGACCTTGAGCCAGACATCCTGGAGTGCGAAGTCAAATGGGCCTTAGAAGGCATTACTAACAACAAAGCTAGCAGAGATGATGGTATCCTAGCAGAGCTATTCAAAGCCCTAAAGGATGGTGTTGTTAAGGTGCTGCACTCCATATGCCAGTAAATTTGGAAAACACAATGGTGGCCACAGGTCAGTTTACGTTCCAATCCCAAAGAAGGGCAATGCCAAGGAATATTCAAGCTACCACACAATTGCACTCACTCAAGATCCTACAAGCTCAAGATCCTACAAGCTAGGTTTCAGCAGTATGTGGTTAGAGAACTACCAGAAGTACAACCTGGGTTTAGAGGAGGTAGAGGAACTAGAGATCAAATTACCAACATTCGCTGGGTTATGGAGAAAGCAAGGGAGTACCAGAAAAACATCTACTTCTGCTTCACGGACTATGCTAAAGGCTTTGATTGTGTGGATCACAACAAACTGTGGTAAGTCTTTAAAGAGATAGGAGTACCAGACCACCCCACGTCTCCTAAGAAACCTGTATAAGTGTCAAGAAACAACAGTTAGAACCAGACATGGAACAACTGATTGGTTTAGAAGAGGAAAAGGAGTATGACAAGGATGTATATTGTCACCCTGCTCATTTAATTTATATGCAGAGTACATCATGTGAAATGCCGGCCTGGATGAATCACAAACTGGAATTAAGATTGCCAGGAAAAACATCAACAACCTCAGATATGCAGACAATACCATTCTAATGGCAGAAAGAGAACCTAAAGAGCCTCTTGCTTAAAGTGAAAGAGGAGAGCGCAAAAGTCGGTTTGGTACTCAACATCAAAAAAACTAAGACCGTGGCATCCGGCCCCGTCACTCCTTGGCAAATAGAAGGGGAAGTCGCGGAAGCAGTGACAGACTTCACGTTCCTGGGATCCAAAATAACTGCAGACAGTGACTGCAGCCATGAAATTAAAAGACACCTGCTCCTTGAGCAAAAAGCTATGGCAAACCTAGACAGCATGATAAAAAGTGGAGAGATCACCCTGCCAACAAAAGTCCGTATAGTCAAAGCTATGGTATTCCCAATAGTAATGTATGGCTGCGAGAGTTGGACCATAAGGAAGGCCGAGTGCTGAAGAATAGATGCATTTGAATTATGGTGCTGGAGAAGACTCTTTAGAGCCCCTTGGACTGCAAGGAGATCAGATCAGCAAATCCTAAAGGAACTCAAACCTGACTGTTCCCTGGAAGGACAGATACTGAAGCTGAAGCTCAAATTCTTTGGCCACCAAATGAGAAGGGAGCACTCACTGGAGAAGACCCTGATGCTGGGAAAAACTGAAGGTAGAAGAAGAAGGGGACAGCAAAGGATGAGATGGTTAGACAGTGTTATTGATGCAATGAGCATGGAGTTTAGTAAGCAGCAGAGGACAGGAGGGCCTGGCTTGATGGGGTCCATGGGATCACCAAGAGTTGGACTTGACTGTGTAACTTAACAACAACAACATGGTACAGAATAAAACAATCCAAAAATACAAAAAATAACCAAGGTCTCCCATATCCTAGTCTGACCTTACCACTACAGCACACTGGCTCTTGCATCGCTTAAAAATGTCAGCTGTTTACTGCTTGAGATAGATTCTTACATAATTTGTACACAGGTGCAGTTGTGTAAGACAGCCTTTAAACTTAATAGGAGTACCTACTAGGAATGGGTCAGATCCTTGCTTCTGTGTACTTTGTTGGGACACGTGGCAAATAATATGGACATGTGCCCCGCACAATATGCACACATTTATCTGTACCTGAAAAGGCTCCCCTTGAACAAAATGTATTGGGGAAGTCAAGAGATGTCATCAGCTGAATTTCTTCTTTCTCTTAAACCTGTCACTTTATTAAGGAACAAAAATTAAAATAGCTTGTATGGATCCTGTGGATTTCAAAGTGTCAGCTCCTTGATAAGAAACTTATATCACCTTTAGAAATGTGAAGATGGGCATAAAAAGAAGGAAATATTCAACCCCTCTAGTCTTTTCTCCTTCTTTTGATTCTTTGCCAGCTAAGGACCTAAATCTTCATAAGGGTCCCTTGGGAATGTGTAAGATTGGGTAAAGAGACGTGGGCTGAGCTAATGAAGCTTTCTCTCTTGACAGCAATAGAACTAAGGAAGTAAGTAATCCTGGAAAAAAGTATGTGCTTGTCATAAGCCTTAAGTCAGAAATCTGTAAACTGCCCCCCCCCCCCCCCCCACTTATTCACTGGGTTAAAGAAATGAATTCTGCCAACCTCTGTCTGGCCTTTTTAATGCTGTGTTCTTTAAAATATATTTCCCTGAGCTATTGGCAAAACCTTCTTCTAAGCACCCCACACTGGGCTATTGACAAAAATAATTTATTCACCTCACGATTCCTCTTTTGTTTGTTTGTCAGCACTTCAATGGGTCCACTGTGAAATGAATGTTGCTTAAATTCTGCAGCTTTGTGGGGTTTGTGAGGAAAGCACATTTTAAACAGTGTGACAGCTCAGCTATGAAACAGATGTATGAAGTTTTTTCTTCAATGTCTATTTTTCTAATCTGGAAAAAAAATTAAACCCCTTGTTGAGGGAGGGGAGTTTGTCAGATAGCACAATTTAGATCATTATTAATGGAAGCAAACAGAAATTGGTTGCCCTCCCTCTGGACAAGATTCTCACACAAAATAGCAGGTTGCCTACACAATATCTTCCTTTGCATATATGAACCTTTGCCTGTGTGAGTTCTTTGGGGCTAAGTCAGGAACGCAATTTACATGCAGTTCAAGTTGAAAACAACCTTCCACCATACAGATCAATACAACAATACAACACTTAAATATAACAGTGTGCCGCATCTTGCAACAGATAGTGGCTTGGATCCAGCAGTGTGCAAATGGAAACATAACTGGGCTTAATGCAGTTCCACTTGCACAAGAGCTTGTGGAACTCCTACTACTTCTGCCCCTATATATTATAGTGCCTGGAAACAGATTGTGCAATATCTCACGCAAGCAGAAATACAACTGGGGACACAGTAAGTTTGACTTAGGACAAACGGCTATCGTCCTCTCGCTCTTGCATTCCCACTTTTGCAATATTACACTGGATCCATCTCGGAATCTGTGAGCTGCTGGTTCTTGCTTGCAAAAAGTTCCCGGTGGGCCAGATCCAACTTCTCCACACCACTAAGTATCAGAGTATTCCAATGAAGGGCTCTTGCAAAAAAAGGAAACAAATGGAACAACACAGAAACCAGGCTACATATGCCAGCTTGGAAAATATAGTCCTGAAACAACATTATGATTGCAATTATAATAACACACCAAATTTAATCTTCCCTTTACCCATTGTTTTTTCCATACATAATTTTTAATTACCTTACACAGGGCTCATTTCATAGCAGGAGCTCCTTTGCATATTAGGCCACACACCCCTGATGTAGCCAATCCTCCAAGAGCTTGATGTAGCCAATCCTTCAGGAGCTTACAGTAGCCCCTGTAAGAAGAGCTCTGTAAGCTCTTGCAGGATTGGCTACATTAGGGGTGGGTGGCCTAATATGCAAAGAAGCTCCTGCTACGAAATGAGTCCTGAACTTACATAAGATAAGAACCCAGAAAATCTTACCCAGCTGCCCAGCACAGACTCTCCCTCTGCTGCTAACACCCATTCATAGGCGTCAACTATGCAGGGGCTCGGGGGTGCAGGCCACCCCTAAAATTTTACAGGGGGACTGAGCCCCTTGGGCGAAATGGAGCACCTGCCTGTCGCACCTCCGTGCCCTCCAGGCTCCTGGCTGCTGCCTGCCGCTAGAGCTCCCAAGAAGCTGCCGCCGCCGCAAGAGCCTCTCCCCCCCCGGCTCCCTCGCACCCACTCCTCCCTCCCTCCCTCCCTCCCTCTCTCTCCGGGGGTGATCCAGGCGACTGTCCAGCATGATTACATCACCTGGAAATGATGTCATCATGCTGGGCATGTTGCCGGGGTGATGCTCTAGCAATCACCCTGAAAACTCTATGGCACCATAGAGTTTCAGGGCGATTGCCAGAACGTTGTCACTTCTGGGTGACGTTATCACGCTGGGCAGTCACCCGGATCGCCCCCGGAGAGAGAGGGGGGAGGGAGGAGTGGGTGGGGAGAGGGGTGCGGGGGAGCCAAGTGGGGGGAGAGGCTCTTGCAGCGGCAGAGGTGGTGACATCATCCTGGCGCGTGTGCAAGGAACTCCTGTCTAAACTGTAAGACTTGACAACCCTACTCTCTCTGTTTTTCCCTCCCCCTCCCTCCCCTCCTCTGGCCCAGCCCCCCCCCTGGAAATTGGAAAGTCTACACCCTTGCACCCATTCACTGACTTTACCCTCCAGCGCTAAACTGCCCAGTTCTCTGGAGTTACACATGCACATGGAACTGAGGTTCTCTGCACATGCTTCTGTCTAATAGTGGATACAGTGTTTGTTTTTAACTGATAATCACCTATTTGCAGGTAACCTCCATTTATTCTCCAACAAGTAATTGGTTCTGTTAATGGCAATTCTAAATCTCTGTTTGTAGCTGCATGTGTTGTGTCAGTTCATCAGAGGATACAACCACACAGCGTTAATTACTAGATGCATGGATTGCACAACAGGATCAGCCATGCACAACATCCTTTTGCATGTAAGGGATATAATCTCGACAGTGGGGAAAGGGTCAGGAAAACATAAGCATTCAAGGCTCTTCTTGCGTTCTTGGACTAAACCAAACATAACTTAGAAACAGGGGCGTAGACTTTGAAAATCCCCGGGGGGGGCCTTTCTTGTGCGCGCGCGCAAAGCGCACGCGTGCACACGGGACCATGTCCCCGCCACTCCTCCCCCCCGGCCCCAGGGAGGCAGACCCGGAGGAGGCCCCCGGCGGCCTGGAGTGCCACGACGTGGAACTCCTGGCGCTGGTCCCCTGCTGCCCCTTCCAGTGCGCCTTCGCCAAGGTCTTTGGGGCCTCAGGTCAGTGGCACTTCGGGGGGGAGGAGGAGGGGGAGGAGGCGGCCCGGGAGGAAAAGGCCAGGTCCCCACTCGGCGACGAGCTGTGTTTCCTACCCTGGTTCGCCTTGCCGAGGCTCCTGGACGGCGGCCTCGGCAGGGAGGGTGCTGTGAGCTGAGCGCCGGTTGCGCTTCTGCGCAAAGGGGACCCACTCTTGGCTTGTGCAAAGGGATGTCCCCGCCGCCTTTCTCTCCCCCCCGCCCCAGGGAGGCAGGAGGGCAGGCCGGGGGTGGGAGTAGGGGGTAAGGAGAGGCGGCAATGGCCAGCTGGCCAGCTGACTGGCCACCGGCAGGCACTCCCTTTTGCCGGGGGAGGCTGAGCCCCCCCCGGGGAAATTTCGGGGGAGGCTCGAGCCCTCGAGCCCCCCCGTAGTTGACGCCCATGCTTAGAAAAGCAAGGTTCTTGAAGCATCTTGTAAGAGATGTGGATTGACTGGTATATCCTCTTGCAGAGGATGGGTGGGTGGGTTCAGCAGGATCAAATACAAAGGAACACAGGCCATGGGATCTTTTTAATAGTTCTACAGAAAAGCTGTATCCAGTACATGGATCTTTTCTTGTACATGTTTGTCAAGCTGCTTGTATTCTCTTCCTACCCAATCGTTAAAAGTATAGGAGCCGTATTATTCATTGCATGGGATCCTTCAGGGGTTATTGTGTCTGGATATGAAATGTCCAGGTTCAAATCATTGCTCAACTCTGCTGAAGGGTCTCTTTTCCATGAAAAGAGAGTATGATTCAAAAGTAGCAAGTAAATGAATAATGCAAGAAATTCTGGAACGTGCATTGTTTGGCTGATCAGAGAAAAGAATCAGGTCCCTTTAATAATTGTACGGTTTCAAACAGGAATTAAAAACAAAAGGCTTTAGACCTTTTGCTTGCTTGCCTTAATACCTTTTCAGCAAGCTGCGTGATAATTGTCATTGACATTATAATACAACATTTAATAAATGGAGCTGGATTCCTATTAAGTAGAAGAAATCTTTCTGTGTACTTTTGGTGTCTAAAATTACTGCACTAATCTGTTGTATCAATGAGCTCAACTAATTTCATTAAGTAAGCATTTAGTCTATTCCGTCTTAGATTTCTAAAAGAATTGTCTGATTTCTTTTTCTTCTCATTGTTTCCCATCTGTTGTGTAGGATGCAGATGAACAAATGGGTATTTTTTTGTTCTTAATAGCTTTCCTACCTTGTAAATGATTGTTTGTTGAATGACTTTTTTTAAAAAAAGAATTATATGGCAAATTAAGGGAAAATACCACATGGTGATTCAGTTAGGTGGGGACTATAAATTTACTGCAGCTGGAACACAAATTAATTTCAGAGCTCAGATGCCCTTCGTCTCTCGGCTACATTGAACCATGTACCATGTTTATTTAGGTCAGTTGCTTGTAATATACTCGGAGGCTGTATGTGCCTCTAAAGGTCTTTGAAGGAGTTATATTTAAAGTACAATACTTGGTTGATTTGGCACATAGCTATTCATCACAGTTACCGGAATTTTCTCTCTGTGTTGGACTCCTTCCTCTTAATTTATATAGACACACATGAAAAGGAGTTCATTTCAGATTAAATGCACAGATTCCACTTCAGTGAAAAATAGCCTTGGGTTCAAGTGCTTCATTGAAGTGTAGGATTGAACCTAGACATTGTAATTTTACTAAAGCTTCATCAGGCAATTTAAAAGAGGTGGGTTTTTTTTTCCATATTTACTGCTAGCAGTTTTTGCACCATGTCCCTAGAAACCTGCATGCCTCTTGACCGTTCTTACCTGCAGAATATGGGCCATTATTTTGGACTTGCATCTGTGTATGAAGTCCCTTTCTGAACTACCTAGCATGTTTGCAAGTGCTAAATGCCTCTGGAGAGTTCCCGAGTTCCCAAGTTTTGCTGTTTTTCATGTTTAACAAATGTATTATAAATAGAAGACTTCCAGTTCCATTAAATTTTTGATCAGGATCGGATGGAGTTGTGAAGTGGTTAGAAAGTCATACCCATGGACACCCAGACTCTGAGCCTCACTCTGGGCTAGTAGTCTGACTAATGTAATCAGTCAAAGAAGCTTGTTCGGTGGGTACATGAGAGAGGGCTTTTTCAGTGGTAGTCCCGCAGTTGTGGAACAGCATTGCCAGGGAGTTGCTCCTGGCTCAGTCACTTTCAGACTTTAGGAGGCAGAGCAATTCCCCTTCCCCTCAGTTCCATGGTATATCTTGCACAAGAACAAAAAAACCCCTCAAACCTTTCAATGCTAAGAATATTACCCAATGTCCTGACACACCGTAGAGGTGTTCCCCCATTTCTAAGGCATGCTTAATACAAACATATATCTTGTTCCAAGGAATACGTCTTCAAGGCAATATGAACCATTTCCAGCTACAAACAGCTGGGCAACCCCTAAGTATCTGTTATGGTAAGCACTAGTCAACTCCTGAGGGTTGGCTAAGGATAAGCATTAGCCAGCTCTATGCATACAGCATGCTCAGTCCTCATTTTAAGAGAGAAAAGCCAATTAACCATCAATTGGGATGCTTTTAAGGCAAGGATTTATTCATCTTTCATGTGGTATATCTTCAGCAGCTGATATTCAGAAAGATGCTGCCTTTGAACATGAAAAATTCCTTTAGCTTTACCACCTTATAAGAAGGTTTTTCATTGGTGGAGTTGGAGTGGAGCAGATTGGAAGGACTTTGGGAGAGTGGAACCATGAGAAGGTGTTTTGGGAATAATTTAGCTGAGGTGATGGGATTTATAGCATCCTTGACTTTTAGTGGTGGCAGCATTATTCAACCGTTCCTTATGAATTATACCACCTTATCAAGGTGGCCTGATGTAAAGGAAGACAGGGCTGCAGTGTAAAGATTTTGATTTTCTTTTGAGTCTTTACTTTTGCATCAGTTTCTCTTTTGTCATGTGTGATTCTGTTAATTGAAATTAATGCACTTTTAACAATATTTTGTGACAGTTGCACATAAATGAGACATAATGTAAAAAATGGTGTATACTAGGGATGAGCACGAACCAGAAAATTCTGGTTCAATTCAGGGTTCAAGCTGTATCCAAACTGAACCTCCAACTGAGCCTAAATGCTCAAACTGAAATGGCCAGGAAATGGCCATCTGTTTCGCTTTCTCCTGCTTTGAAGTGGGGGGTGAGTGAAACCTAGGGGTTTAATGGCTTGCAGCCATTCAAACCTAACAGCTGATGGGCACACCAGCCCTGCTGTTAGGCTGAAGTGGATGCAAGCCATTTCAGTGATCCCTCTCGCTTCCCACCACAAGCCACACAAACCTCCCAATAACCAAATGGAGGGTCATGGGAGGGTCAATGAGGTGAGATGGCATGAACCTCAGTTCACAAAACCGCGAGCCGGGCAATTTCGTCACAAAATTAGGTTTATGACAAGTTTTGCGCCCATCCCTAGTGTATACATATAAATGGCTTTAATGGCACAAAGTTATCAAAAGCAATGAAAATCAGACAAACCAAAACCAATATATTTTTTTAAAAAAAAGTTAAAATTAAAGTTACAATAACCATAACAATATACATAGCAGCGACAAATATACATTTCAGAATATATCTAAGAAACAAACAGTAGAAAAACACTCTTACAACTACAGAATTTACCATTGTGAAACCAAAACCAATAACGATAACATGTGAAATTTAAAAAAATGAAAATTATCTTGTGGTAATTTACATATCAACATGCATTTAATGGATCTTTGGGGAATTAATCACATCACAAAGCTGGCTGGCTGGGAAGCTGTGATCTAGGAGGGCACTGCACTTTCAACCTTTGGCAGGGTGCAGGCATCACTTGCTGACTTGCTTAAGAGTCTGGGGGTTATACTGAACCCAGCATTATTGCTGGAGAAGCAAGTTTATTCAGTTGTGAAAAATACTTCTTTCCATTTTCACTTAGTTTCCTGCCATGACCTGGCTGATCTGGCCACATGGATCCATGCCATAGTGACCTCAAGACTAGTCTATTGTAATGCACTCTAAATAGGTCTGCTCCTACAAAGGCAAACTCAGAAATTCAGCTGGTACAGAGCGTGGTAGCTCATTTGCTATCAGAAGCTAACTGGAAGGAGAAGGATATATATTGCAACTGTTCTGCAGTTAGCACATTGGTTGCTGATTAGTCTCAATTCCTGTGGGTTTTTTTTTAACCTATAAAGGTTTTTATGGTCTAGGACTCATATAATATGCATGACTACCTTTATCAATAGGCTGTGCTGAGACAGCTTTCCACATCTGAGTAAAGTCTTCTGAAGGTGCCACCCTACAAAGGGGTAAGATCAACAACTGCCCATACCTGAACATTCTGTGTTGTGGCTCCCCCTTAGGGAACGGCCTGCCTGACAAGATCAGAAAGCCTCCCACACTTTTGCCATCTATATACTAATAGCCAAGTTGCCCCCTCCGTGCGGATATCTAAATCCACACGGAGGGGGCACTTGGGGACAGAGAGATTTTTCTGCACACTTGGGGGACTCCCTAGATGTGCAGAAAAATCTAAAAAGTTTAAAAAATTATATGGGGATATTTAAATCCCCCCCAAAAGTAAAATCATTCCCTGCTCATGTGCAGGGAACACTCTGGCCATTGTGGGGGGAGGCTTGGCAGGCCTAGCCGTTGTGAGCCACTCAGGCCTCGCTGTCACTGGTGTGGGGGGGAGGAGGGAGAAGGCTTGGCAGGGCTCACTGCCACCATTGCCATTGCCACTGGGGAGGGGGAATGAGTGAAGGCTTGGAGGGGCTTGCTGCCACTGCTGGGGAGAGGGATGAGAGAAGGCTTGGTGGGACTTGCTGCCGCTGGTGGGGAGGGTGAGTGGGGGAAGGATTGGCAGGGCTCGCCACTGCCACTGAACAGGAGGGTGGGAGAAGGATTGGGATACTCCCCCTGCAAGTATTGCGGATCCCCCTTCTTGTTCTGTATAATGGGTAAAATGGAACTGTTCAGGAGGGCGTTCTTATAAGGGGAATAGTCCTGTAGTAAAACAGAATTGTTCGGGAGGGCACTTTTAATATCAGGAATAGAACTGTGGTTTAAATGTCTGAACAGATGTAGGCAAGGTTTTTAAAAAACATTTTTTGCATTGACCTCTAATTTCATCATCCAGTTTTATTGTTTTTCCTTAAATTTTATGCTCTTCTTATTGCACTTAAAAATAGTAATATGCCTTGAGTCTCAGTGAAAAAGGCAGACTATAAATAAAGTAAATAAACTCTAGAGCACGACAGAAGACAGGAGGGCCTGGTGTGGTGTGGTCCATGGGGTCACAAAGAGTCGTACTCAACTGTGTGACTGAACAACAACAAAATGTTTAATTCATCACTTCTTGCTGGAAAGATGACTCCTGGTCTAGCTATGCTTTCTTCATCATCTGTTTTAGTGGCAATGAAAATAGTTCTAGGTTTAATCACACATTTCCTTCTATTTAGAATCCAGTAATTAAGTACTGAATTATTTATATTCCAGTTTGATATGGTTCTCTTAGCTTAACCATTAGTACTATTATTCTTTGTAAAGCTTATTTATTCAAAGATAAATTATTGTTTAAGCCTACCATCCTATCCTTGGGATCACACTCCACTGAATTTAGTAGGACTAACTTCACAGTAAATGCAAATGGTATTATGCATGTTTTCTAGACATTCATTTATGCATGTATACTCTTGACTTGGATGGGATAGGCTAGCCCATTCTCATCAGGTCTCAGAAGCTAAGCAGGGTCAGACCTGGCTAGTATTTGAATGGGAGACCTCCTTGGAATACCAGGGTTGTGACATGGATGCAGGCAATGGCAAACTACCTTCAAATGTCTCTTGCCTTGAAAACCCTACGGGGTCACCATAAATCAGCTGTGAGTTGATGGCACTTTCCACTACCATGTTGTGTCCTAGTATGGGAAGATGTACCCAAGAGTTTTAGTGTACCCAAGAGCTTGCACATCATTTCTGATCTTTTGTGGTTGAACAAAATAAACTTTCCCACCATGCCGTGCCAGTTTGCTTTTAAAATGTCCTTTCAGTTTCAAAAGCTGTTTGGTATGCAGTACTGAGGGCAGCTGTTAGCTGGAAAACAGCCCTGTTCATTACGCACAGCTTCTTGTATGACTGTATGAATTGTACCTAAAGTATATGTCTGCAGACTGTTGAGAAACTTTGCAAAATTCTCCATTTAATTCTGCTATGTAAAATTAATAAACAGGGATGTTTAACTATAGACCTGTGCTAACTCTGCTTTGTTTAGTTTTAACCAGAGCTCAGCAGCACACCACAGGAGATTCACAAAGTCAATGCTGTCCAATTCTGTGTTGTGATAACTAGTTGTCTTTGGCTGGTGTAAATGGGGACCATTTCACTCATCAGGGTGCTATGCAGATGCAAAGTGGAGCAACTCCATGCGTATTAAAATACAAATACTACCAAAACTTCAAACAGATTCTGAAGGGATTAGCAAAATGAGTTTGAATAAAATGTTTGGTACTTCACATATGCAAAACACTTATAGATAGGAATAACAGGAATTTGTCCAACCATAACAAATTGTTAGCCCTGTATATTGCCTATTGGCCTGGAAGGTGCCTGAACGATCTGGACAGCAAGTGAGCCGAGGTGATGTTGTGGTCGACTCCAACATTTATCCCTCTATACGGATGTTGCTGGCCCCACAGTCGCTCCCACCAATAGCGGTTGAAATGGACACACTACAGAGTGGGACAGGAACATCTGCTGTCATAACGGACTCCCTTCAGACACCAAAGAACGGAAGTGTTTTTCTTGATAGGGATAGGTTACTCAATCAGATTATTGAATTGGATTGACTAAGAAATGGGCCAACATCTGACAAACTTAAGATACTTTCCTGGAATATTGCCGGCTGGAAAAATAAATTGGGGGACTCCAATTTTAGTGAATTCCTTAGTATGTTTGATATAATTTTACTCCAGGAAACCTGGGTCCGTGAGGAGTTTTTTTAAGAAGGTTTTAATATTCGCATTGTACCTGCTTTTAAATCTGAGCGTTTTGGAAGATATCAGGCAGGCCTTGTGATGGCATGGTCAAGTAAAGCTAATATTGAGGTTTATCCCTTTCTGGATTGTAAACAGTTAGCCCAAGCATTTATCGTTAAATGTCCCGGGAGAACACTAGTTATAATTAATGTATATATGCCACCTTCTGCGGGTAAAGCGGTGATGGTACAGCATTGGGAGAGTCTTTATGAATTATTAGAAGTTTAGGAAAAGCAGGAACCATCCAGGGAAGTAGTCCTGGTTGGTGACTTTAATGCAAGAATAGGGCAGAATGGTCTGGTACTAGTGGATAAACTAGGCATTGACCCAGAGTTTCTATCGCCTAATTGTTTAATTAATTTAAGACTCTCTAAAGACCCGCATATCAATGATGCTGGAATACAGCTGGCCCATCTTGCCTTGAGGTTTAATCTAGTCATTTTAAATGGTCTCCCCCCTTTTGATTCACCTGGCGAGTATACCTTTGCTTCTGCACGAGGTTGTAGTGTAATAGATTACATGCTGTTATCTTCGCCACTCCAGGAGGAGGTGAGCGCTTTTTCAATCTTAGGACGTTCTGAGAGTGATCATTTTTCCTCTGGTTTTGCTCCTCAATATTCTCTCCACCTCTAGGGAACAGAACCGCCAAGGTTTGAGGGTAGGGGAAGAGGGTAAAAGTCTACCCAGGTGCAGATGGTCCGATAGAGTTGCCCAAAAAGTTAGTGATGCTTTGACCTCGCAGAGATTGAACGAGTTTATATTTCAGTCCAAGGTTATGAAGAGGACTCCAGATCTGATCCTGGCTTATGAAGGAGTTATCAAACAGCTTGTAGATGTGATGTTATCAGGACAGGATCAGGCTTGAAATGGAAAGAGGCAGAAGAAGTTCACTTGGTTCGATGGAGAGTGCCTTGAAGCAAAGGCTTATGTATGATCTATGTATCAGGTGTACAGAAGTTCTTGTTGTGATCATCTCCCAGCAGTATATTTTGAAGCCAGAGCATCCTTGAGTAAATTGTTTAGAGAAAAAAAGAAAGTCGCCCTTCGGGAACATTGGGAGCCCCTATTGCAAGCCACAATTAGTAATGATGCAAGGAAATTTTGGATGGTGATTTCAGAGGCTCTAGGTAGGAATAGCACTGTGAATTCTCCAATTACCATCAAAACCTGGTATGAACATTTTCAGAAAATCTTTTCGGTAGATGGAAGGAGTGAAATTGAGAATCTGGAGTTTAGTCTAGGGGATTGTCCCGAGTGGCTGCCGGTGCAGGAGGAGGAGATTGTCACGTTAATTGCTCAAATTAAGGCCAGTAAGGCGCCGGGACCAGATGCAATTCCCCCGGAGGCCATTAAAGTGATTCCATAATGGTGGGCACCCTTCCTAGTAGTTTTATTTACAGCCATAGATAGGACAGGTATAATACCGAAAGCATGGACAAATGCTATTATAGTACCAATTTTTTAAAAAGAGGACTGTAGATCACCCAGCAATTATAGGCCCATTAGCCTACTTTCTATATTAGGGAAACTCTATGCAAGCCATTTGGCGTCCAAACTTAAGGATTGGATGGCGGAACAAAAAATTTTAGGATTAGAACAAGCAGGATTCTGTCAGGGGAACACAACTTTGGATCATTGTATTGTGTTAGTCACTTAGTGAGTAAATATAAAAAAGGGAAAGGGTCCAAGTTGTATTCTGCCTTCCTTGATTTGAAGAGCGCCTTTGATACTGTTTCAAGAGAGCTTTTATGGAAGAAGTTAGACTGCTGGGAATTGATAACGAGATTGCTTCTGTTGATTAGGAAATTATACACAGATACCACTTGTCAAGTAGGAGGCTCTAGGGATGGTGATTTAACCCCAAAATTTCCATCAATATAGGGGTCAAGCAGGGTTGTGTATTGGCTCCCCTACTTTTTAATCTCTTTCTGAATGATCTGGCCAGGGGGCTAGAGGGGATTGATGGACACAGCCCAATTTTGGGCTCACGCCTGGTGCCCTTGCTAGTCCCAAGTAAACAGGCTATGCACACACACACACACAGTATTAGGGCTAAAGATGGGGCCAGCACACCTATTTCCATTTTATAGGCACCACAAAAGGGCTTGCAGAGGGGCTCTCCCCCGTCATCAATTCTGATAGCAAATAAATGCCTCCTCCTGTGCTGAGCCCCACCGTCTGCAGCTCTTCTCTCATCTCCCAAAGCTACAGAAATCCCCAGAGGTTGGTGCAGAGCGGTGGAGCCAGAGACTTGCTGCAAGCCAGCACTTAACTGATTTCCAGAACAAAGTTTGAGTCCAGCGGCACCTTTAAGACCCACAAAGTTTAACTGTAGGTAGCCTTTCATGGGGATGCACAGTGAACTGACCGCAAGCTTCTGTGCTGGATGTTTTCCTTTCGTTTCCCCACAAGCCCTTTCAATTGCAAAGCTGCTTCTTGTTTAACACCAGCTAATTAGTTATCCTGGCCCACCGCCTCTTGGGACTCCCAAATTGGGAGTTGTAGTTCTAATTCCCTTTGCTATGGTTGCAGTAAAGCCAGCAGAGAACTACAACTCCCGAAGTGCAATGCTCTGTGGGTGGGAGTGAGGCAATACAAGGAGGGAATGCAGCCAGTGGGCAAGGACGCCATTTTGAGTGGCAGTTCTTGCAGCCAATTGATTTTGGCTCCCCATGGAATCTTACCGCTTTGAAAACAGCTTTATATATAAGAGAGATTCTAATTTGTTTTTTTTAATCTTGTTCTTTTGCTGTTGGTATGTATTACTTTTGGTAACAAGAAATTATCTATATTATATAAAATCTCTTTTCACTAAATCCATGTGGATTTGTGGTTTTCTATGTCTCACTTAAACATCCCTTGGTTCATACTAGCCAGAGAATTAAGGTCAGATTAGGACATACGATTCAAAAGCAAGTCTTCATTCTCAGGATTTTACTTCATGCTCAGTATAAATGGGTTGCTGACAAGAAAGAGGAAGTTATGAAATTATTTTAGAATCTTTTCTGAGTATCTTAAGGAGCTGTCTCATTAATTACTAGGTGAGCTGTCTTTCCCAGTGATAGTGGTAGTGGGAAAAGTAGTTGGGTAAGTAGAGAAGACAATTTCCTCATCAAGAACCGGGTGCTTGGCCAGATGGCTAAATTCCTTACTTGAATAAAATAGGGATACTTGTAGAAACCATTGAACATGAACACATGAAGCTGACTCACATTGAATCAGACCCTTGGTGGGTCAAGGTCAGTATAATCTACTCTGGCTGGCAGTGGGTCTTCAGGGTCTCAGCTGGAGGTCTTTTATGTCATATCACCCTGAGACCTTCTGCAGGCAAAACAGATGCTGAACCATGGCCCTTCCACAAGCATCTCTCCCCTTTGAGAACCCTCCTTGTTTATAATCACTACAGGGAGATTTTGGAGGAATCATTTGTTAAGTGTCGTCATGATATTTTATTGGTCTTTTTAGTATAAGATGGACAGTCCCTATTTTTACACAAAAAAAAATCCTTGTTGCAGAAAGTATCAGTGTGAGACATCACAATGACATTTTTAGAAGAAGAAGAGGAGGAGAAGAAGGAGGAGGAGATTGGATTTATATCCCGCCTTTCACTCACTTGGAGTCTCAGAGCAGCTTACAAACTCCTTCCCCTTCCCCTCCCCACAACAGACATCCAGTGAGGTAGGTGGGGCTGAGAGAATTCTGAGACAGCTGTACATCAGAGAACACTTGGTACAGAGGTATGGCTTGCCCAAGGTCATCCAGCAGGTGCAAGTGGAGGAGTGGGGAATCAAACCTGGTTCTCCCAGATTAGAGTCCGCACACTTAACCACTACACCAAACTGGCTCTCCATGAATAGGATGAATAAAAAGTAAAGGTTTCCCTTGCTCGAAAGCCAGTCAGATCTGACTCTGGGGGGCGGTGCTCATCTCCATTTCCAAGTGAAAAAGCCAGCGTTGTCCAAAGATGTTTCCGTGGTCATGTGGCCGCCATGACTAGACACTGAGGTGCACGGAATGCTGTTACCTTTCCACCAAAGTGGTACCTATTTATCTACTTGCAATTTCTTGCTTTTGAACTGCTAGGTTGGCAGGAGCTGAGACCAGAGACAGGAGCTCATTGCTACCCCAGCAGGAATAACGAGACAGACAACAGTTTGGAATCAAACAAGGGCCACTTTATTAACTATTTAAACAGAACATGCAGCAACGGGCAGACTAAGCAAGCTCTGGAACAGGCAAGGCAGGCATCACTCCCAGACACAACCTCCTTGCCCTTGAAATGGGCGGGTAACCTAGCTCTAGTCTTGAGCCAGTCAGATTCTGGCTCGTAACCGGCAGCCCAGCATACTGGTACCCCCCCAGGGGCGCCTACTCCTGTGGCTGCACAGACCTTCAGGGAGGAGCCTAGACTGAGAGGTTCCCAGAGGTGATCACCATTCACCTCCCCAGACCGCAAGGCCCTAGGGTGGTTCCTGATGACCTCCTGTTCCCAATCGGGATATGCCGTGAGGCACTCACCAGTTCAATTTTCTTGCTTGCATAAACCTGCAAAGTGACCAATCTACTTAATACCCGACCACCATCTATGCCCGTAATCACCGACAGCAGTGTAAGGTAGGCAAAAAAAACACCCCATCCCCAAGCCAAACAAGGAGGAGGTGCAAAATTCCTACCCGGCCCCAATTGGCAACCAGCGAAAGTCTACACTGCAACCAGGACGGGCGAGTGGGCGAGCACGCCAACGAACTGGGAAGGCGGGAGCGGGGCAACGGCTCTCAGCGAGCAAGCCCCGCCCACAACGAGATGCACAAAACATGCTCCTTGTTGCTGCCTCACATCCTGCGAGGCGGCAAACCGGCTCCCACGCGCCACGGCATTGCCAGGCAACCGGAAGCCCACTCTGTCACATGGCACTCGGGTCTCCAACTGCCAAACTACCGATCTTCCGGTCTGCAGTTAATAAATGTCCACAAAACTAAGAGGAGTAACAGTTGATAGATGTCCAAAAAAAACAGTTGCTAAGAGGTGTGGCGACGGACCGCCCAGGTTCCCATCCATTTCCTTTCAGGACTTCGTCAGGCCACCTCCAGTGATGGAGCACCAAGCTCTACATATTCTATTATTCAAGCCGGTTGGAATAGATACAGACTGATGTATACAGTCAGGAGAAATTTATCTATCAACTGTTACTCCTCTTAGTTTTGTGGACATGTATTAACTGTTAGGACATGTATTAACTGTTAGGAATGTGTTGAACTGTAGTTGAACTGTAGTTGACTATTTACATTGGTGTCTTTGAAATGGATCTGAATGGTATTTAGAGTACTGTTTTGAACCAGGTGTCAAGTATTTTCAGGTACAGTGTTACAGTTTTGGACTGTGTTGTTATATGCACAACATCCAGGTTGTGGCTGGAGAGCTCTTGGGATTACAACTGATCTCCAGGCAACATGAATCAGTTTACTGGGAGCAAATGGCTGGTTTGGAAGGTGGACTCTATGGCATTATACCCCATTGAGGTCCTTCCCCTCCCCAAACCGTGCCATCCTCTGGCTCTGCCCTGGAATTATCCTGGTATTTCCTAACCCAGAGCTGGCAACCCTAGCACCAGAACACTGATTCTTAAAAACAGAAGAATAGCTATGTTAGCCAAGTGTTGCAAAATTAAGCCGAAGTCCAGTGTCATTTTAAAGACCAGCCAGTTATTCAAGCATAAACCTTCTTGAGTCAGAGCTTACTTCATGATATCTGGAATAAATTTTGTTAGACTTTAAGATGCCATTGGGCTTTGGTATAATTTTCCCATAAAAACTTTAAAAAAAAAATGTTGAGATTTGAGAGTTTTTCAGAGTTTGGTGTGACGAACTCAGGGATTGTAAAGATTATTTCCCCATTCTCCTTTCAATGCTTTCTGTACGTACAGTCCTCTGGATTTTTTTAATAAAAAAACATCTTTGAAGGATTGTTTACTTGACTCTGTTTGGACTGTGATTAGTGTCCGTAGTTTGGACAAAAATAGTCTTAAATGAGACCATATTCTTCACACGAGTCAATGTAGAATGTGTTACTCTATGAGTCAATGTAGAATACTCAGTAAAAAGTAAGCCCTTTCTGTATGTGTCTGGCAACTGATTGTAACTGATTGTAACTGATTGTAACTGGCAACCCCATACCAAAATTGCTTAATTGTTTCTTATGAGGGGTTCCAAATTATATAATAAAGTTTATGCTTGTAATTGCCTGTTTATAGCATCTATTTTATTCTGTCCCTACACTATTAAAAAAGGAAACTAGTAAATTTATTGTTTAGGCTATTTCTGGCTTTACTAGCAACTTGCTGTATATCAGGATAAGCGTGCCCTGAAAGAATGACAACGTGCATAGAGCTGGGCTACTACACTGAGTGCTAATCACACTGCAATCAGCAGAACTTTAACTATGTGAATGGATTGATTTTAATAAGGTTAACATCTGTCACTTTCCAATATGCTTAGCATTAAGACCGTACATTTCAAGGTCTTATTGTCAGGATTAAGATTGGAGGTGACAGATAAACACCGTAAGAAATGTCAGCATCTCTGGCATATGTTGCAAGTAAAGAAAAGTCCATAAATAAAGGTATTTATTTCTGCATATATAAATACATAATCCAGATACTGAAAGGCAGTAGATTTTTATAGGATACTATGGGTGCAATCATACGCACCCATTTGCGACACAAGAAGGACGATTCCCCGCCGGTTCAAAGTGGCATGATCCCACAAGCACATCTCGGAAGCGTCCTGCAGTCCTCGTGTCAAACTGTCGCAAACCACTTTGAGCCGGCGGGGAATCGGCTTATTTAGCTACCAGTGAAAAGGCAGTCTCAAATGGTTTGTGACGGCCCAGAACCGGCCTTTCCCTGTGTGATCATGCTAGGGCAAACAAGAGGCATCGGGGAGCAGGGTTTTTTGGTCTTCCCCCTCGTCCCGGTATGTGCATCATTGGACAACCCCGAGGGTGGAGAGGCAAGTCATCGATCCCTTGTAGAAGTGAAGAAGTGCACTGAAAATGGCTGGGGGGAAAAAAACCCGCCCGCGGCTGCGTGTAATCACGCAGCAGTGGTTTGCCCTCACAAGTCCATGGACCTGTGTGATCCTGCAAAAGTGGTGCAAATTGCGCTGGTGCAAATTTGTGTCGATTCCTGTCCGGCTTATCTTGCTCATGTGGACGGGGCCTTTAACTTTCATAGCAGTTCTGCAGGGTTACCTAGCTAAGCATTCCCTAATAGCAAAATTACCACTTTTTTTTTTTTTAAGGAACAGTGTTTGGATTTGTCAGAGTACCACAGAGATTTTTGTCTGCAGTGGTATAAAAGCTTCACTTGTAGCATTGGCTTGGGAATAAAATAGTATCATTCACTTGCAGCTTCAGAAACTAGTTTCAGAAGGGTCCATAACAAATGATCTTGAAAGCCATGTGTATCCATGGACCATGATGCTGTAAATGCAAATTGGTATTGATCTCAAAATTTATTTCTTGACCATGTTTTATTTTGTGTTTTATGTCCTAAATTGTACAGAATTCTTTGTACCGGTCTTCTTGGTTTGTATGTTTTCTCAAAATCTATTTATTGTTGGACATGAGCTACTTGGAACACATCACTGTTCATGGGAATGTAGGAAGCTCCTATAATAGGAGGGACTTTTAATTTGTGTTTAAAATTATAGTAATTCAGAGCTCTTTCAAAAATAGACTTTGGGTGCACTTTACTGAATACTTCCTTTTGTGGTACAGCAAGTACAATTTGAAATAATGTACAAATTGTTTCCATCAGTTAAATAAAGAATCAGTAGGTTTAATCAAATATGTTTTGAACTGATTTGGAAGTCGTTTCTATCAAATAAATAATCCACAGGCTTGCTGTTTGGCCTGATTGAAAAATAACTGCATTGTCTATTTCTTTTCTTTTCTTTTTTGCATTTGGCAAATCTGCCAAGAGGAGGGACTGCAGGGAAAAAAATGGGGGGAGGGGCAAATCAGCTGGAGGGCTCCTGAAGCTGTATTCATGGAATACATTTAAAAAATTTAATGCAGTTCTGACTGCAGCCACTAGGAGAACATGGAAGGCAGAGTACAGTTAAGAGCTCAAGCTTTCTTCAATGTTTACTGTGAGGCTGAAAGTAACCCTTGCTTCTCAAATCCTGCTAAACCCATCAGCCAAACCACACTGGAGCAAGGCAAGATCAGCCATCACAAACTAGCACCCATGCCAGGATGCAGCCTCCTGACAAGGTCAATATCTCTAGCAATCTATGGTTTCCTTTTTACTTTAATTAGTAAGTGGTAACACAAGAAAAGAAAAGAAAAACTTTCCCACACTTTTCTCCTCCTTTGTTTTACTCTCTTTTTTCATGATCTGTCATTCGTCTATTCCACTTCCTCCCCCCCCCCCCCCCCCATTTTTCTGTCTCAATTCTTTCTCATCCATCCTGGTTTGCAACTTAAGAACTTATTTAATAGTACTACACCAGCAAATTTTAATTTTATGAATGGGGGAGGGGAGTTAATTTTTTCCCCATAATTTATCAAAGCAGTAAAAGGATGCTTCCCCCCTCCACCCTTTACACGCATGATAATGAATGTTAATCTGCCCCAGTGGTAACAAATGAGGACGAGAAGTTAGAGTTTATTCTATTATCTGTTTGCTTGTTTGTTTTTATCTCACATTTCTCCCTGAGAGGGACCCACAACATTCTCCTCTCCTCCATTTTATCATCACAACAACTCTGTAAGCCTGAGAGTGTATAATGGTCCAAGGTCACCCAGCAAGCTTCTGTGGCAGAGTGGGGTTTCCCAGATCCTAGTCCAGCACTTTAACCACAAAACAAGCTTATTTTAGCTTCCATTGCAAAGAGCATGGAGGTGGGGGTGGTCTGGATATTACCTGGCCTAGGATTTTCCAATTCGTTTCCATTTTGGACCTGGAACTCCCATGATCATTCTAAAGCCGGTAGCCAATTTTGAGATCCCTGGTTTTATTTTCTAATGTGTTATGCCTGCCACAAATGGACAGACTGATGGACATACCAATCCTTCTATTATTATAAATGCATGGTAACAGTTAGCTAAATGATTTGTTTCATTATGATATTTGGTTTGGATCAGGGTCATATGCGGAGGCCTGGATGGAATCTTTGTCTGGGAGTGTATAGTTGCTCTCTGCAACCCTGACATTCGGACAGATGTGTTGAGTACTACTACTAACAACCTTCAAGCTGCTCAAAACAGAATCTAACGATAAGGAATATGATCTACATGATGCTCCCTTATGTTTGCTCAGTTGGCAGACAGTTACATTTTCAATAGATGGGAACTTTTGGCTTTTTAATTCCTATGTCAAGGATACGTTACAAATTGCAGATGATGGCAATACACACTATAGTGTTGTGCGTGTGTGTTACGTGTCCCAGGAATGTGCTTTTTTGATGCCACTTTCTGTCAATGATTGGGGGAATCTGAATTAGCATTCAAGTGTGTGGGGATCAAATTCATTATCTAATTCTGGTTTGCAAACTTCTCACAATTATATTAGTTCTGTCTTATATTTAGCTCCAGTGAAACACCTCTAGAATTAATTATCTTCTGTCCGAATAGTACATGTTGAATCTGTGCTTCCTTAATAAACCAATGGGCACTGTTCACATTTCAATAAAACTATTTCATTAATTTGGAGATGGACATCTGCTCACAATTGAATTAACTTATTAAAATTGTGTTGCACTTTAAATATCACATACCATTTATTTGATTGCTACACGTAGGCCCCCTCCGTAACCATTCCCTGCAAGGTAGCCACAATTATATGTCCAGTCTCTATGCAAAGACAGCACAAGCTTTCTCTTTGGGCTGCATTTCATTTCTTGTGTGCTTTTGATTCTCACCAATGCAACACTGGATGATATTTCAAAACTCAACCCCATAAAAGGAAGGTAACAACAGCAATTATTATGTATGTGATAATCTTCATGCATGGGAAAAAATTACTGTGATTTACCTGTCGTGCTGTTGGCTGTGATCCAGCGAGCCTTGGAGGAGCCCTGAGCTCACTGTGTGGCTTCTGAGTCAAAGTGTTTTTTTTTTTCTATCAGCATCTCTGTATGCTGCTTGAGAAACCATTTTTGAAACTCAGGGGAGCTTCAAAAATAATTTGCAATGCAGAGCAAGGAGCTGCTGTCGGGGAGGGAGGACAGAGCAGCTCAGTGTGTCCATGCCCAAAGGGGCTCTCTAGAGTCTGCATTGGCTGGAGAGATAATAACACATCTGTACCATGACATTATGTTGCCAACTTGGATATTTATGTGAGAACTGTACTGAGCTTTTCCTGCTCACTCTGTTTTGCAAGTTTTTTTTTTTTAAGCTGGCACCAAATGTGTAATTTTTTAAAAAGTCAGTTTTCCAAACTTTTTAATCAATCCGTTGCGGGGGGAGGGTTGTTCCAAGCTATATTCTGTTTTAAAACTGCGGACACTGAATACTTGGCACATGCTTTGCTTTTGGGTATTCACTATCAATATTCTATGTTTAACTATTTAACATTTAATGAATTAGACCTATGACGCAAAGCCTGGAATTAAGTGTAAGCAGGGCTATTTTTGGGCAGGAACGCTCAAAAATTCCGGCTGGCTTCCGAGTTGGCCATACCTACAGGCCCCCCCCCCAGGTTCCCTAGGTGCCTCGCAAGCTGTGGGGCGCCTGGGGAAGCCAAGCTGATCCAGGGAGGGAAGGCAGTTTAAATTCCCTCCCCCCCTCGGGTTCCCCAGACACCCCACAAGCCACGGGGCACCTGGGGAAGCCAACCCTGGAAGGGAGCTGCGCTGTCAGGGGTGTGGCCAAATATGCTAATGAGTTTCTGCTGTTGGATGTGGCCTATTATGCTAACGAGTTCAATGCTGGGTGTAAGCATTGAACAATAAAAAAGAAAGTACAAAGACCAAAAAAAAAACCTGTTAAAATTAGTGATAGTTGTTGGTTTTTTAAAGTTTTGTATAGTAAAGTTTAGGAATTCAAAAGCAGATCACCCCTGAACCCAAACCTGGATTTGGATCAATCCAGCATAAGGATTCTGGATTGGTGCTGAGATTGAGTATCCTCCAAGTTTATACTCAAGTATAAACTTGAGTAAGGATTATGCAAAAAAACCCTGGACAAGCAGACATAGAAGACATCTTCCCTACCGTCATTAACTTGCACTCCTTTAGACTATCAGAAATACAATTACTTAATCATCATTAGCAGAAGTCATGCAGGTATTTGGAGTTGACCCCATGCAAAAAGGGGGAGGGAAGGTGGCGTGATATAGCCCGATCTCATCCGATCTCAGAAGCTAAGCAGGGTCAATACTTGACTGGGAGACCACCAAGGAGACTGCAGATGATGACAATCCCCCTCCGCTTTTCATTTACCTTGAAAGCCACTTGCTGGGATTGCCATAAATTGGTTGCAACCTGACAGCACTTAAATACACTAGGGAAGATCAGTCACAAAGGGAAAGGAAACCGGAGGGAAAATCTTGCCTCTGAGGGAGGGAAGTGGACAGGGACGTCATAGTTGCAAAAAAGAGGAGGAGGAGATTGGATTTATACCCCGCCCTTCACTACCTGAAGGAGTCTCAGAGTGGCTTACAATCCCTTTCCCTTCCCCTCCCCACAATGGACACCCTATGAGGTAGGTGGGGCTGAGAGAGCTCTCTCAAGAACTGCCCTTGAGAGAACAGCTCTGAAAGAACTTATGACTGACCCAAGGTTACACCATCAACTGCATGTGTAGGAGCAGGGAATCAAACTCGGTTCTCCCAGATTACAGTCCACACTCTAGAGGGAGGAATGAAAGAA
Source organism: Lepidodactylus listeri (assembly GCA_029233225.1). Lineage (NCBI taxonomy): Eukaryota > Metazoa > Chordata > Lepidosauria > Squamata > Gekkonidae > Lepidodactylus > Lepidodactylus listeri. Next base: position 42,265,214 of record JARCFY010000016.1, on the reverse strand, counting down.
ATGTGCAAGCCTCAGAACAATCATATTGTAATGTACCATGAGGAATATGTACAATGGAGCTCGCCATGTGCTCCTGTAATGGCGACCGCCACATGGCGAGAGCACATGGCTCGGCTGAGACCTGAGCTTCGGCCCAGGGGAACAATAACTGGCTGGATTGTAACTGGCCACCAATCTAGTGCCTAGGATCCTTGAGGGGGGCTATGACATGTAACTGCAATCGTAAGGTCCTGTACGGACATTTGGGCGAGGTCAGGGGAGTGGCTCCAAGCAGAATAAAAGAGGGCCCCCGAACCTGGGTGAGGTGTGCTTCATCTGACAGACATTTGGGCGAGGTCAGGGGAGTGGCTCCGAGCGGAATAAAAGAGGGCCCCCAAGCCTGGGTGAGGTGTGCTTCATCTGAATAAAGAGCTCGCTATGAAATCACTGCCACTGGCCTCCCAACTCCAGTACTTTTTACATATACTAGTAAATGACAAAGCATGGTTTGCATTACATACAAACAAAGCCTGAAAAATGTATGAGCTGTGCACCAACGTACTAAAATTTGACACTATCTCTAGGGAATTTACATATCAGAGAAGAAAAAAATGTGTCATGGACAACATCTGTTTTGCAGGACCGGTGTGACATGGTGATAGCCAGCTCATCGGCCTCTGTGAAAATGTACATAGTATGTGGGAGCTTCAATAAACTCCAAGAGCCTTCTTCAGCCAGGAAGCTAAGGTTTTGGCCTCTCAGAAAATCTTCAATAGGATACATGTTCTTCACGTATTTCAAAAACTGATTGGTTTGCACAAATAGGCTTGTCATCACTGCTGTCAAGTCACAGAGGATGATAGCTAGAAACTGCCTCTTCACCTTAAGGCCATATTGTGGTAGCAACATGCATGGACTATTTAATTAACTCTGCTTCCTTGGTACATAACCCCGTCAATGTTGCAGGATGGATCATAGGCTTGATCTATTTTTGCATTTCTGCCTGCCTGTCTACCTACCTACCTATCTAATCTTCCTAGATATTACAATGCATTGCTTTTCAACATTCATAATAATGTGTTCTTCGAGCAAACAGTGCATTTGCACAATGCTGCTGATTTGTTTTTATTGTCTTAATTGTTCAGGGAATAAAAAACAAAATACCACCATACGTAACAAAACCAGAAAAGAGAGTCTGACAAATGACACAATTAGGAATATTGGGTTGTTTTCTTACCAGCCATAATAGCTGTATATTAAAACAATTTGTCTTGTTCCATATTGGATCCAAAATGCTAATGCATTTGAAAAAAAAAATCTTCCAAAATTACCTGTTACCCATTTTTTTAGTCCTACCATTGTAAAGACCATTTCAGAGGCAGTCCTCTGCTATGGAGTGCTTGTTCGTCTGGTGCTGGGAACTTCTCTTCATGCAAGACCAGTGCCTTTCAAAAGACTGAAAAGTGACTTGCATGAGAGGAACAGTTTTCATAGAGGAGGACAGCCTCTGCATTGGATAAAATGAACTGCAGGCAGGCAGAAAGCATAAAATCCAACTCCTAAATCTACCTGAGGCTGAGTAATGTTGCCCCAATGAAAGCTAATCATAGAAAAATTAGCAGTCCTATCAGCTGGATCACCCATGGCCATGTGCATATATATGCTTGACTCAGCAATATTGGTGTGTGGGTGGGTGTGTGGATACATGCTTTTCTTTCTTTTTTTTGCCGTCAGGTCACAGTTGACTTATGGTGACCCCGTAGAGTTTTCAAGGCTAGAGACATTTCAGAGATGGTTTGCTATTGCCTGCCTCTGTATTATGACCCTGGTATTCCTTGGGGAACTCCCGTCCAAATACTAGCCAGAGCCAATCCTGCTTAGCTTCTGAGATCTGACAAGATTGACCTAGTCTAGGCTATCCAAGTCAGGGTCTAATAATTACAACGTAAGGTTCATCATGCCTCCGCAAGAATGTATGCATTCTATTTACTGGTTTGTTTGACTGATTCATAGTCTGTACCCTCTCCTCAACAGAGGACTCAGCATGGTTCAGAACATATACAACTCAGCATTAAAACTTAAAATAGATAAAGCCTATAAATACAAATAAATACAATAAAACAGATTAGATTCAAATCCAAGCAGTCATCACCTCTGGAATAAATCTGGCCAGCTCACCTAGTCTCTTAATTAATTCAGCGTTGCACAAAACAAGGCAGCCTTGCATGCCCTACAAAACCTTAATAGATCCTACAAGGCACGAACCTCCTCAGGGGAGTTGGCTCCAGAGGGCAGGGGCAACCACTGAAAAGGCCCTTGCACAAGTGAACGACAAACAGGCTATTCATGGACCAGGCACCTGCAGCAGGCCCTGTGATGAAGACCAGAGGGGCAAGGGAAGTCATACCAGGAGAGATGGTCCCAAAGGTATGAGGGTTCCAGACTGTTTAGTGTCTTATATTCACTGGGATTTGAAAATGGTACAGCTCTTAGAAGTCATATTCTGAATCTTGAGCAAAGTGTTTACATTTTTTTAGTTCTAATCCTAATAAACATCCTAAAAAGAAACCTGAGAAGCTTTGTTATCCATCACCCGGATGCTATCTTGCCATACCTTCACTGTATTCAGTCATCACAAAAGCAATTTCTGGCATCTCTGTGGTGGATTATCTGTGGGCCTATAGTAATATGATTTCCTTCTTTCTGCTGTCCTTTTCTACTGGCGTGGTATTTATAATTTCCGTGTGTGTGTGTGTGTGTGTGTGTGTGTGCGTGCATGGAAGACCATTTTCATATTTTATTGGAATTTGTATTAAATATTCTGGTTTACTCCTTTATGTCTTTTTAAAAATGACTTTGAGAAGTCTGTGAGAGTTTGCCACTACAGAATTGGTGGCTTCACTTAATCGTAGTAACAGTGGAACCGTTTTGACAGTGGAACCTTTTATTTAAATGTCAGAATTGTAATTCGCGACACTGTGATTTTTTTCAAATCCTTCTTCTGATAGCTTGTCATACCCAAACAATGCTATAGGAACTAGCAAAACTGCTCATTTTAATAGGTGTTTCGCTTACACAATTTAAGACAAATTATAGGGTTTATTCTTTCAGAAATCTTTCCATATAAGTCTCCTTTGCACTCTTTCTCTGATTTCACCATTATTGTCTTTTATTCATTGTCTCTGGGACTCTTCACCCATGTGCCACCCATTAGGAATCTTGTGTGCCACAGAAAGCCTTTTTCTGGAAGTTCAATGAGGGGAAGCCTCCATTTTGAAAACTTCACAGACTATGTTGGAAATGAACTCTAATTAATGATTTTAAAATATCGGGCTTTGACACAACACTCTCTTTTTAATGTGGCTTTCTTTCACAATCCCCAGCTCTTCAAATTGACATGAAGTACTCAAATCTACAACTATTAGCATATGATTTCTGATATTCTGGATGCTGCTTTCTTTTTTAAAGGAAAGGCATTGTTCTTTCAGTATAATGTGCAGTTTACACTATCCATGGCCAGAGTCTGTTATGGTTCTCTGTCTATACATACTTCCTGCATGTAGTATATACATTACCAGATTTCCTCTATTTTTCTCTGTTTTCACAGCACACCTTTTGAATAAGCAGAGCACTTGGAGGCAGTTCAGATGGTTATTGATAGTTTGTTAACTGAACCTCCTCCTGCTAAATCCCAGTAAAAAGAGGGTTTACTTTTGGGTGACTGCGGGTGAAGACAGAAAATACATTCTAAATTTTGGGCAGTAATTTGAAAGCACTTCTACTGCTTTGAAAACCTACATCCTTCTTTGTGTCTTGGGTAGGGTTGTCAGGTTCCCTTGTTGCTCTGGCGGGGGGGATTTGGGAGACATTCTGGGAGTGGATGGGGATGCCCCCAATTATCTTGACCTTGATGGCATAAATCACATTACAGGATAAGCAGGAATATGAACCTGAGATAATATGGCTGATGTCCACTGATGGTGTTGCTAGGATCTATATGAGAGCAAAGTTGGCATCTTGGTTTGTTGCAGGCCTTGGTACCTGAGTCCATGTGACTGTTAAGTAGTTTTTCATTGTGGGTGAGAAATTATGTTAGGCTAGAAGGCTGTCTGTAAGCAAGAAAAGGTTCCCCCCCAGTGCCTGTGTAAGGGAAGTGTCACTATCCAGCATGGGTCATGCTCCTGCTATTATCATTTGCCTGCTAATGTCATTCGGTATCTGAAATCACTCCACTTCCCAATAAGTAGGGCAGATGGGACTCCCACTGATACTTCAAACCAGCTCTCTGATCTCACTCAAATATTATGGTAGTCATTGTGTTTTATTATTTGACTGTATTGCCCTTTTAAATATCCATCAGTTAGTTCTTCAGCTCTGTACTTGATTCATGTCATTGTTCAACTCTTTATTGTTTGGATTTTCTGTTTACTTATTCTTCAATAAAAAGATCAATGTTTTGTTTTGAGCTAAATAAAAAAGGTGCAGGAGGAAGCCGTAATGCCTCAGTTTCCACACTGTCGATGTGAAATGGATGTCTCACTTGGTCCTAAGAAAGCTGCTTTCAGGACTAAAAATGAGTACTTGATTAACTTTCCATATTAATAGGATTTTTTTTAAAAAAAAAATACACTCTGTGCCATTCCTTTCTTATGTGAATTTTAGAGTTTGTCTAGACTTGCTAAAAAGCTGCTCTTTTAAAATATGATATATAATGCTGCTTAGACAGGAACGTCAAACACATTTGAAGTAGCACACCTTTTTGTCAAAGCGGTATGGTTTTCAGATTGACTTATTGATTTAGAAGATGCATCCCAGGTCATTTGAGTTGTTAATTTAAAAAAAAAGTAATTTGTATCATTGGAGCATCAGAAAAAAAGATCGATGTTTTGTTTTGAGCTTCCCCCCCTCTTCAATTACTCTCTCTTGTTAGCATTACCATTGGACATTTATTTCAGCTCCAATAATGTACATTTATTTTCCTGTAAACAGTACAAATTCTGGAAACAAATCAATGTAGATATGCACAGAATACTTTTCAGATGGGTTTGGAGCTGCTTCTTGAATGATGAAACAATTCCTTTAGAAAAAAAGTGTCCTGAGGGAGCATTCAACCTCCAGGTGGGGCCTGGGGATCTCCAGTTTTTACAACTGATCCCCAGCTTACAGAGATCAGCTCCCCTGGAGGAAATGGCTGCTTTGAAGGGTGGACTCTATGGCATTGTACCCTGCTGAGGCCCCTCCCCTCCCCAAACCCCGCCCTCTCCTGGCTCCACTCCCAAAGTCTCCAGATATTTTCCCACCCAGACTTGGCAACCCTAGTATAAACTCTGTTCCATTCAAAAGCATATATTCTTTTAGGGATTTATCTTCTGTTTCATGGTGGTTCAGTATGAGCAGGAAGCTGTAAAGTAGAGCTGTAAGACATCCCCAGAAAAATATGCATCTGAACTGGTTTGTCTAACATATATCACCATTATTAGAAAGCTAATGATTTGCTTTGTGTAGTAATAGTACTATCCCAGATCCTAAATCTAAGGGAAAGGGAGTGAGACTTCAACCACAAATGCCTGCTCAGTAAGACGGATGGCAAACATTGTTTTCTTCTTGGTAATTAGAGCTGACTGATGTGTGGCTGGTATACAGAGTTACTGAATTTTCAGTTTGTGGGCACCCACTTGACCTCTCCTGTTTACTTTTCTCAGTACAGTTCAGTGCTTAAATTCTAGATGAGAGAAGCAGGGTCTCATATCTGTCTGGTAATACCACCCTCTAATCTGGAAAACCTTCTGTCTAATACTTGGTTTGGGGAGATATTTTGTACTACTTAGGAAGCTTACTCAGTGAACAGGGAAATGTATTCAGTGTCTGGGCAAGGTTTTCCCCCCTTAGTACTAAGTATGTTCTCTGGTTGACTATCAAATAAGGAGACATTACTTTTATACTTTCAATTTCTAAGTGTTTCATGTGCATCATTTTGTTATAACTCTTGCAACAGAGCTGAAAGTCAGGTCAGCATTAAATTCCCCTCATTCTGAATACACAGGAAAATGCTGAGAGTGGACTTACTCTGTGTGGTCAGAAAGCCACACGTACCCTAGACACATGTCTTTGTAAATGAGGCCATTGATTTTCCAGTTTGGTCCAAATTCAATTTGGGGAAGCCTGAGCATAAAGAATAAAGTTCCCTTCCTCCACCTTTTTGTCCTGCACTAGGAGGAGGTGTTGCCTTGGGTTTACATCTAGCTTGAGAGGATGTCACACACATAATTGGTAATCAAGGGGTCATTTGACAAAGTTTTTCTTATATAATTTTGAAAAAAAAAAATACCAAGAAATGTATTGAAATGTAGGGAAATCAGAGGGTTTTTTTTTTTTTTGATAAAGCTATCAATGCGCTTAGGTAGTTACAGTAATACCAGGCATTCAACAACAGTACCAGATACTACAGCACCCACATTAAGATACCTGTATTTCAGATACCCACATATGGACACATTTCTGTACAGTCATTAATCCAAAAGGGATCAGGCTAGATCCTTGTGATACTGTGGCAAATGGGGGATTAGGTCACTGCGCGTACACAGCGGGTTTAGAACAGATTCTAGCATAGTCCGCTTCTTTAGATATATCAATCAACTCCTCATTCTCTTTTATTCTTTAAAAAGAATAATTTGTAATCTACTGTTGCACTACACTGTGCTGCTGTTTGTGCCCTTTTGCAACTTTAGTTCTTTTTTTTTTTCTTTTGATGTTATATACCAAAGGATGGTGCTTTAGCAGGATGATAAGATTTTTGGGAAGATATCGCCTGTCTCTGAGCATCTGGAGAGAGAAATTCTGAAATTTTGCAGAACCTCCCTTCCTGTCCCTCCTCTCTTCATTCTACTATGGGGGTGGGAGGTCATGCAGGTCATGGAGTGGGGAGGCCTTGGAGGACAAGTTTCTCTGGCCAGTAATAACATAAGGTTTGTAAGGTTGCCAGCCATTTTTCTGACAGATCACCAATGCTTTTTAAAATATGCTGTTGTGGGACAGGATTGGCACTCTGTAAGTCTTCAACAAGCTATGCCCCTCCTCTTCAATGGCATTTTCAATATTCCAAACTGGGTCTCCGTAAATTAGCTGTGACTTGATGGCACTTTCTGGCACTGCCATTCATTTTGGTGGGAATTGCATGGGGGAGGGGGGAGAGCTTCCTACAGGATTATGTAGGGCAGATCTGAGCTGAATGGTACACAAAATCTGCCCCCTGATGAGAATACCAGAACTTGCTTTACAGTTGGGTTGCCTCTCAACCCCACCCCACCCCCATGCACAGCCCTTGTTCCTATTCCTTAATCCCCTGATTTTGACAATGATTAGTATGTCCTTCATTTTTACTTTGTTAGTCCATGAGATTCACAGATTCATTCCATATATTTGAATTGCACAGACTGGGAGATTGCCTTTAACAGCTTCAGAATATGCAAAAAACCAACAGATGAAGATGTTTTCCCATTCTTCAGGACTGCACTGGGTGAATTTCTGCCTGGTACTACAACAAAATGAAAACAAAAATTTCTCTTTTTGGAAAAAAGGAATTGATCCAAACAGGCTTCAGATTCCTAAAAAGAGGGCGAGAAATGGATTTTTTCCAGGTTTCAGGAAGAAGTTGGGTAAAGAGGACATGTGAAAGTAACCCTGCCCTGTCCCAGTTGATGCCCCCACTTAGCATGGCAAGGCCCCTTGGGTGGGCTGCCCCAGGGGGTTCAACAGGCCATCCCAGAATGGCATGACCCAATGACAGCTGTATCTATATACTAATTGTAAAGTTGGCCAAATCTGAGGATACTTATATCTGGTGACTGGAGCTGTGAACAGGCAAGGCAGATATGGCTACAGACCTGAAAAGAGCCCCAGGTTTGCAGAAAAATCTAAACTCTTAAAAAAAACAACCCAGCATTTTTTTAAAAAACCAAATGATAAAAGGAGCACCTAGGAAACAGAAGCCCCCAGAGCTGTTGCTAGGCAACCGCAGCTTTCCATGCTGGGTTTCTGTAAATAAAAATGGCAGGGGGAGAGGGCAGGGTCCTTTCCAGGGCTGTTTTGGCCTATGATGAAGGACTCATTAGGGTCAGGCCTGACTTGGGTAGCCAGTTTCAGTCTGGAAAATTCCGGGAGATTTTGGGGTGGAGTCTAGAGAGGGAAGGGAGCTCAGCAGGATATGATGCCATAGAGTGTGCCCTCCAACTCACTAATTCTCTACAGGTGGACAGGTCTCTGTAGTCTGGAGATCAATTGTAATTCCAGGAGATCTCCTGGAAGCTGGCACCCTAGGTCTGACAGCAAACACAGGATGACTTGATACCACCTGATTTGCATGACTCAGCCATTGAAAGCCATTGTGGTGTAGCAGTTAGAGCTTCAGACTAGGAGTCAGAGGTTTGGATCTCCATCTTGTTGAAGAAGCTCACTGGGTGATTTTGGGCCAGTCACATACTTTCAGCCTAACCTACCTCACAGAGTTATTGTGAGGCTAAAAAGGAGGAGAGGCAAATAATGTAAGCTGCTTTGGTCCTCACTGTGGAGAAAGGTGGGGCATAAATGAAATAAGTATACAGTACATATAGCTGAAGATTGGAGGCAGATTACAGGAAGCTTGGTAAATAGTTGAGAAGGAGAGAAGGAGGTAGACAAAGGGCAGAAGATATGGGCGTTGCCAGGAGGAGGGAAAGGGGAAGTAATGTGGGGAGGGGTATAACGGGAAAGTTAGATGCCCTCCACAGGTCCTTGAAGTGGGTCTATTCTAGAGGCTGACACCACACAACTGGACCATAGTACTCCTAGGTAGAGGCTGCTGGTGTGGGGAGAGGGAAAACTGAAGATGGGGAGGCAGGTTGGCTGCTGGGTGGGAAGGAGAGAAGGAAGCAGGAAATGGGAATTTCAGGGAAGGGAAAGATGAAATACTGGGGCTGGGTAATGATATGCCTCCCACAAGTCCTTGCGGGTCCCTGCTTCTATTTCCAAATAAGGACAAAAGTGAAAGTTTTTTGGCAAAGGGAGGTGCTTGGAAGCAGTCTTCTTTACCTCATGAAGATGGGATTGTTGGAAACAATCCTCAAGTGACCAGTATTAAATCGTGGGGGGGGGGGGGGGGGGGGAGGCGGAATCTTAGTCATAGATACTAATGAGTGGTTAGGTTTTTATTAGCAGGAAACACAAAATGATCTTTTGGAGTAGACAAAGGCCAACAAAATATCAGCTTGAGAACCATACTGGCTTTGTGCCAGAGGGGAAATTTGCACTGGGGGCTTCCTGGATTGCTGCTCATTCTCTTGGCTGATATACTATGCCAGTTAACTTGATATGAGTACTGATTTTGTAAAAGATGCAGGGTCTGGTCCCTGAAAATTGGTCTATATATTTGAGTAAGGGTTAGTGTCACAAATCATTGACATTCTTATTCTACTGCACTGAGATCCTTCTCATCAATCCAACTTCACAAAGATCATTACTAAATCATGCAGTGCAAATCCGTTCACCAATTGAACAGCCTCACATTTTCAGGGTTATATAATTTATAGAAGTGTTTTTCTCCTGTGTGCGCTGAAGCCACATTTATTTAAAATAGACTTGGGACAAAGCTATAACCGGCATTTTTGTAGTCTTTAAATAGCTTCCATCTCACTTGTGGACATGGTCAGATCCATATTGATTCAGAGGCCAAACTGACTAGACCACACATTCAGTTTTGTGTTGTTTGTGATGTCCCCCTCCTGTGCGCTTAACAAGGTTTTATAAATGGCCACTGTGGAAGACAAGGATGGTGGTTTGATTGAACTTTGGTTTGAACTAACAACTAGCAGTTGTCATTCACCTGCTATTGTCTTTCAGCATCTGAAATCACTCCACTCTCCAAGTTATAAGGACAGATGGACTCACATTCTAGCTGTATCTGAAGAAGTGAGCAGAGAAAGCTCATACCCTGCCTCAAATTTTGTTAGTCTTTAAGGTGCTACTGGACGCTTGTTCTTTTCTACTGCTACAGACAGACTAACACGGCTAGTCGTTTTAATCTATCTCCATAGCTAGGCAGCACATAATGGTCAGTTCCAAAGGTTACACATGGTCTGTATGCGCATGGAAGCTTTCCAGGCTTTACTGCAGCCCTTCAAATCTGCCGAAAAGCTATTTCTGAAGAACTTATCATATCTGGTGTGGTATGAGGGCTTCAAGTAGCAATCAGCAAACCCTCAAAACTTGTACTGAAGTGCCTTCCGTGTGCGTAAGGGGCACTTTATCTGCCATTGTGGAATGGAACCGGAATATTTTTCCAGTCATTTGCAGAAGGTTTTTATGATAAACAATAATAATAGCACAACAGATTATGAGAAAGTAGTTGTCTAATGGAACTGACATTGTAGTTCATTGACCCAGCCTGGCAATAACAAAATCTGTTGTTGTTGCAGGTGTCTTTTGTTTGTGATCCCTGTAGGGAGAGTAAGCATAAACACCATCCCCTGTTGTTTCATTCTGATTTATTTAGAAGTTGGAACAATTTGTTAATCACAGGATATTATTTAATCAGCAGGGCAAATAGTATGTGGGTGTTAAAAAGTATTTCTGAACAACATATAATTGAGCTGGGAGAAGCAAAGCAAAACAAAATCAAAAGAGCTAAACTGGGTGTTTATTATGTGTTAAGCTGCTTATGTGTTAGGGGCTGCTTTCAATGCTCACGGTTTCTGCTATAAAATGTGCAGTGGAGATTGTCATATATGGGAATCATATGTGCATTCATTGTACTCTGTGTATGTGCTCATGTTCTAAAATACTGCAGTAAGCCACAACTTTTTAGTATGAGTTGAATGCATGAAGACAAAGTTGTCGACTGCAGAGGAAAGGACTGGCAAACTATCTCTGCTTCTCACTTGCCTTGAAAGCTCCTTCTGGCATTGCCGTAAATTGGCTGCAACTTGGTGGCATTTTACGCACGCACGCGTGTGCACATGCACAGCCGCACACGCAAGATAATCACATAGGTATATTTACAAAATTTGAAGTAGCTGGTAGCAGTGAGTATTGAAGCTCATAAAATATGAAAAACGGTATGCATATACATTGGATCAAAGCCAAATTGTTCCTTGCTAGCAATATATATTACGATATAGGGAGGAGTATGATGAAAGAGAGATAGAATGTAATGTGCATGAGTACTGAAATCTTGTAATTGCAGTATCTGGTACTATTTGTTTAAAAGGCATTGTATGTGCGAATGTACCTTAAACCTTGTTTGTTTTCAGAATAATCCAGCTGTTCCCAGAAAAGCATTGTCCTTCTCTACAAGGTCTTTTTCTTGAGGTTGATAGTAAGAATAAAATGGATTGATGGTTTGATAAGGACACATAGGTGTTTCTGTTTGTACCTCAGATGCATCTAAGTAATATTTATAGAAGCTGCTGATCAGATGTTGTCCTCTTAACTACTCCATTGGCAGCTCGAGGCATTTATATTTTCATTTAACAATATAACTGTCACAGGGGCTGCCAATAAAGGATGAAAAATACCCCCAAAAGGTCAAATTGGTTCCATAACTCAAATTCTTGTCTGATACTAATGGCTTTTAAGGTGTTTTATGCAATCACTTTAAAACAAAAAAGTTAGGATTTTGTAGTTCTTTAAAGAATGTACATGTTTTCTTTGTGTGCTTATATTTTCCAACGAAGAAACTATGAGCGCTTTAAAGAATATGTGCTTCCCTTTGTGAATATTTGTTTATTTACTTATCTCTACCCCGCCTTCCTTCCCAATGGGGAGCTGAAGTGGTTTGCATCATTTCCCTCTTCTTCATTTTATTCTCACAATGACCTTGGTAGATAGTTTGGATTGAGAGTGTGTGGATGGCCCGAGGATACCCAGTACATTTCTGTGGTAGAAGGGGGACTTCAGGTCTCCAAGATCTTACTTAGTCTGATACTCTGACCACTACAGTATGTCGGTATAGGTGGATGCTATATTCCAAAATCCAGTCTTGTAGTACTTGACAATATAATCTAAGGATTTATCTTTGGCTAATCAATTCTGACCCGGAGCCTAGGTTAGCCTAATCTTGTTGATCTCGGAAGCGAAGCAGGATCACCCTTGGCTAGTATTCAGACGGAAGACCTCCAAGGAATACCAGGATTGCTGTGCAGAGGCAGGCAAAGGCAAATGCCCTCTGAATGTCTCTTGCCTTGAAAACCCTATGGGGTTGCCGTCAGTCAGCTGTGACTTGAAGGGGGGGGGGGGACCCAATTCGTGGTCTAAATTTGTTTTAGGTTTTTCCTATTTCTTTCAACTGACTTTTTAAAACCACACATACAAGATGGAGGGGATAACCTTGCTGCCAGAAACTACTGGGGTGGGCAGGAAGGCAGAAGCATAAAATAAAGAAAAGAAAAGGTGGCAGCAGGCTCATAGCCAGGGGGCATCTGGGGGCAATGCCCCCCACAGATGACCACTGCCCCTGCAAGGAATTTTGTTTTGAAAAATTAAAAATTCAGTGTTTTTTTTAAAAAATGTAAGGTGCATGTGAGGGGTTCCAAAATGACCCCAAGTAAAGTCAGGGAAGCTTCAGTCTCATTTTCGTTTTTCCAGGCTGAAAAATAAATAGGTTTTTAATATAAAAGAGCCAGTTTGGTACGGTGGTTAAGTGCACAGACTCTAATCTGGGAGAACCGGGTTTGATTTCCCCACTCCTACACTAGCACCTACTGGATGACCTTGGGCAAGCCATAGCTCTGGACCAGCTGTTCTCTTAAGGACAGTTGTCTCAGAGCTCTCTCGGCCCCACCCACCTCACAGGGTGTCTGTTGTAGGGAGGGAAAGGGAAAGGAGATTGTAAGGTAGTGAAGGGCGGGGTATAAATCCAATCTCTTCTTCTCTTCTTCTTCTTCTAAAATTGCAATAAAATAAAATAAAATTGCAAAATGCATGAGAGAGAGAGTTGGAGTTCACTGTCCCTAACTCATGTAGATGAGGAAGCCAGTAGATGAGGAAGAGGACTCAGCTCCCCCTTTTAAACATGGAAGAGGACTCGGCTACCCCTTTTAAATACTGCTCAAGCTGCAGCAGAGGAAGAGGATTTGGCTTGGTAGCGGTGGCCTCACTGCACCTGCACCAGCCAAGCCAACCTGGGTCACATGACAGCAGGTCACATGGCTGCGTTGGCACAGGCACAGTGAGGCCACCGCCACCAAGCGGAGTCCTCTTCCTCTGCTGCAGTTGGGCTTGCCACTGTCCGCTCTCTCTCTTTTCCCCGGCTCACCTGCCCCACCACCCAAAATTCTCTGGCTATACCACAGGGTGGCAGGATGGTGCTACAGAAGAAAGAATAGTCTTGTTGTTCCTACCATTCCAGAAGAATTCTAGGAGCGGAATTGTATACTTGACAAACTGCTGAGGCAACAAAACATTGAAAAATAACAACTGTGGTGGCTTCCACAGTAGAGCACATTTGAACTGCTCAATTGTTAGGCTTTCCAGCCTCCATGTGCAAGCAGGGGATTCCCTGATTTGGCAGGCTCCAATCCCCTGCCAGCAAGCTGGCCAGCAGAGAAAGCCCCACCCCAACACCCGGTACAAAGCCTCCAGCATGATGATGTCACGCGAAAGTGATGTCATCACGCCGGGGACACTGCATGGCAATGCTCTAATATTTTGGGCAAAACTCTATGGTAACCATAGAGTTTTGCCCCAAATACTAGATTAGCACTGTGTGGCATCCCCAGCATGATGACGTCACTTCCGTGTGACTTCATCACACTGAGGAAACTGCACACAGCGATGTTACCCTTTCCCCTGCACTCCCGGAGGCCTCACTCCCACCCCCTACTGGGGAAAAAGAGGGCCTGGCAACCCTATCAAATGTACCTTTTCTGCAATTGGTTGCAAGTGAAATGAAAACTGGTGTTCCACAAAGGAGTTTATGCAGCATTGTCCAATAAGAATCCAGCACCTCCTGTCTCTACAGTCAAGATCTTACTATATTTTTTACTTAGTCCTGTTCAGTAAAGGTTCAGCTTTTCTTTGCAATTTTCATTTCGTTCGTTTTCTTACAGTCAAATTAATTTTCTTATTCTCATTCAGCCATGGCGTTCATGAATCAATTGTTAACTGTCAAGTCTAGGGTGGAGGAAGGTACTGAATGCTGCAACTGCTCATTTTCTAATGTTTTATTTTAATAGCATAGGTGCTACATTGTGCTCATTAAAATACTAGAGAGACATAGTTTTGTCTGGAAAGTGAAACACAGTATTTTATCCCCTTCTTCTCTCTCTTTTTTTTTAAAAAAAAAAATTGACAATTATGTTGTGCATCTTTTCTATGACAAACTGATGGTGTTGCTGTGAGTGTGAACCAGGAAGCCCCTAGTTCACCTCAACCACAAGGGAAGTCACCACTGAAATAATATGCAATGTTCCCTCTAAGCTGAGTTAGTGTGAGCTAGCTCACAGTTTTTTAGCCTCTGGCTCACACACTTTTGTCATAGCTCAGGAAGGATGGCTTCAGAACAAACTATTTTATGCAGTAGCCAAATTGCTTGCTCACAACTTCAATGCCAGTAGCTCACAAAGTAGAATTTTTGCTTACAGGACACCACAGCTTAGAGGGAGCATTGGATATGAGTCAAACAAGATGTTATGGATATCATGGGTCTCCTCAATTCTGAACAGAGTCATGTGGAGAGGAAAGAGGAGGTGTAACTCTTTTGCCCCTGCATGGTTTCATTTCTTTTCTCTGTGCTCGGCCTTTTAAAGGGAACAGAATTCTCTGTTGCCTGTCTTTTTTTCTTTTCTTTTTTTAAAAAAGGACCACGGGGGAACCGATTGTGATGTATTAAATTATTTGGTGGTGAAAGGGTTAAACCTTCTTCCTGTCTTCTGCTGGATCCAAATCAGAGCTGCACTGAGGTATATTTGAGCTTCAAAGGAAAGTTGGAGGCTTCCCCATGTGTCTTCTACTGTTCTGTTGGTTTTGACCCTGAAAATGACTTATCTTACAAGGCTGTTACAAAGATTAGTAAGTTGATTGCATGAGAAGAGCTTTAAGCCCTTGACTACACCATGTGCAAGTGAAGTATTATTATTGCTGTGTCATGCTTCTGCAGTCTCAAAATTACAGTGCTACACATTTCTCTAGAACTGGAACAGCTGAAGGCTTGCTGCTATTCTTGACAAGTATGGTTGCAAATAGAAGCCATATGTGTGTGTGTATATATAGAGAGAGAGAGAAAGAGAGAGAGAGATTACGATCCCATTCTTTCCTCTCCGTATCACGTATGTGGTTTTTTTCTATGAAGAGGCAGACTTCCATCCACCAAAGGAAATGAAGATTGACTCAGAATCACGCAGCTGACTTTAAGCAGATGTGATATGCATAATGTAGAAGCAAACTAGAAATAAATGTACCCATCGTCCTCATGGGTTTTCAAAGAGGAAAACTAGAAAAAGCGGTAAAAACACTAGAGCGGGTTGGGAGGCTTCTTCACCTCCCCTCAACGCCCAGGGAAGGATTAGGGTTAAAACCATTTGATGATTTACATTTAAATTGGAAACTTAGAAGTTTCCTTTATCTGAAGTCCAGACTCAAAAGTCTTTGTTAATCAGGTCCCCCCTCCCAAAAGACGAGGATTTTTATTTTTGGAAAGCTGTTTAATAGCTGAAGTAATTCTCTTCATATGACAGCAATGCCTGAACCTGCTCAGTGACTGTTTACTTGGCTAGTAAAGTTGCCCCAAAGGCATTCTGTAACCCCTTATTTTGAATGCAGCACCACAGATGTATTTACTTCCCTTTTCAGCTAAAAAAAAAAAAAGTTATACATTCAGCAAAATCAAGTAGTAAAATATTTCCTGCATCAACTTAGATTCCAGGTAGAGTTTATGGCTGAATGCAGGGTTGCCAGCACTCAGTGGGAAACTGGGTGGGCAAGGACATGGGGGAAACCCATGTCTAGGATAAACGTTGATGGCATATTATTTTTGGAGCAAACCTGGAAGTGATGTCACACTGTGAGCATGATGCTCTTAGAGTCCTTGGTCAATCCTAGAGCTTCACACTGTCTTGTCAGTGGGTTTTAGGTTTTTTTCCCCCTCCTGCTGCCAGTTGAGTGGCAGAGGGGGGCGAGGACTGCCATCAGGAGGTTTGTGGGACCTGAGAGTCCTAGTTGTATGTTTGTATGGTTCTTCAACGGGGATAAATGTTTCACATAGAAAGCTGGGATGTCAGGAAGTCCCTTGTCCCCAGTATGCAATTGTTCTATCTGCCATAGTTTTCACTATATAGGAACCATTCCTGTACACAAGCCAGTTCTTCCCACAACACAGGCATTGTCAGGGCTCATTTCGTGGCAGGAGCTCATTTGCATATTAGGCCACACACCCCTGATGTAGCCAATCCTCCAAGAGCTTACAGTAGCCCCTGTAAGAAGAGCTCTGTAAGTTCTTGGAGGATTGGCTACATTAGGGGTGGCTGGCCTAATATGCAAAGGAGCTCCTGCTACGAAATGAGCCCTGGGCATTGCCTTAACTGAACAAAGTCTAACACCAGATTTTGCTGCAACCTAGCCTTTAGCAATCTACCAAAATGGAGATATAGCACTGGTGATCAGCAAAGCTGTTTTCTATTCCAACTAATGAGCAGAAAACAGAATGTATGACGTCTGGAATGGAATTCATAACAGTCCCTTTCAGACATCATGTTTCTAGTATTTCTTCCATGCAAACCCAGAGAGCATGCTGCATACAGTTATCTCAGTGAGGTGGATCCAACCAAGGCTTTTTTTTGTAGAAAAAGCCCAGCAGGAACTCGTTAGCATAATAGGCCACACCCAACAGCAGAAACTCATTAGCATATTAGGCCTCACCCCTGACAACACAGATTATTAGCATTTTAGGCCACACCCCTGACTTACCAGAAGAGTGGTCATCCAGTCACACCCACCTTTTGCTTCTTATTCTGTTTACCTTGTTTGTTGTCAAAACCCAGGGCTTTTTTTATAGCAGGAATTAATTTGCATGTTGCACATACCCCTAATGTTGCCAGTCCTAATGAATTTCTGCCATTGGGTGTGGCCTGTTATGCTAATGAGTTCCTGCTGGGTGTGGCCAACTCAGGAGCCAGCCGGAACTCCGTTCCTGTGCGTTCCTGCCCAAAAATAGCCCTGGATCCAACCATCTTTCAAGGAGCCTTCTGCCAACTGAAATGCCTGTTCCTCCAACAGAGGAAGTTGGAGAAAGTCTCCTTAGGCTGGAGGAAGACTTCAGACTTTGCACAGTGTAGTGGGAGGATGGGGTGGGATCCACCCCAGTATGTGTGATCACCATTTTGTCTGAATCCGGCCGTGCATGTATTCCTGCTTTGGTATGCACAAAGAGAAACCTTGAATTTTTCAGGGTATGCATTTTTGTGTAAGGAACCTGAGAGTGGATATCCAGCCCAAGATCATTTAGTGAGATTCAGGACAATGTGGGGGTTTCAACCTGAATTTCCTAGTCTTTTAACCATTCTGGCACCCTGACATAAAGGTAGGATTGAAGCTTTTTCAAAAAACCCTGTCTTCTTTTACAGTGGTGGGGAGTCCTAGCTCCAGTTACATCATACTGACTGTATCCATGCATAGGAAAGACTAGTGTGGCCAAACTTTTTGGGTAATGCTTATGCAATGCACTAAAGAGGCATACATTTTGGGGAGTCCATGCACAGTTCAGGGTTCACGGGTCCTGTTACTCCCAGCTCCCATTCACATTACTCCCATTTGGCATTCACTCTGCTGACTGCCCCTCAGTTACTGGGTTCAATTTAAGGTATTAGCTATCCCATATAAAACCCTTCATGATTGTGGACTCTCACGTCTGTGAGACCATCTCTCCCATCTCTCGCCAGTTTGGTGTAGTGGTTAAGTGCGCGGACTCTAATCTGGGAGAACTGGGTTTGATTCCCCACTCCTCCACTTGCACCTGCTGGATGACCTTGGGCAAGCCATAGCTCTGGACCAGCTGTTCTCTCAAGGACAATTGTCTCAGAGCTCTCTCAGTCCCACCTACCTCACAGGGTGTCTGTTGTGGGGAGGGGAAGGGAAAGGAGTCTGTAAGCCACTTTGAGACTCTGAGACTCCAAGTGAGTGAAGGGCAAGATATAAGTTCAATCTCTTTTTCTTCTTTTTTCTGCCATGACAACTTCACTCATCTGAACAGGGCCTTCTGCAGGTACCAACCTGCAAATGGGCAAACTCAAGAACTGCCCATACACGTGCCTTCTTCCTTGTGGCCCCCTTCTTGTGGAATGGTCTGCCTGAGGAGGTCAGGAAGGTTCCCACCACTCTGGCTTTCAGCCAAGTATGAAAAAACAACTATTCAGGAGGGTTTTTCTGCACAGGCAATAGGGCAGTATTGTAGGAAATGATTCAAAAAGTTACTTGGACAAATTATTGTGGACTGTGGTCTATACTACTGTGTATAGGTTGCTGTGGAGAGAAGGTGGCATGATATAGCTCGATCGTGTTGATCTTGGAAGCTAAGCAGAGACAGCCCCGGTTAGTACTTGGATTGGCAACCTCTACAGAGGAAGGCAGTGGCAAACTGCCTCTGCTTCTCAGTTGCCTTGAAAGCCACTATCAGGGGTCGCTATAAGCTGACTTTGACTAGACAGCGCTTTACACAAAACCAGAGGTTGTTGTAAATTGGAATCTTGCATAATTTATTTTGTTATGTTAACACTTATGCTTTGCTTCAATTCTGTTGTTGTTGTTGTTGTTTAGATTTCTGGTTGGTTCTACAACCCAAATCCTATTTCATTGTCTATTGTATATGCCATCCTGATTATTGTATTGACTCACTCGGTGTTGTCTGTCTTGAGTCCCAATGAGAAAGGCAGACTATAAATAACATAAATAAATAATTTTTCAGAGCTTGTCAGCAACCTCCTTGAATAGAATGTGTGTCAGACCTCGCCATTATTTGGCTTGGTTGCCATGCAGAGGGAGAAGGCCTGGAATGTTTAGTTTCAGTTCTCAGATGCTCCATTATCTGCCCTGGCCTGCTTGGGTAACCTTGACTGTATGTTCTGCCTAGTATCAGTTTTCTCCTGTGAACCGGTGTCTGTTATTCTGGCAGGCTCCTACCCGCTCCTGATTGGCCCTGAGCCCCTAGTCTGATGTATGCTTTGAACATAATTGCTTGCTTTGCACCTTTTCTCATCAGTTCTAACTAGGGTTGCCAAGTCCCTCGGGCTTACCGGCAGGGGGGAGTCCTCTGCCGGCCGGGAGCTTCATCGGTGCACGCGCGAAGCGTGCGCACCAGCTGACGTCACTGGAAGTGACGTCAGCACATTGGGGGCATTGCCAGGGTGACGCTCTGGCAATCGCCCCAAAACTAGAGTTTTGGGGCGATTGCCAGAGCGTCGCCCTGGCAACACCACAACTTGCTGACGTCACTTCCGGGTGACGTCATTACGTGAGAGAAGTCATCCAGGCTGGACGACTTCGGGGGCGGGTTTTCCCCCGCTGGCCGAATGCTGGCCAGCGGATCGGGAATCCCGGTAGCGGGGGATCCCCTGCCCCCCGGGCTGACTTGGCAGCTCTAGTTCAAACAAAGATTATGTTATGCACATGAATCCTATCAATGTCTCAATAAACCTTATTCTTTTAAATGACTGGTGATGGGAACTGATTTACTCAGGGGTCTGACAATGTGTCATGTGTATGCCACAAAACTGTTTTGCTCCAATACTCCCCTTCTCTCATAAAGTGCATGGGGACTATTATCTAAAGGTGTCATTCAGAGCTTTTTGGGTTATTCAGAGCTTTATGGGTTATACTCATTTTATCCCTACATAAATTGTGAAGCAATATTATTTTTGCATTGCATTTAAGATGACATTTCATTTTTCTTTTTAAAGTTGGTTTTGAACATTGTCTCCTTTTTGCTGTATTGCTCTGACCAGCAGAAACAAGTTCTGTTCAGAAAGACTGGCTGTTGACATAGGCCCTTTCTGCACTGACAGCTTGCTCCGGAGAATCCGAGGAGTCAAGCCTTAAAGGTTGACTTCACAGTCACACACATTCCCTCTGCACTGCTTTCCCCCCTCCTGTTTATTTATTTGTGTATTCTGTATGCATTTTGCATCTACAAGCAAAACCTGCTCTTTTTTTGAGCTACCTGACTGCCAACCCCTCCCTCCTTCCCCCCTCTCTCCCTCCATGATTCTGCAACAAGAAAGGAAAGGGAGGGTGAAATCCAGGCCACACATGCAAGAATGACACATTTGGGAGCAGGGAATCCCCTAGTCCTTTATATTTACTGATTCCTTCTTATACTCTCTCTGGCTTTTTAAAAGTTTGCCTGAGTAGGAGGACACATCCTCTTTTGTCTTTGGAGAAGGAGGGAAAGAAAACAGAACAGGGAGGGGGCATCAACTTAAAAAGAGGCAGAAACGGGGGAGGGAAGTGGGCAACACTTAAATACCCGCAGAAACAATTCTACTTTAGAAAGGATTAGCGACTTGAAAGCAGATGAGAACAAAGAATCATAGCAAAAGGAGTTTTGGTAGCTGCGGGGCAACAGTGTCCTGGAAGCAGTCTGAATACATATTCCTGTAAAACAAATGCAGAAACAAGAGAAAGCCCCGACACAAAGTGGAAGTGAGAGCGGGAGGGAATGCAGAATGGAAGCATAGGATGCACTCAGATGGGTGCAGAAAGGGTCATAGACTGGCATGGGAATTCCATTTCTCTGCTGAATTTCAAGGGAGTGCTGGTAGAAACCTAGATCTCCATCTAGGATATTGTCTTCTTTCAGTGTTCAAAACCCTGGAATGAATTTCACTGGAGACCTGCCTGGTTTTATGTCATAATGCAAATTTTATGAAACAGCTAAATTCACCTTTGTTCTCTAGTTGGTATGTCCCATATTACTAGGCATTTGGATTTTCCTTTCCTGAAGGGTGGTTACATATTTATAATGCAACCTGCCAATCTAAAAGCTACTTCATTGTGAGTTTATCCATGTACATTCTGTTTCTTGTTACACTGTCTCAAGGGGCAAGAGCATACTGGGAAATCTTGTCTGTACATTTGTCAGAGATTTTGTATCATTGTTATAACCCATCAATTCAGGCGTCCTGGATTCAGCTGCATCAATTGCACTTACTAGGAATATTAAAAATGCATGGTGTTTCCTCTTTTTTTTTTTTTTGTGACCAAAAGCTTAGCCAGATATTCTGTATAATTCATGGCCTTTCCTTTAGCTTCCTCCTACTCACTGTTATATTTTTCTGCCTTCCATGAGCAAAGGCTTAGTATATGTTTTGGGGAAGGTAACTTTTCACATTCAGTTTTCAAGAGTAATTGACCTCAAATATGTACAGAAAGTGAAGCAATTCACTACGAGTGTTTTCAAAATTGCAATTATTTTAGGTGAGGCTTCAGAGTAGGGTAGGGTAGGAACTGTATTTACTGCTCCTTTTATGCTGCAGAAAAGCCCTGGAGAGGAAATCAGATTTGTCATCCTCTGATTTCTCCTGAGTCCTCCATGTGCGGTGGTGGTGCGTGTGTGTATACCCATATCCATCAGGTAGGTTGGATCGACGCGTGGTCTGAAGGTACAAGGATAGTGGATCTTTCCCACATGCCCCTCCCCACGACAGTCCTTTCTGATGCTGGGAAGGTTTATTGGTTGCTGGATATGTATAAAGTAATAGACACGAGGGGAAGGAATAGGGTTTCCATGTCCCCTCTTGCCACTGGTGGGTGATGAGGGGGTAGAGTTGCCAGATCCAGGTCAGGAAACTCCTGGAGATTTGGGGATGGAGCCTGGGGAGGACAGGGATCTCAGTGGATGCAATGCCATAGAGTCTAGCTTCCAGAGCATCCATGTTCTCCAGGGGAACTGATGTCTCTAGTCTGGAGATGAGCTGTAATTCTGGGGGATCCCCAGGTCCCACCTGGAGGCTGACATCCCTACAGGAAGCTGCAGTGGGAAAGGGTGAAATTGCTCCCTTCCTCCAATGCTAGTTATCCCTCATGTCCTTCTAGGCACTATCTCATGATCTCATTAGTAGCAGATGAAGGGAGGTCTTTAAACACGGTGTGATGATACTGATTTTGAAAAATGTGTTCTTAAACAAGGTGAATCTTGGTGGGCAGAGCTGGAAGCATCAGATGGAATATTACCACTTAGGCCACGGTCACACGGCCACTTTAATTCCGGGAGGGCTCCCGGATCTAAAGGGGCTGCATTTATCTACCGCGGGTTGGGATGTTTACACATCCCAACCCTTGCGGCATCGTCGGCGCCGAAGACTGCTTCGGCAGTGCGACCGGCTTGCCAGAACGGCGGCGGAGGCGGCTGCAGCAGCAGGAACAGCGGCAGTGGCGGCCAGGGACCCGCCATCGCCTGGTGAGTTAGAGTTATTTTTTTTCCCCTTTTGAGTGGCCATGCGCCCAAGTGTAAAAAGGGGGGGGGGAATGGCGGGGGGGCCATCTGGACAGCCCTGCTCTCGCAATGCTTGCGAGAGAGGGCTGTCCAGATAACCTCAAATGCAGGTTCCTCCCGCGACTCCCGGGAAAACACTAGTTTTTCCTGGGGTCGGTAAATGCGGGAGCAACCCGCATTGGAGCCCACTTCGCCACGGGACTCGCCGCGGGCCTATGTAGATGGCCCCTTTAAATGCGGGAGGAAGCAGCCCTTCCTCCCGCATTAAGGGGCCGTGTGACCGCGGCCTTAGTAAGGGGGGAGGGGAGAAAGCCACAACCAGATTTTAAGGAGGTCTTAACCAGAACTTTTAATACGCAAAATATGTTCTAACTCTTTCATTGGAATGTAACGCATTGAAAAGCCTTTTAAACAATCAGGCAACTTCTGGGCAAAATAGTGCTCTGTGTAGAGCACACACTGGCCCCACCCTGGCTAAAGCACTGGCTTGGAATGTGGTGAAAAGACCCCTGGAGTGAGTCATCTGAGCTGTCCCATTTTTTGGTAGCTCTTGTTTCTCCATTTGAAAGAACAGAGCAACCGAATGTTATTTTCCCCACTGTTATCTTCTTTATCTTTGGACATCTTGGCCCACAGATGGCAGCTACAGCTGTATTTATACCCATGGGAAAAATCTTGACAAGCTGATGATGGCCCGCCGACCTGGGGACTCCTGACCCCGTTGCAGATATTCCTTACCTCACGGATCATGCATGCTCACAAAACAAATGCTTGATTAGAAGCAAGCTTCTCCATGAAGAACCAATGGCTTCATCTTAACCAAAGCTATAAGGTGGCCGTTAAACACTGTGTGTGCATTTCTGTGTGTGTGTGTAGAGTGGAGTGGGATTGAGTACAAATGGGCCACAGGTATGTAAAATGAAAATAACATTTGATTAAATGTTTTCTCCCCAAGTTTTTTTTTTAATTTTTTTCCCTTTAAAACTATTTTAGAATGCAAACAACCACAGTGACATAGGAAATAAACTATTCAGGAGCAGCTTGGCACCAGTTTTGTATTCTTTGGAGATTGACTGTTGCGAAAAAGAGAGAGAAGGGAGGGGGGAAGCAATTTAAGAGCAAACCAGCATCCATCAGTTTAATCCAATATATGTTCTTTACAATGAATAATCCTGTAAAAACGTGAAGTCAAATGTTGAAACCTTGTAGCTCTTTTTTTTTTTTTTTGGCAGAGGACAAATTGTGCATGGGGAGTCTTTGAAGATGATTCATGATGTTTAATGGGCCTAATAAGCTATGTGCAGAATTTCCCAGAATTTCTAGTCTGAACAATGGGCAGGGAGCCTCATCTGCCAGCAAGCAAGCACCAAGCTTTTTATATCCTGATATGTTTACTAAATATAACAAGAGCCTAAACGTCTTTTCTAAATAGAGATATTGGAGTTCTGGAAATTTCTCCAGAATTCAGGGGAAACTGGGAGGGAGCAGCAGGGCAAAGGCCAGCTGCCTCCCTCTGATTGGCTGCTCTGCCTTCTCTGCAGCTAATGCAGTCTCCTGCTTCATTTGACATAAATTGGGGGCTGGGGAAAATAACCCTCCAACCTAATTTGCTGTGAATCTCCCTTTTGTGAATATTGCAGACCTGCTTACTGTTTTAAGAATAACGCTTGTGTTACAAAGCTTGTTGATTACAATGGGACATGTGGCCTATGTAAAATTCAAATACTTTGACCTTTATTTAATAAACAAAATTCATGAAAAATACGAAGAGTCCACATTCAAGGCAGCTTCAGGCATATACTTCCATTACCAAAGCTGTGGGGCCAGTTGTGCACAAAGAATATCACAGAAACATTCACATTTAATTAGATTTGCCAACCTCCAGGTGGGGCCTGGAGACCTCCAGGAATTATAACTGATCTCCAGGCTACAGAGATCAGTTCACCTGGTGAAAATGGCTGCTCTACAGGTTGGGCTCTATGGTATCATGCCCCACAGAATTCCCTCCCATCACCACCCCCTGCTTTCCCTAGTCTTTATCCCCAAAATATCCAGGAATTTTCCACACTGGAGCCGGGAACCATTTCAACACACCAAAGGATACTACTTCACTGAAATCAGAGCTACTTTATTAGCACTTGAAATTAACTCAGATCAGACTTAGTACTCTGAAAAATAATAAAGCTAGTGTTGCAAGGGGACTCCAGGAGTCATTGGGCAGAAGCTTTAGGGCAGAGGTGTCAAATTCATTTGTTACGAGGGCCAGATCTGACATAAATGTTACTTTGTCGGGCAGGGCCATGTGTGCCATAAAATGTAACACAAGGTACCAGAGATATAAACTTTATAAATATGATTTCAAATGCCAAATGGCAATAGCAGGTTTGATTGGATTAGGTGTGATATGCAGAGGGGTAGTAGTGGTTAAGAGAGCCAGTCTGGTGTAGTGGTTAAGTCCGCGGACTCTAATCTGGGAGAACCGGGTTTGATTCCCCACTCCTCCACTTGCACCTGGCTGGATGACCTTGGGCAAGCCATAGCTCTGTACCAGCTGTTCCCTCAAGGACAGCTTGGGAAAAAGCTCTCTCAGCCCCACCTACCTCACAGGGTGTCTGTTGTGGGGAGGGGAGGGGAAAGGAGTTTGTAAGCCGCTCTGAGACTCTTAAGTGAGTGAAGGGCGGGATATAAATCCAATCTCTTCTCTTCTCTTCTCTTCTCTTCTCTTCTCTTCTCTTCTCTTCTCTTCTCTTCTCTTCTCTTCTAGTAGGCATGGAAAAATCAACATTGGTAATGAGACAGAAAACCTAGGTCTCAATTTGGTACAGGAGGATTCAGTCCAGGAGGATGCAAAGAATAAATGGAAATAAGTCTGAAGAAGTGAGCAGCGACTCACAAAAGCTCATGCCCTACCACAAATTTTGTTATTATTTAAGGTGCTACTGGACTCTTACTCTTTCTACTTGTATTAGAAACAGGGCTCCGTTGGGGCCGGCGCGCGCCGGAGCGCCGCTCCGGGAGAGAGGCGCCGGGCGGGCGGGCACTTAAAGCCCTGCCCCCCCGGCCTCCCCCCGTCAAAGCCCCGCTCCCCCCGGGAAGGCCCTTCCCTCCTCTCCCCCTCCCCAGTTGAGACTCCCGGCCGTTCCCTCCTCCCCCAACCCCGTTGAGACACCCAGGGACGGCGGCGCTCCGCCGTCCCCGGGAAGGCCCTTCCCTCCTCTCCCCCTCCCCAGTTGAGACTCCCGGCCGTTCCCTCCTCCCCCAACCCCGTTGAGACACCCAGGGACGGCGGCGCTCCGCCGTCCCCGGGAAGGCCCTTCCCTCCTCCCCCCCCATTGAGACTCCCGGGGACGGCGGCACTCCGCCGTCCCCGGGAAGGCCCTTCCCTCCTCCCCCCCCCCCATTGAGACTCCCGGGGACGGCGGCGCTCCGCCGTCCCCGGGAAGGCCCTTCCCTCCTCCCCCCCCCATTGAGACTCCCGGGGAAGAACCCCTCTCCCACCCACCCCCGCAAAGAAACCCCCTCCCTCCCACCCACCCATCCACCCACCCATCCACCCACCCGTCCATCCCTGCGCAATGTCAAAAAAACCCTCTCCCACCCACCCACCCCCCGCGCAAAGAAACCCCCTCCCACCCACCCATTCCTGCTCAATGTCCCCAGGAAGGAGCCCCCATCCCCCCCTCACCATTCCTGGGGGGGGGAGGGAGGGAGAGAAAAGCTGGGCCCCAGTGCCCAAACAAAAGGGGGGGAGAGAAGCGCCTTGTCTGTTTCTCTTTCTTTCTTTCTTTCTTTCTTTCTTTCTTTCTTTCTTTCTTTCTTTCTTTCTTTCTTTCTTTCTTTCTTTCTTTCTTTCTTTCTTTCTCTTTCTTTCATTCTTTCTTTCTTTCTTTCTTTCTTTCTCCCCCCCCACCTACCTACCTACCTATCTTCCTGTTCCTTTCCTCCCTCCCTCCCTTTCTATCTATCTTTCTTTCTTTCTCCCCCCACCTACCTACCTACCTGTTCCTTCCTTCCTTCCTTCCTTCCTTCCTTCCTTCCTTCCTTCCTTCCTTCCTTCCTTCCTTCCTTCTTCTCTCTCTCTCCCCCACCTACCTACCTACCTTCCTGTTCCTTCCTTCCTTCCTTTCTTCTCTCTCTCCCCCCACCTACCTACCTTCCTTCCGTTCCTTCCCCTCTCCCTCCCTCCCTTTCTTCCTTCCTTCCTTCCTTTCTTCTAACAGTCTTCCAGTGATGTCAGGGGTGTGTGGCCTTCTGACACTTCCGGTGACATCAGGGGGTGTGGCATATGCAAATAAGTTATGCTAATGAGCTCCTGCACCTCTTTTTTTACGAAAGGACCCCTGATTAGAAACCACAACATTCAAAAACCAGTGGGAGAACATTTCAACCTTCCAGGACTTTCAGTTGCTGACCTAAGAGTAGCAGTTCTCTTACAAAGGAATTTCAAAGGGAGATTAGAAGGAGAGACTGCTGAATTGCAGTTGATAATGACACTCAAGACAACGCAAACTCCTGGACTGCATTGAGACCTAGGTTTCTTCTCTCATTACCAATGCCTGCTATTGTCATTTGGTGTCTGAAATCACTCTCCAAGATGTAAGGACAGATGGACTCACATTCTGGCTGTATCTGAAGAAGTGAGCAGTGACTCATGAAAGCTCATACCCTGCCACAAATGTTGTTAGTTGTTAAAAGTGCTGCTGAACTCTTACTCACTTTGACTAATAAAGAATGCAAGCTGTGCAGTTAGGTTCCCCCCCCCCCCCATCTTTTAGAACAGGAAAGGGGTATCTTTCCAAGTGCCATGCCATCCTTAGGAGGTCTTTCTTTAATATGGATCAAGTGTAACAGATTGTTCTGTCTCTTCACAGCTCACATACTCCAGGAATCAGAGACTCTTTTTCACTGTCTTATTTAATATTTTATTTCCTTTTCTCTGTTTAAGAAACAAAAGCAGATTTACCTCTGCTGTCTGAGCATCTTAAATATAAACATGAATTATTTGCATGGTAATAGAATATGCGTACATTTTAATATATGCTTTAATTTGTGCTCTTTTGTGGCTTTTGTACTTATGTTTTGCTTTGCAGTATTAATAAAGCATTACAATGCATTATATTTAAAAGTAATTGCAGATATGCTGATGCTTCTTTAAAAATCAAAATTGTAATTTAATAATTACAATTAAAGTGCTAAAAGTACACATTTTTCCCCTTGGGTAATCATATTCATATGATAATGCCTTATAAAAATTCCAGTGCTAGGAGACAGGAACATTTTTAAAATGCTATCAATTATAGTGACTTTAAAAAACCCAATTGATCTAATTTGCAGTATAATAGGGATTATTATTTTTCCATCTGTAAATATTTATGAATATTACAGCATGCAAAATAAATCTCACATTTGGAAATAACAGGTTTTTTGCAATCTCTTAAACCACTGTATTCTTTTTAAATTCATTTTTTAATTATTTTGTAAACTTCTGAAAACTTTGAAATATTTAGTGATTTCATTAAATTAAATGTAAGAGCCAGTGTAGTTATTAGACTACTGAACTACAATCTGGGAGACCTGGGTTCGAATACCCACTCAGTCACGGAAGCTTGCTGGGTGAGCTTGGTCTAGTCACATACTTGCAGCCTAGGGTTGCCTTCCCCCTGCCCATCCCCCTCCTGTCGACCACTGCTGATCAGCTGGCCAGCAGGGGGACTTACCAGTAGCAAGGGAGGCCTACACTGGTGTCCCAGTATTGTTGCCAGCAGTGTGGCCATGTCACTTTTGGCATGCACCAAAAGTGCTACCATGGTGACATGGGGACACTCTGGTATTTGGGCAGAAACTCTGGTTAAAAAGGCTTCTACCATAGAGTTTTTGCCCATGTACCAGAACGTCCCCACATTGCTGGTGACATTATGTGTTGCCAGTGATAATGCTGAGGCACTGATGTAGGCCTCCCCCATTGCTTATAACCCCCCCTTCACCTACCTCATAGGATTTTTGTGAAGATAAAATGGAGGTGTGGAGAATGATGTAAGCTGCTTTGGGTCCAACTAAGGGAGAAAGGTGGGGTAGAAATAAAAAAAAAATGGCACTGCGGTCAGACAACAGGCTTAGTGCGGTCTTGTCATGCCTCTAATTACACTGCTGTATTTTGTAATGGAAATGTTTGATTAGACATCTCAACCTGAACTGGCATCAACACACACTGTCCCAATGGTCAATCATTCAGATTGTTGCTGCACATCAAACATGGAGCGTGCTGACCCAAGACTACTTGGTCGTGTGGCTGCACAAGTGGGGACTGATAACACTAAGGATGATTATGTGCTTGTGCACACATTGCTGACATAAAAAAAAGACAGAGATGGAGCAGAAGGTTCACACTTCCCAACTGGCTTGAATTTGCAACAGGGGAGTTCAGACATCCAGAAATGTGGGGTGAAAGCATTGACATCTGTAAAGACCAGACTTTCCCTGGCATCAAGTAACTTCGATTTGATGACAGGTCAGAACGGGGTGCCAATGACTGCAGAACAGTTGTGCACTTTAAATGCAGAAGGGAATGGCAAGAACATTGGATCTTGACTGACCACAGCCTATGACCTTTATATTATTTTAAATGAAATAAATCATGTTCTGGGAATATAAACATTCTGAGCTTGATCTAAAGACTGTATGGGAGCTTTAGTACCATTCTGGATTTTTTTTTTTTCAGCCACCCTGGGCAACCCCCAAAAAAGCTGTTCCTAAAGATAATGAAACTCACAGGAATAGCACTGGATGCATGGTGGGAGATTGCATCTTGAATGGAAAGTCTGTAGAAATTGCAGAGACCCTTTGCCCAAGCAAACATGTTTTCTGTTGTTGGAAAGACACTATGGAATGTGAACAGTTGTTGGAATTTGTGTGTGTCTCTGCAAAAAGGTTATGTTTTCTTGCATTGTTGCTTGCTTTCAGGTTTGTGTTTTGCTTGCTAATTTGTTGTATTTTGAAGTTTTTGAATTTCTTATTGGATGTTACGTGTTGTCATCACTTTTCATTTCAACTTCTATTCAGCATGAGTTCTTTTCTGCATTATTTGCTGACTAACAATATGTCAGTATTATTTTCGGGTGGTATATTATACATGATGTTCTTTTACCATTTAGTACCATGTATGGATCCACTGAGGAAAAAAAATCACAACTAGTACCCAATACCAATATTTTCTCCTCTTCTCTTCTACATGGCTTATCAATTATATTTTGACTTTTTACTTACTTATATTTTGACCTTACTTAAGCATGCTACTTAAAGAATTTGATGGTAGACCATATATCTTAGTGGTTAAGACAATGATCTGTTATCCAAGGTCCTAGGTTCAAATTTTGCCACTGTCACGAACTCAGTAAGTGTCTTCAGCCAAGCTGTTTGCAATTTCCAGTCAGCAATATAGAGTAATAATACTGGACTTTTAAAAGCATTACAGCAAAATGTATGTGAACACCCTGAACACTGAAAACACTTATATAAATGTTTATTGTTATAATTAAGAAACATTATTAGTATGGGTATATAAACTGTATAGTTAATTGTTTTTTTAATTATATCTCGGATGGAATAGTACTGCTCATTATTGCAGTAAGGACGTGTGTCTGCCCCTTTACTAACCCATACTCTTTTAAAACTAATTGACCTGCACAGAGTTTGGTGTGGGGAAAAAAATTAAATATGACAGCACCTCATTTGCAGGGTATTTTTATAACTGGGTTCATAGTTCATATGCAGAAAAACAGATCTTGGTTTTTTTTCAATATGCAGCATGTTTCAGAATTCTTCACCTCTGATTTCTAAAACACCCTCAACCAAATGAGCGATATAACACACACACACACACATCCCAGTCACGGGGGGGGGGGGGGGAACCAGTGCAGACACATTCTAGACAAATTTACCTTGATTGATTTATTGGTATCAATATAACTAGTTCTTAACTTGGCCCCATCCCTGGATACTTCAATTCAGAGATTTGAGCCATAAAAAGACAAGAGAGTTCCTTCTACATACCTGAAAAAGACCCAGATTTGCAGAAAAATCTTTTTTAAATGGGCGAAAAAGGAATTTGGGGTTAAAACTCACCAAAATAATAGAAGCAGTGCCTATAGCTTTAACGAAATAGTTATCTCTCAGATCTCAGTGGCCATTGTGGGGGTTGCTAAGCAACCAGCCTTCAAACCTTGATTTCTGTTCTATATTGGCATCCCAGTCTGCCATTGCTCTGTTCAGTCCTGTCCTGGGACCAGGGCCAGAAGCAACCACCATGCAACTTGCTATCATACAATTTACATGACTCATCCTAGTGTGGTGGTGACTACCAACAACATTATGCCACACAACTTTCCTGAACCCAGCAGCAGCCTTCTTTCTGTACCACCTGCAGAACTTGGCCAGTCCTGGCAGTGGCCACCATACAGGTCATCTGGGTGACTTGCTACCATATGACATATCCATCTAGGCCACTTTTTCCAGGGAAAAGGAAAGCTAAAAGCCAGTGTTCTGTAGGATCTTGGAGACCCAGGTTGAAATCCTTAGTCTGACTGATATGGAAGCTTACTGGGTGATCATGGCCCAGTCACTCTCTCTCAACCTAATCTACCCCACAGGGTGGTTGTTAGTATAAAATGGAGGACAGGAGAATGATGTAATCTCCTTTGAGTCCCCATTAAGGAGGAAGGTGGGGTATAAATGAAGCAAATGAATGATACAGACAAAAAATACAGACAAGAAGCAGATAAAATAATGTTTGTTTGGTGAGTGGGAGGGAGACAAGGAAGCAGGGGAAAGGGAGAGAAATGAGGGCTGATAAAGGGTAAGTGGAAATAGTGTGTGAAAGAGGATAAAAGGGAAAATGAAGTGGGCACAAGAAGTCAGCATGATATAGTACTTGAGGTATCTATATATCTAATTCCAAATGCGCCCCCTGCGTGCGGATACCTAAATTCGCGGGGGGCACCTGGGAGGCAGGGAGATTTCCCTACACACAGGGGCACGCCCCCTGTGTGCAGAAAAATCTGAAAAGTTTTTAAAAGCTTTTTTAAAAAATTAAAACTTAAAGCTTTTTAAAAACTTTAAAACTTAAAACTTTTTAAAAACTTTAAAAAAGCTTTTTAAAACTTAAAAAAAGGTTTTAAAAACATGCACAGGCTGGCTGTTGGGGAGGCTCAGTGGGCCCAGCGACTGTGAGCGGCTCAGGGCTCACGGTCGCTGGGGGGTGGGAAGGGAGAAGGCTTGGCAGGCCGCCGCCACTTGCCCTGGGGAGGGGGTGGCAGGAGGAGCAGTGGGGCTCGCTGCTGCTGCCGCTTGCCCTGGGGAGGGGGGGCAGGAGGACTGGGGTACTTCCCCCCCCCCGCGAGTATCATGGGTGCCCCGTCTTGTGTATCCCTAAAGATGCATGCATCTACCTTACTTTTTTATATGCATGGCTGTACTGATCTTTCTTCCTGCTGGAAAGTGGGCCCTCTGAATTGCATACAGGCACAGAAGACTACGTTTGGTCCTTTGGATCTTAGTCTTTCTTTGTTCCCTTTTATTAGTTATGGTTTTTGAAGTGACTTGCTTACAATCTTGGGCCCTCACAAAACTGAGAAGGAACTGAGGAGCTTGGATTGCTGGTCAGGTTTGCTCTTGGCACATACCTGGTACTATATTTGACGGCAGGGATTTGAAAAATACCCTATTTGTGGAGACCATTTCTGGGTGGTTCAGAAGTGGAAAGGATCATTACTAAGTTGTTGTTTTTCTGTCAAAGTGCTTTCCAGAGATCTGTGGCATAATGATTCTGGTTTTTTTTGGAGGGGGGGGATTTTCTGGCAGAATATTTTTGATGGAATAGTTTGTAAAGGAGAAAAAAAAATGCCACTCTTCATCCTCTATAAAATGATCCTGGTCTAATATGACGGGTATAATTTCTTGACTATGTAATTTCCCGAAAGTTCCTTTGTATACATTAGTCAAACATGGATGGTGTTGCTAGACTGATCTTTACAGGAGGCAGCAAAGGCCATCGCCTCCCAAAGGCGAGAGCATGTTTCTCTGTCAAAAGATTTTGCTTCCTGATCTGTATTCTGGTGCTCCTTGTGGTGAACCTCTTAAGACTGTGCAGTGTGCAGAGTATACTGCTCACCTGTAAATATTTCCAATTTATGCTTGATCCTTTATTTGGGCTCCATTGGCTTTGTCAGTGTGGTGCCCTACTCTTGTTTGGGACATCTCTACCTCTTTTGCTGCCTGAATTAGCATTCTGATATCCTTTTACTGGACTTTCTTCGCTCAGACTCTGATCTGTAATTGGATCTGGCAATTGTTTTACTGTCCTGTCTGTCTTTACCAGAATTTCATATTGACTCTGGTCTCACCTTCAGCACTCACTCATCAACCATATGGTTGGTTTAGTGCTGATATAATGCAATTTGGAGTCTTTCAACAGGGCTGCAATATGGAATAATTGCAAACATGTCACAGTACGTAAAGGAGAATGTCAGATATTAATGGAACCACCACAGCACTAACCAAAGAGCTATTTTAGCAGTGTCCAAAAGCTTGCACTTGCTCAGTGAGATGCTTGGCCAATTTTCTTTGAACACAGCAGACACAAACCGTATCTGAAAGTCAAGTGAATTGATCTCTCCATAATTTTACTATGATTGTGTGTGCCCATTAACTGTACCAATGCCCAAGGATGCCATCAGTCTTCCTTCAGATATGTAGAGAAATTTTAAAGGGCTGAGCTATAGTAGATGACCAATCAGAAAACCAATACATTCACACATTACACTTTGGAAGCAGTTCTAACAGAACTTTCCTGTGAGTAAACTCCACTGAATAAAATGGGATTTACCGCTGAGTAGACCTGCTTATGAATGTGCCCACAATCAGCTTTCCCGAGATTGTTGGAGGCATGCAGCCCAAGGAAGAGACACCCTATGCAATAGCAGAAGATTCCTCACCATATCCAGTTTTGGGTACTTATTCTGAGATGGGAGGGAACTGCTGAAGTGAAAAGCATGTCATAGAGAAAAATGCCCGTAATCAGGCATTAATTCTAGAAATTCTCCTAATTCAAGTAGAATTAAAGAGGATTCGAGTACAGTTCAGAGAGAAATTCCAGTAAAATCAAGAAGAACGGAAGAAATCTGACCATATTGTCACTACACTGAGGTGAATTTCTTGAAGACAAATGTATGGATATGTTTTAAGTTCTGAAATGCATTACATTTTTCCCAGTATGAATATATGGGTCAATGTGAATTTACTGCTTGATGGATGTATATTTAATGGGGGAGGGACCCTTGTACTTAAAATACATGGTGCATCCTTTTTTTCTGCAAGGAAATTAGTATGAATTGGATGCAGCATTTCTGTTTCTCTAATGCAAGGACTGTCCCATCACTGTAAGCAGCCTTGCTGTGGAGGGACACATCTCTTAGACCAGTGGGGTGTTCCTTGTATTGCTGAAAGGCTCTTCTGTCAGTGGAATGGAAATTTTGGATCCAACCATCTGTTTGGGGGCAAATTGTTGAGAATTTCAGGTATTTACCCAAAATGTTCTCGCACAGATGTTTCTGGACAGCTTTGGAATTAATTGTCAGGTTGTTTTCAGATTAGTTTTGTTGCCTGGAGAAGTTATTCCCCAAACAACTACAGGTAGTATGTGTTTAGGGAATAGATTTTTTTAATTAAATAACAACATAGGAAATTGGATGTGAATACAGATTGCTCAAATTTGCCTGACAGTTAAGTGTAATAGATGAAAAATGGGAATCAATTGAGTTTTATATATTGCATTTCTTCTCTTTGACCACAGAGTGACATAATTGCTCAGCGATCTGCTGAGATAATAGAAAGCCTGAGCCAATTTTTAATAGTGTCACAAACTGGTGTCCAGAAGTTTGGCTGTTTTTATAGTTCTTCCATTACTTTGTGCATATTTGTCAAATGCAGATTTGTCAATGCACTAGTTTTATATTATGAATGTCATATTTTCTATTCTAAAAACATTCTTATGCTTTAAATCTCAAACAAAATATTAATAAAATTTACAGAAAGCCAACAGATGTGCATTTTACAGTGATGGTTTGCATTCTCACATGAGAAATTCTCATGTCTGGGGAAGGAGGCAGAGATGGGGACAATTGGATGAGTGTCCTCAAATAGTTTTTTTTTTAAATTATTTTTAGAAAGGTTCCCATGCATGTCTTCTCTTGTGCATTATACTAAATTATTTATAGAAGTGCTATAAAACTATCAATTGTTTATTAATAAACAAAGCATTATTATATGTCTTTGAGGTCTACATACAAAATGTTGCTAGCTCGTGTCCATAGTTTTACTTTTAAGAAGAAGAAGAGATTGGATTTATACCCTGCCCTTCACTCACTGGGAGTCTCAGAGCGGCTTACAAACTCCTTTCCCTTCCCCTCCCCACAACAGACACCCTGTGAGGTGGGTGGGGCTGAGAGAGCAGCTGGTACAGAGCTATGGCTTGACCAAGGTCATCCAGCCAGGTGCAAGTGGAGGAGTGGGGAATCAAACCCGGTTTCTCCCAGATTAGAATCCGCACACTTAACCACTACACCAAACTGGCTCTCTTTTAACTATTGGATAACATTCAAAGCATCTTTAGAAGGCACAACATAAGTTCTCTTGGGCTAACAAGATAGCCCCGCCCATAGTGATAGACAAAAACGGTGTCTCAGGTTGTGTTTGCCCAGCCCAATATGAGAAAACACACACACAACTCCTGTAGAGGAGAAAACTAATATAATATATATATTAATAAAGGGGGGAGCACAGGTACAGCAAAGTTTTGGATGCTGAAATACCCACCGGCTCTCCCCAAAGGTTACAATGAGAGACATAGAATTTTATACTCGATATGATATCACACAAACAAGGCACAGCTATTGGTTCCATTAAACTTCGTCACAACTTTGTCACCTGTCTCTTATTGGCCTAATATCTATGGGTTGGATTTTCCCAAGAAAAACTTTAGTCAAACAGTTGACGTTTCTTCTGTGTCTGGGCAGCTCTAAAAGTATCTGTTTTTACTGATGTAGTCACAGAGTGCTATTGTTCTGCTTTTAGCTAACCTAACCGACACGTGCACAGTGGTTAACTGGCCAGCCAAGGCCACAAACCTTAGTAGAATGTCAAGTTAGCGTTTCTTATTTTCCCAGGATGCATTTAAGCAATGAACCAAAGTTAACTTCTGAATACATATTCATGATTGATTTCTGTTTCTGTGATTAGAATCATCAATGGCACTTAGCATGTATGTCTGTTTATTTCTGTCAGAGAGGTGCTAAGTTTGCCCACTAAGGTTAACCTGCTAGTCAGTGGCAGAATACAAGAGTGTATAACTGTTTCATAAACTGTGTGTAGAACAATAGGAATGTGTTTAGAGCTTCCGCTTTGAAGTCACCATGGCTCAATATTGTCTTACAAACATATTAATTACAGGTATTAATACATTTAATATAATAAATTACTACATAGTAAGCTAAATAAAGATAGTTTAAGGCATATACTCTTGGAAGATCCCCCTCCCTGTGGAATGTACCAGGCAGTTATATTTTAAGGCAAGAAAATTACTTTAAAAAAAATAAAAGCCTTCTAACTAGACAGTTTGCACAAGGAACGCATCTTGTGAACTTCAAAAGATAGTTACCATGTGGTCTCTCTGCCATTTTGCTTATGGGGAGCCAGACCACCTAACATAGTGGTTTAATATTATTTATTTATTTAAAAATATGCATTCCATTTTTCTGGAGCAAATGGCTGCTTTGGAAAGTGAACTGCATGGCATTAAACCCTACAGAGTTTCCAGGACTAAGACTGCAATTTGAGCTCCCAGTCTAAAGTACTGTGTATTTTTAAATAGTACTTTAGACCTGAGGGTGCATGCGCACGCACATACACAGAGAGTGACAATCGTATTAATTGTAATAGTCTTTTATACCATTTGAAAGCTAGCCAACAGAAAACAGACTAAATAAGTTAGTTATTTAAGAATAATTTAAATGGTATTCAACATATGCCAGCTCATGCTCACACCCTTACATTTTATAGCAGAGAGACAATCCAAGTAAGGTACCCAAATAAATTAGGTGGAAATAAATTGAAGGCAGGATGACAGTGGTAGTATCTAGAACTGTGTCATCCACAAGGGGGAATACTATCTGTTTTACTTCATGTCTGGACCTGAATTGGTAGCATTTTTTGATGTCAGATAAATGCAAGTCACATGAAGTGCTTGCAAGCTTCCCAGTAAGTTTTCAGTTGGTCCTAATGTGACCAGATATGTAGACATGACTCCAGGGCTCCAGAGATGGTATCTCTCCTTGCTTGCTCAAAATCTTTCCACCCGCACAACATAGGCTTAGGCTGTTCCTCACTCTTCAGAGATACTTAGATAAAACTCTGTCACACGCATATTAAGCCATGAACCCCCAGGAGAACCATTCAACTGTCATTTCAACTGTCAGCCCAACTTCCCTCCCCTTGGATAGAATCTTATGCAAATTAGCCTTCTGGCAGCCCACAGTACAGTAGATTTTTTTAATCTTATGAATCGTTTTCATTTTTGTTAAATGAAATTGCCCCATCATTTATTTGACAGGACTTTCATCCACCCCTTCATTTTCCCATACTGCAGAGATGCAGGAAGTGATCAAAACATTTAACTGTGTGGAAATAAATGGAGAGACACTGAGGAAATCATCTAAATACAGAATGTTCCATATTTACTCAGTGATTCTGAGGATATGCAAGTTGGCAATTAAGAAATCAATGCTGCCCTGACCTGGATAGCCCAGGTAA
Organism: Lepidodactylus listeri; assembly: GCA_029233225.1. NCBI lineage: Eukaryota > Metazoa > Chordata > Lepidosauria > Squamata > Gekkonidae > Lepidodactylus > Lepidodactylus listeri. The sequence goes on along the minus strand of JARCFY010000016.1, from coordinate 42,227,926 downwards.
GCCTGATCTTGTCAGATCTGAGAAGCTAGGCAGGGCCAACCCTGGCAAGTACTTGGAAGGGAGACCTCCAAGGAATACCAGGGCTCGGGATGCAGAAGCAGGCAGTAGTAAGCCACCTCTCTAAAAGGTCCAAGCCTCACTAGGGGTTGCCAGAAGTCAACCATAACTTCCAGTCATATGTACAGAGAGAGAGAGAGAGAGAGAGAAATCAATGCTGTTAGTATTTGAGACGGGGATGGGTGTTCTGTCTTCTGTATTGCTCATTATGTCTTTGTGGGAAGTTGGAGAAAGGAGAAAATCAGGGAAACTGTGGCTGAGGACAGACTGGCAGTCTGGCCCGCTCTGCCTCCGCTTTAAAAGCGGAGGCAGAGCAGCAGTCCAGACTGCCACATCTGCCTGGAGGAGGCGGGCCGAACGCAACACATCCAGTGCCGCGCTCCTCCCGCAGCAGCCGGGCACCACTTAAAAGTGGTTTCCCGGCTGCTGCGCGCGCGTTCCACCCACTTCTGGTGGGTGTGAATGCGCACCAGCCGGGGGGAGCCGCGCAGCGTTTGCATACCGCCGGCGGAAGCTGCCCGCAGTCTGGACGCTGCAGGCGGCTTCCTTGCGGCGGCGTACGAACACTGCGTGGCGGGGGCAATTCCCCCCGCCTTGTTCTGCCGCGCCGCAGAGGCGCGGCAGAACATGAGTCTGTCCTCAGCCTGTGAGCCATCTGAATAAGCCCTGGGCTGAGCACCTTCTCTTCGAAAAGAATTAATGGACATAAGTCTGACGTCAGAAACCACAACATTCAAAATACAGTGTGCGGGGTTAACCTTCCTGTACATTCAGTTGCTGACCTAACAGTAGCAGTTATCTTACCAAGAAATTTCAAAGGGAGATTAGAGAGACCGCTGAATTGCAACTGATAACGAAGCTCAAGGCAATGCATCCATCTGGACTGAATTGAAACCTAGGTTTCCTGTCTCATTACTAATGCTGATTTTTCCATGCCTACAGCCTCTCTGCATATCACACCTAATCCAATCTCACCTTCTACTGATATTTGCCTGCTAATGTCATTTGGCGTCTGGAATCACTCCACTTTCCAATATATAGGACAGATGGAGTCACATTCTAGCTGTATCTGAATAAGTGAGTTGTGACTCACGAAAGTTCATACCCTACCACAATTTTGTTAGTTTTTGAGGTGCTACTGGACTCTTCTCTACTGCTACCGACAGACTAGGGATTTCTCCCCCTGGCTGGCATTGGAGAAGTGCCCTGCAAAAGCAGGGGTTCCCTTACCACCAGTCGGGCTCTGGCAAGCCTAAAACAGACTAACACGGCTGCCCGTCTTGATCCATCTTCCCTCATGTTTTAACTTTAACTCAGATAACTTAAAAGCCAGAAGGCATGATCCAAAACAAAAGCCAAAGGACTTTTTGACCTTAGCTATTAGCCTGTGGTTTGCAGCCTACAGTCTTGCATGAACCATGCCAGTGGAAACAGAACCAACATAGAACATCCTTGTGACTCATCTCCTGTGTTAAGCTTGTACTGGTGTGTGATAGATTTTGTTGTTACTGTTAAATTGTATTATTTATGTGATTTTTTTTTGTAAGCCACTTTGAATTACTGGTATGGACAAGAGCCAGTGTAATAGTTAAGTGTGTTGAACAAGTATTTGGAAGACCCTGGCTTGAATCCTCACTTGTGCTGTGAAAGCTCACTGGGTGCCACTGGGCCTGTCACATTCTCTCAGACTAACTTACCTCACAGAGTTGTTGTAAGGATAAAATGGAGAAGAGGATAATAATGTAAGCCTCTTTGGGTCCCCATTTGGGAGAAAGGTGGGGTACAAATGAATTAAATAAATACATATAAAAACAGAAAATAATAAATAAGTAAATCAGTGAAAAGATAGGTAGATAAAGATTAGTCTTCATTTACTATTTGGTAATTTTTTTTTTCCAATCCAGCATCACATTTTGACACGGGTTACAGGGGCTCAAAGGTGGTTTCCATGTAGACAATTAATTATTGCAATATGAAATGATTCACCGAAGTTAAACTTTCATATAGAAAGGTCTTTTGTATCTCCTTAAAGCACTTCAAACACACCGGTCTCAAGCCATGGAAACCTAGCGGCACCCACTTTGTTGAGAAATGAATGGGGCCTCAGCTAATTCACCACCTTGTGTTGACCATGTACCATTGATTTCAAAAGACTTAGGCATGATTACATTTTTGCAGATTGGAGCTATTACCTTTCACTTGAGGCAATTCATCCATTCAGGTGAGGCACAGATCAGCCCCAGTCGTGATGAATACTGGTTCACATTAAACTCTGTGATTATGAATACTAAGACAAATCTCTTACCTTTCTGCATGTAATGGCTTTGTACTTTGTCATGTGGATTAGCAAATTGCTTACCTCGGACCACTGTGTTCCCTTCAGTGATGACAAAGACATTAATTGCACAATATATATATATATTGCTATTACATTATGAGGCAATTGAATGTACATAGTCAAAAACCGTGCAGTCTTGATAATGCAGTCGTATGCTACAAAATGATCTGCATTTTCACTCACCTTGATCTTGTGGATGCTAATATTGACCTATCTCCCAAACTGGCAAACTTCAGCGTAGCCTGTAATTTTATACACTTTCTAGGAAAAGAGCAGGGAAAACCAAATGAAAAGAGCTGGGAAAACCAAATGAAAGGAATACCGGCTTAACCGGGAGCCAGTTTGGTGTAGTGGTTAAGTGTGCGGACTCTAATCTGGGAGAACCAGGTTTGATTCCCCACTCCTCCACTTGCACCTGGCTGGATGACCTTGGGCAAGCCATAGCTCTGTACCAGCTGTTCTCTCAAGGACAGCTTGGGAAAGAGTTCTCTCAGCCCCACCTACCTACCTCCTTGTGGGGAGGGGAAGGGAAAGGAGTTTGTAAGCCGCTCTGAGACTCCCAAGTGAGTGAAGGGCGGGATATAAATCCAATCTCCTCCTCCTCCTCTCCTCCTCTTAAGCTGGATATCCAAATAATTGTGTCTTGTATACTAATTATGTTTACTTTTAGCTAATAAAGGTGTCCCTTTTCTACTTTCTCAGGCTAATCCAGGTGAAGGACTATTATTTTAATATAAGGAAGAGCTTTCGTGTTGGTTTGTAACTAGCAGTTTTGTAAATAAGGAAGCACTTTACCAGCTCTCCCTCGCCCCACATTTTTATCTTGTCTGTAGCCCAGTTCCTCTGCTTCTCCAGTAGGTAATGCTTAGTATTAACTGTCATAAGATGGCTATGACTGCTGGCAAGTTCGCCCTATCAAGAGCATCTCAGTGCTGACCCACTCAGTGGCAGAGCTGAGTCCGACATCTAATCGGCTGGTCTGCAGCAATCTGCTACCAGCTACTGTTGCTGTTTTGCCTTGAGGCAATTTAGGGATTTGCTGTGCAGGAATTCGCCTGCTGAGCGCCAGAATTGTGGAACACATGTCAGCACAGAAGTAATAACCTCCTGCGAGTTGCAGCATCGCTCTTCAAAAGTCCAGCCCGTGTGCAGATGCCTACTGCTTCCTTCCTTAATCTTCCAATCTTTAAAAAGATACGTTAAAAGCAAGGTCAGCATTTTTTAGGAATCTGCACAGTTTACAAAGGAAACTGCCCCAAATAGTATTTTTCAGTGGAAATGATGAATATACACTGTTGCTAGGTTCTTTCCCCTGCCTTTTATTTGCAGGGGGGTTGTACAGAGCCCCTTAAGCACCTACTAGCGGGTGGTCCAGGGATAAATGGTGGTATTACATTTGCACAGATCTTGATAAACCAACTCCATCTTGCACTCTGTCTTTCCAGATGTTCTGTATTTTTGCTTTTAATGCCACTGTTCGGTCATAGAAAAATATCAAACCCCACCCCCCCAAAAAAAACACCTCCACCAACTTCATTGCTATGGGGTGAGGGTTATTTCTGGTGTCTAAGATAGTATACAGGACTCAGTGGAGTTCTTAATACTTAGAAGCATAATGACATATTTTCATGCAAATTATTTTAATGCATGCATTCTTCATTCAAATATTATCACATCCTATTTGTGGGTGTTTTGTGTGCATAACACACACACAGAACTGTCCATCTCTAGCAGAATATCCGATTTACTGTAGTTTACTAGTTAAGATGCATTATATATTGTAAAACAGTGCAAAAGAATATTTTTTATTTCCTTATAACATGTAAAATGCCGTACCAGGTCATTAGAAGATACAAGCAGGGCCGGTGCTCCCATAAGACGAGGTTAGGCAACTGCCTAGGGGCACAGAACCCTGACAGGCGCAGAGACCAGCAAGCGGGGTGAGGACAATGGGGAGAGCAGCCCTGACTACAAGCAGGAATCCTCGTCTTTGTGTTTTTCATTCTTCCTAAAATGCATTTCTGTTTGAAAATTGGTGAGCACACGGGGGGGGGGGGGGGGTGCCAGAAGGTAGCTTCGCCTAGTTTGCAAAAAAGCCTGGCACCGGCCCTGGGTACAAGTGGGGACCCACAAGAAATTTGCAGGGAGGGGGCATTCTCCCACTTTTGCTTCCTTCTCCCCCCTCCCCCTTTCTTTTTCTCCCCAGGCCAATCCCCCCTTCTTCTTTTTTCCCAACCTCCAACAAGTCAATCCCTCCTTCTCTCTCCCAAGCCAATCCCTTTTCTTTCTCTCCCCCCAAGCCAATGCCCCCAACTTTTCCTTTCTTTCCCCCCCACAAGCCAATCCCCCCTTCTTTCTCCCTCCCTCTTTTTCCCTACCTTTGAGCCTGGCAGTGGTGGCAGTGCCTGGGAGTTTTTCTGCAAACTCGGGTGACCCCCTAGGTTTGTAGAAAAACCTGGTGACTTAAAAAAAAAATACATGGGGGGGGGGTTTAAATTCCCCCCAATGTATTTTTAAAAAAGTTTTCAGATTGTTCTGCAAACCAATGTATTTTTTAAAAAGTTTTCAGATTGTTCTGCAAACTTAAGGGGTCACCCAAGTTGGCAGAAAAACTTGTTTGGGGTAAGTATGCCCCCTATCTGTCGATTTAGATATTCACACGTAAGGAACTGTTGGGAATTAGATATATAGATGGATTTTATGATGAGAACCATAGCCCAATCACACTTGTGTACTTCTGATTACGGATTACTGAATGTCTAAGAAAAAAAATAATCCTTAAAAGAATTAAGAAAGTTGAACTGATATTAGTTTTCCTTTAATGGTTTTTTTTTTTTAATCTGCTGGTGGAAACTTTGATGTCATGGTTGAAGGGCATTTTTGGAATCTGTTTTTACTTTTGCTGTTTAGATTGGGTGAGACAAACAAGGCTTGGATTGGGAGCTGTGTACAAAACCATTGTTTGCCACTTGCACATCCACTAGGTGGGCAGCAGCTAAGAAATGTTGTTCTCTGGAAAATGCTGCTGTGCTGTCTGCTCTGCCAGACTGAGAGTCTGCTGGTACAACAATAAGTAGTAGTAAACTAAATGCCAAGTTCATTTCAAGGTCTATTACAGACATTGATCTACCTCTCTCTGCCTTACCGTCATTTACTACTTGACAGTAAGGGAAGGGGAAAGGAAAGGTGGGGAAATGTGTGTTTTTAAGGGTTTTTTTGTGTCTGTTTTTAAGTTATTGCAGCAATTTTACAGACTAGGCTAGTAAACAATAACCTTTTTTGCGAACGGCTTATTTAAAGGGGTGTTATTCTGATTGTGTGCTCTAATTTTCTTTGTTTAATGATTCAGTAACCCACAAACTCTCAGTTTGGGGGCTTCTGGGAAAGTAATATCTAAAACAGAATACCACAAGGAATATAGAAGTATCATATTTAATAGAATAAATGTTAGGGGCAGTGCAAGATAAGGCCGCCAGCCTCCAGATGGGAGCTCCTGGGATTATAATTGATCTCCAGGCAGTAGAGACAGGCCTGTAGCTACAGTGGGGGCTCTTGGAGCCTGCCCCCTGACTTAAGGCCAAGGCCCCCATGACTTCCCATCCAGCCCCGGCCACCCACCTTCCATTTTTTATTTTATTTATAGCTCTCTTTGCCAGCAAGCCCTGGGACACCCTCCAATCCCAAGACTCTCTCTCTCTTGCTGGCCGTGGCCACTCTGTCTCATCATGGCAAGCTGGCAAGAAGTCGAGCCCTGCTCTACCCTCCAATCCCATGCCGCTCTCTCACCTCCCTGCTATCAGCAGCAGGAGTGCCAGCCAAAATGAGAGTGGGTGCTGGTGGAGGGAATGTGCACGCACCTGCCCTGGCTCTCCCAGCCCGCCATTCAGTTGCGGTTGGAGGATGAGGATGAGGAGCAGCCACGAGGGGGTGGAAATGTGGGGAGGAACCACAGCAGCAGGTGGGCAATGAAGGCAGCCTCCTTGAGCAGGGTCATCACTTTCCTGCCCTGGCAGCCCACCACTCAGCTGCAGGGAAGGGCAGGAACTGGGCTACTTGCTTGGAGTGTGTGTGTGGGTGCGTGTGTGGGAGGTGCCCCCAACTTATTTAAAGGCCTCGCAAATAATAATTTAAAAAATCCTGGCTGTGGGCCTGACCAGAGATCAGTTCACCTGGAGAAAATGGTGGCTTTGGAAGGTGGACTCCATGGTATTATACCCCATTGAAGTCCCTCTCTTCCCCAAGCCCAGCCCTCTTCTGGCTCTGCCCCCCAAATCTCCACCTATTTCCCAGCCCGAAGCTGGCAACGTTGTGCAAGATCATGATGATCATAATACAGAGATTAAAACAATAGCAACAAATATTCTCCCTTGGTAACATCAACCCAGTTCCTGATAATTCCTAGCAGGCCTTTGGCTCAATGGTGGATAATTGCCTCTTGGACATAGTTTTTTTGCCTATTCCGTCTTTAACTATTTCTCAAGGACTTCTGGGAAGGGGAGTACCTTCTGTTACGCTAGGCCTAGGGAAGAATCCTTTGTTCCCTTTAGACCTGCTCCCAGGTACTCTTGTAGGAGGATCTGGCTCCACTGCAGAGGATCTCTCCTGTAGTTCTAAAGCTGCCATGGTCTTAGATAATGATAGTCCTCTGATGTAAGGATCCTAGGACTGTTATGGGAACTCTATCTCATCCCCTTCTAATCTGAGAAGAACTCCCCCCCTTCCCCTTAACTGGAGATGCTGGGAATTGAATCTGGGATCTTCTGCATATGAAGGAAATGCTCAACCACTGAGCCCCAGCCCGTGTCTTTCTTCTGCCTCACATCAGAGTATATGTCTGGGGCACAGTGAGGGAAGTCCCTCCCTCTTTTTCTGCTAAAGGTTTCCTTCCTAGCTTCCTTCCTGAATAGGCCAGCTAGGGCTCTCTTTGGATGAAACTGGAGTTCCAGTATCTCCTTATCTGGGAGGAGAGTGCAGGAGGAGGAACTGGACTTGCACCTCTCGCCTTCGCTCTGACAAAGTTAGCAATCTCTTCCCTTCCCCTCTCCTGCATTTAACACTCACAGCAACCCTGTGAGGTAGGTTAGTCTGAGAGAGCAGGGCTGGCCCAAGTTCACCCAGCGAGCTCCCATGGCACAAGTGGGGATTTGAACCTGGGTCTCCCACATACTAGCCCAGCAGTCTTAACCACTACACCACATTCGTGTTGGTCTGAATAATGTTATAATTCCGAGGAAAAACACTGGAGAGAACCGATCCCTGAGCATTACTCACTAGTAGACTGGTCTCACCATTGCTAAACAGGAACTGTTAACGCTGCAACTTGTTGAGCTAAAAGTCCGCTTTGATGATTCTCGCTGTGTCCTGCGGTCGCTTATGGAAGTAGGAAGCCGCTACGCAGCCTCCTCCTGACTGGTTCGCAAAGTCAGCAGCAGCAGTGGGCTCAGACATGGCACTGCATGATCTGGCTGCTGGGAGGAATGACGCCTCCATTTTTGGTGTGCTTTTGGTGCTGAGACATTGTTCCAGCAAAGGCAGCTTGAGCACGCTGATTTCTAGGTCATGCCAGCTCCTTGCAAATCCTGCTCAGCAGCGACTGCTGTGAGTGAAGGTCCTGTCTCTACCTCAGAGAGAAATCCATCCGGGGGCTCATTAGAAGCCATTTGGTAGATCCTAAATGTAATTGTTTTGTACATCTGCCAAAATGGCCACCTCTGAGGGGCACTTTCCCCAACAGTCAAACTCCTTCCCTCAGATCTCCTTGTGGAGGCACAAGAGACAGAGAAAAATAGTAAGGGATTTATGGGAAAATAAGAAAGGGCAGGCAAGATAAGTGTTTAGGATTAGAAGAACCAAAAAGAAGTAGAGAGGAGAATAGTAGGCGAACAGAGCCTCTCCCTGTTGAGGCAGGAAAAGAACTGAGGATATGAGCAACTCCCACCAAGGAGACAGGAAATGGAAAGACTTTGTTCCTGCCACCCTGAATAGAGGATGGGAATCACCCACCAAGATGACCTCTGAATCAGAGGGAGAAGGGCTGGCTAACTGGGTCCAAGAAACAGTAGATGCCTTCTTGAGAGAAGGGGTGGTCACTCATGCCTTGAACATGTGGGGGTGCATCCACTTATAAAGACATCTGCTTTGGACCTAAGAGATTTCAGTAGCAATTATCCAGTTTCATGTATCAATGTATCATTCATGAGCAAGGTGGCAAAACAAACAGTAGCTGGACAATTCCAAGGATTTCTGGATAAAACAGATTGTTTCAATCCTTTTCAATCTGATTTTGCACCTGGCTATGGTCACCGTAGTGGGTGTCCTGCACTGGGAGACAGATGGGGCAACTGCAAGACTGTTGATCTTCTAGAATCTTCTTTCACCTTCCCTAAAAAAGCAGGTTCATAGTTTAGGAGTGTTGCTGGACCCATGGCTTCTGTTGGTTAAGGAGGTGTCAGAGGTGGCCAGGAGCACCTTTCACCAGTTTTGGCAGGTGTGCACACACACATGTTTATGTATGTATTTTAAAGGTTGTTTTCATTTAAAAATACCTAAGTTGGGTGGGAAAGCGGCACAGAAGGATTTTCAATCAATAAAGTAGAATAAACAAACTTCTTGTGTGTCCACCTGGACAGCGTAGGCATCAGTTGTCTGCTATAAAATGTATTATTTGTGATACTGCAGTGGTTCCGGTTTTCTAAGATTATGGTAATTTAGAAAAATGGATTGTTTATTGGAAAAGCTACTCTGAGCAAGGAATGAAAATGTCTTGTCAACCTGATTAGCAACTCTTAGAACACAGACGGACTAACTTCTCCTTTTACAATATAAAATCTTGTTCTGAAAATGCATTCTTGGCACTTAAGGCCCTCTTCACTGGAGTAGGCCACTCTTGAAATAAAACCCAAGTTTTCCTGAGCGCTGTTTTTTGGTTTGTTTGTTTTTTTAAAACAAGAGACACTTTGCAGTCTCTGTTTTCTTCCAAGAGGTTTGAAGCCCTGTGAGGTTGTGTCAGAAGCCTGCTGAACCCCTAGAGTGCCAGAGAGCCGTAACAATATGACAGCTCTAAAGTCAATTACTTCACTGTGAGAAGTCTGTATTCACTTCAAAAGGTGCAAACAGAATCCTTTCCACGGGAATTATACAGGAGTGCATGCCTTATAGCAGTTGTGGCAATCACATCCTATACATGCAGTGTACTTCACATTCGCTCATCACAACGGGGAATCACATTTAAGAGTATACTGGCCCTTAAACTAAATCTGTACTCCTGTTTTCTTCCCCCTTTGGTGTAAGCTGTAAACATGGCCTCGTAAAAGGTTATAGCATCAATAGGTAAAATTTTAAAACAAGGACGAGTATACGTTTGTCACACACATCTACAAACTAGATCAGTGGAACAACGTTTGAGTCCAGTGGCACCTATAAGACCAACAAAGTTTTATTCTGGGTATAAGTTTTAGTGTGTATGTACACTTCTTTAAGGGTCATTTTACACCTCCCCTCTAAAGTAGTTTGACGGCTGTCTTTTCCTGTGCTGATTTCACAGTGGTGTGAAATTTCACTCCAGGGGGTCTAAGTGCACTAATCAACAGCAATTGTTTAAAGCAGAATAAAGCCGGTTGAACACTAGCTTGACCACAGGAGGGCAATTAGAAAATGTGGACATTTCAGTAGCCGCACGGTTTCACACCGCACAGAGGGGTGGGCAGGTTTTTTTGGAACTAGAATGATTCCAGCGGGAAAGTCAGATGTAAAAACAGCCTAAGTGTGCATGCACAGAAAAGTGTGCATGCACACAAAAATCCAGAATAAAACTGTGTTGGTCTTAATGGTGCCACCAATGTTCCCTCTATACCCCCCCCCCAGCAGAGCAGTTTGCATCCTGAGCAGAATATAACTGCTGTAATCTTAAAGGCATGGCTCCAGACTGCTGCTGAGCGGGGCTTCCAGTGTTAATGAGTAGCCACTCACACACACAGTTTAGAGGGACCATTGGCCATGCCGCTGGACTCAAACTTTGCTCTGTTGCTTCAAACCAACATGGCTATCCACCTGAATAGATCACTGTAAGAAGACAAATACTGATGCGGTCACACTGATGCAAGGGGAGTAGTTAATAATAAAACAAGAGCACACCTGGTTACTGAAAAGGCTTTAGAGTGGAAAAAGGTTAGGAGCTGTTTTTGGCCGATAACAGCTAATAGCCAATGCTGTGAATGATGGATGGAAATGTAGGAGGCTAAAGGAGAATGTTGTTTGGAGAGATGAACAGGGTAAGACAGAACAGAAATAGAATGAGAATTTCAAGTAGAAACAGAAGGGATATTCTTCACTTGCCCAGGCATTTCAATGTTTTTTTCTCTAATCTCTACCCTCTCTATTTTCAGGGCCCATTTAAGGATATGTTTATATACAGTCAATAGAAGATCCTCCCCATGTCATTTTCTTCCCTTTTTTAAAAAGAAAACTTGCTGGAGAGAGAGAGAGAGAAAGAGAGAATGACAAAGCAAAATGTTGATCATAGAGGACAACATCATAAGAAAAGTGACCCAACCTTTTCATGTGGCACACAGAAAGAGGAGGTACAGAGCTACACATTAAGGGACCATACACAAACACATAAAGCTGTCTTAGTACTGAGTCAGACCATTAGTCTATCAAGATCAGTGTTCTTTTCAGACTGGCAGTGGAACTCCGGAGTCTCAGGCTGAGGTCTTTCGCATCACCTACTGCTTGATCCAATGCTCCCTCTAAGCTGTGGAGTCTTGTGAGTAAAAATTCTGCTTTGTGAGCTACTGGCATTAAAGCTGTGAGCGAGCAGTTGGGCTACTGCATAAGTTAGTCGGCTCTGGAGCCATCCTTCCTGAGCTAAAAAATTGTGAGCTAGCTCACACTAACTCAGCTTAGAGGGAACACTGACTTGATCCTTTTAACTTGAGATACTATGGATTGGATTTAGGATCTTCTGGATGTGAAGCAGATGCCCTACCACTGATTCACAGGCCCTCTCCAACGTCAAAGCTCATGCTAGCGAGAAATAGTGTGTGTTCCTCACTTCCATGCCATGATAACAGAAGGGTAGTAGACTAGATGTGGGAGCACATACTCGCTTTCAGTTGGTCTCCTGGGTGCACACGTTGTGCACATCCTGCCCTCTCTGCAAGGGTACAACAGCTAGAGAAAATGAGATTAAAAAAAAATTGCAACTTAAAAAAAAAAATTCTTGTACCTAAACTTTATTTTCCAACTTCGGGAAAGTTAGCACTAACCCAGTGAGGCAATAACCGGAAAGAAAACTTGGGGGGGGGGGGGGGATGGGTGCACAGGTTGCATACCTAACTCACACTGGTATTTCAGTGCCCACATTAAAAAAACGAAAAAGAACAATCACAGCAGGGGCAGAATGGGAGGGAAAATGGTCCTGGAAAATGGCCTTGTCTGTCCCACCCTTTTCCTGCCCCTCAAAGGTGGGAAGGAGAAGTAACCAATCTATGCTGCTCCACACACAGATTATTCAGTTGCATCCATGCCAGTCCTTACCCAGGCTGCACAGTGCAGAGAAGCTGGATGCATCCTTTCCCCCGTGCCATGAGAGGCTAATGGCTTGTGGCAGGAGTGGACGGCACTTGCCCTGCACATGGCGAGGGCCACCCCTCACTTGGCATTGGACTGGCCCCAACAAGAAAGAGCAGGCCATTAGTCAATGGACTTTCCCCCGTAGCCTTAATGGCCAGTCCAACCCGAACCATAGTGTCAACATTGGAGGAATCCTGTATTATCAACATCAACCAGTGTTCTTTGCAATCCTTACATGCAAATATTTATTCACCCCTTTTCCAAATGTAGCGAGGACCCATTCTAACAGAGAACGAAAGATTTCAATGAAACAGGTTTGGGGCTATATGACAGGGGATCACTTAGAGTAGAAACGACAAAGGTAGATGTAGCCATGTGAGGGAGTCTGCTGAGGAAAGAACACAACATTTAAAGGTGGGGAACAAAGAAAAACAGAAAAGACATGAGGAACTGGGATCAGGTAAGAAAGAACAAACAAAGGCAAACTTAGGCCTGTGATTCAATCTTAACCTCTGAGAACCAGATCAATCTTAACCTCTGAGAACCTCTGAGAACCAGATCAATCTTAACCTCTGAGAACCTCTGAGAACACCACCCACCAAGTACAAGTAATTAAATACCCTTCAAGGCACAAGTAAAAAGGACATAAAAACAGCACTCCAGACAAGTCATCTTGATATGTGTTACTATGCACATACATTCATTAAGAACCTTAAACTTGATGGCCTTCATCTGTCTCATTAATATTTGGTGTGAGTGCTGTTTGCTGTGTGACATTTTGCGGGGGGGGGGGGGGAGTAGAAATCTGTATTTGGAATTTTATTGTCAGGGTGCGTGAGCAGTATAACATTTCTCTCGACCACCAGCCATCAGAATAATCTGAAGAAGGGACTTCCTAAAATACTGAATATCCCTCTTTTTTTTCAAACATTCACAGTGCCCCCTTCCCGCATGATTTGTAGGTCACCACATGGGAGACCGTATGGCTCCAGTTAATAATTGTTGTTGTTGCTGCTGCTGTTGCTGCTGTTATTATTTATTTATTTATTTGGTTTAGATCCCGCCCTCCCTTGCTTACAGAATCACTTGCTTACAGAAAATGTCTATCATATTGACAAGCTAAGGCATCAACAGAATTTAGCGACGAATTCCTGATTTGATTTGTAGTATGAGGATCTGTTGACCGTCATAGACATGTTCTGTCAGTTTGACTAGGACTGTCAGGGAAGAGTGCACCTTGGGTTGAAGCATCTTCACACTGCTATTTAAAGTTTCCTGGCTGATGAATAGAGATGCTGTGAACTTAATGACAAAGAGATTTGGCAAGCAAATATACCACAGTCAACAGCCGTGATCACTCATGAGTCAAACGTCAGTTCTGTTTGGCTCACCACTAGCCAAATCAAACAGCTACCCGTTTCGGGGCTGTGCAATAGCTGTGCTGGTAGAGTTTCATTTCCTTGCTAGTGCATTTACCAGTGCACAGTAGGTGAAATACAAAGCCCTTAATAATCTTGGCCCCTCATATCTGCAGGACCACCTCTCCCTCTATCTCTGCCAGTACTGTTTTGCTCATCTGAACAAAACCTTCTACACAAGCCAATCTGTAAATAGGCAAATTGGCAAAATCAAAATGCCAATACACATGCTTTCTCCATTGTAGCCAGCTCCTTATGGAATGGCCTGACTTATAAAGTCAGTCTTTCCCCAGTTTGGGCAGAGTTACACCCTTCTAAATTCACCCTAGTCAGTGGGCTTAGAAGGGGGTAACTCTGGTTAGATTGCACTGTGTGTCTTAAGCAAGGTAAATTTTAGAGCTATGTTTATTCAGAATGGTTGTAACTTATTTACATGGTGTTACCACCAATGGCTTGCCTTGTTGTTTGGGGAAATTAGCTAGGCTGCAGGCAAGGCCAGAGGGGTACAAGGGACCTATACACCTTTTAATATCAAGGTCCAGCACAGTAAGAAGACTCCAGATTTGAAGAGTAATTTAAATAGTTTTTATTAAAGTAGTTCCCTAATTACAAGCACACTAAGCATTCAAAAAGAGCAAACAATACAGAACTAAAAAGGCAGAGGTGATTGATAGTGCATAGAGGAGTCAGTTACTGGGTAGTACTACCTGTCTAGGTGTGCAGAAGTCCTTGAAGAGAAAAACACCAACGGCCAGCATTATGTGCTATAGGGGGGTCCAGAGAAAAAGAGAGACTGGGGAGGTGCATGGACAGAGAAAGACTTTAGAAAACAATGCTGACCAATAGGAGGTCTTGCGGGGCTTGTCTCAAGTGAAGCCAAAAAATTGCCTGGGCCAGTCCTGGGCCCTAGGGGGTGCGGCATCAGGAGGAGCCAGACCTAGATGCAACCAATGACATTCCAGAGGGGCAGAGTCAGGCTTAACAATGACCTTGATAAGATTAAGCCAGGTGCTGGGTGGCTAATTGAATGGGTTTTCTGACCACTAATGGTCCAGACAAGGCAGTTTGAAAAGGTTCCCAAGTGTAGACAAAAGGTGGGAGATGAGTCCCTGATTAGTGTCAGGAAGGATTGCTAAACATTTGAATGTATGATTGGTTTATCTTGGTATCTTGAGAGATGGAGCAAAAAAAGACAGATTGGTGGCCAAAGGATTCTCACATAGACAGGGGGGTTACCCAAAAGGGCTAGGTGAAGTTCCAGAGACAGGAGGACCTTTTGCCAGGTGGCAACTGAATAGCCTTTAGAAATGCAGATACCTACCTGGTGGAACCCATTGGTTCATATGCATACCTCTTCTGGGTGGAGGGGGAGGTTGGATATGGCCTTGGAAGTCTGCGTTGTGTGAAAACTGAGTATAAAATCCCTTTTTGCAGAGTGTTTGCAGGCTGACTCCGTGGCTCAAGCTGAGAGTGCTTGACTTTTCGGGGGATTTTGGTTCAAGTCAGTGGTGGGGTGCCCCTGCTGTTGGGGCTACCTGCTAATAATAAGGCAGCACCTCTGGGCTATAATGGCAATCCCCATGTTCTCTTTGATCTTTTTTTGTCATGAGAAGGAGGAGGAGATTGGATTTATACCCTGCCCTTCACTTGGAGTCTCAGAGCAGCTTACAACCTCTTTTCCCTTCTCCTCCCCACAACAGATACCCTGTGAGGGGAAGGGAATTCTGAAGATCAACAGCCACTGCTCTGACCCACCATTGTTATATTCACCTCCCTTGCAGGAAGGAGAGGGATAGCAGGATAATTCCTCCAAAAATTATGTGACTATAACATTTAAAATATCTCATTTATTTAGGGACATACTATGCTCACAAGAGAAAGTCTCTGGGATTAATAAGAAGAAAGTAGAAAAGTCCTTACCTAAAAATTTCAGCTCTTTTGGAATAGGCTTAATGAAGATAATTTTTGAAAGCTAAATTATCTGTTATATAAATTTAGAGTAACAAAAGTCCTTTTCTTCCAAAAAAAAAAAAAAAGCAGCTTTGGAAGAGAGATTCAGACTTGAAAATTGATGGTGAGGAGACATTCATTCTCTTTCTACACATTGCTTTTCTGCTTCAAATCACTTTTAAACCACTCCCTTCCAATTTATTGAAAACATGTTTCCAGTATACGTGTCTGGAATATCACTGGAGAAATGAGTTGGTAGGTGATTTAAAGTGAAGAAATGGCACATGAGAAAAGGGTAAAATCGCACCTTCTCTTTCCAAACTTTTCTGCTCTCCAAATCTCCCTCTTTTTTTAATTATTATTAGCACATGTATGTAATGTGTTCTTAGACCACTACTACTACCTGATCCTTTTAACTGAACAGTTGGCATATAAAACAGATGTTCTACCACTGAGTCACAGGGCTTTTTCCCACTCACATTGTGCCGGCGTTCTGCCTCCGTTTGTCCCGGCGCTGGGTGTCAATTTCACACCCTTTGCTGCGGCGCGTGTGTTAATCCGGGGCTTTGCGTCATTTTCTCCGCACCTCCGGTAAACCTTTTTTTTTAGGTTTACCGAAGGTGCGGAGAGAATGGCGCGAAGCCCCGGATTAACACACGCGCCGCAGCAAAGGGTGTGAAATTGACACCCAGCGCCGGGACAAACGGAGGCAGAACGCCGCCACAATGTGAGTGGGGAAAAGCCCAGTTTAACCTTCTTCAGGTGTTTTTTTTTTTTACTTTATTTTTATAACTTTGTAAATAACAACTGACAAAGAAACATGTGTGAATCCATTACAGACTGCAAAGAACTTCAGTTTTTTAACCGGTCAGAGCAAAGCATAATGGACTAGATGTGAAAGGCACACCACAGTGATGAAAATCCACGATGAATTATATCCAACAGGCTACAGCACAATGAATATTTATCTGCCATCATTTAGGAAGGCCATTCAGCAGAATTTTTTGAGGGGTTGTTGGCAGAGTAATTAACACAGCTACAGTGCACAACCTGATTAAAGAGTAGATAAAGGTTTATTTAGGAATGAATATATTTGATAGGAAAGTGGAGAGATAAAGATAGGTTCCTAACTACATCTCTGGCTGAGACAGAGGGGAAGACTGAGTGAATAACTTCTGAGAAGGAGGAGAAAATTGCCCTAAGAGTAGCAATCTGGAGACAAAGAATGGTACTGTCCTCACTATCCTAATTGTCTTCTTGCTGCCCCCTTCAGGGTCTTTTTCTCTTCTTCTTTGTACACCAGACATTGTCTTTTCCAACAGGGGTGACAGAGCTCTTTCCTTTCACCAACGTAGATTTCAGATACCTCAGAAACTCACTATGGAATAAGATGGATTGTGTTGCCTCACTCCTACCCAGTTTCCAACTTAACTTTTGGAACAGAAACAGCCTTGATCACCTTGATTTATAACCTAGAGCAATAGTGACAGAAAGGGGTGCAGTTCTGTCAATACTCCTGGCAGCTTTTTATGTCATCGGTCATAGTATTCTTTTGCTTTGACGTCTGGGATTAGGGGGGCTACTCTCT
Source organism: Lepidodactylus listeri (assembly GCA_029233225.1). Taxonomy (NCBI): domain Eukaryota; kingdom Metazoa; phylum Chordata; class Lepidosauria; order Squamata; family Gekkonidae; genus Lepidodactylus; species Lepidodactylus listeri. The sequence continues at coordinate 42,211,002 of JARCFY010000016.1, read as the reverse complement.
GGTGGTTCTAGTTGTACAATGCCAATCAGCATCAAAATTAGATGTGAGAGACAGGCGCTTGGCAGCTATGTTATGGAATACCATAAAGTTTTACTCCGTGGCCCATGTTTTAAAACATCTGTATGAAACTGCTATGAGAGTTCATCAAAGAGTTTGGAATGAGATGGTATCAGCACACTATGCTTTTTGCCCGAGTCAAGTAAGCATGGATGTCCTGAACCCAGAAGTTGGATAAAGTAGTGATCAGAATGAGGGCTGATATAATTTAAATTCCTGGCATAAGCAAACAAAAACCTACTTTACCACCTATGAAAGAAGCAAGTTATTTACTTTTAATCCAAAGGGCTGGTTATTAAAAGAAAAAGATCATTTCCCATGACCAGGAGACTTAAAGCCTTGAGCCGGCTTTGGCTGGGAGGGCAGGGTAGAAATTTAAACAAACAAACAAATAAATAAAGGAAAACTTATTCCCAAACAAAACTGCTTGTCAGGCAAGATTTTCTGTGGAAGCTTTGTTCTGTGTATCCCCATCCGGGGGGGGGGGGGAGCATGGTTACCAGAGGCTGGGGCTTTTCTGCATCCGCACTTCAGCCCTGGACTGCTGATCTCATAATAGATCATAAAATGGGGAACTCATGCAGTTTTTGTAATGTCTAGTTACACTCTTGAGTGCGGTCAGTTAAAGTGGTGATGTGAACAAGAGATTTTATAGGGATTGTGTGCATTTTTCTTCAAAACACCTGGTTCCAGTGGTTATTTTCGTGCAAGTGAAAATCTGTTAATTTCCAGAAGAGTTACTATTGTATATGTTTTTGTGGCCTTCAGGAAACTAGAAATATAACATGATGTTCTTCAGGGCATTGGCTTTTCCTCTAAGACTTTGTACCCTTTTGCCGAATAGGTGACATTTACATAGTAATCTTCCATTTGCAAGGTTTATGGTAAAGTATATTTTTATTCTGGTACTGATTGCTTTGAAATGTAGAACAGTCTGACATTTCTTAATTGATACGATGGTACTGGGTGCAAAGGTTTCTAAAGAGCGCACCTGAAAACATATTTCCCCCCTGATTTCTTTCATTGCTGTTGTCAGGTGTCCATTCTATTTCAGTTTAAAGCAATGCATCTATATTTCCTCCTTACTTTAAATGGAAGGTGCCTTGGAACAGATAAACATTCATTCAAATGAATCTGAACCACTACCTCCATTCCCCAGAAAACAGCACAACAAAAATAGTAGGAGCTAAGGCTAGGAGTAAACCTTTTAAATGCATGACTTTACAGGCTTATTCTTCTGCCTTAATTCACTTTGCCATTTTATTTTCCATCTTTTGCACAGTTCTGCTGACTATAAGTAATATGGAACACATTTTTGATTCTTTTAGCAAGCCTTTATAACTCCAGCCGAGCAAGGTTATGAGTGCACTAAGGACGCAGAGCTAGCACAAGGCTCTGGAGGCTTAGAGGATTGGGTTCCCACTTCCACAGCCGGTTATACCTATACATTGAGTGGGGTGGTGGCAGTGACTGAATAAAGGGTTCACCTGGGAATTCAACATGTTGCTAAGAGGTGATTTAGGGCAGCCTGGAAACTTCTAAAGAGGAAGGAGCCCATGTCTGTAAGGACTGGGGCAGTGCCTCCATACATTATACCGCGGATACTGCTTTTTGAATGACTGAATTCATTTGGTAGACACTGCTCTTTTCTGAATCTTTGAATTAATTCAGTAGGCATTGCTCTGACTGTTGGACTCTACACCAGTGATTACTACAGTCTGACCGAACTGTGAAGTATATTAGGAGATATTTCTTAATTTAATCAGGACTCTTTCATGGTGATGCAAAAGCCAGGAAGGTCAGTGGACTGTGCTTTGAAGTAAACTAGCTTAGAATAGGGATGAAACAGGGTCATGGACTGAGTTATTCAAGAGATTACAGATGCATAGTTTAACATATTTGTGCTAAATTCGATTTTCATTTTAAACTGATACTTTCAAATATTTTAAAACAATAAAATAATTAAGCAAATGTAATTATTTAAAATATCCAGACATAATTTAATGCTTTTTTAAAGAATAGATGTTTATGTTGATCAGCTGGATAATAAAATAAAATTTCTTTATTATCACAACTACCACACTTAAGAGAAAACTGTCTGGCGAACCAGATCTCTTCTAGTCTGTTTTTAAAAATACTGTGCATTCAGTGGGAAGATCACATCCTTACCCTTTTGTGGAGACAACCACTTTCACATCAGTTTATTTCTTCATCTCAGGTGGAATAGCTATGTTTCAGTGAGATTAATCATTATATACCTTTCCTGGTTTTACTTATTAGGAAAAGGCTGCTGTGAATTAGGGGTAGGGTGGTTTCTATGGCATTACAACCCCCTAGAGGTCCCTCCCCTCCCCAAACACTGCCCTCCCCAGATTCCACCCCCAAAGTTCCAGGAATTTCTCAATCCAGAGCTCACAACTCTAGTTAAGGGTGAATTTGCTCATCCTTGCCCTTGTGATCCCTCACCCTCAAATACCCATTTCAGTTTGTTCCTGCTTAGTGCAAAGTGAACTCAACTCTTTATTTTCACACTATTTGCTGCTTTTTCTTACAGATTGTTTTCATTAAAAAAAAAACACCTGAGCAGCATTTATGTGTCATTTGCCAGTCATCAGATCAGGGCAGGAGTTCCCCCAGTTTTCAGGGCTTCTCCCCCCCCCCCCTTCAAACAGCCAGGTCCCAACATGACTTACCAATGTGATGACATTACCCAGGAGTGATGTCATCACACCGGGGATGTCATGCGGGGATGTTCCAGTTTAAGGGCAAAACTCTATGGTTTTAAGCCGACTTTACTATAGAGTTTTTCCCTTAAACCAGAGCATCCCTGCACGATGTCCTCAGTGTGATGACATCACTTCTGGGTGACATCATCAAGTTTGGGACATCACAGAACGCCCCCTAATTCCCCCACCAGAGCAACGAGGGGACCTGGCAACGCTAATGAATACTTTATTTATATCAACTAAGGTAAAAGAAACTCGTTCAAGACTATTTGCCCATCTTTTAACGTATGTGCAATCCCAGCTATGGGGACCACTGAAAATATATTTTTCTATCTGACAGTTGAGAACTGAAAAGAGTGATGCCTCATTGCCTTCTCTGTTTGCAGTTTAGTTAGATTCCAGCGATTTCCTGCACAAAGCGGAGCGTTCAGTCACATGTTCCCCTTGCTCCTTGCATGGCTACAGGAAATGGCACCAGAGCTTCCTGTTCTCAATTGCGAGACCCAGGAGAAGCTTTTGAGTTTGCTCAGAGATCATCTCTTAAATTCAGCAATAGACACCCCCGCCCCCAAACTGGGCTGCATCATAAAAACAAGCCAGAGATGTTGGGAAGGGATAAGGAGAAATGTAAACCTCCTCAGATTTGCTACATCATTTGGATAATAGGAGGGTGATTATTTATGACAGAGATAGTAAAAGGTAATAAATAAACTGGGGCTATCCCAGGGTAAAGAAAAGTACTGGAGAGCTTGAGGTTGCTTTCCAGAGTCTGAAGTTTAAACACTGACTCATCCAGGAGTCAACTTAAGCTGCACAAATTGTTTCTTCTATTGTTTACACTTGAGGCTTGTACCATAGAAGTGTCTGTCCCTCCTGCATGCTGAATCTGTGTTCTGTAAACATTGCCAGGAGCTGCCACATAAATATGCTGTCCAGTGAGATTTCATGTCCATTTTCAGGGAGATTAAATGCCCATTTTCAGAATTCTGAACAATCTTTTGAACAGTAAGACTATCTTTCATCCACTTAATATTTATGTATCTTTAGATGGACAGATTCTAACAATGGAAATAGTGTTGTTCTCTATGCTGAAGCATCAACGATCTCCTTTCTTACTTCAATACAGTTCTTGTTGAATTAACGTAATCATTCCACATGGTTTGCCTCTAGCCAGCTCCAGGGTATGCTACAATTTCAGTATTCTGTGGCGTCTTGAAACTAAAAAGAGAAATTCCAATTTCTTTCATGAGTGAATTCAAATGATGTCATTTTATTTGACAGTATATGACAATTCTCACCTATCATTAAGCCTATAGTAACATAAAGAATTTGGAATAGCATGTTAAATATGTCAGTGAATGGGGCATATATCTTTTTCCCTTTCTTCCTCAGTAGGTTATTTGTTTATATGCATATAAAGATCTCTGCAAATACAGTTAATAGAAATGGTATAGTTTTTATATAGGATGTCTGCCACATCAGTTGTCATGTGGAAAATTTGAAAGTGCTCCGTCATCAGTGAAAGGCACAGTTTTCAAATTCTCTTTTCAGTGTTCTTAGCATGAATCATACAAGAAATATAGAATGTCAAATACTTGCATTTCAGAGTAGTAGTTAACGATAATTACAATAGGTTAAAAGAATTTAACAATGCAATATCTTTTTTTTGTAATAGAGCTGCCACCCTCCAGATGGGGCCTGCAAATTTCTTAAAGTAGAATTGATCTCCAGGCCACAGAGATCAGTTCCCATGGATACATGTTCTGCTTTAGAAGATAGACTGTATGGCATTATACCCTCCAAAGGTCCCTCCCCAGACGCTGCCCTTCGCAGGCTTCAACCCTAAATCTAAATCTCACAACAGCCCTGTAAGCATGATCATAAGAACGTAAGAGAAGCCATGTTAGATCAGGCCAATGGCCCATCCAGTTCAACACTCTGTGTCACACAGTGGCCAAAACCCAGGTGCTAGCAGGAAATCTACCAGCAGGGCCAGAACTCCAGAAGCCCTCCCACTGTTGCTCCCCAGGCACCAAGAATAAAGACCACCAAAATGTCCTGGTTTTAAAATGCTGTAATGGTTATAGTTCAGAGCAAACTGAGAAAGGTGTGTGACATGGCTTCTACAGAATATGAATCTATCACCCAGAGGCCTGTATGGTTAGAAAGCAAAGATAGCCCCAGATGACAAAAAATAGGGCAACGTAGGGCAACATAAGGCGTTTGTTCCATGGAAAACTTCCCATAGACCCATAATAAGTAGGCAATTGTGATACATGCCCCTGTGATGTTCTATCACTTTATGCGGGCTTGCCCTTGAGACAGATGGTTAAGAGTCCCCATGTTACAGATGGTTAAGAGTCAGAATACAATCAAATGCAGTGCAAATAAAACTTGAAACTGCATTTAAAAAAACAACAACCAAAACCTGCACTGACTACCAGAATGCATAGATTAATTTTTAGTAATATGTTTTCTTTATCTTACATTATTTATTCTTTTATTCAATACTGAATAGGGTTGCCATCCTCCAATGGGGGTGGGGGTTTACCCACTTTTGGGGGCCCCAGTCCACCGCCACTCAGCTGGCCAGCAGTGGAAGCCCGACCCCCAAGCAGCCCTATGCGTGCCAATGTGCCCGGTGCGATGATGTCACCCAGAGGTGACATCATTGTGCAGAGCACGTTACAGGTGAGATGCCGTAGCACCCAAGAAAAAACTCCATGGTAACCAGGATCTGTCTAAAACTGTGTTGTCCAGGATCTACTGTACAGCAGGCTGGAGCCCCCTGCTGGCAAGAGGTAGGTAACTGGCAACCCTACTACTGAATCTTATTTGCCATTCCTATTTATATAATTTGTTAAATGTGAATAAAAATCTGTGTCTTCCTTTAAAAACCTCACAGTGTTAAAAAAAATTGTGAAATCAATTGCTTATACACTGTGTATTCCAGGGCCAAAACATCTCTCATTCAAAATGTTTAGGGGGCGAGAAGCATGTTTTAATACTTGACCACCACCCCATATTTTAGCTACAGTATGTGTAGGGGGAAGAGTAGACATATAGTGGACAATGTCTTCTAGAGGCAAAACCAACACATATGTCCATTTTACTAATCCAGAAGTTTTAAGAAAGTAGAAACCGACTGGACCTTTGTTTCTTGCAACAAGGACGGATCCCCACAGCTGCCGTAGGCCGGCTGGGTGGTGGGGGACGAAGTTGCCTCCTTGAAAGAAGGACTGATCAGACTGGCTGCATTTGCAGCCTGGTTTTGCTGGGGGGCAGAGCTAGCATGCTGAAGGACAGCCCCGGCCCCCGCAGCCTTATTCGTGCCTTGTGCTCGACCCACCCTCCTGCCCTGTAGGTAATGCAGGCTTTTGGCTGGTCGTCCCGTTTCTTAGGGAGGCCGGGTAGGGATTTTTTACCTCTGCTCTGATTGGCCTTGAGACGGGGGAGTTTTTCGCCTACCCTGCATTGCTAGCAGCGGATCGAGGAATTGGCCGGGGTGGCGGCTGCATTAATTTGTCACTTTATGGTTGGGTGGAAGTTTAGTAAATAGTTGTTGTGGCTTGGTAAGCACCTATCAGCAGCCCTGGTGGGAAAGGGGCTTGTTCGGATCATAACTGCAGCCTTGTGGCCTGGGATGAGGGGAACAGGCTGCCTTTTGGAGTGTCATTGAGGGATACTCGGCACTGACCTTGCGGCTGTGTGTGAGGGATCATCAAGGCATGTTCCAAGGCTGGGCTGCCTGGGGTTCGAGCCGCTTATAGCGGGCTACGACCCGGGGGCCAGGTGCATTGCCCATACTAGGGCAAGGGTGGGGTTAATGGCAACCCCAGGCCTTGGCCATGCAGCTTGTTAGGTTAAGCCCTTGCCATGTTTTTGTTAATAAATAAAGTGGCCGTTAATCCCATGTTTGTTGTCTGACTCTTTCTTCCGTCTATGGGGGCAATGCTAGCACCACGTTTTTCACTGTCTTCGACAATAAAACATATTTGTTGTATTTGCTAACCACTGGGAAGTTCTATCAACTTTACAAACACTTTGATCCCATGATTATGTATCACAGTGGTAGTTCAGTGAAAACAAAGTTCTCTGTTGAAAATATTCACTAGTTGGCACCTCTGTTGTCTTGAAGCAGATCTCTGCTTTGTGGAGATATGCATATGAGCCAGTGGTGACTAATGAAAGACAGTCCAACCATTACATAGTATTTTATTTAAAACAAGGTGGCTTTATTAAGAGTAGGAAAAGACAGAATTGGATTTTTTTTAAGAATAGGGAAAATACTTATCTTCAGAGAGTTTGAGGAGTTCACACAATTACATTAATCTCTGGATGCGTGTATCAACTATTGACATGTATAGCCAATCTCAAACAAAGCAGTGTAAACAGAGCTTTTGAGTGACATGGTGCCATATACTTTCCAACAGGAACAGTTGCCATAAGTGTGTGCAGGTGTATAAACTATTCTATTAATTTGGCCACACATATGAAAATCACAGCAACTTGCTTTCGGCTGCTCAGCATTCCTCCCCTTTTATTTGTAGTTTTCTGTAATTAGGTAAAAGAAAATGACTTTCTAAATTCCATATTCACTTAAGTATGATTGAAATTATGACTTAAATATTTTCCACAGAGTACAGTGCTTTCGGTGTGACATACACGTATGTTTTACTGATAGTTACGCAGGGGCTATGCAAATCTTTTTGAAGCATACTGTCTGTATTCCATCAGAGTGTAGGGGAGGCTTTCTGCAATGAATGGGAAATTAGTCTGAAGACAAAATGAACATTTTCAGTCTGGGAAGCTTGCCAAACTGAAGGCCTGTGAACCATTTGGCTTATATTTTATTATACACAATATGAACTACCTTTGCATTGTAGTCTGTTAATACATGCATTCACTTGTGTTGTAAATGTATCTGCCTTTGTACTATACAGTTTAATAGCTACAGTTCGGCAACTTGCATTTATAATTGTGTTATCTAATGTTTGTAGTTGTATATTATGAAATGAAAGAACTCGTACAATGGGCTGGGTTTGGTAGGTACATGCTAATACCAACACCTGTTTTCAGAACTGCTAAGCCTGACGACAATTTTAAAGTTAAGTAAAATGAAATCTATTTTCAGTGGTTGTCATGTCCAGTCATAATCATATTGTTATCCTCCTAGCAAATTGCCCCCTTGCTTGTTGGGGCATAGGGAGAGTGTAGGGCTTAGGTTCAAACACTGGCATAAAGGAGGTAGTAAGGCTGGGGAAGAGTTCTGCCTGAGAGCTTTGAGAAGTGCGCTAGACAGCACTTCTGGGCTTGATGAACCATTGCTTTCTTAGTGCCAGGCAATTTCTGTTTATTTATATGTTTATACCCCCTTTTTCCCCCAGTGGGCACCCAAAGCAAATTTCAGCAGTGTTCTCTCCTCCTCCATTTGATCCTCACAGTGGCCCTGTGAGGTACATTCGGCTGGGAAAGAGTGACTGCCTCAAGATTATTCAGTAAACTTCCATGGAACAGTGGGGATTGAAAATGTGTGACATGCTAACTGGTATATCACAATGGCTCTCATTTGATATGTATACACTAATTCTTTTCCTTTCTTCCATGGGCACAGATCAGCTCAGTGATCCTTTCTTTATTCTCTCCACCATAACTAAATGTTAAGAACATAAGAAAAACCCTGCTGGATCAGACCAAATGTCCATCTCATCCATCTTAGCTTCCTGTGTCACACAGTGGCCAACAAGTTCCTCTGGACGGCCAACAACAGGGCATAGAGGCCGAGGCTGTCCCCTGATGTGGCCTCCTGGCTCCAGGATTCAGAGTTTTAGTGCCTTTGAATGTGGAGGTTCCCCTCAGTCGCCATGGCGAGTAGCCATTGATCGACTTATCCTCCATGAATCTATTTAATCCCCTTTTAAAGTTGCTTATTCCTGTGGCCATCACTACATCCTCTGGCAGCGAATTCCACATTTTAATCACTCTCTCTGTAAAGTATTATGTAATAACATAAGAAAACATAAGAACATAAGAAGTTACTCGTGATACCCTTACTAGTTTTCATCATTCCAAAATAGACCAGTAAAAGCATATCTTGTGTCAGCTACATTATATTTGCAATAGTCTTCTAATTCTGTAATACAAATACACTTTTGGCAAGATGAATTCAATCTGTGTTCACTCTGCGCATATCCATTCACTGTCATGGTATGAGGATTATCACAAAAGTTCCCATAGATTTCCTAATGCCTATAATATTCATGTTTGAAAAGCAATCGTACTACTAGTGATACTGTAAATGTAAAAGTGTATGTCCGTATTCTAATCTTTATGGAATATATTTTTGCTACCTTCTCATTGCCTGCAGTAGTGATTTCCCATTGCATATGTATGTCATCAGCGTCACCCACATCTCACATACCTACTTGTAATACAGCCTTGTGTTCTAGTGAACATCAAGGGCTGTGAAAATTGCATAACCTTTCTTGTACATCTCAGTTTTGATTTTTAAACACAGGATTTAGGAGTTGCATAGCTGATGAAATGTGAGAGTCAGGTAGAATCTGCCTGTGTGTTATTCTCAGAAATAAGAGACTTCCTACACAGCAAAAGCTGTAATTGCCACATTTTACATGGCTGGCATACAAAACCATTATCTCTGACCACTTCAGCCTGTTTGCAAAAACCTCACCACATTTTTATAATCTACATATGAACAGAAATTAAACCTCCCCCTCCCTGGTATAAGCAGTGATCAAATTGTACAGGATCTGGTCTGAGCTCCAAAGCCTTAAAGCTTCTAGTTAAACAGGTGTGAGAGGCCTGATGTGCTAAAGTGTACTCAGCAACCTGCACTATTTAACTTTTAAAGTTCAAACCTGAACCCAGTCAGTCTCATGCCCAGTCTAGCATCTGATGTCTGAAGAGCTGATTAGTTAACCCTTTGAATGGTATACGGTATTCTGTCAGATCCCTGGTCAAGTTACTCTCAAAACTCTCACTGTGGTAGTGATAAGTTTATTGAGATGCATGCATGATCCAGAACATCACGTGTTAGAACTAAAGCATTTTGGCAGCTACATGCTTAATATAGGTAATTCAAACAAACAAACAAACAAAACCCTCGGGAAAGCACATATCATTCACACAACACACCTAGTGTTGTCATCTCAACCAGGGAGGGAAAATATATGGTTTGGTTATCTCCTGCTCAAGCTAGCACCAGAAAGCTTCAAGGACACCTTTCTCTGGGAAAGAGAAAGGAGGTGTGACTTGCAGGGAAAGTTATGGCTACTAAAAGCGAAAGGTCCCACTCTCTCACTCACTCAGCCCCCCACCCACAGGAATTCCCTCCCTCCATAACTATGGCAACCCAAAGCGACCAAAAGCAAGGAGGGTTTGACATATTCTTTGCTAGGAAAAAAACTTTGCCTTTGCTAGCAAAGTCACATGGTAAATTAAACTTTTTTGTGTAGTCATCTCCAGGTCTCACATCCTATCCTGCCAACTGCTTTACTTTTAGGAATAAATGTCAGCATATGCATTATCCATAATGTGATATTGTTAAACAAACAAACAACCCTTTGATGAAATCTATTGCAATGATCATGGTTCCACTTCCTCTGTATTGGGATCCAGCATTTTAAAAGCTTTTCAGATAAAATTGCTTATACACAAAGCTGCCTTACACTGTGATAGATTGATGGTCGTCTAGCTGAGAGTTGTCTGTTATGAATTACAGTGACTCTCCATGTCTTAGATTGAAGTATTTCATATTTCCTTCTCTCTGGTCCTTTAACCTCAGTATGTCCCTAAAATTCAGCCTACAAATTAATGGATGAACAAATGTATATTTATTTACCCTAAAGGTACAGATCACTGCTTCTTGGAAAATAAGTAATCCTGAAAAAAGTTAGCATTTGAAAGAAATCTGCAGATGGTTTAAGAACATTTTATTCTCTTGCAAGTGAAAATGACTCTGGCAGGTAACCATCACAGTAGTACTTTCCAACAATAATAATGTGTTAGTGCTTTCACTTTGTAACTTCCATACATGAAGGCAGCCTGTAGGCTGTTACTACAAGTTGGTGTACTTCTGGAAAACAGAAGGAAATAGAAAAAAAAAAACCAATGGATATCTCTCTAGTGTGTTGCAGACAGTCACAAATCTGCTAAAACTCAAATCAAATATAGCTAAAACGATGTTGCGCATGCTAAAGAACTGCTGTGATTGCACACAGTACATATCTAGCTGTTTTTGCAAGGAAGGGCATGGCTATGCTATACCAGATCCTTGACCATGCTAACCAGATCCTTCTGCCACCATGTAATCTCAGTCTAGCTACACTTTTCATCACAGCTGGAACCCACAGCTTTAATGACACATGCATTCATACAGCCTCCACTGAATTGTAGAAGTAAGGTGTGCAGTCAGGATTACATATAGTGGTTACTATGAAGAGTACATCTACCTGCAGCCACATTAAACCACTTGTTTAATATAAAGGTTTTGTGATGAATGGTAGCCTGTATAATTTGTTGACAGTCCATCATAATCTTGTATATGGTTAATTTTTTATTTTTTTTTGTTCAAATGCAATGACTTTGGGATGTTATAATACAGGGGTGGGCAAACTTGCTCAGCGTAAGAGCCATCTAGAACAGGGGTGGCCAAACTTGCTTAACGTAAGAGCCGCACAGAATAAATATCAGATGTTTGAGAGCCACAAGACATGAACAAATATTACCTGCTTTTATTGGAAAATAAGAAAATTTGCTTTTTATTAACATTAAATGAGACTGCCAAAAAGAATAACAAAAGGGGTAAAAGCAGATATTGATAATGATATTAATTTTTCCAATGATATTTGTTTGCTAATGATATTTAGCTTCCCCAGCCGCCCTGCCGGGAGCCACATAATATATGTGAAAGAGCCGCATGCGGCTCCCGAGCCACAGTTTGCCCACCCCTGTTATAATAGATAATCCTCCTGTCCTATACAGAGAGCTATAACAAAGATTTAATATGATTTATATAACAGGACGCGGCACCAGATTATAGGTCAGAGTGCTAAGGAAGGAGAAATGATAGCTGCACTAGATTCTGTAGCTTTCTCAGTAGCATCTGAAAGTAAGTCTTTGAATATTCCAAACACTATTAAAACAGCACTCACATACTAGGATTTCAACCCCCAGGTGGGGCCTGCAGATCTCCCACTATTACACTTGGTCTCCAGGCAACCAAGATCAGTTCCCGTGGAGAAAATGGCTGCTTTAGAGGGTGGACTCTATGGAACTATATGCTGCTGAGGTCCTTCCCCTCCCCAAACCTTGCCCTCCCCAGGCTCAACCCCCCCCCAAATCTCCAGGTATTTCCCAAGCCAGAGCTGGCAACCCAATCACATACATTAATAGTTCTTATGAAGGAAAAGTATTTGTTCCAGTCTGGGTGAAAACAAACCTTCGGAACAAAACCTTAGGTTACAGTGTTTTCACCTATTATGTTGAATATCCGTTGTCACCTATACACGCAAATGAAATAGCACCCATCTTTAATTCATTGCCATGGCTTTACCTTACCCACAACTGGTTTATTGTGCGAAAACATTTGCATAGACTTACTTCACAAGGACATGTATTAGTTTCTGGTTATGTTTTCTGTTGTTGTAGACTAGAAGTCCCCAACCTTCTGGCACATGGGGGCTGAATTAGAGTGCCCAATGCCTAAAGTGGGCCACATCTTAAATCAAAATGTAACAAAATCAAATCAAAAGTAAACATTCAGAGGTCAATGAAGAAATATTAACTAGAATGCAATCCATTTTGGAACAATATTTTACTGTGGAATCCTTTTATCTAGCTACACATGCTTACCTAGTCATTGTGATTTTTGTGGCTATATTCTGTTAGCCAAGGCATTAATGTCCAGATCAAGGTTTGTAACAGACACGTTTAAACTGTTGTATAAACATTCATCTGTAAGTCTTGATCTACACTTGGATTTCACAATTTTCATCTTGGAAAAAGTTGTTCACTTTTGTATGTGGTGCCAAAAACTGAACATGCCTGCAGCAAATTTCTTTAGGTTGATAAATGTATCAGGTAGACCAGAACAGAAATCTAAAAGACTATTTTCTTTCTAAATATCTCTGTGATGGTCACTGGCTTACAAATCAGTTCATCTGAAAAAAGTTACTTGCATCTTCCGGTGCTACTTCAAATGGATTCTGAAACATTCTTATTTCCTTTCCATCCTTATGGCAATTAGTGAATCTATTCTGGAATTTCACCTGCAATAGGTTCAGAGCTTTGATGTGTTTTTCAACATTGAATTGTAAATTCCCGTCCTCAATTTTTAGTCCATTGCCGCATGAGAAGTCTGAAAAGTTATCTTCACTAACTTGCTTCATAAAAATGTTTAGTTTTGCTTCATAAGCTTTCAGTTCAGAGTACGTGTCACACACGAGCTTTCCTTTTCCCTGCAATGTGTTCAGATGCTCTGTGATATCAGTTAAGAAAGTCAAATCAAAAATCCATCCAGGGTCAGAAAGTATTTCTTGACCTTCTCCTTTCTTCTTAAGAAAGACATCAACTTCATGATGAAGACTGGGGGTGGGGAATTTGAGGGCTTTGCTTCTGCCAAGCTACCTGACCTCTACATGGCACAATACATCTCCATGTTCTGCATCTGTCTCTGAGAGAACATTTTGCAACTGACAATGAATACTATGATATTTAGTTCTTAATAAACACACTGCCTGGATGTTTAAATCTACACATGCTAATACATTAACAATTGGGGCCCCTCAAAAATAGGGCAGGTAGAGAGAAAGAGCAAATGGAAGGGCAGCTTCCCACGTGGAGTAGAGGATATGCCATCAAGTTGGCTTCAAATTATATGAAGGATGCACATACACATCACTGCATGCCAAGCAAGCCTCAATCATGAGAAGCAAAATGGCGCCTAGAGGGAGGGGAACTTAGCTGGAGGAAGACATGGGAAGGGGAAGGAATCTCATAAGCTTTCCCGCTAAGAGAGTACTCCTTCCCTCTCTACCCAAGGGGCGATTCACTGGCTCCTGCCATCACAGATACATGAGAAGACTCCTAGCTGGAGTGGGTTGGGGAGGAGAGGCAGAAGCAAGCAAGGCAAGAAATCAGAGCAACCAGCTTTTGAGGAAGGCAAAAACCAGCTTTTTGCCTGCAGCAGCAACCTCACCAGTAACCTTGGAAGACACTTGGAGGAGCCTTGATGGGTGGAGCCTCTAGAAATGTTCAGCATGCAAAACACTTTGTATCCTTCGTGTGCAAAAAATACCTGCTCTTTTACTGTCCTTTTCCCGCCGTTTTTGCAAAAGCAGGCCAGACATCTCCTGCACCCATTCATATAGCTGCTTTATCTTCCTACACACACATATATACATACACACACATATATAGCCTTCAACATAGTAATGCATGAGTGGTATGGGTACCTGAACTTTGCTAGCTGGTATGGAGAATAATACCAAGAGGGGGCTGACAGAATAAACCATAGAGACCAGAAGAAATAATGTTGCTGTTGTGTTTTTTTGCAAGGCAGGGACAGGAAGAATGGCAGTAGATGGTGCTTCTTGAGACAGGAAGAACAGTGTGAGTCTGAGGGAAAATGCATCAAGGGTGATAGAAGCAAACAAGCAGGTTGGAAGGCTGCACAGAAAGAGCTTGGTGGCCTCATGCAGCCCATGGGCCGCAGGCTGGGGACCCCTGTTGTAGACTATGGACTGATCTTTACATTTTTGGTGATTCTACACCCCTGCCTCTGCATAGTGGGTGCACTTCTTTTTTTGCCAGTTGTCCACAGGGTGATTAGGGTGAACACCAAATGACAGACTAATTGCATTGTCAGATCCGAACTATGTCATAAAAGAAGGGGGGGAAGGAAACGAATAATTTTGAAATGCAATATTTTGTGTTTGTCCGCCTCTTATTAATTCATAGGGAAATTTTACACATGTATCCAGAAAACAATATCCATACTTCAGCATCGTAAAAAATGAAGTGCCAAATATTGTCAGCTCAATTTTAAAACACATTTATTTTCTCATACATGAAGGAATGCTGAATTCTATTTCTCTTCCTTGAATTACAGATGAGTAATTGCTATAGCAACCTCAAAAAATGTCAGTGGAGAGTCAGACAATCAGCTTTCACGTTTCTTACATCTAATTGGCATAGCATTTGTTTTCACTTGAAAGGGACTGGAATGCACTTGTTAGTATTAGGGCGGAAATGGGGTGTCTGATAGGTTTAGTAAGGATGGGATAATTCCTGTGCATCTCCAGAATAAGGGCATAACAAATGTTGGTAAAATTAAAATATAAGAGACAGGGGTTACAGATTCCATATGATGCTTTCTGTTCCATAATAAAATCTAGGGGTATGTTTTCACTATAGATTTCTGTACAATGTTCATAGCAGATTAACAGTTATAGTAACTCCAGAAGAATCCTCAATTTGATGAGATGCTGATAATTGTAGTATTTCTAGGAAGAACAAATGACTGTTAAGCCAGTTACTATTTGTGGTATAGATAGGTCCATGTATGTTTCTGGGTCGAGGAGATGATTTACTGTCCTCTACATTTATGGGCAGTAGTCTTCCAGTACAGGCACTGTGTCTTTAAATTATGATTCTTTTGATTGCATTCATTTAAGATTTAGAAGTAGACCAGGTCATCTGTTCCCCTGGGGTTTCCTTCTTTTCTTACCCATATATCCTTCCTGGCCCCAGTATAGTGTTGGTTAACCCACCAACGAAAGTAGTTCTCAAAATAGACTACAGGAAAGTATATATGTTTGGTCATTTCTACAAATTAATTTTACCACTATAGAGACAGGTGGAAATCAGGTCTGACTAACAAGGTACAAAATAATCAAATAAAAGTACAAGAAAGATTGATGTGATGTCATAGGAGACAGGGACTTATATCATTGCATAAATATATGTGATTTGAAGCCCTTCGAAACACATAGAGACAGATTCTTCTCCCAGCTATGGGCCTTGGGTCAAAAACAACAACAAAAGATACTTTTATTTCCATTTTCAAAAAAAGGCAAGGTAGGAAGTCAGCCCATTTTGTGGGTAGGGTAGGGTATAAATTAAGTAAATAAATAAATAAGGCAAAAGGGGTAGAGAGGTGATTTAGGGTCCTGGTCATATTTCAGAAAAGAGTGGAAAAATATTCCCTAGGAAGAGAATCTGTGCTCTGGTACTGGAATGACAGTCCCCAGAATGGAATGATGATCCCTAGCAATAGAATCTGTGCTATGGGACTGGAATGACAGCTCACAGAATGGAATGACAGGACAGCCCCTGGGAATAGGCTCAGTGCTCTGGGACTGGAATGACAGGTTGCAAAGTGGGATGACAGCCCCTGGGAATAGACTCAGTGCTCTGGGACTTGTACCCACTTGTAGAATATGAGTTTGAAGTGAGAAGAAGATTGCTGCTACTCTGAACTCTGTACATTGTTCAGAAATTGAGTGCACAGCAACTGTTTGGTATTCTGCCTCAGAGACTTCAGCCATGCATTTACCAAACAAAGGCATCTGTGATGCCATAATTTAGTAAATTTCAGTACAAAGTCACCCATATGAATAAGGCAGAAACAAGACTTCTATAAATGAATGTCCAGGAAAACTTTTAAAATGTTTCCCGACAGGCTTTTCTGTGTTGCCTTCCTTACTTTCAAATTTGTGACCATTTGTTTGTCCTATGCACATGGTATGTATATTTGTAGATCTTAAAGAGACTATTCTAAAAGTGAATTTAAATAAAGGACACAGCAGGAGACCACTGAGATACCACTATGACCACTGGCCAACTCCCACCTTTTCCTGGGTTTAGCCCAGCCCAGGGGCATGACTAGGGGGGTCCCCAAGGATTCCCAGGACCCCCTAAATATCTGGGGAGCCCCTTCCTAAATCCCACATGGCTCCACCTCCATAAATAGTGACAATGGCCTGTGATGTCACTGGCCTGCTCCCTATGATGTCACTGAGCCTTGGTTCTTTAAAGGCCCTAGCATAGCAATGCCTCTGGCTCAGCTGCCTCCCCCCTGGAAATTTAGAAAGTATACGCCCTTGCTGATTAATCACCTGGTAGGTCTCAAATGATGATCTGATTGCCTGGGTGAAGATCAGTTTCTCTATTTTTCTTGGCAAGTATGATGGTCCCTCTTAGTCTTCTGGCTGTCCTGCCCTTGTTGTGAGAATGCCCAAAGAATTACTGGATCAAGTAAGCAGGGTGAGAAAAAAGCAAGACAAAATGGAGTGAAGGGGAGTGGTATTTTTCCCAGGGGCCTCATCCCCTACATCTGTACATACATATAAATATCTGCAGAGGATTATACATACATAAGCTTTCTATTTGTTAACAGGACCCTGTGTTTTACTGCATTTTCTGATTGCATGTAGAAAGTCTACATGCCTAGGGCTCTTTAAAAATATTTGTTTTTACACAGATGGGTGGAGTGGGGTCCAAGAATGCGGTTCCGCTTCCCTCTATGCGCACATAATTTTATATGATTTAGATGATCAAAGAAGACCAAAGACTGCATCGGGCTTCACTGAAACCAGTTTTTATATGTAGCCAATTTTTAGATATATGCATGGTTTGTAGGAGACAGAAATACAAAGATTAGATGGTTTGCCACAGCACTTGAGAACCTCAGCTACATCTTACTGGTTAACCATCAGATCCCTTGTTTTGGCCTGGTATTACTCTGAGGAAGAGTTTGTAATATTCTGAGTGTTTTCCTGATTTTTCTTATCAGCTTGAATTTGTTATTATTATGACTAAGGCTGTTCGAAGCACAGTGGAAAAGTATAGAACTGTACCTCAGCTTTTCTGTTAAGACGTATTCTTAGGTACTCTAAACTTGTGCCCTTGAATATATACTAACCACCTGTTATTAGTATCAGAGCTCATACATCTGAGTGTAAGGTCGCAATCAGACGGCTCTTTAGATTCGATCCAGGCACGAGTGCCCGGTGGATTTAAAGGGAATGTCCAGACAGCGACATCTGGGAAATGTCCTGCCTCCATGATCAGCCCGTCGATCCCTGCCAGGGAGCTGTACTTTAAAGATACTGCTGAAAGTCCGATCTAAAGCTTGCCAATGGGCCAGTGGTGGACTTTCCCCATCTGGTCATTCCAGTGTGCAACCAGCCCATTGGGCAACCATTTTAAAAAATTCTTAGCGATATGCGCATAAACGCATAAACGTGCGACAGCCGCAGAGCTCTGCTCAAATGTTCTGGACAATTTCATGTTTCTGAAGGGCCCGTGAAAGTTATGAACTTTGTTAATTGAAATGGTACCTAGAGGAAGGTACCACTGGCAGTGCTTTTAACATTTAAGTCTGCGCATGGCGGGAAAACAAGTACACAATGAGGCACATTTGCGCATACACAAATATTTTAAAAAAAATGAAAACCCGACCACGCAACTCCTTCAGTTGGATGCCGTCTAGACAATCCACCGTGGAGTCCGCACATGGTAAGGGATTCACGGGGGAGCTGTCTGGTTGTGCAACACTGGATAAAAAAGATTGAGATCAAATCAGAGGCGGGCCAATGGTGGGATTAGATGCCCGTCTGAATGCACCCTAGCACTGATAGTGAACAATCGCTTTACAGAATAGATATTTAGTATAGTAGGGATCAGGCAGTCAGGATGGCTCAGGGAGGAAGATTCTCCAGTGTGAGGTTATCCCAAGAGATGCAGTCTGCAACAGGTCTTCTTAACCAGAAAGTCCTTTATTTGCAAAAAGATTCTTATTGGAATAGTTACACTTTTCCTGTTAGTAATGGCTTTATTGTAAACAAACAGTATTATACTAAGTAACTGGAATCCCCCTCACTGCCTCTATACCAATCATAAAACGTGAAAAGTTGTTCCAGCCCCCTAAACATGTTTCACACAGAAATGGCGGCAAGCAGGTTATTGTGTTTTAAGTTCCCAGAGAACTTCTACTAAGATATCTTTGAGACCAGCTGTAGAAAGAATAACATGGTGAGGGAGGATTTATCCCACACCTTGAGCAAGCTGGGAGCAGAGCAGGCAAAACAGGCAGAAGCTGGGAGCGTAGCAATAGCGGAGCGTGATAAGGAAGTCAAACAGCTAAACAGCACATGAGCACATTCCAGAGGGTGGGGTCACTGGCCGAGTCTCAACCCCCGTCCAGGAAATATCAGTGTAGCTGACATCAGTCAGTAATTTCTGATAGGTTTTTCAGAGTAGGTCTGCTTTTCTGATGTGAAAGGTTTACAGTGTTTACAATTTTATGTTGTAATTGCTAAATTTTGGCACTCTTCCCCATAAAAGTTATAGACAGAATGTAAAACATTTTGGGTTTTTGCATCATTTTAGGAGTTGGAGCCTGTGGAGTTCATTACTCCCTGTTCTCTGAGTGTTAAAAAAGGGATATTAAAACTTACAGCAAGCACATTTTACACAATGTAGGCAGAATAACATGTCTCTTTGCAGTTCCACAATTCATAAACTTTTTTTTTCTTTTGATGAATGTAGCCTTTAGGGCTTTTAATTAGAGTGGAAGGTCATTATAAGCAGAGGGAAAGGAACTTCTTAAATCTTTCTCCCTGTCCTGTTTTCCTGCTTGGCATTTCAATCCCAAAAGAGCAAAGATCTGGGAATGTGTAAGTTCTCTTCACTGAACGTACATCTTGGGAATGATGATTTTTCAGTAGGAAACCAGTGAGTACATTGTCCAAAAAAAGAAATAAAAGGGGGGAAAAGAATATAAATGTGTGTGTGTGTATATATAATTCTGCAAAATAAGGGCATGAAGCAGAATTTTAAATCACATTGATTTCAAAGGCAAACAATTAATTATATACTTAAGTATGTAATTAAGAGAGCCAGTGTAGTGTAGTGGTGAAGAGTGGCAGACTCTAAGCTGGAGAACTAGATTTTGATTCTCCACTGTGCCACATGTAGCCTGCTGGATGACCTTGGGCCAGTCGGTTCTCTCAGAACTCTCTCAATCCCACCTGCCTCACAGTTTGCCTGTTGTGGGCAGAAGGCGGCAATATTTTGAGACTCCTTAAGAGAGAGAAAAACAGGATATGAAAACCTATTCTTCTGTCCCCATTGAAATCCTGAACAGAGTTACAGCATCCTAATTCCATTCTAATTCCATTAAAGGTAATGGGTTTTGAAAGGTGTAACTGTTCAGGATTGCACTCTCAAATTGCTTAACTATGGCTGGAGTGAAGAAAGAACTGCATGGAAAGCAAAAGGATCGCGATGATTTTGTTTACCACTGAGAGCATGAATCAGCTGATGGTTTCAGAGGGAATAGCCTACATGTATTTTGGATTTTCTACCTGTGTAATTTAGCCCTCTCTCTCCAGGTCCTTAATTCATTGTTTTAATTAACTTTTGCCTTTATAGAACTCTGGCTACTACTTGTTAACCTTTTTGGTGTGTGACTGCTTTGATTATAGATAGAAGGCTAATCAAAGAATAGTCAGAGTGTGAGTCCACTTACTTAGAACATAAGAACATAAGAGATGCCAATATTGGATCAGGTCAATGGCCCATCCAGTCCAACACTCTGCCATACAGTGGCCAAAAATACTAGGTGCCCTCAGGAGGTCCACCAGTGGGGCCAGGACACTAGAAGCCCTCCCACTGTTTCCCTCCCCACAAGCACCAAGAATACAGTGCATCATTTGCCCCAGACTGAGAGATCCTATCTATACCTTGCGGCTAATAGCCACTGATGGACCTCAGCTCCATATGTCTATCTAACTCCCTCTTGAAGCCGTCCATGCTTGTAGCTGCCACCACCTCCTGTGACAGTGAATTCCATGTGGGTGAAGAAATACTTCCTTTTATCTGTTCTAACCCGACTGCCCAGCAATTACATTGAGTGCCCACAAGTTCTTGTATTGTGAGAAAGGGAGAAAAGTACTTCTTCCTTGACCTGCTCTGTCCCATGCATAATCGTGTAAACCTCGATCATGTCACCCCCCCAGTCGTCGTTTCTCCAAGCTAAAGAGCCCCAAGCACTTTAACCTTTCTTCATTGGGAAAGTGTTCCAACCAGGGCTCATTTCCAGCTGGAACCAGCAGGAATGCTGTTCCGGCAGTATCAAGTGAGTGAGCCAGGAAAGGCTTGCAGAGCCCCTCCCCCTCCCCACCTTCCCTGGCCTGCCTGAAGGAGCGGGGAGGCATAGGATACAATAGGAGATCATGCCGCTGCTCTGGCGCGACTCCAGGGAGAAGGGGTTTAAACTTTAAAACCCTTCTTTCTTTGCTTCCCCTGCCAGCCCGCCTTGGCAGGCTGCCCGGGGAAGGGGAGGTGAGGCTTTTAAAGATGCCTCCCCAACCCTTCGTTGCTTCTCCAGCCAGCCTTCCAAGACGCAACAACAAACAGTACATCACAATGTAAGGAAAGCCAAAAACCACAGAAAACAACTGTGAGCTGAATATCCCACAAAGATATACAAAAGAAGACTTCAATACAGTGAACAATATATCTAATCTAAGTTAACTCTATACATAATCCATCATGGGAGAATACAGAAGTCAACAAAATCCATAAAGAGAAAATACAGACTCCACAAGTATAAATATACAAAATAAATATCCAACATTTTTCCTAGGTAGTATTTAGTGTTTCAGACTTCTGGTCCTTCCTCAGGAAAAAAAACTGTGGAAGTGTAAAAGATAGAAATGCTTTTAACAATATTTCAAAATGATACAAAAGTGTTCTATTAAATTCATTATATAATATTATACACACTATAGGAAGTCTCATTCCATTTCCTGATAGGATAATATTATTCAGTTTCTCTGTAGAACAGAATTCCTCCTTAGAAGTTTCTAGCATACAGGTTTCTACTTAATGTATCTACATTGAATTGTTGGTGCCAACATGTACCATGACCACTGGCTCCTCTCCAACACTGTCTACCAGCCTATCTAGAACATGCATAATGTCCAGGGCTATTTTTGGGCAGGAACGCACAGGAACGGAGTTCCGGCTGGCTTCTGAGTTGGCCACACCTACAGCCTCCCCTCCTTGGGTTCCCCCGGCCCCTTGCAAGCCACAGGGCACCTGGGAAAGCCAAGCTGATCCAGGGAGGGAAGGCAGTTTAAACTGACTTCCTTCCCTTGGGTTCCCCAGGCGCCTCGCAAGCTGCAGGGCACCTGGGGAAGCCGATCCTGGGAGGGAGCTGTGCTGTCAGGGGTGTGGCCTAATATGCTAATGAGTTCCTGCTGTTGGGAGTGGCCTATCATGCTAATGAGTTCCTGCTGGGCTTTTTCTACAAAAAAAACCCCTGATAATGTCCACAGCCTTCGCACCAGGCAGGCAAGTCACCATATGGTCAGTACACAGGTTTGCCACCCAGCTGTCAGCCTGCCTAAGGATCAAATCACCAACTACCAAGAGCCCTCCTCCCTCCCTGCCCAGGAATGGTTCCTTGGTGCGAAACTTGATTTTTGATTCTTGATTTTTTAAAAATAAATATTATTAAATGTTAGCTATACTAGATATTATGAAATGGGTTGTTCCAAATAGGTGTGTGGGGTTCTCAGCAGGAGGTTGTGAACAGCATAAGAGACTAACCAAGGAAGAAGAAGAAGAAGAAGAAATTGGATTTATACCCCGCCCTCCACTCCCCAAGGGAGTCTCAGAGCGGCTTACAAACTCCTTTCCCTTCCCCTCCCCACAACAGACACCCTGTGAGGTAGGTGGGGCTGAGAGAGCTCTTTCCCAAGCTGTCCTTGAGGGAACAGCTGGTACAGAGCTATGGCTTGCCCAAGGTCATCCAGCCAGGTGCAAGTGGAGGAGTGGGGAATCAAACCCGGTTGTCCCAGATTAGAGTCCATGCACTTAACCACTACACCAAACTGGCTCTCAAACTGGAAGCCTTTAGATTATTTTCTATACAAGTTTCCTCCTAGTTTCTACTGCCTAATTCTTCCTCCCACCCTTCAATGACTGTATTTCTTGCCGAGGACAATTCATTACTACTTGTCAGTGCTGCTTAGCTACTATGTCACCTGGTATCACCTTACCATCTATCAATTTTTAGCAAGGGAATCAGTATATCTCTTCTCTACTATTTGGAAGCTAAGTGTGTGTCTGTTTAAGGATACTTTATTATTTTGTTAGATTTTTGTAGTGATTTTGCAGTTAAGACACTTTTTTTTTTTACAACTAGTGTTTACGAATATAGCAGGTGCATGTCGAGTGATTGAGCTATTTGACCTGAGAAAGAAATTTAAAAAGTGAAATAAAACATATACTGTGTATTTCTGTATGGCAGGAATATTTATGTGGAACTTGTAATTTCTACTATTTATAGAAAAGAAGAAAGATCTAGTCTAGCCAACTGAAAGGTGCTTGGCAGGAGCCCTTGTGTGGTGTTCCACTCTGTCAGCAAGGCCCACCTGTCTCCATCTCACCTTACATGTGTGGTCATCCCATTCAGGAACTGGCAGGGAAGATGGTAGCAATCCGGAGGTGGCTTGGGAGGCAGGACCTCCTCTCCTCCCCTACGACAAGATCCTTGCTGCCAAAGCAACTTTGTCGCTGAGAAGTGCTTGGTGGAAGCAGTGTGCCATTCTATCAGGCAGGTCTCTCCCCCTCCACTGACCCCTGCTAGTGACCCCTCATCCCATTCAGGGACAAGAATGGAGAAAGGCAGCAATCTGAAAGAGCAGCTTGGACCGTGGAACTCCCCCGCCCACACAAATAAAGATCCTTGATGCCAAGGCAGTGCCTCAGTGATCCTATCAAATGCAGTCACTAAATGCACTTGATAACCACACTTGGACCCAGGACCAGCCATCTATTATACCAGACTTTTAGTAAAATTAGCTAAACACGTGAAAGATGCCTCCCCCCCGGTTGTATTAGTGGTTATGAAAAACAGGCAGTGCTGTTCTGCTGACAAGGAAGACACTACTCTTAGTACTTGCACCTGAAACTAGACTGGCACTACCTCCATCTACCAGGTCAGAAACTTTGAAATCAGGCCAGGAAGCTATCAATGTCCTGGAGAGTTAGAGCCCACTCAGCAGTGCAGCTGTCCAAGCTGGATCAGATACTATTTTGTGAACTTTTATCTAGCAAGGGTTCTTAAATGGCACATCTACCCTTGACCCATATGATGCTCTCAGCCATCTGGTCACATCTTACTGCCTTCTGCTGTCATGCCCTTCCCTTGGCGATTCTTCCGCAGGCCTCAGAAATGAGAGGGAGGCAAGTCAGCTGTCCTTCCTCTCCCTTTATTTTATTTATATCCCACCCTCCCTCGCTAGCGGGCTCAGGGCGGGTCACAACAGGTCATTTCACGGAGACTTCCGGCAAGACTTGCGATAATGGCGGACGTGCTCCTCCGCAACTGCGGGGAGCGCGATCCGTACCCGGCGGGAAGAAGGGGCTCTGGACTGGTGCCGAGCCCCCAGAGACCCCAGTGAGGGGGCTCTGCCTGGGGTGGCACGAAGGGGATCTCTCCCTACAGTGGCGATCGAGGGATCGAGATCCCTTTTCATCACCCCCATAGGTTCCCCCGCCGTGGGAGCCGTATGGCTGAAAGCGCAAATCCGTGAAGCAGCAGAGAGTGCGAAGCAATGAGGCTGGAACTGACAGTTACACATGGAGAAAACGTGAGTCTGAAGTAAGAAAAGCAGAATACAGCGGGAAGATGGCGGGAGGAGTGAAACCCACCCACCCCCCTCTCCGGGACTGGCGTACTTACCAGACTCTTCACGTGGCGTTACTGCATGAATAAAAGCCCATCCACCTTGCTAGATGGCAGCATCGCTCACTTGGAGATATAAACTTTAAAAGGACATAAGTGCTGTTCGAAAATTTGCTCCTTTCGTTCATCTTATCTATCTATAAACAAAGAGCGCAGCCTCAACAATGGCGGGGAAACCGAAACCTTCCCCCAAACTAGGAAGTACAGCTCTGAGTGCAAAGGTTGATACCACAGAGATGAGCGCGGTGTTCTCCTCGTTATTGCGACCTCTAGTGGACCAAATGACAGCTCTCAACGTGAAGATGGGCAAAATGCAGTTAGAACTAAAAGAGTCGAATAAACCACAGAGAAGCTGCAGCGAGAACTTCTGGAAGTAAAAACTTCAGTAAAAAACCAAGACTCAAGACTACAAAAGGCAGAGAAGGAAAAGGCCTTCCACCATGATCAGCTTTTGAAATTACAAATGGAAAGATCGAATTTTTTCCTAAGACTTCAGAATGTGCCAGAAAACACAGGAGAAGACCTTAAAAATTTGCTAAGTGAAGCACTTGAACCAGTGACAGGCATGAAAGCAGCGGATATAAAAAGCGATATGGATATGGTTTACAGAACCTATCCAGATTATACTAAAAAGAAAAGCCTGCCTGGTGAAATTATGATAAGGTTCTCCAAAAAATCTACAAGAGACATGGTGCTTAGGACCACAAACAAAGCAGCTCTGAAGATCCTGGGAGAAGAAGTAAAAGTGATGAAGGATATCCCATTTGAAATAAGGAAAAGAAGGAAAGCTTATGGAAAATTGACATCTTGGCTCCAGTCTATCATCTATCGCTGGAATACTCCAGAAGGACTATGCTTCAGCATCAAAGATAAGAAGTATAAGATTGACTCTGTTCAACAAGTGAAAAAATTTCTGGAAAAAAGCAAAGAAAAGAAAACTGGGAGAGACTCAGATGGTTCACTGGCCTCGCAAGAAAGCATGTATGGATTTGATAGCTCAAAGAGTGAAGAAGAAGTGTCTGACTCGGAAAAAGGAGCAGCAGCTCGAAAAGTAGATGAGACTGTTAAGACAAGAAGAGGACGAAAGAAGAAATAGTGATTAAACTGTTTTATTAAGCATTGCACCTATGTATTATAAATTGTTTAATTAACCGTATTTCTCTAGGTGGGCGTGCCTGCCAAATAGTTTTGATAATTTTTATAGTAGCAGTAACAAAATAATTGAAATTTATCCAAGGTTCTAAATGCTTCATAATTATATTATGTAACATGGTAGTATTAAGCAAATGATAAAGTACTCTCTGTATAAGGTATATGTAGCTTAGATTGTAGCGTATTAGTTGTAGATATAGGGAAAAATCAATAAAAATATATTAAAAAAAACAAACAAAAACAGGTCATTTCACAGTCCAAACAATATTAAAATATACAATTTAAATCCAGTTTAAAACCAGTTCAGAATAAGATGGCAGGCTGGTTCATGGTAATCCAAAGTGCCTCCTGCATGGGTGCTGGCTAGATGGTCAATAAGGAGTCCAATTCGCCGGAAGATGCTGTGCATCTCTTTAGCATCGTAGGGCCATTAAATTGGACAGTATGAGCAGAGGAGACCAACATGGTTGGACATTCTCCACCTCAGCCAAAAACCTGGTGGAACAGCTCCATTTTACAGGCCCTGCAGAATCGTAATGGATCCCACAGGGTGGGAGCATGTTCCACCAGGCCTGTGTCAGGGCAGACCTGGCGCTAGTCAACAGACATCTGTTGGGCTGGGGACTACCAAAACGTGTTGATCTGCAGAGCACAAGGCTCTCCAGGGCACCTATGGGGAGAGGTGTTTTTTTCTGGCTGCATAGGGCTTTGAAGGTTAATACCAAAACCTTCAACTAGATCTGGTACTCAGTTGGTAGCCAGTGCAATTGGCGCAGCACTGGCTGAATG
Organism: Lepidodactylus listeri; assembly: GCA_029233225.1. Lineage (NCBI taxonomy): Eukaryota > Metazoa > Chordata > Lepidosauria > Squamata > Gekkonidae > Lepidodactylus > Lepidodactylus listeri. Next base: position 42,184,494 of record JARCFY010000016.1, on the reverse strand, counting down.
CACGCCCACACAGACGTCGCAGTCAATAGGTGCGCCACCACATTTTGTACTAGCTGCAGTTTCTGGGTCAGATTCAAGAGCAGCCCCATGCAGAGTGAGTTACAGTTATCCAGCCTGGAAGTGACCATTGCATGGTTCACTGTAGTTAAGTCCTGGTAGGAGGGATAAGGAACCAGCTGCTTGACCAGCCAGGAATGGTAAAGGCTGATTTGGTAACGTTGGTGACCTGGGCTCCATGGAAAGTGAGGCATCCAGAATCACCCCTAGGCTTTTCAACCTCAGCAGTGGCATCTACAGCACCCCACCCAGGTTGGAAGCCGGATTCTGGATCCCACCTCCCATCCCCACAGCTCAGGTACAGGACCTCCATCTTTGCTGGATTTAATTTCAGCCTACTTTGCTGTAACCATCCAGCCATCGCCTCCAACACACTGTCCACAATATCTGGGGCAGATCCCAGCTGGCCATCCATCAACAGATAAAGCTGGGTGTCATCACTGTACTGGTGACAATCCAGCCCAAACCCCGAGACCAACTGGACAAGGGAGCACACCTCTGTCTTGTCTCGATTCAGCTTAAGCTGTTCTGTCTTAGCCACCTGACCATGTCCTCAAAGCAGTAGCATCTACTAGAATCACAACTTCTCCACTGTAGCTCCCACTCCATGATGGAGCGGGGGCACTCCTTTGGAAATTTGCTGAGACTTTAAATGACATATAAACAGCAGGAATCTTTTGGGGAGAGATTTATTTGTAGGGATGTAGCAATCTTAATAGCAAATTAATTTGGTAGAAGGATTTACTGTATTTGATGGTACTGATTCTGGTGATCCTATCACAGGGTTAGTTTAGCGGTGTGACAAATGTCCCAGACTTGTTAGGAACTATGTTAACTATGCTTTTTTGCTGTTAGACATAGCAGTTGGTTGAACTCTGAGTCTTATTAACATATGGAGTCCTGGTGAACTAATTTATTCTGTCCCTGGAAGGGAAAGCAGGTGAGGTGGATCCCTGGTGTACCATGCATTTGAAAATTAGGGAGTTCACTGAGCCAGAAGTGGGGGAGGGGAAAATTTCAGCTTTATCCAGTGTTTCTGGCAAGGTAGCTGGCAAGGTAGCATGGTGGACTGTTTGTGTGCCACTTCCTCGAAGTCATTCCTCACTGAATTATTAGAATTGTCATGGTCACCCTGTAGTTCCATTGTAAAGCCCATCCATTCGTGTGTAAATAGCAAAACTTATCCCAGGGCCATCCCTTAATCCCTGTTTTGCTCAAGTACCAAGGTGCACTGACATCTTACCTAGGGGTAGTTCTTGCCTTGCATATCATTTTCCAGCAATGTGTGCAGGCCCCGGGGGAACTAGGGAAAGGATGATAAATTTCCCCATCCTCCTACTAATGTATGTAAAAACCTCCTAGAATGAATAATCCAAAAACAGTGAGCTGAATTACAGTGTTGGTGGAAGGGGTGAGACGTACCTAAAAGGGAGGGGAAGGTATCTCAAACATGGAGTGTTGCACTTATGGAGTGAATGAGTGCATGTATTTGATAACCAAACAAGCATGCATTAGTTTATTAAAAGTATCCAGACCTGGCATGGCTATTCTAGAGGCATTTGTGAGTGACATGGGGTCTGAGTGATGTGTGGAAGCAGTTTTTTTAAAATATGGTAACTTCTTACATGGGAAACTATAACTCCCGGGGCCCTTGGCTTAGTAGAAGAGTTGGATTTATATCCCATCCATCGCTCAGAGCAGTTCACAATCTCCTTCCCTTCCTCTCCCCACAAAAGACAGGCTGTGAGATAGCTGGGCCTGAGAGAGCTCTGAGAGCGCTGGTCTTAAGAGAACAGCTCTGAGAGATCTGTGACTGACCCAAGGCCACCCAGCTGGCTGCATGTGGAGGAGTGGAGAATCAAACCTGGTTATCCCAGATTAGAGTCCGTCGCTCTGAACCACTACACCAAACTGGCTCTCAGCTGTGCGTACATTCAAAAATCCACATGTGTGAAAGTTGATTGTGCATTTGTGTGCGTGTGCTGTAGTGCTAGACATGACCCCACCTAGCAAATCATCATGAATTGCCTGGTGAATACACGATCAAATCATCAACAGATCCATCACATATTTACAACTGGCAATTTGTGACATGATCCAAACCAATTGTGACATGATCTGGTACCCTGAGTAACTTGGGATTTTGTTTCGGTTTTTTTAGATAATAAGGTTTTTGATTGTGTGTTGTAAGCCACCTTTAGCCACAAGGAACGGTGAAATGTAAATACTCTTATAATGACACTAACACAATCATAATAACAGCTTCAACAACAGCAAATCAGCAGTTCATGTCAGGCTCGAAATAAGACGTCTTGTAGAGCGGGTTTACTTTTTTTTCTGTTTGCCGGAATGGGATCCTGGATCCTGCAAAGAATCAGAGCCCAGCTCTTTCCTTTTGAATTAATCAGGCTGCCAGGTATGCAGTCTTCTGCCTGGTCCAAGTTTCTGCTTGGGATCGCCACCTTACTTATTAGGCTCCGAGGGACTGTGGAGTTTCTGAAGTTCAACTGGTTCTGTTGAAAGGCTCCTGGGTCTCTGACTGCACTTGTTCACTAAGCAGAGCGTCCTGCAAAGTGATGTGCTGGAGAAGTCTCTCCAGGGACCCTGACATGTTTGGTGTGCTAGGTGGGCATGAAGGAATCCTCTTTCAAGGAAGCTGGGGCGTAGACTTTTGCAAATTCCAGGGGGGCGGGGGCTCTTTAGCTCACTGGGGCGATGTTCCCCCCCGCTGGGAAAGCTCTGCACCTCCCCGGGCCCTTCTGAGGCCCACCAGCCGCTGCTGCTGGGGCCTCTCTTCCCCCCCCCCACTCCTTCCCTCTCCCTTCGCCGGGAAAAGAGGGAGAGAGAGGGAAGGATGGAAGAGTGGCCAGGCGGGGGGGGGGGGGGGGGAGAGGCCTCGGAAAGGCCCCGGGAGGTGCGGTGGCAGGCGCTACATTTTCCCGGGGGCTCAGTCCTCCCCCGGGAAATTTCAGGGGAGGCTCGAGCCCTCGAGCCCCCCTGTAGTCTACGCCTATGCAAGGAAGTTAGTACTCTTCTATTCTACCTCTGACTTAGGACATGTCCTGACACATACAAGGGCTTGATGCAGCCATTTCTACCCTTTTGTTTGGGACTGAAAATATAAGGCGGCTGTCAAACACTGAGCAAGCCAGCATACATGTCATATTGATGAACATTGACTGTGTTGAGTTTTGTGTGCCTGTTTTTTGGGCGGGCAGGGTGTCAATGGATTTTCACTTGTCATTATATTTGAAGCACAATGGCTATTTCATCTGTAGAGAATCTGGATATTTTGGGTTTCAGACAATGCGTGAAGAGGTATCTTGGTATCACTGACATCATGAAAAAGTCCATACATCTATGTTAATAGTTCTCTAAACAGTCATTATTCACAAGGCTATAAATAACGAAGGTAGTTCTAGATTACCAAGCACGGAAGGGTAACTGCTTTTAATTTCATTGCAGATCTGCTGCCCCCATATGGCTCAGCCACTCGGATGTTAGGAGAATGAGCAAAAGCTGCAGCCAACCTTGCTACAGCTTTGCAGTCTCTGTATCTGGTGCAATAAGGTTGGCTTCACTGCATGGCCAGTTTGTTTAAACAATTGACTCATGGTGTTTATGGAGCCACCAACTGTGACAATATAGCAAGTCACCAAGGAGTATTTGATCCTTTGAAATCACTTTAATTGCATAATTAATAAATGGCCGCCTCACACAATTTCATCAATAAATCAAGCCCAATTAGTGATGTGTCAATGTCCTTACGAGGAACTGACTATTATATATATAAAATACATAAAAATAGAATTTAGATTTCCCACTGAGAGGCTTATTTACCAAAGTCTTCTCTAAAATGTATCGCTTTCTCTCTTGCATGGATACACATTCTCAGAAGAAGCAAAATGAAAATGCAAACAGGATAAAGTATATATTTATATGCAGCAAAAGTTATGGCTCAAGATCGTAATGGTCTGTGCAGTGGCTCTTCCCTAGTGGAATGGAGCACATTTCCTATGTTACTATTTTTCAAGCAAGAGTAAGGTCACCAAGATGGTGGAACAAAGCCATGACACAGCTTAAATCATCCCCATACTTCAGTATTTTAAGTCATGTAAGATAATATAAACTTGCAACATGACAATATCTCCTTGGTAACGGCTAGAGTACTTTCTACCCCTTCATGAATGTGCTGTGGGTTATACATAGCAACAAAACCTACGGCATTTCTGTTATATGTAAACACAATTTCACCAGCCATTACATGAGTCAAGGACCCAAACCTGGTTCTCCCTGAGTTACTGCTCCTTGTCCCTTGAGCAATACCCAGCTGTGTGGGTCTTTGAGGTTAAATGCACATACATCTTAAGAGAATATAAAGATAATCTATATAAAAAGGTTTATTCAAAGATTTTAAAAGATATCACTGTGCAGTACAGCCTCTATAGCTTTGCATCAGAGAATATTAAAAAAGCTAACTGTTCTATCTAATACACTGGATGACTGGTATTAGATGTCATATCTTCTTGCAGCATAAACTTCAAACTGTAGCATAAAAGCATTCTATATGGCTGCTGTCACACAGGCCCTTTAAATCCGGGAGCCCTCCCGGATTTAAAGGGGCCGCATTTTTCTACCACGGGTTGGGATGTCTACACATCCCAACCCCTGAGGCGGCAGAAGAGGCAGCTGCAGCAGAGGAAGCGGCGGCAGCCGCAGAAGAGGTGGCGGCGGCAGAAGCAGCAGAAGTGGTGGCGGCCGCAGAAGCGGCAGCGGCGACGCCGGAGGAGGCGGCGGCGGAAGCGGCGGCAAAGGACCCGACCGCTGCCTGGTAAGTTGGGGGGGGGGGGTTTTCCCCCTTTTACACTTGGGCGCTTGACTGCCCAAGTGCTCAAGTGTAAAAGGGGGGGGGAATGGCCAACGGGACCATCTGGATAGCCCCGCTCTCGAAATGATTATGAGAGAGGGCTGTCCAGATACCTCAAATGCGGGTTCCTCCCAAGACTCCCGGGAAAACTGTCGATGCGGGAGGAACCCACATTTGAGCCCGCTTCGGCGCTGGACTTTCTGCGGCCATTGTAGATGGGCCCTTTAAATGCGGGAGTAAATAGCCCTTCCTCCCACATTTAAGGGCCGTGTGACTGCAGCCTATGTTGCAGCAGGGGTCATTTCGAGCAGGAGCTCGGGGGAGTGCAGCTCCGGGAGTTGGTGCCAGCCCCCCCCCCAGCGGGGGAATGCCTGCTTGTGTCATGGCTGCAGCAAAATGACCCCGTCCTCTGGAAAGGTCCTTGTTCCTCCGACCAGCCTTCTGAAGGCTTCAGCCACCACTGAAGCTATCCTCCCAGAATAGTGGTATTTCTGAGGCTGTCCCCTCTCTGCCCGCTTTCTTCCTTTCTTTCTTCCTTTCTTTCTTTCTTCCTTTCTTCCTTCCTTCCTTCCTTCCGACATACTTCTGGTGATGTCAGGTGGTTTAGCATATGCAAATAAGTTATGCTAATGAGCTCCTGCACCTCTTTTTCTACGAAATGACCCCTGTGTTGCAGTCCATCATGATGAAGCATAACATATTAAAGCATACTAGCAAGGCATGAGCATAAAGTTAGCATACCTTCCCCCGGTCTATACCCTTATTATAGCTTTTTGCCCTCTGGCATCATGTAGTCCTTTGGATCCAATCAGGAATCCCTCTTGAAGGAACTTTCCAGCGGACTTTAACATCTGCTCCTAATTCCCCCCTTCCATTTCATTATACAGCTGATCACAGTTTCTTCTGATAAAGCAATTACCTCATTCCCGAGTCCAGCCTTTGAAAGAGATAAGAATGGCTAGGTGCAGAAAGGCTCAAATCACAAACACTTGCAAACCAGACTAGGTCCTATAATTATCATGTTAACCCTTGAGGAAGTTAGGGTGCTTTGCCTCACAATATGTAATGCTTACTCAGTTGGAATGATGGTGTGTGTGTGTGTGTGTGTGTGTGTGTGTGTGTGAGAGAGAGAGAGAGAGAGAGAGAGAGAGAGAGAGAAGGTGGGAAGGAGAATATTCATGTTACTATTCCAGGGCAACCTTGGGCATATCTTAGATGGAGAAGTATCTAAAATGTTGTCACTGGGCATTTTCAGTGAAATTCTCCATTTATATATGTAAGGTTCACAAATATGATTGAAAGGTACTGACAGACAAGTGCTGACTACTTGAGATCTGGTTTTCTGTGAGGATTATCATCTATGCTCATGCCACTTTAACAAAGTATATTCTTTTTCGAACACATTAAGTTCCTAGTCCTGAACATTTTGTGTCTGCACCTCTGGTGTCCTACCATTAGTGATCATTGTGCATCAGTGTTATGGTTTCTGATGTTGTGGTGGGACCTAAGCAAAGCTTTGATCTATTCATGTGAAAAATCTTCAGAATCATGTTGTCAATGGATTATAAAATTCTTCTGTGAATACGATGCAATAATGTTACACCTTTCTAACTTTGACTGTGAATACGATGCAATAATGTTACACCTTTCTAACTTTGACTGTAAATCCAGGTTGGAATGTTCTCTGGAGAAATCTTGCCCTTCCTTCTCTAAATTTTATGTTGAAAGCACCTAGATTTATATTTTAAGAATTCGTGCCCAGATCAGATCTAAAGAGTTGTCTGATCGTGACCTTAGACTTCTAAAATCCTAAAGCATTAATTATTTACTGTCCCATTTTGTTGATTGTACTGACTTACTATGAGTAATCCACCTTGAGTCCCTGTGGGAAAGGTGGACTATAATTAATAATATGAATGAATGCAGAATGAGGCACATACATTGTCTATATGCTGACATAAGCTCATAGACAACCCCATCAGAACCTAGACTCCTCAGGACATGGGGCCCTGGGTTGATGCTTGTATGTACTGTAAGCTATTCTAGAGTTTCTCTGAACAATTGTCAGCTCACCTGCTCAAGAGCCTGGATTGGCACTGGATATGTGAACAGATGAGCGTTATAGCCTGGTTTGCTCCTGGGCAGACAACAAGTTGAATCATTTACTTGGGTAGGGTCAGGATTGAGTTAGTCATGGCTGTAAGTGGTGGTGAAACAGGTTTGGATTAGTGAGGAAGCAAGCTAGTCAATCAACCAGCTACCAGAGAACAGGTCCTTGCCATTCAATCCATTGTTTCTCCCCTTTCTTCAACTGTGGTACCACCATTTGGTTTGCAAGCAGTGGGGGACAGTCTGTCAGTCTTCTTGCTGTAACTTGCCAGCACCAGTGGGCATAACTGGGTGAAAAATTGTTTGGCCATAATGAATATAATAGGGTAGCAGCTTTAAACAGCTATTTTACAATCACCTAGGGAATGTTTCTGTGAATTTCTCTTCTAGCATCATTTTTATGTCAACCAATTTCTAAGGGAAGCTAACCAGGCTGATAGCACAAACTTTGACAATTTTTATTTCAAATTTCATAGGCACTTTATGAACCTTTTAAAAAAATGTTTTGTTTGAGCAAGGCTTTATAAAAAGATTAGTTCCATCTGAATAGTTCATTTTATTGATGGAATTGCACCTTTATAGTGTCCTTTGATGTAAGGGGAGGGGGGCTCAGGAAGATGACAGCGCCTAAGGGAAATCTTGATGTCAAGAAAGCATTACAAGTGAAGATCATTTATTAACAGAGACTGTCTTGTTTATGTGTTATTGAAACAATAGTTTAATGAGCTTATTTCTAAGCTTCAAGTTATATATATATCGCGGACCTACTAATCAAGCAGCCAGTAAGCAACATTATTTTAATAACTCATCACTTTTAAAGTTTGTTAAGACAAACCTCCCTTACCACAGATGTAAATAAAGTCTTTTGAGGATACATATGTATGAACAAAATTTGGCTCTATAAATATCCTACTACTTTAATGGATCGACACACAGATTGTGTTTCTCACATGAGAGACATCAAATCGGACAGAACTTATATGGGAAAACTTCACAAGCAAAAAGACTCTCAGAATTCCACATCTGAGACCTTATTATATCAAACAAAGAAATAAAAAAATGTTATCTGAATGTCTGAATCAAACACACACACACACACCCGGTCTTCCTAAGAGAGTTTCTCCAAATGGTTTCTTTTTATCTGTCATGTTTTTCAGACACTGATCCTTCCTGCACTAAGAAATTAGGATGGCTAGGTCTATTTGTCCAATCTATGAATCCATCACCTTTGAACAGAACTGTGCAGTGTACTGTACCTTGTGCTTGTAAATATGTTGATTCCTAACTTGTGAGCCTATTCCATGGAAGATGTTCCAGTAGCTCCGTAGCTCAAGGCACAGTATTATGGATGACATTGACAGTGATCAAAGTTGATTACTTCCTCCCCCCCCCCCCCCAAATAACCCTTAATACTAGAACTATCAGGTACAGGTATCAAAGTACAAAATATCTATATACTAATAGTGAAGGCACCCCCCACGTGCAGGTACCTAAATCTGTGCGGGGGGGCACCTGGGGGGAGGGAGGTTTTTCTGCATATATAGGGGACTCTCTACGTTTGCAGAAAAATCCAAAAACTTTTTTTTAAAAAATCGGGGGATATTTAAATTTCCTGAAAAGTAAAAGAGTGTTCCCTGTGCATGCACAGGGAATGCTCAGGGAACTGGGGCGGCCCGGCAGTTGGGAGGCATTCAAGCCTTGCCAGAGCCGGGTGGGAGGAGAAGTGGCGGGCCTGGCGAGAGCCACTGAGGCCCGCCGGAGCCCGTGGGGAGGAGGGAGATTGGCGGGCCCAGTGAGAGCCACCCGGGCCCTCTGAAGCCTGTGGGGGGGGGAGAGATTGGCAGGCCCGGCGAGAACCATCCAGGCCCGCCGAAGCCCATGGGGGGAAGGAGAAGCGGTGGGCCCAGCGAGAGCCACCGAGGCCCGCCAAAGCCTGTGTGGGGGAGGAGAAGCAGAGGGCCTGGTGAGAGCTGCCCAGGCCCGCTGGAGCCCATGGGGGGAGAAGCCGCAAAAGCCAGGGGTTGGGAGAAGCCACAGGAGCCAGGGGTGGGTGGGGGGAAGCCTCACTAGGACAACCGGGGTGGGGGGGAGGGAGTGATTGGGGGGAGAAAGCCTTACCTTTCCTTCTGCTCCACGAGGAGCTCCTTCTCTCCCCCCCCCCACAGGTCCCACCTCTTGTATGTAATATATTCTTAAAAACTTATCCTTTTTAAGGGTTGGGGACCAGTCTTTCCTGGTTACTACTTATGTGTATTTTAAAACAATGTGTCTGGCTGAATCAAGCCATACATTTAGTTAACATACTGGCTGAAGGTAGGAGCAGATCTTTCAATATTATATAAATCTTCATTGTTGTAAATAAATAGAAATGTATTGTTGTTATAATGTTGTTGTTGTTATAAATAGAAATTTTGTTAACCACACTTGGCAGGATTAAAAAATATATGCTTTAATCATTTATTTGTATAGGTCATTTTGTGAGATTAACTTTAATGTAAAAAAAAAATAAATCAAATTTCACCATGATTTTAAAATGCCACAAGGCCCCAAACCAGCAGCTCATAGCTCTTTCTCTCACGCCCAGGCCCTTTTCAAGTGTCAAAACAGGTGTGGGGACACCACGGCTGTTTTGACACTTGAAAAGGGACAGGGTTTGAGAGAAAGAGCCGCATATTGAATCAGAACCTCACAATATTTGAAAATCATGATAAAATTTAGTTTTTACATACAAAAATGTATTCCTGGCCTCATTCGTGGTGTCATGACTCCCCTGGTTGTCTGTCTGAATGTCACTTGAACAGCATCTGCCATTACTCCCCCTCCTACCTGTAGCTTCATCACCTCAATAGTGATGGCAACAACTTTCCTTTCCCACCTGCATATTCAAAGCCTCAGCAGCTGGGTGAAGGGTGGAGGAGTTGGTCTGTTGTACATGTGTGCCTGGGCAGTTCATGTTCTTCTCTTTTAGGTGTTTGTAACCCCTTTCTTTTTAAAGAAAACTTTTCAAATTCTTCTGCAAGCACATCTGTAGAGATGTGCCCTTTATGTAAAGTGGCCCCAATCTGCAGATTTAGAAATCCACACATGGGGCCAGACTTTACTATTCAAATATATGATATGATAATTAGAAGAAGAAGAAGAAGAGATTGGATTTATACCCCGCCCTTCACTCACGTAAGAGTCTCAGAGCGGCTTACAAACTCCTTTCCCTTCCCCTTCCCCTCCCCACAACAGCCACACTGTGAAGTAGGTGGGGCTGAGAGAGCTCTTTCTCAAGCTGTCCTTGAGAGAACAGCTGGTACAGAGCTATGGCTTGCCCAAGGTCATCCAGCCAGGTGCGAGTGGAGGAGTGGGGAATCAAACCCGGTTCTCCCAGATTAGAGTCCGCACACTTAACCACTGCACCAAACTGGCTCTCTACACCAAACTGGCATTAGGGATGTAAAGTCTTAAACACTGAGATCGTTAATGGAAGTTTGGATTGGAAAGATCGCAAAATGTTACTTGTGGATTCCAGAATGCTCTGTGCCTGTGGAATTCATTTTTTTAGTTTTTTTTTTCTTTCAATTGCTGGCTTTGCTCTTAATTGTCTGCACATAAGGCTGATTTGGGCACACATTAGCAAGTTATTTTTTTTTCAAAAAAATCAGGAGCAGAGCTGCTAATATATAAAAATATGTGTGTGAACTAGATATATAACAGCCAATTGACTGTACAAGTGATAGATTAATACATTACATCATGTATTAGTGTGAAAGTGTGATAAGAGTACTAGCTTCCATTATTTAGCTCTGCATTAGTGTTCAGATAGGCAGTAATTGATAAGAGTATTCCGAAAGGCTGGTAGTTTGGCAGTTTGAGACCTGAGTGCTTCATTACAGAATTAGCTCCCATCTCTGGTCCCAGCTCCTGCCAACGTAGCAGTTGGAAAGCAAGAAACTGCAAGTAGATAAATAGGTACCACTTCAGTGGGAAGGTAACAGCGTTCCATGTGTCTTTGGACAGTGCTGGCTCTTTGGCTTGGAAATGGAGATGAGCACCACCCCCTGGACTCGGATCCGACTGACTTTCAAGCAGGGGAAACCTTGAGCTTTTACTTAGGATGGGAGGAGTAATCAAAGTAGTACCAAGTCCCTGTAATATTGGTTTATGAGGTGGAATATCATTCATAATGAAATGATATGACTGCCTCCCTGGCTGGTTTCCTGCTTCTAATGTATTTGAAGAAAGTTTTATTGTTGGTCTTTATGTTTTTAGCAATAAGCTCTTCATATTCCCTTTTTGCCTGCCTGATCAACCTCACTGAGACTAGCTTTCCACCACTTAAAGGAATCCTTTTTACCTTTTACAGCGGCCATTACTTTGTTTGTTAACCATTCAGGCCTTTTTCTACACCTATTTGTGCCTTTCCTAACCTGCAGTATATATTTTTTCTGAGCTTCTAGGATTGTAGTTTTAAATAGTCCCCAAGCTTCCCCAATGGTTTTGACCCATTTTACTTTTCCTTTCAGTTTCCTCTTCACATGTCCCCTCATTTCAGAGAAGTTACCCCTTTTAAAGTTAAAAGTGGTTGTGTCAGTCTTTCTGGGCAACTCCCTATTTACACAAATGTTGAACTCAATAACATTATGGTCATGGTTCCCAAGTGGTGCAATCACTTTAACATCTCTCACCAGGTCTTGGGCGTTACTTAGGACCAAATCCAGGATTGCCTCTCTCCTGGTTGGTTCTGTGACCATCTGCTCCATAGCACAGTCACTGAGAGTGTCTAGAAACTCAATCTCTTTTTCCTGACTTGAACACATGTTGATCTAATCACTGTGTGGGTAGTTAAAATCACCCATTACAACAGTTATTTTGTCTAGCTTTAATTCATTCATCTTTAATTCATTCATCATTTTATTATCCTCCTCTATCTTTTGATCTGGTGGGCAATAACAAACTCCCAGTGTTCAGCAAAATCCTCTGCTCCATAGTTTTAATAAGAGCTATTAATGGTACCTCAGTTGGTGAGGGGAATGGCGGGCTTGCGGGCTCTTCTTCCATTGCCATTTTGTCTGCAGTCTCATCAGTCCTCTTGTCCATGGAATGTTTTATATAGGAGTCCAGATTTTGCTTAGATCATTTGGTAGTTGTTAGCATTTTGCCTAGTCCTCTTTTGCCCATACTATTTGGATTGAAAAAGTAGATAGATCGTGAATCTGTGAGGTTTCAGAAGAGGGGAGTGTCAAAGCTTACCCGTTAGGCGTCCATCTTCTTGGAGTCCAATGCCACGCCCCTTGTGACAGGCTATTTTTCAGAATTACAGACTATTATGCCTTTTTTCATTTCTGTGCCATTAGCATAACAGCACAATAAGGGTTTTTTAAAAAATATATATACATAGGTTTGTAGTAACTCAGGATACTTGTAGTGAATATGTGACTTTTGTTTCTGAAGGGGGGGAATCACAATTATGGTAGCCTAATTTTACAGAAACATGCTGTTTGACTTATTTCTTTTTAAAATATTCTGGAAACTTCCAGTTGTTTTAAGACATCTGAGCTTTAAACTTGATTCTAGGCTACTGAAAATCAATATATCCCCCCCTAAAGTGAGAATTCTGAATGCGGTTAGTATATCATTGTTTATTAGTGTGCTGTAGTGTTACTGTTGTTTTGTCCATCAGGGGGAAAAATGATGCAAAACTACAGTCTCATGAAATGATGCCCAGGAATCTAATATTACATTAGCTTGGGAGGAGGCATTCTTTCCATAGACTGTTCTAGTGATGTGGGCCAGAAGTAATTAACAACAGAATGATTTTGCTGTGTTTGTAAAACATTTAGTTTCAGGTGCAAAGGCATAATTGATAAAAAGAACTGCCATATCAGCAGCAATAGCAGTGCTAACACAACAATTTTCTGTCAGCTGTGTTCTATTATAACTAGGAGATATATAGCTAGATTTCCCCTTCTCTGATAGGTATTTTATAACACCATTTATTTATGGTGTTATGTGTGTGTGGTTTCTTCGGAATAATTTTAACTTATTTATGTCATTTATGCATATGCCATAAAGGATGTACATAGTCAATATGATATAAAAACCCCAGTCCTCAAAAAGTTTGGTAAGTGTTTATTAAGGATGGTGTGTGGATGATATGGTAATGCTTTATAATATAGCCCTTATGACAAGGATCATATTACTAGAAAGAATGGTTGAATAAACGACTCATTCAAGATATATAATATAAATGGAAAATAAGATGCAACTAGCATAGGGGAAAGGGCTGTTATTTTAAGTAAAATTGCTTAGATATTAGTTCAAATGAAATTAGTCCAGCTAGAGTTAAAGAGACTCAAATGGAATATTCAGGAAAGGGAAAAAAAACAGAATAGAGCAATTCTGAAAATAAGTTTCGTGTTAGTTTTTATGCCAAGGCTACTAATCTTTTATCTGCTTCCATCAAATAGTATTGTCTAATCAGAGTAAAAGCCGTGTGGAAAATATTAATTTGAGTTTGTTGCTTGTACCGGTTGCAGTACTTTGGATTTCTGGTCAGACTTGAGGCTGACTGAAAGATCCGTTGGCCCCTTGTCTTTGGCCCAATTTACACCTCCCCTCTGAAGTAGTTTGACTGCTGTCTTTTCCTACGCTCATTTCACGCTGGCTTCAAATTTCACTCCCTGTGTCTGAAGAGTATCAAGCAACAGGATCTGTTTAAAGCAGTAAAATGCTAGCTTGACCACAGGAGGGCAATTAACGAATGTAAACAGTAATTTTTAAACTAGAACAAGTATGGTTTGAAACTAGAAACAGATATAGACAGGTTTTTTTTGTTTGTTTGTTTTTAAACTAGAATGATTCCAGTGGGAAAGTCAGATGTAGATTTGACCTTTGTCTTTCATTCCCTTTCCACAGCAGGCCTCTTATGACTCCCAGACACTGGGGGGATGGGATCATGGGAATCTCTTGTGACATAAGTGCTTCAGTGCTGAGAGGAAATTCAGCAAAATTACCCTCCACTTCCTCTAGCAGAGACACTTGCACTATCTTATTGTGGGTGGTGCCATCATTTGTGCTTTTTAGAGCCTAGCACTGGGGATACTTGAAAGAGGAACCAAATCCTTCATCTGGGTGTAACTGGATTTCAACGTGCTGCAGTCAGAACTGGCACAATTCCCAGAAGAGAGGGCAGCCCTGCTGGGTTGTAATCCCAAACTGCATCTTTTCACAGGCAACAAATGTGATTCTAATTTGTAGCATAGGACTTGTATCCAACAACAGAACTAGAGAAATCAATGAAATTTCTAGTCAGTAAATTATTTCCTTTTACTCCCATCCATTTACTTCTGATGGTAATTTAGTTTAATCAGAATGAAGTAAAATTGGCTTTAATTCTAGTACAGCATGCTGTGTTTCAAAGGCTTGAATTCAGCCCTCTGAGATTGGTCCCACTGACAAACTCCTGCAGATCAAAGGAACAATGCTTTTTTCTGACCTTGTATAACCTGTGCTAGAGAAACTCAGAGTTCAAAGAAAGGATAAAATGAATGTTAAAGCATACCTGAATATGAAAAAGTAATGTAGCAATGGTATAAATCTGTAATCTTCTAGGCTATGTGTAGTACAGTAAGACCTGGGTGAAAATTGTCTTGGTTTTTTAATGAAGTCCCAACCTCAGTTCTCTCTCCCCAGTTCGGCATCAAAGGCCTCCTCGCCTAGATAGCGATTTCTGATTTTCTGAGGCATAGCCCTTGTTCAAAAGCAGAGCACCTATTATGTATCATTCAACTCCAAGAGCTTCAGTTGTCTTTTGAATATTTCTGTAGAAAGTGTGTGAACACAAAAGTGACAGTAATTCATACAAAGTTAGATTCAAGTGGGTAGCCATGTTGATCTGAGGCAGCAGCACAAAGTTTGAGAGTGGCACCAACTTTGTTGGTCTTAAAGGTGCCACTGGACTCATACAAACTTATATTCTTTCATGAGTCTTCTTTGAAACTTTACTGTAATTTTCTCCACTAACCTTTGCTTCATTTCCACAATTACATTTCCATTAATAAACTTCAAAGTGTCTGCATGCTACACCTAGATGCTATCAAAATATTATGGTGAGATTGTATTCCTAAGGGAGGAGGGGACAAGAAAAGTATTAATCACAGCCATCCAATAGAATTTGGGAGTAGCTTTGAATTTAAGTGGTGGAATGAATTATTTAATTCTGGAATGATTAGTGTTTGATTTGAAAATGAACATATTACTTCTGTGTCATTTTTAGCAATGTATTTGTAGTCTAGAATATTTTATCTTAATTATAAAATGGTAACATCTGACCTCATGTCTCTCATTTCTGCATTCTTGTCCTGCTTATTAAAGCCAAAGACTAACTAACCAACTCCGTAACACCACCACACATAGAAGTAAAGAAAGAGGTCAGGGAGAAGTGATCTTGGGCCTCCCAATGGTCTACATTACATTTCCATGCCTGTTTTTCACTTACAGAGAAGAGAGTTTGCAGACTGGTGGGGAGGAGGGAAACATAGTAAACTAAATGGGCTGGTACTAGGACCCAAATCTGGTCTGAATGTGGCCGCTGGACCTTCAGGTCTGCTGTGCTAGGCTCAAATGACCCCAAAATGCCTCTCAACACATTCATGAAACCATCTGAAGCTTTTCTGAAACCTGTGTCCTTCCCAACCTAATTGGGACCTCATTGTATCTGATAAGCAGCATAAGATGATGAAATGACAGGAGGATCCTCTCTAGACTGAAATGGTACAGGCTTAGGAACAGTCAAGACAACTAAGGGACAGATCTAGGAGTCAGAAGTATCAAAGACAACAGAGAAATCTCTGTGGTCTCTGTGCAGTCCCACACATGGGTTTAAGCCTGTACATGAACCCGACCTCTGAAAATATGACAGCTGGCCTCTAACATTTTTGGCACACTTCCCCACCCCGCTCTGGGGAGCAAGCATCGACTGTGCATGCCTGGAGCTGAGGAGAAAGTGCCCTCCCACTTAGTTCTTCTTTGGCCACTGCATCATCTGCACCTCGTTGCATTCTCTCCTCCTGAGCTTCTTCTGACATTCATCTTCAACAGCCTTTTCTTTTTTTTCTTTTCTTTTCCTTGACATTCTTCGATTTTTTTTATATCTACAAAAAAACCCTGAACTTGTCTTTCCCCTTTTCTCTTTTCTCCTCTCCCGCCCCTCCCGGGGACACAGCACATGGAAGAGACATCTTTAAAAGGTGTTGTGTCTACCGAGCCAAACTACCATCCTCAGATGGCTACAATCTATGCCTGCTGTGTCTGGGAAAGGCCCACAGAGTCACATTGTGCCAAATGTACTAAGCAGTCCTGGGTAGCCTGTCTCTAAAGTTTCCTTATAGAATCCTCTCTGACTGGCTATGGCTCAGACCTCTCGATTGCAGGCTTCACCACCTCCCCCACCTTCAAGGGGAGATTTGGTGACATCAGGGGGCTTGACCACCTCAATCCTGAGGAAACACAAAGGGGACAAATTGTCCAAGAGACCATCGGGATTGGCCCCCCAGGCCCCAAAGCTGAACAAATTAAAATCAGCCTCAGTGCCGACATCAACATTAGTTGCTACCTTGGCACCCCTGTCTGCTCAATGCACTCCAATAACTGCAGCTTTGACCCCAACTGCTCAGACGGGCTTGGTGCCAATCAAGATTCCGCTTACCACCTCTGAACAAGTGCCTCTGGGATAGCAAGTCACTATTGTTCCATCTTGTTCCTCCTCGGCACACAGCTGGACTCCTTTGGGAGATGTCCTGCCTGAGGATCCCCATCATTGGGCTCGATGGTCAGAACTGCGGGAATCACACCAGTGCCCTGATGCTTATGCAAGGGCTTGCCACCACTCCCCAAACCACTCGGGTAGTGCAGAACACTGCTACTCTAGGCACTCTAGATCTCCTTTATACAGAAGACACAAGAGCAGCAGCTAGTCTTCAGGCTTGAGATTGCCTTCTCAGTGCTGGTCCCAGACTTGATACCGTTCATGACAGGCTCACCATTCATGGACCCCTTCATGTTCAAGGAAACCCCCCCCCCACTCCCATGGACGGTCTCACACTAGATCCTGCATACCATATCATCAGGACCAATTTCCCTGCTGTCGATCGTCATGCTACGGTTCACAACCAAGTCACTCCGCGCAACCATCGGGCTTGAGAACATCCCACCATCACTCTGATCGCTTGGTGGACTCTTTGGCCCATGCTTCTTGTGATGCTTCGACACCCATGGCAACTTTGGGATTGAATCTCACTCCTCCCTACTCCACCTGGCAAACTATTGACCCAGTCCTTCTGACAGTGGATCCCCCTCATACTGATTGGGGATACACAAGTTTCTTCCTCTGAGCCATTTAATTTTGGTACCGATGACTCACACTCAGATAGGGATGACTTTATCCGTGCATCCCCTGGATCAGCAGTTGCTTGTCAGGCCTCTCTCTCACCATCCAATGTTTCAAAGCCCTTCCTGGAGCTCATCCCTCGTGTGGCACAAGCCCTACAGGTGCAGATGACCAGTGAGGTAGTACACAAGGTCAGAGAGGTAGTACACAAGCCGGTGAAATCAGACTTGCTCCCCACAGCTGCCCTACTCATGCTCCCCACAGCTGCCCTACTCATGCTGCCCATGCTTCTGGAGGGTCTCAAGGAGGCCTAGGACAAACCAGCTTCCATTACCCCCACATCAAAATGATACCAAGCCTTGTACAGAGTGCAGCAATCAAACTAATTTTTTTTTGTTTTCCCATGCTCCTGCAAATTAAGTAATTGTGTGCTCTTTCTCTACATTTAAGCAGGTTTGTCATGCCACTCCACCTGATTGAGAGGGGAGGAAAATAGATACGCTAGCTAGAAAGGTGTATTCTCTGACAACTATCACATCCAAGATGCACAACTACCTCTCCTGCCTAGCAGCTTACAACTTCTACCTGGCCAATCAGTTTGTACCTTTGATCCAGGACCCACCATTGTCCTCTCAACAAATAGCCACCTCCACAGTATTGGAGATTTGTAGAGTTTCCAAGCAACAGATAAATAAATAATGTTGGGATGCATCCTTCAGCCAGACAGTGTTGAGGTCCATATTCCATTGACTCACAATGTGAACACTGGCTCTCAAGTAGGCCTGAAACAGATAAAGGAATCCTAGTTTCTGTACTGTAATCTGGCTGCCAGAACCCTCCATTCTGTTGGATTAAGTTTGATAATCACCCATGTGTGGGACTGCACAGAGTACCATAAAGAAGATCAGCAGGTTGCTTAACTGTAACTGATGTTCTTCAAGTGGTCATCTGTGCAATCACACATGCCTGCCCATCCTTTCCCATTGCTGACATCTCTCAGTCACTTTAAATTGATGGGACTGGCTGGTGGCGGTCAGAAGGAACTGAGGCCGAAGACAGATTGGAGCTCTGCAGCGCCACAGAAGTGGAGGTGGAGCAAGCCGGGGGCAAAGCGTCCCGGAGCTTGCCGTTCACACCGGCCACAGCGCAGCGTGCACATTCCGAGTAGGAGGCGGCCTGCAGAGTGCACACTGTGGGCGGCTTCTGGTGGCGGTGGCGGCGCGGTGTGCGGCTGTACGCTTCCGGGTGCATTCATACCACCCGGAAGTGGGAGACACATGCACCCAGACGGCTGAGCACCAGTTCCTCCTGGTGTACAGCTGCCGCGGGAGGAACGCGCCACGGGACGGGGTGAGTATGGCACGCCTTGGCCAGGCAGCTGCGGCTGTGAGAATGGGCCCGCCTCATCCGCTTGCACAGCAGACCTGAAGCAGGCCCGAACTCCAGTCTGTCTTCAGCCTGAGTGGGACAGCACTTTCTTCTCAGCTTCAGGTATGCACAGTTGATGCCTGCTCCTCAGAGCAAGGGGGAAAGTGTACCAAAAAATGTTAGAGGCTAGCTGTGACATTCTCTGAAGTCAGGTTTGTGCGCAGGCTTAAACCCATGAGTGTGACTGCACAGGTGACCACTTGAAGATCAGTTATAGGTAAGCAACCTGTTTTTTCCCAGAGGTAAGTTCCTGTGAGAAAAACGAGGTAGTAAATTCAGATAGCTCAACATGTACATGAGGCACTGTTAATATAGTAAAATATTATCCAAATAAGAAAGGGCTGCAAAATGTCACATAGGGACTGGATGTCAGCACAGGGTAAATGAAAATGAAGGAAAGTATGGAAGCGAGCTAGCAAAGCACGGAAACAAATAACCACAGGGAGCTGTGGGCACATGTTTGTTTGATAAATGCTGCTTATAATTCACTGATGAGTTTATAGTTAAGAGAATTTGTATAATTAGGGTTACCGGGTGTCCTCTTTTTAGAAGACATGTCCTCTTTTTTGGTGTCCATCTTCTTTTGGATTCTTAAAAAAAACCAGATGAAATTGTCCTCTTTTTGGACTAGAAGGTTAGGGATATTCTTTGTTAGTAGCAATTATCACACCTTAAACAGTAGGGCTTTTTAAAATGAGATTTGTCATTGTGATCCCTTGTTTGAAGTAGTCAGTAGGGAAATATGTCCTCTTTTTTTGCTTGTCAAAATATGGTAACCGTAGTATAATTTTAATTTTAATTGATATAATTTTACCCATTGGTAAATCGGTTGCAAAGCTGAAATCATTGCATATACATTCTTTGTTTTCATAGCAAAAACTTGTTTCCTTTACTGCTTGGGAACATAACTTGTTAAGTAACACAAAAGGTAATTCAGAATTTCCTTCCAAGAAATTGCACTGCCTCTTCTCTTTGTAATGATAGATACCTGACGTTATCAGAGAGGACAAAACACATTATCATGGGCACAAAAGAATTGGCATGCCATTAAGCCGCTCCTCAACAGTTAATTTGGGAGCTGATTGAATAAATGCAGCCAAAAATCTTTTCAGCCTCAAAGTAAGGAAAGTTAATTCTATGGCTACCATTGATGGACTCTTAAGTAATTGAAATAGGCAACAATGATCAGGTGCAGGGTTTGTGAAGCTCACTGAGGTACCAAGCAGGAGCCTTCATGTTGACATTTTCATGCTATGCTACTTTCCCTAGCTCCATTCCATATCTCTCTCATGCAGAGTACTATACAGTTTCCTTATTCGTGAGCTGCTGAGATGATCCCATTAAAAGAAAAAGAAGACGAAGAAGAAGAAGAAGAAAAAGAAAAAGAGGAAGAAGAAGAAGAAGAAGACCTCTTGGATATAGCCTCCGTATCCTAAGATATTGTATTGCTTTTGAAAATTTTCAGTTGTGTGGATTCCAATATTTGAAAAATATGATTACACACTTAGACCAGTTCAGCAGGCATTCCAGTCTGATTTTTTAAAATATGCACTCTGTTCACTTTTGCAAAGGAGACACTATTTTAGCTTATTTTCTCTCTACAGTCTCTTGCTACTGAGTTATTAATTATCTTGGGCATCTCCTGTGTATTCCTTATGCTGAGCTGCACCGGATCCTGTGTCTTATCTTCTTACCATAGGAAGAGTATTGCCATATGCTGACCTGCATAGAAGGAATGCAGTGTCAGGATCTGTCACTGAGCTGTAAGAGGAAGAGGACAGTAGAAATATAGGGGGGAAAGGTGGGCTGCCAAGTCTTATTCTCCCAGTTGCATATTTGGCACATTCCAGTCACTGGAATCCCATTTTCCATACGCAGAGACTCCGAGGGCTGGTTTGCTTATAATACTTAGGGTGCAATCACACACATCATTTCCCACACAAGTGGGATGATTCACCAGCAGATCACACCAGCGCGATCACACCAGCACATCTGGGAAGCGTCCCACAACCGCCGTCAAACCGTCGCAAGCTGTTTTGATCCGGCGGGGAACTGGAGTAAAAAACTACTAGTGAAAATGTGGTATCAAACGGTTTGCTGCAGGCCAGAGCCAGACTTTCCCCGTGTGATCACTCCAGCATGGAAGTGTGGCATCGTGGATAGCGTAATCACATACTATCCCGATGCCACACTGTTGCTCCCCCCCCCCTCCATGTGCGCATCATCAAAAGCCTCTAGAATGGGGAAGCGATTCATCAATCCCCCGTTTAAGCACCTCAGAAACCAACCACACATACAAAAAAACAACTCGCCCGTGGTTGCGTCTGATCACGCAGCGGCAAGTTGCCCCAGCAGGTCCACAAACCTGTGTGATCGCACAACTGCGGGGCAAATTGCTCCAGGGCAAAAAATCCCCGCTTCCCCTCCGGATTATCTCACTTGTGTGGAAGGGACTTTACAGTGCAATCCTAAGAAGAACTACATCCTTCAGAGCCTGTTAATTCCAATGGATTTAGAAGAATGTAACTCTTCTTAGGATGGCACTGTAAGCACTATTCCAACCTCCTCTGCACTTTGTTAAATGCACAACAGTGACATCCTTGACCCTATAAATCTCATTAATACATAGGACATAAAGCTGTGCCTCCAACTCTGGATGAATGACAGGCTCCATGTGGTAAAAGATGGCCCAGAAGAGGTACTGAGTTTATGCCATTTAGAACTTTGTAAGTTATAACTGGTGCAACTGGTGTGCGATATTCTGCATTAATTACTATTTCTGCATAAGCTTCACAAATTGTTCCATACAGACTTATAATTCACTTGAGAGGTATCCAGAGCCTGTGTAATGTGTTTGTTCTTCAGGAGGAGAAATGACTGGTGAATCAGAGAAAGCTGACTAGAATAGCTACCCCTGATAGTTTGGAGCATGCTCACCCAGCAAAGCTGATGCTGTCTATAACAGGAAAAGCAACTTTAATACAGCAACAATCTTTAATGACTGCTGCCACCCACCAAAATTAGTTGAGATTGGGGTGCCTATTTTGCTCTACGCAGATGATGCCATGATCTTGTCCTGAATTAGGGTCGGGCTGCAAAGGGCCTTGCAATCTTCTTTTTAATTATTGCTCTTGAGAAAGCCTAGCGATTAACTATTCAAAATCTAAGATCCTAGTTTTCACCAAGACCAGGAAATGGAACCCATCTCAATGGTCTATCAACGGGTCTAATACTGAGCAAGTCAAGACTTTCTCCTGTTTGGGGATTTTGTTTGCAGAAGATCTGTCTTGGACCCCTCAAGTTAGAACAGCACTTAATAAAGCTAACACATGCTAAACCATGTGTTGTCCATGGGGTTCCCATCAGGACTCACACAACTGCATTCTGGACCAGCTGGAGCTTCCAGGTCAGTTTTAAGGGCAGGCCAGCATACAGCAAGTAGTCTAGCCTGGAGGTGACCATTGCATGGATTGCAGCGGTTAGGTCAGGGTGCGACTGGAAAGGGGCTAGTTGCCGAGCTTGGCGTAGATGGAAAAATGCCAACTTGGCAATATTCGTGACTTTGGGCTTCCATAGTTAGGGAGGCATCCAAGGTCATGTCCTGACAGGTGGTACTAGTGGTGCCCCATCAAGAGCAGGAAATCTTTGTCCCAATCCCAACCCACCCACCCTCGCCACCAAACCTCCATATTTGTCAGATTCAATCTCAACTTGCTCTTTTTAAACCTCCAAACTCTCAACCAGATTGTCAGGGGCGGTATCCGGGTGGCCATCCAATAACAGATATAGCTGGGTATCATCAGCATGCTGGTGACACCCCAGCCTGAAACTCCACACCAGCTTGGTGAGGGGTACATATAAATTGGAGAGAGATTGTGTGTAAATGTCTCTTATCTACCATGCAAAAGTCACATCCCTTTACTTAAAAAACAAACAAACAGCCGTTGAGTTTGATTGGACTGATAACATTAACGCCATTTCTGAAAGGACATCTTTATTACCTGCAACTAAAGGAGCCCCTAAAAACAACATAACATTCAAACCTTGGTGAGATAGACCAGGCCAGTCTGAAATAAAGACACATATTAAAGTTGGTGCAGTGTCAAAAAATAATCCGGTCTCGTCTTTGCTTTTATCCAAGTAAGTGATGTTAATGGATTCGAGCTCATGTGGATTCATTGAGAGGAGTAATGTGGATTCATTGAGAGGAGCTCTGGGTCTCTTCTGCCAGCTCTGGCTTGATCAGCCTCACCCCACCGAATCTCCAGCTCACAGCTCTAGTGCTGGCTTCCCCACTGCCCGCTGGCTCACCTTTCCCAGCTGTGGCTTCATCCACTAGCTCCATCTCATCTTCTGCCTCATGGTTTCCTCCTCCTATCAGAATCTCCTGCTGCCATTGCCAGCATTATAAACTTAAATGTTACCTGAACTCTGTCAGGTTTTTTAAAAAGTAATCTTCGATTTAACTACATAATTATACTAATCAGATGTTCAGTGGCACAAAGGATGACTGAAAGTGTGTAGAAGGGAACAAGATTGTGCCTATTGGTACCAAATGAGATTAAGACACTGAGCTGCAGACTGGAATGCCTGTAGTTCGACAGTTCGAGACCCGAGTGCTGCGTGACAGAGTGAGCTCCCGTCTCTGGCCCCAGCTCCTGCCAACCTAGCAGTTTAAAAGAACTACACTACACACTAAGAGGTATGGGACTAGAAAAACCTTTATGTTTTACCCATGTATCCTATATAAACAACTGTAAGAACTGTAAATGATTTGTTTGATCTTGTTTATGGAAAACACAATAAAAATATTACAAAAAAAAAACAAACCCCTAGCAGTTCAAAAGCCAGAAATTACAAGTAGTAAATAGGTATCGCTGCGGTGGGAAGGTAACAGCATTCCGTGTGCCTCGGCCAGCCACATGACCACGGGAATGTCTCCAGACAGCGCTGGCTCTTTGGCTTGAAAACTATTAGCACTGCCCCCTAGAGTTGGATTTGACTGGCTTTTGAGCAAGGGAAAGTTTTACCAGCATGGAGCACTAAGGCTGTGGTCACACAGCAAGGAAACTTGTGATTTAGTCCTAGTATGCTACACTAGGGTTTTATTCTCCGGGTTGGGGGTGGTCACACTTCCCCCCCAAAACCACAACCATTGCGGAATGAGGCTCTAGGCACTATCTAGATCACCACACAATTTTTTTTTTAAAAAAAATTGCTTTGCACGTACGGACACACACATACACACATGGCTGAAAATCACTGAAAATAACCTTACAGGAGGGGGAGGAGAAGCAAACTTCCAGCCCAGGGTCATGGGACTTCAGGCTATTCTTTGCCAAGCAAGGAGCTTCCCAGTAGATGGATTACTTTGTTGTTTTAAACTGGCTTTTGTGTGTAACATCAGCTCACCCCCATCTTTCTGTCTGTCTGTTGTGATCTCTCTGCCCTCTCCACCGCCATGGGCTTCCTCTACCGCTGCCTCAAGTGTGCTGGGCTTGCCTCACTGTCCCCAGTCCCTGCATGGCTTGCAGCCGCCGCTGCCACCTCCCCCCCCAGGAGAGCAGCGGAAGGCACCCCTTCCCCAGCGGGCAGCGCCGGTGGCACTCCCCCGACCCGGTCAACTCAGACCTCTACAACACTCTGGCTAGCGAGGAGGAGGCGGCGGCGGTGGAGGAGGAGGAGAAAGAAGGCATGGGAGCAAGCCGCGGCCAGGCCAGCCCATGGGAGGCGCCTCCACCTGCCCAACCGCTGCCGCACATGAAGCTCCTCAGCCATCCCCAATCCCAGCCGCAGCCGCAGCAGCACCTGGGCACCAGAGGCCCTGCCTTGGCCAGCACGCCGAAGAACAGTCAGATGACCCTAATCAGATTCATTTCGAGAGAGGGCTGTCCAGAGCGGTGAAATTGCAGATTCAAAGCGCAACAACCCAGAAAATACTTAATTTTCCCGGGGTTGGAAAATGCACTAGGGACCCAGGAGCATTGCGGGAGTGAGCCCGCTTCGGCGTGGGAGGCAATCCAGCCTGTCTGATCAACAGATTTAAATGTGCAAGGGAACAGCAGCGAAACCCGATCAAAAGGACCGTGTGACTACGCTCCAAGTTTGTAGGCTTTGTATTTGCAATCCATGACCCTGCTTTTCTTTCTAAAGCATGGGAGAACAGCAGTGAAGAGCTTGGCATCCTGATGGGCCACTACACATATGGGAGTTTTGCCTGACAGCATACAAAATGCTGTTGAATAGTGTTTTCAAGTGCAATGTGTTATTATTCCTTTGGAATTTTTCAGTTTGAATGAGGTTCTTTTAATTTCTTCTTCTGTAATTTCTTGATTTAAGATCAATTTATTATCTTTCTGACATAAATTAATTGAATTTATTTATTTTTTTAAAAACTAGCTAGTTCTTCAGCATTTTATAGCCAAATTTGTAGAGTTCTATTTAGAGTGATTATTGCCATTTGCTTTCTGCATCTTGTTTCCATCCAAAGACAAGCACCTTTTTTCATAGCGGTATCCTGTAAACTCTTGAGTTTTTTTCCTTGTGAAATCTCTCATATCTTTGTGTTTCTGTAAGGAAATTTCCCATAGCTTTTGCATTTTTTTAAACTTGTACTCAGAGGGAGGGACTTGAGATAGGTTTGCATTTGCACTGCAGTTCAGTGGATTCAGTCCAGCAGAAGCCAGTTTGTAGAAGGACTGGTTGAGCAGATCTTTCCCTGTCTTCCCCAGACAGCCTGCTGCTTGTCTTAGAAAAACTTCTGAAGGTTGGAAGAGCTTCACAAACAAAATGCACCACCTTATAGGGTGCCGAAGCAACTGTGGGGAATCTTTTCCTCTACACTGATGTAAACTGGCAGGACCTTTTGTGTGTGTGTGTGTGCATGCGCGCATGCAAAGTACTGTTATCAGCAGACTTATGGTAACTACCCAGCAAGGAGTTTCCAAGGCAGGGGAGAAGCAGAGGTGGTCTGTCATTGACTGCCTCTGCAGAGTCTTCCTTGGTGGTCTCCCATCCAAGTACCAACCCTGCTTAACTTCCAAGATCTGATGAGACTGGGCTATGCCATACAGCCTTTCCTCCCCCAGGACATTCTGTCAAGTCATATTTTCTTAACCTTATCTTAAGAAGGTGTTATAAGGTTGTCTTATGAACATAAAAAAGAAACCTCCTGCTGGATCAAACCAATGATCCATCTAGTCCAGCATCCTGTTTCCCAGACTGACTAAGCCAAAAGGGCCAAAATTAGTACAGATGGATTGGCCTTCCCATTGGGCAGTGACTGAGACAGACGCTCAACACTAAGCTCCGTGACTTTTACGTTTTTTCAAGTTCTGATGAGCTTTGCTAAGTTTGTTTCAAAAATTTCATTAACAGCATATCATTTGATTTCAAGTACAGTCCAGAGCTTAAAGCCTGCAGAGAGACTTGGAAAACAACTCTGTGTTAATCACCCCCAGTTAGGGAGGCCAGATGGTGAAGGAACACTTGAAAATAACTTGAGCGGAGAAACTGTAAGCATATAGAGAATTTTATTACTTTTGAGATAAGAAGCTTTTATTGAGCCAAGTCTGCAGTACTTCTAGAAAAAGTAAAAAAAAAAAAGACAATGGGGAAATCCCTTCACCTGTCTTGAGAAAATGATGGTGCTCTATACTGAATACAATTTCTAGCTGGGAGACTGTTTATCTTGAGTAAAGGAGAAAGAAAGTCCCCACTTTCTTATTACATCCCACTAGAACGAGTGCAGTCAAAATTTATAAGGACATTCCTTCAAATACCTAAATGGGTATCGAATGCAAACCTGAGATTGGAGACTGGCATGATTAAAGTATTGGCCAGGGTGGCCCTAGCCTCCATTATTTAATGGCTAAAATTTAATTAAATTAGGATTCTAAGGGATTAACACCCCCCCCCCTTTGTTCTTAAGGACAATTTTAAATAATCATGGGCTATAAATGGTAAGTTGGCCACCTTGGGACTCTCCCCTCAATCAACTTTAATAGTGGGGTTTGATCAAGCAAAGGCATTGGTAAAGCAAAGGGGTTTTGACACTGAGCGGCAGCACAATGTAGGGAGCTCACCAACTTTTCTGGCCACTCCCCGAGTCA
Organism: Lepidodactylus listeri; assembly: GCA_029233225.1. Taxonomy (NCBI): domain Eukaryota; kingdom Metazoa; phylum Chordata; class Lepidosauria; order Squamata; family Gekkonidae; genus Lepidodactylus; species Lepidodactylus listeri. Next base: position 42,157,547 of record JARCFY010000016.1, on the reverse strand, counting down.
GGTATGTAGTCACCTCAGCTGATTATTTAATTCAGCTAGAGATTCCAAGACAGCAGAGGACTTTCTCTCTAGCCAGATGGCAAGCCCTCCCCACAGCGGAAGTAAAGGGGCAATATAAAATGATCCCCTTGGATGAGAAATTCTGGCCATGAGAAAGAGGGTAGGTAAAAACAACAGACCATACCCTGCTTCACTGTCCTTTCCATCAAAAGTTCAGCTTAAAGTACCTCCCCTTTGCTTGATAGAAATCCAGGCTGTTCAAATCAAGCATATGTTAGAATGCTGTTCATGGAAGAAAATGCACAGGTGACAGCATGTACCGCAAAATTTTGTGCCGCAGTCTTCAAAGCCCAACAGAATATTTTAGATAACAACAAATAGTAGCAATGTATAGTAGTAACATATTTTTAACTTGATACAAAAACTGGTTTGGCATAAATAGTATATTATATAAGACAAGAGAACAGGTTACTGGCTGATCAGAAGTCCCAGCCTACAGCTGAAACCGAGCCAACACCTTGTAGTTCTGAAGCAGTAAACAAGTCTTTAGCAGCCATTCCCAGCCCACCTAGCTCACCCACACCCTTGCAGTGCCGCTGGGAGTTTAGCTCATTAAGACTTGGCTAAAAATTCAGCTGGGAGAAGCAGCAGTTTGTGGATGCAACAAGTAGACTTTATTACCAAGCCTTGAATCTTGCTGCTACTGGACCTCTGCAACCTTGGACTGGACCTGACCAATGCTCCCTCTAAGCTGTGGAGTCTTGTGAGCTACTGGCATTAAAGCTGGTGGCCCCGCACTGGTGGAACGAGCTCCCGGAGAACATCAGAGCCCTGCAGGATTTGATGCAGTTCAAATATAACATCACAGTTGCTTACTTCTAGACTTAAGTAAGGGGGCTGCAATGGCTCAAGTGGTTAAGATGCTGAACTGCAGACTGGAAGGTCAGTAGTTCAGCAGTTCAAGACCCGAGTGCTACATGACGGAGTGAGCTTCCATCTCTAATTCCAGCTTCTGCCAACCTAGCAGTTCGAAAGCAAGAAATTGCAAGTAGATAAATAGGTACCACTTTGGTGGGAAGGTAACAGCATTCCGTGCACCTCAGCATCTAGTCATGCTGCCACATGACCACGGAAACATCTTTGGACAGTATTGGCTCTTTGGCTTGGAAACGGAGACAAGTACCGCATCCCTAGAGTCATATTTGATTGGCCTTCGAGCAAGAGAAACCTTTACCTAGACTTAAGTATGCTAATGGTTCTTTGGGACTAGAGGCCATTCATGTATTACCTCTCCATTGGATGATCCACTTGAACAGGATACCTCAGCAACAGGGGAAACTGCCTCTTGGATCAGCAAAGATACCACTGCAACATACCTAGGCAGAGGTCTTGATAAAAACCAATTAGAAAGCCTCAAATAAAATAAAATTATCTTAAACATTTCACAAAATGGCACAGCATGTTACAGGGATTGGATTAGCTCAACTGAAATGATTCATTTCTTTAGAAGTATGGGTAGATGAATGCTGCTGTACTATCATTGTGTACCAATGAGGATGTTGAGTCTCCACTGGTAGTTTAAAAAAAAATGAATTCAACAGTTCACACACAAGATTCACAAGAGATGTAGGTGGAGAGTTCTGTTGCTCACCATGAATGACATTAAAAAGTCCATTAAGTGCTTGTGACATTTTCAGAACCACCTATGCAGAATAATAATAATAATAGCAATGGGCATGCTGTCTGGAAGAACTATCAGATTCCCACAGGTATGAAATACTGTGGCTTACATGCTGGGAAAATGAGCTAGCTCTGAAACAAAAATGCAGGCTTGAAAGAAGATGTGAGATTTGTGTGGAAAAAATAATTGTCCATTTATTGCATTGTATATAACTGACTAATCCTTTGGTATGTGTGGTATTTGTCATTGCCCTGAATGTTACTTGAGATAGGCATTAGACCTGTAGATTTAATTACAAAAGTACATAAAACCAGACAGTTTTAATAACATTGAAATACCACTGGGTTTTCCTTTTAGTGTAAAAATTTCTGTGTCAGCTTTGAGAGAACAGATAATAACAGTGGGAAGGCCATCTCTGTTGGAAGTAGAGTTTGATCCTAAGCCTAACAGTTCTTAAAAATAATTTTCAAGATACTGAAATCTATTATTTCTAGAAGGGTACAAAGGTTTGTAAAGAAAACTGGAAGTTCATATCATATTAGACCAGTTACAAGGGGAGGCCCGCAAGAAACTTGCGGGGAGGGGGCATTTCCTTCATCCTTCATATTCTAAGATTCACTGACACTTTTCAATCATGGTATGGATCTTCCAATGCAAAACCTATGCAGATTTAACTCAGCATAAATCTGCTGAAGTGAATACATTTAGACTGGAATAACACTTGATAGGATTGCATGGTTAATGCCTGCTTTGTGGCAATTGATCTTTTGTTTCCTCCCTCACCATGGGAGTGCCATGTGCAGAGCTTGCTTACTAGAGTCTCACTTTCTCTTAAGAACTGCAGCATTTTAAGATGTGAATACCAAGCATTCCCCCAGACGTATTCTGCCCAGCCCACATGTGTTTTAATGCAAAAGCAATAACAAGAATATGCATTTGCAATTAGAGTAAAATGCATAATATAATTTCCTGGAAGAAATTGTGAAACAATATGCTGGCATATTATCAGCCTCAATGGGATGTGCTAATGGTACATGCAACTTTCATTATCATGATGATGTCACTATTTCTTTAATATATTGGCCTTTGTATTCCACAGATGTAATGTATATAATATTAGGTTGGACTCTTTTTTTGCACGCTGTGGGTTGAATTGGCATATAAATAGGAGCTATGATGCCCATTCTTGTATTTCTCCAGTAGAATAATTCACAGAGATTTTACCGCAGAAATATTTAAGGTTTTAATTAACTAGCCAACAAAAGGCAGAATGTTGTGTTTCTCTAAACAGCATTGTTATCTCATCCATCTCATTTCTTGTAATCTGGTTTTCATTTGTTATTGAACAAGAAAAAACACATCTAAACTAATGGAAGTGCTAAACCTTTGCATAGGCTGCTGCCACAGCTAAATCTACTACTAAACCATTAATTTATGTAGCCCATTTCCATGCTTCTTTCCTTCATTTTGCATAAGTACCAGTAACAATGATGTTAAAACTATTTTGTCAGATAAGAAGTTAATTTACAACCAGAGGTTTGCAGTTTAAGTGTCAGTATGCAAAATCAATATGTGAAATATTATCCATCCACCCATCCCTGTTGTTTGTCCATCTGACTCTGCTTTACCTTTGTGAGTGCCATTTTCTAAACACCATACCTCCTATTGTATCCTTAGCCTCTATGTCAAATTTCCTTAGGTCTTCTGTCTTATGGGCATCCTGTTCCTTCAACTTCTTGTCTACTTTCTTTTCCTTACAGCTCAATCTTAAACAGAGTCACATCCTTCTTCTTCAATTAATTTAGAGGGGTGTAATACTGTTTAGGACCTCGCAGTTAGACCTCTTTTTCTACTTCCCTTTCCAGTAACTCCATGTAATAACAATTTCCCCTTCTTACTGCCCCTTGTATGCTGGGCTCTCTTCCTACATAATTCTTCCCCCCTCAATGTTCTGATATTTTCTACATCCTTGATCTCATGTTGCTTACAACAGCACTCATCTCTAATTCCTTTGTGCGGTTTTCCCCATCCTGGTCAACAACAAAGGATAGTCAGCCCTTCAGTACTTGTGGCAGCATCATAAGAATAATAAAGCTATCAGAGGTTAGTGATCCATTGAATATCAATTCATGGTGCTGTGAACTGGGAGATGGCATTTGGGGGCGGGGGAAGCAAAATTCCAGTTGCGATTATTCAGAGGCTTTGTAGAGCCGGATTATTTCAGAAATAAATGGGTCCTGTAAATCGTATTTCTGTTTCGTCCCTAAGATTTATTCGTTGATATATTTCAGTTATTGCACAGGTTATGGTTTGTTGTGACTGATGTTCAGATTTTCTGTCTCTCTTCTACAGTAAGGAAAAGGGACTGGGTGTAATTGCCCTGTTCCGTTTGTGCTAGTAGATAGTTTGCCATAGTGAGCTTTCTCTTATAGCAGGAAAAAGGTAGGTGAAGAATTCGTCCAGTTCCTTCTCTGTACTGCAACTGAAATGCTGACTGGCATTCTGCCTACAAGAGCTTCCGCTCCAACCATCAGCATAGACACTTTTGGTCAGTCAAAGTGAACTCCTGGGGAAAGTGGAAGGCAGGGAAGTTCTGGCTCTTGAAACCTCATTGCACTTTCAGTTCTTAGGCTCCAACACATTACTTAGTCATAATAGAAAATGTATATATATACAAGTGGAGACCCGCAAGAAACTTGCGGAATGGTTATCCCATTCCTCACACCTTTGCTTCCTCCCTTCTCCCCCACCTCTCTCACACTCTTTCTCCCTTCTGCCCCCCTTTCTTACTCTCTCACTTTCCTCCATGTATGTTACTTCCTCTCTCTTTCTGACCTGTCATCATTCCTTTTGTTTTTCTGCCTCCCCACCTCATCACTCTTTCTCTCTCTTTCTGCCTCCCACCTCAAATCCCACCCTCCCCAGGCTCCACCTTTCAAATGTCCAGGAATTTCCCAACCTGGAGATGGCAACCCTATTTCCTTCCCATCCAACAGCCAACCTACCTTTATCTGTCTTCAGCTTTCCATCTCCACCCCCCCTCCCCTGCAGCCTCTACCTAGGAAAATTACAGTCTTTCTCCACAATGGGGACTAAAGCAGCTTACATTATTATTTCCTCTTTGTTATCTGCACAACAACCCTGTGAGGTTGGTTAGGCTGAAAGTATGTGACTGGTCCAAAATCTCCCAGTCAGCTTCCACTGCAAGATGGGGATCTGAACCTGGGTCTCGCAGATCCCAGCCTGAAGCTCGAACTGTTGCACCACAATGGCTTTCATATGGTGGCTGCTGATGAAATGTAGCAAAACAGCTGGGCCTAATTAAGTCATGCAAAGTCACACAGAGGGTGCTGCCTAGGGATGCCAGCCTCCAGATGGGACCTGGGGATCCCCTGGAGTTACTGCTCATCTCCAGACTACAGAGATAATTTTCCATGGAGAAAATGGATGCTTTGGAGGGTGGAGTTTATGGCATTGTACCCCACTGAGGTCCCTGTCCTCCCCAGGTTCCACCCCCAAATTTCCAGTAGTTTCCCAGCCTGGCTCTGGATCCGCTGCTGGTGGCCAGGGGGTGGGGGGGTAACTTGGCAACCCTCGACTGCTGCCAGTAAAACCCCTGCCTTTGACTGACAGAAACAGTTGGAACCTCCTCCCCCCCTCCCCCGAACATCCTAATCTCCTCACAGTTGAGGCCTGGAGCTGAGGCCATTTCAAAAGGTATTTTGGGGGACTCTATGGTCCCTGAAGGGGTTTTTTAACTTTTGGGATTTTTCTGCACATGGTGGGAGTGCCCCCCATGTGTAGGAAAACCTCTCTCCCCCCCCAAGTCCCCCTAGCTCGGATTTAGATATCCGCACGGGGGGGGGGGGCTTCGCTATTATATATATATATATATATATATATATATATATATATATATATATATATATATATATATATATATATATATATATATATATATATATATATATAAAATGTGCCTGTATAAAATATCTGGTATATGACATGGCGTAAACAAAGTTTTTTGAATTATTTTAAATGATCCTTGTAAAGGGGTAACTCCCCATGTGTTGGGGACTATGTAAGTGCAAAAGAAATATTTTAAAGTATTGTTCAGTAATAAATGTTTTATCTTTAATATGTTTAAGTTTATTTAGGTTTAATGACCCAATGGCCATGCACTGTAAAAGAAAATGTAAGAGTTTAAAAACACACTAAAACAGAAATTTCCCACATCTATTATACAGTTTATGAATAGGCTGCTCAAAAGTAGTCTTGGGGGCGTTTTGTATCAGAAAAGGCTGACTACTTCATCATCCATTTTCTAAAGAATTTCTCTCTTTCTGTTGTGTGTTTTGGACAATAGAAGAAAATGTGAGATGTTGAGTCAAGTTTTTTCAGAGATCAGTTACAGTAGCACTGTTCTGAAGGTGTTCCAAGAAAATGGCCCTTCATCTGGACTGTTGGAAACATGTTGCAGTGTGTGATCATATGTGACCTCCTCAATTTTGGGTTTGTCAGCATGTTAAGATATAGAGGCCGGTTAAATTTAGTAGAATATTTAATTTCCAGATGAAGTGGGAAGCATTTTCATCTGGCATCCTTTTGAAGACTGTCCCAGTTGTGTTTAATTAGTTTCTGTGTAAATAAAGTTTGCCATCTCTTGGTTAGATTTTTTGGCTTCTACAAGCCCAGCTAGTCTGTTTTCGTATCTATGGCTTCATTCCAGTTTGACCAGCAATGCTCATGTGCTGCCAATGTGGTGAAGGTTGGAAGATCTTCAGAGTTTGATAGTTGATACTCGAAACTGGCTATAGCCTTCTAGATTAGTGTTGAGATTTTTGGGAGACCTAGTTCATGATGTACAAGTGCAGAAGCAATACATGGTGGTAGAGTTAGCATTTTGTGGAAGCTTTGTTGGAGTTTTTCAAGTTCTTCAGTTGGACCCAAGAACAGATCTGGGAGCTGTACAGCATGTGTGGTATCACTATGGTCCTAGGCTGCGATCACACACTAAATAATCCACTTTCAGTACACTTTCAAACTGGATTTTGCCAGTTCACACAGTAAAAAACCAGTTGGAAAGTACATTGAAAGTGGATTGAAAATGGCTTATTGCGTATGTGTGATCACAGCTTTATTTATTTATTTATTCAATTTCATATCCCGCCCTCCCCGCGAGCAGGCTCAGGGCAGCTTTATATGCATTCAGAAGCACTGGCACATATTGAGCTCCTTGAAGGGAAAAAAAAACACACCTTCTTTAAGGTTAGTAGGGCTAGACTGATTTTCCATTAAAGCTATTGAATGTGCTTGGACCATGGTGAATTTGGCTGGAATATGTTTCCCGAATATATACCTTTAGTATGTGTATATTATTATTTTAGATAAATTAAGCTGTTTACGATAGACAGTATTTTTCACATTTCCCCCTATGTGCACAATTATTTAAGTGGCTCTAGATGACAATAGTTTGGCTATTTTTGTAGGCTCTCCTTAACAGAATACAGAGAAGTGGTTGATAATCATTTCACCAGAGTAGTGACATAATAATGGAGGCAGGAGAACACCCTCCACCCATGTCTGTAATCTAATGAAGATAGCTCTTGGCTGGATATCTGATTACTGTATTTATTGGGGTATCTGACAACCAGTAATGTGCCTTGTGGCCTGCCATCAGTGTGACAGGTATTACTCTGAAGATGTGATTTATTTCATTAAAAATGACACATCTGATCTTTGTGTAGTTCTCACTATTCGGGGCCAATTTTCACCTTATTTTCACTCAGCAGCGAAGCTTCTAGAAACACTTCTGTGTTGCAGTAGTTTAATGAAATAGAAGCAATAAATTCACTGCATAGTAATTCCAACAGTGAAGACTGGTGCCAGGAAAGTGTGGCTCTGATGTAAGGATTCTTTATGCAGTTGTGGCTTTATACCCAACAGCTGATTTGCACATATTACAGCTGTCTGGTATAACTGCCACAGCAGTGCTTCAAGCAATGCTTCAAGCAATGTACAAGAGTCATAATGTGAGAGTTGCCCCTTCGTAGTTAGTAATTAATTTCAATTAATCCAGCAGGTTCATTATAGCATGGGTTCTGAGACATATGCAGTTATACCTCCATTGGACCTCAAGCATGCTGTCATTGAGTCCCATATGTGCCTTGGAGCCCTACTAGTACTTAAGCATTTATTTCAGCAGTATACCTTAAAATAAATTACAGAACCCCAGAGGTTTTTTCTTTGTCTTGTGTTATAACACACTAAAAAAAAAAAACATAATGGGGCAAAGGACCATTAAAATATAAAAATCTACTTGTCATAATGAATAGCTCTGTTTTCTAAACTAGGACTTTTGTAAAATGTAAAATGTTCAATCTTTTTCCTCTTAAATTGTAAGAACAGCACAAATGGTTTGGGCAGCAGATTGTGCAAACTAATTACATCTCTGCTTATCAAAACTCATATGACAGTAGAGATTTCCAATTGGTTTTAATATTATTTTAATGTAAATGGTCAGATTTTCATTTTCTATTCCAGTACGTTAACAAAAAAAAAGTCAAAGTTTTAATCTTCATCTAAATTCTGCAGCATTCCTGATGCTTCTTGCACACTCTGCAAATCTTCACATATCCAATAACCACAGCAATTATTGAGGAAATTGTTCTGTGGCAAAACACTAGGGCAAGTTGATTGAATTACTTTATTTTAGATTGATCTGTCCATAAGAATGTCACTCGGAGAGATTAAATCTGTTTTATGTGAGAAGCACCTGTACATACATCATCATTCTGTGTTCCTTTTGTTGTCACCTGAAACGGTTGGTTGGTAATAGGTAAGGTGATTCATCATTATCTGTAGTGCCTGGGAAATAGTCCAAGCTGACTTTAGCTGAAGTGACCTATTAGAAGCACTTTGTGTTTTCTGAACTTGATAATACCATGTTGTGTATTTTTTTTTATTGTTGTTGTTACCAATATCATTCATCATTAACACACAACCAGGTAAAAGAAAGATCAATGTTGGCATAAAATATACCTAATGAAGGTTAAACATCATTATTTTTATTGGTATTAGGGACTAAACTTTAATAGAGGTACTTGATTAATGGGCAACCTCTTCTAGCTCTGGAATACAATGCCATCTCAATGTTGATATTTGCATAAAAAGTCAGAATGTGCATCCACATCCACACATACAGACCCACAATGGCAACCTCTTAGTGGCTATTCTTAGTAGGTCTCAGACTTTAGTCACCTTAAGTACTCATCTTTTGCTTTAAAAAAACAAATGAACAACAACTGTGGATCCCCAGGCCAACTCCTGCTCCTTTGCCAGCATATGGTAGGCAATCCTTTTTTTTTTTTAAGGGTGTGTGGCTTTCAAATAATTAGAGTTGTAGAACCATGCTACTGTTTCCTAGAAAAGTACCTGTGGTAGACATTCCCTATGCCTCTATGATAAACCTCATCCACTTCTCTCCCTTAGAGGCAAGGTTTTCCCTCTGTTTCTATTTGCCTTCACTAGGGATGTGCAGGAACACACACACACACAGAGCTTTTAATATTCAGGTCCATTGGACCTGAAAAACATCAGTATTTCCAGATATTCCCAAATCTCAATATGGTATGCCTTCCCTTCACTTATGGAGTCACACCGCCACTGTGGCACACCTCCATGAGTGAAGGGAAATTAAATGCTTTCTCCCTTCACTTGTAGAGGCATGCAGCCAAGGTGGCATGCCTCCAGGAGTGAATGGAAGGCATGTAAAAATGCCTTCCCTTCACATACGGAGTTGCACCGCCACTTCAGCACACCTCCGTGAGTGAAGAGTGAAGAGGAGTTAAATGTCTTCTCCTTCCGTTGTGGAGGCATGGTGCCAACTTGCAGAGTTGCACCGTGGCAGCAGCACACCTCCATGAGTGAACGGAATGCCTTCTCCTAGCTATATAGCTGGACTGACTAAAAGCTGAATAATATCGACTTTTATTCGGGCCAGCAGTATCAGTAGATATATTAGATTGTCTAATCTGCATTCAACTGAATAAATACCCTAAAATACCGATAAGATTTTTTTGGGAGTATATATTCGGTTCGGTTTATACCAAACACACATCCCTAGCCTTCATTGATGGAGCAGCCCTGGTAACAGGCTTATTATTCCCTTGAAGAAACCTTGTCTGTCCCACCCTGTCAGTAAGATATATTTTGGCTTTTTGCTCAGCCCAGAAATGTGAAGGAATGGATAGGTTCATCCTCCAACTTAAACCCTTGAAAATGGCACTTGAGAGACTTTTAAAATTCAAAAATAACAAAAGATTTTATTTTAACATCAAAGGAAAAAGTCAGGGGAAATCGAGTTGAAATTACTGACGTGAAACTATTACAAGTTCAAGACTTCTGATCTTAAATATCAGTGTACTGAGAGGTTCTTAAATATCAGTGTAATGAGAGGTTCTTAAATTATTCACAGCTACTTAGATCTTTATATTAGGTTTTTGTTCCATGTTTTCCCAAACACTTTAATGTACTTTATTTCTATAACTGCTGACTCTTTTTTGGTGCCCAGAAGGCAAGTACCCTCTTCCCAGTACCCAAACCCCTTCTCTTGGAACACCAGTACTCTTCTTGAGTTGTTCATTGACTTTTAAGGTCTCTACAAGCAGTTTCTAATCACACCAGACCAGGGATCTCTGTACTCTTCAGAGATAACTCTCCCTGTTTGACTTGGTAGGGAATCTTCTTCTCTCTCTAGAACAGGGCTGGCCAAATTGTGGCTCCCAGCATATTGTGTGGCTCCCAGCAGGGCAGCTGGGGAAGAGAAGGGGAGAAATGCCTCCCTGATCAGTCTTCCCTTCCCCAGCCAGTGTTCCCCTTTGTGGTTAGGCTTGAAGTGGGGGAGAAAAGCAGAGACAGAAAGCAACTTTAACTTTAAATGCATTCTCAAAGTCCCCCCCCCAAGCCTACAAATATCATTGGACAAATAAATATCATTACAGTATCTATTTTAACCCCCGTTTGTTTTTAGTTTTGGCAGTCTCATTTAATGTTAATAAAAAGCAAATTTGCATATTTTTCAATAAAAACGTCTGTAATATTTGTTCATGTCATGCGGCTCTCAAACATCTGATGTTTGTTTTATGTGGCTTATTTTATGTGGTTTATGTTAAACATAACCCCTGCTCTAGAAGATCTGTCCCCTTTCCTTTGGCCTGAATGCGAGTCTTCTCTACTACCCACTTCCTTGCCAAACTCTCCCCCCAGTACTCCTGTATGTGTTCAAACTGCTCTAAGCTAATGTTGAATTCAGACTGCGTTCAGTCAAGGTAGAAATCTGACTCTGTCAGCACTAAACCATTTTTTGACAGGGCTATCCATAGAGGGTCTCAGTACACATCTCTTCACAGTAAAGACAGGAATCTGAATTACTTTTTCCTCAGCATCCAGCTCTCTGAAAACTCAAGGCCTTCTGTCATTCAAGATGCCCTGTCTCTGTAAAGAATTAACTCTTCACAGTCCTTTAGTTGTTGGTACAGTGCTTCTAAGCCTCTTTATGGTCATCTTTAAAGGTTTTAAAGTCCTCCTTGGACTTTTTAGGGGGAGGTCATCAAGTCACAGCTGACATGGCAACCCCCAGGGTTTTCAAGGCAAGAGATGTTCAGCGATGGTTTGCCATTGCCTGTCTCTGTGTAGGGATACTGGATTTCCTTGGTGGTCTCCCATCCAAATACCAACCAGAGCCCACCCTGCTCTGAAATCAGACAGAAAAATATCTGGTTAACTTGATGAGGAATAGCCAAATAAGGTCTCTGGTCAGATGTGCCTTTAGATCTGACTCAGCTGTGAATACCTGATGGATCTAAAGGGGACGATCAGACAACAACATCTGGGAAAGGTCCCGCAGCCATCAGCACCCCATGCTGCCCCACCACAGAAGTGGAATTAAAAGACACTGGGGAAATTCCAGTCCTAATGCTTGCTGACGGGCCACAGATGGACTTTCCCTAGTCTGATCACTCAAGGACACTCTCAAGCCATTGGAATGGTCTGCCCATTCCATCCTGACTTTGTGCAGTTCCCCCCCCCCACACACACACTTAGCAGGATGCACATAACCACATACTCCATGGGGAACTTTCAGTGCAGAGGTGCGGTTCCTCATTTATGCACATGGGAAACAAAAGGCCAACCCCCCCCCCCCCCACTCACCTGAACATGCTGTCTGATTGGGCACTGATGGACTGAGCCCACAGCTACAAAGGATGTGTGCTTGTGCAATACTGTGTCAGTTTCCACCGGGGGAAATAGGCTCGCTTCCCCTCTGCACTAAATGGTGTGTCTGATCACAGCCCAGGTTTAAAATTAAAAGGCAGATCAACTTCACTATGCTAGTTTACCATTGAAAGCTGCAGAGTAGTTAGGTCTTAAGGTGTACTAATGCAGTATTTGCAAACATATACCTAAGCCAGCTAAGCTTATTTTCTGACAAGTAATTATGAATACATTTGGTTTCTCAATTACAGATAAAGCTAGTATGAAAAGAAGTACTATTGGCCTCTTAATCGTATAGCATCAAAATAACAGATGTTTGGGCAGGTGTTAAATTTTATGTCAGGCATAAAAAAATTATGAAAGACACATATGTAGTTTAATTATCTATTTTCATCCTTCTAATCAGTATTTTTCTCCTCTTATGTTTCCCCCACAAAGCTTCCTATTCCAAGGGGCAGCAATGCAGAGAATCTTACAGCTGTGCTGTGTATTTTAAGATAATAAATTCCTTTCCAAAAATGGGGAAGGAATGAAAAAAATCTTCATCCTGTCAAGCACAGCTGTGAGGTCCACATCTTCAGTCTTCTTGTCATATTGAAAACAGACTGTCATTTATGGAAGTCTTGCAATACACTTACTTAAAAGAAAAGTAGTTAATTTACCCTCTGATTAAAATTTGGCTTTACTTCAAATAAGTGAAGTTTAAAAAATGATCAATACTGATCCAAATTTTTCAGAAGTCTTACCAAAGGTACATTTTTATGATAATTTAGAGAAATAAATGCTACATAAATGTATTGAAAATGAGTATTTTTGTTTTGTAACAGGAGATTCAGGTTCTCATGAACTTTGTCTGGCTTTGTTCTTTGTGTGCTGAAACAGTGAAGAATATTTAAAATATGTAAAGGTAAAGGTTTCCTTTGCTCGAAAGCCAGTCGAATCTGACTCCAGGGGACGGTGCTCATCTTGGTTTCCAGGCTGAAGAGCCAGTGCTATCCAAAGACTTCCCCATGGTCATGTGGCTGGCATGACTAAATGCTGAGGTGAAAAGAATGCTGTTACCTTCCCATCAAAGGCACTAGGGCCTCGAACTGCCAAGCTACCAATTTTTTAGAATCTTAACCTCTGAGCCATCACAATTATACCTTATTAGCAATTCTTCCTTTGTAATATTCTTCATATTTATTGTGATCGACTACTTTTCATTGGCATACTGCTAGCTCAGGAACATAGCAGTCTTAGACTTTATTAAACTTCCGGCTAATCTATTGGGACAAACCTGATTTCCTAAGAAGGAAATGCAGGTGACTGTGAGATGATCTAAAAAGCTATGGTTCACCCTAGGCAATGTATAAGCAAGCACTGGCCTTCAAGGAAGGTCAGGCGCACAGAACACTGTTTTGTGTAAGTAGTTAAGGCGACTTAAGTGCTGCTTTTAAGGAAACCTCTCCTCACCTCTTTTAATAGTATCCTATTCTGGCCTACTTAGGTGTATACGAACTACAGCCCGACACTGGATTATTTATAGTTTAAAAACACAAAAATTCCTGAACAGACCCTTATTAGACTGACCTATTTAAATCAATGGCCCTAACAAACCAGAAACGTCCACCCACCTACCAAGCCTAGAAAACCCTTTTTAAACCAACAAAAACCCAAAGCCAATGCCACACAGCTGAACTAAACAACTGAACTACCTAGTGCCACTTCCAGTGCCAACTGCCAAGCCTTAAGAGAGCAGAGCACCTGACCTCACCACCAGCGGCACCCACCCTCCAGCAACCAGAACAAGCAACTGGAATAAAAACCACAAAAATGCACCTGCTCTATCTATCTATCTATCTATCTATCTATCTATCTATCAAACAAACAAACAAACAAACAAACAAACAAACAGGAAGGAATCTGTAGAACCAGAAAGCTATCAAACACACTATATTGAACAAGAAAACTACTAAGAAAACCAGGGCACCACCAACAGCAGCTCTTCAAACAGTCCAAAAACCAGTCAGTACAACTTTTAAACCCACAGCCCTAACCCCACCAAACCGGGGGGGGGGGGGTGAGGCAAAACCACCCCCCACTCAAGCAACAAGAAACAGTAAAACTTTTAAACTTATAAACCTTTATATTTTTAAAGAGGAAAAAAACTTTAAACTTCTAAAGAGAAAGAAACAAGACCCTTACCCCACCAAACAGGGAAAAAATCCAAGGCAGAAAACTCAGCCCCCCTCCCAAGCAACAGTAAAACTTTTAAAATGTTAAAAATAAACTTTTTAAACACTCAAAATATACCCTAACCCCCGAACACCCCACCCCAGAGAACTCACAGAACCCACCCATCCAGACCAATCCACCCAACCCAAAGAAGGGGAAAAAAACCCCCTTAAAATAGAGAAAAAGGAGAAAAGCCCTTTAAAGCCCTTTAAAAATTAAAGAGATCCCACTTTAAGGCTGATTTTACACCTCCCTGTCTTTTCCTGTGCTGATTTCACAGTGGTGTGAAATTTCACTCCAGGGGGCTTAAGTGCACTAATAAACCACAATTGTTTAAAGCAGAATAAAGTGGTATTATACTAGCTTGACCACAGGAGGGCAATTAGTAGATATGGACATTTCAGTGGCAGCATGGTTTCACACCGCACAGAGGTATGGGCAGGGTTTTTTGGAACTAGAATGATTCCAGCGGGAAAGTCAGATGTAAAATCAGCGTAAATCAAACCGAGTGATGTCTTCTGGAATCCAGGAGTCCAGCAGTTCACAGGGAGAGGGCAGCAGGCCAGGCACAGAGAGCAGCCAGCAGACGAAGCCAAAGGCCAGCGCAGCCAGGCACTGCAGCCACCAGGAAATGGAATCTAGCTAAGGCAGGACTTCTTATATCCTCTCTGGCCAAGCACTGGACAGTTTCAAAAAACAACACTGTCCTGTGATTGGCCCAAAGAGGATGCAACTCACCCCTGTTGGGAGAGTTGAAAGTCTCCCTCCCCCTCCCAAGCAAGGAAGGTGGTGTGCTAAAAGCAACAGCAACCTTGCAAAGGCTTCACATTGGCTAAAACTGGCATCCTTCCCCTCCCCTTCTCCCTGGACCCAGGGAAGAGGCAGGAAAAGGCCAGTTACAGTGGGAAAGGCAGCAAAAGGGTAAGTAAACTTTCACTTACCCCCTTCCCGCCTTTCCCCGGCCATTTGAATTCCTGCAGAATACTTGTCAAATAATTCAGCAGGTATTCGGAGGCTGCTATTCGGCTGACCGAATCAGATCAGAGAATCTGATTCGGCCAGCGACCTGGCCAGATAGGTCGAATCGGAGTATTCTGCCAGATATTTGTCTTGGCAAACCAAATACACATCCCTAGTAAATATTGTATCATCACCAGCCTTAACACCGATCAGGGTCTTAATCAGGATGTGAAACCAAAGTTTCACATAATTGGGGCTATTATAACGTTTAACTTGGTTAATACTGGGCAGGTATAGTTTGGGGCTGAAGAGAGCAAACTGGCAATGTCATGATTTGTACTTAGAGTGCTGCTGCTTCCCAGCCCCTACTGCCACTTGAATGAGTGCCTGGAGGAAAATTGGGGGGGGGGGGGGTTAAGGACAATCAGTGTTGTGCAGCTGATCAACACTTCCTGTACTTAGTTCTCTGCCCTCAGCTCCTGGTGGTTGTGGGCAGGGGCTGGGCAACTGAATGCTGTAGTAGAGATCAGCAAGACGTATTAGACCTTTTCAAAGATTCCCCAAACAGGTAACGCAAGTATGTGCAGCCCAAAATCCTTCTGATACATGTGGTCACCATGTTGTTTGAGTACAGGCAATGCACATATTTACCCTGCATATGTTGGCTTAGTGTGCATGAACAGGAACCTTGAAAAATCTGGAGGTCCATTCACACATACGGAAGCTGTACATACAGATGGTAAAACTCACATGTCATCCTTGTATTGGGAAGATTGTGGGTAGTATGTGCTCCACTTATATGTAGCTGATAGACTACTGGTATATGTGATTGTAATGACGGCAAAACTCTATAGAAAATGATGGAATCAACTTGGAGCCAATTTAGAAGAACTGTTCTGCATGTCATCCTCTTTTATATTGGTGTGTTCGTCAATATTGCGCTATGCGTGTTGCAACCAGGTGGGTAGCAGTGTTGGTCTGAAACAGTAGAACAAAGTTTGAGTCCAGTGGCACCTTTAAGAACAACAAAGTTTTATTCTGGGCTTTTGTGTGCACACACACTTTTTCAGATACATTGAAACAGAGGTCACAAACTATTACATATAGGTAGAGGGTGGGAAGGGTATTGCCAAGAAGGACTAATTAGAGTCGGGATGCATAAGTAATTGAGCAATAAATATATCTAAGACTGGATTAAGGCAACTGGTAAGACCTGTGAATAGCAGCAAATTAGCGTATAGCATGATCAAAGAATTTACAAACAGATGCGATAACTGAATGATGTTAGCACATGTAGTAGGATAAGAACTCAATATCTCTGTTAAGCCCTGGTGGTTCCATTGTCCTGAGTGTTGTAAAAAATTGTAAATCAGCAGTCTCCTGTTCTAGTCTGTTTCTGAAATTTGCAATAAAATAGCTACTTTGAGGTCCCTCACTGAATGTCCTGGAAGTTGAAGCGTTCTCCTACAGGTTTCTCAGTTTCGTGATTCTTGATTTCAGATGTGTGTACATTTATTTTTTTGGCATAGGGATTGACATGTTTGCCCTACATAGAGAACTGAAGGGCACTGTTGGCATTTAAGGGCATATACAATATTAGAAGATGAGTAAGTGAATGAGCCTGTTGTTTTGCTTGGGTGTTATGTGGCAGCAGAATAAAACTTTGTTGGTCTTTAAGATGCCACTGGACTCAAACTTAAATAATTTGTCATGCACATTAAATATGATCTTGTATGCTACTTTTCAAGTCCCATTAGAGACGTTTCAGTTCAGTGACACTGGAAAAAATGTGTGCCGTGCTTGTGACAGATGATTCAGAAATTAGTATAAGCTGCTGTGCAAGAGGGAAAAAAAACCTGACCACATTGTTGCATTCATGGTAGTTCTATCAATTGACCCAATGTGCTGGTTCCAGTACAATTTTTGTTTCTGTAGACGGAAGGTACACCATCTGATAAAAAGGTAAAATTTCAGCAGTCTTCTGTGTATCACTGGGGATGGGGGAATCTCTTAAGGCAAGTAGAATTTGCAGTTGTTTGAGGATTCATTGTGCAAGATTTTGTGTTTTGTTTTCAGGGAATATTAGAACTGGGGGGCATCGTGTTTGGATTATGTATTCCTGAAGGTTCTCTGATAATACTGTATTGCTTAAACTCATCATATAATAACCATTTTAGACAGGCAATAAACTATCAATAAAATAAAGAATTAGTCATGAATAATATTTGTCAGTAGCTACTTAGCTTAGACTGATCATATCACACGACTATGTAAACGTCTCACATTAAATACCTGTGTTCACTTGAAAGCTATTCAGTGTTTGATGAGATGGAGGGAAAAACATATTAAAAGTTATGCCAACACGTATTTAGCATATAAATGATTTGCAAACACCTTTCATTTGGCACATACTGTGCAATCGGTTTGGAGCACCTTTCTTTGAAACTTATTTCTATTTATGTCTGTTTTGGATCACAGCTTTAATTTATATTGTAAAGTGCTGCAGCAACATATAATATTTTTATGGACTGATTTGTTCATTTGGGTTGTATCCACCTGGTAATTTCTCACACGTCAGTTCAATGCAACTAAGAATACAGTCCCCCACCCCACCCCCTTTCAGGGAAGATTCCCTTTTCCCCAGGGGAAGCCCATTCTGAACACTGGAGGGCTGCATAGTTCAGAAGTATTGCTACCACATTCGTCAAGGGGCATTCAGTTCACAGATTATGATTGTCTATAGGAGCAAATGTCAGAGGATACAACAGTTAGGTCTGCTGACTTCTAAAGCAAAATGTCTAATATGAAATGGCCCGTAGTTATGTATCATTATATCAGCTTTATATACATGTTTAGTATAGCAGGGCCTAACAATCGACAGAAAGAGTGCACGGTCAAGAAGTTAACTTGCCTAGTGTTGAACCAGCTATTAATCAGCACCTTTCCCTCTCAGCAGCCAAAAGTTTCTCATCCCCTGCTCTAGCCCACTCTCTATACACTTACCCTCCTCCTGTATGCGTGTATGACAAGGACAGGAAATAAAAGCTTTTTTTTTTTTAACTTGTCCCATTATGTTCTGTCTGAAGACCCTCTCCTTGGTAAAATTTTATTTGCATTCCCATTGCTAATTGTTTTCCCCCCTAATCCCTTTTCTTCTGCCAAACCTTGATGCCTCTTCTTCACTGCTGTTTTCTATCATTTTTAGCACACACACACACACACACACACACACGTGGGGACCCATACACCCATACTCCCCCCCACACAAGTGGGGACCCGCAATTCCTCCAGAGAAAATGGCTGCTTTGAAGGGTGGAATTTATGGTATGTATGGAGTTTATAGTGGCAGGAAGGAGAAAGAGTGTGAGAAAAGTAGGGGGAGAGGGGGAGAAGCAGTGGTGGAGGGATTTGGATAGCCACAACCCACTAGAAACTTGCAGGAGCAGCTATCCCAATCCCACCACCTCTGCTTCATCCCTTTCCCCCTACTTTTCTCACACTCTTTCTCCTTCCTGCCACCATAAACTCCATACATACCATAACTTCCACCCTTCAAAGCAGCCATTTTCTCTGTAGGAATCGTGGGTCCCCATTTGTGGGGGGGTATGGGTGTATAGGTCCCCACTCATGTGTGTGTGTGTGTGCTCAATAAAGGCCTGCATTTTTTGATAGCCAGACCAATAATTTTCTGGATCAACACGGGGTGTGTGTGAGTTGGATTTATACCCTGCCCTTCACTCAGAGTCTCAGAACCGCTTACAATCTCCTTTCCCTTCCCCTCCCCACGACAGACACCATGTGAGGTAGGTGAGGCTGAGAGAGCTCTGAGAGAACTGCTCTTGAGAGAACAGCTCTGGGAGACCTGTGACTGATCTCTATGACAGCAAAACACCTATTGTGGAGCTGACATTTATGTTTCATATGCTTACTAATTTTTAAATATTTTCTGGTTCCCATAATTTTACGTAGGACAATGTCATGTACTGTAACATGCACCTTAGTATGAATCCCCCCAACCTAAAACAGAAACTTGACTCAAGTAGTACATTTTCCAGATCAATTAGTGTCTTGAAACTGCTATATATGTTTTATGATGAATTACATTATTCTTTTGCTGTATATTGTTACCATGCTCGACTACATTGTTTCAATTTTTATTGATTTACTCCTGATTTTCATAGTTTTTCTTTGTATATGACAATGTGGTTGGACACTGAAAAATAGAAAAAGGATAGCTAGGGAAGATGACAGAGGCAGTGGCCATAAAGGTATAAATATTAATATGTTGAGGCTATAAAGGTAAGCAAATTAGGTGGGCTGGGATGGATAGATAGGTAGGTAGGTAGGTAGCTTGGTTTTATTCACGGTCATTGACCAAAACATAAACCAATGACATTTTGTTACATGGTGTAAACTTTTGATCCTAACTCCTTGCAGCCTGATGGAAAATCTGAGTTCAGAAGTTCTAATTTTTCATAGGATATGTTTATACGTGTGAACCTCACTCATGCTCAGCAGCAATATGTGGACCTTGGGGACAATGGTGAACATAAATATTTTCTTTTTGTATGTATTTTGATTAAAGTTTTAAAATATTTATTTTAATCCAGCAATCCATTCTGGTTGTGAGGACTCTGATATGTACCCAGCTTTTCATATCACTTTGTTGAAGGGGGGGGGGAGCTCTCTGTCCAGAAAAGTAGATGAATGGGGGGCAGGGTGGTGGTGGTGGAGGAATATAGGATTCCTGTGTTTGTATCTGGGCACCTAAGGGGATCCGCATACCAGGATTACGATATTGTTTTACATGAATAATTTTTTAAATGCATGGTTTTTCTTTTATTTAGTTACTTAATTATTTAAAATAACGATATAAACCCTGAGTCTTTGGAATGGTGCCTGGATAATGATAATGGGAAATGGGAAAATATCTTTAGAAAA
This sequence comes from Lepidodactylus listeri, assembly GCA_029233225.1. Taxonomy (NCBI): domain Eukaryota; kingdom Metazoa; phylum Chordata; class Lepidosauria; order Squamata; family Gekkonidae; genus Lepidodactylus; species Lepidodactylus listeri. The sequence goes on along the minus strand of JARCFY010000016.1, from coordinate 42,137,473 downwards.
CCTGTGAATGGTTAGAAGGTCAGTGAATATGTTATCCTCATAGTGGTGCACTATATGTATAGAACAGGCACGCAACATCGCCTGACCCTTCCGGGCCTGAGGGAGGCCAGGTTGACAACCACCAGGAACAGGGCCTTCTCGGTGGCAGCTCCCTACTGGTGGAATGAGCTCCCGGAGAACATCAGGGCCCTGCGGGACCTTTTGCAGTTCCGGAGGGCCTGCAAAACGGAGCTCTTCCTCCAGCCTTTTGGGGCCACCAACGGAGGGAATGGCCCTTAGTAGGCGGCATGGTGAGTTGCCTCTAGAACATCTGTGATGGGAGCCTCCTGGCTGGAAAATAGTAGGTTGCTGGTATCTGATGTTGGTTTAGTATCTGCTGCCATCTGTGATTTGATTGTTTAGCTGTATTTTAATGTGATCTAAGGAAAATTTTATGTGTGTTTTAACTTTGTATGTTTATGACTTATTATTGTTAGCTTCCTAGAGCCGGCTCGCTGGCAAGGCAGGATATAAATCGAAATAAACAAACAAACAAATAAATAAATAAATAAAATAGAAGCCTCTTTGCCCCCGCAGAAGAAATTGGTTCTGCCATTACAGACTTTTGCAACTGGAATATTTCCTTTCATCTAGCAAGGAGAGAACTCCCATTGCTGTACGCAGTTGGGTTTTCCTGATAGCACAAGAACATCTCTGCACCAGATATTTTCCTTCCTTGTTTTCTGTCATATCAGTTGTGCGTCTCTGCAGCTGGGAGTATGGAATGCATGGGAAAGAAGTCGCCATCTGTTAAAACATAAAACTAAACAGCTCAACAAGTGACTTGTTCCCTTTAGAAAGTAAACTGGAGGTGCTGAGAAGTGTTTCAGCCATGAGGCAGGTAGGTAAAATTTACTGAATACAGTCCAAGGCCAAAACAATACAACAGCTGCCCAAGCAATAATAGATAAAAAATAAAAACAAAATAAAACTGAGAGTGATATTAACATTTACAGGACTAAAAAATAACATAAAATACAGTGCATTAAACGTTAAGCAAAAAATCCCCAGGTTTTATTAGCAGTCAGTGCATTCAGAGACATCATACAGGTAACATGCATGTCGTCAGAAAGAAAGTAGTTTATTTTATTGACCATTGGGCATGAAGCTAAAATGGCTGAAAGAAACTTGGACCTGGAAGCTGAACAAAGACAGCAGAACAGGACGAAGTTGGGGCAGTTCTCCCATCCTGGAGCTCCACGAATACACACTGACTGCGAGGCTGGTTTTTGCAAACAGCGATTGGCTAACATGGCAGTTGACATTGGTTTGAAATCAGATGGTGGTAAAGGCTTCTCTAGTTTTATAGAAAGTGATGCCAGACAAGTACAGAGCTCTGGAGTGGTCCTGTTAGAGTTTCCTGAGAGATCATGCTTTGAAATTGTTTCAAAGTGAAATTATTTCCAATTTCTGTATGGGATTGAAATTTGTGCCTGGGATTACAACACAGTCCAGAATTCAGAGATAACACAGACTTCCTTTAAAAGGAGAATTTTGTCTGCCTTAGGGTATACCATCTGCCTCGCTGCAGGCCAAAGTTGGTTTGCTTTCCATCAGTGCCATCTTACTTTAATTAACTTCTGGAGTAAATTGAAGAAAAATCGATCTAGTAATCTAACAAGGCTGTGCTTTACCCAGCTGCAGAAGGATACCATCTGAGTTGCCAATTATCATGGGACATTTTTTTTGTCACTATCCAATGTCAGTCGACTCCCAAGATCTTGCTAAAACTTGTGACTGGATATTTAATGTAGATGCCAGGTGAATTATTACAAGCTCCAGGTTGTCTTCTTATTTTAAACTGCTTTATTCACAAGCTTTGATTAATTGATTGATTGATTACTAGACAGACAGACAGACAGATATATAAAACCACTTCAGCATACCGGATTTGCTTCAAGGTGCTGGTTCGTACCTTTAAAGCCCTTTATGACCAGGGTCCGACATACCTGAGGGACCACCTTTCCCCATATATGTCCCAGAGAGCACTGCGTCCAGGGACCCAAAATCAACTGGTTTTTCCGACCATCAAGCAGACCAGATTGCTAACAACTAGGGACAGGCCTTTTCGGTGGCGGCTCCAATCTGGTGGAACAAGCTCCCAGAAGAGATCAGAGCCCTGCGGGACCTTCTACAGTTCCGCAGGGCCTGCAAAATGGAGCTCTTCCACCAGGCTTTTGGAGCCACCACCACTGCCACCATCACAGCCATAGCCATTGGCAAACACCATTAGTAATAACTGATGGTGCTACTCGGAACAACTGATAGCTGTGGTGGAAGCCCTGTGCCACAGGTCCCAGTGATTGTTGCCGGACCTAGCCCCCCCTTCTTATTCCTTGCAAGTGACACGGACCACTAGAACTACTGTAAACATCAGAATTGCTAGCACTTTAAAATCGTTGATTTTAACGTTGTTTTATATTATTGTATTATTTATCAAACTGTGGTTAATATGTTTATGTACTATGAAAGTTTTATTTTGTTGACAGCCGCCCTGAGCCTGCCTAGGCCGGAATGGGCGGGGTAGAAAGCAATAAAATAATAATAAATAAATAATAATAATAATATGATAATATATGAACCCATAGTAACTACTGAGTACATGTTAACATTGGTCTCTGAAGACTCAGGTAGCGTCTTTGTTTTTGCTTTTTTTACTACTGAGTATGAGCAGATGGATGCTAATCACATTGCAGTTGGCTATCACTAACAGCAGCACCTTCTTCCAAAACTGTTAGAGGAAGCAAATGGCAGGCAGGAGATTACCTACCAAGTGATGCTTTTCTGATCATGTTGAACATTTTGCTAAGAATATAATCATTGGATTTTATCCAAGCAAGAGTACTGAAAAACCTCACAGCAGTATTCTGAGCTTTGCTCAATGAAGTTTGCTACCCTCATCATGGAGATTGTTTAAGTGGAGAAGTCTTTTAAAAAATCTGCCTGCAATTTTTTTTTCAGTTACATTGTCTTGCAAGACAAATTAAGTTTTACTATCTATGTGCATTGCCATGCTTTATTTTAACATTTCTTTCCTCGCTGCAATTCTTTGTGCCATTTTGATTCGTAGGACAGTGCATACATTCTTCCCCAAACAGTGGACCTCATGCAGAGCTATGAAAAGCCACATGTAGCTTAAGAGCCTGGAGCCCAATATCACTCCTCTAAACAATAGAAATTGAATTGATCTGGTGTGTCCTAAAGCTTAATGTCTCACTTTCAGTGGGCGATGGAAGCCATACATCAACAAAACTCAAGACTCTTACTGTACACTAATGTTGGCTTTAGAGTAGTTGTCTTGTGTGCATCATGCATTAACTCTGTTGCCGTATTCCCATTTAGAAATATTTAGCATACCACAACAGGAAATTTTTTATCCTTCCTCCCATTGATGGCATGCAGCTTCTGGTGAAAAACTTGCGTTAAGAGCTTTGGAGTGTTGCTGGATCATGCTTCCATGTTGGAGGAACAGCTGTCCATGACAGCAAAAACAAACAAACTTCACTCCAGCTATATCTAGTTAGGAAGCCACCCTCCTATTTTCAGACCTGGCCATGCTGACCCATGCTTTAGTAATCTTACTGTAATGTGCTGTGCATGGGGCCACCCTTGACAATTATCTGGAATGTGCAGCTGTGCAAAATGGGGCAGCTGATCTGTTACTTGGGGGTAGCGTCTAGGGCTGTCTTCCTCCTATCCAGAAGTCCCTTCACTGATTGTGATGTAGTTTCCCAGTCCAAGATGCTGTTGTTCACCTTTAAAGCCCTCAATGATCTGAGGCCAGCATACTTGAAGTACTGCCTCTCTCTCAGTGTTTCGGTGTGGTGGCTCTAGCCTTCCCAGCAAGGTGTTCAATTGTCCGAGGCATGTTCTGCAATGGTCCAGGCTCAGACTTTTTCAGCGGCTGCCTTATGCCTGAGGAACAGCCTACTAGAAGAGATCAGGGCTCCTGCCCTCCTGGCTTTCTAATAAGACTGAGGACTTTGTCCAGAGGACTTTGGGGGCAGCCTCAACCTGGATTAAAGGGGAATGCCCTCCTGGCTGAGATATACGTTGTTTTAGTTTTAATGTTTTTTTTAATAATATATTTATATCATTTTACTTTGTTGTTGCCTGTCTTCAGTCCCAGGATACCTAGGACAAAGGCATGTATATAAATATTTTAATTAATGAAGTATTTTATATAATTACAGCTTCTACTGGTTTACATGTGAAACATGTATGTTCTGAGAGTTACCTCTTTTTATTTTGGTTATCTGATTTTGAATATATAGCTGGTGATGGAATGGAGGCCAACATATTTCACAGATCCTTCCCATTTAGAATTAGACCAGTTACTTTTAGAATCTGGGCAAGTCCTAAATACATCTGTTTTGATCTGCTACCTCTTCTTTGCTTCCTTTTTTTCCCTTTCTTAATCTTACTGAAAAGTGAGATGGTGCCATGGAGAGCTCTGGGTATCATTAAAAATACTATGGCCTCAAAACCTGGGCTGTGATTGCTTCCTTGGACATGTGAATCAGCATGTGGGTCTACCGGCAGCGATGGAAACTTTATGGAACAGCTTCCAGTTAGCGCCAGCCACCTTGGTAAGCTAGGGAAAGGAAAAAAGAGAACAGAGAGGGTCCAGAAAGCATTTGATACCCTTTAAATGCCCCCATTTCAAATCAGGTGGGGAATGGTTCCTTGCAAATCACAATGTATCATGTATGCATGATGTACTGACCAATTCCTAACCATGGACAGGGAATGTCATGAAGTCTTTCCTCATCTCAGTCGGGAATTTTCCCTCTTTGTTGTTCAAACTGCCAATGAAACAGTATTAAATTAGTACCAGTATTTCCCACATTAGTGCAACACTCACTGTAATGTTGCACCATGGTGAGCTCAGCAAATGAAAGAAAAGGGGACAAAAATTTGTGCATGAGAAGGGCACAAGGAAGTGTTCAAGGCATGTTTTAGCTACTTGGGGTATAGTATCGCTAGATATAAACAATAGCTTAAAATCATAGTGAGTATAGTCTCAAAGCCCGGCAAGAAAATAGTGTGAATTTAAAATCTTCTGGTACAGAGCGATACTGTTCTGACAAATCAGTTGTTTCTGACTTTTGGTATCAGAGTAATTTATATCCTTAATTTTTTCATTACATACCTGTCCCTGGTAGCTGTAGAAATGTAATCATAGATTTTATTTTCAGGTCCCAGAACCATATATGTTCACATTTGATAAATTTCACATCCCAGTAGTATCAGTACGTATAGTTAACCATTTTATATATTATCATAATTGTTCAGAATATTTAATATATACTGTTAAAATATCCTGTTGGTATCAGATGCAATTGAAGCACTATAGCACAGAAATGTTACTTCAGGCTTGCACATAATGCACTTTGTTACAAATTGGCAAAAAGTTGTCATAATATAAAGGAGGGGAAATACTGGCTTAATGTTGTATTTTCCTCTGTGCTACATTTTAATAAATTCTTAAGGTGTGTGTCCCCCTTTTGAATTCTGTAAATGCATTTTATCCCTAATAAAAACAACATTGCAGCATCTTCTGGTGAGATGTAGATCTAGCATCTAGACCATCTCCCTATTTTGTAGAGCTGTATAATTATGCCTATCACTTTGTTGCTCTGAACTTTGATATAGTTGATTACAAATCCATTGTTGACAAAACAGTCATAATGACTGAACCTATTTCCCATATGCTGTTGGACTAGGTTAGTCAGCATTTGGTTGGCAATTAGTGGGGGACTCTGGGGGGTGGGGTCAATGGAGTGGTGTTGGTGGAACCACCACCACCCAATATTATTCCTGTGACTCCACAGAGCAGTAGCAGTAGCCGAGGGTAACAAGTGGAAGGTCTCCTGGCAAAGGATTGGTACCCGAATGCTGGTGTGTACCCTTCTCAGCATTGTATTGCAGCATTGCAGTAGTGTTCTGCTGCATCCCATGTAGTGTTCGTGCAAATTATTAGTACATCAATTATTTGTCTATTTTAAACATGTTTATGCCACCTTTCCATCCATTTTAGGGGCCACAAGTTCAGTGAACAATCAAAAACATTAAATCCAGTTTTAATAAAAAAACTAATTAACAATTATTTTTTTTAAAAAATCCAGTTTTAATAGGGCTCTATGCTCTGTTATTGGCCTTCCAGTGTAACAGATTTGCTACTGTGTGAAATACAATGCTGAATGGACCACTGGCCTGATCCAGCAGGGCTCTTGCCCACCCACACCTCAGATAAAACACAACACACGTTATGAGTTAACCTGGGAAATTTATTAATACATAAGCTGATCTGCACCATTTCATTAACATGTTAAAGTATGGGTTGTATTGTGCTTGCAGCACAACTTGGGAAAGAGCTCTCTCAGCCCCACCTACCTCACAGGGTGTCTGTTTATTTATTTATTCCACTTATATCCCACCTTGCCAGTTTTTCACCGGCTCAAGGCGGCTAACAACATGTTGTGGGGAGGGGAAGGGAAAGGAGTTTGTAAGCTGCTCTGAGACTCCAAGGCAGTGGTCACACGCCCCCTTTAAATTCAGGAGCCCTCCCGGATTAAAGGGGCCACATTTTTTTACCTCGGGTTGGGATATACACACATCCCAACCCCTGTTGGCGGCAAGCAGCGGCAGCGGACAGAGGCGGTGGTTTCAGCAGCGAAGGAGGCAGCGGAGGAGACCGGAGGAGACTGGAGGCAGCGGTGAAGGAGGCGTCGGAGGAGGAGGCGTTGGCGGGCGTTGGCGTCGGCAGCATCGGCATCAGTGGGCAGCATTGTAAGGCGTGCATCATCATCGTTGGCTGGCAGGGCCTTTTTCTGGTGGCGTCGGCGGCTGGGGGAGGCACCCTTCCCTGAGCCTTGCCGGCCACCTGGTAAGTTTGGGGGTTTCCCCCCCTTTTACACTTGGGCGCATGAGTGGCCAAGCGCCCAAGTGTAAAAGGGGGGGAAAATGGTGGACGGGACCATCTGGACAGCCTTGCTCTTGCAATGATTGCAAGAGAGGGCTGCCCAGATGGCTCAAATGCGGGTTCCTCCCATAACTCCCAGGAAAACAGTTGATTTTCCCGGGGTCGAAAAATGCGAATATTTCCTAGCTCTCTGGGGGAGTGTGATATTCCATTGATTAGCTAAATGTATTAGGGTTATTTTCTTAATAAATTTATTTTATAATATAATTCAATAACATGAAAGAAAAATGAGCACAGTAAAGGTAAGTAAACCAGCGTAAGAAACCCTAATGTGTCTGACTATACTGTACCTAGCCTTCTCTAGGTATTTGACCTCAAGCTGACTCACCCCTTTTGAATGAGGGATCCTTCCATCTGCAGCGGCTTTACACTAGCTCTGCTTCTTAGGAGTGAACCACCTCCCACTTTGGACAAAGCCTTTTATCATTTCTTCCCAGGCAACACCCTCTTCTATTCTACTCAGGGCCAGCCCCAGGGTTTTTGCGCACTAGGCGAGGCTACCTTGTGGCGTTCCCCCCAGGTGAGGCTGCCTTGTAGTGCCCCCCCCACTGCAGAGCTGCCCTCTCCACCGCCGGAGACCTGCCTGCAAGGGACACCCCCCACCCTCAGTGCCTGCCTGCCTGCCCAGGCTGATGAGCTCTCCAGCCCCGCCAGCAGCCACCTGTACCAGCTGGCTGCAGTGCCTACAAGTCTATCTGCACTGGCCCAAGGCTAAGTTTGGTTCTTAGCCTGAATGGAAAGCTGCATTCAGACATAATGGTAAATCATGGTTTGCATAAAGCACACTATCTCCTGGTTTGAGTCTCTCTCAGTCTCTCTGCCGCCCTGTTTGCCAGCTGCGCCCCTAGGCAGCCACCTAGTTGGCCTAGTGATAGAGCCGGCCCTGATTCTACTGGTGCAAGTTTTCCCTCCATATTCTCTGTTAGCCATTCACAGGGTCCAAAGGAGACCTGGGAAATGTAGGCCCTGATACCTACTCTAGTACAGGCTTCCAGAGCCAGTCTGGTGTAGTGGTTAAGTGTGCGGACTCTAATCTGGGAGAACCGGGTTTGATTCCCCACTCCTCCACTTGCACCTGGCTGGATGACCTTGGGCAAGCCATAGCTCTGTACCAGCTGTTCCCTCAAGGACAGCTTGGGAAAGAGCTCTCTCAGCCCCACCTACCTCACAGGGTGCCTGTTGTGGGGAGGGGAAGGGAAAGGAGTTTGTAAGCCGCTCTGAGACTCTTAAGTGAGTGAAGGGCGGGATATAAATCCAATCTCTTCTTCTTCTTCTTCTTCTTCTTCTTCTTCTTCTTCTTCTTCTTCTTCTTCTTCTTCTTCTTCTTCTTCTTCCCTGGAGCCACTAGGCCACCCTAGAGCCTGTAGGCTGCACTATTATAGGCTTAGGATCATGACAGAGCTCTTTCAACAATGTGGTGTGTTTAATTCTGTTGGGTGCCACACACATGTATCTAAAGAGGTAACACATATAGCTCCTTTGGTTTTTATGTTCTGATGAAATCATTACAAATTCTTCCCAAATATCAAGTCTGTGTAATTGTGGGGGGGGGGGGGACCAAACTTTTTCTTCACTTCTTGTCAAACACTACCAATGCATTTATGATGGATTCTAGTTAAACAAGTTGGCAAATTATAAAGCATTTTAATTTAAAAAAAGTCAATTGTGGCTTGGTTTACATATTTTAATAAGATAACTAGGATTTTATTACTTTGACAGTCTGATGAGGGCTTTAAATAGACAGCTCTCCCACTTTCCCTGAAAGAGGCAGTGATATAAATTTAATAAGGAACACAATTTTATTCCTTGAAGTTTCTATTTAATGTATACATGTGTGAATAATTCATATACATATACCTATTTGTCAGTTGGAGTGTAGTTCATTACTTACAATCTTCACTGGCTGGTGGAAATGCTGTAATTAACTTCAGAAGAAACCTCTGATTTCAGTTTCAGCATTAGGTTTGTTTTAAGCATGCAAGATGGTTTGAGAAGTTACCATCATGATTCAAATCCAGCTGTCTGGTGGTAGCCACCACTGCATAATGGAATGGGAAAGGGAACATTGGGTTTTATCGTGCCACACCACTTGCAGGTCAACAAAATAAAACTTAAAAGCTTCCTTTTGATCTAGTGAAACAGTTCCAAAATAGTTGTCATGAAGCCTCATTTTACATGCAACAACACATCCATCATAACATCCCATTCTTTTCAATTGATCTGGAAGTCCTACAAGCAGAATGCAGAAAAGATAGAACATATGGGTCTGACATCTTCACAGCTGCATCCTTGGTGACTGGAGTTTCTGAAGCTATTTATCCATATCAAATAAACAATAGGATTCAGACAACAGTTTGGAAGATTGTTGTTTTCTTTTCTTTTTTAAAGGCGAAACAAACCACTACTACAACAAAGTTACCTGACTGTACAAACCTGGAATGTTAGGGAGAAAACTTGTAGGCCTATGTTGTCTCTGACAGATCACTTTTGCGTGTGTTACCAGGTCCTTACCTTCTGCCACCTGGGAGCTCCAGCCCGCTCCCCTGGATCTTCTGGTGTGTGTGGTACAATGATGTCACCTGGAAGTGATGTCATCGTGTAGGCACGTCGTGCAGGTGACCCTCTAGCATTTGGCCAAAAACTCTATGTTCGCCATATAGTTTTTAGCGAAATGCTAGAGCGTCCCCTTCGTGATGTGCTCGGTGCAATGGGGCTCTTTGGGGGTGGCAGATTGGCAACCATCTCTGTTTGTCTCCTGCCTTGAAAACCCTATGGGGTTGCCATAAGTTGGCTGCAACTTGACAGCACTTTACATACATATTACCTCTATTAATAAACTAACTTTTGACATTAGCATTTTTAGTAATGCCAAATAAGGGCACATAAGGACCTCCAAAGGTGACATGCATGCCCAGTGGTATTACGAGGCTCTTTTGAGACTTGTTCCTGCTGTAAACCGGCTGTCTGTTAATAAAGATAGTGAAGGGATTTCATTGTCCCCATGTAAGAGGGATTTCCTTGACAAAATGCCATAGAGGAAGCATAACTGCAGATGTCACCTTTGGAGATTTTCATATAGTGACCTGAAGAAGAACACGAAACGAAGAGTATAAGCTAGAGCCTTCGTCATCTTGATATTATTCGTGTCTAGTGTACTTAGCCTTATACTGTGCTTTGTATCACTTCTTTAGACTTTGGTGTCCCTTGCATTTGATGGTTGCTAATTGGACTTCACTGCCCTTTGCAGTTGTTGGTTGTTAAATTGTAAAACTGTTACCAAATAATTACTTTTGTTTATTACCAGTAGCATCGCCTGCAGTCTTTGTTGTATGGTCTGTTGACCTTTTGAATGTTGCATCATCTGTATGGTTATGGTATTGTTTGGTTGGTTTAGTATGCCTACAGGCCCCAAAGGAGGTCATGGTTTCATTATATTAACCAAGTGTCAAGTACACTGTAAACAAGAGTCCCTTAGGATTAAAATAAAATAAGATATATGAAATCCATACATTTTATACATGAAGGAGAAAAACTGTAAAGAAACTAGGGACGCTGCAAGGTGAATTAGTTTGCACAGAGCAGGATCAAGCCAGATCAGTGTTTTGGCTTGCAGGTGAATGTTTTATGCACTGCACCATACAAGACAAAGCAAGACAAATTTTAATCTTATTTACTGCCTCAAGGACATGCTTTTAATTGAAAGGAAGCAAGCCATGGTTGCAAGACAAGCTTTTAGCATTAACTGGTGGTCAAAAGTTTTGATATGAATAGGCTTAATGTTTTTCATTGAGGTTTTCTATTGCCAGAGAGAATTTGCTAACAGGTTTGCTTGCAGCACTTAATACACTGGAGATATTACTTAGTGGATGCATTATTATTTCTTCAGAACACCAAGATAATGGCTTGTGGAATTCCAGACTAGAAGTGCTTATTTCACAATTAAAGCCACAAAATTGAAAAAGGCTGGGCAAATAATTGAATTTTGGATTTTTCAGCAATACTAATTTCCACACAGTTGTCATCATTCATGAGACTACTTCTGATCCAGTCCACATGACTGGGAGCCATGTGGTCATTCCTTCCAAACTTGTTCATTTCTTCCATGTTAATTAACTTCATGGGAAGTCAGTTAACCATAGTCTCTAATCATGAGGTTAAGCCCAGTTAGGGTTGCCAAGTCTGGGTTGGAAAATACCTGGGAACTTTGGGGGTAGAGCAGGGAGAGGGCGGGGTTTGGGGAGGGGAGGGGCCTCAGCATGGTACAATGCCATAGAGGCCACTCTTCAAAGCAGCCATTTTCTTCAGGGGAACTGATCTCTGTCAGCCGGAGAGCAGTTGTAAAAGCAGGGGATCCCCAGGCCCCACCTGGAGGTTGGCAACCCTAAGCCCTGTAGTAAACCCATTAATAAACACTTGTAAAATTAGGCAGGCAGGGTGAGATTAATAGTAATACTAATCAAGGAGCTGCTTAGTTGGAGGCCGCTGATGACTGATTTTCCATGTGGTTGCGATCTACTAAGTTAGCTTTTAAGTGGAAATCATGTGGTTCTTGACCACATTTACTCTAAGACAATCCTTTTGGAAGATGAAAAGCCAGGTAATCTTTTTAAAGGTCCCTAGGTTTTTGAGGAGTACTCACATCCAAGTACTCCGTTGCTTCTTCAACTATTTTCCAACTATATCTAGGGACCATCTCTCTAGAATCTGTGTGTAGGCAAAAATGAGAACAGATAATATTGCAGTTATTTGGAAATAATGAAAGTTAAGTGTGGCTTTCTTCTTTTCTGAATTTTGCCCACATATTAGTTTTGAACACTTTTAATGTTATAATTCTAATGATGTTTAGAAAAGATTAACTGGTACGATCTTAACATTATTCTTAAAGATAAGAGATTGGATCCAATGGCCCTTTTCCCCCCATGGAAGTGTGTCAAATTTTAGATTCTTCTGTTCCGCTGCAGACCCTTGCTTCACTCCCTGCACTTTTCCTGTTTTCTATTAGCAGCATTTTGGTAAGATCAGTGGGCTGCAGAAGAAGAGGGAACAACAAAACTTCTCTTATCTTCTGGGGCAGAAGTGAATTATACCAATGATCTTTTTAGGACTCTTCAACTGAATCTGTTACAAGTCTCACTGCAGAAATACTTTGAACCTCCATCTAATGTTTGAATGAATGAATGAATGAATGAACATAATTTATTGCAGTCCACAACCAGATACATGGTATAGATGTTAAAACACTCCAGTTAAAAGAACAGATATAGAATTAGAGTAAAATATATATAAACATTAATTGAAATAATTAAAATACATATAGAAGTTAATAAGATAGCATCATAATAAGATCAGGGGTATAGACTTTTTTAATCCCCGGGGGGGGGCTCTCTTGTGCGCGCGTGCTTCGTGCGCACGCGCGCTCGGGACCATGTCCCCGCCGCTCTCCCCCCCGCCCCAGGGAGCCACCGCCGCCGCTTCCCTCCCCCGGGCCATGCCCACCCGCCCGCCACACTCCCCGCCCCCTCCCTCCCTCTCCCCGCTCACCTTGGATTGCTGCTGCCTGCAACCGGGGGCCGGCGCGTTGCCCTTGTGGGCCTCCGGCTCCCGCTCCGCCTCTTGTGCCGAAATTTCCCGGGGGGGGGCTCAGCCACCCCCGGCAAAATGGAGCGCCCACCGGTGGCCAGTCAGCCAGCTGTTGCCGCCTCTCTCCCCCCCCCGCCCCAGGGAGGCAGGAGGGCAGGCTGGGGGTGGGGGGGAAGGAGAGGCAGCGACGGCCGGCTGACTGGCCACCGGCGGGCGCTCCATTTTGCTGGGGGTGGCTGAGCCCCCCCCCCGGGAAATTTCGGGGGTGGGCTCGAGCCCCCCTGTAGTTGACGCCCATGAATAAGATAACTACAAGGCGATATGGATATGATCTATCAGACATATGCAGACTTTGTTAAGAAAAAAAACCTTCCCGGAGAGATAATCTTGAAGTTCTCAAAAAGATCCACAAGGGATGTCGTATTGAAAGCCACAAATGGAGCAACCCTAAAAAGCAAAGACAAAGAAATTAGAGTCCTAAAAGACATTCCATTTGAGATAAGAAAGAAGAGGAAACAATACAAAAGCTTGACTGTTTTGCTGCAGAAAAGTTCCACCCCCTACAGATGAATAACATCTGAGGGACTTATCTTCAACTATAAAGATAAAAAAGAAAAGATTGACTTTGTTAAAAAAGCAAAGCTGTATTTGGAGCAGCAACAAAGTTCAGCAAAAGATAAATGTCCAACAGAGGAAGAGGAAGAAGATGGCAGCACACATGGATCAGGAAGTCAAGAAGACTCAGCGAACAGTACTCCAGAAGAGGACTCCGAATCAGAAAAAGGGGCTGCTGCCCCGAACCTCCTGAAAGTCAGATGGACATTTGATAAAGGCAAAAGCAGAAGGAAAAAGAAATGATTTTAAACTTTTATGACTGTGAAACTTTTAGAAATGTTTAGTTGCATTTATTTCATTCAAATACTTATATACCAGTTTATATTTGAAGCATAATGATTTTAGCTTTATACCATTAATATTAGCATTGAGGAAACTTCAGCTTAAGTAAATTTATACTCATATTGTATGATCCTCGTGTAGCTTTTGTTTTAGTTTAGTGTTCAGTGTTGTAGTGTTATAGTTGGAAAATAATAAAAATTCTTTTTAAAAAAAGAATATGGGGCCTTCTTACATCTTTCTTCCAAAAGCCTGGACGGCATGACATCACATCTGGCCAGTGTAAAAGCCCTCCTATGAGGGGGGGAAATCTAAAGTTTTAAGATATTTGGCCATTGTCATGATGTATCTTGTCTCCTCAGAGGCCCTGAAGTTGGGAGACTTTGTTAGATCTTGCTAGTGTTCTGTGACACAGATCCTTTGCTTAATTAAAGATTTAGCCTGATCAAAGGATTGTAACAAAAGAGTGCCAAGACCCATTTTTCCAAAACCTTCCTCAACTATGTGTAGCCATCTCAGTTGGTAAGAATCTAGATTGTAACTTTTCAAATAAATTCAGACTTGTAGCTGAAATACCAATAAAGGTGCCGTACAGAAGTTGGGCTGTTACTTTTGCCTGAAAGAGTTTCATTGCAGCAGGTACATAGAGAGACTCCCCTTAGAATGGTAAAATCTCAGTATCATGTGTATAGTCCTTTCGGCGCACTCCGCTCTCAATTTACAATGTGCAGCATAAGACCCATTTTCCTGAAATATTACCCCAAGATAAAGAATTTTTTTAACCTGCTCAATTTTATTTCCCTGCATCGACCATACTCTTTTTGGAGGATGTTTACCAAACACCATCACTTTTGTCTTATTATAATTGATGGAGATATGTTTTTTGTCACAGTATGTGGCAAAACTGTCAAGTGCCCTGTGGCTTCCCAATGGCGTTCTTAATAAAAGGAGTGCATTGTCTGCATGTAGTAAGATCAATATATGACGTGAGCCAAGTTCGGGGGGATGAAAGTCAGTATTTGTCATATGCTTAACCGCATCACTCAAATCTAATGTTTTCAAAATCCATTTTAATAGACCAATATTAAATTGGATAGTTTGTTAGATGTTAGCTGGATGTCCAAAGGCAATTGTTGAATGGACACCATTGAACTAGCAGGGATATAATTGTAATTATATATGATACAATTCTCTGTCATCAGATGCATGCTGTGGTCTTGAAGACCTTTCAGACTTTTTCAGCGACAGTTTAGTGATGTAATTCTTCCTAAGATATTTGAAATGAAGCTGGAAAAGGTTATTTTATACATATCTAGTATCCATTCCATCACTAGTGAGATGATTTCACATTTAGAAGCAGAATGCCCTTGGAATGACCTTTAGATTCAGAACACTGTTCTAATATTGACTCAATCACTGGCAACAGTGCCCTGGAGCACTGTGCATTCTATTGACTACAGCTATGCCTTGTAGTGATGTTTGTGAAACTTTTGGTTATTTTAGGGTTAATGTCATCTTCCTTGTAGTAATGCCTGGAAAACAGAATCTTTTGGAGTTCTGGGTGTTTGCTTAGTAGACTGTACTGCTAGGTACTAGCAATGGCTTCTGTTGCTAGGATACAAAATTATTTTTAAAAATACAGAGCCATTTAAGAGACAGCAGTGTGTTACTACGATAGGTACTAATATACAGATAATCTCATTCTTTTTTAAAAAATGAATATTTTAATTGCCTATTATTTGAAGCAACCCATTTGTTGTAGGCAAGGTTGAACTTAAAAAAAGAAATGATTAATAGTTCATTTTTAAAACATATCAATATAATACTCTACGTTGAAGGTCAAACTTTGATTCAATAAAATTTGGGTACATGAGTTATTTACTTTTAGATTTCTGTACCGTGAAAGAAGGTATTGGTAACTTCCATACTTAAGAAACATGGACTAGGTCCAAGGTAACAAAATTAAACTTTGTTTTGATCTTCGTAAATATGGCTTTTACTCAACAACTTCTCATTAGTAAAGTACATTTTGGTGAATCGTGTCATTAATATATTTTGTTGAATCATGTCATTAATATATTTAGATATTTATGATTTTTTTTAAAAAAGCCTACCTTTCAATAATGAGCATTGGGCTGGGTCCTCTTCCTATACTCCCACTCCACTGACAAAATAATTTATTTATTCATTAAAATATTTATACCTCACATTTCTCTTTAGCTCAAGCTTTGAGCCTTCCTCAAATCTAAGGAGACTTCTTCCAACTTAACTGGTCCTTCTGCTGGAGAAGTCCACATAAGTCAGAGGAAGGCTTTTTAAGCTGAAGGAAGTCTACTCAGAAGATGGCTAGATCTATCCCACTGTTTAGAGTTGTCAGCTTCAGCTTGGGAACTTCCTGGAGATTTGGGGGCAGTGCCTGGGGAGGGCATGGTTTAGGGAAGAAAGGGAATTTAGTGGGTATGGGATGTCACGCTAGGGCTTCCATTTCTCTTAGCTTCTATGGTATACCATAGAGCAGGGGTGGCCAACCTGTGGCTCGGGAGCCACATGCGGCTCTTTCACATATATTGTGCGGCTCCTGGCAGGGCGGCTGGGGAAGCAAAGGGGTGGCATGCTTTTTCTCTCTTTCTCCCTTCCTTCCCTCCTCCCTCCCATCTATTTGCTTTCCTAGTTTCTCTCTCTTTCTTTCCACTTCTTTAATTCTTTCTTTCCATCTCTCTCAATATCATTAGCAAACAAGTAATATCATTATCAATAACTGGTTTTCCTCGTTTGTTTTTATTTTTGGCAGTCCCATTTAACGTTAATAAAAAGCAAATTTGCATATTTTTAAAAATAAAAACGTGTGTGTGATATTTGTTCCTGTCTTGCGGCTCTCAGACATCTGACGTTTATTCTATGTGGCTCTTACGTTAAGCAAGGTTGGCCACCCCTGCCATAGAGTCTATCCTCCAAAGCTGTCATTTCCTCCAAGAGAACCAATCTTTGAGGTCGAGATGAGTTGTAATTCCAGCAGAACTCCAGTAACTCTGTGGAGTCCATCCTTCTCTCAGCTTGAGATGAGAACATTTCTTTTTAGATTGCTGGATCCTCCCCTCCCCTTCTTTATGTGGCCTTTTCTTTCTCTCCTTCTGGTGGAGTGGTTTTGCTTTTCAAGGCTTTTTTTTTTTAAGGTCCAAGGAACTCCAGGCCTGTAAGGGCCAGTTTTGTTTTGTTTGTAACAAAAGTTGCAGACACTATAGGACACTTATTGCAAGTTAGCCAGTCTGAATTAACCACACACACACACCCTTATTTGCCCATTCTACTAACCTCCCGCCTTCTAGTTATACCTCCATCCCCTAGCAAGCTAGCAAATGCTGTTTCATAGCTTTCCTGTCCAAGGATCCAGGAAGGAAATTAAAGAGACTGGATCCTCGTAGGATTGTGGGCCTCTTAACCTTCAGACTCCTGACAATTAGGAGGTGATGAGGACATGGCACAACAGGTTAGGACCCATACCTACAGAAATTGATTAAGATGAGAAAGGATGGAGAAGGCATCGCTAAATCCAAATTGGGAAATTCCTCAAGATTTGAGGATGGAACCTCGGCAGGGTGGAGTTTGTGGATGAGAGGGTGGTCAGCATAGATATGATAACATAGAGTCTACCCTCCAAAGCTGCCATTTTGTTCGGAAGAACTGAAGTCTGAAAATCAGTTGTAATTCCAGGAGGACTCCAGCCCCACACCTAGACCCTGGCAACCCTAGTGGACTTCCTAGAGTCACCGGGGTAGGTCTCTGAAGGTATCAGGAGACAGCAGGAAAACTGTCTAGTAATCAAGTGGATCCTAAGATGACAAAAGCCCATCCACGCTCAGGGCCTCTGTAGCTTTCTTTTGATCAGAGGTGTTATCAGGGTTGTCCCCATCCCCTTGTGGGAGAAGACAGAGGTGTTGACAAGTAATTTTCTCCTCATTTTCTCCTTGACATCCAGTGAACAGAAAATCTTTTCCCCCATAAATGTTTTCCACTATTCCAAAGCAATATGCCAGGGTGCACAATATTAATCTCTACACCTCAGGAGTACTTGGAGCTTCTGCCTGGACTCGAGGAACTTGGGACAGCCAGCAAGGAGGCAAACTTCAGAGGCGGGATTACATGCCAGTGGGTGGACAGTTTGAAGAAATGTCCACTCACTGGGACATAAGCCCACTTCTGGATCTTCAGCTACTTGCCACTGTGGTTATAAAGTTGCAGCTTTCAGTATAAGCAAATATCTACTCAGGTACTATGTCCGTTTTCCATTTTTCAACATGCATAGCTGTTGATCATATTCAGTCTTACAATCTTCCATCCTCTGACTGTTTCCCTCACAGCCAGGTAAGACATTTGCAAAGCCCATTTGTTTCATTCACATTTCTGTCCTGTTACAAGATTTTGTACTTAAAACCCACAAATTGTAAGTGTACCTGTAGGATAATGAGGACAGAAACTGTCCCCAGCTTACATGCAATGAAGCAAAACACAAATATCCAGGACAAAATGGGATCTTTTGAGTTTGCTGTATACCCAGTCCCCAGTCTAAAACAATAAATCTTCCAGAGAAGGAAAAGTAGAAGGGAGACAGATATTTAATAATCCATTAACTTTATTATCCTGCCCAAGGTACAGAATAAGAAAGAGGGGGAATAGGACAGTATTAGTACAATGTATTGAGACTGAACTATTGAATAGCAATAATGCACCAGCAATTTACATACAACAATCCAGTTATTAAAAAAAACACTTTTGTATGATCCTAACATACTGCTGATATTTCTTTAAGCTAAAAGCCAAATCAAAGTTACTTTTAACCCAAATGTTGTTCCTTATATGTGGCTATTCCAGAGAAATCAGCCCAAAGAGAAAGAATAGATAATGAGCTTCCCAAAAAGGGACCAAGAGGTGTGGTAGAGTAAGAAGGAAAGAATTTTCAGATAGGAAGAGAGAAATCCCTAGTAAGGCTGTGGGTTCTATAGGAAGAACAGTTGCTGGTAGGACAGACTGACAGCCTCAAACGGACAGATTCAGAGATGGCAGAGGTACAAGGGGAAAGGAAGATATGGAGGGTCAAATCTGGGAAAGGAAGCAAAAAGGGAGAATGAAAAGCATACTTGACCTGCCTTGAAGAACTTCAGTGATTTTTAATTTATTTTTTTGCTTGTAGTGATGGAAGAAAGTTTAGGAGCAGAATCAACTACAATAATGGAAGGCTTGGTATGCCCTTCTTATGCACAAATAAGCAGTGTCACCATTAGGTAAATTTGGTGCAGAACTAAGATCTACAATAGTACTGGACTGAAAGTGCAGGATCCTGCTGCCCATTGGTAAAATACAGACTGCACTGTGATTGGTGCAACTTTAGGATTTGAGACCCCTTTGGTGCAAGAGTCAGAATTAGGGATGGGCATGAACCAGCTCATGAACTAAAGTTTGTCACAAATTTTGGCTGGGTTTTATCTATATCTATATATTATTGATTTTCTATAGAACTACAACAGAAAAATGGAGGTGGGAACTACAAACTAAGGGAAAAGAAAAGAAGGCCACTAAAAGCCCAAGTGGCAGGGGTCATTTTCAGTGTTACATAGCTTGGTTGAGATTTCACTTACAATACATTTTAGTAAGATGAAGCATAAGAGTTATCTTTATATACTATTTAGTAATACAGAAGGATTTTTTAAAGGCTGAAATAAATACGTCAGACAATTCACAGTTCCAAACATATAACTGGATTCATGTTTCTTATTTTTTTGGTTTCTTCCCTGTAGGCTTATTTTTATCTGACATTAAGTAATTTAGGGGTAGCAGCTCCTAATTCAGATTCAGAGTCCTCCTCAGAGGAGCTGCTTGATGTGTCTCCATGTCTTCCCAAATCATAGTCGCTGTGGTCTGATGTCATCCGGTGCTGTTTCTTTCGGTTTGTCCGTTGTTTGACACTGCTCCAAGAAGGCTATGGCTTTTGTAACAGAGTCCACTCTTTCTTTTTTGTCCTTAAATTTAAAAGTTAGCCCTTCAGGAAAGAGCCATTTGTAGGACATGGAAATTTTCTGTAGAAAGGTTGTCAGATTTTTACATTGCTTCCTCTTTTTCCTGATTTCAGATGGAATGTTTTTTAATGCTTTTATGTCTGTACCTTCGATTTTTAGGGTAGTCCCATTAGTTGCTTTAAGTACTTGATCTCTGCTTGATCTTTTGGAGAATCTCACAAAAACCTCTCCGGGCAAGTTATTTTTCTTGATGTAATCTGGATAGGTCTGATAAATCATATCCTATTGTAAAAGTTCTGCTGTAGTATCTGCAACTGGTGCCAAGGCATCGCTTAAAAGCTTCTTCAGATCTTCTCCATTGCGTTCTGGGACTCCCTGGAATCTCAGTACATAATTTGCTGTTTCCATTTGCAATTGTAATAATTGATGTTCATCTGAGGTTCTCTTTCTTTCCACTACCTCCAGTCGCTGTTTAAGCTTTTCAGTCTTGGCATTCACTTTTTTAACTGATTTGGCAGTTTCTGCTAATCTCAGTTTGGTTTCTTCAAGCCTTTTTTTTTTTTTGAATTCACAATTTTTATTTTCTTTTATCAATACAATATAAACAGTTTTCTTGCAACTTCAACAATTGTCATAACCGAACAGTTTCTTGACACTACATACATGTATTTAAATAAACAATAGAAATATAATAAAACTTTTGTATAACAAATCTATCATAAACTTTTATATATTCTTCTTTGTTTCAAGTTTACTATTACGTCTATATTCACTTCTGTATCTTGTTTAGGTATTACATATTCTATGAAGTTCAGAAATTCCTTTTTCTTATATATTTGACCATTCATACTGAGTCTTAATAGAATCCTTAATATTCCAAAGATTTTAAAAGTGTTAAAAAGATAGTGCATACCTATATCCATTTTTGAAGTTCTGCCCAGCCACCTGGTGCCATCGGCTCTCTTGATAGGTAATTTATAATTGGTTCCCATTTTTCTCGGAATTTGCTCCTAATAGGGTTTGGAGATGTTTCATTTAATCTGTGTGTTATGAGTTCCATTAGAAACTGGTCCCAGAGTTTTTCATACCAGATGTGTGTAGTTGGGGTGTCTGGAGACTTCCAAACTGTGGCAATCGCAGTCCTGGCTGCAAAAAGCATGACTTCCATTGTAGATTTATGTTTGTGTAATTGAGTATCAAATTTCATGTTGAGAATTGTCATCTGGTTCAGCAGAGGGCTCAGTGCAGCATTTAACATATTTGGAAAGTCTATGGTTGCTTCCGCTTTAGATGATGACGTATTTGAACTTGCAGTTCCAGGAAAAGGTCTGACTTTAGGTGCCATGATTTTTGTAGTCAGAGACAGGTTGTTTATATTTGTGGAAAGTTCTTAGAAAGTCTCTGGAGCCAGTTAGAGAAAATGCTTTAGGCTTATCTGGCTCCTATTTCAGCTGAGAATGCTTTGGTTGCACCCTTCCTCCTCTCCGATGAATTTTAAAGAGTTCTTATCTTTGTGGGGTGGAGTTAACTCCCGTTCACCACTTTAAAGTTGAGGATTGGGGGCTTAAATGCTTATCTGGCCCTCTGGATTAGCATACAAAAGACTCACACTTTATCAGATGTCTTCCTCCAGGTAAGAGAAACACTTTTGACTGCCTGCTTGCTTGTCCCAGTGTGCATCTCTGTCACCATTTCTGGTCATGCGGTGGCAGGACCTATTGGGGCATTCACCTTGGGAGAGGCACCTCTTGCACCCCAGGCTGAGAGCCCCCTACAAGGGCTCAAGGGGGGACCGGGTCCAGCCAGTACCCCTCCCTGCCGCCATGGACACGGGCCACTATTTTCAGAGCGCCGATGAAAGTGTACTCATCCAGTGAGCACCAAAACTGGAAGTCCAAATTTTGGCTGGTTTGTGGTGCATGAAACCATGTTCATGAACTGAAGAACCATCATGAACTTCCATGAATTTTGATGCAGTTCATAGCAGTTCATACAGAGCAGGAAACGGGTTTAAATGGCTTTGAGCCATTTCATCCCCTTTTTTCTGCTTCCTGTGAAAAGCTGTGGGGAACAGAAAGTAGAGGTTTAAATGGCTCTGAGCCTCCCAGGCATTCCACCCCAGATTTCTGCTCTCCATGAAAATGCCTCCCAGACATTTCACCCTCTGCTGTCTGCTGGCCGGAAAAAGTTGCAGTAGGGAGTGAAATGTCTAGGACGCATTGTTACAGGCATTTCAACCCCTACTCTCTGCTGGCTGGGGAAAGCTATGGCCTGCAGAAAGTAGGGGGTGAAATGCCTCTCAGGCATTCTACCCCCAGATTTCTGCTGGGGGTGCCACTTTCTCTGGCCAGCAGAAAGCAGGGGGTGAAATGCCTCCCAACCATTTTACCCCCTGCTTTTTGCTCACCACCAAAAGCCTTGGTGAGCAGAAAGCTAGGGGTGAAATGGCATGGAACCATTAAACCCCTACTTTCTGCTCCCTGTGGCTGTTAGTGGGGAGCAGAAGGCAGGGATTTTAATGGCTCCCAGCCTTTTAAACCAAACAGCTGAGTGGCTTGGAATTCCCCACCACTCAGCTCTTTGGTTTAAATGGCTTACAGCCTGAAAGTTTTGTAGGCCTGAAAGTGCCTACATAACTACATGCCTTAATTGAGAGAGTCTGATTTGCTATCAAGAAAGTTATGGATTAAAGGGGCAGGGGAGAAATAGAGAGAGATTAATCTCTAATGCCTCCAGGCCAGAAGATCTTTGAGGCAGGACAGTGATAAGAGCACCCTGTCTGAAGACCACCCAGGAGAGTACCAAATACACTTTCCAGGGAAGCTCATGCAAAAGCCCGGTGCCACCACTGAAAAAAAGACTTGTCACAAAATGCTATCAGATAAATAGGTGGCATTTCATTGGAAGAGTTAAGTCTTTGGGTAGGTTCATTTTGGCATTTTTTAAAAATTCATGCACATGAACAGAATTAAACTCGGTTCTCATTTTGGCTCTTTTGGGAGGCTAGAAAGGAGTATGCATGCATTGGTTTATTTTTACTATAAGACTAAATAATTTGAAGTGAATGGGTAAAATCTGTTCTTTTAAAAAGCACCGGAACAATAAGTTTTCTTTACCTGGTAAGATTTCATCCATGGCCCCAAATCTACTTCATTTCGAGTAAACTTAAGAACCGGCTGTTGTACTAAAATAGAAAAGATGTCAGAATAATCTAGTATGGCACAAACTTCTGGGATACTGCCTCAAATTGTCTGTATTTCTTAATATTTAGTGTCTGTTGTCTTCTAATATAAATATTTTATTATTACAATAATAAGCTTAATGAATGTTTACATCAGTATTCTGAACTATGATCATTTTCCCCCCAGGTTGACTGGCATGAATCTGCCCTCTCCTGTTATCAGCAGCAAAAACTGGTTACGACTCCATTTCACATCTGACAGTAATCACAGACGGAAAGGATTTAATGCCCAGTTCCAAGGTAAGAATTACATCGGAATCTGTCAGGAGATATCTGTGTTTCCAAACTGACATCAGAGCGATTTCAATGAAAAAGGTTTTTATTTGGACACTCCTTGATGGGAAATAAGCAAATTAGAGCCAGATCTTTGCCAGCTGGGACGAGCAGCTATCACCACCCAAAAATAATGAATTCAAGTAAAATCTGCTTAATAACTCCGTGGTTGCTGCTACATTTTCAATTAAAATTAGCATGGGGTATATGTGTTTCTATGTGTATTTGTTTCTTTTGTGGAGAGGCACACTTTTGTTTTATTATACTTTTGGTATAAAACAGAGGTTTCTTTGAAGTCTGGCTTGTTTTTACCTCACTTTGTTTTTACTAGTTACTAGTTTTCTTGATGATGTAACTATGATGGAGCAATTAGCAAATTTAGGAACGGTGAAAGGTAATTCATGAACAGATTGCAATATAATTGAGGTAGTATCTCCTCATATTTATACTGATGCTAAGTATCTATGGAAGTGTTTCATTTCTAGGGCTGCCAGCATGTAGCCAAGGGCTGGCAACCCCCAGGAGCTTTTGGAGGTGGAACAAGGCAATGCACAGTGACTGCAACATAATTTCTGGATGTGTAACTAGAAATGATATAATGTGTCACGGTGTGTGATGGACTGCACTTTTTAAAAGCTTTAAAGTTCTGTACAAACAGCTAAAGGACTGTGAAGGCTTAATTATTCACAGAAACAGAGAGCCTTGAGTGACAGGCTGCTCCAAGCAATCTAATTGGTTAGCATCAGCTGAGCAGAGAGAAACTTTTTAGGTGAATGCTGAAGAGGAGAATTTATTCATAATTTAGCCCTGACTGAGAGCAGTTTAACACATACAGGAGAACTGAGGAAAGTTGGCAAGGACAAGTGGGTAGTTAGATGGAGACTCCCATTCAGACCAAGGAAAGGGGATAGATCTTCCAAAAAGAAAAGGAATTTTCCTACCCAATCTAAACAGGATGATAGCTCTGAAGAGTAAATAGATCCCTAGTCTGGTGTGGTTAGGAACTGCCTTTAGAGACCTTAAGAGTCAGTTAAAAACTCAAGATGAGTATTGGTGCTTCAAGAGAAGGGGTTTGGATACTGGAGAGAGTGCACCAGCCTTCTGGAAACCAAAAGAGTTAGAGAATACTCAAAGTAAGTATACTGAAGTATTTCTGTAAAACACTGAAACAAAAGCCTTTCAACATAAACATGTAAGTCACTGTGAAAAGCCTGTCATTAGCCTGAAACTTAAGAACTAAAATCTGTGCGTTTATTGATTTTGCCTCAGAGTTATCTACATTGAATTACCTCAGAAATTACCCCTGATTTTACCTGACCTTTCTCCTCTATGTCGAACAGAATATTGTTGTTAATTTGGAAAAAGCTGTGTTAGTTAAAGGAGGTTCTCATCCCTTCACTCTGGTTCCTGGGCTGAGCAAACAGCCAAAATATTATACTGTGACAGGGTGTGACAGCCAGAATTTTTCTGGAAAGAAGAAAACAGATAACTAGGGCAGCTCAGTCACAAAGGGGAAAGAAAAACAGAGGGAAAACCTTGCCTCTGAATGAGGAAAGTGGACAGGGGCATCATACAGAGACTTTGGCAACCCCTCAGAATGCTATAGTAAAATGAACAGTTGCAAGAAGCTAAAGAAGGTGCTGGGTTGGAGAAAGGGCTCCTATAATGGTGGGCCATGAAGAGGAAAAACTGCATTGCAGCTGATCGGCAATTTGGCATTCAAGCTCAGATGGTGACCACAGACTTCCAGAAAATTTTCCCAGTGAGAGATAGACTATTCATTGGCTTGGCTGGACTTGCCATAGATGTTCAGGCAGTTGTCCAAAGTCTCAAGTTCCACCTGAATCTCTATGAACTGAAGGAGGGCTGGCAAATCAAGCCCCAGACCCTGATGAGTATGGTGTCCAGCCTTCAATATGAGAGACAGTTTGGACCTTACTACGTAGAGACAGTTATAGTTGAGCTAGGCCCTGTCACATACAAGCCTTTTTTTTGCTCCTTGGATTTGATTGGCTGCCCGCTGACAACGGATGACTTTGTGGTCAGTAGGACTTGTGCGGAGTAGGTGTATGGCATGTGCAAATCCCTCTTGGAGCCAGATATGGAACCAGATCACCTTTTTGAAACCATAGGCCAGGCCATGCTCAATATGGTTGACAGAGATGTGGTGTCAGGTATGGGTGTGATCCTTCATGTAACTGAGAAAGACAAGATAACTACCCAAACACTGAAAGCTCACATGGACAAACTAAAGATGTAGTTTTGGGGGGATGCTCAGCTTTTGATGGCTGGAATGCAGCTCTTGGGGTTTTTTGTTGTTGTTTGTTTGTTTTGAAACACCCATACCTTTGCTGTCAAGGAAAGTGGTTGTTTATAATGTGGTATTATTTACAAATAAAAAGAACTCTGGCTTTTCAACTATAAAAAAATGCTGTGGTAAAACCAGGAGATCTGGTCCCCCTGCCTCCCATTGTGTCTAGTCTTCAGCTTAAAGGGTTCAACCTGACTAGGTTTCCTGCTGGTGAAAGAGAGAAAGGGGGGGGGGGGTGTCTCTTTTTCACCAGCACATTTTGGGACCTACATGGACAAAAATGATGTGGTCCAAGGCCTGTAATTAGGAGGGCAATTGAAGGTTATATTGAATAGGGGGGTATTGCTTCATATCCTTATTTATAGCTCAGAGTTTTGAGGAGTTGTTGTTATTATTACTATTACTATTATTGTTGTTCTTGCATGTTACACATTTGCATTTTGTTGTCATGGGAATCTAGACACTATTTCAGACAGAATTCTGTACATCAGTCAATATAATGTGTGTGTGTGTGCACGCGCGCATGCCTGCATGTGTGACCACACAAGCGCACATACTTTATTTGCTGTTAACATGAATTGATAGTCTTGTGCAGCCAGAATCATAAAACAGAGGATAAAATGTTTATTCATTAAAAAAAATCATGCAGCATAGACTGATATAGAACAACATATTTCACTGCATTATCCAGCTAATTGTATGCAGTCCAAGTGATTCAGGATTCCACTGAACACAGACCCTTGAAAGTGTTATAGAAACACTGTTCCACTGCGGGTTACTCTTGTTTTGTAACCAAGAAATAATTGTGGCCAGTTGGAGCTCTTTCAAGTGATTTGGGTGACCCACTTGGAAGCGCCATATTTTCATAACCTTCTGTACATATCAGGCTTTTCAAGATGAACTTGAGTCAGTGTGGAGCACAGAAGGCTGATGTTATGGAAATCCTATTTCAAATTCTCACACAGCCTTCTCCTGTACTCAGTACCAAACATTTTCACTCAAAAACCTAATCCTTTAACATAATTCATATGGCTGGATTCCTATTTATTAGATATCTGTTTTATTAGATAGCAAGATCTTCACTGTTGTCAGTAGTCCAGTATGTTCTCAAGGATATTTATCAACAAGCATTTTTTTTTCTGAAATAGAATATTTATTGATTTTTTCTGCCTGAAAAAATCATTGCTCAAAATCAGCTTTTGTGATTAAAGTGGAAAGAAGACAAAGGATTGTCAGTTGCCTGCGCATTTGGAATGGTTTCAAAGCTTGGATATGTTCCTACTTTAAAGTTTTCTTTAAGTTCAAACAGCAACTGCAGCACTAACTGTAGGAACCTGAAATTAAACTCCATTGCAAGCAATGTCCATCATAATAAATTATGATAATTAATTAATAAATAATATAATAAATATAATAAATAAATAAATAAATAATAATAAATTGCCATGGGATTGGGTTACCTCCCCCCCATTTCCTATTTGAATCAGCAGCAGCAGCAGAAGTAGTAGCGGCAGTGCTAAGATTTGTATGTTGAATAACTCCCTCTGGTTGACGTTCATGATTATTGCCTCTGCAATTCCATGAGGGGTAAACTGTGGCTGATTTCGCACTGGCCAGTTGCCTCTTGTTCTCTCCGGAATTTCCCCTCCCAGTTTCCTCTAGAGTATTTTCTTCATTTTCCCACTTGGAACCTCAGCCCTTTCGATATACCGTGACAAAGGGTTTTCTCCCAAAAAAATTAGAAACTCCCACAATGGGGTGGCCCTGATGAAAGGCGGGCGAGTGGGCGTGTTTTCATTTTGGGTTCTCCCCCGGAGCAAACAGGAAAATCCTCTAAAAACAGGATTTGTTTGCTCCAGGGAAACTCCGGTGCAGCAGGGCGATACTCCAGAGCAAAACGTGAGCCTGGAGCAACTGGTGTGAAATCGACCAGAAGCTCCGGTGCAAGCATGAGGGCAAACCTGGGGCAAACGCTAATGCGAAATCAGCCTGTGTGGAAGTGTTTGGGCTGACTTTGGCTCAAAAAATGTCACCCTTCTCTACCTTCCCCACTCCACGGGGAGTTGCTTGCATTGTGAATGCTGTCAGAGACTATATGGAAATTGCCCATGAAAAAGGCAAAGTTTGCCATTTTAGGAGAATGGGGATTTTTAATTTGAGTATGTGTGAATGACAGCCAGAGGCTCAGAAGCATTCTGATTAATACTGATTTTTTTATAGGGCAAAAGAAGCACAGCAACCCCAAATATATTTAATTTTTAACTGTGAATGGAATAATGAACATGAATTTTGAGTAATGATAATAATAACAGTGGTGCTGATATGATGAAACTGAGCATTACAAGCTGGGAGGGGATGTTTTTTCTGTTTTTCTCACTCATCAGTGATGATACCAGATGTATTCTTTCTTACTCGTATTACTTTCTTACTTGCTGTTGCCTCTACTACTTCCTTACTTGCAGCTTACTTGCTGCACTACTTCTCTTTCACTGGAAGTATTTTTATTTGACTGAAACCACAGCCTATGCTATCCTTTATTCTCCTCCTTACAGTGCCCATTTACAAACATTTTACACAGAAATAATCCATGCATTATGGTTGAATACTGTGGTACAGTTTATGCCTGAAATTTTGCAAACATCAGGGTTCATATATTCTAATTATTGGCCTATTTTTGAATCACAGGAATTCAGAGATCTACTTGTGAAAGCTGAGCTTACCAGCATTAACTTGTGTTTATCCAACAAACAGAAACATGTGCCAGTGAACACCATTTGAATGTTGACTGTCTTAGAGAAACAATGTGCTTATCAGCATTAACCTAAATCTGGATATTCACTGTAGTGTTACTATTGATTTCAGTCCACCATGCCATTCCTTTGTCATGTTGCATGTCATTCTGCCTTTGTTTAGGTTTCAGTGTGAGAATTTCTACAAGTAAGCCAGTTGCAGGGTAGTGGTTAAGAGTGGCGGACTATAATCTGGAGAATTGGGTTTGATTCCCCAGTCCTTCACATGCAGCCAGCTGGGTGACCTTGGGTCAGTCATAGTTCTCTCAGGACGATTCCACACAAGTGCTTTGCTTCCCTTTCCTCCCGGGTTTAATTGGTCCGAATCAGTGTGCGCATTTCCGCATTACATGAATCTGACCCGGGTTGATGCCGATTCTTCATTTCTGCATCTGTCCTTGCCCCGAATCTTGAGCCCCTTCCCATCTCCCCCCCTTTTTAATGTAGGTAGAGTTGCGTTATGACATTGTGATGCAACAAAGCCGTGATTGGCCATCTGAGTTTCCAAGCCTGCAAAAATCATCTGTGTAAGAAAAAAAAAAGCTTGCGCCAGAGTTGGAGGGGAAATGGAGGGTGGGAAAGGGATGGGAAATGGAGGGGGAACATACAACACTAACACATGTAACCCCTGCAAAAATTGTGTCCACACCACCATCCCACCCACAATACATTGGCCCCACAAAAAATGTTAACCACACAACGATGGATCAATGTTGTGTTGTGTTGTTGTAATGCAACAGGGGGGAAACAGCTCGCGCTGTGCCTCAAAGCCATCAATAAATATTTTTATAGTGGCATGACTCAGGCATGACTTTTGTGCAAAAGATGCAACACAGAAATGTGCAGACATGAACAACAAAAGTACATTTTAAAAAAGACATTTAAATGCCAGTCAATGGTGGATCAGTGTCATGTCATGTTGTTGTAACGCAACAAAGCAGGAAACAAAAAAAAACCCCGCTCGCATCAGGGCGGAAAAGGGGAGGGAAAGGGGAGAGAAAGAAGCAGAGGGGAATTAAAGGGGTGGAGCAAGAAACCCCGATTTCGGAGTTCCCCACTTGAATGCCCTAACTTCACTCCCGTGGCAAAAAAAACCAACCTGAAAATCCCAGAAACGGAAGATCTGGGGAAAACGATGATTACATTCGGACCAACTGCAGACCTGGAGCAACAAGTGGGGAACTGTTGCTCTGCCCCGGATTTTATCGGGGAGTGACGCCGGGGCAACAACTAGTGTGGAATCAGCCTCAGAGCTCTCTCAGGCCCACCTACCTCACAGGGTGATTGTGGGGAGAGGAAGGGAAGGTGATTGTAAGCCGATTGTAAGCCATCCTTTGGGTAGTGAAGGGCAGGGTATAAATCCAATTCTTCTTCTTCTTCTTCTTCTTCTTCTTCTTCTTCTTCTTGCCCGAACTGTCAGTCCCTTCATTGCACACTAATGTAGACATGGGCTGCATTGTGTTGGTGAAACACCATGCAAAAAGATAGTTGTATCAAGACTATTTTTTGCAGTGCTTCAGCAATCTACATAAGCACGTCAGGTGAAAAAGTTGCTTATGAAAGTTGCCGAAAATTGCACATCTTAAGTTATTTGCACAAAATCTGGACATTTATTGATTTTCTTAAGATTTTTGTATCCCACTGTCTCTCCTTATACTCAAGGCTCCAAGGTACAAGGACACAAAAGCAATTTAACAACGCATTAATGAGATAAAAGCAACAGATAAATTAAAATGCACAGGTTAAAAATAATTACTCTGTTTCACTTTAAAAATGATGAGACGTTGGAATTACACATTTAAGGGGGAAATTTGGCAGAGAAGAATTTAAGGATTATTCATTACATCCAGAGCAGTTGGGTTGTTTAAAATCCAGTACAGTCAGTGGGACTGACCCAGCATTCGTACATGATTATAGCCGTTGTATTAAAACACACACACACACACAAGACCACCACTACCACAACAAAACACCCCAAACTGAATTTTAATTGTTTCCTGCTATATGGTTTTCTTTTGTCTGGTTACCTTTTCTTTATAGAACCTATTTGCTGAACTAAACATAATTACTTTTTTATAATAGAACAAGGATATCATAACAAATTATAAAGCTAAAGATTTTAAATAACCAATATGATCCAAAAGGGCTGTACAGGATTAACTCAGTTTCAGATGTTTGGAAGATTGATTAAAATAGATTAAAGCACTATTGTGACTGTGCTATTGTAGGCTATCTTTACAAGTGCAAGATTTAATCTTGAGAATTTAGCCTTTACTCAGTATTGCTTCCCACGCTGCAGTGGCCCTCAAGCTAATTGAAAGTGAAATGATACCTATTGTTGGTGGCTCTTGAGACTCAGGCTTCAGCTTTAGTTTAAAACAGGTCAGTCATGATGTTAAAAAGCAAAAACAAAAAACTTTGTCTAAGGTCACTTCAGTTTTGTTCAGCTCTCCTCCCCTAAGCACCACATATGATAATCATCACAGGCAATATTCATTTGGTCACTGCAGTTAGATGATTTATAGGCCTGCAATATTTGTTTTATTTTGTGTTTGTTTTACCTTTACAGTTAAGGAAATTCAAGGATGATAAATAGAATCATAGAATCATAGAATGTTAAAGTTGGAAGGGATCTTGCAGGTCATCTAGTCCAACCCCCTGCACTCTGCAGGAGCATAGCCAAAAGATAGTCCTACAACATACCCGAAAGATGGTCATCCAGCCTGTGCTTGAAAACATCCAGTGAAGCAGCATCCACCACCTCCTGAGGCAGTCTGTTCCACTGCTCAACCACTCTTACAGTTAGGAAGTTTTCCCTGATATTTAGCCAGTATCGACTCCCTTGTAATTTCCACCCATTAGATCTAGTCTTGCAATCCAGAGCAAGAGAGAACAGATCTGTTCCATCTTCTACATGACAGCTCTTCAAATATTTGAAGACTGCAGTCATGTCCCCTCTAAGCCTTCTCTTTCACAGGCTAAACATACCCAACTCTTTCAGCCTTTTCTCATAAGACTTGGATTCCAACCCTCTCACCATCCTGGTTGCCCTCTTCTGGACACGCATGCTAAGATTGCATAAGCTTTCTTCGCAGTCACATTGCACTGCAGGCTCATGTTTAGATGCATATTGGTTTGACAAGAATGAGACTAAAGTTGAAGAAAGAAAGAAAGAAAGAAAGAAAGAAAGAAAGAAAGAAAGAAAGAAAGAAAGAAAGAAAGAAAGAAAGAAAGAAAGCACTGTATAGCAACAATGAACACAATATACAACAGGATTCTCTCAACAGGAAAATCTAATCAGGTCACAGACTGGAGGATACAGTTAGGGTTGCCAATTCTGACTTGGGAGATTCTTGGGGATCTAGAGACAGAGCCTGCGAAGGGCGGAGCTTAGGAAGAGACTGGAGCTCAGCATGGATGTGATTCCATAGAGTCTGCCCTCTGAAACTGCTTTTTCCTTCAGAGGAACTGGTCTCTGTAGTCTGGAGATCAGTTGTAATAGTCAAAGAATTACAGGCCCCACCTGGAGGTTAATAACCCTATTCAGGGCATTGGGTCTGGCATAACCAAGAATCCTATGCACCAGCACCCCAGGTGCGTATCTTAGCATACTGAACATAAGTCTTATGAAATTCATATAGCTGATCCTAAACCTGTTTCTTAGGGTTCCCAACTTCCAGATGGTTATATATCAAAATGAGAGCTCACAGGAGGAGATTGTATCAATATGAAAACACTCTGTGAATGAATTACAAACATAAGCAGACAAATTATATTGTGCCAAATAATTCAAACAGTTAACATAAGAACATAAGAACATAAGAGAAGCCAATGTTGGATCAGGCCAGTGGCCCATCCAGTCCAACACTCTGTAACACAGTGGCCAAAAACAGCAAGTGCCCTCAGAAGGTTCAGCACTGGGGGCAGGAAGCCCTCCCACTGTTGCCCCCCCAAACACCAAGAATACAGAGCCTCACTTGCCCCAGACTGAGAGTTCCTATCTATACTTTGTGGCTAATAGCCACTGATGGACTTCTGCTCCATATGTTTATCTAATTCCCTCTTGAAGCCGTCCATGCTTGTAGCCCCCACGACCTCCTGTGGCAGTGAATTCCACATGTTAATCACTCGTTGGGTGAAGAAGTACTTCCTTTTATCTGTTTTAACCTGACTGCTCAGCAATTTCATGGAGTGCCCACGAGTTCTTGTATTGTGAGAAAGGGAGAAAAGTACTTCTTTCTCTGCCTGCTCTATCCCATGCATAATCTTATAAACCTCGATCATGTCACCCCTCAGCCGTCATTTCTCCAAGCTAAAGAGCCCCAAGTGCTTCAACCTTTTTTCATAGGGAAAGAGTTCCAACACTTTTATCATTCTAGTTGCCCTTTTCTGCCCTTTTTCCATTGCTATCATATCTTTTTTGAGGTGTGGCGACCAGAACTGTACACAGTACTCCAAATGAGGTCACATCATCAATTTATACAGGGGCATTATGATACTGGCTGATCTGTTTTCAGTTCCCTTCCTAATAACCACCAGCGTAGTGTTTGCCTTTTTCATTGCAATCACACACTCTCTCAACATTTTCTTTGAGTTATCTTCTACGACTCCAAGCTCTCTCTCATGATCAGTCTCCACCAGTTCGGACCCCATCAACGTGTATTTATAGTTAGGATTTTTGGTTCCAATGTGCATCACTTTTCACTTGGCCACATTGAACCCCATTTTCCACGTTGATGCCCACTCGCCCATCCTTGACAGATCCCTTTGGAGAGCCTCACAATCCTCCCTGGTTCTCACCACCCTGAACAACTTCGTGTCATCTGCAAATTTAGCCACTTCACTGCTTACTCCCAACTTCAGATAATTAATAAACAAGTTAAAAAGCATCGGACCGGGTACTGATCCCTGCGGTACCCCACTGCTTACCTCCCTCCACTGAGAAAATTGCCCATTTATACTCACTCTCTGTTTCCTTTTAATTAGCCAGTTTTTGATCCACAAAAGGACTTGTCCTTTTATCCCATGACTATTGAGTTTACTTAGGAGCCTTTGATAAGAAACTTTATCAAAAGCTTTCTGGAAGTCAAGGTAAACAACATCTATTGGGTCCCCCTTGTCCACATATTTGTTTACTCCCTCAAAGAACACTGACAGGTTAGTGAGACAAGATCTTCCCTTATAGAACCCATGCTGAATCTTCCTCAATAGATTTTGTTCATCAATGTGCCTACTAATTTTTTCCTTAATAACAGTTTCCACCAACTTACCTGGTATCGGCATTAGACTGACTGGCCTGTAATTTCCTGGATCTCCTCTGGAACTCTTTTTAAAGATAGGAGTGACATTTGCTACCTTCCAGTCCTCAGGAATGGAGGCAGATTTTAAGGAAAGATTACATATTTTTGTCAGGAGATCCACAAGTTCACATTTGAGTTCTTTCAGAACTCTTGGATGTATGCCATCTGGGCCCGGTGGTTTATTTGTTTGTAAGTTGTCTATCAGTCCTAGGACCTCCTCTCTGGTCACCTCAATCTGTAAAAAGTTACAATTTTAAATCTTTGTTACAGTTCACCAAATTTATATACTAATTACCAGGGGTTGTTTTTTTCTGTGTGGATACTTATATCTGCCGAAAGAGAGCTCACTCTCCCCCAACAGCTTTTCCTACATATTCAGGGGCCTTTCTTGGTCTGCAGAAAAACTGAAAAACTTCAGGGACTGTTGAATTTTCCCTAATACCTTTTTAAATTGCCTTCGCAGGGATCTAACTCCAGACGTCAACTGTGAGAGATTAGAATGTTTGGGGGAGGGGGGAGGCTTCTAACTGTTTCTGTCAGTAAAAGGCAGGGTTTTTACTGGCAGCAGTCTAGGGTTGCCAAGTACCCCCCCCGGCCACCGGCAGCAGATCCAGATCCATGCTTGGAAACTCCTGGAGATTTGGGGGTGGAGCCTGGGGAGGACAGGGACCTCAGTGAGGTATAATGCCATAAACTCCACCCTCTAAAGCAGACGTTTTATCCAGGGGAACTGATCTCTGTAGTCTGGAGATGAGCAATAATTCCAGGGGATCCCCAAGTCCCACCTGGAGGCTGCCATCCCTAGGCAGCACCCTCTGTGTGACTTGATACCACCTGATTTGCATGACCCAGCTGCTTCTACTGTTCATCAGCAGCCACCCTATGAAAGCCAGTGTGATGTAACAGTTAGAGCTTCAGACTGGGATCTGTGAGACCCAGGTTCAGACCCCCATCTTGCAGTGGAAGCTGACTGGGAGATTTTGGACCAGTCACATACTTTCAGCTTTACCAGCCTCACAGGGTTGTTGTGCTGATAACAAGGAGGAAATAATAATGTAAGCTGCTTTAGTCTCCACTGTGGAGAAAGACTATAATTTTCCTAGGTAGAGGCTGCGGGAGAGAGGGGTGGAGATGGAAAGCTGAAGACAGATAAAGGTAGGTTGGCTGCTGGGTAGGAGGGAGATAGGGTTGCCAACTCCAGGTTGGGAAATTCCTGGACATTTGAGGGGTGGAGCCTGGGGAGGGTGGGATTTGAGGAGGGACTACAGACCATTATAATGCCATAGACTCCACCCTCCAAACCAGCCATTTTTTCACTTGAACTACCATTGCCAGCCTCCAGACAAGGGCTAGAGAGCACCCAGAGTTACAACTGTTGTCCAGGTGACAGAGATCAGTTCCCCTGGATAAAATGTCTGCTTTGGAGGGTTGAGTCTATGGCATTATACCCTGCTGAGGCTGCTTGCCGCCCCAATCCTCACTGTCCCAAGGCTCCAATCCCAAATATCCAGGAATTTCCCAACCTGGAGCTGGCCGCCCTAAGGTTAATTGATCTCTGCAGCTGGGAGATCCATTGTGATTCCCAGAGCACTGCCACTGCTGCTGTGGGGGGAGAGGAAGCAGGTAGGAGACTGAGAGAGTGATGGAGTGGGGGGCAGAAAGAGAGAAAAAGAGTGATGAGGTGGGGAGGCAGAAAAACAAAGAGAATGATGACAGGCAGGGGTCATTTCGTAGAAAAAGAGGTGCAGGAGCTCATTAGCATAACTCATTTGCATATGCCACACCCCCTAACATACCAGAAGTGTGTCAGAAGGCAACACCCACCCCTCAGGCTCCACTCCACAGGTGAGTGAAACTGACCTGCTCTTCCTCCATTCCCTTCCCCATCCAATACTTTGTGCAATAAAAATAAGCGTAAAGAACACACCCTCATTCTCTTCCTGCTCCCTTGAAACCACCAGGTTTCAAGTAGACTTGAGATACCCAGGACACGGGCACCACCCCTCCCTTTCCCTTCCCCTCCCCACAACAAGACACCCTGTGAGGTAGGTGGGGCTGAGAGAGGTCTTTTGAGAACTGCGCATGAGAGAACAGCTCTGAGAGAACTTGTGACTGGCCCAAGGTCACACCAGCAGCTGCATGTGGAGGAGTGGGGAATCAAGCCTGGTTCTCCCAGATTAGAGTCCAACTCCTGACCACTACACCAAACTGATGGGGTGGAAGCTGCTGAAGGGTTGGTGAAATTTCTCCAGTACTTATGTGCCATGTGCCCAGATAAAAAATGGTATACTTAGAAAATTTATATGCCACCTTGAGCAAGTCTCTGGAAAAGCAGCACACAGTCATAAAAGGAACAATGATAAAATTATCAATATTAAAACAAAACATTAAAAACAATAAAGACCCTAGCAGGGCTTTCCCCGGGGCGCTGCACCTCTGCACTGCTCGGGGAAGCTGAGGAGGGGGCGGGGCTTGGTCATGTGCCCGCCCCCTGGGCTCCTCACTCCCGGAGCTGCGCTCCTGTGCACTCCTGCTCCAACAGACCCCTGATGACGGGTCAGAAAGAGAGAGGAAGTAACATACATGGAGGAGAGAGAGAGTAAGGAAGGAGGGGCAGAAAGGAGAAAGAGTGTGAGAGAGGAAGGAGGAGAAGGGAGGAAGCAAAGGTGTGAGGAACGGGATAACTATCTTGTGGGTCTCCACTTGTCCTTATATATTCTTAAAGAGCTAGGATCAAAAAAATAGTTAATATAATGGGAAAAATTCTGAATTTGTGTAAATAGCTTTTAATGTTTGAATTGTTTGGCACAATATAATTTTTCTTCTTACAACCTCCAGGTGGTGGCTGGAGATCTCCTACTATTAGGAAACAGGCAACAATTCACCAAATGGCTGCTTTGGGAGGTGGTCTCTATGACATTATACCCTATTGAAGTCCTTCCCTTCCCCAAACCCCACCCTCCTCAAGCTCTACCACAAAAATCTATAGGTATTTCCCATCCTGGTATGGGGCAACTCTACTGTTTCAGCATTATTGGAAACAACTTTGAAAAAATAAATGTTACTGGATTAACTCTAAATGGCCATGTATCACAAACAACTGAGTCATACTTTTCACCCACTCTATTCAGGTGGAAAGGTGGCATATAAATGTTAAACCATAAAAGAAGCAAGGGGGGGGGGAGAGAAACCCAACCCAAAGAAACAATGAAATTATACAAAATGGCTTCAACTATATGTGTGTGTGTGTACATAATTCTCAACAGTCTCGTCTCTGTGCGAATACTTATTTCCACAAACAGAGGGCACGCTCTCCCCAACAGATTTTTTTATAGACTCAGGGGACTCCATGGGTCTGCAGAAAAATCCAAAAAGTAATTCCTCCTGTAGTATGAATGGCTAGATAACAGGAGGTTTGGGTTGAAAAGGCAGGGGGAGGGGCAGAGCACTTTCTAACCCTATTTTGGAGCCAGGTCTGGGACTAGGATTACCCGCTGCAGGTTGAGAAATTCCTAGAGATTCTGTGGTGAAGTCTGAGGAGTGCAGAGTTTGGGGAGGGGAGAGGCCCTCAGCTGAATAGAATGCCTCAGGGTCCACCCATTTTCTCCAGGGGGACAGATCTTTGTTGACTGGAGTTCAGTTGTAATTCTGGGGAATCTCCTGGTTCCACCTGGAGGCTGGCAAACCTAGGCCTAGCAGCACCCTTTGGCGAACTTGATACCACCTGACTTGCATGATTCAACTAGGCCTGGCTGCTTGCTACTGTTCAACAGCAGCCACCCTATGAAAGTCAGGGTGCGATCACACGGGCATTAAAACCCGGGTCTCTTTCAAGCGCGATGGCTCAAACGGAAGGTACTTGTTTTTCCTGGTGGTTGGAAAAGCGGGCTCGAGTGGGGGGGGGGGCGGCTTCGAGACGGGAGACAGATGCGGCCCGTCTAGTCAGTCCCTTTAGTTGCAATGGGGAACAGCCGCGAGGCCCGCAATAAACGTCCGTGTGATCGCACCCTCAGTGTAGTGTAATGGTCAGAGCTTCACAGTAGGGTTTGAGAGCCTAAGGTTTAGATCCCCATCATGCTGTGGAAGCTCACTAGGTGATTTTGGACCAGTCACATACTTTCAGCCTAACCTACCTCATAGGGTTGTTGGGTGGATAAAAAGGATGAGAGAATAATGTCAACTGCTTTAGTCTCCACTTTGAAGTAAGACCATAGTTTTCCTCAGGAGAAGCTGCAGGGGGAAAGGAGATGGGAAGCTGAAGACAGGGGACAGATAACGGTAGATTGGCTGTTGGGTGGGAAGGATATAGGGATGCCAACTCCAGGTTAGGTAATTTCTGGATATTTGAGGGGTGGAGCCTGGGGATGGTGGGGATTGAGGCTGGGAGGAACTTCAGACAAATATAACACTATAGACTCCACCCTCCAAAGCATTCATTTCCTCCAGGGGAACTAAATTTGCCAACCTCCAGGTGAGGGCTGGAGATCTGGAATTACAACTGTTTTCCAGATGACAGATATCAGTTCCCCTGGAAATCAGTCCCCCCCCCCCCCATTCCTTCTAGGCAGGTTGAAAGATCAGCCTAAAGAATTATATAAATTAGAGCAGGCTGCTTTGTACTGCATACCAGTGATCCCTACCATAAGATGTTTAATTTTTAATTTTGATGCATTGTGGCCTCCCAGGATAGAGAGGGTCACAGAGACATGCAATGCTTTGATCATTATGCACCAGAAGTTATCTGCCTCCTCTGCTTGACTACTTTGAATAATTCAGGCTTTAACAAATAGATAATCCTAACGTCAAACAATGAATGTAATTGAAGCTGTAGGGATAAATCTTCAACAATGAAAAACTATGCGTGGAAGACAGCTGAAATAAACTCTAGGACAAAAATACATTTTTGTCTAAAAATCTGATGAACTCATATACCCGTTAGAAATCGAAAATTAAAATTAGTATGTCCAATTTTGTCCCTGTAAATAATAATACCTTGTACCAAAAATTAGGCACTCTTTTAGCTTAATCTTTAAACTGGAGGGTAGCTTTTAGGTTGTTGTTTTTTTAAGTGACATGGAATAGTTTAGGTGTTTATCCTAACCATATTTATTTTAATGTAAGCCCCAATTAATTCAGTGGGACATTACCACATTAAATGTGTTTAGGATTACAGTGCCATCCTAAAGCAAAGTTATACCCTTCTAAATCCATTGAAGTCAATGGGCTTAGAAGGATGTAACTCTGCTTAAATTAAAATGGCACTGTCAGCCATTCAGTTCCAGTAATCCTTGCAAGCAGTTAATGCTGACTGGTGTGAAAATATTTCCCAAGTATAAAATGACAGAATACTGGATTCTGCTCTAACTTCAGCTGCCCTGAGCCTGCCTTGGTAGGGAGGGTGGGGTATAAATCGAATAAAATAAATAAATAGATAAATAAATAATAAAGCATTCTCCATAAGATGTCATTTTGAATAAGAAACTTCTCCTTGTATGTTAATATATTTTACCAAAAACCCTCCCCATAAATCTTGCCATTGGGACATGTTTTCAGAGACAAAGGACTTCTTATTTTTTTTATTTTAAGTCACTCTGCTTTTTGCTGTACTGCAATTTTTTAAAACATTGAGTTATTCAGCAATCCCCAACAGTGCAGTGAAGCAATTTTAATTGCAAATTCTCTGAGTACTGCACTGACTATTGACAGCATGAAGCTCTGTGGCATCTCCTGTTGTTATTACCTGTTTAAAACAAACAAAGAAACAAAAACCAAATTAGATGTATTCATGGAGGGTACAAGTGTTTTTAAGTGTGTTTGAGTGCCCTTTTGGGATTTGGCACAAAAGATCAAGACTCAGTACCATTGCTGATACGTTCCCTGCTGCTCACACCAACGATTAGCTCAAAAAGACTAGTTGAGAAAGTAAAATACAGAATTTAACTTGAGATTGCCTTTGGGAAAGTACTAAAACCTGTTTTGTTCTGATGGTCTCTAGAAGATTGTTTTTGTCCTCTCAGCAACTGGCAATAAAATAAATAGTAAGGGACTTGAATCACGGGGAAGTCACCCCTGCTATTTGCAAGCATACCATAAACACACTTTGTCGTCATTATTATAAAAGTGCTTGGAAATGGAATATTGACTCCTGCTTTATGATTCTGAACAATTTGGGCATCACCATCTGGACAGATAAATCTTCACCAGTCCTCTAAGAAAAAAAAAATTCTTCAACAATCAGGATTATTATCATCCGTTTGAAACTATGCCAGGATGATGACCACAATCAAACAAGATATGTCACTAAGGGAACTCATTACTATTTTGACATTAGGCAAATGTGGCATCTGAAGGCCGCATTAAGAGAATGTGTAAATATGCCCTGACCTGGAGTGCCCAAGCAAGCCTGATCTTGTCAGATCTCGGAAGCTAAGCAGGGCCGACCCTGTCAAGTAGTTGAATGGGAGACCTTCAAAGAATACCAGGGCTGAGAGGCAGAGGCAGGCTATCAGGCCACATCTCTGAATATCTTCCATGTCCCAGTAGGAGTCAGCAAAGGTCACCATGACTTCCAGGCACGGGCACACACACACACACACAAATGCAAAAATACCAACAGAATGTGTAAATATAATGCATGGCAGAGATGGCAATGCAAGCCTAGGCTACCACACTGCTTTTTAAAAAGCTTGCAAACTAAATTCTAATTGAAATATACAAATAGCTTCCAGTCACATAATATTAGCCCACCAGATTTAAAAACAGTTTTCTTGAGGCATTATAGAGAGTAGCATCCCTGCATTTATTTGTGAATCAAATACAAATTCACTTTCTCCTTTTTTTAACTCTACACTTTTAATCATATGCTCAAGAAGAAGGATCCTTAGAAGCTAACCAGAGGCTTGTTTCCCAACCTGTGGTCATCTTCATTGCTGCTGGCAACAGTTTACTTTCTGTCACTATTTAATGTCAACATGATTTAGGTTTTCCAGCCCTTGGGTGACAATCCCTTGTAGCACTGGGAGAATAGAAGCTTCTAGAACATTTTTACCACAGAGATTTTAAAATTTCTAGAATATTATGATGTCACTTCCTGTTCCGAAACAGAATTTTTTAGCGTACTATGATGTCATTTCTGGTCCCAAAATAGGAAGTACCATCTTAGTGTTTCGGATATTTTGAAATTCCTAGAGCATCATGACATCACTTCCTGTTCCAAAACAGAAAATGATAACCTGGCTTCGATTGACACAATTTCCTTCTCACTTTCCCAAAGTTGGGGAATGGGGAGTGTCGCCAGGAGGTTGCCCTCTGGAAAAAGTTAAGTAGCAGCACTTAGA
This sequence comes from Lepidodactylus listeri, assembly GCA_029233225.1. Classification (NCBI taxonomy): domain Eukaryota; kingdom Metazoa; phylum Chordata; class Lepidosauria; order Squamata; family Gekkonidae; genus Lepidodactylus; species Lepidodactylus listeri. Next base: position 42,096,713 of record JARCFY010000016.1, on the reverse strand, counting down.
AATATAACTACATTCAAAGACAATCATGGGGGGGGGGGGTTGATCTGAGCCTCAAACTCAATGTGGCCTCAAAAAGGATTTGTATAAATAAAAAAGTAAAATCAAACTCTTGATCCATATTTAATGCATTACTTTGTTTTCATGTGTCACCTTTTAAATTTTATTTTTAAATGTTATTTATAGTCTGCCTTTCTCACTGTTGTTTCCTCCCGCATTTAAAGGGACTGACCAGACAGGCTGCAGCTACTCCCGTGCCAAAGTGGGATCAATCACGGGTTCCTCCCGTGTTTTTCGACCCTGGGAGAGAATGCAGCCAGTGGCCAGGGACCCCCTTTTGAGTGGCAGTCCATCCAGCCAACTGATTTTGGTGACCCATGGAATCTTGCCCCATGGAATCTTGAAAACGGCTTTATATAATAGGAAAGATATCCCAAGCCACAGTTACCAACTCTGCTTGTACACTTTGTTGTGCTTTCCAGTATAATTCAGAGATAACTGTCAACTTTCAGGATCTGTGATCAGCGTAGTTAATAAATATTACAAATAGAAACAGAAACCAGGAAGAACTCCTCAGATTGCTATAGATAAACCAGACTGGCTGTTCAGACAGAGGAGAAATTGATTGAATGCCTTTGATTTCTCAGTTTCCACTTTTCCTCTCACTTATACACAGAACAATATAAAAGGGGAATAATGCTTTTATGTTTCCTCTGAAATCCAGTAATGAGAATGCTAATACCAATTCAGACTCTTCAAACACATTGACAGATACTACCAGCATGGTTTAAAAAAAAAAAAAAGTTGTCTGATTTCCATCGCTTTTTAAATGTATCATGCACTGTTCATTTCAATAAAATTTTTCTAGTGCAGTGCTTTTAATTAGTGGAAAGTATTTTGCACAAAGGTTCAGCAGTTAAATGACAACCCTAACAAATATACCTGCATTCAAGAATAAGTATGGAGAAGGTGGAAGAAAAATGCAAAAATCTAATGCAGAAAAATGTGAAATCTAAAAAAACCCCCAAAAAACTGAGAAGGTTTAAAAAACCTGAAAATAATAAATGGACTGCCTGTGGCTTTAACAAATGGATTCCCTCAGTGGTTGTTGCTAGTAAACCACAATATTCCAGGCTTGATTCTTTCACTAAAAGACAGCAAGAGGGGGCGGAGCCCTTTCCAGGCTATTGTGCACTGGGTTCTTAGCGTTGAAGAGGCGGACAACGATGTAGCAAACAGCTAGTTTATTTGTACACAACAAAAAGCATGTGTTACCGGCCACGAGGACCAACTATATACAGTCCCTAGACCACACCCACAGTCCTATTTGCGGGTTTGAATCTCCCGCCAGAGATCTTACTGGAGGGCTAGTGTGCGTCTAGGATCCTTGACTCTTATTGTTTCCGGAGCCAAGCTCAAGCCTTATGTCACTGCTGCCCTGAGATCATCAGCAGACATCAGCACCACCCCCACGTTCGCCTGTTCAGCTCAGATGTTCAGTGAATACGAGCAGGGATCTTACTTATATGCTCTTCTTGCTCCTCTCCACTTTACATCATTGTTGACATCATTTGCACGCTCAATTTAAATCTCTTTGTCTGGTCAGTCATCAATTACATATTTGACAAACAAGATGTTACTTGGCCGCATCTCAACTCTACAATGCATGTGCTTGTCTCATTAAAATTTATTAATACAGGTCCTCATTTTCTTGGCTGTCTACCTAGACTCATTTCACCTTTGAATGAACTCTCAGGCTGAATTCATTTTCAGTACAAAACTTTGCTGTTTTCATTACAACAATGGTTTCTTTACATTGATACATGCATATAAAAGTGTAACAGTATTCTTAATATCATTCTATAGGTTATTTCTAGTAAAATATGTAAAGGAAACATTGAATTACAGAACTATAGCACTCTTTTAAATATTAAACTTTCTATAAGCACTTTTCTAATGTTGCAAAATGGTCTATGACATAAAGATTTTGTAGCTACACTGAATCTACCTACCATTCTTTGTTTAGATTTACCAAAAAGTTTTTGTTAATTTCATAAAGGTTTTTAGTTTAAATTGAAACTTCTAGTTCTGTGAAATAGGCTGTTTCACCTTGACCAGTAGGGGTTCCCTTTGTCTAATACAAATTTTGTACCTTTTGATTGGCTTCTAATTGATGATGGGTGTGCACGATTGATTCCTGTGACTTCATAAACCTCTCGGAACATCTCCCAACTTTCTGCTTGTTAGCAGCTTGCTAGTCTCAAATACAGTTCCTTATCAGAGAATTAAAAACTTAACTCATTTTCTCCTTCTTAATAAACATTCAGAAATATTTTATCCATAAGCTTTCATTCTCAACTATAAACATTCAGAGATATTTACTCTTTAACAGTTATTCTTTGCTATCTTTTCACTTTTCTTTAAAAGCACACAGTAAGTTAGATCTGTTCTGCATAGAGAATACAACTGAACTTCTATTTAGCGCCATCAATCTTCTTGACATCCTTTTTCAGCTTAGCTTGTGGATCTTTGGCAGTTTAATTCTAAGTATATAACTGTTTAAGCAAGCACCTCTCTGCCTTAAAAATAAGCTTGGTAGTTCTTTAGCAAAGCTTAAAATTAATATTTCAGATAGCTGCTTCTCTTACAAACACCCTGTACCATAGTCTTAGTAAATATTCAGCTATAAACAAAATATAAAGTATTTTAATTTTCTAAAAACACACAGCAAGTTAGAAGAGGGGGTTTCCTCTCTTACAGTACAATTATCCTTTCATTCACCCCAAACAGGCTTTTCTAGCCTCATCTTGACCAATTATTTCTAGTTCTCTTTGAAGCAAAGGATCCCACTATAAATCTTTAACTTTGACAATTCATCATTGTGGTGCACCGTGCCATCCCAATTAAAAAGGCTGATGTAAGAACACCTGTTCGAATTAGGAAATTCTTTTGCTGTCAATTAATTTGGATTTAGAACACCTGTTTTTTTTTTACAATTTTGCTTAGTGGTTAACAATTCACCAACTCATCCTGGAGAATCCCAAAGAACCTTTCCCAAAGATCTCTGGAATGTCGACAATAATCAATAGACAATCATTTGAACCCTTGAGTGTCCTCTACAAGACCATAAGCAAACTATCAGGGGGGTTGTTCTAGGCATCCAACCATGGCTGCCTTTTATGAGCACCCCGGCCGGTACTTTTGGTGACCATGTTTATCCTTGCCACTATGTGCCAAGAGGTGCCCAGCTCCATCACTTTCCCCTGATGTGCTGTATGGTCTCTACCAGGTTTGGAAAATGCTGCTTAGCACCAAGGGCAATCCTTCCCACTGCACTCACCTGTAAGTTGTATGATGCCCTGTTCCGTACATAACCTACACCAGTGTCGGATAACTCAGAGTGTCAGGGTGTTTGGCAATTCTCCCTAGCTAACTTGAGCAGCCTGCCCAGTTTCTGCCATCTTTATGTTGCCTAACCAGTTCACAACCAGGCCTAGTTAACTAAACACACTTACTTCAGAGACATTGTGAAGCAGGGAAAAAGAAGAAGAAAAGCCAATCAGATGAACCCTCCCCCCAATTCCTGCTTGTCCCTGAAGAGCAACCAATCAGCCTCGTGCTATTCCATGAGGGGTGATTGGGCCAACTGTAGCAACAAAAGGCTGTGTGGGAAGAGTAGCTTCCCTGTAAGACCGCAAGCTGCCCTTTTCCCATTGGCTGGAAACTTTCCAGCCCTTGCCAGTCCTGCCTTGTGTCTCCTTTGAAAACAGGGGGCCAGGGCAAAATGCTCCATAGCATTAATGCTGTGGATCTCTCTTCCTGAGTAAGAAAGCTAAAGAGGCTGCCACTACATGCTCAGTATTAGGTCAATGTGTAGGTCAATGTGTATAACCTCTTGTCATTAATAAAACTGATTGGTGAAAGCCCCCCTCCCAATTGGGAAGTCCCCCCCCCCAATACTTTGGAGTTAATACCTGTCCTGTGCTAAGTACTGTTATGGAATGTTGAATACTTTGACTTCCACAGATTGTAATAGGAGAGTCACACTTGATTTAAGTTGGTTGGTCTTCTGTTGGGATAAGCAAAACCGAAAGGTGCTTAGCTCTGGCTACATTGTGTCTTCTCTCTGTATCTATCTGCATATATAACAGTATGCAGATTTTGTGAATTGATGTGGGCTGCTTGCTTGGAAGCAAGGCTCCTGGACTTATGCTGGGGGATGTTTTGCAGCATGCAGTGGAGAGTAGGATGCAAGGAGCTGGAAGTGCCTGTCTTCCCCTTAGTTGTCGCCATGCCAGCCTGGTCACTGGGCCTTATGGTAAGGGTTCTGAAGCACTGCCTCCAGCGCCAATCACGGGTGACACTAGGAGCTCAGTGCAGTGCTGAATGGGCAGACCAGAAGAATAGTGATCCCTCTCTGGTCCACCTGGCTCCCTTTACAGGGCTCTGCCATGGAAATCGGCCAAATTGGCCTTTTATCATCTGAGGCTAGTGCGGCAGTTGGTCCCTTTCCTGGACCGCTCGGACCTGGCTATAGTGATCCATGCAACGGTCACCTCGAGGCTAGACTATTGTTAACACTCTCTACATGGGGCTGCCCTTGGTGCAAATCCGGAGGCTTCAGCTGGTGCAGAATGCCGCAGCAAGGTTGTTGATGTGTCTCCCGAGATGGGAGCACATACGACCAATGCTAGAGGCACCGCACTGGCTACCAGTGGCGTACCGGATTCGCTTCAAGGTGCTGGTATTGGCCTTTAAAGCCCTAAATGGCCTGGGTCCGACCTACCTAAGGGACCGCCTTTCCCCGTATATACCCCAGAGAGCACTTCGGTCCGGGGCCCAACATCGCCTGGCCATACCTGGCCTAAGAGAAGCCAGGCTTACTGCCACCAGGGGGAGGGCTTTTTTGGTGGCGGCCCCTAGCTGGTGGAATGAGCTCCCGGAAGAGATCAGGGCCCTGCGGGACCTGATGCAGTTCCGCAGGGCCTGCAAGACGGAGCTCTTCCGCCAGGCATTTTGATAGGGGCCGCTGCCCTCTTTCTGTCCCCCCTTGTCACCTAGTGACTACCAATGCACAACAGAACTTAACCATCTAGTCGCTGAGGACCCTTTATGCTCCCAATAGCAGGTTGTAGGTAACATCACCTGGTACGCCATCAGATAGCACTGAGCACTTTAATATCTTTATTAGGTAATGTGTTTTATGTAATGTTGTAATGTTTTAACTGGTTTTAACTGTTTTATTGTGAACGATGTTCACTTAATTATGTAAGCCGCTCTGAGCCTGCTATGCGGGGAGAGCGGCCTAGAAGCCGAATTAAATAAATAAATAAATAAAACCCACAGTCAGTCATCTCGGTTTCCCTGCCCTCCCTCCCTTAATCTATGGATCTTTAGGTGTGTTTTGGTGGTTACACAGTTTCTATCTTTTCCTGTCCCCCATGGCTCACCAATGCTCACCAATGCTCCACTGGCTGTAATCAATAAGGCTGTGGCTGTAGCTTACTCTAGCAATGTTTCAGAACTGTGTTATTCTCCTCTTCCCGCCTCCCACCTCACTTCTTGCCCCAGGTCTGCAAACTCTTACAAAGAAAGATTTGTAGGTATCTTTTCCCTTGTAGGGAAGTGCTCTCATTCTTCATTTTAGAGAACACCACCTTGAATGAAATATGTTTCTATCATTTCATCAGTGAAAACCTTGACTGTTTTTTTTTCCTACAGTAAAAAAGGCAATTGAGCTGAAATCAAGAGGAGTGAAGATGCTACCTAACAAAGACAGCAACCACAAGAATTCTGTCTGTAAGTTCTTTTTAAAAATTCTTTTACTATGTGAGTAATTTTTATTCCTATTTTATAGTAAAGGCACATATTTTTTTTGCCTGAACTGAAACTTTGAAATTAATTTGGCGGTTCTTTCTTAGGAAAAAATCTAATTTTAAGATTTTTGATAGGACTAAGTAAATGTCTCTGACAGGTTCCAGATGGGTTTCTGAAATTAAGAAGTAAATGGGTAAATTGAGCAGCCTTCCTGGAGATGCAGAATATCAGTCCTCTAAATTAATAGTAAATGGAAACGTGTGTGTGTGTGTGAGAGAGAGTGAGTGAGTGAGTAAGAATGTGAATGAGACTGCTAAAGTGTTTAGGACTAGGGCATGAAATAATTCGGCACCAATTGTGTTTTGTCTGGTAGTACTTCTTTTGCTGTCTTCTAGAGTGGAGGAAATGAATCTGTGGCTGAGGACAGACTGGCAATCTGCCTCGGGAGAGGTCCGCATGGGAAGCAGGGGAAGGGAGCCAGTTCAGACATGTGCAGTTATCCCTCGGCTCCCTTCCGTACTTATGCGTCTTGAAGCCGTTTTCCTTCTGCTTTAGTGGGACACCGGGAGAAACCGGTGTTCAGGGGCCATCTTCCACATGCCTCCCGCTTCCAGGCAATGCGAACCGGAAGAAGCGGGAGGCATCCGGAGGTGGCAGTGTGAACATGCCGTCACTGAGGTTTGCGCATGAGCGCATATATGTTGCTGCTCTTGTGCTCATGCGCTCATCCATAGCCAGTGATGCCTGCTGCACGGTGCCTACAGGACGGTGCCCTTTTCCTAGGGAGCTGTGCTGGTGTGCTGCTCTGCCAGAGGGTGCTGAGGTGCCCAGCTGACCCTGCCTACTCTCCTATGTCAACTGCACTTGCGCTCATGCGCATCCAGTGCCGTGCTGTCGCGCGAGCCACGGAGCAGCCTCCATGGTAGTCTGAATGCTCCATAACGGCAGACATGTGCAATACGCTGGCGAATGCGAACGGCCAGCCCCGGGGGATTTCCCCCCCACAGCTTTTGCCTCCGGATTCATCCCACTCCAGATTACCAGTCTGTCTTCAGCCAGTATATGTTACTTTTTCCATCTTTGTTTTCCACTTTTCCTACAGTGTTTCTGTCTCTAGTCCTGCTTTGTTAGTCAGTAAACTTTCAGTATTCAGTGAAATAATTGCATGCATCCCACGACTCCCCTGAGCCAGGTATGAATCCTTTCTCCAACTTAATTGCAATAGAAGAGCCACTTTAGGGGAAGGTTTTTGTAGGCTGGAGAAACTTCCTCCATTGTTGTTGTTGTTGTTGTTGTTGTTGTTTTTAATAAACAATGGTCTATTATTTTGTGAGAATTGGAAGTGAATGTTGGTAGTCTTGTGCTTGCCCCCCCCCTTAAAAAAAGAGTTGCATATGCATTCCTTCTTATTTATAAAAAAAATGCATTGAATTTTTAAAAGATGAAATGGCTCAAATACTGCTCTGGGGATTTGACAAGGGAGGAATAAGTGCAGCGGTAGTTTCACTGGTACTATCCAAATAGGCATCTTGAGGAACTACTCTCAAATGTGCGATTAAATGTTCCTAGCTTCAGTAAAAATGAAGGACGCTAAAGAAATTCTCACATTCTTTGACTTGAACTTTGATGTCTCAAGTGGGTTCTTTTAAAGTGAGGGATGAAATTGCAGCAGATTTATATCTTCAACCTCTGGCCAAACCTCAACAGATGTTAACAAGACAGAACCTGCAAAGGCTTGCACGGGGGCATCTCACTTTCCCCTCCTCCAGTATTTTCTCTTTCCATTTGCTGAAAGTCCCCCTAGCCTCTCCCTTTTCCTGCTTCCTTCTGTCTTCCTTATTCAACAGCCAACATACATTTGTCTGCCCCTCTGTCTGAAGCTCCCCCCCCCCCCACCGCCCTGGCAGCATCTACATAGGGAAACTATGCACAGTTGTGTGGTGGTGGGCACTGGTCTAGGCCCACTTACATGGTAGGAATCCCTCAAGGACTTGCGAGGGGGCACCTCACTTTCTCTTGTATTCTCCTCCCTGTACTATTTCCCCTTTCCCTCCTCCTGGCAACCCCCATTTCCTCTCCCCATTCCCTGCCTCATTCTCTCCTTCTCAGCCATTCATCAACCTTCCTTTTATCTGTTCCCCATCTTCAGCTATATTTATTTACTTCATTTATATCTCACCTTTCTCCACAGTGGGGACTGTTACCCCTACCAGCTTTACTAAATAATTTCTTGCCTTTGGGTTGATGGGGAAATTAGCTTCAAAGGCAGAGCTAGCAAGAGGTGGGGCAATAGTGAGAATGTGCTATCAATATTTATGGAGAAAGTCCTATTAAAACCCTTGGTTGAGTCAATAACCAGTCCAAATTGTAAAGAGAAATGGGTTTATTAAGAAAAGTAATAATTTAGGTATTTACACTCAAATCAAGGATTGCAAGCATACAAGAAGAAGTAAAAAGAAGTTAGCAGACAAATAGAGGGTCCAGATGTGCAAAGTCCATTGCTGGAAAGAGAGAGGACCCAACTGTGGGGTTAGGGGTGTATTCTCTACTGTAGGCTGCATCAGAGTGACATACCCTTGAGGCCCAGGGTGAAGACAAAAGAGTACCTGGACCAATGAGAGGTCCCAGGGGATACAGCGTCAGGAGGGGCAAGATCTAGGTGTAACCAATGAGGCTTCAGAGGGGCAGAGTCTGGGTTTACAGTACCTATGATGGGATTAGCCAAGTGCTGGCTGACTGGGCTGGGAGTGTCCAGGTTTCCCAGGTAAGGGACAAAAGGCTATTTATATCTTACTGGGATCAGTCAATGGTAAAACAGTGTCACTCTGGGAACGTGGTGATGAGTTCCCAGGTCTGGATAAAAGGAACTGGAGGTTTCTTCTACATGCAAAGTGGAAGTTCAAGTTTGGTTCCTGATTGCATCTCTGGTGGTAAAAGGTTATATGATTGTCCATTTGAACTAATCAAAAGGAAACAATACTGCTTGATGGTCTTGGGGTGTGAGAAGGGATAAGAGGCAAGAGTTCTCATTGTCGAGGAAACACGAGAAGAGAAGATGAGATCAGATTGTTAGGATTAGTAGTGGAGACTGAAAAGAGGTTACTCTGGGGCTAGGCAGTTCTATTGTCTGGAGAATGCAGATGTCAGCGGGGTGGGTAGTCACAGCTGTCAGAGCAAGATCTCATGTGCCTTTTTTCCAGGGTCACTGCCTAGGCATAAGTTCTGGCTTGCCAGTCCTGGCTTGCATCTTTGTGTTCACTTATGTCAAGTTGCCTGGTATTTGGACTCCTGGGGCACCCTTGTGGGGTTTCACTGATGGCTGAAAAGACCCCTCCTGTTGGACAGGGGGTCAGCATACTTACAGGGACCAAAGCAGCTCACATTATTCTCCTCTCCACCATTTTATCTGCACAATAGCCCTGTGAGATGTTAGACTGAAAGTACATGACTACCCTAAAATCACCCAGACTGATTTCCTACAAGGCGCTGTTCCGCTGCCGCTCTTCCCTTTCCCCCGATTTTGTGCGTCAATTTCCCACTATTTGCCCCATGCTGCATTTTGCCCTGTGGCTTTGCCCGTTTCCCCCCACGGCTTCACGGTCCTCAAAAAACAGGACCAGGAAGCTGTGGGAGAAAATGGGCGAAGCCACAGATCAAAATGTGATGCAGGGCAAATAGTGGGGAATTGATACATGCAATCAGGGGGAAAGGAAGAACGGCAGCGGAGCAGAGCCTCATGGAAAATTGGTCCCAGTGAGCTTTCACAGCAAGATGAGGATTCAGACCTGAAGCTCTAACTGCTACACCACACTGGCTTTCATAGGGTGGCTGCTGATGAACAGTAGCAAGCAGGGCCTTGCTAAGTCATGCAGATCTGGTTGTATCAAGTAACTCAGTGGTTGCTGCCAAGCCTAGGATTGCTAACCTCTTGGAGAAAATGGTTGCTCTGGAGGGTGGACTCTGTAGCATTATATCTGGCTGAGGCTCTTCCTTTCCCCAAAGCTTGCAATCCTCAGGCTCCACCCCAAAATCTCCAGGAATTTACCAACCTGGAGCTGGCAGCCCTAGCCAGGCCTGGCCCCAGTAAATCCTCCCTCAAAGTCCAAAACAACCCTGGAAAGGACCCTGCTCTGCCTTTTACTCACTGAAACCCAGCCTGGAATTCTGTGGTTGCCTAGCAACAGACACTGAGGGAATCTGTTTGTTAAAGCTACCGGAACTTCTTTTAACCCCAACATTTTGGTGTTTGTTTTTTTTTTAGATTTCAGATTTTTCTGCAAATTTGGGGTGTTTTTTCAGGTTTGTAGAAAAATTTGCCTTGTCCATTCACAGGTCCAGCCACTGGATTTAAGTATCCTCATATTTGGCTGACTTTGCTATTAGAATATAAAATACTGATGCCAAGGATTAAGTAATTTTGTTTTCTAAACTGCAACTACTGGTAGATTATTCTTTTTCTTATGCTAATGACTCAGAATGATTGGCTGACCTCTCCATAGTGGTTGTAAATTAGGGCATAAGAGAGATCCTGAGGCTGCAGGAAGAGAAGGGATTCAACAGTTTAGAACCATTTGGTTTTAAGGGAACCTCTTTTAAGTCATAGTGGGATTTATCTATCCTCTAAATAATGTGTTGCCATCTGTAAATTTAACTGATGCAATTTACTCTTTGGGCAGCATTACTGTCAATTAGGCTTGCCATCCTCAAGGTGGTGCTTGGAGTTCTCCCAGAATGACAACTGATCTCCACAGTACAGAAATCAGTGCCCAGAAGGAAAAAGGCAGCTTCAGAGAGTGGAGTCTGTGATGTACCATAGAGTCTAGGAGAAATGGAATTCCTAGAGTGGCTACAGAGGGTAGATGCTATAGGACTTCCATTTCTCCTATAGAGGAAACATCCCAGTTGAGCTCCCTGCCCTCCCTAAGTACCATCCCCAAATCTCCAGGAATTTCCCAAGCTGGAGTTGGCAACCCTACATCGAATGGATAAACGCTAAAATGAAAGACGTCAAACAGATATTTTTAGTTAATTAAAATGTGTTGAAATATGTAAATTCGGGTTTTACAAAAGAATTCAGGCAGAAAGAATTTGGAGGACTTGAACATAAATGAACACTGGAGGAAATTTACATTTTCATGTATCCTGGTAAAAATGTTGAGATCAGTGTTCTAACTTAAGTGTGCCAACCAATGCTCCCTCTAAGTTGTGGGGTCCTGAGAGCAAAAATTCTACTTTGTGAGTTACTGGCATTAAAGTTGTGAGTGAGCAATTTGGCTACTGCATAAATTAGTTTGTTCTGGAGCCATCCTTCCTGAGCTAGGACAAAAATGTGTGAGCTGGAGGCTAAAAACCTGTGAGCTAGCTCACACTAACTCACCTTAGAGGGAACACTGCCAACTTATTCTTAAATGCTTTATGTTCTAACACAAGAGCCTTTTCTAGCGTGTATGTTTAATATTAGAACTTTCCTTCCTTAATTTTACTGTGATATATCTTCTTTTTCTGTTTTTTTCCTGTTTATTACTTGTCCTCCCTCCAGTTAAATGTTTAAATAAAACACTTTTAAAAAATGATCTATCTAAGTACAATGGACACATATTTACTATAATCAGCAAACCTCATTTGGGAAACATTTTAAATGTACTGATTTGTATGCAGCATGTTTGCTTTGCCAGTGCTGATGTTCTGTTTAGCCTTAGAAATGGAGAAAATTGAGTTATTTTTAAGGTGATGTTTTTTGCCATGTAGAGTCAAAGAACAAATGGCTTTACAGATTCAGTATTGATCTGCTGTAACACATTTAGATGAATTGATGGCACATGCTGCGTTACTCAGCAGCTGAAGCCAAAACAGCTAATTCTCAAACAGGATAACCCTGCTGATTCGGTGTTGGATGCAGGACAGAAATATGTGAAAAGAGGACATTATTTATTTATTACCCATTTGGGCAAAATAATTAATGATCTGACATACCGAGATATAAAAATTAAGAGCAAGTGCTGTGGTAAAATTTCATCTTAAAGTATACACATTTTCACATTACTGTTCTAAACCAGATGTTACCTGTCACTGGCCCAGTTCCTAGTAAAGTGATACAAGGACGGGGGAGGGGGGGGTTTCCACACAATGAATTTCCTTCCATTAATTAGCCATCTCTGAAGTGATTTGGCCATTTCAAACAGTGTCACGTTTTTCACGACTAAATGACATTTTTTTTTTCTAGTCAGGAAACATTGAGGGACTTTTCCATGAGACAATTCACTTCTGTCTGACTCCCACAGCCTTGGCAAACAGTTTACAGCCAGTCTCCTGTTTTCTGATGGACAGACTTAAGTTATACCCACTTAATATGCAGGGGTTCTAATCTGTCCAGTTTGCTTCATCCTGTAGTCAGACTCTCCTTATAATATGTCTACTCTTTCTTCAAGGATCAGATCTAAAATGTTCCTGCTCCCTCCAAGAGTCAGATCACCACTGTTAAATGCCTGCACTTTCTTCTCTGAAAGCTGACTGGATGTTGCTGTAACGTTCAAATTGGCTTTAGCATTCAAATGAAATTGGTTATTTGACAGCTAAGGGCTGGACCACCTCCTGACTTCAGTGGACTTAAAAGGATGTAAGGCTGTTAAGGATTTGCACTGTTAATTTCTAATGAGATTGGAGGTTTTCTTTCAGCTGGTGTGGAATCTAAGGGTCATTTTACACCTCCCCTCTAAAGTAGTTTGACTGCTGTCTTTTCCTGTGCTGATTTCACAGTGGTGTGAAATTTCACTCCAGGGGGTCTAAGTGCACTAATCAACAGCAATTGTTTAAAGCAGAATCAAGCCGGTTGCATACTAGCTTGACCACAGGAGGGCAATTAGTAGATGTGGACATTTCAGTAGCAGCACGGTTTCACACCGCACAGAGGTGTGGGCAGGATTTTTTGGAACTAGAATGATTCCAGCAGGAAAGTCACATGTAAAAACAGCCTAAGGCAGCAGCTCCAACATCTTAGAGGTAGTAGAAGGAAAGTTCATTTCTTACAGCTGGCGTATTTTACAACTGGAGCCCCCTGATCCACTACCCCTTGAACAAGCAGGCAGTACTCAAAAATGTGGGTTCTCAAGGCTATGTGCACACAAGAAACCAGACCTTGGTAAAAAAATATGAAGGTTTATTAAATGTTTTAAAGAATAAGATGATATTAAGACAGCACAGTCTATTTAGTCCTGCAGTAAGAAAATAGCAAAACTAACTTTTCTATCTAATACTTCAGTACCTGATGGCACGCCTTTTAAATATAAAAGTCCAAGCAGTAGGCTGAAGTGTTTTCTATGTTGCTGTCCATTGCAACAGAGCCTGTCATAGCCACTGTCCAGTTGAATCCCAAAGTTAGCATGGTTTCCTCCTTGTCTATAGCTTAGAATAGATATATAGTCTTTTGCCATTTGGCATCAGTTGTTCCTTCACATCCAATCACAACACTCGCTTGCTGGAACCCTCTAGAAGATGACAGCACCACTCCTCTCCCCCCCTTCCAACATGGATACAAAGCTGAACACAGATTTCCATGATTAGCCAATTACCACATTCCTGAATCTGGCCTTGAAAGAGATAAGGATGGTGTAGGCAGGGAGGCCCAGTAACGGACACCTGCAAGTCAAAGTAGGCCCACTAATATTTGCATTAACCTTTGGGAGGAAATCAAGGTGCTTTGCCTCACAGGGACATATTCAAACTAAACCCCTATAGCCTTAATCCCATATTGAGGGGGGGGGGTTGATCATTATTGGAGAGGAAAGACATTCTGCCCATGCTCAAAGGCACAGTAATTCAAAATCTCTCAGCATTTTGCAGTGAGATGGATTGCAAGTAATGATCAAAAGCAGAGACCAGGGTGAGTGAGATTGGGACCCCTTTTCCTCCATCTGCCCCCTTCCTACAGCGCCACCTACTTCTGAAGTACATTCCAAATGCAAATGCAGGAGACAACCCTAGAATAGTTAAAATCTCGTTCAGATTTTCCGCTAACTCTACTCCTATTGTACCTGATACTAAAGATGAGTGGAGTATTCATAGTGGAGCAACATACCTAAGACTGCGTAATTAAAATACAAAATAAAGTATTCCGTAACAAAGACTAGCTGTGGATCAAGGCTTTAGTTTTTTGATCTCCATCAAACAGCAATTTGCATAATGCTTTTTTGTGATTATTTTATTTTTGAAAATCATACATAACTAATTTTAACATTATTACATAAATTACAACTGTACGGAATGACATTCCGTTTGAAAGTCAGCTGACACACATTCATTCCTAGCTAACTGAAAACATTATTTTATGCATTATTATGACATTTAAATACATAATTATCAAATGTGTATAATTCTTGACCATGGAGGTTTACACAGAAAGCAAAGGATCCTAAGAAAAAGACAACAGGATTTAACTTTCAGTATATGAATTTCAGTATGTTAGACTTCATTCATCATGATTTAGTTGGTGGAGTCTGCTTGCTGTTATCATTGTTCTTAATGAGCATATCTACTTGATACGTTTAAACCTGTTTTAACCCTCAGTATAGACCATGGCTTTTACCCAAAGACCTCGGAAACAGTACTCTTGTATGGGTCTTCTTCAATAGAAATTCCTGGTCTTATCAAACTACAAATCCCAGGATCCATTCACTGGCTTGGAAAAGGACTTCCCCCACTTAATTATAATTTAATTTGGGATAGAAACAGAACTTGCTTTGACCATGTTAAAGCACATCACTCATTACTAGCCCAATGTGACATTAAAACCTTAATTCTGCCTTTTTGGGGGAACTTTATATTTTATATTGAGAAAGCCTTTGATAGTGAGAAAAAAAATAACAGAAGCATTAAACTTCACAGTTGCATAAAGCTTTAATGGAACAAGAGGGATAAAAATCCTGATCTACTTTGTTCCATCATAAAAAAAAACATAATAATACAGAGTTTTCCAAGTGTTAAAAGATTTTACTGTTCTAAACAATGAGACACATCCCTATGTAACAATATTATGCATTGCTATTTTATTATATTGCAGAAATTGCTTCATAAATCAGATTAGTAAATTATACTTGTTGCTACAAAATAGGCTTTTGTCACTGCAGGAGCTAAAATATCCTTCAAAGTGCTGTGGAGAAGTTTAGCTGTGAAGTTATCTATTTTCTATGTATGTATGTGCAAAGAATGTATGTGCGAAGAAATCACCACTTGCAGCTTGTAACAAAACCGAGGTGTTTGTGTTGCCAGTCACCATCATATCGTCTGCATAGGTTTTATTTTATTTTTTTTTACAATTAAAAGACACATACTCTATTTATGTACAAAATGGAAGGAACTGTAGAAAGACAGAATGGGGGGGGGGGGGGGCTTTCATGGGTTAGTATTTTAGTGACTCATAGAACATAGAGCCAGTTTGGTGTAGTGGTTAAGAGTGGTGGACTGTAATCTGGAGAACTGGGTTTGAGTCTCCACTTCTCCACAAAGAGCCGTCTGGGTGACTTTGGGTCAGTCACAGCTCTCTCGGAGCTCTCTCAGCCCCACCTACCTCACAGGGTGTCTGTTGCGGGGAGTGGAAGGGAAGATGATTGTAAGCTGCTCCAAGACTCATTTGGGTAGTGAAGAGTGAGGTAAAAAAATGAATTCTTCTTCTTCAATACAGAACATTGCTGCATGCAAATGTGCACTCACAAAGTTGTGTTACATATTGTGTACCTGTGTGCTGATCAAACAACATGCTGGTCTGCTCTCCTTCCCAATGTGCAGCATTTTTTAATTGAAGAATGAATTGTGTGAAACCACCATTGCCTCAGTTCTCAATATGGTAGGGGAATTGCTTGGAAATATGTCTGCTGAATGCCAGTTTGTTGATGGATGAATTATTGATCATTAGACTAAAATACTTATCATATACAAAACCTTGGATTTAATGGACTCCTAGGGTTTCCAGCTTACGGTTGGCAACCAGCAGGAAATTGGGGTGGGGACAGGGGGCAACAGTGTTGCATGAGATGTGACAACACTTCCAGGGAAGACCTGGAAGTGATATCATATTGCTCTAGGGATTACCAGGAACTCTTTGGTACAACCATAGATTTTCCAGCAATTCCTAGAGCAAAGTGATGTCACTTATGGGTTTTTCCTGGAAGTGACATCACATTGCATGTGACACCAACAGTCTCTCTAAATGTTTCTCCCAAAGGAGGAGCGGCAAGAATAGTAGGCTGCTATCAGGAAGTCTCTTACCATTGCTGGAGACCTGGAAACCCAGCAGATTCATTTCTCTTTTGCTGCCATTATTCAATGTATCACTATCAGTGCAGTCCTAAACAGAACTTTACCCTTCTAAACCCATTAACTTCAATGTATTTAGGACTAAACTAGATATTATGCCAGCCATGTGTCAGCCAACACAATTTTAGTGACAAATTTAAGGATGTGCTGAGGGCCCAATCTTGATCAAGTCTATGGCATAATGTGAACAGCGGATATCCCCCCCCCACACACACACACATCTTTTCAAGCACTGAAACAACTATGAGGTAAGAGAAATGCTATGGCTATCAAAATCTAAATAATTTATTACACAGTCTCTTTAAAGCCTACATTATCTCTTCTATTCAGAATCAGACCTTTACAATAGAATGAAACCAAGGCACTTTTTTACACATGCCCCTTGATATTTAGCCTTTCTTTCAACTCAGGAGGGAGCAGCAATTTTATGTTAGTAGGAAGGGAAAATCTGAAGAGGAAGAGTTACACAATGAAACCTTGCTGCTACAGAAGGAAGAGGTTTCTTTTGGTGTGCAAGGAAAAAGTATTGCCTTTCAGCCTTTTCCCTGGCTCTGAGAAACTAAAAGGATTGTGAAAGGTAACTTCTTCAGTAACTCAGTTGTTACGGAAGAGGCTGGAGTTCCCTAGCCTCCAAATACAATCTTCCTTTCTTTCCTTAAAACCTCTTTCAGGCAGCAGTAATCATAAACACTGCTTTAGAATGAATCCTACAGGATATAGGAAAATAGAAAGATTTACTTCTGATTAAACATACATAGGATTGTACGGCTACTTAGAGTTGCCAAGTCTTACCTTTTAAAAAGCGGGGGAGTCCCGGTCCATCTTCGGGAGTCCTGCGCGCAAAGAGCCCGCACACCGCGATGATGTCACCCAGAAGGGATGTCATAAATACTGGGCCCATTGTCAGGGCAACGCTCTGGTAATCACTCTAAAACTCTATGGTACCATAGTGTTGCCCCAGCAACATGCCCAGCGTGATGACATCACTTCCAGGTGACGTCATCACATCGGGCATGTCTGCCTGATCGGGCCACTTTCGGAGGTGGGGTTCCTGGGGGGACTTGACAGCCCTACTGTTACTATTAGTAGTAAATCAAAGGCACTTTATTCATGCTCTCAATCATTTAGTTACTAGAGCTTCTGAAAAATATTGTATCGTGAAAGCAGTGGCGCTGGGGCTAATGAAAGCCCCCCTCCCGAAACTGCAGTCTATAATCTGAGTGTGGACTGGTCATGGGTGGTTAAATACCCAATGGTCAATGCCTTTGACTTTCACATGTGACCAAAGTTCTCCTTGCTTTGTTTTACTTTAAAACCTAAAGCATAAAAATATAGTGGGAGACCCAGAAGCCCTAATCTAGCACAAGTTACTTGTATTCTGTGGCCTTTACTGTCATCATGACTCACCATTCAGCACAGTCAGTTCCTCTAGTACCTCATTCAGGTCCAGCCGACAGTTGGTGAGTGAGTCTGAGGATAACTCAGAAGCAGGGGAGGAATGCCTCAACCGGTTAACAGAGGAAATGCCTGGGTGGTCAACAGATGCAGACCCTCCCAAAGGCTTACAACCAGAGCTGTCAATAAGCACAGGCCCTCCCCAAGATTTACAGCTGTCAACAAGCACAAACACTTCCCAGGAACTACAGCTCACCTCTAGGGAGGAGGAGAACTCCCCCCCTTTGTTGCTGTAGTGTCAAAGGGAGAGGCAAAGGCAGAAGAGATTGTGATGGTAACCGTTCACAGCTGGGGAGAAACACTGGCTCCTTTGAAAGGATAAGCAATACCCAGACGGGGATGGGCTGCTGTAGCCCCATAAATACCCAGTGGTTATGACCAGTTCCTTTCTGGCAACAACTTTCATTTCCAGTTCCCTACTTTTCCCTGCGACTCCTTGGATCAGCTTTTCATCCTTATTCCTGGTGCTTTGAACTTCATTCCAAGCATGACTATGCTTGGATTTACCTTATAGCCAGACTCCATGTGCTACAACCTTCGTTCTGGATCTGACTATGCTTTTTGGACTTGCCTCATATCCTGACTCCTTGTGCTTCAACCTTCAAACCGGAATCTGGCTATGCCTCTTGGAACTCGACCCTGTCTGTGGTGCCTTGACCACCTGTTCCAGACTATAATTAGGACTGTCCACCGAACCCAGACACTGGAGGCCTTTTCTGTGACTTGCAAACACTGGGCTTTCAGCCTCAGCCACAATACATGGCATTTACCCTGTTCAGCTATCAATAATTCCTACTTATGATATTCATTCTCTCAGCCCCCCATCTTCAGTTATGCAATGTTCTCCTTAAATGTCACAGCCCCTTTTTGAAAAGGAACTCATTAGCATAATAGGCCACACCCAACAGCAGAAACTCATTAACATATTAGAGCATACCCCTGACAGCGCAGCTCCCTCCTAGGATTGGATTCCCCAGGTGCCCCACGTCTTGTGGGGCGCATGGGGAACCTGAGGAGGGGAGGCAGTTTAAACTGCCTTTCCTTTATGGATCAGCTTGGCTTCCCCAGGCATCCCATGGTTTGTGAGGTGCCTGGGGGAACCCGGGGCGGGGGGAGGCTGTAGACATGGCCAACTTGGAAGCCAGCCGGAACTCCGTTCCTGTGCATTCCTGCAGGAAGTGTAAGGTTCCAGCACTCCATTGCACATGGGGTCATGGGCTGAGAGCCAGGGACTCCTGAGCACTATCAGGAACTTAGCTGAGGGGTTCACTATAAACAACTGCAGCTCCCAGTAGGAGGCTACCCCTACCGGCAGGTGGACCATGCAATATCGACAGGGTTCCCCTTTCATGGGAGAACATTAGTAGCTCCTCTACTTCATGCACCTTAGCCCTTAGGCCTGTCACCAAGGCTGGGCTAATCAAGCCCCGGGTACATCTAGAGTCAATTAGGGCTCGCACTTAGATGTGGGTACCCACTGCAGTGCTGACCACAGTAACCGTCAAATAAAAGAATGGGTGGGGGGAGGTTCTCACTAATTCTGGCACGGGAGACTGTTAGACCTGCCAGTTAGTACCCTTCACAGCAGGTCTCGGCCTTTTCTGGCAGGCTGTGGCTGCTCATCCTCACTGGACAAAACACATTCAAGCTCCCCTTGCTCTCCCAACGGGAGAGCCTTGGTCGACTTGGGACAACTGCTGGAAGGTTTGCTCTTCTTGTCGGGTCCCTTACAGTCCTCCTTCTTCACCCCCCTCCATGGCTCTTATCTCATGGGCAGGTCACAGCAAAGTGGTACATTCACAGCAGGTTGCACCTGTTCTCCACTTTGCATGCCACTTGGATCCAGTTGAACAGGGTAAGTTGCATTTGGCCAGGGCTTTATCCAGGATGGTGTGGTAGAATCAGCACCTCCTTGGACCACCCTTGGAGCTTGGCTGTGTGCATCTTGAACTCATTTGAAAACTTGCAGACTGAGCGGCTCCTTTGCTTCCGGCCCTGAAGTTGCATTTTCGCCCACTCCAACTCTAGTGGGTCTTCATACTGCCTGCATAAGACCCGCATGAAACATCCATTCCCCAGAGCTCCAGACCCCCAACAGTGTACAACCTCACGAACCTGTCTGCTGCCCAATCCCACAGCCAAGACCCCACGTAGTCTATGTGGTGCTCATCCGACGCAAAGCTGTGGCCCCACTCTCTCAGAAATTTCCCCACCTGCAATGTGAAGAATGCCATCTTCTCCGGGGTCCCGTCGAAGGTTGCTTCTAAGGCATCTTGCGTCCACTTGGGGTCCAGTGCTGGCCCAGGTTGGGGTGCTGGTGCTTGGTCGGGAAGTGCTTCCACAGGAGTGGGTTGCAGAGGGGCCTCCCTCCCTCAGTCCTGCAGTTCTTGCTGCAAAATCTCCCAGATGGCTGCCGGGAGGTCTTCCAGGATGGCTCGGGTGACCCACTGCTGTTCATGTATCTCCCCTGTGAACTCCAGCCTGACTCGCTCAAGGCCCATGTCTTTCATTATTGCTCCAACTATCCGCAGTCGGTCGGGGTCATCATGGAACATTCTTGAAGCATGTCTCCAGTCCACCTCTGATCGATTCCATCACATTTGGGGCCCAGTGGTTAGCAGCCAGTCAGGGTCGTCCCATCACATATAGCTCTGGTGTGAATCATTTGGGCTTACCCTTTTCTTCTTTGGTGCTGCTCCTTTCCCTGTCAGGTTTGTACTTTTCCCCTCATCCTTTGGGCCGGGGGGGGGGGGGGTGTTCATGGGCAGGGATGTCGGTCTGCATCCCAATCCCTATCCCATTTTCCTCGCCTTCATCACTCATCATGGTAGTGGTGCGATAGTCAAAGAGAACAGGATTCTTGAACAAAGTTACTCTCAACAGCACTCTCTTGGCAGTGATTTGTTTATTGAGTAGTAAAGACAATTCAAGCTAAGACTTCTTCGTGTCAGAACTGACCTTTTGGCACCAAGGCCCAGAGTTATATAGAGCTCAAACAAGCCCCCCCATGTCCCATCCAATCAGTCCATTCACTCACACACACGCCTAGATTTTGCATGCTTCTACCCCCCCCCCCCCCACCTGTGAGACTACCATTATACTATCTATGACAGCGGAACAAGCACAGACAGCTACCAAGGTCATTGCTTGTTCTTCTCCAGTGGTTCTTCATGGGATCCTCAAGTCTGGGATAAGCTCCTCCTCCTTCCGCACGGTCAGCTCCAGCTTTTAATCCCGGCAGGGAGGGGCTTATCCCCTTTGAGGCTCTCCAGTTCCTTGCCAGCTGTGCTTGCAGCAGGATGTGCTCCAGCAGCGCTGCACAGCACAGCTGAAATGAAAAAGAGAAAAGAAGAAAAGACGAAAAGAAGTCTGAAGACTGGAGAGCCTCAAAGGGGATAAGCCCCTCCCCGCTGGGATCAAAAGCTGGAGCCGACCCTGTGGAAGGAGGAGGAGCTTATCCCAGATGTGAGGACTGTCCCACTTCTGAACCACTGAGAAGGAAGCCTCACGGTAAGTGAAAGAGTCTTCCGTTTCCAGAGAAAAGTAGACATCTTAGGCAAATAGTTACCTAGCTGCTAAAGCAAACCATTCCCCAGCCCCCCCCCCACACACACAGAAGCCCCCCCCCCCAGTCAGCAATTCCATTGCAAACAAGGTGCCAAGTTTGACGGGGGAGGAGACAGAATTATGCAAAATGTTCTTTCATTTCTTTCATCTACTTAATGAGAAAAGCATGTCACTTAGTTTCCCTGTTTTGTTTAACTTAATTACTAAGCTAAATACTTGTGGAAATATGTGTGCTCATAACTGCCATTAACTGTAGAATAGTTATTTAATTCAGTCTGCTTCCTTTTTATCTATGCAGTCCTTCTATTCCTTAATGTGTCACAGAAACTGTGCCATAATGCAAAGTTTCTTTGCCTTCACAATGAGTTCTTGTCCTCAGATGTCTTAAAGCACTCTGTGGGCAGAATGCTGTAGGCTGGAAAGGGAAACTGTGCAATAATTTATTACTGGTGATGCTGACGGATTCTTACTTGAGGTGGCATTCCTCTAACTAAGGTCACAAAACTCCATATATAACCAAATCATTACATTTGTCCCAAGGTTTGTGTTTGGTTACACAGGAGAGAATATTTGCTAGAGAAACCCATTATTTTTCAGCATTTTTAAAGCTTTGTCAGGAAGCCCCGATCTGTTTCTCTTTCACAGACCTGGATGAAAATGGTACGGATATGTTCAGTAAGGACCATTCACACAAACACAGGAACAAGGGACAAATTACTTTTTATAAACACACATTCAGGCACCAGTCCTCCTAACAGTTTTGTTTTATTTAAAAGAACAATTGCGAATAGCTGGGAACTTGAATTGAGGAAGGGTCAGAGAGAGGGAGAGGCAATATGTAACTTTTTGAAACTACTACTCCCCACACAGAATTCCCAGTACACTTTTATTTTCAGATATATGCAGGGCTCCGTTGGGGCCGGGGCGCGCCGGAGCGCCGCTCTGGGAGAGACGAGGCGGGGGGGCGGGCACTTAAAGCCCCGCCCCCTGTCCTCTCCCCCCCGTCAAAGCGAGAGACAGAGAGAGGGAGGGAGGGAGGCAGAGGGTCCTGCCCACATTTTCTTAGACCTTCTTCTAAGGAACAACCTTAGTGCCTCTGGTCAAAAGAACTGGGCAAAACTCAAGGTGGGTAGTTAGATCTCTCTCTCTCTTTCTCTCTGCGTCTCCGCCGAAGAGACATCGAAGCCCCCTCCCCTCCCCGGAATTTCTCTTGCCCCAAGGAATCAACGCTTCCGAGCGCCAGGTATCCGTCTCCTTCCAGCGCACGGGCGCTACTGGGCGGCTGTTGCTCGGCTCTCTCGGATGCCCGGATTGACTTGTGGGATTTCAAACCAGCCCGCCGTGGGTGGGTCGCAGCGGCGTGATGTTCCGGCAGCCGCGTCGGATCGGAAGGCTTGCGGGCGTGAAGGGCGAATGGGGGCTGGGAGGAACCGCAACATGATATTGTCCGAGGAGCGTTTCGGTCACTGTTCGCTGCCGGGCAGGCGAGCTGTCACGGGCTGCTGCGCATGAGAACAGTTTGAGGGCAAGGAAGCGAGGCACACACCAGTGACTGGGAAAAGGCTGGCAAGGAGCAAGAGAATGCGTGGGGCGCCTGAAGTGAGAAAAGTTGGTGGGAGGAACGGGTAGGGTTATGAAGCCCCCCCCCCCAAGCTGCCGTATATATGCTCCTAACTGAAGACTTGGGGGGGGAGGGCTCAACACGTGAAGGAGAAGCCTCCCCTCTCCCACTGCTCCCTCCCCCCTCCCACTGCTTCTTCCTTTCCCGTCCTTCCCCTCTCCCTTCCTTCCTTTCTCCCTCTCTCTCCCCTTCCTTCCTTCCTTCTCTCTCTCCCCCCCACCTACCTACCTACCTACTTTCCTGTTCCTTCCTTTCCCCCTTCCTTTCTTCCTTCTCTCTCTCCCCCATCTACCTACCTACCTTCCTGTTCCTTCCTTCCTTCTCTCTCTCTCTCTCCCCCCACCTACCTACCTACCTTCCTGTTCCTTCCTTCCCCCCTTCCCCTCTCCTTCCTTCCTTCCTTCCTTCTCTCTCTCTCCCACCTACCTACCTACCTTCCTTCCTGTTCCTTTCCTTCCTTCCCCCTCCCTCCCTCCCTCCTTGCCTTCTGACACACTGCCGATGACGTCATCGCTTCCAGTGACGTCAGGGGGTGTGGCATATGCAAATTAGTTATGCTAATGAGCTCCTGCACCTCTTTTTTTACGAAAGGACCCCTGGATATATGCATCTGGAACCCTGGAGGGCCAAAAGGGTTTGGATGCCAAATGTTGAGGAATTGTTAACACCTTCCCACTCTGGTGCTACTGTGCCCAAAATATCAGTTCAGTCCAATTTTCTGATAAAAAAATATCATATGTTTGCATACAGCATATTTTTCCTCCTCTTCCTCTTCCATTGCTCTCTGTTGCTTCTGTTTCTGTTTCATCTCCTGCTGCTGCTGCTTTTTCCTTCATAGCAATTCTCTCTACCAAGGGCGTAGACTTTCCAATTTCCTGGGGTGGGGGGGGCTGGAGCTGGGCCAGAGACATTACAGGCTATTGTCTCCAGGGGAGGCTCAACACGTCCTGGAAAAGTTCGGGGGGGGGGTGTCCAGCTCCCCAGCCCCCCTGAAGTTGACCCCTATGCTCTATACAGCTTATCCAGTCATGAGTGAAACTTGGGCTGGAACTGCTCCAGATTCTAGTACCCTGGAACTGATTAAAAACATGAAACAGACTGCTGGGAATTACAAATTGATTTTTTGCACTGTTTGCATTCCATTTTATCAGCCTTGGGCATACATCTTCCCATGGTATTGTGTCCATAGTGAACATCAGCATCGAAACAAGTAGTGTCAACTAGAACTGAGGAAGAGAGTATGTGGGTGGTGTGTTGTTTATTTTGTTCTAGGGATGTGGTATTTATTTCTTTAATGTGCTTTGACTTAATTTACCTATCAAGATCTTATTTTTAATTTGGTGTCATAACATTTGGATATGTTGATAGGTTTTCTGGTTGATTACTCTCAGCCATGGTTTTTAGTTTTCATTCTAATGTCCAGCAAAGTCCAAGCCCACAGAATTACTTTGTTCAGCCTTTTGTACCAGTGAATAAAGAGGAAATTCTATGGATTATTCTGTTAGTGAAATGTTCAGTTAAAATAAGTGAAATATTACAAATGTTATCAAACTGCAGATAAAATATTTATTTTATTTATTTTATTTTTCCAATTTATACCCTGCCCTTCCCACTTGTTTTATAGCAAAGAATAGTAAAATCCATGTAGAATTGATTAGAATCAATGCTTGTCACTGATTTTTTTTTTTTACCCTGAGATGATAATAATTAGTTTTGGTAGAAACAAAAATTATTGAACTGGAAGGTTGCCAAACTATGGCTAAAAGTGCTATGAAGATGTAAGTGTTGCTACTACTCTTTAGAATGCCCTGTAGATAAATAGTTTCACCCCATTACCTGTAACAGCTTTATCAGTAAAGGTAATAACATTGTATCTGTTGGAAAAGGAGTGTTAGATATGTCACGAAAAAATCATGGAAGACACAGCCACAATTAGGTGCAGCAGTAGCTTGGTAATAGAAATCTGGGCCAATATCCACTGTTTCAGAGAGCCGTAAAAGTGTCTTCCAAGGAAATAAATCTCTTGTATCCTTATGCTTATTCCTCCTGCTTACAACCAGCACCTTTCATCTCTCAACCTCCTGCCAAAGTGCATGAAATATTCACACCCTGATCAGAAGGAATATAGCAGGCTGATAGAAAGTGTTGCTGTGAAATATAGGAAGTTGGGTCACTGGTTTTTCCTTCAATGGATGTGCTTCTTTATAATAAAGATGTTGTCAGAAGTTAAGGAATAATGTAAGGGGAAGTAAAGGTAGCTTTGCTCTTGCTGCATGTGATTTTGTTCCTTGGTTTAATTGAGTCCCAAACAGCCACGCACACTGTTGAACCTGTCTCAAGAGTACCTGTGATTTGGAAGGGCTCTAGTTTAAGGCTGTTTTTACATGTGACTTTCCCGCTGGAATCATTCTAGTTCCAAAAAAACCTGCCCACACCTCTGTGCGGTGTGAAACCGTGCTGCTACTGAAATGTCCACATCTACTAATTGCCCTCCTGTGGTCAAGCTAGTATTCAACCGGCTTTATTCTGCTTTAAACAATTGCTGTTGATTAGTGCACTTAGACCCCCTGGAGTGAAATTTCACACCACTGTGAAATCAGCACAGGAAAAGACAGCAGTCAAACTACTTTAGAGGGGAGGTGTAAAATGACCCTAAGACCTCCCATTCATTTAGAAATGTGTAGGGTGCTCACTTGTGGTCTGTACTACTGTGTATAGCTTGCTGTAAGTAGGATCCTATGATATAATTTTTACATCATTTCATGTGTCATGTTAATACTTATGCTTTGCTTCAGTCCTATATTTTTAGAACTGTGGATCTGTGGTTGGTTCCAGACCTCTACAATCCTAATCCTTTTTCATTTATGGAATGTCCCATTTTGTTGATTGTATTGACACACTTTGTGTAATTGGCCTTGAGTCCCAATGAGAAAGGCGAAGAATGAATGAATGAAATCTGCCTCAAGCTCTCTTGGTTAGTGAGAAATTAGTGATGGCATGAACAAGCTGGTAAATGAGATCCGTGCATCTCGCATACTGCATCTGTGTCAGTTCTCCCTTCCCCTTCATTTCCTTATCTGTCAGGTTTGTGCTTTTCCTTGTTAACAGGCACATAGTTGTAGTCCACAATAATGAGCTCCACTTTGTCACTGAAGATGGTTGGGAAGAGTTCAGAGGGTCCCGCAATGGAACACCATTTCAAATGCCTGTGGGAGACAGAAATGTTGATTTTGAATGTCAGTGTTATCCATTGCTCCCTTTTATGCTCCGTATTCTTTCCTAAGATAAAATAACCAGTAAATTAATGTTAAGGGAGAGGGGCATGGATAAACTTCGTATGTCTCACCTTTGTAAACTGGTCTGCCATCCTCATAGTACAGGCAAGAGGCAAGACAGGTTCAGCTAGAAAGAAACCTAAGAAACATTAGCAGCAGAAATGTTTTTTTTTATATACAATATATTTTTATTATTAAGATGAGGTAAAAGATAAATACATACAAAACTGTGAGATAGTACAAGGTTTGTCGTATAGCTCAACATTAATAACTTTGGATTGACAACATGCATATTTATAACAAGGTAACATTTGGAGTCAGTATACAGGGTCTTAATATATTGTTTGAACCATACAGAATGAAACACAACTATCAATCCTGTTGTGAATACTATATATGCTATTAAATAAAATAAAGTTACCAGCATGTAAGCAAGTTTTGTACTACACACTACCACGTCCACATTAAGGAGGTTGTTGAAGGTATATTTGGTTGTTGATTAAGATATTCCAATATAGGGTACCACACTGTACTAAAGATAGAGGAGGCTGAGGGTCTGTCAAATCTCGTAAGATTATCCGAGAGTTTGGCCATTATGTATAAGTCCCACAACTTCTTGAGCAGCAGAAATGTTGTGATGAGGTGTGTGACAGAACAGGCCTACTTTGACTTGGAGACCCTACTCTGCCCACCCCTCCTTGGTGTTGCCAACTCTTGGAGGGGGCTGCTTCTTCCTTCCACTGGGGTAACTCACTGCCACCACCTGTCCTTTGGGGGGGGGATTTCCTGCTAGGAGGGGTAGGGCTCCTAACCTCCCCTTTCCAACTTGAGGCCCTACCTCTGTGTCCTCCATTACCCAGAGCCTGGTTACCATGGAGACCAATTACAACGTTGGGGCTCCCCTGGAGAAATGGCCATGTGCACACTGACTGCTTTCCTCCCAACCCCGGGGCCCTTCTTGCACTAGTGTGTCTGAGACAGTGGGGGAAACTAGGTGGTACAGAGACTAAGACCTAACCTCCATCTAGTCCCATTACCTGGAAAACCTCATGGTCAGCAAAAGATGGCCCCCACAGAGGACCATCACTCAGAAGTCCATTCCCTTTGAAGAATCAGCACCAAGAGACCCTTCCTCCTTGGAGCAAGGGCTTAAATCAAACCTGTGTCTCCACCCCCTTTACATCACTCCCTCCACCCTCTTTACCCGGTCCACCCAGGTGGTAGGTGCATCCTGGGAGCCCTCCTGGAAGGCCTTTTGGGAAATCTCCAGGAATCGCCTGGAGACTTCCTGGCACCAAATTCTTTGGTTTTTCTACCTGGTCCATTAGCATATAGATAGATATAATTTAGCAGGCAATTGAACTGGCTTCCTGTCACTTCCAGAGAGGGAAAAAAACCCACACTTTTAAAACTCAAGAGTGGGGGGTTGTGTTTCTCCATAAGGTGTTTCGATAGAAGACCAGACTGGTCTACTGCAGATATGTATGTTTCTCCAGTATCACTCTAAATCTGAAAATCCAGTGTACTGTCTGCTGTTTCAGAGCTGTCGTTTTTTCTGATCTTTAGAAAGCCCTGCCTGCTCATTTTTCTGTGCTTTAAGTAACTTAGGAAAACAAGTGCTATTTGGCTAAATACCTGTTTATCTAAATACCTGCTGTGTTTGCAACAGCCCTTTCAGAAATACATAGATTCTACTAAATTTACTGTTGCAGTCTTTTTGTGAAGGCTGCCTGGCATATAGCTAGCATGTAGACTACTGTAATTCTAGCTATGGCACATGAGCATTTTGAGATCATAGAATAAGAAAAATGTCTATGCAAGCACAAGGTACAGAGCAGAATGGTATAATTGTTGTTTTGACTAGTGTGTATTGAAATCATATTTTTGGTGCTTTCTTTTCATTTAGAGTCCATTTTTGACTTCTAAAATACTTGGGGTTTTTTTACTTTTAACTTGAAAATGTGTACTATTTTAAATTATCCATCTTAATAACAAGAAGACACATAATTGTCAGTAGTCCACCTATCAGTACTGCGGATATATTAGTATCCAGTTCTATTCTGACACAATCTATTGCAAAGTGCTGTGGTCACTGTTTGTTGAAAATGAATGCGTTCAGGAAGCAGTCAATATCTTGAATGGCTAGACTGTAAAATACTACTTGGAAGGACAAGTGTTTTTTGAAGCAACTCCATTATTACAATTTAAGAACCCAATACAACGGTTTCTGTAGAATATTATCTAAATTTATACTGGATGTGTTTCCAAACCAAGATTGAGCAGGATCTGGATTCTCATCCACTGGTGGTTCGTTAGCTATTTTCATGGACCACAAAGCTCATAGTGCTTCTGAATTTCTAGTAAAATGTATTGGTCTAAGTGGACGTTGATCTGATCCTGCAAGGTTCTTCTTTAGAAAAAGCTGAATTTCCACTCTGCCTTGGAAGTTTGCTGGGTGACCTTGGGCCAGTAACACACTCTCAACCTAAAGTACCTCACAGAGGCCGAGGACAGATTAGCCGTCTCGGCCGCTCTGCCTCCGCTTCAGAAGCGGAGGCAGAGTGGCCATTCAGACAGCCGCATCTGCCCCCAGGAGGCGGCCCGGACGCATTGCGTCCGGCGCCGCGCTCCTTCCGCACCAGCCGAGCACCACTTCAAAGTGGTGCTCGGCTGGTGCGGCGCGCCCCGCGTGCGTGTTCCATCTGCCAGAGTGGGTGTGAACGCGCGCGGGCAGGGGCAGCCGCGTGGCGTCCACACTCCGCTCCAGGAAGCTGCCCGCAGTGTGAACACTGCGGGCGGCTTCCTCCCGGCGGCGTGCAAACGCCGCGCCGCGGGGGATATTCCCCCCGCCCCATTCTGCCGTGCCATGGAGGCACGGCAGAATGGCAGTATGTCTTCAGCCAGAGTTTTTATGAGGATAAAACGGAGGAGAGGAGAATAATGTAAGCTGCTTTGGGTCCCCAGTGGAGAGAAAGGTGGGATATAAAGTAAGTAAGTAAATAAATAGGTGGTACCATTTGACCCCCTGAGGAAACATTATCCTCATTCTTAACTGGCTTAATTATCCCTTGTTGAAGTTAATCTGTAGTCAATTGCCTATATAAGGCCATGATATTATTATGTTCACTGCATGTCCCTTGGTCAGCTAGAATTATCTCACAGGTGGGAGAAAAAGAAGCCCTAACAAAGGGCGGGGGGGGGGGGGTGATTGCACTTGAACAGCAGCTGGTGGGGGGGGGGGGCAGGGTCACTGGCCCCAGGTACAACAAAGGTTAGCAGACTGTTAAGCTATGGCGGATGCTGTTTTTTAAAATCTAATCTGTAAAACAT
The DNA here is from genome assembly GCA_029233225.1 of Lepidodactylus listeri. Classification (NCBI taxonomy): domain Eukaryota; kingdom Metazoa; phylum Chordata; class Lepidosauria; order Squamata; family Gekkonidae; genus Lepidodactylus; species Lepidodactylus listeri. Next base: position 42,067,343 of record JARCFY010000016.1, on the reverse strand, counting down.
GGTAATTATGTTTCCACGGCCCTGTTCATCAACCAGATTGACTGTCAGACATTTCAATACTTAGGAAACTCAGGATCTTTTCCCCATTTATACGTAACTTCTTCATCATATAAGTGGTAGGTTTTATCTTTCTAAAATTAGGTTGAAAGAAAGGCAAGCTAAAAGTAATAAAAATAAAACAACTGGCTGAAACCTGTATGTATAGGTGTATATAAGAAGCAGCCTGCTTCTTTTCCATCTGCTTTAGCCACTGCAGTGCAACCAGTTACAATGAAAGTAGTTCTTTGACTAGAATACCTACAGAGACCTTTCTGCCCTACTTCCAAGAAAATCACCCTTTTTTCTCCTCCTCAAGGTAGTGTTCTGAATAGAGTTATTCTCATTGCATCATTATCATATGTATCAGTCACTTTAGGAGACAGAAAGTCCCACAGGGAATAAAGTCTATAGGAAACAGGACATTGCAAGTTAATTTAATTAGGTTGCAGTTTGTTATGTAAAGTTACATTTGTGACTGAAGTGACTAAAGGTATCCAAGAGCTGATTGATACAAGGGTTTACATCCAGACTAGTGCTTTGTTGGGGGCAAGGATTTCTACCTGTGGAGTTCAATTTTTTCCCCTTCCCCTGAAATGCCTTCTGACATCCTGTTCCTGGGGGCCCTTGTCCGAATCATAAGAAATATATAATTTTGTTTCTGATGTGTTTTCTCGTAAGAGTTCTGATATGCTGAAATATGCTCCTATGGAATCTTCCAGGAACTATCTTTAAAATAAGCATCTATTAAAAGCAGGTATACCAAGAAAATTCCACCCATAACTATCCACCCATAACTAGGCTTGCTTGCTCCTGATTCATATTGCCTGCTGCCACTGCTGTGGTCTGCAGGAAGATTTTTTTTAAAAAAATCACCATTAGTAACATCATGACCTCACTTCTGGAAAAAAAAACAACCTGGAAATGATGTCAGTCCTCTCTAGGAAACAGGAGAAATTTTGTGGTTTTATCATAGAGTTTCTGATGATTTCTAAGGAATGTGACACGACTTCCAGGTTTTTCCTGAAAATTACATCACACTATCACCAATGGCATCCTGCTATGCCCCTGCCCCCCAGTTTCCCACTCTTTTCATAACAAATCTATGTTGCTGCAACAGAAAAAATAAAATATCCTTTTCTCCCTTTCAAAGTAGAGCTCATGTAGAGACAAATAGAAAGTAAAACTATAGAGAGAACCAACTAGGCCACATCTGTGTAGATTTTTTTTGGGGGGGGGATGTTTTCATAAATGATAGACTGGTGAGCATGCATCATTAATGGTTGGATTCTTGCAGTTTTAGAGATCAGTGGCAGAATGCACATTTAGTTTGTCTAAAGTCCCATGGCACTGCTGAGGCAAATACAGGTTTGCTTACTCAAGATATAGCTGCAACCAGTTACAGTTCTGTTATGAATCTACCTACCTGTGTGATAGGTGTGTTTCTGAACATATTGCTCACGTTAATTCATAAATGAGGTCATACTGTGGGCTCAGTGTCAAAGGAGGAAGGGAAGAAGCTAGGGGAACATACAACAAACACATTTTTGGAGTTGAAATAACTACAACTTTATTGGCTACAGCTGTCAGGGCCTTGGTGCAGCATGGGCAGCAGATCCAGGCATTGACTGACCTGCCTGCTGGTCGATGGACATCCAAAAACCCTGTCCGCCTGCTTGGGGGGGGGGTGCTGGGGGATTGCAGGATATGGGATTTCATGTGGGTGCAAACCACTGCATTGTCCTGACAGCTCCTGAGCTGGTGTGTCCCCCATGAGCCCTCACCCAAGAATTCCTTATGGGGAACCTCAAGGTGGGGAAAATAGGGCATGCAAAGTATGTCCCCCCCGCCCAAAATGGGTTTCAGCCAATGCTATTACCACTACAAGAGGCAGGTGAGGAACCTGCCCAATTCCTACCAATGCTCCTAGAGTTGCAGCCATACCTATAGTTCATGCCGAATCTCATGTAGCCATGTCTCTATTCTGAGAGCTGGACATTGAGCAGAAGAGTACCTCCTGCTGGGAGGAGAGGTCTGGATGCTGAATCAGGTGACTTCCGGAAGCCACCACAATGTGGCTGCATAGGTGACTTTTCTCCTGGCCACATCTACCTTATTGGGGCTCTGGGCATGTGCCACAAACACCTCTCCATCCTGTCAGACCAGAACAACTAACTGCATGTACAAAATCTAAAAGTCAGCCAACGCAGCCTGCACCAAATCCAAGCAATTGCATGTGCCAAGGTCATTCTTGCCCAGATGTATAAATAGGGCATTAGTGGTCTAAGTGCAGCTGGATGCTCAAATAAGGCAACTGAGGAGTGGACTCTTCATTTATTTATTACCTATATTTCATGTTTTTTTGTGTGCTAACAAGGCATCCAATTTGGCCATCAAGGACTGAAGAGCTGCCAGGCAGTCAGTGCAGGCAGTACAGTTGGCTGGGCCAATGATCATCTAAGTAACGAGTGATGTGGACTTCATGGCCCATTCTAGGAAAGCGTTGAACACCTCAAATGTGGCACAGGCTACCAAGCACCCCATGGGCATAGCTTTGTCCATGTAACATGATCCATTAAATTTAAAGCATAGCAGACAAAATCAAGGGGGTGCACAGACAAGAGCTGGAAGGCTGATTGAATGTTGCATTTGTCCATCAGAGCGACATGGCTGCATGATTTAACTACTCTGATGGCATGGTTGGAGGAGGCATATTCAACTGAACAAAATTCCAGCAGGATAGCTTCATTGACTGAGGAGCCCTGGGGACAGGTTAGATGGTGTCTAAGCTAGGGCACGTTATATGGTGTCTGGACTGGTACTTTCAGGGGGTCTTTCTGGTTATCATCCCAACACAGAAATGTGGAGATGGACAGGCTGCTGAAGGGGCTAGCTACTTGGCCCACAACACACTCTTTAGCAATCTTGGTGGCTACAATCTCAGGCAAATCCCTGGCTGATTTGAGGTTTGCCAGAGTCCACGGGGATATGGAGGCCTGTGGAAAGTATGCAGAAACTGCTGCTGAAGGCGTTCCAAAGGAACCAGGTGGTAGCCACATCAGGGTAGTGTTCTAGGAGAGGAGAAATTGCAACTCCACCTGTATACCCTGCATCAGAGGGCAGCCTGTCACAGTCACCCTCATCCCTGAACTAGCCTACTGTCCCTTAAAAGGCATTACTCCTGAGTCTGTGGTCAGTCCTAAGAGGGGAGACATATACACATATGAACATAGGAGCTTCCTAGAACATGGGCCCTGGAGGGTTTGGAAATAACATGTGTCTTGTCTACGTACAATCTGTCCCCCCCCCCCCCCCCGGTAAGCATCAATGTTCTCTGCATTCCAGCATGTTCACAATATGGAGATCTTCTTTCTCTGAAATAGCTCCTTTTGTGTCTCTCTCTCATGTATAAATAGATTCCTTTACATAACACCCACATCTGATTCCCCATCCTGTATCGTACTTCCTTTTAAATGTAAACATTCCTCTGGGGAACTGATTTATGGTCCTCTTTCGGAGCAATTCTCCCAGGTTACCAAAAGTTATTAACTTTGAAGTATCAGTAGTATCAACCATCAATGCTCCAAACATCTTCCAGGATATACCCAATAGGGTACCATCACACCTTTTATTTAAGATATGGGAAACCCATAACCAATGATTGGAAATCTTTTGGTTCCTTTGTTCAAACCCATAGCCCTGCCCCTCAAGATACCTTCTATAATCTATAAAAATGGCTGTCCAGCCATGGTTCTGTGTGACACTCTAGGATGCCTTACAGAGTATACCTCCAAACTCATGGTTTGGGTCTCCCTTTCTTCATCATACACTGGTCATTCACGCTCTCCTCCCATTGGATTTCTGCACATCTGAATCTGGTAAATATTGCCTCAAAACTCCTTGTATGTCTCTAACCTCCACAGTTTCTCTGTAGTCTTTGTACGTGTGTGTAATTTGATTGCTTTGTGATGAACTCCTTTATTTCTGAGTATGTGGTAATTTGTTCCTTTACTCTTTTACAAGTTGGAACAGTCTTATTTTTCACTGATACTGACACTTTAACCAGGAACCCACACAGTTTGTCCTTCTGTCACACACCCAGCCACTTATTGATGAGACCTTTTTATAACTATTAATCTCTGTGCTTTTCATGAACACTACCCTTTTTCTAAGATGAAGCTTGTGGATTAACTTTGCCAGATGCTTAGCTCTGTCAGACACTGAGGCACACGTGACGTAGAACAATAAAACCAATTGATGATTTTATTTACAAAGACAGGCAGGCAGGGAATATATGTACAAGGGAAAAGCTGATGCTTGTGGATACGTAGTTTCAAATGGTATATTTCAGCTTTAGGTTACTTCATTTATAATAATTCACTTCAGATGCCACAGTACAAAACATGCTCTCTAAACTCAACCCCTGTGATGTTCTAGACAGCCAGTTTCCATGTGGATTTCTCAGGTACTCTCCACCTCCACAGGAAAATACCTCCACTGTGCCTTGGTTTTCTTTGGACGCCCACTAGTCCAATAAACCCTGCTGGCACACACTAAATCCACTAAACCCGACTCTCTCTCCAGCAGAGTATAACTTCTAGGTGAGAGGAACGTGAATCTCTTGTTTAACCACCAGGAGCTTATTTCCCTTTTTAAAGACTCCTTAGTTTTCACTGTGGTATTGAATCACATTTGGCTTTTCTCAGATTCCCTTAATATTGGATCCTGTAGAGAAATCTCATTTGCTCCTCAGTTTGGTGCCAGAGAGAGCCAGTTTGGTGTAGTGGTTAAGTGCACGGACTCTAATCTGGGAGAACCGGGTTTGATTCCCACTTCTCCACTTGCACCTGCTGGATGACCTTGGGTAAGCCATAGCTCTGTACCAGCTGTTCTCTCAAGGACAGCTTGAGAAAGAGCTCTCTCAGCCCCACCTACCTCACAGGGTGCCTGTTGTGGGGAGGGGAAGGGAAAGGAGTTTGTAAGCTGCTCTGAGACTCCTTCGGGTAGTGAAGGGCGGGGTATAAATCCAATCTCTTTTCTTCTTCTCTTCTCCTCAGACTCAGCAAGGTACAACATAACTTGTCAGTCTTGTGGCACAGTACCCCAGACCAAAAACAACTGACAGTCTCAATGGCCAAACTCCAACTGTCAATAGTTTTTTTTTTTAATTAGACCCCCCCAAATCCTGCATCAGAATTACATCACCACTGCTAGTCATGTGACTGCAGATTTCTTTTCTTGCAAGCTGATCCTCAAGCCTGGAGTCCATCACAGAATGCTTTGCATTTAATCAGGATTTTCCCCCCCCCAATAAAACAAACAATTTCTTTCAATCTTAGTCCCTATTATTTGAGAGTCCTGGAAACTGACTTTGGTATATGTAGGTGAGCGATCCCATCCATTACACCCATTTGGCCAATGCTGTCTCTCTGCTAAATTCCCCCAATTAAAATGAGACAGGCAGTTTGGGTAACGAAAGGGCCTCCTTTCTAACAGGCATGGATGCTAACCACAGTCCTGGGCAAAATGCATGACTTCCCTGAGGTGGGAGCAGGGGCAGGATTGACATTGCACCCTCTTTTCAGGTGTTGGGGGGTTTTGTGTGAGAGGGTCAGTTGCCCCCAAAGGGTGGCTAGCCACTGAGATTGCAGGGCCAAGGCCAGGAAAGCCTGACATGTGGCCCAAAGCAGCAGCCACAATTGTGATCAAGCCTGCAGCAGGGGAAAGGCCATGATTGGTATCAGCTGTGCTCTCTGTTTTAAGGATTAAGTGATCCTATATATAATGTCAACTTTGTGTCACATACTTGAAGCTGAAGGTGGACCTTTTAATAGTAAAGGAGAATGTGGGTGGTGGGTGGTTCACAACCCTCCAGCCTAAGGAACTTGTTTTAGGGTGGTTGAACAGAAAAAGTGAAAGGCATGGATCAGAATTTGTGACTGAATGTTTAGAACATCTTAGATGTGCACCTGGAGATCATAAAGATAGGTAGTAAAGTGGAGAAGCTTGATGCTTTCAGAATCAGCAGTAATACATTTTGATAGAGCAGTGGTTAAGGGAAGAAAGGCAGCTCGTTGCATTCAAGAAATACCGGGTAATAGTGGAGTATGTAGGGTGGGGGTATTTTCTTTCCATTATTTACCATATTGGAAATGTTGGAAGCTTCTCTTTGGATAAATCTACATTAAAATATATGAATTATTGCCTTGGGAGATGGATGAATGATTTAACAACTCAATTTTAAAGGAAAATGTTATTAATATTAACTAATTGTTGGGAAAACAGTGCTCTGTAACAGAGGAATCCATCTTTCTGACAGGCTGACATTGTGTTTTATGTGCGTACCTCTTGCTGAGCATAAAAAAATGGTGATTTTTTCCTTACATGCCCAGAATCATTTGCGTATCACTGTAAGGTCAGAACTCAATCCTGCCTATTCACTTGGCTGTCTTTAAAAGGGCTTGTGCTTTTCCATCTTTACCTTTTATCAGTACTTTTCAAAGGTTTTCTTTTAATCTTATTTTACAGTGTAACCCGATCTCTAGAGACTGCAGGAAGCATACTTGAGGTTAGAACAGCATATTGGCATGATTTTATGGCTGAGCTCAGGAATATAAGCAGATGGTTAAAAATGGAGGACAACATTTTTGTCTTTCTTTGATATGAAAAACCAAGCTGCCAAAAATATTCTGGTTTAAATAAAAACTCTCTGCATCGTTGACCTAACTCATAAATGAAAGAGCAGGTAATTCCAGCTGCCAGGAGGTTTTCTTTCATGAAATTCCTAGCGCTGTTTGTGATTTTTTTAAAAACATCCCATATTTGGCAAATAGTTTAGGATGCCCAGGAATTGGCTGAAAGAAGTTGATAATTAAAAATAATATGTAATTCCTAATCCTGTGCTAGCCTGTAATCTTATGGTTGCCAGAAATATTTATCTGTCCCTGAAAAACTTGTCAAATCCTGATTATTTTGTTCACTCATTATCTATATTGGTGGGGAGCTGCCCTAAGTCTTTAGCTGGTTGGGAAAATTATGTTCTGTAAAAGGTTTATGAAATATGATCGATTTGAAGGCTGTTTAAACCTAATACCTAATAAAACATGAAGTTGATTTTATGAGGATCTTTTATTCCTTGGCCACTATTTCTTTCTTTTTTTCTAGTGCAAAACTGAAGTTCCGAATGGTACTGTTTTTCTCCACCACTCAAGCAAAATACAGTTTAGGAGAAGCTGCCCTGTAATATGATAGAAACATTTTTAATACCTAAGACAAAGTAAAGCCGAGAGTTGTGTTCTTTATTAGTCTCGTTTAGGAAGCTCCAGAAGTTGTACTGTTTAATATTTTGTTTCTTGTGTAGACCTACTTCAGAAATCAATAATTTATCTCCTTACTACGGCTTTGAATTATAATTGAATTTTTCATATGAAATCACCTTATAACCATATTCGTGGTAGCCACTTATATTAATTTATTCTCTGTGTATGCACAGTCTGGCAAACTCATACACCATCATTTCGGCTTAAAAACTGACAGCTTTAGGTCACTTCTTTCAATTCTTAATTAGAAATAGCTAAAGGTAGTCTATTGATGTGCCTAGATTGAAATGCTGGGTGAAGTGCCCATTCCACACCCTGAATGGGTCTAGGAAAGGTTTTTCTACCACCCTCCTCAAAGGAATGAGGAGCAAGGCATGCTGGGATTTGCATGCTGCACATGTTCCAGTAATCAGTGGCAACTTGACAGCCTGCCTGTTAAGGCTCACACCACCTTGAGGAAGCCATGCTTCCAGACCAAAATATAGTGTAGGGGAACAGTTGAACAATAACACACTAGTCTAGCTATTCACAGGTTGCTACATCCAGCTGCAGATCCTATGGTTTTGTTCACTGTCACTTCCCCTGCTCATAATCTACCTGTGAGATGACTATAGAATATTTATTTATTTGTTTTTTAAATTGAATTTTTAAAATTATTTTCTCTTTAAAAGGGTGGGATACAGAAGGAAAAATGGGGTAGGGGGAAATATAGATGCATCAGGTTTGTGAAATATTATGAATTGTTACGTACAGCAAGTAAAATCAGATGTATTACCAAAGGTAATATTTCAAATATAAAAGCAAACAATAAAACTTCAATATTACAGAATTTGGGATAGATTCTCTCTTTAAAGAATAAACAAGAATTTTCCTAAGGTTAGTGATAATTGATTAATAATAGAGGATATTACATCTTTAACAATTGAATAAACTTCTATACTAAAATTAAATCCTTGTAAAACTTTAGTATTGTTGTCATTGTTTATCTAAATCTATATTTTATTCTTACTAATTATTTAATTACTAGTGGAATACACAATGAAGTATTGAAACTATAATCAGTATCTCCATCACTTTTAATATGATATTCAGGTAATTCCAGAACTTTTTTTAAAAAGTTAGTTATTCCCATAATATGAGTAACAAGCTTACCATTTCTGCTGAAATTCTTTCAGTGGTCTTTTATTTATATAATTGGTTAGTTTTGCCAATGTTGCATACTCAGTTAGTTTTTGTTTCCAGATCTTTATTGTAGGACAGTCTTCTGTCTTCCATTTCATTGTAAATATTACTCTGGCAGCTGTTAACATATATTTAAGTAGGTCTTGTGAGGTTCTGTCTATGTCGTCTGGTAAGTAACATAATCTCTGGTTTCATTAAAAATTTGGTTTTTAAAATATTTTGAATTTCTTCATGTATATTTTTCCAGTATCTTTTTGTTTTGATGCATGTCCACCACATATGACAAAAGGTGCCATCTTCTTTTTTACATTCCCAGCAATCCTTTTTAATCCTTATCCATCTTTACAATATCTATTGGAGTGATGTACCATCGGTAAAACATCTTGTACCAGTTTTCTCTTAATGCTTGGCTAGCAGTAAATTTAATACCTTTAGTCTATAGATTTCCCCAACATTGAAACTGTATTTCCTCACCAAAATTTTGCATCCATTTAATCATGCAGGATCTTTAGACTGTGAGACAATCTTTTCAAAATCAGTCAGTTAATTAATAGCTCCTCTCTTAATGCGAATATCATTTTTTAATCTAGAAGCAATTTGAAAGTATATCCACCAATGATGCAATTCTTTCCTTCTTCTTTAATCTCTTGCCACCGCACAAGTTTATCATATTGCCATAAGTTATAAAATCATTTTTTCCTTGTGTAATTGCCATAATAAGCATCTATTGGTGACATTATTAGTATAATTTTAGGGCTGATTCTCTTTTGTAGCATTTCCCAAATTTTAAATAAGCTGTCTCTGATTATATGGCTTTTATTTTGGGTTTTGTTTTTTGATACAGATTTTTTAATCCATAGATAGCTATGTAGTCCATCATCAAGATTTGAAGATTCTAATTTTATCAATCTTCCATTGGGACATCTGATCCAATCTGATATCCAAACTAGCTTGGTAATATAATTTAATGTTTAATGCCAGATCACCTCTTTTCTTCTCGTTTTGCAGTACTTTAAATCTTATTCCTGGCTTCTTATCTTTCCATACAGACTTATTTATTTGTCTTTTCCAGTCATTCAAAGTTTTTCAGGAATTAGCATTGGAATCCTCGGTAACAAAAAGTTTAATTTTGGTAGCACATTCACTTTTACAGCAGAAATTCTTCCTAGCCAAGATAGCTGTAATTTGGACCATCTTTCAAAATCTTTTTGTATTTTTAAGGTATTGTTCCAATTTTAGTATATGTCCTGGACCAGATTGTCATGTCATTGTCCTTTAATATTGTACCATTCTATTTGTTTGTTTTATTTTACTTATAGTCTGCCTTTCTCACTGAGACTCAAGGGGGGATTACATGGTTTAAATTATGCAATCCACAATATGAAACATCGAATAAGCAATGTAATAGAACTAAAATTACAAAAATCCAAAACAAAGCATAGAATATTAGACATGATAAGTAAAACAATGCTGAGAGGAGAATAATACATACAGCAAATAGATAATGTATACTGTGTACACTCTATAGTACATAATGTCATTTCTTTTATAAAAGTGTCTTCCAGAACCATTCTGTTACAATGTAGAATCATAGAGTTGGAAGGGATCTCCAGGGTCATCTAGTCCAACCCCCTGCACAATGCAGAAAATTCACAAGTACTCCCCCACACACACAGTGACCCCTGCTCCATGCCCAGAAGATGGCAAGTCCCCCCCCCAAAAAAAACTCCAGGATCACTGGTCAAACTGCCCTGGAGAAAAATTGCTGCCTGACCCCATAATGGCAATCAGCATTTCTCTGGATGTGTAAGAAAGGGCCACAAGAACTAAGCACTTCCTGCCCTCCTTCTCATGATTTGCTTAAGTTCATAGAATCAGCATTGGTGTCAGATGGCCATCCAGCCCAAGGGTGTCAAATATGTGGTCCATGAGCCGGATCAGGCCCTTGGAAGGGCCCAATCCAACCCTCAAGGCCCTGGCTATTTCCTGCTTTCTTTTCTAGTTCTGCTGCTGCTGCCACATCACAGCTTGCTTTACCAGTCTCTCTCAGTTGCACAGGAGACATAGATAGGCAAGCCTCTCCTGTGCAGTTGAGAGTCTGGTAAAGTACTAGCTGAGGGTCTTCTCCCTCCTCCTCCCAGGGGGTAGGAGGGACCAGCCAGAGCTCACTTCCTGGCCAGGATGGCAGGAGCCAAAGGGAAGCCTTTCTTTCCTTCCACTGGCTGAGGCTCCTCCCTGAAGGAGGGAGGAAATGAGGGAGAGCTTGCTTTGCTGGGCTGCCTCAGTCACATGGGAGAAATACCAAGCAGCTTTAAGACCAACAAAGTTTTGTTCAAGGTATGGGCTTTTGCATGTCTTGCTGCTGTGTGTGTTTTGTTGGGCTCTTTATGCCAGGGCTCTTCTGGGTGCAATTGGGTTCCCTCCCCCTTTTCACTGTATTCATGCCCTCATGATCCAGTCTTTCTCAGTTAGAAAGCAATATGAACTTGGAGTTGTTTCCAAGTTGTCTTCAAGGGCAGATCCATGTAGAGTGCATCACAGCAAACTAGTTTGGATGCTAATATGGCATGATCCAGGTAACCAGGTCAATCAAGTCAAAGTGGAGCCATCTACCAAGTGGGAAGATTTGGGGGGGGGGGCATCTGGATTAACTTGCTCCTTCATCAGTAATGCCAGATCCAGTATGATACCTAGGCTCTTAGCCTAGTCAGGGAGTGTCAGCTGATCCCCATCAACCAGATATACAAACAGGCTCATAGGTATGTACAACAGGATTAGCACCCATCCAGTTTTTGGAGAGTCTGGTTGGTCTGAAGGGATTTTGACCAGTTGCCAAGTGTTGCTTTTGCTGTTTCTTAAGGCTGACATTTTTTCTAGGGCCAGGCTGGTTTATTTTATGCCTTGTTTTCCGTATGAGTTTTTTGTGCATGCACAGTTGTGTATGAAAAGATACGAAGAGAAGAGGAGATTGGATTTATACCCCACTTTCACTACCCAAAGGAGTCTCAGAGTGGTTTACAATCTCCTTTTCCTTCCCCTCCCCACAACAGACACTCTGTGTGGTAGGTGGGGCTGAGAGAGCTCTTTCAAGAACTGCTCTTGAGAGAACAGCTCTGAAAGAATTTATGACTAACCTGAGGTCACACCAGCAGCTGCATGTGGAGGAGTGGGGAATCAAACCCCCTTCTCCCAGATTAGAGTCCACACTCCTAACCAATACACAAAACTGGCTCTCAAACTGGCATGCATGCACAAAAGTTATTAGGAAACACTGCATATATTCAGGACACTTTTGGCCAAACTGGACATGTAGATTTTGGAAGAACTGGGTCCAGGTTCCCCACAGTAACACCTGCAGGGAATCACTGTTAAAAATAAAAGAGATGCTATTTGGGCTCATGTGGCCCCCACAAAAGAGGAAGGAGTCCTGCCTACCCCCCTTCCACCATTTTCCTACACTGAAACAGTGCTGGGGAAGGAAGTTATTTACCTGTTTTTCTTGCTCCATGTGAACAAACTACTCCACAGTGCTGTTTGGCTGTGGAGAACCCAAGCTGGTCCGGGAAACATGCATGTCTAGTGTGGCCCTCTGTGGGGAACAGCCAGGGCTCATTTCGTAGCAGGAGCTCCTTTGCATTAGGCCACACACCTCTGATGTAGCCAGTCCTCCAAGAGCTTACAGTATCCCTTGTAAGAAGAGCTCTGTAAGTTCTTGGAGGATTGGCTATATTAGGGGTGGGTAGCCTAATATGCAAAGGCGCTCCTGGTATAAAATAAGGCCTGGGTACAGCAATGGAAAAGATGGTGTGGGAAAATAAAAGAACAAGTTCTACCCTTTTTTCACAAGCAAATCAGTCAGATTGTTGGGGCAGTGTATGAAGCATGCAAATGTAAAACCATCTTTGTGTCTCTTCCAGGATAAGAAAAATAGGCAAGTGATTGAAAATATATATATTTTTTACTCTCATTTGTTTAAAATTGCAAGAGGCCAGTTTCAGAAGAGATTTTGTGTTCAGATGAAGGGAACTTGCTGGGGCAAGTTATCTTTTCTCTTTCAAAGTAAGAGCTTACTTTAAAATGAGTGTTTTGCTGTTGACAGTTTCCTTCCATTGTAATATAAATTACTGCTTGCTGATAGCAGAAGGCCCAGACGACTTCTAGCAACACTAACGTGACTTGAGAAATAAATGCACCCCTCACTATAGTTTGTTGAGACCCTATTGACTGGAATTGACAAAAGAAAAGAAATATGTGTCGAAACCTAGAAAAAAAGGATCATCCCCCAGAAATCATCAAAGAATGACCTATTTGGGCTGATGCCATGTTCTCAATTTGTCACTCCATAGTCTCTCAGCTTTCCCATTGGCCACAGACAGGGTTTTTTGAACAATATGACCGCTTGGATTTCTTGTACTATGCTATCTGTGATTCTTTAAATTGTTTGATTTGGGGCGTAAACATTGCTCATGTTAAGACTGAATCTGAGGTAATGACCAGTACAGTCTACAAAATACTCATTTGTGGGCTGACTGATATCTTATAGAAGTAGTGGTTGTCCTTCTGGATGTGGCAGGATTGGTTCTGATTTCTACAAATGAAGTGTTTACTTAGTCAAATGAAGACAAGCCTGTCTCTTGCACTGTGAATTACTTGCAGTATGTAGGCATATACCTATTAATTTTCAAAACTTCTTCAAAAAGTCATTTAGTGATGAGTATTTTCTAGCAGATACTTGAATGGAGGAAAACAGTTGAAATAATCTAGAAACTCTCCAGTTTTGATCCAAAATTTACTTTGTAAAATCTGAGTCTCTATGTTCTTCTGTGTGTCTGTGCAATCACAGCAGCATTTCATCTCTGAGACTCATATTCTCTTGTATTCTCATATAACAGAAAGAAGCTACATGGGTGAAATGAAACTCTGTAGGAAACAAGAGGTTATCCATATCTGATACAAAACTGAAATCAAGAGATTGAAAATAATCCAAGAAAGTAGCCAGCTCTGTTAGACAGACAGATAACTCTTTCATTAAAAAAAGGTTAAGCTTCATACCTATTGACCAATGTTTCGAATATCAGAAGCTCATCTCAGTGTCTGATTGTGAAGAAGAGAGAAGAAGAGATTAGATTTATACCCCACCCTTCACTGCCCAAAGGAGTCTCAGAGCAGTTTACAATCCCTTTCCCTTCTCCTCCCCACAACAGACACCCTGTGATGTAGGTGGGGCTGAGAGAGCTCTCCTGAGAACTGCCCTTGAGAGAACAGCTCTGAAAGAACTTATGACTGACCCAAGGTCACGCCTGCAGCTGCATAGGGAGGAGTTGGGAATCAAACTCAGTTTTCCCAGATTAGGGTCCACGCTCCTAACCACTGCACCAAACTAGCTTGTGAGTGTTGAATAAGTTAAATTCATGTGCTAAACAGGTTTGCTGAAACCTGTATGGCATCCATAATTACAGCCCCTGTCCGTACTGACATTTTCTTGGAGAGGGCCAACCTTTCTTATTTGTATCCAGACTTTGCATTTTAACTGTGAACTGAACTGTACATCATGTGGGAGGTACATGATTGGATCTCTCCAGACATTTTTTAGGATTTTAAAAAAAGTAGCCGGGGGAGCAGGGGGAAGTATTTGAAATGATTTTAGCTGCCATTAACAATATTGGGAGGGGGGAGCTTTACTATATATTATATAAAGGCACACCCTGTGTAGGCTCTCTTTAAATACTGACTCTTTTTCTTTCTTTCTTTTTGAAAGATACCCTGAGAGTTATTTGGAAATGAAAGTGTTATAAAACTTTTAAAATGTTCTTTTAATCATGTGGGTGAGGATTAGATACCAAGGCTTAGATCAACAAGCAGAAACACAAATGGACTTAATACATGCAATTCCCTTTGCAGCTTTGCTCAAGATGTTGTGTTGTACCTAGCAATTTCTTCTCTGTACATGATAGTGCCCAGAAACTGGTTACACAATCCTGAGAAAGTGGAAACACAAGTGAGGAAACAATAAGTTTGACACAGCGGAAGTAGCTATCTCAGTCTTCTTTTATGTTTCTGCTTGTGCAAGAGCTGTAGTGCAAGCAGAAATTTTACTTCTGATCCAACCCCATATGTAGTAATGTGTATGTTTTAGGGTAATTTCATATTATACCATTATGACAGGAAATTCTTCCATGAATGAAAAAAAGAAATAAAGCAATGTAATAATGTTACATTTTGCTGGGTATATATACACTTGGTACAATCACATATTTCTCACAGGACTGATACAAATTTTCTGGAGAGATGGTATGTACATTTTCTAAATAAATAAATGAATAATACAGTAGTCCTCAACATGATGCCAATGGATGGAGGAAATGACTAGTATAGAGGGTGGATTCTATGGCATTGTACCTGTCTGAGGACCCACTCCTCCTCAAACCCCACCCTCTTCTGGCTCCAGCCCTCAAATATCCAGGAATTTCTCAACCTAGAGTTGGCAACCCTATCTCCTTCCCAGCCAACTATCAACCTACCTTTATCTGCCCCTCTGACTTCAGTTTTCCATCTCCGTCCCCACCTGCAGCTTCTGCCTAGGAAAACTACAGTCTTTCTCCACAGTGTGGACCCAAGCAGGAGGGAAACGACCTCAGCAGGGTATAATGACATAGAGTCCACCCTGCAAAGCAGCGTTTTCTCCAGGGGAGCTGATCTCTGCCATCTGGAGAACAGTTTTAATTCTGAATGATCTCCAGCCCTCATCTGGAGATTTGCAGCAATGGTTTTCCAGAAGGAAAAGTACAGTCTTTCTACCCAGTGGAGACCAAAGCAGCTTACATCATTCTCTCTCCCTTTTGATCTGCAAAACAGCCATGTGAGGGAGGCTAGGCTGAAAGTCTGTGACTGGTCTGAAATCACCCACTCAGCTTCCACAGCAGGAACCTGGGTCTGGCAGACCCTGCTCTAAGCGCTAACTGCTACACCTAGGGTAGCCAATCTCCAGGTGTAGCCTGAGGATCACCGGGTATCACAACTGAACTCCAGACAACAGATCTCTCTCCCACTGGAGAAAATTGCTTTGGAGGGTGGACTCTATGGCATTCTATTCAGCTGAGGCCTCTCCCCTCCCCAAACTCTGGCTTCCATAGATTCTACCACAAAATATCCAGGAAATTCCCAACCTGGAGCTGACAACCCTAGTCATGACTGGCCCCAATGAGTTCCCCACAAAGGCCTGTAAAGGGCCTCCTGCCTTTGCCTTTTTACTGACAGAACCAAGCTTGGTTGCCTAGCAACAGCCACTGAGGGAAAAGTTAGTTCCACAGGAGCCAAGCAGGAGAAGTGTTTTTGTTGGGAGAGACAGCTGTTTGGCAATTTATTCTGTGAGGGAAGAGTGTCCAGGCTGGCAGCGGACAGAGGAGAGGAATGGAGTGGACCCAGCCCCCAGCCAGTGGCACGTGAGTGCTCTTTTGTGGCGATTGATGGGCTATTGGCTGATGGAGCGCACAATGGGAGAGCTGGAAATGGCCAATACATAGGGCACTATATATAGGATACCCACCTTCTTTCCTCTGCATTACTGGAACAACAGTTGCTTTAGAAGAGGCCAGGAAGCCTCTTTGGATCTGCAAGGAACACTACTACACAAACAGTTTCCACCATTATATGAGGAAACTGCCCCATGGCAGCCATTTTCTGATGGTATCTAGTACTGGTTCTCAAAAGTCTAGAACTTCCTATGGGCTCAACAAAGTTGTGGGACCACTACTGTAGCACCTAGGAAGGGGGGGAAGCTGCTCAGATTACCACAGGCGTTGTTGCTGAATGAGAATGAAGTTACTTCTCCAGTTATGGGGAGCAATACAGAACAAACTGAAGCTAGAGGGTGAAAGGGGGCAGATCACATATTTTGGGGTCAAAACTGCAAGTAAAGGCAATGCAGTAGAAGCACTGTATTTTCTTTTGCCAGGTGATGTGTCTCATTTAGTGCTGTAAGAATCACCATGGGTTGGATCCAGCAGAGTGTTTAATAGGTGCAAGAAAGTCTACCCAAAATGCCCTTGAAATCTTGCTTTTGGGAAGAGGTGACTTCAAGAACAGGATTCAAGCTTTTTCATTTGTGGTCTGTTGTCAGAACTTCTTTAGTATGCAGCAATGTGTTGCTGGATCCATTCTTATATATTTCAGTTGTTTCTTACTTTGACATGTTTGAGAACGACACATATCAGAGCATAGAGCTTCCTTACTCTACCACATCTGGGGAAATGTAAAGTCTTAGAAAAGGTTTGGGGAGTGGGGAAAAGACATTACAGCACCTGATGCTGACTATAGGCCACCATTTGGCTTATCTAAGGTTTCAAAGTATCTAAGATTTCATTTTTAATGATGTTTTCTGAAGGGGAAAAAAAAGAAAGTTTGCTTCAATCAAATTCAATCAGATACTTCAATCAAAATCTAACATTCAATCATGCATTCAAATCTCAATTCCTAAAGGAGAGTATTAATCAAAATTTTATATCCAGAACTGCTTCATTTTAAAATGTTCATCATCTCCTTCCAATATTGAAATGCAGTTTTCTTTTAAACTTTAGATTCCTAAGGTTAATCAACAAACTGAAATACAACACAGAAAACGGGGCATTTAATTTTGCTAGAACGGCTGTTTCGTTTTCATTGCACTTATCTGTGACTTTTAAATGCTTAAAGGCACTAGTATTTACATATGTCAGTCGATATTTGCTTCCTCGCAAAAGGATGTGGAATTCACTCACTGTCAATTCTCGCCTGGTTTACAAACTTCAGACTGAACTAGGACATCTGCCATTTGAAACAGCATTCTCCCCCCTACACAGTAAACTTCAGGTACTTATGCTGTTGTTGATTTTTGAGAGGGGGGGCAGATGACATTATTTGACACTTTAAAGAGGGATTTGTGTTCCAGTGTTCTGTTTTAATTTGAGATATACTTGTAGCTCATTCACTGAACAAATCTAATCTTGCTCAGGAAAGAAATGCCAAGCAATTGGGTCCTGAGCATGCAAGAGCTGGAGGTGAATTTCCTGTGATTAACATGCAGAGGTACCATTTAGGGTAGGCAAAGGGCACACTCTCCATCCTGTTGGGCTGTATTTCAGACCACATATGTTTTTATTTTCCTTAAGAGTACTTACAGTTTTTTGCCAGTTCATTTGTTCTACATTGAGTAGTGATTGCTACAATTAAATGAGCCTTTGCTTACTGAGTCACAGAGTAACCTCTGAAGAACATTGCATGTGCCATCTTATGTAACAAATACGCCATCTTGGGCACTAGTATTCCATCTTATTTATTTATTTTATTATATTTATACCCTGCCCTCCCCACGAACAGGCTCAGGGCAGCTTACAAAGGAATAATTAGTGAAATACTGATAGCACTTTATTATTGTAACCAAACTGTTTTAGATGATTTTATTGTTTTAATTGTTACTTATGTATTATGTACACAGTATGAATGAATGTAAGCTGCCCTAAGCCTGCTTTGCAAGGAGAGCGGCCTAGAAATTGAATTAATTAATTCAATAAATAAATAAATACATACATACATAAATATTAAGACAAAATGGCTTTCTGACATATTGATTATATTGCTATGCTTATTGTGATTTCTTTTTTGGTGCAAATCATCTTACAGTTCTATTCTGCCGTTTAGTGTGTTCAAGACTGAGCCTCATAAACTTGCTACGAATATCCTCCTTGACCCACTGTAATCTGAAATGGTGCCCTTGTTTGTCATCACTGACCTGCCTCTATCTCTCCATGGAGAATGTAGGACACACACAAATCTCTAAAATGAGTGCTGTTTACGAAAACAAACCTTGATTTACAGTGGTACTTACTCTGTAGATTATGGAAAACCACATTTGGAATTCTCATGAACAGAAAGAGCCACATAACTACTGTATGACCTGAGCATCACCCGAAATACACAGAGACAATAATATATAACTATAATACAGCATGAGGGGTGGTCTCTCCCCACTACTGTTGAACCTTAGCCAGCCCTTGTGGATCTGGAGTGAGAAGGGCTTACAAGTAAGGGTTATGACACAAAACAGTGTGCTGGTCTTCTTGTCCCATAGAACTCTGTTAGGCTGGGTGTAAAATAATAAATGGTTCTCCGTGTTAAGAGCTCCCTTCAAGCATGACTGTAGTTCTCCAAAAGGAAGGGTAGTTAGAACCTGTCTCTGTGTTAAGTTTTCTGCGTACAAGGATTTTTGGTTTTCGAGCTAGCAGCCAATAGTAATATGCCTCATTCCACCACCATGTTGACCCAGTCTCATACACAGCACCCCTGCATCTCCACCACTGCCCTTTAATTGTCATGGGCAAATTTTGTTGCATTTTTTTGGATTGCCCATTTTCTTGGAACATGGAAGGGATCATGTTGGTGAAGGGAGCCATTGAGTATCGTTGATTTTAAAGGTTGGTGGTAGATTAGTATCAGTATCTGAAATGGATCCCCTCATCTATTTTTGATTTGTTTATGGTATAACTTTTCCTCCTCTTGAATAATGTACTCCAAGAACATTGTTTTGGAATGAAAACCACATGGGTTAAAAATGAAAAATGTTTTTAAAAATTAGATTCAAGGAAGCCATGGGTTACAAATTTACCTTGATTGTCACTTTCCATGATAATTTCCTAATGGAGGGGGGCATAACAATGAACTGAGTTCCTCAACATCGAAGATAGAGGTTTCTGAAAGTGAAGGCACTAGGTTGACTTTAAAACTCAAAAATCGAGCAGTAATTTTCTGGTGTTTTCCCATGTCTAGAACTGCACATTAAGCTTCTTGTGAACGTACGCCCGTATGATGTCTGTTAGTTTTAGCAGAGTAAAAAATGCTCACAGCCTTTGAAGTTCAGTGTGCTCCTCCTTCATTTGGCATGTTATGAAGCTTGAAATGAAGGACACAATGGTGTAAACTTGACCATAATCTATAAAAGTACTATTATATGTCAGTGATTTGGGATTAATGTTGCAGTTGTATACAGGGGTCATTTAGTAGAAAAAGAGGTGCAGGAGCTCATTAGCATAACTCATTTGCATATGCCACACCCCCTAACATACTGGAAGTGTGTCAGAAGGCAACACCCACCCCTCAGGCTCCACTCCACAGGTGAGTGAAACTGACCTGCTCTTCCTCCATTCCCTTCCCCATCCAATACTTTGTGCAATAAAAATAAGCGTAAAGAACACACCCTCATTCTCTTCCTGCTCCCTTGAAACCACCAGGTTTCAAGTAGACTTGAGATACCCAGGACATGTGCACCAACCATCCCTTTCCCTTCCCCTCCCCACAACAAGACACCCTGTGAGGTAGGTGGGACTGAGAGAGGTCTTTTGAGAACTGCTCATGAGAGAACAGCTCTGAGAGAACTTGTGACTGGCCCAAGGTCACACCAGCAGCTGCATGTGGAGGAGTGGGGAATCAAACCCGGTTCTCCCAGATCAGAGTCCAACTCCTGACCACTACACCAAACTGATAAGGTGGAAGCTGCTGAAGGGTTGGTGAAATTTCTCCAGTACTTATGTGCCATGTGCCCAGATAAAAAATGGTATACTTAGAAAATTTATATGCCACCTTGAGCAAGTCTCTGGAAAAGCAGCACACAGTCATAAAAGGAACAATGATAAAATTATCAATATTAAAACAAAACATTAAAAACAATAAAGACCCTAGCAGGGCTTTCCCCGGGGCGCTGCACCTCTGCACTGCTTGGGGAAGCCGAGGAGGGGGCGGGGCTTGGTCATGTGCCCGCCCCCTGGGCTCCTCACTCCCGGAGCTGTGCTCCTGTGCGCTCCTGCTCCAACGGACCCCTGGTTGTATAATTCTGCAGGAGTAATTTGATCAGATACTTTTTTGGGGGGTGGGGGTCAGGGGTTTAACTTGTAAGAACTAGTACAACAAATTGCTAGTATTAAGGGTGGGATAATTAGCTGGCTATGATCTTAGAAAAGAGCATGACTTAATAGAGGTAAATGAACTCCAGATCATTGATTCCAGTATGTTTCAGCACAGTCTGTGTCGTATTGGGGCCAGTGAGATTTTCTTAACAAACAAGAAGGGTTTTTAAAGGATAGAATGGGGGAAAAAGTAGGCAAATGCTAATCAAGACACCTGAATGCTAACGTGATGGAGTGTCACTAATTATATAAAACTACTGAAGATGGGTTATATCATCATCATCATCATCATCAAAGTAGTGTTGTTAATATAAATGGTGCTCTTTGGAGTACAAGAAGACAGCCCTTGTCCAGAAGAGCTTACAAACTAAATTTTAACATAAGAAAGACAATGAAGAGAGGCAGGGAGGTGGAGCTGAAGAGAAACTATGCAGAGTGGAACCTCAGCATTAAAGCACAACATGATTAATGGTTGCTTTTACTTTCTAGCATTTGTTATCCCCCCTCCCTTTTTCAGGATATTCAGCGAGAAGGTTCATTCTGTGAACAGCTGGATTTATTTTATTTTAGCTATATATTTAAAGAGATTTATATCCAGACTTTCTGTCATACAAATGGCACACAAGGCAGCTATATCTTGTTACAATGAGGTGTCATGCCTCTAGGGTTGCAACAATTTGCTGTAGAAAATGTGACATTAAAAAGAGGGGTTTTACTGATGATTCTGAACAAAAGTTAGTGAGGGAGAAGAAGGCCGCTTTGCCGTTCTGCTGGAGAAGGTTTTAGAATGTCATCGATTTATTCCTTGTGTGTTGCAGCGAGAAGTTTTGCAGATGAAGGCTTTTCAAAGAATAGGGAGGAAGTGATAAGTAAAGCTTATGTTGCATTTTGCCTCACAACTACCTGCAAATCCTTCCCTGAAGGGGGCAACTTTTCTGTCAGCCAATAAAATTATTCTTGAATACGAGAGACTTTTCCTATCATCATAGCCTCCACAGTTACATTTATCTAACAATAAATATAGGAGAAAAAAAGTGAGACTTGTGAGAAACTTTGAATTGGAGCAATACATACCAGAATGAGGGTGTCTTTCCATTTTTTCCATTCCATCAGATCAGGTAGCCTGGCAGTTCAAAGTGAATATATATCAGGTTTGAGTCTTCCAGGTTCTGCTGGCAAGTTACCAACTTTGGCATGGGAAATTCCTGGGGATTTGGTAGTCTGGGGAGGACGGAGTTTGGGGCGGAGAATAAACTGAGTGGGATGTGATGTCATTTTGGGATTTTGGTTTTTTCTACACTCTATGGTATATCATAGAGTCTGCCTTCCAAAGCTGCTGTTTCCTCTAGGGAAACTGCTCTCTTTAGTCTGGAAATCAGTTGTTTTCCAGGAGAACTCCAGGCCCTACCTTGAGGTTAGTAAACTTGTCCACCACACTACACAGCACTAAATTATCAGGGCCTCATGCAGTATCCTTACAGTAAGTGGAGCTGTGTGTGTCAATCCCCCACCACTTGCCAGAGATAAAAGAGGATTATAGAAAGGTCCCATGCCATGAAGGAGTTCAAAGGCAGAGACTGATACCCTGATCTATGTCACACATAGGCAAAGTAGTCATGAAAAATGCTGGGAACCATGAAAAATATACTTTACTGGGCTGTAAGTAGCCCCATAGCTAGATGATTTTCAGTGGAGGGCACTGAGTGGAGGGGAGGGGGCACTGGATGGAGGAGGGGCAGGGGAGAAAAAAGAATGGAGGCACGTGACAGTGAGGGGAGCAAGCGCTCCTTCCCTTTCCTCCCAGCTGGATAGCCACTTGTGCCCAGCCTGGCCTCCCTCCCTCCTGACATGGCAGGGTGTGCGTGCTGAGCTGTGTTGGAAGGAAGCAGCCGCTAGGCTCCCAGAAGTGAAGTTTACTATCAGCGAAGTTTACTCCTGCCCCCCTCGAGGCACCCACCTGCTAGGAGTGAGCAGGTGGTTCTCAGATCAGCCAGGGGATGCTTCAGGCAGGCTCCTTCATGCCCTTTCCTCTGCTTCCTGCTTTGCCCAGGGCAGCCACTTGCCTTGACTGACCCTGCTGCACTTTTCTGAAGCCTGCCACTCCCTCGGCCTTCCTCGCACAGGTGATCTAGCTGGCGGGGGCTGGGCCATGCCAGGAATGGGCAGGTGACAGAACTGGCTCTCCCTTTGATGGCAGGCAGGTGGGCAGGATGCTCAAAGGCTTTCTCTCACATTGGAGGCCTCATGGAGCTGCAGAACCAGCCCCAGGGCTCCCTCTGCCTCCCGGGGGAGGGGGACCAGGAGGGGAGGGGGCATGGCCCATTCGTGAGCTATGGGAAGTGTGGCAGCAGCAACAGCACAAGTGGTGATGGAGTGTCCCCGGCTTCTCCCTGCCACCCCTCTGTCTACAAGTCAATGAGTGGTTCAAGGTTCTTTGGATTGGGGGTGCTGGGAATTTGGGAGGAGGCATTGCCCTGTGTGCCGCACGCTAGTTAGAGCCCTGGATGTAAGCATCCTGAATGTTTCCATGCATAATGTTTGTCATAGATGAACAGTAACAGCACTTTGATCCATTGGATACTGTACAACTTAATGTAATTTATTATCTAGTCTTGAGATTTTATGTATCATGCGGTAAGACTGTGTAGTATGAGATGAAACATTTTAACTCAGAATTTAGAGGGATAAGCAGCCCAATATTTGTGTATTTAAAGCATTAGGGTTAAGCAGACCTCAGTGCACTTATAAGGGTGGAACTCTGCCTAAGATTGCACTGTTAGGATACTTGAGTCAGCATTAAAGTCAAGAATATACTTAAATAATGTTGCTGGATCGCTGATACAAATAATAAATACATCTAATTCTCAACATTGCCCCATATAAAACCTGTGGATCAGGGCCACATTGACAAAAAAACACATTTTCCTGCAAACTTGGGGGGGGGGGTGGAGGAAAATATAAAAGTTTAAGAAACTGGGGGGTGATATATCCCCCCCAAATAGAAACAGTGTATGTGAAAGCTCAGACATTTGCCATGATTTTTTTGGGGGGGGGGGATCCAGACAAATGTCTATGTTGAGGTGCTGGCTCAGGCCTCATCACCTTACTGCTACATGCCAGTGGGTGGGGAGAAAGATTAGGAGCTTCCACCACTGTAGGTAAGTGGTGGAGGAATGGGAGCTACACAGGCAGCCAGATGGGCAGGCAACCTCTTCTCCCTCTCCGGTATTGAGGTGGTGGCTCTATGAGTGGGAGAGGACAACCAGGAGCGACCATCCCTCCTCTTCCCTTTGAGCCAGATGGGTGGATGGGGAAGAGGTGTGGCATCTACTACAAAAGTTGGCATATTCTCTTAACTAGCGCTCTCAACTAGAGGGCCCGCCTAGTGAGTGGGGTGGCACTCCTGCCAGTAAATATATAACTGATAAACAGCAGTAATAAAGACTATTGGAAAACAAGCACTGCACTCAAACGCAAACAAAACACTTATGTGAATATAACTACTGATATATTATAACATATCATATCATTATCACTCTTATTTTACAAGAAGCAATGAAACTTGTTAACAGAAGCTAATAAAGCCAAAAGTATAAATAACATAGCTGAATCCAGCTCAATTCCAATCCAACGAAGACTCCGGATTGTATCTTCGTTTCGATTAATCTTTGTCAGAAGACTTGAAAATAGAAAGCACATTAATAAACAATTACACACTTACAAAAATATGAAACAAAAATTACAAAAATTATATGAACTTACAGGCATACCTTATATTAGATTCATAGAATACTACATGTAAATTTCACCAGTTTCACTAAGGTGAAGAAACTCCATGAGCATAAATATTACATATTCACTGAGCAGAAATTGCTTCATCCTATCATTTTAAGAGAACAAAATACCAAAAAACAGTGAATCAGAAAACACATAATACATTGCAAAATTTGCCATATTCTGCCCAGAAGCTGGATGAAAACTGCTTACCATTGACAATACAAAATGAGTAAGGACGGGCTACTGTTCCTATCATGGAACTACTCTCATATGGTCAGTATGCCTTAAGGAAAGCCTAAAAGGAGTGGTCAATATAGCAGCTAACTGAGCCTGACAATTATTGGAGGGGGACAACCCTAAAAGGCAAAGTTGTAAATATATTTCCTAATGTCTTTATAAAAAGCAGCTTAAGTCAAGAGACTGATTTAGCCCATGTGGCTGGAGAGTGTTTAAACGAAAAATCCAAAAGGCCTCCCTTTGTAAAAGCCTTTTACGGCTGTCCATAGCAATATAGGAGCGGCATTTATGTCTTCCCAGATTCATACAATTATTAAACAACATTGGCACCTTATAGAACATATTCCTGGATGCCAACTTCCACCCTTTATTGGCTTTAGAAGAACTAGGTCAATTCGTGACTCTTTAGTTCACACAGATGCCTTATCAAGGGAGACTCCAAGCACTTCAGTCCCTAATGGTCACTTCCCTTGTGGAAGATGTGTTGTTTGCCCATTGGTTTGGAAAACTAAGAGGATTACAATACCCAACAATAACTTTGTATATGATCTGAACTTTGTTTCAACATGTTCAACACGACGTGTAGTGTATTTATTAAGATGTTCTTGTGGTCTTTTGTATGTCGGGAATACTTCTAGAAGTGTTCGCACTCGCATTATTGAACATAGGTGTTGCATCAGAAATGCATGCTTAGAATCACCTTTGGTACAACACTTTCTGAGTCAGCAACATGATCCTAATGATTTTAGGTTTGTCATCCTAGAAGTCCTTAAATGCCACTCCTATATTGCTATGGACATCCGCAAAAGGCTTTTACAAAGGGAGGCCTTTTGGATTTTTCGTTTAAACACTCTCCAGCCACATGGGCTAAATCAGTCTCTTGACTTAAGCTGCTTTTTATAAAGACATTAGGAAATATATTTACAACTTTGCCTTTTAGGGTTGTCCCCCTCCAATAATTGTCAGGCTCAGTTAGCTGCTATATTAACCACTCCTTTTAGGCTTTCCTTAAGGCATACTGACCATATGAGAGTAGTTCCATGGTAGGAACAGTAGCCCGTCCTTACTCATTTTGTATTGTCAATGGTAAGCAGTTTTCATCCAGCTTCTGGGCAGAATATGGCAAATTTTGCAATGTATTATGTGTTTTCTGACTCACTGTTTTTTGGTATTTTGTTCTCTTAAAACGATAGGATGAAGCAATTTCTGCTCAGTGAATATGTAATATTTATGCTCATGGAGTTTCTTCACCTTAGTGAAACTGGTGAAATTTACATGTAGTATTCTATGAATCTAATATAAGGTATGCCTGTAAGTTCATATAATTTTTGTAATTTTTGTTTCATATTTTTGTAAGTGTGTAATTGTTTATTAATGTGCTTTCTATTTTCAAGTCTTCTGACAAAGATTAATCGAAATGAAGATACAATCCGGAGTCTTCGTTGGATTGGAATTGAGCTGGATTCAGCTATGTTATTTATACTTTTGGCTTTATTAGCTTCTGTTAACAAGTTTCATTGCTTCTTGTAAAAATAAGAGTGATAATGATATGATATGTTATAATATATCAGTAGTTATATTCACATAAGTGGCACTCCTGCCCCCATGAATCAAGAGAATCTCATGATTCTCTGGGTTGATTTTGAGAGAAAGAGTAGGGAAATGTAAGAAAAGTGAGAGAAAGAGCGCTGTGCGAGAATGGGTGGGGGATGGAAGGAGAGAATGTGAAAGAATGACTTTGAGAGAGAATGATTGTGAGAGAAGGAGTGGGGAAGAGGGGAGGAAACAAAGGTGGGGGGATGGGATGCCCCCTCCTCCATAAGTTTTCACAGGTCCCCCGCTTGCCAATATACCTAATTTGCAACATGTATGGCTACTTAAATTAATATATCGGATCTATTAACAGACAAGACAGATCTCTCTATAAACCTCAAAAAGCTTCAAATTTGCAGAAAACCGGAAATCTAGAAAAAAAAAATACATTGACAGCAAACCCCTCCCAATAATAAAAGTTGTGACTGTGCCTTTAAGGGGAAAAAATCTGCAGTTGTCATTTTGGGGTTGCTAGGCAACCACAACAGTATTAGCCTTAGATTCAGGTGGGTAGCTGTGTTGGTCTGAAGCAATAGAACAAAGTGTGAGTCCAGGGACACCACAATTGAACTTTATTGGTCTTAGAGGTGCCACTCGACTCAAACTTTGTTGTATTAGCCTTAGGCTGATTTTACACCTTCCCTCTAAAGTAGTTTGACTGCTGTCTTTTCCTGTGCTGATTTCACAGTGGTGTGAAATTTCACTCCAGGGGGTCAGAAGAGTACTAAGCAACAGCATTTGTTTAAAGCAGTATAATGCTAGCTTGACCACAGGAGGGCAATTAGTAGATATGGACATTTCAGCGGCAGCATGGTTTCACACCGCACAGAGGTATGGGCAGGTTTTTTTGGGACTAGAATGATTCCAGCGGGAAAGTCAGATGTAAAATCAGGATTAATTTCTGTCAGTAAAATGCAGGGGAAGGGCCTTTTTCAGAACTGTTTTGACCTTTGAAGGCGGACTCAGAGGGCCCACGCCTGCCAGGAACTACCAGATGACTTGAGACCTCAAGACTTGATGATTAGGATCTGGGAGACCAAATTCACACTCTTCCGTGGAAGATTGTTGGTGACCTTGGGCGAGTCACACATTTTCAGCCTAACTGACCTCATAGGGTTGTTGTGAGGATAAAATGGAGGAGAGGATAATGATGTCAGCTACTTTGGATCCCCGCTGTGTATAAAAGGGTATAAATGAAGAAATAATAATAATAAACATAGCCAAAAAAGGGGAGGCAAATATAAAGCAGGCCAGTGGGTGGGTGAGAAGGAGACAAAGACACAGGGAATGGATATGGAGATTGCCAGAAGGCGACAGAGGAAATGGTGTGGGACAGGTTATACAGAGGAAAATGAGGTGCTCTCTGTGAAGTCCCCTACTGCAGAACTAGCGGAGTCCTGGTGGCTGGCACTGTGCAAGTGGATCCTTGTTTTCCCAGGCAAGGGGAAAGCTGCCAAGGGGAGGGAAGGAGGGAAAGGTGAGAAGACAAGGACACAGACAGTGAAAAGTTAGCTGGTGGGTGGGAAGGAGAGAAGGAAGCAGGAAAAAGGGAGAGGCTGGGAGGGCTTTCAGAGCAGGGAAAGTTAAAATAGTATTGTGATATTAGTTTGCCCAGTCATAGAAGCATGATACTGAGTGCAATAAAGAAGTCTCCCAAGAAGTATATTGCAAAAATGGAAATTTGAATTTATTCAAGTAGATCCAACTCACATAAGTTTGTTATGCTAGTATCATAGGCACATGAGTCTGAGCAAATGTTTAGAAGAAGAAGAGGAGAAGAGATTGGATTTATATCCTGCCCTTCACTACCCTAAGGAGTCTCAGAGCGGTTTACAAACTCCTTTCCTTTCCCTTCCCCACAACAGACACCCTGTGAGGTAGGTGGGGCTGAGAGTGCTCTGACAGAAACTGCTCGTTTTCAAGAACAGCTGTGCCAGAACTATGGCTTGCCCAAGGCCATCCAGCAGGTACAAGTGGAGGATTGGGGAATCAAACCCTGTTCTCCCAGATTAGAGTCCGCACACTTTAGCCACTACACCAAACTGGCCCTTACCAACAGAGACCACATTAAAACCTCATTTAAAAAAATAAATAAATCCTGTCACATTATTTTGTAAAGGTTTTTAAAGTTTTATCCATAAGTTACGTAAGTATTCTGGCATGATTATTCCAATATTTAAAAATATATCTCTTCAAAAAAAGAAATCTGAATTTCACTTAGAAGATTTGATTAATGTCAGATTCTATAAGTACAGTATAAATTAGATGCTAAATGTAACATCTAAATAATATTTTCAATTGATCCTGGAACCACTCTTCTTCCACCGTCTTCATTTCTGCCAGTCTGATGTTAAAGAAATGTATTGCTACAGGGGGTGAGGACAAGCATTCTGTACAAATATAGAATAAAGTGTAGGCATACATTTCATTTCTTATATACGAGATGGAAGAGAACATCTTATATTCTGAACCTTTTTGAAATAATCATCTGGCTGAGGCAAGGACTGGAGATTTGTATGTTGAAATGTACTGTGATGACTGCAATTTTATCAGTTTTATGGGGATTAAGCAAAGCTTGGGGGCAGCAATTGGGCACTTACAGGAGTATCCCATTTCTGTTATATATATTTTCTGTAGTATTGCAATGTCTTTTCAATATGAATTGATTTTCACAAGTATTTCTATTCTTGTAAAGCTTGAGCTTTCAGCTAAATTAATTGCCTGTGATGCCTTTGGAAGAAGCAGTAAAGATTTATAGCTTTTATCTCTTGATTGTACATAGCCTGTTTGTCATCATGCTTTCCTCCCTTCCATACTACCTTATTCTACTTTCATACCTTAAAAAAAAAGATCAGCCATATTTTACACTTAATCTCCCATCACCACTCAATTCTAATGCTATCGTCTGTCATCTATAATCCACTTGGGCCTTTCTAATTCATTCTGTTCTGTAAAAACATTCTGCCTTAATACATTTTGCTTGTTCTGGAAGAGAGTGCTACATTATTTTCAAAAACTACTTTCCAAAGACTTCTCAAAAGGGATTTAAATGGTAACTCATTCCAACATCACTGCTGAGAATGAAGAAACAGCCGGGGGGGGGGGGGGGGGCGTTGTCTACAACTTTGTAATCTTTATAAACATCTCTATGTATTATATAGTTACATACTATTTGGTTTGATCCAAATAAACTATTAATTGTGCAAGAATGAGTCCACACTTTCCAGTTTCTTAATTATCTATATTTTAAGAATATGAACTTGCAGTGAACTCACGTTATTAGGAATATTGTCATTTCAAAAAAACTTCACTCAGTAAATTTGTAAACATTCTCAACAATATCTTCATTGTCTTTGTTTTATAATTTTGTTCTATAGTTGTTAGTAAACAAGCAGGTGACCCAGAAGGACTTGCGTGGACATCACTCCCCCCCTTTCCTCCCTCCCCAACTATTTCCTCTTTCCCAGGGGTCATTTCATAGAAAAAAAGGTGCAGAAGCTCATTAGCATAACTCATTAACATAACTTATTTGCATATGCTACACCACCTAACATCACCGGAAGAAAGAAAGAAAGGAAGAAGAAAGGAAGAAAGGAAGGAAGGAAGGAAGGAAGGAAGGAAGGAAGGAAAGAAAGAAAGAAAGAAAGAAAGAAAGAAAGAAAGAAAAGAAAGCAAGCTACTAATCCAAGTCTCAGAAATACCCCTATTCTGGGAGGATAGATTCAGTGGTGGCTGAAGCCATCAGAGGAACAAGGACCTTTCCAGGGGATGGGGTCATTTTGCTGCAGCTGTGACACAAGCAGGCATTCCCCCTCGGGGGGGGGGGGCTGGCACCAACTCCCGGAGCTGAGCTCCCCCAAGCTCCTGCTCGAAATGTCCCCTGCTCTTTCCCATCCCTGGCAGCCCTCCCATCCCACTTCCTTTTCTCCTTCCCACCCACCAGCCAGCATTTCTTTCTCTTGCCCCCTCATCTTCAGCTTTTCCTCCTTCCCTCCTTCAGCAGACCCTTCCTGGGAAAAGTCTGGCAGAGATTTGCCATAGCTATTATGTATATTTAGGACTTCGTCTCACACTGGAAATTTGTGTGGAACACTGAGCAGCAAGAAATTATTTATTTACTCATTAGATTTTTTTTAATGTGCTGCTCACACAACATAAAAAGGTAACAAATATAAAAGATTAACATTAAAATATAAAATTATTACAATGTGTAGCTACCACCATACCACTATAAAAACAGCCCAAACACATGGTTACCTTCCAAAGGCCAACAATTCAGCCTTGCATGCCCTGCAGACACGAAACAAGTCCAGCATCTGACAGTGGCCACAACTGAGAAGATCCTTCCCCTGGTGGCAGCTAAGCAAGCCATCTTGGGGCTAGGCACCTGCGAGAGGTCCCTGAATGATGACTGAAGGGAGTGCTAGGGGATGTAACAGGAGAGGGAGAGTTATACCGGCTACAGGGTTTTTTTGGAAGATGTCTTGGTTTGCACTTGCTGCTAAAGTTTGTATAAATGATTGTGCAATACACCTGTTATAGCCAGAAGAATTGCTACATGTAACACCTGGAACATAGTAAATGAATAGAAAATATAATACCAGAAAATACGAGGAGCTGTTCTTGATGAGTCCACATTCTTTCCGCAGCCTCTTTTGGTGTCTTCTGCCAATGGGTGTAGACTTTTTTGTTTGGTTTGGTGTTCCCTCACCAGCTCTTATTAGCCCTCCTCCCTGTTTGTGTGTTTTTATGTGTTTATAAGTTTTAGTTAATAGTTTTAAATGTTTTATACACACACACACACGTGTGTTTTGAATGCTTTTAATGTTTGAAATGTTCTAAGTTTCCCACATTGAGAACATTGAATTGAGTCAAAAGGCAGCATAGAAATGTTTTAAGTAAATAAAAAAGAATATAAGGTCCCTTCCACATGAGTGAGATAATCCAGAGGGGAAGCGAGGCTTTTTTTGCTCTGGAACAATTTGTCCCGCAGTTGCATGATCACACAGGTCTGTGGGCCTGCCAGGGCAACTTGCCACTGCGTGATCAGATGCAACCGCGGGCAATTTTTTTTTTTGGGGGGGGTGGTTGGTTTCCGAGGCACTTAAACGGGGGATTGATGAATCGCCTCCCCACCCTAAGGGCTTTTGATGATGCGCACACAGAGAAGGGGGGGAAAAACCAACAGTGTGGCATCGGGATATCGTGTGATCACGCTATCCACAATGCCACACTTCGGCGCCGGAGTGATCACACGGGGAAACTCCGGCTTTGAACTGCAGCAAACCATTTCATACTGGAGTTTCACTAGTAGCTTTTTACCATGATTCCCCACTGGATCAAAATGGTTTGCGACAGTTTGACAACGGTTGCAGGATGCTTCCCAGATGTGCTGGTGTGATCCGGTGGTGAATCGTCCCTCTTCGGTGGCAAATGGGTGCCTCACCAGCTCATAGATAGGTTTTAAGATGGGTTTCCTGGTGCCAGCTTCCTTCTTCCTCAAAGCAAAGAGGCAATCCTCACTTTCCTCCATGTCATTGTATCAGGAGATGTTTCCGAAGAGCTCTGGAGAAATTGCCTTTGTATCTGCAGGGACCATCCATTTGGAAGGAACTGTCTTTATCATAAGAGGACATGTGACTTGGAGGGTCCTGATATTTTGTGGTTGGCCCCAGTCCCTTTTGGTGCCCAGCAGTGTTCCTTCTAAGCTGAGTTAGTGTGAACTAGCTCACAGTTTTTTAGCCTCTGGCTCACACATTTTTTTCTTAGCTCAGGAAGGATGGCTCCAGAGCAAGCTAATTTATGCAGTAGCCCAATTGCTCGCTCACAACTTTAATGCCAGTAACTCACAAAGTAGAATTTTTGCTCGCAAGACTCCACAGCTTAGAGGGAGCATTGGTGTCCAGTAAATGTTCCCAACATTCCAAAAATGTCTGCAGGAAATCTGCTGCTAGATCCTACACACAGTTTTCAGAATCTACCAGGGATCTCTGCCTTTCTAGAATAATCTTACTGCAATTAAGAAACGTTTAATAAGAAGACATTTTACACGAGACTCTTCTGGTGGATTCCACCCAAGAAAATCAAACCTACCTATGAGCAGAATAGATATTTCCCTCCTCCAATGTGAATGAAATCCTTTTCTCATTCTCAGAATGTATTATCATTTTGTAATCACATTATTTCTTAAATTCTATATTCTGTTGGTCTTCTAAAACTTTTTGTTTCTGCCTCTTGCAGTGAGTCAAGGTGGGGATGCAGTTGCATCTGACACATGCCCTGATCCAGGTATTCCTGAAAATGGAAAAAGAACAGGCTTGGATTTTAGGTAAGAGTTTTGTGTGGGTTTATATATGTGGAAAAGACACATTAAACTTGAATTCATATGTTCACATAAATAATCATGGTCAGTTATGCACACAGTTAATAAAATAAGGCATGAATGTAACAACCAAGAAGAGAGTAGGATCTTATGTACATGGAGCTTGGCCATTCTGCTTGGTACATACTACTCCTTTGCCATCTTTTACATGTGATCATTGTTAATTGAAGTAAATAGTAAGCCCACATATGCAAGAGCTCCATATATACATTAAGGTATATATCTAGGTCTCTAGCGACATATATGGAACTGGTAGAGATGTGCTTTTTCTAATGGTGTTCGTTCAAATACTCTCTAAAATACTGTATTCTGCAACTACAACTTCTGTAAAGCTTCTTACTGTGCTTTAGTACAAACACTTTTGGAGGAGCTAAGGACGTTTCTAAAGCAGGATATGGGAACTACCACTGTAAATGGCAACACTGTTTTAGTTTCTCTACTTTCTGTCACCATAATATCAAGTATATTGTCCCTATGTCCTAATATTATTATGCAACCATCCGGGGAAGTTTGTATTCACATCCAAAATCTGCTATGAACTATGAGTTCCTGGGAGGAAGGATAGATGGCATTAAACAACATCAGGCAGTGATGTGGACCAAGGAGCACTCCCAGAATTACAACTGATCTCCAGACTACAACAGTCAGTTCCCTTGAAGAAAATGGCAGGTTCAGAGGGCAGACTCTTTGATTATACCATAGAAGCTATGTGAATTTTTTCCCCAAACTCACTGCTCCAAGGGCACTTCTCCCAAATTTCCAGGAATTTCCTAGGCCAAAGCTGGCAACCCTGCTGCATTAGATACTTGAAGAGGGGAGTGGCGGAACTCAGCGTAATTCCAGTAAATTTGGTTCAACTCTCAGAATTGAAATTGTCCCAATTCCTATATTTGGGATAATTAAGGAAGACATGGGGGGGAATAACCTGTTACAAATTTATGCACAGGTTTAATAATTAAAAAAAACAATATAGTTTTATTGTGTGTTTTTAAAATACAGCATGAAAGGGGTTTTTTTAGCCTCTGAACAACCATAACAACATGTGCAAAGTTTGTTCTGACTGTGCTGATTTCTGTAAATTTGGGAAAGCTGCAATTATTTAGATTTCCAGCCTGTATCTTGCCAATTTATTTTGCTGCTGTCACAATGGCTCGAAAGCAGATTTGACAAAGATGCAGCATTTTTAGTCACCCTGCTAAGCAGGAAAGAGCACAGGCTTTTTATCAAACTTCAGCTCTCTCTTCAAAAAGCTGGAAATCACTCCTTGTAGCAGGAGTGGAGAAAAAAAGTAATTTAGAAAGACGAAAGGATTTCATCAACCAGAAAAGAGGACAGTTTCACAGACAGAAATGTTACTGACCTCGGCAATTTCTCTTTCAAGATGTGTATGCCGTATTGGGCCGTAGAACAAGGGAAAATAATAAAACCTATATCCTATTCACAGGTACTACAGCTGTAATGTGTCCAGAAAGCTAATGAGTAGTTACAAGAAATAAATTATTAGCTTTAAATACAAGTTCCAACAAGTTCCCATTCACCAAGGAGGCTACTCAGTTTATCTCTGCTTAATTCATTTATTTATTCATTGGGAAAAAAAAATCTGTTCTACCTTTCAAAACATGGCATTCAAAGCACCTTACATAAGTACTTACAAAAACAATAACCAACAAATGCAAAGAAGGAAGGAAGGAAGGAAGGAAGGAAGGAAGGAAGGAAGGAAGGAAGGAAGGAAAACTTTATTGGAGCCCTTGCAAGTTTTTATTTGTGGGGTTTATGGCTCTAGGATATAGAGTTTTCATATGCTGATATTGGTGTATTGTTGTTGCTGTTGTTTTTAGTTTTTATTGTATTTGGCTTTTGTTTTTCATTTATCTGCCCTGAGGATATAACTACTAAGAGTATACATCCAGCAATTAATTTATTAAAACCAGATACCAAATAAAGCAATTACAACAAACAAACAAAATGCCAGAAAAACACTCCCCAGTCAATTGTAGTCACCGATACTATAGGTCCTCAAAACTAACAACATCAGTGCACAACAACAGAAGTAGCAGCATAAAACCACTATAAGCTGCATGACAGTTAACAAAGTTCCACGTTAAAAATGGGAAGGAGAAGGGGGAAATCCTTCCAATAGTTAATGGTAAACAACAACAAAGACTTCATCCGTTGTTTGGGAGATGTGAAATGGTATAGTAGAGCCCTGGGGTGACTAAACTGCGGCTCAGGAGCCACGTGCGGCTCTTTCACATATATTGTGTAGCTCCCAGCAGGGAGGCTGGGGAAGCGAAAGGGAGGCATGCCTCCCTGATCGGTCTTCTCTTCCCCAGACATTGTTCCCCACCCTGGGTAGGCTTGAGGTGGGGGGAGCAGAGAAAGAAAGCAAATTTAACTTTAAATGCATTCTCAAAGCCTCCCTCCCACTGGCTGGCTTGGTGAAGGCATTTGTCTCTTTAAATCCCTTCTCCAAGCTGGGGGGGGGGGGGGGGCTTTGGAGGATACATTTAAAGTTGCATTCTTTCCACCTCTCTTTCTCTCCCCCCATCTACTTGCTTTCCTTCCTTCCTCACTCCCTTCCTCCCTCCCCCCTCCTTCCCCCTCCCCCATCTAAAGTTAAATGTGTTCTCCAAACCCTGCCACACGGGCTGGCTGCCTTGGCTCAGAGAAGGCATGTCTTTAAACAGTGGAAGATGGGAGGGGAAGAAATACACCCAGTGCAACTTTCAATGTGTTCCTCACGCAAGAACCCAGACCAAGGGATGCAGTGCAATTTGGTCATTTGTATTTTTGAGTGCAAAAAAATGACAAAAACATTTTCCAGCTGCAAATAAGTATTGCAAATGCATCAACAAGTTTCCAAGAGTTTATTACTGATCTATGAAGAAGAAATGATTTGTTGTGGCAGATGCTACTCATAAAACAACAAACTATCTGCTCTATAAATGGAGACCAAAGATCAGTATTACAGCACCATACAGAACAGCAGACTTACTAAACAAAGACTCATATGTATATGCGTGTGCATGCATGTGTGTGGGAGTGTACATGCCTAAGTGCTACTAGCGGTATACCATTAATACAGGTCATTTTGCCTTTAAATTGGAAATGTTCACAGTAATGGTAACATCCAAATACCATGTCTCATATGTTTGGAATCTGTACTATTGTTAGAATTCCATATTAGTTTTTCAGAAGATTGTCTCCAGCATACAGTAGCACTATTCAGTAAGGCGGAAGTGAAATAATAACGCTTACCTAACCTGCCATTAAAATCGGCATCTTTCTGAGTCTGTCACTCAGCACTGCATCTTTTAAATTGACATTTGTGGTCACAGTTATTACCTCTAAGAGCTGACTAAATGACATTGCTTGTCTTTCAAATTCCTTTACATATTTCCTGAAAAAAATTATGTCCATGTTCGTGTTTCAGTGACTATATTAAGAAGCCACTTTATACATAAAACAAACAAAATGCGGCAGTAGTTTGATGGTGCAGGCATATTTGTGTTTTCTCTGTTCCCAAGAACAAAACACTATTCTTTATTTTACATTCTTAAGTGAAATATTCTCTAGAGTGTATGACAAAGACAATGATTTGTTTTCATAAGTTCAAGTCAAGACTCTAGAAAAAGCCATTGCTCTTGTCAGGAGAATAATGACTATGGCTATTAGGCCGAATTGCAATACATGAGCAGGCACATTATTCAAAAGCTCTCCAAGTCTGGAAAAAGATATTTAGTGAATCAGATTGATGGAAAAGGGAGAGAGTTTGTTTTAAAGACAGTTTAACCACTGCTGAATCAGTATTGGCAAGTTATTTGAAAAGGGTTTGTAGTTTTAAATATAATGATTACTTGAAATTTTGGAAGAAACATCAGCTAGTCGATACTAGCACTTTTAGTAATTCTAGTTTCCATATCTTGCAAACTAACCACCTAGCTAATCTAAGCACACTACCCAACATCATAGCTAAATACACAGTCCCAGATGACTTATCATCCCCTTCAGGTAACAACTTACATTTGCGGGATTTGGTCTACAATGAAGATACTTTAATTGACAGATCCCTTATCAGTCAACACAAATTTGCACCACGATATCCAGCATTTAAAACAGATCACTTTAGAGCGCCCTATCTGGCTCTTATTTAATATATAGCATAAGAAGGGCACTCACAGCTCTTCGTTTTCAGACCATGCCATCTGAGCTGTTAAAAGGATGACACCTTAAAACCCCGTACGATCAACGTATCTGTCTGTGTGGGATTTCGGTAGAAGGTCTAACACATTACATCTTAGAATGTCTTCTGTATACTGGTCCAAGAATCAAATTTCTTAACCCAATTCTAACAACTTTACAATTCACATCAGACACCGAAATAGTAACCGCTTTGCTTTTGGATGTCAGTCCCACTATCTCCTATAGAATGGCACTCTATGCTCATGCTGCAAGAAAAAATAGAGATATGGTTACAAAATGACTGTACATTTAGAATGCGCTATTTAAGAAACCTGACTTTGAAATGTATATTCTTACTTTGATATATTTTAATTTTATGCACTGCCAATCTTAGTACTGTTTTTATATTTTATATTGTGATGACCAATGGCTATATGCAATAAACTTTTGAGTGATTGGATATAATGATTACTTTAACTGGATCATTTCAATAATTTTTTATATTTATTTATGATTTTAGCATTTTTTCCTTTAAAAAAATTAAAAACATAAAATTAAAGTAAGAACACTGGGGGATGATTGTGACCTTCATCATGTTGTGAGGCAATACTAACCACTGTCTTGCCCCTCTTTTCACTGTTGCTAACACCACCTTGGGTGAAATTCAGTCCTCTCTCTCCATGGGTTGCCCAAGGCCCACTCCAAGGGTGTATCTCTCTAGCATGTCAAGGAGTCAAGGCAGGTAGATAATGGCTTGTAATATAATTTAAACTGTATAATTCACTGACAGCTAAACTGCTGCTCCGACCTTCCAATTTCACAAGTGATATAATTTGATATGAAGCCTTAGCATTATTGATTCTCCCCAGCTTCCTAGATCAGTGATCCCCAAATATCACACAAATTTTTATTGGAAAATATGCAAATTTGCTTTTTATTAACATCAAATGAGACTGCCAAAAATAAAAACAAAAGGGTAAAAACAGATATTGACAATGCTATTTATTTGTCCAATGATATTTCTTTTTTTGCTTTCTTTGCTTCTCTCTCTTAGATAAATAAATAAGAA
Organism: Lepidodactylus listeri; assembly: GCA_029233225.1. Classification (NCBI taxonomy): domain Eukaryota; kingdom Metazoa; phylum Chordata; class Lepidosauria; order Squamata; family Gekkonidae; genus Lepidodactylus; species Lepidodactylus listeri. The sequence goes on along the minus strand of JARCFY010000016.1, from coordinate 42,029,633 downwards.
GAGAGAGAGAGGTGGAAAGAAAGAATGAAAGAGGTGGAGGGGAGAGAGAACGAAAACAAATAGATGAGGGAAGGGAGGGAGAAGGAAGGAAGAGAGAGAGAAAGGAAGGGAAAAAGAGAAAGAGAGGTGGAAAGAAAGAAAATGGGGAGGGAGGGAGGGGGAAGAGAGAGAAAGAGAGAGGGGGAAAGCAAATAGATGGGGAGGGGGCAGGAGGAAGGAAAGGAAGGAAGGAAGAGAAAGAAAGAAAGAAAGAAAGAAAGAAAGAAAGAAAGAAAGAATATAGATAGGGAGGGAGGGGAAGGGAGGGAGAATGGAAGGAAGAAAGATAGAAAGATAGAGGTGGAATGAATGAAAGAGGTGGAAAGAAAGAAGGTGAGAGAAAAACAAACAAAGAAAGCAAACAGATGGGGGAAGGAATGGGAAAGAAGAAAGGGAGAGAGAAAAAAGAAAGAAACAAAGAAACAAAGAAAGAAGATGAGAGAGGGGAGGAAGGAAGGAAGAGAGAGAGAAGAAAGGAAAGAGAGAGAGAAATAGATGGAGGAGGGAGGGAGGAAGGGGGAAAGAGAAAGAGAGAGAAAGAGAGAGAGAGAGAGAGCAAATAAATGGGGAGGGGGTAGGGAGAGGTGGAAATAAAGCAATTTAAACTTAAAATTCATCCTCCAGGCCTCCCACCCCACCTCTACACTGGTTGGCTTGGCTTGGCTTTGGAGAAGGGATTTAAAGGGGAGGGCTTTGAGAATGCATTTTAAATTCAAAGTTGCTTTCTTTCTCTGCTCCCCCCCCCCCCCCACACACACCTCAGGCTTACCCAGGGTGGGGAACACTGGCTGGGGAAGGGAAGACCGATCGGCAAGGCATGCCTCCCCTTCGTTTCTTCAGCTGCCCTGCCAGAAGCCGCACAATATGGGTGAGCCACATGTGACTCCTGAGCCACAGTTTGGCCACCCCTGAACTAGTTTAAAGTAGTTGTATAAGATGCAGTTGCTTAGGTGAGTTCCAACCAGTGTTCCCTCTAAGCTGAGTTAGTGTGAGCTAGCTCACAGTTTTTTAGCCTCCGGCTCACACGTTTTTGTCTTAGTTCAGGAAGAATGGCTCCAGAGCAAACTAATTTATGCAGCAGCCAAATCGCTCGCTCACAACTTTAATGCCAGCAGCTCACACAGCAGAATTTTTGCTCACAAGACTCCACAGCTTAGAGGGAGCATTGGTTCCAACTGTCTCCAGGCAAGCATACTGCTAGGAAAGATTCTACCTCACCCCATTATAGCACGTTGTTCGTTTTCCATATGGCAGATCATATGCTTCCTTCAAACAAAAATCCAAGTAGTTGTTGGTATTATTGAATAGTTATGAAAACATATGTTCCCAATAATTTAATAATACCACCAACAACCAACCGGATTTTTGTTTCAAGCTATGTGTGCTGCATATATCAAACACAGTCTAACTTCAAACACAGTCTAACTTCAGGCGTAGTACACCAAAGGATAACCTTTGCTCATCTCTGTTCCTCAACAGTTAACTTTCACAGCATGATGCTAAAACAGTTTCTCTAATTGCTACTTGTCAATGCAGCCATGAAGACATAAGTGGTCTGCATTTCAGTTCCTTGGTTTATTATGTGAAAGGTCATTGAGGAAGCCTTGTTGTTGGGAATTCTCATCCTGGAGAGAGGGGGTCTTTAGGTATTGTCCATATAGAACCTGTAGACGGGCTTTAAAAGTGCTGATGACTGATGCTTTCAATGTACACCTGGTGCTCTAATTCTTTATTAGCCTTCTAGACAATAATTTATTGTAATCAACTTCAAACTCTTCAGGGAAGCATTAGGGATCACCTGCTGATCTGTAAATTACTATACTTAAGGGGACAGAGGAACATAAGGCTTTGAAACAATGAGTAAGAGGGGGAAGGTTGATCCTATTTGATTTTCAGTTCTAATTGCAAGTTCTTCCATTACTGAAACCACAAGGCTCAGTCTTATATTTCGACCTAGCTGTATTACCTCCTAGTGCTTGTACTTTGTTTTAAAGAAACAGTATAAGGAAGTGTCACAACATTCATTAATGTTGCTTCTTATAATACTTATAACATCTTAAACTGAAACTCAATCCTGACAAGACTGAAGTTATTTGGGTTAGCAGAAAGGCACAACAGGAACTTGAGATCTCTCATGTCTTGGGTGAGGTTATACTCTCCTTGAAAAGCCAGGTTTGCAGCTCAGGAGTACTACTTGACACAGCAGTCGCCTTGGAAAACCAAGTGGCTGGGGTGGCTCAGAGGCCTTCTGTCCAGCTCTGGCTGGTGTGTCAGCTGTATCTATTCCTGGGTCTGTCAGATCTACCCTCAGTGATCCATACCTTCATTACATCTAGACTGAACTATTGCAATGCACTCTACTTGGGGATATCCTTGAAGAGTGTTCGGAAGCTGCAACTAGTGCAGAATGTGGTGGCCAGTCTGCTGGTCAGGGCCAACTATTGGGAGCATGTGACCCTAATATTACAGCAATTACACTGGCTACCAATCTGCTCCCGAGCCTTTAAAGCCCTACATGACTTGGGATTGGGGTATCTGAAGGCCCACCTTTTCCCATACCTTCCTGCCTGGGAATTATAATCACAGGGACGGGCCCTCCTGAGTGTCCCACCAATCAAAGAAGTTTGTCTGGTGGGCTCACGAGAGAGGGCCTTTTCGGTGGAAGCCCCACAATTATGGAACAGCTTCCCCAGTGAGGTGAGCCTTGCCCTCCCACTTTCAATCTTCACAAAGACAGTTTTATTTAACATTGCATTTGACTAATTTAGTTCTTGTTTATTGGCTGTCCTAATTGAGGTTTTAATTTGTCATCTTTTGTGTGTGTTATAGCTGTTTTAGTTTCTTGTAAGCCATCCTGAATGTCACAATGTAGAAAGACAGCTAATAAATATTTTAAGTAAATAAATAAAAAAAATCTTCTTTGGCTGGTGGTGGCAGAAAGTGTTGTCACAACTGTCAAGTCACGACCTACTTATGATGACCCTGCATGAGTCTTCAGAGGTGGTTTGCCATTGCCTTCATTTGTGCAGCAGCCCAATACGTCCTTGGTGGTCTCCCATCAAAGTACTAACCAGGTCTGAGCCTGCTAAGCTTCCAAGATCTGACAAGACTGGGCTAACCTTAGCTATCCAGGCCAGCATCTTCTTAGGCTAGTCTGCCTTATTTTCTTATCATATGTCAATGCCTAATGTCAAGCCAGTGTGATTCTGTTCTTGTAGGGCATAACCAGATGTGACACCTGACACTTGTCCTTTTAGAAGTAACTGGTAAGGGCAATTCTCTGATCATGGCCACTAGTATGAAGTTAGCATGGATGGGGAGGGAAGCAGAGCAAGAAAAGGAGACATTATGTTGCCATTTGGAAAGAAAGAATTAGAGAAACTTTGAAAATTCCATTGGAGGCAAGAGGGAACTGGGGATAGGACAGGGAGAAAGGTAAGAATAAAAGAAGATGGAACATGTACTGTTAAGAACATAGGAACATAAGAGAAGCCAATGTTGGATCAGGCCAATGGCCCATCCAGTCCAACACTGTGGCCAAAAACACCAGGTGCCCTCAGAAGGTACAGCAGTGGGGGCAGGAAGCCCTCCCACTGTTGCCCCCCCCCAAAAACACCAAGAATACAGACCATCACTTGCCCCAGATTGAGAGTTCCTATCTATACTTTGTGGCTAATAGCCACTGATGGACTTCTGCTCCATATGTTTATCTAATTCCCTCTTGAAGCCTTCCATGCTTGTAGCCGCCACCACCTCCTGTGGCAGTGAATTCCATGTGTTAATCACTCTTTGGGTGAAGAAGTACTTCCTTTTATCTGTTCTAACCTGACTGCTCAGCAATTTCATGGAGTGCCCGCGAGTTCTTGTACTGTGAGAAAGGGAGAAAAGGACTTCTTTCTCTACCTGCTCTATCCCATGCATAATCTTACAAACCTCGATCATGTCACCCCTCAGCCGTCATTTCTCCAAGCTAAACTGCCCCAAGTGCTTCAGCCTTGCTTCATAGGGAAAGTGTTCCAACCCTTTTATCATTCTAGTTGCCCTTTTCTGCACTTTTTCCAATGCTATAATATCTTTTTTTGAGGTGTGGTGACCAGAACTGTACACAGTACTCCAAATGAGGTTGCACCATCGATTTATACAGCAGCATTATGATACTGGCTGATTTGTTTTCAATTCCCTTCCTAATAACCCCCAGCATACTGTTGGCCTTTTTCATTGCAGTTGCACACTGTCTCGACATTTTCATTGAGTTATCTACTAGGACTACAAGATCTCTCTCTTGGTCAGTCTCCACCAGTTCAGACCCCATCAACGTGTATTTATAGTTAGGATTTTTGGCTCCAATGTGCATCACTTTGCACTTGGCCACATTAAACCCCATTTGCCACGTTGATGCCCAATCGCCCATCCTCGACAGATCCTTTCGGAGTGCCTCACAATCCTCTCTGGTTCTCACCACCCTGAACAACTTCGTGTCATCTGCAAATTTAGCCACTTCACAGCTTACTCCCAACTCCAAACAAGTTAAAAAGCATTGGACCGAGTACTGATCCCTGTGGTACCCCACTGCTTACCTCCCTCCACTGAGAAAATTGCCCATTTATACTCACTCTCTGTTTTCTTTTAATTAGCCAGTTTTTGATCCACAAAAGGACTTGTCCTTTTATCCCATGACTATTGAGCTTACTTAGGAGCCTTTGATGAGGAACTTTATCAAAAGCTTTCTGGAAGCCAAGGTAAACAACATCTATTGTGTCCCCCTTGTCCACGTGTCTGTTTACTTCCTCAAAGAACACCAACAGGTTAGTGAGACAAGATCTTCCCTTACAGAACCCATGCTGAGTCTTCCTCAAGAGATTTTGTTCATCAATACTGTTTCTCCCCTCCCAGAGCTGGCTCATATTGTGAGAGAGAGAGGGAAAGGGAAGAGGGCAGTGATGTCAGTGGGTGGCACTTTTCCCTCCCAGTCTGCTTGTTTTCCTCCCTCACCATCACTATCCTCCACTTCATCCTTGTCCCTTTATCCTCTCCCTCAGCTAGGTTATGAGATGGCTTTGGTGGACAGAAGCATCCTATGTGCGGTTGTCCTCCCCCCCCCCACTCCTCACTTTCTCCTCCTCTCCATCCCCTGCTTTTCATAGTAAGATTCTCAGTGTTTTCCCAGTTTCTTCTTTCAATGGCACTGGTTTTTTCCTCCATGGTTTTTGTGGAGTCTCCCTCCCCATTCTGCCTTCATGTTAGTGGCCATAATCATATGGACACAGCCATGGCTTTTTTTGGTTGAAAAAGCCCAGCGGGAACTCATTAGCATAATAGATCAAACTCAACAGCAGAAACTCATTAGCATATTAGGCTACACCCCTGACAGCACAGCTCCCTCCCAGGATTGGCTTGGCTTCCTCAGGTGCCCCGCGTCTTGTGAGGTGCCTGGGGAACCGGGGGTGGGAGGAGGCTGTAGCCATGGCCAACTCGGAAGCCAGCCAGAACTCCGTTCCTGTGTGTTCCAGCCCAAAAATAGTGCTGGACACAGCTCTTCCAAGTGATCTGTAATGTGGAAAGTGTCACTTCTGATTAGGCAGTATCCAGGTATGGCTATATTCCAAAATACAGCTGGCCCAGTCATTTTAACTTGGGTTTGTTCATCACATGGGGCTAAAACAGTTCACGTATGGCTAATTCCTACACCCAGAAGAAAAGGGCATGTTGTAGCTTAGAGGTGCTGCCTTACTCATAGGTAGCCCCAACAGCAGGGCACCCCGCGTCTGACCTGAACTAGAAACCCACAAAGTCAGGCCAAAGAGGACACTCTTGACCTGAGCCACAAAGCTAGCCATAGCTCTGCAAAAGGGTTTCCATTTCAGGTTGCACAAGGCAGTCCTCGAAGCAATCTCCAACCCCCCTCCACCCAGCAAAGGTATGCATTTGAAACAATTGCGAGTTCCACCAGGTAAAGTATCTGCATTTCTATAGGTATTCACTAGCCACCTGGCAAATAGCTCCTCTGTCTCCAAACCTTCACAAAGCCCCATTTGTGATACCTATGCCTGTGTAGAAATCTTTTCTCCCAACACCTGTCCTTCCTGCCCCCTCCTGCAGGATACTGAGATAAACTAATCAAACATTAATTTCATCAACGGTCCTTCCTGATGCCGATCAGAGACCCATTTTTCCCTTTTGTGTAAGCCTGGGAACCTATTCAGCCTACCCTGTTTGGACCATCAATGGTCACCAAACCCATTCAGCTGGCTCCGGTAGGACCATCAATGGGCATCAATCCCACAAAATTCTGGCCCTGGAGACTGCCCCCAGAATTCCTATAAAAATAGAGATCATGCCCCACCTCGGTGTGCACTCTGAGGGCACCTATACTTGAATACACCCCCAAAGTCTTCCCTTAGGGCCTCCTTCTCCATAGCACAGAACACTAGCTGTTTGTGCTGTCCTCTTCACAGACTTCTGCTCATCTGGACAGGTAATATAATCCCCGTAATTGCTCCTAAAAATCACGATAATCACCTCTGTTTCTTAGTTCTGAACTGCATGTTCTTTCTTGACTGCTTAGTGTGATTGTAATCAGGGAAATTCTTTAATAAAAACAATTTCAGTTACTCTTCAAATCTGGGGTCTTCCTACTGGACTAGACCTTGGTATATACACGTTCGTAGTCCCTGGTACCTCTCTGGCCTCCTCTCTGTCATAGCTAATTTCCCCCAATGAGACAGACCACTGGTGATAACAACATGGACAGAATTTTCTTGTCCCATGTGTGGCGAGGGCTATTTCTCAACAGCATCATTGATTCAACATGCTGAATGGCCATATTGCTATTATGCTTAAGCACAGAATCATATCACTATAGTTTGAACATGTAGCTACTTGTAGAAATAAGCTGTCTTCCTTCTTCTTTTGTATTTCTGTTACCCAGAAATAGCAAGGGGATGGGGTGGGTCAGGGGGTACAACAGGAAACTGGAATAGCATCCAGTATGTAACATGAACATTGTGAAGCATCAGCTTCTCAGTCAAGCCTTCAAGGAAATGTATATATTTCCCTGCAGGGATAAAAAAAATCTGTGGTTGGTGAGCTGCAAGGGGAAATAGTACAAGATGAAGAAGTTACATGAGCTGCCCCCCCACCCATGCCTGTCCACCTTTTGAATCCATAGCCTCCATAGATGCATTCTTGACGGGGGGAGAGGGGAGTCCAGAAAAATTATCATTAATTGCCCTTCATTATGTGAGTGGGAAGACACAAACAGTGGTCCATAGCAAGGTGGACCATAAACATATTTCTAGTGAACTTAAAGATATGTTTGGGCTTTGTAACAAGGTTTCTGCCATGTCCTTTCTTTTCATTTAATTTGTGCCTACAGTAGTAATTGCATTCCTTTCTTATCTTTATTTTTTTTACTTCAAATATTTATTCCACTGTTCAATCCAGTCAATAACCAGAGAAATAGAAAACTGATTTCTTAGAAAACATGGCATCCCCAAGTGAAAAGCAGTACTGATGATTTACAGCCAAAACAGAACCCCTACGTCCTTGGACTGTTTGGCATATTAAATCCCATTCCAAGGACTCCCACTGGGCACTCCAACCAAATCTGATCCTGAGATACAATCCTGGCACACAGTGGTAGTTCTCTAAGTGCTTGGCTCTCTTCTAAGAACCCAGAAGTATGGGCATCTGAGCTCTGAGATTAGATCCAGGCACTTAGGAAAAGCTCTCTACGTGCTTGGCTCATTTTGTAAAAATGACATTTATGGACTCTGTTAACAAACTCAGAGATGCAATGTAAGACTCAGAAAGCAACCCCAGCACTTAGGAACGGCTCTATGGCCATCAGACTCCCACCTTCCCCCATGCCTAGTGTCCATAATTTTGGCAAACATTATGGGGAAGAAGGCAAGGGCGGGGGGATAAAGTCAAATCATGGACCCTTTACTCCTTTGCCACTCCTGGGATTTTTGTTTTGATTAAGCTTGCAGACTAAAACAGGAGTTCCTGGAGTTGACAGCAATCAAACCCTCAGAGTCTGTGTGTGTGTCTGTGTGTATGTGAGAGAGAGAGAAATAGTGCAATAAACTTTACTTTTAGACATTTTTATAAAGCAAGAAATTTAGCTGTCACACTTCTGCCTGCCAAAGCTCTCCTGCCCGTTCTTCTAATTCAAGATCATTAGTGCCATTCAGAGTCAAGTGTTGACAATCCTACCTTCAGTCATAATTCCCTTTCATAATGTTTTGTCATATTAACAGAATGTCATAGTCAGGGCTTTTCCTGTGAGCATGACATAGTGCCGTATTAAATATGATATCTGCTAATTGAATCAGTACATTGTGGAATGAAAACATCATTATATGTTTGTCTGTTCTTTTCTGTTTATGTTACCATTGATTTTGGGTTTAAAAATACTTCCTTCTCATTACCAAGATTGCACTATTAGCAGGCAAGTTTTTCTTCTCTATTGTTCTCCACTGAAAGCTGGATTTATATAGAATAGTTGATTACAGAACGATTGTTGGCGTCTCAAGAGTAATCTTTGGTCTGCATCATGGATGAAATAACCTCATAAAACTTTATCTGAAACATTTCCCTGTTGTTTTATTCTTTCCCCAGGGTTGGTGCTAGTGTACAGTTTAGTTGTGATGACAATTATGTGCTACAGGGTACAAAAAGCATCACTTGTCAAAAGGTGACCGATACTCTGGCCGCTTGGAGTGACCATAGGCCAATTTGCCGAGGTGAGTATTGTCCACTGGTGTACTTGCTGAGTCTTATGAATGAACAAGGGCAGTGGAATAGAAACTGAAATAGAAATTGCAGCTTGGAGGGCCACCTTTTTCCAGTGCTGTTCTTAATTTGGAGCCAGTGTGGTGTAGTGGTTGAAATGTCAGACTAGGAACTGGGAAGCCCATGTTCAGATCCCCATATGTGCCATGGAAGCTTGCTGGGTGACCTTGGGCCAGTCACACACATTTAGCCTAACCTACCTCACAAGGTTGTTATGAGGATAAAACAGAAGAGAAGAGACGAGACACTTTGGGTCCCCATCGTGGAGAAAGGTGGGGTATAAATAAATAAATAAATATTCTGCTTGTCCGCCAGCTCATGCTGGACTAAATAAGTAAACCTAAACATCAAGTGATTAGTGGGCTATGCACTGACCGTGTTCTGTCTCCAAATATTCAACATATTCTCTATTTTATTATCTAAAGAGGCCAAATGCATTCATAACTAGTGTGTAGGATTGTAAAGCTGAAGACCATGTGCATCTCCGTCTAGGAATGTGCGTGCACTTACCACTTTTACATGCTACATTTAACCTATCATAGGAACTTTATTAAATATAATCCCACTGCTCTATGTTTGGTACAAATATTGTGCCAACCACATCCATAGGTCTTTGTGTGTCACTTGTTTCCTGTTTTAATTCAATGCTTCATATCCCTCTAAATAAACATGTAATGTGCTATGGTGAATATCTATTGGTGTAATTCCAGAAATATGTATCATAGAGATACAATTTACTAAGTGACAAAGTTGTTTAGCAGTATAGTATTTTTAATAACAAATAAAAAAGATGGGTTCTTTAAGTAAAGCTGAGTTTCTTATCCTGATAAAGTCAGATTATTGTTGTATCTCTTGTGAACATGAGCGTGTCACTTACAAATCCTGTTGAAAGGTGCGGGTTTCTTTTTCTTTCCATTTGAAGGGGGATGTTTAAGAGAATCTAACTAGAGTTACTATACAGTTAATTACCGACAGAGTACCTAGTATTCTGAACATACAGCTCTAGCCTCCAAGTTTTCTGATTGGTGGATTCCAGTGTTCTCTGCCAAGTAGCATCTGTCTCTTTCTTCTCCCACCCCACCCCTCAGTTACCCATTTCTTAAGAACATAAGAGAAGCCAAAGTTGGATCAGGCCAGTGGCCCATCCAGTCCAACACTCTGTCACACAGTGGCCAAAAACACCAAGTGCCATCAGAAGGTCCAGCAGTGGGGGCAGGAAGCCCTCCCACTATTACCCCCCAAAACACCAAGAATACAGAGCATCACTTGCCCCAGACTGAGAGTTCCTATCTATACTTTGTGGCTAATAGCCACTGATGGACTTCTGCTCCATATGTTTATCTAATTCCCTCTTGAAGCCATCCATGCTTGTAGCCAACACCACCTCCTGTGGCAGTGAATTCCACGTTCTGATCACTCTTTGGGTGAAGAAGTACTTCCTTTTATCTGTTCTAAGCCGACTCCTCAGCAATTTCATGGAGTTCCCACGAGTTCTTGTACTGTGAGAAAGGGAGAAAAGGACTTCTTTCTCTACCTGCTCTATCCCATGTATAATCTTATAAACCTCGATCATGTCACCCCTCAGCCATCGTTCCTCCAAGCTAAAGAGCCCTAAGCGCTTCAACCTTTCTTCATAGGGAAAGTGTTCCAACCCTTTTATCATTCTAGTTGCCCTTTTCTGCACTTTTTCCAATGCTATAATATCTTTTTTGAGGTGTGGCGACCAGAACTATACACAGTACTCCAAATGAGGTTGCACCATCGATTTATACAGTGGCATTATGATACTGGCTGATTTGTTTTCAATTCCCTTTCTAATAACCCCCAGCATAGCGTTGGCCTTTTTCGTTGCAGTCACATACTGTCTCAATATTTTCATTGAGTTATCTACTACAACTCCAAGATCTCTCTCTTGGTCAGTCTCCGCCAGTTCGGACCCCATCAACGTGTATTTATAGTTAGGATTTTTGGCTCCAGTGTGCATCACTGTGCACTTGGCCACATTAAACCCCATTTGCCACGTTGATGCCCAATCGCCCATCCTTGACAGATCCCTTTGGAGTGCCTCACAATCCTCCCTGGTTCTCACCACCCTGAACACCTTCATGTCATCTGCAAATTTAGCCACTTCACTGCTTACTCCCAACTCCAAATCATTAATAAACAAGTTAAAATGCATTGGACCGAGTACTGATCCCTGCGGTACCCCACTGCTTACCTCCCTCCACTGAGAAAATTGCCCATTTATACTCACTCTCTGTTTCCTTTTAATTAGCCAGTTTTTGATCCACAAAAGGACTTGTCCTTTTATCCCATGACTATTGAGCTTACTTAGGAGCCTTTGATGAGGAACTTTATCAAAAGCTTTCTGGAAGTCAAGGTAAACAACATCTATTGGGTCCCCCTTGTCCACATGTTTGTTCACTCCCTCAAAGAACACTAACAGGTTATTGAGACAAGATCTTCCCTTACAGAACCCATGCTGAGTCTTCCTCAAGAGATTTTGTTCATCAATGTGTCTACTAATTTTTTCCTTAATAACAGTTGCCACCAACTTACCTGGTATCAACGTCAGACTAACTGGCCTGTAATTTCCCAGATCTCCTCTAGAATCCTTTTTAAAGATAAGAGTGACATTCGCTACCTTCCAGTCCTCAGGAATGGAGGCAGATTTTAAGGAAAGATTACATATTTTTGTCAGGAGATCCATAAGTTCACATTTGAATTCTTTCAGAACCCTCGGATGTATGCCATCCAGGCCCAGTGATTTATTTGTTTTTAAGTTGTCTATCAGTCGTAGGACCTCCTCTCTTGTCACCTCAATCTGACTCAGGTCTTTCAACACCTGCCCCGAAATCAGTGGTTCTGGAGTGGGCAGGCACTTCTCATTTTCCACAGTGAAGACAGAGGCAAAAAATGCATTTAGCTTCTCAGCCATTTCCCTATCATCCTTCACTACATCTTTTACCCCTTGGTCATCCAAGAGCCCCACTGCTTCCCTGGCTGGTTTCCTACTTCTAATGTATTTGAAGAAAGTTTTATTGTTGGTCTTTATGTTTTTTGCAATATGCTCCTCATATTCCCTTTTTGCCTGCCTGATCACAGACTTGCATTTTATTTGCCACAGCCTGTGTTCCCTTTTATCAGCCTCACTGAGACTAGCTTTCCACTGCTTAAAGGAATCCTTCTTACCTTTTACAGCTTCCATTGCTTTGTTTGTTAACCATGCAGGCTTTTTTCTATACCTATTTGTGCCTTTCCTAACCCAGGGTATATATTTTCTCTGAGCCTCTAGGATTGTAATTTTAAATAGTTTCTAAGCTTCCCCAATGATTTTGGCCCTTTCTACTTTTCCTTTCAGTTTTCTCCTCATATATCCCCTCATATCAGAGAAATTACCACCTTTTAAAGTCTTCTGTCACTAGTTCATTTTATAAACTCGTCCCATCCCAGTTCTCATTATAACACACAAATTTCCATTATTTGCCTCCAGCCTGTCCGGTGACCATGTAGGATTTTGTGATTGTTTTCTACCTGAGTCCAAGGATCAGCAGGAAGGCAACACATTAGGCACTGATCTTTTGTTAAATCAGAGCTTAGGGTCATGTGTTTGAAAATTAGTGTTTTGAAAGCAAGTGCAGTTTTTTCTTCTTCTGTAGATTTATAAAATATCTAGCACATTGCAGACAATGCAAAAAGAAGACATGCAGCAACACCTTGCATTTATACAATAACCACTTTATTTTCTGGATAATTGAATGCATTATTATGTTCTTCTGAGAAAAATCAAAGGAATTTTGCCATCTCAGAAGCATCTGTATTCTATTTGGTATTAGTTATTACTGTTTTTTTTCTCTCTCTCTTTAAGGCAGTCTTCATATTTACAAATCTTTCAGGACTCCAAAGTCTAATCCATTCTGACTTTATTTTAGGCTACTCTTGGATTTTTAGAAATATTTCAAATGATAGACAGTCACTATTTTACAACTTTGATTTTCATTGAAGAATCTCTACTTGCAGTTATTGACTCACTTGACGTCTTGTTAGTTTTGTTGTTGTTGTTGTTGTTTTACACAGCAACAAATTAGAAGGCAGAATATTGATCCTTGAGTGTACCTGTAATCTGGATTTTTGTATTTGTACCAACCCATTCTAAAGAATTTAGGCAGCCATTACATTTGTTTATTACTTTTATAAATGGAAGATATTGTCTTGCTGTCACCTGAACAGGTGCCATGACTTAGTATAATTATAGACACTGTCTTTCTTATTGCTTCAACATGAAGCCAGCTGGGTGACCTTGGGTCAGTCATAGTTCTTTCAGAACTTTCTCAGCCAGACCTACCTCACGGTGTCTGTTGTGGGGAGAGGAAGGGAAAGTGATAGAAACCTGCTCTGAGTCTCCTTCGGGTAGTGAAGAGTGGGGTATAAAACCTCCTCCTCCTCCTCCTTCTTGACTCTGACAAGGTTGGGGTTCTCTTAACAGCAATTTCTTTTCTCTTGAAATCAGTGGTATTTTAATTGCTTAACTTCCACTGCATAGTGTTCCTATGCTTTCTACATATGAATTTTGAAAAATAAAACTAACATTATCAATATTGATTTGATTAGGTAAATTTAAAAAGGTTGAGTAGATCTATTCTTCTTTGTATTTTCAGCAAATTAAGTTTAAGTTATGTGTGTGTTCATATTTAGTAGCTTTTTCTTTAGGTTTTTGCATACCATCAACTGAAATGTGCATGACCAACATCTTGCTTTTTCCACAGCACTTGCTCTTCAGCTATCCTAATGCATATTATTTTCACATAAAGTGGGAAAGATAGCTATATTTTGGTTTTCCTCTCTATTTAATAAGGGGGGAAATTGTCTAGATGTTGTTCCAAATACGCAATGAGGAACATACAACTGCCATAGAATAGAATAGAATCAAACTAAACAAATACTCAACAAAATGGCAGGACACTGATGTGCGGCGACGTGGGTGTGTAGCTTAATTATTGCTGTTCAGTACTTAAAAAATAGTGTGAGTTTGCTTTCAGATTTGATTTGTAAATCAGGGAAGATGCACAAAGTAGTGCTGGCATATGCAGGAGAGTTGTCACTAACGCTCTCTGACACACATGCATACCCACCCACACATACAAACAATGTGGCACTCATGCTTGAGTTGTTCAGAAAACGGTGTTCAACATAGCTGGTGCAGTAGCAGTGGACATATTCTATACTCTCTAGAACCATCACTCTTACAGAAAATACAGAGTATGTCCATGGTTACTGCAGCAGTTGTACCGAACATTATCTATTGTGTACTGCACATCAAATGGTCTGAAAAACCAGTGTAATTGCAATAGAAGTGCATCCGTGGTATATGTCACATTGTACAGCAGTTAAAAAACACATGCAGATTGTGTGTGTGGGATGGTGGATCTCGTGGGGAAGAAATCCTAGCTATTACAAGAACAGTGAAGTTTGCAAACTGTGATACTGTCCCCAATAGTAAAGACGCAGGCATCGTTGAGAGTCTTGTCATTAATTTTGGGAAAGGTGGGTTGTACATATGTTTGTTACATAATTATACATTGGATTAAAGTGGTACTGAATTTTCCCCTTTAAATAGCCTAATTCTAAATGTTGTTTGACATGTTTTCTCCGATATAATTTTTGTGTTTAAAACAATTTGTTTCATTTTGCTGTCTATACTTCTAGCTAGAACATGTGGTTCCAACCTACGTGGACCAAGTGGAATTATAACATCTCCTAATTACCCTGTTCAGTATGAAGACAATGCACATTGTGTATGGGTTATCACAACGCTAGATCCAGAAAAGGTATGTTTCTTGTCTTTTTTCTATTTCCAGATAATTACACAAAGTTACCTTTAAATATTAAATAAATAAACGCACGACTCTGATGCAGATTCATTGTCTATTGTGTTTACATGAATGATGTACAGTACAGCAAGTGACACTGGAATAGTAGTGAATAACATTTCAAGAGGCTTCTGTGATTTTTACTGGTACATAGTATGTTGCTTTAAAAAGAGAAATAGCATTTTCTTATCCTTTGCTTTGTACATTACTACATTTCCATTTTTTAACATGCACAATACTGGCTAATGTTAAAATTACCAATAATTAAGAAATTTGTATATACGTTTGTCTGTCTCTTATTATATAGGTTGAATTTCAGATTGTCCAAGATAATTAAATATTTTAATGATTTTGACAAACTTCCAACACAAGGTAACATGACAAAAATTCTATTTTCACTGAGTTTATATCTAGGAGGAGATGTGTTTTATCACGGTTTTTCAATGAAGATGTTAAAATATATAACTCCTACCACTGCAACATTGCATTACTTTACAACAACAAAAAATAATTCTGCCATCTCTAAATGCTAATGAAACAAGCTTAATTTTAGTTGTTAAGTAAATGGGTAAAATTGTTTCCACTGCATTTAAACACATTTTAGAACAGGAGATTTTCTTCAGTATTGGTATTTTAGTGTTCTTAACATGTAACACTAAAATTCCAATAATGAAGAAAATCTCCTGTTCTAAAATGTGTTTAAATGCAGTGGAAACAATTTTACCCATTCACTTAACAACTAAAATTTACTTAACAACAAAGTTGTAACAAGGCTCCAAGAGGTTTGTTATGGAATGTGATATCACAGTCATGTACTTGTTTTCTTTAATTCATTATTCAATAGGTATGTTTTCAAGTTATTTTCCTGGACTCTCATATAGTAGTGGCCTTTAATGTTTTCAGACCTGGGTCTGCCTTTAACCTTGCCCTTGTAACACTGGGGACCACTGCCTTGTAGCATGTGACAGGAACTAACTTGATATCAGAGTTATGTAACAAGAGAGAAGGTGTCCTGTCTGTGATACAAAAAGAATTATCTCCACCACTGACTGCCCTAACCTCGCTGATCTGCAGTTCCTCTTAATTTTCATGTAAAGAGGGCAGTAATGTGTGACATCTCTGTGCTATCATGTGTACTCAGAGCAGGTCCTTCTAAAAAATAACAACAAAATGGTGGCTCTGTAGAGCCAAGCGTGTAGAACTCTGCAGCCCTCTTCAGCATCCAAGCTTATGGGTTGAAGACTGCTGTCCTGTATCTTATACTGGCATATATTCTAGAAAGGATGCTCCGTTTGTATGACTTCTAGTTTAGTGTAATTTGATGCACCTGCCATTTTACATATCTGCATGATAATGTCATTTTCTTTGTTTCTTCCCAAGCCCTTATCATTCATGTATCCCAGCACTCTACTTTCTTAGTATAAAGCAAGAGCACTCTTGAGTGCATACCATCTAGCCCGGGGAATTTATACCCATTCAGTGCTGCCAGGTGCTTCTCAACTACCTCTCTGTCCATGTCAACCAGCTGCCTGGACACCATGCCTTGCCTACTACCATCTCTAGATGAGCCTGTTCTCTTCTTTAGAGAAAAACCTGAGGCAAAATAGGCACTAAGCCTTTCTGCTTTCTTTCTGTTCTCTGTCAGAGTTTCTCCATTTTCATCCAACAGTGGACCCATTGCCTCTTTTATCTTGCATTTGTTCCTCACATATCTGAAGAAGATTTTCCTATTGTAGTGAGCCTCCCTGGCCAGCTTTAGCTCACTGTGAGCTTTGGCCTCTCTGATGGCCTCCCTGAGAGCTTTGGCCTCTCTGACCTACAGTGCCTAGCAACCCGCAGATACTCTTCTTTAGAGGTATGTCCTTGCCTCCATTTCTTGAACATTTCCTTTTCCTCCCTTAGCACAGGACAGAGTTCTCTGTTCACATTGGCTTCTTGGATCCCTTACCATGTGTCCTTGTTGGAATAGCAATGGCTTGAGCTTGCAAGAGCTCTTGTTTTTAAGAGAGCCAACCCTTCACTTGCTCCTTTTCCTTCCAGCTGTCTTGTCTTGTCCATGGAATGATTCTCATCATGCCTCTGACTTTATTAAAGTCTGCCTTCCTGAAAACTAGCATACACATGTGGCTATGAGCTTTCTTGGTCGAGTATGGCCCAGCCCCTCATAGCTTCCTTCACCATTTGATGAAGGAAGTTGTCAGCCAGACAGGTCAGGAAGTTGTGTGACTGTGGACACTTTGCAGAGTTTGTCTCCCAGCACAAATCAGGGAAGCTGAAGTCACCAATAACTACCAGGTCATGTTGTTTGGATATCCGGTCAAGCTGTTCAAGGAGGGCAGCATCCACCTCCTCATCCTAGTCAGGAGGTCTGTAGCAGACTCCAACCACAATACCATTTGTCCCTCCTTCCCTTATCCTCACCCAGATACCTTCCACTGGGCTGTCACCCTCCTCCTCCTCCAGTATTTCCTGACAAACAAACCCTCTCCTCACATACGGCACCGCTCTGCCTCCTCTTCAGCCCTTTCCATCCACTACTACATTCCAGTCATAGGAATCATCCCACCACGTCTTTGTAATGCCTACTAAATCATATCCCTCTGTCTGCATTAGAAGCTCAAGCTCTTCCTTCGTATTGACCAAGCTTTGGGCATTGGTACATAGACACCTGAAGCCCTGCATCTTTGGCTCCATTAGACCTGGCCCTCCCAGGTGGGCCTCTGTTGTTTGCTCTCTTTCATTTAAGTCCCTATGTTGGTCATCTCCTTCCCCTTGTGGTGTCAGTTTAAAGCCATCTTGATGAATCTCCCCAGGCTTCTGCCAAACACATTCTTCCCTGACTTTGACAGGTGAAGTCCATCACATTCTAGTAGGTTGTCATCCAGAAAACCCAGCCATGGTCCCAGAATCCAAATCTCTCATGCTGGCACCACCAATGCAGCCAGTGGTTCACCTCCATTATCATCTGCTCTCATCGTATTCCCCTTCCTATGACAGGAAGGATGGAAGAGAACACCACCTGTGCTCCCGTTCCCTTCAGCTTCCTCCTGAGAGCTTCATAGTCCACCTTAATGCTTTTGGTGGTGTTCATGGCTGTGTTATTGGCTCCCACATGGAGCATCACAAATGGGTGTAGGTTTAATGAGTTTTGAGTTCCTGTCTATAACATCTAGGGATGTTAATGAAAAACTAGTCCCTACTATGTTGTATATGTATCAGATTGAGCAAAATGGATAAAAATAATGTAATACCTGGTGCATTGAGATGCAAATTCATTTCACTTTACACTAACTTCTTCATGTCCCTTGGAGTAACATTATATTTTGGTAAAAGGTTTCTGGGTAGATTTTTTCCTACAATCTTGTATGTGGAAACACTTGACTTCCAGGATTATGAAAGTCTTCTATAGTCATATCAGTGGTGAATCACCATCAACCCCCAATTTGTTGAGTCCGCCTCCTTAGATCTATGTTGCACACTATTAAGACCATACTTCCTCAGTCAGAAATGGAGTATTTTGTATCCTCCCAGATTAAATCATCACCCTGCTACCAAGTCTAGGGACCTGGTTTAGATTGACAGGAGGTCATATTTCCTTTATAATATAAAAAGTGCAGTTCTTCAGATTTATGTTTCAGAACTCTCACTGCAGCAACAGAATTTGTTGTCTTCTTGAGGTCTTGGGAAAACTATCCTTGGATAAAGAAGACAATTTGAGATTTCCATATCTCAGTGGTTTAGAAACAACAGTGTTTACCTTAATGTTGGGAAACGTATAATTAAGATTGATCTATGAAAAAGAAGTTCCAAAATGTAGCTTCTTTGTCTTCAGTGGTAATTTTGTAATCTAAAGTTTACTGTATAAATCAGCCAAACCAACAGCATTGCCTTTTCTGTTCAATACTAATTAGCTGCTAAAGTTTGTTCTCTACCTGTTCAAAAGTGTTCCCTTTTAACGCTCTGCTTATTTTGAAGACTTGCCACCAATTTGTTTCCTTGGGGTCCTACTAATGTATCACTGATCACTACCCTACTGGGTCATTTCTTAGAATTTTGCTCCTTACAAATAGCTACTTTGTAGTGTGTATGCGCGCGCTTTCCCCTAATGGCTTCATCCGGACTGTGCTGCAGGTGTGTTAATTTGTAGTTAATTCCATAGGCATTTTAGTCTTCACTCCTTTCTGTTTTGTTTCTCGCTTTTTAATATCTGTCATCTTTGGATGATTTCCAAAAACCCAACTTTAGTTCTTATTACTCTATACTCCTCAATGTTCAAGCTGTACCTCCAGCTTGCTTTAAACATGCCCTTTCATCACCTACTGTTTTGGTTCATTCCTCCTACCTGATTGAAGAAGTTCCTGCTGCTTTCACCATTCTATGATAACTTTGCTAACCACTGGGGCTCTCTCTTTGCAGTCTGTAGGGGGGCCAGGTGCTGTGTCATTTTTGGCAGTGATTCTCAGTCTAGCACATTACTCTCCTGACTGGTTAGAGACTGGGATCATTTCAGCTGCTGTGGGCTACAGAGATTCTTGGTTTAATGATCTGTTAAATAAAGGTATGCCCTATTTAGAGGTTTGTCTAAAGATTGTACCTGCTGTAGCATAAACCGTGTATGCCAAGTAAATTCTATGACTTCTAACAAAACTTCATTTCCCTTTACGTACATTGTAAATAGTTTGTTGTTATCTTGTCCAGATGGGAGCAGCAATATTAAGTCTACAATGATTTAGTGTAGCACATTAACACATCAAGAAATAGCCACAGAATGAGGCCCATGATGAGGCCCTAAGCTGGACTTTAGGCCACAACCCAGAAGATTTACAAGAGGTTCCATAGGTGTGGTGTAACTGAAATGATTGGGAGATAATAATGCTTCTTGCATCACCAAAACAGGAAGTTAAGAGTGTGATTAAGTAGACAGATGTTCAATTTTTAAAATTAGATACCATAAATCTGATTGTTTCACAACACAAGTTTGCAAAGTTTGCATCAATCCATATTTATGTTGCAATGCTAAGTATGGATTTAGTTGGGATCCTTTTTTTTTTTTTGCTGAAAAGCAGGATAACAATGCAATAAACAAATCATATGACCTCTTGCCAATGTAACCTGTATTCATCCACTCAACCAATATTCATCCAGACTCTGTACTGATCTACTAAACTTTGTAAATGTAGTTTTAAATCATATGTACGTGCAACAATTTGCACTTGTGATGATCACCAAACATGTTAATTTAAATGCAGGTATGAAGATCTAGCCCACTTCCCTCCCTCAGAGGCAAGATTTCCCCTCCATTTTTCTCTCCCTGTCTGACTGAGCATCTCTTCGAATTCATTGTCTTCTTTTCTGAAGAACTATGGCTGTCCCACTCTATCACAGTATGAAATTTTGCTGCTGGCTCAGCCCAGGAACCTGAGGGAAAGGTTAAGATCCCCCTTTAACTTAGACCACCGAAATGGCACTCAAGGCTTTTTAAAGTTCAAAAATAATAAAAGATTTTATTCAATGTAGAGGGGAAAAGTCAAGTGAAATCAGGTAAAATTTCTGAGATAAATCAATATAGGCACAGACTACAGTTCATATGTTTCAGGCAACTGAGAGTTTCTTAAGCTTTTCACTGTGACATAGAATCTATAAAATGAGAGGCTTTTGTTTCAGAGTTTCCCAAACATTCCAGTTATACTTTCTTGAGTGTATTTGACTGTTGGTTTCCAGAAGGCAGGGATACTCAGCTCAGTACCCAGATTCCTTCATTAAACAAACCAGTACTCTTCTTGCATTTTAATCTGACTCCTTATGATTTAAAAAGGCAGTCTCTAATCACACCAGACCAGGGATCTCTCTGCTCTTCAGAGCTATCTGCCTGTTTTAACTGAGAAGGGAAATTTGTCTCTCACTAGAAGACCTATCCCCTTTTCTGGCCTGAATGGGAGTCTACTTAACTACCCACTCCTCCTGCCAACCTTCCCAGTACTCTGTGTTAAACTGCTCACAGTCAGGGCTAAACTAAAACCCCATCAGTACTTAACCCTTCTCTGTCAGGGCTAGACTCTAAGATTGTCAGTATTAGATTCTTCTCAGTCAGGGCTGAATTCAGATTGCCCTCTCCTCAAGATTCAGCTCTCAAGTCTTCCTCTGCTCAACTAATGCTAACCAATCAAATTCCTTGGAACAACCTGTCACTCAAGGCTCTCTGGCTCTGTGAGGAATTAACCCTTCACAGTCCATTACCTGTTTATACAACATTTATAAGATTTTTAAGTACAGACTGTCACAGCAGGTTTAATTCAATTTCTTAGATATGAATGGCTTCCTTGTGACAACTTGGTAATGTGTAAAATGGCAGAAAACTAGCAGAAAACCCCCTCAGGAGAAAAGTATGAATGCAAAAGTGGAAATGTTCCAATAAAACATGTAACAATTGCACAATGCAAAAATGGAGCATATTCACATCTATTCAACAAAATAGTGGATTTTAAAGTCTCAATACACATACAAAATACAAATTATAATGTTTCTGATTATGCATGTAAAATACATGTAAGATTTTAAAAAATAAAGAAATGGAGCCTGTCAACCTATTTCACAAGCTACAGGAAAAAAGCAGGTAAAAACGAAAGGACAAGTGACTAGTCTACTTCTGTATAATGTATGAATCAGCTCTGCTGGTGTGATGTAATAGCAAACTACATAGAACTTCTTACACGAAAACATGATTCCCCTGAATCAAATAATTTCATGGCATCAATCTTTTAATCATGGTAGTTAACTGCTCTGTTCCTCAGATCCTTTCAAGTCAAATGATTACTATTGTGTTTGATAATTTAGATTGTATTGAAGTTGATTTTTTTACAGCTTTGTGTTTATTGGTTTATTGTGAGCCTCTTTAAAGTTCCCTTTCTGTCAGAAAGGCATTCTAAAAAAGTTAAAGTAAACACATTAGAGGGGTATGTGCAATGCCTGAGCTCTGATTCTGTTGGCTCATGCCAACACAGTCTGGCAGGAAGGAATGGGAGATGAAAGAGAGTTTAAAAAAAGTTAGAAGCTGACAGGAAGAAAGTTCATTCATTTGAAATGCAGTGTTGGAGGAGAGTTTTACAGGTACTGTGGGCCACCAAAAAGACAAATGAGTGTTATTTTGATCAAATCAAGCCTGAACTCTCCCTAGAAGCTAAAATGACTTAATTGAGGCTATTGTACCTTGATGGGAAGACAAGAGTTACTGGAAAATACAATATTGCTAGGAAATGTTGAAGGCAGCAGGAAAAATGGAAGCCACAGCCGTCAGTTTGCAAGACCTGAGCTAATGATAGGATGTTTTGGAGGATATTAATTAATAGGGTTGTCATAAATTGGAAGCGACTTGATGGCACTTAACACACACACAAACACATACAATGTTTAATTACACACACAATGTTTACTTTAATTTAACAGAAGCATAACACCAATGGTGGCTGGTCTACACATAAGCATCTATAAAAGGTTTCCAAATATATAAAATATGTCCATGAGCATTTGGCGTCTATATGCCACAGAGTCAAATGCTGATAAGATTGTAAGGTCCTCAATCCTCTGGATTACAGGAGGCAGATATTTATCTCTTCAGTGCTGTAACTGATATTGAGTATTCATATGAGTGGCCACGTCCACACTGTCACTTTTGTCGCTCATTTCTCCCTTTTGCTTCAGGTTCCCCTCCCCCAATGTGTTTTGCTTTCTCTAGTTTCTCTTGTAGTCCCAGAGGGAGCAAAACACATGTGGAAAAGGGAGGGGGACCCAAAGCAATAGGGAGAAAGGAGCGACAAAAGTGATGTGTGGACATGGCCAGTAATTACTTTCTCCCCAAAAGAGGTGCATCTTGTAAGTTGATTCAATGACAGTTTCCAAGAGTAAGGAAGATTCTGAAACAGTGCTGCAGGGCCATATTTAGATAGCAGATGATGCAGTTGTAAATATTGACATTTAACAGAGGTTGACAGGTCATATCTAGACTTCAGCTGATAAAATAGTAAAAAATCTCATTGTCATACTCTGCTAATTGGTCCAACATAAAAAATCCCACTATTTGTACAGGCCTTCCATTAAAAAATGAGAGAGATTTATTTCCATTCCCCTCTCCCCCTCCCAAAAAATCTGGATTGGCCCAAAGTATTAGTTTAGCATGTGTAAATATTTATTTATTTATTTATTTATTTCATTTGTATCCCACCTTGCCAGCGAACCGGCTCAAGGCAGCTGACATACACAAATTACCGTAAAGGTTTACAACATAAAACCACTAAAACATTAAAATACAATTACAAATTTATGAATTGCAAAAGATGGCGACTTCAGAGTTTCCCGGCAGACAAGGCTGCAGGGGAGCACCAACAGGACCAGGGCGATGGTAAAAACCAGTTCTCCGTCCGATGGCAGCTCCTATTTGAAAGCCTGGTGGAAGAGCTCCGTCTTACAGGCCCTGCGGAACTGCAATAAGTCCCGCAGGGCCCTGATGTTATTCGGGAGCTCGTTCCACCAGTAAGGAGCCACCACCGAGAAAGCCCTGGCCCTAGTAGAAGTCAAACGGGCATCTTTCGGACCGGTTTTGAGTGCCTGACCTCAGTGACCTCTGGGGCTGATATGGGGAAAGGCGATCCCTCAAGTAGGCTGGCCCCTGACCATAAAGAGCTTTAAAGGTTAATACCAGCACCTTAAACCTGATCCGGTATGCTATAGGCAGCCAGTGCAGCAACTGCAGCACAGACCGGACATGGTCCCGCAAAGAGAGCAGCCTGGCCGCAGCGTCAAATTGGTCAAATTGATATTGTTGTAACATTATACACTATAGTTCTTTAACTGCAAAAACTGCCGGAGGAGCAGGATTATTTTAGCATGAATAGACCTTAATACATTCAGTATAAAGAGGAGCATCAGACAAGAACCCTCCAAAATAGGCCAGGATGGATAGTCCAACTGAGAGGAGCAATCCCTATAACTAGTACAAGTTAATCGATGTGTCTGATCATATAAACTAAGATCATGACAACCAAATCCTCAGTCATTAAATGGGAACTGCATCCTCTTCAAAGAAATCCAAGATGGTAGAGAACCCCACATACATTTGTGAAAAAAAACCTATTAATTTTATGAATATTTTAATAGGGTATATGTACAGAAGTTGCACATAAAACATATATAATTTGAGATATAATGTTTATTTTGTGTGTATTTATTTTACCCCATAAAGAAAAAGGCAAGAGTCCAGTAGCACCTTCAAGACTAACAAAGTTTGTGGCAGGGCATGAGCTTTCATGAGTCATTGCTCACTTGAACAGTGATTCATGAAAGCTCATACCCTGCCACAAATTGTGTTGGTCTTGAAGGTGCTACTGGACTCTTTCTTCTTTCTCCTGCTACGGACATAGTACAACTACCCATCTTGAACTATCCCCATAAAGAAAGGTTTAAGATTGCCTATCCATCCAAATCCAAGGATATACCAGTGATCAACTTGTTAAAATTTAGCATCATCATGTGCTTAAAATGTCTATGAATCAATATCCCATGATAAATTATTACTCCTGGGCACCACCAAAAATATCCATCAACATATATACTCCACAATATATGGCCTCCCCATGACATCAACTCAGATTTTGGCCAGTTAATTGAATAGCGAGACAAATTACCAAAGGTTTTAATCACATCCATTAATACAAGAATGGAAGACGAGGTTTGGAAATAAACACTAAAAGATCATCTGCATAAAGAATAATTTTAAACTCCAAAGTTGAAAGAGAGATAATGGAAAGGTTTCAGTGACTGAAAAGGTAAGGAGCTGAATGAAATTGAGGGTTGAATTAGAAAGGAGATACATAGAGGGAATATATTTGCACATACCTGGGTTTATCATAGGTGACTAAAGGTCAAGGAACAACCCCTGATAGGGGGTTGCAAAAAAACAAACAACAACGGTTGCTGTTGTTTTTTTTTCATGTTTGAATATATTGAACCCCCAAAATATCAGTATTTCCCGACATTCCCAAATCTCAGTACTGGTATGGTCTTCGGATTTGGTAAAGGATTCCCAAAATGTTTTGGGTCCATTACACCCTCTGGGGACCTTTATAGTCAATGGTCCCCATAGGGTATAATCAATCTGGGGTATCGGGGGCTCTGTGGGGGCTGTTTTTTGAGGTAGAAGCACCAAATATGCAGCATTGCTGCTGCTGCCTTTCTTCAAAAACCCTCTAAGTTTAAAAAAGATTGGACCAGGAAGTCCCAATTCTGTGAGCTCCCAAAGAAGGTGCCCCCATCCTCCATTAATTCCAATGGAGGGGGAAAGGCATGTAAAGGGAATGCATCCCCCTTAAATGACTTTTGCATGCTGCAACACAAGTGAACACTGAAGCAGTGAGTTCACTCAGAAGTGGTTTAAAGGGAAGGCAATCCCTTTGAACACTAGCTATCTAGCGCACGCACCCCAATCCCTTTGGGGGGGATTTTTCAGGCTCAGTCATTTCAGATAGCTTTAGACAATACTGAGCTTTATATTCAGTTGAAAAAAAATCTGGAAAATACTGATAAGGTATTTTCTTGGTATTTTTTCAACTTAGTATTGCTGAATGCACACCCCTAACCCCTGGTAAAGACAATTATAGCTCAGAAAGGGCAGACTGTACCAGTTTTCTGGTTCTGTCCCTCCATATGTGTGGAAAGGAAAGGTACTTAAGCATTTTAAATATTCTCTCAATTCCAACAAAGCTTTGCACTGGGGAGCATTGCTGTTAGAATCATGTCCCTGAGGGTGCCAGAGACATTACAGTCCATTGTCTCCAGGGGAGGCTCAGCACATCCTGGAAAAGTTTTTTTGGGGGGGCTCCAGCTCCCCAGCCCCCCTGAAGTTGACACCTATGCTGTGAACATAATTTGTACACGGGGGCAGGGCGTTGGAGGCTTAATGGTAGACGCCGAGTAGAATTGCTCCTAGGCCGACTCCCTCTCTCTCAGGCAGCACCACTACCAGAGGCGACTAATCTTACCATCGGGGATGGGAAAATCAAACGGGGGCAAGGCTAAAAGACGAGACTCACCAAAAAAGTGACTATCGGAATATTTTCCAGTCAACAGCTCGCATGGTGCAGAATCACCTCAAGACGAACAAGGCCACAAAATGGCAACCGGCCCGGTAAGCCCTCCCCCTTCTACCAACTTTGTATTGAAACAAGACTGGCTAGACTCCTTTAAGGGCTTTAAGGCAGAAATGCTGGCAACAATGAACAGCCTAATAAAGCTGATGGCAGATCAAATTGGGAAGCTACAAATATCAGTTCAAAACATGTCTCAGGCTCTAGACTCCGTAATGGAGAACAGTATGGAGAACAGGAGAGTATTAGAGGCTTACAACGCCATGAGACATGGGCCACTGAGAAAATCATGTCTCTGGAAAACTCACTCAGAGACCGACATCTCAAATTTAGGGGCTTCCCGGTATTGGTAGAAGAGACTACAGACCTTGCAGCTTTTATGGGAGCCTGGCTGTCACACATAGTTAAACTAGAAGAAGGGATAGCTCCAACGATTTTAAAGGCATACAGAATTGGAGTGCTGATACCGATGCAAAACCAGAACCACACCCAGCTCCCAAGAGATATCTTAGTGGATTTCCTTGAAGCGCGTACCAGACAGAAGATTCTATCAGAGGCACGTTCATCTGGAGGATTGCCATTCCAAGATAGGAAAATCCAAGTCTTTCCAGATCTCACAGCAGAAACCCTCCAGATTAGTCACACTCTGAAACCAGTCTCCATCAAGCTTACTGAAGCTGGCATTAGATATAGTTGGACCAAATCAGGTTCCCTACTAGTCCACTTTCAAGGCTCCACCTTCACAGCATGGGATGAGGACTCTGGATATGCTCTGCCGACAGCCTTAAACCTACAAGCTCCTCTGGGCTCAAGCATGAAAAAATCATCCAAGAGAAAACTGGACTATCCCACGTCACCATTCCAATGGAGCAAAATCCCCATTCGTAAAACCACTTGAACTATAAGTTTTCATTCTAGCTTAATTTCTTAACACCAGCAGCAACAAGGGATGCAGAGTCTTTGATTATTATTTAACAGAGTAAGATTGCTGCTGCACTAATAGCTGCCTGGGAAGGGGTGGGAAAGGAGTTCTTATTCTCCCCCCCTTTTTTTCTTCATCTTTTGGCTTCTTATTTCTTAGACAAGACTGTCATTTTTTTTCTTTTTTGCGCTTCAATATAGATGATAGGTTCAATTTGGCCGGGCCTTGCTGTTTTTTTCGGCCCAAACATGGAATACATGTTCCTTTTGAGCCTTATGTTCATCCTGGGTAGGAACAACCCTCTACAGTTGTTAGAAGTGTTTTTCTGCATATTTCATCTATATTGGTACATAGTATCTACCCAGAGAAAGTTTAAATACAAGAAAGTTCAGGGGGTAGGGGTGGGAGGGGGGCAGGAAAGGAAAACAGTTATGTATTGCAAAGAACTGTACAGGAGGGTTGCAGGAGGGAAAAGCAGTAAAGGGTTCAGACTACTTTTTATAACTGTTCTCAATATAGTATGTTATAATCTTGTTGTTCTTGATATTACATTATTAGTAGTAAGTATATCTCACAGCTGTTGGTATTATTTGCAGAGGAGTGCCTTAACTCCAACATATTTTGGTTTGATACAGCGTAGTTGTTGGTTTTGTTTAAGTTCTTTTGCAATAACTGACCAATATAAATTTTCTTATTTTATTCAAATGATATCCATTATAATAGGTCTCTTTAATAAGCGAGACACAATGAGGTGGAGTGACTTAACTCTTGTCTTAGTTGGAGATTGTGCTCAAAAATACCTGGTTTTGCAGTGCATGCCAGCAAAAATTTGGTTAAGCATCATACAGGAGGAAAAACCTGATAACTTTCTATCCTGGCCCTCACCATGGCAAACACACTAAAAGTTATAACTTACAACTGTAGGGGAATAAACCAAAAAATCAAAATTAAAAGTATTCTGTTGCAAATGAAAAAAGTAAAGGCGGACATCATTATGCTTCAAGAGACATACCTGAAAAAAAAACCATGGCCCGCTCTTTCCCCAAATGTGGTTTCCGCAACAATACTTTGCCCCGGCTCCAATAAATCATGGGGAGTGGCTATCCTTTTCTCGAAGGCCACCAGATTTCAACTTCACTCTGAGATAGACCCCAATTGCAGGTATCTCATCTTGAAAGGATCTTTAGATGGCACACTATATACTATTGCCAGTCTATATGTCCCCAAAACGGGACAGCTACCATATATCCATGCTATACTGTTTAAGATCAGTAACCCCAGTGCCAGCACAATTCTAATAGGTGGCAATCTTAATCTTGTAGCAAATGCTCAGATTGACCACTATCAACCTGCTCATCCCTCAAGGAAAATCTGTAAGCATCATGACCAACTGGAACAAATGTTCCGATCCTTCCAGCTTAGTGATGTATGGCGTAAGCAGCACCCCACGGATAAAGACTATACCTATTACTCCTCACAATTTGACTCCTTCAGTAGGTTAGATTATCTTTTGATCACCGACTTGGCATTTCACACCATCCAATCCTCAAACATAGGACTCCGCCAATGGTCTGACCATGCCCCAGTAGACTGTGTTTTAATTTTAGACAATAACAACAGCAAATGACCTAATTGGACACTAAACAAAGCTTTATTAAAAGACCCAGCCTTTAGATTACAAATAGAAGAGGCTATAGATGAATATCTACGCTTTAATCTGAATGAAGAGGCTCCTTTGGAAGTTATCTGGGACGCTCACAAAGCAGTTCTTCATGGACAAATTATTGCCTTATCTTCAGCCTACAACAAATACAAACAACAATTACTGACCTTCACGAAGATATACAGAAACTGGAAGACACGGACAAATGTACGGGCAGCAAAAAAACCTTATCAACACCTCATAACCAAAAGAAGAAAATTAGAAGCCATTTAACTCACTGTAATACAAAAAAACCTAGCATTAATGCAACACAAATACAAATATCGTAATAGCAAGTCAGTGAAATTTCTCTCATACAAACTAAGGCAAAGACACGCTAACACTCTGATAAACTGCATCCGAGACCACCAGGGCACACTGCATACATCTTCCCAAGAGATAACACAGGTATTTGAGCGGTACTATAAGAACCTGTATAAATCCACGACTTCTAAAACAACGGATATATACTCCTTCCTAACACAAATGAGCCTAACCAACAAACTGTCCAGGTCACACCAAGCCTACTTAGACAGATCAGTGTCCACACAAGAAGTACTGGAAGCTCTAAAGAAAATGCAAAACAACAAAGCACCGGGCCTGGATGGGTTCCCCACAGAGTATTACAAGATCTTCCATCCCAAACTTCTGCAACTTCTAGCTGATTTGTTTAACAGAATTTTAAATAACCACCCAATTCCTTTATCTTGGAATTAAGCGCGGATAATTGTATTCCCGAAACCGGGCAAAGACTCCTCCCAACCTAATTCATACAGGCCGATATTGCTTCTTAATTGCGACTACAAACTCTTCACTTCGGTATGGCAGCAAGGCTCTCGAAGATTCTTCCCACATATATCCAACTAGACCAAACGGGATTCATAACCCAACGAGACATCACTGACAATATCTGTAAAATGATTAACGTAATCCACTACTGTCAACAAAAGAAGATTCAATCATCTTGCATATTATCAATAGACTTTGAAAAAGCCTTCGACACCTTGGAATTTAAATACGTACACAACCTGCTGCAACACATGAACTTTGGAGACAAATTCAGGGCAGCGCTACAATGGATATATGACTCCCCATAGGCTTTTCTAACAATTAACTCCAAAACGTCTTCTATTTTCAAACTACATCGGAGTACTAGGCAAAGCTGTCCCTTGTCACCCCTTTTGTTTGCATTAGCAATTGAACCACTGGCCATGTCAATCAGACAAAATGCATCAATACGAGGACTATCAATCAACGGTACAGATATCAAAGCCAGCCTGTTTGCAGATGACATGTCCATATACATAAAGGATCCAATCCACTTCCTCCCACCTTTATTTGCATTACTAGAAGAGTTTGGAAGCGTGTTGGGCCTACGCATAAATCAATAAAAGTCCACAATATTCCCATTACTTCTAGACAAGGTCTTAAATTTGTAAACCATTGAATGGTATTTTATGGTTGGGAGCCGCCTTGAGCCAGTTCGCTGGATAGGTGGGATAAAAATGAAATAAATAAATTAATAATAATAAATAAGGTCTCTACAATCTTCATCAAAAGTCAATTTTCCCTTCAGTGGATTACTAGACAATGGAAATATTTGAGGGGTGAATATCCCCTTAACTTTGAAAGACTTAATTAAATACAATCGTATGCAAGCCAACTCTCTAATCTAAATCCAACTAAAATCCTGGGACTCAAAAATTTTAACGTGGCTAGAACACATCACC
Source organism: Lepidodactylus listeri (assembly GCA_029233225.1). Lineage (NCBI taxonomy): Eukaryota > Metazoa > Chordata > Lepidosauria > Squamata > Gekkonidae > Lepidodactylus > Lepidodactylus listeri. The sequence goes on along the minus strand of JARCFY010000016.1, from coordinate 41,999,439 downwards.
ATCATTAAATCTATTATTTTACCTAAGTTTATGTACTATTTTCAAGCCCTCCCTTTAATAATAACTCCTAGACTTCTCTCCCTTTGGCAGAGGAATCTTTTGAATTTTCTATGGAACGCTAAGAAACCAAAAATCCAGTTTCGAACTCTAAGATAAATACATCTTGTGGGGGACTTGCAGTCCCTGACCTAAAAACTTATTACCAAGTAACCATCATGGCAAATTTTACTAGATAGTACCACAAAAGCTACAAGGCAGACTGGAAAACTATTGAAAACACTTACCTGAGATCACAGTCCTTCCAAGAAGCCCTATGGAATCCACCCTTGAAATGCTTCTTCCAGGGGTCTCACACCCATTTCTTTCAGCAACTTTCCAAACTTGGGACATCAGTAAAAGAAATTTGATACCATCAGACTCACCACTGAAAAGCTTCCTCCGACAGCCTTGGTTTCAACCCGGTCTATCCCCTTCATCATTCCCCAAATAATCAACTGCGAAACTTACAAGATTCTGTGACATTTCGGAATGTGGTATAATGCTAGCAAAAACAGACCTGGAAAAGAAAACCAAATTAAAACTACCATAGTATGAGTATCTTCAAGTAGCCCACTTATTCACATCTTATAAAGCTAACTTTAATTTTCAAAGAAAGTTCAACTTTTTCAAACGCCTCAAGACATTCTCTGATCCCATAAAAAGGGGCCTCATCTCAACGTTCTACTCTTTTTTTATTCAAGCCTTGTTGCAGCGGATCCTACCCCTACAATCAGCATGGCATAAAGACTTAAAAACCACATTATCAGACGATCAATGGAACAAGATCTGGGCCTCAAGTATATATAGATCCCGATCCTCCCCTGTTCGACTACAGGCATTGAAAACACTTTTTAGATGGCATCTTACACCTGCCAAACTGTCGCACATATACTCAACTCAAACTCCCCTATGCTGGAAATGCCACTCAGAGATAGGGTCTTACATCTACACTTAGTGGTCTTGCCCCATTATAGCCACCTTTTGGAAACAAATTCTGGCGGAAATTAAAACAATGCTTAAAATTTCCATCCCATATGATCTGGTGCTAATCTTGCTCAATCTATGGCCAAAATAAAAAATAGATTCCAATAGTAGAGACTTGGTAGAAGTTCTTCTTAGAGCGGCAAAATATACAATTGCGGTAAACTGGAAAGAATCCACCAGCCCCTCACTCAGCACCTGGAAAGCCAAAATTTGGGATTACTTTATTTTAGATAGAATAGAAAGCAGGGATAATAACAGAACGCAAGAAGCCCTATGGCTAAATGGTACCTTATTATTAATGAGTATTCTGAAAGTGGAGGGGGTCTACTCCCAAAAACACGGGTAAATAACTCCCCACTGTATCTGTATTTATAATTGGAGAAAGAGATAATTGCTATTCTACTTATATCATATGTTGCAAACCATATTTACCTGAAAAGTTATAACTTATAGCATAGACTACATTTAAATTTTGTCTGTATTTTTAATTTGTATTTTTCACTTCTCTCTGAGAAGGATCAACTTATTAACTCCACGTATAATACCAGGATGCATTGTACATCCCAACATGAATGGTAGCCATGTTGTCTGAGACAGTTACGATATGTTTATAATTGTTAACCGTCAATAATTTTTCTGTACCCTCTTGAATCCTTAATAAAAATACTTTAAAAAAAACATAATTTGTACACTCATAGGCGTTGTGTTCATGTTCTGCTGATTGTGTGTAGATAGGAGGTAGGAGTAGCACAATCCATCCTGGATATGTCAAGTGAACAGGGCGAGAGTTTCAAGACATTCAGAAAATTGGGGTTGTCAGCATTCTAAATATAACCTATCTGCAGTTCATTTGTATATAACTAAGTTCGTTATGAAATTAAGTTAATACTAACAGTTGCTTTTTCATGTGAGCTAATTTTATGCATATCTCTTGCAGAAAAAAGTTTTATTCTGTAAAGTAATGTTACATTTCTGGTATTGGAAGTACCTTGGAGGTATATATTATTATAATTATTTGTCTTGCAGAGGACAGAGGGAAATATGTGCCAAGTCATATTCTCTGTGGCTATGTTAGTCTAAGGATTTCTGTAACTCATGCATATTCACTTCTGACTATGGGCAAAAATTTGCTTTAGTCAGTTTAAATTAGTAGTAATAATCACTTTCAGGTTATCTTCAGGATGCTGCTTGCATTCTTATCAGCCAGATTATGATTATGTTAATACCATGCAGTTTTCTTTTGGTTAGATTCTAGTATAGCCACCAAGTAAAATCACTGTAAATTTCTGTTTACTGAATGAATATTTTTATGAATATTTTTATACTTCAGAGAAGATGGCCATCCTAAATCTCAGAAATATTAAATAGGAAAACAAGTATGATTCCAAGACTTCAGTATAATAAATGGTACATTGCCTTGAGGGTCCTCATTTGGTGGAAGTATATAATTAAAATGTTTTGAATAAATAAGCAAATAAAATAAGGCTATATAATATGATGTGGTAGCAAAATTAGAGTTTGTTAGTAGTGTGTGTTTTAAAAAAAATCTCAACAGTAGTGTAAATATTTTAGGGGCTACCACACATAAGGAATGTTATATCTAGGCTCTGGCAATACTGGAGATTAGGATGCACAGAAAAAGAATTAAAGTCTCCATGAATTTTTACCTTATAATTTATAATATTTGTAACATTTTGCTACATAAATATTTTTTGTGTGTTTTATTTTTGTGATTTAATGGGTTTTATATGTATGTATGCATGCGAGGGTTTTAGGGGGCTGCAGTGGCTCAAGTGGTTAAGACACTGAACTGCAGACCAAAAGGTCGGTAGTTCAGCAGTCCAAAACCTGAGTGCTGCATGACGGAGTGAGCTCCTGTTTCTGGTCCCAGCTCCTGTCAACCTAGCAGTTCGAAAGCAAGAAATTGCAAGTAGATAAATAGGTACCACTTTAGTAGGAAGGTAACAGCATTCTGTGTGCCTCGGCGTCTAGTCATGCTGGCCACATGACCATGGAAATGTCTTTACGTGGCAAATGGTGACAATAAGTCTTTAGGGTTTTTTAGGGAACTTTAGAGAAAGAAGGAGAATTCTCCCTATCTTGAGACCAAGAAGCTGGTAGTATAAAGGAAACCATTAAACTTTTGATCCACACTGAAACCATCAAACTTTTTATACTTTGAAATAAACTCTATATCTGTATAAATTAAAAAACGTGTTTTATTTAGATGATCTCATTTTACCTCACAGCCTACATGCTGACCATTCTGTCATTCTATCAGTTATAACTAAGCCATCCTATTATTTGGGTTAAAGAGGTTTAAGGCAAGAGGTGGTGGCGATACTGAAAACTATTAGGGAATTCCAAGGAAGTCAAGGAGACTGCATAATACAGATTATTTCAGAGCATTACAGAGAGGTACCATTATAGGTTCTACAATACAAGTGGTCTCACGAAGGGATTTCAGGAAGGGAACAAACATTATATATAATATTCACTATGAATTTCACACAAACACAACATTATTTGCGAGGAAGATATTAACGTAGTGTTTCAGTAAAACAACAAAAATAAGGTTTGCATGATTTTATTTGCTTTTGAAATTATATGAGAAGAAATACTGTTTGCTGTGTCTTGCACATTCAGAAAAATTAGTGGGGATATAATCACGGTAACTGAGTGCAAACAGACAGCAAGGAATAATTTTAGCATTTACATTTACACAAGGACAGTTGCACATATGAACATAATCTATGAGATCCCACCTTTCCCCCCCCAAAAAAGTCAATAATAAGATAATATGATACTTATATATGGGATTGTTTCTACATATTCTTGATACAATTATAGACAAGCACCACTGATGGCAAAAGTTTGCAATTTCCACTACAGCTATACAGCCTGAGATCAGAAAGTGAGACAGATGTCTTCCACATAAATTAACATGAGACCTAGTTTCTTATGCATTGTTTACATACAAGTAAAACAAGTTCACAGCTAGTAAAAAGCCTGGGGCAGGCCATATGTCTCTTTTTGATGATTCCACCAGTCAATGATCTGAAATTGCCACTTCATAGTATGAGTTTAGGAATGCTAACAGCCTCGCATGTCACAACTTTAGAGAGATTTTGCAATAGACCAAGATATCCAGCAGTTTCACAGATTGGTGCCAATTCTAAACCATTAGTTGCAAATGTTAAGGTGCCCCCCCCTAAAATTTCTTATATAATTCAATTAGATATGTTTCATGCTCTGCTAAAAATAAATCGGTATTTTGTGGTGTGGGGAGAAATTCCTATTAGAACATCAGCACTAAAAATGTGCTCATTAATATTATAGCCAGTAACACGCTGAGGCCCACAGTTATTTTCTTCCTTGGTAGGCATGTATTGTTGGGTATCTCCCCACACATGCACACAATTGCTTTTAAAAAGTGTTATAACAACTGTGCTGTAGAAATATTTAGAACTTTCCTAATAGTAATGTTATAAAAGGAGACTGCATCTAAGAAGGACATTAATTCTGTATTCTAGATGGATACATTTAGATTTTAGGTGGTTTCCCCCCTTCATTGATACCAAAGCACTAACAAGAAATACCAGCAGGCAATGGTCTATACAGGGCTGTGTACATGAATACATAAAGCTACAGAGCAAAACTCTAATCCAGTAGGACCTTAAAGACCAACAATATTTTCTAGGGTAAACTTTGTGAGTCAAAGCTCACTTTGTCAGATCCAAAAAGAATAAAGGTCCAGCAGCCCTTTTAACCAAGTCAGAAGGCAGGAGGGGTGTTGCAAAGGACCAATCAGAATGAGAATTCAGAGGTACAAAGCAAAATCTAATAAATATGCATAGATGGGAGAAATGCAGAAAATTAGCACCTGTAATGAGATCATAGTCCAATGCCCCTCTTCAGCCCTGGGAGCTCAGGAAAGAACTGCTGGGAAGATGAGGGTTTTTTTTGGGTGGGGGGGTTGCCTTTCCTAAACTGCTAAACTACTGGGGAGCATGAACTGGGGTTGCTTTGTGAGAGGACACACCTTGAGGGTGGGTGGGTGCCTGTAGCCTGCTGGAGAGTGGTGTTTTGTCTGGGTCTGTTTGGGACATTTGTCCGGTCTGTTGCTGTTTGAGCAAGATCTGTTTTCGGTTTGCCTGGGCCTGATTGAAAGGCTGCACCTTCTGCTGTTGCTGCTGAGAGGCAGGGGCTGTGGGCCTCAACTCCAAGGCTTCTCCTTGTCAGAGGCTCTGGCCTGTGGCTCTTAGCTTGGGGCCTGGGGATCCTGTATCACTCTAAGATACTTTTAAATAATTAACCAGTTGTGAAGGTAGAAAGCCAGCAGGAGACCGTGGTTCATCCAACGTTTTGCAGAAACTGCCACATGTATGATTATGTACTCACTGGGTGGAAATCATGAATGTTTGCCCATTGCATGAAGCTTATAGCTCTCAGGGAGCAGGTTCATTCCCTTGAGGCGAGGGTTGCTAAGGCAGAATGAGAGGTTTGGGAAGGAGACCTACCAGAACAGTCCCACTCCTCTGCTGAGAGCTATTCTGCTATTGTGGACAGAGAGAGTCTTGAAGTCGGAGAGCATCAGTCCGAGAAGGAGGGATCTGATCCCTTAGAACAGCCCCCTTCCTTGGGAGATGGAATGTTATCCTCTCATACTGAGGATTCCCCTTGGGGTAGTCTTTTGGTAGTGTTGGTTGTATAGGAAATTGTATGAAAATAGGCTAGAAATGCCAGCATTAAACCCACATTTCACAGGACATGAAAATAATATTAAAATTCCACATTGAAGCTTTCAGTGATGTTAATTGTCTCTACTGATTAATATTTTCTATAATTTGTATTGTTTAATAGAGTATATATTTGCATATGTTTGTACTGTAGGTACACTTTTGAATGATAGATTGGTATACCTGTTCTGTAAGTCTAGTCTCTTGTGATCTTATTATTGGTAGTAATGAATGAGAACCCCTCCAAAACCCAGTTCCACTATCTGTAATTTCTGTATATAGGTCATCCTTAATTATTTTGGTAGTTTGCTTTTGAGCTGTTGACTGGTATCTAGGACACTTAATAAGTTATATCTACAGGCAAAAGATGCACTATATTTATTAATGTTTGTTGTTAATGTAACTTTTGGTGTAGTGCTGTGTCAAAATTAGATATTTTAGACTTCTAGACCTCTATCTACTGCAAATACACAGGTAGTGGTGTTAACTAACATTTTTCTTACCTGAGGAAAGTACATCTTTAAATAGTTTCATGATCTTACACAGCATTTAAAATGGGGGAGGGCCCTCCTCTGAAGAATAAATGAAATACCCTGGGAATTATATTACAGCATACATCTATTTCACCATACATAATAATGAAGTGGTGACATAGAAAGGGTAGCTTTGCTGGCTGGCAGTAGATGGCAGGGGATTGAGGATCAGAGGTGAGGCAATTGTATAGCAATTGAACAATTCTCTGAGGGCAGATTTTCCTTTAATGTGACTTACTCCATGGTCTAAGGCAGTGTCACTCACTCCATGGCTCATGGAGAGCCACATTTGCAATTACCGTCAACCAAAAGACCCACATGATTGCTGCATGCCCTATGTACCATCCCACCAAATACACACAGACAGTAATATTAAGGCATAACTATTTATATTAAAAATAGAATGGTAACCTTTTAAATTACCAGAATACATCTGAGCGTGTTGGGTTGTCCTTCCCCATCACAGTTCAGGGGGGCTGCCAGCTTACCCATCCTCCAGGCCCTAAGCTGTTTCAGCAGGAAAACCTCAAGCCCTACTGGGCAATGGCCTTGCCCATTTTCCTACAACGTAGGCTGGTTGCCAGAGTGGGGAATGGTGCTCAGAAGAGCCTCAAGAGGCATGTCGAAGAACCATGTGTGGCTCCTAAGACACCCAAGCCCCGTCCACACTGTCACTTTTGTTGCTCATTTCTCCCTATTGCTTCCGGTTCCCCCACCCCCCATATGTTTTGTTCTCTCTAGTAGTACCAGAGGGAGCAAAACACATGTAGAAAAGGGGGAGGAACCCAAAGCAATAGGGAGAAATGAGCAGCAAAAGTGACAGTGTGGACAGGGCCCAAGTATCACTGGTCTAAGCACAATGCTTTATTGTGTATTCATCCAGAGGTCCTTGTTTAATTCTTTAAAAAAAAAAATCTTACAGGTAACGTATATTCTTCTATGCAAATCACCCTCATACAAAATCATACAATTCTGATCTTGATCCTGCTTAGTTTTTGTCTCCTATTCAGTAATGCCTATGGTTGTCAACCTGCAAGTGAGGCCTGGAGATCTCCCAGAATTACAATTGATCTCCAGGCTATAGAGATCAGTCCCTCTGGAGAAAAGGGCAACTTTGGAAGGTGGAGTCTATGGCATCACATCCCTGCTGAGCTCCATTCTCTCCTCAAGCTCCACCCTCCCCAGGCTCCACCCCCAATTATCCAGGAATTTCCCAACCTTGTGTTGCCAATGCTAGTAATAGCTAAGTTGAAGACCCAGGCAGAATCACTTGTGCAAAATGAACGGAACTATTGTTTCTTTCTTTTCACTTGTTATAAAACTCTCTCTCTCTTATACTGTTTTTTATCAAAAGCTAACTTTTCTTTTACTAGACATACTGAAGTCCTTGGGACAGATCAAAGGAATAATTGTTAGGACACAATTATCTCTACCCATTCTTTCCCATGATAACTATTTCATGGACAATTATAAAACATCTCAATTTGGCCTTAGGTGCTGGAGTTGTTCTAATGTGTTATCTCTAAAAGATGATAAATTGCTAAGCAGATAACTCAATTTGAATATTTTTGTCTTTGAATACTTATTAACGTGACATCTGGTGCAGTCTTAACTAGAAGAAATGATTATGCTAAACACCATCAAGACCTATTCTGAATGCAAGACTTTAGGAATGTTAAATATTTTTGGTGGAAATATGCAGCTGTGGTAACAATGAATTATTCAGTATTTGCTCCTGGATTGTCTTTGCTTCCAGTCATTCCTTTTCTCTTCTTTGCACCTAGCTTCTGGTCTTCCGCTCCTCTAGTAAAGTTTTATAAGGTCCAATTCCAATTCTCCCCTCCCCACATCACTAATTAAAACAGAAACCCACACTGTTTGTTTTGCAATGTATAAGAGGAAAGTGCCAGGTGAAAACGGCTAGCTAAATGGCCAATGGAGAATTCTAAAAAAGGAAACATGAAGGAAATGCTAATTCATTCAGAGTGAAAGCTTTAATGTGCTTTAATAGTGTTTTTTTTTTCTTGAAAGCACAACGCCGTAGGAATCCTTCCAAGTTTTGCACAGGTACAAATAAAAATGTCCAGACATTTACATAAGAAATTAGTGTTAGAACCCAATTTAATGAATTCACTTTGACACATGGTTAAATAAATGCTTCTGTTCAAAAAGGGGGGGGGACACACACACACATGAAGGAACAGTTTTAAATCTTGGACAATCAGCACCAGGACCTATCATTATAAGAGTGCAGTGATAAGACCACTGCACTCAAATGCAATTCTTGAGGGCGGCAGTGTCCCTGGTGGCCTTGGCAGTGTTCCCCAGAACATCTTTCACCACTAGGTGAAGCATGTGTGCCAAGCAGACTATGTCCTTGAGGTGCACAGCCTTCCCCGCTGCCAGTGTGTTGGCACCGGCATCTGTGACCATGTAGCCACTGACGATGTTGCTGCCGCCTACCCACTCCCTCAAGCAATTCTGTATCATGGTGGCGATGTTTTGCACCATGTGGTCTGCATCTATTCCCTGCTCCTGGAATGGAACCACTTTGTAGCCCAGTAGTAGGACCGTCCCCTCCTGGGGCCTAGGCCATGGCCCGACAGGCCAATCAGAGAGGTCCCCTATAGGCAGCCCCCCTGAGCTGTGAGTCAGGGACGGATTTAAAAGATCCATCCCTTCCAACAGCCCCCACCCTTCTTCATAACCTCCAGACTCTCATCCCAGGACCCAGTCAGCTACCGAGGGCGAGAGCATGCTGGCTGCAGAGAAGAGAGAGTAGAACTATCATCACGACAGCCACCCAGGAAAAGCACAAGTAGGCCACATTGGGTCGGTACTGACTTTACTCTCCTCCAATGTCCATAGCTAGCATTCTCTGCTTTGGGTGTGTCTCATGTCCAGCCTGCTGTGCCTCATGCTGGGAAGCATGTGAGAGGGAAATAGAAGGTATACAGGCAGCTTCACTATGCTGCGGGCTGGCCCAGAGCAGGCTCCTGCAGTGGGAAGCCTGAGTGCCCTTTCCTTTCATCCAGGCCTTCTTGCTCTCTTCTCTCCAGATACACAAGGGCTGGTAACTGGGGGGGGGGCTGTGAGAACTGTGGGCATGCTTCCCTTGTTTGTGTTGTGTGGCTAGGGTGCCAGCCAAGGTGCCATGAGGTTACTTTGGGGAGCCTCTGTCGAAACTGGGGAATTCTGCTGTTCTGTCCTTCAGGACCTTCCTTTGGAGATAGTGGGGGGGGGTGCGAGCATAAGGGGGTGCTTGCTGCCTTGCTTCCAGTGTCTGGTTGGTGGGGTCTGCCCAGGTGAAGTCTACCTGTGAGTTTGGTGTCTTTAGCTTGTCGGGGGTGGGGGCTGGGGGAGGCTGTTCTACCATGTCATGAACCGAACCGGTGCCTGAAAGTTCTTGACGGTTCATGGCTCAAAAACCAGGCACGGCACGATCCAGGAACTGAAACAAACCACATTTTCCTGGTTCCTCCTGATCCCAAGTCTTTGCCTCCCACAGTCTCCTACTGGGTGCCTGCACAGTTTCGGCAACAGTTTTGGCAACTCTAGTAGCAATTATTCACAACCGAATAATTCTCTCTAGACAAGCCAGTCCAGTTGAGGGATGTTGCAGTTGTGCAACATCATAATCCCAAACTTTATTGGATTTATGGCAATTGTTAAAATCAAGTTAACAGTTTAAAATTGAACAACTAATCTCGAACCGCTGAGCTACCGACCTTCCATTCTGCAGCTCAGCATCTTAACCTCTAAGCCACCATGGCCACCCAGAACTATGAACTAGGTGGTGCCTGTTTCAAATCATAACTCAGCTGTAAAATCATGAGTTGTCCATTGGAAAGCCAAGTGGGGATTTGAACCTGGTTCTTTTCAGTCCTTGTCTGACATTACCACAGCACCACACTCACTCTCAATAATGGAAACTGTCCTTCTTGTAGAAGGTCAGGTTTGGATCCAGCACCACCTAGATCTTTCACTTTAATGCACGTATCCACAATATCAGGATAATATGAGTTTACATATGCTGTCTGCAATAATTGCTAGGCATAGATTGCTAGTTCTTGGAAGCACAGACTACACATCCCTTCTAACTATGCAAGTTCCATTTTTCATTATTATGGCTAATTGCAATTAAAAATAATGAGGGACTGTGGTTTTTTATCAGCATATTAGTTGGATTAACATTTTTACAATTAGTTTTATTCCAATAACTCAAAGTATTGGTGGTTGTTGCTTAAAACACTTAAAAAGTGCTACAAAGATTTTTTGTTTTGTTTTTTAACTTAAATAAATTCTCAGTTAACTACTTCTGGTGCTTTATGAGCATATTTAGGTAGAAAGAGTGTGACTCAAGATGGTTTTATATAACAAGTAATCAAAATATTTCATTATGACATTCCAGAAACTATATGGCTCTACTCCAAATTGGGGTGATGAGTAGAAAGTACTCAGTAGTGCTTCTAGGTATATAAACAGCCCAGCAAATGAGACAGAAGCAGAAGTAGATCCAGTGAAGTGAAGATAAGTTAAGGATATTTTGTTGCCAGATGTCAACAAAACATGTAGAAATGGCCTTTTTAAGACCTTGTGTAAATATATCCTGAAGTGGCAACAAGGAAGGCTTAAAGTGATTGCTGCATTCTCCATCTCAAATATGTAATTACAAAGGAGGAATAAACAATATTTTTTAAAAAAAATCTTGTATGCAAGAATTTAAGATTTGTACCGGAAGTATTAATTATACCATATCTCCCTTTATCAATCTCTTTATTATTGTGGTGAACCCACAAGTGAGTAACAGCAGCAGTTAGCATATTTGGCATGTTCTTGGTGTTTGGACTAGAATGGAGCTAATTTTTAGAAATATTCCATTTTCTGGTTAGAATATGTACAAGAAGGGGGACCTGTGATACTCGTGGGGGGGGGGGGAATATTCCCCACAGCTCCTGGCCTGCAGAAGCAGGAGGAGCTCCACAGGAGGAGGAAGCAGCACCAAGTAAGCCTTCTTCCTCCTCCCCCCCTAAGGCTGTGCAGCTTACCGGCCCTGCGAGCCTTCTCCCCTCCCTCACCCTTCCCTCCCGGACAATGGTGGGGGTGGGGGTGCCTGCCACACACCGAGCCTGCTCCCATCCCTCCCCCCAAACAGTGGCGGTGGCAGGGGTGCCTGCCATGCATCAAGCCTGCTCCCGTCCCTCCCCCTTCCCTCCCGGACAATGGGAGTGGCCTTTTCCCCTCTCCTCCCTGATAGCAGCGGTGGTGGCAAGGCCCGCCACCTGCCAAGCCCCCCCAATGGACCAAGTCCTTTTCTTGTGACCCCCACTGAGATGGCTCTGGACTCCAGTTCCAAAGCCTCAGAGGAGGAGTGTTAGCAGCCAGAAGTGTGGCCTGGGGAACAGCAGGGAACTCCAGCAGATTCCTGCATGGTTGATGACCCAGCCCATCTATCCCAGAAGTTGCCCCCAAGGAACCTGCAACTGGAACTCCTCCACCAGACCTGCAGAATCTATAATCTCTTTAAGTACTTCCTAACTTCAAACTCTTGGTTTGTGGAAAGGTTGGTAGAGAGAGACCATAGCTTGGTCAGAAATGCTTAAAGATTGCACAGTCCCCTTCCTTCCAAGGTTCAGTAGCTTCTCAGAACCAGTCATTTAGAAATTGCACAGTTCCCAGGAGCCTTATGATTCAGTCTTCCAGGTTTTTAAATAGCTATGTCAAAGTTATGATTGATGTCTTAGAGTTGGATAAATAACAAAGACGATCAAGGGACACTCAAATAAGGTACAGTCATAATCCACCAAAAATGGAGGCATTCAATAATGAGACGGAAAATATTTTTTCCCCCTGTTTCAGTATTCATATGAGCCATAAAGCTCATGTCAGTATTCATTTGAGTCACAAATAAGGTTGTCAGCCCATGGCAAGCAACTGGTAGGAGATTGCAGGGCCTTTTCAGTGTCATGCCAGTGCCATGATATCACTTTCAGTGTGACTCTGGGCAACGGTTTACAAGTCATCTGAAGCACAATGTTTTAACTGTAGATTTGGGCAAACGATAGTGTTGCCAGATATGATGTCATCACTTCCAGGTCATGTTGGAAGTAGTATCATGGTATTGGTATGATGTCAACCTTCATCCCTTTCCCGGCATTTCTCCCACAATGCAGCAGGGAAAGCCGAGAGCCTAGAGATGGGTCTCCCACTGGACTCTCTGCTGTAAAGCTCATGTCACCATTTTCTTGTGCGTCCTTTCTGACTTCACTGTCCCTTGTATAAATATAGTGAAGAAAGTAAAGTCCTTCTATTTCTTCTGCCTTCAGAAATCATCTCTACATTACACCCTTCATTTATTTTACAGACAGTTTTTATCTCTGTTCTGTCTTCTTGCTTGGGAGTGTGACAAAATCGGCTCCAATAGACTACCGATAGTTCTTTCATAAAAAGGGCAGCAGGGGGATGCTTACCCTGTGGATTGTCTCATGGTTTCCCCCTGTGGTTAAATCATATCATCTGTGATTAATCTGAGATTCAGTAGTATGAATTTCTGCACTGATGCTTAATCAGACTACTCATATAAAGCACCGCTGTGTCACAAACCTAATGAGTAGGTTAAACAAAAACATACAAACAGTGAAGATAGGATCTACATTTCCCCTCTCGTTTTAAATTGCCAAATGTCAGGCAGTGTAGAAATTGTCTTCTAGCATTTTATTTTCCATTTTTTCAATCATGCACTATTTGCAGATTTCAAAGCTATGTTAATAAGATTAATGAAAACCCAATAAAAGGACAAAAAACACAATCCATTCTTCTAATTCCTCATCTTACCATTATTTCTAAAACAAAATACGTATTGACTTCAAATTCTTATACGTATACAAATACACTTAGCTTTGAACTTTATGGTAGGATTTGAGGAGTGGGGTTGCCAGCCACAAGTGTGTGGAGCTAGGGACATTGGGAGGGCGCTGTCAGCATGTCAGTGTTATGTCACTTCTGGAGGAAACTCACAAGTGGCATCATGCCTCTCTAGGAATCTCCAGAATCTCTATGGTAAAAACCATTTGTACTCATCAAATAGTCCCTGATGCAAATTTCAAAAATATCTCTGTGTGATATGCTTATGCCAATATACTTTCATTTCCTTATGTAGAACTAATTTTCCTTAGAAACATTTTCTCCCTTCTCCTGTCTTTGTTCAGGGTAGGGGTATTCAGTGGTACTGGAAAAGTTGACATGCCCCTGCCCCAATAATCAAAATAAATAATGGTAATAATTTAGAAAAATGGTGGCTTTGTATCATTAACTCATTAGTTGTGCTTGAGAGCACTGCATATTAAGTTTGCATGTACATTAAGCTATACTTTTAAACTGCGCACACAGAATATTTAATATAAAAAAGAATGTGCATTTTGTATATGAAACTGCTTCAGCTAAATCCAGTGACATATAGTCTAGCTGTTAATACAGTTTGACAAACAGTAATTGAAGTAAAGTACAATTGAATATGTTTGAATAGCCTGCGGGGACATGGACTACTTAAGAAAAAACTGTTTTACTCTTTTTACAGTAAGAGTTGTGCAGCAGTGGAATCAGCTGCCTAGGGAGGTGGTGAGCTCCCTCTCACTGGCAGTGTCTAAGCAGTGGCTGGACAAACACTTGTTAGGAGTGCTCTAGGCTGATCCTGCATTGAGCACAGGGTTGGACTAGATGGCCTGTATGGCCCCTTCCAACTCTGTGATTCTATGATTCTACTTCAGGTAAACAGAAGTGTAGTTTGTTCAGATATTTACGTGGATGGAGTTACTTGGGGGACAAACTGTAGACTTGGCTGTGGGTATGAATAACATTTGTGGTTAACAGGAAACTATCTGGTTTCGTTATTTTAGTTGAAGACATTTCTGTGAGAACACTTTTGTAAGAAAATAAGAGAACTTTGTAAGTAAACAGGAAAACTAATCTGTGTGTAGACATGTGTCACTTCAGCAATGTAGGGAGCATGCACTTTTCAACTGTTTAGTCTTCCTTTGAAGAGTAAATCTTCTTTACCCACACAGACACCCACTGTGCAAATTCAGGAGCAGGGATTTGAGGGCATGTTATTGACAGAATTTGTTAAGTTCTACTTCTGTAAGAAAAAGGTCTGCTTGTTTTAAGTCTGACAGTCATATTTTAACATTTACTGAAGAAATGCTCTTTGGACACTGACTCACTTTTTTCTCATTTAAAACTTTTTGTAAGGGCTATTGGTGGGAATCGTCATCATCATCATTACTACCACCACCACTCCCTTTAGGGCAAATCAACATTATTAAATGTTACTTATTTTTATCTCCAATATCTGTGCTTGTTGGATATCAGGAAACCTTCAAGAAGACGTGAGAATGAATTTATGGCACTCCTTAAATCATGGGATCATGCAAGTATGTTCCCATGGCTCTCAGCCCACATCCATTTCTGCAGTTTCCATGGTCTTTCCTTATCCAGCTTCTCAAATGGTTCTCTTTCTCATTTCCTGTTTCTTAATTTTAATTCTAATTCTAAAATTTTATCATTTGTTTTAATGCCTTTGGTAATAAGACATCAACACCTGCGTGGGCTTATGTTAGGCATGTGCTCCATCAACTGCATTGGTTGCCAGTTGAATACCGGATTCGCTTCAAGGTGCTGTTTTTGACCTTTAAAGCCTTATACGGCCTTGGACCAACTTATCTAAGGGACCACCTCTTCCCATTTATGCCTTGAAGATGCTCTAAGGACACCTGTCTTGCCTCAACCCGGCCCAAAGGACACCTGTCTTGCCTCAACCCAGGCCAGAGTTTTCTCTGTTTTGGCCCCAGCCTGGTGGAACATACTCCCTATTGAGACCAGGGCCCTGTGGGATCTTCTTCAGTTCCACAGAGCCTGCAAGATGGAGCTATTCCACCAGGCCTTTGGTTGAGGCAGCAAGTGTCCATATATGGCCTCCCTGAGGTTGCTGTAACCCATCTATTTACGGACCACCAACAACTGGCCTTTAACTCACTGCACCATTGGGCCAGAACTTTATAGCCAACTGACGCTGTTTCAAGCTGTGCCTTTTGTTTTAAGTGTTAGAATGTTTTATTATGTTTTAAACTGAAATTGTATTTATTATAATGACGTTACCTGCCCTGAGCCCGCTCATAGGATGGGCGGGATATAAATGCAACTAATTAATAAATAAATAAACATCAGTTTATGTTTGTTCTTCCATATCCTCTTTTAAAAATAAACTTTCTTCTGTCTGTCTATGTTTTCCTGGTTAACTTGATGGGGGGGGGGGGTGTTTGTGAAATTGGATGTACTGAATATTAGTGACATATATTTGTGGTTACCAGGATTATCAGTAGATCATGATAGCTGGGAAGCAATGTAACTTAACATCTAGGAATTATATAGTACTAGGAGTAAGGCCTGTTGTGGGAAGAAATACAACGGGCTCTAAAAAGAGGCTCCAGGTGAGTGTCCCAGCTATGGCTGATGAGGCAGTGGAGGGAAGGGGAAAATAGAGGGAGGTGAGCCATATTTATTTCATTCTGCTTAGCTATAAGGCAGGGCTGTCTCAAGTCATTTTGCTGACCCAAGTGGGC
The DNA here is from genome assembly GCA_029233225.1 of Lepidodactylus listeri. NCBI lineage: Eukaryota > Metazoa > Chordata > Lepidosauria > Squamata > Gekkonidae > Lepidodactylus > Lepidodactylus listeri. The sequence continues at coordinate 41,983,527 of JARCFY010000016.1, read as the reverse complement.
ATTATGGGAGGAGAGCCACACGGTAACAGGTATGGTTCCCTCCACCCCTTGTTGATTTGGGGCTATGCAGTGGCAGCTAAGGTATACAAGCACTTCCTCCCATGCCTTGTTTTCTGGGTTTCAAGGGTCTGGAAAGCGGTTCCGTAGCAAGATACAGGGTTGACAACTATGGGTTGGGAAATACCTGTAGATTTCAGGGTTAGAGCCTGGAGAGGGCAGGGTTTGGGGTAGGGAAGGACCTCAGCAGGGTATAGTGCCAAAGAGTCCACTGCCCAAAGCAGCTGTTTTCTCCAGGAGAACTGATCTTGGAGTTCTCCAGGTGCCACCTGGAGGTTGGCAGTACTAAGGGTAGGGCCAGACCTGTAGATTTGAGGGGTAGAGTCTGGGGAGGGCAGGGTTTGGGGTGGGGAGGGACCTCAGCGGGGTATAATGCCATGGTGTCCACTGCCCAAAGCAGCCATTTTCTCCCGGAGAACTGATCTTGGAGATCTCCAGGTGATACCTGGAAGCTGACAATACTAAGGGGAGGGCCAGGTTTGTTGAAGGACTTCAGTGAGGTATAATGCCATAGAGCTCATCCTCCAAAGCAACCATTTTCTCCATGGGGACTGATCTCTGTAGTCTGGAGATAAATTGTAATTCTGAGAGATGTCCATGTTTTCCCTTCCCCCTCCCGACCCTTTCAGATCCCAAGGTGCTTCCTGCTCAATACTTTAACTGATTAACAGTTTAACTGACTCCCTGCTAATGACCCATGGCCTCTTGTGACTCCCAACTCGGGAGCTGTAGTTCTAATTCCCTTTGCTATGGCTGCAGTAAAGGCCAGCTGAGAACTACAAATCCCAAAATGCAATGTGTCAAAAGTGAGGGTGTAAGAATGGAGGAGCTGGCGGGACAGGCCAATAGGACACCAAGGCAGCTTCCCCAGTGGCCAACTGGAGAGTAGGTGAGTCATCACCAGTATGGCTTGCCTTTTATATGTATGGGATACCATATGTATAGGGATACATCAGTCTGATTTATATAATATTTGATTATGTTAGTCCTGAAAGTGCGACATTGTTTGAAGTAGTAGCTTCCAAAGAAAAGTGCATTATGACACTAATGTCAATGCTATGTATTTCCACAGAAAATTTAATGGGTTTTTTCCCCCTATCAGACATTCTTCCCTAGTTGTCCTTTGACATTTAGAGAAGTCACAAAGCGTGGCATGTTTTCACAGGAAAATGAAATATGGATAAGCAAAGAAAAGTCCAATGAATTATGTTGAGCTACAGCCTCAAAATGTCTACAGAGTTCTAATTCACTCAGGTCGTTCTGGGAACATTACGAATCATAATAGTAGTAGCTACACAACACAGGACAACGTAACAAAATATTTAATCCTGAATATTAGTATTTATTGTATTTGCATGGACTTTGTAACTATATACTAATCACAGAAAATGCAAGGGGAAATAAATTAGACTATGGGCATCTCTTCATGCTTTCAAGGCTCTTCAGCTGTTGAATTTCTGGTTCAGGGGCTGCATGATAAAAAAAATAGATCATTGATTTAAATTGATGACGAAACTGCACTTGAGTCTGATGGACCATTTTTCATGGGCTTTGCTTGAAGCTAGGGTGAAGAATCTGACTTCAGATTATTGAAAGTATAAAAGACCGGAGCACATGACACCTGCCTAGTTCTTAATATTAGCATTAACTACTTAAGGGAAAATGTCACTCCAAACTGAACAATAGCCAGACGATGCTATTTGTTTTTCTATTTTATTTTAACCCAGCTTCATTTCAAGGGTGTATAATGATAATCATGTTTGCTACAGAATGTAGTAGTTGACTGCTGAGAGATAATCAAGGAGAACAGATCCTCATACCCTTCTAGTGAGGTATCAAGAGGTGGAGGCAAGGGGACAGTTGCATAAGCACTGTGTTGATTTTATTGCTGAATATCCTGAAATACCTAGTGTAGGCAATGGCCAAGGGCATCCACAGTGTTGTCCAAACTACTTTCTGCCTCTTCTTTTGCTTTGTGATGTCCTCTGTTAACGGCAAGGGTTCCTTCTTTCTCCTCTGACTTGTATCATTGGCCATGATTTTATTTTTTTTATAATTTTTTATAGTCGCTGCTCACCCAAAGGGTCTCATGGCTACTCACACCATTAAAGCCATATAAATAAAATTAAAAACAGCATAAAAAACTAATAACAAATATACAAAATATTAGCATTAAAATATTGAACTAATATATATGATACCCATGGGTCTCATAGGCTGCCGTTTGCTACCCAAAAACCCTATAAGCCCAGGGCCATATGATGCAGAAGGACACTGGGGAGACTGTCAGCCATCCAGGAGAAAATTAAATGAAATCAAATGTCATACTCATGGACAGGCAACCTGGGTTATCTGAGAAACTATGCAATGTAGAATTTCAGGATAGCTGGCACTTGTGCGACATCAGCAAACATCCTAGGAAACTTAAGAGGTATCTAGAATAATGTTTAACCTTCAGATTGAGCAATCAGGAAGTTCTCTAGATTAAATTTCCAGTGATAGGGCCATTTCCTGTCAAAATTAGCATGGACTCTAGCGCAGTCCCAAAGGTTTACTACCTCTGAAAAAGGACTCAGATCGACAGTTTGAACGTACCACTTAGGTGCAGGTATTTCATCCCCAAAGTTGTCATATATCGCCATGACAACTAAACAATGCTCACTGTTAAGGATAGGCAAGGTATGACTCTGTGCTCCCATCTCTAACTTTCTTTTGGTTGTACCAAGACAGCTCCCACAAACCTCTTTCCCTGTCTTTCTCTCAGCCTCTCCAGTCCTACCCTTCTGTAAACCTGTAAGTTATCTCCATAGCCCTTGGCACTCTCTCCTCCTAATCTTTCCTACCACTTGTCCCACATCCCTTATCAGTGGTCACCCTATTCACCCCCCTATCCCCATAAGGCCTTATCTACTTGAGAATAACCATGAGTGGACTGATAAGAACTAGACTTAAGTAGAATACATCTAGACATAGCTGCTCTTTATTGGATACATTTTTAATATGCCTTCTTGTCTTGTATTTCATATTTCTTGTTGTCAGTAAAGTCAGCCTTCTATTTCTATTTTGTCTTCTGAATAAACACACTTTGGTTTGCCATGTAAAGTGTTTATCTTTGGCCAGATCATACCTTTTGATAGGAATACCCTTAAAAGCACAAATAAGATGTCAAACCACTATATTAAGCCCAGGCCCCTTTCAGCATCCAAGTGAGTGCTTGGGGCACACGATTGGCATAGGGAGGTACATGGGGGGAAGATGAATGCTGTGGTTTTTGTTGGTTGTCACTTCTCAGACCTGTGCTACTGGTGCTTGGATCAAAAATGTACTACAGAGGTCCTGCATCCTGCCTTGAAGCAGCCAGTGGTAGCATGGGAGAGGGCAATCCCACTACACATGTGCCACTGTCAGGCACAGGAGTAGGGAAATTTGGGTACCAGAATTCCACTGGCCCTGATTATGCCACACAGAAGAAACACAATCAAAGCATCTTCAGAGTTGCTCCGACTAGGGGTTGCAGTTTCTTTGTAGCCCTTAATTTGAGAATCCATTTAAAATAAGCAAAGCCAGCAAGATGTGCTTGCCATTCCAAATACTGAAAATATTCTTATTACTTAAACTCCATCGTCCAGTTGTGATTTTTTTTTCATCTCTCAAAAGGAGGCTCACTTATCACCATTTGTACAGGGAAAGTAATTTAGGACTCCAGGTTTTGGTTTGTTTAGAAAATGCCTTTTACTATTCAGCTTAAATTTATCAGTGGCTATTTTTATTCTAAAGGCATGTGTAATGATTTCATGTTTTGGGGTGTGTGTTTCTTTAAATGTTTACTGTGACTGCAGAAATGTAAGAAGAATGATGGGGGAGATAAGTGTGATGTGATTGGCTGATGATTGAAAGTGTTGGAGGAGAGATGTCTCTGAGGTGATTCAGTATGGAGTGTTCAGTGTTCTTGAAGAGAAGTGTGTAAAGTTTGGAGAGAGACCGTAATCTGTGTGACTATGGGAGTTTGAGTCTATTCTGTGTGAATAAAACAAACAGAATAGTCTGTGTGATTATGAGACTTTAAGTCTATTCTGTGTGAATAAGACAAAGAGTTTAACCTGTGTGGCTATATATGGGGGGGGGGGGGGAGAGAGAGATTAGTCTAAGCCTGTCAGAGTGGAGTTTTGGAGTCTGAGAGACTGTGTGTGATGCCAAGCCTTGCCAGTTATGTTTACAAGTTCCTTTCTTCAGCAGCAGTTCAAAATAACCAGAAACCTATTTTGTTCTTTTACAAATAAATCATTATTTGTAAACTTATCCCAGAAATCAGAACACTACATCCTCAGGGCCACATAGTCCTCTAAAGCGCCCAGACACTAGGTCATTACACCAAATTAGAGAGAGTTGGAATTTTTAATTCCTGGTGGCAATGGAAATCTCCCAAGTACATTACACAGACTGTGTTTTAAAGGAGAAATGGCCTCCCCAATAATAAGCATGTCACAGCATGCCTGTCACCAAAGTACAATTCAATATTCCCTGTTTTCTCTTCATGTTGATCATCCTGAAGTACTTGTTCTGTGTCTTTTGTAAAGCTGTTTTGTAAAGCTGTTTTAATTGCACTTGGTAGCCTCTGTGTGAGCCAGTTTGGTGTAGTGGTTAAGTGCGCGGACTCTAATCTGGGAGAACCGGGTTTGATTCCCCACTCCTCCACTTGCACCTGGCTGGATGACCTTGGGCAAGCCATAGCTCTGTACCAGCTGTTCCCTCAAGGACAGCTTGGGAAAGAGTTCTCTCAGCCCCACCTACCTCACAGGGTGTCTGTTGTGGGGAGGGGAAGGGAAAAGGAGTTTGTAAGCCGCTCTGAGACTAAGGTTTGGGTATTATGGCATTTTGCTAGGTCTATAGCTTTTACTATGGGCATATTGTCTTTTGTCCGTAGTGTTGTATCAGAGACCTCAGAATTTCCTGGCATGTCTTCCTAAAATACTGGATACCGTCAGAAGGTACAGGGACCTGTACCTGTAGTAACATATCAGCCACAGGGACCTGTAGTAACATATCAGCCACATCTTTCTCTGCTATGTTCTCTTGAGTGTGTTGTTCATCCTTCCCTCACCAATTCCTTCTTATCTTTTGTTGAATTGGTGTGCCTTGTCTCTGTACTACAAAGGGGTGAGAGTGACCTTTCTTTATCAGAAAGGATGGATTGTTCAGTTTCTTAACAACAGTATAAGTCCCCTTACAAAAAGGCATACATTCTGGATTTTTTCCCAGGCTGACCCCCTCCCCCCCAGTTTTGAAGCCACACCTTCTCCACTTTCTGGACTAGAATGCATGTTATCTTTTCCATAGTATCTTGTTTTTGATACATTTCTACCTCATCTGGGCTTCTACTTTTCCTGAAGGGTAAATCACATGGGATCATGGATTTACAAAGTATAAAAAAAGAAAGAAAGAAAGAGAGCTTCATAAAGTGAGTATTGGATTGTTGAATGAAACAGCATTGACATTTCCTGACCATCAATGTTCCCATTCACATAGTAGTAAGTGCCTGACTTCCTCTTCACCAGGGCTGTTGTATAGTTGCTGATGATGGCTTTTAGTTTCCCTGGTGCATCTTTCCTTTGCTTGGACAATTCTGCTTCCAGTGACCTTTTCCTCCACATTCTTAACCGATTTTGCTTGGCTTGGGACTGCCTTGGGGAACTGCTGTTGCTAGTTTACTCCAAGAATTGCTTGCAAGTGGGCCTTCCCTAACTGCTCAGTCACCACCAGGGGTCATTTCGAGCAGGAGCTCGGGGGAGCGCAGCTCCGGGAGCTGGTGCCAGCCCCCCCCCCCCCCCGGTGGGAGAATGCCTGCTTGTGTCATGGCTGCAGCAAAATGACCCTGTCCCCTGGAAAGGTCCTTGTTCCTCTGACCAGCCTTTTGAAGGCTTCAGCCACCACTGAAGCTATCCTCCCAGAATAGTGGTATTTTTGAGGTTTGGATTAGTAGCAGTCCCCTCTGTGACAGCACTCTGTTTCTTTCTTTCTTTCTTTCTCTCTTTCTTTCTCTCTCTCTCCTTTCTTTCTTGCCTTCTGACATACTTTTGGTGATGTGAGGTGGTGTAGCATATGCAAATAAATTATGCTAATAAGTTATGCTAATAAGCTCCTGCACCTTTTTTTCTACGAAATGACCCCTAATCACCACTATTGCAAGTTGTTCCTGGAAGGCTGCTGATGCCATGAAAGAGTCACTAGAATTAACAGCAGGTACCATTAAGACAATCATCATTTCCACTTCCACTCTGTATCCTGTGCACAGTATAATCCATTGACTTGTCTATTTATTTTTATTTACCCTCCCCTCCCAGCCAAGGGCAGCTCAGGGCGGCTTAAAATGGCATCTTCTTTACCAAGCAGGCTATGAAGCTGCTGTTAATCCATATACAAACAGGCTTTTGACAGACAATCACTTCATGGCCTGCCACTGGATATAAGCCACCCTCTCCATTGCCAGCTCCACATTTGGTTGGGCAGGATCAGCTTCATTAAAATTGTCACTTGGACTGGGAGGAACAGGGAAAGCTCTATCAAATAGCCTTCTTAGATCACATAAATAAGTAGGCAGAGGTCCCCCTCCCTCCTCCTTGCTTGCCATTCCTTTCAGTATTTCATATGGGCAAGACCACCTTTATACTGGTCTTATAAATGCTTGCAGAACTGCTTGTAGAACCATGTTCTGCACTGGGAAACTGCTGTTTAAACGCCTTGGCATCCCCCTCTATAAAGATTGCCAGGTACTGTGCTGCCTTCTGATCACTCCCCTTGTTCCGAGAGACTAGAAGCTCAAAATCAGTGAGGCACTTCCTGATTCCAGGCCCATCTGGGCGACCAGTAAGTTTCTTCTTAGGCAGTAAGGCTTTTGCCATCTTGAAGTCGCCGCTACCAGTTCTAGCACACTTGTCAGGGAACAAACTTTAATAAAAGCTTTCCAAGTGATCTCTAGCATGGCTTCCAGCACAGATCATCAAAGTGTCACTACAGGTAAAACAAACATCCACAGAAAACAACAACAACTACAACCAATACAGAACCGGCCCAGGCAGATGTTCAACAACACTATCCACTGCTAGGGATGGTTATGTAATCACTATGATAGCAGCACAATTATGTGGTGGTAGAAAGTGCCATCAAGTTGCAACTGAGTTATAGTGACCCCGTAAGGTTTTCAAGGCAAGACATTCAGAGGTGTTTTGCCATTGCAACTTTGGATTCCTTGGTGGTCTCCCATTCAAATTCTGACCAGGGCCAACCCTGCTTTGCTTCCAAGATCTCATGAGATTAGGCTATCCTGAGCCATCCAGGTCAGGGACTACAGTTAGACGATAATGCAATTCAAATTCTCTCCAGCTGGGAGATGAGGTTCTCTGTCTTCTTTTTGTTTTTGTTGTAATGTGCTTCCCTTTTCTTATTTGTGGGGAGATTTGTAATCTCTATGAGCACTCCTACAAAAGAAGCAGAATGAGTGCACATGCTGAAACCTGATGCAGGATTAGGAAGTCTTAAGGCGGTTAGTTGCTATCCTGCGCTGACGAGTCCAATTTGTGGTGGCATGAAAATAAAGCCCTTGGTACTTAAAGGCTCTTACTTGTTCAAGCTTATGGTCACCAATCCTCCATGTGAATTGCTTCCTAGATTAGGAGGTCAAGGAGAGACTGCTTGCTTCTGAACCTATTTGATTATCTTATCCTTATTTTTAGTTGTATTTTCTACGATTTCAATTAGTTCTTCATGGTTGCTTATTTCTTCATCAAATCAACTTACAGTAGTGGCATCTATTATCTTCAACTATGGACCAGCATAGCTGTCAAAACATGACATTTATTATTACCTACCTTTTACAGATGTTGTCATGCTAATAAATAATAATAAATGGCAATGCAGCCACATAGCCTCAACAAACATATTGTCAGTTGACATTTAGCTTGAGGTATGGAAAGGCAAAACACAGACTAGGGGCCCGTTTGTAATCACTCATCAGTTTCACATCAGTGAAGTTCTGCTGACTTGATTATAATTATGTCTGACATGTGGAAACTCACAAATTTGTGGAGAGGATTTGTGTTTTGTTTTCTTTAACTCTTGTGATCCTGCTTGAAGTCAGCTACTGGTCTTTGGGCCAACTGAAGCCTACCTATCCCCATTGTTGCCAATACTGGAACTGTTAAGGCTCAAATTCTCTAGGAGGAGTTGTAAGTGGTGTAGAACAAAGGCAAGGTAGCTGAGATACCCGGGGAGCTACCTGACAAATTAGCTAACACTTGAGACAGGAGACAAGGAGGCTGTGGCCACAGGGGCGAGATAATCCGGAGGGGGTATTTTGCCCCAGAGCAATTTGCCCCACAGTTGCACAATCACACAGGTCTGTGGACCTGCCGGCGCAACTCGCCGCTGCGTGATCAAATGCAACCGCGGGCCAGTTATTTATTTTTTGTGTGTGGTTGGTTTCAGATTCGCTTAAACGGGGGATTGATTAATCGCTCCTCCACCCTAAGGGCTTTTGATGATGTGCATACTGAGAAGGGGGAAAAAACAACAACAGCATGGCACCAGGATAGCCTGTGATCAGACTATCCCCGATGCCACAAGTTTGCGCTGGCGCGATCACACGGGGAAAGTCCGGCTGTGGTCCGCAGCAAACTGTGTGATACTGGAGTTTCCCTAGTAGTTATTTACTCCGCTTCTCCAGCGGATCAAAATGGCTTGTGACGGCTTGCCAACAGTTGCAGGACACTTCCCAGATGTGCTGTGATCGCGCTGCTTTGATCTGCCGGTGAATCATCCTTCTCGCACTGCTAATGGATGCATATGATCGTGCTCAAGGAGGCTGCTGCACCAAGAGCATCCAGGCAGGAACTGATAGTTCATATATCTAATTCTGAACTAGGACCTCAGCTTGCAGATTATTAAATCCACACACTGGGATGAGGTATGGAATAGGGGAGTGTTTGTACAAATTTGGGTCAGCCCTAGGTTTTCACAAAAATACCCCTCCCCCGTGCAAGTAAAGACCTAGCAGGCCCAGGGAGTCTGAGTAGCAGTGGGAGGAGGCCAGGCCTACAACTCCCAGAAGTCCCTGAGCAGTTTTGGCACCAATTTTAGCCAATTACAGAGAAAGGGGAATTGTAATAAAAGAGCTGGTACAGAAGAAGAGCTGTTCTTTCTTCCAAGAGAGTAAGGTCAGAGGGAAGGCTGCTGCTGGGAGAGACCCTCGCCCTGAGAGGAAGGGTGAGTAGACTCAGGCCCAACTCAGACAGTGAACTAGGGACTGTGAGTCTAGTTGCATTAGGGCATTTGGTTTCTTTTCTTTTCACCCACTTATTGTTTTTGTTCTTGCACCATAAACAATTGGGCTGACCTCCTGTAAAAAATAAACCTTTTATTTGTTGTTTACTCTGCCTGATCCTCACACATATTATTTGGCCAAACAAGGGAGGTCTGAAGGCCTTGGGAGGGTGCTCTGGGCCTCCTCAAGGGATTCTAAAACCAGAGTGGTGGTAGTGGTAGCAGTGTCAGGTGACAACCCACCTGAGCCTTGGCAGAGCCCTCCTCCACCAGAATGTTTTACTTATATACACATCTATAGAAAAGTTTAAGAAGGTTCTTTTTGGTCCCCATTCTTGTGCCCATCTATGATTTCTGTCTTTTCAGTTCTTCACTCAGGTTCACATATTTAAGACACTGTTAAGTGTCCCAACATAAAATGCATAGGGACATGAGGATGTTTTGGAATTTGGATACGGGGAAGAGAAGGCTTAACATAAGACAATGAATGAACATCCCAGCCATCTATATTGAGATAGATATTTAGAGTGGATTTGCATACGTGAAGAGGAATTGAGTTTAAAACCTCTGTGTTTACCCAGATGAAAATGCAGATGGGCCAGCTTGGCTTTGTTTTGCCACTTTAGATGCATGAAGAAGCTTATGCGGCTCCAGACAGACCCTGCTGTTCCAACAGATTTAGTCACAAAGCACTATGAAGGGATCTGCTTCTCTCCCATCTCTCCCTTGCTTCTTCACTGCGTCCCCAGCAGCACATTCTGTGCTCTGCTTCTGTTTGTATGGAAGGCAACATGATAATGATGTGAGCCTTATCAAGCATGGTTTTACTGAAATTTTTGTACAAAGAAACTAAAATAACTTTACCATCCATTTTTCTGTTATCCAGGGGCACTGTTTTAGGTTACAGAGCATGTTCTAGGAGCAAAAATAGAAAGCAGTGTTTTTACTCTTCTTTATTACATCATTGTTTTCATTAAACACTCTTGCTTCTATTTTTTTTTAGAAGCCTGACATAAGCCTTGAACAATTGTGAGGTATCTGGTAAATCACTTCATGAACTGTTTTAGTAACTCCCTTTATGGATGCAATAGTTTGAATTCTGTTTGGAATGAAACAACTTTGAATCCTGTACAATATTATGAATAAAAGCCCATGTAGGTAGTACAACTTTTAAAAGCTCTACCGTTTCACTAAGAGAGAAGGTTTACATCAGTTGTATGACATGAAAAGAAAGATCCTGCACTGCATACAGCTTAACTTTACTCCTCTGCTTTTTCCCACATGCTAATGGGAAAGTGTCAGTAGTTCATTTCTTAGATAATGTACAAGAGCATGGCACATAATTTTCTCCTCAGAACACTATTTTTTTCTCTTCCACTGCATCACAGTGGTCAATCTGCTACCTTCAAACGGTAAAAGAAGGAAATTGAAGAGAGGTGTACTGTGCCCGTTTCTTCCTCATGTATTTCTTCTTTTCCCCACCAGTACTGTATGTACGTATGCTCTAATATAGTTCGGTTTTAATGTCACAAGCCTAATTGTGGCTATAATACTTTAAATGCTTACTCCCACATGTGCACGAAAGCCACAGAACTCTTTTACTATTGAACAGATGTTAAAGAACAATCATATTTTACATTTAATGTTTTCATCTCCAAATTCCCCCACAATAAAACAGCGCTCATGAAACATATTGATTTAAAGCATATACATCAACAAAATTATTTTCTATCTTGTTAAGCTTTAGAACATACTATATAGAGGCTTTCCTCCCCCACCCCCTTAGTTCTATTTCATTAGTTTAATACAGACTGCTCCAGCACTACCCTCAAAATTTCAAAGAATGTTTCTCCTTCTGTTCATAAGAAACAGAACACGAATCTGATTTTGAAGTCTTGTTTATATTGTTGAATGAATACAACATATATTCTTTGTACTGAGCTTATTGTTCCCCTTTTATTTTATTCTTTTTTGTTTTTCCTTTTTGGTCTGGGTGCTTTTATCATTGTAAAAAACATCACACTGTTTTAATCTGAATTTGGGGAAATAAAATATGCAAATACAGCCATGTTGCTTTTTCAAAAATCAAAGCATTAGCTTTTTACACTTTTAAACATGTTCACTTTTGAAGTTAGCCACGTGCACGACACACATACACACATATATATGCATATTTTCAGAATGTTCCAAAGATGTGTGAATATGGATCCAATTAACTGCAAGCAGATTTACAGAATTAACTACAAGCACTGAAATGTGTTTCCCTTACCTGTAACCTGTGGGTTTATGAAAAACTTTCCATGAGGGTCAGAGGACCCACCAGAACATGTGATATACGCACAGCTGGATTTAATTGATCAACATTTAATCTGAACGACACCTGTGAATACAGCAAATGCCCTGAATGAAAACAGAGTTGATTTCCAAGAACTGGAAGCGGTCAGAAACCTTCTTATCTAACAATTACAGTGTGTTACTGGCCTATTATGCACAGGTGTTTTGACTCGCTTTCACCCTGCATGTCCATTGGGTTTTCTTTTTCATTCAGCATTGACCCCCCCCCCCCCCATGCTCGTTAGCTTTCTGGTTGCTGTTTCCCCGGGTTTTCTGAGAGTGGTTTTGTGCCGATTTCTCCCTTGTTTCATTTCCAAGCCAAAGGTAATTCAAAAGCAGACAGATTCACTTGGATTTCCCCCACCCCCTTTCTGCCGCTCAAAGGTCATTCCCTGCCCACATTGAGGTCGTTCCACCCACTATGTACCTTCCACCATTCATCGATATGTCCCTCATTGTCTTACATTTTATTTTTTTTTACAAGCAGCATGAGTCTAGCGATATGAAAACATTCCACTTGTAAAACAAATAAATAAATAAATTACTCCCAGCTGGGCTGCCCTCTTTTGCCACCCGGTTTCAACCAGGCAGCAGGAGAAGTCAACACAGAGCCATGCTTGTGAGGAGCCATCAGCTCCTTGCAGGTACAGTGAGCCAAGCTGGGCTGCCCTCTGTCACTGCCTGGTTTCAGCCACACAGCGGGAGAAGGCAGTGCAGAGCCAGGTGGTGGGAGAAGGTAGCACAGACCCTTTCCCCACATGCACAGTGAGCCCAGCTGGTCTCTTGCCACTGGTTTCAACTGAGCAGCAGGAGGAGGCAGCACAGATCCGGGCGGGAGGGGGCAGCACAGAGCCATCAGGCATTGTATAGGTATAAATACTTTAAATAAATAAATTAACAAAGTATATTCTGGGTTAAGTGAGTGAACTGAGTATGCTAAGCCTAAGCCCCCTGTCCCCAGCCAGAATCCGAGAGTCAGCAGCCCCATCTTATCCTAACTGTAAGTAATGGTATGATGAAAGGAGGTAACTTGGAAGAACTCCAAGTAGTATTTCCTAGACTGTAGTCAATTCTCTGATGATTTCCTTCCCTGAATAAAAGTTTGGGAAGCTATGGGACAGCAAGCTCTCCAGAGCTTCTGCCAGAAGACTCCTTCCCCATACAAATTGCAGTCCTGTGCAAAGCGTGGTGGAGCTGCAGCTGACTTTGCACAGGGGCACACACACACTCATGTTGCCAACCATCACAGCTTGCAGTGCCAGTGTCAGAGGGTTCTACTGTGCATTCTGTACAGTCAACATGTTCCCCCATATTATGAGATTGTGTGACTTTTCCCCATTTTTCACAGTGGCCAATAACACAGCAGAGAATCCCCTTGTGTGCAGCAATATGGAAAATGGGGCTTTGCCACTGCTTGCCACTTGCAGAAAAAGTCTAGTCAATTTCAGCAAGGAGGTTTCCCACTTTGCCTGGATTCCTTCCTGTTCCTATTCATTCTAATGCTAAAATGCATGTGCAAAACCTGAACCATGAGGATTTAAATGGAAGGTGTTCGCTGGACACTACTGTGCAGCTGCGATAGGACAACTGTGTATTTTTTTTTTAAATGGACACCACCTCCCACATATCACAAATGATGTTCCACCTTGATTTAGAAAAAGTATGTGTTTTTATTGTAGCTGCAGAATGAATATACCAGAGGGAAAAAATGGTGCACAGAACCCAAAGTCCAGAACCAGAAATCCAAAGTCAAGCTTAAAGGCTTACTGCTTGGAAAATCTGCAGTAAGTTCTGTGTGCATAATAGGGCAGTGTTTGGTTTCAGAATAATTGACATGGGGTGATGTTGGAAGGGGCAGCTAAGGGAGAGAATTAGCAGATATGGGCCTGACTGGAGATGTCATGTTTTTTTAAAAAAACCTTTTTTATTGAGTAAATAAAGATACACAAAACATAATATGTATAAAACGTAATTTTCTCAGTTTACATTTGGTTTGAATGGCTTATTGGGTTACAGCTCATAAATGTATATCAATTAATATAACAGTCTTATAATTGTAACAGGTCTATAGGATAAACATTTTTTGGTACTTTCCCGTTTTCTGTGTTCTAAAAATGGGTACCATATTGCTAGAAACTGTTCTTTTTGTTTTACGTTGTCATTTAGGACATTTTCGTAGGCCGTCTTTTCCATTACATAATTCTGCCAGATCTTATCATACCATAATTTAGTTGTAGGGGGTAGGTCCTGGAGATGTCATGTTAATGGAATGTAGCTGACTTTCCCACAAAATCGGTTTGCCTCAGTTGGCACTTCTGCGCATAGAGTTTCCATTTTACACCATCATTCCATTGTCTCACTGGCTGTGGAAGGGTTTTCTGATTGAATTTGAGCACATTGGAGACCCAGGTGTTTCCGTAAGTGATTTTGAAACCTCCACATATGAAAGCATATTAACTATTACAGAACATACATAATAGAAACAAGCTATTGTGCAAGCATTTGGGAACCAGCCCTAACAGCTATTTCACTTTCTCTCACTCTTCTTTGAAATCCTTATCATGCTATTGAAATCTTCTACATTTGTTTCCAATCACTCTTTTTTCTACTTCATTGATATATGCTGAGCTAATGGTCTTGCTTTATTGCTAGCAAATTACCATTTTAAATAAAATAACATTTTCCCACAAATTACAAATTCATAAATTGCAAATTCTTTTTTAAAAGTTAGTCCCATAATACTGCAGGGGGAAAACCACAGCAGATCTGTTCTGTGACTCTCTTTATATTTTAATGCAGATTTTTTACTCAAAAACTTCATTGCATATTCATTGCTCATGACATCTAAGTGAGCTGACAGGAACTCAGCTGTTTACCAATGCAAACAGACTAAACTTTGCATTATGTCCGAATATTAGTCTATATCATGTCCTAGCATATTGTTATGTGGTCATATGCTGCATATATTAGGCAAAACACTATGCATTTATGAGAATAACATACTGTAATATTAATTCTGCATCAAAACATGTTTGTAGCCATGAAGGTCAAGAGAAGTACTACTAATGAAGTTAAGTAGGTGTAAGAAAAGAGATATGGGTGAGTAGAGAATCCAGCATTACATCATTAATAATGAATTCTGGTTAAGGCTTTTCTCTCTTTTTATAGATGCTTTAAAGGTCCTTTGTGATGTTAACTTTGGAGCATGGCAGCCATTGAAAAGCATGCTCCTGTGATTCTTTGGCAGAAGATCTGGGCTACATGAAAGGATCTCATAACAATGTGGATATTTTACATACTAGAGGCTCTGCCATTTTCAAGCGAGTGATGTTGCTGTGGAAGCAGCCTTAGCATGGGTTCTTCTCATGTAGTCCAGAAGTAGCAATTTCCACAACTTAAAGGCCATATCAGTAAGAACCCTTAGAATACAGACTTGGTTGGGAGGAATTAGAGTTTCCATGTTATAGAAATCAAGCAGGGGACCTCCCCTACTATTTCCTGTTTCAGTTCCCTGAAAGCCCTCATAGCCTCTCCTGTTTTCCTGCTTCCTTCTCTCCTCACCTATCAACCACTCTATGGTGGCGGTCACACGTGTGAGATAAAGTGGGAGGGGGGGAGGCTGTTTCCTCTGGCAGAAGTTGACCCACAGTGGCATGCTCACACAGTCTTTTGAAGCTGCAGGTGCAGCCCACCACTGCGTGATCAGACGTAACCGCAAGTGAGTAGGGGTTGTTGGGTTTTTTGCTGTTCGTTTCCGATGGGCTTAAACAAGGGATTGATGATTTGCACCTCAGTCCTGTGGGCTCCCTATGGAGTGTGCAATGATGTGCATACTGAGAAGGGAAAAAAAACAATGGCACGGAGTCGGGATAGCCTGATCAGACCATCCTGATGCCATGAGAACGTGCTGGAGTGATCAGACATGGGAAAGTCTGCCCGTGGCCCGTAGCAACCTGTTTGCTACCAGACTTTCCCCAGTGCCTGTTTACTTCACTTCTGCGACAAAGCAACTCGGGTTGCTGCCAGCTGTGGGACGCTTCCCAGATGTTCGTGTCTGATCGCTCACTTTAAATCCGCCTGGCATTTGCACCTATGACGGGGCTATTTGTGCATGTGATCACAGCCTATCTTTATCCCTGTCTTCAGCTTTTCCTCCTTCCACCCCCTGGCAGCCTCTACCTGAAAAATCATGGACAAGTTGCATGGTGCTGTCCACTGGGCAAGGTCTGGCCTAGTCACATAGTGGGGAACCAGAAAAAAATGTGTGGGGCATCTCATTTTCCCCTTCCCCATATGATTTCCTATTTTCCTCCTCAAGGCAACACCATATTTCACTTTTCCCTGCTTCCTTCTCTCCTTCCCACTCATCAACCATCCTAATGTTTATCTGCCCAAATCTGCAGCTATATTTATATATGTTTTTTGTATATTCCACCTTTCTACACAATGGGAATCCAAAACATTTTACATCATTCTCTTCTCCTCCATTTTATCCTTGTAACAACCCTCTGAGGTGAGTTAGGTTGAGAATATGTGACTGACCTAGGTCATCTAGTGAGCTTCCATGGCCAAGTAGGGATTTGAACCAGAGTTTCCCAGATCCTAATATGAATCTCTAACCACTACACCACACTGGCTTTTGTGGGGTGGCTGCTGTTGAACAGTAGCAAGCAGCTGGGCATGGGTGAGTCATGCAAGTCAGATGATAGCAAGTTGTCTGGTGGTTGCTGGTGGGCCTGGCTTCAATGAGCTCTCCCTCAAAACCCCAAAAAGCCCTGGAAAAGAACCTGCTCCCTTTTTCTGCCTTTTCTTGATGGAAATCAAGAATAGAAGACTGGCAGTACTGTGTGGTTGCCTAACAATGGCCACTGAGGGCATTCATTTCTTAAAGCTACAGGTGTTGCTTCTATTGGGGTGGTTAACCCCCCAATGTTTTTTTAAGCTTTCAGATTTTTTTCCCTGCAAACCTGGGTGGTTTTTTAGGTTTGTAGAAGGATCTTTCTTGTCTGTTCATGGCTCTAGTCCTTGGATTTAAGTATCCACAGGTTTGGCCGCATTGAGAATTAGATATAGTGATTTGCACACTGTCACATGAGTCGCTGGAGCTGTCTCCACTGCTGCTAGAGTCACTGGCCGCGCCTCGTGCCGCCACTGTGTCTCCCCTTTTTCAGGCAGCCAGGGCCTCAGATATGGCCAAGGGGGAAGGTTACTTCACCACTCCACTCCTCTCTGGCCTCCTGGCAGGGATTGTTTCTGGCACTCCCTCTCTCTCGTTGTGCCGACATCCACTCCCAGGCTTCTCCTCCTTGGGCCCAACGGCTGCCTTTCTTTTATAGTTCCCCCTCCCATTACCCCCTGTTCCTCGTGTGCACCTTTTCTTGCCCCGCCCCCCCTCTTAACTCAAGACGCCGGCTTCTCAGGGAGGCTTCTGGGTCTGCCCTCCTCCCTCCCCTTCCATCGCCCTGCGAGGAGCTCAGGGGCTAACGTGTGCCCAGGCCCGGCACGGCCAGCGCTGTTCTCACACTCCCTCCCCCACTGAGGCTGTCTGAGGGTGTGTCTGGCTGCTGCAGCTGCTCCCTGGCCCCCGCCCTTCTCTCAACTGCCGGCAGAGCTTGGCTGGGTGAGTTCTCCCTCCTTCCCCCTTCCTGGTCTGCCGTCTCCCCGTGGAACGCCGGCAGTGGCAGTGCTGCGCCGGCGCTGGTCGTTCGGCCCCCAGCTTCTCCGGGTCCCTGGGGTTCTGCCGGCCTTTTCCCCCCGCCTCCTTCATCCCGCCCGCCCTCGCTGACTAGGGGGTCGGGCTCCCCTCCCTCCGTTGCTTCCCTGACGGAGCTGGTGAGTGCGGGGGCCAAGCTGGGAGGCATTGCTGTGCTTCCCGGGCGAGGGGGGGGTCCCGGGGTCCCGGGCTAGTCCCGCGATCGGGACACACACCATGTCTTCATTGTATATCTTCTGATTTTCTCAGCCAAAATTGACCTAAGGAAATGTTGTATGACTGAAAGGACTGGACTGTTCATTAGACTTGTTCATTTTTTTTTCTCTCTCTCCAAACATTAAATCTGGCAGAGCTGAAATGGGATGGCAATAAACTGTAACCAATTGAGCTGATAGCTTTGTGTTCTTATGGAAATTATTGTGATTCTATCCTATAAATTATTATCAATGTGATGGTTGAATTAATCTGTTTTATTATAGTTAATTATAAATTACATCCAGTTACATTTATGGAAAATTGATTTACAATACCACTCTTTATTAGCTTTAATATGAAAACTGAGACATCAAAAACCGAGAATCAAGGATAAAAGACAGGCTACAGTCAGCAAAATTCAGAAAGTATGAACAAATCTGTATGAGATCAAACATCTTCAGAAATGTGGCTCCACTTGATTTAGCTCCTATTTCTGGAGGGAAATAATTTTAGGTTGATCACAGTATGCTTTTTGAGAGGAGTTGCTGCTTTGAACATTCCATCTTCTCTCAGTGTTTGAACTATTTGCAATGCCATCCTAAGCAGAGTTACACCCTTCTAAGCCCTTTAACTTCTGTGGACTTAAAAGGCTGTAATTCTGCTTTGGATGGCACTGTTAACACTGCAATCTTAAAACCACTGAGTAGGGAATAAGAGCAATTGGTCTCATTAGGATTTGCTTCCAAGTAAGCATGCTTATGATTACTTTTGATGATAAATGAAAGTATAACTTACTGCTGCTTTAAAAAAAAAACCTGTTTCCCTCCATAGTCCCTAATTTGTTTCTGCTTACCAAAATATATGGAAAATGAACAAGGGTAGCTACCTAAAACTTTGGTAGAAAATTAGGATTCATTTATATGGACAATTACTTTAAGGTTGGGGAGGGTTTTTTTATTTTAACCATTAAAATTCCTCTGACAGGAGCCTCCCTTCCTCCCTCCCTCCCTCCCTCCCTTCCTCCCTCCCTTCCTTCCTTCCTTCCTTCCTTTTGTAGTCATACAAATTAAGATGCCCTGAGACAAAATGGTTCTTGTATGAACTTAAACTTCAAACTTTAATTTTCATCCTGTTTGTTAAAACAGAACTAGAATTCACAGTATAATTCTCATAGTGAATTCTATTACGCATCTTGATATCAGTATAAGTAATTTTCAGCATGGCCAAATCTGTAGATACTTATATCCAGAGACTGGAGTCATAAACAGACAAAACAGATATTTCTACAAACCTGAAAAAACACACAAGGAGCACAATCATATGCACCCATTAGCCATGCAAGAGGGACGATTCACTGACAGATCAAACTGGCGCGATCACCCCAGCACATCTGGGAAGCGTCCCACAACCGTCGTCAAGCCATTGAAAACTATTTTGATCCAGTGGGGAATCGTAGTAAAAAACTACTTGTGAAACTCCAGTATCAAACGGTTTGCTGCAGCTCACAGCCGGAGTTTCCCTGTGTGATCGCACCAGTGCGGAAGTGTGGCGTCACAGATAGCGTGTGATCATGCTATCCCAACGCGATGTTGTTTCCCCCCCCCCCGTGTGCGCATCATCAAAAGCCCTCAAGGGTGGTGAAGCAATTCATCACTCCCCCATTTAAGCACCTCAGAAACCCACCACACACACATAAAAAAACAACTCGCCTGCGGTTGCATGTGATCATGCAAAAAAGCAAAAAAAAAAGCCTTGGGGCAAAAAAGCCTTGATTCCCCTCCGGATTATCTCACTCACGTGGAAGGGACCAAGGTTTGCAAAAAAATCTGAAATACATTATTTCAGATTTTTCTACAAACCTGCTGCATTTCTCTCTCTCTCCCCCAACCCCCCTCTCCCTCTGTGTGAGTGTGTGTGTGTTATTTTAGCTGTAGCATCAGAGACTGCAGATTACCTTGTATATTTTTTGCTAATTTTATTTAGTAGCATATCCTTTGGAATGTTTATTTCCATTTTTTTGATATGATTTTTAATGTATTCTAATAGGTTATAGGGGACATGGTGACTCAGAGGTTAAGATACTGAGCTGCAGACCAAGGGTTGGTAGCTCAGCAGTTCAAGACCCTAATGCCGCTTGACAGAGTGAGCTTCTGTCTCTGGCCCCAGCTCCTGCCAACCTAGCAGTTCAAAAACAAGAAATTGCAAGTAGATAAGTAGCGTTCCGTGCGCCTCAGCATTTAGTCATGCCGGCCACATGACCACAGAAAAGTCTTCAGACAGCGCTGGCTCTTCGGCTTGGAAATGGAGATAGCACCAGTCCCTAGAGTCAGATTCAACTGGCTTTCGAGCAAGGGAAACCTTTACTTTTAATAGGTTATACTATTTGTAATACATACTTCGCATTTCTTTAGGGCCAGCTTTCTGAGTCAGCTTTCTGAAATAACTAAGAACTCATTGCATATTAATTCCATCTAATAAATATCCTCTCTGTCATAAAATACAACAACAGTGTTAAGCATTTCAGGTCACAAGCTAATATCTGATGATATGTTTTACTTTCTTCTCCATTGTATCATGGACCATGGCCAGATGTGCCTTTAGATCTGACTCAGCTGCAAATGCCTGCCGTATCTAAAGGGCACAGTCAGACAGCAACTTCTGGGAAGGATCCCGCAGCCATCAGCACCCCGTACTGTTTCGCCATGGAGTTAAAAGACACTGGGGAAAGTCTGGTCCTAATGCTTGCCAATGGGCTATGGATGGACTTTTCCTTGTCTGATCACTCAAGCATACTCTCATGCTGTCTAGATGGTCTGTTCATTCCATCTCGACTCAGTGCTGTTTCCCTCCCCCCCCCCACGCTTAGCAGTATGCACATAACCGCATACTCCATGGAGAACCCTCAGTACGGAGATGTGATTCCTTGTTTATGTACATGGGGAATAAAAGGCAACCCCCCCTCACTCAGCCAAACATGTCATCTGATCAGGCAGTGATGGGGTGAGCCCACAGCTACAAAGAATGTGTGATTGCGCAACGCCATGTCAATTTCAACTGATCGTGCAATGCCATGTCAATTTCAACCTCCACACCAAATGACACATCTGACCATGGCCTTAGTCAAAGTAATTATTTGGGGTGTTTTTTTGTTTTTTGTTTGTAAAAAAATCTCAGTCCAACAGTAATTATTTGTTCCCAAAACAAAATACAAACAGTTTTACATGGGATCTTTAGTACGGACCCAAACCAGGGCATCAGGCCAGATGTATTTCATACAGGTAAGCTGTGACTGTTGCAAATATTTCCCAAGTCTCCCCATCCTATTTCCAGTAATATGTAGCTGTTCTATCTTAGCTTAACAACTCTTCCTCCTTGAATAATTCCTAGCAGGTCTTCCAACAGAGGGGGCATAGTACAGAAAGGAGGCATCATTGGAATCATGCCCACATAACATCAATACAATTTTATTCCTGTGTAGCCCTACTTTTGGATAAGGGAAACAGGGAATGGAACCATAGCTACCGGATGTCAAACCTTTATGACTCCTTTTCACTTGTTGGATCAGAGTGTGGCCCCATGGAGCAGCATGAACAGAAACTGCAGTGTTCCTGTGCAACTCCTACAAGTGACTGGTGGCCCAGTGATTACACTATTACAGGGATTATTACCTGATTACACCCATCCCCTGTAGCCCAGTGATTATACTATTACCTCAAAGTAATGGGTAATATAATGTGTGTGGGGAGTTGTATGGGTACTTGAAAGCACCTAGGTGGTGCCAGTCTCTTGTATACATAGCTCACACTATGTGCAGGGTCCACATGGTATTTGTTGCAACTGCTGAACATTACACATTTTCCCTGTCTCTTGGCTCTTTCCGGGTAACCCTTCAACAGGAATGAAGACAAGGATGGATTCCACTCATCATTGGAGTGTGACCAAGAGTGTCAAACCACGCAACCAGCTCTGTTTGCCATAACGAAAGGGAGAAGAGAAATTCCTACGGGGAGGGGAGTGATAGTTGTATGTATGAACCATTTGCTCTTAGTGGCGTAACTTTCCTAAAGATGACACCTCCCCCTCCTCATGGGGGGGATGCCTGGAGACTCTTTGAAGCCTGATTCCTTTATAGATAGTGGGATACTTTGTTCCCATGGGGGGTAGATGTAGTGGTTAGGTGCAATGAGTGTGACGTGTGTGTGTCCTGCTATTGGGGAGGGGTCTTTTCGGATTGCCTATATTAACTAGGGACTCACCAAAATTGTTAGTTCTGACACAAATATGCTTTAACCTGGATCTTGATTATTTTTTTCAATAAACAAACCTTTTGCTAAAGAGAGTGCTGTTGAGAGTAACTCGAGCTGGGGACTGACCGAGAGCAAAGTTTACAGCAAGGCCAACAATTATAGTAACCGCTGTGCATCCAGCTGCTCTGCTGTGGGATTGCCAGCTCTCTTTTTAAAGCTTGGCACCTGTGCTAATGCAAGCTGCTTAACAGGCCATTATTTTACTCATAAAGCCGTACCTATCACGAACATCCAGTAGTAAAGAGGAAACTGCCTATTATCCTGCTGTCTGTTAATGTGGCTCCCAGAGGCACAGGACCCTTGATAAAAATGGCAACCCTGTTCATCTGACAGTTTCAGAACTCCATTAATGATGCCGTTAAATAAATATTTGGATAGTTTCACAGCTGTGTTTCTTTGTTAATATGATTTTACAGAAAGAGATGTGTACCCATTCACTGTTCATGGCTAACCTTTGCTAATACCAGAAGGGAACAGTTACTGAGAGGAGATCATGTGGGTTCCCCATGATCTGTACAGCTGTGCTATGGCAATTAGGTGACACTTTTCAACCCCGGGCCCTGCTGCTCCCATTACTGCTCAGTGCTGCCCCCTGGCATCCCCCACTGTTTGCCAGGGCTTGGCTGGCAACTCTATTTCCCCCATGTATTTTCCTGCTTGAACTAGCTGTTTTAGTCCATTGGGCAAACTTATGTCTACGGATGTGTTACACATATGTTTCTTCAAAGGAGCAAATAGTGGCCTCTCATGGCTGTTCCAAGTCAAGAAAATGATTCAAGGGCCCTGAACTGGATAGACCAGGCAAGCTTAATCTTGTAGGATCTCAGAAGCTAAGCAGGATGGCTCTGGCAGGTACTTGGAAGGGCAACCTCCAAGGAATACTAGAGGCAGAATACAGAGGCAACCCATCTCTTTGAAAAATGTCCAACCATAACTTCCAGGCAAGCACACAAAAACTCTCCTCTCTCTCTTTCTCTCTCTCTGTGTATCTATCTATCTGTCTGTCTGTCTGTCTGTCTGTCATGATTCAAGGGATGAAGGTGTATGCCTCCTCTCCCCGTGTATCAGGATACCAATCCGAACTGAGCCCCCACACACCTGGGAATTTAAACATGGATCTCAGTGCATATCTGGCTTGACAGGACCCAGAGTGTACCTAGAAGCAGTGTAATGTGTCATTGCTATTCTGAAGCAGCCCTTCTACCTGAAAAGTGCATCTCCAACCATTGGGTCTACCAGTCTCAGATGCAGATTCAAGGGCTGAGGACAGACTGGCAATCTGGAGCGGGAGGAATCCGGAGGCAAAAGCTGTGGGGAAAAAATTCCCCGGGGCTGGCTGTTCACACTGGCCAGTGTATTGCACAAGGATGCTGTTATGGAGTGTCACACAGCCACCTCCGCTTGAATCCCTCCTTCTTCCGGTTCACACTGCCTGAAAGCGGGAGGCATGTGGAAGATGGCCCCTGGACACCGGTTTCTCCCGGTGTCCTTCCACAGTGAGAGGAAACCGGCTTCAAAGCGCGTAAGTGTGGAAGGGAGCCGAGGGACAGCTGCGGATGTCTGAACAGGCTCCCTTCCCCCGCTTCCCAAGCGGAGCTCTCCCGGGGCAGATTGCCAGTCTGTCCTCGGCCAAGGCCTCTCTGGCAGCTAACATCATGTACCCGTATTTTTCGCTCCATAAGACGCACCTGACCATAAGATGCACCTAGCTCCGCTCGGTGCCGTGGCTTGGGAAAAGTGAGGGGGGGTTAAGACGCACACACTTTGCCCCCCACTTTTTTTGGGAGAAAAAGTGAGTCTTATGGAGCAAAAAATACGGTAAGTCTTCAAAGCGGTCCCACCAGGTCTGCTAAGCATGTGCTGTTCCACAGTGCTATTTACACCTTTGTCTGCAGTCTTTCCTGCCCTCCGGTATACGTTGCTGGTTTTGTCACATGGGCAATGAAGGATTATAAGGTTCTGTCGCTTGTCTTGCATGTGTATGTGTGCCCAGCCACTGTGTAGTTGTGAGGGATGCTCTGTACTACACAAGGGTTTGTCCTGCCACTTCATTCTGCTTTGCTGCTGATAGGACTGTTGCTGTTCAAAGGATTGTTTATGCCCATCATATGCCCATAGTGGGATTCAAACTCCAAATTCCTGTTTCCCTCTTTAGTGTTTTCTCAGCATCATTGGGGCACCAGTGTAGCAGGATCTTAAGGCTGAGCTGTTTAAAGTCCTAAACTGTCTCCAATTGCCCTGCAGGATTCAAGAAATCCCATGTTATTAATCTTTAAATGTTATTCATAACCAGCTTGAATGAGCTAAATGTGATTATGCCCTATAGCATTTTCCCTGTGGTTAGTGAAAATTGTTTTCTTTATATGAAAATGTCTATTACTCAGAGGCAACAGCTGCATTTTATCTCTCTACCTACTTTTCATATTGTTCTTTTAAAATTCAGTTGCATTAGGAATGATTTTGCCCATTAATCATTGCTCTTACCTAGGGAAACTAGGAGTGTATACTATGTATTATTCAATCTTCTTGGTATTTCCTTTAAGGTTACTGGTTACTGATGCAATAATAAAGTCTCTGAAAAGACTGGGTTTACAAATACAGACTATAAAGTTCTCAGAAGAAAATTGATCACTGCACTGTGGCATATGGTCAGATTTGAATATGATTCGTTTATATAATGATTTATTTTATTTTTGTGCCTGCTAACAATCTGATATTGATG
This sequence comes from Lepidodactylus listeri, assembly GCA_029233225.1. Classification (NCBI taxonomy): domain Eukaryota; kingdom Metazoa; phylum Chordata; class Lepidosauria; order Squamata; family Gekkonidae; genus Lepidodactylus; species Lepidodactylus listeri. The sequence continues at coordinate 41,958,884 of JARCFY010000016.1, read as the reverse complement.
GAAATGTTTGTGTTTCATTCAAATAATCTCTATTTTTTATTCCCTTCCTTCCAATTGTAAATATTTGCTTCATGTACAAAGGGGAATGGATGGCTCTGGGCACCTTTTAACTCAGTTCCTAAAATATTTATCATTTTGAACCATGAATCAGCACAGCAGAGTTAATAACCAACTAGAAATTGGTATATTATTGTTGTTGTTGACATCACATATCTAAAAACAGGGCTCTTTTTCTAGCAGGAACTCCTTTGCAGAATAGGCGACACACCCCTAATGTAGTCAATCCTCCAAGAGCTTACAGTAGCGCCCCCCCCGCCCCCCGGTAAGAGGAGCTCTGTAAACTCTTGGAGGATTAGCTACATTAGGGGTGTGTGGCCTAATATGCAAAGGAGCTCCTGCTACGAAATGAGCCCTGTCTAAAAAGATATTTCCTTTTGTGAAAGAGTAAAGGGGAGTAAGATGAATCAATGGCTGTATTTTTATTACTCCGTACCATGGGCAGAAAAACCACAAGAATCTTCATTTGTCAAATTAAATACTGTAGTGATTAGTGATCAGACATATTCTGTACTGCAAGACACACTCAGTAACAAATGTATACTTTTCTAATTATGCTAGGTCATAAAGCTTGCCTTTGAAGAATTTGAGCTGGAAAGAGGGTATGACACGCTTACTGTAGGAGATGCGGGGAAAGTGGGAGATACCAGAACAGTGTTGTATGTGTAAGTACATGATTTACTATCCATTTCTGAATTTCCTCTCTTGCTTCCTTTTTAGTTTTGTAGATCAGATACCCTGAAAAAAGTTTCTCTATCTCTCTGGCTAAAGAGCTTCAATAATTTTTATTTAAAATTACATAGAAAAGCAGAAGCATTTCATTTGGATAAAATTACCTGGAAAATATAAATTTAGACCAATAATAGATAACAGTCACCATTTGCTAGAATTTAATAGATCATGTTTTTGAGTAGGTATGGTGCTTCTTTGTTTTTGTCTTGGAAGCAGATTTTTCTAAGCGGATGTATGCTTGAGTTTATAGAGATGTATATGGTTTAAGCACTGATTCTGCTGTGGAAGCACTCTCACCTAGTTTTGTTGAGGTGTACAATCTTCCTTTAAGGATCAAGCACAGGTGATATCTATATGTATATTGTGTGTGTGTGTGTTTTAAGTGAAAAGTGAATAGATATGCAGCTCAATTAATGTACATAATGTGCTTAAAAATTAGACAGCCTGCTTTGATCAAAGGTAGTGTTGCCATATTCAAGTCCTCCAAATCTGTGTAACTTAATATGTGCATTATGCAAATAGTTTCCTAATTATGCAAATCAAACATGTCAGTTGTGATCTACCAGTTGTTTTGCATCTCCTCCTGTTAACAAACTCAAAAAGACATTGGGAAAGTTGATTTTTTTTTTATTTGGAGTTCTAGCCTCCCCCCAACCTGGGGCAGAGCAGGGCTCAGGGAGGGTTACAACAGATATATACAACTAATGTAAAACAATTAAAACATAATTACACAGTATTAACAACCTATACAAACGTCAAATCATACAACTCAGGATGGTGGTCAGGTACAAATTAGTAAGTTTTTCCCAAAAAACTATCCATATATGTGCCCAAAGATGGAACCAGGTACTGGGCAGGTGGGTGGAAAGCCACAACAGTAGCACAGAATAAATGGTTCAAAGCAGGTAGGGGAAGCCGATGTAATTAGACGTCCGTCCCCTCAGCTATAGGCCTGGCAGAACATCTCAGTTTTACAGGCCCTGCAGAATTGCAACAAATCCCTCAGGGCCCTGATCTCACTTGAGAGAGTGTTCCATCAGGCTGGAGCCAGGGCTGGGGACTACCAGCAGATGTTGCTCTATAGAGCATAAGGCTCTTCGAGGAATGTACAGGGAGAGACATTCCTGCAGATATGTTGGTCTCAGACTGCACAGGCCTTTAAAGGTTAATACCATAACCTTGAACTTGATCTGGTATTCGACTGGGAGCTAATGCAGCTGCCAGAGCACTGGTTGTATATGGGCTCTTAAAGATGACCCAGTAAGGACACATGTCGCTGCATTTTGGATCAGCTGAAGTTTCCAAATCAATCTCAAGAGCAGCCCCATGTAAAGCAAGTTGCAGTAATCCAGCCTGGAGGTGTCCATTGCATAGATCACTATGGCTATATCATGAGGGGAGAGATAGGGAACCAGTTGCCTGATATGTCGAAGATGGTAGAATACTGATCTGGCAGCATTTGTGATTTGGGCCGTCACTGAAAGCGAGGCATCCAAAATCATACCCAAACTCCTCACCATTGGTGTTGGTATTAATAACCTCCATCGAGGGTTGGGAGTTGAATTTCTAGCCCCACCCCCATGGCTCAGGCACAGGACCTCCATCTTTGATGGATTTAGTTTCAGTCGACTCTGCTTCAACCAGCCAGCCATGGCCTCCAAAGCCCTGGCCAAAACATTTGGGGTAGCATCCAGCTGGCCGTCCATCAACAGGTACAGCTGGGTGTCATCACCCTATTGGTGACGGCCCAGCCCAACCCCCCAGACCAGCTGGGCGTGGGGGCACATTAAATAACATCCTTTGATCCTCTTGTCAGGCCATTTGCTCAGGCCTCTTCTCAAACAACAGCAAACAGACAAGGAGAAAGAAGGATGGGACGAGCCCTCTGACAGTTGGTCCCCCTCAGATACTGACTGCCCATGAGTACCCACCATTTCCTGCATGTTAGTGGTTATTTCACACGAAAGCATTGTCATACGTGTTCATCTGAACAGATTATGTGAGTGCTAATTGTAATTATTATTTAGTGTTTTCTATTGCATTTGTATTATTCAAAATACATTATATTTGTCTTGTAACAAGATCTCATTTGAAGTAGGTTAAAATGAAGCACTTTGAAAAGTTTCAGAGCTGGGATATAAAATGGTGGGGGTGTTTACACCTCCCATTCCAATGAACAGCTGTTGACTTTGAGTTGCCTTCATCAGTGCAGTGCTTCTATGTCATCTGTAAAGATAATTAAGGCATACATAGATGATCTGTACCTTTGTTGCAGAGAAAAGGGGGTGATATTTACTTACTTACTTACTCACTCTGTAGTCTGCCTTTCTCATTGAGCCTCAAGGTGGATTACAATTTTTTTTTTAAAAAAAATTGCAATATAAACAGTGTAATACGTACAATAAACGATGCAACAGAATTGCCTATTTTTTCTCAGACATTAAAACTGCGACCCTACTCCCTTTATAAAAATGTCATCCTGAACGATTCAGTTCCTTGCATGATCCGAAAATATTACTAGATAGTAAACTGTCACCAGTTCCATTGTCGGGATTGTTCATAGCATTAAAAAGCTGTGCTGGAGGAGGAATTACTTACCTTCCATTTCTCACTTGAGATAACAGCATGACTTGGCTTCCTCAGTCAAAATTCAGTAGCTGCTACCTCTGCTCACATCTTTGCTGACTACCCTATATAACCTCATTTGCTTATGGACTCCTGATCTTGTCTAAAATAATAAACTCTTCACCTCATGCGTCTCATGTAAATGTCAACGTCTGAAGCAAGTTCCTATGACTATTATCCAAGGTTTGATTCTTCCTTCAAGTTCGGAATGTTTGGCATTTTATTTCAAAGATTCAGGGGGGGGGGGGGGTTTGGCAATGACGCTGCTAAGTCACTTTGTAATTCAGTGAGTAAAAGTTGCGGAACCGTAACCCAAGCATGACAAGATGCCCTTTGTAAATGACTCTACTGTCCACTTCTCATGTCTGCAGGCTGACTGGCTCTAGTGTCCCTGACCTTATTGTAAGCATGAGCAACCAGATGTGGCTCCATTTGCAGTCTGACGACAGCATTGGCTCACCAGGATTCAAAGCTGTTTATCAAGGTAAATCTCAGATGTGAATTGATACACAAGGCCCTTCTAGAGAACATGCTTCCAAGTTTGGCATACTCATAACAAAATGCATGGACAAATACACCAAAAGTTAATGTTACACTAAACTGTTTTTCAATGAGATTCACTTATGCACTGAGTTGGAGTTTCTTGCAGGTGCAGACTGACTGTTACAAACCTATGTATCTTCATGGATAGGAGTATTCTGAAAATTGGCTGCTGCTTAATCTTGATACCAAATATGGAACTCATGTTATGTTATCTGATGTTCGGGTTCATAAATTATGCAGATAAATGCTTACAAACGTCTGGGAGTCAAACATCCATCTAATAGCTTTTGTATTTTTAAATTATATTTGTCCTTATGTAATTAATTGTTCATACAATTCTTGTTGATTCTGATCATACAGAGATCCATAATAGAAAACTTTGAATTTGTAGTTAAAAAAAATATATATTAGTGGATGCAAATTTTGTGGTGCCCAGAAATACATTGTATTCCAACTTTTAGAATATATTTTCTTAGGAGGTAGTGACATCTAGCCGCCCCCCTGTAGTCCTTTTTGCTTTGGTATCCCAATGAATAGATACTACTTATTTTTATTTATTTATCTATTTATTTATTGAGATTTATATCCCGCCTAGCCAGTATGAGCGGCTTACAACAATAATCAAGTATACATATAAAGTAACAGCTAAAACATAAAAACAGAATTCACAGGATTCCACCAGATATGGCGGCCAGCATTACTTCCAAAACAAATTCACAGCAAAGCACACAACCAATAGACTTGTGCCCATAGATTGTTCTGGCGCTAACCAAGGGCCCCCTTCCCCCCAGTGGCAGCTCCTGGAGAAACTGTGTTATCTGTTGAATTCTGCTATAAAAATGACTCCCACTCTTTACAAGTGGGTTACGCTGGCTCCTGCCTTACAAGAGGTGAGTTTGGTGGTGAGCCAGTTTGGTGTAGGGGTTAGGAGTGCAGACTCTAATCTGGGGGGAACTCGGTTTGATTCCCCACTTCTCCACATGCAGCTACTGTTGAGACCTTGGGTCAGTCATAAGTTTTTTCAGAGCTGTTCTCTCACAAGCAGTTCTTGAAAGAGCTCTCTCAGCCCCACCTACTTCACAGGGGGTCTGTTGTGAGGAGGGGAAGGGAAAGGAGATTCTAAGCTGCTCTGAGACTCCTTTGGGTAGTGAAGGGTGGGGTAGTGAAGGGCAGGAGTGCCCAACACCCACTGTTTTCAATTGGGTGTCCCCAGCTCCTGCCTTGTAAGAGGCAAGTTCCCTTCTTGCAGAGTAGGAGCACCCGGCACCCACTCTTTTCAAGTGGGTGCTGCTGTCTCCTGCCTTGCAAAAGGCAAGTTCACCATTTGCAGGGTGGGTGCACTTGGCCCTTGTTCCCTCCTCCAACCATTTAAAGGGAAGGTTCCCTTTAAATGGTTGGGAAAAGACAGGGGCGTGTACAAGCTGTGTCTAGGATGTGATGGCATCATTCCGCGTGACATCATCATTTCAGGGATGGCCACACCCCCTGCTGGAATGCACCCTAATCCCCCCCCCCCCCCCGGTCGGGGAGAAGATTAGACCTGGCAACCCTACTATATGTTTATGCTTTTCCAATGTTGTTTCCAGGTGTACGGAAGCCTTAGGAATGTGGACTTCCAGAAATCTTTAAATACTACCTGTGTGAGTGGGACATATTTGTCTCCTTCCCCCTCCCCCAAAAATCCATGTTTCAGGGTTGCATTGGCTAGTTTATTTTCCAGGATTTCAGAAAAGGAAATGTTTATGAATGCCTGTAGGGCAGGTTGTCATGTGATATTGATTCTAAGAATTTGCTTGCTAAAACCGATAACAAAAACTGTGAACACAAAGCCCAAGCTACCAGCTGCCAAATGTGATAATGATGCACCTTACCCTTAAGGTAAAGAGGAAAAGCAAAAGGATAATCTACATTTGCTTAAAAGTGGAACTGCCTCTGGGCAGACTGCTGTATCTCTGAAAATTTCACTAACAAAGCTCCTTGCTACAAACATGTTTTAACCACTACCTCCTTTTGTAGTTGGTTACCTTTGAATAATCTTAAATTATTTCTACTCCCAGGCTGCAGAAATGCAGAAATGCAGCCTGTCAGACTCCTGGACAAAGTTACTCTCAACAACACACTCTGGCAATGATTTGCTTTTTTGAAAAATAATCATGTTCCAGGCCAGACTAGTACTGTGTCAGAACTGAGGTTCTGGCAGGAGAATCCAAAGGTATAGACAGTTCAAAAGAAGCTCCCCCTTCAGTTGCAGCCAATCACATATCACAAGCATCCCGCCTAACTTTCACGGTTTCTACATCCCATCTATGAATATTCGGTTTCTTTATCTATGATAGTGAAGCAGGCACAGCTTGGCTTCAAGGTCGTCCCAGGGCAAGGGAGGTAATCTTAGGAAGAGTTGCATCGCCTACAACAGAGCAGTTCACACACTCAGCCACTCACACACCCCTCAGGAATTTCCCTCTCCAAATCATGGCAAAGGAGAGTCCAAGTTTGACACAGCTTTTGAGGAGCTGAACTTGCTTGCTTACCTTATTTGGTGATAAACTATAGCAGTTTTGCCAAACTATGGGTAAGAAGGTATTAAAAAAAAAGGGGGGGGGTCATTTGGAGTAGATTTTGGATTTCTAATTGCTATATTATTGTCCAAACATTAACAGCAGCTATTATGCTGTCTGCTTATTTAACCAGTTATTTTAGAATGAATGAAATGAAAAGTTACACTAATGTATCTGTAGATAACGAAACTGATCTCCTGATATAAATTGTTTGTGTGATTGATTGCTGAGCTTTGCTTATCTTCGGAAAGGAAGACTCTTTATCTTTAAGGAAAAGGCTTAAAAAATCCTTTCTTTTTAAAGGTAAATAGCAGTTTGGTAAGCAGTTCGGTTAAGATGCTGAAATGCAGACCAGAAGGTTGGTAGTTCAGTAGTTCGAGACCCGAGTGCTGCATGACAGAGTGAGCTCCTGTCTCTGGTCCCAGTTCCTGCCAGCCTAGAAGTTCAAAAGCAAGAAATTGCAGGTAGATAAATAGGTACCATTTGGTGGGAAGGTAACAGCATTCCGTGCACCTTGGTGTCTAGTCATCCCGGCCACATGGCCACGGAAACGTCCTTGGACAGATCTGGCTCTTCAGCTTGGAAACGGGGATGAGCTCCGCATCCCTAGAGTCATATTGGCTTTCAAGCAAGGGGAACCTTTATCTTTACTTAAAGGATCTATAGGAGACAATGTGGAGATCCTGGGAAGTAAAGAAAAGGCCTTGAGGAGGTAGCTATAAACTAGGAAAACTCCCAAACCCCAAAAGCCAGGCTCAAGCTGTTAGAGTAGGATCACATCCCCTAGAGAAACTAACTGCAGCTATAAAAACCAGAGCTCTGTCAGTTCTGCTGCTGTTTATTAAAAGTAAAGGTTTCTTTTAGTGTTTCTGAGTCTCTGTCCATTATTTTTGAGAATTCTTGGAGAACAGGTGCCAGCAGATTGGAGGCGGGCAAATTTCCCCATCAGGGAAAGGAGGATCTGGGTAACTATCAACCCATCAGCTTGATGTCTATACCTGCGTAAGTTTTAGAACAAATAATCAAAGAGTCATTCCTTGAGCATTTAGAAAAGATGGCTGTGATTATCAAGAGCTAGCATGAGTAACAAGAACAAGTCATGTCAGACTAACCTTATCTCTTTTTTTAGAAGGTTACTGCCTTGCTGGATCAGAGGAATGCTGTAGACATAGTTTATCTTGATTTCAGTAAGGCTTTTGATAAAGTTCCATATAATATTCTTGTTGACAGGTTGGTAAAATGTGGTTTGGATCGTATTACTGTTAGGTGGATCTGTAACTGTTTGACAGATCACACCCATAGAGTGCTTGTGAACGGTTCCTCATCCTCTTGGAGTGGAGTGACAAGTGGAGTGCCTCAAGGATCTGTCATGGGACCTGCTTTGTTCAATATCTTAATAAATGAATCAATGAAGGAATAGAGGGAATGCTTATTAAATTTGCAGATGATCCTAAATTGGGAGGGGTAGCAAATACAGTAGAAGACAGAGTCAGGATACAGAATGATCTTGACAGGCTGGGAAACTGGGGCTGAGGACAGACTGGCAATCTGAAGCGGAGGCAAAGCGGAGGGAACTGGAGCGGGGGAAAAAACCCACGGAGCTGGCTGTTCACACTGGCCAGAGCAATGCGGGTCAGTGGCGATACAGAGCGTTCAGACTGCCACGGAGCGTTCAGACTGCTGCATAGCCAGCGCGCGCGGCTTGCACGCGCCGCTGCACTTTTTTTTTGTTTTCCTTTGATGTTTTTCGCATGTGCGCACATGCGCAAAACTTTTTGCCGGTGCGTTCACACTTCCTCCGGATGCCTCCCGCTTCTTCCAGTTCACACTGTTTGGAAGCAGGAGGCATGCGGAGGAAGGCCCCTGAACACCGGGAAAAACCGGTGTCCGGGTAAAGCGGAAGGAAAGCGACTGGGAGACGGGTAAGTACGCAACGGAGCTGACGGACAGATGCGCATGTCTGAACGTGCTCCTTTCCTCCGTTTGCGAAGCGTGCCTGCCCCGCTTTAGATTGCCAGTCTGTCCTCAGCCTGGGCTGAAACAAAGTGAATTTCAGCTGAGATAAATGTAAAGCTCTGCATTTAGATAGGAAAAATCAGGGCTATTTTTGGGCGGGAATGCACAGGAACGGAGTTTTGGCTGGCTTCCAAGTTGACCATGTCTACAGCCTCCCCTCTGCCTCGGGTTCCCCAGGCACCTTGCAAGCCGCAGGGCACCTGGGGAAGCCAAGTTGATCCAGGGAGGGAAAGGCAGTTTTAACTGCCTCCCCTCCTGGGGAAGCCGATCCAGAAACTGCCTTCCTTCCCTCAGGTTCCCCATGCGGGGAAGCTGATCCTGGGAGGTCAGGGGTGTGGCCTAATATGCTAATGAGTTTCTGCTGTTCGGGGTGACCTATTATGCTAATGAGTTCCTGCTGGGCTTTTTCTACAAAAAAAGCCCTGGGAAAAATCAAATGCATAATTTTAGGATGGCAGAGGCTTGTCTTGGCAGTAGTATGTGCAAAACAGATCTAGGGGTCTTAGTAGACCAAAAACTGAACATGAGTCAGCAGTGTGATGCAGTAGCTAAAAAGGCAAATGTGATTTTGGGCTGTATCAACAGAAATATAGTGTCTAGATCATGCGAAGTGATGGTATTGCTTTACTCTGCTCTGGTTAGACCTCACTTGGAGTATTGTGTTCAGTTTTGGGCACCACAAAGAAGGATATAGACAAGCTGGAAAATGTCCAGAGGAGAGCAACAAAGATGGTGAGGAGTCTGGATGGTGAGGAGTCTGGAGACCGAAGAAAGGTTGAAGGAGCTTGGTATGTATAGCTTGGAGACAAGAAGACTGAGTGGTGATATGATAACCATCTTCAAGTACTTGAAGGGTTGTCATATAGAGGACGGTGCAGAGTTGTTTTCTGTTGCCCCAGAAGGTCGGACCAGAATGAACGGGTTGAAATTAAATCAAAAGAGTTTTCGGCTAAACATTAGGAAGAACTTCCTGACAGAGCGGTTCCTCAGTGGAACTGGTTTCTAAGGGATGTGGTGGGCTCTCCTTCTTTGGAGGTTTTTAAGCAGAGGCTAGGTGGCCATGTGACAGCAATGCGGATGCTGTGAACTTAGGCAGATCGTGAGAGGGAGGGCAGGGAGGGTTGCATCAGTGCTTAGTTCTCATGGACCTTTTTGTACACACCCAGGGAAATTCCAATCACCACTTTGGGGTCAGGAAGCAATTTTCTCCAGGCCATTTTGGCCAGGGATCCTGGAGTGTTGTTGGGTTGTTGTTCTTTTGCCATTTTCTGGGCATGGAGCAGGGGTCACTGGGGGTGTGGGGGGAGGTAGTTGTGAATTTCCTGCATTGTTCAGGGGGTTGGACTAGATGACCCTTGAGGTCCCTTCCAACTCTATGATTTTATGATTCTGTTCTCTGTAAGGAAGTACAGTGCCCCTTTCCAGTGACAGACTGCACTGTACCAATGTAGCCCCTCCCCTAATTCAGCAGAGGCAGCCTGACTCTCTGTCATTACTGTGAATTCGGAAAAGAACATTCACAACAGCAAGAGCCTTGTTCTTACTCAATCTCAGCTTCTTGCTATTAAGTGAGAGGACTTTGCAGCTGTGTGCATTGTACATTATCTGTGTGTCTTCGTAGCTGAGCGCTCATGAAGGATTGTCCCGGATGGAAAAGAGCTGGGAAGCAATTGCTCATTTAAGTGTAGGTAGTGAAATAAAATTTCTCCAATACTGGATTTTTTTAAAAATTAACATTATTTATGCTGTTTGTACATTTCATAGAATGCAGAAATGAATATTCATCTTATCTGTATATGTATGTTTTGACATTTCCATAAAAACAAAATGATTTCTGCCTATAATGGCTGGTAATCCTTCCACATACTGCAAATGAAAAATCATTTTTAAGAAGAAAGAACAAACAGGATGCAGTAGCATTTCAGTCAATAAAAAAACATTTTGAGCTGTCAAATTCTGAATCCATTGCACCTGTTGATAAAATGCATTTCTACAAATCATGTTTTGTACAATTTGCCATAGCTATTTAAGTAGCAGTGGGGGGTAAATTAAAGTAGATTTTCTTCGTGCTGTGTTGCTGTGTAGCAAAAAGCAAAACTATTTTTAGATACATAGCTAAAGATTTATTTATTTTTTTGCCAGGGCGGCTCACGTTTGCTTGTAACATTTGCAGATGAATTCATGTCCTACAAAGAAATGAGTTGTTTTATTTAGCTTAGTCAATTTCTTCCATTTTAATAAGAATTATCAGAATGCAATTTCAACCAATCTTTAACAAAATTATGTGTTTTTTAAAAAACTGTTGCCTAAAGTTAAAAAAAATCAGTATCTGTTTGTCTGCTAACAATATCTGTTTAACTATACTATGTGATAAAACATGCACTAATAAATTCACAGTGAAGGAGGACTAGAGAAATGTCTAAGTATTGGTAAAGAGTGAAGCTTTTTGTTTATGTATTCTGTAATCTGTGAAATAATTTCATACATCTGAAATGGTAGGCCCAGAGAGGGCTGTTCTGATAAAGAAGTATTACCTTCAGTATAATAACTCTTGCACTTAGCATATGCTAATAAGTTGGTGGAGGGTACTGATGACTGGGGGGGATTTAAAGTGTTGAGATTGAAAAAAAAATCTTCTAGAAAATATTTCTAGTAGTTAATTGCCATTATAATTAGAACAATTTCATGTAGGTGTAATTTTTAGGTGAACATCATTTTGCTACAATTTTTTTTGAGTATCATAACTATGTGGTAAAACACACACTAATAAATTTAAAGTGACCCTCAGCAGGGGACCCTCAAGGACTTGTGGGGTAGCTTAAGTTTACAGAGTGCTCAGAGAGTCTTACAGAGAGCCAGTTTGGTGTAGGGGTTAAGTGCACAGACTCTAATCTGGGAGAACCAGGTTTGATTCCCCACTCCTCCACTTGCACCAGCTGGATGACCTTGGGCAAGCCATAGTTCTGGCACAGCTATTCTTGAAAAAGAGCAGTTTGTGTCAGAGCTCTCTCGGCCCCACCTACCTCTCAGGGTGTCTGTTGTGGGGAGGGGAAGGGAAGGAGTTTGTAAGCCGCTCTGAGACTCCTTTGGGTAGTGAAGGGCAGGGTATAAATCCACTCTCCTTCTCCTCCTTCTCCTCCTCCTCTTCCTCTTCTTCCTCTTCTTCTTCCATTGGCCAGCTCCCACTTTGCTCCCTGGAGCAGTAGGAAGGGAAAATGGGGGAGGTGGTCTAGGAGTTTCCAGATTTCGGGAAGTCTTAGTATTGTGGGTCAGTCAGGACAGATGGACTCCTCAGGCGGAGAGGACTCAAGAGAAGAGGATTCCCATGTAGCCAGCTCTGAAGCAGCAGAAGCCAGCAAACAAGAAGATTAACTGCAAGCTTGTCAGAGTTCACAGCTGACAGCTGATGCAGAGCCACCAGCACCTTCCAGTCCCTTTCCAACAGATGAAACCCAGGTGGTCTTAACCAGCCCTCCAGTTTCACCCACACGCTTTGAGCACTGGAGATGAAGAATTAGAATAGAGCTCCAGGAGAGAAGACAAAGTGCACATGCTTGCTGATGATAAGTAGCTGCAGGGTTACTCCCAAACAGTTGGCTGCAAGTAAGACCTTTCAACAGATGCCTGTAAAAGCCAATGAAGAGAGACTGCTTGCTGTGGAAGCAGCAAGTCAACACACAGTGAGCTCTGTGATCGGAGCTCCTGACTCTGCACCACTCCAGTGACCTTTGTACCGGCTTTGGATTTGAATATTGGACCTGCTTGTTCCTGTATATGACCTTGGACTGCTAGACCTTGCTTTCTGGACCACACTCTGAATTGGACTTTGCTCGCTGGTAACTGACCTTTTGGACTGAATCTTGACTTTGACTTGGCTTGCACCTAGACTCTGACACCTAGATTGTTACTGATACTGTAATGTCATTCCTGTCCCCTCAGCTGGAAGTGACATCTCAGCATTTGTGCCACAGCCATTCCTCAGGCTCTGTTGCTGAATTGCTACTGGAGAGTACAAGCCAAGGACTGGGAACCTTATGTGAGGGCATCCCATTTTCGTCACTCTTCCCCACTGTTTCAATTTTCCCATCCCTGGCAGCCCCCATAGCCTCTCCCCTTTTCCTGATTCCTTCTCCTCTTCCAGCTTACTAACTAACCTACCTTTATCTGTTCCCTGACTTCAGTTTTCCCTCCTTACTGGCAGCATCTCCCTAGGAAAAGTCTTGTCAAATTGTACAGTGGCTGCTGTTGCTAGGCTGAGCCCAATGGTATGGTGGCTACTGTTGTCACCAGCCCAGGCCCAGCTGAATTGCGGCCACCTCTCACTCCAGGCTGGGCTGAAATATGGGGTGGCTGTCACTGCCAGGCCAAGCCCGGCCCAATTACATGATGGCTGGATGGTTTCAAGTGGTGTGGGTAGGAATCTTTGGTGGTCATTGCCAGCTCTTTCCCTGACAAAGTCCTTGGAGGACATGACTGGAGAGGGGGACAGAACCCCTTTCCGAGCTGATTTGGCATTCATATTCAACCATGACTTTGCTTTATAAAAACCATAGCTTAGACATCTCAGCAATATTGTTGTGGTTTCCTAGCAACCTCCAAAAAGGCCACTGAAAGATCAATGTGCATTCTTTTCTTCAAGCTACAGCCTTGTTACTATTATTTTGAAGAGTTTTAATCCCCTGATTTTTTTTAAAGATTTTTTTTTGTCTTCTACCTTTGCTACTCAATTTCTATATTATGGCATTGCCATGTTTTAGATGAGGGGACCCCAGCATTTGTTTGATATGGGAAAGCTGAGATTAATAAATGTTTTAAACAACATCTGATTATGATCTGTCACATGTAAAGCACATTGCAATAGTCAAGCTACAAGGTAACCCTAGCATGGATCCATGTTGCCAGAGCAGCTGAGTTAAGATATGGGGGCATTTTCCAGGCTAAATAAATCTGGAAGCTGACCCCCTTTTTTGCAGAAAGCCTCAGTGCAAGCAAGTTTTGTGTGAGAATGAGGAGGAAACAGGTTCACTTGTTTGCTGGCAGCCTGTAAGAATGTTGTGCAAAATGATGGTAGGAAAATTCTGGGCCTAGATGGATGGGAACCAGAAATATTTCCAGTTACTTATTGCTCTCTCTTTCTCTCCCGCCCCTCTCCCTCTCTCTTGTATTGTATATTAACTTGGAATAAGGCCCATTATGGCTCTAGAAAGAGGCTCTGGGAGAGTGCCAAGGCCTCATGCACTCAGCACCAATTTACTGTGGCAACCTTAGCAGGGTATAATAACACAGAGTCCACCATTTTCTCCAGAGAAACTGATCTGCTACCTGAAGAGCAGTTGTAATTTTCAGTGATCTCCAGCCCCCACCTGGAGATTGGCAACACTGGTTCCCCAGGAGGAAATGGATGGTTTGGAGGGTGAAGTCTATGGCATTGTACCTGTCTGAGGTCCAACCCCTCTTCAAACCTCACCCTCTCCAGGAATTTCCCAACTTGGAGTTGGCGACTCTATCTCCTTCCCAGCCGAGCATCAACCTGTCATCTGCCCCTCTGATTTCAGCTTTCTATCTTCTCCCTCCTCCCTTCTGGAGTGCAGTTGTAATTCTGAGTGATCTCCAGTTCTCGCCTGGAGATTGGCAACAGTGGTTTCCTAGGAGGGAATGGCTGGTCTGGAGAGTAAAGACTATGGCATTATACTTGACTGAGGTTCCTCCCCTCATCACACCTCACCCTCTCCAGGCTCCATCCCTCAAATCTCCAGGAATTTCCCTCCTGGAGTTGGCAGCCCAATCTCCTTCCCAGCCAAGCATCAACTTACTTTTATTTCCCCCTCACTCTTCAGCTTTCCATCTCTCCACCACCACCTGCAGCCTCTACTGTGCTCTGAAGCCCTGACTGCCATGTCACATTGGCTGTCACAGGGGGGCCATCAGCAGGGTATAAAGACACAGAGTCCACCACTTTCTCCAGGGGAACTGATCAATGCCATCTGGAGAGCCCTTGTAATTCTGAGTGATCTCCAGCCCTTGCCTGAAGGCTATGAGGGCTTTCAGCAAAAGGAAAGAAGAAATAGTGAGGGAGCGGAAATGAGACCCCCCCCAGAAGTGCTTGAAGGTCCCTTGCTTGTTCTATTACATTTTAGAAAATTATGATCAGATTGAGGAACTATTCCTTGCTTTGGATTCAGACTTAATTTTTTGCCCATGCAAAGCATCTCTGTCACTGGAACAGAATGTTCCTGCTTTTCTCCTCATACTACAGCTCTCTGTTGTAACGGAAGGCTGTTCTTGGTGCCAGGAGACCCTCAGGAACACCATGAGAAGCAAACTGAGGGTCCGCAGCAAGAAGAAAGAACTGGTGGGAAATATATCGCTCCTTCCATTAGTGGAAAATTCAGTCTGGATCCAATCCCTTTAGGGTTGCCAAGTCTGGGTTGGAAAATACCTGGAGAATTTGGGGGTGGAGCCAGGAGAGGGTGGGGTTTGGGGAGGGGAGGGGCCTCAGGAGGGTACAATCCCATAGAGTCCACCCTTCAGAGCAGCCATTTTCTCCAGGGGAACTGATCTAGGTCAGCTGGAGATAAGTTGTAAAAGCGGGAGATCCTCAGGCCCCACCTGGGGGCTGGCAGCCCTAAATCCCTTATGTAGTTCAAACCCCCCCCCCCCCAAGCTAGGCTATTGTACAGCTCATCACAGAATGTAGTAGTTACTTCATACGTATTTAGATGGATAAAGAGTTGAACAGATTAAAACCTGAAAGTACATGAGTACTGTATTAAGGCTAGGGTGCTATGCAGCCTTTGAGTAATTTACTGGAACTTACTTCTGTGTAAATATTGTGTATTCTATTTCTTGAGCTCATGTCCAAATTTCCTTTTTTTTTTAAAAAAAGTCTTCCACTTAAAAAATATACTTTCCTCTTTAAATTATGGTATCCATGTAAGATAAATCACAGCAGGTGAAGCAGAGATGGGCTTTTATGTGCTTTTTCCCCCTTGAACAGTATTATGTTAAAATCCCTACAATAGTGTTTGAGTTTTGTGATGGTCTCTTTTTTTTTTCATTAGGAAGAGTGATCAAGGGAAATTAGTTTGCCCTTCAGTCTTTGAAGCTTTTTGATGCATGACATCTACATTCTGATGATAAAAATCAAATACCGCACTTCAAATAAGTAGTACACTAGCCTTTCATATTGTCTTCCCAGTTGTTCTCTTACGTTTTCATTTTCCAAACCGTGCTGCTTTTAGTATCCAGCCTTTCAGTGAGAGGCACTGAGTGATTTGACTAAATGAGATGGGTTACTGATACATCACTACTTGTTCTCCAGGCCCGGATATTTTCTTTAAGAATGCTTCTCTTAGGAAATGGACAAATGGATCTGTAGACTGTGAAAAGTTAGCGCTAATTTAAGGTCAATGGATTTCTGGGGGGAAAAGTAGACTCTGGGGGGGGGGCGGGGGGAACCACTTTTGAAGTCTTACTCAAGATCTCACTTGTTAGACTATGGAAAGTTGTAGCACAGCTGCTAAGTTTTAAAGGTTTGAAAAGAGTTTCCCCCTCCCCTTACTCCCCTTACTCCCCTCCCCTTACTCCCCTTACGTGCTGATGTCACTTCCGGGTGACGTCACTGGGCGCACACGCTTCGCACGCGTGCCGGGGAAGCTCTCGGACGACGGAGGACTCCCCCCCCCACCGGTAAGTAAGGAAGACTTGGCAACCCTAATTTGGGGGTGGGAGGGGAGCTGGCATGGTATAGCCCAATATCATCAGATCTCGGAAGCTAAGGAGGATCAGTACTTGGAAGGGAGACCACCAAGGCAGACTCTGCAGAGGAAGGCAATGGCAAATCCACCTCTGCTTCTCACTTGCCTTGAAAGCCCTTTGCTGGAGTCACCATAAGTCTGCTGTGACCTAATGGCACTTTGCCCACACAGTTTGGGGGGCAGTTTGATGAGGCTGTGTGTGAAATGTGTAGGATTCTTCAAGTAAAAGAAAACTTCTTTTCCCATTGCAACATTTTTTTCTCTTCCTTGATTTTGCATGGGTGTGGCCCTCTTTTCTGCACTTCATGAACTATTGCCATTATCCTTTCTTTCCTGAGGTCAGCCTTATTGTAGCAGTGATACACAGCCTCCACTGATACAATGCACAATATCACAACGTCCCAATTTAGGCTGTACTTTAGTAGTTTAGTCTTACTTTGCTATTCCTTCATCCTTTCGTTATCTTTGCAGGAACTTCCTGTATTTGTACTCATCTGGGAATTTCTGTCTCCATTGTAGTCTTGAAACACTGACTTAACAGTTAGAGTCCCTGAAAGGTTAGTCAGGTATCTTCCAATCTCATTAATGGGTTCACTGTGTTAGACATTGTGATTTATCTTGAGTTCATTGAAAATCACTTGAGTCTAGGCAGTACAGCCTCCATGCTGAGCATACCTTGAGCCTATGAAACATTTTTTTTCAGTTCCACTATCTGTGTTCCATTGCACATTTTCCAGTTATGTTTGCTATGACATTTGACAGGTGCAAATTATTACACTTATGATGCTAGATGCCTTCCAACACATATACAAGAGAATCAACTGGAAGTAATACTTGTAGGTATAACTTGATAGAAGCTGCAGAAAGCATACCATTTTCAAATTGATCACAATAATTTTGTGGTGTGCATATTTTACTGCGGCTGTAAAATTTCAGGAAAGGGTTGATTTCTGAAACACTTTTGACAACAGACGTAGACATCATTAGAACCAGTTGAATCAGTTCTTCTGAATTGCACAACTTCTGAACAAGCAATCGAACCTGTTCATCTGATACAAACTTCCAACAGTTTCAGAAGAACTACTGGCCATGAACAGATTAAATATATGCGTACAGACATTGCATGAAGATTGCCCTTCTCCTGACTACACATCTTCAGTTTAAACACGGCATATATGAGCATTGCAAACTATATGCATGTGCACCTGTCCACATGATCAGAAGGGAGCTCTCACATTCCCCTATGGGTGGGCAGAGTGTGTTCCAGGCTGAATGAATTTGGTGAGCAAGGAGATTAGGAGACACAGTCCTGTTTCCTTCTGTATATGTCTTACATCTGCACTTATTTGTTACTGGTTAAATCAGGTACTTTTAGTTAGTTTACCTTTATTTGCATTATCAAAGGGAGGACATTAAGACAAATTCATAAAAGGACAGGACATAGAATAAATCATGAATTAAAATGTCCCCAAATTATAAAATCAGGTACTTGGAATGTGCAACCATTCTCCAGTTGGAAGATTTTAATCTCATTTTAAATTGGGTCAGATCCCATCATTCTTTTGAAGTTTTAGATGTTTGGAAGGGGGGGGGGCATGCCTCAGTGGCAGAGCATGCGAAAGGTCCCAGGTTCAATCTGGGCATCTCTACTTAAAAAGGATCCAGTAGCAGATGACATTATAAACATCTTCCTGAGACCTGGATAACTGTTGGTAGTCAGAGTAGGTAGTACTGACCTTGACAGACTAATGGTTTCACTCAGTCTATGGCAATTGCATGTGTTGATGTATCTGCTTCCTGTATTAAATAAGGTTTACTTTCACCAGACTGTAGCCAACCTCCCCAGATTCCACAGAAACAGTACTTGTGAAGGGGGAAGTAGCTTATTAAGCTTAGTATAGGCACCTTGCAGGAATCGTGTTCTTTATAGCTTCAGTATGAAGACTAATGGCCAGGAAAAAATGATGACCTGGAAATGTAGAATTTATAGTTGCAAGAAAAATGAGACTCGTAAGGATTCCATTGATCAGAAATAAGATGCAGTTTACTCAAATTCCAACAGCAGATCTAGTTGATATTGTATAAAAACTATATGGGAAGCTAGTATTAAAGGTTATAATGAAGGTAATTACCACTTGCCCCCCAAGCTGTAAGGAAGAGACGTACAACATTGTTGGATTGACTAACGGGCCACTTTATTAACTATTGATATAACACAAAAACACGGCACAGGCAAAATCATAACTGTATTGCGGAAAGACCAAGGGCAGGTGTCACCAAGATTCCTCCCTTGCCATGTCAGTAGGGTGAGCCGCCGTGCTCCAGGTGGTAGTCAGCCAATGCGGCTCGCGCTTGGTCAGCATGATTGGGTGGTCACCCTGGAACTCCATCCCCCGAACTGCAAGGCTCAAAGGGAAGAAATCCAGGCCGGTCCCGCAGGCAGTCTGTTTTCCCCGTCCCTGGCAGCGGGGCCCAAGGGCTGTACTCTCAAGACCCCCTACTCCAAGTATGGGTGTCAGTTGGCACTCACCGGACCGCAATCAGTATCTTAACTAAAACCCTGCCTAATGTAAAGTGATCAACCTATTTAAAATAGCCGCACTCAAGTCAATTACCCAAGCCACTTCCACAGTACAGAGTAGGTGAAAACACCCCTACCAACAAGCCAATTCAGGTAGAGGCAAAAAATTCCTACCCGACCCCCAATAGGCCAACCAGCAACAGCTTGTACTGCTTCCAGGGTGGGAGGGTGAGCCACAATGGTGAAGACTGGCCAGGAGGTGGTGAGGCTGGCTTAGGAGACTTCCGGCCCCGCCCCTCCTGCAGACCCGACTATGGCTGCACCACCAAGGTAAGCGCACCCTTCCTCCTTACTGGGAGGCAAAGGTGGCTCTTTGGCAGCACGGCCATTAGACCTGCTGCCAGATGAACCTGGTTTCCATTCAAACCAGCTCTGGTGGAATCCTTTCTGCAATGGGAGTATGCATGCCTGGAGTGAATTGTGGATTCTATTTTGCAGTTGTGTTGCACAGTGGAATGGAATTATCTACCCACCCTCATTGTCTTGCACAGGGCTCATTTCGTAGCAGGAGCTCCTCTGCATATTAGGCCACACACCCCTGATGTTGCCAGTCCTCCAAGAGCTTACAGTAGCCCCTGTAAGAAGAGCTTTGTAAGCTCTTGGAGGATTGGCTACATTAGGGGTGTGTGGCCTAATATGCAAAGGAGCTCCTGCTACAAAATGAGCTCTGGTCTTACACTGTCTCGCATTGGGGTATGTTGTGGTTTTAGTCTGTACATAACTAAGAGCCTCAGGCATGGCAAGGAAGCTATATTTTCATCTGCTGTTTTCCACATCAGAGCTCACAGGGGACAGGGTAACTAGTGCAACTCAGACCCCACACCCTTCTAAGAATTCAATTTTATGTGTGGGGGTTGGTTCAGATACTCACTTTCCTATCGATCAATAAAGGAAAATGTAATCTGTGAAATGCACCTTTGCTCTGAAGAACTGTTTTATAACTCCTCACTTCTAGATTATTGAACTTCCTTATTGCTTTCACCAGCTGTGGTATTTAGCAGGCAGTTCCACAAACAGCTGTTAATTTCATTCTTTGAAAACACCTCCACCTGTTACAGACTACATTCTCACGAGCATTTTAAAATTCCTTTCTCGTTTTATTGGCGAGCCAATTAAAACCTGTTGATATTATTGAAGCTGAAATGGCTGTCTCTCATTACCCCTTCGAAGTAAGCAGTAGCCAAATAATTAACTGATAATACACATTTTAAACCATTTTCAGGGTTAATTATTTCTGTCCCAGTCATTTAAATGGTTAATGAATGTGATGTCCCATTGCATTTGAGGCAAGACACCAAGAGTGATCAATTTGAAGTAGTACGCCCCTTTTCTCTGTTAAACACTCTGTTAAACATACCATACGGTTCATCTTCCATGTTAACAGACCAGTGTATTGGGCCAGTATATTTCCTTTTCCTAAGAAGATTGATTTCCTTCTGGCAAATCTGAACTGGGACTTCCAGGAATATTATAAAACAAAGATTTCTACATGTGAAGGCTAATGAACTACGATGAGCAGAATGTTTGTGAAATTAGGGACCTGCTGTGCAGGCAAACGATTGAGAAGGCTACGTCATTTCAGTGTTCCAAATGATGTGGGTGAGTTTGAGAGAACAGTGATTAGGGTTTTCACATTCTGTGGCTCTGAAACAAGCAGTGCAATCATGCAAATTAGGACATATTAGAATAATTAAATATAGATCAAATGTGGAATTTTAAATTCAAATATGTGGGACCTTCCTAAAATGAAGTAAATATGTGTCACTCCTGTATCTGTAACACTGAAGTCGTAAGTGTATGGTTCAAAATAATAAACAGGATGAATGCATATTTATAAAATGAATTATGGGAAAATTTGAATTTAAAAAAAACCCTATTTCGCATGTTCATACTTTAAAAATGAGCTTGAAAATGATGCAAACATTCCAACAAATCAGCTGGACCCCTTACCCAATGACATCATAGGCGTCAACTACGGGGGGTCTCGAGGGCTCGAGCCTCCCCCGAAATTTCCTGGGGGGGACTCAGCCACCCCCGGCAAAATGGAGCGCCTGCCGGTGGCCAGTCAGCCGGCCAGCTGGCTGCCGTCACCGCCTCTCCTTTCCCTCCACCCCCAGCCTGCCCTCCTGCCTCCCTGGGGCGGGGGGGGGGGAGAGGCAGCGGGGACATGGTCCCACACTTCGCGCACGCAGCAGTCAGCTGGCCAGCTGGCTGCTGCCACTGCCGAGACTGCGCTCATCTGCCCCCCTGCATGCCCCGAGGCAAAGGTGAGCGCGAGGTGCTGCCGCTGCTCCTGCTGAGGCTGCCCGCGTGTCCCCACCTTCCCCCGCCATGGGAGGGAGCCCGGCAGACACGCGGCACTGGGCGGTCTCCCCAACACAAACACGCCCGCAGCGGCAGGAGGCACCGGCCGGTCAGTGAGCTGCCCAGAGCAGCAGCAGCAGCAGCAGGCAGAAAGAAACCGGGTCTGCCTCCCTGTGGCCAGGGGGGGGGGGAGAAGCGGCGGGGACATGGTCCCGTGCGCGCACACGCTTTGCGCGCGTGCTTGAAAGAGCCCCCACCCCCCCAGGGATTTACAAAGTCTATGCCCCTGGATGACATGATCATGATGCTCTGCACAGACTGTGTCCTTCCACTGTGAACGAGGCATAGATGCCGTAATGATGCCGCAGTGAGGTCCAGCCTGTGCTGGAGCAGTGGCCTCTAGATCTTGGCTCTTAGGGTCCAACTAAACATTATGCTGTTTGGCAAGTTGGGTTGAGGCTCCCCAGACCCAGCTCTCTTTCTAAGCTGAAACAGACCATGCAGGGACTTATTTACATAACTTTGGAACCGCACATGGAATATTCTGAGGCTGTGCAGCTCCATAGTTGTGGAAATGACTTCCTGCTGGGGCCTTCCCTCATGCTGCAGTTCCAAGCTGAATTAGGCTCCTTGGGACTTTAAATATACCTTTCCCCACAGTTGCTGTGTGACTGCAGGGAAAGCACATTGGATCTGGGCTTTGGTATCTCTGACCTATGGTCTTGATCTATATAAATTCTGTGTATATCATATACAGTGACCCTTCCAAATGTGTTTCCAAACCCTGTGTTGAGCAAGGCAGGTTTAAACTGACACTTATAAATACTCTCAGTTATACCGAGTAATAACCCTATCACCTAAACCTCTTGTATGGCTGCATCGTAGGGGACTCATACATTACCCTAGATAAATGCAGCTTCATTCTTTATGCTTGATTAGCATCTTGAAGGTAGTTGTCACAAAGAGGAGTGCTCTCCAAGGTCTGGTCTATTAGATTTCTTGTGCTGCTATGCAGTTAAAAAAATGAAATTCTGAATTCCAATGGTGCTTATAAATAATTTGGACACAGCTAAAACTGTGCGTGAAAAATGGTACTTTCATATTCTCTAAGTAATAGGAAGAAGATGAGTAGCTGTAACATTTCACTTCAGTAGATGCATATCATGCATTTGTGGTATCCTAGTATTTTGCAGTATGCAGAGAAATAGAAATGGAAAGCTACAATAACAGACATTCTTCCTGTAGCACTTGAGCTGTCAAATATCTCATTAGCTGCTTACTTTTGATCAGATGCTGCAGTTGGCTTTCATGGTGCCATTTGTTTGTAGTGGTGTATTTATTCTACAGCCCTGACCTGGATAGCCCAGGCTAGCCTGAACTTGTCAGATCTCGGAAGCTAAACCAGGTTGTCCCTGGTTCAACTTGGACGGGAAATCAAGGTATACCAGGGTCACTACTACGCAGAGGCAAGCAATGATAAACCTCCTCTGCCTTGAAAACCCTAGGGGGTCGCCATAAACTGGGTGCGACTTGGGGGGGGGGGAGAAAGAATAAATCTAAATGGTACATAATTGCAATAAACACAGCCTTTTGCTTTTTAAAAAAGTGACTTGGTTGATACTTACAGAATGGTAATTTTATTGCTTTATAGTGATGGATGCTAAGCTCTTACTAAGGTGCCCAGGGACAAATTGCCCACTCTAATGACACATACTCCCCTGCTCTTTGTTCAGAGCAGATCAATGGGCATCAAGGAGAATTAAAAAAACAACAACAACTGCGTGTTACAGATACAACAGGAGAAAGGTCTTGTAAGCACTGTGTTGGGAAGGCTGACAGAAGAGTATGGATTCTTAGTGCATAACATTTGTAGCCAATACTGTTATAATGGTGCCAAAGGACAGCAAGCCATTGGTCTAGAAAAAAGATCCCCAGGCATTCTTTATAAGCCCTGTCTCAGTCATCTCCGAGTGCTACGTGTTGGAGGAGATGCTGTCAAATCAGTTTTGTTGCAATTGCCACAACTGGTCAGTGCATTAGAGGAGCTTTCTTGTGGTACACATCTTGATCATTATGGGGACACACACAGGCAAAAAATATACTTGGCCACCTTTGTACCCAATTTGAGCCCTCAAGGCAGTTAGCAGTTTTAAAATATCAATTTTAAAAACAGGGCATGTGTGTAAGTTTTGTTTTCTTCTATTAGTTAATTTATGGCTTTTTTGATCCAGTGTGAGTGATGAAATTAAACTCCCTTCTTTCCACCTGATGTTTCCGAATGAACATCTTCAGCATATCAAGATTGTTCACTCGCTTAAGCATTTTGGAGGAATGTGGATTGGCCTCCTCACTTTCACTGATGAGAGTGAAAAACTTTTCCACAGACCTTGAGACTGACATTCCTCCAAATTGATATTTTTATTGCCTTTATAGAAATAAGGTCCGTTGTGGAAATAAATACAACAGGCTCTAGAAAGAGGCTCTGGGAGAGTGCCCCGGCCTTGGGCACTCAGTGTCAATTTGCTGTGGTGACCTCAGCAGGGTATAATGACACAGAGTCCACCATTTTCTCCAGGGGAAGATCTCTGCCATCTGAAGAGCAGTTGTAATTCAGCGTGATCCCCATCCCTCCCCTGGAGATTGACAACAATGGTTCCCCATTAGGGAACGGGTGGTTTGAAGGGTAGAGTCTATGGCATTGAACCTGTCTGGGGTCCCACCCCTGCTGAAACCTCACCCTCTCCAGGGTCCACCCCTCAAATCTCCAGGAATTTCCCAACCTGGAGATAGAAACCCTACCTCCCAGCCAACTGTCAATGTATCATTATCTGCCCCCTGGCTTCAGCTTTCCATCTCCTCCCCCCTCCCCCCTAGAGAACAGTTGTAATTCTGAGTGATATCCAGTCCCCAACTGGAGATTGGCAACAATGGTTCCCCATGAGGAACTCACTGGCTTGGAGGATGGAGTCTATGGCATTGTACCTGTCTGAGGTCCCACCCCTCCTCAAACCTCACCATCTCCAGGCTCCATCCCTCAAATCTCCAGGAATTTTCCACCTGGAGTTGACAACCCTATCTCCTTCCCAGCCAACATTAACCTCACTCTTCAACTTTCCATCTCCCCCTATCGCAGCCGCCACTGTGCTCTGAAGCTCTGACTGCTGTGTCACATTGGCTGTCATAAGGGGTCCATCTCAGCAGGGTATAAGGAAGTAGAGTCCACCATTTTCTCCAGGGGAACTGATCTCTGCCATCTGGAGAGCACTTGTAATTCTGAGTGATCTCCAGCCCTCACCTGGAAATTGACAACCATACTTCCCCTGGTGGAAAAGTAGTCTTTCTCTGCAATGGGGACTGAAGCAGCTGACATCATTCTCCATTCCCCCTTTTGACTTGCACAACAACCCTGTGAGGTAGGTTAGGCTTAAAGTCTGTGACTGACCCAAAATTACCCACTCAGCAAGAACCTGGGTCTAACAGATCCTGCTCCGAAGTGCTTACTGCTATGCCTAGGGTACCCAACCTCCAGGTGGAGCCTGAAGATCACCAGGTATCACAATTGAACTCCAGACAACAGATTCCCTCCCCCCCCCCCGGAGAAAATGACAGCTTTGGAGGGTGGCCTCTATGGCATTCTGTTCAGCTGCCCCCAATGAGTTTTCTCCCAGAGGCCAACATAGGTGTGGAAAGGGGCTTTCAGAGAAGCAAGCTTGGTTGCCTAGCAATGGGCACTGAGGGGAAAGTTGATGGCTCTGATGATGGAATAGGGTTCCCAACCTCCAGGTGGGGTCTGGGAATCTCCCACTTTTACAACGGATCTCCAGCTGACAGAGATCAGCTCCCCTGGAGAAAATGGCTGCTTTGGATGGTGGACTCTATGACATTGGACCATGCTGAGGCCCCTCACCTCCCCAAACCCCACCCTATCCTGGATCCACCCCCAAAGTCTCCAGGGATTTTCCACCCCAGACCTGGCAACCCTATGATGGAAATACCTGAAGATTTGGAGGGTGGATCCTGTGGAGGGCAGCATTTTTTTTGGAGGGGGGAATGGAAGGAATCAGCAGGGTATAATGCCATAGGGTCTATCCTCCAAAGTAGCCATTTTCTCCAGGGGAACTGATCTCTGTCATCTGGAGATCAATTGTAACAGCGGGAGATATCCAGGTCCCACCTGGAGATTGGCAGCACTAGGGGGGAAGTCAGCCGCACAGCAGGGGATCGAAGAGAATGGTTTGATGGTCGCTGGCCCACCTCATTAGCCAGCCAGTCATGGTGCAGCTAAGCAAGAGAGAGAGCCTGTGGAATTTCACACAGCCAATATGTTCAGTTTCAGGAACTCTTCAGTAATGGTTTCTGTCAGGCATTTCACCCAGAACTGTATTAGTACTGGTTCCCTAATGGAACATATTGGCCCTTTCACACAGAAATGTGCATTCCTGAGCCGGTTTACCTTGAAACCTCCTCCCAACCATTCTTCAGTTCTTGTACCAGTCCTGAAGCACTATGGGGTGCTGTGTGAAATGGCCCCCTGTTTCACAGTTTATTCTGACAGTTTATTCTGGGCATGCTGGCAGTGGGCAGGGGAGGGGGGTTATGCTGAAAGTCCATGGTCTTTTCACTGTCAGAAGCAGGCCACTGAGGGGACAGTTAGGCCCACCTGGCCGTGGGTGGAGGAGAAGAGTGGACCCAGCACCCAGTCGGTCCTTCCCCTTCACTGGCTCTCTCCAGACTGAGGCCAGGACACAGGCTGGTGGCTCTGTGGGCGGGACTGAGGCAAAGCAGCGAGAGAATGCAGCCAGTGGCCAGGGACCCCTTTTTGAGTGGCAGTCATTCCAGCCAACTGATTTTGGCGCCCCATGGAATCTTGCTACTTGGAAATGGCTTTATTATGTAGGAAAGATGCCAATTTTATTGAACACTCACCAAATAAAATAATGGGAAGCATATGTTCTTCTCTTTGGTTTTATACAAAGTAATAAATTCAGATTTAAACTGAAGAAAGCTGGGAAAACCACTAGGCCATTCATGTTTGACATAGACCACATCCCTGATGAATATACAGTGGAGGTGAAGAATAGGTTTAAGGGACTAGATTTGATAGAGTGCCTGAAGAACTATGGATGGAGGTTTGTGACATTGTGCAGGAGGCAGCAATCACTACCATTCCAAAGAAAAAGAAATGCAAGAAGGCAAAGTGGCTGTCTGATGAGGCTTTAGAAATAGCAGAGGAAAGAAAGAAAGTGAAAGGCAAAGGTGAAAAGGAAAGATTTACCCAACTGAATGCAGATTTCCAGAGAACAGCAAGGAGTGATAAGGAGGCTTTCCTGAATGAACAATGCAAAGTAATAGAGAAAAACAATAGAATGGGAAGGACTAGAGATCTCTTCAAGAAAATGGGAGAAATCAAGGGAACATTCCATGCAAAGCTGGCCATGATAAAGGACAAAAATGGTAGGGACCTAACAGAAGCAGAACAGATTAGAAAATGATGGCAAGAATACATAGAAGAACTATACAAGAAGGACCTTAATGTCCTTGACCACAACGGTGTGTTTGCTGACCTTGAGCCAGACATCCTGGAGTGTCAAATGGGCCTTAGAAAGCATTACAAACAACAAAACTAGCAGAGGTGATGGTATCCCACCTGAGCTATTCAAAGTCTTAAAAGGTGATGCTGTTAAAGTGCTGCACTCAATATGCCAGCAAGTTTGGAAAACACAACAGTGGCCACAGGATTAGAAAAGGTCAGTTTACATTCCAATCCCAAAAAAGGGCAATGCCAAGGAATGTTCAAACTATTGCACTATTGCACTCATTTCATATGCTAGCAAGGTCATGCTCAAGATCCTACAAGCTAGGCTTCAGCAGTACGTGGATAAAGAACTGCCAGAAGTACAAGCTGGGTTTTGAAGAGGTAGAGGAACTAGAGACCAAATTGCCAACATTCGCTGAATTATGGAGAAAGCATCAGAAAAACATCTACTTCTGCTTCATTGACATAAGGCCTTTGATTGTGTGGATCACAACAAACTATGGCAAGTCCTTAAAGAGATGGGAGTACCAGACCACCTCACATGTCTCTTGAGAAACCTGTATAAGGGTCAAGAAGCGACAGAACTGGTTATGGAACAACTGAGTGGTTTAGCATAGGAAAAGGAGTACGACAAGGATGTACATTGTCACCTTGCTTATTTAATTTATATGCAGAGTACATCATGCGAGATGCCGGCCTGAATAAATCACAAGCCGAAATTAAGATTGCTGGGAAAAACATAAATAACCTCATATATGCAGATGATACCACTCTGATGGCAGAAAGTGAAGAGGACCTCAAGAGCCTCTTGCTCAGGATGAAAGAGGAGAGCGCAAAAGTTGGCTTGAAACTCAACATCAAAAAACCCTAAATTCATGGCATCCGGCCTCATCACTTCTTGGCAAACAGAGGGGGAAGTCGTGGAAGCAGTGACAGACTTCACCTTCCTGGGATCCAAGATCACTGCTGATGGTGACTGCAGTCATGAAATTAAAAGACACCTGCTCCTTGGAAGAAAAGTGATGGCAAACCTAGACAGTATAACAAAAAGTAGAGACATCACCCTGCCAACAAAAGTTCGTATGCTCAAAGCCATGGTATTCCCAGTAGCGATGTATGGCTGTGAGAGTTGGACTATAAGGAAGGCCGAGTGCCGAAGAATAGATGCATTCAAATTATGGTGCTGGAGAAGACTCTGGAGATCAAATGGTGCTGGATGGTGCTGGAGAAGACTGCAAGGAGATCAAATCAGATTATCCTAAAAGAAATCAACCCTGACTGTTCCCTGGAAGGCCAGATACTGAAGCTGAAGCTCAAACACTTTGGCCACCAAATGAGAAGGGAGCACTCACTGGAGAAGACCCTGATGTTGGGAAAGACTGAAGGTCAAAGAAGGGACAGCAAAGGATGAGATGGTTAGCAGTGTCATCGATGCAACTAACATGAAATTAAGCAAACTCTGGAACATGACAGAAGACAGGAGGGCCTGGCGCGATGGGGTCCATGGGGTCGCAAAGAGTCGGACTCGGCTGTGCAACTGAACAACAACAACAAATAAAAGTAACTAAGAAAGCACAATTTGATATGATTTCTCTTTACCATAGTAAGCAAACTGAAATGGAAAAGGGAGTGATTGTAAAAGAAACGGAAGAGGGGTGTGGTTTGAGGAAAGGGGGGAAAGGGGGCTCAGTTATATTCCTTTGCACAGAACCCACACAATCCTGAAACCAGCCCTGGTGTGCTGGATGTTCACTTCATTTAAACAACACATGGCTAGAACCCCTGGGTACCAGTCCAAAACGTTTTAGCTTGGCCTGCAAGTATTCCTTGAGCATGCTAGGTCTTCCTGTGCATACCATGTGAATTAGAGTTGCTAATCTGTGGGTGGTGGCTGGAGATCCTGGGAATTACGACTGTTCTCCAGGTAAAAGAGATCACTTCCCCTAGAGAAAATGGCTGCTTTGGAAGGTGGATTTTATGGCATTATACCCCACTGAGGTCTCTCCCCTTCCCAAACCTGACCTTCCCCAGTCTCCACCCCCAAAATCCCCAGAATCCAATCCAGTGCTGGCAACCCTAGTGTGAATCCTACCATATTCTAAGAATAATGTTATTGTTGCCAGGGGTCATTTCGCAGAAAAAGAGGTGCAGGAGCTCATTAGCATAACTCATTAGCAGGGGTCCGTTGGGGCCGGAGCGAGGAGTGGCCACCAGGGCAGCCAGGGGCCAAATCAGTGTTACTTTTTTCCTGCCATAGAGAACAATGGAGGGAGTGGGGGCAACCTATTTGGGGGCCCGTAGAATTGGACCCCTTGGTCCAATCTTCTTGAAACTTGGTGGGTATTTCGAGGAGAGGCCCCAGCAGCTACCCTGCAAGTTTGGAGCCTCTCCCTCAAACCCCCTTTCCTCCAGCCCCTCATATACCCTATGAATTTTTGCCATTGATTTCAATGGCCCATGAGGTATAATGGAGCTGAAACTGACATTCCCTTTCTGACACACTTCTGGTGATGTCAGGGGACGTGGCATATGCTAATGAGTTATGCTAATGAGTTATGCTAATGAGCTCCTGCACCTCTTTTTCTACGAAAGGACCCCTGCTCATTAGCATGACTTATTTGCATATGCTACACCACCTGACATCATCGAAATGACCCCTGATTGTTGCTATGCTGTTATGCTGAAGAATTCTGTGTATGAATAAGTACCTCTTTGGCTAAGGCAAGACTTCCACACTCCACCTGTAAAATACAGATGCTAACTAAAAATCTCTAATTTATTTCCTACATGGACCCTTGTTGGGTCATGTAGCAGGGCTTTTGTTTGTTTGTTTAATGCATAAGTACATGAGATGCCTGAAAATTAGCTGCACTCTGTCTTCAAACATTCTGTTGCATTGATAATCACAATATTTTAAAATGGAAAAGGCATGAGTATTTTTTTTACTAAAGCATCAGCTATAATATACAAAACTTTATTTGTATTGTATGCTTAATGATAAAGGTACCATTATAATTAAGGCGGTGCTCCTAAGGATGCGCTCATGGGAGTAAGCCCCGTTGGACAAATGAGTACTTACTTCCAAGCAGACCAGTTTAAGATTGCACGGTAAAGGCACCAAAGCTTGTCATAGGTATATTTTTGCCTAACATTATGCTGATAGACTTTGCCACTCTTGCCCAATGTATGAGCACTGCGTTTTATCCTACTTTTTTTTTGTTTTTTTGGTAAAATATGTATTTTACCAAAACTTCCACAATTCTTCCCTTGAAAGAAAAACACAGTGGTGAACAAGGACTTTGATTAAATTCAGAATTGTATGATCATCTCATTCCAGTTTGTGGGGGAGTTTAATCTTGTCGTTCTATTTAAAGAGGGAAGATAATAAGTCTCCAAAGATGGTAAATATTGCTAGTTTAGAAACAAGATAAAAAGGTCTTTTTTTGCTTAACTGCCAAACGCAGTACACAAAAGCTGGAAACAATTGGATGGGATTTATGTTAATATTCTTGGCAAACCAGAGGATGGCTGTGTTAAATCTGAACAGTAGAACTTTGTCGTTTCATAAAATTCACACTGTTCTAATCATGTAGATCAAAAGGTGTCTGAGGCTGAACCGAGTACAGAAAATAATCCTGGAGAGAGTTTTGTTTATATTGCCAGTTTATGTTGGTTAGGAAAACAACAGTCTAAGGGATGAGGAGGAGGAGGAGGAGGAGGAGGAGGATGTCACAGTCAGACATTTTAGGGGTAGATGGTGTTCTGCAATTTGAGATCTAGCCAAGTTCTTGGGAATTGCAGATGCATTATTATTGTTCTCATTGTTGTTATATAATATCAATATATTTCATTCAAGCAGTCTTTTATGCTAGTGGTAACTTTAATGTTCCATCGTGAGACGTGCTCCATCTGAATCTTATCCATTTGTGCAGGAGGATGCTATTTCTCTTTCAGTAAGCTGTCAAGGAGAGCCGGTTTAACTATAATGTCGACCAGTGGCTATTTGACTGAGGGAACATTGGCATAAATTTACTGGCTAGCTCTGCAAGAAGGATCCTCAGTAGTAAAAATGGAATTGTGTGCAATATGCATGAGGCACTATTTCTTCTGAGTCTTATAACTAGAAAGTCTGGGAATCTTTATAAAACACTATGCAAAGGTTTAGTTGCATTCCCACGATGTCTTCGATCCAAAGAATTGTGCAACTAGATCCATGTGCCCAAGGAGAGTTTTAGTGTGTGTTTCTTGATTAGCATCCTTTCATATTGCTTTGCAAACCATTTTGTTTTTGAACTGAGAAGAGTTTCAAAACAAAGCTGTGATACGGAAAGGGTCCATGTCTATAAGCAAGAGGGAGTCATAAAAATTAAATAATTATGCCCCATTCTAGAGCAGAAGTAAGGTAGCTTTACAGATTCCAACCAATTAGTTCAATTACATTTTTGTTCCACTTTTAGATTATTGACTCTTTGCAGTCAGGCACAAAAGTGATGGAAATTATGGAGCACACAAGTTGCTGGTCAGATTCCACCTCCAATGACAGCCATTTAGTGGTAGCTCCCAGTACCATTTTCTAAATTTTTGAAGTGCCCACTGGCTCATCAAGATTAAAGATCCTATGGACCGATGGTCATCTTTTATCAATGGACTCCACCAGTCTTTTAACAATTGCCAATAGTTATTAATAGTAGGAATGAAGTCCAATGATGGGGCATCATTGCAGCAATCAAGTTTATTATTATTACTTTGATGCATAAAAATCCAGAAGAGAATTTGAAATAGTGCCCAAAGGATTTTCCTCTGGAACCTATTTTCAGTATTGGGGTGAATGATGAATAATGAAGCAAGCACGTATCTCTATATATTTTTCCTTTTCCTTATGTAGAAATAGAAAAGGGTGGCTGTGGTGATCCTGGAATTCCATCGTACGGGAAGCGTACTGGCAGTAGTTTCCTGCACGGAGATACACTTACTTTCGAATGTCAAGCAGCATTTGAACTTGTGGGAGAGAGAATGATCACATGCCAACAGAATAACCAGTGGTCTGGCAATAAACCCAGCTGTGTTTGTAAGTTCTAGCTTGTTTTATTTATTTATTAACTTTCTTCTATTACTTTTCACTACCTTTACAAATAGCGTGTTCCAGGGGTCATTTCGAGCAGGAGCTCGGGGGAGCTCAGCTCCGGGAGTTGGTGCCAGCACACCCCCCCCCAGTGGGGGAATGCCTGCTTGTGTCATGGCTGCAGCAAAATGACCCCGTCCCCTGGAAAGGTCCTTGTTCCTCCGACCAGCCTTCTGAAGGCTTCAGCCACCACTGAAGCTACCCTCCCAGAATAGGGGTATTTCTGAGGCTTGGATTAGTAGCTGTCCCCTCTCTGCCAGCTCTTCCTTCCTTCCTTCCTTCCTTCCTTCCTTCCTTCCTTCCTTCCTTCCTTCCCTCTGACATACTTCCGGTGATGTCAGGGGGTGTGGCATATGCAAATAAGTAATGCTAATGAGTTATGCTAATGAGCTCCTGCACCTCTTTTTCTACGAAATGACCCCTGGCATGTTCTATACCATTTATCCCTAGTGTGGTGTCTGTGGGCACCAAGGTGCCTTCCAATGTGCCACTGGTGCCCATTTGCTTCTTCCCCAGTACACCTCCTATCCATAGGCGTAGAGTACGGGGGGGCTCGAGGGCTTGAGCCACCCCTGAAATTTCCCGGGGGGGCTGAGCCCCCCCCCCCCGGGAAAACGGAGCATCTGCCGCCATGCCTCCCCAGGTCCTTCCGAGGCCCGGCCGCCGCTGCTGAAGAGGGAGAGGGAAGGGGTGGTGAGGGGGGGGGGGGGAGAGAGGCACCGGCAGCAGCAGCTGGCGGGCCTCGGAAGGGCCCGGGAAGGCAGGGCAGTTTACCGGGGGGAAGAGAACATCGCTCCAGCAAGTGTGTGTGATTTGCGCGCGCGCTGAGCCCCCCCCCCCAGGATTTCCAAAATTCTACGCCCCTGCTCCTATCCAAAGCAAAGAAATAATACCAGCTTTCTTCTACCTCATTGGAGCAGTTGTTACTTCAGAAGACTGTAGGAGGCACCGTATTTGGCAGGGAGTGCCTGCCGTAGGAGGAATCTTGGCTAGGAAATGCCCAGTATTTTGCAATTGCTGCCTCACAGCAGCCCTTTTGCAACTGGTTCCGCTTCCAGTGACAGCCATTTAGTGGTAGCTCCCACTACCATTTTCTAAATTCCCTAAGTGCCCACTGGCTCATCAGAATTAAAGATCCCTGCATCATTTGAAATGTCCCTGTAAAGGAAGAGGGTCGTGAGAGACTCATGTAAGCCCTGAATTTAAAAACAGTTGGGGGGGGGGGGAGGCTGCAGCAGCCAGGATGACCTCCCCTTCCCCAGTCTGGAACCTCATAAAGAGGTGGGAGTGGGGGGAAGGACTGCATGGAAAGGAGGCTGCTGAGGGCAGGCCAAGTAAAGACTTTCCTCCAGGTGGGCTTGCTCAAGGAAAGAGCAGAAACAGCTCTCAAGGAAGAGAGAAGCTCTAAGACTAGAGCCAAAGAGAAACAAGTAGAAGAGAGCAACTCCAAGCAGAGCCATTCCCTAGGGAAAATGAGGCCAACAGACAGGCTCCAAACCTAGGGAAGGGACTGGTGACTACCTGCCAACTCCAGGTAACACTGGGAGATTGCCCACCATTACAACTGATCTCCAGATGACCAAGATCAGTTCCTCTTAAGAAAATGGCTACTTTATGGCATTATACCCTGCTGAGGTCTCTCCCCTCCCCAAACCCTGCCCTCTCCAGGCTCCACACCCAGAATCTCCAGCCCAGAACTGGCAACCTTACTCATGGCAGCTGATGATGAAGGTGGACAAAAAGGGGAACACCAAGTGATGGGTGCCCCTGCCTCCTGAGGTGCTGTTGAGCATGAGGGTGACAGTTCCATTTACGTTGAAAACCTTGTCACATTACAGGATATTATCTGATTGCTTTATTGCTACTTTGCCCTTTTCAATACAGTTTCATGACATAATTTTCTTAGGTTTCATCCCCTATAGGACACGTATGTAGTGGATAGAGACGAGTGAAATATGCCATAATCATTTTTTGTGATGAAATTATTGTGATGAAATTATACCATTCATGGATTTTAGAACAACCATTCTGTATGAGTGTGCAAAAGGTTAAAAACAACATGTGACCTTTCCATGATGCATTTAATAACCAACTCTTTGAGATGCATGCAGTAGCTCTGGATGCCAGTACACAGATGTGATTCATGAATTCTTTTGTTTTCACAGCTGAATAATATAAAGTCTTAAAGCCAATTTATTGGTCCTGTGAATGTGAATTTTGTTGCTCTACAAGGTGCTGTTAAATGGGTGTTTATCAGAAGAGCAATAAAAGACAATGGTTTTTTTTTTCACATCACACTATTTTGGATAAGAAGCATCTGTTTAAATGTTCTGGTGTTTTAAAAAATGAAGTTGTGCTTCTTCAGCATTTAAAATAAATATGCATTAAGAATATTTTGATTAATAATGTGTGCCTTACAAAGCAGGTGGGAAGAACAGGCTCTAGAACATGAAGTGCTTTGTATCCTTGACCTGTTCTGTCTAAGCGCAGTATTATTGTTATAACTATTATTACAAGTTGGGTATGTGCCAAGAATCATGGGGTGATGTTTGGACATCCCCTTCTAGGGGTGTATAAGAAAAACAAAATTGGTTTTTTTTAATTATCTGGGTCCATTGGACTCAAAATATATTGGTATTTCCCAATATTCCCGAATCACAATATCAATATGATATTGGGATTCAGCTAAATAACCAGGAAACCCAAATTTATTTGTTATTTAAAAATGTCTTCTCCCTTCACTTGTGGAGGTGTGCTACCATAGTGGCATGACTCAGGAGTGAAAGGAAGTCATTTAAAAATGCCTTCCCTTAACTTGCAGAGGCATGCCACCGCAGCAGCATACCTCCACAAGTGAAGGGAAGGAGGCATGCTGTGACTTGGAGAGTGAAGATAAGTAATTTAAAAATGCCTTCCCTTCACTTGTGGAGTCACGCCACCACCCCAGCATGCCTCCATGAGTGAAGGGAAGTTAAATGTCCTTTTCTTTCACTTGGAGAGGCATGCCGTGGCAGTGGCACGACTTAGGGAGTGAAGGGAAGTCATTAAAAATGCCTTTCCTTCTCTTGTGGAGTTGTGCCACCACTGTGGCATGCCTCCCTGAGTGAAGGGAAGTTAAATGCCTTCTCCCTTCACTGGTGGAGGAGTGCCGCCATGGTGTCATGACTTGGGGAGTAACAGGAAGGCACTCATAGAGTGGCACTTCCGCAGCAGCATGCCTCCACAAGTGAATGGAACACCTTCTCCAAACTGTGCCACCACAGTGGCATCACTGCAGCTCTGCAATATAGCTGACCCAACTAAAAGCTGAATAATATTGGCTTTTATTCGGGCCAGCTGTATCAGTATCCAAATCAAATTGTCTAATCTGCATTCACCTGAGTAAAAAAAACCCAAATACCAATAATATACTTCTGGGTATTTATTTGGTTTGGTTTACACTGAATGAACACCCCTATCCCCTCCCATTATTATTAGCATATACTCAACTTGTAATAATGACAGAAGTGCCCCCCTCCAGGATTTTGGAAGTTTTTAGAGACATGAGCAGATAAATTTCATTCACACATTTTTTCCCCTCCCACTATGCTCAGCATTCTATACCTCTTCGGACATATGCAGTCTTTTTTGGACCGTTTTTGTCCCCTCCCCCATTTTACTTAATTTACAAAGCTGTATTTATTTCTGAACCAGGAATAAGGCCCTTTGTGGAAATAAATACAGCGGGCTCTAGAAAGAGGCTCCGGGAGAGTGCCCTGACCTTGGGCACTCAGTGTCAATTTGCTGTGGCGACCTCAGCAGGGTATAATGACACAGAATCCACTATTTTCTCAAGAGGAACTGATCTCTGCTACCTGGAGAGCAGCTGTAATTTTGAGTGATCTCCACTCCTCACCTGGAGATTGGCGACAGTGGTTCCCCAGGAGGGAATGGCTGGTTGGGAGGATGGAGTATATGGCATTGTACCTGTCTGAGGTCCCACCCCTCCTCAAACCTCACCCTCTCCAGGTTCCATCCCTGAAATCTCCAGGAATTTCCTACCTGGAGTTGGTAACCCTATCTCCTTCCCAGCCAATCATCAACCTACTTTTATTTCCCCCTACTGTTCAGCTTTCCATCCCCCCCTGCAGCCTCTACCATTCTCTGATGCCCTGACTGCCATCTCACATTGGCTGTCATGGAGAGGGCATCTCAGCAGGATATAAGGACACAGAGTCCACCATTTTCTCCAGGGGAACTGATCAATGCTATCTGGAGAGCAGTTGTAATTCTGAGTGATCTCCAGCCTTCACCTGGAGATTGGCAACAATGGTTTCCTTGACTGGGAGGGCGGGATAAATATTTAAATAAATAAAGAACCAGTTTGGTGTAGTGGTTAAGTTTGTGGACTCTAATCTGGGAGAACTGGGTTTGATTCCCCACTTCACTTGCACCTGGCTGGATGACCTTGGGCAAGCCATAGCTCTGTACCAGCTGTTTTCTCAAGGACAGCTTGGGAAAGAGCTCTCTCAGCCCCACCTACTTAACAGGGTGTCTGTTGTGGGGAGGGGAAGGGAAAGGAGTTTGTAAGCCGCTCTGAGACTCCAAGTGAGTGAAGGGCAGGGTATAAATCCAATCTCTTCTTCTTCTTCTTCTAAATAAATTTCCCAGTAGGAAAAGTAGTCTTTCTCTGCAGTGGGGACCAAAGCAGCTTACATCATTCTCCTCTACCCCTTTTGACTTGCATAACAACCCTGTGAGGTAGGTTAGGCTGAAAGTCAGTGACTGGTCAAAAATCACCCACTCAGTTTCTACAGCAAGAACCTGGATCTAGCAGACCCTGCTCTGAAGCACTGACTGCTTCACCTAGGGTAGCCAACCTCCAGATGGAGCCTGAAGATCACCAGGTATCACAACTGAACTCCAGACAACAGATCTCTCCCACCCAGAGAAAATAACTGCTTTGGAAGGTGGGCTTTATGGCATTCCTTTCAGCTGAGGCATTTCCCCTCCCCAAACCCTGGCTTCCATAGACTCTACCAAAAAATCTCCAGGAATTTCCCTACCTGGAGCTGGCAACCCTAGTCAGGACTGGCCCCAATGAGTTCCTCACAAAGGCCTGTGAAGGGTTTCCTTCCTTTGTTGGAACCAAGCTTGGTTGCCTACTGTGGCAAAACGGGCTCCAGTTTACAACTCAACTGTTCACCTTCCACCCTCATCCCATGGGTGTATCTCACTCCTTAAGTTCACTGCCACCATTCACTAAATAGTTACTTCCTTTTTAGAGGGACAGTGAGACTTCTGTGGTCAAATCTCCCTATTTGGAGATGAAATCCCCAGTCTTTGGGGGATCCCTGAAAAGTTGGCAACCTAAAGGTCTGGCCTCTCCTTGCTTTCCTGGGCTACCCCCTACCTTCGGTATTGTGCAGAGCCGGGGAGACTATGTGGTCAGAGCACAACACAGATTATTAGCCCAAATAAAAGAATTTACATAACTTTACACAATTATGGAGCACACATACACTAAATGAATAAAGGCACAACTGTAGGAGTAAGCACACACTACGAACCAACAGGGCATAAATCAACAGGGGTTGAATGCAATCCATTTTCCCTGCACACAATACTAACTCTACCTCTGGAGGTTGTTGGCTCAGGATAGGATATCTCCTTGGACCAGCCTCTGGCTCTGCTTCAAGAGAGCAAGGAAACTTCTATTCATTTCCCAAACCAGCCGACTGTGGAGTGGCTGAATCTCTGCTGCCTCCCAGGGTTCCCCTCCCCCGTCTCTGGAGTGTAGCCTTCGTCAGCACAGGCAGCAGGAGCCTTTCCTAACCTCCTGTAGGACGAATGGATGTGCTGGAGTCTATATTGATGGTGCCCTGCCCCTTGGGACAGTTCCTCTTTTCCCACACTTTTTGGCCTTGGCACAGCTGGGAACTGGAGGCCAGCAGATGAGGAAGCCCCATTCAGTCCAGTGAGTGATACCCCTGCAGGCCCCTCTCTGGAACTACAGCTCAGTTGAACCTTATGGGGGGAAATTTTAAACAAACAACCGTAGACAGCAGCCATCTTACAAACACAGGTAACTGCCATTTCGTTACACCTACCAACAGCCACTGAGGGAACAGTTAGTCCCACACAGGAGGCAAGCAGGAAAAGTGTCTTTGTCGAGAGAGAAAGCCGTTTGCCAGAAATTCTGACAGGGCAGAGTACCTGAAGGAGAGGGTGGGGAAGAGGAGCAGGCCCAGCACCCAACCAATGGCACGTAAGTACTCAGAGCTAGTGGATAGGGGCAGCTTCTGACTGACACATCAGGGAGCCAACTGATTTGGGAGCATGTGGAATGTTCAGGAGAGTCCATGGTGAAAATAGAATTATATATAAGGAGGATATGTTTTGCAAGCGGTATTAATTGGTCATTAAACTTTAACATTCTCATGGGCAGTTTTACATGTTTGAATGCAAAGTTCAAAGTGTTTCTTTTCTTCTTTTTTATAGTCTCATGTTTCTTCAACTTCACAACACCTTCAGGAATTATTCTTTCACCAAACTACCCTGAAGAGTATGGAAACAACATGAATTGTATATGGCTGATTATTTCAGAGCCAGGGAGCAGGATACATCTTATTTTCAATGACTTTGATGTGGAACCTCAATTTGACTACCTGACAGTGAAGGATGATGGTATTTCTGATTTGCCAGCTCTTGGCACTTTTTCTGGCAATGATGTGCCTTCTCAAATAGCTAGCAGTGGGCACATAGTACGACTTGAATTTCAGTCAGACCACTCCACTACTGGAAGAGGTTTCAATATAACTTATACTAGTAAGTACCTATTTTATGCATTTTATACGAAACATAATGGGTCTGATGTGGCCAAAGGAAGGCATTCATAAACCCATTGATTCTAGCACAAGAAAGCGAAGTACAGGATTAAACTTTCCATTGAAATCTCTGGGATTTAAAAGTACTAACTTTGGGTGGCTAATGACCATAATTTCAGTGAAACCGTAAGAAAATAAGGTTATGCCTGGCTTTATATGGTTGTATTATTCTCTAAAATTTTCAAAGCTGACATTTCAGTGTAGGTTCTGCAATCATGTGCTGCTAGACTGTGGGACTGTCCACTTTGCATACTTCTCTCTCAAATGATTAAAAAAAATTAGCTTGGTATAATGCAAACAGTGTCAATGTTGCAAGGATTATATTAAATAAGGGCATAAGAGAAACCCTGCAGGGTCAGTTTAAGGTGGACTCGGGTGATTGCCTAGATTGCCAGAGTGGGAGTGCCGGGGCAGCAAGTTGGCAACCCTGAGAAGTGACCCTAGTCCCAGCGCTACTACCCACTTGAGACAGGTCAGGGCTTGCTCACCTTTTCTGCCTCCTTTCCCACTCTTCTCCTACTTTTTCCTATGAAGAAGGGAGGGAGAAAGAAGGAGCAGGGGGCTGATGGCTTGGCCACCACCAAACTCCCCACCCACCTAGCTTGCAGGGCACTGGCCAGCAGTGGCTCCTTCTCTTCACCCAGGTCCAGGCATGGAGGTTTGGGGTTCACTCAGGTCTGTGTGCAGTTGGCAGTGGTTTAGGGCTATGCCTGGCCCATGTGGAGCAGCTCAGGGCACGCCCAGCCCAGATATGGAGGCTCAGGGCATGCCCAGTTTTCTGTGGGCCTGACCCAGGACATGGAGACTCAGGGCACAGCTGCTCCACACACACCCTGGCTGTGGGGTGGGGTGCAGACTAATCGTGGCGAGTGGTTGGCCTAGGGTGCTCAAGCTACTCCTGGTCATGAAGAGAACAGGGCACGCATAAGTCGGGGGGCGGGGGCTCCCACTGAACATCTGCTTCAAAGTCTTTGTGTAGTTGCTCAGGAAACATGAAAACTTTGCAATGTGCAAATTAGCCTTTGAAAGCCCCGTATGCTTTAGCTTTTAATCGCTTTATCTCCCCCCCCCCCCCCCCGTTTTCACCTCTTCTAAATCTACAACCAGATCTATACACTTCATTCCAAATGTTTCTGCACTGTAAGTTTTTATAATGGCATGGTATACTAGGATACTGGTGGCAGTTATAGGCAGTCTCTGTCACCAGGAAAAGAAACAACACGACTGTACTTTGTGAGGAAAGAGGTGGTATTTCAATACCACTTCCTAAAGTAGCCTGCTGTCAAAGTATGTTGACATAGGTGACATTTCTTTATCTCTCTTCTCTAGACTGGCAATTAAGGGGCCAGGTCACAGGCCGCGAGAGCTATATTTAGCCCGGGGTCTTCTAGCTGATGACCTTTTTTCTCTCTTACTGTATCAGTCTTCTTATCTGGAAAATTTTCAGGCCATGTTGTCCTTACAAATCTTGTAAGTGACCCACACTGTGTTTAGAAGCCGTTAAAAGCAGAACTCATAAGGCTGTTATTTAGCCATGATAAACTGAAACCAATGCAAGTAAATGCATTCGTAGTTTTACTATATCTTGAAGAATCCTGGAAACAAGAACAAAATTGGGTCTAATCTTGGTAGCCATTTCAGCAAACAAGGCTAGTTTACTAGGTACTTTTTTTGTGCCCATTCTATTCAATAAGAAATTGTTTTTACAAGAAGTATTTTGTGAAGAGATTCTGTTTAGAATTGGGGAAAGCGATTTGTTTCTAAAATGTGAATAGATAGTGTAGGACAAAAGACAAGGGAGAAGTTTTCGCATAATGTCAGCATTATAAAGTCTTGTTTCATGCTCACTGTTTGGGTGAAGACAGATGTAGCTTTCTATGTGTGGTAGAGGTGGTCTGAATGTCCATGTGCGGCATTCCCCAGGGTTTTCACTTCACATCAGGAAACGGGTGTTCCATCCACTTTCATGACACCTAGAATGTCTGTCCATCCATGCAAAGAATGGTTTGGAAACGGAAGGTAGAAAAGCCCTTCTTAATCTCCAAGACCAATTAAATAACCGTGTAACTGCTATCATAATCCAAGTGGTCACATTCAATGAACTCCTGCTTGCTGCCCTGACAGACAGTAACAATTGCACATTGCCTCTATCCTTAACTGGATGCATTTAAGAGCCAGCTTTCATATTGCCCATTTGCAAAAAATGTTTTGCTCAGTAATTCAACTAGAACTGGCTTCTAGAAAGATGATGGACCGTCAATATAAATAGTACAAGCTAGCATGTGTTCAAAAAGTAATGTACACAGTTGATAACAATGGGGTGGTCATTCACTGCATACTCTCTAGTGCTCTGAGTAGCCTTTTCTTCCAACCTCAAAGCCACAGAAGGACATTTACTTCTCTATCTATAGTTGTTCACTGTGGACAGAAATATAGATGGCAAGCAGGAACCTGCAAAGACTTGTGGGATAAATTTCCCTCTCCTCTACTGTTTCATCCTTCTCTTTCTTGGAAGCCCCCTTAGCCTCTCTCCCTTTCCTGCCTTCTCTCCTTCCCATCCACCAGCCAACCTACTTTTATCTTCTCCCCATCTTCAGTTTTTCGCCCTATCCTAACCCTAGCACCCCTCCCGAGGAAAACTACAGTCCTGTTTCCTCTTTTCCACCATGTGACAGCCCCCATATCCTCAACCTTTGCTCATTCCCACCCACCCAAAAACCTTATATCAGCCCCTCCACCTTCACCTATATTTATTATTTATTTACTTAATCTATAGCCTATCTTTCTCTACAATGGGGACTCAAAGCACCTTACTTCAATCTCCTCTCCTACATTTTATCCTGAGATGACCCCTGTGAGCAAGGGAGCACTGAGAGTGAAAACCCCCCAGAGAGGGCTCCGCCCTCAAAGGAGGGAGAGGACAGGAAGAAGCATTTCATCTGACCCTGCCATCCCTCTCAAAGGGATGGAAGGAAGGAAGGAGGAAGAGGTAGTCTGCCTAACCAATTGGCCAGGTGCCTCATCTCAGACCGGCTTCAGGCAGAGCAGGCACTGCTTCCTTGTCTTAGGCAAACTGGGCACTGCCTCCCTCACCTTAGCTGGGCTGACTAGGTGCCTCCCTTGCCTTGCATGGGGCTTAGCTAGATGGTTTGCTGCCTCATCTTGCACATGACTCAGCCAGATGCTACCCTCTGTCCCTCCTCTTGCAGGTCTCCACTGGGCACTGCCTTCTGCCTTGTCTTGCCTCTATCTTGCTTCACCTTGTGCAGGCAGGTCTCAGCCTTGCACGGGGCTTGGCTCGGTCAGGCATTGCCCTCTACCTTGCCCCAATGAGGGGCTTGGCTGGGTGCTGCCTCTGCCTCATCCCACACTGGGCTGGGCTTTGCCTCTTCTCATTAGGGATGGGCTCGAACCAGCTCATGAACTAAAGTCGGTGATTAATTTTGGCTGGTTCGTGGTTCACAAAGAGATGTTCATGGCAGGTCAACCAGCACAATCTCTCCCCTCTATTTCTCCCCCTCCCCTTCTCTGACAATGCACCCCCTCTTTGTTAATAGTCCCCACATCTCTCTTACCCCCTCCCCTCTTTACCTTGACCTCCTCTTCAGCTGCAACATTGACAGCAGGGCAAACAGCATTGCTCCTGGGAGCTGCCACATTGGTGGCAGGACCCATCACATCAGTGATGGCAGGATCCCTGGCAGCTGGCAGGACTCCCAGGAGCTGCTGCATTGGTGACAAGGCCCAAAGAAACTGCTGTGTCAGTGGCAGGGCACCTGATAGCTTGCAGGGCCTTCGGGAGCCACCACATTGGTGGCAGGGCCCCCGATAGCCGGCAGGCTTTCAGAAGCTGCCCTGTCACCAACAGGGCCCCGGGAGCTGCTGCATTGGCTGCTCAGGTAATTAATCTGCAAATGCACAGATAATGTTATTGTTGGGTGGGGGTTAAACTCCAGTTTGAGGCAGCAACCAAGAGCAAAGAACCAGGAGCTTTCCAGACAGTCTCTTCACCCAAGTGAAAAGCTTCTAAGGTCAAATCTACATCTGACTTTCCTGCTGGAATCATTCTAGTTTTTTGTTTTGTTTTTTTAAAAAAATGTCTATACCTGTTTCTAGTTTCAAACCATACTTGTTCTAGTTTAAAAATTACCATTTACATTCATTAATTGCCCTCCTGTGGTCAAGCTAGCATTATACTACTTTGAACAGATCCTGTTGCTTAGTACTCTTCAGACCCAGGGAGTGAAATTTGAAACCAGCGTGAAATGAACGTAGGAAAAGACAGCAGTCAAACTACTTCAGAGGGGAGGTGTAAATTGGGCCTTAGACTGTACAGCAAGCTCTAGGGCCTTGCAGAACTGGGACACCAGGGTTTCTCCTTCAGGGTCAGCTGATTTGAATGTCCAGACAAAACTGGCATGGCAGCCTCCATGGATGTCTTGAAACACAATCTTTCAGGTTCATAGTGGAATCAAGGTGCTGATTGTACAGGAGGTCAGGAGGACCTGGCACTGGGGGACGGGGTCTGAAACACCTCTGGTGCTTTATGAAGCCAAATACTCTTCCATATCCACACTTAAAAAAGGAGATACAAGACTGGGAATAATTTGGCTTGATTCAAATACACAGTGATCCATTCTCTATATTTACTTCCCGTACCAAAGAGTATTAAGATGTTCATTAGTCTTTACTGTAAGGTAAACACCTGAACAGATGACTTATGATTACTAACTTTTGCATCAAGAATATGCTTATTCAAATCTAACTTCTTGTTATGTCATTTTTAAAAAAAATGTGAACAAAAATATGCATCAACAATTAATTGAATGTCCTGTTTGTTTATTTTAAACACTTTAGCATTTGGTCAGAATGAATGTCATGATCCAGGAATCCCCATCAATGGAAGACGTTTTGGAGACCGATTCCTTTTAGGAAGTTCTGTTGCTTTTCACTGTGATGATGGCTTTGTAAAAACCCAGGGATCAGAGACCATAACTTGTATTATGCACGATGGCAATGTTGTGTGGAGTTCAACTGTTCCACGCTGTGAAGGTACACAGTGCCTCTTACAAAACTAGTTTGGATATTTTCTATTTATATGGATTGTGCATACAGTATTTGTGTGTGTGTGTGTGTGTGTGTGTGTTTACTAAAGATGCTCTCTCTCTTGTGAACTGTTTTAAGGTGGGGTGTCCAGGCTACTTTATTTCCAAAACTTTAGTTTCATTTCTTTGACTAAACTGATCTATGAAATGTTTGCATGAACTAAAGTTCTGTGGAGAAAGGAACTGTGATATTTGTACAACAAAATATTAATTTGGCACTACCAGTTGGATATCATAAATGGATTTAAAAAATTATTTAAATATCACTATTTTAAAGATGTCCAAAGATGGAAAGATCAATGAATGGGAGAC
Organism: Lepidodactylus listeri; assembly: GCA_029233225.1. NCBI lineage: Eukaryota > Metazoa > Chordata > Lepidosauria > Squamata > Gekkonidae > Lepidodactylus > Lepidodactylus listeri. Next base: position 41,914,770 of record JARCFY010000016.1, on the reverse strand, counting down.
CTTTTTTTGCCAGATATTTGCCAGATCCAGAAAACTTTTACTACAGCAGTAGACTTACTTGTGTTTTAGACAATTTTCTGCATCTTTGAATAAAAAGTCAGCAATGCTGTTTCCCAGTATTTCTGATAAATCTTCAAACCAGTAAAATACTGTCAGGATTACTGATTTAGATCAGACTTAAAGAGGTACTGTGCTCAGCTAGAAAATGTGAAATCCCAAGTAATTTTCCACTAAGAACAAAAAGAACATTAATAGCAGCAATGCATTCTATACACTGTAGAAGAAAAAAAAAACTGGGAAAATTGTGTTCAGAGGTCATCTTTGTACTTTTAGAAAATAAAAGACTGGAACCAATGAACAACAGAGATGCAGTGCAGGGTCAAGAGCTCGCGCAAGAATGTCTGTAGGGAGATTTCTGCTGATTTTTCCTTTCTGCTAAAACCTGCCCCCCTTCTGCTGCAACTCATCACATGGTATTCCCAAGGGTTCTGTGGGGGCGGGTGGGGGGGTGTATGTGTGTGTCTGTGTGTTCAGTCTGAAGGAGGAGGGATACATTTTGTGAACTGGTCCGCTTCACTAAATCCAGTCCACAGAACAAATAAATAGGGGAAACACTAGAACATAGGGTTGCCAGCCTCCAGGTGGGGCCTGGGGATCTCCTGCTTTTACAACTGATCCCCAGCTGACAGAGATCAGCTCCCCTGGAGAAAATGGCTGCTTTGAAGGGTGAACTCTATGGCATTGTACCATGCTGAGGCCCCTCCCCTTCCCAAACCCCACCCTCTCCTGGGTCCACCCCCGAAGTCTCCAGGTATTTTCCAACCCAGACCTGGCAACTCTACTAGAACAGCAAAAAATAATAATCTGCAATCAGCAATGAGGGCAGGAGGGAGGGAATGTTCTAATATAATGTAATCAAGAGGAAGACAAAACAAGATATATTTTCATTGCTTTAGCAGGAAGACTCAAATGGAATTTATTTTACAGTTAGGTATATGTTGTGTACTCCTTATTCAATGTAGAAGAAGAAGAAGAAGAGATTGGATTTATACCCTGCGCTCCACTCCCCAAGGGAGTCTCAGAGCGGCTTACAAACTCCTTTCCCCTTCCCCTCCCCACAACAGACACCCTGTGAAGTAGGTGGGGCTGAGAGAGCTCTTTCCCAAACTGTCCTTGAGGGAACAGCTGTTACAGAGCTATGGCTTGCCCAAGGTCATCCAGCCAGGTGCAAGTGGAGGAGTGGGGAATCAAACCCGGTTCTCCCAGATTAGAGTCCGCGCACTTAACCACTACACCAAACTGGCTCTCAACACCAGTAATGTAATGTGAGAAGGCTCAGAGCATCACTAATAATATGTAATGTAATATGAGAAGGCTCAGAGCATCACTGTAGATTATAGGGTTGCCAGCTCTGAGTAGGGAAAATCCTGGAGAACTGGAAACAGAGGCTGGAGAGGGTGGGGTTTGGGAGTCCACCTCCAAAGCAGCCATTTTCTCCAGGGAACTGATCTCTATAGTCTGAAGATCTGTTGTAATTCCAGGAGATCTCCACCACCCCCACCTGGAGGTCGGCAACCTTAGCTGATTAGAACCAAAGAGGATTTTAGTCCCTATTCCTCCATGCTGCTCACCAGGTGACCTGGAGCCAGTCACTATCTTCCAACCTAGCCAGCTCAATGGACAAATAAATAAGAAGAAGAAGAAGAAGAAGAGATTGGATTTATATCCCACCCTTCACTCACTTAAGAGTCTCAGAGCGGCTTACAAACTCCTTTTCCCTTCTCCTCCCCACAACAGACACCCTGTGAGGTAGGTGGGGCTGAGAGAGCTTTTTCCCAAGATGTCCTTGAGAGAACAGCTGGTACAGAGCTATGGCTTGCCCAAGGTCATCCAGCCAGGTGCAAGTGGAGGAGTGGGGAATCAAACCCGGTTCTCCCAGATTAGAGTCCGCGCACTTAATCACTACACCAAACTGGCTCTCCAATGGGCTGCGTGATGTTTACCCAATATTAAAACTCACCTCACTCACTTGAAGTGGAGGGCCTGGATCATGTGGCTTCTTCCCTGTTGAAAGCACTGAAAACTGTTGCGATCAGATAGAGCAACAAAAAAAACATGGTGATATGATGCCGTTCAAAAATGTACTGATCAATTTACGTGAGCAGAATTCCTTTAAATAATTCATGTGTGCTATTTGGCTGTTCACTGGTTAATTTGTCACTTATTTCAATAGGAACTAGATTACTCTCCTGTTAATTTTCAAACAGATGGTTTTTTCTTTAATCTAGGTGTAGCTCTTCTCAAATTAAATGTGCTCGTCTTGGTGAGAAAATCTCTTCTGATCACAGCCATTCTCCTCTCTTAAGCCAATTGAGAGCCAAATACCCATTCCTTCAGGATAGTTGAAAGATAATTTGGTGTGATTATGCGTGTTTCTGGCCAGCTTTGAATATTACATTGAATCTGGAGAAGAGGAGATGTGCCTTGAGTGAAATGCATCTCTCCATTTTTATTTTTATTTTAGTATATATGAGAAGCATGAAAAGCAGAAGCTACTGTTACTTTTTTTTTCCTGGTTCAATGTAAATGCCCAGATCAACCTTCTGAAACTCTTTTTGTTTTATACACTTAAAAGAAATTGTTATAAACGTGATTTTTAAAAGCCCAAACCTTAATGTCAAGGGTAATAATTTATATAGCATATTCAGCATATAGCAGGTTTGAAAACATTTTCAACAAAATAGCTGAGCTCTAGGGAGTACAACGTAATCTAACATGCTTCTTAACTGGTCATGTAAAAGAAGGCTTTTGGGTTTAGGTGGATCATTTGACATTCCTTTTGTCAGCTGGTTTGTAACACAGTAACTTCACTAAACCGTGAGCGCATGAAGCTGTCTTCTATTGAGTCAGACCATTTTTTTCCCTATCCAAGTCAGTATTGTGTGCTCCTAGGTTTGCCATAGAGTTGCCAGGTTTCCCTAGCCACTGGCGGGGGGTGGGGGGGGTAGGGTTGCCAGATCCAGACTGGGAAGCTCATGGAGATTTGGGGATGGAGCCTAGGGAGAACAGGGATCTCAGTGGGGTAAAATGTTGTAAAGTCCACTCTTCGGGGATCCCCAGGTTCCACCTCGAGGCTGGCATCCCTAGGTTGCCAATTGGCCTGGAGAAAAATGTCCTGTCCCTTTAACAGAGGTATAATGGAATGTCACAAAAAGCTTTAAAGGTAAGTCTGTGTTAAAGAGAGAGAGGGCATTGTTTTCCAGGCCTGTTTGAAACCCTTACTCTGACTGGCAGCAGCTCTCCAGGGTTTCAGTTAGAGGTCTTTCACATCACCTAGTATCAGTTCATTTTAACTGAAGATGCCAGCAGCTAACCTTCAACATGCAAAGCAGTTTTTCTTCCACTGATCCATAGCCTCATTCCCTAACTCTGAGGTATCAAAATGAAATTTGGTATGTATATTTGTTATAACATTCTACGTAATTTCTTTAAAATTAGGGATGCAGTATTAAGGATGTATTTTGGGAGTGCCTTCTGCCCCCTTTCTTACTCTCTCTCTCTCCTCCATGTGTGTTACTTCCTCTCTCTTTCTGACCCGTCATCATTCTCTTTGTTTTTCTGCCTCCCCACCTCATCACTCTTTCTCTCTCTTTCTGCCTCCCACTTCAAATCCCACCCTCCACAGGCACTGTACTGAGGTCCCTGTCCTCCCTAGGTTCCACCCTCAAATCTCCAGGAGTTTCCCAGCCTGGATCTGGATCTGCTGCCGGTGGCCAAGGTCACCCAGCTGGCTTCATGTAGAGGAGTGGGGAAACAAACCCGGTTCTCCAGATTAGAGTCTGTCCCTCTTAACCACTACACCAAGCAGGCTCTCTGAATTGAGGAGGCACAATGCTCAGACAGGTTTAGATGCAGAATCTATCACTACAGGAAAATGAACTTCACTGCAGGAGCCCAATAGTTGATGGGACATAATATTTAGGTAGACTAAAGTCCCATAAGATCTCACCAGAGGAAAATAAACACTTTGGGAAATACCACTCCCAAGGTGAGGTTACGGGGCCTTCTGGTACCTTTCCTGGTGCCCTCCAAATGCTTTTAGAAAGTGGGTGGGGTAAAATGGGGCTTTTGCCCAGCAGAGCTTCTGATTGGCCATTGGAGATCAGCTGCCAACACAGCACAATTACCTTCACTGCATGACTATGTGTCCAAGAAAATATTTTAGAACAATATGTCCATTATAAAAAGCATCTTGTTACACAGAACTTCTACCTGAAATGTTGAAGAGTTGTTATTGAATGAATGTATATTGTATATGGCCTTTGGCCGTCACAATTTTATATAAAACTGAATCCCTAATATCTTAAAATACACATTTAGTTATTAAGTTCAGTGAGAATTAGGTTCATTTATAAAATATCTAAAATTCCAGTTCCAGTTTTAACATTGTTAATGCTTTGCATCTCAGTAAGCTGCATTCCTAAGAACCACTTTTGCTCTAGCTTTCCTGGCTGCTAACCCAAAGAGTGCTACCTTATAAGATACCAAAGGATTCGCGTCTGAAAACAAAAAAAAATTAGCTTATCACTGATCAGAAAAATTGTGCAGTTGATTAAGTATTTGAGATAAAAATCTACTTCTAAGATCTGAATATAGTGGACAAACCATTACATAGTGAAATAGATCTTCAATAGAAGTTCCACATAGACAAATACATTGTTCTAGGGGAATTTTTAGATATCTGCTAGTCAGTACTTCTGTTGGCATGCTCTGAAATCATAATGTTGTGAATGCTACTCTTAGACTATGTGCAGTGATCTTTGTCAAATAAGAAGCTCTTAAATTATCTTTCTTTAAATTTTTATACCAAGGGGCAGATTTTGACTCAGTTATCTATTAAAGCATCTCCATTATATACCCATTGTCACAGGTCTTGAATATTCCCCTGAGGGTCTAAGTAAGTCATCTGGTACAGCATATCGAGAAATGATGTTGTTAAAAATTACAGAGCGGATTTTATCCTTACTTAATAGGGCACAATAACTACCCGTATTTTTCGCTCCATAAGACGCACCTGACCATAAGACGCACCTAGCTCCGCTCGGTGCCGTGGCTTGGGAAAAGTGAGGGGGGTTTAAGACGCACACACTTTCTCCCCCACTTTTTTGGGGAGAAAAAGTGAGTCTTATGGAGCAAAAAATACGGTAAGTTTTCTAAATAATTCACTTGGTAACAACTGGCATTTCTTCCATGATTTCAGGATAGCTAAATGGGTTCGAGCCCTGATTGAGGGGGAAGAGTTGTCATTAGAGCTATGCAAAACCTCATTCCCTGACATTTTGCACTGTGCTCCACCACCCTGTGTTAGAATTCCAAAGGTGCTCACAGGCTCAGAAAGGCTGGGAACTTCTGATATATGGGATCATCTTTTTTTAAAAAAAAAATATTTGTAATAAACCTGTGAGTGAGGATAGCTAGACTAAGATAATGAATTGTCCAATGTTACCCATTTGAAGTTCAAGTCCTACACTACCGTGCTGCAGCTAGGCTGACAAGTAAATATTTAGGATTGGGAGTGACTAGAATCAGCTTACCACTAGTATCACCAATCAACATTACACTGATACAGTATTGCCAACCAGACCCAGGTCTGTCAGATGTAACAATGTATAAATCTATTCCCAGAACATAGTGACGTGAGGACAGAGGGAGGGCATATCAAGCCAGGAGATGACCAATTTATATTTCAGCCCTAAAACCAGGGCTCATTTTGTAGCAGGAGCTCATTTGCATATTAGGCCACACACCCCCTAATGTAGCCAATCCTCCAAGAGCTTACAGAGCTCTTCTTACAGGGGCTACTGTCAGCACTTGGAGGACTGGCTACATCAGGGGGTGTGGCCTAATATGCAGAGGAGCTCCTGCTATGAAATGAGCCCTTCCTAAAACAATCTAACGACCATACATAACCTACTAGGTAAGTACAATCATAATATTGGCCCCAGACTTAATTTTTTCGTCAGCAGAATGGAACTTTCTTGCCTTCCCCCCTTCCTCTGCAGCCCATTGCTTTCCACAAAATGCTGCTCTAGGAGGACAGGGGACCCTGAGGAAAGAGGTCTGCAGTGGGAATTGGGGATTTGTGGAAATGGCCAATTCAGTCTGGATCCAACCAATAGCTTTGTTAAACTAAAGTACTAAAAGTAAAGTATGTTGACTTGATTACAGAATTAACTAGTTAAAAGGCTAGTATGTACTGAGGGATGCTCTTCTCTTTCTGGTTCTCATTTAATATATATCAAGACACACTAGAACAGGGGTGGGCAAATGGCGGCCCGGGGGCCACATGCGGCCCGCCACAGAGTTTTTGCGGCCCGCCAAGAAGATTTCAGGACTTCAAGAAAATTGAGCCTAAATTCAATTTGCTCTCTTATCCCATCACTGCTGATATTCATACAGCACCTGAGGAGCTGCAGCTTGAACTTACTGACATGCAGTCAGATCACACCGCGAAAGAAATGTTTAATGCTGTGACATTAGTTGACTTTTACAAATCTTTGCTGAAAAAATTTCCATGTATGAAGAAATTTGCTGGGAAAATGTCCTCTATATTTAGGTCTACATATATTTGTGAGCAAAGTTTTTCTTGCATGAAGATCAACAAGAGTAAATATAGATGCTCTTTGACAGACATTAACTTGCAGGCTGTGATGAGAATCTTAACAAGCAATCTGATTTCAAAAAAATTGTAGAAAAGTGTGATAGGGTACATTTGTCTCATTAAACTGATTCTAAAATTAAATGTGCTTGCAGCTATAGATGATATGAAATTAGCACAATAAATAAATTGAATAAAACTACCACTATTTAATTTAATTTATATTTATCGATTTTTATGATACAGTTTATACCTTTTCTGAAATGCAAAGTTAACTAATGAATGCAATCATTTTAAAAGGTGCGGCCCTCCGCTAACCTCCGCTCCCACAAAGTGGCCCCCAAGCCAAAACAATTGCCCACCCCTGCACTAGAACCTATATTGAACAATGCAGAGTGGGATGACTGTTTATGTCATTTTATACCCATGACAAATCCACACTTTAAATAAATAAATAAATAAAATCCACTTACCCTGGAGCTCTTCTGGAAGTAGGGATACAAGAAATAGGCCATTTCAGCCATTTGTGCCAAGTCATGACAATTTCCGGGCATTATGATGTGTAAGGAGGAAAGTCTTAGGTGTTGCACAAGATGTTGTGCAAGTGGAACTGCACTAATTCAGTTTATGTTTCCAGTTGTGCATCGCTGGATCCAAGCCAGAAGAAAAATTGTTTTAATTAAATATGAATTGTGTTGCTTAATTGAAACATCTGCACAGTGATCTCTCTCTCTCTCTCTCTCTCTCTCTGTTTTAAATCTCTCAGCACCATGTGGTGGTCATCTTACAGCATCAAGTGGAGTTATCTTGCCCCCAGGATGGCCAGGGTACTACAAGGACTCATTAAATTGTGAATGGGTAATTGAAGCAAGACAAGGGCACTCTATTAAGATCACCTTTGATAAGTGAGTATTCAGAAAACAGACGTAAAGAGCCTTCTTAAATGAATTTTGTAACTGTGTGAAACAATGATAGAGTATGTTCTAATTTATACATATAAAATGTTTCATCTAATTCCAAGATAAATATCTTCCAGAATTTAGGCTTTGACCATCCAGCTTTTAATAAGGTCAGACTAGCCCAATCTTGTCAGATCTCAGAAGCTAAGCAGGGTCAGCCCTGGTTAGTATTTGGATGGGAGACCGTGATGGAAAGTTTGCGACACAGCGGGAGGCAATTGCAAACCACCTCTGAATATATATTGCCTTGAAAACATATGGGGTCACCATAAATTGGCTGTGAATTCACAGCACTTTCCAGCACCACCAATCCTGATACTGCATACCCAGGGCTTTTTTGTAGAAAAAGCCCAGCAGGAACTCATTAGCATAATAGGCCACACCCAATAGCAGAAACACATTAGCATATTAGGCCACACCACTGATAGCACAGCTTTTTAGCATATTAGGTCACACCCCCATGTTACCAGAAGAGTGGTCATCCAGCCACACCCACCTTTTGCTTCTTATTCTGTTTACCTTGTTTGTTGTCAAAACCCAGGGCTTTTTTTGTAGCAGGAATTAATTTGCATGTTAGGCCACATACCCCCTAATGTAGCTGTTGTGTACTAATCACGAAATGGCGACCACCATGCAGTCAGAGCACATGGCCCGATTCTACCTGAGCTTCAGCCAGGTAGAACAATAGACAGTCGGATCCAAAACGACCACCAATAGCCAACCTAGGTCTCCCGCGGGGGACCTATGAACTACAACTTAAGACTTAAGGCCCTATCAGGACTATGCGCATATGCTAAGCCCCTATCAGGTATTTTGGGTGCGGCCAGAGGTGTGGCTCCAGCCAGCATATAATGAGGGCCCTGGAGCCCTGGCAGCATGCTTGATCTGACCATCTCCTGAACATGCTGATTCACTTAATAAAGTCTTTGCTATGATCATTCTACAACTCGCCTCCCGACTCCAGTACTTTCCAGTAGCCAATCCGAATGAGTTTCTGCTGTTGGGTGTGGCCAACTCAGGAGCCAGTCGGAACTCTGTTCCTGTGCATTCCTGCCCCAAAATAGCTCTGTGCATACCCTTGTCCACCTTCCTTTCAGTGATTTTCTCCCCTTATATTAGTGCTCTTTTCTTAGACTCTAGGAGGCCAATCATACTGGTTTCTTACATGTATCTTACTACAAGTTTGTATCAAATTCTTTACACTCCTTCCTTTCTTGAATGTCTCTATTAGTTACCAATGATGCCAGAAGTTTTGATACCCGGTAAAGACTGGGCCTTACAAGTCTCAGCAAAACATGGATATATATATGTGTATGTGTGTCTGTCTCTGTGTCTGTATCTATGTATATATTTCTAACAGTTTAAATATATATTTAAAGGTACAGACAGGTTTATGGAGGATAGGTCTTTTAACTGCTAGTAACTACGATAGCTTAAATGGAACCTCCATATATAAAAGCCATATATTCTTGAATATCAGGTGCTGTGGATTATCATTTCATGCTGATTTGGCTACCGATCTAGCTAAGCTCAAATAAAAGCCAATATTATTTGGCTTTTATTTGGGCTCAGCTTCACTCACCAAAGTGGTATGAGCTCACCCACCTTCCGGGTGAACTCGGGCCGCTTCTGGCTTCTTTGTGTGTGGCTTAGCTTTGCAAAAGCTATTTAGAGGGAAAGTTCCCTTTAAAATGGCTTTTGGAAAACCAAGCTGCGAAATGGATAAATGAATTGGCTTCCAGCCATGCCAGCCTAATAGCAGGGTGGGCTCACCTACCCCACTGTTAGGTTTAAATGGCTAAAGGTCATTTCATTGATCCCTTTCTCTCCCCCCCCCCCCCCACTTGGAAGCTGGGGGAGCAAAAGGGATAGATGAATTGGCTTCCAGCCATGCCAGCCTAACAGCAGGGCGGGCTCACCCATCCCACTATTAGGTGAAGTTCAGAATAGGTTTAAATGCCTTCTGAACTCCATTATACCCTATGGGGATGGTCCCCATAGGGTATAATGGAGCCGAATAAATTCAGGTTTCCTGAATATTTACCTGAATCCCAATACAATACTGATATTGATACTACCCTTGATCTTTTTAAAGTCTTTTGAACTTTTGAGTATATGAATTCTGTTACGTTCTGTGCTGGTCAAGCACCGTTTTAATAAAGATTGATTGATACTAATATTGGTATTTTGGGATATTTGGGAATACTGATATTTTTTGGGTCCAATAGACCCGAATCAGAAAAATACTCTTTTTTTTTTTTTGGAGCACCCCAACTAGGGACTGATCTGTTTGTCTGATGTAGAGTGTGGAAGGGTATTGCTGACATTTGACAGCACATTGACAGCACATATAACATTGGAAGATAAACAAGTGAATGGACCTCAGATGGTATGGTGGTGGTGTTAAGTCCAGTGATTGTGTTGTCAGAGTGAATATGGTGATAGAATTAGCATCTTGGTTGGTTGAAGGCCCTGTTCCCAGAGTCTCTGTCCATGTTAGGAAGTGCATTGTTGTGGGTGACAAATTGCTTAAGGTTAGAAGCTAAAAAAAGGTTTGCCTCCCAGTGCCGGTAAGTGAGGGGGAATCATTGTTCATCATAGGTTGTAGGTCATTATTGATGTGTTGAACTGCTTTGAGCTGAGAGCTGTATGTGGCCACCAATGGTGTTCTGTTGTGGTTTCATTTGAGCCTATCTTGTAGCAGGTGTCCCCTGTTATCATTCCAGCTTTGTTGATCTGCTTCCTTTCTACAGCAGGTAGGTATTGCAGTTCCAAAAATGTCTGTTGTAGATCCTGCAGGTGAGAATCTTTTTTTGAGGGATTAGAACAGATGTGGCTGTAGTATAGAGCTTGGCTGTAGATGGTGTGTTCAGTGTGGTGACTGGAGGCATGTAGATATGTTTGGCAATTAGTAGGTTTCTGGTATAGGGTGGTGTTTATGCTTCCATTATGTATTTATACAGTGCTGTCTAGAAAATGTATTTCTTGTGTTGATTGGTTCATAGTCAGGTTGATGGTGGAGTGGAAGTTGCTGAAAACCTGGTAAAATTTCTCCAGTGCTTTTTTCCTATGTGTCTAAATATTGAAAATGTGGGAGAACATTTTAATCTTCCAGGTCATTCCACTGCTGATTTAAGAATGGTAGTCCTCAAACAGAGAAGCTTCAAGTGGAGATTACAACATGAGATTGATGAATTTGAGTTCATTCACATGTTCTGAACAATAAACCCCCCCAAGGCTGAAGAGGAACACAGGATTCTTATCCCACTACAGAAGCTAATTTAATGCGCCCAAGCATTTCTCTGCTTCTCTAAGCAAGCTGATTACAGAGTGCATTGCACTTCTGCATCCTCAGTTCCTTCTTTGAAATACCCCTCCCATCTTCTGACTGGGATATAAGGACTCCTAGATCTCCATTCCAACTCGTATCTGACAAGGGGAGCTTTGACTCTCAGAACCTTACATCCCAAAAATCTTGTTGCTTTCTAAGGTGCTACAGGACTCAAAACTAGCAGACTAGGATCTGGGAGACCCAGGTTGCAGTGCCCATTCTGCCATGGAAGCTTGTGGAGTGATCTTGGGTGACTCACATACTCTCAACCTAACCTACTCACAGGTTCTATTTATTTGTTTATTTAAAAAAAAATTAGCTGTCTTTCCATCTTATGGAACTCAAGGCAGTTCTAAATAAAACCATCTTCAACCACCTCCTAAAGATGGAAAGTGATGTAGCTAGGTGCACCTCCCTAGGGAGGTTGTTCCATAATTGTGGGGCTGCCACCAAAAAAGGCCCTCTCTTGTGTACCCACCAAATAAGCTTCTTTTGTTGATGGGATAGTCAGGAAGGCCTCTCCGTGTGATCTTGATTCCTAATTTTGTCAAAATTGGAGATCGATGAGCAGATGTATCCTTAATTGTGGAATGCTGAGAGTCATTAACTAAGGCCCTGGAGCATAATGGCAGGTATTCGGTTAATTACTCACAGCATCCCACAATTAAGGGTACATCTGCCCATCAATCTCCAGTTTTGTCTGAATTATTTCCTTCACTATGTTTCGCGCCAGAATTAAACCCATCAAGATGTTTATTTGTGTGAACATAATATCTGTCATGGTTGTCATAGAAATTCGTCCTTCGAGAGGGTAGCACAATGGTCTTGGGTATCTGACCTATGGTGCTGGAAGAGCTTCCATTCTTTTGTGAACTGTTTAAAAATATTTGCCCAGGCTGAATACAATTCTGAACTCGTTCACAGCTGTAGTTTTGATGTTGCGAGATCAAACATACCTTATATATGAAAATATTCCTTTTTAGGAAAAAATTATCTAAATTGGGGTCTCTACTGGGGCACCCACGTGTGCCATAGTGCTTGGTAATACCTTTCCCGGTGCCTGCCAAGTGTTTTTAGAAAGCGGGTGGAGCCAGATGGGGCTTTTGCCCAGCAGGGCTTCTGATTAGCTTTGGGAGCAGCTGCCACCACAGCTCAAGGATTTTCGCTGTGAGGCTGAAGATAAGCTGTGTATATGGAAGAAAATAAAACTAAATGTTTATTTTCAAAGTCCTCTTATTAAACAGCTACAGCCTGAAATGTTGAAGATTTCTTGTCAGAATTATGCATAATTGTTCACTCCCTGACATTTTGTGGCTGGCTCTGTCTCCTGTTGGCAGCCATTCTGTGGATGTGTCCACCATCCTGTGCCAGAATTCCATAGGTGTGCATAGGGTCAAAAAGATTGGGGACCCCTAGTGTAGATAATCAGCTTCATGCTGGACATCATAATATTCTCCAACTGAAAACAAAACAAAGCCCTGTAATTCAGATAAGGGGTGTAAAGCAGAATGCATAACGCTCACACTAGGTGGGACTGTGACATGTGTGTCATTGGATCCCTCATTTAAAAATGAATTAATAGCAGCAGCAGGAAGGTATGGCTGGTGAAAGCCAGTGATGAAGAACTATGAGGTTACCTGGAAGACATCAATCTGTCCCTGGGTTGAGGGGTCTTTCTGGTGGGACTGAAGGAGGCAGTGGTTGTCCCACTCTTAAACAACTGTAAAACCTATGGATCAGACCAATGACTGCCCAGTCTCGAATCTTTCATTTCTGGGTAAGGTAACTGAGAAAGGGTAGCCTAATTGATTGATTGAATGGTCCAGGCTTATGAAATGTTCCAGACGAGCCACTATGTTAGAGTACTGCAACAAAAAGAATATAACCATACTGGTGATTAATTGCTAGACATGCTTTTATACATGAGTATCTCCTTGATATCATAACTCGGTCTTGCAAAACAGCTAATAGATCTCCCAATTGTTTCTGTGTGTGCAAGGGAAGAAGTTTGCTGATTTTACCCTTCTGTGTGAGACCTCCCCCTCATTCTGTTCCCAGGGGTCCCCTTTCCTCAAAGAGCAGTATTTGGAGGGGGTGTCTGTAGCTGGAGAGAAGAGGTTGAGAAGTCTTGCAGGACTGGTGGAAATTCTTCTGTTAATAGAGGTTTTCAGCGGGATCCAAACCAGTGGTTAGCTGCTAAGTGGTTTATCCAGCATGTACAAACATTAGACTGGTTTGGTTTATCCAGCATGTACAAACAGTTTTCGCCATGTAGCCTGATGGTGTGTGTATTTACTTTGAATTAAATCCAGCAGCGTTCAGTGGAGTTTAACTCTTTAAAAAGTGTTCGGGATGGCAGCTTAGCTCTGGACCATTCATCTTTCTGAAAGATTTGATTTATTCCCCCTACACTGCCTCTGCAAGTATACATTGTGTCAGGGGGAAAGCCCTAAGTGGTTATTTTTACTTCAGTCTATTACTGTTCGAAGGGTCCTTGGGAATACTCTGATAGATTTGTGCTAATTGTTGTGTAAACTATAATGGCCTTAGCAGAGATTTTAGTTTGTTTTGCTTTTGTTATTTCTTGCATGATGGTGTTATATACAAAGAAAGCCTATTACTCTGCTCTTTGGAGGAAAACTTGTACAAAATAAGGCATATAAGAATCTTGGTCTGATGCTTGTGTTTGAGATATATACATACACACACACATACATTCACATGCACTCACATACATACACATACACACACTTCTTGTCAGTTGTACTTATACCCAATGCACAAATTCATTCACCTACACCCAAACAAAATTTCTTCTTGCTTACATAGTCCTCCTTTCTTTCATGTAATCCTTCCTATTTATATAATCGTATAAACCATCTTTGTTTTCCATCAAATAATGGCATTGTAACCCATCTTAAATCTGTTGTTCGAGAAAGGCAGGTTAAAAAATACAGATGGTTGTCTATTAAAATAATGTTCACACAAACATACTCTGTTTTTCAGTCTGTTGTGCGATTTCTGCTATCAGTCTTCTGCTATAACAAATACACATTTTTTTTCTCCTTTGACCCTACTAAACATACATCTATCTCCTCTTTCATCAGGAGTTTTGCAAAGCATTTGCTTTTCAAAGTGCTGTTCTGTTCTAGATATAAATACAAGTCTTTTATAGCCTTTCTGTGTCTTTGAAGACCAAATTAATCTCCTCTATAGTAGCTGTAAAAAGTCTCATTCATTTAATAGCAGAAGCTTTTTTCCCCCACAGCTGGTCCAGAAGGCTAGTGATCTTATACAATGAGAATGGTTTGTTTCTATGTGAATGCTTTCAATATCTGTGCTGGTGTCTTTGTAAGGAGGGGAGAGTTGACATACAAACTGTGTTAAAAGGTTTGTAGTTTTCTAGTTCAAAAGGCTGTCAGATGTCAGTACAAATATTTAGGCACAATTATATTGTGTTGCACATCAGTCAAAACTGTAGCCAAGCCACAAAACTGTGGAACCAAATGTATTTGATGCAGGAGTGACCCGTACTGAATGATTTTTATGCTTGGCCAATTTATGTGAATCTGAAGTTTTTACACTGAGTTGCACTGTTTCCCAGGGGACAGGGAAATAGATTGGAAGGTTTGGGGGGATAGACCCTGGTTCTGATCCCAAGCTTGCTGCTAGCTTGGTAGGTGTATCCCTGGAAAAAATCACAGTCTTTTTTCGCCTCTCTTTCTACTCTTACTCTTTACTCTTGAACACTGTTCCCTCTAAGCTGAGTTAGTGTGAGCTAGCTCACAGTTTTTTAGCCTCCAGCTCACACATTTTTGTCTTCGTTCAAGAAGGATGGCTCCAGAGCAAACTAATTTATGCTGTAGCCAAATCGCTGGCTCACAGCTTTAATGCCAGTAGCTCACAAAGTAGAATTTTTGCTCACAAGACTCTGCAGCTTAGAGGGAGCATTGCTCTTGAATGCTATTGATTACAATGATTTAGCAGCTAAGGCCTCACTACTACTGGCAAATAGTAACATCAACAAAGTAAATGCATAAGAGTTAAGAAAATGATTTAAGCGCCTTCTCTGGCATCACCTTAATGGCAAAGGAGCTGCTGCTTCAAGAGCCCTTCCTACACTGTTCCATATGAAGCTTATACTGAGTCAGACTGTTATCCTGGCCCATGGTCATGAGGGGTCTGACAAGGGCGACACCCCGTCCTGAATGTGCCCTGCCCCCTCACTGAACAGCTACTGCTCTTTTGTTGTTATTTTTGTTGTTGTGAAGAAATGCCATTTTCTCCTGAGAGGTTGGAAAGCAGCAAAACCTCCCATTCTGTGCTCTTTAATGGTCCCCCCCCCCTTTTCTGGCAGAGAACAGGCAGGAAGGAGAGGGAAATCAGCCCACCTTCTTACAAATGCTAATTGATCTATCAGGATAGACAAAAGGGATGGTCAAACATCCCCCCCCCCAAGCAGAGAGCAACACATATTTGGAGGTGTCAAATGCTAGAGAGGCTTGGGTCTCTCTAGAGAGGTGGCTTTTAGGCTGCCGACAGCTCCTAGAACCGGGTCCTTGCCACCAGTTCCATGAGGGTCCCTAGTGCTGCTGTGCCAGTGCTGCAGTGGGCCCTGTTGAATGGCTGGCTCCACACTCATCCCGGGGTCACCGCCACAGGTGGTGGCCTCCAAGTGGCACCTGCTGGCCCCACCATGCTCCTCACTGCCCCATGGACCCAAGCTGCATGAATGTTGTGGGGGTGGAGCTGTCATGGGACTCTACCAGGGGCACAGTCTGATACCACCAAACATGCCCGGGGCTTTCCCCCCCAACTTGGCCTTTCTCCAACTTGGCTTCTTAACCTCATCAAGGGGAATACTTTGGAGAAGGGAAAAACAAACAGAACAAAGTAAGAGTAACCACTGACCAGAGAATGATTGTGTAAGGGGACGACGACACACAATGTAGTTAAAGAGGTTGGGCAGAAGCAAAAACCCAGTATGGAGTCCTCCCCTCCTGTGTCCACTGAAGTCAGCTAAGGAACTTTGGCCCAAAAGGTGGCTGGACATCCAACTGGATGAAGAGTTCTGGAGAATAGGGAATCTTGCACAATTTGTTATCTTGTGTGGTGTTTATAAAAGTATTGCATGGCAGTGTTCCCTTTAAGCTGTGGAGTCTTGTGAGCAAAAATTCTACTTAGTGAGCTACTGGCATTAAAGTTGCAAGCCAGCGACTTGGCTCCTCCAAAATGAGTTTGCTCTGGAGCCACCCTAGGGTTGCCAAGTCTTATGGACTCACCGGCGGGGGGGGGGGGGGGAGTCCTCCTGTGGCTGAGAGTTTCTTCTGGCGTGTGCACTTTGCCCGCACGCCCGGCAGCGTCACCGGAAGTGACGTCATTACGTCGTCCTCACCGGACGACTTCGGGGGTGGGGTTTCCCCCACCGGCCGAATGCTGGCCGGCGGATTGGGAACCTCTTTAGCGGGGGATCCCCCGCCCCCCCGGGTTGACTTGGCAGCCCTAAGCCACCCTTCCTGAGCTGAGACAAAAATGTGTGAGCCAGAGCCTGAAAAACTGTGAGCTAGCTCACACTAACTCAGCTTAGAGGGAATACTGCTGGGGGGTGAATTTTGCTAGGGCACAGCTACACATTTTTTAAAAAGCATATGGAGTTCAGATTTGGGGGTCGTAGGGTCTGTGCCGACCTGCTCTTGTGCTGCAGGAGGCTTGGCCAGTCCCAAGCCTGGACAAACTGCTCCCTAAACAAACATTGGCCCCCTAGCAAAAAAATTCTGGCTACGAGCCTGCTATTATCTACCCTGACTAGCACTGACCTCAAGCAAAGTCATTCCCTCACTCCTCTCCTGTGATCTCTTAGCTAGAGATGCTGCAGACTGAACATGTGTCACCACTATCTGTATATAATCAGAAGGAAAAAGTTCTGCCAAAAATGTGTGTCTTTTAAAATCCCAAAATCTGACCAGATTAACTGTATTAGTTTTTCTTCTTTTTTTTACAGATTTCAGACTGAAGTAAATTATGACACACTGGAAGTCAGAGATGGTTCAGCTAGTTCATCTCCATTAATAGGGGAATACCATGGTACTCAAGCACCACAATTTCTTATTAGTACTGGCAATTATATGTACCTGTTGTTCACCACTGATAATAGTCGTTCCAGTGTTGGCTTCTTAATTCACTACGAGAGTAAGTTTTGGGACATTTTTCCGAATTAAAATGTTCTAATTAAACAGAAGCATTTTGTGGGAATGTGAACTTTGCCCAGCATTGTGTCCTGGGAATTGGAGAAACATGTAATGGAGTCATTCTCTGTGCGAATGAGGTACTACAAACAGGAATCCACAAGGACTTGTGAGGGGCATCTCACTTCTGCCACTATTTCCTCATTGCCTTTCCTGGAAGCCCCATAGCTTCTCCTCTTTTCCTGCTTCCTTCTTTCCTCCTAGAGTTGCCAAGCTGGAGATCTCTTGGAATGTCCCAACTACAGAGGTCATATCCCCTTAGGATCACCAGTTCCATGTTGTGAAATTCCTGGAAAATTTGCAGGGCAAGGTTTTGTGAGGGAAGCGACCTCAGGAGGGTATAATGCCATACAGTCCACCCTCCAAAGCAGTCATTTTCTCTAGCAGTCATTTTTACCTTGGAGGCAATGGCTGTTTTGGAGGGTGGAGTCGATGGCATTATACCCTTCTGAGGTCTCTCCCCTCCTCAAACCCCACCACTGCCAGGCTCCATGCCCCAAATCTCTAGGAATTTCCTAACCTGGAGTAGGCAACCCTATCTCCTTCCCACCCAACAGCCAACCTAGCTTTATTTTCATCTCTGTCTTAAGTTGTTCCCCCTGCTGGCAGCCTCTACCTTGGAAAACTATGGACCAGTTGTGTGGTGCCAGCCACTGGGCCAGGTCCATTTGCATGGTAGGGAAACCTCAAGGACTTGTATGTGGGTAGATGCCTCACATTCTCCTGTGTTTCCCTACCCACACTACTTCTTCTTTCCTTCCCCATGGCAACCCTCATATCCTATCTCCTTTCCCTGCCCTCTCCCCTACTATCTCCTTTCCCTACCCTCTCCCCTACTCCTTTCCCTGCCCTCTCCCCTACTCAGTCATTCACCAACCTACCTTTTATTTGCCTTCCATCTTCAGCTATAGTTATTATTTATTTACTTCATTTATACCCCAACTTTTTCCACAGTTGGGACCAAAGCAGTTGACATTATTTTCCTATCCTCCTTTTTATCTGCACAACAACCTTGTGAGGCAGATTATTATTATTATTTATTAGGATTTGTATCCTGCCTGAGCGGGCTCAGGGCGGGTAACAACAGTATAAAATACAATACTGAAAGTATGTGACTGGTCCAAAGTTACCTTGTGAGCTTCTGCAGTAAGATGGGGATTCAAACCTGGGTCTCCCAGACCCTACTCTGAAGCTGTAAATGCTATGGGTGGCTGCTGTTGAACAGTAGCAAGCAGCCAAGCCTAGTTGAGTCATGCAAGTTGTGTGGTATCAAGTCACCCAGAGATTGCTGCCAGGCCTAGGGTTGCCAGGCTCCAGGTAGGACCTGGAAATACCCCAGAATTACAATTGAACTCCACACATCTGTCCCCCTGGAGAAAAATGTCTGCTTTGGAGAGTAGCCTCTATGTCATTATATCCAGCTGAGGCTCACCCCAAACCTTGCCTTCCTCAGACTCTACCACAAAATCTTAACGAATTTCCCAACCTGGAACTGGGAACCCTAGGACTCAGGCCTGGCCCAAGAAGTCCTCCCTCAAAGGCCAAAATAGGCCTGTAATGGGCCCTGCCCACTCCCCCTGGCTTTTACTGAAAGAACCAAGCCTGGAATCCATTGCTGCCTAGCAACAGTCACTGAGAGAATCTGTTGCTTAAAGCTACAGGTGCTCCTTTTATCATTTTTGGGTTTACAGACAGACAGACAGACAGATAGATAGATATCACATTTTTTTGCAAACTTGGGACATTATTCAAGTTTGTAGAGAGATCTGCCTTGCCTATTCACAGCTCCAGTCACCGGATTTAAGTATCCAAAGATTTAGCTGACTGTGCTATTAGTGTATAGCTTTAGGGTCAACAGTGTGATACGATACAAAAGATTTGTCCCATTCTGGCTCTTTGATGTCAGTAGAGTGGCTCTACTACACACAGACCCTTATCCCTGCTTGTATCCCTTGTTGGTGTGCGGGATTACCACCTTCACTGGAAGTGAATTGGATGGCCAGCATTTGCAGGATTATCTGAACTGTGATATATATTTGGGGTTCTGAGATGACTGCCTAAGTCATTTTACATGGTTCATAAACTACTACCAGTGCCGAAATAACTCATGTTTTAACCATGATGTCAGTAGGTCTTTAGACTGATTCAGGTGAGAAAATGTTGTAGGCTCATGTTTCCTCCCCCAACCCGCTTTATGGTCATGTGTACCAATTTTCCACATAATTTCCTGGTCCAGGGTAGCCGTTAGGGCTGCCAAGTCAGCCCGGGGGGCGGGGGATCCCCCGCTATAGGGGTTCCCGATCTGCCGGCCGGCATTCGGCCGGCGGGGGGAACCCCACCCCAGAAGTCGTCCAGTGAGGACGACTTCCCCCGTGTAATGACGTTACCCGGAGGTGATGTCATCATGTTGGGGGCGTTGCCCTGGCAACGCCCCCAATGTAATGACGTCACCTCCGGGTGACGTCATTATGTCACCGTGGCGCACACGCAAAGCGCCAGAAGAGTTCCCGGGGGGAGAACAACTCCCCCCCACCGGTAAGTCGCCAGTACTTGGCAACCCTGGTAGCCATAGCCTCTTTGATTGGGATACTGTAGCAAACAGTGCTTGATTACCACTAGGGATAGACACAAACTGGCTCCCAAACCTTTGTTTGTGATTAATTTTGGCCGGTTTGTGGTTTGTGAACTGCAGCCTGGCCACGAACTTCCACGAACTTTTAAGGCAGTTTGTTGAGGTTTATGGGGGGCAAAAAGCAGGGGTTTAAGCTCCTGCTTTCTCCTCCCCATGAAAGCTATCAAAACATCCCCATGAAAGCTGCCAAAACACTGGAAACAGCTCAGCTGTCTCAGCTTCACTGCTCAGCTGTTTAAAGGGGCTTTCTTGGGCAAGCACTGACCCTTTAAAACAGCTTAGCCAGGGGAGCAGTTTGCTCTGTGCAGCTCAACTGTTTCTGATCTAAACAGCTGAGCTTCGGGGGCAGCCTTCTCCCATGGCTCAGCTGTTTAGAACCCAAACTCAGCTGTTTTGGCCATGAGCCTCATGAACCCGGTTCAGTTTGTATGTGAGCTGACTAGGGCTGCCAAGTCAGCCCGGGGGGCGGGGGATCCCCCGCTATAGGGGTTCCCGATCCGCCGGCTGGCATTCGGCCGGCGGGGGGAACCCTGCCCCAGAAGTCGTCCAGTGAGGACGACTTCCCCTGTGTAATAACGTCACCTCTGGGTGACGTCATTACGTTGCCGTGGCGCGCGCGCAAAGCGCACGCACCAGAAGAGCTCCCAGGGGGAGAACAACTTCCCCCTGCCGGTAAGTCGCCAGTACTTGGCAGCCCTAGAGCTGACTGTGTTTGCGGGTTTCATGGTTTGGATTGTGGTTCACCCATGAACCAAACTGCATTTTTGTAGTTCATGCCCAACCCTAGTTATTACAAACCAGGTGATGGAGAAAGGAATTAACATTTACAAGGACAGAGAATGAGTTGAGGAGAGAATTCACAAGCACACAGCATATTCCTGCCAGCCAAACCATTATTTTTCAGTGACCAGATTGAGTGTTGGAAAGGCTAACCTAAAAAATAAAGGAATAATCACACACTGATTCAAGTACAAATATAAATATGAGGTTGAATCCAGCCAGCTTTTTCACTCAGTCTTCACCTAATTTACCACCTTACTTAAGCCTTCATTTCACGTGACTTTTATTCATGCATATCCCAGGAAACTCAGCATAGTGGGTATGTTTGTTTGCTTGTTTCAGTTTCGTTTCTATTTCTCAAAACCGGTTGATGTCTGTTTAAGCAGTAATCCCTATAAAATGATATGACATATTAAGCTCAGCATTGCTCCTAAGCATAGGTAGTGATCTTTGAAATTACACCATGTCAAAGCTTCACTTCTAAGGAGCTGTTCAGTACTAGTAGCATGATAGTTTGGCTCTTGTTGCACTGATTGACTATCAGTTTACTCAGGCAAATATTTTCTAAGAATTTGCAGCACTAAATACAGTCAATGGCAGAGGTTGTCACTTTCATTTTCATTTGCGTGCCTCTTCTAAACTTACTCCATATCCTCCTATTAAAATTAAGAGGTTGGATCCCAGCATTCCACTCAGCTAGGTGTGCTGCCTTCATCTGGCAACTCTTTCTCCAGAGTAGATGGACAGAATCTAACACATTAATTTAAGTTTACCTGCAATTAATACAAATGAACTTTGATTTATTTGATATGATGTAGCATCCTTCTCTGACCAACTGCAGGTTATTTTCACATGGATGGTCAGCTGCATTCAACTCAGTGAATCTTAATCCTTGGGCACATCTAGTTAGAGTCACACTCATTGGCTGTTCAAGAAACAGTACACCAATTGTTGGGCTTTCTCAAAGGCTGAAGGCTTTCTAGAATCAGAATATGCTCTAAATTCCCAGTTGGGAGGCAGGAAGACGTTTAAAGAGCAGGAAGTACAGTCTATGGAAAATACCATACTCATTACCATTTCAAGTGCCTGATTAAAAGAAAATGGAGAATTCTCCCTAGCTCTGTAGAAAATTTGAACAGAGCACATATAGAAGGTAAAATAGAGCTATACAGAAAAACAATTCAATGAATAAGAAATACACAAAAAATCATCATGGCATCTCTTAGGTATACTGAGTACTCCTGAAAAATTCCCCTCTCTGCTGTTTCTATTGAGATTTCTCATTCTCTTTTTCGGACAACTAATTAATAGAAATAGTTGTAACATATATATATATATATAAAGAATATTTTGTTTTAAGTTTTGCTTCTTAAAGCAAAAAAAAAAAAATGAAGGCTTTGTTTTGAGTGCTAATTCAGTTTTAGTCTTCCTTTTCAACTGTCTTTCTCACTTCCTTCCCTCCAGGTGTTACACTAGAATCAGATTCCTGCCTTGACCCAGGAATTCCTGTGAATGGACATCGCCGTGGTAATAATTTCAGCATTCGATCTACAGTAACATTTAGCTGTGATCCAGGTTATACCCTCAGTGATGATGAACCTCTTGTGTGTGAAAGAAACCACCAGTGGAATCATGCTCTTCCTAGCTGTGATGGTAAGGATGGCAGACTACAAATGCACACTGTTGTGAGATTACGGTCTGAATATGTTGGGTAGATATGACAGCTACATTTGCCTAAATTAACGTTTGGTAGGAACCAGGGCCTTTGGCAAAAGGATGTGCATGTTCTTTTATAATTGTAGATGTTTTCTCACTGAAAGTTAATTTTCACAAGATAAAGTTAATGCTGACACTTAAAATCTTGAATGAGGGCTTTTCATGTGTGGGGGGAAATGGTGGGTTTGGAGGAGACAGAGAGAAAAAGAAGAAAAAACTCTACAGTAGCTGAAAGTGGAGCACTTTGGAGTGGAGGTTTCTCTCTCTCTCTCTCTGTGGAGATTTGATGTGGGCGTAGGGAACCTGGTGCCATATAAGGACTTTTGCCTGCACCTGTGCCCCATTTCTGTTGTTTTTAAAAAAAAAATATATAGCAAATATTAAAGTCCCCAGTGCACTTCGTCTCATCCACATGAAACCAAATCCAGTAGCACTTTTGGAAATTCATTAGGTACATTTAAAACCAGTGCTCTCAACTGCATCAGGAAACAAAACTGGAAACCAGTGAAAATTTTATACTAATGGCAAGTTATACTCACACCAAATGATCCCAGTTAACAAAGAAGCAACTGTAGTCTAAACTCAGGGCTCATTTCGTAGCAGGAGCTCCTTTGCATATTAGGCCACACACCCCTAATGTAGCCAATCCTACAAGAGCTCACAGAGCTCTTCTTACGGGGGCTACTTGTAAGCTCTTGGAGGATTGGCTACATCAGGGGTGTGTGGCCTAATATGCAGAGGAACTCCTGCTACGAAATGAACCCTGTCTAAACTAGCTGCAATTTCCAAATGGTCTTCAAAGGCACATACTACATGCTATATTTATATGTTACCAGAATATGCATAATTATATGAATTTTACTTCTGGCCAAGCAGAGGCACGCCTGGCACACCAGACTCGGTTGATGAAAGGCGCTTAATTCCATGGATGTCATCCGGACATGCAAAATCAAAGTCAAAACAAGTAGTATGTATTGACAGAAGTACCTGTGTCTTGTCTGGATTTACATGGGGGACAAGGTAGAACCACATGGCACTAAATAGAATGGTGCAGAACTGGAATCCCTCAGCGGGATCTTCTATAACCTTCCTGCCACGTAGAACTGAAATTGGTAGAATGTGGGACCATGAACTCCCCATCTGGGGAGGTCGCCCAAATGATCAATAGTCTTGAATGTCTCTGAAAAGTCCCTGATAATCACCAAGGCTCCCCATAGAATACCATATTAATTTCCATAGAATACCATATTAAAAATGCGGGTTAAAAATGCTTCATTAGTTGCTTGGTATCTATTTATACATAGTAGATTGTGACCACGCCTTTTTCAAGACACCCAGGGTGGCATGCATGGTTCTCTCCTCACACAACCCCTGTTTAGTAGGCTAGGCTGAGAGAGACTAACTGGCCTAAGGTCACCCAGTAGCATCCTAGTGATTTGAACCTGGATCTCCTAAATCCTCGTGTGCCAGTCCACCAACTACATTATGCTGGTTTTCTGAACATTCTCTTGTGCAGCCAACATTTTGGGCACAGTGTGCAAAAGAATAAACTATAGACCAAACTAAACTTACATATATTGCCCTAAAACTCTTCCATCTAAAGGAACATGAAGGATTTTATGATTAATAAGGTGGGAGAGAGTAATGTTCTTTTTTAGAATTCCTGAAAATTGCAGCTTTTTATACGCTTCTGCTCAAGGCATATAGATTTCAGACAAAGGGAAGATGAGATCTTTGCTTGTGCTGATATTTCAGAGTGCTGAACTATATCATGGCATAGTTCTTGAGATAGTTTTATTGATACACTGCATTTTCTTTCTGCTTTATTTATAGTCCATAAGATATACAGCACAATCCTAAACAGAGGTAGAAGGGTATAAGTCTGTTGACATCATTGCGCTTAGAAGGGTGTAACTCTGCTTAAGATTGCACTGTCAGTTCTTTACTGGATAATATGTATAGTTCTGAAAATCACTGCTATCTTTTTTATGAGATGCAAGTTTTATAACATTGGATGCTCAGGGATTTTTACCACAGCATCCTTCGCCATTTAATTATGCTTACAGCTGAAAAGGTTTCTTCAGTTGGATCCTATCAAACAAAATATGAACTGATGCTAATACATTATAATTGTGATTGTTAAATAATCAGTGTGTTAAAGTGTTTAAAAAGTTTTTTTTTAAATCTGAAAAGGAAAGAGATATACCAAAATGAAACTACCAGTTCACTATAATCATGCAATCACCGTGTGATTTAATCATATGTAGAATGTATGTTATGCAAATTTGTACAGTCTGTTGTGACTTTTTCTTTGTCTTAGTGTGTTTCATCTGTCTGATCTTTAAAAAGCTTTCTGTTTTGAAGTAATATGTTTGTTAGGGGAATATGTCTGTCTGTGTGCCTGCCATGGGAAAAGTATTTTTAGAAGTAAATACGTTGAGCAATCCATCGACTCAAAATATAAGAAAATGAGCTAGTGTAATAGATATCTGTATATGTAATTTTGAACCTGTACCCAGAGTGCAGATCAAAAGGCCTGTACAATGGGGCTAGGTATGGTTGAGGATATTCTGCAAATTGGGGGACCACTTCTACAAATTGGGGGACCTCCAGATTTACAGAAAAATCTCAAAGGTAAACTAAGAAATTTGAGGGACTTTAGGACATCCCCCAACCAGAGAAGTGATATGTGTGTGGGTGAATACATTGTGACTTAAAAAAAAATGTCAACCAAGGCCTCATTACATCATAGTTGGTGTTGTGGGGTTGCCTAACAACTCTATTGCACCACTCTCACAGTGATGAGAAAGCAGCGAGTGGGGCAATAAAGCAGCAGTGGGAGTTGGCGAGATGAGAAAGCAGAAGATGCGAAAGCAGGTGCAGGGAGAGAGAGAAGCAGTGGGAATGGGGAGTGAAAAAATGGTGATGGGAAACTGGGGGAGAGAAAAACATTAGTCGGAGCATGGGGGATAAGAAAACAATGGCAGGAAGTTATGGGAGAGAAAACTGGCAACAGGAGTGAGGAATGAAGAGGTAAGCAATGAGGAACAAAGCCATTCCTCATGGTTCCTGGCTTGATCTATGCTATTCTTCTGAAACACTAGCCCTTAAGCCTAGGTCAAGGAATCTTCATCACCACCATACTCTGGTATTTGTTTTTTATTGGGTTGAAATTCAGAAGTCTTACCAACTTTCTTTCATACCTTCTTTGGAGGTATTCAAACAGAGGCTAGATGGCCATCTGACAGCGATGCAGATTCTGTGAATTTAGGCAGATCATGAGAGGGAGGGCAGGAAGGGTTGCCACAGTGTTGAGTTCTTGTAGCCCTTTCTTACACATCCAGGGAAATGCTGATTGCCACTTTGGGATAAGGAAGCAATTTTTCTCCAGGCCAGTTTGGCCAGGGATCCTGGAGGATTTTTGTCATCTTCTAGGTGTGGAACAGTGGTCACTGCAGGTGTGGAGGGGGAGGGATTTGTGAATTTCTTGCATTGTGCAGGAGGTTGGACTAGATGACCCTGAAAGTCCCTTCCAATTCTATGATCCTATGATTATAGATCAAAATGGGTAGCTCTGTTAGTCTGTCTATCAAAAGTCCAGTAGCAACCTGAAGATGAACAAAAATTTTTGTAGGGGAAAAGCTTTTGTGAGTCACTGCTCACTTCTTCAGAGTTACGAAAGCTCATACCCTGCCACAAATGGAAGGTTCATGGAGATTCATGGTACGTGAGACCCCACAAACCATGAACCTCCATTTTCCCAGTTTGTACCCATCCATAACATTTATTCTTTCTGTATTGTAAGCATAAGTTTTGTGTTTAGTCTTTCAGCATATGTAGAACACAACTCTTTCTTCCCATTAATTTTATGTCTCTCTTACTGCACTGGTTTAGATGCTTGCAGCCATCTGTCTTACCTGTATTAATTTTATTTTATTTTTGGCCAGTTGTGGGCCTCTACAATGCTTTTCAGTTTTCAGTCCTGGTTCCCATTTACGAAACCAACTGCTTGAGGAGGTCCTCAGACCTTGTCAGCTCAAGTTAGGCACATCAGCTCTTTTCCACAAAACATTTAGAGAATGATGTTTACATGTTGTCTGTGGTATTTGGTCTTCTGTTGGGCATTCAAAGTCATTGATGGCTGTGGAATTGTTTGAATTAGTGTAGGCATCAGTCATACTTCAGCAGGTATTCTATCTATAGTTGGCTATTTTAACTGAATTTTAATTTTGTAAGCTGCTGTAAGAAAATGGACATGGCAGGGCATACATTTTAAAATAAGTAAATATAAGCACTCACCAGCGTTCTGCTTAAACTGTCCCCTATAAGTTGGAAAAAACCCCAGACAAATAAATACATGTAATCTACTTTTTCCCCCTTTATTATCTCTGTTGATGCATAATTGTCAGCTTCTTTACCATCTTTCCGGTTGCCAAGGAGACAAGACTTTCTCCGGCAGTTCTGAGTGTATCTTAATGCAGATGTACATGTATTTCAGTCTTATTACCGCTGCTGCTAATCAGTTCATTTGCTCTGATGATGTTTACAACTTCGGTATTTCAGTAGGGACCTATTATTTGTAAAACATTAACGGTGTGTGTGCATGTGTGTTTTAAGAAAGTTACATTTGGCAAGGATTCGATATTCGTTAAACTTATTAAAAACATGTCTAGAAAGGTAAAAGGCATGATGCCCCTATTATAAGTGGAAAAGCAGAACACCAGTAACTCTGTTCTCCCCCCCCCCCTTTTCATTTCTTTGTTTAGCTCTATGTGGTGGATATATTCATGCGAGAAGTGGAACTGTATTATCCCCAGGGTTCCCTGATTTTTATCCAAATTCTTTAAATTGCACGTGGACAATTGAAGTTTCTCATGGCAAAGGTAAAAACATTATATGATCTTACAGGATTTTCAGCTTCAAAATGGCTTCTGAAAACTGAATAAATTCATTTTTAAAAATCTGTGAAAGAAAAAGATCCCATCTACTGCTGGCAAAAATACAAAATATACCTAACAATCTAGACAGCTTGATGAAGAGATCAAGAGAAAGGGAACATTTTCATTTTTTACTCCCTGTGAGGGTTTTCAGTTGTTCAAGTTTATAGGGTTCCTTACAGAGTTTTATCCTCTGCAGCATCTCTGGGGGAAGGAATTAGTCAAAGGTTGAGAAATGAGAGACTAGAGGGCAAACTATTTTCCACAGGTCCCGTTCTCAGCCTTGTCATTACCTAGTTTACACCACTCCCCTTTGTCTGCATGGCTTTTCAGCATCTTTATCCATAGAGAAGAATGATTGACAGACAGATACCAATACAATTTGTGTACCTCTACAATTCTCTCCCGTTCTGTACCTCAGGAGACCTGGAACTCTCTATGCTCTTAGGAAGTAATGGAGTACTAAAGAATCACTGCCTGGGATGTTGAAAGAGGATGAGAGGCAGAAGCATTGTTTTATGAATAAAATTTTATTTTTCCAGAGAGGGAAGATGCATCAAACCTTTAAGTTCTAGCTGCCCCTGGCTTGCTCTTTCATTTGGTTATGGGATATTACTGTGACTTAGTCTTGTTTGGTGAAGAGAAAGGGAACACAGATGAATGACCATACCAATAATAATGTCTTCAGGATAATCCTGCAGCAAATCTTGCCTAAGCCCCCATTTGTCAAAAGGAAAAGGAAATATTTGAATCCGCTGTGACACTTAACAAGCCAGATTAGTAAATAAACTATAAAATTATCTTGCTTAGGTTGTTGAATTAAACAAATTAAAAAAAATTCATGATGAAACGCCTGGAAGAGGTAGTACTATAGGAAAGTTTGATCCAGCTCAGTTGGTTTTTAGAAATAGATCCATCTCTTTGCCAGTCTTGATGGCATGCCACTTGTTTTCATGAACATGGCTATACTCAGGGGTCATTTCGTAGGAAAAGAGGTGCATGGGGCTCATTAGCATACCTATTAGCACAACTCATTAGCATATGCCACGCCCCCTGACATCGCCAGAAGTGTGTCAGAAAGGGAAGCAAAAGGGGGGGCATCTTCAAAAGCCTCCCCTTCCCTTCCCCAGCTGCTGCCACATGACTCTTGCTTCGCTTCCTCCACCAGACCACTGGGAGCTGGGGAAGGGGCTTGCCACCACTGCCATTTGTGCCCAACTAGGGGTGTGCAAATAAACATTTTTTGGCCCGATTCAGAACAGGCCAAATCGGGCCGCATCTGTTCTGGCTGCCGAATGACTCCCGCATGTCAGTTTCGGCAGTGCAAGAAGATTCGGGAGTCATTCAGCCGGCCGAATGTCAGTTTCAGCCCCATTCTACCCTATGGGCCATTGAAGTCAATGGCAAAAACTCATAGGTTATATGAGGGGCTGGAGGAGAGGGGTTTGAGGGAGAGGATCCAAACTTGCAGGGTAGCTGCTGGGGCCTCTCCCCAAAATACCCACCAAGTTTCAAGAAGATTGGACCAGGGGGTCCAATTTTATGGCCCCCAAACAGGTTGCCCCATCCCCTCCATTTTTCTCTATGGTGGGGGAAAACGTTACTTTCTTCCCATCATAGAGAACAATGGAGGGAATGGGGGCAACCTGTTTGGGGGCCAGTAGAATTGGACCCCCTGGTCCAATCTTCTTAAAACTTGGTGGGTATTTGGGGGAGAGTCTCCAGTAGCTACCCTGTAAATTTGGAGCCTCTCGCTCAAACCCCTCCCCTCCAGTTGCTTCTAAATCTGTCGCCAAATTTTGGCAGCAATTCGGTGGCGGGCTGAATCAGATCAGAGAATCTGATTTGGCCCGTGGCTGCCCTAGTGCCCACTCCTGGGCTGGCAGAGTGCTGCTCCGCCTTGCTCCAGCCCCAAATGACCCCTGGTTATACTACAAAAGATAAGATGTTTGGATTTTCCCCCCACCAGTCTGAGTTAAGCAGACAAAACGCAGAAGGGTAAAGGTGGCAGCATGAGAGAAAGGATGGGAAAATTATATAGAAATTTGTTATTTAGTCAATAGAACCTGCATTTCTGAGCTTCCACGCTGAATTTTCTTTGGTGAAAATTCTGTAGAAGGTGTTGCTATTAAAGACCTTTCCATGTTCTTTTGCTTGTCATTATAGTCATGCCTATGTACTACATCTCTAAATAGCATGTTTCTCCCCCCCCCTTCATTAACCTAATGTGAATTTATCAGGGCTGCCATGTTCACCTTGTGTAAGGTTCTCTTCTCCATGATACAGTCCTTTCAGAACTTGAAACATGTGTTTGCTTTCCCCAACTGTTATGAGCATTTCAATCTGGATTTAAAAATATAGATGGTCACAGTATAAGATCAATGCAAGAGGGCATTTTTTTCAGTGACCTTACTGACAATAAGCATTCAAAATCAGAAAATCTGGTAGTTTATCGGCTCTAAAATAATCGTTTTATCTAACATTAAATGAAAACGTCTTGCTTAACAGTAATCTATCTGCCATTTTTAATAACCTATGAAATCATCCTACTTCTTTGCTTTGTTACAGACAAATACTTATTAGACTTTCAGTCAATACTAGCAATTAAAGGATCTTTGTCTCAGCTGTGTTGCAATTACAAGTTGTTTCAAAAATAATTGGAGGGGGGGTTGCTCTCTGGGTTTTCTCACTAGTTTAATGCATTCTTGAGCAGTATGGTATTTATCTAAATAAGTTGATACGTGTTTTTTTTGCTCAGTTTAGATACCTTCAAGGATTGAAACGATGAAATAGGATTTTAAAAGCAAAGTATTAAAATGGATGTTTTGCTCTTCTCGTTGTGAAACTTTGAAATGTATGGTTTCCCTTTCCCCCTAGCTTTCTTTGTTCTGTTCTTATTCTTCTTTCCTTTTGTGGGTGATTTTTCTAATGAAATGCCAGTTCTTGTGTAGACATCTGGGGTCAAAAGCAAGGACTTTAAGAAAACAAACACAGTTTCTGATGTAGGCTAGCTTTGGCAGTGTGTATATATTGAAGACTGCTATCAACTTATATTAGGAAACTGTATAAATTGCAGTCATTTTTCAAGGTCATCATATATGTGCCAACTGTGTTGTGTTTTAACTACAATTTACTGTAGTTTGTGCGCATCTGTTCTTACACTTCGGATATGGCTCTCTTTCTTGACCTTACCATAGACATTGTCTTATATGGTGAGCTATATGACCTACAGCCCTGACCTGAATAGCCCAGGTGTTGTGTACTAGTCACGAAATGGCGACCGCCATGCGGTCAGAGCACATGGCCCGATTCTACCTGAGCTTCAGCCAGGTAGAACAATAGACAGTCGGATCCAAAACGACCACCAATAGCCAGCCTAGGTCTTCCGCGGGGGACCTATGAACTACAACTTAAGACTTAAGGCCCTATCAGAACTATGCGCATATGCTAAGCCCCTATCAGGTATTTTGGGTGCGGCCAGAGGTGTGGCTCCGGCCGGCATATAAGCAGGGCCCTGGAGCCCTGGCAGCATGCTTGATCTGACCATCTCCTGAACATGCTGATTCACTTAATAAAGTCTTTGCTATGATCATCCTACAACTCGCCTCCGGACTCCAGTACTTTCCACCAGGCTAATTCAATCAAATCTCAGAAGTTAAGCAGGGTTGGCCCTGATTAGTTCTTGGATGGGAGACCATTAAGAAAGTCCGAGGTTAGTACTCAGCGGCAGGCAATGATAAACCACCTCTGAATGTCTCTTGCCTTAAAAATTCTATGGATTTGCCATAAATCAGCTGTGATTTTAATGACAAAAAATGTCTTACAAATCAAAACGGGGTGGGGTGAGGGGAGGATGTATTCTGTGTGGCACTAGTGGAAGGTGCTGGCAGAGAAAAAAATTACCCCCATTCCCACTGTAGTCACCTGTGAATATTAAAAAACACAATGCTGATGTTGTGGGGTCCCACACGGCTTTTGGACTGGCGTAAGTGCTGTTCCATCTGCTTCGCGCCCACTTTTTCATAGTAGTTTCACAAACTAGTTTTAATTCCCTGGTGAATTAACTCACTGGCTCTGGAGAGGTGATAGTGACCAATGAGAGAAGGGGTAAGTTAATGATGACTAAGGTCAGGGAAGGGAGTAAGGGGAGGAGAAATGTGATTTTTCCTCCTCTGTGATTCCTCATTTGTTCCCCTTTTGTGCATTTATATTGTCAGTGGTTTGGTTCTTAATTTTTTTTTCATGGTTTTCTAAATTTTTGTTGTATGTTCATATTTTAACAGATTTCATAAACAATATATACATGTACTCTACATTATTGTATAATATTTGTATAATATGTATTTATACTATAGAGCTAAGTAACACCTTTCAGGAGATTAGATTATAAATAAGCTCTTTTCCAGAAAATCAAATCTTATGCTTTATTCCTTCTTTCAAGGTGTGCAGCTAATCTTCCACACCTTTCACCTAGAGAGTTCTCATGACTATTTGCTCATCACTGAAGATGGAAGCTTCACAGAACCTGTTGCCAGATTAACTGGGTCAGTCTTGCCTCCTACCATTAAAGCTGGACTCTTTGGAAACTTCACTGCCCAACTTCGGTTCATTTCCGATTTTTCAATTTCTTATGAAGGCTTCAATATAACGTTTTCAGGTAAAGATTGTTTACCCAAATAATTATATTCAACAGAACTGAAAGATGAATTCTTTAAGGAAAGTTGTAAGATCTACAGTTTGGTAGAAATAGGATAAAGGGTATTAGTATATATCAAACTTGGCCCTCGTTTGCCATGTGATTTTCCTCTGTCTGCTTTGTTATCTGTAACTCAATGCCATGTTTCCTTTCCTGCTGGGAATTGGGGGGGGGGGGAGTGTGTGAGTGCATGCATGAAGCTGCTTTGCTGAGAGTCACACTGGCTTGTAACTGTGTCTATGTGGGGCCTCCCCATTGTGGGAAGTATGCGTGGTTGGCCTTGGGTACCAGGCACTGCCTGATAATGTACCAGTTCACTTGCAGGTGTTGGAAGAGGGCACTCTAGATTTTGGTGGGCTAAATGTAGGGGTGTGGTTGGACTGGATGCTGGGGGGGGGGATCTTTGAATCATGTGTAATATGAGAACTGGTGCCAAGAGAGCCAGTTCTGACACAGAGTCATCTATGCTTGAAACCTTCTTATCTCTCAATAAACAAATCACTGCCAAGCAAGTGTTGTTGGGAGTGAGTTCTGTTCAAGACCTGACAGTACAGTGATAAAACCTATGTGTCTATATTTGCATTGTTATTGGTTCCTAGTGTACCTTTCCAAATGCATGTCTTAAGCATGACTTGTGTATATTTTTAAAAGACTTTAATGGCCTACTTACTGGAATTGTTCTAGGTAATTACTATGCCACACAGTTTTATTGTTGCTATCACTAGG
This sequence comes from Lepidodactylus listeri, assembly GCA_029233225.1. Lineage (NCBI taxonomy): Eukaryota > Metazoa > Chordata > Lepidosauria > Squamata > Gekkonidae > Lepidodactylus > Lepidodactylus listeri. The sequence goes on along the minus strand of JARCFY010000016.1, from coordinate 41,882,090 downwards.
GTTATCATTGCTATTAGCCTGATGAAAAGAGTACTATTTTAGAACATGGAGAAAACTAATTTAAAACAAATATGTCTTCCATTTTGAACATAATTCCTGAGGAAAGAAAAATCTCAGCTCATCAATAGCACTACTTCAAATTTAGCTAACTAGAGAGAGTAATAACTGGAATGACAGGACAATCTGATGCAGAGTTACCACTTTAAACTGGGTTTGAACTGGAGTAACTACATTGGTTGCCCAGTTGGTTATGCGTTGGAATGTCACACTTAATGCCAGTGCGGAATAACAGTGATGACTTCACAATGGGTAGACAGATGTTTGAGGAGATAGGTGTCATAGTGTTTCATTGACTTCCAACCCCCAGGAAACATGCTCAGGAATAAATGCCCAGTCCATGCCTGTTTGCAGTCTAAATCTAATATATTGCAGTGTTTTGATCCTGTGGAAATCCCCCAACAAGCATTGGCAGTGAGGAAGAACTGTCTGAGGTATACAGTACTTCTGTCAATAGAGATCAGAGTTCCATATTCTCCTTGGTTGATCACAAAGCCCTTTTCAAGAAAACATTAAGTCAGGCAATCCAGGTAGCTTTTGTTAAGTGCAAGTACATTTTTAATATCCAGTCAAAAGCATGTGTAATGTCAGACTTCTGGTCAAGATACTCTCAAAAACACTCTCTTTAGCAAAAGATTTGTTTATTGGGAGAAGTAAGCAAGTTCCAGGTCCAAGCATCTTTATGTTAGAACTAAAGGTTTCTGGCAAGTACCCAGTTAATATAGACAATTCAAAAGGACCCCTCCTCCATAACATACATACATGTCTCAGTCATTGCATCTAACCATAACATCTAACACCCCCACCACCACCGGAATGCAGTATCTCACTATCTATAAAGCACCCCCCCGCCCCAGGGAGCCGCCGCCGCCGCTTCCCTCCCCCGGGCCGTGCCCGCCCACCGCGCTCCCCGCCTCCCTCCCTCCCTCTCCCTGCTCACCTCGGGCGCCGGCAGATTACTGCTGCTGCTGCCGCCTGCAGCTGGGGGCTGGCACGTCGCCCTTGCGGGCCCCCGGCTCCCGCTCCGCCTCACGCTCTCTCCCCCCCTCTCTCCCCCCACCTCTCCCCCCCCCGCCCCAGGGAGGCAGGAGGGCAGGCCGGGGGTGGGGGGAAAGGAGAGGCGGCGACGGCCAGCTGACTGGCCACTGGGCGCTCCATTTTGCCGGGGGTGGCTGAGCCCCCCCCAGGAAATTTGGGGGGGGCTCGAGCCCCCCCGTAGTTGACGCCCATGATCCTCCTCACCCCCAACAGGGAGAAAGAAGTGACATCCTTGGGAAGGTTACAATGCTGAGAGCAAATTTCACACATATACCTACCACTCCCCTCCCCATAGGAATTTCCCTTCTCCCTTTTGTTATGTCAAACAGAGCTGGGTGCAAGGTTTGACGTGTAATTTATGACATCATGGTGTAGTTGTTTGAGTGTCAGACTAGGATCTAAGAGACTCAGCTTCAAATTCCTACTCTGCCATGCCATCTCGCTGGGTGATCTTGGGCCGGTCTCACATTGTCAGCATAACTTACCTCACAGAGTCCTTGTAAGGGTAAAATTGAGAATGGATGAGTATTGAAAGCCACTTTGGGTCCATGTTAGGGGGGAAAGTAGAGTAAAAATGAAATAAATGAAAAATAAGAGCTGTCAATTAGACTGCTGAAGTCATGCTTAGAATGTTCCTAGATCAATTTTTGAAGATACCTTACATTTACTACTAGATTTCTGCATGCAGCTCTTGATGGGATGAGTCAAATATCTCATGGTCTTTCACATTTTTACAGACCTTTTGTAGCCCTATAATTTTGGAGTTGCATGTGTATTCTGATCATATGCAGCTCTGAAGTTATGCACGTATGTTGGACACATGTAGCAGAGCAGTGTAGCGCAGCAGAAATAAAGTAAGTTCAGATGTGTGTATGTTTCGTTTATAAGAAAAAGCAGGGCTATTTTTGGGCAGGAACGCACAGGAACGGAGTTCTGGCTGGCTCCTGAGTTGGCCACACCTACAACCAAAACCTCTGGCATGCGTGGCTACAGAGCATGCTGCCCTCCCCACATTACACACAAGAGGGAAAGGCAGCATGTTAAAATGCTGTCTTTCCCTCTGGAGAGCCTCTGGGGATTTCCTTGTCAATTTCACTCCCTTCCCCCCCCCCCAGTCAGCTGAGAGTGAAATTGACAAGGAAAAGCCTCTCTCTGCCTTCCCTTCTCTAGCTGACATGTCCCAGCTGGAAGAGGGGAAGCAGGGAACCCAGACACGTTGAAAATGCCTTTCTTTCCCTCTCCGATCTTGGGGAGGGAGAAAAAGGCATTTAACCATGCCCCCCACACTTCCCTGAGTCTCTCTGCAATAGATCCTAGGCACTTTCAGATCCCAGACACTTCAGCAGCGCCTTTCCCTGGCTGTCTGGTTTTTTTTGGGGGGGGGGGGGGTAGACTAGAGAGGTGATGCTGAAGTGGGGCAGAGTAGCTCAGGGCGGGCGGGCAGGAAGAGGCAAGCTTCCATGCCTGCATTGTGCTTTCCCAGCCCCGCCTAATATGCTAATGAGCTGTGCTGTCAGGGGTGTGGCCTAATATGCTAATAAGTTTCTGATATTGGGTGTGGCCTATTGTGCTAATGAGTGTCTGCTGGGCTTTTTCTACAAAAAAGTGCAGTAAGTGGCAATGCAAACATGTTAGTACACAAGACTCATACCTTGTTTGTAGGACCAGATTTAAATGAAGTAGCAAGAAAGAACATAAGGATAGATCTATGCTACCTACAACAATAATCAAAATGGACAAATGTTGAGTTAAATTAGGATATCTGTTCACAAACATTCTACAAAAAAAGCCCAGAGAAAAAGTAAGTTTACTTACATAAAATTAGGGAAGGGTTACATGGAGGAAAACAATTACATCCTAACAAACTAGTTCTATATCTTGTTTGTTTGCTCAAACTTGTGTGGTGTGTGAAACAAAGGAAAGGAAGTTCCCCCAAAGCTCCACCCCATGTGTACATGTAAAACAGCATATATCATCATATTGATTAGCCAATAGTCAATCTCAAGTTTGTCTCATTAGGAATAAAACATCCCCCTTCTTGGCAGGAAGATTCTACATGACATCTTATTGGTCCTATGCTAACTAACGAACATCAACATACACAAACAATAGTTTAACTTTTTCATGACTGAAGGGTGAGAGTTGCAAAAATCCCAACAACATACCTCCCTGCTGGGGCCTTTTGGCTCAGAGAAAAGGTGTTTGGTGGGGGTAGGAGCCCCCTTTTCCCTGCACCCCACTGCCCTGATTCTAGTCTGTTCCTGTGGGCTTTGAAAGCATGTAGCTGCTGTGTGACTCAACTGAAAGTGAGCTGAATTGGGAGAACCTTAATCCAACATGTTAAAGAATGTATTATATAGATTGGACCGCAGTGGGTGTCCAAAAATGTGTCCCTGCGGCTGAATTTACTGGACTGGCACTGTGTCTTGTAACACTCTGACAATTGTGCCTGCCAGGGTTGCATTTGAGTTTTGCTCTCATGTAATCCTAGTCCTGGGTAGTTACATGTAACTAGTTGTGGCAGTACGTGGATGAAGTAAGCATCTGGATGAGTATCTGAATGAATACTTCTTTGAAAATAATTCAGTGCTTATTCATGATCCTACATTTACAGAACACTCCTATGCAGAATTACACCAGAGGAATGCTATTGAACTAAATTGGCTTGAATTGGAGTAACTGTGTAGGATTGTAGTATTAGGTATATATTCAGATTTGTAGTCATCTATCTGTCTTGCATTCCTTTTAATAGGATGTTCATTCCGACATGGGACATCCCTTTTCACATTCTGGATCACTTACAAATGTCCAGATTTGGACATGGGAGCGTTGCACTATTGCCCTGGCAATGGGGCCATGTTCCTGTGAACAGTTTTTCCAGTTTTGATTTTTTTTCTCAACAGTATGTCAGTGGATTAGAGCTGGTTGTGCCCCTGTTGCCAAGACAAGTGTCTCCTCACTTGCCTTGGTACAAAGCTCACAAATCAATCTGTCTCATCTAAACACAAAGGAATCTTTCTAACATTGCTTCTCTTTTAAAACAAGTCTTCCACTTCTGATAACCAGATCATACTACTGTTCCATGAATATAATAGGCCAATCATACCCATAAGTGACTAACAGCACCAAAGCAAGGTTACCAATGACTAATAATGGCATCACTGTCTCTTAACCCTGCATGTACCAGTGCCATTATACCCGCTAGTATCTTTGCACAGAGCCCAACAGTAATTGCTTATGAGGTCTTTGGAAACAGCACAGATGAACAAATCAGCATCTCATTCAGATTAGAAGAAAGGGAAATTGTCAGCAAAGCCTCTGGAAACGCATGAGAGACCATTTTGTTCATTTTGAAACAATGTGAATAAAGATGATGTAATACTGAGTTATGTACTCTGTGTAATACTATAGAAAAGATAAAAGAATTGATTCAGGGTCAAGAGATTGAACGGCCGGCAGAGTTGAAAAGAGAAGATGGAGTCCGTTGGTTACTTAGAAGCAGTCAGAACTGAGCTACTTCAGAGGGAGAACTAAAGTTATTGGAACAAGACTGAAATCTTGCATAGGGCAAGGTAGTGTAAAATGGAGTTGATGTGGTGAATGTATTAAACAGTTGCTGGATGAATAAAAGAGAGTAGCATAGGGAGGAAGGAAAAAATGGCAGTAGAAAAATTAATGGATCAGTATAATAAGTTTAAAAACACAACTTTTCCATTTTTTTTTTAATGTGATGCTTTCAGTCAGTGCTGTCCAAAGGAAGACTATGGCCGAGGACAGACTGGGGATCTGCAGCGCCCTGCCTCCGCTTTAGAAGCGGAGGCAGAGAGGGTGTCCAGACAGCCGCAGCTGTCCCCCGTCGCCAGCGCGGACTCACCTGTCCGTGAGGTGCCCTGGTGCCGCTTCAGCCGGAGACGCCTGGGAACTGGTCCCCAGGCGTCTCCGTGCGCGTCCCCGGCGCTTCCAGTGGGTGTGAACGTGCCGAAGGCACATCACACACGCCGCCGGAAGTCTGAACAGCGGCTGCGCATAGCCGCGGCTCGCCCAGGAAGCCGGCAGCTGTGCACCTCCACCTCTCGCAGCCAGTGCAAATGGGGCGCCATGGGCTGCTTTTCCCGCAGGGCTTTCAGCCCTGCGGCTGTTCCGGGGCAGACCTTCAGTCTGTCCTCGGCCTATATGCTTATAAATCTGTTGGGCTCTAACCCAAAGGTGTAACTCTGGGATTACAGTGTTAATTGGTTAAATATGTGCTTTGCATGCATTTCCCAAAAACCATTTCCTGTGACTGTGTTGGTGAAAGATGTGACACAGGTGGGGGTTGGTGTCAGCATCCACCATGATTGCTAAACTGATTGCATGAATTTCTTTTAAGATGTGGTGGACCTTTTGTGTGTGTGTGTGAGAGAGAGAGAACATGAGGCATTTCAGACGTCTGTGGTGACTGAATTTATAATTCATTTAAATCTACCCAAATCTACTAGCCATCTTAATTTGCCAACATTAACTTTAAATGGGAAGAAATTTATATCAGATTGTAGACTCTCAATTTTTTTAAAAAATGCCTGATTAAATAATTTACATGCATTCCTGTTGCAATTTCATAGTTACTTTTTTATTTTAATCCTACAAAAATGAAATTTACAAAACTTCCCCCTTTCCCAAATTCAGATTTGCATGTTGTTTCTACAGATAGTACCAGGGAAATGTTCTCTATTTAATCCTTGGGTTCTGCTCACTGGAATGAAATCCCTGGATTAAAGATGGAATAAAAGTCTCACTGAGATTAAACTGCTGGAAACTGCTCATCACTAGATTTCAGCACAAAGATAACTGGGAACAGTGGTTTGCTAGGGCTTCTAGGACCTCATTGTTTCAGGGAAACATAGTCTGCATGGATCTTTGCACTGGAAACTTTCTGCTGGTAACTTGTGCTTGAAGAGCAGTTCCCCCCACCCCTTTGCTGATGGAGAAAGGTATGCTGTAGTGAAGGAAAAGAGGATAGGCGCAGCAAAATGGAATGGACTGAGATTATCTGCAAACTGAACCAAATATTTATTTATTTATTTATTTGTTATTTGCATTTATATCCCACCCATTCCACAAGCGGGCTCAGAGTGGGTAACGTCATTACAATAAATACAATTTCAATTTAAAACACGATATAAACATTTTAACAATTAAAACAGTGGGTACAGTTTAAAACAGCGTCAGTTGGCTAAAAATTCTGGCCCGATGATACAGTGAGTTAAAGGCCAGTTGTCAGTGATCAGTAAATGGATGGGTGACAGCAAGCTCAGGGAGGCCATATATGGGCACCCGTTGCCTCAACCAAAGGCCGGGCGGAACAGCTCCGTCTTGCAGGCCCTGCGTAATTGAAGAAGATCCTGCAGGGCCCTGGTCTCAATAAGGAGCATGTTCCACCAGGCTGGGGCCAGGACAGAGAAAGCCCTGGCTCTTGATGAGGAAAGACGGGTGTCCCTCTGGCCAGGGACCACCAGGAGGTGTTGATCTTTAGATCGTAACGCTCTTCAAGGCATATCTGGGAAGTGGTGGTCTCTTAGATATCAAAAGGATTTTGGTTCAGGCCATAAAAGGTTTGTTGTTTATGAAGTAGAGATACTTTTTTTTTTCTGACTACCCAACCCCATTTTTTACATTTGTCTCCACCCTTAATCATGATCATAAATAGTTGTTTCCTGGGTATCCTCAGGAACAGAAGCATTAATGATTTTCCAAAACTTAATTCTATAAACAACCTAACATTCATTTTTATCCCACCCTTCTTCCAAGGATCTCAAGGCAACAGACATGAATTTCCCTTCCCCATTTTATCCTTACAACAATCTTGTAAGCTTGGCTGGGGGAGAATGCTTGGCCCAAATTTATTTGGCAAACTCTATAGCAGAATGGGGATTTGAACCCTGGTCTCCCAGATCCGAGTCTGACAGTCTAACCCAGCGCATTCTGCAGACAAGTCCTTGTTTTGCTTTGTTAATTAGATAGATAAAGTACTGTACTATTCTTATGAACATTATAAAATATATGGGTATCATATGCGTATGACTTTTAACTACATGATTTGGCTCAGAAATAATGTCCTTTGTTTCAGCAAGTAGAATGGTATTCTGCAAAATGGGTATTGTTCACTGAAGGAAGAGGGCCTTGAATGTGCTATGAGCTGAGATAGCAGTTTGGGTAGCAATAATAATTAAAAAAAAACCTGCACTGACAAAGAGTGATCGACACGTGGAATTCCCTGCCACAGGAGGTGGCAGTGGCTACAAGCACGGATGGCTTCAAGAGGGAATTGGATAAACATATGGAACAGAGGTCCATCAGTGGCTATTAGCCACAAAGTATAGATAGGAACTCTCAGTCTGGGGCAAGTAATGCTCTGTATTCTTGGTGTGTGTGTCTGGGGGGAAAACAGTGGGAGGGCTTCCTGCCCGCACTGCTGGACCTCCTGAGGGCACCTGGTGCTTTTGGCCACTGTGTGACAGAGTGTTGGACTGGCTCGGCCACTGGCCTATCCAACACTGGCTTCTCTTATGTTCTTAAATGTAATAGAAATCTATATCACAAAGAGAAAATCATACATTAAGCATGCAAAGCAGTGCCTTTTGCATTTCTTATCCACCACATATGTGCTCAGGTCTACTTTATAAAAGCCATTTTTCTTTGACTACAAAGGCGCTGTATTCTGAGTTTATTCCTCAGTTCCTCTGGATGGAAAAAAAATATCCTGCAGGGGTTATTTTGACTTCACTTTCAAAGACTGCAGTTCCTGTATTCAGTAAGATGATTCTGCACATGCAAATTAATCCACACACTGAATTATCAGTTATATTTTCATAAACTACTGATGCTGAAATTGAGTTTTCTATAGACACTTTTTGGAAATTGTTGAAGAAAATTGCAGATCTATAATCCAATTCCATTTGACTTAAATGACATGTTGCAAGGTATTTTTGACTACTAATCAGCGTGTAGCAGAGACTTCCAGCAAGTTTTATCCCTGTAACTCATGGGATAAAACATTATATCCCCTTGCTAAGGCTGCGCCACAATTACTTGCTGTTTCTTGGCAAAAACTGGCCTTGGTCCAGGAGTTGATGGAACAGATGCCATTGTGACGGGTCTTTCAGCAGATGCACTGTGATCAGATTTGGCATAGTATAGTGTCATGCAAGGTCACTTAAGAAACAGGAAAAGAGGAAGTCAGGTTCTAAATACCTGTGCTGTTCATCATTCTAATTGCCAAGAGGTTTCTAGAAACTGAGAAACTGCCTTTGGAACTCATTCTAATTGCTAAGAGGCTTCAAGAAACTGAGAAACTGCCTTTGGAACCTTACAAAATTTCTCAAAGAGTTCATGTGGATTGTCCCTTCATCTTTACCTCACCTATAAATGCTACAGTTGCTGTAAATATATATATATATATATATGTTTCCCCCCACCTACTGTGCTTGTCTAGAATGTCCTCCCCCAACAGACAAGCACGTGAGAGTAGGTTTGCTAGCCAAATACTGGCAACCATTGGCAGATACTAGGAAGTGGGGACAATGAAATCAATTTCGGGGAAATGCATTATCAGATCTCCAAATGCATTTTTAATGTTAAAAAGCAGCCAAAGAGGTCTTAAATTTGAGTGTATTGCATTTTCCTGGTAGAAATGGTCTCCCCCTAGCTGATAGTAGTCCCAGTAGAGAACAGACAACAAAGGCAGGCACCCAGATTGTAATTGTACCCCTTCCCCTGACTAACAGAAGCACAGCTTCCCCCAAAAGCTGAACTGCACCTTACACTGAAGCTGTGTCAAAGTTCCTATAAAACAAACAAAAAATGTAAAAGGGATGAAAGGGGAGGGGGAATGCTGCAGCTTAGTCCCACCATTTTAAAGGTGGCGGTAAACTCCATCTCCCCCACCCCCCGAATTGGCTGTGGGAAGGCTTGCACATGGAAGCTCTGCCTGCAGCCAGGATACCATTTCCCCTTTAAATTGGAACAAAGGGAAAGCCCCAGGAGCTCAGAAATAGCATTGTGTCACGTGGAAGCTCCCAAAGAAAGCATGAGCGTGCTATATCCCATCCAGGGGGAAAAAATCTATGGCCAGAAACAGCTCTGATTTCATCTAAGGAAAGACAGAAAGAAAAAGATGTACTTTTAGAGTCAAACATCTTAAGCATTATAATAAATACTTAGAACTTCATTTTGTGATGTCTGAATGTGATGTTCCCCAAAATCAACATGATCTCCTGACAAAGAGTAGCTGGAAAATGCAGAATACCATAATGTATGTTTTACTAGGTGATATGACAGGGAAGAGGGCTGCTGTGCATTTACCCTGTTTGGCTTTAAGCAGCAGGAAAGGACCAGTGAATATTTGAACATAATGTACTGAAATATCTATGCCAGAGGTGTCAAGCTCATGAGGGCTGGATCTGACATAAATGTTATTTTGCCCTGCCTTCCCTCCCTCACATCAGTTGCTCACGGGCTGGATAAGAGCCTTGGATGGGCCAGTCCCGGCCCCCTGCCTGTGGCCACGTCCACACTATCACTTTTGTCCCTCATTTCTCCCTACTGCTTCAGGTTCCCCCACCCCACATACGTTTTGCTCTCTCTAGTAGTCCCAGAGGGAGCAAAAAACATGTGGGAAAGGGAGGGGGGGACCCAAAGCAATAGGGAGGGACGTGGCCTGTATGTTCGACACCCCTGGTCTATGCATTATAATTGATTTGAGCAGTCTCCCCCCCCCCCCGGAAACGATATATTATGGTTACATGTAGCTGTTATGTTCTATTTGTTAAAAATAAAAATGAGACATTCATCTTTTCTCTTTGCTTTTGATTTGTTGTCTGAAGAATACGACCTGGAACCTTGTGATGACCCTGGTGTTCCTGCCTTCAGTCGGAGAATAGGATTTCATTTTGGTGTCGGAGATTCCTTAACATTCTCTTGCTTCCCGGGATATCGCTTGGAAGGTGCAAGCAAGCTCACGTGCCTAGGGGGTGGTCGCCGTGTATGGAGTGCACCTCTGCCAAGGTGTGTGGGTAGGTGGTCACATGCTTTCATTTCATTCATCCAGTCAGGGTGGGGGAAGAAAGACAGGGAAGCGCTCAGTGCTGAAGGTAAAATAACAGCTCTCTAAAGTACTTTGACGCAATAATTATTTTCTCATCTGTTTTGCGGTTCTTGATCCTTGTTTTCAAATTTAGCGTGATTTGATAACGACAACTATATTCCATTCCTAAAATGATGATATTTGTATGTCTCTACCTATTTATTATTCTCCAGTACATATTTTAAATAAGGACTAGTTGCTTGTGCCAATTTGATTCTGAATTCAGTAACCAATTGATACTGGCAGTCAGGAATTGGCAATGAAATGCAATTGGAAGGATTGTTGCTTGGGAAATAATCTACACTTGCATCACACTGTGTATGAAGAGCTTCCTGCTGGTTTTGACGATCAAGAAATTATCCATTTGGACATAATAATCCTAGATAGTCTTTCCATGGTTCAAGCCTTGCAGTTTTGATCATTTGTAATACTTAGCAAAAAACCGGAATCAGCTGCAGTCTGGTGAATTTATATTTCTTCTGCTTTCATTAATCAGCTTCTGTTCTGTTTTACGCATCTTATTTCTGATAGGATTTTGTTTTGCTCTAGCAAAATAAGTTCCAGTTATTGGGCAGGGGGTGTACCAACAGCCCTGATTAGTTGGTTCATGTGGGGGTGGGGTTTGAATCTAACTTCCCAACGGAAGATGGACAACGTAAAACCATATCATCATGCAACCTATTGCTGCCCATGTTCAGCTGGAGCAAATGTCTTAAGAAAAGAAGAATTACATTATAGTAAAATTTAATACATGTGAGTTTCTCCATTGGGCCAAACAGCACCCGTCAGGACCATTTCAGGTTGGTAAAGGGGCATAATGGGGAGCACTGAAACCTCTTCTCCACATGAACTGCTGTTGTGAACTGGATTGGGACACCAATCCAGTCTGCAGGAACTGAAGACAGTCTACATTCCACATGTGAGTGTTACATAGGACACAGGATGGGACCCTAGACCCAAGCTGCATATTCCATAATGTATTAGTAAATGTCTCTGAAATATGCGTTATAAATGCACCACCACAACAAAGCTATATATATGCGTTATAAATGCACCACCACAACAAAGCTATATATAATCTCAAAAATTCCTACTAAAGATATGGCTTTTAGCCAGGGCGAGGCTTCTAATAATCTGAAACAGCCTCAGAGTTTTTAGTAACTATTTCTGTACAGAATTTGCAAAGGGAAAAAAAAAATGTAGCTGCCAGCAACACATTTTTAAAAACCACTAAAGATCAAAGATCGTTTTACAGCCTTGCTTTTTGCTGTTCAATTATTTGCATTCTCCATGCTCTTTGAATCTGTAGTGAAATCCCAGACATGACTTTACCACACAGACTGCAAACCAAACCAAGATATGCTGGATGACAAAGCAATTAAATATGGCTTCAGGTCAGGTTTAAAAACAAGTCCAATCTTCCATTATATATTATATGGGGGGACAGGGAAGGACTAAAATAAAGGGCATATAGTACTCACTGGAAGATCTGCAATGGCTTACTTCTCCCAATGGATTACTTCTACTTGATTTGTTGATTTGTTTTATGCTGGCTAGGCGGGATATAAATCTCAAGAAATAAAATAAATAAATACTTCTACTTGTGAGGTCTGAGGCCATCCTGTATGCTTCTGAGTATCTATTTACCACAGAGCAACATTATTTAACTGGCTCTAACATGTACAGTTTCAAGGACTATTGTTGATCCTCAGAGTATTTATCCTTCATTTTGCAGTTTATTACCTAATTTAGTTCCAAAGGCTAGAAAGCTTGTGGGGTTTTTTGTCACACCGCCCCCCCCCCCCCGCTACCTTTCAGATAAAGTCAAAATTAGTCTCTTATTTCTCAGCTTTCAGTAGAGAGATTGTTTCATTAGTCCGGTACTATTAAAGCTATTAATAGTGGCTTTAAACTAAGTATATTGAGTCATTACTAAACTGCGTGGCAATTAAAGAAAATCATAATTCTGCATCCTTATGCTAAAAGGTATCCTAAGTAACATCTTCTGCCCTGGGGAGGCTAAAAGTGTTCCAGCCCTGTAAACATGTACATGTGTATAAAACTTTCCCAAACCTATACAATAAATGGAAACAAAACAAAACTGTGAAAGCTGTACTGCTGAACATTGATCTGTCTAGAAATCATACTGGTGAAACCTGGCACAAATATGTTATATCAAAACAAAGGTCAAATTTTATCTAGAAAGCAAAATGCCTGACAATTCCCTCAGAGACATGCAAGTCTCAAATAGTGTGAATTCCAAGAGCACAAGAAAATGGCATTAGCCTATTCAAATATTCTGGAAGGCCTTAACGCTCTCATTATTTCAGCTTTTCAAAGAATCCCAGATGTTGCTGGGTAAGCAGGATGTTGGCACTCCAAAGTTGCTCACATACAGAGTCTCCTCTCTACTGTGCTATAGAAGCACTCTTAGCAAGAGGAGTCCCAACTGCTTTCACCTGAGCACCTGCCAGCCTGCATCTAGCTTCATCCTCATGCGCAGTTCTGCAGCTGGCCCAGTTGTGGCAGCAAGAGAGTTGACAGTTTTTGCTGCAAATATTTGTGGAGGGAAATTTTAGGCTCCTACTAAGGGGTGTGCACTGACACTTGCTCAGGGTGGCAGTGTTGTTTTCTGAATCTAGTAAATGGTGGTGGATTATCAGATACTTATAGTGCACAATCATACACACCCATTTGCCATGGAAGAGGGACGATTCACCACCGGATCAAAGCAGCGCAATCACACCAGCATATCTGGGAAGTGTCCCACAACTGTCGTCAAACTGTCACAAACCCTTTTGATCTGTGGGGAAGCATGGTAAAAAACTCCAGTATCAAATGGTTTGCTGCGGTTCACAACCTGAGTTTCCTCATGTGATCACTCCAGTGCCGAAGCGTGGCATTGCGGATAGCGTGATCACACGCTATCCTGATACCACACTGTTGTTTTCCCCCCTTCTCCGTGTGCGCATCATCGAAAGCCCTTAGGGTGGGGAGGTGTTTCATCAATCCCCCATTTAAGCGCCTCAGAAACCAACCACAAAAAAGCACACAACTCGCCTGTGGTTGCGTCTGATCACGCAGTGGCAAGTTGCCCTGGCAGGTCCACAGACCTGTGTGATCACGCAACTGTGGGGCAAATTGCTCCAGAGCAAAAAAGCCTCGATTCCCCTCTGGATTATTTCACTCGTGTGGCCGCGACCATAATGTTATACACAAACAATACTTTTCACAAGGCATTCAGCCTGGGATAGTACAATGGGTTTGTATAGATTCTTTCAAAGTGATTGTTGCATATCTTATAGATACTTGTAGGGGAATGGGATTAAAAGGTGATAGAGAGATGGCTACACAGAAAGACTCAGAATAATATTCAACTAAACTTAGTTTATTAGTCTGCCCCCTTTTTTGGGGGGGGTGTCTTTTTGCAATGTAGGAAATTAATATTGTTTATCCCTAGGAAATTAATATTGCTTGGCCCTGATATCCATTGGATGAATTATTATGTATTCCTATGCAAATGTTTGTTTACAGGCTATTTTATTAAAAAGATAATAAAAAGGTCTCTGAAAGCTGGGCAAAGGCTTTGTTCCAAATGTCAGGCATATGAAAGAGGCATCATAAAAACTGCACTTTCTCTCCTGACAGAACTCCTTTAATTTGAATTTCTGATATGCATCAGCTGTTCTCTCTTTTGAATATAATTCCCTGCCCAGTGCTCGGTTTGACTTTTTAAAAAGTGCTTTTCAGCTTATTATCTATCCGGTCTGAAGACAGAGGTGTTCCATTACTTTGCAGAAACAGTTTCAAAGTTATTTAATTTCATAATTAAATTTATTCTGCATTCTACTTCTAGATTACGGCAGTTAGCAGTCATCTCTGAGGATTATCCCTAAACTAAAGTTAGGTACAGATGGACCACAATGGTCAGTTAAATTTAAGAGTATTGTGGATTCAGATTACGGTGCAGCTCACAACTTTTTTTTTCTCCTTTGCTGAAATATATTCTTGCTTTTAATGAAAACATTAATGTGGGTTTCTTTGTAAGTCATTTCTGCACACTATTAACAGAATTTGAATTATCCTAAAATACCTTTAAATACAATTTAAGTACTATTAAATGATATCCTAGACCAATACTCCCTCTAAACTGTGGAGTCCTGTGAGCAACAATTCTACTTTGTGAGCCACTGGCATTAAAGTTGTGAGCGAGCGATTTGGCTACAGCATAAATTAGTTTGCTCTGGAGCCATTCTTCCTGAGCCAAGACAAAAATGTGTGAGCCACAGGTTAAAAAACTGTGTGCTAGCTCACACTAACTCAGCTTAGAGGGAACACTGTCCAAGACTTATTTGGGAGGACCAAAATATAGCATAGTTGATCTGAAATAATCAGTAGAAAAGAAGTGAGCAGGTACCTGTAATATAGCTGCATGTTTTTTCAGAGTTGAACTATAGAACAATCACACTATTAGGTCCTTCTGGGATTGTTTCATTTCAGAATGCAGGTGTGGGATCATTAATTCTCCCATGTTAAAAATGTATTCAATGAACATATACAAAAATCCAGGGCCTCAGGAGGAAGCTAGACTATAGTAATTTGCACTGTGTTAATTTTCTACATGTAGAGATTTGTTGAACATTTAGAAATGTAATCCTAAAGTCTGAAATGGTACAAGATGAACTCTGCTATGATCTATATGACATAACAGTGTAGCTCCAACTCTCAGAATAAAAGATTCTGAGAATATGTGTTCTAATACTAGAACTTGGGAGCAGCCAGTGAAATTGATGATACAAGACAGGTACAGGTCAGATAAAAGTAAATACTTCTTGATATGTAATTACATTATAGACTTCACTGTCAATGGGTGTAGTGATCGCCAAGGGCCCAGATGTCTTTAAAAAAAGGTTAGATAGATTAATGGAGGATAAACCTACCAAAGGCTGCTAACCATGGTGGGTAAAAGGTACCTCCATATTCAGTGGCAGTAAACCTCTGAAACCTAGTGGTAGGAGGAATCGGGAGGGGGGGGGTTGGCCTCTGTGCCCTATCTGTTGGCCCTCCAGAGCAACTGGTTGTCCACTGTGAAACAGGATGCTGGACAAGATGTATCACTGGTCTGACACAGCAGGCTCTTCATATGTTCTTATGTGCAAATTTCTCATCTCAGAATTGTATGTTTGTATGCTGGCCCCGGAAAGAATACACAAAAAGCTCAGATGTGTACACTTAACATCTGATGTGTGATGTGGGTATTTCATATTTTGATGTCATACTGGGTACAAGTGACAAATCTGGTATGAACTGATGCCTGAATCTGAGGAGATTGAAGAGTTTTGTTTTTTTTAATCCTTTCAATACCCCCCCCTCGGTACCATTTGTGGTGGGAGGGAATATGACAAAACTTTCCGTTTTGTGTGTTGAATACATGTAATACTGCATATTGGAGGAGGCTCACTAGGCATGCTGAGTGAATCTCTGGCATAGCTTAATATCAGTGCTGCTGGAAATACAATCTAATTTTGGGATTTAAAAGAACCACTCCTAGAACTCTTATTTGCTGTCTTAAATGATGAAATGTGGGTCTAGGTCATTCAGAATGGCTTATTACTCCATGTGAAGACCTGGCATTATCAAAACCACTGACAAAGATGTTGCCAATTTCTCTGGTTCACATAATTTTAAAACTTTGAATGTAGATAGTCCTAGGATTTTTTGCCTTTCAGGGCATAAGGGATAGAATCAGATGAACTGTTTTGACTGAGAGGGAGTATTGAGCAATCATTTAATTTGAGTATTCTATTTTTAGCTTAAAGATTGATTCATTCACAATATGGCTCTCTTTTGCTATAGGGTTTTTATTAATCACTGCCTCTTCCACTGCCAAAAATATTAGATCAATTCCAAAACAACAAGCCTCTGTCTGATAAGAATGTAGATCTCTTTTCACTCTGACTCAAGCACAGCATGCTGCTGTCTTTTTTTACAGTATTCTTTAAGACCACAGAATCATTTCCAACACATTAGTAGATACCCCTCTGTGGTCTCTGTGGAGCATTTCAGAAGTGGCTGTGGCTTTGTCCTTTTCGATGCCCATAGCCTTTCATTATTATTTTTTTTACTTCTAGAAAGGTTTTTCTCACTGTGTCTGACTTCAGAACACATTTCCAACTGGGCTTTTACATTTGTAGTTTATTTACATTATCTGTTACCCTGTCAAGAACTTTGCAAATTTTCTTTGTGTCCCTTTTGGACAAGAAACAGCCCCACCCCCATAACTGATCTGATATATAGTATTGGAGAATCTGACGATATAGTTTCATTGCAGTGATAATATTTGCTATAAATGGCCTTATTTCATCATAATAGCTTAAATTGAAAATGAATGCTAACATACAGGATAGTTCTCCTTAGAGCTGTTAGCTGACAAAGTATTACTTGCTAGGTTAATTCTTCAAAGCTTTTGGCCTTTGAGCTATGATGAGACAGTTTTCTGAACACAAGGGGATTGCCGTTACTTGTATGTTTTGCTTTATTCTGTAGAGTCATACCGAAATGGATAATAATAAGGGGAAAACAGGAATGAAACAGTAACCCTGTATCCTAAAAGTACAAGACAAAATGAAGTAGTGATGAAATGAGCTAACTATTTTAATAACAGTGTCGTATGAATACTAATGTTCTAGTCAGCCCTTTCATTATCCATGTAGTAGAAATGTCTAGCATACAGCCTTGCTTCTAAACTGGTCAGAGGGTCAGTGAACTGCATTGTGAGACTAGAGATCTACCTGGCAGCTACAGAAACATACTGTTCTTCTGATAGACACCCTTTAAAGATAAAATTCTTGGCTTGATATTTTATTTAATCCTAGCTAATATTAAATTCAATCAGCATAATTGCTCATGGGCTTTCTGCACACTCAATTTACTTCTGATTTTCTAGGCAGTTGATCTACAGGCACTGGAATCGGTTTAGGCAGGGTTCTTCTGCATGTCTGCCCTGCCTCTAGATTTTCACAGTTCTTCTGCACATGCCTTCAGTGAGGATTTTCAAGGGAGGGTGCTGTCATCAGTAATGTCATCCCACCCTTTTAAAAGAAGGCCATAAAATATTGATATATTGCTAGAGTGTTGTAACAGTAGGCTTAGCAGGTTCTCTGAGTTCCCAGCTTTCTTTCTTTTAAGTAAGTCTCTCTCTACTTCCCTTGTGGAGATAAAAAGAAAAAGGCCTATCTCTGCAAGTAAAGGGACTAGAGACTTACTTTTTAAAAAGAAGCTACTTTGTGTATTGTAACAATGCTCTAGCAGTGGGCAGAAAATGAAACCACTCATCTTCAGGGTGGGGAGGGAGGAGTGGTTTGAATAGTACAGGCCAATCATTAAAAAGTGGTTCTGGATATGGGTGGGAGTGGACAGGACAAAAAATATGCATGAGGAAAAAGGTCAAAATCAGCTTCCAAAAAAGATTGGGGTAAGAGTGATCTCAAAAGAACCAGAAGAAACTGGGGGGGGGGGGGGGGGGGGCTGAAGTGAAAACCAAAGGCACAAAAATGCATGTGAAAATCAGAATAAATTGAAGCAGTATGGGGCCAGACCTGATGGGGAAAAAATAACATTCAGAAAAGCCCTATAATTATGTTGCAGAAATAGGAACTAACTATGATTTTTCTTACATGATCAAGTTAGTGCTTAAATGTAAATGTGTCATGTTCTTAACCAGTCTGCCCCAAGTTACAGCAGCCTACAGAAAATAAGCCAGTTTTCTCTCTCTCTCACGCGCGCACGCTCTCTCTCTAATTTAAAACATTTATTAGCTGCCTTTCTCTTTCAT
Source organism: Lepidodactylus listeri (assembly GCA_029233225.1). NCBI lineage: Eukaryota > Metazoa > Chordata > Lepidosauria > Squamata > Gekkonidae > Lepidodactylus > Lepidodactylus listeri. The sequence goes on along the minus strand of JARCFY010000016.1, from coordinate 41,864,040 downwards.
GGATGGCAGCTTATACTAAAACAATTATAAAATGACACATTAAAAACAATATAAATTATAAAAATGCATAAAAGGCCACAGTTTAGATTTATAAACTCCAATTGGGACTGCCAATAAATAGAAAACTAAATCAGCCAAATGGAGTCCTTAATAAAACTATCAACTGCCTGCTGAAAATCGACAGTTAGGAGGCCAGGCGCACCTCCCTGGGGAGGTTGTTGCATAATCATGGGGCTGTCACCAAAAAGCTCCTCTCTCATGTGCCCACTAGACAGGCTTCTATGACTGATAAGGCAGTGAGGAGGGCCTCTCCCTGTGATCTTAATTCCCTCACAAAAATGTATGGAATAAGATGGTTCTTCAGATACCTTGGACCGAAGTCATGTAAATAGTGCCTTAAATTAGGCTCAGAAGAGCATTGCTAGCCAGTGAGATTGCTGTAGTATCGGGGTCATATTCTTCTGATGGCTGGCCCCAATCACATACTGGATGGGGGATACACTTCTGTGTAGCAGTGTGTGTGAACAAGCTCTTGGGGTATGGGTGGACCAAAAGTTAAATATGAGCAGTCAGTGTAATGTGGCGCCAAAAAAGGCTAATGCGAACTTGGGGTGTATCAACACAGGCATAACATCCAAATCACAAGATGTGATAGTCCCGCTGTACACTGCATTGGTCGGGCCACACCTGGAGTATTGTGTGCAGCTCTGGAGGCCTCACTTAAAAAAGGATGCAGACAGAATGGAGCGGGTGCAGAGGAGAGCAATGAGGGTGGTCGGGGGCCAGGAGACCAAGCCCTAGGAGGAAAGGTTGAGGGACTTGGGAATGTTTAGTCTGGAGAAGAGGAGGTTTTTAGTAGAGGGGGGACATGATAGCTCTCTTTAAGTATTTGAAGGGCTGTCACTTAGAGAAGGGCAGGGAGCTGTTCCTGTTGGCAGCAGAGGAGAGGACTCGCAATCATGGGTTTAAATTAAGGGCGAGAAGGTACCAGCTGGATATTAGGAATAACTTTTTGACAGTAAGAGTTATGCAACAGAGAGATCAGCTGCCTAGGGAGGTGGTGAGCTCCCCCTCGCTGGCAGTCTTTAAGCAGTGGCTGGACAAACGCTTTTCAGGGATGCTCTAAACTGATCCTGCATTGAGCAGGGGGTTGGACTAGATAGCCTTTTTGGCCCCTTCCAACTCCGTGATTGTATGATGTCATTGTGTGGGGACGCTCTAGCATTTGGCTAAAAACTCTATGGTGACCATAGAGTTTTTGGCCAAATACTAAAACGCCCCCTGCACGATGTGCCCAGCATGATGACATCAAAGCACACATGCCAGAAGATCCAGGAATCCGGGCTGGAGCCCCCTGCCAGCAGCCAGGTAAGACCTTGCAACCCCAGGCAGAGCTGGATGTCATACTGCTTTAATGGCATTTATGAGCCTCTAAATGTCCTTATTGGGACCTAGATGCAAATATATATTGAGCTAAATCTATGAAGCTTGTTTGAACCAAATATAGATATGACTGTTTCAGATTAATACAGCCATATTTGTTTCTATAACAGTTGGTCCTGCAAATCTTAAAAGTGAAACGGCATTAGTTTTTTTTTTTTTTAATCTGATCTCAAAATGATGAGTAAAAAATTAAAGAAAGCTACTGGATTTTTGTAATTTATATTGCTTTATTTCAAGGCAGTTTTAGTAATGTTTATAGTAAAGCAATGAAGCCTAAGCACCACAAATAGTCAATCTTCGAGAGGACAGAATATTTCTCCTTCTTTACTAGCATGTCTTTGCACTGATGTCTTTGTTGTTCAGAGCCAGTTTGGTGTAGTGGTTAAATGCGTGGACTCTAATCTGGGAGAACCTGGTTTGATTCCCCACTCCTCCACTTGCACCTGCTGGATGACCTTGGGCAAGCTGTAGTTCTGGCACAGCTGTTCTTGAAAAAGAGCAGTTTGTGTCAGATCTCTCTCAGCCCCACCTACCTCACAGGGTGTCTGTTGTGCGGAGGGGGAGGGAAAGGAGTTTGTAAACTGCTCTGAGACTCCCTTGAGTAGTGAATGGGGGGGGTTAAATCCAATCTCCTCTTCCTCTTCTTCTTCCTCTTCCTCCTCCTCTTCTTCTCACCTTGCTAATTTTGTCTTTTTTAAAAAAAGAAGCTAAAACTGGTTATTTCACAATCCTTCTCTTCCTTTGATAACAAACTAGGCAGGGGTGGACTGGCTATATAACTTACAGAGACGATCCTTGGAGGACCACTGCAGAGCCAAACCCTAGTAACTTTGCAAATATTGCAAGCGCCACTCAACTAGTTTGCTGTGGTAAAGATGGGAGCACTGTTATGCCAGCAGTCCTATAGTCCTCTAGGGCCTCAGGTTGCCTCAGAAAATAAAAAGGGGCTGCTAAAAGCCTCACTTTTATACCCAGAGAAGAGATGCCAAAAGGCTAAGGGGAAGAAGCAGCTTGCTCAGACTCACTGGGAAATGTGAATATAATTCAAAATGTTGCAGAGCACTGAAAATGGAAAGTATGACTGAGGAATTCTGAATGAAGAGGAAATTCCATACCTAGATACAGTGAGTCAAAGGCTGTGGTCATACTGGCGGCTTGGTGTGAGATAGCACTGCATCTAATTGTAGCGGTTTAAAGTGTTGTAGAGCATAGCACACCCTGCTGCTGGTTACCCATGCAGACATCCTGTGGCTAAGCATCCACATTACTGCAACACCTCAGCCACGGAGCACGCTGCTCGGTCGTTTTTTAAAATGCATGTGTGCATATATGCCCATGCATATATAGGCAAAAAAAAAATTAAAAACCCACCCTAGCAGTGGGAACAGATCTGCAGTTTCAGACTGCCAATCCATTCTGTGTGTGCTCCCCCACATTCAGACATCCGGCCATGCGCAGTGAATGCGTGGAGAACCAAAAACACCACTTGTGATATGGTGCCTTTTTAACCTGGCTCCAAGTTGTCCTAGGACGGGGTCAATATTCCAGGGGAACGCCTGACAGATGTGGCTGTGTGACCGCACCCATTTGATCCAGAGGGGAGGGGTAGCTATGTCAGGCCAAACTGCTCATGTGACCACAGCCAAAGAGTCTGATATAAAGGCTAACGGGGGTTTTTCTCCACAAAGAAATTATAAGAAATGGAAAATGCATTATTGTCCTTAAGTTGCCACCAGCTAAAAAGAAATGGAATTTCATACCTTTTGTACTAAAATATTATCAGAAGTTAGAATATAAGTACAATGTTTAAAATCTTTAAAATTGATAATTAACCCTGTGCCTGGTTTTGTTTGTTTGTTTTAGCTGAATGTGGAGCAAGTGTTTCTGGAAATGAAGGGACATTGCTTTCACCAAATTTCCCATCTAATTATGACAACAACCATGAATGCATCTATAAAATTGAAACTGAACCTGGGAAAGGTATTAATTTGAGAGCCAGAACTTTTCAGCTGCATGAAGGGGACACTGTAAAGGTAATTTTTTAAAATATATATATATATTCCTAACATTACCTAATCCAATGTTGTACATTAATCTTGGGAAAACAGGTATGTTGACACTTATGACAGGATCCTTACCTTCCGTGTGTGTGTGAGAGAGAAAGAACTGAAGCCAGACTTCAGTCCTGGACAAGAGACCTGAGAGATGGTAGTTGAGTATATTTACCAAAGTAAGAAACATTAGGAGACCTGCTGTTGCTGACTGCAGATCACCTTTCTCAACTCCTTCCTCAGCCATAGAAGCTGGATCTGATAGTATGGAGTGGATTCCAACAGGTATTCATCTCAGCTCTTGCCACCCAAGTGAGCACTTTCCAGTATACTTTCTTGAAAACCACAGCTCTCTTGCATTTCCTGTAGTGTAATCCATCATTCTGTTCCTTTCCTGGCTCCCTAGGAGGCTAGAACGCATGCATTTTGTTGAGCTAGTCAGCTCTGTAGGCCTGGAGAAGGGAAGGAGGGCCTTGGGTTATTGGGTATGTCCAGGTATGTTGCAGTATTAATATGTTGTCATGGTGCTAGGCTAACACGTTGCCCGTGCTTTCCCTTTAACATAAGTGATGACTATTTCCAATGTCTTTAACTGCAGCCAATGTTAAATGAGCAGAAAAGCCAATCTGCACACATTCAGGAATTCTAGTTACCATAAAAGACGAGCAACTGAAAATGTGTTATTAGTCTGCTTGTGTTAAAAAGCCCTAACATGAATTTTGGATTAAGTTTCAAAGGAAAAAGGATCTTTAGAGACACTTTTATTTTAGGGTATTACTTTGGCAGATGCTTGTGGTAATGTCAATTTCTAAATTATTGTGGGGGGAGATTTTGGAGAAGTGAGCTGGAAAATGTAAATGTGAGGGGGCTTCTTATCAGAAAAGAAAAGATTAAGTTAAGAGGCATTTTGGTCAAGGCACACGGGGATAACATACTGGGTATCTAGCCGTCTATTTAATCTAGTACAGAAGGTTAGACTAAAAATCAAAGGCTGAAAATTAAAAGTAGACAACTTCAGATTAGAAGTAGCTGAACTTCAGGTCAAGGTACAGAAGCGTTTGCTTTTGCAAACTTAGTCTTAGTGAGCCTTTCTAAGTCAAGGGCTTTCCCAAGTGTAATGAAAATGAAGTAATGATGGCATAGCTTATAGTGTTTGCTTTGCATAGAACTGGCAAATAACTTTGAAAAAAATCAGACAGGATATATATTCAGTGTAGGAGACTGCTCTACGATCTATACACTGCTAATGGAAGTACCAACTGTCTTTGTTCCTTGGGGTGGAATGAGGAGGAAGGGTACTCTTTATATTTTGGTACCATGGGTGTATGGTGATTTTTTCCCCCTTCTCACTCTTTCCCCTCATTATACAAAGATAGGAAAAATTGCAAAACATCCACTGTATCTGAAAGTTCATTCAGTTTCTGAGCAGAGGTGGTTAAGAATGCTATTGGAAAGGAAAGTACCTATTAGGAATGGCTCCACTTCATTTTATAAGGATGCACTTCAATAAAGTTGCATCAAATTATGTCACTCAGATTAAGGCACTAATCAGTTAACTAGTCTTTTTGATGAGAATGACTAGATTAGAATAAGACATAGATAACTTTTCCAGTGCAAATACTGTAGAACTTGCGTACAATAGCCTCGGTGCTTCCTTCTGATATTAGCTGGTTTAGATCTATTTACCTCAATAGGCCATGGTAAGATGCCTGCAACTGCAAGTATAGTCTATGACATTTTTGAATACCATATATCCTCTTACGTAGATGTCACATATACAATATACTTAAAATGGGAATTAAATTTTCATTCACTTTATTAATAAAATTAAAAGAATCCATCACATAGTTTAAAAACCAAATACTCATGCTTATTAAATGCTCTGTAACATTTAATATATGTTTCTCTGTATTAAAACAAACCAATTTACCTAAAAATAGACTATTGATTAGATAAAACAATATTCATCTAACTTAGTTGCCATAACTGTCCAACCATGTTAAGTACAATGGAAAAGATGTCCAATAACTGTTGAATTGCACATGATTGCTACTGTTTAATTGCTACCATTTAGGAACTCAAAAGCAAGCATGGTCTAACAGTATAATCCTAAATGAAGTCAATGGAATTAGGATGGTGTAACACTGTTTAGGGTGGTACTGTAAAGTAATCCTATGTATATAAAAGCCCAGCGTATTGGCACTTTCTGGCTCTCCCATTGCTTGTGCTGTGCAGGCATTGGCCCATCAACCGCTACTCAAGAGTACTCACATGCCATTGGCTGGGGGCTGGGTCATCTCCTCCCCCACTGCCAGCTTGGCCACTCTTCTCTCTGTCAGAATAAACTGCCAAAATGGCTGTCTCTCCTGAAAAAGATGCAGATCCAAAGGGGGAGAGGAGAATGATGTAAGATGCACCCCACTGTGGAGAAAGACTATACTTTTCCTCCTGGGAAACCATTGTTGCCAATCTCCAGGTGAGGGCTGGAGATAACTTAGAATTGCAACTGCTCTGCAGATGGCAGAAATCTTCCCCTGGAGAAAATGGTGGTCATTATACCTGCTGAGGTGGCCCCCCTACGACAGCCAGTGTGATGTAGCACTTCAGTGCCGGGTCTGCCAGACCCAGGTGCTTGCTGTGAAAGCTGAGTGGGTGATTTCGGACCAGCCACAGACTTTCAGGCTAATCTACCAAACAGGGTTGTTGTGCAGATCAAAAGGGGGAGAGGAGAATGATGTGAGCTGCTTTGGCCCCCACTGTGGCGAAAGACTGTACTTTTCCTAGGTAGAGGCTTCAGGGATGGGAGAGGTGATGGAAAGCTGAAGTCAGAGGGGCAGATAAAGGTGGAGATTTGAGGAGGGATGGGACCTCATACAGGTACCATGCCATAGACTTCATCCTCCAAACCAGCCATTTCCTCCTGGGGAACCATTGTTGCCAATCTCCAGGTGATGGCTGGAGATCACTCAAAATTACAACTGTTCTTCAGGTGGCAGAGATCAGTTCCCCTGGAGAAAATGGTGGACTCTGTGTCATTATACCCTGCTGAGTTTACCACAGCAAATTGTCACTGAGTGCCCAAGGCTGGGACACCCACCCAGAGCCTCTTTCTAGAGCCCATTGTATTTATTTCCACAATGGGCCTTATTCCTAGTAAAATTATAAACAATTTACCTATGTGAAATAAAAATTTGGCTCACTGCCATTCAGTAGCATACATACTGTATAATCTTAAATGGATCACACCCATCTGAATCCATTGAAAACAATGGGGTTAGATCTAACTCTACTTAGCATTGTGCTGATAGAATGCTGGCAGAGGGATAGGACATTTTGAAGTGAAGATCATGAAAATGTTTACATTACTGGAACATCTAGGTCAATGTGAGCTTGATTCTTTTATTCATTCCCACCCTCAAGGATTGTTAAAACACATACCCACACCCATATTTCCTGTGTGACCAAACCCATTTTAAAAGCATGTCAAAAATCAACAATATTAAAAGTGGATTCAAGTTTCCCAGTGCAATATTGTACACTAAAGGTAAACCTGTGTGCCCTTTGTTTGAAAGCAGAAGCTCACCTCTCTCTAAAGTGATATCAAACAGTATATTTCTTTTATTAAAAATGATTTGAAGACAAAAATCACCTCAGGCTCAGAATCTGAAATAAAAGGTGACAGACTAGCTTCACCACTTCAGTCCTACTTTTTAATACATTTAGTCAGGAGAGAACATAGCAGTAGAGGTTATTTTTGCCCCCTCGTCGGTGTTTTCAGAAGAGGCACCTTGACTGAAATGCCACATTCCTTTTCAGCCTTTACTATGTGGATTATAGGAAGGGGGGATGAAACTATAAACTGCCTAGGAATAAAGCCATGAATAAATATTAAGTTTCATTGTATATAAGCTTCACAAAACTTTTTTTTTTAAAAGAAGGGCAGCAAAGTAGTATACAAATATCTTTCACATGAGTTTTCACACCCACAGCAGGGGAGGTGCAGCGTCTTTATTATATTCTAAATGGAAGTTTAGGTGGTTTGAAAATAAGTGGTGCTTATATAAAAATGGCTTTACAATTGGTGTTTTTTAAATGAGTTAAGGTCTATTTTAATGTAAAAAGACAAATGTGATTATATTTAAACAGGTCTATGATGGAAAAGACAGCTCATCACGTCTCTTGGGGACCTTTACAAAAAGTGAATTGATGGGGCTTGTTCTCAATAGCACATCTAACCACTTACGGGTAGAATTTAATACAAATGCATCAGATACAGACCAAGGATTTCAGCTTACATATACAAGTAAGTAGCCCTTTTGGCAATAGCGTTTTGGTGGAGAGGAAAATTGCGGGGGGGGGGGGGGGGGGATGTTACTTAGCTGGCATGATTTAACATAAAATCCTAAGGATTAGTTCTTACTACCTACTGTGTTTATGAGATTGAATTTTAATTCATTTCATAGAAATTCAGATGTATGGTTTAAAAGCAATATTTTCAACTTCAGCACATTACTTTGTGAGCTCACCATTAGGGACAAATAAAGAGGAAACTGTGAGAAACAATAGACCTGGTTTAGGTATATCAGTGGCATCTAATGGCTAAATCTTACACAATTGGATGTTCTGGTGATGACATTCATTGCTTTGGTAGTTGCATTACAGGAAGGAAGACTGATTGACCTTCTCTGTAGAGAAAGAAATATACGATGCGAGAGCAGATATTATGTGGGCTCCACTTCTCAAATTGGTGAGACTTTCCGGTGACCAGCAATGAACTGGATTGGTTCCCCTTTGAAGGAGAAAGCACTGGAGGTTTATAGCATTTTGTATACACCAGTAGAACACAGGTGAAGGTGAAGAGGCACTCCTACATGGCAGCAGATCTGCTATCCCAGAGCAGATCTCTATAGAAAAAGGGAGAGCCAGCTGACCACAGATGGCTTACCCAACTCCAGTAGTAGTAAAAGTAGTGGAAGATCATTAAATAGTTGTTAGGAACACAAATGATAACATCACCTTGAACAAAGAACATTGATTTGGGACAGGCATCTTTTGTTATCCATTAGTTACACACTGTTTGGGTATAACAGCAATATTAAATCTCCTTTGTGGTCTCTGTGCATCACACCTCTGGGGTATAGTGCGCCTGTGCTGACCCTGATTGGTATCTTCTAAAACGGAAAGGATTTTTGTGACCTCTCCCCAGTCACGTGCGGGGCTCCAGTGTGCATGACCAAGGGAGGGGCAGGACAAACCCGCCAGTTCTCTTCTGACCACTGCACTGGTAGGACCCTCCTCGCTTCAGTCGGTATTTTCTTCTTCTTATCTCCTTTCTCTACGGATTGCCTAAAAAGACTTCGTTAGTTGGGACATAACTGATTTAGAGTACTCTGCTTCAGCACTTTACTCCCCTCCACCCCAACCCCCAGCCTATGGCCAAACGGTGGGGCTTCTTTAAACGGTGCCTAAAGTGCGGCAGCAAAATCGCCCCCCCCCCCCCCCGATAGACACTCACTTTGCCTTTTGTGCCTTGGGGAAGTGCACTGGACTCCTGTGCTCACTGTGCCAGGTTCTCAAAGCAGACGAGAAAGAACCAAGCTGTGAGACTCCATGTTGCGTTAGTGGAACAGGCTCTTTTTCTGACGATGTCTTTGCAAGAAATGTCCAGACATGTGACCAGGGAGAGGGCACAAAAATCCCTTTCGCTGTAGACGATACCAATCGGGGTCAGCGCAGGCATACTATATCCCAGAGGTGTGGATGCACAGATGACCACTTGAAGATCCCCAGTTACAGGTAAGCAACCTGTATTTCTTGGGCAGGGCATGCAGTTGCTTAGGACGTTTAATTAGGAATCTTTGAATACATAATGTTACGTAAAAACTGTGTTTACAAAATTTCAGTTTAATATATCAGTGGATTAAGTTGTACTATTAAAAACTCCTTTACTATGTAAGTGATGCACAAGCAGGTTTCAGTGCCACAGTCTGATCTGAAGAGAATGCTGATACTATACTGAAACTAACTTCCATATTTTGTATTCTGTACATTCTCAACTGTAGAAACAGACAAAGGGTTGGATCCAACCAACTTTTCTACAGTGATAAAGGGAGGGTGTAGTACCCTTTGACCACCAAAGTACTATGCTGATGGTTATAGGACTTACATGGACAAAAGCCACATGAGACAAAGGTTGTAATAAGGAGGGGAATAGAGATTGAGCAAAAAAGTTGATGGGATCCAACCCAGTGTTTTAATTCATGTTAGCCCATCTACCAAGTATAGATAGTATGACCGCGGTTGAAATGTGTTAATCAGTTTTCTACTCCGGCCCCTCAGAATTGTATAAATTAAGGTAGGCACTAAAAGTAGTATTAAGCACTGTGTAACAAATAAGTGTAACAAATTTCATTAAGGACAATGTGAGAGATAACCATTATAGTTCATTGAATATACTAGTCATCTACCTAAATAGTTAAAAAGGAGCATTTAAAAATTTGTTTTACTTAATTCCATTTCCCTTTTTTTTTTTCCAATAAATTTTTATTAAATTTTTAACAAACACACAAAGAACAAACAAACCAACAGCATATCATTAACCATTGAACCGCAGAAAAGAATACAGCGATCACTATATAAGGAGAGGTTTCTAATACAAAAACATTGCCATAATGGGAAAGTTGCAATATATACTTTCATATTAAAAAAACAATAACTTTTCATAAACGGGTTTTTTGGAACAATTTTGCAATTTGTCAGGTAGTTTACAATAGGAAACCAAATTGCCTGGAATTGTTTTTGTAAAGATTCTGTCAAATGGTCAGTAGTGCGACTGTATACAAAATATTCCCAAAGCTTATTTTTCCATTCATATAGAATTGGAATTTTTTCATTTTTCCAGAATTGGGCGAGAGTTATTCGGGCTACAGCTACAAGCAAGGACACTTGACACTTTGTGTTTTTAGACTCAATAGAAGAAAATCCAGTTTCCAAAAGTATAGCCTCAAGAGAAAATTCTAATTTACAGCCAGTAATAAGAAAAATTTGAGTCACAATTTCACTCCAAAAGCTTCCAACCTTTGGGCATGACCACCAACAATGAGCATATGTGCCCACCTGATTGCATTTTTTCCAACACTCTGCTGGATATGTGGGATTTATTTTATGAAACTGTTGGGGAGTAAAATACCATCTGTTTATTACTTTAAATGTATTAAAGCGAATATTAAAAATTTTTGAGTTAAAATTAGGTTGTGACCAAATTTCCTCCCTCACTGTAGCTGGGGGAAATAAAATACCATCTCGAAACCATTGATTATGCAACCGGTCTCTTTTTTCTTTATTACAAACTATAAGTAATGTATATAGTTTTGAAAGTATACCTTTTAATTCTCCATCAAAATTTTTTAAAATAAGTTCAAATTCCATCAATGGCCTTGAGAATATCTCCTGGGAGATTAATTTTTGTATCAAATTATTAATTTGAAGATATCGAAACCAAGGGATTGCATTATCCAGTTTGTCCTCTAATTGTTCTTTAGTATAATTTTTGCCATTAAATACCAGGTCTCTGAGTCGATATATGCCAGCCAATTCCCAAGCCTTATAATAATTTGTTTCTTTCCCTGGCATAAACCAATCTTGATTGGTGATTATAGAAAATTGGGAAACTGTTGGTAAAAGAACATTTCTATGTTTTGCCCAGAGAATCAAAGAGGTCTTCAAAAAATCATTTTTAATATTCTCAATCAAAGGCAAATTAGGAGGGTTCCAATAAAGCTCAATAAGGGAAAGCCCCTTAGTTTCTGTTTCTTCTATAGAGCTCCATATAATTTTATCTGATCTATAAAGTATCCTTAATATTTGTGATAGACGAGCAGCCTCATAATAAAATTTTAGGTCTGGAAAATTTAGTCCTCCTTGTTTTGTTATACGTCTTAAAGTAAAAAAACAGATTCTGGGTTTTTTATAATCCCAAAAAAACTCATTCATGATCTTTTGCCACCTTAACAATTCCTTAGTAGGAATAAAAGCAGGAATTGCTCTAAATAAAAAAAGAAATTTTGGTAAAATAAAACTCTTAATTATATTTAACTTGTCTGCCCATGAATAGCCTTGCTTATGCCATTGTTTCAATCGCTTTCTAGTATCTTTGATTAACTCGGAGAAATTGCATTTTACTAAATCATTTAAATTTTCAGGAATCATTACCCCTAAACATCTCCACGCAGAGCGCTTCCATTTGTATTGAAATTTGCCCTGTAAATTATTAGCAAGTTTCCTATTAATTAAAATAGGAATAATATTGGATTTTTCCGTATTTACTTTCAAACCGGTAAAATATTGTATTTCTTTAAAAATCTCTTGTAAGGCCAATAATGAGCATTCTGGTTTAGATAAGTAAACAATCAAATCGTCTGCATATAGACTGATGGTATGCACGGTTGAGCCGGTATGGATTCCAAAAATATTAGGATCCGATCTAATTCCAGAGGCTAAAGGCTCTATTGCCAAAGCAAACAAAAGTGGGGACATTGGGCAGCCCTGGCGGATACCTCTATGCATAAAAAAAGAATCACTAAGTATATTCCCTACACGAACCTTTGTTATTGGATTAAAATAAATAGACGCTATAGCATTCAAAAATAAAGGGCCAAAACCCATTTTTAATAACAACTGTTTTAAATAATTTATATCAATACTATCAAACGCTTTTTCTAAATCAACTGTCAATAAAATTGCCTCTTGATTGTTGTTCTTACAATATGTGATGATATCCAAGGTTCTGTGGATAGTATCCATCATGGAGCGTTGTGGAATGAAACCCGTCTGGTCAGGGTTTATATATTCAGAAATAATGTTTCTAAGCCTAGATGCTAAAATAGTGGAAAAAATTTTTGAATCACAATTTAACAGGGCAATAGGCCTATAGGAGGCTGGAAGCTCTTTATTTTTATTTTCTTTTGGAATTGTCACAATATGTGCCTTTCCCCATGTAGGGGGGTGAACTCCTGTAAGCAATATATTATTACAAATTCTCCTTAAAGGTTCAACTAAATCACTAGAAAAAGCCTTAAAAAATTCTGGTGTGAAGCCATCACATCCTGGGGCAGTGTTCGGTCTTAATTTTTTAATAGCCTCTAAAACTTCTTGTTTCATAATCTCCTGATCTAAAAAGGCTTTATGCTGCTCAGACAGTACCTTGTCTATGTTATATTTTTTAAAAAATAATTCCCAATTTACCTCAGATGTAGGGTTAGCTGCATACAACCTCTCATAAAATTTCGCAAAACAGTTGGCAATTTGTACACCTGTATAGACCGTCTTACCAAACTCATCTTTCATTGAATAAATTGCTCTTTCTGCTATTTTGCGATTTAGACGCCATTTCAATGAGCGAAGTGCTTTAGGGTTCTTTTGCCAAAATTTTTGTTTTAAAAATAAAAGCTTCTTTTGAATCTGTGTGGTTTCCAATATATCTAATGTCCTACGGGTTGCTAGTAATTCTTTATAAATCTTTTTGTTACATGTTTTTTTGTGTAATGTTTCTAAATTCTGAATTTTAGCTAATAATTCTTTTATCTTTTTTTGTTTCTCCTGTTTTAAGAAGGAAGTCATAGCAAGCAATTTGCCCCGTAAGACTGATTTGAATGCATCCCACAAAATAAAATCATCTACCTCATCATTATCATTGAACTGAAAATACTCTTTAATAGCTCCGCTCACTTCAGTTCTGTTTTGTTCACCTGCTAAAGTTGCATTGTTCAGCCTCCAAATTCTATGTCTAATTTCTACCCTTTTTTTACTTATTTGACATTCAACAAAAGCATGATCAGACCATCTAAATGGGCCTATAGTAGTATCTTGGAGCCTGTTTAAAACGGTATCTGAAAGAAAAATATAATCAATGCGGGTATAAGAATGAAATCGTGGCGAAAAATAAGTATAGTCTCTCTCATTGGCATGGGTTAATCTCCACGCATCTGTAAGATGGTATTGTTCCAAAATATCAAATAATTCTGTGTATTGTTTTTGCTTGTGTTTTAAATTGCTAGTAGAATTTTTACCAGACCTATCCAACTGTTTATTTACTATAAGATTGCAATCTCCTCCTACAATGGTGAAACCTTCCTGAAATGCCTCTAACTTACTGAACACCAACTTTAAAAATTGGCCTTGTTTATCATTTGGGGCATACAGTGAGACTAATGTTACCAACTCCTTATCTAAAAGACCTTTCACAAACAAAAATCTACCCTGATCATCTTTTAGTTGATCCAGACAAACAAAATGAAGCGTCTTTGCCAATAAAATAGCAGTTCCTCTGGCTTTGGACGAGCCAGGGGATTTAAATTGAAGAGGATACCACTGTGTATTCAGAACTGGCAAATCTGCTTGTTTTAGATGCGTTTCTTGCATAAATACAACATCTGGTTTTGTTCTTAACAGTTCCTTCAAGACTCTCCGTCTTTTGATGCAATTATTCAAACCTCTGACATTCAAAGTTCTAAACTTATAAGCTTCCATACTGCTTATACCACAGTCTACAAACTATGAATTCTAAAAAACTGCTTACTGCGAATCAATGTATAAACTACAACTATGGAATAAAAACCACTCAAAAACTTAAAACCCTAAACAAGTCCCCTCCCACCTCCCTATCCCTCTTTCCCCAAAAACACAGCCCCTTTCCCCACCTTAATAACCACTTATTCAACTATTAAATTCCACAGAAACCAGGAACCTCCTCAAAAAAAAAAAAAAAAAGGAGGGAGACAGTACAATACTGTCACCTGGAACTGTGATAAAGGGGAGCTACCAGAACCACCCACACCCCTCCCTTTCCCCATGCCGGGTTATACAAGAATTATAAAAAGCCCTGCTTCATGTCCATACTTGTTTAAACATTATGTGCTTAAAAACTAGAAATATTTAACATTTTGACCCTGTAAGATTTAAAGGAGACCATCATAATTACTACTAAGTTTACTCATCCCAGGCCAGTATGTATAGGAATCTTGCTGGACTTCGTTGGAGTCATAGGAAAAAGGTTTTTCCTTTTAACAGAGCGTTTTTCTTCTTGTTCCATCGGGGACTCGCTTTGCAAGGCAATTAGTAATTCTTTTCCACTTTCTTCATCCCAGGCTGTGAGATGTTGTCCTTGGTGATAGACATACAGCTTTCCAGAGGGCATCCATCTATATTTATGGTGCATGTCCTGCAGAGATCTAGTTATTGTTTTCAGTTTTCTTCTAATAAGCAAGGCTTCTCGTGGAACATCAGGAAATACAGCCACCTGTTCTCCTTCAAATTGAAATATCTTAGGATTCTTGGCTTCCAATAAAATACGTTTCCTCACTCTTGCATCTGGAACAGTAATAACAATGTCTCTAGGAATGGATCTCTTCACAGCTGTTTTGGAGTCAATTCTAATTGCATTTGTTAAAACTGGAACTACTCCTTCTTCAAGTTGCAACGCTTTAGCAATGAAGGAGGCCATAAAAGCAATTAAGTCAGTATTTTGCTCGGCTTCCTCACGGATCCCCCGAAATTTTACATTAGACATTTTCATTTCAGCTTCTATGCGAATGAGTCTATCATTGTGCTCCAAGGACATTTCAGACAAAGCAGAAATACTAGCTTGGTTATTAGAGCTCTGTCCAAAAGCTAATTCTGCCTGCGACACAGCTTGTAACACTGATATTTTAATGTCATTTAACTGCGTAGTTAGAGAAGACATACCTTCCATCAGGCTAGCTTCCATGGTCTTCAAATATGATAAGACAGCAGAATCTGTGGAGTCCGGGTGAGCTTTTTCGGCCGGTTTAGTTGCGGCGGCCATTTTGACTTCCTTAGAAGGCTGGTTAACTCGGCTCAGCTCCGCTTCAAAATGCTCCTTAATGGAGCGTAATGCCAACGAGGAAGGCTTAGTTTTGAGGGGGTCTCCTTTGCCCATGGTCTAGCAGCTTTTTTAGGTCGCTTTAGTTGTTTGGGCGCTAATTACGGCGTCGGGGAGAACAGCGGGAGACAGAGGAGCAGAACTACACGACCGCCATTGCTGACGCCTCGCCACGCCCCCCACTTAATTCCATTTTCCCTATTCTTTCTAGAATTATTCTTGTTAGATTATTTGCTTGTATTCTTCTCATTCAGAGAGCTGTGAACTTAATCATGAACAACCAAACAACCCATCAATTAATCAGCTCCCTGCTCTGAAGTAGTGATCAGGTTGTGAGCCAAACCAGCAGCTGTTTGGTACGAACAAACTAATTGTAGCAGGAAATCTGAAACTGACTCCCAGTTAATCCCCTATCAGCTGGGAGTCAGATTTTGATCTCTTGTTGGGGAAACTTTGCTGGGTCCTAGTATTGCTGTAACCCAGAGAGATTTCTGGGGGAAGGAATTAGAAGCTGATTAGGGCCAGAATTCTGCTTCTGACACCTCCCCCACCCCCTCAGAATCATTTTGTTTGGGAAAGGCTGAAACATAGCAAAGTTTAAAGATCTGAAGCCTCTGATGTCTGATTTTGCTGTGTATCCCCCTTCCCCAAATGCAGTGTTTCTTTTTGGGGGGAGGGGGGTAGATTAGAAACCAGTATGAACTCAGCTAGGAGTAAATTTCTAATCCATCCCCATTTTTTTTTTTTAAAAAAAAAACTGTTCTGAGAATACTGAAGTGCAAGGAAGTTAGAGATCTGAAGCCTTTGATTTCAGCTTTCCCAAAATACAGCAATTTGGGGGGAGGGGGATCAGAAGACCACTCCCACTGACCATTTGATCTTCCCCTCCTCCATATTATTTATTTATTTATTTATTGCTTTTTTACCCCGCAAGCAATAAATAAGCTTTGCTTTGTCCCAGCAAGATGAGCAGGCAACAGAGTTCCAGTACTAGGAGATCAGAAGCTGGACGCCAGCTGATTGGGGGATCAGCTGGCAGTCATCTTCTGACCCTCCCCCCCAAAGAAAAACAGTCTTGTCTCTTAGGAAATTGTATATCTACCAGTGTATTCCAAATTTTGTTAGTTTTCATTGTGGTTTATTGAACCAACAATGTTTAAGGCAGCAGGCACTAAGCAGAGTCTGCTTGGAAATCCCAGTTTGTGGCTGCCACTTGGCAACTGAGCCTCTCTGTCCTGGGATAGCGCTACTGAACAAGCCAGGGTGAAGTCAGAATTCTCACATTTTGGGGGGAAATGACTAATCAGGGTTATTATGGAAACAATCTTGAGCAGGTCTACTCAGATCTATCAGATCTGTTTATTGGATAGTATTCTTAGGATGGCATATAAACCAGAATTCTTAAACTGGGAGATAACTCTGATTAGGAACCCTGTTTTGTGATTTTTCTGTTTACCAGAGTTAATATAGCAGCAAGAGTTTGGACCTCACATTAAACCAATCAAAGTTTATAAATGTTGAGTTAGAATGATATCTGAATGTAGCCCGTTTGTTGTACTGGATTTAAGACTGAAATTTTAGTGCCTGTATAACCTACTAAAAGTTCTGATCTGGTTCTGGTACATATTCTTGGTTTGGGAGTATTCCCTCACATTTCTGACTATCTGTACCGAAATTCAGCTTCAAAAACTCTTGTTGGCAGTATCTTAATTATTTTAGAGTACATTTTATATTTTATATCTATATATTTGAGGGAAAGGTACACCTATGTCCAATTTTCTGACTTCAGTAATAGTTTTGTAAGCTTCAACTTGGTATCCACTATGTTGCAGTTTTCTGGGTGTTGCGTAAATACTTTCAGCATATGGGGGCAAACTTTGACACAAAATTTTGAAGATGAACTGTACAAATGTTTTCAGATCTATGCGTGCATGAACAAAATATGTGTAAAATTTAAGCCTTGTAAGAAGTACGGGATATCCTAATATCCTAAGAATGCTAATTAATTATCAGTATTCATTTCTTTTTCACAAATGCATGGACTGTGTTCCATCACAGATTCTGTAGGCATACAAAATAAATTACAGATACATTTGCCGCCCCATTCGGAAAAAGAGACAGACTCAAAGACTGGGTTAAACAAGGGCCACTTTATTATTTAATTAACTTTGCAGCAAGGGAACTAACCAACCATTGTGCGGAATCAGCGAGCCTGGTCACCACCAGGACCAGCTCCTCACCTTCAAACGGCTGAGCACCTTACCCCCGCCGGGGTATACTTCATGACCCCGTCCTGGCCATGCTTAGGCTACCCTGTGTCCCCTTCCGGAAGCCCTAAAACCTGCCAGAGGAACCGTTCAGGGTCCTACCAAGGTCCCTCAACCCCAACCCTGGGCCCTGAAACCTGCAGGCTGTTTGTGAGGGACCCTAATTCCCTAAGGAATGACTAACTGGTGCTCACCGGATCCGCATAAAACTACTCCAAAACCGTGAAGTGACCAACTCAATCAACAAGCCCACCATGACCCAATTACAAGCCAATCAAAACAGTGCAGGGTAGGCAAAAACACTTCCCCCAAATACGCCAATCGAGGGAGAAGCGAAAAATTCCTACCCGGCCCCAATAGGTGACCAGCCGTACTTGCACTGTCAAATGGGTGGGCGGGTGGGCCAAACGACACCTTGAAAGAGGCAGAACTAGAGGAGGTGGAGCGTCTTAAAGGCAACACTCCACCCCCCCCCCCCCCGCAGCAACGGAGTGACATCAAAGTCTCTCCCAGCTCTCTGTTGTCTCCCTCCTTCGGGATGGCAAAGACGGCCCCTCCCACCAAGAGCTGTAGCTCTGGAGGGAGAAGTAGCTGCATTCTACTGAAGTCCCCTAGCGAAAAATCATCTTGGGTTTCTTTTTTAAAAGTTTATGAATCACATTCAGTTTGCCTTTAAAAAAAAAAAGAAAGAAACAAAAAGAAAAAGCTTTCCAAAGGCTTTTTTTAAGATCTGGGGGGGAAAACACACAACAAAACCTTGGGATGTATCACTAGGTAAGTGCGAAAAAGAAACACAGATCAACTTAGCACAAATGCTGTGCTTTGGCCATTACTTCTTCGTGTCAAACCAAGAAGACAATATTATTACGGCAGTTGCAGTTTTCATAATTTCCTGGATATCCCCCCCAGTTAAAAGGTGTCTTGCTGCAACACCTATAGTTGCTGTGGAGAAAAGATGATCTACCCTCAGGCATCCCCACAGCTGAGCTTGTCTTTAAAGTTTTCAATCCAGCTGGAAGGCATTGTCACTGCAGCATAAGGTGCTAATATTCTGTGCTGCCTGGTTGACTACCCTGAACGTTAAAAAATGACATTTAGGATAAAGTAAGAATTGCCAATTGAGCCAGGTTGCAGGCACTATAGTAGAGGTAACAAAAGGGTATTATTACTACTACCTTTGTTTATAATTGTGCAGTTCATGCAGTTAGGATTGCCAACTTCCAGGTGAAGCCTGGAGATCTCCCAGAATTACAGCTGATCTCCAGACTACAGGGATCAGTCCCCTGGGAGAAAATGGCTGCTGTGGAGGGTAGACTCTGTGGCATTTATACCCTACTGAGGTCCCTCCTCAAGCTCCACTTCCAAATCTCTAGGTATTTCCCAGTTGTCATGGGGGAGGGTCTCAAAGTGTGTCTCTGGACCCAGGGGCTCTCATGGGGTAACAAAGCTGCTTCAAGAGTATACTCTGGTATGGTGCAGGGGCAGCATGTTTCAGTGTGTGGTTATGGGTGGATGAAGATAACCAGTTGTGGGATAAACCGTGAGGGTTAGACCTTTAGCACTTAGGTGTATTGGGGGTGGGGGCAGGTTGGATTGCTTAAATTTGGTGTGCAGAAAATGTTAATGTGAAGAGTCAGGCAGCTTCTTTTGCAAGTGCTGGAAGAAAGGGACAAGGGCCTGTAACCCTTAGCTGCAATATGAGCCAGTGGTAAAGGGGCTGAACATGCACCAAAGTTTTGGCTTCAGTCTCCTCTGCCATGCAGGACAGGGTACCAGCTTTCTGCAGAGGAGGTGAGGGGAAGCTTAGTGGGTAATGAAACCAGCGTTAGTGAAGGCAAATCAAAACTGAGTGATTGCTTTCAAGATGAATCTTGTCTTCACAAACCAACCTTAGTCAAAATTAATGTGCTGTGTCTGAACAAAGCCTACAAGTATTTTGAAAACACCTTGATGAACTGGATATGGCTCACAAGCCTTGCCTCCCCTATTTAAGAATAATATCTAGATACATCTCTAACCAGACACTGATAAACTAGACTTGCAATTCACCTTTGATCCTAGTAAGAATTACCATATATTGAATGATACAATATACAATAGTACTGCTTAGCTGTACATATGAGCAGCACCATTTGGGGGAAATGTCAACCTTCCATCACAAATATTGAGGAGAAATGTGTGACATATACTAGATTTAAATGCTATTATATTACGATATACTAAGATAAGATGGAAAATAGTATTTTAAAAAATTAGCTGGGTTTTTCCTTTCAAGATGTGTCTGTATATAAAGTGCCGTCAAATTGCAGCCGACTCATGGCAACCCCAGCAAATGCCTTTCAAGGTGTCCAGACGGCTGACACACAGTAAGCACACGGAGGTGGTTATTCGACATCAGGGTTGGTCAAAATACGGCTCCAAGGTTCAGGCACAGGTCAGGCAGCACTCACAGCTTCAAGTCCAAAGGGGGATCCAAGAGCAAGGTTTCTGCAATACAGGCCAAGGTCAGAGATGAGGAAATCTGTTCAGAATACAGGCAACAAACAAATCGCTTCCACACGTCTATTCCCTTCTGTGTTGCTTTTAAGCCCCACGTTGCTAACCACCTGTGTTGCATCATGCATCTGCCGGCTCCCTCAATCCTGCTCCTGCAAACACTCATCCCTGTTGTTGAGGCTGGGCCGATGCTATGCTGAATGATTGGCACTGCACCTTCTGGCTCGAAGGTCCCTCCTAGTCGTCTTCCAACAACATTCCTGGGGCTCTAGTGATGAGGGGTGGGGGGTGGTCAACTGACTGGCAACTGGCTCTCTGTTGCCAGCCCAAGCTGAGGGGCCAGTGTCCTGGTCCCTGGCTGACAGTCTATACCTGGCCCCTCCTGTAGTACCTCTGCTGCTGGCTGTGGGCTCGGGTCAGGTGTGCTGACCCCCTCTTCCTCAGAGGAGTCCTCTGTGTCCCTTTGCTCTGCTGACCTTGGCTGGCCCATGACACAAGGCAGGTGAGAAGCAGAATTGGTTTGCCATTGCCTTGCTGTGCAAAGTCTTCCTTGGCGGTCTTCCTTGGTGATCTTTCAAGTGCTGACCCTGCTTAGCTTCCAAGATCTGACAGGATCCAGCTACATCATGCTGCGTTTCCTCCCTCCTTTCAAGGTACTAGTGGGAACTCTAAACTGCCCTCAGCTTTAAAAAAAAATGTAATCTTTAAATATGCTCCCCATGGTGTCTTGGAATTATTTATTTTTTTAAAAACTACTTTAAACAAAATCTGCCATGGGGTCCAATACTTTTGAGTTCCCTATATAATCTACTTGAAAATGTTAATCCTGCACTCGAGTTAATATGCAAAACTTCTGGACTCAGATCAGAGGCAAATGTGACTTTAAGGAGCGTATCTATGTAAATGCCATCAAAAAATGTTACTATCGTATCCCTAAGATACAAATTCAATATGCATGTAGAACAACACATGCTTTACTAAACCCTGTGATTATCTCCTTTCCTTTTCTTGACATCAAAAGTATAATTATATTGGAAATTGCATTGCAAGGTTTACACATGCCAAAACTGAAAGTAAGTAATAACAGGAAAACACCACTGATTTCACACTGGTTTGCATTTGCCTGTCCCTCACACAAAAAGGTGAAAAGTGTTGCCATGAGGAAATGTTACATTAGATATCTGCCTAAATATATTATTAGCACAATAAAAGTGTCTTAACCTATTGTGCCGGCAAGGAGGATTTCTCCCCAGACCTCTTTAATTACTTTCAGGAAGACTGTTCAATAGTGGTTGCTGGTGGAGATGGGAGGCAGTATTTGGGCGTCCAGTTTACATGTCTGCAGTGTGAAAGAGCATGGGAGCGCTAAAAGTTGCTCATGGGGACAATGTATGTAATTCCTTTTTGTTTTCACTTTATATTGCAATTCATGGTATATTTTAGACCTAGTATCTGGCTGTGTTCAGGCTGTGGGCACTTTGGAAATGCTGAGAACAGGTAATAGGCACCACAATAAAGTGGTTGTCATGGGAGCTGAAGCCAGTCAAAGAATATTAAGAGGTTTCAGCCCAAGTATCCTCCTATGATGGAGGCATCTGTTTCTGGATGGGTGCTCCCTGCAGACAGGTGATGCCTCCTGGGTTCTTCTGAAGCATCTTGTGCACCAAGGAGGACAAGCCAGGATTGGCTCTTTGCTTGGAGGGGGGGGGGGAACAGGGATGGACTGGGACATTAAAATGGCCCCAGGGAAGAAAGGACCAAAGTAGTTGCATGTATCTTTCATTGAATATACAGGGGGATTACTTCTGAGTAAACCTGCATAGGATAATGATGTGACACAGCAGGCTCTCTAGAACTGTTCTCTCTAAACCCACTCCTATGTATAATTACCCAGAAGCTTCTGAATACAATGGACTTACACTGAAGTAAGCCAGCATACCATGACCTCCTCCCCACATGCAACCCAAACTGCTGAATGAGGATAGAAGATGTGGGTGGGGGAAACAATGGAGGGCATGCTAGATGTTTTTCTCAAGCCAGTCTCATAGCACTGTTAGTTGGGAAACAATGATAGAGGAAATATCTTTTTACTCACCCCACAGTGGTATGAACTTTGAAGGCAAAAGAAAAAGAAGAGTTGGTTTTTATACCCTGCTTTTCTCTACCTTAGGCGGTGGTCAGACAAGACATTAGATCGTGCTGTTGTCCTGTAGATTTAAAATGCAGGTTCAGAGAGCAATATCTGCCTCCCATCCCCCAGTCAATGGCACCCCGTACTCACCTGTCTTCCAGCCGGAGTTCTTAGGCACCAGGGAAAGTCCGGTCTTTACGGATCATCACAAACTCACCTAGCATTTCCAGATGTCTGAGCACTCCACCGCGAAATGAAGCCATGTGCATAGTTCCATCTGGCTGCCATTTTTAACTTCAGTTAGCAATGTGCGCATAAATGTTCATTCGTCCTGAGCTGTTTGTCAATACTGAGAGCCTCCGGGGGGGGGGGGGATATGTTTGAATGACAACTCCCCCAAAGGATCCGTCTCCCCTGTTTTTGGAGTGGGATAGGGGTTGACATCATCCCCATATTGGTAGTCTTAACTTCCTGGTTTGCTTCTGCACATGCATGATTTTCTGAAAATGTAAAAAACAATTATGTGGGCTGCCCCCTCCATGGATACTGCACAGTGGGCATCTGGACTGTCACCAGTTGAGGTGAGCGCACAGTGAAGAGGGCAGAGAGTCCCCAGGATTAAAACATTCACTGCCACAGGAGGTGGTGGCTGCTACAAGCATGGACGACTTCAAGAGGGTATTAGATAAACATGGAGCAGAGGTCCGTCAGTGGATATCATCCACAATGTATAGGTAGGATCCCTCAGTCTGGGGCAAGTGATGCTCTGTATTCTTGGTGCTTGGTGGGGGCAACAGTGGGAGGGCTTCTAGTGTCCTGGCCCCACTGCTGGACCTCCTGAGGGCACCTGGTGTTTTTGGACTGGATGGGCCACTGGCCTGATCCAACATTGGCTTTTCTTATGTTCTTGTGTAACCTGGATCAAAAAAGAGGTGCAGTCACAACACGATAGCACACCATCTGACCGCAGCCTTAAAGAGTCTCAAAGCAGCTTAAAATCCCCCTCCTTTCCCCTCCCCACAACAGACACCTTGTGAGGTAGGTGGGGCTGAGTGAGTTCTGAAGGAACTGTGACTGGCCCACGGTCACCTAGCAGGCTTCATCATGTGGAGGAGAGGAGAAACAAAGCTGGTTCTCCAGATTAGAGTCTGCCGCTCTCTTAACCACTACACCATGCTAGCTCCACTGCCTCCATAGCAGCTCATCATTGTTCAGCTTGGTATACTGTTGCAAAGCCAGGCACTTCAGCTCCTGCAGGGGGGCTGGGCATGGGCTGAGATGGGAAGCTCCTGCAGCCTGGCAGCATCCTGGGGAGGAGAATGAGGCGGAGGCAATGAGAAATAAGGAAATGGGGCCGGAACAGGATTTAGGTATGGGGAGCTCAAGGTGCAGCCAGGCAGGGATAGGCATCTGGTCTGCCTCTGGAGAAGAGATGCTGTGGAGCAAATGTGGCTGCCAGAAAATATATTAGTGGGCACCATGGCACTCATGGTCACCATACCGAGGACTGTCATTTTAGACAACATTAATATTACATATTGATTTCCCCTTCACCTCTCAGATTAGTGAGAAGTTCCAAGGACAGTTTCCAGGGCTCTTCATGCATCACTTCATGCAGTCAACTAACATGGGGGCAGTACCACAACTAGCAGCACTCTTCACCCATCAGGAGTGCTTGCTATCCTCTCCCATACTGTGTTAAATAGGGATCTTTGGTAATATGAAAACAGTGTCTCTCAACACAAGAAAAATAACTTAACTTTGGTCTTGGAACTTGTTCTTACATCATATTCAGTATGCAGAGAGAAAACCATTTTCTATCTTTCTTTAAGCGCATTTTAAATTATTGTAATACACTTATTTTTTTTTTCAATCTGTTGCATTGTTATTTTTGGCCAGAGTGCACTTACACATTTTCCCACCTGTTCTCTAAAATGATTGATTTTTTTTTTTGTTTCCTGCTGAACTGTTGTCAACTTATTTATGACTTTTTGAATGTCAATAATGACCAGTTTGCATTAGTCTTGAAACACAAGGTTTTATTTACTGAACTTAATAACATAAACTGTAGTAGGTGTGGATATATCTGTGAAAGTACAGATGAATAATTCTTTAAAGACAATCTGCAGCATTCAGTGGAAAAAGATGTTTATACCCAAACTAGCCTTTTGTTTCCTAATCTTTAACAACAGAGACCCAACCTATAGTCATATATTTCTTACTGAATAGTGAACCTGTGCTTCGGGTAGGGAATATTTTTTCCTCCTGCTTTGCCTGAGAAAAAATAAACACTTTTGATTCTGTAGTGAATTCTAAACATAGGAGCTAAACATAGATAAACATAGAAGGTGGTATCTAACCCCCCCACAACCCCCCCGTTATTACTTCTATGTATCTACTGTGGATAACAGGCTTGAGTTATTCTAATAGCAGTCCTTAAGGCATACGGCATATTACTTTGGAAACTGAAGACTTTCAAACACGGCTTACTAATGTATATTTATTTAGTAAATCTTTTTGTTCTCTGTCTTCTGAGATGCTCAAAACAACTTATGTGGTCCTTCCTCTCAAAGGCCCTGTAAAGAAGGTGGAGCTGAGGGGGTCGACGATTATCCATTGAGTTTCATGACAGAGTTGGAGTTTGAACCTGGATCTCCCTGGTCCTAATACTATATTCCATACTAGTTTTCAAGTTGGTATAGAATAGGTGCTTATCTTTTAAATAGTAAACAATCCCACTGGACATACTTAAATTAATTCAGTTGATCATGGACAGAATTTTAAGGGTTTTTTGGGGGGAGGGATTGCTAGAAGGTGAAATAAGATGAACATAGTATGAAGAAAGAGACTTTGCTGCTAAAGTTTCAATCTGCTTTTTAAACCCAGGAAAGTTTAAAGTAGAGTTATATGGGAAACGTTTCTGCGGGGGGACTACAAAATACCCCAAGTTTTATGCAAAAGTAGCAACTTAATTTGAACTACTTGAACATGGTATAATATGAATCACCTGGTGGGTTGCTAGAGTAATGGGCGTTTAAAATCAAGTTCTGTTTAAATACACATGGTGCCACCAAAAGAATATTTTACTCCCCCCCCCAAGGAAGACAGAAGGAGTGTAATGTACAATGAGGACTTGAAGGATTTCCATAAATAAGTAAAGGATGAGGAGAAACTGTTCCTACAACTGAATAGTTGCTAGATATAGAAAGAAGTCTGAGTCCAGTGGCATCTTTAAGGCCAACAAAGTTTTATTCAAGGTATTTTATTCAAGTCTTGACTCTAATTGGCCCTTCCTGGCAACTAACCCCCACCCTCTCTCTTCCTATATGTAACAGCTGTGGAAATCCTGTTTCTGAAGAAGTGTGCTTCCACATGAAAGCTTATACCTTGAATAAAACTTTGTTGGTCTTAAAGGGGCCACCGGATTCAGACTTTGTTCTGCTGCTTCAGACCAACACGGCTACACTCCTAAATCTAGTTGCTAGATGTGTAAAAAATTGAGTAGTATTTCTAATATATTGAGTCATGTGTAATGTATTGAGTCAATACATCTAAGACAGTATGTTCCTATATGTCAAAGCATACGAAATATTAGGAAGAACAAAGTGCTCTGAACATTTAGTAATCTCCATAGTATTGTAAACCTTTGTTATTTACTGAAAAGTGTGTGTGGGAGAGAGAACTGAAGAATGTAATTCTGATGCCAGAGATACTTAACTTGTTATGTTCTCTGCAGTCAGACTACATAACACTTCACCCCAGGTAAGCAGTCTGATCAGATTAGAATTTTAAATAAACTGACAGCAACCTTAAAACCCTACCCCCCCCCCCTTTAAAATGCCCTCTTAGAAGCTAAGGAATTAGAATTAAAATAGCAAATGCATTTTCTGTGAGGTACTTGATGAATTTTGACACACAGAGAGGTAGAATATCTGACTGTGCTGTTGGTATTCACATATATTTCCTTTATGGTCTCACTACCTGACTTTGGATTTTTCTTGTTTATAACCTTGAAAGATACCTTGTCATTTGACAATACAGAAATACAGCTCATTTGGCATTTATTTAGCACAGGATGCCCTTGAAGGAAGAAACTGCTTGGTGTGATGATAAAACACAACAGAAATAGTAATTCTGTAGAGAAAAAAAACACGTATTTTGGCCTCTTTCATTTTGTTCCCTTTGTTTTGTTCTGTATGTCCGAGTCAAACAATTGCTCACAACAGCCATTTCCAAATAAAGAGGGGCGCCTTAAATATATCAGTCAGGATTTTGTATCAATATATCTCATTCTTAAATTGGCAAAACCTGTGGATAGATAAATCCAGAGACTAGAGCCATGAACAAACAAGATAGATCTTTCTACTAACTTGAAAAATGCCCCACATTTGCAAAAAAATAAAAATCTGAAATCTAAAAAAGGGGGTGGGTTAACACTCAGGGGAGGAGGGGCCATGGCCTTTTTTGGCTGTTTTGCCTTTGAGAAAGGACTCGTTGTGCCAGGCCTGGCAACAACCACCGGCCTATTTGCTATCATCTGACTTATATGACTCACCCAGGACCAGGTGTTTGCTATTGTTCAACAGCAGCCACCTCATAAAAGCAAATGTGACACAGTAGTTAGAACTTCAGTCTACAGTCTAGGAGATGTTAGTTCAAATCCCCAGGCTGTCATGGAAGCTCACTAAGAAGAAGAGATTAGATTTATACCCCGCCCTTCACTCACTTGGAGTCTCAGAGCGGCTTACAAACTCCTTTCCCTTCCCCTCCCCGTAACAGACCCCCTGTGAGGTAGGCAGGGCTGAGAGAGCTCTTTCCCAAGCTGTCCTTGAGAGAACAGCTGGTACAGAGCTATGGCTTGCCCAAGGCCATCCAGCCAGGTGCAAGTGGAGGAGTGGGGAATCAAACCCGGTCCTCCCAGATTAGAGTCCGCGCACTTAACCACTACACCAAACTGGCTCCCACTAGGTGGCCTGGGCCAGTCACATACTATCAGCCTAACCTACCTCACAAGGTTGTTGTAAGGATAAAAATAATGAGAGGAGAATGATGTAAGCTGCTTTGGGTCTTTATTGTGCAGAAAGCTGGGATATAAATTAAGTAAATAGATAATGTATCTGAAGACAGGGCAGATAAAAGGTAGGTTTGTGGATGGTTGAGAAGGAGAGAAAGAGGGAGGGAAAGGAGAAAGAATATAGGGTTTGTCAGGAGGACAGAAAGCGGAAACAGTGCAGTGAGAAAGATACATGGGAAAGTGAGGTGCCCCCTGTGAGTCTTTGCAGGTTACCTACCATTCAGTTGGGATGGGAAAACTGAAGTGGGGGGAGATAAAGGTAGTTTGTCTGGTGAATGGGAAGGAGAGGAGGAGGCAGGAAATAAGGGAGAGACTATGGAGGTCTTCAAGGAAGAGAAAGAGGAAATAGTAGGGGAGGGAAGAATGAAATGCTCCCCACGAGTCCTTGAAGGTCCCCTTGCTTGTGTTACCCTTATATGGCATTAAAACTGTAATACTATGGCATAATGGGAGTTCAGTGTGTAGCTTTGGTACGGTTCAAGAAAAGAAACAGAACCAAACACATCTGTTAAGGGAGGTTCCTTCTCCTCCGTGGATTGGGTGGAGGCTAAACAGACAAGGAGGGAGTTCTGCAACCAAGGAATTTCCTGATTAGTGGCTCTGTTTGTGAATCTCCAAGCAGAACAGCTAAGGTTGGGGAAATGAGGAAAGGAAGTAGAATCTTATATTTCCTCTGCTAAAAGATTTTGAATATTCTAGGAGACTAAAACTTCAGAGCAGAATCCACATATCATTTCGTTACCACAGAAGCTAGGCTGTCTTTACTGAAAGGATTCTAGGGCTGAGGACAGACTGGGGATCTGCAGCGCAGTGCGATTGGGCAAAAAAGCCCCGGGGCTAACTCGTCCCGGGGTTCCCCATTCGCACTGCCTGCAGCACTGCAGGAGAATACTGGGGAGGAGGCAGACCGCATCGTCCACACACGGTGGCGGCTCCTGGCGCCGCCGCGGTACATGGCTGTGCTGTTCCAGCACACATTCACACTGGCCAGAACCAGGAGAAATGTGCGCCCAGATGGCTGGGCACCAGTTCCTCCCGGTACATGGCTAACGTGGGAGGAAAGCGCTGCAGGACCTGGTAAGTACAGCCCGGCTCTGCCAGGCAGCTGCAGCTGTGTGAACGTTCGGGCCCACCTCATCCACCTGCACAGCGGACCTGAAGCGGGCCACAACGCCAGTCTGTCCTCAGCCTAGGATAGTGAATTACAATTTTTAAAATCAGTTTATAAGCATAATTTGAGACTTTCTCCACATCCAGAGAGGCAATGAACAATGAATGAATACCCATGCTAGCAGGCAATATAAAGGGAAGGCCTTGGTGTCTATGCCTTACTTGTTGGTCCTTCAGGGTACTGCTAAGCTGCTGTGTGAACAGGTAGCTGGACTAGATATATTATTATTGGTCTGATCCAGCAATGCTGTTCTTAAGGTAACTGTAACCTCCACCCCCGTTAAGAACTCATAGCCAATCAGTTGTAAGACAGTAGGGGCAAAGATGATGGCTTGTGCGAATGCCAGATGTAATATACAATTACAGTTCACCGTTCCATTAAAGTGCCTTTAGTTGTCTTTTGATATGAACTTAAGTCTGTAGCTTGCCAACACCTGAAGACTGGCATGTTCTTCTTACCATTATCTAGGGTTATCAGCCCCCAGGTCCCAGTGGGGTTTCCCCTGCTTTTGGGGACTTCGATACAAACAGGGATGTCGTTGCATTACGTCATCACGCCAGGGATGTCATGCAGTGACGCTCTGGTTTTGGGGCAAACTCTATGGGTTTTTTGGCTTCAACCATAGAGTTTTGCCCCAAAACCAGAGAGTCATGTGTGATGTCACCGGCACAATGATGTCACTTCTAGGTGAGGTCATTATGTGTGTGACGTCCTGCCCACCCCCAGAATGCTCCCCAAATCCCCCCTGCTGTGACAGCAAGGGGGCCTGGCGACATTATCTGACTGCTTGCTTGAGCAGTCACTGCTGCTGCCATTTTCATCTTTACTTACAACAGTGCCAGTGACAGCTGGTCCATTAGGGTGATTGGAACACTGCTCCTCCAACTGAAGCTGCCCTGTCCCCCCTCCTGCCTGGCTCCTAACTGTCTCCACCATGCAGCACCTGGGGTGTTAGGTTACGTCTGTCATTGTCTTGTCTTAACTCTGCACTGCAGGCAAGCAAGTCCCTCCCTACAGAGGCAGAGGGCTTTCACACACACCCTTTAAGGTCCATCCACACCAATACATTAATTAA
Organism: Lepidodactylus listeri; assembly: GCA_029233225.1. NCBI lineage: Eukaryota > Metazoa > Chordata > Lepidosauria > Squamata > Gekkonidae > Lepidodactylus > Lepidodactylus listeri. Next base: position 41,834,433 of record JARCFY010000016.1, on the reverse strand, counting down.
TTGGGCAGAGAGCCATTCTTATGGCTCCTTCTGAGTCCTTCATTGGTCAGTGGAGCCATAAGAATGCATTGACCAGGCCTATCAATCTTTGTTCTTTCCCCAAGGAGGAAGGGGAAGAAAATGTAACCAATCATGTACTCACTTAGATGGAGAACTGTCATGGCTACCAAGGCCCAAATGAATTAGTGAACAGTCTCTGTAAAGCCTCTTTTGTTTCTTTGTTTGTTTTGTCTAGCACATGCCCATTTCACTCAGGACAGTTAGGACTGCCTCTTCAAACCCAGCAGGAGGCAGCCATTTTCTGTTAGTAAGTGGGGAAAGCCAGGATAGGAGGATTCACGCAGGTATTAGGTAGAGAAAAGAGAGGTTGTATTTGGTTGGCAGCTGAATAGGGACCAGTGTTTTCATGTTTTCTAGTGCCATTGCAGCCGCAGAAGAGAAGGGCAAAACCAGAATTAGTTCTTTACCTATCTTTTAGCTCTAGTTTTTATACTAGAGTTTGTTTTGCTAGTTTTCTGGAAATAGAGAGAGAGAGAGATTAATATATAAAAAAAAGTGATGATGCATTCCCAGCAGTGTTAGCTCTCTTTTAATATTACATTAATCTTCAGTCTTTCTCAAGATTCCCCTGCCCAGTATTTCTGAGAGGGAAAGGGTGTTTGTAGCAAGAGTGACTTGGCCACTGATAGCCGCTGTGGCAAATGTCTAGTTCAGCATTTTGCAGCTTTAAATATATTCTTGGTCACATATCCTTCCTTAGGAAATTACCAACCGAGTATATTGTTGAGTGTCACCTTTTTGCTGAATGATATATATATATATATATATTTATTCTTATTCTTTTTTTATGGCAAGGTGGAATTGTAGTGGCATGCAAGTCTGCAAGTGCATGTGCAGCCCTGTGGGCAGTCCACTTACATTAAATCTTTTTAAAATTTCATTGTGTTTACCAGGGCTTTTTTTGTAGAAAAAGCCCAGCAGGAACTCATTAGCATAATAGGCCACACCCAACAGCAGAAACTCATTAGCATATTAGGCCACACCCCTGATAACGCGCCTCCCTCCCAGGATTGGCTTCCCCAGGTGCCCCACAGTTTGCAGGGTGCATAGGGAACCTGAGGGAAGGAAGGCAGTTCCTGGATCCGCTTGGCTTCCCCAGGCACCCTGTGGCTTATGAGGCGCCTGGGGAACCCAAGGGGGGAGGCTATAGGTGTGGCCAACTCAGAAGCCAGCCAGAATTCCATTTCTGTGCATTCCTGCCCCAAAATAGCCCTGGTGTTTACAAGCAATGATATTTTGCCACTAACAAAACTGACAAGCAATTAAGTATGTTTCTGACTTGCAGTCAGGGAATTTTTTTTTCTAGGGGAATGCGCCGGAACAGATTTCAGGAACCTCTTCAACAAATTTATTTTATTTTATTTTTTTGTATTTTTCATATCTGTGTGAGTGTGTGCGCACCTGGAAGTCATGGTGACCTCTGGTGACTGACCCCTACTGGGGCCCTGGAGGATATTCAGAGAGGTGGCTGAATAAAGCCTGCCCCCGTCCTCTTGACTGCTGGTGTTTCAAGGAGATCTCTCATCCAAGTACTCGCCAGAGTCGACCCTGCTTAGCTTCCGAGATCTGATGAGATTGGACTTGCCTGGGCTATACAGATCAGGGCCTTTTAAAAATGTTTAAAAGTTCATGAGTTTTCAGTATACAGATTGATAACCATTTCCCTCATGAGAGTTCCAGCACCTCATTAAAAAAAATAAATAATAAAGCCCTGCTTGCAGTGCATCAATTTCTATGGATTACAATGAAAGGTGTCCTTTTTGTGCACAGCATTTGTCACAGTAAACAGTATGATTTTACCTAATAATGCTCAAATGTGCCCTGCCGATTTTCTGAGAGTACCTTAAACAGATTCATGTTTTCCATGTCTGGATGACTGACATCAGTTGCTGAGAGTCCCTAGTTCCAGTGCAAAAAGAACACCTGTATGCAAATAAGCATTTAGGCATAAATTAATTATACCTTTGGACGAATCTTCAAGTCAGCAGTTAAATAACAAGCTATTGATAGGGTAATAGCTTTTTATTTGTCGGATAGCAAATATCATAAATGGTAATTGTGTGAACATACTGGGAAGTGTGAAATTGATGGAGAAATAAAAGAAGATCTTATAGAAGAATATAAATCACAACTGAACAATAAATGGGTGTTTCCATCTTTGCATTTCTACATGGGCAAGCTCTCTGAGAATCTGCGAAATGATTCATTAAGAGGTAAGGCATAATGTCTGGCCAAGAAGAAAAGTGTTCAAAAGGTTGGAATAGTTAAGAATTTTAAATTATTTGGGAGCACTGGAAAAGATGGAGTGCTCAGTCCGCAGAATGTGGGTGCAAATTTACTTTTGGCATCACTACAGGACTCGAGATGGTCCCTTTGTTCTAAGTCAGTAAATATCTTATTCATAACTTAAGTAGAGCTGCCAGGTGCTTACTGGCTGCTGGTGGGGTGTGTATATATATATATATATACACACACACACACACACACAGAGGAAATGAGATCACATCTCAATTGGGTCTAGGTCACAGATTGTGAGTATATCTGACCAAAAGCTCAGCTACTGTTGCTTTGCTATTATTTTCCAGTGAACAGCAATGAACTGGGAATCTCCTCAGTTACTGGTAATGAAACAAACTTGAGAAATGGTTTTTGTAGTTCAAGATGCAATTAGCTCTGAAATGAAAAAAGGCACTTGAGAAGCAAGGGTTTCAGTCATGGGAGATGAAATTATAATTGCTCTTGCATCTTGTAGTGGTTCATGAATGTTCTTTTTAAAAAGTATAGACACAATCCAAAATTAAAGCTTTTTGAAGTTCCACTGAATTTAACAAGACAGTTGAAGTATGCAGAGTGTTCTTTCTTTCATTTCATTCAAAGGGACTAAACCCTACATATGTTGAATATTTAAGAATAGACACCAAGGGAATTGAAAACTCCACTGGGTAGATTCAACAGTAATTAGTATATTCAGTAACAATTTTTCTTGCAAGTACAGAAGTGAGGAAAAGGATATATTGGTCTCTGCCACCAAACTGAAGACTAATGGCCGGTAGAAGACTGCACACACTTTATCCTAGGAAGACCACCATGCCCAGGAGAAAACCAGCTATAAGCTTGAAAATGAGAAAAAGCCAGAAGCTTTTATTATGTCATTTATTTAGTAAAATATTTTACTATGCCCTGAGTCAACTTATAATTCCAAAAAGTGTGGTCGTCTGGTTAGGCTGCAAAACAGAGCTGTTCTGTAGAGCTTTGGGGTTAGTCTGAGTCTGGGCAGAGGGGGAATAGACATTATTGCAGAGCATAAAGTGTTCTTATACTGCTTTAATGTTTTTTTTCCCTATCTGTTGTTTGTAATATTTGTTTTATAGAATTGTTTTTATATTGTTACTCACCTTGGGTATTGAGATGCTCAGGAGAAAGGCAGCATATATATATATATATATATATATATATTAAAAAATTAAATACAATTTTAAAACATACAGAATATGCTAGATTCGAGTCCATTAGTATCTTAGAGACCAGCAAGATTTGGGGGTATAAGCTTTCGAGAGTCTGAAGGGAACTTTGACTTTTGAGCACTTATACCCTGAACATCTGATGGGTCTCTAAAGAGCTACTAAACTTGAATCTAGTTTTGCTGCAGACCAGCATAACTACCCTCTGGAACTATCTTCATGGAATACAAAATGTGCTATACCTCCAAGAAAATGGCTGCAGATTAAATCCTATTAAAAGCCCTCATAAATAAAATGGACTTACAGTATTGTTACCCCAATGGCCTACCTGTGTGTGACCCCCTAACACTTGGGCAGCCCCCTTGCATGTTAAGGGCACACACGTGTCCAGGTAGAATTAAATTAGGGACCACTGCCTATGCATATGTATAGCACTTCGATATAGGAATGGGGAGGTTTCCCAGAAATAAAGCAGCAGAAAATAGAATCAAAGTCTATATTTTTATTTAGAAATACAGATCATGAAAAGCAGGAGGCATTCAGAGAACTGCAGGCTCTCTCTTGCACACACACACACACACAGAAAAACTAGACAACCTTAACACATAAGCAATAAAAGCACACAATTAAAGGTGGGCAGTTGTAAACATACAAGCCTGTCCTGACATGTTGAGGGAGTCCTGGGGGTCCCAAGTGGAGACAGAAAGAAGGAGATAGAAGAGTAGAGACTGAGGCATAATGACTGAGTCTCTGTGTCATAGTCCACTTTTTTTCTCCAGGGGAACTGATCTCTGCCATCTGAAGGGCTGTAATTCTGTAATTCTGAGTGATCTCCAGCTATTACCTGGAGATTGGCAGCAGTGATTTCCCAGGAGGAAATGGCTGGTTTGGAGGGCGAAGTCTATGGCACTGTAGCTGTCTGAGGTTCCACCCATCAACCTACCTTTATCTGCCCGTGATCTCTACCATCTGGAGAGCAGTTTTAATACTGAGTGATCTCCAGCCCTCACCTGGTAGTCTTTCTTCACAGTGGAGACCAAAGCAGCTTACACCATTCTCCTCTCCCCCTTTTGATCTGCACAACAACCCTGTGATGTAGGTTAGGCTGAAAGTCTATGACTGGTCTGAAATCACCCACTCAACTTCCACAGCAAGAACCTGTGTCTGGCAGACACTGCTCTGAAGCGCTACCTGCTATGCCTAGGGTAACCAACTTCCCGGTGGAGCCTGAAGATCACCGGGTATCACAACGGAAATCCAGACAACAGGTCCCCCCCAGAGAAAATAACTGCTTTGGAGGGTGGGCTCTATGGCATTCTATTCAGCTGAGGCCTCTCCCCTCCCCGAACTCTGGCTTCTGTAGACTCCACCACAGAATAGACTCCTGCCTTTGCCTTTTTACTGACAGAACCAAGCTTAGTTGCCTAGCAACAGCCACTGAGGGAAAAGTTAGTCCCACAGGAGACAAGCAGGAGAAGTGTCTTTGTCAGGAGAGACATTTTGATAGGTTTTTTTTCCTGTGAGGGAAGGTGTCCTGGCTGGCAGTGGGGGGGGGGGGGAGTGGACCCAGCACCCAGCTATTGGTAGGTGGGTACTCTTGAGTGGTGGTTGATGGGCCAATGGCTGATGGAGCACACTGCACAGCTAATGTGAGAGCTGGAAATGGCCAACACGTCAAGAGAATTATCTATATATCTAATAGCCAAGATGCCCCCTCTGTGCGGATATCTAAATCCGCACATAGGGGGCAAAGAGATTTTCCTGCACACTTGGGGGCACTCCCCACAAGTGCAGAAAAATCTGAAAAGTTGAAAAAACTATATGGGGGATACTTAAATCCCCCCCAAAAAAGTAAAAGAGTGTTCCCTGTGCATGCACAGAGAATGCTCTGGGAACTCTGCCTCACTGTCATGGGGGGGGGAGGTTCGATAAGCCCAGTGGCTGGGAGCCGCTCAGGCCTCGCCACCGGTGCCCCGGGGGGGGGCAAGAGAAGGCTCGGCAGGCCCGGCAGTTGGGAGCTGCTCAGGCCTTGCTGCCAGTGCCTGGGGGAGAGCAGGCAAAGGCTTACCTGCAGCTGCTCCCTCCTCAATGGAGCTGCTTCTGCAGGCCAAGAGTCTTTGGGAATAATTCCTCCCATGAGTATAGCAGGCCCCGCTTCTTGTTATATTATAAGATACATGTTTGTGTGTGTGTATAAAATTTATTTTATTCCATTTATAAACCTCAAGTGGGCTCAGGGTGGCTCACAACATAGTAAAACAATAAATAATAATCCATAAAAACATCACAGACCCATCAATTAAACCCCCAGATGGCAGAATAACAGTTCTGACTACAGAGACTGCTGCCCTAATGTCAGGAGGGAACAATTTTCTCCAAGCCAGAATCAGCTGGTGCTGGTGCTAGTTGGTATCAGAAGTGCTCTAGGCAGATGGTACAAATGAAGCAGTCATCCCACAGAGCCCTGATCTCAATTAGGAGCATGTTCCACCAGGCAGGGACCAGGGCTGAAAAAGCCCTGGCCCTGGCCAAGGCAAAGTGGCCGTTTTTCGGGCCAAGGACTACCAAACAGTATTGTTCAGAAGAGTGCAGGGCTCTTTGAGGCATGTACGGTGAAAGATGGTCCCATGGGTATGCTGGGCCCTGGCTGCATATGGCCTTAAAGGTTAATACCATAAACTTGAATCTGATCCAGTACTCAACTGGAAACATTCAGCACTGGCTGAATGTGCATCCTAATAACTTTCTAGCCAAATAAATAACATTTATTCATTTTTCTGTTCTCATAGTACAAGTGGAAATTTCATATTTGGCTGGTGTTTGGATAATAGTAATTAAATTCCTTAATTGCATTTCTCTTCCTTTCAGGCTTCGATTTAGTGAAATGCGAAGATCCTGGTATACCAAATTATGGCTACAAGATCCGTGATGAGGGACATTACACAGACACTGTAATTTTATATAGCTGCAATCCTGGATACACGATGCACGGGAGTAATATTATTACCTGCCTAAGTGGAGATCGAAGAGTATGGGACAAACCTTTACCTACCTGTATAGGTACTGTTAGATATTAATATTAAAATGAAATCAACATTAGATGTTTGCAAATACTTCTCTTTCTGTATGATTAGTCATTCTTTATTACTTTATGATAGTGGTCTGAAACAGCACATAATATAATTCAACATGTTTCAATGTTATTATTAAAACTATGGATCTGTAAAATCTGACAGTTACATTTTGCTAGTTCTTATTAATGCTTTCTCAAGTAGGAGTCTTAATGGCAAATTGCATTAGATAAGTGTGTGGGCTAAGGATGTATGAATGTATGAGAAATGGTGCCAGCCTTGTCAGATATTTGTTAGCTTTGCTCAGAATTCTTCCAAAGTTTAGTCCCAGCAGGAATCCCCAAGTCTGACTCATTTTATGTTGAGACAAAATTCTGTGACAGTTCTTATTGAAAAGAACATTCTGGGTGTGATCATACGCACCCATTTGCCCCGGCAGAGGGATGATTTCACCACCGGATCAAAGCAGTGCGATCACATCAACACATCTGGGAGGCGTCCCACAACCATCGGTGAACCGTGGCAAACCAATTTATTCAGCAGAGAACTGAAGTAAAGAACTACTGGGGAAAATCCAGTATCAAATGGATGGCTGCGGTTCACAGCTGGACTTTCCCTGTGTGATCACTCCAGTGTGGCATTGCGGATAGCGTGATCACATGCTATCCTGATGCCACACTGTTGTTGTTTTTCCCCTTCTCCGTGTGCGCATCATTGAAACCCCTTAGGGTGGGAAAGCGATTCATCAATCCCCCATTTAAGTGCCTCAGAAACCAACCACACATAAAAAAACAAATCGCCCGCGGTTGCATCTGATCACGCAGTGGAAGGTTGCCCTGGCAGGTCCACAGACCTGTGTGATCACGCAACTGCAGGGCAAATTGCTCCGGAGCAAAAAAGCCTCGATTCCCCTCCGGATTATCTCACTCGTGTGGAAGGGACCTCTGTCTCTTTCTAGTGAATCCTGCTGTCTGATCATCTGCATCTACTTTTTACTTTATGATGAACTTTACCTCTCATGAGAGATAGATTCAGTTAGGTAAGCTGTGTTGGTCTTAAGCAGGAGAACGAAGTTTGAGTCCAGTGGCACCTTTAAGACCAGCAAAGTTTTATTCAAGGTGTAAGCTTTTGTGTGCAAGCACACTTCTTCAGATACATTGAAACAGGGGGGTTAGTTGTCAAAAAAACAGGCTGATGACCCCACTCCCTGGCTGCTGTGTCTGATCACTCAAGGATGGGGTGAAAACACTTTGAAGAGTGCTAAAAGGGGTGAGTCTGATCACAATTCTCTGTTACAAAAAAACTTGGATCAATTAGAGGCGGGGCCACACCGGTTAAAACTGCATGTCTGACCACAGCCTAGATGAGCCTGTTCTCTTCTTCAGGGGAAAAAACTGAGACAAAATAGACGGTAATTCTTTCTGCTTTGTCTCTATCCTCTGTTCAAGTTTCTCCATTTTCACCCAGCAGTGGGCCCATTGCCTCTTTTCTTGCATTTACTCCTCGTATATCTGAAGATTTTCTTGTTGTAGCGAGCCTCCCTGGCCAGCTTTAACTCACTTTGACCTTTGGCCTCTCTGATGGCTGACCTGTAGAGCCTAGCAACCCACAAATATGCTTCTTTAGAGAGTAAACCTCCTTCCCAGCTCCTTCCTCAGTCCAGTCAACACAATCACTGGACCTAACAACATCAACTACACCATCTCAGGTTTTTTCACTGGCTCATAGTATATGCCATTAAGTTCCAACAATGCCCATCAGTTGTCTGCATAGGACAAAGAGGCCAAACCCTACACCAAAGGATAAATGGACACAAATCTGACATCAAGAATCACAAAACTGAGAAACCTATAGGACAACATTTCAACCTTCCAGGGCACTCAATGGGGGACCTCAAAGGGACTGTTTTTTTGCAAAGGAATTTCCGAAACAGACTAGAATGGGAGATTGCTGGATTACCAATTATTACAAAACTCAGGACAATGGAACCTCCAGGGCTTAACAGAGATATCAGCTTCTTATCTCAATACACATGCTAGTCACTCAGTACTCACTTATACCCAGAAATTAAACTTTGTTGGTCTTAAAGGTGCAACTGGACTCAAACTTAGTTCTCACATCAGTTGTTAACTCCTTTATTATCTGTATGCCAATTTGCTCTATTCACATGTCTTACCAAATGTGTTATTCCAATTTTGGTTGTATTTATTGCTCAGTTAATAATGCATCTTGACTCCAACTAACCTTCCCACCTATATGTAACATTTAGGAAAATCTGTTTCAGTGTATCTGAAGGAGTGTACATCTACACATCCTAAGTTTCTCAGTTCTTGCTTATACCCAGAATTGAACCTTGTTGGTCTTGGAGGTGCCACTGCACTCCAACTTCATTCTCACATCTGTTTATTAACTCTTGTATTTGTATGCTAATTTACTGTCATTCACAGATCTTACCAACTGCTTTAATCCAATCTCAGCTATAATTGTCAAGTTACTTATGCATCTTGACTCTTCCTAGCCTTTCCTCACAACTAACCCCTTACCCTCTCTCTTTCTATATGTAATAGTTGAGGAAATTCTGTTTCATTGTATTTGAAGAAGTGTGCTAACACATGAAAGCTTATACCTTGAATAAAACTTTGTCTATCTTAAAGGTGCCACTGGACTCAAACTTTGCTCTCATGGGAGAGTCATCAGTGCCTTTTGCAGACAGGGACTGTCCAGTTAATTTTGTATGAAGCTTCTGTATCAGAATTTTTTTTTAATTGTAGTTGAAAATACATTCCTTGACACCTATTTTTTCTCATTTTCCACATACATATACATATGTACACATACAAGCACACAGAATTTAAAAAAATGATATTCTTCCTGGATATCCGTTCCTTAGCAAACCAACATTCAGCTGCCATCTGGTTGCAACTAACATTTGTGTATTGTTCTTTTCATGGCCTTTTACTGGATTCTATTTCTAGTTGTTTTTTGTTCCCAACAGACAAGAGTAGATTACCTGTATGCCTTCTCTATTAACAGTGGAATAGCTGTAGAATTAGGTATTCCAAACAGCATTTCTTGATTTGAACATTTTGTTGTCAAGAGAACCAGAGAATCAATCTATTATCAATTCTTTTTTTTTTCTATTGGCTCCAGTTCAAGCATAGGAAGATCAATTATCCATGTGTGCGAGGATTACAGATCTTTCCTTCCCACCAGCAGTTCCTTCTGTCCTTGGGAAAGTTGATAGCTGGGGTCATGGGCAATGTTCCCTCTAAGCTGTGGAGTCCTGTGAGCAAAAATTCTACTTTCTGAGTTACTGGCATTAAAGTTATGAGCGAGTGATTTGGTTGCTGCATAAGTCAGTTTGTTCTGGAGCCATCCCTTCCTGAGCCAAGATAAAAAATGTGTGAGCCGGAGGCTAGAAAACTGTGAGCTAGCTCACACTCACTCAGCTTAGAGGGAACACTGGTCATGGGGCCAGTATGGAACAACAGCCTCCACAGGCTAGGGAACTGCTCAGAGAAGAGGGGAGCAGCGATATGTTACCCTGTCACCTCTCTTCCATCAGTACAGCTATACTACCAGAAGAGGAAGGAAGGCTGATTTAATTCCCTTTCCTGGTTTGCATTAAACCTCACCACCCCCACATCTTCTGCAACCCCAGAAATAATTTTTTGTGGTGTTGAGAAGGACTGATGTGGAGACCAATACAGGGAAAACCCACAGTGGTCATCACTTTCCACTGACAAATCACCGGCCGTGGCCTAACAAGAGCATCAATTTCTGTGTAACCCTGACTGCTATACATCTATCTTTCCTGTCCCAAGTTCAATCTATTTCAATTTTTTTTTGTCGAAAGACAAAAATGATGAAATAAATTGAACTTGGGACAGGAAAGATACACAGAACCTGAACAGGAAAAAAAAGCAGTGAGAAGGGTCTGTTTTATTATAACCCCCCCCACACACACACACACACTGCTTTCTCACCTGTAGGGGAAAGGTACAGACAATATATAAATTCCCTTTTCAACTGGTGGAAAAAAGTAATGAGATTGATGTTGACCCCAGCAAGCATTGGAAGAGAGAGAGCTAAGCAACTTTTGCCTTCCCTTATACCTCCTTGAAAGCAATCGGTCCCAGGCTGCTTTGGATAAAAAACAAAAAAACAGTTGATGAAAAACTCACCAGACTCCATGTAAAACATAGCTTGAGTCTCACTGGCCTTTCAAAGGTACTTAAGGGAACTTTCAAACTGAGGAAGTTCAAAGTAATCGAGTACCTGCCTGAGTTCCATCTGCACTTTCATTGGTTTCACAAACCTCATAGACACAACACAAAAGCTGCATCATTTTAACTTTTAACCAGGATTCTGAGGGGTGGAAAGCATGTGATTATAGGCATGTGATGTTCAATGTGAGAATAAACCCCCTCCCCCCTCAAGGTAAAGAAAATGTTATTCTTATTTTCCAGCTAAGTGAATACAAAAGATTCAAATGCTAGAGGCAATGTACAAGACCATGCAAGATCCTAGGGCTGCCAGAAGGAAGACTACTGGGCAGTAATTGTCTGAATACTAACAGTTTAGGGTGATTTTATAGGACAATGCTAGTAGGGGGCAGCTCAATTTATAATTTCCTTTTTAAAAAGGATGAAGCCAGGTTCTTTCCACAGGATTCTGGGCAAGACAAGCTTCCCCCTCCCCTATATTTTGCTTCTGATAGTGTATCATTTAAGCCTTTGTTTGTGTTATTGGCAGGGGTCATTTCGTAGAAAAAGAGGCGCAGGAACTCATTAGCATAACTTATTTGCATATGCTACACCACCTGACATCACCGGAAGTATGTCAGAAGGCAAGAAAGAAAGAAGAGAGAGAGAAAGAGAGAGAGAGAGAGAGAGAGAGAGAAAGAAAGAAAGAAAGAAAGGAAAGAAAGAAAGAGCTGGCATAGAGGGGACACCTGCTAATCCAAGCCTCAGAAATACCACGAGTTGGGAAGTGACAGGGATCGGCAGGGATCATTTTGTAGAAAAAGAGGTGCAGGAGATCATTAGCATAACTCATTAGCAAATGCCATGCCCCCTGACATCACCGGCCAAATGTTAGTTTCAGCCCTATTATACCCTATGAGCCATTGAAGTTAATGGCAAAAACTCATAGGGTATATGAGGGGCTGGAGGAGAGGGGGTTTGAGGGAGAGGCCCCAAACTTGCAGGGTAGCTGCTGGGGCCCCTCCCCAAAATACCCACCACGTTTCAAGTAGATTGGACCATGGGGTCCAATTCTACAGGCCCCCAAACAGATTGCCCCATCCCCGCCATTGTTCTCTATGGTGGGAAAAAACATTACTAGAGAACAATGGAGGTAATGGGGGCAACCTGTTTGGGGGCCCGTAGAATTGAACCCCCTGGTCTAATCTTCTTGAAACTTGGTGGGTATTTCGAGGAGAGGCTCCAGTAGCTACCCTGTAAGTTTGGGGCGTCTCCCTCAAACTCCCTCCCCTCCAGCCGCTTTTTAATCCACCACCAAATTTCGGTGGCAATTTAGCAGCGGGCCGAATCAGATCAGAGAATCTGATTTGGCCTGTGGCTGCCCTAGTGCCCACTCCTGGGCTGGCGGAGCTCTGCTCCTCCTAGCTCCGGCCCCCAATGTCCCCTGGGGTTCGGTCATATTTTCTTCAAATGGGGTGACTTTGCTTCCCTCAACTCATTTATTTAAAGCTCTATCTAAGCAATGACCCAATTGTGAATATGTTTCACCTGGCTTTCTTTTAATTTCTCTGAACTGCTCTGTTCAGCGGTCAAACCAAAACAAATTATGATGCATTCTTTAAATAATAAATAAAAGGTTTCATCATCTCTCAGCACTAATTTCACTCAGCCCCCCACCAGGGGTCATTTCAAGCAGGAGCTTGGGGGAGCACAGCTCTGGGAGTTGGTGCAAGCCCCCCCCCCCCCCGGAATGCCTGCTTGTGTCATGGCTGCAGCAAAATGACCCCTGGAAAGGTCCTTGTTCCTCCGACCAGCCTTCTGAAGGCTTCAGCCACCACTGAAGCTATCATCCCAGAATAGTGGTATTTCTGAGGCTTGGATTAGTAGCGGTCCCCTCTCTGCCAGCACTCTCTCTCTCTTCTTTCTTGCCTTCTGACATACTTCCAGTGATGTCAGGTGGTGCAGCATATGCAAATAAGTTATGCTAATGAGCTCCTGCACCTTTTTTTCCTATGAAATAACCCCTGCCCCCCCCCCCACTTTTTTGCACACTTTAACATTACTCACTGTGAGAACAGAATGCTGGACTATTTGGGCCTTTGGTATGATCCAGCATGGCTGTTCTTATGTTCCGTCTGCTCACCAATCATTAGCAGGGGGTAGGGGCATGCAAAAAAAAATGCAGATATTTTTTGTCTTCGGGTAAATCAGACCCCAAAAATATTGGTAAACGCCGAATTTTCCCAGCCCAGTACCAGTAAGGTATTTGGATTGGGGAAATATTCGGTATTGCTGAAAATATATCCGGGTCTGATTTACACCACCAGAGGGAAAGGAGGCATATTAAAAGTGGTGCTGGAGGTCAAGTGGAAGAGGGAAATCAGGGTTAAAAGGGGGACTGGGCGGAGGAAGGGTGGCTGAAAGATGGAGAACGGGCTCTGCAATTTGCTGAACAAGGCTAGGAGAAGAGGAAGGGGGGTAGGAATGGCATGATGGCCAGGAACAAAAGGAGGGAGGGAAAAGGACAAGTGTGTCGCTGGCTGTAAGAGAGAAATCACTGGAGCAAGCCTCTGTGTAAGCAGAAGGAGGGAAGCATGACTGAGCTTGTGGTTACCCACTGAGCTTCACGGCTGAATGGAGGTTTAAAGGTCTCATACCCAGCCTGAACACAATAACCACATTGTATTGGCACTACCCATGAATTTATTGAATGTTTTATTTATGCAGCCACAAATGGCATCACGATCACCTCTGGAGAATCAGTATTTGTTAAGCCTTCTATAGGGGGTTAGTTTATCAAACTTTAGTGGATTTCGTCTCATAAAAACACCCATCCCTGGCTACACTAAGTGGGTTCTTGAACATTCTTTGCTTAACAGCTTTCTCCAGGCATCGTCCATCCTGTCTCTTGCCTTCAGCCCTGGTACTAGTCATACACTATAAAGTCTACTAAGTGGACAAAGTTACCATTTTAATCTCTTCTTTACCTAGTGGGTTGTCGGCTATACTTGGGTCTGATGTCAAACCTTGCTCTGTTTTTTTCTTCGCTTCGGTTTGCCATGATTTACGGGGGAGGGAATTCCTGTGGGGAGGGGTGTGAGTGCCTGCCTGCCTTTTCCTTTCCAGCCACAGCTTTCTGTTTAAGTGAACCTCCTTTCGTGTCCTCATGGAAGGTGTTCTTGGAACAGCCTTAGTGCCAGCCACATAGGAGATAGCAAACTATGTAGCCTCCCTCCCTGGTTGGGATAGCAACGCTTGGCCTGTATGTGACATGAATGGGGAGGGGGCTTTATTCCCATTTTACCTATATGAAGTATGTACCCGCCAAAATGCTTCAGTTCTAACAGTGATTTTCTGGATCATGCATACTTATCAATAAACCTTGTCAATACCCAAGAGAGAGCTGTTGGGAGTAACTTGAAGGGAGTCTGACATCTGATCGCATTCCTGAATGTGGGGCTTACCAGTCAAGGAATCATTATGCATGTCTGATTTCTTTTTAGTCACACTATTCTGTTCTTTGGATTAGCAGTATAAATTATTTAATTAAAGTTGCATTAATATTGGCATGTTTTCAGGCCAGTTCAGTGTACTGATTAAGAGTGGCAGACTCTAATCTGGGGAACCGGGTTTGATTCCCCACTCCTCCACATGAAGCCAGCTGGGTGACCTTGAGGCAGTCACAAGTTCTCTCAGAAATGTTAAGAGCAATTTTCTCAGAGCTCTCTCAGCCCCACCTTCCTCACAGGGTGTTTGTTGTGTGTAGAGGAAGGGAAGCAAAATGTAAGCCACTCTGAGTGAAGGGCAGGATATAAATCCAACTCTCCCCCTCCTCCTTCCGGATAAATCCCAGTAGCCAAAATAAATTAAACAGTGCAATACAGATAGTGCTTATCTCATGACATTTTTTACACGTGAACAGATTCTTATCTAGTATTCTAAGCCGTAGGAAGATCCCTTCTCCTGCCTTCCTTTTCAGCTCAAAAATTTAGTATGATTTTTTTTTTAACCAGCTCTTTAAATCTTCGGTTAACTATATATAATATTTAGATAAATGACAAGAATTCACAAAATGCTTGCAACTTTCATATCACAGTGACTCTTCCTTCCATACCACTTGTCCACTCATCTCACCAAGTACAAGCAACTAGATCGTACTAGAACTAACAGTTCTGCAACGTAAACCAGGTCCTTCTGCGACTTAGATACTTTATACACTCTAATCATTGAAGTTGTTTTTGTTCTTGTTTTTCCAGCTGAGTGTGGTGGACGAATCCATGCTGCTACTTCGGGGCGTATATTATCTCCGGGCTATCCTGCTCCATATGACAATAATCTTCATTGTACTTGGATTATAGAAGCAGACCCAGGGAGAACAATTAGGTATGCATATATTTTCACTTAATAAATTTAGTATGGGCCAGGGTTTGGTATAACATGTTAGGTAAATAACTTAAATAAGCAAAAGTTAGGTAAGGTTCTAAGTTATTAAATGAAGCGTTCCTCTTTTAAATGCGAAGTGTTTTGTGTCAATATGCCTGATACAATGTACTAAAGTCCTAAATATTTTCTTTTCTTAAACTATGAGCTGTTGTTGGTACATATTTATGGCAGAAAAAGAGTGTGTGTGTGTGTGTTTTCATCTCCATGTCTGGAAAGCACTCATAAGTTCAGAAATAAGAATCCAGTTTCAAGACACAACTATGCTCAGCGCTGATGATAATGTAGGACCAGATCTGTACTACAGTACAGTCTTTTTGCCATGTCCCTAAATGATGGAGAAAGAAAGTGGAGCAATGTAGAAGACAGGTCCCACCATACTATCTTGCACAGTATCTAATAATATCACCTCTTGCTTCCCAGGATTGGATCTGGTATTAGCAAGACTAGCACAAGTAACTGTTGGCCTTAGTATAGCCAAGTCTGATCAATCCAATCTGGCTACAAGAGTTATCTGTGGCTGAGGACAGACTGGCAATCTGCCCCAGGATAGGTCCGCATGGGAAGCGGGGGAAGGGAGCCTGTTCAGACATGCGCAGCTGTCCCTTGGCTCCCTTCCGCACTTACCCGCTTTGAAGCCGGTTTTCTTGCGCTTTAGAAGGACACCGGGAGAAACCGGTGTCAGGAGGCCGTCTTGCGCTTGCCTCCCGCTTCCAGGCAGTGTGAACCGGAAGAAGGCAGGAGGCAAGCGGAGGCGGCAGTGCGAACGCAGCGTTTTGCCAGTTTGCGCATGAGCGCTCATGCGCACATGTGCACATGAGTGCATGCGCACATGCACAAATTGGCGAAACAGCCCTATCACGAGCTGCGGAGGCCGGCCCACCTGGGTCCTCTCCGCAGCAGTCTGAACGCTCCGTAATGGCATCCTTGCGCAATACCCTGGCCAAAGTGGACAGCCAGCCCCGGGGGATTTTTCCCCCGCAGCTTTTGCCTCCGGATTCATCCCACTCCAGATTGCCAGTCTGTCCTCAGCCTGTATCTAATTCACTCATCAACAGAGAACACATTTTTGTATTCACAGTAACAAAACTTGCTTTACTGCCATCCTAAACAGAATTACACTCTTCTAACCCAATTTGTTTCCATGGAATTAAGGGTGTAACTCTGCTTAAGATGGCACTATCAAATGCTTAAATGGAGAACAGATTAATTTAGAAAGAATTCCAGATGCAATTTACTAGGAATGGTAAGCATATCACAATATATATTATTATGTATGTGTGTGCAAGTATAAAAGCTTTCTAAGAACTCTTATGTTCCTTTAATTTTAAGTACCAACTGTTCCTTTGTATATAGGCTGAACTTTAAAAGCAAAAACAGGGCAATCATAATATTTTAAGGGGGAAAAAACATTTTTTCTCTTCCTGGAAATAAAAAAGATAAATGTATTCCTTCAGCACTAGACCAAAAGACATTCACTCAATCACAAATGAATTCATTGCTCAATTTGCATTTTAATAGGTATGGCAAATGTGAAATTAATATAGAATGAAAAAAGAATTTATAAACAAGTATCTGTAACTAGAAAACAGATTTAATATTTACCTCCAAAGCAGCCTTTGGAGTCAGCATTTATTACAGCAAGCTGAAAAACCGTCTCAGAGGGTGAGCGTTTTCAATGGGAGTGTTGATCTCTGGAAACTATTTTTACATGACATGTAATTTTATTTTATTTTTTTTAATAGGGATTGCACTGAGCAGTGTGAAAGCAGCAAGGAAATGTATTTGGCTTTCTGCTGCAGAATGTATGACCTAAATTAAACCATGAATATCGGGATGATAGGAACTTTTATGTTTCAGATATATTCAGGTCTTCTTAACTGGATTTATAATTTAGCAGACTGAACATCAGTCTTTTCTTGGCAAACTGTTTATTTGTTGACATGGAATATCTAATATTTGGAGTCCCCTTGACTTTAAGGAAGGGCTGTGATGAACAGGTCTTAAGAATTCATAAATTTTTGAATTCCCTTTAAATTAATGAAATATTTTGAGACATGAAATTTTTGACTTTTGAAATAAGAATTGAAATTAATAGTATTAAGGCCTGATACTTAGGCTATCATTTATTGGGCTTCCATAGATCTTGACAGGTTCTCTGATAGTCAGACTTCTGGCTTTGAATCTATGTACTTTGTGTGGGAAATACCAGACAGCCCACCCCACTGCCTAGCAGTCTGCGGTCCTTGAGCTGGCCTCAGATTTGGTATTGGGATCACCAAGTCTTTTGTATGTACATACATGCTGAATCCTGCATAAATGGCATAAATCAGGATTTCGTAGCAGCCACCAACTGCCATAACACGTCTCAGGCCCTATGTATATTGCATATCATATACTTGATTTGGTTTTCTGTACTGGAACAGCTTATAGATAAATGGGGAAGATTTCTACATAAACCTAGTCATGTACTGACTATGACTTGGTAAGGTTTAATCTGGTGCCCCCTTCTAACATTTTCAGGGGTGGAAGGAAAGCCTATAAAGGCGTTCTACATGATTATGGATCCTAGTTATTTCTGCCCTGCACTTGGGAGAGTTTTCTGCTAGCAGTCCTATCAATGCCCTGTTAGATTCCTGGAATCAGAAAATGACCCTGAGGGGTTGATAGGATAATTTCCAACCTCTTCCTGTGTCTTCTAGAAGTCTCTTGGTTCCTTGGTTTATTGAGGCTCTACCAGCAATGAGCAGAGCATAAATGGAAGAAAACTAGTGGTGAGGACAACCAAACAAAAAATAGATATCATTATTGATGTTACTTAGAGGCAGTAATGCTCGTGAAGTATTTTCACATCTTCCAGCATTGCATCTGCTCATAAACATCCAGTTGAGCTGTTCCAGGTCACAGGGGAACTTTTAAATCTGATCAGGGTGACTCAGATATTTCAGTCAGTCTCTGTGATATTTTTTCTCTAGGTTTTTTGCAGGTAAATTCTTTTGCATCTGTCATGACTTGAACTCTAAAGTTCTGCAGTTCATTATCAGAGCTTTATAATAGTACAACTTACCTTTGTTGCTTGGATGAGTTTGAATAAGTGCAACCTGAGGACGTGGACAAAGTAAATGGAAACCCTTCCTTAAAAAGCCATTCCTGGATCCAAGCAATCTGAATCAGTTCAGATCTTTATTATTACAGTCTTAGAGCAGCACAAAACTCTATACAATCTCACAAGATAACAAAGAATTTTTAAATGTGCTACAATACATGACTAAAAAGTAATTACTAGTTAAATACAATATAATGGACACACACACACACATACACACACATATATAAAAGTAGTACATTATGTGATAAAGATCTAATTTGATTTGATTTTAATTTGAATAATATTGCCCTGTGCTGACAATTTCCCTTTGGGACACTGTACTCAAGCAAGCGGATGTTTTTGGATGAATCTGATTATCTAGCCCTATCTCAGTCCAGGTATAGGCCTGATTTTAGAGCCAAAACAACTAGAAAAGAGATGGTGGAAGTTCAACTCTGTTGATTCTCCCGGGTCTTACAGCAACTTCCAATACCACTGATCAGAGTTTCCTTTTGACTTGGTTGGCAAATATGGAGATTTGGGTGCCACACTCAATGATTCTGCTCCTTTTTAATGGATTGTTTTCAGAAGGTGGTATTGAAGGCTGCTGTTGGAGCCACTGAATTTATGATACGGGGTTCCAAGGGGATTTATCATGTCCCCCATGTTTTATGAGAGCACATCTGGAGCTTTGGAGTAAGGTGTCATATGCTGATACTATGAAGCAATGTTCCTTTGAATCGGTAAGATGGATTCAGCTAGGATAATAGTTCTGTTAGCCAATGATGTTGCCAGCTGAACACATGACATTGCCTTATACCAAACCAGACCATTGGTCTACCAAGATCAAAACTGTCTATTTTGACTGGTAGCAGCTCTCCAGGGTGTCAGGTGGAGGTCTTTCACGTCATCTACTACATGATCCTTTTAACTGGACATTCCAGGGATAGCGTCTGGGACCTTCTGCATGCAAATTAGAGGCTCTGCCGTTCAGTCATAGCCTCCCCAACCAAGCCAGGTCATAGATGTGAGCCTGTTCCTGTTGTGGTTGCAGTTTCTCAGAGCTGCAGTTTGCAGCTTGACAACACTATTAGGCCTGCCTCTCTAGATGGAGGTGCAGATCTCCTCTGTTGAATGTAACATATTTAACCAACTACAACCCTTCTTAGAAAGGCATGATCTGGCCTCAGTTATCTATGGACTGATCACATCCAAGTTATATTACTGTAATGTGCTCTATATGGAAATACATGTGAACATGGTTTAGAAACATCAGTTGAAGAAGAATGCTGTAGGGCAAGATTGTTGACTGGTTCTGGATATCAAGACCACATCTTGCCAGTGTGAGAACATTTTCATTGGCTTCCCATTGCTTCCTGGCCCAGTGCTTGTTTATTACTTTTAAAGCCTTAAATATAGGATATCTGAAGGGCCTACAAGTTCAAAGGTGAGATGGATGACAGCTCGCAGCTGGGCTTTTTCAGTGGTGGTAGAACAACTTTGGTATTCCTTCAATTTGGAGACTTGCCTGATGCAAAGTTGGATGTCTTTCCAGTGCTGGATGAAGATTTTTCTTCACCCATGCTTTTATTTGAATATTAGACTTTTCCATACTTTTCTTGTGGCTTAAATTGCTAATTTTATACATCATTTTATTTATTTATTTGTTCTATTTGTATCCCGCCTAGCCAGTGGACGGGCTCAAGGCGGCTAACAGAAACCCAGTACCGTAGAGGTTTACAATATAAAACCGTTAAAATATTACCATAAAATTCCCATAAAATTTCCAAAGATGGCGACTTCAGAGTTTCCCGGTAAGCGAAGGCGGTGGGGGTACTCCCCAGGACCAGGGCAATGTTAATAGCCAGTTCTCCACCCAATGGCGGCTCCTATTTGAAAGCCTGGCGGAAGAGCTCTGTCTTACAGGCCCTGCGGAATTGTAGTAAATCCCGCAGGGCCCTGATGTCATCCGAGAGCTCGTTCCACCAGTAAGGAGCCGCCACCGAGAAAGCCCTGGCCCTGGTACAAGTCAAACGGGCTTCTTTCGGACCGGGGCAAGTGAGGCAATTCTGAGTGCCTGACCTCAGTAACCTCTTTTTTAAAATTATTATTATGTTTCATTCTGCATTTAATGGTTTATGTCTACTTTAGTGTTTTGTTTGATGATTTTTAATTGGAATTGACCTTTGTACTATTTTACCTTTTATCATGTTAGCCTCGCGCCCCCCCCCCCCAAAAAAACCCCAGTCTCTAATTGAGGTACAGGAAATAAATGCTTTAAAAAAAAGTGTTCGTGTTCTTGGGTGTGTCTGCTACCAGCCAGTGGAGAATGATGGCAGCAATCCTTTCTCTTATTTTTCCTTGCAATTGCATGTAATTTCTTACTTTGTGTTAGATATATTACTCTTTGCATTCTATAAACATTCTTGACTCTGTGCTGTACTATGGCCCTGGTTTTCTTGACCTCTTACTCCTTTTGGTGGGGAGGGCGGGATATAAATCCCAAGAAATAAATAAATAAATATTCTGTGCTCTTTTTTTTTTCAAATACAGCATAGCAAAGGTGGCCCAGAATGACAAGTATCATATGTTATTCTTTCATTTGCAGTCTGCATTTTATTGTCTTTGACACTGAAGTGGCTCATGACATCCTAAAGGTGTGGGACGGCCCTGTTGAAAGCAGTATTCTACTGAAAGAGTGGAGTGGGTCTGCTCTTCCAGAGGACATTTATAGTACTTTCAACTCTCTGACCTTACAGTTTGACAGTGACTTCTTCATCAGCAAATCTGGGTTTTCTATCCAGTTCTCAAGTAGGTGAATTTCTGTTTTCCATTAGTACAAACAAAGTTTGGTCTTTCATGTGTTTGCTATTAAGTGCTTGTATGATATTAGTATGCCTTGAGCACCAGTCTTATCACCAAAGCCTACTGACTATACATTCTGTATTAAGTATTTTGCACAATAACCTACAAAGATTTTTGAAAGAAGAAGGAGCTTCTTTTGTATGCACTTTAATTTGTAGGTAATTAAAAATGTACTGTTGATGCCAATAAAGCATACAATGGGCGCGATCATACGCACCCATTTGCGACACAAGAAGGACGATTCCCCGCCGGCTCAAAGTGGCGCGATCACACAAGCACATCTGGGAAGTGTCCTGCAGCCGGTGTCAAAGTGTCGCAAACTGCTTTGAGCCGGTGGGGAATCGGCTTATTTAGCTACCAGTGAAAAGGCAGTCTCAAATGGTTTGCAACAGCCCAGAACTGACCTTTCCTGGTGTGATCGTGCCAGCGCAAACAAGTAGCTTTGGGGAGTGGGCTTTTTGGGGGAGTTTTCCCTCCCATCCCAGTATGCGCATCATCGGATGACCCCGAGGGTGGAGAGGCAAGTCATCGATCCCTTGTAGAAGCAGATAAGCACACTGAAAATGGCCAGAAAAAAAAAACCCAACTCACCCGCGGCTGCATGTGATCACGCAGCGGCGGTTCTCCCTTACAGGTCCATGGACCTGTGTGATCCCGCAAAAGCAGCGCAAATTGCACCGGCACAAATTTGTGTCACTTCCCGTCCGGCTTATCTCACTCATGTGGGCGGGGCCAATGTATTCTGAGTATACTTGACCAAAATACTTTATTCTATATACTATATTTGCCTTTCCCTTCCAAATTTCATGTCATAGCAAATGGAAGATATAAATTACTCTAGACTTTTCAGGGATTGGTATTGTGCACCTCAATTTTGTGGGCGGGGTGGTGGATTACTTTTGCTGCTAATGGCCAGTCTTAATACAAAAACAGATGTGATGGCCTTTTCAAACAGGATAATACACATCTTGAAGAACAGTTGGAATTAGAGATTCGAGGGAGTGCTTAATTCTTGGGTTTGCTATTTCCCTTCTCTAAACTGTTTACTTAGAAGAGTCCCCCCCCCCCAAACCCGTGTCCACATACAGGCAAATATTTGGGGAAAGATACCTGGAGTGGGAAGGCAGTGGGTGGAGATCAGATTATGCATCCTCTCATCTGTTTCTCTAATTACAGATTACCATTCTGAATGGGTTTTTATTTCAGTTTTAAAAGGACTATGATGTTATAGATATTTACACATAAAATCTAGTTTGACTCTGTTATACAGTTGGTAGTACAATCTTAATTTAATGTGTTATACACCCTGCAAATACAAATATTTTGTATTTGTTAGACTCAATTTAAAAAAAAAATATAGTGATCTATAGAGTTGTTTCAAAGCATAGATTACTGATAAAATTTAGCAGTGTACAGATCCCTCCAGATCCTGTCACATAAGGCACTTAAACTCTATGCTTTATTTCCACAAGGGTATACTGTAGCTCAAGCTGTTGTGGAAAAGGCCAGTGTATCCATCCCCTTGTCTAAAGCTGACAGTGTGCCAGTTTCATATTTGATGCAGCTGTATTTTCTGTGGTTTTGTACCATGCCATGTGGAATGGGTGGAAGCATGCAAATGACTCTCTTTTCTGACTGTTTGCCAGTCAAGAAGAGGAGGAAACAAGCATATAGCAAAGACCTGCACGGCTAGCCATGCCCATGTGATTTCAATCTTTCAAACACTGCAGTGGAAGCATGGGATAAAACCACAAAAAGTGTCTTCTGCTTATTCTTTCTCTGATTCTGCTGCTGATATAGTTCATCTGTCTGGTAGTTAAGCATATTGTCCCTGAAAGCTAATGACTGCCAACAGAGAAAAAATGTGTGTGCATGTGTATCTCTCTGTATGTGTTTGATATTGTTTTACATTGCTGTGGAATCAAAGGTTTGGCAGCCTTTGTAAGATTCCTTAACACACAGCCTTGCAGGTGAAAGGTGCTGCTTTTGTGACAGTTCTTGTTCAGTGGCATGACTTAGAGCCAGACAATATTTGTCTGGGAAGTGACCAAATAGCCTGTTTGTTGGAAATGTTCTTCTACATGTTACCAAAACAGCATGGGAAGAATCTCCAGGTTATAAGCCCCCTAAAATGGTATTAACATGAACCAGACTTTGGTCTATGGGTTTTACTTATGAAAGCAGAGAACTCGTGACTAATTCTCATGGTTGCAATTAGATTTTAAGTTGTTATCATCCAATTTCAAATTTTAGAAAAACCATGGAGTGATATTTGTGTCTTCCTCGGATTTTTTAAAATGTATATATGTATGCTAGAAATCCCTGCACATATGAATGTTTTTGCCCTTCATTAAGTACGCCGGCAAAGATTATTAACTGGAGGAATGCAAATATCTTTTGCTCACAAAATGTTTGGACCCCATCAAGGGCCCATTGTGTTGCCAGCTTAGCACAGTATGTAAAACACCACAAGGACATGAACTGACTAGTGTGATTATGTTAATTGTAATCAGCCTAACACTTTTCATTAAAACTTAATTACCATTTAATCATGCATATAACGATAGAAAATAGAGTTCAGCATGCATCCCTGACCTTTACTCTGCAGGGTTAAATATGTTTAAACTAGTTGTTAGAAACTGGGGCTGCCAACTAACCCATTCCCATCAAGTCATAGAAATACTGGTAGGTAGAAGTAGGTAAACAGTGAAATGACTGTTAACTGAATAACCCATATCCTTGAGCCACAGCAGACCCCTGATCTTAGAGTATCAGAACTCTGATTAGTTAATTTGCAACAAGGTTACCTACAGATTTAGATTTTAGTAACCTTTGCATCCTGCCCTCTAGTTTGGTGCTTCCTCCCTCCCCCTCACACAATTGCTTTTCTAACTAAGTAGACTATTTGTTGAAAATAGCATTTATGACAATCAGCAAATGAAAAATATTAGTGGTACTGTTCAAAACATAATTTTTCATTTCTCTCACTCTCTAATGGTACCTTATAACACCTTCTTTTTAATGAAATGTTTAGAACTCTCTAAGATAATGTCTCATTTAAGGTTTGCATAGGACAAATGAAACCCATTCCTCCCACCTTCACTCTTGGTGCATGGGCACAGACAAAGCATAGTCTGAAGATCGCTGGGTATCACAACTGAGCTCCAGACAACAGATCTCCCCGCCCCCGGGAGAAAATAACTGCTTTGGAGGGTGGGCTCTATGGCTTTCTATTCAGCTGAGGCCTCTCCCCTCCCCAAACTCTGGCTTCTGTAGACTACACCACAGAATATCCAGGAATTTCCCGACCTGGAGCTGGCAACCCTAGTCAGGACTGGCCCCAATGAGTTCCCCACAAAGGCCTGGAAAGCGCCTCCCGCCTTTGCCTTTTTACTGACAGAACCAAGCATGGTTGCCTAGCAACAGCCACTGGGGGAAAAATTAATCCCATAGGAGCCAAGGGGAGACAGCTATTTGGCAATTTATTCAGTGAGAGAAGAGTTTCCAGACTGGCAGTGGGCGGGGGAGAGGCCCAGCACCCAGCCAATGGCACGCAAGTATTCTTGAGAGGCAGTTGATGGGCCAATGGCTGATAGAGCACACTGCACAGCCAGTGAGAAAGCTGGAAATGCCCAATACATAAGGGAATTATATGTATAGAATGTGTACACATTTGTCAATAATAATCTATCAAAACTTTTCATCAGTAAATAAGCAGACCACCTATTTGAGCTGGCTTAAAAAGACTAGGAACACAGGGAAAGGGAAGTGATGGGGAGAGACCAAACTGGTCCTTTTTCTTCCATTTTCAGAGCAACTAGCATTTAGAATGGGCAGGTGAGAAGCCATCTCCTGTAGCTGCTGCTTCTCTAAAAAATGGCTGGAGCCAAATTGCTTTCCCTTTGCTGTGACCTTCTTCCTGGAAGGTAGAAGATGAAATCTCCTGGTGACCAGAGTATTCTAATAGTGGCCAGAGTATTCTGATATTGCTATACTTGAGCAAATAAAATCCAATGCCTCTATAATAACAAAATATCACATTCTGCACAGCTTGGGACGTGTCAGGGTTTTAATTAAAAAAAACAGATAAGGTTCCAAAGGACATTTCTATTTCAGTGAGCTTTAAACAACATGATGAATGAAGTTGGATTCTTTTTGATTGACTAGATGGCCTGTATGGCCCCTTCCAACTCTGTGATTAAACAGAGTGGCTTTTAATATGGTGAAATATTCTGGTACCGCAAACAATACAAATGCAATTTTTCTACGTTTCTTTAAACCTAGCATTTAATTTTTATGAGGAAAATAAATTATTTTGTGTCAGTCCTATGGAAATTATGCCTGAGCAGCTCAAGTTTCCTGACTTGGAATTCTACAATAAAATAACTTTATTTTGAAAGATTTTATGACCCAGATATCAGCAAATTCCCAGATCTTCTTACTCTCATTTGTCATTATGGTTTTGAGCCACACAGGAGACCCAAAGCCCCAGAGAAGCAGTGGCCGTATGTGGCTGCTGACCATATAAGACTCACATTAGCATTTCTGAAGAATGTTTTGTTAGTTTGAAATTTTGATTCCTATACTTCACCTCCTTGGCAACTCAATGCAAATAAAATCACATAGGTTAATATTTATATACATACACACACACACACACACACACACATATACACACACACACGGCTTTTTTTGTAGAAAAAGCCCAGCAGGAACTCATTAGCATAATAGGCCACACCCAACAGCAGAAACTCATTAGCATATTAGGCCACACCTCTGACAGTGCAGCTCCCTCTCAGGATCAGCTTCCCCAGGTGTCCCGCGCCCACGACTTGTGGGGTGCATGGAGAGACCGAGGGAAGGAAGACAGTTTCTGGATCGGCTTTCCCAGGTACCTCACAGCTTGCAAGGTGCCTGAGGAACCCAAGGGGGTGGAGACATTTTAAACTGCCTTCCCTCCCTGGATCGGCTTGGCTTTCCCTGGTGCCCCACAGCTTGCGAGGCGCCTGGGGAACCCGAGGGGGGGAGACTGTAGGCGTGGCCAACTTGAAAGCCAGCCGGAATTCTGTTCCTGTGCGTTCCTGCCCAAAAATAGCCCTGCACACACACAAACACACATTATGTGCATGGAGTGAAGGGAGGCATTTGTACTAGCTGCAGCATATTGCTGCAGATTTACTCTGTCCTGCCTGTTTCTGGTAATTTATAGCTTTGGTTTGTGAGCAGGGACACTTCAGAGGAAGAGGTGGGTTTGGGGGAGTGCCCAGAAAGTGACATCACATGAAGAGGTGTGTTTTTGGTGTAGTGTGCTGGAAGGGACATCATTGAAAGGGGGTGGAGCTTGGGAAGTAGCATCACTTGACCTTTGACCTGGAAGTGCCATCACAGGATGTAACATCACAAAAGTGATATCACATCCTTGCTCCTGGTTCCACCCCCAAAGCCTTCAGGAAGTGCCATCACAGGATGTGACATCACAAAAGTGATATCACATCCTTGCTCCCCAAAGCCCCCAGATATTTCCTGAGTCAGACTTGGCAACTCTCCTTGAAATCCTTCATAATACTTCGCTGCTTCTCAAGTTCAGAGCTTGACTAACTCATATTCTAAGACTTGAGTAACCTGACTGAATGGAGCCTAAGAACTGGACAGGAAGTACAGTTAGACCTCCCAGTTCTGGTAAGAGTCTATTGTGCTTCTTGTGCATGGCTGCGGAACAGGGTTTTTTGGGTTTTTGTTTCATTTTTTAAAATTTCTATGGGATCCCTGCCCATAAGGCTGCTAAGGCTCAACCCTGATTTTGTTAGTCCTTATTAGAGTAGTATTGGGTTAATTAAATGGCTCAAATACTCATAGTATCTTTATTTTCTAAGCTCAGCATGTATCCAGAGTAGGCAGTTATTGGGAAGGAAAATATGTTAAATTAAAAAGAAGGTTCTGGTTGTTTTTTTTTCTTATTATGAAAACTTATTGGTATACTCTTTTAAAAAAAAATGTCCTAGAGATGGTCCTATTTATAACATGTTTCTATAGTATTGCATAGTGTAGAACTATTTCCCCCCCTAGCCTCATAAACCTTCCTTCAAGTATCATCTTCAAATAAATACTGCTTCTATTTATGTCTAAAAAGAAGTTCTGCAAAATTTCCCTGCTGTGCTGACAATAGTGCTTGCAAGAAAGGAAGCACTGTTGGCAGGTGAGAAACTGGGCCAGGGAATTGGAGTAGTTTAAGTGAACGTTTGGGGGGCGTCTTATTTTCAGAAGCCAAGATTACATTAAACAAAAGGGATAGTGAAGGTGTAGTTTCTAAACTGGCACCTGGGGATCTTTTTAAAATGCCTATTAGAACGCTTGTGGAAACTTCTACAGGCCAGGGATGGTGCTGAAATTCTGAGTTCTGAATTACCTGGTCTTAATTCCAAGGTGGAATCCTGCTTATTTTTTAAAAAAATATTTTAAAAATCTAAATCAAAATGCTGGCTTTGTAGAATTTGCAGTAGCTTTCAAGTCATTCATGTCCTTCATCCTCCCCATGTTGCCAATCCACACGTACACACCCGTGAAATAATCTTAGCCAACAAATCTGTTTTGAATTGTTTTGCTTCTGGTTGGTGGATTTCAGGAACCCGTGTTTGCCTACTCATTTTGTTTTGTTTTTGCATGGTTCTGGTAGTGTCAGCTGCTGTTTCCCTACCACTGAGGCACTATTTTTTTTTCCTGCTCAGTGTCTCCACTCTGAATTGGATTCAGGTTGTCATCATCTTATGAAGCAGCATCAGGGTGAAAGTTAGAAGCACTGCTTCCTGCCTTCACCCTATTTATTTATTTAGATTTTTTTAAGCCGCCTTTCCTTGCAAGCAAGGCTAGGGCTGCCAAGTACCGGCGACTTACCAGTGGGGGGAGTTGTTCTCCCCCTAGGAGCAAAGCGCACGCGCCACGGCGACATAATGACGTCACCTCCGGGTGACGTCATTACACAGGGGAAGTCGTCCTCACCGGACGGCTTCTGGGGCGGGGTTCCCCCCGCCGGCCGAATGCCGGCCGGCGGATCGGGAAGCCCTATAGCGGGGGATCCTCTGCCCCCCGGGCTGACTTGGCAGCCCTAAGCAAGGCTCAGGGCGGCTTAAAATGGAAAAGGGCATACAACAAGTAATTAAAAATTAAAGCCAAGAATAGATACACAATACATACAGCACTGATGATTCATCAGAATAATTTAGTCATTCCAAGATAACAAATCCCACAGGGCACAGATGTTCCACTAGGTAGGGGTCAAGGCCAAAAAAGCCCTGGCCCTGATTGAGGACAGCCAGATCTCTCTCTGGCCAGGGACCACCAGGAGGTTCTTACTTCACAAGCATAATGCTCTCCTTAGAGCATACTGAGAGAGGCGGTCCCAAAGATATGTGGGTCCCTGACTGCTAAGGGCGAGTAATTCATGTCCTTCCTCCGCCAAGCATTTATGCATTTGAAAGAAGAAGAAGAAATGGCATGGCAGAAGCGTGGAATGTGAGCACTGTCAATAATAAATAGAGCAGATCTCTGTTCATCTGTCCCAAATTATTAACTACCCCGACGTTTCAGCCTAACACATCAATCTCTAAACTCCCAATTTCGCAAACAGTCCATCAGTAACACAGAAAAAGCAAATGAAATGAAGGAACTAGAACCTTTACTAAGGTGTGAGGGGATACAAATGAAGGTGCTGAAACCTGTTAAAAATAGGCATGTTCCAGTTTCTAAATTAGTTTTAGACATTTTCTTAGGTAAACTTGTTGACTCATCCCAAATGCAATCCGGTGCATACTTACTTGGAAATTATTCTGGGGAAATCAAAGAGACTTGCTACTGATTACACTATAATGTTTATTAGTGAAAATACTCTGGGCTCACCAGATCATTCTCTACCTATTCCAAATAACACTTTGAAGATACGATCCCAGCACTGAGAAAATACAATCTTTAACTTTGCCATTGAATATTTTTTTAAAAAATAAATCCCCATGCCATGTTCAGTTGTCTTGAGTGTGGGTCAAGCTCCACTTGTGGCACACATGTCTCCCTTTCTGTTTGTCCACATCCCGTATAAATCAGAAGTGACAGTTTAATAATCACAATGCAGGGAAGAAGCATTTTTTTCCCTTTCAGCTGCTTGTAAATAAGAACAGCAATAGCACATTAGCCAACTCTCTATATTTCTGGATATGCTTTGTCTTCCAAACACATAACTTGACATTCTAGGATTAATTTCATGGCAGTTCAATTGTTAGCGTCTTGGTTAGGATCTTCATGCCAAAACGCTAAGGATTTCTCAAAAGGAGAATTCTACACCTGTTTATAATTGCCTCAAATATCTTCTTATAATACTTAAATTATTGCCAGAAACTCTAATGCAAGTCTGACAAAAGATTGTCTTTGAACCAGTGACAGAAATTACACAGCTTGCATGGGAATTGAGCTGACGGCTTCAATTGGGGCTTCGGCTACCAAACCGGTCAGAAAGTGTGCCATGTTCTTTGCAAAGACATTCATTAGGGGACGTGGAGGTTGAGTGAAAGCAGTAAACAAAGTGAATTAACTAATTCATTTGATTGGAAGACCAACTAGGGAGTCACAGCCACTGCTGTCGATTATTTTGTTGCTGCCTCTCCTTACTCCTCAAAGGTGATCTTAAGCATCTCTGGCTGCACATTGATCACATTTGTCAGTTTCAAGAGCCACAGGACATAGTCTGGCAAAAAGACCGTTTCAGCAGTGGCATCTGTCTCTGCGTCTGCCTGGCTGGATTCCCGCTGACTTCCTGACAGGAAATAAGAATGTGGATCCTGACTGTGGCACACAGTGATATTTGCTCTTGCCAGTCTGTGCGATAGTTTCAAAATTATTCCTCCCTATAAAAAGAAATATGTTTTGAATGAGCACATAGCATTGCCTCTATGGTAGTCTCTGTTGCTTTAGAATTTCTCTTAAGTCACTCTCTAGCCATCTATGTGGGCCAGACTACATATTGCTTGCAATTCTGTGGTTGGTGTGTCTGTATTTTAAAACAAAACAGTAGCGGGTGCCTTCAGCATGAAAAGATAAAATGATGGTAGGAAAAGTGACTAACCCTTCAACATCCAGTTGTTTTACACTCAAAATTTACTTTCCTAAGCTGCTTTTCTCCCCAGTGGATCAGGCAGAGGTTGTTCTTTTTTTTTTTTTCCAATTACACAACTTTACATAGTTACTTTTAAAATATTATCATCACTATCCGTTTTTCTATATAGCTATGTATTCCGATTACAATTCAAGAACTTTTGGGACTTCCCGCCTCACCTATACCATCTATATATCTAATAGCAATTATAAAGATTTAAAATTATTAGCTCTTACAGGTAACAAATTTGGTTACAACAATTAAAAAAAAAGAAAGGTAATTTTTAAACATTTAAAAGTATTATCTAGATATCTGTAATATGTACTCTAGTTTCTATTGTCATTTCAATCGTTCAGTATATTTCTCTTAAAAATAATTGTTTCTTCCTTTAAACATCAAAAATCAATAATTAGTCAATGTAAAATATTATTTTTCATATCTCAATGTTGTTCTAGATATTCTTTCAGGTCTTTCCATTCTTCTAGAAATCTTTCTGAGTCTTGATTATTCAGTTTTCTTGTCCATTTGTTCATTTCTGCCATAAATAGCAGTTTTCTTAACCATTCCCATATGTCTGTTTTTTCACATTTCCAGTTCTGAGCATAGACCATTCTCGCTGTAGTCACCATATACCATATTAATGTCCTTTTAGTTACATTAACTTCCTCTAGCTTAAGACCAAGCAATAACATTTCAGGCAGCTTTTTAAAAGTACATTTCAAAAAATTTTTCCATTTCAGCATGAATCATACACCAAAAGACTTTAGCTTTATCACAAGTCCACCACATATGATAGAAAGAACCTTCTTTTTGTTTACATTTCCAACATTTATTAGACAGTCGTTGATCAATGTTTGCTATTAGGCAGAGGTTGTTCTTACTCCTTTGCCGGGTGGCACCGTTAGCTGACTTTGCTCAGATGAACAAAGCTGTCTCAGTGGAGTACATTGAGAGAGACATCCTGAAAATATATGGGTCCTTGGCTGCAGATTAGGTGTAACAGTCTGCTTAGCTCCTGATTACAAACGAGCTGCAGCATTCTATACCTGCTGGAATTTCTGAGTTGTCTTTGTGAGAAGATCCATGTGCAGTGCATTACAATAGCCGAGGTTACTTTATCATGGATCTACATGGCCAGCTAAAGGTAGGGATCCATTCTCTAGGCTAAGTGAAGATGGAAGAAAGATTTTTGGGAGGGGGGCAGCTAAATTAATGTTCTTCTCCGGTAACGATTCTGGATCAAATATAGCAGCTAATTCCTCCCCAGAACTAAAAGCCTAGGAAACCTTCACCGGCTTTGAGATCACCTCTGCCAGCTCAGGACAGTTGACTGCTGGTCTACAATTTCACATCTTTCATTATTTCTTTATAAGCATTTGTGATTCTCTCTATGGAATCAGTACTGCCATCTTTGGCCTTCTGTGTTTTGTGCGTCTGTATAATATGTGGATAGCATTACAAGAAAACAAGTCATCCTCCCACACTTTATTCTTGGCATCAAAACAATAAAATTCTCTTTAAACCTTTGCTCTGAGCATTTAGCTATTGTACATTTTAATGCAAAATAGGCAGAAATGGTGCTACTGTGTGAATGCTAAAATCAGAAGTTATTTGAAAGGCTCCATATTTGTCTTTAAGGGATTCTGAACTCTTTTAATGAACATCGCAATGCAGCTAAAATGTCCCACAGTGAACACTGAAAGATATCCTATCAAAGACTTGAATTCATAATATTTGTCCTTCAGTAAAGGGCAAAATGGATATTGTCTTCAAATATTGTGGATAAGGAAACAGATACATTAACAACATTAAAACTCATTCTGATGAGTAAATATTCCAAGCACCATTGCTGTAGTATATGAAAGTGACAATAATAAAGGAATAAAGTCCTTGGCAAAGTAAAAATAGTGACTTTTAGTGTGTAACTCAGATTGATGTTAATGGAATGTCACTACTGGCCATATTGGCTGCGATCATACACACAATTAGACCCAACATAGGCGTGAATGCTGGGCAGATTTAAAGGGCGTGATCAGACAACAACATCTGGGAAGCACCCCACATTCATTGGCAACTTAAAAGACACCAGGGAAAATCCAGTAGGAAACAGGTTGTGATAGGCTATGGATGGACTTTCCCCTGTCTGATCACTCCAGCATGCTCATGGCATTGGGATGGTCTGATCAGGCCATCCCAACTTCGTGCCATTGCCCCCCCCCCCTCCCCAGTATGCACATCATTGTATACTCCATAGGGAGCCCTCAGTGTAGAGGTGTGATTCATCAATTCCTCGTTTAAATGCATGGGAAACAAACAGCACAAAAACCCTATCAACTCACCCATAGCTGTGTCTGATCACACACTGACAGGCTACTCCTGCAGCTTGAAAGGGAGGTGTGACCGTGCAACTGCGGGTCAAATTCCTCCAGAGGAAATAGCCTCTCTCCCCCCCATTTTATCTTGCGCATATGACTGCATCCTTAGTGTTTTTCTTATTAAGTGGCAGCATCCACAAAATTATTATTTGGCTA
Organism: Lepidodactylus listeri; assembly: GCA_029233225.1. Classification (NCBI taxonomy): domain Eukaryota; kingdom Metazoa; phylum Chordata; class Lepidosauria; order Squamata; family Gekkonidae; genus Lepidodactylus; species Lepidodactylus listeri. The sequence goes on along the minus strand of JARCFY010000016.1, from coordinate 41,801,573 downwards.
CCAAGTTACTTATTGTACTTAACTGTGGGTAAAAGTTAAACTAATTTTAAAAATAAACACTGGACATTTCTTTGCCTAGTACTCCATTTTTCCTTCCAGTGGTGAATGGAGAAGGGGAAGCTTTATGGAACTCTTGCCAATCTCATCCAAACAGAATTTGTGGGTACAAATAACTACCAAACAGATTAAGATGAGTAGTCTGCCTGTAGCAGTAGAAAAGAGCACAAGTGCTGTGTGGCCCTAGCAGGGTGCGTAGTAAGCATAGCAGGCAGTCCATATTAGTACAGGAAAATAAATCCTTTACCTTTAAGATAATGCATAAGTTTATTAGCTCCTTAGGTCAGATGTTCTGAAATAGCCTTCCTTATTGGTTATGTATAGGTTCCCTTCCAGGGTAGCTAGCAAGCCCACCAAAGTTTTTTTAGGTTTTTTCCATTCTTTGTTAGAGATCACTAGTGGCAACAGAGACACATGGAATCATTTTTTTCACCAATGTCATACAAATGGACTCTTATCATTAAAGATAAACTCTGTCACCCATTCACAAGCCGGATCATGAGTTAATGATCTTCTGAATGCATGAAGAGTAAAATAAATTGATTGAGTCTAAGACTTAACGTTGATCACTCACCTACAGTGGGGCTCAGCCTCCAGCTAGCTTCGGAGCAGGGACAAGTGCAATAGCACCTTAAAGATTAACAATATTTATGGCAAGGTATGAACTTTTGTGAGTCACTGCTCACTTCTTTAGAGAAGAAACAGAGAATCTGTATCTTTACTCAATACATAGATCCATAGGCGTAGAGTACGGGGGGGCTCGAGGGCTTGAGCCACCCCCGAAATTTCCCGGGGGGGGGCTCAGCCACCCCCGGGAAAATGGAGCGCCTGTCACTGTGCCTCCCCGGGTCCTTCCGAGGCCGGCGACCGCTGCTGGAGAGGGAAGGGGTGGCGGGGGGAGAGAGGCACCAGCAGCAGCGGCTGGCGAGCCTCGGAAGGGCCCGGGGAGGTGGGGTGGTTTCCGGGGGGGGGAGAACATCGCTCAAGCGAGCGCATGTGCAAAGTGCGCATGCTAAGGAGCCCCCCCCCCCGGGATTTCCAAAACTCTATGCCTCTGCATAGATCCATCAATAGTCTACATGGGACATCTCCCTGTGCAGTACAGACAGTCTCTTGTCTAATTGATAAGGGCAGTGAGAAGGTGTTCCTTGCCTTAAACCTTTCTAGCCTTTGTCCCACCCTTGACAATCCAATATGTGCAGAGACCAGGCATACCTAACTTGATGTGTTACAGTTCTAATATTTGCATACTAAGTGCATGGTATTTCATCCTAGGAATACTACAAGCATACCAGTATATTACAAGTTAAATAATTCCAGAGAAAAAACAGATAGAACAAAGCTCTTACTAACTTGCTGAAGAAAGCCAGGTGAACTTCCCAAATCAGAGGAGGTGGAAATGCCTTTTCCCTATCCCCATGAAGATTGATTTATTAAGGTCTGAGCCGGTGAATGTATATATGATTTTAGTGTTTTGTTTACACAACTGTCAGTTTACCCTAATAAATCTCCTTATCTTATATCTTTTATTGTCTCTGTTAGCCTATTTCCTTGTGTGTCAGTTTTAGGGAAGCACCCTATTCCTAATACTTTGAGCACCCAATTAAAAATTAGTAGACATAGCCTTTTGGCAGAACAAGTTCAAGACAAAGGCAAAACCATGGATATTTTAGCTATGGTTAATTCGCAAAAACAGCAAATCTCTGTTGCCCGGTGACCATCTCCTGAGAACACGCCAAGGATTAAACCAGGATTGTTAGAGAAGTCTGTATTTAGTCATCGTGCAAAATTGTATTTAAGACTAACTGTAGGTAACAAATCAAGGCTGAGGACAGACTGGCAGTCTGGCCCGCTCTGCCTCCGCTTTAAAAGCAGAGGCAGAGCAGCTGTCCAAACTGCCACATCTGCCCCCCGGAGGCGTCCTGGACTCACCTTGTCTGGCGGCGCGCTCCTCCCGCAGCAGTTGGGCACCACTTCCTAGTGGTGTCCTGGCGGCTGCGCGTGCGTTCCACCCGCTTCCAGTGGATGTGAACGCATGCAGGCGGAGCCGCACGGCGTTCTGTCACCGCCGCCAGAAGCCGCCTGCAGTGTGGACACTGCAGGCGGCTTCCTTGCGGCGGCGGCTGAACGCCGCGCTGCGGGGCAGTTCGCCCTGGCTTGTTCTGCCGCGCTACAGGAGCGTGGCAGAACTTCAATCTGTCCTCACCCCAAGTCAGATCCTCGTTCGATGGACAAAAGCCAGCAGAGTGGTCTGCGTTCAGACAGTCACCCTAACCATAGTTTGTTCAGTTAAGCTATGATTTTCCATAATATCTGAACTGAGACTCTAGGACAGGTTCCAACAGAAATAATTTGCTTGCTGTCAGCTTTTGGAGCTCTAGGAAATTCTTCATGGAGTTCTTAATTGGACTCCCAATATTTCTAGGGACCTCCCAGTGCCAGTGTGAAGCTGTAACAACGGGTATTGCCAAAGGCAAACTTCACTGCCTCCTCAAAGTGTATAATTGCTGACCAGGAGCTCGAAGAATAAACATAAAAATATATATGTTAAATACTACTCACTGCTACAGTTGATAGGATTTCAGCTTTAGAGATTTGTACTTGGAACATGATTTCTCTCTCTCTGTCTCTCTCTGTATTAAATATGTGCTGATTGGTATGTTTGCTGTTTTGAGGATAAGCAAGCAAAGGCAGCTATTTAGCTGAATCTAAAGCACAGAAAGCTGTAAGGAATGGGATGAACATATTTTATAATCTTTAAAGAATCTGCATGTGGATGCGATGCCTCTGTCTGCCGCCTACCCATTTAAACATGCTACTTGACTATCATATAGCAAACCACAGCTGTGTCAGGCTTGTTTTCAGTGCCATGTTTGGAGAATTATGTGCCCATTTCCCATTAGCAATGGGAGGTATTGAAATGTTAATGGCTACTGTTGTTCGTGACTCCAATACATCATTAGACTTATAAAGAAACATGATCTAATAAACATACAGAATGTGTATTTGGAAAATGTATTCCCATTTTTGTACTAGGAAGTGATACAGAATATTCCATGATAATGTATCCAGAGAGACCACTGAGCATTGAGAAGACAGTTCATCACATAACTAGCAAATTCCAATTTATGGTAAACTTGTGTTCAGAATATCTGCTGGGTTGTCGTTTAAGGCTATGTATACATGTGTCCACTGCTCTTACTCTTTGTATTCATTGCCCCTCGCAATCCATCATAACTCTCCTGCTCAAGGGAAATTATAAAATGTACCCCTCTTTAGGTGATCAGCCAGCCACACAATCAGCAGAATCATATAATGTTCCCCATATGTCCATATGTTCCCCAGCGAGCAATACGGTCTGGATCCCAAAACTGACTGGTCCTGCCTGGACTGAAGGAGGCGCGGCTGGCATCAACACGGGCCAGGGCTTTCTCAGTGGCGGCCCCGCACTGGTGGAATGAGCTCCCGGAGAACATCAGGGCCCTGCGGGATTTGATGCAGTTCCGCAGGGCCTGTAGAACGGAGCTCTTCCACCAGGCCTTTAGGTAGGGGCCGCCCAGGACAAACACCTTAGCCCTGGCCCAGCCCCATCTGCCAGTTCTATTTGCCGGCAATTCTATCTGCCAGCCTGTGTGTGTTCACACAGGGATTACATATGAATGCTGCTCGGACCCACCTGTGGGTAAAATTGGAATGCTGTCAATCTTGTGTAGAATGTGTGGAATGTACTTTTAATGCTTAATGTGGAATGTCTATTTTAAATTGGCTGTAATTTTAACTTTGTTGTGAGCTGCTCTGAGCCCGCCATTTGGCGGGGAGGGCAGGATATAAATTCCAAGAAATAAATAAATAATAAATAAATAATGCAGCAGCTCCATACATGGAGATGTTATGTCTCTAAATGTCAGATGCAGGGAGGCAGCAGCAAGGGGACTCTTTGGCCTCTGGAGTTTCTGGGTCATCTGGTAGGTGTGGGAAAGAGGATGCTGGTCTGATTCAGAAGGGCTCTTTCTATCCTACACTTAGGGGGAACCACATGTTTGCATATTCCTCCATATATTTTTTTTAAAAAACTCCTTGCACACAGAAAACTAGCATGTCAAGGTGAATACTAGCAGTACCATCTTAAGCAGAGCTATACTCTTCTAAGTCCGTTGAAATCAGTGGGCATAGAAGGGCGTAACTCTGATTAAGATGGCATCGTAAGTAATAACTGAATGCAAGTTCGGTTGAAATCAGCATTTTGATTTCAGTGCAAAAATCTCCGGTTTCAGTCCTTTGTGATTAAATATAAACCAGATCTTACTGAACGGCATCTGATTTGACCTGTTGTTTATGGACTCTTGTTCTCTGCTTATAAAGCACTCAGATTCAAAGAACGTTAACTAAATGACAGTGCTTTTCTCACTTTATGGAAATGCTGCCTAAAATGTCAAGGAATTCACCGAAACAGTATTAAAGGAAGTAAAAGGAAATTTTAGTGGGGGGGCATTAGCTTGACACAGAATACGAAAGCCCCGCTATTATTTTCTAGTGTATTATCTTTTGCTATCCACTAAAGAAAATTAGGAGACTGGCTTGAACAAGATGCTTCAAAGCGACCACTTACCTGATCACATAAACTATGGTCCCTGTAAGCATGGAAACAAATAATGGTGTACCTGAACAAATACCTCTGTTTAAAAATGTATGATGCCATGTAAAGTTTTGATGATGCATAAGTTGTGTCTAAAACATCTGGTTCCATTGTTACTTTGCAGCATCAGTTGCATCAACTTGTAATGATCCCGGGACCCCACAGAACGGAAGCAGATATGGCGACAGTCGAGAGCCTGGGGATACAATCACCTTCCAGTGCGACCCAGGGTATCAGCTGCAAGGGCAGGAGAAAATTACTTGTGTACAGCTGAACAATCGATTCTTTTGGCAGCCTGATGCTCCTACATGTTTAGGTATTGAGATGAAATATTGGGCACTTCTGCAGTTCCAAATGCCTTTAAATTCCTGCAGTTTTACCAAGTTCTCATTTTGTGTGGTGTACATGATTGCTGTTCATACACTGGTCTTCCCTTCATCAAATGTCAAAGTGTATTTATTTATTTAACTATTTATGCCCTACTTTTGCCCCCAATGGGGACCCAACACAGTTTATATCATTTCCCTCCTCCCTTTATTCTCAAAAAGAACCCTGTGGGGAAGGTTAGGAATGAGGAGAAAATATTCATGTCATTAAACACTCGTGTAAACATGCTTGGGGATCTGGATTGAGGTGGAGCTACCCAGCATGTATATAAGACACAATACCTTCACCTTTAAACCTTCAGAAATCTTTTAATCTAGGTTGCCCACATGCAGTTTTTGGCGCCCTTGTTGACCAGAGTCATAAGAACATAAGAGAAGCCAATGTTGGATCAGGCCAATGGCCCATCCAGTCCAATACTTTGTTACATAGTGGCCAAAAATACCAGGTGCCATTAGGAGGTCCAGCAGTGGGGAATAACACACCCATACTGATCAAGAAAAGAAAGTATTGCATTGTTAGCGTTAAATTTATATTTATACAACAATAAATTACATATTTTATCCCACTACACATTGAGCTAATGGTGCAAGGCCAACCCAAGAGGATCCTCTGTCAGCATTCTGTTGGCAGAAGTCACCATTACCCATTGGGGTAGTAGGATACAGTCCATAATTAATTTTTACATATATAAAGTCCAACAGCCAGTTTCATTTGTTCATTTTGGCATTCGAACTTCATGTAATAGGAGAGTGTGCTACTCATGAGCCTTCCAATAATCACAGTTAACATTCCATGTGAACAGGGCAACAGCCTTTTCCCCAGCTTTGATACTCATGGACATGTATCCAAAACTGAAAAAAATATGTCCCTAGTCACATACAATATCAACTCTGTTTAGGATAGCACTGTAAATCACCTTGGAGAAGATTTCAACTTCTTTTTATTTTGCTTTTTCTGTATTTTTTTAAAGTATTAAATCCACTGAAGAAAAACATTTTAATAAGAGGAAATAACCTTGAAAGCTTTTCGGGTTAAAATCTTTATCATCATACAAACAACTATATTTGAGTCCTTGGAGGTTTAACGAACACATGATAAAATGCAACTTTTAAAATGTGCAGAAAGTTGTATTTTTGTATGCTGAGTATAGCTGTGATTTAATAGTCCTGAATGTTGTCAACAGCCATTGGTGTCCATTTTTTGCGACATTAACACTTATGAGTTCCCTGAAAACAGTTGTGTCCTACTTCAGGCTGAGTCATTAGAGGGAGTATAAATTTTTGAGACTTCAATATGAAGGAGCTCATTCTATTTTTAAACAAAATGACTGGGCTCCATTGATTGTGATTATTTTTTCAATGTGAATTATAAGTGCTTGGTATCCATAAACAAGACACCTAATTTTAAGTACATGTGTGGATTTAGTTTCCTGCAAACAATTGTGCTTTTTCTGTTTTAGTGGGTTTATTGGACTGGGGAACATGTCTCTTAATCAAACAAAAATATTCTATGTGCTTTTTGCTACAAAACAGACAGAAGAATCTTGCATTTTAAATATTTATTTATGCCAAATTCTCAATTACAGCAAGATGTTAATAATTTCTCAATTACTCCATAACCTTTTAAAGTTTAAATAATCCGAATAAATGATTAAGATCTTCCTACCTGGGGTTCTGTGATCATGGGAGGTTTTGTTCAGTGCCTGGCCAAAGTATAGCCTTCCAGGTGGTAAGTCTTCATTATGAAATCCATTCCTTGTGAAACTTGACAGGCTATTTCAAGTCTAATCAGTGAGTGCCCAAAACATGTCATATTTTGATATTTTTATTTCAGCTTTTCTCTTCCCACCCCCATCATATTTAGACTGATTTTAACCAACACAAAATTTCTCCTTTGCTACTCTCAGTTGGCTTGTTATATTTGACCTACGTTATGGATGGTCACTCTTCCTTCCATCTTGGGGGACTGGCAAACAGAATTTCAGTTGCCTGGGTTGCTTCTGTTTTCCCCATGGATGTAATGACATATGTTTTTGCTGTTGTATAAAGATGTTTTGTTTTGGTTTTTTTGGCTGCAACCCTGCACAAAATAAGTCTAGGTCTTCCTGTGTAGCAACATGAAGTGGGAATGAAGCAAGGAGATATCATGTAGTGTACCACCACACTACCAGTGAGCAATGATATTTTCACTGCAACCCTACACCATAAAGCTCCCTGTCAGTAGAAAATTCGCACAATAAATAGGCCCGGAGTTCTCCTGGAATTACAACTGATCTCCACTGCAGAGATCTATATTGCCTGGCAGCTTTGGATGGTGGATTCCACGGCATCACATCCCTCCCCAACTTCTGCCCCCACAGGCACCACCCTCAAATCTCCAGGAATTTCCCAGGCTTGAGGTAGCCACCCTTTCCCTCACAAACCAGATAGTTTAGGTGAAAATGTTCTAATAACATTTCTTACCTACAGTCTGAAGAGACGTAATCCATTTAATTCTGCTGCATGGGGTGACCAGACCAAAGTCTTAAGTCCTATGTTCTTCAGTGTGATTTATGCAGCCTGTGTGCAGGTTTCCAGGCTTTATTTCACTTGTTTTATTTGTTCACCACGTCATGGACTGAACTCTCCGTGCATTTTACAAGTCAAAATAAATAAATGAACATAGAAAACCGCACATTCTGTTAACACACTGTGTTTATTTATTTTGAAGATATGCATAGTACTTGAGTATACATGTTCGGAGGGGACATTGCTAGTAGGGGCATTCCTAGTGCTGGAGAGTTCTTATTGTTGCTGGGACTATTTAAAAAAAAAAAAGCCGATAAGGAGGTATCAAAAAAATTGGGTGCTAAAGAATATATATCTCAAATTACTTTGACAGTAGCTCAGTGCGGCATGTGATCAATTTTACTTTCCTCTCCCCTCTTTTGTGTTTTGTGACAGCTGCCTGTGGTGGAAACCTTACAGGCCCGGCAGGTGTTATTTTATCACCAAACTACCCCCAGCCGTATCCTCCTGGGAAGGAATGTGACTGGAGAATAAAAGTAAACCCTGATTTTGTCATTGCCTTGATATTCAAAAGGTACCATTTCTCAAGCCATGCTTTTCTTTAGCAGTAGCACGTTGGTGGTTTTTTTTTTTTAATGTCACATTTGAAAATTACATCATTTATCACTTCACAGCGTTCCTAATTACATTTTTTCCTAGCTGTGGCCTGCAGCCTCTACATCAGGACACTTAGTATCACTGCTATATGATGATATAAAAGCAGATAAGAATATAAGAGACGTCTTGCTGGATCATCCATCTAAGAGTAGCCAGATGCCCATATGCAGGCCATGAAACTTAAAAGGCCTTCCCTGTTGTTTGCACCCGTCATCTGACTCTAAGGGTCATTTTACACCTCCCCTCTAAAGTAGTTTGACTGCTGTCTTTTCCTGTGCTGATTTCACAGTGGTGTGAAATTTCACTCCAGGGGGTCTAAGTGCACTAATCAACAGCAATTGTTTAAAGCAGAATCAAGCCAGTTGAATACTAGCTTGACCACAGGAGGGCAATTAGTAGATGTGGACATTTCAGTAGCAGCACGGTTTCACACCGCACAGAGGTGTGGGCAGGTTTTTTTGGAACTAGAATGATTCCAGCGGGAAAGTCAGATGTAAAAACAGCCTAAGAAGCTACCTTTCACTTACTGGCCAAATAGCTTTTAAAAAAATCTCCATTCCATTTTCTAACAATCCTTAATGTGAAACTTAACTTTTTGCTGCCCCTGCACAGTAAGTTCACATTCCCCCCCCCCCCCCCCCCACACAGAATTATCTTCTGTGACCCAAGATCCCTTTGTTGGTTAGTTAAATGATGTTTGGAACTCATGGAGCATATGGTTTTTTTTTTTTATTGCTTTAATAAATTAGCAACTTGATTTTCAGAGTTTGATATCATCTGTTAGATAAATTCTTTTAAAGTATACTTAGAGCAGTGTTTTCCAAACTGTTAAAAGCAAAGGCACAAGATTCATCCTATATATTTTCTCAACACACGGGTTTTTATAATCATGCTGTAGTCCTTCAGGTTTATTGCCTTCCCCTTTTGCCATTCAGGATATTTTGGGGCAGCGGTACAGTTTCTGGGATTCTTTTGTGCCTAGTATGTTTCTGTCCCCCCTTTTAGAACCATATATTGACAGGAAAAGGAGGGCCATTGGTGCTATATAATACCTCACCACTCTTCCCGATGGGTGGATGCATTTAACACAGCAGCTCAGTTTTCCATGGCATACTTGAGCCCCTCATACATGCAATGTGAAAATCACTATCTTAGTTAAAATATAAAAAGTGGCTTGTCACTCAGACTTGCTCCATAATTTTTGGGCAACAATAGCACATGAAAGACAACAGGAGAATTCTTGCTAATTTTCCTACCCATGTGGAGTCATAGTTGACACATACATACCTGGGTCGTTTTTTTTTTTCTTTAGCCTCATGGCTCTGTATACTTCATGTATGCTTCTGTAGTAGGTGATGAGTTGTTTTGTGATGTTTCAGCCTCCCATTGTGTTTTTATTTGAGAGGTTCACTAGAAAGATAGAGAAGTCTGTTAGACACCAGTTAAAGTTTATGGGAGAGAAATGAATCACAGCATGTTCCAAGGTTTGGATGTCTAAAACAATGTAAAAACTACACTAGCAGATTCAGAATGGTGACAACAACAAAAGAAGAAAACTCAAAATGGTGCAAGCCAATATTTATTTGCAAAACTTCCAAAAGCCCTGATGTCTTTGGAGCACCAAAAATGTTCTTCAAGGGAATACCCTCATCTAGAAAATTATGGGGAGAATATTTTCTGTTGTTCTACATTGGCTGAGAACAGACTGGCAGTCTGGCCCGCGGAGGCGCCCAGGACTTACCTCATCTGGCGGCGCGCTCCAGCCGCAGCAGCCGGGCACCACTTCCAAGTGGTGTCCTGGTGGCTGCGCGCGCATTCCACCCGCTTCCGGCGGAGCCGTGTGGCATTCTGTCACTGCTGCTGGAAGCCACCCACAGTGTGGACACTGCGGGTGGCTTCCTTGCGGTGGCATCTGAACGCCACGCTGCGGGGCAGTTCCCCCCTGCCTTGTTCTGCCGTGTTCCCGTAGCGCGGCAGAACAGTAGTCTGTCCTCAGCCATTGTGTCATTTATTGCATTATGCAGCTCAAAAAAAGTGGTGTAACTTCTTAAACCGTAGCTTGGGTCCAACAGCATACAGATGAATTCCACATGCATATCAGAGCTCTCGGGTTGGAGTTGCCCAACTTTTTGATGTATGTCTGAAAAACACTGAGGACCTTACAGCTAGATTTGGGTCCAGTAGCACCTTAAAGACCAACAACAGTTTCAGGGTTTAAGCTTTTGGGAGTTAAAGCTCCCTTCGTCAAACTGAGGACCTTAGAAGTCTAGCTATATGATAGCTTAAGAAAGAGAAAAGGGATGAACATAAACACATAGTTGTGTGCCAGCTGATAATGAATTACAAAATGAATACAATATGCAGGTGTTTTAGATCCTTGAATAAAAGGATGTTTTATGATACAGCATATTACAAATGTTAGAAGAAAAATGCCATCAGAACACTGATGACAAACTTATTTGTTCAAGAAAGAGATACCTTATTTTCTTGGTTTTAGCTTCAACATGGAACCCAGCTATGATTTTTTGCATATTTATGAAGGAGAAGATTCCAACAGCCCGCTAATTGGCAGTTTTCAAGGCTCCCAGGCTCCAGAAAGAATAGAGAGCAGTGGTAATAGCCTGTTTCTGGCATTTCGTAGTGATGCTTCTGTTGGTATGTCAGGATTTGCCATTGAATATAAAGGTAAATTTATTATATTTGCATTGAAGTATAAAAACACAACATCTTTTATCTGTTTATTGTTGAAATAAAGTTTAGGACTTTGAAGTACTATTCCAGGTGTTCTGCATTGTTAGTCAACTTTGGTTCAAAGAATTAGTTTATTCCACTAAATATCAGGGACTCTTATCAAATTGGTGCAAGTTTTATGGTTACATATCAAGTGCTTTGTTATTGTTCTGTCGCACAAACCAGAGCAAAGCCTTCATGTGAAAGCAACCTAAAATCTGTTGTTGCCATCATATTATGCCAGTCTTAGAACATTTATGTTAATTGTTGATATAGTTTTTTAACCCTTGAAGTTTTTAAACCCTGATTTTAACCCTTGAAGGTGCCTGGAGCCTTCATATCCACCTCTACTGTTAAGAACCTGTGCACCAGCCTTATTCATGAAGCCAGTCACTCTTTCTTGTCCCCTCTAAAAGGGAGTTTAGAATGGTGAGGGCCTGTTCCAAGACTTTTGTGGGATGGAATACTTTGGAACGAGTTGCTGGTAGAAGTAAGGACTGTTTTTTCCCTCTCCATCTTGCATAGGCTATGGCTGAAGACAGATTGGCAATCTGGAGCAGGAAGAAAGCGGGGCCAAAAGTTGCAGGGGGAAACTGCTCCGGGGCTGGCCACTCCTGCTCCGGGGTTCACACTGGCCAGACTCCTGCGTTAGCATACCGGACCGGAGCATTCAGACTGCTGCGGAGCGGCCCCGGGTGAGCCAGTCTCCGCAGCTTGTGGTGGGGCCGTTTCGGCAATATGCATATGTGCGCCTATGTGCATAGGCACATGGCTGCACCAGCAGTCTAGAAATTTAAAATCTCCCCACCTCGTGTATTGGGGCATGGGTGCGTATGGGTATATGAGTGCTCATGCGCTCATGCGCATATCTCTGCGATGGCACGTTCACACCGCCACCTCCGCTTTACAAGCGGAGCTTTCCCGCTCTAAATTGCCAGTCTGCCTTCAGCCTATGTAAGACTGCTTTACTTATAAGAACCTTCTGTTGAGGTTTACTGCAGTTGATCTGGATGGCCATTTTTGAAAGAGAGACATTTATTGTCGTCTTCAATTTTTTAATGTGGATAGATGGTAATTTAATTTATGTATTGTTTTATAGTTCATTTTTAGTGTCGTAAACCACCTTGAGGCCACCTTTGTGAGCAAAGACAATTTAGAGATAATATAATAAATAATTAAATGCATAGATATAATTATATTACTCAACAGGGGGATGAAGTTCAGGTTTGATTAGTTAATATCTGAATGCACGTTTCTGATCATACTTTAAGCCCAAAGACTTCTTAATTCTTTTTGTAATTTTTATTTGTTAGTCCAATTTGTTAGTCCAACTGAGGTTCAATAAAATGCATTTTATGTTAGTTTGTTTGATGGTTGCACTCCTATGCTCTGTTTGTGCCTTATAAAAATAGGAACTGCTGTTTAGGGAAGATCTTCTCAAATGGAAATGTTGCACACAATCAAAATACAAAGAAATGGTGTACATCTGCTTAATATATTCCAATAAAGCACACATTTGGGTGCAGGTTATTTCAGGATTGATTTGCATACATGTTTGCGTATTTCTCAACAGCTATATCAAATGGTAATCTTACTACTTTATCTGGCAGCTGTTCCTAGCCAATCAGAATATATGCATTTGCATAATACCTTTTAAATTATTTTTCTGTAAGAACACCATGAACATGCAGATTCCTCTTGTCTCCTTAGCTGTTTTTCTTTGCTTAAATCTGCATCTGTGCTTAGAATTTTTTTTTTTTTTACAGAGCAGATCCCGCTGTAGCTTTTTTGTAGAAATCCTCTCCTAGCGTCTCTGAAATACTTAAAATCACGCAAAGCATGTTTCCAAGAGAACTGGATTATCAGTACAGTTCTGAAGAAAGAAATGCTAAAACAATATCACATTTTAAAAATGTAATCAAGAATTTCTTGTTATTTGAAAAAAGTGACTAAAGTGCACTGCTCCTGCAAAATGTTGAATTATTGAATGCGGGGATCTGTTTAGCCTCAACACTGGAAAAATTAGCATTAAAAAAATATTTTAGATGGCCAAGACAAAGGTGCTCTCAGATGAGCACTTGCCAATCAGAAGATTGGAATGACATTAAGAAAGGGGTTGAATGTCTGTAAAATACCTCTACCTGCATAATCAAATTATTTTAAAAGCTTCAGTTATGACCTTGAAAAAAGCATGCCTTAATGATACAAATTATGCATGAAACATCAAAATGTGTTGTGCCTAATCCTCTAAGTATTATGTATTATTCACACCCCACTGTATCTAATGGTTTGTTATTTTCTACCAATACGAAGACAGATAATCCACCCAAAGCACAGGAGGCAGTGAAATTAAGCATACCTTTTTTTGGAATGAAATCTCTTCAAGTGCATGGATGTGGTGATTCAGTGTCCTTCATAGCTCTTTTTCCTCATACTCTTAATACTAGTCAAAGCAAAATAAATGATGGATCCTGAGTTTAATTTGTATTATTTATATAGGTTAAAGAATTATTTCTTGTGTGTGCAGAATTTCCTTTTGCTTCTGTGAAGATGGTCCTCAGTATGAATTTCTGAGGGTGTATTCATAGGGTAATAATTAATACATGGTACATGACCGTGGAAACGTCTTCAGACAGTGCTGGCTCTTTGGCTTGGAAACGGAGATGAGCACTGCCCCCTAGAGTCGAATCCGACTGGCTTTCGAGCAAGGGAAACCTTTACCTTTACCTTTTACTTGTTGTGACACTTTTTTTTGGCTTAGGGTGCTGGATCCTTAAACCAACAGAATGAGTTTATGTTTTAGTTTGCTCAAGAGTGAAAAAGTGCCAGAAAGAGAAGATGTGATCCTTTTCAGTTACTGAAAATCTACAGTGGATTCAAGCCAATGCTCAAGGGTTATAGAGTATTGCATTCCTCACAACGTACAATACATAGGTGCCCACAGAATTTCTGTGAATGGGAAGACGCAGGCCACATAGGAGTTTGGGTTTTTTTTAATCCTCTTTCTCCATCCATGTTTCCTGGCTACATGAGCCAAGCTTCATGGACAGCCACTGCAATCTCTTTGTTTTGGGGAAGCCACATCCATCGCCTAAGATCAAGGTGTCTCAGATCGTGTGATAGCTTTAGGTCAAAGGGGAAGTAGTTGAGCTTGCTGCTTCTGCCTCCACTGTGTCATCACCATTTATTTATTTGTATTTATTTAAAACATTTATTAGCTGCCTTTCTTCCTTGTGGAGCTCACTGATGAAACGCGTAGAACAAAATACATTAAAACCATAAAACTAAAATTTAAAATCACTACTCAGGACTGCTTCTAAACTTAACCAAATGCTGTCCTAAATAAAACCATCTTCAATAGCCTCTTAAAGACTGAAAGTGAGGGGGCAAGGCTCACCTCCCTGAGAAGGTTGTTACAAAATTGTGGTGCTGCCACTGAAAAGGCTGTCAGGGTCACATGCACATTGTAGCTGGCCCTGACCAGCAGTTTAGCTGCAGGATTCTGCACTAGCTGCAGCCTCCAAGTACTTTTCAAGGGTAACCTGAAGTAGAGTGCATTGCAGTAGTCCAGTCTGGATGTAACTAAGGCATGGATCACTGTGGCCAGATCTGACTGACTCAGGAACGGACGCAGTTGACACACCAGCAAAAGCTGGGCAAAAACATGAAACCTTGTATTAAGCTTCCTTTCAGGTGAGCTCCTAGCATTGGCTGGCTGAGGGCTTAACCTGTGTATGTCTATCTGTTGCCAAAATTTCGAGGCAGCAGTGCCTCCCTTGGACCTGTCGATTTGAGGACATGGAAGGTGTCATTTCAACTGTTAACATTACAACAGGACTCTTTTTCCATTAGTAGGTATCCACTCCTACCTAGCTGTCTTCCCTGTTTGGGGTACTTTGGTCGTATATGGAATGACCAGAACTAAAGTGAAAAATTAATGTTCATAAAAACCTCTATTTGTTTCCTACATGTTGTTGTACAAATACTTGTGGATTTGAATCTTAATATTTTATCTCTCCCTGTTTGTTTGTTTTTTTAATTAGAAAAACCACGAGAAGCTTGTTTTGACCCAGGCAATATAATGAATGGAACTAGAATTGGATCAGATTTTAAACTTGGATCAAGTATTACTTACCAGTGTGATTCTGGCTACAAGATTATTGATCCCTCCACGATCACTTGTGTGATTGGCGTTGATGGAAAACCTGCATGGAACAGAGTTTTGCCATCTTGTAACGGTATGTACTGAATCTGAACATATATCCCTTTCTTCAACTGTGGTACAGAACAGGCCTTTTGCTGCCCCCTTCTACAGAAACAAGAAAAGAAAAGGTGGTTTATTATATAAAATAATCCCATTGGAATGTTTAATCTTAAAGATTTTATGTATGCCTTGCCTTGAATTATTATCCTAAAATGAAGGAAGTCATAGAAACCAAACCCCCTCTGCAATAACAATTCTTCAGTCTTACGTAGGTTACCTGATGAGAGAGGGCATGGCCTCTTTTTTTGTGTCCATCCTCTTTTGCACTCGTTAAAAGAAACTGATGAAAATGTCCTCTTTGGGGGTTGAAAGGTTATGGCTATTCCTAGTTAGTAGCAATTATCATAGCTTAAATAGTAGGGGTATTTAAAACGAGATTTGTCTTAGTGATCACTTGTTTGAAGTAGTCAGTCAGGAAATATGCCCTCTTTTTTGCTTGTCAAAATATGGTAATTCTAGTCTTACAAGAAAGCAAAAATATGCTCTAGCAGAATGTGGCAGTAGAGTTCAGAAGAAAGAATGACTTGGTATACAGTACTACGTGCCTTTTCTTTCTTTATTATTTTTTATTTTTCTACTGTGCTTTTGTGATAATTTAGTTCTTGAATTTTCCTCTCCAGGTAGGAAAATCCTAAAGCCTAATCATCATAAAAAATGCAATTATCTGAATGTCATGTGGCTTTTGTCAGTCAGTAACAAACCACATGATATGACAACACAGTTTTATCATTTTGTAGAGGAGTCAGGAGGCTGAGATCTCCCTGGCTTTAATAAACATCTGTCGCCTGGAGGTGTTGTCTCTTGAGATTGCGTTGCGTGGAAGGAGCTGTGGACAAAACTTCCCTTGCGTAGTTGATGTTTGCTGCAGCCCCCTTTTCCCCTTGAAAAGTTCCACCAGGAAGCTGCAAGAACCTTCAGGAATAGCACATTTGAGTGAGAAGGGGAAATCAGCAGAATTTGTTCCCTCTTGTGGCACAAGTGGAAGTGTCCTTCCATGCATGAAAGCTGCAGACCGAATCCAAACTGATATAATTGTGAATAGATTTGTGAATAAATTGCTGCACCTTTGTGGAATTTGGATAAAACTGAATTACAAGGAGGTTTTATGTTTATAAAGACCGTTCTCTTTTTTAAGCTTTGACATTAAGTAAAACAGTACCATAGTATCCTAAACAATATCACTCGGCTGCTTCAAGAATGGAGATTGTCTCTCCATGCTTTCTCCTCTATTTTCCACGTTTCTTGCAGTTCTTATACACGGTGTCATACTCATCACAATCTTTTCATTGTTGCTGAATCAGCTTTCATGTTAGAGCTGATGTGATACTCATATTAATAGTAATACAATAATGATGAGATGATGAAAAGGAGGTGATGGTCTGAATACTTTAGCTTAAATAAATATTAATGCTGTTCAAAAATGTCTCATATTTCTCAATGCTAATGGGTGATTTAATTGTGCAAGCCAACATTTACTTGAAAGTTTTTGATTGATCATTATATAATGAAAGCTTAGAAATCAAATATTTTTTATTAAAAAAGAAGCCTTCGGGTAGAACAAGGAGCAAAGTACATTATAAGTGCAACGTATTAAATAGAATTTGTTGGTCTAGGAGATTGAATTTCTATTTGCATATGGAATGAAGGGAATTCAAAGTAGTGAATGAATAAAGGGCCACAGCTTCATTAATGATTACTAAAAAGAATTTTTAACAGGCAGTTTGAAACAGTGAACACCTCCCCCTATCCACTGAACTTTGGCTCAGGGAATTGCAATTTCCCCAAAGAAGTCCCTGGTCTAGAATCCCGAGCCTTGTGATACTGGTCTAAGAATGTCCTTACTCCCATTCACATTCCAATTATTGTATCATGGTTCTTCTCAAACTTCCCTAATATAGTTTAAATGACCATTCAGGAGAACTTTTTAAGACAACAGACCCATCACAATATCAGCAATAGCATGTTTTAGCTCATTCACATGCAGTATGGGATAAATATATATTCCTGCCTTGACCAATTTGACTCAGAGAGAAATCCTACTCAGTTCTCCAGTATATGTCCAGGAACATTCATCTTGCATTTCGGGGAGGACAGGTGGTCCAGAACAGAATTCAGAGGGAGCAGGCACCTTGATTTTATATATTGTACTGTTGCCAGCCCATAGGGTTGACAAGCATGACCTGGTAACCCGTGGCAGAAGGGGAAAGCTGGAAGTTACAGACTCTAGTGTTTTTGGCAAGTGCTGGAGCATTGCTTCTGATGCTACGATGTGTCATTGCTTTGGGGATGATCACATCCCCCCATCCCACCAGCCAGTTTCCTCCTACCTCACAGGTGATTGGTGACAGGTAATTGAGTCAGGGGACCAGAGATCTTCCTCGATAAGTGGATATATGGTAAGCCTGCCAGCCCCCAACGCAGTATCTTCTTTCAGGGTCATCTGTAAAGCTACCTTGATCAATGGTGTGGGGAGGATGAAGAAGAGCACGTGCGGTACAGCTGTTGTTTTCAATATTCTAACTTGAAATTATTTAGATTGTAAAGCAGTGGATGAGTCCACATTTTAAATATAAATAGAAATGCATTTACTTATTGGGGGGGAAATTGTCTGCAGGGAAAACTCTAGCCTTTGGCAAGAATAGGTGTCTCTCATCTCATTGCTGACAATTCTTGTGTCTGTGTCTGGAGCAAATTATATCATAAACAAAAAATAAAATATGGACTTGGATCCAAGATGCTATTCCTTTGGTGCAGCAGCAGCTCTTCTGATGTAACAGCTGGTGGGGGGGTCTCGCCTCATGCTGCAGACTCCCAGTTTGCTCCCCCCAGGTTTCCATCAGATCCAGCGATTGTCAGGAGGAAAATTTCCAGAGGCACAGAAGTCTGCAGTGAGAGGTGACAGATGGGAAGTTGCTTTTCTCTAGAGTGATTCTGCATAGGATTCAAACTATTATTTTCTTTTTCCTGATTATGTTGCTAAAAAACCATTGTGTTGGTGTACCTGTTAGACTTGAGAAGCTGCATATATTGGTTGCTCCCACAGTTAAATTTTACAGTGGTTTTTCCATACAAAGCAATTCAGAGGAATATCAACAGGAAAAGTGTATTCTAATCCATGTCAGAATTAGAGATACATATGGCATTGGCATATACATAACCCCCAGCAGCATTTTGAATGGGGTGTGTAGAAGCTGATATTGATAAGTACTGCCATGAACTGGGGATTTAAGGCTAAATTACTATGGCTTGGATCAGGAGTAGTGTTTGTTTAGGTGAAAGGATTTCCATACATGAAATGAGATTTTCTCTCCTCTCCCTCTTGCTGTAGCTTCAAATGCTGCTTCTGGGAAAGGGGGGAATTGGGGGCTGCAGCAGGAGGGAGAGGGGAGAAAGTTGTATTCTTCAAGTGGAAATCCTTCCACCCATGAAAAATGCTGCCCATATATTTTCCTGTTGCTGTTAGAAGCTATGGCAGAATGTCCCTGCTCTGGCTTGCAGGCCCTATTCTGCCCTGCCCTCCTAGGTTTTTCTCAACTCCTGGAGAGGCTTTTATTCCACTGTCGGGTAGCTCACCACCACTACCTGACCATTGTTTGGAATCGCCCACTGGGAGGGTCAGGCCTCCCACCTTCCCTTCCGAGTTCTGAGGCCTTGCCTCTGTGTCTCCTGAGGCCCAGCGCCTGGTCACCACAGGGACCGTTTACTGCTTTGTGCACCCCTGGAGGAATGGCCATTTGCCAATTGACTGCCTTCCCCCTGGTGCTTCTTTTAAAACAGAGTGTCCGAGATGGTGGAGGTCTGTGTGGTGCAGAGAACCACAGCCAGCATCCAAAGTTGTAAAGTATTTATGAAAAAGAAAATGTTTACAAGCATACTTCTTGCACAGCACCAAATTGAGCAAGGGATACAAAAGAAATGGGTGAAATGCAGATCCTCTGTCCCTCTCTGCATACATGCCCTATCAGATGTTAAAATATAGGACAGACCCCTTTAGTTTAAGAAGTTACAAATCCCTACAAAGTACCATTACCGTGAAGCTTGCTCCAGCTCTTGAGGTGAGCACACGGTCAACAGCTGCCTTGTGAGAGGAGAGGCTGGTGTGTGCGCATGGACGCAGCATCCCAGGAAAAGAGAGCTCCTTCCTGTTACAAGGAGGTTTTATCATATCTGTTTCTCCTCCCACTGACCCAGCCAGGCCAGGTCAAGGAAATGTTTTCTGGAGATCTGCATTTCTTCACAGAAGCAACTCTGGTGATAGTTTGCACTGCCCATACATGCCTTTTTTGATCTGTAATATGTAGGAATATAGTGAATATTTGTGGTTCTGTGTTCCCAAAGCAAATTAGAAAAAGAAGAAGAAAGGATTGCACATTGTTTTTGCAGACCAGTGAGGGGGAAGAAAGTGGCATTTCACCAATGTGCTATTAAGCCAGTTTATGCAGCATTGATTCACAGTGTCATTACAGCTGTGTTTTACAATGGTGAATTATATTCAGCAGCATTTAAATATGTGTTTTAAATTGAGAATAAAACCAGTTGTGCATACAGTGCATCATAATGGTTCAGGAGTTTCAAAACTCATGTATCAAAACTGCCTATCCTGCTTTGGATGAAAATATGCAGTGCCAGTGAAAATGAATAGCAAGGGAGCCACTACTACTCTTTTCTATGTCTTGTGGCATATGGCACATGGTTATGAAAAAAATAAAGGATTAATAGCAAGTCGTGGGAGAAATAGGAATGGGCATGAACCTAAAAATCCCGGTTCAGGATGGTTCCCGGACTGAACCAAGCCAAAAATGCCTCGAATTGGCCAGTTTGGATCCCCCTTTCTCCCAGCCATAGCTTGCCACAGCTGGGAGAAAGTGGGGGTTGCCTGGGAAGGGTTAAATGGCTGGCAGCCATTTAACTTGTCTGTTTTGCCTCACCCCACTTCATAGTGGGACAGAGCGCAACTGCCAGGTTTAGTGGCTCACAGCCATTTAAACCTAACAGATGAGCTGTGGACCTACGCTGCTTAGCTATTAGGTTTAAACAAGGGGGGGGGCGCAATATTTGTGGGAGGGAGAAGCTGACAGCTGCTCCTCCTTCCTCTGCCCCCTTCCCCCCTTCCTCTGCCCCCTCCCCCCCGAGACTCCTGGCGGGCCTTGGCGGCTCTCACTGGGCCCGCCGCTTGCCCCCTTCCCCCCAGAGACTCCCGGCAGGCCTCGGCGCCTCTCGCCGGGCCCGCCGCTTGCCCCCTCCCCCCCAGAGACTCCCGGCGGGCCTCGGCGCCTCTCATTGGGCCCGCCGCTTGCCCCCATCCCCCCCGAGACTCCCGGCGGGCCTCGGCGCCTCTTGCCAGGCCTGCCGCTTGCCCCCTTCCCCCCCCAGAGACTCTCGGTGGGCCTTGGCACCTCTTGCTGGGCCCGCCACTCGCCCCCTTCCCCCTCCTCCGTGGGCTGTCGGCTGGCCTCGGCGACTCTCGCCGGGCCGCTGCCGTTCCAAGAGCGTTCCCCGTGCATGCGCAGGGGACGCTCTTTTACTTTTCGGGAGATTTAAAGATCCCCCAGAAAGTTTTTGATACATTTCAGATTTTTCTGCAAGCGGGGGGGTTACCCCCCACCTGAAGAACCCCCCCCCTTTGCCCTCCAAGTGCCCCCCCATGCAGATTTAAGTATCCGCACACGGGGGGGCACTTGGGAATTAGATATATAGATGGCCCAAACAGCCAAACCAGAGAAAAGTCCAGTAAATGTTCAAGGAAGGCACCTTCCCCAAACATCAGTTCGGGGGCTCCAAACTGAACCAAGTTCATGCTGATTTTTTGCTCGGGAACCAGTTCGTGCCCATCTCTAGGGAAAAAAGTTCTCTGAAACAATCGGCATAAGGATTTCATTACTAGATCAGATCAACAATACTCTTGATATCTGTCATTCTATCAACAGATGCCAGACATGTACAAAATGTGGCTGTCTGCCAACTAATGGAATAAGCCAATGTAAAAATACTACAGCAATTCTGAAACAACTCCATTGGTTACCTCAAATGCTTAAGTTAATAACCTGACAATCACATATCTAGAGGACGTCTTTCCTATTGTGACCAGTTACACTCCCTTCATTAGCTTTTGTATCCTGTCCGACTCCTCCCCCCCCCCCACACAAACATAGGTGAGACGGATCCTGTGCTGTGTTGTGTCCTACCCTTTGTGGGATAGCCTGTTCAGGAGGGTCAGAAGTATTTTGTGGCTGATGATTTAAAAAAAAAAGATTCAGAGGTTTTTTTTCAGTTTTGATGAGCTGTTAGCTATGGAAAATGTCTGTGAATTATGTATTTGCCCTGTCTAATTTGCATTCTTCATATTGATGGTTGTTACTTTTTCAATTGATAGTTGTAATTAATGCATGCTGCCATGTAATGAATCTCCAAAGTTGCAACAGTTAATGGTGGAAATGGCTATCCTGTGTTGTTTGTCTTCCGCATCTGGAAATCTTATGTGTACTGAATATGTAAGTCTGTCATGGTGAATAGCCAGTGGTAAAATTTGAATTGGTTTGATCTTTCTTTAGAAAGCATCAGATTTAGAGGCCATTGCCACATCTATAAGTGAGTTAGAAATACTTCCATTTGTTTGCCTTTTACTAACTACCAATCAGTTTCATTGGGTGACCTCAATTTGAGACAGCTTTGTTTTTTCTTGTATTGGCTTCTTTCGCAAGTAAAAAAAATCTCTGTTGCCTTTCTTTTTAGAGAAGACACTCTAACTCATGATAATTTTGATTGTTTCTGAACCCTAAAAAAGCTTATGTGAGATGGGGTGACCAAAACTACACTTAGTGTGGGTACACCTTATATTTATATAATAATGTTTTAATCTTTGTTGTTTTATTTTCAGTCTCTTTCCTAATAATCCTAACATCACATTTTTGTTTTCACTGCTACAACATGCTGAGTGAATCATTTCAACAAGCTTTTTACTGTGACCCCAAGATCTCTTTTCTGAGTAGTGACAGCCAATTTAGACCCTGTCAATGAGCATAGGTCCATTTGAAGTGCATCACTTTGCACTTATATAGAATCTCATCTGTCATTCTATTTCCCAGTCACCCATGTTTTCAAGAGATACTTTTTAAGCACTTCACAGGCTGTGTGGGATTGTACCATGCTGAATAATTGGGTGTCTCTTGAAAACTTGGCTGTTTCATTGTTCATTCCTTACTCCGTATCATTGGTGAATAAGTGAATATCAATGGTCTCCAAACAGATCCCTGAGGAATCCTAATGTTTATGCACTTTTATTGTGGATAGGGATGTCACTGAATTTGGTGACAACGGTGGTTCAGTTTTAAAATTCACTTTCTTTTGTGTAAAAATTTGTTTATTTTATAGTCATCTTTTTTTTACTGACACTCAATGTCATAGAAAAACAACTGAAAATGGGAAATTTGCCAGAGAAAATAGGCAAGATGAAAATGATCTTCATGACCGTAAACAAAAATGGAAAGAATTGGAAAAAGACATACTGTGTATCTCTAACTATAACAATATTCAATTTATTCCTATGATTAGTGGACAATTAGAGGATGATGTTGTGTGGATGTGTGTCCCCCCCGTGAAAAAATGTTGCCGTTTGGATGCTAAGATGGAGAATAAACTCCATGTGGATGCAGCCTTAGTGGGAGAGAGTCATTGTATTCAACACATAATAATTAATAATAATTGTAGTAGTAGTAATAAATTGCAGAACAACGTAGTGTGTATGGATGTTCATCATCATTTAAGGATTTTTCACCCTGCTTTTAAATTTATTTGCTTCTTCTCACACTTCTGCCTCCTCCTTACTGTTTGTTTGTATGAGCGGCTCTCTTCATTGTTTTCTGTTTTCTTTCATTTATTTTTGTAGAAAAGGCTACACGGTTTCTAATATTAATGGAAATCATGGGTGATATGGAAATAATAAGCAATGATCTAAGTGTACTTTTCTAAACTACAGATATTTAGTTGAATTATTTCCCCTTGCAGTAACATAATGACATGAATGTTTAGATGACTTCATAGGCTCAAAGAACAGGAGTAAATTTTATTGCATTTGGAATCTGCTGTTCCAATAAGCATATGTTTTTAAAGCCATACAGTTATAAAATGATTTTTGAGCTTCAGATTAGGGATTTGCAGATCCTCCTGTTTTATTTGTCATTCAAATGATCCAGGACTTTTTTCTGCCAAAAAGGATATGCAGTTCTCATGAGGATAGAATTTTATGAATTGTTAAGTTTCATGTTAGCTGCTATGTTATTTTTGATGCTAGCGTTTGTGAACATTGTTCCTCATTTGCTTTAAGAGATAGTAGCTGGGGGGGGGGAGGGTAACAACATTCCGTGCACCTTGGAGTCTAGTCATGCCGGCCACATGGCCACGGAAACGTCTTTGGACAGCACTGGCTCTTCAGCTTGGAAATGGAGATGAGCACCGCATCCCTAGAGTTGGATTTGATTGGCTTTCGAGAAAGGAAAACCTTTACTTTTACTTTTATTTAACTAGCGGGGGGGGGGGGGTATCCAAAGCATATCCATCCATATGCAATCTTTTTTAAAAAACAAAAAAACCCACAACATTTTAAAAACCCACACTATTTCTGGGGATAAACAACTTAATTCCAGGTGCCAACTAACCTGCTAATACACAGAGCCACTGCCTAGATTTGTTATATGTTCAAAAATGTTAACTAACTGACTTGGTATTTCATAGGGTGTTGGACTATTCCACCTTTTCCCCCATCAAGTATTAAATAGTATTTTACTGTGCAGGACTATTGCATTGCTTAGTTATTAAATCAATGCATGTAAGTCTAAATTAAATTAATTCTACAAGATCTGTCATAATATCACCATTGTTTTTATGGCTGTGAATTTAATTTCGAGCAACTCATTACTGTGTGGTTGATGCCACCAGCTTTCTGTGAGCAGCAGCAAATCAGGCCCTGTCTTACCCCAGTGATCTCTTAAAAGTTGCTGAAGAGGGTTCTTGCGTAAAAACCCATGAAGGCTGGGGGCTAAAGTGAGGAAGGGAACTGGACTAGGTCAACAGACCTCTGATTTGCATCAGTGGAATGTCACTTGGACACAACTCTATTTTAGGACTACCTTCTGGCAGCAGAGAAAATATAGTTTTCACCATAGGAAGTGAAAATAATGGATAGTCACTGCAAATTTTTGTTCTGGGCAGAAAGAACTTAGTCATCAGACACCCAGGTACACCAAGATCCAGGAACTTAATTACAAGAAACTGATGCAGGTTTATGTGGGATGCCAAGTATGCAGTTTGAATAGATTTGGCTCCCTGTTGATGGGGTAGCAATAGTGATCAGGAGTTTTTATTTTTTGACTGGTACTGAGTAATCTGTAGCCTCTATCCCAAATCATGCGTCAATCATCCAAACCAGAGTAGCCTCACAAAGATTATTGTAATGTGCCTTGTGTGTACTGCTCTTGAAAATGGTTCAGAAGCTGCAGCTTTCAAGAACTACAGTTCTTTTAAAAAATGGAGCTCAACCATACAGAACATGTTTCATCTGCTTCAGTTCAACTGCACGGGCTGCCAAGAAGATTAATGACTCAATTGGTAATTCTTGTGCTTACTTTTAGTCCTGGGCTTTTATTGTATCTAAATAGCTTCACCACATGTTCCTCACCACTTCTTCAGTAAGAGGGATAAACCGTACCCTTTTATTCAAGTGGGGAACCATATTTTAGAATTTTCTCTTGGGGATAAATCACCTGATCATTTCCCCTTTGCCTTTTTTTTTAAACGAAATGAAGACTATTATTCAGGAAGGCGCTTCTAGACCTCTGCTGTTTTAAATTTTGCTGTGTGATTGTCTTGATGGGCATCGTTTTGTTGACTACTGGTTGGTGCAGCAGAAAATATGACAGATTTGTATAAATGAATAATTCATACAATCCAGGTGTTACTGTATGTGGTCAAGGAGACACATGCCAGGGTTTAATGTGGAGTGCCAGTGCTGGGTCAGGGATCCTAGTGATTGGGGATAAGGGAAGATATGATGGTGGGACAAGGTATTGAAAGAGAAGGAAACTGAGATATGGATGTGCTTGGTCTCCTTCCAACCTTTGTTGGTTCCCGAGACATGTTGATGGTGAGGTAAGGAGAGGTAGCCCTTCTCCAACATTAATGTTGTTCAGTGCCAAGTCTATTAACAATGAGACCATGACTCTGCAGAATTATTTTGCAGAGCAAAAAGTGGACCTGGCGTGTGTGGCCAAGACCTGAGCCAGGGAAGGCAAGACAGTCACCTTGAAAGAGCTGCCCCCCCCCCCCGGTTTCTCAGTCCTCCTTCAGCCTTGGACTAAAGGGTGGGGATGGCAATACTCATCCAAGAGTTGCTCTCCTTCAGGGCACACCCCACTCCAAAGATCCCTGGCATTGATTGTGTTGGCTTGGTGTGGGGGTACTGAGGAGAATTTGGCTATCTGGCCGGTGTACTGACCGCCTTGCACACCAGCAGCCAGTCTGCCAGGCCTATTGGAGGTGGTAGGAAGCTGGGCCTTGGTGTTCCCAAGGCTAATAATCCTCAGGGACTTCAACACCCAAGCTGACAAGGCCACCAGTGGACAGGCATTGGACCTGGTAACTTCCATGGCAGCACTGGCCACACACTGGATTTGATCTTGGACGTGGGGGAGGGCAGTCCATAAATCAAATCAATAAATAAAACCATTAAAATGTTTCATGACATGCCAACAGAATTTTCAGCAGCTTTTTTACACTTCCTTCCCCCTCATTAAATGTACGTGTGTGTTTTTTTTTTTCTTTTTTTCTCCAGCTCCCTGTGGAGGCCAGTATATCGGATCAGATGGTGTGGTTCTATCACCAAATTACCCTCATAATTACACTGCTGGGCAGACTTGTCATTATTCAATCACTGTGCCTAAAGAATTTGGTAAGTCTCTCTCTCTCCCCCCCCCCCCCCCCCAATATATGAGAGTCACTCATTCTTTTACTAAATAGACACAATTTAAAACTGTGCAAAAACACTCAGCAGAGCAAAACACAGTCGGGAGACTTCTTCCTCACCTGACTGGAAGTCTTGACTCATTCTTTTACCTTGATTTTATCTTCTGTGTAAAAGCCGATGTACAAAATCTGTATTTTAACTGAACATTGCGAAGTTTCCTATACAGAATGTTTATCAAGGTTGTGTTTTCTGATACTGTTTCATAGAGCTTTCTTTATCCAAGTCCATTGTTTACATTTTAATGTAATATAGTAATTTAATTTAAAGAAAAGTCTGTTATTCAACAAGTGATTAAAATGTGGAATTCACCGTAGTGTCGACCAGAGGCACAGATGGCTTTAAAAGGGGATTCCATCAGTGGCTACTAGCCATGGTGATTAAATGAAACCTCCACATTCAGAGGCAGTAATCCTCTGAATACCTGTGCAGGGAGGCAGCATCAGAGAAGGGTATTGGTCTTTAACCCGTGTTGTTAGCCCTCAAGAGAAGAAGAAGAAGAAGAGATTGGATTTATACCCTCCCCTTCACTTGTAGTCTCAGAGCGGCTTACAAACTCCTTTCCCTTCCCCTCCCCACAACAGATACCCTGTGAGGTAAGTAGGGCTGAGAGATCTCTTTCCCAAGCTGTCCTTGAGGGAACAGCTGGTCCAGAGCTATGGCTTGCCCAAGGTCATCCAGCCAGGTGCAAGTGGAGGAGTGGGGAATCAAACCTGGTTCTCCCAGATTAGAGTCCGCACACTTAACCACTACACCAAACTGACTCCTGTGTGGGACTGATTAGCCACTGTGTGGGACAGGGTGCTGGATGAGGTGAACCGCTGGCCTAATCCAGGAAGGCTGTTCTTATTTTATTAATCATCATCTTGTAATAATCATTCACTGGTTAACTTATGCACAGGATTCAAGGGCTAAAACAAAAATCTGTTTGGTGGACACATTAAAACCTATGCCCAGAATCTGAAGATTTGTGTGATTACTTCCATGCATCCAGGGTTTCTGAAAGAGCAACCCTTGTAGCCATGTGACAAACCTGTTTCAAAACTGAAAAGACTTTTAAAAGCAATGTGTGAGGGGCCGGGTTGGAAGAGTTGCTGTCAAAAAGGAGGGGGAAATGTCCTACTAGGCATACCCAAATAGTTCTTTGAAACTCAGTTTGTGTTTCTCCCCCCCCAGAAATTTTTTTTTCACATATATACAGGGTTGATTTAGAAATCAGAGGTTTCACTGGTGTGCATAACTGATGACTGAAGGAAATATAGATCAATTATTTTCTCCCATGTCACAAAATGTCTAAATTAATGGCTGTAAGTATTACCTCTTAGAGTGTGCTGTGGTCCTTGAGACTCAACCACTTCATACGAGATCATACTAGTAAGAACATAAGCAAAGTCCTGCAGCATCAGATCAAATATCAATCTCATTCAACATTTGGTTTGCAGCAGTGATTACACAAGCAGGATATGGAGGAATCACCAGCTAGTATTCTGACACATATTGTTACCACAAATGGCCTGTCTCGATATTGGGGGAAATTAACTATGAGATAGAGGAGGCCAGAGGGGTACAAGGGATCGCATACCTTTATATATCAAGGTCCAGTTCAGTATAAAGACTCCAGATTTAAAAAGTGGTTAATAGTTTTATTCGAGAATATCCCTGCTTACAGTCACACTAAGCAATCAAAATGTGCACTAAGAAATACAGAGGTGATAATAGAGATGTTAAGGAACAGTTATAGGACTTATATTACCTTTCCAGATGTGCAGACGTCCATGTAGAAGAAAGTGCAAATGGCCAGTGTTTCACGCTAAGAGAAGAGACCCAAAGTAGAAGCTTTGTGGGTGTACCCTATAGTAGGTGCCCTCAGAGTGCACACTGAGGCAGGGTTTACTCTCTATTTTTATAGGAATTTGAGGGGTAGTCTCTCGGGCCAGGACTTGATGGGTTTAATGACCATTGATGGTCTTACCGGGGTTGAATGGGTTCCCAGGCTTAGACAGAAGGGGGGAAATGGGTCTCTGATAGGTGTCAAGAAGAATTGTTAATGATTTAATATTTGATCAGTTTGTCTCAGTGTCCTGAGGGAGGGGACAGAAAGGGTAGGTGTTGAGACAAAAGAGTTCCACATAGGCATAGGTATCGCACAAAGGGGATTATGTGAGGATATGGAGACAGAGGAGGTTTGCCAGACATCTCCTGAATGGCATTGAGAATGCAGATACTTTACCTGAAGGAACTCGCTGTCATTCCATATGCATACTCTTCCTGGGTGGAGACTGGAGATTGCCCTTGAGAGTGCCTTGCACGACCTTATGACTAAAACCTTTTGCAGAGCTTTTGCTAGCTCTTTAGCACCAGTCAAGAGTATTCTCTTTGGCCTGGTTCTGTGGGTCTCTGGTTCAGGTCAGAAGTGGGGTACCCTGTTGATGGGGTTACCCCGCAAGTAAGGCAATGCCTCTGAGCTACAATACTGCTGTTGGAAAGAGTGGTTTCATTTAGTTATCACCAGTAGCTGTCTGTGCATAATTGTCACCGTGTAGCAGTAACTTTTGTTTCATCTTCTGTCTTCTGTGCAGTCCCACAATGAGACTGCGCTTGCTCAGACCAGCCACTGGAGGCGCTCTTACGGCTACTTTGGTATTTCTGTAACACTCCAAGGGGAGCCCCTCCCTTCCAGAGCTCATCAGATGCCATCTTCCCACCTAATGGCCACATGCTCTGTAAGGAGGAGCCCCCCTTTCCCTCAGTCCTTTCTTTGCTGTGGTTTGTTCGGTTCCAGGGAAAGAGCTGAAGTATCAGGTCTGATCACCTGGTAGGTCAAATAAGTTTGGGAACCTCTGTCCTAGACCTTAAGAAAGGGGTGACTGGCAATCATGAAAAGCACCTCCAGAACCAAGGCACCCCTTTTCATGGAACCATGACACTACAGGAACGCCAGTTTGGTATGCTCCTGCAGTCCCTTTCCACCCCCTTAGGGGGCATTCAGATTCTGAAAAAGAGCATGTTTTGAGGCCTAACTCTCCTTCAGGTCTGGGCTGGGACTTACCATCAGACCCTTTCCCTGGTGACACTGTAGGGGACCCTGATCCAGTGGCACCTATTGAAGACTTGAAGCTCTACACAGAGCAAATGATGCAAATGGCTAAATTGTTGGAAATAGAGGTGACCTTCAGCAACCCAAGACTTTGAGACAAGATCTTAGACAAGCTCTACGCAGAGTCACCAGGTATAATCGCCTTCTCTATCCTGGAAGAAATTCCCAACATCTCCATGGCCATCTGGAAGAACCAGCTATGTATGGTTGCCGCATCCAAAAAGGTGGAGAATTTATTCAGGGTGCAACAAGAAGGTCACACCTTTTTATTCAGCCATCCTCTGGCTTCGTCTCTCCTAGCTGAGGACATGCAGGTGAAACAGTGTACTGGTGCATATTCCTCACCAGCTGATGGGGTGAATGATCAATACAGTTAGTAAAAAAGTTTGCTCTTCTGCTGCACTCAGCCTGTGCACTGCCAACTATAGTGCAATTATGAGAGGATACTAGCTGTTCCTCTGGGAGAAGATGGCTGCTTATATAGGGCTTTTGCCTCAAAACAAGAAGCCTCTGGCTAAACTTCTCCAAGCACAAGTATTGTACCTATCCAAGCAACAGGTTAATGTAAATAGACACACCACTGACTCCTCCTCCAGAGCCGTGGCTTCAGCACTCCTACTGAGAAGGCATGCTTGGCTGCACTCCACAGCTCTCCCTCCTGACAACTGGCAGAAGGTGGAAGACCTCTCATTTAAGGAAACGACATTATTTGCTTTGTCGATTCATGATCTTTTATCCCAAATCAAGAACAAGCGGAACAGTTAGTTCAGTTGGCATCGCAGCAAGTCCTGCCACTCAGTACAGGCCTCGGTAGAAGTCTATATTCCACGAATCATAGTCACCATACTCTTGGCACTTGCACCAGGGTCTATGGCACAGGGCAGGTGTAGGTCCAATAACTGAGCTAGACATTTGGGCACACAACACCAGCCACTTCCTAAAGAGTCACAACAGGCTCCAAAAAGTTCTTTCTCGATAGAGCCTATAATAGACCAGCCACCTACCATCTGTAAAGACAGATTAGCTGCTTTTAGTGACAGATGGTTTTGTCAATTGTTAGTTTGGATTATAAATTAAAGTTTTGCCAATGGCCACCCCTCCAACATCCTGATCAGGCCTTCAATTACTCCATGCCTGAGTTGGAACAGGAGCTGTCATCCCTTATCCAAAAGTGGACTGTACAGAGAGTTCCTGACTCAGACGACACAGGTTTCTATTCATGGTTTTTTTTTTCCTGGTACCCAAGAAAGATGGAGGCTTTAGGCCAATCCTGGATCTGAAGGATCTGATTTTTTCCCCCTAAATGTCAGAAAGTTTGAAATGTTGTCTTTCGAGTTGGTCTTGTAACTGTTAACATTAAAGTGCTGGTTTTGTGTACTTGACCTTCAGAAAGCTTATTCCAGTATAGCTATCCACCCTGTTATCACAGGTGCCTGTGCTTTAAATATAATGATTTTTCTTACCAGTACGTGGCGCTTCCATTTGGGCTGGTGACTGCCCCACCATTATTTTCTAAATATGTTGTTGTTGTGGTAGCAGACCCATTTACTCATATTTGGATGACTGGCTCATTACTGCACCTTCCTGTGAGGAACTAGAGTTGCAGGTTTCCTTGATTATACAAGCATGCCAGGAATTGGGTTTGGTAATTAACAGCAAGAAACCATGCCTCCAACCTTCTTAGAAGGTTTTCTTTATTGGGGCCCTCCTGGACACCACACTGGCCAAAGCTTTTCTTACCAGTAGACAGAGCCTTATACGTCAAGGCATTGATTAAGTGTCTATCTAACAACAGATTTAAATCAGTCCATTTCTTTCAGCAGCTCTTAGGACTGATGTCCTGTACCCAAGCCACAACCCCACATGCACACTCAAGAATGTGACCTTTACAGAACTGGTTTTTAAGTAAATTTCATCCTGCCGCGTATTCCCAGCATACTAGGTTCATAGTACCTACATCCATAGTACAACAGCTGGGCTGGTGGGTGTGCTATAGTAACCTCCTACCTGGGTACCATATGGGGGAGGGGCTCCTCAGCTTTCTCTGATGCATCGCTACAGGGCTGGGGAGCCCATTGCGGGTCACTTTCCATTCAGGATGTCAATCAATCAATCATTATTAAAATGGTCCCTGACCAGCACAAAACGTAAGAAAAATTTGTATACTCAAAAGTTTAAAAGACTTTAAGAGTTAACTCCTACATATAATAAGTATGATGTTTGGAAAAAATGCTATTATAACAGCGTTTCTTCAGATGCTGTTATTCAAAGATTTACGTCTTCATTAACTGATGGATTCTACAGGCTGCTGTGAAGAATTTTGCATTACCCGCTTTAACCAGTGGTTTTTCACCCTTCAGAATGTGTGCCCACCTGAGGAAAGGGGTTTTCATATTAATCCCTTAAATTACATGCAGCACATTGCTCCCTTACCTCATTTGCAGTGCTCAACAAGGTGAAAGTCATTCAGGTCATTACAGACAATATTACGGTAATGACCTATATAAACCAACAGGAGGGCACAGTCTTGACAGCCCTGTGCAGGGAAGCCAGTTTCATTTGAGAATTGGTCACAGCTGAAGGATTCTCCCTCCAAGCGGTATATGTGGAGGTACTGCCAATACAAGAGTGGACATCCTCAGTTGATTGGGGCAATCAGAACAAGATTGGTCTCTGGGGAAGAATTATATTCTTCCAATTTTTCAACAGTGGGGTTTTCCAGAAGTGGGCCTTTTTGCCATCTGCACAAATGCAAATGCCCCGGCATTCTGTTCCAGGGTGGGCACCACTCATCTCTCTCTCTCTCTCTAAGAGATCCATTCCAAATCCGATGGGCAGACACTCTGTTTTATGCCTTCCTGCCATTCACACTTATCCACAAGGTATTGACCAAAATCCAAGAGGAGCACATGTGGTGTAACCTGATCACTCCCTTTTGGCCTAGACAAATCTGGTTTCAGGTCCTCCTATCATTATCTAAGGGCCTCTACATACACCTTCCCTTAGCTGCAGGCCTACTTTGCAGGGGTCTTATGGTCCACCATGACAGGGGCGTCGAGTTTGGAAAATCCGGGGGGGGGGGAGGGCTCTTACGTGCACATGCGTGAAGCACGTGCGCCCGCTGGGACCATGTCCCCGCTGCCGCCTCCCCCCTGCCTGACCACTCCTGCTTCCATCCCTCCCTCCATCCACCAGGGTGGCCCCTGGACGGACGGAGGGAGGACGGAGTGGCCAGGCCGGGGGGGGAGAGAGAGATGGCAGCAGCGGCCCTAGGTAGGGTCCGGGGAGGCACAGCAGAGGGTGCTCCATTTTCCCGGGGGGGCTCAGTCCCCCTCTGGGAAATTTTGGGGGTGGTTCGAGCCCTCGAGCCCCCCCCCCCCCATAGTTGACGCCTATGCACCATGAGGTGCACAGGCTCAAGTTGACAGCTTGGCTGCTGAATAATCCCAGTTTAGGTTCTCCAGTCAGGTAGCCAGAGTCCTCCTTAACTCCTGTAGACCTTCTACTAAGAGGTCTTGTATGAGTAAATAGGTCCATTTTTCTGATTGGGCCAGGACACAGGGAGTTCACACAGAAAATTGTCTTATTGCCCTGGTATTTGAATATTTACTGTCTCTGAAAGAATCTGGTCTGGCGGTTTCCTTCCCTTAAGGTACATTTAGCTACTATATCTTCCTACCATACCAAGATCCAGGACAAGATGCTGTTTTCTCACCCAGCGTCCAAGAATTTTTTGAAGAGGTGGTGTATTCTCTCCACAGCTGATTCTTTCTTAGCATTTTTTATTACGTATGCTTAACAAGTCTAACTTAAATCATGTTTGGCACCAATTTAACTAATGAGCCTGTAATGTTCTGTTCCCTCTGAATCCCTTTTTCAAAATCTCGTATTACATTGGCTACCTTCCAACCCTCTGATAAGAAAGCATGTTTTTGTTAGAAAATCAGTAGTCTGATATTCGAATTCCTTGTTCCATGTATGCCATCCCGATCCAGAGACCAGATTGTTCCTAGTCACCTTTATCTGATGTAGTTTTTTAAATGTTCTCCCTGTAAGAAGTGACTTAGATACAGATGCTGTTCATTACATTAAGTGGAATGGGAATCCAAATGCAAATCCTTTGCCTTCAATAGGATGTATACAAGTCTTTTGTTTTTTGTGGTACTTACTTACAGAGAATGACCACCTTTTGGGGATGAGGGGCTCTCTCAAGTCCTGACCCTCATGAGCTTCCCACTACACTCAGACAGAAAAAACAACAACCAGAGAGTGGACCCTCAGGTAGAAGAAGAAGAAGAAGAGATTGGATTTATACCCCGCCCTTCACTCACTTGGAGTCTCAGAGCGGCTTACAAACTCCTTTCCCTTCCCCTCCCCACAACAGACACCCTGTGAGGTAGGTGGGGCTGAGAGAGCTCTTTCCCAAGCTGTCCTTGAGAGAACAGCTGGTACAGAGCTATGGCTTGCCCAAGGTCATCCAGCCAGGTGCAAGTGGAGGAGTGGGGAATCAAACCTGGTTCTCCCAGATTAGAGTCCGCGCACTTAACCACTACACCAAACTGGCTCTCGAGTGAGGCCTTGAAGAGGAAGGAAAGAACTGGTGGACATCAGCACAATCTTATATGTGTGTCAGGCTCCCCCATTGGTTAGTCAAAACCCAGGGCTGGGTCACGGGATTGATATTAAACCAAATGAATTAGACGAGATCTGGTTAAAGAATAATGATAAAATAATTAATAAATTATATAAATATTTTCTAAATAGCGAAATGCAGGAGGAGATAATAAAGCCCACTATGATAGCTTGGATGAAAGATCTAGGAGGAAATATCGATATAGAATGTTGGAATAAGATCTGGAGATCATTGAAATTCCTAACAACAGTCAATTATAAAGAAAACATCTATAAAATGTTTTATCGATGGCACTGGCCACCGGATAAGCTCCATAAATTTTATAAACTGTCGAATAAATGTTGGGTGTGTGGTGATAGAGGAACATATTTTCATGTGTGGTGGACATGTGAGAAAGTAAATATTGGGAAATGGTTAGAAAGATGGCGATCGAGATTTTAGAGGTAGAGATACCGTTAGAGCCAGCTTTGTTTTTGTTAAATATGATGCCAGAAGGGATGGCGAAAAATAATCAACGATTATTGTCTTATTTGGTAACGGCAGCACGTATCCTAAGGGCTAAACTGTGGAAATCGGCAGAGATGCCACTACAAGAGGAACTAATTAGCTTAATCTTGAACTGGGCGGAAATGGATAGACTATGCTATCTTTTAAATCCATACGCAAAAAAAGATTCCACAGTGATCTGGTCCAAATTTTATGACTGGATGGACTAAAAAGACTAAAGGTACAATATTGTTGAACTAGAGAATTTGACGTTTAATGAAGAACCAATTGAATACAATATGGAGTAAGAATATGTAAATATGAGTGTATGTGTACGTATGTAAAATAAAAACTATTATTAAAAAAAAAAAAACCCAGGGCTGGGTCGCTCTTCAGCCTCCTTTAAAGCATGAGAGGTCTGGCTCTTCCTGCCTGGCTCACCCTCAGACAGCTTTTTAAAGAGCCCTGGAGGTGGAACATCCCTGAGCTCTACCAATCCCAACAGCCTTGCAGCGAAGCCTGTAGGAAGGACAGAGACCAGTGTCAGTAGTTCCTCCTACAGGGCCTATGTGCCTTTCCCCCACCCTTCTCCCTGTTGGCATCAAAGGGCTGTGTGCTTGGCCCACGCAGGCTCTCATCTGTCCTCCCACCATCCCAGTTTTTTTTTTCCTGCCACACCTCCCTCTGGCATGGCAGTGCTATGGCCTCTGGTCCCTCCTGGAGCTGCCTGGAGGGCTGTCCTGGCCCTGTTCTGGCTCTTCCAGGCACCTTGGGATCACTGTAGGGTAGCCTCTGGGGTATTTCTTTCCTTCACTGCTGCTGGGGAGCTTCCTGCATCTTCTGGCCAGCCTGCCATTTTGCTGCTGTTGGCTGCTAGGGTGCCATTTCCCAAGTGGCCTAACTTGCTGCCATGGTCTCAGCCCAGGCATTTCCATTTAGTGTGGGACCAGGACTGCCAACTCTAAACAATATGAGTGTTGGCACTTCCTTTTTTTAAAAAACAAACAAAAAGAAAGCACTAGATGTACATTCCAATCTGCATTCAAGTAAGTGTTCTTAAACACTTGACTAGTTTCTGCAAGGATTCAGGTATTCAACAGCTGATAATCTCCCTACCCAATGCACAAAATTAGTATCAAAACATAGGCAGGTTTGGAATAATAATCTATCTGATTTACTTTCTGTATAGAAACAATGGGTTGGATCCAGCCTGCTTTCCCCCTCCATCTTACCCATTTTCTCTCCTTATTCTTCCCATCCCATTTGGCTTTTGTCCATGTAGGTCCCTGTTGGAATATGCAATGTCTAGAATACAAAAGAAGAAGCTCCTATGGGGCAAACCAGGCAGATAGGGATGTAGGTCACTATTAGGGGTGGGCATTTAGCTCTATCCAAGCTGGAAAAAATAGCCAGAAAATACCTTATCAGTATTTATCAGCTATTCTTTCAGCCAGATATAGAAGGGTCTGCATCTTTGGTGACTGAGCATAGCCAATCCTGGATACCCCCCCCCCAAAAAAAAATTGGGATTATCTGGGAAAATAGGATAGCTGCAGTTAAACAGCACTCCCTTTAAACACCATTCCGGGTGAAGCTGCAGCTTCACAAATGCATTTAAAGGCACCATGACACCCTTAAATGCCTTTGGCTCCATTATAGCCTATGGGGACAATTATAGTCAATTATCCCCGTAGGCTATAATTGAGAATCTATCCAGGGGTCTGAGGGGGGCCTGTTTTTTGAGGTAGAGGCACCAAATGTTCAACGTAGCTTCTGGTGCCCCTACTCAAAAGACTCCCCAAGTTTCAAAAAGATTGGAACAGGAAATCCAATTCTGTGGGGCCCCAAAGAAGGTGCCCCCATCCTCCATTATTTCCAAGGGAGGGAGGAAAAAAAACCCAGCAAAAAAGAGCAGGGTCTAATGTCAAACCAGAAAGTCTCTGCAGTAGATACTAAAGATGGGGAGGCATTTTTGCAGAACTAAAGCAACTGTGGCAATGCCAGCTCAATAAATCTAAGCAAGGGGGTGGGGGTGGGGTTTGCAAGCCTAGCACAACCAGTGCATGTACAGAGTGCCCAGCAGAACCAATGCCATTGTGGCAATGCCAGCTCCACAAATCCAAGTGGGGGGTGCAAGCGTAGCACAGCCAGTGTATGTACAGCATGCCCAGCAGAACTAGTGCTTGTTCAGAGTGCCCAGCAGAACCAATGCCACTGTGGCAATGCCAGCTTAACAAATCCAAGAAAGGATAGGTTCCAAGCCCAGCATAGCTAGAGCATGTACAGAGTGCTGAACAGTACCAGTGCAATGTACTAGTGCCCAGCAAAACCCAGTGCCTTACCTTAAATGCTTTCTTTTTCCCTCCATTGAAAACTATGAAGGATGGGGGCACCTTCTTTGGGCACTCCATGCATGCACTGGTTCTGCTGGGCACTCTGTACATGTCCTGGCTGTGTTGGGCTTGCAACCCCCCCTTGCTTGAATTTGTTGAGCTGGCATAGCCACAGTGGCACTGATTCTGCTGGGCATGCTGTATATGCACTAGTTCTGCTGGGCTTGGAAACCCCCCTCCACCTTCAGCTTCTACTGCAGAGACTCTCTGGTTTGACATCAGTCTTTTTTTTTTGCTGTTTTTCCCCCCACCATTGAAAAAATGGAGAAGGGGGGCACCTTTTTTGGTGGCCCATAGAAACTTTTTGAAACCTAGGGGGTCTTTTGAGAAGAGGCACCAGAAGCTACACTGAAATTTCGGTGCCTCTACCTCAAAAACAGCTAGCCAGATCCAGAATTGGAATTTGGGTTTTTGGGGTCCAATATATCCAAATCCGAAAAATCCCGAATTTTTTTTGGGGGGTGGCACACTCCTAGTCACAATGTTCTTTATTCTATTACATGTTGTTTCCTTGTTTGTTCCTAGATTGCAGTTCTCAGGTTTCCTTCCTGCTTCTTCTTAGTTCTTCTCACCAGCCATGTACTTAGGCTACTTACCCATCTCTCTCATTCTATGCAGTAATGTTAGTTCTTAAATAGAATACTTTGTTTTCCTTAATTGGCTCCTCTCCCCTGCATAGTAAATAGCCACTCTGCCAACAGTCCTGTCATCCGAGAATAACCTTTTTTGTTAGTCAAAAGGAACTCCCTTTTTTCCTTTTTCACCAGCAAAAAAGCTGTTTGAATCCAATCCATTATCTTGCCGTATCTGCATTAGAAGTTGAACTTGGCAGAGTATTACAGGGTTGTAATTAAGGTGTGAATGAACTGTTTCTTGTTTTGTTTTTTTTTAAATATGGGCAGCGTTTACTTTTTATTCTCACTGATACCTAATTTGCCTTTCTTTTTCTTGGCACGTGATCACTGGGAGTGGGGCTTTCATCTCTGAACCCACCCCATGTTCATAAAGAGCCTCTCAGGATTCATTTGTCTTCTTAAATATTTCTGCCTCCCCCCTCCCCCAAAAAGAGACTCAAGGAGGCTTAGGAAACCGCTATGCACTTAAAAATAGACACAGTACAAAATAAGTTTTAAAACCAGAACAATAAAGTATTAACCAAAGCGTTGCAACGAAGTTACCAAAAAACCTAGAAGCAAATAAATAAATATATATTGCCTCATCTCATATCCATAGTTCAAGAAGGGGAGCTCGCTGAAAGCTGGTATAGTGTAGTGGATGGAGTGCTGGACCAGGATCCTGGGAAATCCTGGTCTGAATCTCCACTTATACCATGGAAGCCCACTGGGTGACCTTGAGGCCATCACATACTCTCAGCCTAACCTACCTCACAGGGCTGTTGTAAGAAAACAAAAGAGTGGAGAACATAGAGCTAAACCGTTTTGAGGCCCAGCTGGGTAGAAAAGTGGGGTATAAATAAATAAATAAATAAATTTAAATGCGTATTTAGAAGGCTAGTAATTTGTAAAACTCCATGAAGTGCTTTAGGTATATGTTCTTTTTATTTTTACCCACCCAGAATGAAACAGGCATTGTGATGTATTCTTTCTGGAAAAGATGGTGGGTAAAAATGCTGTTCTGACCGACATGTCAGAAATTATTCATTTTGGTTCCAATTTGAAAATATGCATTTTTTTTTATATCATGTCAGAATACTTCCTGTGTAAATAAATTTCACAGTAGGTACATGTAATACTGTCAATGAGGGAATTAACTAGATTAGATCAGATAATCTATTTCAGTGATCCATTGTCTTATCTCCCTAACTCCACTGTGCAACATGGGGATCATTACAATACTCTTTGCCTGTGAGTTTTTAGTGACTTTAGGCTGGGAATAAAATACGAAAGGAGTTCTCCGTCACATTATCGTTCCCTACAGATTAGACTTTACCTCATTACTCTGTTTTTCTTCCTTGCTTGCTGAAGAGGTTATCAAAGAGACATGAGAAAAAAAACTGAAGCATTGAAGCATTTAAATAAGAAATCACTGAGCATTCAAAATTATTAGACTCTTGAGATAAGCAATTACAATAAAAGCCTATTGGAGTTTTATACATGAGGCATATTTATAACGTTAAATCTGTGTCATAAAATGTTTTTTCTTCACCTTGTGGTCAAGAAGACATGTAATTTTACTACATCACAGTGCTGTTGAAAGTTCTTTGACATTCCCATATATATTGCTTTCATTCTCAGCAGCTATGCTGAGAAATCTATGGCTGAGCTCACGTTTTAATAGCAATAGGAAAATTATACTTGATTACATTCCTATTAAAATGAAGTTTTGTTTTTAACTCGGTCTAGAAGTATGCAGCTATTTTCAGCATCGTGTTACAAAGGAGGAAAAATAAGAAAAAGTCGCTTTTTAAAAAGAAATCAGATTTTACATGATTTTTTTGTCGTCTGGCCTAATTTGCCACTAATACATAAAAGGGGCCACAGTTCTCTATGAATACAGAGTAGGCTGTAAGTAATTTGCAGAGCAGTCCTCTGTTGTGCCTGTGCTGCAGGGGCCCCCGGCCACAGTGCAACAGGGCGCTTCTGGTCACCTCCCAAAGGGGAAAGTTATGTGGCAGCTGAATGTGAAAAAACTGCATGATGAGCTCCACTCCAGGCAGACCCTCCACCACACTTCCAAGGGGGACCAAAGGAATCATTCCAGCATTTCAGAGTGGACATCTCCATCCGGATGGCACGTTCCATGGTAGACACTCATTCCGCCACCGTGCACCCGAAGGCGTGGTGCCAGGAGGTGGTGGAGTTGCTCCTGGCACTGGCAAGAGCAATACATTCTCTATCACCAACCCATATAGTAGGGCCTTCCTGACCTCCGTCCAGTTAGGTTGGCATGCAATGTTCCCTCTAAGCCAGGGGTGTCGAACATGTAGCCCACGGGCTGGATCAGGCCCTCGGAGGGTTCCAATCAGGCCCACAAGGCGCTGGCTGTTTCCTACTTCCATTTGCAGTTCTGCTGCTGCTGCCATGTTACAGCTTGCTTTACCAGTCTCTCTCAGTTGCACAGGAGAGAGCGATAGGCCATCAGTGGTACACTGCCTCTGATTGTGGAGGTTAGACAAACATTAACAGGCAACAGCCCATACAAAACCAATAAAATGAAAATGATAGGGTTAAAAGGCTTTAAATGGGAGTGGGAACAGAAAGGGGGAAACAAAGTTGTTTGATTCAAACCTTCATTTGGAATCAGAAAGTTCCCTGCTTTAAAAATTCAAAGCCACAAGCCCTCTTGAGGCCGAACCCTCTGCCTATCTCAGAGTTACCTTCCACAGTGCCCCTTTCATGGGCAGGGGGCGCACAGAGAGAAACTCAAACAGCTTTCTGTCACCTCTGAGAGCCACCTACCACTAAAGCACAAATGTAACTCACAGGAGGACAGCTGCAATAAGAACACGGGCGGGAGCAAGAAACACAGAGATGATCTCTTTAAGCAGCTCTACTTGTGCACTCAATGGTTCCTTCGCTGGCAGGGAAGGGGAGGAGGATCTAAGCTCAGCTTCAAGGAAAAGAAAAGGTGCTAAATGCCATGAGATGCTTTTTGAGTTCTTGAGGGAGAGCGAGACTAAGAGAACAAAGAGGTCTACTCAGAAGTAACTCCGATTTTAATTAATGGGGCTTATTCCCAAGAAAATGTCTCTAGGATTCCACTCATGGATCTATGACACTCTTCATCCTAAACTCCCCCAAACTGATTATTTGAAGAAGAAGAAGATGAAGAAGAAGAGAAGAGATTGGATTTATACCCCGCCCTTCACTCACTTGGAGTCTCAGAGCGGCTTACAAACTCCTTTCCCTTCCCCTCCCCACAACAGACACCCTGTGAGGTAGGTGGGGCTGAGAGAGCTCTTTCCCAAGCGGTCCTTGAGGGAACAGCTGGTCCAGAGCTATGGCTTGCCCAAGGTCATCCAGCCAGGTGCAAGTGGAGGAGTGGGGAATCAAACCTGGTTCTCCCAGATTAGAGTCCGTGCACTTAACCACTACACCAAACTGGCTCTCATTTGACCAATGAGGAACAACAAGCACCATTAACATGCCATCAAAGGTGGCCAGAAGCAGGACCCGGGCAACTAACAAGCATTTCAGTGAAAAGCAAGCGGAGAGGAGGGGGGACCTCAGATCTTTCAAACATCTCAACTCGGCAGAAAAACTAAAGGAAAGCTGCAAGCCTCTAACTACATTCTCGTAACCTAGTGAAAGGCCTTACCTGGGTGCCTCAATCTAAATAACTCTCACTCAGAAAATGAAAAGCCAAGTTAATTAACCAAAAGAGCTTGTCATTATCTTCAAAGCATCAGAGTGAGAGAATCAACTCTATGAACAGAGGCTAGGAGGATAAACAGAAGATAACAGTGCTACCTTAAGTTTTATTAGGTGGCAGGAAGTGTCCCCAGACATGATCAGGCAGCTCCAACTTGCTCATCTTGGGGGGGGGGGGGGAGGTAATGTTGTGTCACGGGTGTGTGAGTGGGGCTTGAGCACACAAGCACTGAAAAGGAGGGTTTTTGCAGCGAGGGAATGGGGAGAGGCTGTGCATCAGGAGAAGCCACCAAGCACTCCAGCTTGCATCCACACATCTGCCTGTACCTTTCTTCTGGTGCATCAGCATGGGGGGGGGCAAGGAGGAGCCACCCCCGCCACCCTGCTGGCTGGCCTCAGCTGCCAAGAGGGAAGCTGGTCACCGCCCAGGGCTGCGTGAGGCAGCAGGCCAGCCACACATGGCCGGCAGCCAGGCCAAGCATCTCTGAGCTGAGGCAGAAACCTGTGCACTGCTGCCTAAAGATTAGTGTGCCCAGCACACGGAGCTCACCTTAAAGGGAACACTGGTTGTCGGTGTCCTTCCCCCCCAGATGTTGCAGCAGCCATGCCACACACACAGAGGAATGCAGAGGTGGGCCAACTAGGGCTGCCAAGTCCCCCGGTAGAGCGGGGGAAACACCGATTTTTAAAGCTTTCCCCCGCTTTTCCAAGATTGGCCACCGGGGGGACAAAATGGCTGCCAGCAGGGGAACCTCGGAGCCTGCCCTGCTGGCCTCTTGAACTTCTTAAAAGGGAAATTTCCCCTTTAAGAGCTGAGCCAGCAAGAGAGCCCCGCCCAGAGATTAAGGAGGGACTAAGCTCTTTCTACTGCGTGCAAGGTTGCTGCTGAGTAAACTGCTTGGGTAAGCTGGGGTCTGCGAGCTCTTTTCCTTCTCTGTCTCTCCCCCTCCCCCTCTTTCTTTTTTCTGTCTGTCTGTCCACTGTGGTTTTGTCAAAGGAATAAACTGTCACTTCCAAAGAGGTAAACTGTCACTTCCAAAGAGGTAAACATCACAAGGAGAGGTTGCCTGTAGAAGGTCTGGGAGTGGGATTGTTTAAAATGTCTTGTCGTGGCTGTTTGGGTCCCCCCAATCCTCATTTCCCTTCTGCAAATAAAAGTTGGGATTCCTCATTTTTATGCCAATTTTCTGTTTCTTTCAACCGTGTCCCCCCCTCCGGCAGTAAAAATCTGCATTTTTAAAAGCATTTGTACATCAAGTAACCGGTATTTTAAATTAGGGATGGATCCAACTAGCTTTTCTGCTGGCGAAAAGGGGAGGACAAAGGTCCTCTTTAGCCACCAAAAAGCCTATGCTGGGGGGGGGGGGGGGGGAGAAGTTATGGGACTTACATGGACAACAGCTGGGTGAAACAAGGGCCAGAAATAAAGCCTGGGAATTGGGCAAGAGTAAGTGAAAAAGCTGTCTGTCTGTCTGTCTCTCTCTCTCTGTCCCCATCCAGCAGAGGTCTATCAGTGGCTATTATGAGCCACAAGGTCTAAATGGAACCCTTTGTCTGGGGCAGTGATGCTCTGCATTCTTGGTGCTTGGGGGGCAACAGTGGGAGGGCTTCTGGAGTTCTGGCCCCGCTGCTGGACCTCCTGAGGGCACCTGGTATTTTTGGCCACTGTTGTGACACAGAGTGTTGTACTGGATGGGCTGTACTGGATGGGCCGATCCACTGTGGCTTCTCTCCTGTTCTTATGATATGAAAATCATATTTAGCACTTGTGTAGCACTTAGGGCTTCATATTCTGCCGAGATGAGGAAGGATTCAGTAGGGCCATTGCTCAGTGATAGAGCATCTGCTTGACATGCAGGAGGTATCAGCCTCTTCAGCTAAAAAAGGATCAGGTAATAGGTGACATTAAAGATCTCAGCCGGAGACCCTGGAGAGCCACTACTAGTCTGAGTAGTCAATACTGACCTTGATGGACCAATGGCCTGATTCAGTATTAGGAAACTTCATGGGTTCATGTGGAAGCATGTGGAAGCAACATCACAGGATGTGACATCACAAAATGATGTCACTTCCTTTCTCCTGGCTCCACCCCCAAAGTCTCCTGGCTCCACCCCCAAAGTCCCCAGATATTTCCCAAGTTGGACTTGGCAGCCCTAGGGCCAACCCACCATGGGAAGATGCTGATCCTCCCCTTCCTGCTCCATCCCCCAATGCTCTCACCATGGCCATCACCAGACAGAAGGGGCAGTAGGCAACAGGCACTGAGCAGCTGAGAGAGGGGATATGTAGTGGGGCGGCAGGCACCAGAAGCATGGAAGATTGTGGCCCAGGCTGCCCTTCACCATCATCAGTGCTGCCCCTTTTTCTGGAGGTCCTGGCCATCCGCAGGCAGGATGGTGCCCCTTCTGCCTTTGCTGTCCATGTGAGGGG
The DNA here is from genome assembly GCA_029233225.1 of Lepidodactylus listeri. Lineage (NCBI taxonomy): Eukaryota > Metazoa > Chordata > Lepidosauria > Squamata > Gekkonidae > Lepidodactylus > Lepidodactylus listeri. The sequence goes on along the minus strand of JARCFY010000016.1, from coordinate 41,757,951 downwards.
TTCGCCACATCCGCTTGCTACTAGTGCTCTGCATATAGATGGCACAGTGAAGGTGAAGGAGGTGCCATGCCCTCTGGTACTGAGCTCATATTCCTTCATCTGTCAGACAGCACCTGCCTCAATTGGTTTCACCAAGACAGAGCCTCCATCCAGGTCCTGTGCAAGGACCTGGGCCCTGCCCCCCTGGGCCAAGCTCTTGCTCCCCATGCCATCCCTGTCTTGAATAAATTCCTCCTCTCCCTAAGGTTCCTGGCCACCACATCCTTCTAGGAGGTCACGGCAGAGGTCCTTGAGGTGTCCCAGTCCTCAGCTAGCTGCTGCCTGCACATCTTTCTGGATGCCATGCTCACCCAGCTTCAGGAGCATGTGCGCTTCTCCCCTGAGGAGGGGGAGTTGGTGCAAGTCAGGGCAGGGCTCATGGCATTTGGCCCCTCCCCAGCAAATGCCTCCAATCAGTAGTCTTTGGAACTGCCAGGGTGGGTTGCTTGCCGAGCCAGAGCAAACATGGCGCACCCCTGACCACAAATGGCCAGGTACAGGGCTTGGCTGGGAATGGAGTGGCATCCCCATGGCCCATGTGCTGCAGCCTTCAGAGCCTCTGGCCTCCAAAGGAAGTGGCAAGGGCACTGGAATGGGGTCATGTGGCATTGGAGCCCCATTGCCAGTTTCACTTATTCCTTTTTTCCCCACAATGGCTTGGTCCTCTGAAAAGTGGAAGGGGCATCAGTATTTGCAGAGCTAGGATTTCCACCATTTGAGATGGTTCAGGCATGTGCCCATTGCAAGAGTTGCCAGTTGAGTGACCTGCAATTTCTGTAAACATGGGGCGAATTGTAGAAGGAAACACACATCCACGTGGATAGCCGATCCTTCCACAGTTCAGGCCCCATGCACTCACCTCATGAAGGGTGGGCACTCCTAGCTCTGTGGGCACTGGTCCTCAGGATGGTTGTGGGTGGCTGGGACCTAGCTTGGCACCCATAGAGATGGGATTTTCTGTCATTGTAGCCATGCTGTAGAAAGGCCATCAGGAAAGTTGATGTATATATCGATTGTGGTGCCCCTCGGTTTTACCCTCGGTGGCCAAGGTTGCCCAGGAGTCACTGCTATGCACCATCCAAGCCCCTCATTTGCATACCCAAATATCCCCTGGGGAATCTGGGACCCAGGTAGCCCTAGTGGGCCTCCATAGGGGACTACCTTGTGAAACTGACCATCTCTGCTTGGCAGTGTGAATTGCTACCCACCAAGCCTCACAGCAGGGGTGGTCCCTGAGGCCAACAGCATTGTTTGGACAATGGTTCCTGGGTGGCTCATTGGCCCACACTGGCCCCTTGGGCTCCAGGACCAGAGCCAGAGCCATTCCATCAGGGACCATTCATGGCATTCTCATGTTGGATCCATGCTGTGCCAGGACGTCTCCCCCGGATCTGCCTCCGCACCTCTGCATTTTGCTGGAGCCCACCATAACACAATAGGGCCTGATTAGGGTTGCCAAATACTAGTCCCCCAAATCTAGGTAGCATAATTTTCATATTATGCAAGTAGTGCTGTAATTACACAAAACTGACCACATTAATGGCTGGGTCATCCACCAGCTGCTTTGAATTGTTAAATGACAACAACAAGTTGGTAAAGGATCATGGAAGACATCTCTTTACTCGATCCTTGCTCATACCAGGATTTGCTCATGCATAGATCACTGTGGCTGGAGACAACAGCAAACCTTGTCAAGAAGACAGAAAAAATGGAGCAAGGAATTGTGCCCTGTGGTCTGATGTTGTTGCTCCAGCAGTACATGGCTCTGCATCTGTTCAATTAGTGTGCAGGTTGACATTTCTACGTAGGAAATTCTTGTTTGATTTTCTCCCAGGCCTTGAGTTCTTGACAGCTAGCTGCAGCCTTGAGGTCTAATCCTAATTTGTTCAGAAGTAAATCTTGTCCATTTAAATGGGACTCTTCTAAACAAGTGTACATGTTACTGCAGTCTTAAACATCTCAAATATCTCCCAACCGTAATAGCAATCCGAAGAGTTTCTCTGGATAACAATTAGGGAACTGACTGGAACTCAAGAATTATATATTCATCCCTAACCTCAGCAATATAACTGAACCCCAAGAAGTGCCATTGCAGATTCCTATCCAGCAGCAGACTGTACAGCTTCTCTACCCCCATTCCAAATTTGGAGAACCTAAATATGCTTTTAAAAAAAATCTAAACCTAAATATGCTTTTTAAAGATAAATCAGAGGTTTTATTAACTGAGCTACAAGATCTTGTGTAGTATTTTGGTTTCAAAACAACTTTCTATAATCTCAGATACCATTCTTTCAAGATTAGTGGGTTTGTTTTTCTTCCCCACTTTATTTCTCCATTTTTAGCTGTTTTAGCAAAATGAAAATTCTTGAGGCAACATAACAATTAGGGCTGCCAAGTCAGCCCGGGGGGCGGGGGATCCCCCGCTATAGGGGTTCCCGATCCGCCGGCCGGCATTCGGCCGGCGGGGGGAACCCCGCCCCAGAAGTTGTCCGGTGAGGACGACTTCCCCCATGTAATGACGTCACCCGGAGGTGATGTCATTATATTGCCATGATGCGTGTGCAAAATGCACGCGCCAGAAGAGCTCCCGGGGGGAGAACAACTCCCCCCCGCAAGTAAGTTGCTGGTACTTGGCAGCCCTAATAACAATATTTCTTTAGAATAAGACAGTAATGAATAACATGTCATATTCTGAATCTTCTCTAGGGGTGTGCATTCGGAGCTACCTGAATGTAAAATCTATGCAAAAAATACCGGAGTTTTTTGGGTAGATTTTGGCTAATAATAATAATAATAATAATAATAATAATAATAAAGGAGGACTGATGGAGGATCGAGAAACCTGGTGGGTTAGCTGTTTCAAGGCAACCGTCTTGCTGTCCCATGTCCAGGTCTCGGCCACTCATGTATCCAGGTTTTCTCAAAAAAATATAATCCCTCAAAATCCCCCCCCCCATCCCAGAAATATTCTGGAATTACCACGTAAATGTAAAAGCAGCTGAGAAATTTCCTGGAAAAAAAAATCCCAGAAATATTCTGGAATTAACAGGTAGATCCCAACACAGTGGAAAGGCAGAAGCAGATTGATCCCGCCTCTCCACTGTTTGTTGGGCTTTTACTGCAATCCCTTTAAAGTTTGAAGGGACTGAAGACAGCCCAAGGATCACCTGTACTGGTGGGAAACAGACTGTTCCAGCCAGCTCAGTTTGGGGCTGGTTTCTCATGCAGCCTGGATTAAACCAGGCTGCAAAAGAAGCCAGCCCTAGGATCTGCTCTGCCGCTAGGAGCAGATTGGTCCTTGCAGGCTGGGCTTTGTGCTGGCTTTTCCTGCAGCCCAATTTAAACTGGACTGCAGGAGAAGCAAGCCTAGCCAGAATCTCCTGTGCTGCACAGAGCAGTTCCTGGGGCTTGCTTCTGCTGCAGCCCAGTCAGCCCCATAGCCAGAACAATCGGGGGGGGGGCAAATTGGACCTACTGGTGGGGGTGAACTTACCAGCAGCTCCCAAGTCCCCCCCCCCCCAGCTCAGGCTCTCATCGGAGGGGAGGGGGAGGTGCGACTGCCGTGTGGTCTTGCCAGGTCTTCCTGCTTCTGCAGCTAGCTTCTCAGCAGTTTATAATGCCCTAGATTCCACCCTCCAAAGCAGCCATTTTTTCTCCAAGGGAACTGTCGTTTTGTAACCAGATATAATTGAGCAATTTACACAGTATTCTCTGTATAAGATAATGTAGCTTAGTATTTAGCATGGTAAATGTAGAAATAGTTTAAAAATCAATAAAAAAAAATTTTAAAAAGAAAAAAAAGAAAGAAAACTGAACCTCCAGCTCAATTTCTTGTTCTTGCATTAAACCATTGGTTTAGGCTTCATATCAAAACTTAGGCCTGAAACATGGGGGAAGAGTTCAAAGGGAAACATCTGGGGTTTTGTCGTGAGAAAGTTGCCAGGTCTGACTTGGTGCATTTGAATAACAGTGACAAGCAGCCACACCATTTGTCACTGTACACAAACCTCACTTCTTTTGATGCTTGTTTTATACTTCACAGAGAGAAGTGTCCTGTCATAAAACTGCTTCTCTGCTGAGCCACCTGTTATCAGATCCATGTTAACATAACATCACTGGCCTGATCTTTGATTGGGCAGACCAGCCCCTGCCCTTCAAATCTAGACCCTAAAATGGATAGTTTATGGTTCCTTGTTTTATAGCTGCTCTCAGCTAACACCAGGTGATGAGCTGACCTGGTGACATGCTCTTTTGGACAAAGAGATTTGTAAATATGCCTGACTTTTCCCAAGAAGGGTAACCTATGGTAACTATAATTTAGGGTATAATGTGTAGCTAGAACTCATTATTTATATTTCTTGTTTTCTTTGTTTATTGCTTTGTTCTTTTAGCAATATTCCTGCACTCTTTAAAATAAAAATATACTTTTACTATATCTGGTTGTTCTGTACTTCAGAAGCTCTAACCTAAATTCAGTACCTTAGGCTTAAAGCATCTACCTATTGGTTAAATATCGTGGAAACTCATTCTGCAACTGGCAAACCTTGCAGGGTCAACTTTCTGGTAATCCCAGAAAGATCAGGAGTCTGCTTGCTGGCTTCTGATCTCAGGGATGGTCTAACAGGCTGGTGGCAGGCTATCATACTGGTGAGTGTGTGGACACACTCCCCAGGGTTTTATCATTGTGAGCTCTGCCCCCCCCCCCCCGGCAAGGATCTCCTGGACTGGGAATTCTTGACAGTTGGCAACCCTAATCCTTATGGATATCTGACTACAGTGAACATGAAAATATCTGCATTTAAGGACATTAATATACTTTGTTTTTTTATTACTATTTATGGCTATTGGGGCTCCAATTAGGGTTGCCAAGTCCTACTGTGTTAAAAGCGGGGGACTCCTGTCCCTTCTTCCGCAGTCTCATGCGTGTGCTTTGTGCGTGCGTGCTATGATAGTGTCACCCGGAAGTGATGTCATCACGCTGGGCATGTTGCTGGGGCGATGCTCTGGCAATCGCCCTAAAACTCTATGGTGCCATATAGTGTGATTGCTTGAGCGTTGCCCCAGCAACCTGCCCAGCACGATGACGTCACCTCCGGGTGACGTCATCACGCTGGGCAGTCGGCCAGATCGGGCCGCTTCAGGGGTGGGGTTCCCCCTGTTGGCCAAATCCGGACCGGTGGATTGGGGACCCCTGTAGCGGGGGATTTTCCACTCCCCAGGGGGACTTGGCAGCCCTAGCTCCAATGGAAGGTTTTTGCTTTCTTTCTCCCAGAAGATGCAGTGAAGGATAATGCCTCTGTTTCCTAGAAGTTAGCAGGTACTGATGTTCTGCTTTACAGATATGTACAGCATTTGACAAGGAAGGCAATTATCATTGTAGAGTTCATACCTGCAAATCCTTGCTATGCTACCATCTACTGGCTGGAGCAAAGCTGTGACATTTGCCATGGGTGGCTTTGTTATATTCCCTGGATTTCATCCTTACTCTCCAGGGATTAAACATTTTGAAATATAGCACTATTACCACCTCCTCTTCCTTTTAAAACAAATCAAACTGCCAGTCTATGTACACTGGGATAGATATTCCTCCAGATCCAGTCTTCAGGGAAAGTACTGTAGACAGTTTAATTCCTGCAAGTGATATCCTACAGGAATAAGAAAACTGATCTGAAGGTGAAATCTTTATGGTTATGTATAGTTATAGTTGGTCTTCTTCCAGTTATTTAGGTTGGAGTGTTAGAATTGCCATTCCAAATTCAACAAGTTTTTGAGTGTCATAACATTTCTGGAAAGATGTGCGTAGAGCTATCTTAAATGTTGGCCATCCCAATCAAAAAGAATTGCCAGATAGTCACTATAAACCTCCTTTGACCAGACATTCAAAGAAACGTAAATCAAAGCCCTTTTGACCATTAAAAATAAGTAAACCTAACTTATCTTGTTCTTTGCTTAATAGATGCTTTCATTATGTTTTACAGTTGTTTTTGGACAGTTTGCCTATTTCCAGACAGCACTAAATGACGTGGTGGAATTATTTGATGGAGAACATCCACAGGCCAGGCTTCTGAGTTCGCTCTCTGGATCTCACTCAGGTAAATGCTACAAAGCAGATTTTAATCTGCCCCTATGTAGGAAGCTTGAATTTACTATAGTTTATAACCCTGAATCTGCAGGTTGGAAGTATTCTCCAGTTGGTCATAGAAAGTAATGATTTCTGAGGACTACACATTTTGATTTACCTTTTTAAAAGACAAAACATGCTTCCGGCTGTGCTTCTGAACAGTTTCCTGCCCCACTCCTGTTTACTGCTTCTTTTCCTCTCTGGATTCTTTACATAGGTGATTCAGGACAATCAGAGATTAGTAAATGAATGAGAGATAGAGCCATGTAATAATGTAACTGAGGGCAAATGAAGTCAAAGTGAGACTGAAAAAGCGCAGTTAATTTTAGTCATTCAGGACTCACAAGAGTTGAAAAGCTTGTAGAAGGAGTTGGTGGAGCAGATTTTTCTTTATCTTCTCCTTACCTAAACAGCCTATTGTTTTCCTTGGAAACCCGTCAGATAATCTGGCAACCCTTACAAATAAGAGTGTACCATGGTATGGAAGGCTGTTGCAGCAAATGGATAAAAATCAGGTCCTCTTCCCTCTTCTGGTGGCTTTTCCATCAATAAAAGGAGGAACAGGCAATTTTACCTGATTCCCCTTGTCACTTCAGTGCTCTGTATTGTGGTACATTTTGTTTGCAAGGCTCTCCTGACCTTCAGAGAAGATCTTTAGAGCCAACAGCAGGCTATTGGGAGGAGGCAGGAGAAGACTTTCTTTACTGCCATAAGCTTCTCTGCTGGATTCAACCCATACTGGGGATCCATCCAATTTGGCTATGTGGTATTTCTAAGTCCAAATGAACATCAGAGGAAAATGTAAATGAACAGGTGATTTTTTTTAAAAAAAAGTAGTGCCAACAAAGTATAAAAAAGAACACATTTTTAAACATTGTGGAAAATGACAAAAACTGGTGTATAGATCAGCTGTTGTTATTTCTATTTGTATTATTTTGCAGGCATTAACCAATAAACTAGTCAACAATAGCCAGTTTTGCAAAAAAACCACCGTATTTCATTAGTTCCTAATTGTGTGTGTGCATGGGCATGGATGCTCCTCATCATTTCCCTTTTTTAAATCCTAATCTCTAGGTGAGACTTTGCCTTTAGCCACATCAAATCGGATTCTCTTGCGGTTTAGCACGAAGAGTGGCGCATCTGCTAGAGGCTTCCATTTTGTTTATCAAGGTATTTTCCCTAGATTTTGCTTTGCTGTATTGTCAGGACTATATGGGGGGTAATTGTCACTAAACATAATTATTTCAGGGTGGAAAAAGCAGTAGTTTTATAAGGTTTTTAAATTATGGGTCACTGTATTTTGCTGAGATCTTATCATCCTTTTTCAGTGAGGTCAAATATCTTATTGCATGCAGCAATCTGTTTTTATATTTATACTCAGGGGTCATTTCGAGCAGGAGCTCGGGGGAGCTCAGCTCCGGGAGTTGGTGCCAGCCCCCCCCCCCGCCGGGGTAATGCCTGCTTGTGTCATGACTGCAGCAAAATGACCCCGTCCCTTGGAAAGGTCCTTGTTCCTCCGTCCAGCCTTCTGAAGGCTTCAGCTACCACTGAAGCTATCCTCTCAGAATAGTGGTATTTCTGAGGCTTGGATTTGTAGCAGTTGCCTCTCTGCCAGCTCTCTCTCTCTCTCTCTCTCTCTCTCTCTCTTTCTTGCCTTCTGACATACTTCCGGTGATGTCAGGTGGTTTAGCATATGCAAATAAGTTATGCTAATGAGTTATGCTAATGAGCTCCTGGACCTCTTTTTCTACAAAATGACCCCTGTTTATACTAATAAATAAAAACACATAATTAAATAAAATTAATATTAATGATGTGTTGTTGGTTTTTGATGGTTTGGACTGTGTTATTTTAAACCAAGAAGATTTGTCGTGGGGGAAAGGAGGCAGGGGCTGCTACCCTCAGCAGCCTGAATCTGGCCATGCAGGTACAGCAGTGGCACAAGAGCTTGAAATACATCTTGTTTTCAGTTGCGAAAAGAATCCAACTGAGAACAAATATGTGGCCATGGGCCGTAATAATAATAAACTACGAAACTATAAAACTGGTAACAAAGATGTATATTACAAGCAGGGAGAGGGAAGGCAGCACGGTATAGCCCAATCTCATCCGATCTTGGAAGCTAAGCACAGTCAGTAATTGGAAGGGAGACCTTCAAAGAAGCCTTTGCTGAAGAGATGGCAAACCACCTCTCCTTCTTGCTTGCCTTGAAAACCCCTTGTTGGCATCACCATACGTCAACTGGGACTTGATGGCCCTTTACACACACTTTACGAGCAGGAGATATTTCCGTGTCATTATCCTTTCACAGTGTTATCAAGGGTTATATGCTGAAGTGAATCGCATCTTTCAGGATAGGTTCAAACATGACTATATATTTATATATGACATGACAGAATTACCGTTTTATGCCTAAAATGATGACATTATTAGTTCTTTTGTGTGAATTACTGTTTAGAAAGATGAGTCAATTTGCATTTAAGAATTATTGCTTCTGTATTAAATAGTGAGGGCCATGGTGGCTCAGAGGTTAAGGCGCTGAGCTGCAGACCGGAAGGTCAGTAGCTCGGCAGTTTGAGACCCGAGCGCCGCATGACGGCGTGAGCTCCCATCTCTGGCCCCAGCTCCTGCCAATCAAGCAGTCTGAAAGCAAAAAATTACAAGTAGCTAAATAGGTACTGCTTCCGTGGGAAGATAACAGCGTTCCATGCACCTCGGCATTTAGTCATGCCGGCCACATGACCACGGAAAAAGTCTTCAGATAGCACTGTCTCTTCGGCTTAGAAACGGAGATGAGCACCACCCCCTAGGGTTGGATTCAACTGGTTTTCAAGCAAGGGAAACTTTTTTTTTAAATTTTCTACAACTACAAACACTAGAACACACTACAATAACTAAAAAAAAAACCTTAAAAAAACTACCCTAAAGTATACAGAGACCAACTTATAAAACGATTGAAAAATTTCTCTTAACATATGCAAGAATAGAGAATAAAGTATAATCTTAAATCAAAACAGTATATACTCAATAACTTCCTTTAACTCTGTTATACAGCTAGACTTAACTGGCTAGCGAAACAACACAAAACTAACAAACCAACAAAAAACTCCAAGAAGGCACAATCAATAGGTATAAGTTTTAACATAAACAAGATTATTTTTCTTTTCGTCTTCTCTTCTTCTTATCTCTCTTGGGTTTAGGTGCTGCAGCTCCTAAATCGCCATCTGATGCTTCATCTGACTCTTTTTCACCAGAAGAGTCAGAGCTTTCCAGACCATAAATGCTTTCCTGTTCTTCCAAAGAGTCCTCTGTGGATTTTTTTTTCTTTTCCCCTCCTTTGCAGTAGTCCAATTTTTTTTCAGCTTTTGCAACAGAGTCTATTTTATGTTTCTTGTCTTGATAGCTGAACACCAGTCCCTCTGGAAACAAGCACTTAAACGGAATATTCTTCTCTTGCAAAAATGCAGTCAAAGTCTTATAGGGTTTCCTCTTCTTTCTTATCTCAAATGGAATATCCTTTAACACCTTGATTTCTTCTCCTTGAATCTTCAGCTTGGAATTGCTTGTAGCCTTCAATACTGCATCTCTTGTAGATTTTTTGGAGAATCTCACCATGATTTCTCCAAGCAGGTTTTTTTTCTTTATTTAGTCTGGATAGGTCCTGTAGACCACATCCATATCGCTTTGCAATAATTCCACTTGCAAACCTGTCACTGGAGCCAGAGCTTCACTCAAGATCTGCTTTAGATTCTCTCCTTTAACTTCAGGCACACCCTGGAATCTCAAATAGAACATTGATGGTTCTATCTGAAGTCTTAAGACAGTATCCTTTTTAGAACCCCTTTCTTTTTTTATCACTTCCATCCTTAAATCCAGCTTCTCAGATTTAGCTTTGACAGCTACCAGTTCTTTTGCAAAATTGTCAGACTTCTTATTTGCATCAGTCATCTGCTCTTGCAGGGAATCCATCTTAAAATTAAGAGAGTTCATTTGTTCCATCAGAGGTTGCAATGCTGTAGCAAGTATAGCAGACAGGTCTGTACTGGACTCTGACTTGGCTGCTGGAAGCAAAGTTGGTGCTTTTGGGGAAGGCTTAGATTTAGCTGCCATTTTATCCCCTTTACTCATTATTGTTTAAAATTTACAGTTCATAGAAGTTCTGAGAAGATTTTAAAAAAATTAAACACAAAAAGTTTCTTCTTTATGTTCTCCCATTCAGAGTGTGCCCCTTTAAATTTCAGCCAGCCAGCCCAGTCCACCGATTCAATTCTCTTGTGTTGCACTCGCATATTTAAGAAAGAGGGGGGAGGATTAAACTTTAAATCCCCCTCCGTTTCAGTTGCAGCCAGAGAATCTGCGCCTGAGTTAAAAACTCAACATTTCTGCCATGTGTCTCATTTCGTTGCTCCTTCTTGCTGCCTGCTGGTCTCTGCAGCTAACTAGCAGCGCTTCTTCATGCCTTGCAGCTCCGTGGCGGTGGAATCTTCCAAGGCAAAGGGCAGTCTCAATCCCCGGGTCACCACCTGGGAAGAGACCAGCCCATGCGCCTCAGGCAGAAGTCCCCTCTAGGGTCTCCTGGGGGCCCAAAACCCGTTCGGGACTCCTTCTCACTGCCCGGATCAGGTCGCGTCTCCCTGAGCTCGGGGAAGATGCGCCCACCATTGAAAACGCCAAAACCGGAAGTTCAAGCAAGGGAAACCTTTACCTTTTCCTTTTATATTAAATAGTGGACAACCCATGGCAGAATTTTTCTAAGCTAAAACAAAGTTCTAATTGTTTTTTTTAATTTTGTTTGGAAATATGTATAATGCTCTTCCATGTACAAATGGAAGTATTTAAATTTTTATTTATTCTTCCATAGCTCCATTTTATAGCAGCTTTGTCAATGAAATTTGGAAAACCAGTGACTTTTAAACTATTTATAGAAATATAGTTCCATAGTGGGTGGGTGGGAATTTATTGGTTTGAGGTTCAGCAAATATGTTTAGTGTATGTTTTATTGTTTGTTAGTTTGGGGGGAAGGACTGGTAGGCAATCAGATTACTTTTTAGGTGCTGGAAAGATTGATTTTGAGAAACAGGGAATGCTGTTCTCAGCATCACAAAATGAATCAAGGAAGTTAAGCCTTTTTTATTCATCTCAGGAGAACCTCGGAGCTATTCAAGTTTCCATTTTTGGAAGATGAATGCAGTCGGCTCTCTAGTTGTTAAAAGATTTAGCCGGGGCAATGTGGTTTGTGGCATTTAATTAGATTTAATAAATATGCTACCATGATTTGGGGATTTTCAATCTCCTTGTGAAATATAGGAAGAGATTTCCCAAGACTGCCTGCCTGCTAATGTTAAAATGCCTTTGAGAGCACCATCCACATTCTGAATGAACACTCTAATCTGGCCTGCAAAGTCAATCATTTTATTTATCACCTGCTATTCCAGATTGACCTTATTCTGTGTTCACTTTTCCACTAGGCTGATTTCTATTTTGTTTCATAGCACTAAAAGATGAAGAATAATTACTATAGAAAATGCAATTTCTCTCTGATACCATCTGAGAAGTCTAGCTTGTCAACATTATAGTTTAGAATTAGACTGAGGATTAGGAAGGAAAAGGAGCACCATAGCTAGCACGATTGTATATTCTGATCACAACTAGTACAAGATTAGAGTTGTAGTTTTGGATTTTGATATAATGGGTTTTTTTTCAGTGCCATTCACTTAACTATATATTTCTTCTTGCCTTCCTCCCCCCCCCCCCCCGGGACGATCCCATTTTTCTGTAGTTCATGCTTCACAGGAAGCATGATGATTAGCAGTAGCTATATTGTGAAGAGCACCTAACTGCTACTAAAATCCAGTTTTGATAGTTTATAATGTTAAAATAGCCTTATATTTTCAGTACAACTGTTTTAAAAGGAATCATTTGCTCTTATTTTTATAATGATAATGTTCTTGCTTGTTTGCTGTCACACCTTGAAACATCCAAATCTAATATAGTTTGCTCTTCTTATAACCCATTGTACCTTCCATGATTTCAGGGCCTCCTCACAAATGCAGGTTGATATCTTCCATTGATATCTGCGGAAACCTTTGAGTGTGAAGCTGAATAGTATTCAGTTTGTTATGATTTTCAGTCATGCTGCCAGGATCCCTGGGAGGGAGTCTCCCAAGGGCTCTGGTCACCCAGGTGAAAGCACAGAGCTGGGAAGTCATGTGATTTGTTTTCATGTGATATTTGGGATTGGGTCTGGTGGTATAATTGGGGACCAGAGGGACTCTTTGGGGGCCTATTATGGCTCTTGACATCCTGCCAGGAGTTGGGGCTGTTGGGTATGAACCAATCATTTTGCAGGTCCTAATTCCTTCTTACAGAAGCTTTTAATAATACTTTTGCTTAATATGGCTTCTTATACAAAAAATGCAGTTATAAAATATATACGTTCTGCTATAAGTTTCTCTAATCAGAAGCTTTTCGGTTACAAACCAGGATCTGGATCTGTTATGATTAAACTTTTGAAGGCACAGTGAGAGCTGTCAATGTCATCCCTCAGTCATCGTTTCTCCAAGCTAAAGAGCCCCAAGAGCTTTAACCTTTCCTCACAGGAAAAGTGTTCCAACCCTTTTATCATTCTAGTTGCCCTTTTCTGCACTTTTCCCAGTGCTATAATATCCCTTCTGATGTGTGGTGACCAGAATTGCACACAGTATTTCAAATGTGGTTGCACCATCGATTTATACAGCAGCATTATGATACTGGCTGATTTGTTCACAATTCCCTTCCTAATAATCCCCAGCATAGTATTGGCCTTTTTTATTGCAGTCTCACACTGTCTCGACATTTTCAGTGAGTTATCTACTACAACTCCAAGATCTCTCTCTTGGTCAGTCTGTGAAAACTGCCCATTTATACTCACTTTCTGTTTCCTATTAATAAGCCAGTTTTTGATTCACTAGAGGACTTGTCCTTTTATTCCACAACTGTTGAGCTTACTTAGAAGACTTTAATGAGGAACTTTATCAAAAGCTTTCTGGAAGTCAAGGTAAACAACATCTATTGGGTCCCCCTTGTCCACATGTTTGTTCACCCCATCAAAGAACACTAACAGGTTAGTGAGACAAGATCTTCCCTTACATAACCCATGTTGAGTCTGCCTCAGTAGTTTTTGCTCATCAGTGTGCCTACTAATTCTCTCCTTAATAACAGTTTCCTCCAATGTATTGATGTCAGACTGACTGGCCTGTAATTTCCCAGATCTCCTCTGGAATCCTTTTTAAAGATGGGAGTGATGTTAGCTACCTTCCAGTCCTCAGGAATGGAGGCAGATTTTAATGAAAGATTACATATTTTTGTCAGGAGATCCACAAATTCACATTTGAGTTTTTTCAGAACTCTTGGATGTATGCCATCCGGGCTTGGTGATTTATCAGTTTTTAAGTAGTCTATCAGTCGTAGGACTGATAGCTGCTCATGAAATGTCAAGGTACAAGTCCAGTGCAACTTTTATAGGCATGCACGGTATGCTAGAAGGCAGCTGCCACTGAGTAAGAAAAGGTGCCTCTTTGTATAATTCATTATAGTCCGGGGGGGGGGGCAACCTGTGCAACTGTCCTCAAATGAGATGGGTAGCCGTGAAGTCTGTCTGTAGCAGTCGAAAAGAGCAAGAGTCCAGTAGCACATTAAAGACTAACACAATTTGTGGCAGGGTACGAGCTTTCGTGAGTCACTGTTGACTTCTTCAGATACAGCGGGAGTGTGAGTTCACCTGTTCTATATTTTGGAGAGTGGAGTGATTTCAGATGCCAAACGACATTAGCAGGCAAATTACAACAGCGGGTGAATGACAGTAGCAAGTGTGATTGGATTAGGTGTGATATGCAGAGGCATAGTAATCCAGAGGGGTAATCCAGTCACGACTGCTATTGTCATTCATTTGCTAATGTCATTCAGCATCTGGAATCACTCCACTCTCCAAAATATAGGACAGATGTACTCACATTCTAGCAGTATCTGAAGAAATGAACAGTGGCTCAAGAAAGCTCATACCCTGCCACAAATTTTGTTAGTCTTTAAGGTGCAACTGGACTCTTGCTCTTTTCTAGTCCTCAGACGAAGAACCTTCAAGGGGAGATTACCATGTGAGATTACTGAACTTGAATTCATTCACAAATTCAGAACAATGGACCCCTTCGGGCTGATATAGGATTCTTCTCTCATTACAGATGCTAATTTTCCGCCCCTAAGCATTTCTCCTAATTACATTTGGCATTGTACCTTTCATCCTGACTCTGGTATTTGTAACACTTCTCCCCACCTCCTGACTGGGATATAAGGCCTCAGGGATCTCCTTTCCTACTTGTATCTGATGAAGGGAGCTTAGAGTCTTGAGAACTTATACCCTGGAGATCTTGCTCATCTTTAAGGTGCTACTGAACTCGCATCTTGCTCTTCTATGGCAGACCAATATGGCTACCCACCAGAACAGTTAGGGGCAATAACCAATTTAAGAGAATTCAGTCCATTTAGAGTGGGTAAGAGCCACTCCCAACTGTAGACCGATGGATAAAAATAATGTTTGGTGATTAGATTTTATTTTTATCCTATTCTACAATTTGCAGTAGTCCTCAACTACTCTGAGGGGACTGAGTTCTCTTTGATTAATTACTATAACTGGCCTCTCTTTAGAACACTCTTCCATTCACAACTTTCTCCTGCTTATTACTTCAGGCATAAATATATCCTATGGACGTGCACTCCATGCATCTAGTGGAATAAATTTTGTTAGCTTTTAAAGTGCCACTGGGTTTCTCCAACATGCCAACATGGCTACATGATAACATGGCTACCCCTCAAGTGATATATTGGAGTGGCAATCACGAATGTTTAACTCCAAAATGGGCCTAATCAAGTCAGTCAGGCTGCATTGGTGCAAAGGGAATGTTGCTTGTGGTCTCAGTCTGTCATATTGGTTTGAATAATTTTCAATTGTCAAACCAGTTATTTGAAATATGGTTTGATGGATTATGAAATGACTGCTTTGGAGCAAGTGACCTGAGTTTAGCCCTGGTTGGTAGGATGCTTTTAGCCAACTAATTAACTTTACATAATGCAAAGGAAAACAGAGCAAAGCAGATGCCAGCACTTTACCAGCACTTTATCTGTATTGTGATGTTTTATGACATTGTACTGCATTTTTACACCTGTGTTTTAATATAATTTAATTTTTAATGTGAGCTGCCCTGAGCCTGCCTTGGCAGGGAGGGCGGGGTATAAATCGAAGCAAATAGATACATTTAAAAGTAAATCCCCTGTGGTGTGAGGACATTGTTTTTCATACCACACTTTTTTTTCTCACCTGTTTGTACAGCTGTTCCACGCACAAGTGATACACAGTGCAGCTCCGTCCCAGAGCCCAGATATGGAAGGAGGATTGGCTCTGAATTCTCAGCAGGTTCTGTAGTCCGCTTTGAATGTAGTCCCGGCTACCTTCTGCAAGGCTCAAAAGCTATTCGCTGCCAATCTGTGCCCAACGCTTTAGCCCAGTGGAATGACACAGTGCCAAGCTGTGTGGGTAAGGCTTATCATGTTTAGGTTATCTGTTTCTCAGTCAACATTCAAGAACACCACTTCTTTCATGGAGTAGTATTTAACATTTATATTTACTTTCCATTGATGAATACTGGCCATGTCCAATTTAAAAGAGCACTTTGTCATTTCAAAAGTAATTAGAGTACCAGCTGGTTGGTAGGCAGTATAGTGTTTCACGTAATGACCTGTTAGATTAACAAGGCTGATGCATGTTTTGCTGAATATTTATTGTCAATATGACAGCCTCTAAAATCGTAAGTATAATACAGAGCCTAACATCAACCTCAGGAAACCCCCCTTACGTTAATTAATTGAGTGCTTCCTGAAGCACTTGTTAAAGCGGATTTATAACTGATAACAATTTGAAAACTGCTGTTTGAAAAAGTGTTCTGCTATAACATGACCTAAAGTGTCTGTTCCTAAACCAGGTACATTTTTTTGTGGGATCCTCTGGTGGAATTATGATTATCCGTTTGGATCCTTTTTGTACCTATTAAGTGTTGTTGTTGTTTCCCCCCTGGACTTATGTATTTTAATTATTTTTTTAATATTGATAAGGATTCTGTACCATTAGGGAGAAGAAAATAAGACTTCAAGAATTTGAATTATAGTTGTAATAATATTAATTTTATTCATGTATACACAGCTGCTTCTATAGTGTTATGATAACAAGGAAGTTATATTTCCCACGGGAGATACAACTTGTTCTGAACTGAGCCACACCAAACATGAAACTCTCTTATGGAAGCTAGGAAGAACTAGTCCTCTTACAGCTTCATGTATCTAATTTAAAGATAAGTAATGAGGAATATGCTTGTTTTCCATGAATAGCAGTGCCACCCCTAAGCAGAGATACATTCTTCTAATCCTGTTGAATTCAGTGCACACAGAAGGGTGTAACTCTGCAAAGCTGTGACATAGAGTTGCAGGACTGCTTTTGTAGGCCTCATGGCTCATTTCTTATCTCTCCTCAACTCTACAGACTTTTTTTCCCTGTGTTCGTCTGCCTACACTACCCCCCCCCCCCATTCCCAGGTCCACTATCAAAAATATTAAAGCTCTTCTGTGGTGTTTTATTCTGCCGCAGTTCTATAGGATGTTGCCTGAATGAAAAGTTGGGTAGTTTGGCTGCCATTACCACTGCCAGAAGAAAAACTGGTTGGATTAGGGCTGCCAAGTCAGCCCGGGGGGCGGGGGATCCCCCGCTAAAGGGGTTCCCGATCCGCCGGCCAGCATTCGGCCAGCGGGGGGAACCCCACCCCCGAAGTTGTCCAGCCCGGACGACGTAATGACGTCACCAGAAGTGACGTTAGCACGTTGGGGGCGTTGCCAGGGCGTCACCCTGGCAACGCCCCCAACATGCTGATGTCACTTCTGGTGATGTCGCCGGGTGCACGCGCTTCTCGTGCGCACCGGAGAAACTCCCGGACGGAGGAGGACTCCCCCCCGCCGGTGAGTTCTGTAGACTTGGCAACCCTAGGTTGGATATATTGACATTTGTTTACTTACACGATTTCTTCAAAAACAAATGCTATATTTTAGTTAGGATTGGAATGATAGAAGTCAGATCCTATTTTCCTTAGTAGTGTTTCTGTTCAATGAGTGTGCTTTTGGCTTTGTTGTTAACTTTTAATGGAATTTTCTTTCAGTGCCATGCAGTCGGAATTTCACTGAACGGAGAGGAACTATATTATCTCCCGGCTTCCCAGAACCTTATGGTAACAGCTTGAATTGTGTGTGGAAAATCACAGTGACTGAGGGATCAGGTATTCAGGCAAGTCCACATTTGCCAGCTGTGGAATATTAACTACTTCACTATAGATGGCTGATTGTTCTTTTTTTTAATCACTTTCTCGCTTAAATTGTAAGAAAATAGCAAACTTGCTTATCCTTTTGGGATTCTAGTAGATAGATTCATCGGCAGAACTTCAATGGATCTTTGAATCAAAGAACACATCCTGTCATGTTGCAGCAATTGACACCCATCTAGCCCAGCCTTTTACAGCATTTATTTATTAGAAGCATTTCAGAACACTTTTCCTGGAGTTCAAAATAGTTCAGAAAATATTAAAATTAGTCATAACCGAAAAACTCTAATGCACATCCTAAAAATGTCACAAAAGGTTAAGAAAATAGGAAATGGAAGACAGCAGCCTTAACTGGGCACAGCCAGCAGCCAACAATATCATTACAGGAGACAAAGATACTTTAGTGGCATGGATAATGTATTTCAGTAATCAGATTCCAGTGGGAATTAATTATTAGTGGAAAAGCCATATTAGTCTGTTCTGTGATACAGATTTTTTCCTCTCTCTGTGTGTGTTTTTTAGGAATTCTTTTCATATATCTCATGAAGTAGACACTGGGAAATCCTAAGCAGGTTTACACAGAAGCAAATCCTGTTTTTAATCTTATTTTTGACTTACCATTATGCCATGCCATGCCAATAAAGGTCTATGATGATGATGATGATGATATGACTATTCTGTTTAATGAACACACAATGGCATTGTTTTCACAGATCCAGGTAATAAGTTTTGGCACTGAACATAACTGGGACTCTCTTGAAATCTATGATGGTGGTGACATGACGGCACCAAGGCTTGGGAGTTTTTCTGGTATGTACACAATTGCCTCTAGTGGACAGAACACAGCATAGTCTAATCAAAGCTTTGGGGGCTTTAGGGCATGTAAACTTTTTCTTAACTTTTCAGTCAGGTTTAGTAATACATATTAAAAGCTTTGAATGAAGTGCTATATTAATGCTAAGTGCTGTTGTTGTGATTTACCTGACAGGTTAATAACGAGCAATACTTTTTGGGATCTGTCTTACGGCCAGGTCACGTGGTGAGAATTTGGACTGAGTATACCCATGCAAAGTTTGGCATAAGAACATAAAGTACAGCCCGCTGGATCATACCAGTGGTCCATCTAGTCCATCATACTGTCACACGGTGGCCAACCAGCTGCCCTGAAGGAAAATAAACAGGGGGTAGAGGCCAAGGCCCTCTTTTGATGATGCTGCCTCCCAACACTGATATGTAGAGGTTTGCTGCTTCTGCATGTGGAGGCTCCCTTCAGTCACCATGACTAATAGCCATTGTTGGACCTCTAGTGCTTTCTACAGTGCTTGGAGCACTCCCACTATTCTTTGCTCATGCTGGATTTTCCCACCTAAACTGACACATGACTGAGGGGTGGGAGTATCTCAAGTCTATCCTTCACTGTCGTGGAGGTAGGGCATGTTACTTTTTTTTTTTAGGGTTTTTTTTTAGTTTTTTCCGTGGTAGTGGTATTATCTGGTGAGCTCATTCAATGGCACACTTCAAAAAATGTACCAAATATGGTCCTAGGATGCAAGGTCTACATATCAGGAGTCTTAGGTCTCCGCATGGCTAATTTTAAGGAAGTTGCAGGGTTTTTTTAAATCAGATCTATTTATGGAAATAAACGTCTCAATACATAGAGGCACTCCCTGATGACAAGAAAAATCAGGCAAAGATCATAGAAGCAGAAAGGATAAAACTGGGGAAATGGAAACTTAATGCATCACGCCATGTGGCAGATGCATGTAGCCGAACTATGGCCTCAGCAATAGTTACAAGAGGTCATTCGTGGTTAAGAGCTTTGGCTATACCTCCAGACATTAGAACCCATGTAGCAGATCTTCCCTTTGAAGGAAAGAACAGATGGATACGGTGCCTGACAGGATTCCATAAGAACAGGCTGACAGCCAAGTCTCTGGGTATCACTTCCCAGCAAGCCAGAAACTTTAAACCCAGGTACTTCCCCAGACACAATCAACAGTACAAATTTGGGAAGCTGAACAGATTTCAACCCACCCAGAATCACCAACCCCACTATCTTCAAGTCCCAGAACCCACCTAAATGACGACAGCCTAGGCAGAGAGGGTGACAGGGGTCACTATCTCCCAGAGACCCTTCGTCAAGGAAAGGGCACCCCAGTGACTGGGTAGATTCCCATAGTTTTCTGATAGGCTTTCCTTGTTCACACATCACTGGAGTTCAGTTACAGAAGATGTTGGGGTTTTGCATATAATAAAATTTGGATACTTTCTTGAATTTAAACCCACTCCTTTTTGTATTGATCTTTATCCCAAAGGAACTGCTTCCAACTTGCTTCTACAGCAGGGGATTCAGCATCTTCAAGAAGGAGCTGTGCAGTTGCTGCACCCCTCAGAAGAGCATAGGGGATTTTAATCCAGCTAATTTTTAATACACAAAAAGGGAGGGTGTGTGAGGCCTATCTTTGACCTGAGGGAACTGGGCTGCCCAGTAGAGCCCCAGCAGAGCCTGCAAGGAGAACTCTCCCTGCAGGATCAGTTGCTTTGGGGGCTTTCTTGGACAGTCCAGTTTAAACCATTCTGCCTGGCAGAGCCTGTAAGGAGAGTTCTCCCCACAGGATCAGCTGCTTTGTGATCTCTTTTGAGCAGCCCGGTTTAAAGGGACCACCCAAAAGAGCCCCAGCTGAGCTGCCTCTCAGCTATTTTTTGCTGCTTTGCCGCTGCTTTTCTTTTATTTGTATTTTTCTGTTCAAGTCTATTGGACCACAAAAAATTCAGGATTTCCGAAAAACCCTGGATCCAGATACTTTACCGGTATTGGGATGTGGGTTTTTTGGGGAATCCCGATTTTTTTTTTTCTGGTCCAATAGACCCGAACCAGAAAATACAGGGGGAAAGGATTGCACACCCCTACTGTTGCCTCATTTTTAACCTGGCAAATAACCCATTGAAGTTGGATGATATTGAGAAAGTCAGGCCCTCAGCTTCAATGGACTGTGTAAAAAAAGGCCAAGAAAAAATTGAGGTTGGTTCTGGAATGCCTCCCACTGCTTCAGTCTTTTGGCAGGCCTCTTGATCTCCTTCCATCCCAATGTATATCCTCCAAAGAGATTCTATAGACCAGGGGTGGACAAACTTGCTCAGCATAAGAGCCACCTAGAACAGGGGTGGCCAAACTTGCTTAACATAAGAGCCGCATAGAATAAACATCAGATGTTTGAGAGCCACAAGACATGAACAAATATCACCTGCTTTTATTGGAAAATAAGCAAATTTGCTTTTTATTAACATTAAATGAGACTGCCAAAAATAATAACAAAAGGGGTAAAAGCAGATATTGATAATGATATTAATTTGTCCAATGATATTTGTTTGCTAATGATATTTAGCTTCCCCAGCCGCCCTGCCGGGAGCCACATAATATGTGTGAAAGAGCCACATGCAGCTCCCGAGCCACTGTTTACCCACCCTTGCTATAGACCATCAACAGATGTGGTTCCATTCTATGGGTCTGAGGCCTGCAGCCCTAGACTCTGAGGAAAATATCCCAACTTTTCTTGGAAAATATTCTAACTGAACTCAGTGTAACTTGCTATGGAGAAATATACAAAGGAGCAGGCTGTTTATTTATTTATTTATTTATTATTTTGATTTATATCCCGCCTCGCCAGCGGACCGGCTCTAGGCGGTATATCTCTCTCCCATATTGTGCATTATCTTTAAATAGTGTTAATATAAGGGCTGCAGTCCTAGATCACTATATGCTAGATGCTTATGTGATTATGGTTATAATATAGAAAATTTTTAGTTTGAGTGATAATTTAAAATTTTCTTTCTTTTAAAGTGACTATGCTGCAAAGATCTTCTTATGGTAAACTAGATCTTTCCTGTTGGGGGGGGGGGCAGGTACCACAGTGCCAGCGTTATTGAACAGCACTTCGAATCAACTTTATCTGCACTTTCATTCTGATATTAGTGTGGCTGCTGCTGGTTTTCACCTGGAATACAAAAGTAAGTTTTTATGAGTTTCTTAAAAAACATAATGCCTATTATTAGCATGTGATACATATGGTAACTGGTGGACAGGGTTTTTTAAGTTGTGACCCCTTATTTATGGAATGCCTCCCCAAAAATATTTATGATCTTTAGGCATCAAGTTAAAAGTTATTCTGTTTCTCAAGAATTCTCCTGGATGCTGCCAATTCCAGTTATTTTCCCAAGCACCTCCACCAGATGAAGAATCATATTGGGTTTAAGATGTTTAAATGGCTAATACAACATCCACATTAATGTTTAATATTTTAAAGGGTGGGATGTACTAGGCAGCCCACTGGGCACCATCATTTGGGCTCCAGACTTTGTCATTGATTTTTTTGCTGGCCTTCTTCATTCTTGCCTGCAAATGAACTGTGCCAAAATATGCCAGGCCTCACTCCCTGCATCCAGTGTGTTACACGGATAACTAAGGGTCTGGTTGATGCTGCTCAGCACCAAGGGTATTCCCTGCTCGCCCCATATAACAAATGATGAGGTGTTATAGGAATGGATGTTCATCATATGATGCCTCAAGGTGCTTGCCAATTCACCCTACTTATACTGAACAATCTGCCCTTGCCATCACTAGTTATGGACTAATCAGCTCGAGGACTAAACTTATGCCACCTTCCAGAAGCTCCGTAAAGCAGATGAAAAATGATTCCTTATCAGGCCAATTATAGGGTGCCCAAAACTTTTGCTTGACTCCAAAGGGACTGGCTAGTCTCAAGAATTGCCTCACAGGAGAGTGGTTGGTTTAGAAGCACACCATGAATGCCTGTGTGGGAGAGTACTTTTATAAAGGCCTCAACACTGGCCTACCTGTTGGCGGGACAGTTACCTGTAGGGCCATGATTTACTTGATTTTCAGAAGGGCTAGTATGATAAACTCTGTCCTTTTCAATGGGTGTTTTATTTTCATTGTATTTTGTTCAGTCTTTTTTTTAAAGATTGTTTTAGTGCTACGTGGTTCTTTGTAAGCTATCTTGAGTATTTTTAAAATTGGTAAGAAAAATGTTTTCAAATATATCCAGGTCCCCCCCCCCCCCCCCCCTTTTGGTATATTTGTTTGGGTACAGTTCAAAAATATAGGCGGAAAATGATATGAATAGTTTTGGAGTAAAACAAGAAAAATTCAGTTCTAAAATGTACAGTGAAGTTTTTCACAAAGAGATAATAAATGTAGCACCACAACTGGAAACAGAAGCCTCCTGACAAATCTTTTATATACAATTTTGCTAAAGGTCTTTTAGGTTAATAGTTATGCAGACACATTTTAAATAATTGCCTTTTTTCTTTAAGTGCTACAAGGTGTGAGTTGGGATATCAAAAGTGCTAAAGATTAGACCAAGACAGTGTAGGTGAAGTACTTTGAACACTCTCAAGTGCTTCTTTTTCTCATTTTCATTATCAGTGGGTGCTTAATGGAGCAAGCATCTCTGGGTTGGGTACATGTAGCTCACAAAGCTGGCTGTTTTATACAAAAAAGAGAGATCTCCCTCAAAAAACACCTTTTCCCAGTTATGAACCCCCCTCCAGTAAAGACATTTGTTTCTAGATCATGAAAAAGAAACAGGCCTTGGATTAATTTTGAAATGGGGATTAGAGATTAGATTAAAGATTAGAGTTCTACATGGGACCCACTGCACGCCGAGCCTTCTTACCTTCCTCCCCCTTCCCTCCCCGACAACTGCACCGGCAGCGGGGCCCGCTGTGTGCTGAACCTTCTCCCCTCCCCGATAGCAGTGACGACAGCAAGGCCCACCACCCACTGAGCCCCCCCCCAACGGCCAAAGCGTTCTCTGCGCTGCGCAGGGAATACTGTTACTTTTGGGGGGGTTTAAATATCCCCCCCAAAGTTGTTTTTTTTTAACTTTTAGGATTTTTCTGCACACTTCATGGATTTAGTTATCTGCACGGAGGGGGCCACTTCGGAAGTAGATATATATACTCAGAGCTAGAATTCAGAAGCATTTTCACGAATGTCAGGATGAAAACTGATCTCAGATTTGATTAATGTTGTGTACTGTCTCATTAAGTACTCACATTCATGTCCTTTTGAAATTTATATATGTATGACAGTTGCATGATTGGTTCATGTGTATCACTGACTCACCCATCTATATATATATATAAAGTCCCCTCAACATAAAATCAACGTCTAGGCTAAACCTCTGGACCTAAAAACACAAAATTCAGGGAGAGCATGCCTATCATGATGTAGATGCTCACTAAGAAGGGATTTTTATTTTTTTTTTTAGAAATTCAACCTCTAAGGGGGTCAAAAGGTGTAAAATGTGCTCCCCCCCATTGCTTTCTATGTGGCTGCCTGGCTGCTGCCTCCTTGTACCTCCCTTTCTCTGATTGGTTACCTGCAGAGCTCAGTGTTCTGAGGTAAAATAAAAAAGTTACAGGAGACTGCAGAGAGCTAATGACTGTTGAGGAAGTCAAGAATGGCCAACCAGCTGTGGGGTGCAGCAATGCTGTTGGCCCAGCCTCCCTGATGGCTTCAAACACACTTCCTCCACCTCCTACACCTGACAAGCAGCTGTTTGTCAGGTGCAGCAGTGGATGCAGGTGTAGGAGCAGGGCCAGGATACTTTAATGCTGCTGCAGAACCTCAACTCACCAAAACTCTGCAATGGCACCAGACTACAAGTGAAGGCCCTGCACAGGAACATCATTGAGGCCACACTGCTCACTGGCAGTACTCAGGAAGAGTCAGTGTTCATACAACGCATACCACTCATACCATCGGAAAACCCCTTTGAGTTCAAGAGGCTGTAGTTCCCCCTCAAGGTCAGCTTTGCTATGACCATCAACATTCCAAGGCCAGACAGTGAAGGTGGCAGGAATTGACTTAACAGACAACTGCTTCTCCCATGGACAGTTCTATGTGGCCTGCTCCAGAATGCACTCACCAAGCAGCCTGGTGATCCTAGCACCTGAGGGCAGAACCACCAATATGGTCTTACAGAGAGGTCCTTCAGTAGACAAAAAAACAGTACGTATCTCTCACTTTGTTTTTCATACTACAGTCGTCTCCATTGGAATTCCTACAACAAAAGTTACATTTCAAACTTCACATCATCAGTATTATAACTGGATTTACGGGACTTAAATACCATAGCGAAGCACGGGTATCAGGCTAGTATTACATCAAAGTAGATATTACAAGGTGATTCTTAGCTTTTAGCACAGATAAGAAATATTAATATGATAAATGGTGTCACAAAGCTTTGGTTTTCAGATTGTCTTTGCTGTGCAAGTAATATGACACGAGAGTGAGAATACATTGATTTATGTGCAAAAGATCCTCTTCATCTTGATATCCATCTCCTTTTAAAGAGCAGGCTCAAACAAGTAAATACACCAATAAGCATCAGTGCTAATACCCATAATTGGGATAATCACTTTTTTAGAATGTTAATGTGTGCAAATTTTTGGAAAGGCCACATTTCCAGCTGATAATAAATATTCAGAACCAGCCAACAGCCATGGGGCATCTTTATTCTGTGGTTCCATTCCCCTGTTTATTGCTAGTATTTGTACTCAAAGCTACTTGTAATTAATTTGAAAAATGAAAATAAATTTGAAAATGAATAATGTATTGATATTATCAAATGAGTTTGTGTATCTTATTTATACAGGATATGTTTTGAGACTCTGTTATTTTGTCCTGTTTTACAAATACTCGTAGGTGTTGTTCTCTGGAATTGATTTGGCTAGTCCACTTGGTAATATCTCTAGATGACTAATGATCTTATCGATGATTCCCAAGGTTAGGCCAAAACGTCTTACTTTGTTTTACACTGTGAAGTCCAAATACAATTTGGTGTGTCCCAGTGGGTTTAAGATAACTCTGTGTTGGACAGTAGCCAGCAGTCGTTAAATTATGAACTGTATGGCAGAAGTATCTTTGACTGAGAATATAAACATAACATTTCTTCTCTTGGTGCTAAATGTATAAAAGACTCGATCTATAAACATATACTTTCCTCCAAACTGTAGAACACGGTTTCAGCCTTTGTTGTTAAATTTGTATTAAGTCTGCAGATTCCACAATAACTGCTAAAATTATAAATGAGTTCTGAAGCTCTCTTTTCGTCTGTGTTCCCCTTCCTTCCCTTTGTTTACTTTTGTCCTTATTAAATAGACCCTGTGCTGTAAGGACCTGCTTTACATTCGGTCTGTGCCATTAGTACAGTGTCAGGAGCCCTGCTGGTGCTTCATAAATAAAGAGTAATAATGATAAATATTAACAACTTTTATGCGTTCGCTCCAAAGCAGGGCATACTTCTAACTGTAATAAATACTTCTTTATAACTGTGTTTTCCATTTATAATCAATTACCTCAATGCAATTTAAAATAATAACATAAATTAACAGAAGAGCTATTAAGGTACCTCATGATAATGTATTAAATTGACCTAAGACATGATTAATCTTTATTTTTCTAGCATCATATTTGTATGCAACCAATTGAGAATCAGCTCTGATATGAAAAGCATCTTTATTGCAGATAAGAATGAGGTTTCATTAAATAAGTACAGGAAAAGTAAATTAAAAAGCTAAGTTCAATGTGGTAAAATTTGGAGTCTTATGTTTAAAAGAGCTTTATTAAATTTGTCAGCTGGTTTTAGCATTCTGGTGCTAACAGATTTACTTGAATGTAAGTCAGGTTTGAAATCAATGGCATTTACTTCTAATTAAAAGTCTTAGTATCAGAGTACTAGGCAATAAAGCATGTTTCTATCCAAGTTTTTTTCTCTTTCTGATTCCTATAACTGCACAAACAAACATTGCTCCAGCCTGATAGAACTTAATAGCTTTTTAGCATTACTATGCAAGCAAAATAATTGCAATACGGATAGATGATAATAATGTAATCATGCTGGCTACATAGAAAAAGGTCCAGAATACACAGTGGCATCAGGCTCCTTTGACTAGTTAAGACACTGAACTGCAGACTGGAAGATTGGTAGTTTGGCAGTTCGAGACCTGAGTGCCACGTGACGGAGTGAGCGCCCGTCTCTGCTCCCAGCTCCTGCCAATCTAACAGTTTGAAAGCAAGAAATTGCAAGTAGATAAATAGGTTCTGCTTTGGTGGGAAGGTAACAGTGTTCTGTGTGCCTCGACATCTAGTCATGTTGGCCACAAGTCTTCAGAGAAGTCTTCAGACAGCACTAGTTCTTCGGCTTGGAAACAGGCCTGATAGGCTATTATCAGTCTATTTCCATCTCATAGGTTCCCTGGGAGAAACCTAGATACATGATTGGTGGCCGGTTCGAATCCACCTGGCCTTTGTTCTACCTGGCTGAAGCTCAGGTAGTTTCTTGGCCATGTGCTCTGGCCACATGGCGGTCACCATTACTGGAACACATGGCGACCACATGGTCAATACGTAACAGGAAACCTTTACCTTTACTATGAATTTAACAGAATGAGTGAGTCTGTTGATTAAGACTTAGAAACATTATTGCTGGACCATGGTGATGCTTGCTTGTTTAGTAATTTCCTGACTTTATCCTAAATAAGTTAGAGAGTCGCTTCCATCTAGGAAGAATTATCTTCACACAAAGCTTTGTAACAGCCAGTAGTTATGAGCTGTAAGAATAAAATGGGAAAGGGAGAAGGAATATGCATGCCACCTGGAACGCCTTGGAAGAAGAGCAAGTTAAAAAATGTATGGACAGATAATGGTATTTCTCATTTTAAAAATGCAGAGACAAAGAAAAAAAAAACAATAGTGCAGTGGGAAAACAGTTCTGTTCCAATATAATAACTCATATGTGTTTCTTATTGAGCTTCCTCAGCTGGATCTATACATACGTTACAAAATAAAAGAGAAAAGAAGTTAACGATTATCTTTTAACTGTTTCTCTAAATTATTTGTTAAAAACGTATCAAAGGAATAATAAAAAATATGTTTACAAAGATAGGACTCCTGAGCATGTGCAAAAACAATTATCAAGAGCCACCAAAAATACTGCTAGGAACTTAGAATAACGTTATAACATTTATTGCAGGCATATGGAACAAGGGAACTCAAGCTATTAATTTCAAAAATGATTTCATACAGTGAATAAACCCTTTATAACAAAGAATCTATCGTGGTGCCATCAAGTTGGAGCCAACTTATGGTGACGTTGTAGGGTTTTCAAGGGAAGAGATGTTCAGAGGTGGTGTGCCAGTGCCTGCCTCTGCATAGCAACCTCGGACTTCCTTGGTTGTCTCCCATCCAAGTACTGACCAGAGCTGACCCTGCTTAGCTTCTGAGATGTGACAGGATCAGGCCAGTCTCACCTGTAAGATATAAAAGTAGCAATGTTCCATTGAGCCACACTAAAGTTGGAACGCGAACACTGACCTTGATCATACAGTATCCTTGCTGGACAAGCCCCCAAGTATAACAGGAAACTCCTCTCCTCATATTTGTCATATTGTTGCTTGGTCAGTCTCTTATGGGCTGTAACACAGAGATAATAGAAATCAGTTCTTTTCATAAGTTATAGTGAAAACCATTGCAGCTGCAAAGTTTATAGATGACTGCTGGGTGATAGAAACCCTTGAAGAGTCCTGTATTTCAAGACACAGGGAGGCACAGATACCATGGTGGTAAAATGGTGATAGTGGTTCAAAGACTTTACTATCGTTGTATTTGAATACCGTGTGATGAATTTGACACCTGAAAGTAGTATTTGTGTCTTGACCACACTTTAGGCTTGACTAATCTTTAGAAAGTAATGCTGATAGAATGTTTCTGAGGGGAATGCAAGATATATAAAGTGGCGACTGGAAACTTGTGTTAAGACTCTAACCCTACACACTTGCTTTGAAGTAGCAGGGAATGAATAAGGATATAACTGAATTTTGAAAATACTCTGGTTTGATTCAAAAGTCTGTGATTTTACATATTTGAGATCTACGTTTCAATATGGCTTTCCAGTTCATATCCTCTTAAGTCAATAGGGAAAAAAAATCTTTAAAGTTGAACACCAGTTCTTGGGCACTGGGGAGTTTAAATTACCTATTCTTCCTCACTGCTGCAGCTGCTGGCTGTACAGTCCTTTTTAATGCTCATGACTCAGAATGGTCAACTTATATTTCCTCAATTAGTATTAATTGTTAGGAGTTAATGCCCTGATAACTTAAATAATATGGGAGTTTGAGATGATAACTCTCCCCACAGGAGGTCCGGGGGAAGCTGTGTGTGAAGAAATGACACTTTTTGTTGTTTGGAAGAACTTCAAAAGGATGATTTGTGTTATATTTGCATATTTGAAAGAAAGCAAATACTACTGAAAGACAAAACATACTTCTAAAAATAGGAATAGATTAAGTTAATGCTTAAGTTTCTCATAGGTTCACAGTAATTGAGTTGCGATAATTGTTTCTGGGTTTGATGGCTGGTCAAATTAGTTCACTTAATTTCATCATTTTAAAAATGGTTAATGTTTTAACCTCTCACTGTAAGCTACCTTGTAAGTAGAAGGGTATAAATAAGTAAATAGGGTATAAATAAGTAAATAATAGCAGGTGAAGAGGCGAATCATTCATCATTGCTCATTAAAATGTTAATTAAGTACAGTAGTTGCAAAATAGTCATTAAAATAGCATGGATATAAAACAAACAGCTGTTAAAAAAACCCCATAAACTTTTTGAATAGCAGTTAGGAGGAGAGAATATGAGATATAGATATAAGAGAATCCCCTGAAAATTTTCATGTTAATGCATCTGTAGGAGTAACTGATAATGGCCTAGCAATTTGTTTGATGGGCATCAAAGTACAGTTCTATCCATACTGCAAATGAAAGACTGAGGTTGCTAGTGAGTTCTTGGCTGGTGTGAAATTTGACTCGGAAACTCTGTAATATTTAGTTTACATTGCCGTCTTTTGTATTTCACTATCTCTAAGCTGCCAGGTTCTATAAACAGAAGGTTACACTTAGACATAGTTAAATTTAATAGTGTGTGTGTGTGTGTGTGTGTGTGTGTGTGTGTATAATGCTCTTTTTTTTCTGTTATCTTTAGAATAGTGTCTCTCCCTACTTAACATAATGTTTAGTTCGTGTTTATGTCATCGTCTAGAATTGCTACTGTATGCTTGGAATACAATTTTCAGCCATTTCATACTGAACAGCCCCCCAAATAACCCTTTATTCAACTTTGCCTATCAATAATAATAATAATAATTACTATTATTATTGTATGGCAGTGTGTGTAGTATAGTCATGAGATCCTAAGATTGTCTGGTAGCCAGAAGTTCTAGCTCTTTTAGTGTTATGCACCACTAGGTAGTGAGCTAGACTTATTTTTAAGGCAAGAGATCTTTCAGAGATGGTTTGCCATTGCTTTCCTCTGCGTCACGGCCCTGGTATTCCTTGGAGGTCGCCCATCTTCATACTAGCCAGGGCCGACCCTGCTTAGCTTCCAAGATCTGACGAGATTGGGCTAGCCTGGGCTATCCAGATCAGGGTGCTTTGCCTAACCTTTCAAAGTGACTGCTGTTTGTGCTGGTGCTCTGTATTGACAGTAGCAGCAAGACAGGCACTCCCTGAGAGAGAGAGGGTGGGAAGAACAAAGAGGACTCTTCCTCCTCTTTCCCCTACCTTATCTGTTATACCATCAGCTGAGGTGCCCATTGTATACAGGGAAATGAAGTTCCCAAAACGTAAGCAAGGCACTGTTTAAGAAAGGATGAAGGAGGGAGAATCTTCTTTACTGCTTATTTCCAAGCCTGACTGCAGCAATGAAGAAGCAAGTAAGTTGGGTTGGAGGCATCAAGAACCTCATGATGCTCCCAATGACATCTTTGTTATGAGTTGTCTGGTAGCAGGCCCACTCCCATTGACAGAGCCACCCCAGACTTACTTACGAGCTGCAGGACGTTAACTTGGGAACCTTCCTGGCCAGCATTGGGGAAGCCCACCACATGATGACAGGAGGTGCGCCTGGTCCCCTCATTGTCGATCTTCAGGAGACAGTTGAAGACAGTTTTATTTAGGAGTGCATTTTATATATAAATACTATATTTTAAAATAAGAAAACCTCACTTCCTCAGAGAGGGTTAACATTGAATAACTTGTATACTTGCACCTACAAAACAGTTTATAGCCAGAGAAGAATGCTTAGAGAAAGCAGCTGTAATTCTGGGAGACTTTCAACCCCCATCTAGAGGTTGGCAACCCTAAAATGGGTGACTACAGGATGTGTGTCTGGCCTCCTCATTGTCAGTCTTTGTGAGGTAGTTGAGTACAGTTTTATTTAGGACTGCATTTTTATTGATTGGGCTTTTATTATTGGCATTCCTAACTAGAATTTTTAAACTGTGACTTTTATAGATTTGTAACAGTTGTTTTATTGTATTTATTTTTATTAATATTGTATGCTGCCTTGAGTTCCACATGAGAGAAAAGCAGCTGATAAATATTTTAAATAAATAAATTCAGCTCTGAAAGTTGGGTGGGTGGCTTCTAGGGATCAGGATTTCTATGTGGTGGTCCACATAAAAAAAGCATTATGTAAATGATCTAATTAAGTATTTTTATCAGGAGTTGTGTGCCAGACTAGCTTTAGGTACCAAGTAAAGTCCCCCACCCCACCCCCTGCCTCGGGTTTTTTGATAGTTTGGTTTTAGTTGAGTTTATTTAGCTTGCTTTTCTCTTATTGAAGTTTGGGCTTTTTTTTAAAAAAAAGTCTTTTATTGATAGCTAGTATTTTTTTAACAGTGTTGTTTTTTGATCATTATTTTTTGTAAATGTCAGCTTCCTAAACAACTTGAGAGTATGGAGGATACATTTTTTTTTTAAAAAAAAATAAGTAATACATATCAGAATCTATCCATTTACATTGCCCTCCTTATAACTGATAAATCATTGAAACTCTTTACAGACAAATATGGTACACGATCTCAGCTGGGAGCTATTAGTTGCTGGCATTGCATTTTTCAAAGACCGATGCCATGGATTAGCAAGCACTATTTGTTGGCTTTTGAAGGACCAGAGTGGGGTTTGTCAAAACAGTATGAAGGCTCTCCAACTGTCAGAGCTAACCATTCTTGGTTATAACTGGCCATCTGTCTGTTTTAAGGAATTTTGGGATTCTTCTTAAAAGAAGTTCCTTTTTTGCCCCTTCACACTGCTTGGGGGGGGGGGTCGTTGTTAGTTTTAATGTGCTTGATATTTTAGATGGGTAGGCTGTAGCCAAAAGGTAAACAGAAAGAGTATGGATTAGGTACTTTAACATTATCAGATCTACAAGCTCCCTGAGGCATCTGTGAATGGGAGGAGCTAACCCAAAAGAAAGTGTGGGCTGAACCATCAAAGTGTCTGGGAACATTGTGTTGAACATCATCATCTGAATCTGCACAGTGACCACCCCCCCCCCGCCGGATTTGAAAAAAAAAATTAGGAGCCTTCAGACTTCTTTGCAAGGCTCCAGAGTTTCACAAAGACTTCTGTGGTCTCCTTATAAAAACAATTAATTAGATCATTTATATACTACTTTTGTGTGTTGTTGAACCTATAGCAGTATAAAACACACACAATGCAAAAAATCACATTAGAATCAAACAGGAGAAGGAGGGGAAAAGGCTACTGAATACAGAGCAGATACTTCAGGTGATGCCTAAGGGCTCATGTCTCTGGGTATACCCAGGCGTTGAGTGCCCATAGCAGAAAAGAGACAAACATAGCCAGGTCTTACACAGCTGCTGCTACCCAGCTAGCATGGTCACCCGTACTTTTTCCCCTGTCTCCAGATAACCTGCTTGAGGCAGTTTACAAAGTAAAACAACATAAAAATCCTTCAAATTAACAGACGATTAAAACCAAGCTAGAGCATAAAAGCAGTGTAAACATCTAGCAGCATCAAACCAGCCTCATAAAAGAGTCCTCAGGGTAGAATCTCAATTTCAACAGATCAACAACATAAAAGCACCATCTCCCTGAGGACAAATTACAAAAAATCAAATGAGAGTGTCCTGAAAGCCGCCGCTGTTCCTCTCTGTTTACTTCACTCCTATCTACTCTATTTGATTTTACTACATTATCCCACTAACTGAAGTCTGAATATTTCACTTGTACGGCATTGCATTCGTACAGGCAGAATGATACAAATGCTGCAATCAAGAGATTATCTTTGTTTTAACATCAGCTAAACATTTCTTGGTGGAATACATGACATGAAGTGCCATAATTACGAACTGTTCTAAATTTTAGTCAAAGAAGTTGTATAAATGACAGCAGTTGTCAAGAGTAAAAACAGTTCTGAGAACGTTGTGTTCAGCAAGAATTTCAGATAAAGGCTCTATGGAGTAAAGTGAATCCACTTCTGATGTAATCGTATCTATTCCTGGGTGGTCCCGTTATGCAGATTTTTTATATGTACGGTGGGACAAGTTTAGGAATTACGTTTATTATGGTTTTATTACCAAGAGACAACACTATTCACTGCAAATAGGTATTGCATAAAACTTAAATACTGACATGCTGCAAAAACTGTATACTGTATTATTTTACATTCTACTAGACTAGACTATGCTGAAAAAGTGAGAAACAATGCTGTTTTGACACTGGATCAAATTGCCTAGGGAATTTTATTTTGGCTGGTTGATAGTGTCATGCAATGAATACTAATACAGGTTCAGAAACATTCTCTAGATTGTAGTGCTGTGAGCTTTCTTGTCATTCATGGCAGTGATGCCTAGAAAATGTTAGAGGTCACGGTAATGACGTTCATGGATGTATGTCTTGTGCCAGAGCTGGAATGACAAAATTATTTAACAAGCAGGAACTGGGATGAGATCACTGGGAGAGTTATCAGTATTGACATTAATGAGTTTTATGTCCTGTTCCGAAAGAGTTAGATGACCTGTGAAGAGCATGCAGTAGGCAATTTCCTGTACAAAAGAAGCATGCTACCCTTGAAGGCACTGCTTGTTATTCTGAAGCATGTGGCTTAAGAAATTCCTCCCTGGTCTTCCCAATGTTGATAGAGCTATTATTTTTCACTTCAGTCCCCTTCCTGCTATAGAACAGCATGATCATACTATGCATTATTAGACATTTAGATGCAGATCTAAACCTGGCACTAGAGTGCAGATCAAAAAAATCTGCATAATGGGGCTAGGAACAGATCCGTGGGAAGCCCCAGGTCTGCAGAAAATTCTGAAATCTAAGAACAAAATAAATAAATTGGGAGAGTATCCTTCCCCCCCCCCAAAGAAATTATAGAAGCAGTGCATGGAGCTTTAAGAAAATAATGCTCATAGACACTTCACTAGACTATGTGGGGAGATCTCTCTGGCCATTTTGGGGGTTCCTAGGCCTTGATTCATGTCAGCCAAGCGGGGAATAGGGTTGCCAAGTCTCTTAACCTTACCGGCGGGGGGAGTCCTCTGCTGGCCGGGAGCTTCCCCGGTGCGTGCGCTTCGCACACGCGCCGGGCGACGTCAATGGAAGTGACATCAGCACGTTGGGGGCATTGCCAGGGCGACGCTCTGGCAATCGCCCCAAAACTCTATGGTATCATAGAGTTTTGGGGCGAT
Source organism: Lepidodactylus listeri (assembly GCA_029233225.1). Lineage (NCBI taxonomy): Eukaryota > Metazoa > Chordata > Lepidosauria > Squamata > Gekkonidae > Lepidodactylus > Lepidodactylus listeri. The sequence goes on along the minus strand of JARCFY010000016.1, from coordinate 41,723,818 downwards.
TGCCAGAGCGTTGCCCTGGCAATGCCCCCAATGTGATGGCGTCACTTCCGGTGACGTCCCTCGGCGCGGGGGAAGTCGTCCAGGCTGGATGACTTCGGGGGTGGGGTTTCCCCCGCCGGCCGAATGCTGGCCGGCAGATCGGTAACCCCTGTAGCGGGGAATCCCCCGCCCCCTGGGCTGACTTGGCAGTCCTAGTGGGGAAGGATAGATGGAGACTGAAAAAGGTAAAACATGGAAAGGAGAGAAAGAAGGAAGCAAGGAAAGGAGGCTGTATGAGTTGTTAAGATAAAAAAGGAAGGAGAAACACAGAAATATAGGTAGGTGGCTGAGACAAGGGGGAGAAGCTGTAAGACCTGCCAGTGGGAGGGAAGGAGGAAAATAAAGATAGTGTAGAGAGGGAGCTATGGGAAGAAATAAGATTCCCCAAGTCCTTGCTGATCCCTCAGTTGTATGCATAAATATTTGAACAGTTTCATTAGAGCAGGAATATGCCTCTTTTCCATGTGTGTGAACAAACATTTAGAAGTATTAGGACATCATACTTTAAAACTAATTTTGTTGAATAGTAAACAAATCATGTGGCATTTTCCACTTCCTGGAAATTACAATTTCTATTGGTAAGAAATAATTTATTCTTCCTTATTATCATCCCCATCCTTTTTCTTCCTGTGCCTTGTTTTACTTTGGATTGTGAGTATTCAAAGAGGGACTTTTATTTGGTTCTGCATAAAGTACTTAGATGAATTTAAGTGCTAGCCAAACAAACAACACAACACAACATAAAAGCAGAACATTTTAATATATTTTTGTTTCCTTTCCTCCCTTTATTTTAGCTGTGGGCCTTACTGCCTGCCCAGAACCTGTAATTCCTAGCAATGGATTCAAAGTGGGCGATAGATATATGGTGAATGATGTTTTGTCATTTCAGTGTGAGCCAGGATACACATTACAGGTACTTCCATTCTTTTTCAAAATGTTGTATATGTTGTTTCCACATTTCATATTCCCAGGATTTAAAAGCTGTACTGTATTACCTTCTGTGGAACCCTTTTTGGTGAAATGGAACATAAACTTTTAATGAAAATGAAAATATCAATCTTTCTCTGCTATTCAGAGTGAGCAGAAGTAACTGCTGTCCTGCTTGCTGAAGACTACTGCATGCTTTCCTCCCATCAGCATTACCTGCTACAATTAAGGAAACTATATTAGCTGTTGTCTTTTCCATATTTTCAGCAATGACCTGAGCAAAATATGTTACAGAGTTTTTAAAAAATCTAGCTATATAAAAGTAGAGAAAAAGCTCATTTAGAGCAAGTTTGCAAATAAATGTTTGATTTTACTATCACATTTTCATTAATGTTCTTGAGGATTCAGTGGAATGGGAGCTGGATTTATGTTAAGTTCATGATGAATTTTGTTCAGTTTGTGGTTCACGAACCAAAGTTCTGAAGAGCCACTATGTACTTCCATGAATTTTAAGACAGTTTATGTTGATTCCTGAAGATTAGGAAAAGGGGTTTAAATAGTTTGGGGCCATTTAAACCCCTGCTTCTGCTCCCCGTTGCTTTTTGCAGGGAAACCCTGCTTTCTGCTCTCTGCAGAAAGTGGCAGGGAACAGAAAGCAAGGGTTTAAATGGCTCTAAGCCACTTAACGTCCTGCTTTCTGTTCCCTGCCGCTTTCTGCTTCCCTCCACTTTTCTCAGGGAGAACCCCTGCTTTCTGCTCCCTGCCAAAAGCGGTGGGGAGCAGAAAGCTAAGGTCATGAACTGGTTCAGTTTGTATCCATTCGTGATTCAGTTCATGGTTTGTGCCCATCCCTATAAGTGGTGTTATTGAAAAATCCAATTTAAAGTTTTAAAATTATGGCATTTGTGTTTGGATTTTGCTTTGAATTAATATGGCTTAAATCTTGACTCAGTGGAGCAAGTTGTAGCCCAAGCCTATGCATGTTTGCTTGAGAGTAATTTTTTTTTTAGTTAACTGAGACTTTTTCACAAGTAAGAGTTGAGCCTTAGTTGAAAATTGTATATTGAGGATTTCTTCTTTCTGAACTATTTTAGACATGTGTTGCCTGCTTCTATGCATACCTTTCCCCAATTTGCCCCTCAAGGGGTATTTGAAAGGTATGGTTTCATTCCAGCCCTTATCTTTGCCACTAGTATTGTTTGGCTGTTAATTTTGATTACCTCAGCAGAGCAAATAAATGTGCATTCATAAAAATTCCACGTCATATCAGGCCATTTTGTAGGCTGTGACAGAGGTTAGCTCAGCAACAATTGATATATTATGATAACATGAGACTATATTAATGCACACTTCCCAAATATGTATTTTAATCCAAATGCACAAATATTACTGAGCCCATAGGCTTTGGACTAGCACCAATGCTGCCAAATTTTAGGATGGTAATGAAAACATCAAATTCTGCTATGTCAAAATTCCATTGAGATATCTATTATGGTACACTGACCGTCCTGTTGATATTGCAAGTGTTACAGGCACATCAACATACATGGGGAGGTCAACAATAGATTGATATGTAATGTAGCCTGCAGAATAAATCAGATTGTTGACTCAAGTACGAATACCAAATGTAATCTAAAATTTAGACCAGTGGAATGACTTACCCCTGGAACTCCTGAGGCTAGAGTAAAGCAAATAAAGAGCCCATGTCCTCATTAAAAAGAAATTTGATAGTACTTGGTCAAACGTTTTAACAGAAAGGACTGGATCAAGCAGTAGACTTCCACTAACAGATTTTTTTCTGAATACTTCCTTCTACTCCAGATTCACCTCTCATGGTGTTCTTGGGCATTTCTGTCTCCCTGGAGCAGCATTTTGGGAGACCCCCTAACCACTACCCACCACAAAAGTCTAATCAGCTGGGTTTTAGGAAGCATACAGCTGATTAGCAGACGTATAAATGCTCTAGGAGGAGATTTTATGGGAACATACTGTTTATCCCAGTACTTTGTAAATAACCACACTTGGTTGTTCCTTTTCCTTTTAAGAGATATTTCAAAGATATTGTAGTACAACAAAAGGGGACCTGAACCATCTACCAAAGTAGTATTGGCATATCTGGTTTTCAAATCCTAACAAATATGCCATGCGACACAGTGACATTTTATCTTTAATCAATATCTCTTTTTCCAGTGTCTAGAATTTATGGCCGCGGTCACACGGCCCCTTTAAATCCGGGAGGGCTCCCGGATTTAAAGGGGCCGCTTTTTTCAGCAGCGGGTTGGGATGTCTAAACATCCCAACCCCTGCTGCCTCGAGATTGGCGGCCACGACCGCTGAAGAGGCGGCTGCGGCGGGAATAGCCTCCGCAGCCGCGGCGGAGGCAGCGGAGGCGGCGGAAGTGGGGTCAGCTAAGGAAGCCGCGGCGGCTGCGGCGGCGGAAAGGGCAGCAGCGGTCGTGGCCGCCGCCGCTGAAGACGCTTCAGCTGAGCCGATGGAGGCGACGGAGGCAGCCCCAGCTGAACTGCAAGTGGCGGTGGCGGCCTCCGACCCGCCATCCGCCAGGGTAAGTCGGAGTTTTGTTTTTTTTTTCACTCTTTTACACTTGGGCGCATGGATAGCCATGCGCCCAAGTGTAAAAGAGTGAAAAAAAAATGGCCGGCAGGGCTATCTGGACAGCCCTGCTCTCGTAATGCTTGCGAGAGAGGGCTGTCCAGATAACCTCAAATGTGGGTTGCTCCTGCGACTCCCGGGAAAACACTAGTTTTTCCCGGGGTCGGTAAATGCGGGAGCAACCCGCATTGGAGCCCGCTTCACTGCGGGACTCGCAGCGGGCGGTTGTGGACGGCCCCTTTAAATGCGGGAGGAAGCAGCCCTTCCTCCCGCATTAAGGGGCCGTGTGACCGCGGCCATTGAAATCAGAATGTCAGATTATTAGTCTAGGTAAAATCAGAATCTCACAGTAAGAAATTACCTGTAATTCATCCCAGAGACTCTGAGTGTTTAAAACTGTAGTTCCTACTGGTGTTATAATTTTTGAATGTTTCAAAGTATAAATGCATGACCAGGATTTCCAGCAGTTCCCACTCTACCCAGCAGACAGATTGGCAAGTTTAAATCCATTTACTTCAGTGGACTTTCAGCTATTCGTTACTGGGTGCTTTTTAACATTTGTGTACACTGAGATAGCTATATATACAATGGACATACCACCTCAATAGCCATTCCTTCTTTCCAAGAAACAGTAGTTATGAAGGCAGTGATACTGGTAGTAGTAGTAGTAGCAGCAGCAGCAGCAGCAGTATCCTTTATTATGGTCATAGACCAGTATAAACACAACACAAGATGTTACACTTACATAAATTTCAATTAAAAATATGATACAAATATAGATTAAAGGTTAAAGAAATTATATACAAAAAAGGCAGTCTTGGATGAATAAATACCATAATTGCAACAATATTATCTTATAAAATTAATGCACTATTTATGCCAGACCAGTTTATATCTTGTTAAAAAATAGTTACTACTATAGATTACTACTGTTCATTGTTGTCTAAGATATTCTGTCAGGCTTTGCAAACTGCTGCGCAAAATTTCGTGGTAAGTACCTATGCATTTTCTCCCATGAGCAGCATTCTAACATATGCTTGATTTGAACAGCCTGGCTTTCTATCAAGCAAAGGGGATATATACTTTGAGCAGGTCTTTTGATGGAAATGGCAGTGGAGTAGGACATGTTCTATCCCTAACGCAGCATTTTCAGCATCCTCATCAAATTGAACTTCCCAGGAAGCTTCGCTGAAACCATGGTAGTTGCCCTTGTATAAAACCAAAAAAGATTTCTGCAAGTATGTGTGTTTAAGACAATAGGGTTCAATTCATGTTATGCCACTCCACTGAAAAAGTCTTGGAAAAGTGCCTTTTCTGTAGTGTAGTAGAGTATGAAAAGGAGAACTTTACAGTGCTCTGCAAACCTATGCAATAATTGAGTTCAGAACAGTGGTAGTGAAACAATTTCTTAAGACATGTGGCACAACTCGTTTCCCATTTTTAAAGGAATTCTAATTATTGCAGTAGTCTTTTGTTTAACCTTAATTAGAAAACTGTCATGGGTAGTAAAAGTGCAGAGGGGGAGATTAATTGGCAAAAGGATTTTAGCAGCAGCACTAGTGTTGTCTTGTTAAAACTGTTATGTTAAATTACCAGAGAAAGACTGTAAAAACAGGGAAATGATGCAGGGTTTTGTTTTGTTTTGTTTTAAGGGACGTTCTCATATTTCTTGTATGCCTGGAACTGTTCGCCGTTGGAACTATCCTTCTCCTCTGTGTATTGGTATGCATGCATATTCTTATAAGCATATGATTCGAATGGATTGTATTTATAGAAAACTGTAAGTTTAGTTTAGGAGGTGCCATTGGATCTGGGAGCAAGGCCATTGGATTGAAAAATGTCAAGCTGGGCTACTAAATTAAAATTCAGGAACCATTCACGATTAGTTGAATTTAAAGGAAGAGTGTTCCCTTTTCCCTCTCAGATAAGTATGTTTTTATAGTTTAGTATATGCTTTTAATATGCTCGGCTGGCGGGTACAAGGTCCAGGGCCTTCTCTGTGGCGGCCCCGTACTGGTGGAATGAGCTCCCGGATGACATTAGTCTCTGCGGGACTATTTACAGTTCCGCAGGGCCTGCAAGACGGAGCTCTTCCACCAGGCTTTCGGGTAGAGGCCGCCCAGTATTGAGACCTACATCTGGCCCTGGACCGATTTCACCCACCAGTTTGTAGCTGTTCTAAGGTGGTATTCGGGTGCTGCGCTGAATTTGATGATACGCCATCTGTATGATATTATGTTGGATTATATGTTTTAATGTTTTTAATGTTTTAAATTATGTATGTATGGATATGCTGTTAGCCGCCCTGAGCCCGCCTTATGACGGGGAGGGCGGGATATAAATCACATTAAATAAATAAATTAAATAAATAATATATTTCATTATCATCTATTGAGAGGAAGTAATGGTTACCAATTCTCTCAACACAGCTAGTAGCAGAAGAGGGCAAAGGTGTGAAGCCTTTGATTCTACCCTCCCCTCAGCCATGAATTAACGTGATCGTAGACTACTTCTCCCCTTGCTCACCCCAAATCTTCAAAGATCTGCTGTTTATCCTGTTTTACTCAGATAATATATTTGAAGTCTTTGAAATACTTGAAATGCACTAGGTATTTGCTAATTATTGTTATCGTAATCAACAACAACAGATAAAATATATTAAGCATGTGGTACATTTCCAACACTATATCCTTTTTCCCAAGTTGAGAATTTCATACCTTGGTGTTGCATTCTGAATGGAAGCAAGAGAGCTGTTAAAATATTATTTGGCTTCTAAAATTCTATCTGTGGTGTATTTGGCTTGGTAGACTATGAGCTGTCCACTACTGATATATTATGTGATTTGTAGGTCTGTTTTCATCAGTCACTTATGCTATGTCTATTTACTCTGTTTATGAACAAGTAAAATTCCTTTCCAAGTGTTTAATCATTACTGCATCACCTGATTAAACTGGAAAACTCTATATTCACTGGCTTCCACTCAGGGTCTAATTAGACAAGACGCTAAACACAAGCTGGGTTTCCAACTTGTGTTTAACATGTGACCATCACTCATCTTCAGTAGTTTGGGGGTGGGGGGCTCCCAAGGGTTCAGGCAGGAGCAGGATAGGCTTTAGCTGAGGACAGACTGCCAATGTGGGCCGCTATGCGGAGGAAGAGAGGCCGTGCTCATTGCTGCAGCTGTCCCCCGTTGGCCACGTGGACTCACCCATCTGCGAGGTGGTGTTGTGCCGCTTCAGCCGGAGACCCCTTGAAAGAGGTCTCCGGCCATCTGGGCGTGCGTCGCTGCCGCTTCCTGCCAGTGTGGATGGGTCTATGGCACGCAGGAAGCGGTGGCGGAAGTGTGGATATGCTGTTCCAGCGGCTGTGGCTATGCGAACTGCCGCGCCTCACCAGACCAGCCAGAAGCCGCACGCCGTAGCAGAAGAAGCTTCAGAGGATGGTCGGCGGTGTGGACGTGCCACTCCTCCTCCTCCCCAGTAGAGTCCCACAGCACTGCAGCCAGTGCAAACGGGCCATCCCATGCCAGTTTCCCCGTGTGGCTTCCGCCCCCGCAGCTGTCCCAGGGCGAATTCCCCAGTCTGTCCTCTGCCATTGTCATTTCCTCCCTTCCAACCAGCATGTTTTTGCAGACAGAAAAGGGCCATGGGGGTGGGGGGAGCTGTTTGTTTTACTGCCAGTTCCTTGGCAGGCACATGGAACTGGTAGCAAGACAAGGAGTCAGCCCTCCAGTGCCCTTTTCTATCTGCAAAAAATACATTGGGTGGAAGGCAAGGAATGATGAAGCCTCTCCTGCCACCACACACAAACTCAAGAGCCCACTCCCCCACACACAGCACTTTGAAGGTGAGTGCCAGTCCCTCATTAAACAAAGTTGGGTTGGGGGAAAAGCCCAAATGTCTTGTCTAATCAGACCCTTAGTTCACCTAGTTAAATCAACAGGTATACATATTAGCTTTTTGTAGATTGGTCATTATTGAATACTTTTTGTTGCCTTTAGTTTACGGAACAAAAAGTATGAAGGCATGGTAAACTGGCAAATCTGCTTTGTGTTAAACACTGTGAGAGATCTACAGGCCAATTAATATGAAATAAAAAGTACCGATCAACACTCAAAAGGAAGAAAACAAGAGTAGAATCACTAGTTTGTTGATCTGATTATATAGAAAACTAATATAACAAGTGTCTTGGGAAATAGCCCAACATAAATAATCAATTCTTTTTTGTCAAGTGCTAATATTGAAGCTCTTCCAATAGAACAAAACTTTCCCTCTGTCCCACTCCCATTGCAGCCCTAAACTTATCCAGCTATTGCTCCTGGGGTACAGGGGGCCCTTAAAAACAACACGGAAGGAGGAAAAGGGCTGTGCAGTGGGAGTGGATAGTTGGTGAAAATTGTCTTCTCTCTCTTCTGTTTACCGAAGTGCATTATACTAAGGAAGTTTGGGTCCAAGCCATGTTGTGTACTTCCCTTTCATGTGACATCTAGACTTGCCAGACTGAGAGCCAAATTAGACATAACGACATCCTTGTGGCTGCCTCTAGGATACCACAGTCATTTTAAAGTCATTTAAAAACATTGTGAGGGCTCAATCTTGATCTAGCCCACAGTGCTGCACTCTTGTTCCCCTGCTCATGCATGCCTTCTGACGTGCTGAGTGGTGCCGCCATTTCACCACATAATAATGGTGGGGGAGCAACAGCAATGCCGCAGCCTAATCAGGTCTTTGTGGCATCTTTAAATTACTTTAAAATGTTGTTGGTGGTCCTTGTGGCAACCACAAGGACCTTGTCACACCTTCTTTCGCCCTGTTTGCTGCTGAAGCGAATGCCCCATATGACTTTCTCAACTCTGAAGCCTTCTCCAGTCACTTCAGTGGCAACTGTAGCATTGTGAATATGAAAGCTGTTTGTCCCAGTGAAATAAATTGCGAAGTACAAGAGCCTTTTGTGTACTTTGAAGTGCAGAGAGGGCAATGTGTTCCTTTATGTATGTGTTATGTTGATCTTAGTTAGTATTTCCTCAATTATTCATCTTTGGATAAGCCATTTAACTTAAAAAGAAATAATGGTCTGTATTTTCTTTTTCAAAGCTAAATGTGGTGGAACTCTGACAAACATAGCTGGAGTAATCCTGAGTCCAGGTTTCCCAGGAAACTATCCCAGTAACCTTGGTTGCACATGGAAGATACTATTGCCTGTTGGATATGGTAAGCAATCCTGACAACAAAATAATTTAACTTCTCAATTAAATTTCTGATTATCTTGAAAGCTGTGATTTTAATATAGCAACATTATTAATCTAATCTTAAATGTGCTGCTTTATCAAACAAAAGTCATTTTTTAGCAAAAATTTTAAGGAAGCAATCCTGTCCCCCATCACATCCTTTGTTGGCCCTCCACCATGCAGCGGTATGTATGAAGGAGTTACATGCACCCAGTGTCATGTGTAGGAAAGTACTGGATCATCCCCAAAATTCGGAAAGAGAATGTTACTTTTAATAGAAGAATTATTTGTGAAATCACCGTGCCAGGCTCTGGACAATGTAAATTGGTGCAATGGTCTGAAGTAAATCATTAACATTTATTTGATCGAGTGTGTCCTTTCTCGGCCCTCTAACAGGAGGCTGTGTCATTCACTTTTCCTCTCCTTCCTTTTTTCTTCCAGAATGTGTATGGATAATTTATATATTATTAATGAAGGTAGATAATAAGGCTGTATTTTTACATCAAAAATAGACTAAAAAGTTCTGCAGTTTTCATCCAAATAATTTCATGGATAGCTTGAACTTGTTTGCAACCTTTTTGGACTCATTAGTGAATGGCAGCTGTGATTTTAAAGAAAGTATCTTAGAATAAATAATAATTAGGTTGGTATGGCCATGAATAAACTATTCCACAGAAGCAAAGGTGAAAGTCATATTACATAATATTGTCTAGAATAAAATAAAAATGAGATTTCTTACTATGAAAAATAATATCAATTTTTCGGATTTAGCTAATTAAAAATAGTTTCTAATTAAACACTTAGCTTGGCATCCATTTGTTTTCTTTGTTAACAGATTTTCTTTCTTACATGGATTTATGTAATATATATTAAGAAAAGATAATATTATTTGCTAAGCTAATTAGTTGTTAATCAGTTTGGCTGCTATAAATCCTGCTATAATGCCAGTTTTTAATAATTATTCAGTTTTTTAAAAAAGAATGCCCTGCTTGCTTTTTAGATGTTTATCTAGAGAATTAATGCTAATTGGTTTGTATATAATGGAATCATGACATGATGTGGTTAGAAATGCAACTTACATTTTACAAGACGGCATTCTATTGCTCCATTAGAATAACATTACAATATTACTGGTCTAACTGGACACCTAACTCCATCTTGAAAAACCCACAGAAAATATCCCTTCTACCTTGAAAAGCTGTTCTGTTGTAAAACATACTGTGTGTGCTATTCTTAAAGATATTTATTTGTAAGGTAGTGCCAGTAGTTCTTGTGGCACTTACTTGTGGGCCCAGCGCTAAAGGGGGGCAGGGAGATGATGAGACTAACCCACAAGACATGAAAGAGACCACAGACACTTTATTGGTTACAGCTGACAGTCTTGGCACAGTATGGGGAAATGGATCCTGGCATTGGCTAATCTGCCTGCTGACTGATGGATAGACCCCACCCCCAGCCCTCCTGCTGGGGTTACCATGGGATGGCAGGATGTGGGCTTCCATGTGGGCTCAAGCCATTGCATGGTTTCCCCTGCCACTTGAGAGTAAAGGTGCCATGACCCCCCTCACCTCCAAATCCCTCAAGGGGATCCCCAAAGATGGGGAAACAGGAGCATAGGCCATATTTCCCTGGAAAATGGATCTGGCCCCATGAAGGTACTGCCACAAGAGGTGAACAGGGAAACTACCAGGCTTCTGCCAAAGTTCTTATAGCTGCAACCAAACCATAAGTTCATGTTGAATTCCATGCAGCCAGGTTTCATTCCTTTGCTCTGACAGGTGGACACTGTATGGTCAGTATAATGCTGCCTGCTGAAAGGAGAAGTCCAGATGAGAATCAAATGGCCTCCCAAGGTCTCAACTACCTGGCTCACTGCTTTGGTGACCATCCTGGCCACATCCACCTTTTCTGGGCAACAAGCCCTGTGCCAAGAACACTTCTCCAAAAAGTTGGACCAAAAAAGCTGGGTGCTGGGAAATCAAGATCAGAGACTGCAGCTTGGCTTTGACCACACACTATATACCTTGAGAGCTTCAATGTTGTTTTCCCCAAACTGGATAACCAGGGCATCAGGAGGCCCACTCCAGTGGACACGATACAGAACCATGGGAACAAGCAAGTCCCAAAGCATCCCCCTCATGCCAGTCCACATGATGTGTGCTGCTCCTTCCAAACCCAAGTGCCTACCCTAGCTGATAGATGCCATGTAGATTCCAGCCCATTGGATGATGCTGTGACCGCAGATACAGACTTCTGATGACGAGCTGAAAGTAGAAACCATTAGTAGTCAACCTCCAAATGTGGTTGAATGTATGTTTTGTATACAGAAGACCTCCACCTTCCAATGGCCCGAATACAGGAGGGGGGAGGTCCCAGTCTGGCAGTGGTAGCTACCCTGATTCTGAAGGAGGGCCCCCCAAATTTTCCAGGGGAAACCTGAAGCCACCAGGCTGGCCCTGAGGATGATGATAAATTGGCACGTGGTGAGTGGAGAGTCATCCAAATGAATGAGGAGGGGGGCCTTGGGGGGCCATACTGACAGGAAAGCCAAGGTAGCTCATACTGGGCAAGAGGCTGGACTAGGTACTTTGCAAAAACACAGGCATGCACCCTTGCTCTTCCAGTCATTTTTGCATAGCATGACAACCAGGCGGACTTCAGAACAACTGATGGCAATGTCCTGTACCCCAACATGCAGCCAGAGCAGTCCCTGCATGAACTGGCCCCTAATTCTCCCACCCTGAAAGCCCTAAAGGCCAGCATGAATGCACCCTTGAATAATTTATCCTAAAATGCTGACCAGCATAGTGCTTGAAGCCAACAAATGAGCCAGGAGAGAGTGGCAAATATGATGGGTCTGTGGGGGTCAGGTGCCTGTCGGGAGAGCCTCTTCCAACCCTTGATGGCCAGGTGGCCAGCAAAAGAAGTGCATGGGTCCAGGAAGCTTTAGGCCTTGTAAAAAAGGAAATGACTGCCAAATGGCCTGTCATGGTTTTAGGTGCAGAGCCCTGATCCCACATCAAGGCCAGGTACTGGAGGATCATGGTCTCAGACACTGGCCAGGTGCTGGTGCTAGCAGAGAAGACTGGGGCAAGTGATGCTCTGTATTTTTGGTGCTTGATGCGGGGGGGGGGGCAATAGTGGGAGGACTTCTAGTGTCCTGCCCCCACTGCAGGACCTTCTGAGGGCACCTGGTGTTTTTGCCCACTGTGTGACAGAGTGTTGGACTGGATGGGCCACTGGCCTGATCCAACATTGGCTTCTCTTATGTTCTTATGACTGCTTTATAGTAGGCATGCAGAGTGGAAGGAGTGATGGAGTTGAATACTCCCTGAATTACAGATTGTAAGGCCCACAGTCCTTCTAGGAACAGATCCAGATGGATCTGGATCTCAAGCCTGCAACCTGTCCTGAAAATGAGATAAAACATCCATGATGCTGTTATTGATACCTGCAGCATGAAACTGCTGAAGACGTTATGCTAGCAGACAAATCAGGACAAATCTGGCCACTGGGAGCATGATCTGTTCTAAGCATAATGACTCTTATTAATGACCCACACAGCCACCTGATAGTCACACCAAAACTGGACCCTTTTGTCCCTAAAGTGTTCCTGCCAAATGATCACTGTCAATAAGATTGGAAAGAGCTCCAAAAAGAAAGGTCCTACAAAATGGCAGATTGGGCCCCTTAAGGCAGCCATAGCTGGGCATGCCAGCACCCCTTGAGGCAGATCCTGAAGACTATGCTACTTGTAGCATCTGACTGGACCTGAATGTCTGAGCCTAAATCCAATGGTTCCTGCCAGAAGCAGGTGCTGTGAAAGTTAGGCAAATAGGTGCACCAAGTTTGAAGATCCTCCTTCATGCCCTGGGTCAACCTGATATGGTGATGCAAGGAAGTTGCCCCTGCAGTGGACCTGGCCAGGCAGGCACAGAGAGCCCATCCTAGGGACACTACCTTACAGGTGAAGGGGACACTGGAGACACTGGAGCTCCTTTAGGATACAATTCCTGTGTGAGAGAGCGTGGGAAATCAAGGCCTTAAGGGCCTGCAGCTTGTCCCAAGGGAGGTTGGCTGTCCCGGAGAATGAGGGTAGCTGGATACCCAAGTACACTAGCTGCGTGGCAGGACCCTCAGTTTACCCCTGGGCTAGCAGGAGTCCTAACTCAGCCATCAAGGACTGAAAGGCTGTGAGGTACATGATGCAAGTGGCACTCCTTGCCAGGCCCACAAACAGGAAGTCATCCAAGTAATGTATAATATGGGGGCTTCCTGTCTTTTCCTTCATGGCCCATTCCAGAAAAGTACTAAATGTTTTAAATGTGCAGCCAACAGAGCACCCCATGGGCCTGATCTAGTCCACATATCAGGACCCTTGAAACTTACAGCCTAGCAAGGAAAAATCTCCAGGGTTTACAGACAGCAGCTGGAAGTCCAATGGGATGTCACATGTGGCCATAAGAGCACCACTGCCACACGATCTAACTTGGTTGATGGCATGGTCAAAGGACACATACCGAGCCAAGAAAAATTGGGGGGGGGGTGGCCTCATTGACAGAGGGGCCCCTAAGATAGGTGGTGTATTAGCTGGTACTCTCCATTATCCTTTTTTTTAGAAATGTGAAAATTAGTGATGGGAGGGGCTCTAAAAGGACCCACTACCCGGCCTGCAGCACCCAGCCTGCAGCAGGAGACCCTGGGGGTGCTGCCAGAAGCAATATGACTGAACTTGCACTGGGCTTGTTGGCATTTCCCCTGATTAAACTTTCAGCAAACCCTTTGGCCTAGATCCTGCCTGGTGCTCCACCTGTCTGACTTAGTGTGATTCAATTGACTTTTAATGTGGGGACCCACCATGACCAGCCAAAGCTTATCATTAATGAGGTCCTTCTTGGCCTTCTTGCTGTGAGAAACCTGTTTATGGAATGTCTTGTCATATTCAATGGCCATGGCCTCCCCAGCCAGGGCATGAGCATGTAACACCTTCCCCAAATGGGCGATGAATTCTGAGTCCAGCTCAGGATAGGCAGACTGGACCACCCCTGTAAATACTGTGTAGCTGGCTGTAACTGACAGTAAATGGAGAATGTTTTAACCTGGTTTGAGAACCTTGACTTACAGGGGATTCAAATGGAATTCTACAGTTGAGAGCAGCAGTTAAAAATGGCAATGCCAGTTGAGAGTGGAGTGAGAACAGTGAAGCAGAGTTAAGGAGAGTGAGGGGATTCAAGGAATGTCCCGAATTAGGAAAGTGGAACGAGTAGCCCTTTCCTGAGGGAAGGGAACTAACTCCTGGTAGGGGGGTGATCTCTATCAAGTAGTTAATGAGGAAAACTGGAACTGGTGTCAATCTTCCTGCCTTCACAAACTTTAGTATTTTTGAGTCAAAGAACCTTATGCTTGTTTATTTAAGCACTGAGTGCCAAGAGATCTCTCTCCACAGTTTTAAAAACTTAAAGTTCTGTCAAACCTGTTACCTACCTGAGCATTTCCCCTCAAAAGTGAAATAAAGCAGTTTGTTAGCTTTAAATTACCATCAGCCTCTCATGTGCCATTATCAGACAGAGACAAAAGAAGAATTTTAGTTGGTCCTTCAGTTCCCTAGGCTGGGTCAGAATATATCTATATACATTTAAACAACTGGGTGAGACAAACAGAGAAAAACAAAAAAAAGAAAAAAAAGAGGCTTCTCAGTCAAGAAAAAGATAAAGGGAAGCAGGGAATCATTATACCGGCCAACTGATTGCTGAATATGTCAATATGTGGTTAGCCTTCTCCTCCTTTTTATCCCTTTTCAAAGACTGGCCACTGTGTCATTCCTCTGTTTCAGGAGGAAAAATGTATCAACATAACAGCTGTCCAGTACCTGCTCCCTTACTTTGTGGGTCAGGTGAATGCCAGGAATCCCCAGCATCCTTGGGGGGGGGGGGGACAGGGGCCTGATCAGGAACCCAAACAGTCCAAGGGTTTGAGCCTACCTGATCCTGGGGGACCCTACACCTAAGGGCCCATGCTGGCAAGTCCAATGCATGGGCAGCCGCCTGCCAGTAGTCCCCAGAAGTGTCCCTGGAATTCTTGTCTAAAGAAGACCCACCTGAGATTGCCGTGGAGTCTGAATCCTTCTTGCTATGACAGGTTTTCTTGACTTTCTTCCACCTTCTGCGAGTTGTCTCCTGACAGGCAGTGATCTCTCAGGAGAACTCCTGCCCCAGATGCTGAAGCTTCTGAACCAGCTATATATTGACCTAGCTCACCTTTCCAGCCTGTTCCCTAGTCTTGGCCTCACCTGGTCTACTGGCAGCAGCTCGGTCCACCACAGTCCCTGATGTCTGCTGAAGGGAACCCAGCTGACTGTGGTTGGGCCCCAGGAGCAGGTCCGGCCACTTGCTCCATTACCTTCTGCCTCCTATGTGCTAGAGAGGCCCAGGATTTTCTGGCCTGACCATTCTGCCCCCTTGTCTGAGGGAATGAGGTTGCTTGTGCCTTACAGAACCGCTTCTTAATCAGCATCCTGTGCCCTAAGAAGAACAATAAAAAAGAGACAACTGTTGAAGTGAGGTACTCAAGAGACCTGCCTGTTTGAGAGAGAATGATGAGATGCCAGGGTATCTGACCAGCTGCCTACCACCTGTCCTTCTGAGTATTCGTGTTGGGGAATTTTAGGGGTCTTGGAGTCTAATTAGGAAACTCAGGCCTCTAGAGGAAGAGAACCGCAGAGAGAACAGTTGCCTTTAACTGAAAGTATTTATTAATTCTAAGACCACGCACAAGTAACACCCAGTAGCATATATTCAGTATCAATTCCCAACAGCATATAGAAAATCCTAATACCTGATATAGTGTACACTTAAGAAAGAACAAGGAATATTCCCAGACTGTGGACCAAGACCTCACTCAAGCCTATGTGGGGTGTTGTTGCCAAACATCCTCGAACAAAGCCCAAAGCGTCCTTTTTATATTCTTTTCAGCCAACAGGACTCAAGGGAGAAGTCAGTTAAAAATGTACCAGACTTGCCAAATACCAGCCCATCTTAAGTTGATAAGATGAACTTTTGCTAGTATGAACTTTTGCCCAGGTATATTTTCTTACCTGTGATGTCAGAAAGACCTAGACAGATACATTTAGGCTTTGGAGCCTGGCATTTGAAAGGCTGGGGAATGTCAAATATGAATTCAGGCAAAGGTACATCTACAGGGCAATGCTTTTTCACGCCTAGGCTGCCTGCAAAAGCACAGAGGCTCATGGGACAAATAACCTAACACAGAGGCACAAGCTAATTCAAACTAATATACAAGAAGACAGAAATGACCTGGGCTCGTTTATAATTCTGCCACAGTTTCTTAAGTAGTCAGTTAAATATTATTACAGTGTATCTATTTTAATGCTGGCTGGAGGTGCTGAGATTTGAACTTCTGCCCCGAATGAAGATGCTGTCCTGAGCAGAGGCCTGGCACCCACAAGGTGGGTTGGCAGCCAAAAGCACCGAGAACTGCATAGTGCCTGAATATGTGTAACAAACATGAAAAAAGCCCCAACCCTTGGATGCCCCTTGACTTCCCCTGTAGTGTTTGGGGAGGGGGAGTGAAATCAACCTGATCAAGGGAGAGTGATTCCAGTGGGGGGAGCTGTGACCACAGCCCAACAACTTGGATGTTTCAGCTCAAAAACAAAAAGGAGATGAAAAGGCGATGCACAATTTTGGACCATCAGCAACAGCAGCGACTGATCATTCCACTGCCACCTCTTATGCTCTGTGCTGCCTCTCACTGGGCTTTGATCTCATGGCCTCCTCAGCCCTTTGCTAAGATGATTTCTCCCATTGCTGCCAGACCACTGTTAAAACTGCAGAGTCCACACTGAGTCGTCTTTTGTACCACTGCTCCTAATGCTCTCCTCAGCAGTGAAAAACTGCATGGCCAACTGGGCCAGGAGACTCAGCAGGGTGTCTTTTAACCCAGCCAGGTGGATCAGAGGGAAGTCTCCCACCACAAGGCCCACCTGCCCGGACCCTGACCCCAGCTACGTCAGGCCTCACCTGATTGGCCAGGCTGAGGAAGGGGGCCTTTAAGGGTCTGCGCAGCCACAATGACCCCAGGAACACACCCCAGCCTTGCTACCAGCAACCAGGCAAATCGTGCCTCACCTCCTTCCTCACCTCTGCAGACCTGCAAGTGGGGCCCCAAGTGAGCCCGGGGCACTTGCTTCCAAATAATTGTTCTTAGAATTGCATCCTTAAATGTATTAGGCAAATATGTATGTAAAAATAGTGTTTCTCGATACATTTCTAGTTGTAATTTCCGGATACTTTGATTTTAAGAGACCATTAAAGAGGAGGCAAATGACACTACTGTTCCAATATGGACAACCTGTTGAGAGCAAGTCTGATGAACCTGAACCTCCTGAATATAACATGAACTTATTTTAGCAATTTACCAATCCTTTCATTCGATATAGAAATAGTCTTTTTTTTTTTAGTCTTATAAATTTCATAATGTTGCCATATGTGGTCAGGGATGTATATACTCTGACTTTGTGAACAAAAACATGGCCCCATTTTCAATTGGATCTTTCACTGTCACCAAAATAGTCCAGAGTACAGGAGTAGCCCCTCAGTTCTTGCCTAGGAGGTGTTGGCTTCGATTTTAATACTGACTTTGTTCTGAGCTGTGACCCTCACACTAGTAATTGAAATCTGCATCTAGGTGGTGAAATACTGCCACAAGCTTGAAAGGAGCACTAAGAACCTACATACCATTGGATATCAGAAACAAGTCTTATTGATGTTAAATCATAGAATTCATCAGAGCAGGGGAATTAGCTGTCTGGATGTGAGACTGATTCTAAACCCCGAGGGTATGAGCAAGGCGACTCATTTAGGCAGGGAGGAAGGAGTTCAGGGGATGAAGAGACAGAGTGTTTTATAGCTATCAGCCTTGAAGTCCAGCAATGAGTCCAACGTTGATTCAAGAGTCCAGGTAGCTGAGCAATGAATAAATTGAAAGGGGGGGGGGGGGAGAGAGAGTAGGACCTAGGTACAGGCAAAAAGTGCAGTGGACTGGGAATTTAGGGGAGCAGGGATAGGGGCCAGTTGTGTTTCTAAAATGGGTGTAACTGATGAGTCTAGATAAGGTGAAACACGGCCTGATCTACTAGAGGATGGGGGACTATAATTTTTGGGAGGCAGATTCTTAAGCAGCGCAAAAGTGGGTAACCTGAATTTTGGTGTTAGTAATTGCACAGGATAATAGTGGCAGAGTCTCTGGTGGCAGAGATGATGGCTGGAGGTCCCTGATTAATGATCCAAATGTCATTCCTGAGTGAGCTGTTTCCCTCGGAAGATAGCCTAAATGCTGCCTTTTCACTCCAAGCAAGCATTATTGCGTTAGGTGTCCTCCTGCTTCCTCTCTTCTGTCTTTGCCCTCTGTTCCATGCTGGCTAAACACTTATTGGAGGAATGTAGGTCTTATGTGCCAAGGGACAAAATGAAGCCAGTACAGTAACAATGGGCACAGGAGATGTGAATCTCAGCCCTAACATTCTAACTGAGCAAAACTGGTACAGTGAGTTTAGTGTACCATTCAAAACAATGAGCTATAATCTGTGAAATCATATCTCCAGTCTTATATAAGCCATAAACTCAGTGGCTGACCCAAGGCAAACCACTGTCTCGGCTTCCTCTCTCCTCATTGGATAATAGTATAACAACATTTCTGGATTACTAAAACAACATATGTAAAGAAGTTTGACCACTCAGGAAACATGTGGATCATACAGGTTTTCTATCCATGTGCATTATTCATATGTTTTAATAAAATAGGCGATCAGTTTTTATTTATAATTTATTGTCTTTATTGTTTTCATTTTTTTGGCATCTACCACAATACATACAGACTACAAATAGGTGGTAAGTCCCTTTGCAAAAGTTAATTTAAATTGAAAGCTATGCTTTTCTTTGCACTGTTTAGAGATCATTATTTTTAACATCAGTAGCTTCAGTTCCTAGCTGAGTTCAATCTGTAATATGCAATTCATATTATTAGAAGTATTGCTTTGTCTATTTGCCTCTTCATGTCTGTGTTGATTTACAGTTTGTATTCCTGCTTTCCCGTATAGGTTCACACATACAATTTCTGAACTTCTCCACTGAAGCAAACCATGACTTCGTTGAAATTCAGAATGGGCCTTATCACACCAGTTCTATGATTGGCCAGTTTAGTGGAACAGACCTCCCACCATCCTTATTAAGTACAACTCATGAAACGCTCATTCACTTTTATAGTGATCACTCAGAAAATAGGCAAGGATTTAAACTTTCATATCAAGGTGAGCATGAGCAATCGATAGTATGTATAATTTCATAGTTTATAATAGATTGTTCTTTTATGGTACCCCATAAAAATACCAGTTCTGTGAATATTTTAGTTGTGTTGCTATTTATAATAACAGTTTTCTGTTATATATACTTTCAAATTCTCATCTTCAGAAATATTTTATTTAATGGCTTTATTTTGATGTGTACTTAAGAAGCATTGATTGGAAAGGGGATTATGTGCTCTTAACTTTTTCTGGGTTATGGCCACACTGTAAATGTGAATATCAGTTTCAATAGATAAGACTGCTGTTGGAGTAAGGTGTTCAGATGATAGAAATATACTAAAACATATCTTGCTTAACTAGTCAAAGCCCTGATCTAGAGTTGTAGGTCTGTTTTAAGGCTTTCAGCACTTTCCATGTCAGAAGCTGTCTTTTCCAGTAAAGTGAACAACCTTTGCTGACAAAAGTATTCAGTGAGAGTGTTGAAGCTCCAGGAATCATTGGATCAAGTTACTGCGGTTTTTTCTAGGGTATGGTACAAAAATTATGAATGTGAGCAGCAGCATGCCTTATTAAACCTAAGGATTCAATTTTACATGACATTACCTCAGATGACAAATTTTCAGGTAACAAATTCGTGATAATTCACTATTGTAGAATGTCATCTCTTTCAGAATTTAATCTAAAATTATTTAGAGATGTTCAGAACTTCATTTGTGTGGATGATCTTACAGCTCTGCTGCTGACAGAAGAAAGCATTGTTCAGTGGGGCGGGGGAACCCCTTACGGTTCTATTAGGCATATGATTATGTAGACATGTAGCACTTTGTTATTTTGAGAAAAATCAAATAATATGTTTTCCCTGCAACATTGCCTCGGCCCTAAAACATCAGTTTTCCATACCAAGTTCACAAAGACATGATGTTAAATCCAAAATCCTTGTTCCGTGGGAAGGTGTTTTTTCACCAGTTTTCGCTTCCCACTGCGGACCCCCATATTTTTACTTATTTATTTACCGTATTTTTTGCTCCATAAGACTCACTTTTTCTCCCAAAAAAAGTGGGGGGAAAAGTGTGTGCGTCTTAAACCCCCCTCACCTTTCCCAAGCCACGGCACCGAGCAGAGCTAGGTGCGTCTTATGGTCAGGTGTGTCTTATGGAGCGAAAAATACGGCACTTCATTTATACCCGCCTTTATCCCTGACGGGGATCTAAAGTAGCTTGCATCGTTCTCCTCTCCTCCATTTTATTCTCACATCCCCCCTGTGGGTAGGTTAGGCTGAGAGTGCATGACTGGCCCAAGGTCATCCAGCAAGATTCTGTGGCAGAGCGGGGATTCAGAGGAAGACCCCTTAACAGGTCCTCCAGCATCTTACCTGGTGTGATGCTGGGCATAGCGACTGTGGCTGTCATTATACTGGAAAATCCACAACTGGCAAATCAGCAGGTGATCCACATACCGAGCTGTGAACCTGGGTCTTATGAAGGACTTTGTTTAATCAAAAGGGCTTTTACACTTGTTCCCTGACCAAACATGTGGTTTTGTGATAACTTTGTTTAAAGAATTTCATGTGCATATGTGTGCTAACCATGGTTAGCTCTGGAAATGAAGAAAGAAATCTGTGTACTGTGTTCAGAAGGCAATGGAAAGGAGAGTGGAATGTTAGGATGTCAAGAAGCGTTATAAGAAGCACTGGGCTATAACAGAATGTATCTGTTAAGTCATCTGATCATTGTTTGTGTTGTCAACATGTGCAATGGACCCTCAGCATTAAGCACAGGAAAATTACTTTCAGTTATTCAGATGCCTGAGGGCACTGCACTGGCTGCCTATAGCATACTGGATCCGGTTCAAGGTGCTGGTTTTAACCTTTAAAGCCCTTTATGGCCAGGGGCCTGCCTACCTAAGGGACCGCCTTTCCCCATATATACCTCAGAGAGCACTACGGTCAGGCACGCAACATCGCCTGACCCTTCCTGGACCGAGAGAGGCCAGGCTGGCTACCACTCGGAACAGAGCCTTCTCAGTGGCGGCCCCCCACTGGTGGAATGAGCTCCCGGAAGACATCAGGGCCCTGCGGGACCTTATGCAGTTCCGCAGGGCCTGCAAGACGGAGCTCTTCCGCCAGGCTTTTGGGGCCGCCGCTGGGGGAAATGGCCATTGAGAGATGGCCAGGGAAGCACATAGGCCCGGAACAACAGTTAGTGGTAGCCTCCTGGCCAGGGAAAGCTGTCGTTGCCCTGGTGTTAGTAGTTAGATCGCCAATTACTATATTTGCAATTTGCCGCCAACTGAAACTGTAATTGAAACTGTACTGTATTTTAATGTATTAATTTATATTATTTATACTGTTTTTAAATGTTGTGAGCCGCCTAGAGCCGCTATGTTGGTCAGGCGGGATATAAATCTAAATAAATAAATAAATAAATAAATAAATAAATAAAATGCTTAGAACTAATGTAAGCAGGGCTGTTTTGGGGCAGGGATGCACAGGAATGAAGTTCTGGCTGGCTTCTGAGTTGGCCACGCCTACAGCCTCCCTCCCCCTCAGGTTCCCCAGGTGCCTCACAAGCTGCGGGGTGCCTGGGGAAGCCAAGCCGATCCAGGGATGGAAGGCAGTTTAAACTGCCTCCCCTCCTCGGGTTCCCCAGATGCCCCGCAGCTGTGGAGTGCCTAAGGAAGCCGATCCAGAAACTGCCTTCCTTCCCTCGGGTTCCCCATGCACCCCGCAAGCTGCGGGGCACTTAGGGGAGCCAATCCTGGGAGGGAGCTGCGTGGTCAGGGTGTGGCCTAATATGCTAATGACTTTCTGCTGTTGGGTGTGGCCTATTATGCTAATGAGTTCTTTCTAGGCTTTTTCTACAAAAAAAGCCCTGATTATAAGGAGTATGTGTGTTTGTTTTTTTATTTATTTTATTTATTTATTTATCTTTATTTTTATACCCTGCCCTCCCCGCAAGCGGGCTTAGGGCGTCTTACAAGGGCACCATGCCAGATAAAACATCATAAAACAAATTTAAAATCAACAATAACAATAAAAACTCCAAATTTCAAGTATTTCACAGCAGATCTCCAATAAAGTGCATACTAGTTTCCAATAAAGTGCTTCCATGCTTACAATCAGATGGCTTCCTATCAGGTTAGGAGCCCACCAACCACAATCAGGTCTGGACTGCATTCAGGGCCGGCTCACACTGTAGATGTTACTGCAGTGGGTGTTGCTGCTGTTATTATTGGCGGCGGCTCCTAATTAAAAGCCTGGCGGAAGAGCTCCGTCTTGCAGGCCCTGCGGAACTGCATTAAGTCCCGCAGGGCCCTGATCTCCTCCGGGAGCTCGTTCCACCAGGTTGGAGCCACCACCGAAAAGGCCCTGGCCCTGGTCCCAGTAAGCTTAGCCTCCCTGGGGCCTGGGACACGAAGTTGGAGACACGACCCCGACCGAAGTGCTCGCTGGGGTATATGCAGGGAGAGGCGGTCCCTCAGGTATGTTGGACCCTGGCCATATAGGGCTTTAAAGGTAAGAACCAGCACCTTGAAGTGAACTCGGTATGCTATAGGCAGCCAGTGCAGCGCCGCTAGCACAGGCCAGATGTGGTCCCACCTTGAGAGACCCATCATTAGCCTGGCTGCGGCATTCTGCACCAGCTGCAGCTTCCGGGTTGTAGAAGTTTGTTTGCTACTGCACAGTGTCGAGTTTTTTTCTTTCTGTTTTGAACATCACACCTTCTCTACCAGATCAAACACTGTTTCAGAACATGGGATAATGATAATAGAAAGAAAGATTAAAAGCAACATGCTGTGTCAGGAAAGCTGCTTCTGGGAAAGAGAGGTTAAAAAGCTACCAGGTGTATAGATCTTCCTATTTCTTCCCTACATCCGTGTCCTGTGTTGCATTCCACTCGTCTTGAAATAATATTGTTTTAATGAATAGGCCTGCTTCACTGAAACTACCCTGAAAGGTTTACCTAGACTTTCCTTTGAGACTCTAGTAGCAGTGGGTTTTTTTCCCTTATACTGTATTGACTTTGAGCTGCTTTGCTGTGAGCTGAGCTAATCATTTGATTGCTAATGCCACATGCTGAACTTAGCATAGATAAGCTTTTGTGTCTCACTGCCACAACATTTCAAGCACCAAAATCCCAGCTATGCTGACTTTAGTACTTTTTACTGCTAAAGCAGATGACCCATGGCAACAAAGCTGAAAGTCAAAATGGGCTGACTAAACACTGCAGCTGCCACAGATTCAAAAGATTTTATTTGACTAAAAACACAACACTTAGGTTTCTGACCTGCATCTCTGAAAACGAAAATAAAGGCATTCTGTAAAGTTATGTTCAGTTGCCATCATTGTATCACCTTTGAAGTATTGGCTTCGTAGTTTCAGGATGTATTTGGCTTATCTATGGAATTAAAAGCATAGTTACCCCCCCCCAATTACCGTAGCACATGTATCTTTAGATTTTGCCATATGAGAGGTAGGAAAAAATAAAGGTTGAAGGCAGATAACAAATTTTGTAGTAAACAAAAGGAAGTGTTTTATTGGAACAAAATGCCCCTCATAAAGTAATGCGTAGGACTACCAGTATGTTTGGATATTAAGCCAAAGTTTATTACATCAAAAACACTGAAGTCTTTAATGTATTGTCAGTAGACTCAGAAACAAGGCTTCCTTCTCTCTTGCAGTTCTAAATACCAGAAAAAGGAATAAAATCTCTAGACCTATTAAACTTAGTCAACAATCATTTAATGTTTTGTTATTGAAAGACTTGCAATGCCTTGGGGGTTTTTAGTAGTATTCTCTCAAGATAGTCCATCCCCAATTATCTTTTAGGCCCTTCAGAAGATAACTTTCTGCTTAACGACTGGATATATACATCTGATGCATTGATCGACCAATCCTTAATTTTAAAATCTAAAGCAGCACCATGGTATAAACTAATCAAATCTGATCACTTCAGATCTTCCTACTTAGCCAACATTTCTAATCATAATTTTAGAGTGATTTTTACTTCACTGCATTTTCAAACTATGCCAACGGCACTATTGACTGGCCGTTGCTCCCAAATATCAATAGATCAACGTGTCTGCATCTGTGGATTTCTCATACTAGAAGACTTACCCCATTATATCCTATATTGCCTGTTAAATACTGTTATATCTTCAAAATATTGTATATCTTTAAAGTTTTTCTCAACATTTCCCAATTTTTCCAGTGGAAAAATTGAGAAAGTCCTCAGACTTTCATGCTGTACATTTGGAAAGAGTGAAATGTTTTGTAAAACAAGGTTTTTCTCACTCAAAAAGAAACATTATTTAATACAAGGTGTTTTTTCCCCCCCAGTGCTCTCCTAAACTTCACAATTTTTGCAGTAGAGGGGGAAATGAGAAAAATCTTCAGAAAAAAAAATGGGAGGAATCACCACTAAAGATGGGCATGAACCAAATTACAAATCAAAACTCATCATGAACCAGGCCCAGTTTGTGATTTGTGAGCCTCGATTTGGGCAATTGGTTCTCCCATGAACCGTCGACAAACCGAACCAATTTTCATGGAGGTTTGTGAGGTTTGTGGGAGCAGTTAATTGGCCAGACATGCTGGTGCCAATGAATCAATTGTCCAGGCAGCAGGGGGAATGGACTTCTGCAGCCTTGGAAACACCAATAGTGGTCCTCCAAAGCTTGATAGGCAGCTCTAGTTGCCAACCAGAGACCTCCCATTCTGCTCTAAGCCTCTAGCTTGCAGGGGGTCCATTCAACACACTCCGTCCCCTTTTGCACATTGCCCCCCCCCAAGGATCCCCCCCCAAGCTAATCTTTACACAACTTGGAGGGCAGGTAGAAGGACATCCTGGGGAGGTCCACTGTGAGTTTGATAGCTCTAGCTTGCAGGGAGGCTATTTGACAGACTCCTTCCCCTTTTGCACATTGTACCCTAGGATCTTCCTTCCCAAAACCAATCTGTACACAACTTTGAGGAAAGGTCGAGGGGCATCCTGTGGAGGTCCGCTGTGAGTTGGATGCTTCTAGCTTGCAGGGGGGACACTCAACACACTCCTTTCTCCTTTTGCACATTGGACCTTGGATCCCCCCCCCCCCCCAAAGAGCCAATTTGGTGTAGTGATTAAGAGTGGTGGACTCTAATCTGGAGAACCAGGCTTGATTCCACATGCAGCCAGCTTGACCCTGGGTCAGTCACAGTTCTCTCAGAGCTGTTCTCTCAAGAGCACTTCTCTCAGAGCTCTCTCAGCCCCACCTACCTCACAGGGTGTCTGTTGTAGGGAGAGAAAGGAAAGGAGGTTTTAAGCCACTCTGAGTGAAGGGTGAGGTATAAATCCAACTCCTTCTTCTTCGCCAGTCTGCACACAATTTAGGGCATGAAGAGGGGCATCCCGGGGAGGTCCACTGCGAGTTTGATGCCTCTAGCCCGCTAGTGGCTGTTCTACTGCACTGTAAACCTCATGAACCACAAACCACAAACTGGTTCGTTAAATGGGAAGGTTCGTGGAGATTCATGGTTCATTGTTCATGAGATCCCACAAGCCATGAACCTCTACTTTCCCAGTTCATGCCCATCCCTAATCACCACCACACCTGGGCCTTCACATTCTCTGTCTGTGATACGTTGTGGTATTCATTTAAAACCCTCCTGATGAATCACCTCAGGTTCCTGTCAAACACATTTTTCCCTGACCTTGATAGGTAAAGTCCATCATGTGCTGGTATGCCATGTTCCAGAAAACCTAGCCTATGATCCCAGAATCCAAACTGCTCCTGCCAGCACCACCAATGCAGCCAGTGGATCACCTCCATTATCTTTTGTTCTCATTATATTTTTCTTCCTCTGTCTGGAAGGATCGAAGAGAATCCCACCTGTGTCCCCATTCTCTTCAGTTGCCTCCAGTGAACTTCATAGTCAGCCTCAGTGTGTGATGGTGTTCACAGCCATGCCATTCATTGGACCATCACAAATGATCTGTAGGCTTGATCAGTTTTGTCATTCAGTCTGCAATATCTTTTATCTTTGCCCCTTGCAAGCAACATACCTCTCTTGCTAGGGGATCAGGCCTGGACACATGACATTCCATACCCCTCAGCAGAGAGTCACCAATAACCAACCTTTTTCCTTTTCCTTCCAATGCCCTCTGTGAAGAAATGCATTCTTTCTCTGGAGGTTTGAAATGATCAAAACCTTTATTCTGAGTTTTAAAAGTTTTTTTCACTCCTGGAAGAGAGCAGGAAGGGGGGAGGTCAGTTCAGTTGCTTTCCAGACGTACCTCAGCCCACCTTCATACAAATGTTAATAGATCTAGCAAGAGAGATGATGGGTGGGTCAAGCTCTCCTTCTTCTCCAAGCAGGAAACAGAGATTTGGAGGAATTAAATCCCAGAGAAAATTCAGGAAGGAAATTTATGGAAAAACTTCCCTGACTGGACTGACCTGGTCAGTGGGTGGGGGAAAGAGGGGAGATAAAAACTTCTTGCAGCAAGGAGGATGTATTTTGGTGTAGAGTCCAGCAGAGCAGGCAGAACTCTCAACCAAAGTCTGGTGGAGGCAGCCATTGTCAATGTGGTTGGCCTGGACAGCTGAAGGAAGCTTCAGGGTAAATGAAACTCTGTAAAGATCTGTCACTTCCTAAGCTAAGGAGCTTGTTCTATATTTTTAATATCTGTTAGGGTATGTACAGAGAGAGAGACAGAAGAATTGCATTTTACCCATTTCTTTTGAGTCCCTTGCTCAATCTGATGTTTTGCTAAAAGTATACTTGCGAACATTTTCTTTTTAATAAATACTTTCTAATTTTTGATGCTGGTAGTGGTTCTCTGTACCACATAAACCTCCACCATCTTGAACACTCTATTGTAAAAGGAGCGCCACAGGGAAGGCAGACAGTTGTCAAGTGGCTATTCCTCCAAGGGTGCACAAGGCAGTAAACTCTCCTCATGGTGACCAGGAGCTGGACAGCAGGAGACATAGGGGCAAGACATCAGAACTTGGGAGGGAAGCTGGGAGTCCTGACCCTCCCAGCAGGCAATTCCTTACAATGGTCAGGTGGTGGTGGTGGGTTACTGGAGAGAGAAAAGCCTCCCCAGAAGTTGGGAAAACCTTGGAGGGCAGGGTGGAACAGGGCCTGCAGGCCAGAGCTGGCCCATTCCACCACACCCTTCTCAGATTTTTTTTTTTTAAATACAGCTACTGATCCTTGAAGGTACCAGGGATCCAAGTACCAGCAGCAAATAATCCAAAAGAGGAGAAGGCAAAGCCACCTTCCATTGTGGTCTGACAGAAGTGCTAGTCACTCAGAAGAGAAGGGTAGTTCTGGGTAGGCAAAAATGCAAGTTACCAGTTATAATTCCAACAGCAGAGCCCTAAGTGTAAAATCCATATAGGCCGTTTATCCTGAGCGTAGGTAAAGGATATACTAATAGGTTTTGCTCATGGCTGTGAGGTTGCCCCCAAAGAGTCATTCAGCAACAGGGATCCTTAATTAGAATTTCCTTTATTTGCTTAACAGCTCTTGTTGGTCACTTACACTTCTTGTGCTAGTAATGCTTCAGGTGCATACATTCAGGATTGATATACGGTATTCAAAATGATAGTTCTCAATTACCCACCAATCCTAGGGAGTTAAAACAGGCGCCTAAAATATACTGGGCATTTGTTCCCAGACTAAAAGTGGGAGGTACCCAGCTCCTGCCCGGGGGGATGACAGCATTAGCTGACAATGGCTAACTAATGAGGGTTTGAGTTAATGGTCTGAATGCCAGGACCGGAGCAAAGTGGGGCTTTTCAAGTTATCTTCCTTAGGTAACTATTCCATTCCAGGTGATGTGACTGAATTAATAGTGGTCTTGTTTTCTCTAAAAAAAAAACCCAAACCCTCCATGAAGTCCCTTTGTGTTGCTACATGAAACACTGTTGTAGGTACTCTGCCTCTGAGGGCAGATAAAACTGTCAGACCTCTAAATTGACTGAAGGTAACAGAGCTGCAGCTCAGACTAGCCTTGACATGTTTTGGAAGCTAAGCAGGGTCAGCTCTGGTTAGTACGTGGATATGGGAGACCACCAGGGAAGTCTAGGGTTGTAATGCGGAGTCAAGCAATGGCAAACCACCTCTGAACATCTCTTGCCTTGAAAACCCTACGGGGTCGCCATAAGTTGGCTGCGACTTGACGGCACTTTTCACCACCAAGAGCTGCAATAAAATTGTCAATTTCTAGCGGAACCCGATTGGAGGATGGCAAAGTCAGTTTACTTAATCAGGGAGGTACACCGTGGAAGCTTGTTGTATAGGTGTATGCTTTGGACTTTTTAAAAGAATGAATTCCTTAATTTTCCCTTAGCATATTAGCAAGCTCTCTCATCATAGCACACTGGAATTCTTTGGTGCACAGTTTAGGAATTCATGAGCTTGAGTATTGTAGGCTTTATTTAGCTTGTATCATGAAATACTGGTGTTGCTGTTGTCAATAAAAGCCTATTGGAGAGGCTCCATGGAAGGACAGTTAGAGACTCAGAAACAGCACCTGTCATTTGCCCAGGTCTTTCCAGTGCTATGGAAACTTAGCATGCCAGAAAACCCTTTAGTTAACTTCTGTACTATGTGAATGGTGTCTGCTGCAAGACCATGTAACATTGATTTCTAAGTAAGGTGGTGAATTTCCAAGCTCTGATCGTGATTTATTTGTTATGGGCCTAATTAATAAGTCATGAAGCTATCCATAAATCATGCAGCTCATTTTTTGTCACAGCCCTGATTTATAAGCTGAGTCATTCAGCTGATTTATATAGCATATCTTCAATTTATACATCTTTACAGAGGTCAAAACTGTGATTGGGTGATGTGCCTGTCCTAATACAGTATTACTAGGTGAATACCTAGATGAATAAAGCAAAGATACAAAGAAAGAAAAAGCAAGAGCTCAAATTAATATGCTCTTCTCTGGAAAAAAGGAATAATTGCAAACATCAAGCCTGTAGTATACACAGTAGCTCTTGCACTGCACACACAGAACCAGACAACAGCCAGAAGCCCAATATAAAGACAGAGTCCTGCTGCTTCTTTCTCTGTGAAGCAGATTTTCCCACCAAAACGCTAAATAGCTGTTCCCCACCCTGACTGAGCAGTCCTTTGGTGGCATGTGGTAATAAATGGTTTATGACTTTCTGAGTGTTGCATCCTCTGGTGGAGAAGATATTTGGCTTTTGCCCAGGCCAGAGATTTGTTATAGATTAGGAATAAGGCCCATTGTGGAAATAAATACAACGTGCTCTAGAAAGAGGCCCTGAGAGAGTGCCCCAGCCTTGGGCACTCAGTATCAATTTGCTGTGGCAGCCTCAACAGGATATAATGACACAAAGTCCACCATTTTCTCCAGAGGAACTGATCTTTGCTACCTGAAGAGCAGTTGTAATTTTGAGTGATCTCCAGCCCTCACCTGGAAATTGGCAACAGTTGTTCCCCAAGAGGAAATGACTGGTTTGGAGGGTGGAGTTTATGGCATTGTACCTGTCTGAGGCCCCACCCCTCCTCAAACTTCACCCTCTCCAGGCTCTATCCCTCAAGTCTCCAGGAATTTTCCCCCAGAGTTGGCAACCCTATCTCCTTCCCAGCCAATTATCAACCTACCTTTATTTCTCCCTCACTTTTCAGCTTTCCATCTCCCCCCGCCACCTGCTGCCTTTACTGTGCTCTGAAGCCCTGACTGCTATGTTACATTGGCTGTCACACGGGGGGGGGGGCATCTTTCCCCAGGAGGAAAAGCAGTCTTTCTCTGCAATGGGTACCAAAGCAGCTTACATCATTTTTTCTCTCTCCCTTTTGACTTGCACGATAACCCTGTGAGGTAGGTTAGGCTGAAAGTCTGTGACTGGTCCAAAATCACCCACTCAGCTTCCACAGCAAGAACCTGGGTCTGGCAGACCCTGCTCTGAAGTGCTAACTGCTACGCCTAGGGTAGCCAACCTCCAAGTGGAGTCTGAAGATCGCCAGGTATCACAACTGAACTCCAGGCAACAGATCTCTCTCTCCCCTTGTAGAAAATAACTGCTTTGGGCAATGGACTTTATGGCATTCTGTTCAGCTGAGTCCTCTCCTCTTCCCAAACCATGGCTTCCTTAGACTGGCTTCCTTAGACACAGAATATCTAGGAATTTCCCAACCTGGAGCTGGGAACCCTAGTCAGGACTGGCCCCAATGAGTTCCTCACAAAGGCTTGGATAGAGTTTGCTTCCTTTGTCTTTTTACTGACAGAACCAAGCTTTGTTGCCTAGCCATAGCCACTGAGGGAATAGTCCCATAAGAGCCAAACAGAAGAAATGTCTTTGTTAGGAGAGACAGCTGTTTGGCAGCTATTCTGACAGGGAACAGTGGCTGGAGTGCACGGGGAAGAGGAGCAAACCTAGCACCCAGCCAATGGCATGCAAGGATTGAGTGGCAGTTGACGGGCCAATGGCTGATGGAGCGCACTGCACAGCCAGTTGGAGAGCTGGAAACGGCCAACGTGTTAAGCAAATTATTATATTAAGATAAGCAGGAGCCCACATGTTATTTCCTTTGTAAACTGCACTTGACACGAAGTTAAGTTCAAACAAGAATGATGACTTTATTAAACAGGCATGGTTGGGTTAGGAATAGGCAGAGAATGAGAAAACTGAGATAACTTTTGTTGTATTTACAAATTATGATATTTTGAACAGGCTACAAAGCATTGTTGAAGCTTAGTTTCTTAGAGACTCAGTTCTTAACAGTGAGAGGTTTGTTTGTCTTGGAGATTTCTTAACCATAACAATGTGTCTTAATAAAGATACATATAATTTAGTTTCCTGGAGATTAGTACTATCTTCCTGTACTTATTCTCCCTCCCTGTGGGATTATACTATTTCCTTTGACTCTAGAGGAGTCTAAAACTGTTTCCTTTTTCACCCAATCCAGGGGTCCTTTCAGTTTTGAACCCCCTGAATAACTGAGAAGGAAATATATTCCTAGTAGCAATATTCTTTTTCTGTTTGGCTAGACTGGCAGCTTCAACCTACTGACCAATCCCTCCTGCCAAAACTGACCCAGTGAAATAAACACTTGGCTGATGCTTAGACTAAAGTTTGTATTTGGAACTTTTCCTCAGATTGGATATTACACAGTAAGGGCAAGGAATTGTGTCCCTTCACTTCACAAGTGAACTTGTCTGTTTCCCTCTGACAGACACACTAGCTCCGCCTCTCTGGCTTCTGACACGCCAGAAAAGAAGCAAGACGGAAAAGACCCCTTTTTTCAGCATTCAGCTGTTCTTCAAGCTCTCCTCAGCTGGTGCTGACCAATCAGAGATAAGGAAGGTGCATGCAGGCAGCACTGTGTTAATCAACCTGTGCTTCACAGTGAGGCATTAACCCTTAATCTTTCCACTCCCTGAATTTGATTCACTAAGCATCCTGCTTTTGGAGGTCAGTATGTCACACCTGTGTCTTATGGCCTGGATGAGCTAACCCAGTGTTTTTCAACCTTTTTCGAGCTAAGGCACATTTTTTTCATTGAAAAAATCCCGCGGCACACCTGACAATATCTCACGGCACAGTGGTTGAAAAACACTGAAATACAAGATAAATGGGTCATTAGTTGCCTCAGCTCAAGTATTAACTATGACAGTATTACAAATACACGTAATAGCCACTCAACTTGAAATCGTAAGTTACAGATCCAAAGTGTAATGGCTCCTTCCCATAACATTGACCTGAGTTTCAGAAGAAATATAATGTGGATGTATTTTAAGCAGCTGCTCCTGGTCGCTCATGGCTGCTGCCTCCGTCGTGGCTCTGGCAGGTCGGGTGGGCGAACAGACAGAGCCCCTCGGCACTCTCCCTCCCTCCCTCGAGTCCTCGCAAGGCCAAGGGGAGCTGCGCCTCAACGGCAGCTCCCTCCTATCTCAGGCCGGCCACAGAGCGTGCGAGCGGAATCAGCGAGAGAGCGCCACTGTTCTTTCTCACATGCGCAAACGCATCCCGGAAGGTCAGCCCGGAAGGCACATTTCTTTCATTGAAAAAATCCCGCGGCACACCTGACAATATCTCGCGGCACACCAGTGTGCCGCGGCACAGTGGTTGAAAAACACTGAGCTAACCTACTGGATCCAGGACTGGCCCAAGATCTCTTTACAAGCCTGAAAAGGGCCCCAGGTTTGCAAAAAAAATGTGAAATCTTAAAAAATGCACTGCGGGGTTTAAAAACCCCAATATGGTAAAAGGAATGCCTGTAGCTTTAACAAACGGATTCCCTCTGTGTCCATTGCTAGGCAACCACAGATTCCAGGCTTAGTTCTGTCAATAAAGGCCAGGAGGGGCAGAGCCCTTTCCAGGCCTATTTTTGGCCTTTGAGTGAGGATTCCTTGGGTTCCCTGCCAGTTTCAGGTTGGGAAAATCCTGGAGATATTGTGGTAGAGTCTGAGAAAGGCAGGGTTTGGGGAGGGGGAGACCTCAGGTGGATATAATGCTATAGAGGCCACCCGCCAGAGCAGCCATTGTCTCCTGGGGGACAAATCTCAGTCTGGAGTTCAATTATAATTCTGTATATCTCCAGGTCCCACCTGGAGGTTGGCAACCCTAGGCCTGGCAGCAATCTCTGGATGACTTAATACCACCTGATTTGCATGAATCAACTAGGCCTGGCTGCTTGCTACTGTTCAGCAGCAACCACCCTATGAAAGCCGGTGTGGTGTCGCAGTTAGAGCTTCAGTGTAGGGTCTGGAATACTCAGGTTCGAATCCCCATCTTTCTGTAGAAGCTCACTGGGTGATTTGGGATTAGTCACATACTTTCAGCCTAACCTATCTCACAGGGTTGTTCTGCAGATAAAAAGGAAGAGGAGAGAATAATGCTTTGATCCTCACTGTGGAGAAAGGTGAGGTTAAAACGGAAGTAAATAAATAATAAATATAGCTGAAGATGGGAGGCAGATAAAAGGTAAGCTGGTGAATGGCTGAGAATGAGAGAATGAGGCAGAGGAAGGGGAGAGGATATGAGGGTTGCCAGAGGGAAGGGAAGAAAAAATAATATGGGGAGGGGGATAGTGGGGGAAGTGAGGTGCTGCCTCACAAGTCCTTGAAGGTTCCCTGCCAGGCAAGTAGGCCTGGCTCAGTGGCTGGCACCACAAAACTGGGCCAGTTTTCCTGGCTAGAGGCTGGGGGGGGGGGGAGCTTAAGACAGAAGGGCAGATAAGGTTGGCTGGAAGGCAATAGGGTTACTAACTCCAGGTTAGGAAATACCTGGAGATTTGGGAGGGGGGAATCTGGGGATGGCGGGGTTTGAGGAAGGGAGGGACCTCAGAAGGGTATAATGCCATAGACTCCACCCTACAAAGCCGCCATTTCCTCCATGGGTACTAGGGTTGCCAACCTCCAGGAGGGGGCTGGAGGTCATCCAGAATTAAAACTGTTCTCCAGATGACAAGAGATCAGTTCCCCTGGAGAAAATGTCCGCTTTGGAGAGTTGACTCTATGGCTTTATACTTTGCTGAGGCTGCTTCCCTCCCCAAACCTCACCTCATAAGGCTCCACTCCCAAATTTCCAAAAATTTCCCCACCTGGAGCTGGCAACCATAGGAAAACACAGGAAAATGGGAGGGTCTATGAGGGCTTTCAGGAAAGGAAAAACATGAAATCATGGGGTAGGGGGAAATGAGGTGCCTCCCACAAATCCTTGCAAGTTCCCACGTGTATTAATCTAATAGCTGAAAAATCGTACCACTGGCATATGAAATGTCATAGAAGCAAACTGCATTCAGCTCTCATCAGTGGGTTAAATAAAATTCTTCCTAGCCTACTCTATTACCCCATAATCTATGTCCCTGTTTGACATTAGAAATGACATGAAATTTCTCATTACAAAGATTACTTCACAAATCCTTAGTCCAAGTGATAATTTCTCCAAAAATATTCCTGCCTCTTCAGAAGGGAAAGTGTGTACTGTCATGGGCATCAACTATGGGGGGGGGGGGCTCGAGGGCTCGAGCCTCCCCCGAAATTTCCCGGGGGGGGCTCAGCCACCCCCGGCAAAAGGGAGCGCCCGCCGCCGGTGGCCAGTCAGCCGGCCACCTGGCCATCGCCGCCTCTCCTTCCCCCCACCCCCGGCCTGCCCTCCTGCCTCCCTGGGGCGGGGGGGGGGAGAGAGAGGCGGCGGGGACATGCTCCCCTGCCACCGTCGCCGCCGAGCCTGTGCCCCGAGCCTGCCTCCCTGGGGCCGGGGGGGGAGGAGGAGCAGCAGGGACATGGTCCCGTGCACGCGCGCGCGCACTTCACCAGCGTGCACGAGAGAGCCCCCGCCCCCCCGGGGATTTACAAACTCTACGCCCCTGTGTACTGTTATATGCAATATAGCAAGAGTCCTCAACTTTTTGAGGCTATGGGCACCTTTGGAATTCTGACACTGGGTAGTGGGGACAACCACAAAAGGTGGCATCTCGGGGAGTGAGGCCACGCGTAACTCTAATAACTCTTCAACATTTCAGGCAGAAGTTCTTTTTTTAACAGGATGTCTTTTAAAATTAACACATTGTTTTAAAATATTGTTCTTTCATACACATAGTTTATCTTCAGTTGTACAGTGAAGATCCTTGTGCTATGGTAGCAACTGCTGGCAAAATAGCATTTTAAAAGTCTGCACAGTTGATCAGATTTCCGCTGGCCAACCAGGAGCCCTGATATGCAAAAGTCCTACCTGCCTGTGCTCACTTTCTAAAAACACTTGGTAGGCACCAGGAAAAGTGGGGAATCATGCTTTTTTATACATTAAAAAAAAACCTAAAAGTTTGTGTGTGTGCGATAGTGGAAAAAATGCTGTACAAATAATGGCATGTGGATTTGGAATAAATGCATAGTAACTATGCATTGTTTATTAGGAACTGTAATATTTAGAAACATTGACTGGAAATATATGAGGTTTTCCTGCCATAAAAGCCAGATTTGGAAATTCACTGTGACAATGTCTCGATTCTCACTTAATATGTGAGTCTTTCTAAGCATGGATCTTGCTGAAATCAGTTTAATTTTACATCATTTTGATACAGTTATTTTATTATTAGTAGAGCTGCAACATTTAGTTGATTATTCTGTTAGATAAATTAATCTAAAATTTTAGATTGACTAACAAGGTGCTTCCAATCAGACTGCATTTTTAAAAATTAATATAAGAACATGACTATTGTGAATGGCAATAATCTTATTAGGAAAAATCATCTTAGAAAAAAGATTCATAAGTACATTTTGGTGTACAGATGACTTAATCAAACAATTGATTAAGACTCATATGATTAATTAACTAAGATTTATTAAATTAACTGAATAACAGCCCTAGAGGTTAAACATGAAGAGTCTGGCAATCGTTGTAACACCCCCCTCTTTGTAATGCAGCCTTTCTTCTTTTACATAATAAATTCCCTCAGGCTGAATTGGGATGTTATGTTTCACCATTCACAACCTTCACCTGTACCAGGATGTCCAAGCTGAGTTAGTGTGAGCACAGGTTTTTTAGCCTCCGGCTCACACATTGTTGTCTTAGCTCAGGAAGGATGGCTTCAGAGCAAACTAATTTATGCAGTAGCCAAATCGCTTACTCACATCTTTAATGCCAGGAGCTCACAGAGTAGAATTTTTGCTCACAAGACTCCTCAGCTTAGAGGGAGCATTGGATATGAGGCAAAATTATATTCTTTGAAATGACCAATCTTCACAGGACAGCTTTATTATTGACCATGGCAGCTTACCTTTTATTTATTACCATGCAGTTTATACTGCTGCTTATATTATTCTCTGGATATGTGAAGAAGGAAACAAAATATACCATGTTTATTTAACTGGTCAATGTAACAAAGTAACTGTGATCTGGGTTTATGGTGTGCACAAGTGTTATGGTCATAGCTGATAAATCCTGCTTAAACATGTGTATGATGGAAAACTTGAAAACAGGGCTATATTTTATTTGTATTAAATTTGTGATTTCTCCTTAAAGTTATGAAATTAATAGTGTTTTATCTGATTTGTATTTGCTTTCTTATCCTGTATGTTTTAATGGAGAGAGCAAATTTCAGAATACTTTTTTAAGCATGTTGCTCTTTTCTTCCAGGTTATGAATTACAAAATTGCCCAGATCCTCCTCCTTTTTTAAATGGATATATAATCAACTCAGACTTCAGTGTAGGACAATCTGTCTCTTTTGACTGCTACCCTGGTTATGTTCTGATTGGTCGCCCTATCCTCACTTGCCAGCATGGGATCAAAAGGAACTGGAATTATCCTTTCCCAAAGTGTGAAGGTAACGTTGGCTATTTTTAATCTTGTCTGGACACTTAGGACTTTACCACTCTCATGTGCTCAAGGAATTAGAGGGGGAAAAGGAGAAACCACAGTTAATAAGGTTTTCAGTGTAAAATACAGGACTGACCATTTGTACTTCAGTTGGAACTTCTACATTTAGTCTAAGAGTGATTTTACATGTGCATTTTTGTAACAGCTTCATTCCAGCGCTCCCTGCACCGGTAACACATTGGTGTCAAAGCTGTTGCAGGGGAATGCCCACATCTGATTGGACTGGAGTGAAAGGGGTCATTCTTTTGAAGTGCTGTTAAGAACAGGATTTGTTTACAGAGGTGTGAAGCCAGCTTGAGAGCTAGAGGGCAATTGGCAGATATGGACAGCTGAGAAGGAATGCAGATTCACACTTGAAAGAGATGTGGGGGATTTTTTTTTTGAAAGTAGAATGATTCCAGCAGGAAAGGCAGATGTAAAACCAGCCTAAAGTATCTAGCAGGCCTTGATTTCAATGCCAATATGAGACGCAGCCCTAGACATCTATATGTCCAAGCACATATTCCTAGCTAGCATTTACAAATGCATCCTGGGGCCATGGTTTCATTGCCAGTTGAACAGCTGGAATGAAGCATGGGGGAAATGCTGAAATCCTGCTGTTCATCAGATTGGAAGTCGAAGCGGGAGATGGGAATCAGTCTGCAAATTCTTCTTCCTCACGTAACAGTTCATTCGATGGGTTTCAGCTGTTGTAGAAGTCCTCTATACATGCTCATTTGGGTTGGAGCCGAAGTTCAATGAATTGCTTGCAGTGAATATTCTAATACCTTCCTTACCGAGCTGTTGGTGGCCTGCCCTTCATGCATCTGCACATATAAATTTAGAAAGCTAAATGATGATGCTTTGTGTTAAATTGTAAATCCAGATTACAATTCAGACACTTGCGTTTTAGTGTTATTTCGAATTACCTCAAATTACTTAGAAACATTATATGTTACAGATAGAGGGAAAGAACAAATTATCCTGTGTCTTTCCTAGAATTCTAATTAATTATATTGAATGCTATAATTAAAATATCTTTCTAACATCAGTAAATGAGTAACCTTGACAAAAGCAAAACAATGAAAATGACCAGGATATCTCTCTTTGTCATGCAAAGGAGCCAGATGGGATGGGAACCTGCAAACTAAACTGCAACATGCCTAGACAGCTACATAGAACAGGCACATGAAATCCAAGTCTTTCATCACCATCACTAAAATCTGTTGTAATTATGTGCACTGTGTTTTTTTCTTAACACTGTGTGACATAATTCACAGGTTTTTTTCTCCAGTAACCCAGTTTCCCTCATATATGCATTTTGTATG
Organism: Lepidodactylus listeri; assembly: GCA_029233225.1. Classification (NCBI taxonomy): domain Eukaryota; kingdom Metazoa; phylum Chordata; class Lepidosauria; order Squamata; family Gekkonidae; genus Lepidodactylus; species Lepidodactylus listeri. Next base: position 41,686,042 of record JARCFY010000016.1, on the reverse strand, counting down.
TGACGGAGTGTGTTATTTTGAATATCCAAAGGGAACACGCATATATTCAGGTTAATTGTAAACAGAATTGTGTGAATCTCATGTAATAGTAGTGTATCATACAGTTGCTCTTGAAGCCAACCAAGCACATTGTTGCATTGAGTGATGTAAAAAGTTGAAGAAGAATTAACTTACCACATTTTTGATATGTAATTTTAAGACTAGAGATACCACTGTTTTATGTAGAGTTACCCTAGCTGCCCAGCTCTAGCATAGCTACAGGACAGCCATATGTCCTGCTAAATATATTCAAGTTTAGCTGAAGACAAAAAGAAAGCCTTAGCCCTGTCCAAAATAGGACAGATTTTCAGCACTGAGGATGGCCTTCTGCCAGTAGATATAAGGGCTAAAGGCAGCCTTTAGGTCAATTTCTAACATGCTAACATGGATGCATCATTCCAGGTAAATAAGATGGCCTACTAAGTACTTGACAACTGTCTTTTCCCCATCCCAGGCAAAAAGCAAAACCGGTGGTAGGCCAGGATCAATAGTTGTACAGTCAGGTCTTTGGGTGGACTTACCTCTTATAGGTAATGCTAATAGCCATTAACCATACAGTCCTAAGCAGTATTGTACTCTTCTACGCCAATCCAATGGACTTAAAATGATGTAGCTCTGCATAGGATTCCCTTTAAATTGCATGTACAATTGTTTTTCCTGACTTGCATACAATATAACATAAGACTGTCAAATGTACAGTCTATCACTAAATGCACATGAAAATTAGATATTTACAAGAGGTGGGGACCTGCGATACTCACACAGAGGGGTAAAATTCCTGAAGGCTGCAGCTCCAGGTAAGTCTTCTTCCCCCACCCCACCCCCCAGCTCTGAGGCCTGAGCAGCTGAGGGCTGCTCAGGTTGGCGATTCCCCCCCACCCCCGCTCCAAGGCCCGAGCAGCTGTGGGCCGCTTGGGCCAGTGATTTTCCAAGGCCTGAGTGGCTGAGGGCTGCTTGGGCCAGCAATTCCCCCCCCCCCCCCCTCCAAGGCCTGAATGGCTGAGGGCTGTTCAGGCCGGCGATTTCCCCCACCCCTGCTCAGACAGCAAGGCCCAAGTGGCTTTCAGCTGCTGGGCTGCCGCAGAGTTCCCAGAGCGTTCCCTGTGCATGTGCAGTGAACACTCTTTAACTTTTTTTGGTGGGGTTAAATATCCCCCCAAAAGTTTTGTAAAGTTTTAAGATTTTTCTGCTCATGTGGGGAGTACCCCACGTGTGCAGAAAAATCTCCCTGCCCTTCAAGTGCCCCCCCGGCACGGATTTAGATATCTGCACGCAGGGGGCTACTTGGCTATTAGATATATAGATTTTAGGTATTTTCAATCCACTTTTCTCCCCTCAATGTAAACTCAAAGCAGTTTACAATATTATTCCAGAAAGAGACACACAGAGAACGAAAACCCAAAAAAGATTTAAACCCAAGTTAACAACAAATTTCCCATTAACAAATTAATGTATGGGAGGAGATGTGGAAGAAGTCGTAGCTGCTCTGTTCTTGATGGCAACAGTCTTTCTACCCTGGCAGATTCTAGGTGAATCAATTGCCAGCCCACCCCTCGAATGAAACACCACACAAGTTATTGGTTAAACTAAGAATTTTATTTACACATAAGCTGATCTGTACCATTTCATTACACTTTAAAGCACGGGTTGTATTGAGCTTGCAAAGCAAACTTTTTTAACAGGGCAAACCCACCCTGGCTCAAAGCCAGGTCCAGAATCCTTCCGGACCCTACTCATCATAGCCTGCATGCCAGGGTGTAGAGGGGATGAGGAGTGGCACATTCCTGCCCATGACTGTGAAGCTTTAAGGCTTGTCATATGCTCCCTCAACCCCAAGGACACTCCCAGCAGGGTCATCTGGACTGCCAAGCCTCTAGGTACCCCGTTTGAGGATCCCCCTATTGCTAATACCTTAGGTTCTTGTCAGCTCAAAAAAACCCTCAACCCATGCTTGTCTCGCCTTCCCAGTAAGGGCCTAACCAGTTTTGCCAGGCCTATTTATGCTTTACCCCCTCAGACCATGTGAAGCAGATGAAAAAAGGCCCCCTGATGGCCATTTTTGTCTGAGGCCCAATAAATTCCTCCTTAGCCCCACAACCATCGACTAGCTAATCTCACGTGGTCGAGGAGCTTGTGCTAGGCTGGAATGGTAAGTGGCAATGTTCCCTCTAAGCTGTGGAGTCTTGTGAGCAAAAATTCTAATTTGTGAGCTACTAAACTTTGTGGTATTAAAGTTATAAGTAAGCAATTTGGCTGCTACATAAATTAGTCTGCCCTGGAGCCATCCTTCCTGAGCTAAGACAAAAATCTGTGAGCTGGAGGCTAAAAAACTGTGAGCTCACTCACACTAACTCAGCTTAGAGGGAACACTGGTCAGGGGATGGTGGCCTCTTCCAGACCTGTCCAGCCAGCCAACCCCTGATTGGTCAGCACTCTCACACTGAAACTTGGTAGGCTCCCCCCACCCTCGTGATTCCATTTGAGGAGGTAGGGATGGGCGAATGCTGACACCTGCTGCATGGGCCGGCACCAGACTTTTACACATTTTATACATCCTGGTGCAATCACACAGTATGTCTGTGTATAATTTGATCAGCAAACTACAAATATTGTGTTATAGTGTAATCAGTGTACTTTATCCTAATTCTACTGTGAATCGTCACCATTTGCTCTGTGCTATAATCACCACTGTAGAATGACTCTAGCCAAGTCCCTGTACTTTATAGGATTTTCCCTGTTGGCTCTCTTTATTATGAATTTACTATAAACAACAGATCACTCAGGACAGCATGAATCCCTCTTGTACCCTGCTTTTTGTGAGAACACACACAGTTTGGTTTTTGTGAAGTTTGCCACCTAATCTATATACTATTAGCCACCCATTGCCCCCATCTGTGGATAGCTAAATCCACTGATTGGGGCCACATGGGCACTAAATAGATTTTTCAGCAAACTTGGGGAGTGGCCCAGGTTTTCAGAAAGATTGGAAATGTTTTTTTTAAAACAAAAACAAGGGGAGTTAGATCCCCCTCCCAAAGTAAAATAGCAGAGAATGCTGTTTCCCTCTTACCTTAGTGAGCTGGAGCCTGGGTGTCACAATGAGCCTGGTGAAGGCTGCAGCAGTGGCAAAGCAGCGTAGGGGCCTCACTAGGCAGCAGCTGCCAGAAAGCCTGGGGTAGCGATGAAGCAGCCTAGGGGGTCATGCTGGGCGGTGGCTGCCAGAGAGCCTGGAAGTTGCAGCAGTGACAAAGCAGCCCAGGAGATGTGCCAGGCCTGGCAGTGGCTGACAGATAGCTCAGAGACCATACTGGGCTTGGAGAGAGAGTGGGTGGGTGTGATTCCCCCATGGATCTCATGGGCTCTCAGTTGTGGTGCATAACAGGATATTGCCCTTCCGCCTTTTGAGCATCCTCAGTTCTTCCAGCTGCATCAATTTAATTAATGGAGCTAATTTAATTGATCCATTAATTAAATGGGCTCTGTTAATAGAAGTAATGCCCCAGCCCCCCCCCCCCCCGTTTCTAGTTATGGGCCTGCGGGAAACAGAGATTTGGAGGTGTTAAATACTAGAGAGACTTCAGGAAGGAACTCTTGGAGATCTCCAAGAAGAGCTTTTTTGACCTGGCCTGACCTCGTCAGTGGATGGGGAATGGAGAGAAGATAAAACTCCTGGAAGCAAAGAGGAAGGCGTCTTGGAGTGCTGAGACCATCAGAGTAGACAGAATCCTTAACTGAGATCTGGAGGAGGAGGCCATTACCATGGGCTGACCTAGACAGCCAGAGGAAGCTGCAAGGTAATTGAGACTCTGTAGAGATCTATAATATTCTAGGCTAAGGAGCCTGTCCTATATTTTGACATCTGATAGGGCATGTATAGAGAGAGGGACAGAGGAATTGTGTGTTGCCCATTTGTTTAGAATCCCTTGCTCAGTTTGGTGCTGTGCTAAAAGTATGCTTGTGAAAATTTTCTCTTTAATAAATACTTTATAACTTTTGATGCTGGGAGTGGTTCTCTGTACCACATAGACCTCCACCATCTTGGACACACTATTTTAAAAGGAGCACCAGGGGGAAGGCAGTCAGTTGGCAAGTGGCTATTCCTCCATGGGAGCACAAGGCAGTAAACGGTCCCTGTGGTGACCAGGCTTCCTAACAATTGACACTGAGCCAACCTTTGTCTCTTGTCATATTTTAAAAGCAAAAACAAAAACAATCTCTCACAAATATCCATAGATGTGATCAGGGCATTTTTTTGTAGAAAAAGCCCAGCAGGAACTCATTAGCATAATAGGCCACACCCAACAGCAGAAACTCATTAGCATATTAGGCCACACCCCTGACCGCACAACTCCCTGCCAGGATCATCTTCCCCAGGTTCCCCACGGCTTGCAGGGTGCATGGGGAACCTGAGTAAAGGAAGGCAGTTTCTGGATCGGCTTCTCCAGGCGCCCCACAGCTAGGAAACCGCAGCTGTTTAAACTGCCTTCCCTCCCTGTTATCGGCTTGGCTTCCCCAGGTGCCATGCGGCTTGCAAGGCACCTGGAGAACTCAGGAGGGGGAGGCTGTAGGCATGGCCAACTCAGAAGCCAGCCGGAACTCCGTTCCTGCGCGTTCCTGCCCCCAAAATGTGATCTTCATTGTCAAGTACCCAGACCATTTTTATTGCTCTGAGGCATTCTGAGATCTCTGGACCAAGTATTTATAGGAATCCCCTAACTGTGTATTTAAAGGTTTTACGTTATATTTATAGCTGTTACAGAAATTTAATTTTCTCACTGGATCTTTTCAGGTGATGTTCAACAGTGCATTCAATCGCATTCAATCAAATTTAAAAGGAAAAAAACCCCACTAGTAACAAACATATGTCCAATCCTTTCTTTCCTCCAGACCTGTTGATGTAATAAGCCATTTAAAGTGTTGTATATATTCTAGTGGCAGTTCACCCAAGCCTGTGGGTATTCTAGTCTTCACTTTATTCAGACCTCCACTGAGACAAAGTCATGGTCATGGTCTGGAGGACCTCAACAAGCATAGCATTGTCATATATTGAACATCTGCTTAGTTTTCCGTGAGTTGAACTCCATGTTGGCATATAACATCAATCAGTTTTAGGACAAGTTCTTAATGAATAAGAAGCAGCCTCCTCTCCATGTTGGCAAGGATGTTTGAAAAGCTTGGGTTAACTAATTCCGTTGTCTTTTTATTCTGAGCATAGTGCATGCCTAAGGAATGGAAGGAAAGCATTTTATATTTTCTGCACTAGCAAATGAAACCATTTCTTTAAAGAAAGACTGAAGTCCACAGAGAATGTATCCTTAGAATTAAGCCTACCTGATCCTTAATTTTATTCTGACTAAAACTGGAAGTGCTAGGAAGGAGTTATTATGATTAGCATGGAACTGGAAAGTGATTTTACAGCACAGTACAACATTCTGCCCTAGCTCTTCCTGAGGACTCTTTGGAGGGAATGGTTCATACCGCTTTGGTGTTACACAAGATCAATCTTGTTCCCTCCATCATGTAGACTGAGTGTTGTATGTGAAGTGCCAATAGAGTAGAAACACAGCTCATATAATACTTTCCTCCTTTGTAGAGAGGAATCAAATGCATTATGGAGTAGACAGGATGGGTCAGGGGCAATGTTCCCTCTAAGCTGAGTTAGTGTGAGCTAGCTCACAGTTTTTTTAGCCTCTGGCTCACACATTTTTGTCTTAGCTCAGGAAGGACAGCTCCAGCCAAATCGCTCACTCACAACTTTAATGCCAGTGGCTCACAAAGTAGAATTTTTGCTCACAGGACTCCACAGCTTAGAGGGAGCATTGGTCAGGGGTTCTTATTGTTTGTCCTGTTAAGTCACACATGATTTGCTGATTCTTCTCAGTTCCTGGGTGTGCAGGGCCCAGTTTGGATTGGAGCACATGGAGAAAAGCTTCAGCTTTCCTCACCCCCTCCTTCTGCACCATTTTCTTGACCTGAAATTGTCTTGGCAGAAAGTGTTGCTATTTGGCTGTTGAGGAAATCTATGAATGTACAGATGGCAGGTTAGGAAACTGGTGCAAGAGGGAAGAAGAAGAAGAAGAGATTGGATTTATACCCTGCCCTTCACTACCCAAAGGATTCTCAGAGTGGCTTACAATCTCCTTTCCCTTCCCCTCCCCACAACAGACACCCTGTGAGGTAGGTGGGGCTGAGAGAGCCCTTTTCATGCATGCCACAGTCATAGGGTTGCCAAGTCTGGGTTGGAAAATACCTTGAGACTTTGAGGGTGGAGCCAGGAGAGGGAGGGGTTTGGAGAGGGGAGGGGCCTCAGCATGGTACAATGCCATAGAGTTGACCCTTTAAAGCAGCCATTTTCTCCAGGGGAGCTGATCTCTGTCAGCTGGAGATCAGTTGTAAAAGCAGGAGATCCCCAGGACCCACCTGGAGGTTGGCAGCCCTAGTCATAGTTCAAACGTGGGAATTGAGGAGAACCCACAAATCACATGTGACTCTTACACAGAGTAAAACAACAGTGAGAAACAAGCAAAGAAAAGTTTCCATTGCAACTAATCACAAAGGAAATTCAAACATTTCCTGCTAAACCCCTGTGACCAGCTAATCCCACGGTGCTGTACAGGCAGGGATGGGTAGCATGGGCGTCAACTACAGGGGGGCTCGAAGGCTCGAGCCTCCCCCGAAATTTCCCGGGGGGGGCTCAGCCACCCCCGGCAAAATGCTTGCCCAGCCGGCCGTCGCCGCCTCTCCTTCACCCCCGGCCTGCCCTGCCTCCCTGAGGCGGGGGGGGGGAGAGAGGCGGCGGGGACATAGTCGCCCGCGCGAAGTAGTCCCGGCCAGCTGGCTGCCGCCGCGGGTCTGCCTCCCTGGGCCGGGGGGGGAGGGAGCGGCAGAGACATGGTCCCGCGCGCGCGCGCAAAGCGCGCGCGCACAAGACAGCCCCTGCCCCCCCCGGGGATTTAGAAAGTCGACGCCCCTGATGGGTAGAATTCTCTAAATTAAGAGACTAGCTCCCTTGACAATATGCTCAAGTTTTTCATAAACGTCTATACCAAAGGCTGCATTTTTTCAGAACTTTTGCTTGATTGAATTTTAGTTTTACATTAAGTACATCTTACGCTGCACTTTCAGCCTTTCATGGTCCCTTGATCCTCCTGTTTGTTTTCATTTTACACCTTCTGCAAAAAAAATTCTGTACAGAATTTGCAAATGGATTTGTTCAGGAGGCCCTTTTTATAAAGGGAGTAGAGTTGCTATTTTAATGTCTGTGAACATTTTCTAGTTAATTTTAGGATATTCATTGTTAGTTCTTTATTGTACTTTTAGTTTTTAATTTTGTTCATCTGCATTGAATCTCTGCAAGAAAGGTAAACCATGAATGAAGCAGGTAAATAAGGATCTGCTCATACTATTTGAAGAAGAGGCCCCTAATCCCCAAAAGTTTATAGTGGGATCAAAAGTTTGTAGTGTTTAACATGCCACGAGATTATTTTTTGCCTTTTTTTTACTGAAGGTTGTATTTAAAATGCTTGGTTCAACATTAGCCAAATATGAATATGAAGCTGCTGCTAGTTATACTGTATTCTTCAAAAATATTTTAGGCAGACTACATACAGAATTAATGGCTGCCTTTTAATTGGAAAAACATTTAGAAATGGAACACTGATGTGAACAGCTTATGCCGTGTAATGCAGTCAACTTAGCTAGATTAGTTTTATATGCCACTTAATGTTCTGAACACATCATTTATTTCAAATATTGTAGCTGATCATATTTCTAAAATCGGCATGTATGATATAATAGGCATAAAACAAAAGTTTCCAAAGAAATGAGTTTACTGCTGTCACACTAGATTGAAATGCAGGTGAATGTATGCCATAAGAATTCATCTGGTTAGAGTATTTTGATTTGATTGTAGGAATTAGTAGTTTCCCATTACTCTAGTACTGATGAAATATGTAGGATTTTAATGATGAACATAGGGCCTTCCAGACTTTGATAAAATCCCATACAGAAAGAATCTTGATACAATGCATATTTCATCAATGTGCACCAAGTATGTAAGTTTATCAGACTTTTACTGCCACTGAGATAACTTTTACTAGTATTTCTGTAGTCCTTTGATAGGTGATAATCAGTGAAACATCACACACAAGTATAATGTTGCCAACCTCCTGGTAGGAAAAGAAAAAAACCAAGAAGGGATGACAGGCATGCATATAGAAAATACAACAAACAAGCAAGCACTGTGATATGAATGGCTCAGACATTTAGTAAGGATCATATTATATTATAAATAAAACTTTACAAAATTACAAGGAAAAGTCCATCTTACTCATTATATTATAAATGAAGCTGTACAAAATTACAAGGAAAAGTCCAAAATACTCAGTGAGCACCTGGATATAAACCCATTTCATCCCAATCCTCCTCAGGAGTAATCCTATTGTACTGAAAGGTGTCAGCCTCTTGATACAGTTCAATGTTTGTTAGGAGCAAACCAATGCTTAACTTCTTTTTTTATTTTCTGCAAGTAATCCTGGAAAAAAGCATGGTATTTTAAATGAAAAGCAACATAAAGCTGAATGGAATTTTAATATTATTTTAAAATTATTATTTATTATTAATTTATAATTTTTAATTAATTTTTTTTTTTTTGGAATGTACTTCTGGTTCCATTCCAAGTGTTTCTAAGGAGCAAGCCAGTCTTGTCTTCTTTAACTTGGTGCAAAAGCCTTCTATAGTATGTTGGTTTAAATGCTGTCCATGAACACTGTGAAAATATTTATAGTAGTATCAGCAAACTAGTCCTTTTTCCTACCCGGCTGGAAGCCTTCAATTTTAAATTTGGCTGGCAAAATGCTCTCTACAACAAGCTGGACTCCAGACTCTATAAAGAAAAGTATTCTAATTAATTCCATGCAACTGCAGGTTGGACATCTCTTTCTTAAAGCTATAACACATTACTATTATAGGCTGAACCTCTGTGTAATATTTCCACTTTTTAAAATTCACTTGTAATTAATGCAATATTTTAAAGAGATGAACTGGGCTCAATTTTTTTACATTTTAAATTAATTATTACATTTTAGAATAACTGTGAAATCATCATCTTCAATGTAAAGAGTGAAACATCACACACAAGTATAATGTTGCCAACCTCCAGGTGGGGCCTGGAGATCTCCCAGAACTACAGCTGATCTCCAGATTACAAAGATTAATTCCCATGGAGAAAATGGCTACTTTGGGTGGTGGACTCTATGGCATTGTACCCAACTGGGCTCCCTCTCTTTCCCAAACCCGGCCTTCCCCAAGGCTCTACCCCCAAATCTCCTAGAATTTTCCAATCCTGAATTGGCAACCCTACACAAGGATGTTGATACATATGATGATCACAAAGATTGTTTTGTTGCTGTTTATTTCTTAAATCAGTGTACATGTGCAGACAAATAACATAGAGGCATAAAAGTCTCAAATGTATGCTAAGCTCAGCTGCTTTCTTGTATAAACCTGTGTAATATTGCTGAAAGATAAACTTAATTAGAAATAACAGCCTTGAAGATATAGTTGTGGTTTCTAGTTCCTTAGATAGATGTATTATAGAGATAGAATCAAATGCTGATATATTCAGGGGTCCGTTGGGGCCGGAGCGAGGCGGAGCAAAGCTCCGCCAGCTCAGGAGTGGTCACTAGGGCAGCCATAGGCTGAATCAGATTCTCTGATCTGAATTGCTGCCGAAATTTGGTGGCAACTTTAAAAGCAACTGGAGGGGAGGGGGTTTGAGGGAGAGGCTCCAAACTTGCAGGGTAGAAAAAAAGGTAACATTTTTCCCACCATAGAAAACAATGGAGGGGATGGGACAACCTGTTTGGGGGCCCATAGAATTGGACCCCGTGGTCCAATCTTCTTGAAACTTGGTGGGTATTTCGAGGAGAGGCCCCAGCAGCTACCCTGCAAGTTTGGAGCCTCTCCCTCAAACCCCCTTTCCTCCAGCCCCTCATATACCCTATGAGTTTTTGCCATTGATTTCAATGGCCCATAGGGTATAATGGGGCTGAAACTGACATTCCCTTTCTGACACACTTCTGGTGATGTCAGGGGACATGGCATATGCTAATGAATTATGCTAATGAGCTCCTGCACCTCTTTTTCTACGAAAGGACCCCTGGATATATTCTTGATAAGCAGAGAAAATTCTAGTCTGTCTTTAAAATGCTATCTTTCACTTGTTTCTTTCTTCTGCTTTTCAGCTCCTTGTGGCTATAATGTGACGTCTCAGAATGGTACTGTGTATTCCCCAGGATTTCCAGATGAATATCCAAATTCAAAAGATTGTACATGGCTTATCACTGTACCACAGGGCCATGGAATCTACATCAATTTCACCTTACTCCAAACAGAGCTAGTAAATGACTACATTGCAGTTTGGTATGTGACTTATTTATTTGTTTGTTTTGCACTTTTTCTTCCTCTTCTAAAGTCTGTAGCCAGTATCTCAAGAGCTGTGCAGCTAACTCACATGTCCAGTAAATTTTGTTCAGTAGCTGATTTGTGTTGTGATTGTGTGAGGCAAAGTACCCTGATTCCCCTCAAGGGTTAATGTGAATATAAGAAGACCTGCTCCAGTTTGCAGATTTGCAAAAAGGATAGCACCATATCAGAGAATGTGTAAACATATTTTCCTGATTTACATTTGGCATAATTATGATTTGTTTGTTTTATTTACAGGATTTATATACCCCACCTTTCTGTTGATACAGACAGAAACCAAGGCGGATAGCAATAATATATACAATACAAAAAGCAGTCATCTTGTAAAATCATTAAAACACAACATTAAAACACATAATGAAAACAGATAAACTAGAACCTACTCCCATAGCATTCAAGATACCCCATAAACTCTTCAAATAGCCCAATTTACAGCTTTGCCAAAAAGCCCTAAGGAGGGTTGTGAGCATGAGGCTGGTAACCAATGGGACTCTCACTGGTGGGTGATGCAATAATGTACCAATGTCATTGCTGATGCAATCACATCACTTCCAGTTTAAGCACTGAGTTTTCGCTGAATGCTAAAGCTTTGCTGGTAATGTAATGCCATCACGCTGGAAATGACATCATCGCATCATGGGCGATGGCCCTCCATTTCCCCTAATTTTTCTCCCAATGCCCAGCTAAGCAGCAGCAAGAATGGCTGATAGAAGTGGGAGGTGTCCTGCTGGGGGCCCCACTATTAACAACAAACCCGGCCAGTGGCCTAATGCTTGGCCTTCACTGCTATGTCCAGGAAGAGCACTGAATGGCAGATGGTTTGGTTATGAGGAAGTTCCAGCTCGCCATCTTAAACAATTATGCAATCATAGAAACAGCACTGGGACTTTGAGTGATATTACTGTATCTGAAATTGAATGCAATTATTGTTGTGATCATTTTAAATTGATTTTTATGTATTTTAATGGTCATTGGTGACCAGTTATGTAAGCTGCCCTGAGCCTGCTTGTGAGGAGGGTGGGGTATACACCAAATAAATAAATAAATAAATAAATATCTGCAGAAACAGGGTCAAATTCTGAACTAAATGCAGCAGGGAAAATATATTTGCAGTACCATAATCTCTTTACTTTTGTACCCTTAGAAGCTCATTGATTTGCGAATCTTGAGCAGCAGAAGACACCTATTTTTTAGATGCAAGGGCATACCATAATCTCTTTTCCTACTTGGAGACCTGGACATAATAGGATCCCCAAGCTTTTATCTGAGTCCTTCAGAGGAAGTTGTATCCCATCCCAACCTAACCCATGCACTGCAGACATTTTACCAGCAAGCATCGTCTCTATCTTATCAAGGTTCAGTTTCAGTTTATTCTACCCCAGTCATTTAGCCAATCACATTTGGACACTGGATCAGCACAGAGATGGCAGATCCTGACAATTTAGTCAGGGTGAGACCGATTCCCCACAAGGCCCTGCCCTGGTGTCATTCTTCCCTTTACCCTGATTGCCCGCTTGAATTTCCCACTATTTGCTGCAGGGCGCATTTTGACCCGCAGCTCCGCCTGATTTCCTCCATGGCTTCAGTGATCCTCAGAAAACAGAATCACTGAAGCTGTGGGGGAAATCACGCGAAGCTGCGGGTCAAAATGCGCCCTGCGGCAAATAGTGTGAAATTGAAGCACACAATTGGGGAAAACGGAAGAATGATGCCGGGGCAGCGCCTTGTGGGAAATCGGTCTGATATACAATTGGTATCATCCACATATTAATGACACCCATTTGCAGAATCTAGTTCTGGTTTATAACCAGTAAGATCTGGTTCAAGATAGGGAAAAGAACTGATTCCATGGAACTGATTCCATATTTGCCACTATCAACCTTTGAGTATGGCATATTTTTATACTTCTTCACCTACTTCCTCTTCATGGTATTTAAGCAATTTTGCTGTGGTTCACATGGTAAAGGAAGCTGAAAGATACTATAGAAGTAGCAGGGATACATTATCCCTTTGGATGCAAAGATTATCTACTCTTAGAGTTTGCCCCTTGACCCACGTTGAAAGTTCACACCTTTGGGCAAGCTCAGGCTTAAATTACTTGCAAAAAAAAATGCGGAATGGATGTTCAGCCATGAGTCTTAATCAGCTGGTCAGGTGATTTCCCCGTCTCTCCCCCTTGTGTTTTCCTTGAAAATGATGCAGTAGATGCTGCAGTGTTACTCTTTCCAATGCTGTTCTGCTAACTTTGGAAAGGAAACAATGATGTGGATTGGCTGATTGATGTGACTGGCTCTTGCACAAGTCTTGCCACCTAATATCTTTCTAGTTCAGCTTTCTTTGAGCTGATAGACTAGAGCAGATAACATCTGTTATCTGGGAGGGAGGTGACAAGAGTTTTATGATGGTTGATACTTCCATACAAATTATATACCTTTCCCAGCTGATTAGTTAGGAGTAGGCTATAAATTGAAATAAATGTTCATTCCGTACTGTTTTGTTGTTAGCAAGATTTTATCAAAATGCAACAGTACAACCTGTTGCATTTTGTCATGTTAGCAACTTAAATTAACAGTGCTTTCAGTTGTGAGGGAACCAGTGGGGCAGTGATGGTCCCAGAGGCAAATGTATTCTTATCCATCTGCCAACCCAAATGTTGAGTCCTAGAAATGCCACTGTTATTTAGAGCTGTCTGCATCGAAATATGTATTGAATTTTTCAGATCCCTATTTTTCTTACAGTATAAGTTTTCAGAGGGGTTAGACTGCTGAACTGCTAGTCAGCCTGCCTTTTAAATACATTGCACCTTTTTCCTGAGTTAGTATTTAAAGATTAAGACCATTGGGAAGATCTAGACCACTTATGTCTTTTGCACTAAAAATAAGCTCCTGGTCTTTTAAATTTATTTTATTAAAAAGACATATCTCTGCCAGGGAAAGGGCTAGAAACTTTTTAAAAATGAAAGCTGGGAATTTATAGAACCTGTTTTATTGGTATATTGATATTTTAGTTCATTTTTTTAAAAAAAAATTGGAACCAGTTTTCTTCAGGATGGGGGAGGGGAAAAGAGAGGGCGTTGTTTGACTATGATGGCAGTCCAATCATCAAAAAGAAGGCTGGAGGTGGGTGGGAGTAGACAGGAAACATTACACACAAGAAAAAAGAGCAACTCAAAATTGGCTTCCAGAAAAAGAACAGGGTAAAAGTGGTCTCAAAAAAACTGGAAATAACTCAGAAGGGGGACCAAAGCAAAAACTAAGACACAAAAATATGGGCAGAAACTGGGAAAGTATGGGGCCAGAACTGACAAATAAATGCAGAAACACTCCCAGTCTGATAGCAGGAGGGGCAAACTCAGTTAATAGGTTACACTGTGCCTACTTGGAAGAACAGGATATTTCCAGGTAATTCAAAATTTCCATTTTATATTCTGGCATGAGTCAAACACAGATTCCTTTCAAAGTGCAACTAGAGATGGATTAGGACTATTCAAGTCTTTCCCAATATTCAGTAGATGAAATCATATTCATAGGTTAACTTGGCTGCCTTAAGACAGGCATGACATGAATTAATGGCCAAATACCATTTTTGATCCAAAGGTAATGGAAGGTCAGATTCTACCTAACAACTGAGAGATTCTTGCTAATTTCTTATGTGACATATGGTAACATAGTATAAGCAATGCATCATTTCATTCAAATAGATGAAAATGTAACTGGATGGGAGTCTGGTAAAATAAGTTTGTAGATGAGTGGGTCCCCCCCTCTAATGAATATGTTTCTTACGTTTACCTAAATATCTTTACTTGGTGATGCAATGTAAGTAACATGACAAAACATCATGGCCTTGTCTTAAAAAGACTTATGCAACTTATGAAAATAAGGTCTTTATTGACCTAACTGCTATTCATATTTGGTCATCCTTGACTGAGATGGAGCATGAAATGGTAGCAGAGTTGAGTCTCATAGCAAAGTATTTCACATATGTGAAGTAATTTTTTTTCTGTAGATAGGTGTGATGAATTACCTGTGTTGATCTCGAGAGAAACAGTACAGTATCTTACCTGTTCAGATATAAATGTTACTTGCACAGCTTTCCCAACCTTCTTTAAAAAGGTCAGGCTCTTAACTGTCTTCATAGATTTGAATTATCCCAAACTACAATGATTAGAATTAACTTGCCTTCTTAAAGATTTAAAACCACCATCAAGAGAAAATAGAGTCAATTTAAACCTTAATTATATGGTTTTGCTGACATTGCTTTCTTCCTTTTGGTCTTTAGGGATGGCCCTGACCAAAATTCTCCTCAGCTGGGAGTGTTCAGTGGGAATACAGCTCTTGAAACAGCTTATAGCTCAAGCAATCAAGTCCTCCTCAAGTTTCACAGTGACTTCTCCACTGGAGGGTTCTTTGTTCTCAATTTTCATGGTCAGTCATCTACTTTTCATCTTACAAATATAGTATGTGTGTGTGTGCGAAAGAGAGAGAGACAGAGAGAGAGAGATAGCCTCTGGAGCTTTAAAAGAATATTTTCTGCCTAGTGATGTTAAAATAAATTAGATTGGTTTAATTGGCATGATATTTCCATTTAATAAAAACCTCTAGAGTATCAGCTTTTATTATTCACAGCAAAATGAATGTTAAATATTTAATACTGAGTTGCTTGAGTTTTAACATTTTAAGGGGGGGAAAGCTGCCCCACTTAACCCAAGCCATGCACTCCTTAGTAGGACATTACTTTTTGGTATTAAGGAAACCCAGTGGTATCCAAATCTCCTGTGAAGAATTCTTCAGCTGCCTAGAGGAGGTGGGACAATTCCAGGTTCTAGTCTAGGGTTGCCAATGCCACAGCCAGACAACCAATGGGAGATGAGGGAGGTGGGGACTTACAATGGGGGGTGGGTCATGATCAGCATCCCCAGAATGACTTCATCGTGCCTGGAGTGATGCTCTAGCACTCAGTCTAAACTCTGTGGTTTAACTTAAAGTTTGGGGTGAATGCTAGAGCATCACTCAATGTTACAATGTCATTTCTGGGTCATGCCAGAAGTGACATAATGACACCAGGGATTGCTTACCCCCCAGCATTTTACCCGCCATTTGCCTCCCACCACCCAACTTAGTGACAGTGGGCAGACGTGGCAGGGGGTGGGAAGTCTCCCACTGCCAGAAAGCAGCTGACAACGCTATTCTAGTCTGGAGTGAAAGACTGACAGCACAAACCTATGCAGGGTTACAGTGGCCTTAGAGTGGAGTCCTGCATAAGATTCCACTGTAAGACAGAGAAATGTTAAGCAGCAGGAATTTCCACCGTGAAATCATTGGTTTATTTGGGATTCCTGTTATTCATTTTCATGGCAGCATCTTTTTTTACCCCTTATTAGAGGAAACAGCTTTAATTTTAAGGCATCCATCAGACTTTTAGCCATAAAATATTGATATAGTGAGGTAGAGAGGGCAACGGAAGACAGCATATACGACTGGCCGGTTGATAGCCCTATTAAAAATGTAATCTGCAGTCAAAACTAATGTTTAATCAAAGTTCATGGGATGGGATTTACAGAGTGGCTGAATTCTAGTGCATTATGTTGCATTTCCCCCATGCCATCAGCGGCAACACTCCATGGAGATGCCTAACGCACAAGCTGTGCAACTCCCAGTAGCCGTGCTTCAACTTACTCTTTCCTATTCAGGTGTCCCAAGTCTATGGATCACTGCCCATGGCTGAAATTTATTGTGAGTGCTCCAAGGAGCCACAGACATTACCAATTGTAATTTCACAGCCTGCAGGCCATGTAATCTCTGTAGATCAGGTATCCCTGCAACTGGGCAGGGCTCAACTGCCTGTGCTAGTACAAGAGCAGGATGCAAAAGCCAGCTGAACTGCAAATTGCATCAGGCTGGATAAGTCACGGTCATCTTTTGTTTCCATTAAAAGGTTCGAGTCAAAGGTGTCTCATTATCTGAATACAGTAGATGTTTAAGACTATGTTAGTAAAATAATTTAAAAACCTTAAAAAAAAGAACATGGAAATCTAGAGTACTATTTATGGCATTATTCCAGTTGGGAATTTAGAGCCATTATGAGTGGATGCTTTGCTTGAACATAGAAGACTACTGTACTAGAATCACAACTTCATTTTGGGTCCCTATTGGGGAGAAAAAATGGAGTCTAAATAAAGTAAAATAAATAAATACACTGCCAACATATAATGATGCTTATTTTAAAGGGGTGGTGATATTCTTGATTTAATTTTATAGCATATCAGCTTAAGAAGTGCCAACCTCCACCAGCAGTTCCACAAGCTGACTTGCTTACAGAAGACGATGATTTTGAAATAGGTAATAATTGATAAGTGTTTGCTGCTTGGACTTGTTCTCTGTTCATACTTTGCCTGTGTTATATAATTCCATCTCATATCTTGCTTGTTCTTGAAATGTTCTTGTTTAGAAAGGCAGCCATACATGAAATTTCAGTAGTGCTGAGGGTTACGTGTTCTCAAACCACACACAGAAACCTAACTTTCTGAATGCACTCCAATTTTTAAAATAATGTTTGAAACATTTTAAACATTGCATTCCCTAAAACATAGTTTTGGCTGACAGCCAAACAGCACACTTTCAAGATGCCCAATTATCTGTAACACAAATGCATTGTTTCCACAAAGACATGAAGAGTTTGGACTGTTTATAGCACCTTCCTTTTAATTCTTGGTGGAGATTTATAAGGGTAGTATAGAGGAAAATAGGGTCGGATCCTATGCGTTTCCTCCATACAGTTCTCTTCAGGCAGAGCAGAACCTATCTGCTGCCATGGACTCTCCTTCCTCTTGCCCTAGACACTTCTGCTTTCACCAAACCATTGTCTTCCACTGTGCTGCAAAGTGCCTACTGTGAAAGGAAGGCATCCAGCAATGGAAGAATGCCTTCACGGGGCACAGGAGAATCCCTTGCACAGGGAATGTAAAGGACCCAAGCCATAGTAGTTAGTGTAGCTTAAAGAAGTACATATAGCTTTTAAAAGAGCTCAATCACTGTGGCACAGACCAATATAACCTGCTAATGTGATGTGTGCCACCAATGCCCTGGCAGTTTTTATACAGACCAAACTACGGATGCTACAAACTTTGGTGCCAGCATGTTCAACAGGCAAATTTACTGCGTTCTACAGACAGTCAGACATTACCTGGTTGCTGGGTCTGTTCAGCTTGACACGGAATGACTTAAAAGCCTCCTGAACAGGTCCCCATTTGGCTTTTGCAAAACTGTGCACGCTTGAAACCCGATCAGCAACCATTAATGTCAGTAAGGACTACTTAAGTCAAACACAGAACAGAAGGTTTTTTTTAAAAAAAACAACAACACAGTATCTGTCTGAACAATTGTCTGCCAAGTAGAGCAGTCGTACAACAAGGATGAGAAGACTGAGTAGAACTCAAGTGTGTGAGGAGGTGCAGGCATTAAAAGCCAACAGCCGTGTCGTGCACTATTAGGAGAAAATAGGGTGAAACAATATACTGAACAGCCATAAACAAATTTCATTTTATTATTTATTTATTTATTTCATGCGACTTCTATCCCGCCCTCCCCGCCAATGGTTATTAGATTTGTAGTCCACCTTCCCTTGCGCAACCTGTTGCCCCCTGTACAGTTGGTTCCCTGTTTGCAAATGGCTAACAGGGCATGAGCTGAATTGTCAGGTGTACAAGCTTCTCTTGGCCACACAAGAAAATAAATGGGCACAATTAGACATTTAAAATGGCAAGGAGCACCCAGTGAGTAAATATGCCGGCATTGCTGGACTTCCTGTAATCAATGGCGAAATTTCCATACTTAACAAAAAAGAAGATTTAAAGGGATATTCCAGTGCCAAACAACGGAGTTTTAAATAATTTCTAACTCAGATGAATTAGAGAATCAACACAAAATTTAGCTTATCCAGGGGTCCTTTCGTAGAAAAAGGGGTGCAGGAGCTCATTAGCATAGCTCATTAGCATACCTCATTAGCATATGCCACATCCCCTGACATCACCAGAAGTGTGTCAGAAAGGGAATGTCAGTTTCAGCCCCATTATATCCTATGGGCCATTGAAATCAATGGCAAAAACTCATAGGGTATATGAGGGGCTGGAGGAAAGGGGGTTTGAGGGAGAGGCTCCAAACTTGCAGGGTAGCTGCTGGGGCCTCTCCTCGAAATACCCACTAAGTTTCAAGAAGATTGGACCCCGGGGACCAATTCTATGGGCCCCCAAACAGATTGTCCCATCCCCTCCATTGTTCTCTATGGAGGGAAAAAATGTCAACTTTTTTCCTCCCATAGAGAACAATGGAGGGAATGGGGGCAACCTGTTTGGGGGCCTGTAGAATTGTACCCCCTGGTCCAATCTCCTTGAAACTTGGTGGGCATTTTGAGGAGAGGCCCCAGCAGCTACCCTGCAAGTTTGGAGCCTCTCCCTCAAACCCCCTCCCCTCCAGTGGCTTTTAAAGTTGCCGCCGAATTTTGGCGGCAATTCAGCGGCGAGCTGAATCAGATTAGAGAATCTGATTCGGCCCGTGGTTGCCCTACTGGCTTTGCTCCGCCTTGCTCCGGCCCCAACGGACCCCTGAGCTTATCACTCGAGAAAAGTGAAGAAGTTTGCTTACTTCTTTAATGCTTGCTAAAGGTCTGTGATACCAGAAACCATGGCTGATTTTGTAATGTTCTATGATTACCTTTGTTCTCCCCATCCCTCGTTACTGATACTTAATGATTAGTTCAGTTTTTAAGGAGTGAAGATGTTAGTCCTATCTGTTCCCCCTTGTATCACAACAAAATTTTGTCACTATTCCTGATTCTTTGTCTGCAGACATAGACACCCGAATAGCAAGTTAAAGCAAGCTCTTGTTGTGTATACTTACTCATTTATTCAGAACATTTTATACCACCACTAGGAACCTGCCTGAGGAGGCTTACAAAATAAAAATAATAAAAAGCATTAAAAGATCTTAATTGAAATCCGGCATTAAAAGGCATTTGGGGCTTTAAAGGTAAGAACCAGAACTTTAAATTGTGCCAGGAAACAAATGGAAAGTTAGTGCAGACCTTTCAGCATCAGGCCAATAAGATCCCTGTATCCTGCTCATGACAGTAACCTTGCTGCCTCATTATGGACAAGCTGAAGTTTTCAAAGGCAGCCCCACAAAAAGTACATTACAGTTATCTAACTAGAGCTAATCAGTGCATGAAGCACTGGGGCCAGATTGCACTTTTAATTGCCATAGAGGAGATTTGGGCCTCCAACTGTAGACCAGGGTCCAGCAGTACCCCCAAGTTATGGACCTGTTCCTTCAGGTAGAGTGCAACCCTCTCCAGGACAGGCTGACTTCTCAGTCCTCAAACAGCTTTGTCATTGACCAGTGTCACCTCAACCTTGTCTGGATTTAGCTTCAGTTTGCCTGCCCTCATTCATCCCATTTCCAGGCACCTTTTCAGGAATTCCACAGACCCACCTGACTCAGCTGTGAAGGAGAAGCAGAGCTGGGTATCATCTGCATATTGGTGGCACCTCATTCTAAATCCCCTGATGATTTCTTTCAGCTCTTTCATGTAGATGTTAAATAGCATGGGGGATAAGATGGAACCCTGTGGGATCCCATATATAAATGCCACGGGGCTGAGCAACAGTCCCACAGGACCACCTTCTAGAATTGGCCAGTCAAGTAAGAGCAAAACCACCAAAGCACAGTACTCCCCACTCCCAACTCAGCCAGCCTCTCCAGAAGGTTACCATAGTCAATGGTATTGAACATGATAGATAACTGCAATTATCTACACACATTGGGTTGGATATAAATAGTCCAGCATTGACTTTTACTTAGTTGGAAGAGAGTCATTGGGTCTAACCCATTCCATATGTGCATTCTTCACTGAAGTCAATTTTGTTTTGTTTATGGTTTCTCCATTGCATTCATATGTGCTCATATGTACCTCCAGGATATTGGGGGGGGGGGGGGTAAAATTGCCCTAAATTGATCACTTTATGCATTAAAATCTTGGTAAGAGGAGAACAATGTAAGTCACTTTGAGTCCCCGTCGGGGAGGAAAGTGAGGAATAAATGAGCAAATACATAAACATAACACATTTTGTTCCCTCTTTGTATAGCACATAAGCAAGTAACTTCAGTTTTGTTTACTTGGTTAAAAAAAACTTAAATACATTAATATGTAAATAGAACTTTAAAACAAAGCATACCTCTTTGTGAAAAGTATTTAAATCTTCTGAACTACTCTTGCAGTGGTATCCTAAGAAGAGTTATACCCTTCTAAATCCATTAAGGTCAGTGGTATTAGGTAGCTCTGTTTAGGATGGCAGTGTTAGTACTGTAAATTCCCCAAACTGGGGGGGGGGGGGGGGGGATCCAAGGAAAACCAACGATTTCTTAAAACAAAACTCTAGCTGTGAAACTACACTATAAAGGAATTTCTCTCCCACTCGGCATTATGAGCCTTCAATAGAGATGACTAACCATGTAAGGAATCCTTACGCCTTGATAAAGACCTACCATATACAAGAAAAAAAAATCACACTACCTTTGTAGTAATATGTACGGTCAGGCAACCAGGTACAGAAAACCCTAGTGTGTGGTAAGAATATTTTAATTCATTTTCAAGTTCCTACAGATTTTTATACATAGATTTTTTTACTTCTATCTCATATATATTATATGCATTATGAATTTTTCAGGGGACTTTGCCAACTACAAATGCCATCCTGGCTATGCCTTGGTTGGAAATGACATGATGTTCTGTAAGTTAAAAGCACAACTCCAATTTGAGGGTTCTTCTCCATTTTGTGAAGGTATGTATGAAGCGGAATTATGATATTTTCCTTTGTTTTATTTTATATTTAAATTTTGTTTGAAAACAAATTAATGAAAAATAGACATCATGAGAAAACAATGAAGATTGTTTTCTAGTGTTCTGTATGAAAGCATTTTTAATTTAAAAACATCAGAATCTGAAATTAAGGATTCAATATGTGAAAAGGATAGATGCAGTAATCTTTAAAATAATTTTTACCAATGTTTTTATTGAAAAAAGGAATGAAGCCAAAGATGGGAAATGGACATATATACAAAAATTTTACATGACTTCCATCACTCTGTTCTTAAGGAAAGTATCAGGATGTTAATTTGGGCAAATGAAGAACATTTTAACTAGGAAACAGCCAAACTTACACATTATTTCAGAATAAACAACAGTGTAGACAAAACAGTGTGGTTCTATTTGTTGTTGTTGTTGTTCAGTCACACAGTCAAGTCTGACTCTTCACGACCCCATGGACCACATCATGTCAGGCCCTCCTGTCCTCCACTGTCCTCTGGAGCTTGCTCAACTCCATGTCCATCCCATCAACAATACTGTCTAGCCATCTCATCCTTTGCCATCCCCTTCTTCTTTCACTTTCAATCTTTCCCAGCATCAGGGTCTTCTCCAGTGAGTGCTCCCTTCTCATTTGGTGGCCAAAGTTTTTGTGCTTCAGCTTCAGTACCTGGCCTTCCAGGGAACAGTCAGGGTTGATTTCTTTTAAGATTGATTGATTCCAAGGGACTCTCAGGAGTCTTCTCCAGCACTGTAATTCAAAAGCATTTATTCTTCGGTGCTCAGCCTTCCTTATGGTCCAACTCTCACAGCCATAATATCAGAACTGTAGACATTTGAAGGCACTTGGAAACTAAATAGAGACTATGAAATAATTCCAGCTTTTTTATTGATGGCAAACTTCTTTGTTTTTAAGTCTCTCATCTTAAATAAAATGTAGCATATAATGGAATAGAGAGCGCCAGTTCAGTTCAATCAAAGGTTGTCCCTTTGAAACTGTACCACACCATTTTAAGTAAAAGCAAAATGAAGAGGGCGAACATGTACAGAGAAGAAGAAGAAGAAGAAGAGATTGGATTTATACCCCGCCCTTCACTCACTTGGAGTCTCAGAGCGGCTTACAAACTCCTTTCCCTTCCCCTCCCCACAACAGAAACCCTGTGAGGTAGGTGGGGCTGAGAGAGCTCTTTCCCAAGCTGTCCTTGAGAGAACAGCTGGTACAGAGCTACGGCTTGCCCAAGGTTATCCAGCCAGGTGCAAGTGGAGGAGTGGGGAATCAAACCTGGTTCTCCCAGATTAGAGTCCGTGCACTTAACCACTACACCAAACTGGCTCTCATTCCTTGCCAGTGTTCTCTCTGGGGTGCACACAGAGCAAAAGGAAATTTTAAAATAGAGACACACTTTCCCCCAAAATGTAAATTGAAACCAAGCAAGTACGTTGGGCCCAACAGAGGCTTCACAGTTCAACGGTGGGTGGAGCCAGCCAGGGTTAAGGACTACACTTCCTTTTCCAACTGACACAAAACATTTTATTTATTTATTTATTTATTGTTTCAATTTGTATCCTGCCTTGCTGGACATGCTGGCTCGAGGCGGATAACAAAGTTAAAATATTCGGAACAAGGTGCAAGGATTGATATGTTCTGGATATAAAAAAACATCAGTTATTAATCTAGAAACTGCAAAGATACAACTGAAAACCCTTGCAGAACTTACTGTTTACAATATCAAGTGCTCTTCAGCTTTTTATGCCAGCTGGATAGACAAAAACGGCCACCTTCCCTAGACCTCAGATCAGAGGTCTTTCTCTCCTGATGGATCCAGCTGCAAGAGACCTTCTCTTCCATATCAACGAGGAGCACCTGGGTATATCAGTCAGTACATATAACTGCTGCAATGCCTATGATTGTAGTGACACTCTGAGGAGCTGGTATGACAGTGGAAATCACTGCAGTCATGTGTATCAGTGTACACATGTTGTGTCGGTTTATATAGCCATCATGTGAGCACAGATGCTCAAAAATCTGAGAATGGGCACTAAATTATTTTTGTATATAAACATTGGCATTACAAGAACAGAAGTTCAGTATAAGCCAACTATCAAAGCTTCCTTTTCTAGTGTTTTTCCCCCCTTTCAAGACAATATATTGTTTACCTGCTCTCATTATTGCTGCTTTTCATAGGCAAATGTGGATTCTCATATTGTCGCGCTCCGCCTTCTTCCCTCCGGGGTCCCCTCCCATGGCCGTGACATACACCGGCGGTGGGTGGCTCTGAGCAGTGTTGGGGCAAGAAAGGGGCGAGGAAGGGCCTCAGATTGGCAAGGGGTGGGGTTTACAGCACCCTCTTCACCCCTCTGCCTCCGTTGGTGTTCCGTTTAGGCGTATCTCTCTCTCTCGTTCTCTTTGCCATAAACACCTCCCGGTTCATCCTCCCCGGCCCTTCCTCCCTGGCCTCCTTTTATTCCCCTCCCCACTCCCCCAGAGCCACCTGGGCATTCCAGCCAACTCCTCCCTCTTGGGCCCCGCCCCCCTTTAGAAGCAGAGACGCCGTCCCGGCGTTTGGGCTGGGCTCCGCCCCACTTTCGGGTCTTCTGAGCGTTGCGCCAGAGTCCCATGGAGGAGGCTCCGCGGCTTCTGCCGACTTTCCTTGGTCCCCAGCCTGCCCGGCGCTGGTGAGGGTCGAGGGCCTGTGGGGCTCGGCTGAGGTGCTCCTGGGCGTCTTGCTTGCTTCATTTTCGGCCATGGCCATGGGTCTTCCTGGGGCGGTTCTTGTGGGGCTCCAGCTTCCTGGGCGTCTCGGACTGGGCCGGGTGAGTGTGGGGCCGCTTCTGTGGGGGGGGGGGGAGAGAAGGCCCGGTCGTTCCTGACCGGAACACATATTTATATAAAATATACCTTGTGGGTGTTTAAAGCCCCATCAAGATGCAAACCCCATAGGACTTTGAAGGCAAGTGATTATCCAGATGTGGTTTGCCAGTGCCTTCCTCTGCAGTCTTTCTTGCAGGTCTCTCATCCAAGTACCAACTCTGCTTAGCTTCGAAGATCTGACAAGATCAAGCTATACTATGCCATTCCACATCCCAAAATATTTCAAACTCTTTACATTTTGCCAGTTGGATAAATAACATTTTTGACTGTTAAAGTACAATGTGACTTGCTAATTCATGGCATTCCCCACATCATTTAGTGTCTCTGACAAGGTGAGAAAGATCAGCAGTCAGCCATGGGACCAGTGTGTCAAAGAAGATGGCAAGGGGGAGTAAACAGTATCCAAGTTTTATTTGCTTACCATTTAAACATTAATGTGTGAGCACATACATCCAGGAAAAAGTTCCACTTAATCAATAGAAGTGTATTATTATGTTTAAATGCTTTTTATTCTATATTTTGCGTCCCGTAAAGAAGTGCTGTTTCCTTTTTATTATTTGGGTTCTTTTGATAAGAAGCAAGGTTCTTTGCTACAACACACGTTACTTATTAATGCCTGATAAATTCCAGTCTTCTAGATGCAGCCAGATTTTTGTCACACTTCAATTCATTTCAATTTGTCTCTCACCTCCCCAGCATTAACCTTCACGTTATGCCAGTCGTACTTCCCCTTCCTGTAACTACAAAGTATCTCATTTATTTCTGACTCCTAAAATAATCTTTGGGTTTCACAAATACACTTGTAAACCGATGTACCCATACAAGAATAAATTTGATGTACTGTTCTGGGATTAAACAAGAGTTCCCTGTGATGGGATTTTGTTTCCTGGTCCCTATGAAGGTGACAAAATCCGGGTTTATCTTTTGCTAAAAGGAGTCAGACGAAGTAATTAGCAAGTTGTGTGTGGTGAACGGGTCAACAGCACTACAGAAAGGCTATGAGAATAAAGAAGGTAATGTGGGCCTATGATTTTGATGGATATTTTTGATGCAGGCCAGTTAAAGGGAGGATTGTTCTTCTAATGAGGTGCAAGCTTTTGAGACAAACACTTGGGAAATGGAGCAGAAAAAATGACAGATTATGGGGTGCAGTGTGTGCAGCACTTTCCTTACGCAGCTGTTGGAAGAAGATTGAACAACAACAAAACCCCAACAAAACAAAAGGAAGGCATTCTTCAAGGAAAACTTAGGGCAGTGAGGCATATATTGACTACCAAGAAGCCATTGAAGCTATTAAGATAGTCTTCAGTTCCTTTGGGGAGGGGGGGGGGGGGTTGGTGTGTCCATTAGCTCTGATTTGTTTTCTGCTGTGCAATTTCCTGCCAGTGTTTGCTTTTCTTCTTTATTTTGCTGTCTGTCACAAACACACTTATACATAAACATATATATAACTTGTATATAAACTTCTATAAACACTTATAACGTTGTTTTGTGACATTGTTTCCTGGCATTTCAAACAGCAGTGCTTATACAAAAAGAACAGGTCTCTCTGTGAGGGCCTGCAGCTGGGAGGCAGGCTGTAGATAGTCAGCACAAAGTGGCAGGGCAAAGTCAGGCAGAACTAGGGTTGCCAGCTCCCAGTGGGGCCTGGGGATCTCCCGCTTTTACAACTGACAGAGATCAGCTCCCCTGGAGAAAATGGCTGCTTTGAAGGGTGGACTCTATGGCATTGTCCCATGCTGAGGCCCCTCCCCTCCCCAAACCCCACCCTCTCCTGGCTCCACCCCCAAAGTCTCCAGGTATTTCCCAACCCAGACCTGGCAACCCTAGGCAGAACTTCTGGGTAGTGTGTCAGAAATGAACCTTTTCTGAACAATCAAAGGCAGGAGCCAGGACAGAGATAAGGTGAAGTGGAACACTGTTGAGTCCTCTATTCTCCTGAGCCTGTGAGGCTAAAAGCTGCAGAAGAAGAATGGCGAAACCACAGAAATCAGTCCAACCCTTCCCTCTACCTGAAAGTGACCCTGGTGGGATAGGAAATAACATGCCCTGGTCCCCATTTTGAACATCTCCCCAGTACGCTACAGTGGCTCCTCACCTAGTCTGATGAATATTATTAGAATGTGTACATTTCTGGAGAAAAGGTTTTAAGTCAGTATGAGTCCTGAATTTCAATAAATCACAGCTTATTTTTGATCCCTGACTTACTTGATGTTTCCAGTTTTTATTTGTTAATCAATAGAAGTGTGATGGCTCCAGTAATAATTTCAGTTTTGTATAGGCTCCCCCACCCCAATTTGTCCTTCGAAAATATTCCAAACACATGAACTTATTCAGAGCATTCATTTTAAGCAGTTTGACGTTCACATTGGTATACAAGGTTAGCATGAATGCTCCTGTTTGTTTTCATTGAATTAATGGCTGATTTATGGCCTAATGGATAATGTAGTTTGTGTACAGCATTGCACCTCAACTGAGCTCTCTTCACTTGATATGAATTCAAGATCTCCCATATCTAAGTGACTTTTTAATACAAAAAAAATCAACAAAAATACTGAAAGCAAACAGCTTTTTTATTTTTTTCTCTGTCTTTCTGTACAGCACAATGCCCAGAAAATGAAGTCCGTACAGATTCATCTGGAGTAATTCTCAGTCCAGGTTACCCAGGCAACTATCCCAATTCACAAACCTGTGCTTGGACTCTTAAAGTTGAACCAGGCTACAACATCTCTGTCTTTGTAGAAACATTTCAAAGTGAAAAACAGTTTGATGAGCTTGAAATATTTGATGGTAAGAATAAATATTTGTTATTGATTCAGTTATCAATACTGGGAGAACGAATGCCAGTGTATCAGACAATGGTGTATTTTAGTGCTGAGCAGAAATGGCAAGGCTATTTTCAAAGATTTTTGCCCTCGTGAAACATGTTCTCCACACCATTCAATCAGTGTTTTCTAATCATTTCCTAAAATGAGTGAAACAGTTCTTACAGAGGAAAGGGAATATGGCTCTGTAATGAGGAACACTGGGCTGATGTCTCCTATTCCAATCAGTTACTAATCACTGAGCAATTGGGTTGAATGTGGATAGAGATGTGCTTTTAGATATGCATTTCAGATACCCATATCATCAAAACTGTATGGATGAATACAAATTTGTCAATCTGTTCTTCATTGCTTTCATTGGAATGTGATTCTCTGTCTACCTTATGCTCCAATTAGCCTTGTAGTATGTGACTACAGCTGGATTAGAACAACAGCTTGGTTGAGTGATGTTAACATGCAAGGTGGGCAACCAGCACAATGTGGCCAGACAGAGCCTTGCCTGGGAAACGATGACATGTCCCTCCAGTCAGATGGAGAACAATGGAAATCTGTGTTATCTGAGTGACATCATCATATTACTAAATATTACTATCTGGCAACTAAATCTTGCTATCTGGAAAACTAAATCTTACTTTCTGGAAAAAGGAAGCCCTATGTTACTGAAGCAAGGACACTGAAACAGTAGTGTATCAGGGCTGCAAGCAGGTCTGGGAACATCTGAAATACAGACAAAGTGAATGGGATATCCAGAGTTGTTTTTTGAATATATTTTAAACAACAGGAAGAAGTTAGCACACTGAGTAGAATAAAATCACATCCCAGTCCTGAATACATGTACTTCAAAATAAGGCCCATTGACTTCAAAGAAACATGCTGGATAACTATCACTCCCTAAACATGGTGTCCAAAGCAATATAAGCCAAAAAAGAAGTCATATCTCTGTTAGGCTTACAAAATAATGTAAAAGTACAAAGCAAAATTACAGAAAAGAAAGGAAAGATTGGGATAAGTAACAGATGTTATCAAATGCTTGATGCACGTACTTCACTGTGGCTTTATTTTTCATTGAGATGGTTAACATGAGTCTGGGTGATACCATTTCAGGACGCAAGTTGCAGCTAACAAAGTTGAATGGCCAGTGCTTTCACATATAGAACTAAACATCAAGGAGAAATGTCACCCAAGATTGCATTCCTTGGGGTCAGAATACAAGCTTTGGCAGCTCATAATGTTGCTTTCAGTACAATCCACAAGGCTCTTGAGTTCTTCTCTGGCTCATGCTGCATATCTGGTTCAAGCTGACATTCTTCTCTTCCCACCTCATTTCCCCTGTGGTTGCTGCTATCACAGGCTGGTTGCAGTAGACGTCTGCTTGCTACTCAATGAATGGATGGCCTTGATGCAAGCAAATTGCCTCTCTCTTCTGGCTTCCCTTTCTGGTATATCATGTGTTATTTTGAAAATACCCAAATTACCAAGGTCTGCTTGGTAATAGGGGCACACAGGGCACAGAGAGAAACTAGAAAATGCAAAGAATTAGAAAATTCCTGAGTGATAAGTATTGGAGTCGGGAGTCCGTGGAACAGTGAAACAGCATGATCTTTATTGCCGGTCTGGATGAAGCATACAACCCAGGGCTCCGAGCCCTCCTTTTATGCTGGTCAGGGATAATCCCCTGACCTCACCCAACTGGCCTGATAGGCTATTAGAAGTCTATTTACATTTCATAGATTCCCTTGAAGAAACCTAGGTACAGGATTGGTGGCCAGTTTGAATCCACCTGGCCTTTGTTCTACCTGGCTGAAGCTCAGGTAGTTTCTTGGCCATGTGCTCTGGCCATGCTCTGGCCATGTGCTCTGGCCATGGGGTTGCAATTAAGGGAGCACATGGCGACCGCATGGTCAATACATAACACTGAGGCAAGGGTTTTTGTTTTGTTTTTTAACCAAGAGGTCTTTAGTGTTCCTCATAAATCAGTGGGAATTTTCTGAATAGTGCCTGGGGAGTTTGCCCATTCCTAGTATTTCTTCCTGGCATACTATATGCAGAGATTATGTTTTGTTTGTTTGAAGAAGCATTCAGTAATGTCTCCAGCTGAAACCTAAAGTAGTATATCCAGACAGCCACCTCAGTGAAAACCAGACCTTTGTCAGACTTTACTACAGAAAAGTGGCATTTGAGGGAAATGAAAAGTGTCTCTCTTTTGGGTCATGAAACAAGATGACACATGTTTTGAGTAATTCGGCTAATCTTTTATAGCTGTGGAAATGTTCAGCATTTAATGAAAGGATCAGTTAAAAATTATTATTTTTCACATTTTTCTCAGGTTCTTCTGGTCAAAGTCCTTTACTGGTTGCTCTGAGTGGAAATCATACTGGACAACTTAATTACACAAGCAAAACCAATCAGTTGCATTTGCGCTGGTCAACTGACCATGCAACTAGTAAGAAAGGATTCAAGATTCGTTACTCAGGTCAGTAGTTAATGATCAGTGTTAAATTCTGTTGAAGGTCAATTGACAGAATATGTATCAGAAATAAGCACTACAGTATATGGACCAGCCTCACACTACCTATTGTATTGTTTATGACTATTTACATGGATTATTGCTTAATAATCCCCATACTGTGGTCAGGTGCGGAGTAGGGAGATGTTTGTGCAAACATGGATCATCTACCAGGTTTGCATAAAATTCCCTCCAAAGGGGAAAAAAAAAGTAAAAATTTTAATGTTACTGTGGTGGAGGAAATGGCTGCTGTTTTGAGAAAATGTCCCTCCTTTCTTTCACAGAGGCAGTTGTCCATCCCTCCCTCACCCTTGCCCTTTCCCCACTGGAGCTGGGTTCCTCTGCCAGCTATCTGCTATAGATGCCAACCGGAACCCCTCCACCGGGTTGCCTTCCTCACTGCCCCCCACCCCTGCTGCCACAAAAGCCAGATAGGTGGCAATGACGGTGTGGGGGAGGAAGAGTGGAAGCCCCTGCCACCCCCATGTGAGCCAGGCAGATGGAGACAGCAGTACTACAGGCAGGCAGATGGGCAAGGAGAGTGGGAGCCCCCGTGGCAAGAACCAGTCAGGTGGAAGAGGTGGTGCTGCAGGCGGAAAAGGGAGGGATGGGTGCAGCCACCCTTGCTGCTGTACAAACTAGGCAAGTGGAGATGGCGGCATTGCAGGGGAGGAGCTGGCCAGTGAGTGGGCTGCATCAGCAAGTAGGGGAAGAACGTCTTGTTTGTGCCCCACTTGTCCAGTCATAAATTGGTTGTTTATAATTAAAACTGTGAATCTAAACAGACTTTCAAAATTCAATACAAACTGACAGGATTTAATTCTAAATTAACATTGGCCGCACTGTTTGAAATCCATAGGTGTTTGAATCCACTGATGATTTTGTACTTATTCCTGTACAACGTCTGGGTTGTACAGGCAGTCCAAAGTTAGTTGTTGGCCTTTCATGCAATGCAGTTAGTGTTTTCCTGATAATCAAAGACTGCACCAGTTTGATCAAATCAAATTGATCAATCAAAGACTGGCTGGATGACCTTGGGCAAGCCATAGCTGTGTACCACCTGTTCCCTCAAGAACAGCTTGGGAAAGAGCTCTCTCAGCCCCACCTACCTCACAGGGTGTCTGTTGTGGGGAGGGGAAAGGGAAAGGAGTTTGTAAGCCGCTCTGAGACTCTTAAGTGAGTGAAGGGCGGGATATAAATCCAATCTCTTCTTCTCTTCTTCTTCTGCACATATGCTTTAACATTTATTATTTTGGTGCAGAAATCTATTTGTGAATGTCAAGGAATGCATTCTTTTTTTTTTCTTTCATTCACCGCAGGTAACAATGCAGTTTGTTACTGGCTTGGAAAACCAGGTGTGCAATTAAAATCTAACCAGTACCTTCAGTTACAGCTGTTGATCTTTCAGGACTTCAGAAGTAGTCTTCCCCAGCCCTACCAATGGAGACCTTTTTTAGTGGCCAGAGTTTGAACCATATGTGCAGATAATATACTTTATTCCGTGTCCTGCTGTCATGCCAGGAGTGTGCGAGGCACATTACTGAACTTTAACCATGCTGTACAAACTAGGCAAATCCGCCCAATGACTCTTAGCTGGTAATTAAGGGTGGTAAGTAGGTTAACTAGTTGTGCAGTAGACTTGTGGTTCTCAACACACAGGATAGTAGAAATCTTGATGTATGGGAAAGTGAGTCACTGCACATTGCAAAGAAAGTCTCCCTATCGTTCGCCTTTGTTAGCCAAGTTGCCTTATTTCTTTATTAAAATGGGGAAAATGTAGTTATTAAATGGCAATAGGCGTATACGGGAACATTAACCTACGTATACAGGAGTCCCACTTATTCCAGAGTTCCAGAAAGAGATGCAGAGACCAGATCTTAGTGAAATAGTTTCTTTACTAGGGAGTTTGCACACATACAATAATATTCAATCACACATTCAGCAACACAGAACTAAGAAAATTAGGCAAGAAAGAAGAAGAGAAGAAGAGACTGGATTTATATCCCGCCCTTCACTCACTTGGAGTCTCAGAGTGGCTTACAAACTCCTTTCTCTTCCCCTCCCCACAACAGACACCCTGTGAGGTAGGTGGGGCTGAGAGAGCTCTGAGACAACTGTCCTTGAGAGAACAGCTGGTACAGAGCTATGGCTTGCCCAAGGTCATCCAGCAGGTGCAAGTGAAGGAGTGGGGAATCAAACCCAGTTCTCCCAGATTAGAGTCTGTGCGCTTAACCACTACACCATTTGCATTAGCAGGTATTATGTTGGTTGGGTGATACTGACCTTTCCAGTGAGGTGAAGCGATCCTGCAGCGAAAAAGGAAGGGAGGCTATAAGGGAAGGGATCGTGTGAGGACCAGCCAAACATGTGGAGACTCTAGACAGCGCTAGATCTAGAGTCAGCAAGGTAGGGTAGGGTCAGGTAGGTAGACGCAAGAGAGAGAGAGAGCAATGACCATGTGCTCTCCTTTTATACCCTAAAAAGTGGCTGGGTGGGCTATGCCATGTCAGTTACATAATCCCTAGGAAACCAAGTAAAAACCAGTTATTGATGGTAGAGAGGATTAATAAATTGAGCAATTGACTTAATGTTTCTAACCAGTGACACTTTTCAGAGAAGAGAGTTTAAGACAAAGAAGAAGAATAGATAGTTCTCTCAGGTACTTGGCCAGCTGTCAACG
Organism: Lepidodactylus listeri; assembly: GCA_029233225.1. NCBI lineage: Eukaryota > Metazoa > Chordata > Lepidosauria > Squamata > Gekkonidae > Lepidodactylus > Lepidodactylus listeri. Next base: position 41,653,778 of record JARCFY010000016.1, on the reverse strand, counting down.
TTAATGATCAACGTTAATGATCCAGTGGTTGGCAGCTGCGTTATCTTGTCAGCAGAGCTAATCTTGTCACAGCCAAGTTCTTTTGTTTAACTTAAACTGATTATGTGCAGTTTTGGGTGGTGTTGCTAGAAAAAGGGGAGGAATGCCTGCATGTTGAAGACAAGGCTTGTCATGGCGTTTAAACATTAAAGGTCATGTTGTCTTTACAAAGCATGGCTTCTCCATTACACTGGGTGCTAGTTCCACATGGCTGTGGGTTGCAGGGAGGCTGGCATGCCGTCTACCTGAATTTGCAGTCATCTTAGGGAGGCAGGCAGGATGGCATCGGGTCTTCCATGGGTCCACATCTGGTGTTACATGTGTCCATCCAAGGTTTCCCTCAGCTGGGCACATGTCTCTTTGTCCAGTACACTGGCACTGTCTCATGGTCACCAATTAGTCCATTTTCCCTGGCACACTCTTTGCATGATCTAAATAAAGCGTTATATTACATACTTTATAAGAGGTGTGCAAGGCAACACTTTCAGAATGTAGTCTGAGAGGGTGAAAATTCAGGAATGGACTTGTTTAAACAGCATAGCTAAATGAGGGGTCAGGCACATCTCTGTGTCTTTGATCCCTCCCTCCATGTGGAGAAAGGATATTTTGGGCCCAAAAAATGTTTTAAAACGTTGAGTTCGTACTGCATCCCAAAGGAGCAGGAGAAAATATTTTCAGGCTGAAGCAAGATAACATTTATATATTGTAGCTTGGGGGGGGGGGGGGTTGTGTGTGTTTTTAAAGATTAGAGCTATCTGTGATTGTTAACAATTTGTTGAGGAGATGTATTTGCCAATGATGTTAACATAGAACTAAAAAATAATGATTGTGCACAGGACGGGGATATATTTAACCTTGTAGTTGGAGAATACATTTGAAGAACAGCTCAGAGTAAACTTTTCTCATGTTCCACTGACAGCATGTTCTGAAAGGCTGTATGGTTCTCTCCATGTCCGTAAGTTTTACATCTGATGCAGGAGAGACAGCCAGCATGAGAGAGGAATAACAGCAAGGGGCAGAGTAAGCAAGCGGGCCTGCATCTTAATGAGGGAAGGCAGCAGCATGAAAAATAGGGAAGAAACTAGAGGCTCAAAAAAGCTATTGATGCCATGGCAGCTGTGACTGAGCCAGCAGGCTTCCTCACAACTATCAGCCTATTGTAATGATTTACTGCCTGCCCGCCTCCCTCCACTGTTCCTCCAACCATGACTTCGCACAAGGTTTGTCAAATAGCAGATGTCCAACATTTTGTAGACTTCGCTAAACTTTTCTTCTTTTGATGGCTTCTGAAATGGAAGGTTTTGTAGAAAATAATCCTTTTCATCTCTTCTGTCACAAAATACGTTGATGTGACCCTGCTGAGTATGGGTTATGCAATGGTCTAAGGGTGGGGGGGGGAACACACCAAATGAGTATTTATCCACGGTATGTTCCAATGATCAACACCAGACCCGTTTCCTTCAGTGGATTTAATCACGGCTGTGTGTATCCTGTTAACATTACTGGCAAATACACCTCCTCAACAAATTGCTAACAGTCACAGGCCCAGTCTGCATCTAGCATTTGCTCCACTGTCTTACCAAACCCACGCTGGAACAGAAATTCCCATCTGCATTGCATGCCACTTTGACTGATTGTCGGATGTTATGGCAGTGTCCAGACTGCATGCCGCTTTCACTTCGTTTGAGCTCTCGTTTTATGGTGGCTGTCTGCATAGATTTCTGGCCGTTTTATGGCCATCCAGGGGTGACTCTGCAGTCAGTATGGCCTGGGGTATTTGAATGTGGTTTTGAGCCGCATCTTTTTCTGTTCCAGTGTGGGCTTGGTAAAACAGTGGAGCAAACGCTAGATGCAGATTGGGCCACAGACATTTCTGTGACTACACCATGCAAATACAAAATTCTTGTTAGATGAAGTGTTGAATGTCATTTCAAGTTTTCCATTTACATGGCTCAGATACTAAAGATGAAAACATGTAGGTAGTGTTTGGTGTAAAATCCCACAACTCAAAGAGACTTGAGCAGGAATTCCTGTGGAACAAGGTGGGAATTAAGTGCCTCTGATAGCTTCTTGCTGAAGCACAATGAAGTATGCAAAATATTGAAATGTGTGATTTGCATAATTTATTCACGATCTGCATTTTTATGCATAATCTGGATTTTTTTTTAAAAAGTGTGGAAATACAGTCTCAAATTTATACTTTAGAAAGTAGAGACCCTATCCTATGTATGTTTAGGATGGCAGCCCTAATCAAAGAAAACAATGTTTCCCTAATGAATGGTAATTGGAATTAATGAAAAGTTAAATTACCAGTCTGAATGCCGCAGTCTCACTTGGAAATTTGCTTCTTCAGCTGTTAACATGTGGCACATGAGGCCAAGGAGATAAACAGGATTTTTAAAGTTCTCCCTCCTGGCTGTTTACGGTGTTGCTGTGACAGCCCTCGTGTATAGTCAGTGTCACTTTATATGCGAGCAGTTCCCGATTATTGTTTAGATGGGACTTTTTCATAAAGAGAGGGAAACATTCAGAACAGAAATTGCCATCAGAGCAAGCCAAAATTGTCAACCAAAGAGCTTAACTGTATTACTAGGAAAGAGTATTGGTCTCAAATTCCATTTATTGGAAGGTTCCTTAATTCAGAAGAAAAAGAATTATTCCTGCTTACTCAGTGTCAACAAGACAAGAGACATTTATATTTCAATGAACTAATTCTTTTTAAAAGTTTTAAAATCCCTTAAATTGAAATTATTGTCCTCATATTCTGTTTCTGTGGGTGTGGTCAGACAGAAAGGTTGCCGCAGCAGTATCTTGGCTTTAAATAAGTTGCTTGAATTTGGAATGCTTTGTGTCAATCACACAGCGCCCCCGAAGCTGGTATCATAGTGCTGTGGACCTGTGGTTGGTCATTCATTCACATTGCTAATGTACCACAACCACCGACCCGCGGCTGGATTGGTTGTTTTCCCCCTAAATCCTGCTGTACGTGTGCAGGAACAGATGAGTGCACATGTGCTCCTGGCCGTGTTCTATGGGGGCGCTGAAGCTCACATCAGAGTGGGGTTAAAAAACCCCAAAGGACATGCTGGAAATGGAGGGGAATGATCACACCACTCAGATCAGACGCCCAGAAACCCTCCATGGAAGCGCCTTGCTGAGGTAGCCACCAGACTTTGCCAGTGGCTATTTAATCTGTGTGAGAGTCATTTTACCACAAGGTAGGGACGACCGGGGCACGGGAACCAGATGTGTGCATTTGATCACACCCATTTGGTCCAGAGGGGAGGGGTGGCTATGTCGGGCCAAACTGCTCAGGTGATCATATATATGTGAACACAAAATGTAATTCTGCCATTTGCAAAGCAGTAGCTTGTATTTTTCAAGATCCAGCTAAAGTAGAGCTCATAGGGCGGGAGTGTCGTGCTTCTGCCTCCTAGTGGAGTCATGGAGCCCCTTCTCCAGTTTGTTTGTGGGAGTCAGCAGACCTTCAAAAACACCACAGAGGGCAAAATGGGGGTCTTGCTTTGGAAAGGGAGAATCAGTGGAAATTACCTTCCCTTTTCTGACAATAGAAGTGTCTGTCCATTACTGGAACAGATTGTAGAATACAAGGCTTTGCTTAGAGATGTTACTGAATTTCATAGTCCCATTTCTCTACATGTAAATCACCATTAAATTTTTTGCTTTCCTTTGTACAAATTGAAGGTATTATTTTGAAGCTATTTTGTTTCCTCAAGCCATGTTTACTCAGTTTCTATGGCTTTGTGTCAGCTGCATGTAAATCGGTGTACATCATTAAAATATCATAACAATGTCATAAAAAAATTAACTGGGAGCATGACCAAGGAAAATGGGTAAAATGAAAACTCTCACAATGTCAGCATAATAGTAGCAAAAACATACTAAAAAGGCCATCTTTGTACATGCGTATACGTAGTCCTGAAAACCTCCTTAACTTCGATTCATTTGTGTTCAGAGAATGTCAACTTTTCTCTTTTTTATTCTTGTTCTGAGTCTCTGTTCTATTGTATTGGATGGAATAGTTATGATCAGTTCGTAAAGCTTTGTACTAGAGCTGCAATATTAATTGAAGTCACACCAGTTAACTGGTTAAAGCTTGTGGCTTACTCAAAGTGGGGGGCATTTGAAGTGGGCATTGTCCCCAGGTCTGGGAAACAAAAAGACGGTTCACTATTTTCTGTGCCTTTTTGAAGCTCAGTGTAACTCAGAAGATTCTCCTGTCCTCCTCTGGGGGTGAATATGTACATAATGTTCTTCCAGTTTATTAATGGAACAATGAAAGATTATTTATTTCAGGAAATCATTGTTTCTAAAGCCTTATTTTTGAGGGCAGCAGATAAAAATCCATTTCTTATCTCGGCTGCATTCACACATTATTAAATATTGAGAAATCATGGTACTCTAGTGATCATTCACAAATGGATTTCCCTGTGCAGGCATTACAGTCCAGTATATAAGCATTCCTATAGAGCAACCATTGCCAACTACCTGCAGATGCAGCCTTATTTAGCAATTTTGTAATGGCTTTCTTCTGTATGTGGCCTTTTTAATAACGATCTGACTGGACTGAAGGTATGCAACCTTGGCTGCTGGATAGAACTTATATTCAGCAACAGGGAATATATATGCAATATCCCATTGCTGCAAATGTATAAACAGCCTTTTCACACCAAAAAAAAAAAAAAGGTTTTGCCTAAATTGCTCTGCAGTGCAGATTTGAAAACATGGGCCAAAATACTCATCTGAATTAAAAATGTCTCATTCCTTATTTATGATGCAATTAGAAAGAAGCCACATACTCATACAAAACGTACAAGAGCAGTTCAAAGTCAGTCTCCTATGCAGGAATGCTTTGCTGCCTATATGACCAAATTGGGGCTTGAATGCTACAATCTGAATGACTTACATATAAATTCTGATTGTGAGAAAAAAGAGCAGGTCACTGTCTTGCAAGCTGAATCTTGAAGTTTGTTCATGTTATTCCCATATAGCTCCTTACTGCAGCTTCAACCATGCTGTGAAGAATGGTGGAATTGTAAATAAAACAAGGGGCACGGTTGGCAGCACTGTTTGTTATTATTGTAAGCCTGGATACAGAATGATTGGCCACAGCAATGCAACTTGTAGGCGTCGCCCAAATGGCATGCATGAGTGGGATTTTCCTGCCCCTCTCTGCCAAGGTAAGAGTAAAAGAAAATGCTGATTGAAGTTTTTAAATAACACCATCTGCAAACAGGGTTTTCAGCAGGTGAGGATGTCTGAATTACCCTGGTAAGTACAGTAGGCATGCTATTGTATTGCATTGTCTTAATCTTCTATGGCTTCTCATTTTACATGAGAACAGAAACCGTATGCTGTGAAAATATAATGCTCTAAGTACGACAAACATGAAGATACAACTCGAGTGTACAGAGCAGGGGCCATTTCGAGCAGGAACGCCAGGAACACCATTCTGGAGTAACAAGCCCAGGAGCGGACACATATAGTGATGCGCTGTGGAAAAAAGCAAAAGCATACTAACTTGATCTGTATTTTCATGCTAGTTGTAGAGTAGCTTCCCTGCAAGAGCAAAGGAAACCTAAAGTGTCTTTAGTCAAAGTGTCAAGCTGGCTCGCCAGCTCTGAGTTGGGAAATACCTGGAGATTTTTTGGGGTTGAGCCTGAGCGGTGGGTGTTGCCTTCTGGCACACTTCTGGTGATGTCAGGGGGTGTGGCATATGCAAATAAGTTATGCTCATGAGTTATGCTAATGAGCTCCTGCATCTCTTTTTCTACAAAATGATCCCTGGTACAGAGCATAACCATGGGTTGGATCTTATGAAACTTTCCTCCGATGGTGGCATGGTCCTTTGGCCAGAGGAAGCTTCCACTGCTGCAAGGGCCTGACTCGGTGGCATGGGGCTCCTTGTGGCAGGTACAACTGTTATGTTTTCAGCCTTGGCTTTGTTTGCTCTTTTCACTATAACACTCGCCACTGCTGAAGAAACATACCATTTGTACAGTTTAAAGAGCAGCTTTTCTTTCTCTCGGCATTGGGCAGACCCATGGGGAAAACAGCTAGCCAAGCTTTGAATGCAGGCTGAGCACATACTTTAAGACTCATTATTCTTGCCATTTAGATAGCTAATTTTTACTTCATATACATGATCTTGTAATTTTGAGAAAGAGCACTGTGAGATGGATCACCATTGTTTATCCTGGTTGTGTTCTGTGTGCGCGCTAAGGCTAAGAAAGGCTTGCAGAAGTTCAGTAGGACATTTGTAGGAAAGTTAGCATTTGAACAAGCAGTTTACTGAACCGCACCTCCCAGTCATCGCTGTCTTTGGATCATGGCCACAGTGTGTTATGTAAAAGATGTAACTCCCCCCTCCCCCGAGTTTTAGAGAAAACCATTTTACCCTCTAGGAAAACAACCAAATCCCCTTTGAAACTAATTAGTACCAGACACACTTTGTTCATTTTCTATACTTCTTTGTGGAATTTTTCCAAGGAGGCCCTTTCATTATGTCTGAAGTACCCGTAAAACTGATTCCACTGGGTTTAGTTTGTAATTAAGCCCTGAAATTGCACCGTAAATAGTGATTGAAATCTAATTTGTCTCTGTGTTTTTTTTTATTTTAGAGAATGGTGTAGTTTGTTTCTGTATATGTTCTATAACAGTTTCAATTTTTGTAAGAACACATTTCTGACTATATCTCTGACTTGGGTTAAGCTGTTAAGGTCAGGTGGTGTTTTTCATTTCCCATCTTCCCAAGTGGCAACTCAGCTAATAACCCTCTTGCTGCTGCATAAAGAACTTGACTTCCTTCCAAGGAATAATAATTTATTGTTATTACTGTTACTTTCAGCTGCTGAAACAGCAAAAAATCTACAAGCAGCAGTACGTTCAAAATAATTATATCTTTAGAAAATAGCATCGTCTACAGTTAAGGTTGCTGAAGCATTTCCATCATAATGCTTCTTTTTTAATGCCCAATTTCTATATTCATCTGGGGGAAGGGAGAAGAAGAAAGGTTGATTTCTAAGCCAGGGGTCTACCAATGGTAGAAGGTTTTGCCAATATTTCATAATTTTTATTTTTAATGATATGATTATATATATATATATATATATATATATATATATATATATATATATATATATATATATATATATAATTCCTTGTCATGGCTTCTATACAGTTCCCATTCTTGGGCTGCATATTTTCAGGTCATCTGTATGAGTCTACAGGGAGAGCTATTCAGAGAATACTGGTTACAAGACAACAAGGTTGACTTTATGAAATATTGAGAAGGGCACAGAGGAGAGATTATTACTATTATTTAAAAGAGGGTCATATTCTTGAGTCATTATGTCCTGAAATATTTCAGTACCATATTATTGCTGTTCTTATTAAATTTGTTAGGTTATATCAACTGTAACAATAGGATAAATGCTGAGGTGTGCATTCAGTATATCCGAGCTGAAAAAATAGTTTGGTACCAGTTTGGTGTAGTGATTAAAAGCAGCAGACTCTAATCTGGAGAACTGGGTTTGATTCCTCCACATGCAGTTGCTGGGTGACCTTGGGTCAGACAGAGCTCTCTCAGAGTTGTTCTCTCAAGAGCAGTTCTCTCAGAGCTCTCTCTGCCCCACCTACCTCACAGGGTATCTGCTGTGGGAAGAGGGAGGGAAGGAAATTGTAAGCCACTTTGAGACTCTGAGTGAAGGGTGGGGTATAAATCCAATCTCCTCCTCCTTTTCTTCTTCTTCGTATTTTCCAGCTATTCTTTCAGCTGGATATAGATCTCAGTATTTTTTCAACTATCCAAAATAGCTGAGTCCCAAATATCTTGGGGATTTTCTGGGACCACCAGACAGCTAAAGTTAAAGAGTTTTTAAAGGGATTGCAAGCCCTTTAAACACCTTCAGAGTTCACACATGTGTTGCGTAGGTTGCTAGGCATTTAAAGGGACCATGTTCCCTTTAAATGCCTTTCCCCCTTCCATTGAAACCAATGGAGGATGGGGCACCTTCTTTGGGGGCCCATAGATTTGGACCCCCTGTCCCAATCTTTTTGAAACTTTGGATTTTTTTTTTTAAAAAAGAGAGGCACCAGCAGCTATGCTGAAAATTTGGTGCCTCTACCTCAAAAAACAGACCCTCTAGACCCATAGATACCCTCGGATTGATTTCCCATTATATCCTATGGGGACCATTGACTATAAGAGAAGAGATTGGATTTATATCCTGCCCTTCACTACCCAAAGGAGTCTCAGAGTGGCTTACAATCTCCTTCCCCCACAACAGGTGGGGCTTAGAGAGCTCTTTCGAGAACTGCTCTTGAGAGAACAGCTCTGAAAGAAGTTGTGTCTGACCCAAGGCCATACCAACAGTTGCATGTGGAGGAGTGGGGCATCAAACCCGGTTCTGACAGATTAGAGTCTGCGCTCCTAACCACTACACCAAACTGAGTATAATGGAGCTGAAATCCCAAATCTGAATACCATGCCAGTATTGGGATTCAGGAATATCAGGAAAATACCAATATTTGGGGGGGTTCAGTATACCTGAACCCAAAAAACACTGACTTTTTTTTTTGCACACCCCTAGATAAATGTAGTATAGTATTTGTTTTTGTCTTCCTATGTAGCAGCAAATATGATTAGTCCTGGAGGCAAACAGATTTTTAGCTTTCTCTCCATTATTTTCAGCTGTATCCTGTGGTATCCCAGAATCTCCCGGAAATGGTTCAGTTTGGGGTAATGAGTTTATTTTGAGCAGCAGAGTAATATATGAATGTAATGAGGGTTTCAAGCTGGAGTCAAACCAACAAGCAACAGCAGTATGTCAAGAAGATGGATTGTGGAGCAATAAAGGAAGGCCACCTGTCTGTAAACGTAAGCTTACATCTTAGAAATATGTGTACTTTTTCAGCATATGTTTTTCTTTCCTTCTTTATTGGTAAGCTGTCAATAGATACTGATAAATAGTATACAAATACATCACAACTTTAACCCCCACTTCCATTACTGCTATTTATTACCTACATTGAAACTCTGACCTTTCCTTTCAGGGGTCTAGTGGCACTAAATCTTGGAACCACTACCTCCCACCAAATACACAGTAATATTGAATGTCTTCCATAAAAAATTAGGACATAATAACACTTATGATACATAGACCTCAGTCGTATATTCCTGTGAGTTCCTTATGCCTAATGATCATCAACCAACTTCTTAATGTTAAGCTTGTTAAACAGACTCCACACGTTTGAACAAAAAAATTGAGAGCATGTCATATAAAATTAATTCCATCACTTCTATTTTGGTGCATTGTTTAGTTTCTTAATTTTGTGTTTTTCTTGGTGATTTAGTTATTTGTGTATTTATTTGGACATTTTTAGACCACTTTTCTCCCAGAGAGACCATGAAAGGCTTATAAAAACTTGGGGGGAAATGGCCAAACTACAAAATCGTGCAACACACACATACACACAAATCTGGGCCCTTCTGGGTCCACCATAGGGTTGCCAAGTCCTTGTGACTTACTGGCGGGGGGGAGTCCTCCTGGGTCCGGGAGCTTCCCCAGTGTGTGCGCTGCGATGATGTCACCCGGAAGTGACATCATCACATCGGGGGCATTGCCAGGGCGACGCTCTGGCAATCGCCCCAAAACTCTATGGTACCATAGAGTTTTGGGGCGATTGCTAGAGCGTCATCCTGGCAACGTCCCCAACGTGATGATGTCACTTCTGGGTGATGTCATTATGCTGGGGAAGTCATTCTGACTGGACGACTTCGGAGGTGGGGTTCCCCCCGCCGGCCAAATGCTGGCTGGCAGATCGGGAACCCCTGTAGCGGGGGATCCCCCACCTCCCGGGTTGACTTGGCAGCCCTAGTCCACCAAATTGAACTTCATGGTTCTCACACTATGAGCCATGGGCTTTTGCCCTTTGGCTTGTTCTTCTGCTCCTTTCCTGGGCTAAATACCTACAGGAAGAAAAGGGGGAAAAATCATCCCAGATGAAATACAGCTGCTGCTATCTTTCCAGGGGGATCTTCTCACAGCTTTGCTGGAAGATATGATTTGTACTTATACCAAAATTAGTTATTTCCAGAAATTCTCAAATAATCCATATTGCCATTTCATCTTTGATTTTGCATATTTGAATTTTTTCCCCCAGCTTCCATAAAACTACAAACTATAAAGGAGATATAACCATTGTTGATTGAAGCTACTTCTATTTTATTATTACCTAATTTAGGTCAGGGTTCTGTATAAATGTGAGATGAAAACAAATCATCACTGACTCTCTCTCTATATATACATATATATAAGGCCACGTCCACACTGTCACTTTTGATGCTCATTTCTTCCTATTGCTTTGGGTCCCCCCCCCCCACTTTTTCACATGTGTTTTGCTCCCTCTGGGACTACTAGAGAGAGCAAAACACATTTTGGGGGGGGGGGGGAACCTGAAGCAATAGGCAAAAATGAGTGACAAAAGTGACAGTGTGGACATGGCCTAAAAATCTCAAAATATTTGAGATTGCACCATATGAGTTGCATAGCAAAAGGTTTTAAATAATATGTGTGTGTATGTATATGTATATGTGTGTTTGTGTGTAAAAGGATTGCTGGCATGAATGGAAACACTTGTACTCCAAAGAGGAATATATTTTAACATGTTTCTTGAAAAAAGGACAGCATAGGTAGAAAACTAGAGAATATTAAATTTAAGAAGAAGCAAAAGATAAAGGCGTAAATCAGAAAGACAATAGAAATGTGTGACTCAGGGGTCCTCAAACTACGGCCCGTGGGCCACATGCGGCCCGCTGAGGGCATTTTTCTGGCCCGCCGGGTGTGCCGCTGCCTGTCCTCCAATTCCCAGCAGCACACAAAGCAGCGGAAAAATTGCAGCCGACTCGTCCCGGGCCACATGACAAAGCCCCGCCCCGCTGCTTCCAGTCAGCCAGGAGGAGGCAAAAGGAAGACTGGAAGAGGGTAAGTGTGGGGTGGCAGGTGCTCCGGCTGGCCCCAAGACTCCTAGCCGGCTGAGAGGCCTCTCAGCCGGCTAGGAGACCTGCGCCAGTCCCAAGAGCCGGGCCTGCAGTAGTGGAGTTTCAGGGAGAAGCAGCTGGGGGCTTGCTGCCTTAAAAAGTTTGTGAGGATGCCGAGTTCTTTGTTTCTTTGGAGAGGGAAAGAAAACAGCCCCGTCAAGGGTGCCTTGCTTGCGCGCGCCCCCTTTCCCCCGGTGCGCCTTCCCTACCTGCAAAATAACATCTGAAATCTCCAACCAGATCTAGACTAACTGATGCACACTTGCATCACTTGTTATGACTAGCAGTGACAAATATGGAACCAGACATTGACCATCTCATTAGCCAAAAGCAGGCCCATAGTTCCCATTGAAATACTGGTAAGTTTGTTGATTTAACTTTACTTGTTCTTCATTTTAAATATTGTATTTGTTCCCATTTTGTTTTTTTACTTCAAAATAAGATATGTGCAGTGTGCATAGGAATTTGTTCATAGTTTTTTAAAAAAAACTATAGTCCAGCCCTCCAACGGTCTGAGGGACAGTGAAATGGCCCCCTGTTTAAAAAGTTTGAGGACCCCTGGTGTGACTTAACAAGTAAAAACGGGGATGGAAAAAACAAGCTGGAGAATATAGAGCGATCCGGAGAGGAAGACAGAAAATAATCTGAGCATGTCATAATTTTAAAAGTAGGAAGCACCAGATAATGAATGTGATGTACAGCACGTTACCAAGTAAATAGGAAACATAAGTTGAATAAATAAGCGGGAGGTAAGTAAATAAAGCAAGGACAAACAAAACACAATTCCTGAAGCATCTTGATTATTTTTTTAAAAAAAAGTTTTGTTCTGTTCCATCAGTGAAATACACTGCATGTGTTAGATCTTTTTTCTTTTAAATAACTGGATGCTTGGACAAAATCGTAGTCTGGAAAACCCTAGCCAGTACCAGCAGTAACTCTCATGAATTGCTGCCCAACTCAGTCACAAAACCCTCATTAGTTTAAATGGCTCAGGATTGCTCCCGAGACAATTTCTTCCCTGTCTAAAGTGAGAATGGAGATTGCTTGCCACCAGTTACATTTTACTGAAGGTGGCTGTCATAACCCTGTCAAATAACCATTCTTAGACCTCATGGCATTTCTTTCATATGCAGAGGGTATTGCTATGAGTAATGTGGTGAATAAGGGAACTGACACACACAAGGAGACTTTTCGGTGAAGATCTTGGGCTAGTTGTTTATCTTGGATTAGAAATCTTAGCAGGAATGCTTGATCATGTCACCCTTGTCAGTAGTGAGTGGCAGGCCAAAGGGATTGTTGTTACAAACCTGAGCTCTGTGCACACAATTTTCAGTGATGGATTTGAGCTTTCTATAAGAAATGTCAAATGTTGTCCTAGGAATGATGCAGTCCTCTGCATTTTCACAGCCTCTGCACCAAGAACCCGCAGCAAACCCATACCCCTGCAAAGGATTCGTTACAAAGTCTTCAGATACTACATTGGTTGATGGCATAAGAAGAAACAAAATTGAGTAGTCAAAGCTTTTTAGTTTCAGTTTTAGGTATAATACATAAGGTATAATACATATATCAGCAGATGTCAGAGTATTCAGCACTCCCTGAAATTACATGTATCAGTTTGACTCTCTTCCTAAAAATGTTTGGACAGGCAGACAGAAAGGAAAGGAAGATGGCCACTTCAGCCTCTTCACCCAGACACTCCACAGCTTGCTTCACAGATGACACCCCCCCCTGGAAAGCTTGTGACCTATCCCTCCCATTGGTTCATGTCCAATGGGCAGAATAATGTTTCAGGGAATGGCTTTTTGCAAATGGGGAACATAGGGACTAGAACAAGCATCAAGAAAACACACTACATTCACAGAATGCATTCCTGTCATCTCCACAGTATCTCATTGAAGAAGAGCTTTCATGTGAGAAACAAGTGATGGGTTTTAACCTGACCAAAGAGGAAGCTTGGAAACAAGGCAAAGCTCAACAAAAAAATAAGTAGCAAATGGAAGGAAGAGGAAGGACTAGAAGTGCTCATACACATATCAGAGCATTCCTCTGTCCACACACTCAACTGAGCACACATGCAAAAGACACTTTGGCTGTGGTCACACGCGACAGTTGAAGCGGTGGGGAAGTGAGGCTATTTCCTCCGGAGGAATCTGACACACAGTTGTGAGATCACACATCCCTTTGTAGCTGCGGGCTCAACCTGTCACTGTATGATCAGACAAAACTGCAGATGAGTCTCTTTTTTGTCATTTGTTTCCCTTGCGCATAAAGGAGGAATTGCACCTCCATACTGAGGGCCCCCTATGGAGTATGCGATGATATGCATACTGTGTGTGTGGGGGGGGAACAGCACCAAGTCAGGATGGCATGATCAGACCATCCCAATGGCATGAGAGTGTGCTTGAGTGATCAGACAGGAAAGTCTGTCCATGGCCCGTCATATCCGGTTAACACCGAACTTTCCCCAGTGTCTTTTAACTCTGCTTCCGTGGCTCAGCAGCATGAGGTGCCGATGACTGCGAGATGCTTCCCAGATGTTGCTGCCTGATTGCGCCCTTTAGATGCATCAGGCATTCACAGCTATGTCAGATCTAAAGGCACGTGTGATTGTAGCCCTAATGTGGCATTTGGATTCTTCGTTGGTGTTGGAACTATCCACATATTCCAGGGTAGAAAACCACTCAGAAAGGCAAAGCATGTTAGAACAGCACAGGTTTAGTATGCTTGAGGCCTCCAGCTGCAGTCCAATGTAGGCAATTCAGGCAGCCCTGAAAGGAGTCTTGGTCATAGCTGAGATTTTGTGACATCAGATCCAATCCATAGGGGTGAACCACTTATACTAATTGTCTGCTCCAGACTGTAAAATTTTGCTTAGCTCCTTTCCAGGTATCCATCCCTGCACTTGATTAATAATGTTAATATCTCCAAGGTGGCCCTTTCTGTACTGTGTATCATTAACTATCCCCCCCCCCCCCCCCGTGTAAGAGAGATTGCTAGCAGACATTGAAGGAGGAGGACTTGTTAGCCCAGTAACCCTGTGTGCACCTCTGGAATTCTGATACAGCATGGCATGTTTGAACCAACATGGTATTAACAGGGCATTATATCAGCATGTAGCTGCATTACATCATTATAGGAATTTAGTTGCCATCTTTTAAAAAAAAATTCCAGAATGGCTTTAGGGTTGTATGGTTAAGTACTAGGGATGTGCATTTGGATCTACCCGAGCTGAAAATACACCCGAAAAAAGCTTTATTGGTATTTTTCATGTATATTTCGGCTTCCCAAATGTGTCTGGGTTTTCTTGGGAAAACTGGGGGGGGGGGGGGATCCCAAGAAAATTCCAGATATGTTTGGGGATTTCAGGTAGATATGAAAACAACAGAAAGGTGGGAGCAATCTGTCTGTTGGGCAGGCTTGTACAGTCCCTTTAAACTTTGAAGGGACTGCAGAAGTCAGCCCAAGGATCAGCTGGGTCGGTGGGAAGTTGAGAGCTCCCCACCAGGGCAGCTCCATGCTGCCTTTTCTGGGCAGCAGGAGAGGGCAGCCCTGCTGGGATCGGCTATGCCTGTGGAGAGCCAATTGGTCCCTGCAGACACAGCTCTGTGCTGCCTTCCACTGCAACCCAGTTTAAACCAGGTGGCAGAGAGGGCAGCCCAGCTGGGATAGCTGTGCCTGAAGGGAATTGATAGCTCCCTACAGGCACAGCTCTGCGCTGCCTTCTCCTGCTGCCTGGTTTAAACTGTCTTATGCCACCCAGTTTAAACTGTCTCATGACTGTCTTATGACATTTCCTTTTCTATACTGGATAAACATGAACTGTCTGACATGCTGTTATCATTTGGGAGAGCACTCTATAAAACTGCGTTCAGCTCTTAATTCTGTTTATCATACCGATGCCACCTTTCTGCATATCAAAATGTCTTGCTGTACCTTGGGATCTGGTCTCTTTCCTCTTTCTTTGCCACAATCAAGTTTTATGTTATGAAGTAGATGAAGGGCACCAAAATCTGCATTCAGGTTTTCCTTCTTTTTTTGTTTAGGAAGTTCAGAAGGAAAATATATTTTGAGGGAGGGTTCAGAATACTAGAGAATGGAGAAAGAAGGCATTAATAACTTCAGTGTAGAAACTTGGAGTGTGCTGTGAAAGTAAAGCCACTTCTCAGAACCTTGAAAATAGGAACTCAGAATGGGAATAGTGTCTTTGCCTGATTTGATCCTTTTGTTGTTCCAAAGCACTGCTCAGTATTGCAATCCATACCTGTCAGACTCTTGAACAAAGTTACTCTCAGCAACACTCTCCTGGCGGTGATTTGCTATTGAGTAGTAAAGATGATTCGAGCTGAGATGTTCTGTGTCAGAACTAAAGTTCTGGCAGCAAAATCCAAAGTTATACATAATTCAAACAAGCCCCCCAAAAGTTCAGTCCACTCACATTCCACATCCAGCCCACCTAGGCTTCCCACGCTCCAACCCCCACCTGCGAGACTACAGTTACATTATCTACCAAATCGGAACAAGCAGAGACATCAGCCAAGGTCATTTGCTCTTCTTCTCAGAGAAAGGATGCATCTTAGAAATGGTTGCCCAGCCACTACAATAAGCCGTTCCCATGTGAAACCCCTACACACACGATACCCCCCCCCCCGGAATTCCAACTGTAGTCCCACACACTGTAATTCATAGCAAACAAGGCCAAAGTTTGACAAAGCACTGGGATTCTGGTATGGGAGATATGCAATGTTTGATGTCTTTAAGTTCCTCATATATTTCCTTACTTTAAGGCAGGGGTGTCAAACATGCAGCCTGGGGGATGGATCAGGCCCCCAGAGAGCTTTTATCAGGCCCACACTGGAACTGGCCATCTCCTGCTTCCAGTTCTGTTGCTGCTGTTGCATCATAACTTGCTTTGCCAGACTCTCTCAATTGCTCAGCCATTTCATGTTTTCCTCTGGGTCCTAGACTCAGAACTCTGAGCACGAGATTTCTGTGATGAATGTCAATAAATCAAAAGTAGGTTTGCAGCTTACAGATACACACCTGAACAGCACACTCAAGATTGCAACAACACAGACATTTTGATGCAATAATTCAGAGCAAGAGGTGTCAGTTATCAGATACTGTTAAATAAACAAAATATTGCAAGAATGCTAATGTTTTAAGCATGTTTTTATTTTAAGTAACCCCCCACAACTTTGTGTTTGTGTCCTTTATAAAGTTTATATCTCCGCTACCTGGCATTACATTTTATGACAGACAACCATTGTCTGAGGCAGAAAAGAGTCTACCCACATTAGATGTGAAACATGCCTTGCTGTGTTATTTTAAAGAACAAGTCAGTTCAGGAAGACCCCACAATTATTTGCCTGGTTTGCTGGACCTTCTGAGGGAAAGGCTGTGTCAACCCAGGTGATATCTAGGTGGATTGAGAGAGTTGTATTGTGTATATAGTCAAAGGCCATCACAATACAGAATTAGGGTAATAAAAAAAAGGTAATTCTAATCATACATAAATTAAACAACAATTAAAAGAGTTTTTGCACAGATAAATACAGACCAATTAT
Organism: Lepidodactylus listeri; assembly: GCA_029233225.1. Classification (NCBI taxonomy): domain Eukaryota; kingdom Metazoa; phylum Chordata; class Lepidosauria; order Squamata; family Gekkonidae; genus Lepidodactylus; species Lepidodactylus listeri. Next base: position 41,637,110 of record JARCFY010000016.1, on the reverse strand, counting down.
ATACAATAAAATTGTGAAATAAAAGATTAGTTAGTTGTAAAAAGAGTTTGGATTGTCTCTACTGTCAAGAGAGACTATGAGCAGGCATCCATCCAGTGTCCATTACACATACGAACACACTCGACAAGGTCTTAATCAGCATCTTCTGCTTTTCGACAAGGCATCCTGTTGACTAAGGTGTGCAAGGCAGTCACCTGGTCATCTGCAGACATTAATACAAGAAGGGAAATGTCAGTGGGGACGGTAGTCTTACATTCTATTTTCCAGTGAATTGCTCACTCTACCACCTGGTAAATCAGCTTGCTAGTCTCCCATGTGGGACTGCACAGGACAACAATGAAGAAAACAGTGTTGCACTTACCTGTAACTGTTGTTCATTGAGTTGTCACTGTGCAGACACATATCTCTCCCTCCTACCCCTCTGTGAGATATTCCTCGATTGTATTTTGTTTTAATCTCTGGCTCATAGTGGTGGCTCAGGAGAACTGAGGGAGAATGTGGAGCCCCTCCCTGAGGTGCATGACCATCGGGTGAAAAAACAGCTCCAATGGCTCCAGTTGGGAGGGGCTCCTCCTGCTCTGTTACTAGGCTAGCTGGGAAATCTTCCGGCGGCTGGCCTGCACAGTTCCCATGTGTGCCTGCACAGTTACAACTCAATGAACAACAGTTACAAGTAAGTGCAACACTGTTTTACAAGAAATGGCTGGTGGTTCCTTGCTTTCCCAGACCATGTGGAGTGGGAGGCACTGTCTGTAAGTACTTTTTAGTTCAGGATTAATTCTGTTCTTTGGCAGAATGTATGAGTAAATACTCTAATTCTGGTGATACGACATGTAATCATACTTGAAGGATGTAATTACCTTTGCTGAACTATACTTGGAACCAGGCAGCAGTTAATACGTGTATCAACAGAAACAAATCAGCATAGAAAGAAGACAGTTTTTCTTCTTTATATCTAGATGAATCTGACATCATCTCTGATTCAGATGCTGTGTATATAAATAGCAAGTGTCACTTGTAGTTGTGAGATGTAAGAGAGAGAGAGAGACTGATGGGTGTCTGAATAATTTGTTCTAAATACAGCAGCCATTAAATATACTGTATTTTATCTCTGGATTGCAGTTCTGATAAGTTGGAAGAATTCATTGCAAGAATTAAAACTGTCCTGGCCAAATAAGCTTTACTAGGCAGCAACCATTATTTTCCTCTCTGCAGATTTATGTATCTGGCAGACAGACAAACAGACACATGAAGTACTGCATCTCAGCAAGCTTTCCACCCACTCCAATATAGACTGGAAGGAAAGTGGTCATTGCAGCTAGGAGTATTGCATAGTTTTTCAATTTAGGAATAGGATTTGAGCAGCTATTTAAAAATTTAGCTCCAGCAGTTAGAGGAACTGGATGGTTCGCCTAACTTAAGGTCTTCTCTAGGGCTGTCAGTAAATGAACATCATTGGTAGGCAAGTAGAACAAGCATAGATGGACACTTAGGAAGCCTGACAGCGGGCAAACTGAAATAGTTTTCTGATTTCTATATCTTTTCCAGTACATGTTGAGGAAACCTTTTCAGTTTGGAACCTGTGTTTCTTGTTAGCTACACCTCTGCCCTGTTACTGCTTTCCTTAACTTAGGGGAAATACTTTTCTATAACACCTTTACTCTCCAGAGAACCTGCTCAAGGCAGTTCACAAAGCAGAAAATCTGGCTGAAATGGTTTTTCTTCTGTTTGAAGGTATTCAAGGCCAGGATTTGCCCAGAGGCACAAGCAAAAGCACTCTTGTCATTCAGCTCTTAGCATATACCTGGGTGGAAGATCTGGGTGGGGTGGGAAAGAGACTTGCTTTTCACTTGGAAGCCTTCTCCTCTCCCATTTCTGAAAAGGGAACAGCATTCCACAGGTGCGGTGCCACTGCAGAAAAAAGCCTGTTTCTGTTTCCCACCCTTCCTGAAGATCAGGTCATAGAGACTAGGTCACAGAGATCAGGGCTTGTGAGGAGCTTGACAGTATGGGAGGAGATGGTATTTCAATTACCCTGGTCCACAAGTGTTTCTCAGGTCAATCCCAAGAACGCTATCCAGAGAATAATCCCCACAGGATAGTCCTCCTGAGTAAAATTCTGAGTATACCTGTTTAGGATTGCACTGTGAGTGATCACAGAAGAAATGTCTGAAAATCAAACTTACCTTGTTCACTGTACCTGTTCTCTGCTGAGTACAACACCTCACTTGATCACCCTGTTGTTTGCTTACAATTTAAACAAGTAGCATTTTGAGTAGTTTTATACCTACCACAGTAGCATTCAGCACAGTGGCTGAACAAGTAGCCAGTGTTAATGATTCACTGACTTGCTCGGACTTTGCGTGCCCCAGGGTTATTATTGAGAAGATCATGCATCATTTAAAATCAGCTGTGTCACAAAGGTGTTGCACCTGCACAGTTGGTAGCTTTCATCAGTCAATAGCATAAAATCATGCCGTTTAAACGTATTGAACTACAACAGTACAAACCTGCATAAATCCCATCCAGGTAGCACAGATAAATATACTCCGCTTTGGGACTCAGGCATGGAAGCAAAATGTACTGGGCTGGAACGCTAAGAAACAAACACCTTCCCCCACATTTCCCAATAGGAAAGAACCTCCTTTTTAAAGGTTTTTTTTAAAGGTTTGGTGCATTTGGTGGACAGTTGGAAATAGGGAAAGGGAGAGCTATAGGGAAATGCACACGTTATTGGACACGAGCACTTCCATTGATTAACAGTTCCTCCATGTAAAAGAGGCAAGACTTGAGTACTGAGGCAAACCATACATGCAAAGCATCAGAACCCCTCTTTTCTTTTTTTCTTTTGATATATTTTTATTGCTTTTCTACAGACTAGAACACTAATAACTAACAACTACCCACTAACCCTAAAAATAGGCAAGGGACATAAAAATATTTTTTAAACATGAGCTGAATGAAGTTCCCTAAATATCAAAGCATAATATACTGGAGTGTGATATTAAGTTTTCAGTTTACAGTGCTTTTGCATAAGTAAAATCAAATAAGTGTTTGGTTAGATTTCTCAAACTTTCAAGTTAAATACAATCTTATTTCCCCCTTCTCCTTCTTCTTTTCGGTTTGTCAAAGTCCCATTTGACTGTCAGTTGCTTCGGGGCAGCCGCCCCTTTTTCCGATTCAGAGTCCTCTGCAGAACTACTTGTTGAACTCTCAGAGCTTTCCAAATCATGTATGATGCCTTCTTCTTCTTCCTCTTCTTCTTCTTCCTCCTCCTCCTCCTCTGTCTTATTTTCTTCTGTTGGTCTTTGCTGCAGTTCAAGAAATGTCTTTGCACTTTTGGGAGATGTAATCTTTTCTTTTTCCTCTTTGTAGTTGAATACCAGCCCTTCAGAAAAAATCCATCTTTAAGGGGTAGAGTTTTTCTGTAGAAAATTTGTCAAGCTTTTGTATTACTTATTTCCTTATTTCGAATGGAATATCTTTCAAGACTCTGATTTCCACATTTTTGATTTTTAAGATTGTCCCATTTGTGGCCTTGAGCACCACATCCCTTGTAGTTCTCTTAGAGAATCTCACCACAATCTCTCCAGGCAGGTTTTTCTTCTTCACAAAATCAGGATATGTCCTATAGGTCATATCCATATCGCTTTGTAGAAAATCCACTTGTAAACATGTTATTGGAGCTAGTGCTCCACTTAAGATTTCTTTCAGGTTCTCAGACTTTTGTTCAGGGACACCTTGAAATCATAGAACATATGCTGTTTTTCCATTTGCAGTCTTAAAAGTTGATCTTTGTCAGTTGCTCTTTCTTTCTCCACCACTTGTAGTCTTTGGTCCATTAGTTTTGTCTTGGCTTCAACTGATTTAGCTGATGTAACCACCTATTCCGCTTTAATATTGGATTCTTTAATCTGATTCTGAAGTGCATCAAAGCTCTGATTCAGGTTAGCTATCTGGTCCAGCAGAGGGTGCAATGCAGTAGATAACATGTTAGGAAAGTCCATGGTAGCTTCTGGTCTAAGAACCAGAAGTGTTGAAGATGTAGCTTTTGGACAGGGTTTTCCTCTGGTCATCATTTTTTCCCCCTCTGCCAGTCATTGTTTACTTTTCAGGAAAGTTTAAAAAATCAACAAAAGTTTGTTTAAAGGAGTCATTTTAAAAGGGATTACACTTTACTTGATTCTCCTTTGCAGGACCAGCAAACCAAGTCCCCTGATTTAACTCAGTCTTTTTTACAATGAAAGGGGGGGGGGAACTTTCCCTCCCCCCTTGCTGCTTTTATTTGGGACCTTGGGAACGCTTGATTGCTTGTCCAATTTGACTCACACTTCATTGGAAGATGCACTGCTGGTAAGGGCTGCTTCATTTATTCTCTTAGTTCTTTGCTCGCCAGTCTGATGTGTGCCTCTTGGTGCCATGGCGGTGGCGCGGCAGCGGGACCTTACAAGGCAAAGAGGAGCCTCAATTCCTTGGTCATCACTTTGGGAGAGGCACCTCTCATGCCCCAGGCTAGAAGCCCCCTGCAAGTGTTCGGGGGGGGGGGGGAGAATCATCTGGCACCCCTCCTGTTCGCCAGGCTACGGGCCACCCCAATTGGAACTCCAGTGGAGCATGCCTGCCATTCGAGTCACCAAAACCAGAAGTCCAGAACCCCTCTTTTCTAAGTAACTAGGAGTAAGGCCCGTTGTGGGAAGAAATACAACGGGCTCTAGAAGGAAGCTCCAGGTGAGTGTCCCAGCTGTGGCTGGTGGGATGGCAGAGGGAAGGGGAAAACAGAGGGAGGCAAGCTGTGTTTGTTTCCTTCTGGTTAGTTATAAGGCAGGGCTGTCTCAAGTCATTTTGCTGCCCCAAGTGGGTAGTATGGAAGGACAGCCTCATGGTAACAGGTATGGTTCCCTCCACCTCTGATTTATGTTGATTTGGGGTTATGCAGTGGCAGCTAAGATAGAAAACTACCTCCTCCTATGCAATGTCTTCAGGGTTCCAAGGGTCTGGGAAGCAGTTCCATAGCCAACTACACGGTTGCCAACTCTGGCTTGGGAAATACCTATAGATTTGAGAGGTAGAGCCTGAGGAAGGAAGGGGTGGGGTGGGACCTCAGCAGGGTATAACTCCATAGAGTCCATTGCCCAAAGCAGCCATTCTCTCCAGGAGAACTGATCTTGGAGATCTTCAGGTACTGCCTGGAGGCTGGCAATACTAAAGGGAGGGCAAGACCTTTAGATTTGATGGGTAGAGCCTGGGGAGGGCAGGGTTCGGGGTGGGGAGGGACCTCAGCAGGGTATAATGCCAAAGAGTCCATTGCCCAAAGCTGCCATTTTCTCGAGGAGAACTGATCTTTGCGATCTCCAGGTGCTGCCTGGAGGTTAGCAATACTAAGTGGAGAGCCAGACCGGTAGATTTGAGGGGTAGAGCCTGGGGAGGGCAGGGTTTGGGGTGCCCATAGCAGCCATTGTAATAGCTGGGAAATTTTCTGTAGGAAAAATTAAGTGCTGTGTTTGGGGAACACGGTGATTTCTGGGAGATCTCCAGGCCCCACAGGGAGATTGGCAACTCCAGTGATCGTTTAAGGGAAGATTGGGAGATGTATTTTACCTCAGGACACATTCAATGACTCAACAGCAACAGCAAACTGTTTAGAATGTTAGAGACAAACGCCAATAAGGCCACATATGTAAATGACCTCTGTGTTCCAACTGGCTACTGGGGGGAGAGGAACAGCAAACTGTTTAGAATATTGGAAGTGAAGCTCAGGTAACACAGCCAGTGGATAGGGACAGCTTGAGTGACACATCAGGCAGTCAACTGATTTTGGCAAGCAAAGAATATTGCCACTTGAAATTCCTTTTATTATATAGAGAGATGAATAATACAGATTTGATGGATGTATGACAGTGACAGTTCTGGTGAAGACCGTGTGGAAATGCACAAGCACAAGCATTTGCAATTAGAGCTGAATGTTCCATTGAATGAACACTGACATTGCCATCCTAAGCAGAGCCACACCCAGATCCATTGAAGCCAATGGATTTTGAAGGATGTAACTCTGCTTAGGATGAAAGTGTGGGCCAAACTAGATGTGACCTTCCTTGTGTCCAACACAGTGATGCCGCCATTGTTTTAAAGCCTAAAATGGGCAGTTTTTAAAAGCTGTGAGGACAGGGCAAGCACAGTGGGATGTGGCGCTTCCTGCCATGGGCCTTTGCAAGTGCCAAAACAACTAGCCATTTCAACACTTGAAAAATTGTTGGTTTTTTTGCGGGGGGGATAAGAGCTCGTCCCTCTGTGCTGCAGATCTGATCAGGGTTAGGCCCTTATAGCCTATTTATATCACCCATTTTAGGCTTTAAAAAGGTGGTAGCATCCCCATATCAGAAACAACGAAGCTGTCACATCTTGATTGGCCCCTGTGAGTCAGCCTTGCAGCTCTCTTACCCTACACTATCCCAGGAGGATGAAATCACCCCTTTTTATTTTTATTTTTTAATTTACACCCAGAATGATGGATGAGGGACAAAATGTGGACAGCAGTGTGGGAAAGCCATTCTGAATGTTTAAAACCCACCACCACCACCACCAAAAAAACCATTTGCAAACAGAAGTGTCATTGACCAGCAAAGCTTATATTGTTGTAGTGGTCTAAATTTTGTTTCAGATATAGACCTATTATGCATGGGTATTTTACCTCACTTTCACCATGCATGCTTGTCAGGTTTTCTTTTTCGCTCTGCATTGATTTGCCTCCCATTAGTGCTCAGTTCGCTTTTTGGTTGCTGTTTCCCTGGGTTTTCTGAGCGTGCTTTTGTACCAGTTTTTCCCTTGCTTTGCTTCCAAATCAAAGTTAATTAAAAAGTATATAGATTCTCCCCCACCCCTTTCCCACCCCTTGAAGACCACTCCACTTCTCACTTTGTCATTCCACCCATTCTGTGCCTTCCACCATCCTCCCCCCTTCATTGGTGTACAAGCTCCATTTCCCCCTAGTTTTTAAATTTTTAATTTTTAAAAAAGCAGTGTGAGACTATCGCTAGTCTTGGATCGCTGAATTAAAAAAAAAATGAGGGGAGAAGTTTAAAAAGAGCTGTTAGTATTGACTTGAAAGGGGGATTGGAGAGGGAGCAAATGGCAGTATGCCCAATGCAAAAAAAAAATGATTTCAGTGCTGCATGCAAACAAAATAGGGGTGGGGGGAAATCGACTATGCAGAATGAAATTGATGTAAAGAGAGAGGGACACTGGGCTGGGAAGCCTAAAGCTTTGAAAACATTTTTAATGTTTAATTAAATGCTTTAGTGAACAAAGTTTTTTTTTTGGGGGGGGGGGAACCATTTTAGCAGTCTCTGGAAGCTTAACATTAAAATGGTGGATGAAAAAGGGGAAGGGGTTGCTGATGCCCTACTGCAGGTGCATAGTAATGCTAATTACCTGCCCTACATTGCAAATTTGCATGGTTTTCTCTTTATGATTCTCTAATTTGATCCTGCTCACTGGTTGTCATCTTGGCAGTTTTTTAAGGCCTGTCCTGTGTGGATTGCACTAATGGTGGCAAAACACCCGTGCATAGTAGGCCATCCTTAATTCTACTTCAGAAACTGAATGGAAGCTCCAAGGCACCCTGGATAAGTCAGAGGCATTTTACTCCTTTCTCTGTTTGTAAACTTGAAAAAAAAATTGTGATGAATCCAAGGGGAAGGGCAGGGATAGGCATTAGGGGGTAGAAAGAAGACCAAGAGTTAAAGGCAACATTACTGTAACATCTAAGGGTTTTTTTATGGCTACACTTCAAATTCTATATCAAGCCTTCTCCCTCATTACCACCCGCCATTGGTGCATGCCAACTCCAGATCAGCGGGATGCTGTGTTTGGCTCCAAGTAATTACTGCCTCTTCTTTTCTCATTACTAACAGTTCACTTATGGGCTTATTAACCCCCCTCCCCATCTCCCTGAGGGAGAACAGAGGCTCCAAATGCTGCTGAGACCCTCCAGCTCCATTTAATTCACATCTGGTTGCTCATCATTCCCATCTCTTTTGCATATTTCATACAGTAAAAGTCAGTGTCTGGAGGATGTGGGAAGCAGGAGGCAGAAGGCCAGTCCTCCGGCCATAGAGAGATGATCCTCCAAGGGAATTGTAGAGCCACAATGTCATTTTCCCTGTAGGATCAGAAAAAGATTTTAATAGAGGGAGAAAAGAGATTCATAGCAGGGTTCAAACTGATGGATCTATTCAACTGGTAATAAATCTTCTACCAGAGGACTTCTTCCCCATACAAATTGCAGCCCTGTGCAACGTGGAGTGGCAGCTGACTCTGTACAGGCATGCGTGCACACACACATGTTGCTAATGACCACAGCTTTCAATGCCAGTGTCAGTGGGCTCTACCGTGCATTCTGTACACTCAGCATGTTCCCCCATATTATGAGATGGTGTGAATTTTTCCCATTTTTCACACCGGCCGATAACACAGCAGAAAATACCCTGTTTCTCGGCAATATGGAAAATGGGACGACTTGTCAGTTTCAGAAAAAGTATGGTCAATTTCAACAGCGGTTTTTCCTCCTTTGCCTGCATTCCTTTCTGTTCCCTTTCATTCAGTGAGCTAATGCTAAAATACATGCGCAAAATCTGAACCATGAGGATTTAAATGGAAGGTGCTTGCTGGATGCTATTGCACAGCTGCAATAGGGCAATTGTGTATTTTTTAAAACAAACAAACAAACTTTGGATGCCATCCCCCCCACACACATGTCACAAGTGAAGTTCCCACCCTAATTTAGAAAACTGCAGGTTTTTTTCAATTGTAGCTGCAGAGTAAATACACTGGAGGAAAAAGAATGGTGACAGAATCTGAAGTCAAGCTTAAAGGCTTACTGCTCAGTAAATCTGTAGTAAGATGTGCATATGTAATGAGCCTTTGTTTGCTATTGCTTGCAGTTAGATATCATCCGATAGCAACTGTATCTGCCACACTATCTGAATCAATCAAATTAGACCTCTTTCAAAATAAATACTGTGCAAATTAAAGGTTTGTGAGATAAATGAAACTTTTGGAATGGCATCTGTGTTTCACATTAGGTAGCAATTTACCATTCCCCATGCAATCCCCACTGACTATAAAACAAATTTGACGAAGTTCTTAAACATACTCTATGCCAGCAAAAACAGTCCGTAGGTGTCACATCCTATAACCAATTATTAATATTGTCATTTATATTCACATTTTCCTGTATGGGTTTGACTTTGTTTTTAATTAGATTTTGAAGAAGTAATCTATATCAGAATTTTGGAACATTAGGTAAATGCATCATTTTTCTCCCGTGTCTCAGTTGAAACAGCTTCTTGGCGCTGTTGTTGAGACAAATATTGGGTGTTCTGTGCTGGAACATGTATTTGAGAAATGTTTACAGCATGCTCAATTTCACAAGGAAAAGTCTATTGTCAATAAGATGATGATTCATCTTCGGTTAAGTCATGTTGGAAGAAAAGTGCTAATCCTGAAATGTCCTTGTTTCACAGCTGTGACTTGCCCCAGCATTGAGACTCTGCTCTCAGAACATGTTGTCTGGAGACTGATTTCTGGGTCAGTGAATGAGTTTGAAGCACAAGTCATGCTGAGTTGCAGCCCTGGCTATTATTTAGAGGGTCAGAGACTCATGCTGTGCAAAGCTAATGGAACATGGAGTGGTGCTGATGAGAGACCAACCTGTAAGGGTAAGAAACATTTATTTACACTCCTCTCCATTCAGTCTAAAGATACATTCCTTATCTAATGCAAGTCCAATCTATGTAGAGGACATTAACACTTGGTAATAGCTTTACAAAGTATCAGGGTCATAATTCATCAGGAAGCTCTCATGTTTAAATAACTGGGACCTGCACAAAAGCATGGTAAATTAATTAGATATAAAAGAGTTTATTTCTTTCTAGTTCATTTGTACACTGATAATTATAACTATCTATATCCATCTCCTTTATTCTTCCAAAATAAATTGCAAATTAGACCTGCTTCATAGCTTGTGTTTTTCCTTGCACACACATGGAGTTCCTCTGTGTGTTCACATCAATGGAGGCGGCAGTTAATTGCATGCAAAGGAACTTTCCCCACTGAAATGACTGAGGAAGGTCTCCTGAGGATGTGAGAGAGGTTTCAATAGGCACACTGAAACTTTTCATTCAGAACTGAACAAGGGGATTGTCTTAATATATACATAATGTCATACATATGTTTCACTAAACGTATGTTTTGTCCAAGACACCTCATGTATTTGCTGTTCTTACTGCAACTTAAATTAATTGTGAGTTGAATTCATCAATCACTCACATTCAAGTGTAATTAGACAGAGAAGCGAATTAATCATAGATTAACTGAATAGTTAAGTAACAGAGATCAATCAAAGATGAGTTGAACTATCTATTTGATCTTGGAAAATTAAATGCCATTAACTATTTAAAGACATTAAACTATTTTATTACCGGGCTTGTCAAAAGAATGCAATGCATCTGGGTTTTCTTTAGCCATCTTGGGGACTATACATATAATGGAAAGGCAGGGTATAAATATTCTAAATAAAAATCAATAATGCAAAATTGCTTTGATGAGTTTTGTGAAGGTAGAATGCTATGGTTTTTTATGGACCAGGATCTGAAGAGCCTTATGAAAAGTTCCATTTGCCAAAGTGGCCTTGAACTTGTTTTTTAAAGATGAGTCTTCCTTGTTTATTTTATTTAAAACATTTCTGTGCTGCCTTTCTACACAAATAGGGTCCCCAGGCAGTGAACATTATTATAACCTGCCTGGCATCCTGTTTCTTCGACTGGGGGGATTTACAAAATTGCTACATGATAAAGCGTTGGAAATTGGGTCTGCATTAGAAATAGATTCTGCCATCTTTCAAAACTCCAGCTATCACTGGTAATTCCTAAATAGTCCTTTGGATCCTGGCCACATAATAAAGCAAAAACAAGGGAAAGTGCAGTGTGAAAAACAAATACATTTATGCTGTCACTTAGCCCAGGGGCGTAGAGTTTAAAAACTCCCAGGGGGGTGGGTACTCTTCCGTGCGTGTGCACAAAGCACGCACGCCTGCCGGGATCATGTCCCTGCCACCACCTCCCCCCCCCACCTGACCGCTCCTGCTTCCATCCCTCCCTCCGTCCGTCCAGGGGCCAGCTGGGCATTTGCTTAGCTGGTCCCTGGACGGACGGACGGAGGGTTGGAGTGGCCAGGCTGGGGGGGGGAGAGAGAGACGGTGGTGGTGGCGGCCCTAGGAAGGGCCGAAGGAGGCACAGCGGAGTGTGCACCGTTTTCCCGGGGGGGCTCAGTCCCCCCGGGAAATTTCGGGGGTGGCTCGAGCCCCCCCGTAGTTGACGCCTATGACAGCCTAGAAAAACTGTATTCAGATTCTTTTGGACAACTGGGGAGGTTTAGAAGATTCCTGGGCCTATCTGGCTTTCTGCAAGGGAGGGAGTGTCTCTCTTTTCTCCTTTACCAAACAACAGGACAGAAAAGCAAGGAAAAGAGCTGATGCTCCAGGCCCAGAACTTTGCCTTTCTTCCTTCTGCATACAGTATTACAACTGGCTGAAACCCAAGGACAGAAAATGTTCTTAAAACTAAAGGAAAAGGAGTGGACATCCATGTATGTCAGCTTCCCAAAGCCTTAAAATGCTTCTCAAGGGGTCGCTACTGCTGTGTTATAAGCATGTATCTAAGTATATATTTTTCCTTCTCAGTGATCTCCTGTGGAAGTCTCCCAACACCACCAAATGGCAATAAGATTGGCACCCTGATAGTGTATGGCGCTACAGCAATCTTCACCTGTAACACTGGCTATACACTAGTTGGCTCTCATGTCAGAGAATGCTTAGCAAATGGACTGTGGAGTGGCACTGAAACACAATGTCTAGGTAAATATATAAAGGGTCATATCAAAAGCTAGAAATTTAGAGCATACCAATGGATATGTCTTCTACTTTTCTTAATGTTCATCTTCAGTAAGAAAGGACTGGGGGAAAGGGGAAGCTCCTCCCTGCAGAGCATGTGACCATTAGGTGGGAAGATGGCCTCTAATGAGCTTTGCAGTCGAGGACTCCCCTTGGAGTGTTAAAGAAATACCAAAGTAGCTGTAAGAGAGCCTCCAGTGGCTGGCCTGCGCAAGCACAGTCCCAATTTGTGCCTGCACAGAAGACACCTTGACGAACAACAGTTACAGGTAAGTGCAACACTGTTTTCTTTTGACTCAAAGTTCATGAACAGATTGAGATCCAATCCTCTTACAGACAATCATTGCATCTAAATATTTAGTGACTGCTAATGTAGTTTTTTGATCCTTGTCTATGAGAAAAAACTGGATGGTTTTTTTGAGATAGTGAATTCATGTAACATATTAAGAGGGAGAACAAATACCTTTCTCTCAAATAAAAACAGATTTCACACTTTAGTAAAATATGTTCTAACGACTAAAGGTGACCAGATCCACCTTTACAAACTCTATCTGAAGATTGTATGCTTGCAAATCAGCCATAACATAATTTAGCAAGCATAAATGTTCTTCTATATTGAGGGATCATTAGGTCTTTTAAGTAACTCGTGATAGCATAAGAGAATGGATATGTCATATCAAAAATGTGATTTAAATTTTGAAAGTTTATATCGTTTCTTGATGTTATTTGGTAACTTGTATTGGATTGCTTTCCTGTACTACCATTTGAGGTCCTAAGTTTCTAAGATGGTTGTTGTTCAGCCACTCAGTCGAGTCCAACTCTTCGCAACCCCATGGACCACATCACACCAGGCCCTTCTGTCTTCTGCTATCTTCTGGAGTTTGTCCAACCTCATGTCTGTTGTATCGATAACACTGCCTAACCATCTAAGCCCACCTCAGCAGGGAGGGCGGGATATAAATCAAATGAATGAATGAATAAATAAATAAATAAATCTCATCCATCCCCTTCTTCTTTGACCTTCAATCTTTCCCAGCATCAGGGTCTTCTCCCGTGAGTGCTCCCTTCTCATTTGGAGGCCAGAGTATTTGAGCTTCAGCTTCAATATCTGGTCTTCCAGGGAACAGTCAGGTTTGATTTCCTTTAAGATTGACTGATTTGATCTCCTTGCAGTCCAAGGGACTCTCAAGAGTCTTCTCCAGCACTATAATTCAAAAGCATCTATTCCTCGGCACTCGGCCTTCCTTATGGTCCAGCTCTTGCAGCCATACATTACTACTGGGAATACCATCGCTTTGACCATACAGACTTTTGTTAGCAGGGTGATGTCTCTACTTTTTATTATGCTGTCTAGGTTTGCCATAGGTTTCCTCCCAAGGAGTAGCCATCTTTTAATTTCATGGCTGCAGTCACCGTCTGCAGTGATCTTGGATCGCAGGAATGTGAAGTCTGTCACTGCTTCCATGACTTCCCCTTCTATTTGCCAAGGAGTGATGGGGCCGGATGCCATGATCTTAGTTTTTTTTTTTTTTGATGCTGAATTTCAAGCCAACCTTTGTGCTCTCCTCTTTCACCCTGAGCAAGAGGCTCTTGAGGTCCTCTCCACTTTCTGCCATTAGAGTGGTATGTCTAAGGACATGTTACTAAATGAGTGAATGTTTAAAATAGAGACATTACTGAATTTTATGACAACTCTAATTCAGTTCAAAAGTTCCAAGGTTTTTTTTGTATTTAAAATGCTTTGTTAAAAATATGTAGTTATACATCTCTAATGTAAAAGTGTGGAATTCCTCATTGATTACCAAAACATATGAAAGAATCCTAGCATTGTTACAAGAATTTCTTTTTCCGAAATTCACTTTTTAGATATAGTTATTGATTCCTTTTCTATCTTTTTAATTTTTTTAAAGAGGGATTTCTCTTTGAAGTGAAATCAATGCACCATTTTCCTCCTTCATCCCTTGTAGTTGATTTATGTTATGTGCTCTAGCAGGAGAATTAGATGGTTTAGAAAGACATTGCCTGCCTCTGAGCATCTACAGAGTAAAATTCTGAAATTTTGTAGAACCTCCATTCCTGCCCCTCCTCTCTTCGAATTCCTTTTTGATCTAAATGAACTTAATTTGATTATTCTGTTAACTTTTCTCTATTTACCATCTGTTTTATTCAGTAACATGGTTACCTGATAACCCTACTTTTTTTTTTTTTTTGCTATCCCACTCTGATGTTGAGCAGGCAGAATCTGCTTGGTGAGCGTGTTATTGTTCTTTATTTACCATTCCACATGGAAGGTTTTTGCTAGTTGTAAAAGGGAATAAAAGGAGTCTGTTATCATGCTGTTGGTTTTTGGTATGGTCTCCTCCCACTTTATTTGCCCATGGATTGAAGGAAAAATTGCAAAATTTGAACTTGTTTTGCTTTAATCCATTGGGCACAAGCTGCCTGCCACCTCCAGTTATAAAAGAAATATGAGAAAGGCACCACCACGTCTTAACTTGATTTAGAGAAGGAGGAGGAGAAGACAAAGAAGACGAAGGAGAAGAAGAAGAACTGCCACCACTACCACCTGTGAAATCCACATGCACTCTGCCAGTCAACCATTTCTGGCTACTGGAGTGAACATTTACTTTAAGGACTGCATAGTTCTGCTTCCATGGCTGGGTTTTTCTTACCTATACAGTCACAGATTTGTAGAGTTCAGATGTATATATCAGCCTCTTTCATTAAGGATGACCAGGGCTTTTTTTTGTAGAAAAAGCCCAGCAGGAACTCATTAGCATAATAGGCCACACCCCAAATCAGAAACTAATTAGCATATTAGGCCACACCCCTGACAACACACTTTCCTCCCCTCCTTGGTTCCCCAGGTGCCCCGCAGCTTGTGGGGCACCTGGGGAACACGAGGAGGGGAGGCAGTTTAAACTGCCTTCCTTCCCTGGATTGGATTGGCTTCCCTAGCTCTCCCCCATGGCTTGCAAGGCACCTGGGGAACCCGAGAGGAGGGGAGGCTGTAGGCGTGGCCAACTTGGAAGCCAGCCGGAACTCCGTTCCTGTGCATTCCTGCCCAAAAATAGCCCTGAGGATGACCATGTTATTTTCTAACAGGTAAGCAACAAACCAATAAAAGACCTAATATCTTCCAACCGTGCACCTATCTCAGTTTTTAAATCTAATGTCATTTCACGGATCATGGTCTGCCACAGAACCGAGTTCTTCGGTTTTAAGTGACCGGAGTTTCAGATTTTCATGTTTGCTGTAGGACTTTATCCAAGACAATAAATAATTGTCACTAATTGCCACTAATACTAGTCTGATGCAAAAGGAATAACGTAAATTAGGCAAATGTGCAGTTTTACATCTGACGTGAGACAAGGAGAAAACCTGAGCTGAGAGGCCTATGTTGACCCTGTCTTTAAGGGATTTCAGCAAAAAAAATGCTAGACAGTTGTGATCCAAGCTCACAGAATAGTGTGTTTCTGAATGAATTAACTCTGTCACAAAGATGGCATTTTGGAAAATCAGGGCTAATGAGGCTGCAGCCATTAGTATTCACATAGTGTTTCCCTTAAAAAGCATAAGTAATGTCGGTTTAAATGCTCATTCACAATTTGAACTTCACAAATCAGTAACCTGTCATTACCATAAGCATGTTATGACTAAGAGGCTAGATTTTTCAGTCTGCCTTCATTGCACCCTCTGCTTTTGTACTAACATTTTCTGTCCAGAAATTAATTGCAATTGTCACTCATTTTAACTCAAATGTGTAGATTACAAAGTGGTTGTTTGGTTTTCCGAGATGAATAGTCTAGTGAGGAAAAAATGTGAGGACAATTAGAATTCCATAGCTGCTGTGAATAATAGTTAATATATCCCCAGATATGCATATGCTCACTTAAGAGATGCACTGGCATATATCCAACCACACAATTCTTCTCTGACTTAGAGCATTTCTATTGCACAAGAGGTGGTGGCTATTTCTGCCAATTCTTTTACCATTGTAGACCACATTTGCTCTACCTTTTGGAGGACTCAATGGGCTGCAGCAGGAGGGGAAAATAAGAAAGGATCTACTCTGTGTGTGTGTGTGTGTGTGTATGTATGTTAAAGTACTTTCAAGTCACTTCTGAATTATGACAGCCCTATGAATGTATGACTTCCAAAACATCCTATTATTAACAGCCTTGTTAAGGCCTTGCAAACTGAGAGCCGTCATTTCTTTGATTGAGTCAATCCATTTCATGTTGGGTCCTCCTCTTTTCCTGATGCCTTCAATTTTTCCTAGAATTATTGTCTTTTCCAGTTATTCTTATAATGTGATCATAGTAGGATAACCTCAAGTTGGTCCTTTTAGCTTCTAGGGAAAGTTTAGGCTTGATTTGATCAAGATACACAAAAGACCTCATAAATTAATACAAGTGCACAATGTAGATTAATTTCAAATGCGGTGTTGGAAGAGAGTTTTACAGAAACCATGGACCACCAAAAAGTCAAATAAGTGGATCTTAGATCAAATGAAGCCTGAACGCTCCCTAGAAGCTAAAATGACCAAACTGAAGCTATCATACTTTGGTCACATGTTGAGAAGAGGAGAATCACTGGAGAATACAATAATGCTAGGAAGAGTTGAAGGCAGTAGGAATAGAGGGAGACCTAACTTGAGATGAATTGACTCAAGGAAGCCGCGGCACTAAGTTTGCAAGATTTGAGAAAGGCTGTTAACAATAGGTCATTAATTCATAGGGCCACCATTAGGAGTGTGTCTTTGGCTCTGCCAAATGGAATAACGAAAAATACCTTATTGGTATTTTTCGGGTATTTGTTCAGCTGAATCAGCTTCTCTAATCTGATTCGGCTGCCAATAAGGTACTCCCAAATAAATGCCGACCTTATTCAGCTTCTATTTCGGTGCCCAACCTGAATCAGGGAGGGAAGGGAATGGTCAGTTCTCCTTTCCCTCCATTTCCCCAGGTGGCCCTTCGCAGCAGCCAGTTGGAGAAGGGAAGACAGACTGAGGAGGCATCTTTAAATGCCTCCCTGATCTGTCTTAACTTTCATTCCCAGCTGGCCTGCCATGGTGGGGGCTCTGCTGGGCTGCCCGGTTAAAGCTGGACAGCCCAGCAGAGCCCTCAAAACAGCTGATCCTGTGGAGAGAGTTCTCCCCTGGGGCTCTGCTGGGCTGCCTGGTTGAAGCCAGACAGTCCAGCAGAGCCTTCCCTTGGATTCCCCAGGCACCTTAGAACCATGGGATGCCTGGGAAAGCCAATCAAGAGAGGGAAGGTAGTTTAAACTGCCTTCCTTTGGCCTCTCAAGGAACTCCAGAGCTGCAGGACACCCCGCAGGACATCTTGCAGCTGCAAAACACAGTTTAAACTGCCTTCCTTTGGCTTCCCCAGGTTCCCTGCAGCTGCCAGAAGTCTGGGGAAGCCAAGCTTTGGAGGGGAGGCAGTTTAAAGTGCTTTCCCTTGGCTTCCCTAAGTGCTCCACAGATGGATGGATTCAGTTTCAGCCACCTCTGTTTTAACCATCTCACCACAGTTTCCAATCCTATGGTCAAATCCTATGTCCCCGACCTTGGAGAAACGAGATCAGCCATTTCAAGACTGTCCCACGTACTACTATATCGATTGGGTGTAGTACCAAAACATCATGATCGACAATGTCAAACACTGCTGTTAGATCCAAGAATACCAGCAGCACTGACCCAGCTTAATCCAGCTGTCTACAGAGATTGCTCGTGAAGGCAACCAAAACTGTCTCCATTCCATGACCAGACTGAAATGGGTCCAAGGCTGATGATTCATCCAGGAAAGTCTGGAGCTGCTCAGCCACCACTCTCTCAATTACCATCCCTGGGGGCAACAAGTTCAACACTGGGTGGTAATTGGACAGATCCATTAGATCCAACAGTGTTTTTTTTTTTTTCAAGAGCAGCCTTGCCACTGCCTCTTTTAATTCCCCTGGAAAGACCCCTGAACTAAGGGACAGATTTATAATGTCCACCGAAGGGCCTGTACACCATCGCCACTGGCTTTCACCACCCTTGAAGGGCACTGGTCTAAGAGGCAAGTGGTGGGTTTCACAGCATCCAGAATCCTGTTGGCATCAGCTTGGGAGATATGAATGAATTCGTCCAACATAAGACCTCTGAAGACGGCCAAGGGGCCTCCAGTTCCCTTACTGTATCAATATTGGCCGGGAAATCTTGGCGGAGTGACAGGATCTTACCTGCAAAAAAGCTCACAAAAGCCTTACAGCTAATATTCAGTTTCCTAGCATTTTGGGTCCTCTCAGTTAAGGAGGTTAGTTGTTGTTGTTCAGTCGCACAGTTGAGTCCGACTCTTCGCGACCCCATGGACCACATCACGCCAGGCCCTCCTGTCTTCTGTCGTGTACCGGAGTTTGCTTAATTTCATGTTTGTTGCATCAATAACACTGTCCAACAATCTCATCCTTTGCCGTCCCCTTCTTCTTTGACCTTCAATCTTTCCCAGCATCAGGGTCTTCTCCACTGAGTGCTCCCTTCTCATTTGGTGGCCAAGGTATTTGAACTTCACCTTCAATATCTGGTCTTCCAGGGAACAGTCAGGAGCAGCCGTC
The DNA here is from genome assembly GCA_029233225.1 of Lepidodactylus listeri. Taxonomy (NCBI): domain Eukaryota; kingdom Metazoa; phylum Chordata; class Lepidosauria; order Squamata; family Gekkonidae; genus Lepidodactylus; species Lepidodactylus listeri. The sequence goes on along the minus strand of JARCFY010000016.1, from coordinate 41,618,566 downwards.
TTTTAATTTCATGGCTGCAGTCACCATCTGCAGTGATGTTGGGTCCCAGGAAGGTGAAGTCTGTCATTGCTTCCATGACTTCCCCTTCTATTTGTCAAGGAGTGATGGGGCCAGATGCCATGATCTTAGTTTTTTTGATGTTAAATTTCAAGCCAACTTTTGTGCTCTCCTCTTTCACTCTGAGCAAGAGGCTCTTTATGTCCTCTTCACTTTCTGCAATTAGAGTGGTATGTCTAAGGACATGTTACTAAATGAGTGAATGTTTAAAATAGAGACATTACTGAATTTTATGACAACTCTAGTCAAGCCAACTTTTGCACTCTCCTCTTTCACCCTTAGCAAGAGGCTTTTCCCTTTTTGCCATCAGAGTGGTATCGTCTGCATATCTGAGGTTATTGATGTTTTTCTCAGCAATCTGGAGGTTAAGGATCTAATTATTCTGAACAATTGTGCCGGGCGAGAGCTTGTGGACACAATGGAGGCAGCATAGAATTGCTTTGAGAAGAAAAGTATATATACCCAGGGGTCATTTCGTAGAAAAAGAGGTGCAGGAGCTCATTAGAATAACTTATTTGCATATGCTAAACCACCTGACATCACCGGAAGTATGTCAGGAAGGAAGGAAGGAAGGAAGGAAGGAAGGAAGGAAGGAAGGAAGGAAGGACAGTTCCTAATCCAAGCCTCAGAAATACCACTATTCTGGGAGGATAGCTTCAGTGGTGGCTGAAGCCTTCAGAAGGCTGGTCGGAGGAACAAGGACCTTTCCAGGGGATGGGGTCATTTTGCTGCAGCCATGACACAAGCAGGCATTCCCCCACTGGGGGGGGTGCTGGCACCAACTCCTGGAGCTGAGCTCCCCCGAGCTCCTGCTCGAAATGACCCCTGTATATACCCTTTGAGAAGAAAAGTTCTGCATATGGTTGTGGCTTAAATATTGCACAACTGTACTGACCCAGCCTTGAACCAATTCAGCATGTTTTTAATTTCCTTTGTAGGAATGGGCTAACAGCCTCTTTAATACACTTAAGGTCTAATTTAGCTTGATTGGGAGATTACACATATTTGGTATTTTATTGCATTCGCTTCTTCAAATCTTGGGCTGTTTGGGTGCTTCATTTAACCAGGTTCAAAATGACAGGAAATCATTAAATCTACTTAGTGATGTGCTCTGTAAGTGAAATGAATTGCATGGAACATGCACAAGGCTGTTAAGTTTTCAGTCAGATAGAAATAATAATGTCATATTCAAGTGAGCGCTTCTCAGCCAGCCTGAGATCACCTATGCTTTAGTAAGCTTACTTCATTATGGATCTGGCTTTTTACTTTCTTATTTTCAACTCTGCATGAATCAACAGTTCAATATAGGAATATCTGGATTTGGACTAGGTGAAAAGTAACGATAAATATATCATGTTTCTGTATCCAGCTACATGTGATTAACAGAACACCAGCATCAACATTTTTTTTAATGTACATACATCATCCAAATACCACCCCTCTAGTCTGTGTTGGATTAAAGGAGAAAAGGTTCCAGAACTGGGCAGTCTTCACAGCGTCCCAAAAATAAAGAACCTCTTAGTCGCAAATAGGCCCATAGCCCGTGGTGGAGTGCTGGAAGTGGTGCCCCTATCAAATCTGCAGTGCGCCCTATCCAATCTGCATACTTCCACCCAGTCTTTCCCCATCTTTTCAGTTACAGTTTTCCTTATGCCATGTCATTCTGGCCCAAAGCGATTTCTGTAACCCTCCTTTTTTTTCACTCACCCTTTACCCTGCAGCAGGAGGAAGCAGCAGGAAGACCTGGCTAGGGGGGAGCGGAAGGAAGGAGGGTTAGAGAATCTCTTCAAGCTGGCATGGCAGTGCGGCTTAAGCATGTCCTCCTCTCCCCTCCACTTCATTTGCGTTGGGGAGGGGGGGCATGGAAGGATCTTGCTGCTAGGGTCATCATGTGACCTGGGCCACATGACAGGTCTCATGGTGCTAGGAACACAGGTGCACTTGAGGGGGCAGAAGAGCTCAAGCTGCACAGCACCGGCCCAAAGGTGGCTGGGGTAAGGAACTACTCCTCCTCTCCCTCCCCCAATACCTCTCCCTCCCCCTCCACTCCCTCCCCTGTCCTGTTAATCAAATTAAATAAATGTACTTTAAATTTACTTTCAATTTAATTTAATTAGCGCCCCGGTTCCACGGTACCCCCCACAAGAAATTTCCTGCCTACAGGAAATTAACTCATGTTTATCAAATAGCATATTTACAGTTACAGAAAAACATTGTGATCCAGTCCTGAATTAAAGAGGGATCAAGCCCAGTGATTTTAATATATTAGAAGGTTGATTGAAGGAAGGTTGGTAGATCAGGGATTAAAGGATCGATTGCAGGGTTTTTTTCCATTCTTGCAGATATATCTCATGAGGTGATGAATGTTTAAGGCAATGTTTTTATATAATAATGTTATTATTGAAAATAAATGTAATATGTAAGTTCAAAGTAATTTTCAATGTGTATCTCCTTGATTGTTTTCTTTTATTCTAGCTGGACATTGCGGTTCTCCAGATCCAATAGTAAACGGCCACATTAGTGGAGATGGTTTCAGTTACCGTGACACTGTGGTGTACCAGTGTAATCCTGGCTTTCGACTTGTTGGCACATCTGTTCGAATATGCTTGCAAGATCACAAGTGGTCTGGGCAAACACCAGTTTGTGTCTGTAAGTAGCACATTTTCTACTGTTGTTTTTTTCCCCAAGCAATAAGAAATAAAAAATGGCCCAGAGATTAAATGCTCACCTCTGCTCACTGGGTGAGAGAGTAAATAAGGTTCATGCTTGCTCTTTCCCCGGCATTCCATCACATCCTGGTCCAGCTGGCTCAGTGATAAGCAGTAACCACCAGCAGGTGTGACAGGGTGCAAAATGAATTTCTTACAGGACTTTCCAAGAAGTCTTAAAGAGAATTAAGCAGTGTTCACATACTCCTCTAGATTTATGCTATCTACAGCACATTGCTTTGCAAATTTAATCCATTCTCATCCCTTTGATTTCAGCGGCCTTAAACTGGAGTAACTCTGCATAGGATTGCATTGCTACTAATCTAGAGCTAGTGAATGTACTTGTTAGTGTCAAGAGCTACAGGGTAAAAATACTCACATTTCATTTCAGGTCACTCATAGACTCTCTAGGCACCTTTCTCTTCAATCTGTAATTTTAACTTACCTGAAATGTTAATTATATGGGTTACTGACATGTGAAGTACACAAAGTACTTTGAGAAGTGTGCAAAGTGCTTGTAAGAAAAAATCCTAAATAAATCCATCTCAAGGTTAAAACTTAATTGCTCAAATCTCAGTTATTGTTATTCTTACCACTTCTAACAGAATTAGGTCATCATACCACCAGAATACTGTTTGGCGAGGACATTCCATATTATAATGCATTTCACTAGTCGCTATTTTAATATATTAATCAACTTTCGTTAGTGTCATTTTAAAAAAATTGTTATAATGCATAAATAAAATCATAATCAGGACTGGATCCAGAGAACATTGAGCAGAAGTTTGCTCATGGAAAGGATCTTTTGTCCCTCTCCTTTCCTCTTACGGCCATGCTTTCCGCCTTGGGCAGCCAGGGCAAAGAATAGGATGAAGCACTGGAAGTTGCAGCTTAAAGGAGAAATCAGTGAAATCTTGGATCCATGCAATTCATGAGCAGATGTGCCTTCTGCTTACCCAAGGCCATTTTGGATCTAAACTTTGGCATTTGAAATAATGAGATTTTTAAAAGTTCCTAAATCAATATTTTTGATCAGTGTGAGCAAGTCATATTCTATGAGCAATCTAGGACAACAAAATAGACCTGTTAACGGTGTATTATTTGTTTTTGTGTTGTATGATTTAGTGTTCCTTTGGCTTTTATGTGTGGACATGCACTGATCTATTTTTCCCCTTCTTATCATAAGGAAACTTTTTGCTTGTCAGTAATTATTAATTCTTTTCTCTTCCAGTTTAGTTTTAGTCCTTCTGAGATGAACATTAAAAGTGGGTTAATTAATTAGCAGCTGCCACAATCTTGATTGTAGTCAAGTAACCATATAATTATTCTAAATATTATGTGGTGTACAAGGTCCAAATACCACCCAAACTGGATGTATTTGCACCACTACTGAAGGTTTGGAATAGTATCTGAAATAAGAGGAACATTTTTTGTGTGTGATGGCTATTTAAATGGTTAAGCCATTTACTAGTTAAATAATCACAGATATTTTGTATAAATTCATTAAATGGATAACTATATCAATTTATCTAGAATATTCCAAGGCAAAGTCTTATCACCCTCACCAGGGGTCATTTCATAGAAAAAGAGGTGCAGGAGCTCATTAGCATAACTCATTAGCATAACTTATTTCCATATGCTACACCAACTGACATCACCGGAAGTATGTCAGAAGGCAAGAAAGTAGAGAGAGGAGGGAGGGAGGGAGGGAGGGAGGAAGGATGGAAGGAAGGAAGGAAGGGCTGGCAGAGAGGGGACAGCTACTAATCCAAGCCTCAGAAATACCACTATTCTGTGAGGATAGCTTCAGTGGTGGCTGAAGCCTTCAGAAGGCTGGTCAGAGGAACAAGGACCTTTCCAGGGGGCGGGGTCATTTTGCTGCAGCCATGACACAAGCAGGCATTCCCCCACCGGGGGGGGGCTGGCACCAACTCCCGAAGCTGAGCTCCCCCAAGCTCCTGCTTGAAATGACCCCTGACCCTCACCCTTTACCACTTGCGTCCCACTGCAATCAGGATTTCACTCTCCAGACCTAAAATGGCCTATCTGTATTCAGTTTTATTCTTTCTCCTGTATTTTTATTTCACTTCAATTTGGATCACACTTCACCAGTGCCCCCAATTAAAATATAACCAAGTCTAATGAATTATTTTATCACATTGGTACTAGTTAAGGTATTGTTTACTAGACAGCCATGAGTGAAAGCGTTTTGTGATCTGAGCATCTTGATATCACAAGCAGTATGAAACTATCACAGTGGGGTTCCTGTATAATGGTATCTAGGGAAAAGTGGGACAAAAGAATACTACAGTTGTAGTTTTTCCCCCATTGGCCTTTACTTGAAATGCAGACTGTTGATCTGTCAAGAGGCTGGCAACGTGTGACAACAATAATGATGATGTGGTAGGAGTAGACACGGAGGCTGAGACCTTTTGTTTCTGGAAGGCATCACAAAAACAGCATCTGTCAAGAGTAATGAGGGGTGTAAACAGGAGCTGACTGACTGGAATATGCATTTGCTGAAAAGGACAATAATCTAAACACAAGTGTCCTTCACTATGACAATTTTCACAGACAACCTCAATTTTACATTGCAACAACATACCATTTGTAATCTCTTCTGACAGCTCACTTGAATTGTAGGACTGTGGCGAAGAGAGTGACCCCTAACACGTTATTGGACAAATCCAGATCTCTCAGGGGGATGAGTTTCTCGTTGGCTATTAATTACAATAACTAAAGATGGGACCTTCATATTCTGATGGAATAAGACTCTGATTAGCAGTTACCATTACAAACTATCATGTTATCTAGCTTGTGAACTTCTGCTTCTGGAGAGACAATGCATTCCCTCTGCACTGTTTCCCCCCCCCCCCCCCCTCCGGTTTATTTATTTGTATATTCTGTATTCATTCTGCATCTACAAGCAAAACCCACATTTTTTGCCTAATTAATATGGATTCAACAAGAGACCAGTTTTACTGGAAGATCCCAAGGGGAGGAGATCTGCAGCTGGGTAGTCTAGTTGGAGATGGGAAAGTTCCAAGAAAGTCGAGACCATGAGGAAGAAGAAGGAGAAGCTGGAGAAAACTGTCCCCTCCTCTGTGCTTCAGTTACCGGGGCATCACCAGCACACAGTCCCCTGGCTGCATAGGAGATCTCGGCAGGAACCCCCTTATATTCCTGCTTTAGGCTTATAACCTGTCTTGTATTTTCTTGCCACAGCAATCACATGCGGCCACCCTGGAAATCCTGTTAATGGAGTCACAAACGGCAGCGAGTTCAATCTGAATGATGTTGTCAACTTTACCTGCAATACTGGATATTTACTTCAGGGGGCCTCCCGAGCACAGTGTCGCAGCAATGGACAGTGGAGTAGTTCTTTACCTACTTGCCGAGGTAAGAAAAAATACTATACAACTGCTATGGTCAAAAAAAGACTCTTTCTACCATCCTGTTATATAGACCTCGAACTTTAAGACTTGAAATGCATTTCTCTTGAATAAATGTCAAAAGCATGTCATGGTTTTGTCTTTTTTAAACTTTGTTTTTCTACCCAGCCATTGCATTGCCAAAGAACAGGTAACCACTTAATTGTAAGGATGAACAAATATTTCCCTCCCCCCCCCCTTTTTTTTTTGGATTTGTATGTTGTCATTGGGAGCCTTTTGTTGCTGGTGTTTCCAATTCATTTCTTTCTAGTATTCCATTGTTATGTCATTTTAATGCTACTGCAATTCTGTTTTATGTCATTTTAATGCTAATATGCATTAAGTTTATGAAGCAAAGGACATGTGAGGAAGCAGGAAGTGATACAAAAATAACTGCTCATGGGTTTGTTTCACACAAGAGAGAGAAAAATTGAAATAGAGATTTTTCACATCAGACTAGCAGGAATGAGGTATTTGCTAGTTATTGCTATTTAACTATGTCTGAGCCACAAGTGACCTGCTGCTGTAACACGTTATAGGTTGCAGGAAGGTATTTATTTATTAATTTACAAAATTTAGATCCCATCTTTCTACCTTCATTAGGGATACCAAGGGGCCAACAGATTAAAAACATCATACATGATAAAAACATTATGTTTTTATAATGTTTTATAAGCCTTATATTTAACCAATGGAATTAGCTGCCACAAGACATGGTGATGGGCACTGGCTTTGATAGCTGTAAAAGGGGATTATACAAATTCATAATGAAAAGGCGTATCAATACCTCTTAGTTCTAAATGGGAACAATTGCTTGGAACCACCTGCAGGCTTCATAGCTTAGAAGATCCAGAAAAGTATGTGGCTCACCACTGCTTGAAATTGTTTGTTCCTCTACATAGGCCTTTTCCTTATCCTGCAGGTAGGGTTCCCAAGTTGCCCCAGGGGGCGGGGAAACCCCCGCTCCAGAGGCTCGCTCCCCGCTGGCCCAGATTAGGCCACCGGGGGGGGGGACCCCATTCCCAAATTGCCAGGTGGCGGCGACGTGACCAGCACGATGACGTCACCCGGAGGTGATTGTGTCGGGCACGTTTTGAGGGGGACACTCTATAATTCGAGGGAAAACTCTATGGTTTCCCCTCAAATTTCAGAGGTCCCACCCTAAAGTGCCCAGCATGATGACGTCACTTCCAGGTGATGTCATCGCGCTGGGCATGTTGTCGCCACCTGGCAATTTGGGGGTGGGATTCCCCCTGGCAGAAGACTCCCGGGCGGGCAAGGAGTCCCCCTAGCATCACAAAGATAGGACTTGGCAATCCTACCTGCAGGGAGGGGGTGTCTTACATTCTATCCAACCCATTTTCCTCATCATGTACTATAAGATCAGTAGAGAATAATAAAGTTTCGCCAAACATCAAAACAAGCCACAATGTTAAACTTTTATCTAAGAAGTTTTCCAGGCATGCAGTGTTAGTAATGTACTTTTCACTGAACATTCACATTTTATCTGAAACCTGCATGAAGGATTATTTTTAACACTTAGTCTTCAAGGGTTTGAATCTACTCTAAGTGAGGTTCCAATATCATCGTCTTTCTTCCTTTCTCAACATACTAAATTTAAAATGCCAGAATTTATTTTCCATGTAATCCTTGGCAACTGTCATGGCAGGAGAACAATCTCCTCCTGTTTATGCCTTGATTTGCAACTGAGTGGCTAGAGTGAAGGGCAATCATGGGAATCAACTACCTTATATCTGTATTCCAACCAGCTTAAAGTTTCATAGTTTTACCACTACCCTAAAATGTACATTTAACAAAAAAGGGGTACTTTAAATCACAGTTGGGCAATTTTAAATGTGTGCTATCAGTTGCCCTATAATTCTTGACGCAGTGCAACTAACTGCTTCTCTCCCCATCGTGTTCCGGAAAAGAAAAAGAGAAATACCATGCATACTGACTGCAGTAGAAGGACCCATCTCTTCAACAAAATATGCCCTGGAGATCTGAGCAAGATAAATAGTTCCCCAATCTGCTTTTGACTGGAGCTCTGTATTATATGGAATTAAAATATAATAGATAGATATGTATTAAAAAGTAAACGATAGTAAGATAGACAGGGCTTCTTTGGGAAAAATGCACCCCACTTTGTCCTGGCACAAGGTAAAGTTAGGAGTAGGATTGGCATACAGCAGTATAGCACAAATCCAGGCAGTCTGGTTTGTATGTCATGCCAATCAGTCTCTTTAATTTTTGCATTAAGACGGGTAACCATGTTAATCTGTCTGTAGCTGTAGAAAAGAGCAAAAATCCAGTAGCACTTAAAGACTAACAAAATATGTGGCGAGGTATAAGCTTTTGTGAGTCACTGGCTGAGGACAGACTGGCAATCTGAAGCGGAGGCAAAGTGGAGGGAACTGGAGCGGGGGAAAAAACCCACGGAGCTGGCCGTTCACACTGGCCAGAGCAATGCGGATCAGCGGCGATACGGAGCGTTCAGACTGCCACGGAGCGTTCAGACTGCCACAAAGCCAGCGCGCGCGGCTTGCGCGCGCCGCTGCACTTTTTTTTTGTTTTCCTTTGATGTTTTTCGCATGTGCGCACGTGCGCACATGCGCATATGCGCAAAACTTTTTGCCGGTGCGTTCACACTTCCTCCGGATGCCTCCCGCTTCTTCCAGTTCACACTGTTTGGAAGCGGGAGGCATGCGGAGGAAGGCCCCTGAACACCGGGAAAAACCGGTGTCCGGGTAAAGCGGAAGGAAAGCGACTGGGAGACGGGTAAGTACGCAACGGAGCCGACGGACAGATGCGCATGTCGGAACGTGCTCCTTTCCTCCGTTTGCGAAGCGTGCCTGCCCCGCTTTAGATTGCCAGTCTGTCCTCAGCCACTGCTCACCAGAAAGCTCGTACCCTGCCACATATTTTGTTAGTCTTTAAGGTACTACTGAACTCTTGCTCATTTCTACTGATTTTTTTTCATTGTTCACCCTTTGGATGTACATCTGCTCCTATCAACTACCACAGAAAGTTGTGGAATGATCAAATCAAGCATCTTTTTTAGCTGACCATTTCATCATGCCAGGATTTGCTCTCTTGCTCTCTCTCCCCCCCCCCCCCCCCGAGTCCACGTGATAAAGTGGGAACTACAAGCTTTTATTAAAAACAATAACCTTGTACCCAATATTGATTAAACTGCAGTGCCAGGCAAGGATGGGATTAAGGCTGTCTCCACCACATTCACCAGTAGCATACAATGCATGACCAAAACTCAGATGCTGCCGGTGAAGAAAGGGAAAGAGGCGGTGGTGGATAGAGGTCCATACCTGTTAAGTGGTGGGCAAAGAGAAGAAAGGGAAAGAAGAGGAAGTTTTTCTCTTCTTTGGATATATTGTCTGAACCACAGAAGGATTTAGAACTATAATACTCAATTTTGTATTTACAAATCTTGCCCAAGTTTATTTTTCCAAGTTAAGAAATCAAAAGTAGGCCACCCTCTGTATTCCTGAGTTGTGGAAATGTGGACCTGTGAAGGAAAAGGGTGGGAGAAAAGGCTCAGATGAAGAATCAAGAGTTTGGTGATATCTAGATCCTCGTTATTTTTTGAGCTTGTAATATCCTAATTAAAATTTACAACAGCATAGAACGAACATCATTAATAAAATCATTTTCTAATATCCAGTGCAGAAATTGTGAAACCAAGGTCTTTTACTTCGCTTTGAACTCTAAATTTCAAACCGGCCCAAAGTCATCAGAGAGTTTTATTCACCAGTTTTTCAAAACATAACATATGAGTTGGTTAAGTAAACCCATTGGTCAGGGGCAGACTAGCCATTTAATTTATGGGGAAATTTTGCAATGGGCCACTAATCTAGAAGGCCATTGGGGACCACTAGTAAACAGAACCAAGTCCCAGCAAGTCTGTCAGTTCTGAACAGGGGTACTTGGCCCAGACCCTTCACTGACAATACTAATTAGTCTCAACTCACCAACTGTCTCCTCCTGCACTACTGCAGGAAAAAGTTAACACCCACTGTTGGCACCAAGGGGTGCCAGGTTTCCCACGATGGTGTGCAACCTCCCACTCTCAAGCTCTGGCCCCTGCCACTGTTCCATATCATGGCAGGAGCAAAAATTGGGGGGGGGGGCAACTTTCCATGACACCATTTCCAGCTGGGAATCTGGAAGTGATGTGACTGTGTCACATGACATTATAGGAACTACCCCAATCTCAATGGTTTTTACCATAGAGATCAGGGAAAATCCTGGGGTATCATACAACAACAGCTGGAAGTGACATTGGGGCTTCTTGCAATGTCTTTTTGCCAGACTCCACTCCCACCCACCCCCAATGCTCCCAACTACTGTGTGGAGCTAGAGTGGCAGCCTCATTGACATCACTTAGCTGAATAAACACTGCGAAACTGGCTAGTAAGCAAGCAGAAACTGCTCAACTTAGCTTGTTGTGGAGTCATTTTCATTTCCCAGTATGCTGCTGCCCTCTGTACAGTGTAACGAAACTAGGAGTCACTACCAACTACACCCTAAATATTACATTTGCCTTTCTTGCAAATGTGGGGAATTTACACATTGTGTATAAGATTACACATGCGTGTCCTCGTTTTCTATACAAACGCTACTGCTATACAAATGGAAGGAGTATATCAGGCAGATAAATTTAATATATATTCTGAATTTGCCATTTTGCCAGAAAATCGAGTGCTTCTATTGTCCTCTTTTTTACCTCAATAATTCAGTTCAGATTGCTTCTGATATAGATTTAGTGCAGCAAATCATTTTGAAACACAATGGCCTTTGCTAACTCTAATAATTCCTCTTCATCTGGAGAGAGCATGTTAAAAGTAGCCATTACTTCAAAATTCAAAGAGATTTAAAAAAATTATTTATAGCTGTACTCTGAACTGATTTTAAATGTAACAGAAAACATACAGTTTTGACAAGTCATTACTGCAACTGTAAATCTAATATCCTTGCTGAACAAACTCTTTGTCATAAAAGAGCTTTGGGATAAATATTCTATTTTATGTAATGGAGCAATTTTGCAACTTATTTCTAGTAATAATATTTTTCAGCCTTTGGAAGTCTAAGCATGGCTAAAAATAAACTTTCAATGAAAACCAAGGAAGCGATCAGAATAAAATGGAATGTGAGGTGGATTGGGGCCCAAGAAGGTGGCCTTGTGAATGCTGCTTGTGTTGTATGTAAAACTATTAATAGTGGTAACCATCAAAAGAAATAGTGAGTGTGTTTGTTAGTGGTAACCGGTAGGGGTGTGCGCTCAATATAAACCAAGCCAAAAAAAATACCTGATAAACATCTTATTGGTATTTATCAGGTATTTTTTCAGCCAATCACCAAGGAGGCTAGTGATTCGGGTATCCAAAAATGGCTGCCCCCAAAATCCTAAAAATATTTGGGATTTTTTGGGTCCAACAGATAGCCACAGTTACAGGACATTGAAATACCAATATTTTTCGGGTTCAATATCCCTGAACCCGAAAAATTCTGATTTTTATGTGCTCACCCCTAATAACTATACACAAAACCAAAGGACATGAAAACCAAAGGACATGAAAGGAGGACATGAAATATGCTTAATTGATTTCAGTACAAACTCCAGTTAAGGTAGCCTTTTAACTGTAAGAAGATGGGGATTTTTTTTTCCTTTATGAATTTGAAAGATGTAGCAGACAGTTAGGCAAGCGCATTTAAAACAGTTGCACATGAGAGCCTTAATTACTTGTTGAAACTAATGAAACTCTTCTTGATGGTATCTCAGTTGAATGTGAATCCCACAGCCAAGCTGCAAGTGCAAGAAGATGAAACAGGTTGGGCACTTGGGAAGATTTCTTTTTTTAATGGCAACCAAGTAGTGGTTTTAATAGAACCACTTTTCTGTACTGTTTGTTTACTGACTAAAAAGGTAAAGTGCAAAAAAATGCTTTGATCTTTCCTGTAGACAAGGATAATTATAAAACAAACCTCAGGCCAAAGCTCCCTTTCTGTGTTCTTTTAGAAACAGATCTGAGCAGTGCTTCCAGGATTATAATCCTGTTTTTTAAAGACCGCTCACTAAATAAACATAGCATTTCCTTCTTCCCTTCATATTTTCTCTGGTTGTCATTGAGAATTTCTTATGTTCTGCTACTTATTTCTAGGTTATCCACAGTACAAGGAGATATGAGATCTTGAAGTATCCTTGATATAAAACTTTTAAACATATGAGATATTTACTTTAGGAGATTTCTGAGTGGACAGGGAGACAGACACATGGAGTTTCTGTGTCCATTTGGAGACTTTCCAGACCTTGAATGCTATTTAGTGCAATAATGTACTCTGCAATTTTATTGACATGAATGGGACTTAAGTGTGTCTAATTGTTGTGCTGGTTGTTTGAAGGAAACCACATTTTTAAAAAAAGTTTCTGCTCTCATCTCCTGTCCGTATCTCATGTCCCCTTATCCTCCCTTTCTCACTCTTACCTGCTATGTGAACATTCATGTCCTCCCAACTTCTCTTCCTTCCATTTCCCTCACTCAATCCCTCCACAATTTTACATACTTAATGTAATGTCACTTCTCCTTCATCTTAAGGGAAAACTGGGATTTAAAAACATAGTAGCAGTTAAAGATGAAAAGCTTCAGTGGCTAGTGACGGTTGCGTAACTGTAAATATTGGACCAGAGGCAGCTACTATTAATTACTGACAGTGTTTACTGCTCAGTAGATTTAAAGTGGTAAGGATATGAATTTTCAGTAATGGAGAGTTTTGTCTTTTACTTGCAGTTGTGAACTGCACAGATCCAGGTTTTGTAGAAAATGCTGTTCGTCATGGGCAACAGAATTTCCCTGAAACTTTCAAGTATGGAGTCAGTGTGGTGTACCACTGCAAGAAAGGATTTTATCTTCTAGGGTCTTCTGCACTGACCTGCAAGGCTACTGGTTTATGGGACAGATCACTACCTAAATGTTTGCGTAAGTATTCAACAAGTGGTTGTATTAGCCAGAATACCAGTTAACGTGGGCTAGTATATTTTGGTATCCCACATTATTATATTTCAAGTGATTGTGGTTTGCAGTAATAGAGGGGAAATGATAATCAAGGAACTGTCAAAAGGCACTATTCCTCCTAGCACAAGACTGGCCACACTAGTGTCCTCCCTTCTCCTTGGTGTATGCATCAAAGTGTGTGGACACAGCACTGCAGTGCCCTATACATCAGCCTCAGAGCAACAGACTGGGAAACCTTATACTTCATCTTGCTCTTCTTCTCAAAAATAGGGTTCTAAATGTGAATTTATCCAATTTATCCAATCCTAGAGCCGGCCCGCTGGCTAGGCGGGGTATAAATTGAAACAAACAAACAAACAAACAAACAACAAGCTAAAACCTGATCTGTTTTTTTAAGATTTAGACTTTTAGAGAGCCTTCTTTAGTTTCCACAGGAAAGATTTTAGTTTGTTCAGATGGCTTTGCAAAAGTCAACTGGACCAAGGCAGAAAAGGCTAAATTGGAGAGCCAGTTTGGTGTAGTGGTTAAGTGCGCAGACTCTAATCTGGGAGAACCAGGTTTGATTCCCCACTCCTCCACTTGCACCTGGCTGGATGACCTTGGGCAAGCCATAGCTCTGTACCAGCTGTTCCCTCAAGGACAGCTTGGGAAAGAGCTCTCTCAGCCCCACCTACCTCACAGGGTGTCTGTTGTGGGGAGGGGAAGGGAAAAGGAGTTTGTAAGCCGCTCTGAGACTCCCTTGGGGAGTGGAGGGCGGGGTATAAATCCAGTCTCTTCTTCTTCTTCTTCTGTGGCCGAGGACAGACTGGCAATCTAAAGCGGGGCAGGCACGCTTTGGAAACTGAAGAAAGGAGCATGTTCAGACATGCGCATCTGTCCGTCGGCTCCGTTTCGTACTTACCCGTCTCCCAGTCGCTTTCCTTCCGCTTTACCAGAACACCGGGTAAAACCGGTGTTCAGGGGCCGTCCTCCGCATGCCTCCCGCTTCCAAACAGTGTGAACTGGAAGAAGCGGGAGGCATCTGGAGGCGGCAGTGTGAACGCGCCGCACAAAGTTATGCGAAAAACATCAAAGGAAAACAAAAAAAGTGCAGCGGCGCGCGCAGGCCGCGCGCGCTGGCTACGCAGCAGTCTGAACGCTCCGTATCGCCGCTGGTCCGCATTGCTCTGGCCAGTGTGAACGGCCAGCTCCATGGGGTTTTCCCCCCGCACCAGTTCCCTCCGCTTTGCCTCCGCTTTAGATTGCCAGTCTGTCCTCAGCCTGTATTCTGGCATCCTGGAAAAACCTTGAATCTTTACCTAAAGCAAGTGGGAATGAGAATCTGTTTATCCTTTGGGCTACTAACTGAATTTAGTGTCTACTTTTTAAAAATGCATAGTTAGGAGCCAGTTTTCTATGTAATTTGTATTCCTTGCTCTCTATTTATGAAAGACAAATCATTTAGGATATCAAATGAAATGAACAGAATTCAGCAATACTGTTGCGTGTTGTTGTACATAAATCTGACCTCATAGTTATAGCCCTTCACATGTTGTTTTAGGAAGAGAAAATGTTATGAAGTTAATCTCTTTTCTCCCTCTTTATCTACATAGCAATATCTTGTGGACACCCTGGAGTTCCAGCAAATGCAATTCTGTCAGGAGACAAATTTACATATGGGTCTGCTGTTCGGTATTCCTGCACAGGAAGTCGAACTCTCTTAGGAAACTCAAGTAGAACATGCCAAGAAGACAGCCGCTGGAGTGGAACTCTGCCTCACTGCTCAGGTAATTGAGTAAAGCATTGACCTAGGAACAGAGATGATTTAAACTGTTCCCTTCTAGCAGTAACATGTCATGTTTTGAACTTTCACTTGCATGGTGTTCTTTGATTAACCATTACTTGTGCTTAACACTATGTTGCCTTTTCTATTTTGCATATATCCACATGTTATCTGTTTGTTTCTGGAACCATGAGATCATCCATATGGCTTAGCAGCCAAAAACCAAGAAGAGAACTCAAGAGGGGCATTGGATATTCATCATATACATGAATATGAGAATCTTAAAAGAGGTCTCTGTGTTTTCCAAATGGAGAGATGTGTGCGCTGATTTTGGTACACATACCTTCTGAGGACCTTGATTCTTAAGCCAAATGATGCTGCAATGTAGTGGAGCCTGAGAAGACCTTCACAGTTATTCTTTTTGTTTCACAGGAAACAACCCAGGATTTTGTGATGATCCTGGAGTACCATCTCATGGGACGAGACTTGGAGATGAGTTCAAGATAAAAAGTCTGCTGCGTTTTTCCTGTGAAATGGGTTATCAGCTGAGAGGTTCCCCGGAAAGAACGTGTCTCCTCAATGGGTCATGGTCTGGTTTGCAGCCCGTGTGTGAAGGTTCGTAGTAGCTATGGATATTTTCATTGCCAAGTCATATAACTTCAGTTCCATAAATGCAACGCTTGATGCTTTTATTTCAGTGAAGTTCTTTGAGTACAGTTTAAAGTGCACTAAAGAACTTGCACAGTTCAAAACTTGTTTCTCAGGCTGGCTTAACTTTGGTTGGATCATGCTCAGTGAGGTAAATGAACGCGGGATTTATGTCTGCTGGCTTGTGAGACTGATAGAAACGAGTTTGTCTTCTAAGCTGCGGCCATTAAGACCTCGGAAAAATAACGCACAACCAATGGTCTCACTTTTTTTCCCCAAGGTTGGTTTCTTCCAAAGCTGCTTAAAGACTGGGTGTGACTGCAGGCTGCCAGTTATTCATCCATGATTCACTGAAATGTTTCTCGTTTTCTTTAAGCTAATAGACAATATAGAGAAAGTATTTGCCTTAAGACAGCTAAGCCAGAATCATAGAAAGACAGGATGTATCATACATTAGGAATACAAGCTGCAGGCCAGCGTAAAGGTGGATTAACTTTTTACCCTTCATTCCCCTTTATTTCCCCCATCAAAAAGCTCCAGACAGGCCATATGCATAGATGGTTATGAACGTCTGCTGTTTACATGCATTGTTACCACCTGTTCTCTTTCCTACCAATAATCTATTGTATGTCTTCTTTCCCACCAGTAAAACATTTCACTTTTCTTTCACATGTAGAATTCATATTTATTTATACACAAATATGTATATTTGCAGGGGTTTTCATCCTTGATGCTAAAAACTTGCGTTTTAGCTCCTCTCACACTTTTTGCATCATTTAGGAATGTCAGTGTAGGAAAGAATTCAGAACATGAATACATTGAAATACTCTAAGCAATGTAGGTTTCTGCATTCCCATTAGGAAATGGTTAAAAACAAAGCTGATTGACACCTTATGTGTGAAAAGGCCTATTTTTTTTTTCTTTAGGCGATGGGCTTTAGCTTTCTGCACAAGTGCAAAAAACTCCAAAGAAGAAATGAAACCTGTCAAATTCCCCATCCGCTCATAGGTGAACCACTTCAAGATATATGGTGGTTGCTTTCAAAGCAGTGGGGTGAAGATGTAACATTTCCACTGAACAAATCTTTTTGACAAGGAGAGAGAGGCTGCATTAAATTAATTAAATCAATTAATAAATTACTTTAGGAAATTTATATCCTGCCTCTCTGCCCAATCATGGGCAACGAGGTAGCAAACAATTGAAAACACAAGCATCATAAAGCCAATTAACACCAAAACTAAAGTACATATATAAAACTCAGATACAATTTTTTTTAAAAAATAAGGCAGGAAAAAAAATTATTGAGGGAATGCCAGCAAAAAAAAAAAAGGCTTCACCCACTGGCAGAAGTGATGGATATCATTTGAGAGGGTTCCATAATTTTAGCATCACAACTGAAAAGTGTGCTCTTGGGTTGTTACCTGTCTAACCTCAGAAAGTGGGGACACCCGAAGCAAGGTTAATCAGAAATCCTTTCATATATTCTAAAAAGACAATGGATGTCTACTTAATCAAAAGCTATTAAGTACAAAAGAGCATGTATATTGTTAGACTTCAAGCTGAGCTTCATGAAAATTAATGGTTATTAACGTAGAAGACTGACAAAACATACAGTTAGATATGTTACAGATAGTGGTGATCACTAGTTGGGCTGGCTTTGACAAATTCAGAGGGACTATCAATAGCTGTTAGTCATGATGACCAAGAAGAACATCAGCTACAAATTTGTAGAAAGGCAAGGTATATTTTAGGTCTGTCTGTCTGTCTGTCTATCTATTACTGCTCACACGGCTATCACCATAAGTAGAAATTAGAATTAAAAAAAAATATTTTAAAAGACCTTACTCAGAATTATTCTCTTATATTGGATTATTGCACCTATGAATTTTGCCACTGAGAGGGTGACATGATCATTTGTATCCAATAGTAGCCATGACACCTGGGTTTGCACATTTGGCAATTCTGTATCTTTAAGTAAGTAAAGGTAAATGTTTCCCTTGCTTGAAAGCCAGTTGAATCCAACTCTAGGGGGCGGTGCTCATCTCTGTTTCCAAGATGAAGAGCCAGCACAGTCCAAAGACTTTTCCGTGGTCATGTGGCTGGCATGTTCAGAGTCAGTAACCCTATGACTATAGAGCTGGGGGACAACAACAGGGGAGGTTTCACTCTCCATAGAACATCTGGTTGACCAGTTTGGTGTAGTGGTTAGGAGCGTGGAGTCTGACTCCCCACTCCACATGCAGCTGCTGGTGTGACCTTCGGTCAGTCACAAGCCTTTTCAGAACTATTCTCTCAAGAGCAATTCTCGAGAGAGGTCTCTCAGCCCCACCTACCTCACAGGGTGTCTGTTGTGGGAAGGGGAAGGGAAAGGAGATTGTGAGCTGCTCTGAGACTTCTTTGGGTAGTGAAGGATGGGGTATAAATCCAATCCTTCTCTTCTTCTGTGTGAAAATGGATATTGGACTAGGTGAACCATTGGTTTGATCCAACACAGCTGCTACTGTGTTATATGAGGTTCTAATTCTTATTCTCAATATTAAA
Source organism: Lepidodactylus listeri (assembly GCA_029233225.1). NCBI lineage: Eukaryota > Metazoa > Chordata > Lepidosauria > Squamata > Gekkonidae > Lepidodactylus > Lepidodactylus listeri. The sequence goes on along the minus strand of JARCFY010000016.1, from coordinate 41,600,391 downwards.
ACATGAGGTTGTATCCAACAAACCATGACTGAAAATAATAATGTGGCATGGGACTTTCCCCTCATCCAATGCGGCCATGAAATTCTGCTGGTGGTGGTCAGAGGACCTTCAAAGATTGCTTGAGATGCAAAACAGTGGTATGCAATGAGGGGGAGGAATCAACAAAAATTGCTTCTATTTCTCCAGTGACAGAAATGCCCATCTGCTAGCCAAGAATATAGATTGGATACAGCCCAAGATTATTATGGATGCAGCCTCTGGTGAATCCTAATCTTCAGGGAAGCACAGATTCAGTACTGGAAACAGTTGCATAAAATATACAGATTAATCCACTCTTCAGCCTATTTAGTGTAGTTACAGAAAGTAGAATGTCAAGAATAGTTAAATTAAAGACTATATTGCTGAGAGAATTTAATTACCCTTCTATTCCTGTGCTCCTGAATGGAGGGTTCAGACTCTAATGCTTCATGTGACTCTGCTGAAGGTGCTTATGCTTGCAAATAATCCTTGGTGAAATCTGGTCAGCTGTCCCTTGGGGAATTAGCAAAAGTGATCCTACTGGCCCAGTTGCTTGTTGGCTCATGGCCAAATCAGATTTTTTTCTCCTTCTGTTCACTCTCATATCCTAAAGACAGAGCTAGTATATCAATGATTCATTGTTACCTGAGAGAAGAATTCAACTTCTATTCCACAGAGAAGCCCACTGTTATTTTATACAACTGCACAGGGTCTAGGTACTCTTTAAGAGCTTCCTTCCTTCCTTCCTTCCTTCCTTCCTTTTTGGGTGGTCAGGTGTATGAAATCTTTTATTTGGAAATGAAAAGACTACAAGAGAAAATCCAGATTTGAACTTAATTTCAGGTCAGGCAAACCAACAGGAAGAAGCTGAATTTGACAGACAAAAGGTTTGTTCAATACTGGTGAATGGAGATACATTAAAAAGTCCCCTTATTAAAAGTATTGTTCTGAGAATTATATATGAACATTTAACAAATGAAAGGGGAATTCCTGGTATATTGTTCAGGACATAGTTCTGTACCTTAGTTTCATTGGTGGAAAGGAAAAAAACAGCCAAGGAAAATAAAAGGGAAGTTTCTGGTAATACTGTTAAGGAGATAGTTCTGCACATGAATGAAGGTGTGACTGAGAGAAAGGAAAGGAAGAATAAAATAAATTAGTTTAAAGTTACATTTCCAATTACATTCTTGGTGAAGGTTGGCAATGTCATGAAATAAATACATTATTTCACATTGAGGCTACCATGAGACAGAACATAAGAGCAAATATTCCAGGGCTTTGAATATTTTATTCATCTCTCTTTCTCTCATTCTGTGTAACATATTTCCAAATTTATTCCAAAGAGAAACATATTTTCCATCTGTAAATAACAAAATAAAATGATACTGTTAAGTAGGGATGGGAACAAACCACAAAAATGTGGTTCGGTTTGTGGTTCGCATACAAGCCAAACTAGGTTCATGAGGTTTGTGTCCAAAACAGCAGATTCTCGGGGCAGCCTGCTCACACGGCTCAGTTGTTTCAGGCTCTAAACAGCTGAGCCTTGGGTGTATGGAAACAGCTGAACCGCGGGAGCAGGCTCAGCTATTTTGAGCTTGAAATAGTTGAGCCATGGGAGCAGGCTTTCCCCATGGCTCAGCTGTTTCTGATCTTTTTGCAGCTTTCATGGGGAGTTAAACGTAGGGGTTTAAACCTCTGCTTTTTGCTCCCCACGAATATCCATGAACTTCCTTAAAAGTTCATGGAGGTTCATGGCTGAGCTGCAGTTTGCGAACTTCAGTTTGCAGATCATGAACCCAGCCAAAATTCGTCATGAGCCTGTTTCTGCCCATCCCTAAATGTAAGCCCAATAGGGAAAACACATGCTTTGGTCTTTAGAACGAACACATACCGCAAGCCACTGTCTTACCACATTTGTCTATATTTTTTTTAATAATACAGATAATTTTGATGTATTTATTTATTTAAGAAAATTTTATTGTTTTTCAATACAAACTTGAATCCAACCTTGTACAATACATTGAATGATGTGACACTTATACACTCAGGTTTCTTATTGTTACAAAGAGGAGAATTTTTTTAAAAAAATTAAAAATACTATACTATCCATAATAACATTTGACAAGGTATAACAGATCAAGTGCTACTTAGTCATAGTATTAACTTTATATAACTTCTTCTCTTTACCACTCTATAAGTTAGCCAGTAATAATAGGCCAGTATTTGTAATGTGACCAACTTTCACATTTTTCTCTGTTTTTTGCCTTCTTATTGAGGAAAAGATACCATTTATCTATTGGGCTAAACAATTCCCTTTCTGCTTCCCCTCCTTCCTTATATATTGAATATTTTTCGAACATAAAATAGTCCCATATCTTGCTGTACCAGTGTCCTAAGTTTGGGGGAGATTTGTCTTTCCAGTGCTGTGCTATGACTGCTTTTGCTGCAGTTAGCATTAAAAAATGATCAAGTCCCTTTCTCTTGTGGTGAGGTTTTCCTTTTGCCAACAATTCAATAAAATTGTTATTTATTTATTTATTTTGCTTCTTCCCACATTTAACAGCTGTGTCATGCGGAAATCCTGGAACGCCAGCCAATGGCAAGATAATCTACAGTGATGGGGTTTCATTCTCAAGCTCTGTCATATATGCCTGTTGGGAAGGCTACAAAACCTCAGGGCTGACTACTCGGCACTGTACAGCTAACGGTACTTGGACCGGTACTACCCCAGACTGCACAGGTCTGGAACTGACACCTTGTTAACTGTATGTTTCAGAAATGATAGAAATGTCCATAGAATGTATTCCATCCTCACTGCAGAAAGAAAATGATTGACTGGTAATAAAAAGCATGTCAGCTTGTGATTGTATTCATTAATACCGTTCACATATGGCATTCGATCCTAATGATATTTATACAGAGGTACCACTACGTTCAATGGGATTTATTCCCTAGTACATTTATTTAGCATTACATCCTTGGACTCATTTTGAGAAAAGGTCATCTACGCTGTTGTTTTATGAACAACAACTTTCTGACACTTGCCATGACAGCTGTATAAATAATGCACCGTGAGGGTCCTATCTATACAATCACACATGTACAATTTACAATGCAGCTCTGTGCAGAGTCACTCCAGTCTAAGCTCATTTGACATCTATGGAGTAAGTCTGCATAGTACTGCACTGTAAATGTAATTTATTACTAAATTTTACTAAATATAGTTTTTTTTCCTCAAGCCACATACAGTCTTTTTTATGCTGTCTTGTTTAATAGCAGAATTTAGTCTGTCACCTCATGACAGCGAAGAAACATGGTTTCTGAGGAGCAATGTCTTTGTGAAATTATCTTTGCTGTTCATATAGCCTGTGTTGGAAGTAATTCAGATTTGGGGCTTAGGGTGTATGCATTTATAATTAGGGACCTACAAAATAAATCAGAAAAATACATGCAGAAAAACTAATAAAAATGCAAACTAATGCAGAGGTTATGACTAGAGATTCAGGTGGCTTCTGCAACTTGTGAACACAACTCCTTTTCAAGGATCAAACTGTTTGCTCCTATCTCAGTGAAATTATACTGGAAGTTGCAGATGCACCAGCAGGAGCTCATAGTTTTATTTGCTCTCCAGTAGTACCAGAGAGAGAGAGAGAGAGACTAACAAATGTAATACCTGATCCATTGGCTTAAAAGTCAATTTTTGCTACTGTGCAAATGTTAATAAATGTACACAGCCATGTATTCAGATTTCAGGATGATGTCCATTGTATGTATTCATGCACACATGTATCAGGATTTGTAGTTTTGTTTTGGTTTTTCTTTCTAATATCATTACTAAATCCTTTTTTCTGCTTTACTTACTTCAGTAATCAGTTGCGGAGATCCTGGTGAATTAGCAAATGGAATTCAGTTTGGAAATGATTTCACATTTAACAAGACGGTAACCTATCAGTGCAATCCAGGCTATATAATGGAACCTGTTGGAGCATCTACTATATGCTGTACCAAAGATGGCACATGGAACCAGAGTAAACCCATTTGTAAAGGTGTGGTCTTTCAGTAGTTTAGAAAAATTATTCTCCTATTGTGCAAATCCAGTTAATTCCTCATGTTTATAACTAATATGATTTGTTGCAGTAGCTTCTAAAGTAAGAACAGAAGCTTTTAATATGTTTACAAGAGTGGTGACAGGAGAGAAGGTATGATGGAACTGTTGAAAACAGAAAGACCAGAATGCTCCTAACACTCTGTTTTCCTTCATTTTTCCTTGTTCCTGCAATCCCCTCCCAGTGCCTTAAAAGATCGTTCCCAGGATCATGGAACCCCTGCAGAAGTGGATTGGGGTAGATTGCAGTGAGGAAGATCAAGTAATGAAACTGCTCCTTCTTCCTCTTTCACAAGCACAGCTCTGCTGAGGGATGAGGTGGATTCTGTCCCTTTGTCCATGCTTACTCCATAACATTGAGCTGCATAGCTCTTCTTCCACATGGATCCCATGACCCCAGGATCTTTCGGGGGATTGAAAGGGGCTACAGAAACTGGGAGGAAAAACTCCATGCGTTTTCCATATATGGGTGGCTGGAGATGTACGATTGGTTTGGATCCACAGGAGGACCCCTCATGCTGCAGCCCAAAATGTTCCATTGCTGAAATGCTGCTTCTGGCAGATGGGCTTCTAGGAACAGTATTGGGGTGATGGGGAAGATTGCTGCAGAAGGGGAGAATTGGTGGGAATTGGCCCCTTTCTGTCTACGTAAATCTTCCAGTATTGACAGAGCAATTCTGAGCCACGCTGACACTGCAGCTGCCAGCCACCATGGAGTGCCAGGGGCACCGCTGCTAGTCGGTTCCCTAAGGGGCAAGCTACACTCCAGTGGAGAAAGAGAAGAAGAAGAAGAGATTGGATTTATATTCCGCCCTTCACTCACTTAAGAATCTCAGAGCGGCTTACAAACTCTTTCCCTTCCCCTCCCCACAACAGACACCCTGTGAGGTAGGTGGGGCTGAGAGAGCTCTTTCCCAAGCTGTCCTTGAGAGAACAGCTGGTACAGAGCTATGGCTTGCCCAAGGTCATCCAGCCAGGTGCAAGTGGAGGAGTGGGGAATCAAACCCGGTTCTCCCAGATTAGAGTCTGCACACTTAACCACTACACCAAACTGGCTCTCAAGAGGAAATGTAGCTGGCTGCTTGTGAGGGATGGGTGGTCGCTGCAGCCCACCATCAATGCCCATGAGCAGTGGAACACCACTGAGGGCCTGTGCCATCCCAAGTGACCCTTACACAGGCGTATCTTGGATATATGCCAATGAAGAGGTCAGTTGGCTCCCTGAGCACTGATAATCTATAGCTCTGCTGCTGAGAACTAAGCTAACAATATAAAATAATACAAGGTCTCCCTGCTTCAGTATGGAGGAACATTGAGAACCATTCATTTCCCTTATTCCTCCAAGCATTTGCTATGGACAGAACTTTATCAGAAAAGGTTGCAGAGACCTTTTTAAATAAATGAGGCAGAATTAAAATGTTTACAGGTAGTTGAATGGAACAGCAGTGCCAAGTAAGATTTGGCTGTCCTAATAGCTTGGTTCCTGTGGATTGAAAAACTAAGTAGCCACTCCAGCCAATATTAAGTTTTCAGTGATAGAGCACACAGAAACATTAAATCCCCAGCATTTCACATTTAAAAGATGTTGGCCCCATCCACACTGTCACTTTTGCTGCTCATTTCTCCCTATTGCTTTGGGTTCCTCCCCCTTTTCCACATGTGTTTTGCTCCCTCTGGGACTACTAGAGAGAACAAAACATATGGGGGGTGGGGGAACCTGAAGCAATAGGGAGAAATGAGCGACAAAAGTGACAGTGTGGACGGGGCCGTTACGTAACAAGCTGGGAAAGGTTTTGTGTGAGATTATGGACAGGTACAGCCTACTGCTATTTGGCTAAAATGAATCAATCTTTGTCTTAATTTTTTTAAAAAAGAGGTGAGGAAAACTAAAGTTTTGAAAATCTTTACTATAGTATTGAAGTTTTGTAAAAAAAAAAAAAGAAAAGAAAAGAAAATCTAGATATTTTTGAACCAGATGCTTAATTTATCAGATATAATAGAATGTTCTCATGCTCTTCCATTGAAAAGAATGGAATTTGAAAGATCTTCGCTTTGGCTGGATCATCCCCATGTTTTGTTATAATCAAGGTTTCTGCTTCCTTCAGGAGGATATTACGATTGTCATTTTATGCTCTGTTTAAAGAGCATTTCTAAGTATCACTTGCCTGACCTTTATGAAACAAGAAAATGGATTGAAAGCCATTTACAATTTGAAGAAAAGGGGAGGGGGATCCTTTGCTTGCTATTAATGGCAGTGATTCCTATAAAACTATAAAAAGCAATACCTTTCAGAGGCTAGGTATAAGGCAGTAGGTAAAGTTATGTAGCAACACCATGTTTGCCTTTGCTCCAAATTATGAAAATTTAGTATTAAAGTTGACATTTAAGAAGAAATATCTGTAAATTATGTTAAGATAAAAGGAAGATTATATTAGTATGGTTTTCTTTGTTAGCTTTTTTTTTGCTTTCTAAGCTGCATTATATGTCAAAAGCAATCAATCTCTGATGATAAGTGGCAGACATTCTAATGTAGAGATCCATTTCATTAGTGGTTGCACTTTCCAGTTCTATGAAAAAAGGCCACAGGGAAAAAACCCACAGTCATAAATGCTCACAGGAAAAAAGCTCACATGGAAAATGCCCTCATAGAAAAAGCCCACACGGAAAAAGCCCACATGGAAAATACAATGTAAAGCGCCACAGATATTTATAATTGTGGGTAACCATTGTGGAGTAATGCTCTTGAGTGTAAAGGCTTGGGAGGGAAAATACAGGAAATAAAAGTGACCGTTTTTTTATCAACAAACTTTATTAAGAAGGAAAAACAACAACAGAAAATAAACTCTATATAGAAATATTTTAAAATAAAATACTTTAAATTTATTAATTTAGCATTTGTCAACCTTTGTAATGTTGCTATGAAGTAATTTCTAAAGTAAAGACAGGAAGATGTTAAATTATGTATAGACTATCAAGTATACATAGCTTTTGAACAACTATATGGCTTAACATTCTTCAAATAATATTAATTGCTTATTTTGTTATTAAAAATTAAAACCGTAAGGTAACAAAACCATAAGATAACATTAAAATAAGTCGATTTCCTAGCTCCATCTCCCTTTACTTCCCATCTATGTGTTTAGATTCTTTTATTAGTCTTTGATAATGTACACAACCTCTGTTTGAAGAAAACCAGCACTTAGATTAAAAGTTCTGTACAAATAAGTTTGCATTTTACATTTATTACATATTATTAAATCTATATACTTTATGTAAATTCATTATAAATTAGAATTACTATATCTTCACTACAAGTATAACTGACATTACATTTCAATACTTTTTATGTTTTTCTGCTCTTTTGCATAGCTATCACATGTGCCCCACCTCCCCAGGTGCAATATGGAAAGGCGGAAGGGTCAGATTTCCATTGGGGTTCTAGTGTAAGTTACAGCTGTGCTGATGGATATCAGCTTTCCAATTCTGCTATTCTTTCTTGTGAAGGACAAGGAGTATGGAGAGGAGATGTTCCACAGTGCCTGCGTAAGTTTTTTTCTGAATTGTTAATTTAAAAGGCAGTCAGTAATATCATAGTACGAAGGGCCTGGGTGGGAGAATTTTGAGAAGTTATATAGGACCAGGCAGAATTTTTATGTGTGGCCAAGACAGACAGGATGACAACATCTGTGGGGCTTTGACTACCCTTCCAGACACAGGTGGAGACTGAAAAAGCAGGAAATATTGGCTCTTTTGAAATGAATAATGCAATATCCAAAGTGCTGACATAAAGCTTTCACCTGTTGTGTGCATCACAATTGTTAAAACTTGAATACTGTGTGCTTACACCCATCTCTAGAAATAGTGTTCAGATAGCCAGTTCAGCTGTTGACTGTATATGCATAAACCTGTTGGAGTTGCTCTTTAGATTAAAACTGTTTGAACTACTTCTTGTTATTCTGGTCTTTCTATTGGAACCCAGAAATTTTACAGCTACTATTCATTCTTAAGTGAAGGACAGCAGTGTATCACATGTCCATAACACAGGTACTCTGCATTAAGTATGTTCTTTTTTTCTATGACAGCTGTCTTTTGTGGAGAGCCTGGTATTCCAGCTGAGGGGCGACTTAATGGGAAAAGTTTTACCTATAGATCTGAAGTTTCCTTTCAGTGCAGACCGCCTTTTATACTGATAGGTTCGTCAAAAAGAATTTGCCAAGCAGATGGCACTTGGAACGGAATTCAGCCAACGTGCATTGGTAATTGCTACAGTTATTTATTTCTGCATCGCTTTGCTCATGTATAAAGATGTTTTTCCTTTATTGATTAAATAAATAAAGGCATGTTCAAAATGCATATACTGTCAATCACACAAATGCTTATTTTGAAGCTTAAAATCATCGTATAAGAAATAAGCAGCATCAAGAGTATAAGATTTATCTGATTTTTATTCTGTCCCATTCTCCTAAGAGCTCAGGGGAGTATACTAGATTCTCCACTCTACCCTTTGAGCCTCAGAATAACACCATGAGATAGATTACGTTCAGAGAGGGAGGCTGAACCAAGGTCACCCAGTGAGTTTCATGGCTGAGTGACAATCTGATCCTGAGTCTCCCTAGTTATAGTCGAAAGGCCTCACTGCTTGTGTTGATTGGTAGAAGACATGAAGACTTTTTATCAGATGTGTGATGGCAATTCTGTTTCTCCTATATACACACCAACTCTGCTTGTGACTGTGGCATGTGGGCAGAAGCAGCTTCAGCAATCTTTCCTGAGCCGCTTTTGCATTCTCAGCCTACCCCTTAAAGCTGCTACTGGATCCTTTGTAAAAATTACTTGTAACCACAAAAGTAGTATGGTTTTTCAAGCTGAACCAATAGTGGCACCACAGGGCACTTTGAACATACAAAAACAACAGGGGAGGGAAGGCTAAAGCTTCTTCTAATTGTACACATTCATTGTGAGCAGAAAATGTCTAGCATGTATCTAGGAGGCACAAAACTCTGAGCTCAACAAAAGATTATGTATGACCCAAATTGATAGGGTTGCCAGGTGGTGGCTGGAGATCTCCTGGTATTACAACTGATATCCAGGTAACAGAGATCAGTTCACCTGGAAAAAATGGCCACTTTGGAAGGTGGACTCTGTGGCATTGAAGTCCCTCCCCTCCTCAAACTCCCCCCTTCTAAGGCTCCCTCCCTCATATCTCCAGGCATCTACTAAACCAGAGCTGGCAACCTTAAAAATTGTGTTGGGAGTCCCCTGAATCAACTTGCACTACACATAACATTTGGGAACTATTATTTCCAATCACTGTGGGCCAGTTTTGGCTAACAAGCTTGGCACATGAGAAGAAGGGCTTCAACCTTCTCTCCCACCCCATTTTTCTGAACTGAAACAGCCACGGGAGGGTGCTGTTTGTGCTGCTCTGGGACTCCATGTGAGCCTACTGCAACATGGCATAGGAGAGAAGGCTGAAGCCCCTCTTCTCCCCCCCCCCCCGGTGCCATACTTGCTAGCAGAAACTGGCCCTGTAGAGCTTGGGAACAATAGTTTCCACATGTTACATGTACCCCCCAACTGACTTAAGTCACACATAACATTTAGTTGAGACCTCATCACATAGAATGGCAGACAGATGGGCAGGCCTTGCCCTCAGGCTTGCAGTTGAAAACAGCAAGACATGCAGGGGAAAATGAGTAGATGCAACAAGCCCAAGGAAGAAAATTAGTTTGACAGTTATGATTTATATATAAAATCTTCCCAAGCATATCTTGCATTGAGTAATGTAGTAGAAATATCCTATGGCCTTTATTTCTCAGCTTTGTGATAGAGGCCAGAATGTCCCTCTCATCTTTTCTTCGGTCTTGGGGCAACTGGCCGTTGGATTAGGTTTCTGTCTGAAAAGGAAGTGTTTCCTCCTTCCTCTGGCCAATGACATTCCCCTCACTTCTCCACTCTTCTTTTCAAAAGAAAGAAAAACTCTGCATAATGCAAAAGGATGGAACTTTCTACTTTCACAGGGTGTACTGGGAGGAGTGGAAAATAGAGCTCACTCACAGTAATGAATCCTGCCCATGATCTTTACTCCCAAGATCCGGAATATTTCTCCCCTCCAGAAGCAGCACCAACAATTGTCAGTTGTATCTGCTGGGAAAGGTGCTGTAGAGCTGGCACTGCACAGTACAGAGAAGATGTGCTTCTTTGGCTGCGAGCACACGGCCCCTTTAATCTGGGAGGGATCCCGGATGTAAAGGGGCTGCGTTTTTCCTCCTGCGGGTTGGGATGTTTACACATCCCAACCCCGGTGGCAGCGTCGGCGGCCGCGGAAACGGTGGCCGCGGCCGCTGAAGAAGCAGCAGCGGTGGGAATGGCGGCGGCCGCAGCAACAGTGGCGGCTGCCGCTGAAGAGGCGGCCGCGGTGGCTGGAAAGGCAGCCAGAACGGCGGCAGAGGTGGCCGCAGCGGCGGCAGAAGCCGCGGTGGCCTGGTAAGTTGGGGGTATTTTTTTCCCCCTTTTACACTTGGGCGCATGAGTGGCCATGCGCCCAACTGTAAAAGGGGGGGGAAATGGCAGGGGGGGCCATCTGGACAGCCTGGCTCTTGCAATGCTTGTGAGAGAGGGCTGTCCAGAAGGCTGGAATGCGGGTTTCTCCCGCGACTCCCGGGAAAACACTAGTTTTTCCCGGGGTCGGTAAATGCGGGAGCAACCCGCATTGGAGCCCACTTCACCGCGGGACTCGCTGCGGGCCGTTGTGGACGGCCCCTTTAAATGCGGGAGGAAGCAGCCCTTCCTCCCGCATTAAAGGGCCGTGTGCTCGCAGCCTTTGTCTGTCTGTTATACCAGGTGGAAAAGCACATCTTGGGTTACTGGAATGAATTTTCCTGAACTGCATTAGAATGATATTTTGAGTTAAGTCTCTTCTGACTGACTTAGACGTCCTTAACATGAGGTCTAACTTGGCTTTTTTGTCCTCTGTGTGTGTGTGTGTGTGTGTGTGCATACACCTTTGTATGACTTCTAACGAGTAGTCAAAAGCAGGTTTGGAACCTATAAATAGAAGAAAATACTTGAGCATCAGCCAAATGTTAAGACGAATTCTCTGAATTTCCCTTAACCATTTCTCTCTGAAACCCAACTGTATCTTTCTTTTCATCTTTTTAGGAAGTTAGAGTCAACTTCAAATAAATTTCATTTTAATCAATAGATAAATTCAAAAATTAAAGGGACAGGAGGGGAAATTCTACAACATTTCTGAATTTCTTTCTGCAGATGCTCAAAGGTCGGCAATGTCTTCCTAAACCTTTTAGCCTTCCTGCTAGAGCACCACTCTTGTAAGGGCTGAAGTTACAAAATGGAACATAGAGGAGTAACAGAAAACTATGCAGAGAAATTTAAGAGAAAGTTTGTTTGTTTGTTTTTGAAAGAGAAAAAAAGAAGCCCAGCCAAGACTTCCCTCCACCGGCATTGTGGTCCAGGAGGTGGGGGAGGTTGAATGGAGGCAAACCCAGCCATGTTGTGCCTTTCAGTAGGGTGGGGGTGGGTTGATCCCCATGGCCTGCCTTGTCAGGCCAGGAGTTGCAGCATTGGAGTGGGTGGAGGGCCCACGGGGGCTACATAGGAAAGCCCACACTGGGGCTTGGCCTGTTTGTTTTCAGTTTGCTGGCTTGCTTGGAGTTTGCTTCCTCTCTGCAGTGCTTTTCTTTTGCCTCCAACCCTGTGGCCTTGTAGGCCCCAGGCTCATTTCTCAGGGATCTCCCAGCTTGTCCAGCTGCATCGGGGGACCATCAAAGTGCCCCTTGCAAAATGTTTCTGTCCTTGTGTCTGGAGTCTTGAGGTGGAGGCCCAGCACACATTGGTTGCTGCTCATCCCCTGTCTATCCTGAAGGTGAGGGAGAGCTGTAGCTCTAGGGCAAAGGCATCAGCTGGACAAGTGGGACTTAAACAGACCTGGTGGGAGGTGATGCAACACATCCAGCTTGAGGCCTCTTGGTAAGCCGCTGCCAGTCTGAGTGGACAGGACTAACCTGGACAGACTGAGGGTCTGATTCAGTATAAGGCAGCCTCATCAAGGGTGCCTGCTTTTAAATTGTTATGCGGGGGGGGGCATGTCGATGCTGTGGTGATTACAGGGTTGCTCTCATGGACCCCAAAGTGCCCCTTATGGCACGCAGGTCACATCCAGGAGGAGGGGGACACCAGGCAGCACTTCCAGGTGTAACAAGTTGCAGGCTAGGGTGGCATCAGACCTTGGAGGAACACATGGCACCTGTGGATAACACTGCTATTTTGCAGGGCATTTCACAAATTCTGGTTCAGTTATCTGAGAGAATGGAGCAGCTCAGATCACACAAGCCCCAGCCAGAGCAGCCCCTGCAACTTGTGTCCAGGGCATGGTGGAGGCAGCAGTCACTGATGGAGGTTAGGGCTTCTGGCACTTTGGATGAAAAGCAGATCTGGAGCCCTGCCTACACAAAACCCCCTGCACAAAACACTGTAGGATGAGTAGATCAGCTTGGAATCACAAGGTGATGGACAGCAGCTCATCTTCTGCCTCTTTAGGCTCACAGAGGACAGTTTTGATCGTTGGGCACAGCACCATTTATTGGGCAAACAAATATGCAGCTTCATCTGGATGGGATTCCAGTCTGGGTCTCGGTGAACATCTTCAGGTCAACTGGTGTGGGCATAGAGGAATGCAGTGGTCAGCTCTTCTCTCAACCATAGCAGCTGCAGGGTTTTTTTTGCCAGGGCCCACCTCAAACCATCAACATTCAGTTGGGGGGAAATGACCTTCCAACGCAAAAAGGCATGATGTTGTCCAGAACCATCATTACAGATTTCCGGACTCTACATGCAAGACTTCCAGGAACAAAGTTGATATGGTCTAGTTTGCTGGAGTGCCGCGAATAAGGGGGGGGGGGGGGCTGGTACCAGAAAAGGTGGACTCAGCCAGGAGGAAAGTCTGTAAGGTAGTGTAACAGTTTATTAGGACACTCGACAGTTCATTCAGGCAGCCTGCTCTATTTCGAGGTGAGAGTGTGCACCTTGCCGAGTGGGGCATAGACATCTGGTTGCATGGAGTCTGGGATGCCTTGCTGGGTTGGCTACAGGCTTAGGGAGCTTTGGCGAGAGCAGAGCATGGTTTTCCCTGCTCTCTGGCAGTTTGGGAATTGGGACAGATCCTTTGGGGGGAGGCTAGGCTTGCATGCATGCCTCCCCCATTTTGGGTGCTCCCATAAGGGACCTTGGGGTGTGGAGCCATTCAGCCGCATGTCCAAGTGGGGGCTGTCTGCTGGCTTTCACCTTGAGATGGCAGGGGGACCAGGTAGAGCCTGGTGCCCACATGTGTTCCAGTATCCTGTCACTCTGTTGGCCAGCAAGGCACTCTTAGTGCTCTTATGAATTGTGATATTCATAAACCTGAACTTTGGGCTGCCTTGAATGGAAGGGCCATGTGCTTTCTTCATAATAGGAGCCAGCTCCAGCCCACGCCAGGAGGCTGACACCCTAGATAAGTTCACCAGAGACAAAGGACTCCTCTTGCCATGAGGTTTCTTTCTGTTTCAGCGATCGCTGGCCAAACCCCTGCCCCCTCTCCTACACATCTGGATAGTTATGCTAACTAAGTTGCCTAGCAACTAATGTGCCAGACATTAACCAACAGGCCAAAGTCATTGATTAACAATGGACTTGGCCAGGTAAGTCATCGGACCCCAGACTCAGTGTCTGTTTCCTGATGAGATCATACTCTTGCAACACTGCCCAACCCCTGGACCTCCTCCCTTTGTTCACCTTTAACCTATGGAAGGGTCCAAGAGGGACGGACCGCCTAGTAGGTGTGTTAAGGGGATGTGGTCTGCAAAGCCCGCCCCAAGACCCCCAATAAAAGTCCAAACCCGGAGACACTCGGCCTCTTGAGCCATCGCCCTCTGTCTATTCTATTGACCCTTCAGTCCAGCTTGCTGTCCCCAACCCTTGCCTCCATCTTTGAACCCTATTTTCTCTCTCTGGAATCGCGATCCAGAAGAACCACGTGGTCTTGCTGGTTCAAGCCTCGTGTCCCCATAGTCTTTCCAATTCTCTCCCCATCCAATCCAGCCTGACATCGGACAACGCATCTAAGGTACTGTGCTTTTCCCCACCAACGATAACCTGCTCATGCGAAAGTGCTATTTTCTCCCTTTATTTCATTAGGCCTGTAAGATTGTGTGTGTGATTACGTTTTTTGTATGCTTGACAACATTATCCAGTAAACAACATTGAACTTGATACCTGCCTCACGTGCCTCTTTCCTTGAGAACTCCCGGGAGGGGTGGGACCCTGGTATAGTTGGCAAGAACCCATGTATTTTTTGCTGATTGCTAAACATAAATTAAAGCAATTCGGCTAACAACTCCATGGGTGATTCCGCAGCAGGCGAGCTAGAGGAAGGATTCCATCAGATGGGCGACAGGTAACCCAATGCTTGGATCTGTTCCTGTGCTGAGCCATTGCTCCTTGTTTGTGTTGATAAATCAGCTGTGGCCATGTTTTTCCAAGGAAAGGATTGTTTGTATGTTTAATTCCTTCCAGTACCTTCCCCACTGTCCCTTCTTTAAACCCCACAATAAGAGGAATAAATGGCTATATTTTTTTAAAAGTGAGTTTTGGGGAAAAGAAATTCCGCTCCCCATAACAATGCTAATTTCTTATCAGGTTGAGGCCCCATGTTGATAAACACTTGTCAAAGCTTAGAAAATGATTTATTAACCTACAGTTTACAAGGGCAAGCATGTATGACCATTCTGAAATTCTTAGTACAACCTTTCAGCATCTTGCAGGATCATGTTGACACGATTCACATCTGAAACAGATCACTTGAATTCCCGAGTAATGTTAGGATTTTCTCCAAAGGGAATCTGTACTGTATGGTGTGTGAAATGTTAAACAAAATTGGGCTGTGTGAGTGTGTGTGTGTGAAATGTTATACAAAAACAAAATTGCACCTTTCTACTCTCATTGATCCCAGTGGATTTAGAAGGGTAGAACTCTGCCTAGGACTGAACTGTAAGATAACAGTTGCTTCCAAAGTAAGCAGAAGGAATTGCTCCATTTATGATTAATATTAAAAGTAGTTTCAAAATATAGTCCAATAAGCTTTCTGGCAAAAACATTCTAGATGGCTTTGTCTCACTCTGTGCCAGATTTCAGGTTTGACTAGAGAGATCCTTCCTGCTTCTGTGTGTGTAGCTATTGTCACCAAGGTGAGTCTCAATTCTCTGCAGAGTCACGCCAATCAAAGTCCTTTGAAAACAATGGGCTTAGACTACAGTAATTCTCCACAGGATTGCCCTGAAAAGGTGTTTCAACTCCAACACTATTCCAGTACTTGATTTAGGCACAACTGACTTTAGTACAGTGTCCTTATCTTTGCAATAATTTAATTCTACTTTCTTCAGGTCTTGCCGCCAGTTCTCTCTTGGCTGGTTTTTTGTGCTGCCCAGTCATCCAGCAGCCACTTTCCCCCCAGAACCTAGGATTTGCTTTTCATATTTCTTTCCAGTTTTTTTTTTCCTTTGTCCTAAGACCCCGACTGAGTTTCCTCCCCCACCACGTCTTCCCACCTGGCTAGGGGAAAAGTCAGCCAGTTTTCACAGTAGGACAGAGCAGCCCCACTGTCTTTTCCTTCTCAGAAGTAATGCAGCCATAACAAGAAGTAACTCTGACTTGTATAGTTAGGTGACCTTGTCCTGAAGGGTAGACTTTGATTTTGTTGCTGGCAGGGCTAAACTGATTCACTGCTCTCAGTTTCAAAGTAAATCCTAGCAATGGAGCACCATCCATTTAAAATTGTTCTTTTGTAACAGCTTCATACAGTTAAAGGAATCTTACCGCTCATATCTTCTCCAAACTGTAGTACTTGTACAGGAAAGTACAGAGTCTTCAGCAGTGGACATGTTAACTTCCTCTGAGGCACTAGCCTCACTAGCACCTTACTAAGGTCTTTTTTAAACGTGATAAACGTGATACTAGTGAGGCAAAGACTTTTACTGTACAACTTTGCATTGGTTTGCCATCTTGTGAACTTTGCTACAACCCCATGCCAACCAGCTGCTAGGACATTATGTCCATAAGCTAAGTTCAAATTAAACATGTGCAAACTAAAATTAAACATGTGCAAACTAAACATGTGTCGCTCCTTTGCATGGATTACAGCACACTTTAAATTAGATGCAGAAACCTTGCAAGGTCAAAAGCTCTTTTGCCTCACATTTAGATCAGACCTATGTACCGGTGAGTGTCTACAAGAGGGGAACAAAGATGAAGTGATACAGGTTTTTTTAGTGCTCACACATGAACCTATGCTGGGTTGTATCCTTCCTGCTTTCCCACTTAGGTCAAATCTACATCTGACTTTCCCGCTGGAATCATTCTAGTTTAAAAAAAAACCCTGTCTATACCTGTTTCTAGTTTCAACCCATACTTCTTCTAGTTTAAAAATCACTGTCTACATTAGTTAACTGCCCTCTTGTGGTCAAGCTAGCATTTTACTGCTTTGAACAGATCCTGTTGCTTACTGCTCTTCAGACCCAGGGGGAAAAACCGAATGGAAATTTGAAACCAGTGTGAAATGAGTGTAGGAAAACAACAGCAGTCAAATTACTTCAGAGGGGAGTTGTAGATTTGGCCTTAGTCTGGTCTTTTCCTCATCACTGCCTTGGTTCCATGTAGCTTTTTGGCCATGTGAGTCTCTAGTATGTACTTTTTGGATGGTCAAAGTAGCTGCTCTTCCTTCTTTAGCCAGTGGAAAAACAAGTAGGATGCCACTCATCATAGTGAGCTGATTTAGTAGCATTAAAGCACACTACATAGTTATTTAACCATTAGTGGACAGACCCGTTCCTTCTTGTAATTACACTTTATGAAGTATTTTGACAACATAGCTTCCTTGATGATGTCTTTTAATTTTGCTGTGTCAGGCAAGAATAGTTTTTCTGTTCCAAGTAAGAATTCTATGGAGAGGTTTGGCAGTGCTTAAGCCTATTAGCATTAATAAGAAACTGGTACTTCTAAATCTGTCCCATCCATTGATAAGGGTTGCTAGCCAAGGGTTCTACATTAAAGCAGTCTGCATGTTCAGAAAAAAGCCTGAATGCTAGCACACCATGTCCATAAGCCAAGTTCAAATGAAACATTTGCAAACTAAAACTAAACATGCAAGCTACGCCATTTCAGAATTCATAAAAAAAGCTATGTTGGATCAGGCCAATGGCCCATCCAGTCCAACACTCTATGTCACACAGTGGCCAAAAACAGGGGCTATCAGGAGGTCCACCAGCAGGGCCAGAACTCCAGATGCCCTCCCACTGTGTCCCCCCCCAAGCACCAAGAATGCAGAGCATCACTGTATCAGACATAATGTTCCATCTATACCTTGTGGCTAATAGCCACTGATGGACCTCTTCTCCGTATGTTTATCCAATCCCCTCTTGAAGCTGTCTGTGCTTGTAGCTGCCACCACTTTTTGCAGCAGTGAATTCCATCCGTCAATCACTCTTTGGGTGAATAAGTGCTTCCGTCGGTCTGTTCTTAGCTTACTGCTTATTCATTTCATTTAGTGCCCATGAGTTCTTATATTGTGAGGAAGGGAGAAAACTACAGAGGAAGGGAAGTGCATACCAGGAAGGAGGCTAGGCTAGACAAGTTCTGCCATGGATAAAAATTCCGACATAATCGGCAATGTGGAAAGGTATAGGCCTGGAACTAATTACAACATGCTCAAATCACAAAACCATGAGAAAGAGCAGAACGTTTTCTCTTGATAAAGGGAAGGAAAGTTGAGGAGCTAGATTGTGATCTGTGGTCTCATAATCTGAGCTAAGTATTTTACAGTAACAATCTTTTGCAAGCACCTTTACACCGTGTCTCCCCTGCCTTGCAACAGTTATTCAATTGGTGCCACTGCAAGTCTGTCTGCTGTTACCCTTTAAATCAAAGATTGTTTTCTGTTGGTGGGATACTGTTTCATTTTCCCATTAGCAGATGCACAGTCAAACTGCTGATGAAGTTAAAAGTCCCTTGATTGCTCAAGTGCATTTTTTTAAACAAATGATAATGTCATGTGTTAGCCTCCCATCTGTCTAAGTTCTGAAGACTTTAAGATTTGCTTTGTAAATAAGACCATTTTGATAGGATATATTTTGATAGGATATATGGAAAGCTTGTATGCAACAAAAACCCTTGCATGTCCTCTGCTCACAGAAATTCACCCTTGTGCAAGTCCTAGTGTCCCATGTCAGGGTTGTAGTAGGCGCTAACCAGAACATTATCCTCAAGGTACTTTCTCCATAGGAATGAATGGCCATCTTTCAAATATTAAATAAGGTAAAAGGGTACACCCAGAACTCCACTGGGCTGAGGATCAAACCTCCTCTGTGCCTGTAGTGATCCCACCCATTAAGAATTAAGCCAGCCTTTATTTTCAGGGCAGCCTGCAAGATGATTATTTGAAAGACTGAAATGAGACTGTGAGATAAGTGATTGTGAAATTAGCATTGTCCGTTCACTTCACTCCACACTTGACATCAAAAACCCAACTGCCATACATCATGTTGGAGTGTTTTGCAGCAAACACATAAAAATGGATAACATGCATATTCCTTTAAAATATTGATGTATCCTGATTGGGTCAGGGTTCATAGTCACATGTATTTAGGTAGTTAAAGACACATGCATGTTATTCTCATTATGGCTATGTGTTATAGGTAAGTCTGGTAGGCATGTGACATGCTGGTTGTATTTGTTATATAGAGTATGTGTGTGGGTAAAGTGCTGTTGAGTCACAACTGACTTCTGGTGACCACAGCAAGGGGCTTTCAAGGCAAGTGAGAAGCAGAAGTGGTTTGCCATTGCCTTCCTCTGCAGAATATTTCTTGGTGTTCTCCCTTCCAAGTACTGACCTGGCTTAGCTTCAGAGATATGATAAGATTGGCCTATACCATGCTGTCTTCCTTCCCAATTGTATAAAGAGTAGAAACTGTATGATCAAAAACCAGACCACTTGAAGGTTTTTTATAATAAGCACTTAAGTTCTGTAGTCCCAAGGATTTGTCTGATTTTCATAAAACAAAATGAGTCCATATAGCAGTGTACCAGTCCGTTAAAGAAGGGCCTGTTGCCTTTCTCCATTTCTTTGCTATTTTTATCTTAGCAATTGACAATAGAGTTGCTATCATGGTTTGTTTAGATCTATTTAAGTGACTCAGTTGGCCTGTTTCCAGAAGGATTGCTTCAGATCGTTGAGAAATTGTTGTACTTGAGATTTCTTCTATTTGTTGAAGTACCTGATTCCAGAATTTCTTAACCACAGGACAACTGCAAAAACAGTGTAAATAATCTCCGTATAACCAGGGGTCTATTGGAGCGGGAGTGCACAGGAGCACAACTCCGGGAGTGAGGCGCCCAGGGGGCGGGCACATGACCAAGCCCCGCCCCCTCCTCAGCTTCCCCAAGCAGTGCAGAGGCGCAGCGCCCCGGGGAAAGCCCTGCTAGGGTCTTTATTGTTTTTAATGTTTTGTTTTAATATTGATAATTTTATCATTGTTCCTTTTATGACTGTGTGCTGCTTTTCCAGAGACTTGCTCAAGGTGGCATATAAATTTTCTAAGTATACCATTTTTTATCTGGGCACATGGCACATAAGTACTGGAGAAATTTCACCAACCCTTCAGCAGCTTCCACCCCATCAGTTTGGTGTAGTGGTCAGGAGTTGGACTCTAATCTGGGAGAACCGGGTTTTATTCCCCACTCCTCCACATGCAGCTGCTGGTGTGACTTTAGGCCAGTCACAAGTTCTCTCAGAGCTGTTCTCTCATGAGCAGTTCTCAAAAGACCTCTCTCAGCCCCACCTACCTCACAGGGTGTCATGTTGTGGGGAGGGGAAGGGAAAGGGATGGGTAGTGCACATGTCCTGGGTATCTCAAGTCTACTTGAAACCTGGTGGTTTCAAGGGAGCAGGAAGAGAATGAGGGTGTGTTCTTTATGCTTATTTTTGTTGCACAAAGTATTGGATGGGGAAGGGAACGGAGGAAGAGCAGGTCAGTTTCACTCACCTGTGGAGTGGAGCCTGAGGGGTGGGTGTTACCTTCTGACACACTTTCAATATGTTAGGGGGTGTGGCATATGCAAATGAGTTATGCTAATGAGCTCCTGCACCTCTTTTTCTACGAAATGACCCCTGCGTATAACCCACAGCCTTTCCAACATGTTTTTTTCCCCACACAATTATGATATCAAGAAATCCATGCAGATGTAAGATGCTATCTATTTAAAAAATTAAAGACATTAAATTTGTCAGAATCTTAGAATTAAGGCTAGGTCTTTTCCAAGCTGTTTCCCAATCTTCTTTTTTTCCCCTACCCTCACAATCCCTTTGCCATTCTTTCTCCGCTGTTGTAGTATCCTTATTAAATGTAAAGCTCAGTAATTTATAAATTTTAGTAAGTAATCCTTATGAGTTACACCTCGATGTTTTAAGAGTGTTTCTAAGGGTGTGAGTGGCATATTCCATGTCCTTATTAACCCTAAGGTATCTATAACATGCCTAATTTGATAATAATTCAACCATGAGATTCTTTCTCCCATTACAGCCATTACTTTTGAGACCACTTGACCATTTGAGATAAAATCTGCCAATCTAGTGTAACCATTTTGGTACCATTTTTGAAAGGGTGAATTACCCAATCCTGGAGGGAACCATGGTTGATTAAGATAGCAAGCATATCTAGTAGTAAGTGGCAGCAGAGAAAAATCTATATTTATCCCAAATTTTTAAGGATACATTTAAAAAATCATTTTTTATTATTTGAGAGCTTCTATATTTTGCTGTGTTCCAAAATTTTTGGGGGATCGTGCAATTCTCACAAAATTCTTCCTCAATATGTTGCCAACTGGTTTGTTAATTGGAATTAAGTAAGATACTTCTAAGTAGTGAAGTCAGAAGTGATGCCTTATAATAAGTTTGTAAGTTTGGAAAGTTCAATCCTCCTTAAGTAGTAGGATGGGAAATTATACTGAATTTAATTCTTGGGGGCTTATAAGACCAGAAAAACTTGTTTAATGAAGATTGCCATTTGACTATACTTTTCTTAGGAATATGGATGGGTAAGGCTCTAAATAAAAATAAATATTTTGGCAATATAAAGCTTTTAATAATACTCAATCTATCCGCCATTGAAAAGGCTTTTTGGCGCAGGAGTTTCATTTAGCGTTTAACCTCCCTATAAATTTTGTCAAAATTAATTTGAATCAATTGCTTCAGGTCCAATTTAGCAGGAATTTGTATGCCAAGGTATCTCCATTGAGAGCCTTTCCATAAAAAAGGCGTTTGGAGTAAAAGTTGTTTTTGATGTTTTTAGAAATATTAATAGGGATTATAAACGATTTATTGAGGTTGACATTTAATCCTGTTAAAGATTGAAATTTTTGAAAAATTGAAATCAAAGTTGGAATTGAACTATTTAACTGTGAAACATAAAGAATCAAATAATCTACATATAGACTAATCCAGTTGTCTACTTCTCCAATTTTAATACCAGAGATATTATGATGATCTCTAATTAATATAACCAGTGCAAATAGCAATGGGGATATTGGACAACTGTGCCTGGTTCCTTTGGTTAGCGGAAAATATTCACTCATTTGACCATTCATTTGTAATCTTGTTTTCAGGTATGCATATAAAGCTGCTATCATCTTTCTAAATTTTGGGCCAAATTGCATAAATTCCACAAATACAAAATCAACACAGATTCTAAAGAATGAAATTGGGGATATCGAATTATATTTAAAAGACATCTGATATTATCCATTAATGACCTATTAGGGATGGAACCTGTCTGATCTGGGTTAATATAACTAGAAATTATTGTTTGCAAATGGTTAGCTAGTATCTTAGCAAAAATTTTATAGTCACAATTAATTAATTAAATACAAGGCTGGAAGACTCCTGTCTTTATCTTCTTTTGGAATAGTAATTATAGTGGCATCATTCCAGGGCCTGAAGCATATTCCCCGAATCCATAATTTTATTACATAAATGAGTAAAAAAAGATATTAGAGCCATTTGAAAAGATTTTAAAAATTCTGGTGTAAATCCATCTTGATCTGGAGCTGTATTAGGTTCTATTTGAGAGATAGCATACTGAATTTCCTTTGATGTAATCAGGGCTTCCAAAATTTCCCTATGTTGAGAAGATAAAATTTTACATTTGTTTTGGGCGAAAAAGGTCTTAATATCAGTGGCCAAAGGGTTGAAGATGTATACAGCTTCACATAATAATCTAAAAAAGCAGCTAAGTATGGCTTTTGTCAAAGTTTGTGTGTTCCCCTTTTTGTCTTTGACTGCTGATATTTGTCATGAGTTACTTTTTTTCTTTACTCACCAGGCAAACAATTTAGGAGCCTTTGGCATTTTTTGCCACAGCTTTTCTTTTAAATATAACATCTCCTTTTGAACATCTCTATTATCTATTGTTTCCAAGGCCTTCCTCTCTGCTAACAAAGCTTTATATACTTTCTTGCTGCATGTAATTTTGTGTTGGTGCTCTAACTTTTTATATTGTCCATCAATAACTTTATTTTATGATCTCATTCTCTTTTCATATGAAAATCGTTTGCTATACACTTCCCCCTCACAACCGCTTTAAAAGCATCCCAAGTCGTCTGTATTTCTGGTTCTACCCTGTAATTAAATTCAAACAAATTGACGAATCTCCTTTTCCAATTGTATCTTGTACTGATCCTCTAATAAAATAAAATTATTTGATCTCCATTGTCTCCATGTCATAGTTGGTTCAGATTTTATAAAAGAGCCTTGTAAATACACATGATCTGCCCAAACAAATGGGCCAATCTCTACTGTTTTAAATTTATGCACCATAGATTGTGAGCAAAGTAGATAGTCTGTTCCAGAGTAAGTGAGGTGACAGGGTAAATAGAAAGTATAATCCCATTCTCCTTTGTGTAACAACTTCCATAAGTCACAAAGCTTATACTGTTTTAGAATCTAGCATTTGTAAGATAATTTATGTTATCTGCTGTTTTCTTAGCTATAGGCTACATTATGCTGCATTATGATCTACATTACAGTCTACATTATGCTGCAGCATAATTATTATTGGTGATGCTATTTTGATTCTTCTGATTGGCTCATAAAGGTTCCACATTGGCTTCTAAGGAAGTTCATCATTTTCTTTTTCAGAGTACTTCTCACATATATAGGTTC
Organism: Lepidodactylus listeri; assembly: GCA_029233225.1. Lineage (NCBI taxonomy): Eukaryota > Metazoa > Chordata > Lepidosauria > Squamata > Gekkonidae > Lepidodactylus > Lepidodactylus listeri. The sequence goes on along the minus strand of JARCFY010000016.1, from coordinate 41,577,004 downwards.
AACACATGGAAGGAGAACAGATCATGCATCCTATTTGTTCCCCATATTTCCCTGTCCTTTAGCATGTTAAGCTAGAGACCTGAACAGAACCCATGAGCTCACAGCAGTATCCATATAGACTATTCCCATGTGATCAGTAACCATGAAAAAGGCAGGTCACTTGATCATATGTACAGAGCCTACATGTGTACTCTAGGGTTCAACCTAGAGATGTGTCTTCATTTTGTAGCATCCTGGAACACCTTTTAAGAGCACTGTGGGGGCCAGATAGCAGTCAGGACCACTGCAATGCAGGGGAAGATGGGGCTCCTGCCTTCTGCCCTGGTCCATTTTTTTCCCAACATGAAATGGTATTGGGGGTATCATTATGTGCCAACATGCCCCCAACATCGTTTGGGGTCAGGAAAATGGGGGAGGTATACAAAACAAAAAGGTCTACACCAGCTGGCAGAAGATAAAAGACTTGTCCATGTTAGAAACTAATATTTAATTGTATTCAATTTTTCCTTCTCTGTTTTCTAATGTCAATGTCCTCCTCTGTCTTTAATTGCAGATCCTTCTCATAACAGTTGCCCAGATCCTGGTACACCACACTATGGAATACAAAATAGTTCCAGAGGCTATGAGGTAATTCTTTTCTTTCAAAATGTAAGACCAGGATGGTTGAAAATGGTTGTGTTGGTTATCTAAACACCTGGGATTTGTCTTATATTATATTCCAGAAGACGTTTTAGAATTTATTCTCTGATCAGTGTTTAAGCGGCATTTTCTATTAATTTCATTGGAGAGTTTAGTTTGAAGCCATGTTACAGACTTTGGATAAATGCCTGGTTCTTTTTTTAGCTTAAGGGGGGGGGGGTGGATATTCCAAATGCATGGTGGCCATAAGAATAGCAAGAACATGGTCCAAAATGGTTACTCTCCAGTTAACATTTGTGAACTTTGTTTGAGGTCCCAACAGATAATTCATCAAGTGACTTCATTTAACTGGTGAATTATGATGAATTTCAGGCACAAATATTGAAGTTAAAATTACTATGCATGTTGGCCGATGCACTGCTTGATTGTGTGCTCTCCATATAATTCCTCAATTATGCATGAGGCATTAGCTTGAGGGTCTGTCTTGAGAGCAATTGAGAAATTGTTGCAAAAGTACATAAACACCACAGTTGAGTTATCCTTCTGCAGAATTATGAATGTATGAAGTTAAATTCCACCACAGTAAAAATTGCAAAGGTTATAAGGTAATTAAGAAGTCAGAGATTCAGTGTGCCTAATATGAAGTTCTGACTCCCATCACAGCTTCTTTCTGCCTTTCATCACCTTAATATCTAATCATTTCTTAGATGTTAAAGATGCAGTAAATACCTTCCTCCTCCCCAGCTGGTAGAAATGGAAAATGGTAGTAGACTAGCATTGTGCCACGGTCCAATATCTTTTCTTGTTAGAGCAACTGAATCTTGAAATTATACAAATAGAAAGAGACATTTCTGAAACTCTGACTGTTGTGCAGTCATAGGCTGAGGACAGACTGGCAATCTGGAGTGGGATGAATCCAGAGGCAAAAGCTGCGGGGGAAAAATCCCCCGGGGCTGGCTGTCCACATTGGCCAGGGTATTGCGCAAGGATGCCGTTACGGAGCGTTCAGACTGCTGCGGAGTGGCCCCAGGTGGGCCAGCCTCCACAGCTCGTGATAGGGCTGTTTCGGCAATTTGCGCATGTGTGCTCATGCACAAACTGGCAAAACGCTGAGTTCGCACTGCCGCCTCCGCTTGCCTCCCGCCTTCTTCTGGTTCACACTGCCTGGAAGCGGGATGCAAGCGCAAGACGGCCTCCGGACACTGGTTTTTTCCGGTGTCCTTCTAAAGCGCAAGAAAACCGGCTTCAAAGTGGGTAAGTGCGGAAGTGAGCTGAGGGACAGCTGTGCATGTCTGAACAGGCTCCCTTCCCTCGCTTCCCATGCGGACCTATCCCGGGGCAGATTGCCAGTCTGTCCTTAGCCATAGTGGGGCCCTTATCTATATGGTAGCCATGCAGCTCATTGGGGGTACTCTTGGTCAAGTTGCTCTCCTTGAACCTCCTTTACCTCATATGGTTGTTGTGAGAACAAAACAAAACAGAAGAGGTAAGATCCATGTACACTCCTCTGAGTTATATGATAGTGGAAGGAACAATGTTGCTTTCAGGTTGTCCTCTTAGGAAGCCGCTGTAAGTCTCCCACTTTAATTAGTCAAAGCCATAGCAGCAAATAAAAAGGAGCTGATGATGTACACTAGCCATTGAAACTGACAGGTAGAAGTTCTATTTAGAAACAAAACCACAAAAAAGTTATTGATGATGATGAAACTTCCGCAAAACTACTGATTTGCAGTTTCAGTTGTATATCTCCAGGGCTTTTTTTGTAGAAAAAGCCCAGCAGGAACTCATTAGCATAATAGGCCACACCCAACAGCAGAAACTCATTAGCATATTAGGCCACACCTCTGATATCACAGCTCATTAGCATAGTAGGGGGCTGGGAAAGCACAGGGCAGGCATGGGGAGGGAAAGAAAGGCATTTTCAATGTGCCTGGGTTCCCTGCCTGCCCTTTTCCAGCTGCCACATATCAGCTAGAGAAGGGAAGGCAGAGAGAGGCTTTTCCTTGTCAATTTCTCTCTCAGCTGACTGGCAGGGAGTGAAATTCACAAGGAAATCGGGATGGGCTCCCCAGAGGGAAAGACAGCATTTTAGCATGCCGCCTTCCCCTCTTGTGTGTAACGTGGGGAGAGCAGCGTACTCTGTAGCCACACATGCCAGATGTTTCGGTTGTAGGCGTGGCCAACTCAGGAGCCAGCTGAAACTCTGTTCCTGTGCATTCCTGCCCCAAAATAGCCCTGTATATCACACTGTTAACTGAGGCTTGGTTTTGAAGCTTTATTTCAGCTTCTTCAGAATCCTTGTCCGTTTTGGACAATGGCTTCTGCTGCAGGTTATGTTGCTCTGGCAAGGCATTTCCAGTCATGCAAGACCAATTTCATTTCATTGAACCAAAAAGTGCCTAGCACAACAGAAATGTGGTCCATAGTAGGGAACTGCCTCCACAATAGACTAAGGGGGCACAAGCAAAAACATGGCTTTGGATCCAAGCCCAAACTCTTGTACTATATGCAGTATGGTGCCTGTATTTTTCCCAGTGGTTCCTTGAGACATTTCAGATTAGGAATATGACCATACCATGGTCCCAATTTGCATTGGACTGCTACACATCTAACTTTTTTCAGAGGAAATTACTGACATGGAACTTCCAGCATCATATGTGTTTGAGCATGGACAGATGAAAGAAGGAGGATTGTATGTGTTAAACATATCCAGCGCTGCTTCTCTGTACAGACTAGTTTTGAAAAAAAATCTGTGGAGAGGCTGTGACTCAGTAGTAGAGCATCTGCTTGGCAGGCAGAAGGTCCTAGTTTCAATCCCTGGCATATCCAGTTAAAAGGATCAGGGAGCAGATGATGTGAAAGACCTTTGCTGGAGATCATGGAGAGCTGCCACTAATCTGAGCAGATAATAGGAATGGGCATGGACCAGACCATGGACATAATTTTGTCATGGACTGGGGGCCAGTTCATGGACCATTTGCCCAGTCTGTGCATTCACATTTTCAACGGACCACACACCGACTGTGAATTTTTTTAGGCAGTCTGTTTGGTCCGTGGGAATGGGAAAGTGAGCCAGACCACCCGGTGCCAAGGCATTAATTGTCAAGGCGACCAAGGGGGGATGTTCTTCTACAGCCTTTCTGAAGCCCTGGAAATGCCAGTACCGACCCTCCAAAGCTTGACAGGCAGCTCTGATTGCCGATAAGAGAGCTCACATTCTGCTCTATGGGAGCAGACTGCATCTGGAGATGAGCTGTAATCCAAAGCCAATCTGCACACAACTTGGAGAGCAGGTAGAAGGATGTCCTGGGGAGGTCTGATGTGAGTTTGATGCTTCTAGTTTGCAGAGGGGCTGTTTGACACACTCCCCCCCCTTTGCACATTGGACCCTAGGGATCTTTCCCCCCTTCCCCAAAGCCAATCTGCACACAACTTGGAGAGCAGGTAGAGGGGCATCTCAGGGAGGTCTGTTGCAAGTTTGATGCTTTTAGCTTGCAGGGGGGCTGTTTGACACCTGCAGCTGTGATTTTCCCAGAGAGAACTTCCCTAGGGGCACCTGCTTTGGGTGGCTGTAACTCGCTCCCTGTAAATCCAATCTTCACCAGACTTGGAGGACAGGTAGAGGAGAGTCAGCTGGAGACTTGCTGTGAGTTTGGCATTTCTAGTTTATGGGAGACTGTTCTACCATGTCACAAAGTCACAAACTGCACAAATTGCGCAAACCACGAACCAACCTGTTAAACAAAGTCAGTGAAAATTCGTGGTCTGTGAAATCCACGAACCTATACGAACCGCCATTTTTCTGGTCCGTGCCCATCCCTAGTAGACAACACTGACCTTGGTGAACCAGCGGTCTGCTTCACGATAAGGCAGCTCCATGTGTCCAACATGCTGGAATTTACCACAATAAATTAGAAGAACATTTCCAAAAAGATAATTCATGTAACAGTAGAGAAAATCAGATGTTGGACTCTGTTCCTTTCAGCATCCCCCTTTATGTATTTATCTATCTATGTATTTATTTATTTGTTTAACTTTTTAGGTTGGCAGCAGAGTCTTTTTCAGATGTAGGAAGGGTTATCACGTCCAAGGCTCTACGACGCGCAGTTGTCTTGCAAATTTAACTTGGAGTGGCATACAGCCGGAATGCGTTCGTAAGTTAAAAAAAAAAAACAAACCTCAATTCTTCTGTAACTTACTTTAAAAAAAAAGGAGTATGATATATTGCTGTCCAGGTGGCATAGGGTCTCTGTTGAAAAGTGGGATTTGCTTTGGTGACCCCACCTGCTATCAATAATTCTCAGCCGTTGACTGATTTAAACATTTCATATGCTTATGTGATAGATTATGGGACTGTATCTCTTGGAGATTTCACAAGAGGTCATGGGTTTCTTATTTAAAGCACTTCCATATTACACTCTGCAGCCTAGTATCCTGTGTTCTTAGCACCACAGTGCTCCTGCAATTTTGCTCCATGCCAGTGGATTCAGTGCTGATGAGAATATGGCTTTTAGTGACCATAGGAATGGATTTTCTCCAACCTTGCTCCGTTCCTTATAGAAAAGAGTGTACTGCAAATGTCCCAGGCTGTGAGATGTTGGAAGATTAATGTATTTGGATTTCTGGTTCAGGGACAATGGTGAGCCTCTTCATAAAGTACACTGATGTGAAACAAGAGTGACCTTAAGTTCTTATCTTATTTCACATTTTAATTTTGAGATGTTGCAAGTGAACAGAGCAGGGCACAAAGAAAGAGACAAGTATAGTTAAGGCAGCTTTTATAAGCAGTGTAGCATAATAAAAACCTTTCTATGGAACCTTTATTTCGCAGAGGTTTATAATGAATTTATTTAGCAGAGAAATCACTCCATAATTTTCAAGGTTCTTTGAGTCACTGAAATGGAAGTGATGCTTGGAGCAGTGACAGGTCAGTAATTCACAATACTGATCATTGCCTGATTTGCAATGGTCTGTGCTTTGGCTTTCCTTGTCTTTTTCTTAGTTACTTTGCTCATAGTAGATTCTTGCTTTGTACAGTACAGGAAAAAAAGCTTATCTGTATCCTTCCAACTTTTCACATCAATTTCTTATATTGTATCTTTGTCAGCAATATGGACATCAAGAGAAAAACAGCATGCCACGCTCTTAGGACATAAAAGCTGTCTTCGTTTAGCAGAGTGTAATTTTAATTCTCAATTTCAGGGGTTAAATTATTATCCCTAATCTATGCTGTTTCTGTTTCTTCTTTTTAAAACAAAAACAATCATTCCAGCTCATGCTTGCAGACAGCCAGAGACACCAGCAAATGTTGACGTGAAGGCAATAGATCTTCCTACCTTAGGCTACACTTTGGTATATACCTGTCAGCCAGGATTTTTTCTTGCTGGTGGATCAGAACACCGGACATGTAAGCCAGATATGAAATGGACAGGAAAGTCACCTGTTTGTAAAAGTAAGTCCCTGGTTAAAGAAACAACAACTTCAGTTTGCTTTCATTTGAAAGTAAATCTCATCCCATTCATTTTAAAGAACACGGGTTGTAAACTCAGAAGCAAGTCCCATTTTATTCAGTAGGGTTTAGTGTTATTAGGACTGGAAGTAGGGAAAATGTTATTAGGATTGCTCATGATGTGTGTAAATTCTGGGTAATAATTTCTGATCCCTTCTTTGAGTATAATGACTGGAGGAACAACATCCACCAGACTGAAGAGAGATTCAGGTAGGTAGCTGTGTTGGTCTGAAGCAATAGAAAAACATTTGCGCCTAGTGGCACCTTCTTTAAATGGTATGATGCAACTCACACATTTAGCTGTTCAGCTGGATTGCCAACCTAGCAGAAACTCTAGCAAGCAGTATCAAGAGTTGTTGAGAGCATATCCCAGCCTGGGACAGGTTGGCGTAAGGAGTGCCTTTCCAGTTTCACTTCCACCGCAAACATCAGCAGCCTTGATAGTGAAACTATTCCTCTCAGGTTTCTCTTGAGAGAAGGTGTCAAAAAAGGATGAAGAAAAAACACAGAGACAGACAGTGATTAGGTGATGTAATAAAACAAAGACAAGAGGCAGCAAGCCCATAAATTCTGCTGTTAGAGATGCACTGACAAGTGGCATCCACCTTTTTTACCTTCCTTTGGATCTAGGGGCCACATGCACAACCATACTTCTACCATAGGGGATGACTCACAGACCGATTTCCCACTAGCGCTGCCCCGGCGTTCTTCCTCCGTTTGTCCCAGAGCTGTGCTTGAATTTCACACTGTTTGCTGCGGGGCGCATTTTGACCTGCGGCTCCACCCAATCTCCCCCGCAGTTTCAGTGATCCTCAAAAAACAGGATCACTGAAACCGTGGGGAACATCGGGCGGAGCCACGGGTCAAAATGCGCCCTGCGGCAAATAGTGTGAAATTCAAGCACAGCACCGGGGCAAACGGAGGAAGAATGCCGGGGCAGTGCTAGTGGGAAATCGGTCAGAATGTCTCTAGGAGCATAGTCATGGTAGACACAGCAGAAAGGGAGTATTATTGTCCCATCATGAGGCTTGAAGCTGCACGGGCTTGGAGGTGGAGCACTGAATATTTGTAGTATTGATGATTCTGAAATTCTCCTCATCTAAAGTTCTCCTGAATGGAGAACTGATCTTCTGCTCAGGTTTGAAATCTCTCATAGCTGTGGTTAATTACAGTAAGAAACTTAGGGGAGAGTTACAGCTGCATATCACTCCCGTTTCACTTCCTATTGTCTTCCTTCTGGAATAATCTGTTACAATTTGCCCAGTTAGGAGGTCCAATCTACACCTCTTGGGAGGACATCTCTGTATCAAAGGGTATATAGTGCCATCTGTCTTATTGTAAAGCTGATCAAATAAACTTGGACCATTGCACGAACCCCTGTGTGTATGTTCATGCTTCCTTGGGGATTTCCCTCATTCCAGAGGAGTGGAGCCAATGGTCTCTTCAGCAGAGCTGAGAAGGGAACTCACTGGCTTCCTTATAAATGACAGAAGGTGTGCTGGATTCCACAGATCCTTTCCTGTAATGGAAGAGCTTTCCTCCAGTGCAAAAAACATTTCCCTGATGCAAGAGGCTAATATGGGAATTTGGCATTAGGGAACGGCTCCACCTGTGGTGCCAACCTTCTATTTTTTCTCCTCTTCCAGTGAGCTCAGTAAAAATTCAGGATATGTTAATTCACTAAGGTTTGATTAACACATGTATGTGGTAGCAGTTTCAGAAGGAAATAGCCGCTAACTTTTTACTGTTGCTGTTTAAGAACGTTCACTTCATCCAACCATATTGCCTCCTACGTTCTTGTTAGAAGTCCACTCATTTGCCAGTTTGGAATGTGGTAGATTTTGGAAAGAATGAGAGGTCTCCCTTCTTCATGGTAGAGCCTGGCCTACCTTAAAGTTGCTGACAGAGAACAGCTGGGGCTTCTCTACAGATTTTGATACTGCTTGGCTACATCCACACATTGTTGGATATTGTGGTATTGTTGCACAATAACCATTATTTGTAACCGGATTTCCCTGTGTAGACCAGTCAGCGCAACTACAAATGAATGCTATAGTGCAGTATCCAGTGATATGCAGATACAGCCCTTGTTATAGTTTCCTATCAGATTTCTTATGATATGGCTTGATTTTCTGTATTACTGAGCTATAGGTAAATTAAGTGGATCCCTTATACAGATACAGTCAAACAGTACGTGGAATGGATAGAAATCTGTTCTTGTAGTTGCACTTCGCTTATTTCAGTTTGTATCAGTCTTAAAATGAAATTTGTTCTTGTAGTTGCACTTTGCTTATTTCAGTTTGTATCAGTCTTGAAATGTTTCACATGTTTCTAAGTGTTAATGAAAGCTACATATAATACCAGACAAGTAAACTTTTCTGCATAACTTGTCAGGCTTATGAAGAATCACTGAGCAAACTAAACACCTGTTTTTGTGTATATGAAATATAATGTTTTCATATAAACAAGTCTGCTTGTTTTAGAAATTATTAATTTATTCATTGCCATTAAAATAACATAAAAAGTGTCCGTGGGCAAAAAAAATGTTTCCTCAGGAATTCACTAGATCTAAATCTTTGAGGACAATCTCTGTTCATTTACTGCGCTTACACTTATAGCCTGAAATGGAAAAAAATAATAATAATGTTCAAGGCAGTGTTTTATACGTAGTTTGTCCAACATCATCATTAAATGTCGAAATAGAAATGCATTTGTTGAACTTGATGTAACAGTTTGAAGTACATTTTAGGATGCATACCTTTGAACTAATCAAAGAATATCTAGATACTAATGCTGATTAAGACAACAGTAAGCAAAAGATGAAGTAGTAATTTTATACTGTTTTGATTTTGATAAAATGCAAGGAGTAGCTAGAATTGTTACATGGATATACACGACTGAATCAGAAAAATGTTTATACTTGGGCAAGTTGGTGACGGTTTGTTTAGTGGATCTGTGCTATTCTTCCAGGCTTCATTACCTATACTAACTATGCCATCATCTTCACTTGCACAAACTGGGCCTCCCTTTCCTGCCCCACTAATTCCATACCTGAATTGTGCTGCACTACAGAGCACCATCATTTTCCTATCATTATTTTTAACTTTTCCCATAAATGGAAACATGACCTTATATTCTGCATATTCGGCTGTCATGGAATAAGACATCTCAGCGTTGGCGAATCATAGGAGAACCCAAATGCAAGAAGTATCCTTCATGCAAGGGTGCTGTTAAATATTTATAATATAACAGGGACCCCTAGTTTTTTTTAGTACAGTTGAATCCTGAAAGGAAGACCAGGCAGGGCTGACGTTCTTTAAGCTTTCCACCACCATATATTATAAGGAAACTCTTATTTTGGCTTCATTAATACCATTGACTCCATATAAGGGTTATAGTAAAAAATATAATAGATATAAGGTGAAGTAGTTCATGGCAGTGCATTGTGGAATATAGCATAAAGCACAGTTTATGTACATGTGACCACAGTGGCATAAGCAGTAAGCATTTTTAGCATTTCTGGTCAAGAGCAGGATGAGAAATCATTAGGGTTGCCAACCTGCTTGTAATTTAATTGGAAGGGGCTTGCTAACATTGCCAATGACATTCTGATGTCAATTCAGGTGCGACCCAGAAGTGATGTCAGCACATCACTGGCACCACTGATTCCCTCCCATTTCCCCCCTCCCCCACTGGCCCAACAAGTGGCAGCAGGGAAAGAGGGCTGCCCACAGGAGATCATAGGCCTAACTCGGACATGTCCTAAGTTGTTGCACTGCTCTCTTCCCCCCCTTCTCTTAATAGACTTAGCAGCAAACCCATCCCAAGACTGCAGTGCCCATGAGTGGCACTCTGTCACTCTTTCCAGATCAAATTATAGCACATGCTGGTAAAGTTGGCCGCCGTTTACATGTATTATGAAGTCTTGTCATTGTCTTGGCTGTTTCTAGTTTATGCCATTAGCTCAGAGTAATTTAACAGTGGGTTTCTAGGGTATATATAACATAATTATGGACACATAAGTACAATATCTTCCTCACCAGTATAAGGCTCTCTGTTACAGCACTGTGGCTGATATAAAACCAATCATTTTTTAGAAATGAGAACAGTAATTATTTCTGCAAACTCGTTTCAATACAAATGTTGGACTCCCAAGAGATTTCTCTTTTTTTTTTTGCTGATGAGTGTGTAGAATTATATTTGCTTGAATATGTAATATAGATTTTAGTTATTCCTGCTATAAATGGTAGGCGTATTGGAAAACACACAATTGCCTCAATCAAGCATTATGTATCAACATTATATATAGAAAACAGTATGTTCATAAAAATGATAATTTGTCTTTTTACTTGTAGGTAAAGGAATGAGAGAAGTTAATGAAACAATAACTAAAACTCCAGGTTTGTATACAAGAACAGTTTTAGAACTAAATACATTAAATTGCTCTGTAGCCCAGTATTTCTCATACAGTAAAATTCTAATTTTTAACTGAATTCACTATCAATGACAAAACAAGAGAATGTCACAAACCACTGACATATAAAACCATGTTTGAAATAAACCATAAATAGCAATTAAAATAAAAATAAAAATAATGCCTTCTTTTGAGGCGTTATCTCAGAACCTTTCCATGGGCTAGTTCTCACTGAGGTGGTACCAGGAAGTACTCTTCAGTTTGCAGATGGAGTCCACATACGTAAATACTCCCCCATACAAAAAATCATCCCCCAATGGAAACCTTTAAGTCCTAACCTATTCTTAGACATTTGAGTCCTAATCTATAGTAGGTTAGAAATATAGGCTGTACTTAGGCATCAGTTTTAACCATACTAAGATGTGATATATGTAAACCTGGCTTTTTATGGGTTCACCCGTGTTCACTTCACTCCTCCCTCCTTCCTCTTCCCCTATCTCATGTGGAAAATTCCAAGCTGGAAATGAAGGGAGTGATCCTAAACCAGGCTACATGGAAGTAAATCCCATTTTAGTCAGTGAGGCTTATTCCCAGGAAAGTGTTTTTAAGATTGCAGTCTAACTCTCCTTACTTGCAACACATCAATGCAAGCATGGGTGTTAGTTGTAGTCAAAGTGCTTTCCTAAGCAGAGCTGCACTCATAGACTTCAATTGACTTGGAAGACTATAGTTCTGTTCAGGGCTGCACTGTTAGTTTTCTAAACCTGGTTTAGAATCCCAGTTTGGGGAAGAGGTGAAAGTATCACAAAGTTAACCTTTGTGCCTGTAGCTGAATATCTTGGGTAACCATGGTACATTTTTCACTAAGTCTTCACATGAGAAAGAAAGAGGGGAGGCACAGACATAACCATACACACCTGGGCTCAATACTGGTTTAAAAGTGATGTCTGAATGAAGTGATACATAGAAACTAACTTCAGTCTTAAGCAAATTAACTTCCTTCTAAGTCTGTGGAAGTCACAGATAGACTTAGAAGGGTGTAATTCTGCTTAGAATTGTACTATAAGGGTTCTAGCATAGCTTTTGCCTTGACATACTAATTTTCTGTGTGGAAGGAACTTGTTATATGAAGAATCATTCAATCATGTGAACCCTCACTTTCGAAAATAGTAGAGCATAGACCAAGTTTTACCTCCTCAGTGTGAACTAAGATTAATTATGCTCATTACAAATAAGAAAATGGATTAAAATGTCTTTATATTAGATCATGTACTATAATAGAGAGCCTTATAATGAAAGTAGAATGTAATTATACTGAGCTTTTAGTTAAAAATCTGTTTTGCTTTAATCATATGAAAGTTTGTTAGCAAATTAAAAATTTATTTTAAAATTCAAGTGCTTCTTCATGCCATACATTTAGAAATAAAACTCTTAATTTTCACCTATATTTGTTTGAAGTCATATAATTTCACATGATCAAGTTTTAAGGTCATTACAGTTGCTTCATATGAAAATTTCTGAGTCCAACACAGACAGTTAATAGGTAAAAACCCATTTTTAAAGATCCTAGAAGCAAACAGATGTGTTACTTAGGATATCTCCTTGCAGGCAACGGGACTTAACACAGGAAATAGCCGTATATCCCTAAAACAATCCACATGACACTGATTCATCCGCTTCACACATTATATTTGAGATGTACAGCTTTAGGTGTCCAGTTTGAGTATGGGAAACATTTGCATTCAAATATCATACAAGTACATGTCTCAGAACTGCAGGACCCTGTTAACTCTATATTGATTACAGTGGTAGACATGGTTTTGCATAATGTGTGAAATGGCCTTTGGAATAGATGGTTGTTATTGCCACCATTGACATGAATCCAAAGATGCCCTTTAGCACATCAAAAGTATCTTCCATCCAGTAAAGAATGTTTTAGTCCTCAGTTTAGAATGTTGAACAAGAAAGAAACAAAATCCACAGACATTTTGCTTATGTAACAGTAAAACTGAAACTTAGCCCGATGCTTGGATGGAGAGCAGGAGAAGGCATGCATTTACACGGGCGTTCTTTGCCATACCCTTGCCGATAATCCTGAGGGCTTTAGTATCACCTTCTGACTGCGGATGTGCATGGAAATGCAATGCTCATAACAAAACTAAACACTCCTTTCTGGTGATCAGTCTGTCAGAAAATGATAATTCGGACTGGGGTATCCCTTTGATACCCCTGTTTATAGATTCAGCCAGAACCAACACTGTAGTAATACGGTGATGGAGGGGTAAAAAAAACCTTCCTTCCACCACGCAGTGTGAATTTTTTTCCACATCATATTTCATTGCATGAAAGCCTCCAGTTTGTTTCTGTGAAAGGCAAGAATCAAGCAAGCTGGGCTTCCATGCAGCCATTTCATGCCAGTTGACACTGCAGGCACTGATTGTGTTGAATCTATATTCATTTTTAAAATTTCTACTTGAGCAAATACTTTGTACAATTCTTATGTATTTTCATTTATTGATTGTTTTGATTCATTTGAGACAACCTCACAATGCTACAGTTCTCAAAGCACTGTGCAAAAAGAAAATTAAATTACAACCGCAACAGAACAAGTGATAAATAACATTAAAACAATGCTATTGCAGTAATAAAAAAAATTAAAACTTCAAAATAAAAGCAGATGAAAACAGATATAAACAACTCCAAGATTAAATTTAACATCAATAAAAACCCAGTACTAAACCCATTAAGAACACTAAAACCATAAATCAAAAATTGTATATTAAAATTCAGGAGCAGTCATAAATACTGAAAAGCTAAACATTAACAGAGGACAGTGTTTTTATCTGTCACTTGAAAATACACAATGAAAGAGTAAAATGGTAAAGAAGAGATTCCACAATCAAGGTGCCACTATAGAAAAAGATCTGTCCTTTATGACCATGAGTCTTATCTCAGTAGGGGGAGACACACTCAACCATGCTTTGGATTACTATTTTAATATTCAATTCAGTTCATTTAGGAGAAGACAGTAATTAAGATATATGGTTTCCATGAAGTTCAGAGCTTTAAGGTAAGAACCAGAGCTTGGAAACTAATTGGAAGATAGTAGAGCTCCACAAACACATTCACACACAAAAAGGGGGGGGGGGGGGTGGAATAGCCAACCAAAAGATTGAGAAAACCTTCTGGTTTAGGGCTCCTTCAAGACTGGCAGGATGTAGTCTCATTAGCAGCCTTGGTATGCTTCTGGTGGACCAATTAAGGTCTTCAGAGCCTGATTTTTTTTTAAAAACCCAAGTTTAGAAACTGCTCTTTCAGAGGGATTACACCCTCCATCCAGAAGAAGCTGACCTCATTTCTCATCAGCCAAGAGCATTTCAGTCTTGACTAGATTAGACGAAGCTGTCCAGCTCATTACCATCTTGTCCTGCTCATTACCATCTCCATAAACCTGTTTTGAAATCTACTGCTCCATCTGATCTTACTGAAAAGGTGAAATAAAGCAGATTGTCATTACCATAACAATAACAATGACACGACATTAAATATCTCTGGAAATCTCAGTAGTTTCATTCAGAGATAGCATCAGGGCAGAGGAGAACCCCATTGTGCTACAGGGTTGTGCTCCCAGCACCATCTTTTGGTACCAGTTGGCCATCTAGGATCAGAACCATTCATGGTGGCTCCCTGATAAACCTTCCCATCCAGCCAATCCAGAAAAATACCATGGTAGATGGTACTGAAGAAACATTAATAAATGTTGATTGAAGAAAACATGACAACTCAATATTTAACACAGTATAACTAAGGAACAATTTGTGCTTTTTTTCTTCATTTTGTGTCACACTGAACATATTTTTCAACATGTCTTCTGTGTTGAATGTGCAGCATGTATTTGTATTTTTGTTTTAAAAAACTTGCATGCAAGGTATGCTTCCTAAATCTCGAGAGACAAAAAGTTTTTCATCCGAGATCATATTTGGTATTCACACTTTCCTGAAAGTTTTGCTTTTGCTTTTTTCACACTGCAAAAAACCAGTGCAAAATCAAGGTATATGCAACATCTCCCAAATCATGTATTCTCTTTGTTTATTTAGAATGTCATTCTGCATTCACAGTTACATTTGGGTAAGCCTGCTGATTCAGTGGAATTTAGGTGAGCTTACTTCAGCAGTGCTGCAATTTAATTCAAAATCTGTAGTATTGGATATACCTATTAAGAATGCGGACAAAGGTAATTAATCCAACATATCATAGGTTACACCTGTGTTTAGTATGTTTCACAATACCATCTGCTCTGTCTGAAAGGATGGGTCTGTGTATTTTTTTTCTACTGAGGTTCATAGCTGACGAGGAAAGGGAACAATTTCATTTATATTATCTGTTGATTCACTCCCTCTCTTTTTGATCTCTGTGAACTGTCAACCCAATATCCAGGTTTCGGAATGTTTTTATTTCTCTATTCAAGTATAGTGTACATTATTACAAATGTCCTTTTAATTTAGTTTTTGATTAGGTGATATCTGAATAGCATGAATAGCAGGTATCCTGTATGTTACCTTTTACAGGATACCTTGCACCTGGTATGTGTCCTTTGCGTATTCTCTCAAGCATCCGGGTGGGAGAGAGGCTCTGACTCAAATAAGGACCTCATTATATGAGACATATAATGCAAAAAAAAAAATGGCAGTGGGACATTGTGGCCTCTTGTGGCCCTTTTTTGCTTGCATGGGATGAAAGGGAGGGGAGTCTGAAGCCTCTCCTCCCACCATGCTGTGCTCC
The DNA here is from genome assembly GCA_029233225.1 of Lepidodactylus listeri. NCBI lineage: Eukaryota > Metazoa > Chordata > Lepidosauria > Squamata > Gekkonidae > Lepidodactylus > Lepidodactylus listeri. The sequence continues at coordinate 41,561,660 of JARCFY010000016.1, read as the reverse complement.
ACAGTGGAACTGAGACTCACAACACTTTTTAAGGTGAGTCCCTGGTCACAAGTGTATCATGAATCAGGTCACGTGAACCCCTGATCCCTGACGCAACTCTCATTACACAAAATGTGTAATGAGACCCTAACAATCTGACCCAGAAGAGAATTCCCTGATACTTGCCTCAGTCTGTCCATATTGTAAGATGCCAGAGTTTGTACAATGAGTGAAGGATGTTCAAACTTTGGTAGCATCATTCATTTTACATAGAGGGGAAATGAAAGCTAGCCCCACCAGTTCTAGCTTACAATGTAGATGTATAATGGATTTCATCAAAACTTTGGGATGGATACCAAACTAAATCAGGCGTGTCAAACCTGGGGCCCGCAGGCCATACCCGGCCCACCCAGGTTTTTAATCTGGTTCGAGAGTGGGGCTCTCTTCTCTTCCCCTCCCCTGCCCAACCTCACTGTTCTCAGCTTGAGCAGCGTGGGAGTATAAAGAACAGAGGGTGGGGCTGTCTCTGAGCAGAGAGCTCAGGGTGGGGCTGCCTCAGAGCAGAAAGCAGAGGGTGGGGCTGCCAAACTTCAATCCTCTTATTTATTTTATTTTCATTTATTATGTATTTGTACCCCGCCCTCCCCGCAAAGCAGGCTCTGTAGTCCCTGTCACAGGTAGGAGCATGGGGGGGGGGGTCTTCTGCTGTGATCCTTGTGCTTTTTTTATTTTAAAACTGGCTTTGCAAAATCCCATAATTCCCTACATTTCCAGTTTAGGCAGACACATTTTAAGGGGGGGGGGGAGGAGGTTTGGGACCAGCCAGGGTTAAAATATTGAGTTCTGCAAGGTACTCCAGTTTTGCAGAAAAATACTAGTTTTAACACACACATACACCCTCCTAATGTCGAGCTACAATGGAATAACAGAATAAAAAGTGCTGAAATGGACACCCAAAATTATTATCTCAAACCACCCTGTAAAAAAAAAAACCCTGAGACCCTGGAGAGCCACTGCCTCTCTGAGTAGACCGGGGGGGGGGGGGGGGAGGGGCTTGCAATGCTCAGCCATTTGATGTTCTTCCCCTGGGTCCTAGTCTCAGACCATATATATTTGTAGTTTATATTTCTCAGGGGGCGGGGGAAGGTTTGGGACTAACCACAGATAAAATATAGAATTCAACAAACTCAAGGAACTTCATTTTTGCAGAGAAATATTAGCCCCTAATGTGGGGCTCCAATGGAATAGCTGTTATAATATCTTTAATTGTGTTTTTCTGTGTCCTTTATAATATTTCTATCTCTGCTACCTGGCATTACATTTTATGACACACATGGCCTGGCCCAACAAAGTCCAATTTATGTCAAATCTGGCCCTCATAAGAAATGAGTTTGACACTCCTGGACTAACTCCTTTCCAGTGCAGCCATCTGATCTACCCAGAATGCTGCTCTTAGGGATAGGCAACCCTGAGGAATGACATGAGGGGAATTAGCAGTGGGAAGGAGATATTGGTGGAAATTGCTAATTTGGTCTGGATCCAACTCTTTTGACCAGGAGCATTTGTATCTGGGAGATTATTCTGGATTTTCCAAAAATGGATGGCGTCATCTTTCAGACAGAAGAAAATTAACTTGTTGCTTTTAATATTTTCCCCATAACTTGCACTGGTAAGAAGGGGGTTAGTCGTCAAGGAATACAAAATTTTAGATTTTCAAGGGAAAGGGGGAGGGGAAGAAAAATCTAACTTTGTGTGCGTGCATTGGCATGTATTTCCCTTAAAATCTCTTTTTTTAAAAAAAATCGCTCGAACAGTAGACAGGATTAATAATTGTAAAATGCTGGAATCACTCAAGAATATGCTGAGAGTCTTTTTAAGTAAACAATGTTATTATTCAGAATAAACAAAGAAAATAACATTAGGTCTACCACAACCCTTCATAGTAGCATGACTAGCCACTACCCCAGATTCTGGTACTCTGGACCTATAATAAAACATGAGATGGCCTCCTGAAAATTACATTAATTTGTATAAAAATGGGAAAGAGTTTTTATGTTTAAATTTTGTTACCAAGGTTACATTACTGTTTAATATCATGAAGTGCACGAAACCTAGATGCAACTTTTTTTGAATCCCAGCTCTTTATCTGCTTTTCATTATTACTCTATTCATATCCCCATCAGTTTTCAGAATCCAAATGTAATGAAACTGCCTTAAAATGGTGCCTCAAATACATTATGTTGGATCCAAAGCTGCCCTTGACAGCAGAAGGCATTTCCATTTGTGCAGTGGGAAGTCCACAAACTGTGCAGATTTGCCATTTAAGCTACTGTGCCTTGTGCTCAAACCCACCCCATTCACAATGGTTCCCCAGCCAACTTTCAGGTGGCTTGCAGAGAAAGTAAATATCTCTTCTGTTGACAGCTCTTTGGATACAACACATTAACTTTCCACATTATGAACAAGAATTCAGTTGAAAAGGTGTTTTTGTTTGTTTGTTTTTCTTGGTATGTTTTAGCATCAGCCTCTCCAGATCCATATATAAACATGTAGCAGCCAAATATTTGCATGCTGATAGCATATATTATGATTTTCTTGAGCTAGTATAGATACAAGACTTACCAGTGTGACGTTATGGAAAGTCCGATAATTCCTGATAAATACAGAAATGTGTTGTGGCTCAAGCAATAAATCGATGGAACAAGGGACATTGTAGTTAACTCTTCTTTTTAAACTGTGATGACCCTTCCTTCCTTTTCCTCTTCTGTAGGATAGATTTTATTTTATTTTCTTCAATTTATATCCCGCCCTACCCTCAAAGCAGGCTCAGGGCAGGTTCCAACCTTTGATAATCTGCTGAGTGCAGATTTACAATGATAAAAACAAAATAACAAAATACATACAATAAAACAACTACAACAATAAATACTTTAAAGTAAATTATATCTCAACAGACACATGAGTGCAACTCATTGGGGGAAGGAGGGGGGAGGCCAGATTGAGATGGATATCCACTGTCTCAACTGAAGTCCTGGCAGAAGAGCTCTGTCTTATAGGTCCTGTGGAACTGCAAAAGCTCTTGCAGGCCCCTAATTTCCAATGGGCACTCATTCCACCAGGCAGGAGCCAGGGCTGAGAAGGCCCTGGCCCTAGTTGAGGCAAGTTGGACATCCTTAGGGCCAGGAACTGTCAGTAGATGTTGATTCATAGAGTACCATGCCCTCCAGGGCTCATATGGGGAGAGGCAGTCTTGAAGATATTCAAGCCCCTGGCCATATAGTGCTTTAAAGTTAAGAACCAGCACCTTAAAATGGATCTGGTATTCAATAGGCAGCCAGTGCAGTTCGCACAGCACCGAGCAGATGTGAGATCGCACAGGCAACAATACCCATGCCGCTGCATTCTGCACCAGCAGCAATTTCTGGAGCAGAGTCAAGGGCAGCCCCACGTAGAGAGAATTACAATACCCTAGCCTGGAAGTGACCATTGTATGGATTGCTGCAGGCAGATCACAAGGGGCAAAATATGGGGCCAACTGCCTGACCCACCTCAGATGGAAACAGGCTGATCTGGCCATGGCAGTGACCTGGGCCTCCATAGACCATGAGGCATCCAGAAACACTACCATTCTCTTCATCTTTAGAGCTGGAACCAACTGGACCCTGCCAAAGGCTGGAACCTGATGCCCAAACATGGCCTCCCATGGCCCAGGTACAGGACCTTCATCTTTGATGGATTCAACTTCAGTCTGCTCTGCTGTAACCAAACAGCCATGGCCTGTAACACCCCATCCAGATGTTCAAGGGCAGAGTCCGGGTGGCTGTCCATTAGCAGATAGAGCTGGGTGTCATCAGCGTACTGGTGACAGCCCAGCCCTTATCTCTGAATAATCTGGGCAAAGGGGCACATATAGATATTAAATAGCATTGGGGAGAGAATCGCACCCTGTGGCACCCCACATTCAAGTGGGTGTCACTGAGACAGCTTCCTCCTGAGTGCCACCTTTTGTCCCCGACCTTGGAGAAAGGAGGCCAACCACTTTAAGGCTAGTTGCCATATCCCCACATCGGCAAGGTGGTGGGTCAACAACTCATGGTTGACCATATCGAATGCTGCTGACAGATGTAGAAGAATCAGCAGTGCCAATCCACCTTGATCCAGATGTCTCCAGAGATCATCTACCAATGCAACCAACACCGTCTCTATTCCATGGGCAGAATGAAAACCGATCTGGAAAGGACGCAGAATGTTAGCATCCTCCAAGAATGCCTGGAGCTGCGTTGCCACCACCCTCTCCACTACCTTGCCTAGAAATGGTAAATTAGATACTGGTTGGAGTTACTAAGGACCATTGGCTCCAAAGATGTTTTTTTGGGGGAGAGGGTGAACCACTGCCTCTTTCAAACTCCCTGGGAAAGTTCCCGTTGAGAGGCACAGACTGACAGTCTCCCTCAGAGGGGTCCCGCATCACATTGCCACAAGACTTTATCAGCCACAGTGGGCAGGGATCAAGGGGACAAGTGGTAGGCTTCACCAGTGCCAAGGTCTTGTCAAGTTCATCCTGGGTGAGCAGACTGAAGTGGTCCAAAACTAAACCTGAAGATGGACAAGGGACTTCCAGTTCTCTTATTGTATCAAGTGTGCCTGGGAGGTCATGGTGGAGTGCCAAGACTTTATCTGCAAAATGGTTCACAAACACCTCGCAGCCTATGACTAATTTCCTAGCATTTGCAATGCCCTGAGGCAAAGATGTCAGGGACTGAATTATTCTAAATAATTCTGCCGAGCGAAGCTTGCAGATGCAATGGAGATTGCATAGAAATTCTTCTTAGTAGCCTTCACTGCCATCTCATACATTCTTGTAAATGACCTATAAGATGTTCTTGTAGTTTTGTCACAGGCTCGCCACCACCTTCTCTCTAGCCGTCTTAGTTCCCGCTTCATCCGCCTCTGCTCCAGGGTATACCATGGAGCTAATTTGGTGTGAGGGTGAAGAGGGTGCTGGGGAGTGATTTCATCAATGGCTTCGGAGAGACAGCTTTGCCAGTCCACCACCTGCTCATCTAATGAGCCACCAGGGGGAATTATTTTTTTATTATTTTATTTATTTAGATTTATATCCCGCCTGACCAACATAAGCAGCTCTAGGCGGCTCACAACATTAAAAAACAGTACAAACAATATAAATTGGAACACTAAAATACAGTACAGTACAATTTCAATTGGCAGCAAATTACAAATATAATTGGTGGTAATCTAAAATACCAACACCAGGGCAGCAACAACTCCCCCCAGCCAGGAGGCTACCACCAACTGTTATACCAGGCCTGTGTACTTCTTTGGCCCCCTATCGGTGGCCATTTCCCCCAGCGGCAGCCCCAAAAGCCTGGCGGAAGAGCTCCGTCTTGCAGGCCCTGCGGAACTGTAAAAGGTCCCACAGGGCCCTGATGTCTTCTGGGAGCTCGTTCCACCAGTAGGGGGCCACCACTGAGAAGGCTCTGTTCCGGGTGGTAGCCAGCCTGGCCTCTCTCGGGCCAGGAAGGGCCAGGCGATGTTGCGTGCCTGACCGTAGTGCTCTCTGGGGTATATATGGGGAAAGGCGGTCCCTTAGGTAGGCAGGCCCCTGGCCATAAAGGGCTTTAAAGGTTAAAACCAGCACCTTGAACCGGATCCGGAATTAGATCCCATAGAGCTTCTTGGAACCTACTGGGTTCCATTTGACTCCACAGGTGAGCATAAATCCACTCGCCACCCAAACAGGGGGGCTAGGCATGTTTAAACGGGCCTTCAGATCAAGGTGATCTGACCATGGTACTGCTATCCAGTCCACCATAATCCCTGAGGCAAAGATAAGATCCAATGTGTAGCCTACTTGGTGTGTGGTTGCCAAAACTGGACGAGTCCCAGTGCCGCCATGGACGACACTAGGTCTGTGGCCTGTGAGGAGGTTGCATCATCAACATGGACATCGAAACCACCCAGAACTAAAAGCCTGGGATACTCCAATGCCCAGCCAGATTTGGCCTCCAACAGACCCGGCAGGGCATTTGCTGGTGTGTTGGGCAGATAGTACACAAACTCTCCTTGGCAGCCCACACCAGACCAACACATTCAGTGCCAGCAATCTTTGGCACAGGGAGCTCTCTGAAGGAGAAGCATCCCAAATTAGCAATGCCACTCACTGCCCACCCAATTGTCCAGGACTGGTGAAGGGCTGAGAAGCCGGAGGGCAGTTAATTCAGAGCCCTCTCTTACCCAGGTCTCAGTCACACATGCCAGGTTTATTGCCTGCTCCATAAGATAATTCTGGAGGATGGCAGTCTTATTATTAATTTGCTTGGTGTTAAACAGCACCAATGTCGGAGAAGGGTAGGATTTCCTATACCCACAGCTGGCATCTTTTGGGATGAAGACAGGAAGGAGGCCAAGCATTTCTACATCTCCAACTCCTTCCTCTAAGTTTCTTGTAAACCCAATGTACAGGAATTATGTATGGAGTCTGAGTGTAGTGTACATGTCATCTTTAGCCTAAGGAATAAGGTTCTTTAGTGCTAGGCTGGGAAAAACAAAGAATGCATATCTGTAGAATATTGCACTGGCCTTATCAGAGGCATGTTGTAGGTGATAATGATGGTGACATTCTAAACAGTTAAAGGCTACCTCTAGTGTTGACCAGTCCCTGTGTTGTATGATCATGAAAAATTGGAGTGAATCAAAGAAGACAAGGATTGCATCTGACTTATAGGTCCAGCTCTTTCATTATATGCAGTATTCCTATACCACAACTGCTCAGTTGAAAGCATCCCACTATCCATAGTCTATAGCTTGCTAGATGCTTCACACTTACCTAGTTTTTGCAGTTCCAGGCGGCAGCAAGAATAAGAGGGTTATCAAGTCTGCAGTAAGCTTCCAAACACAGCAAGAGTAGTCTATGTTCAACTGGGTGGGCCACAATTAGAAGATCTGCCTTACACTTATTCATACTTGACTGCTGGGAAAAGAGCATACATATAAAAAGAGCTCCACTTGGCCCTATTTATGCATGTGTACTTCTCTTTGGATGGAGCTTTGAATTTAACCCAGTATCATTGAGAAGCGGATTGTCAAATCCTGTAGTTATGTGTCAGGACAATTTCTGTATCTGTTTACATCTCTTGTGCCTTGGATCCTAAGCCTTGGTTCTGCTCACAGCACTCTTACTGTTGTGCTGATGATCCTCTGCTGTGCATAATGTTGCTTGTGGGCTAAGAGCTTCCATCCTTTCCCCATGAGCCAAAAAGCACCTTGAGCCAGCGGAAATCAATGTGCAGTGAAGGACTGTCTCACCACTGAATGAAGAGGGACTAGGGATGGGCACGAACCGGCTCATGAACTAAAGTTCATGTTGAATTTTGGCTGGTTCGTGATTTGCAAAGTGAAATTCATAACAGGTCAACCGGCATGAACTTTCCATGAACCTTCAAGCCGTTTGTGGCAGTTCATGAACAGATACATTTCCAGACTGTCTTCGCTCAATCTAAATGTTTACCAAACTTCAAAGCATTGAGGGCAGAATGTGAGCGTGTAGAGGAGCCTCCACGGGAGGTCCCCGGTGACTTTGATGTCTCTAGCTTGCACAGGATCCATTCTATACACTCCAGAACCTGAACCTGTCATTTCCCCAGAAAGCACTTTCCTGAGGTGCCTTCGGGGGGGGGGGGTCATAACTTGAACCCCATAAATCCAATCCTCACCAAACTTGGAGGGCAGGTAGAGGAGAATCAGCCAGAGAGGTCTGAAGCATGCCAGGGGGCATTCTACCACATCACAAACCTCACAAACCTAACCAGTTTGTTTGGCAGCTAAAAGTTCATGACAGTTTGTAGATCATGAGCTGGGCATGCCACAAACCATGAACCAAACCACATTTGCCAAGTTTGTGCCCATCCCTAAGAGAGACGCAAATGCAAGCAAGGCTTAGGATCAAAGATTATATCATGTACACACACACACGAGAATAGACATGGAAACAACGGTACTAGCATGTATACAGTACTCTGATCGAATACTACATTATATAATAAATAATTTCTAAAATACCTGCTACAATACTCAAAATAAAACAAAAACAAACCAAATTATTCCAAAATCGACTTAAGCTTTCAGTCACCCCAAACAGAGGATAAAAAGAAATTTGGTTTACAGCCACCTTTCTTCCTTGCTGTCTTGATCTTCATCAAATAGAAGTCCTGCAGAGCTTAAAAACAAGCCAGTATGTTTAACTTTTTTGCCCTGGAATTCAGGAGATATAACAGGCAGCACTGACATTTACTGTCAGCTTTATGACAGGAATTTTTGATACAGATCGTTTTGCTTTCACCCACATATTTAATTTGAGGGCTGCCAAACACTGACGTTTCTGGATGAGAAAACAATATACATAAATAAATAACCTTAAAATGTTAACGTCTGATCGTGTGCATAGCAGGCCAGTGCATATCTGTACCTAGTTATTCACACACAAGTCTCCCTGAAATCTGAAGGGCTTACCCATGCAAATGTTTTGCCAAGAGCAACTAAATTGCTTCAAGCTTATTCTCAGCAACAGTTGGGACTAAGCTGTTTTTCTTTGTTTGTTTGTGTTCCTTTTTGAAGAAGAAGAAGAGATTGGATTTATACCCCGCCCTCCACTCACTTGTAGTCTCAGAGCGGCTTACAAACTCCTTTCCCTTCCCCTCCCCACAACAGACACCCTTGTGAGGTAGGTGGGGCTGAGAGAGCTCTTTCCCAAGCTGTCCTTGAGGGAACAGCTGGTACAGAGCTATGGCTTGCCCAAGGTCATCCAGCCAGGTGCAAGTGGAGGAGTGGGGAATCAAAACCGGATCTCCCAGATTAGAGTCCGCGCACTTAACCACTACACCAAACTGGCTCTCTTTTGATAACTGTCTGTATTGTTTCACAGTCAGCTGATTTATCCCCTTTATTGTCCCCACACATAACCAAAACACTAGTAATGCCTTAAATGATAATGGGATATATTTTTCTTCAAATCTTTATGAAGGCTCTGAAAAGGGATCGAGAGAGAGAGAGAGAGAGAAAATGAAATTTGCTCTAGACTGTTCGTTCTACAGCAAGAAAATGTCACAACACATAAAAATTCACTAGAGGTTCATGTGCTCTGTTATCTTTGACAGTATAAATATTTCAGTATAGCAAAGGTGACTACTTATAGAACAGTGCATGGGCATTAATAGCGCGCTAAATAATGAATATATGAACAAGGAAGAGATGCATCTCCTTGCAGTTCATAGTGATTTATTTTCTTTGTTCATTTTTCCTTCAGTTCCTTCAGATGTATTTTTCATAAATTCATTGTGGAAGGGCTTTTACGAGCACCTAGGGAAGAGACATCCTGCAACTCTAACTGTTGACTGGTTCAATGCTACAAGCAGTAAGGTGAATGCCACATTTCTTGAAGCATCCAGCACGCAACTTAAACTATCAGGTAAGGTCAAAAATTAAGCAGAGGGCATTAGCAATGTGAGGTTGATGGGAAGTTTTATGAGCATTTTTCCTTCTGTTATGAATACAGAATACCCAAGAGGGCTGCTTGTGCCATGAACCATCCTGGTCATGGGCACTGGTAGCGAGAAAGGTGAATTGTCAGATCTTGGTTTTCAGAAATGCCCTGCACAGAGTGATTGGTGAGGCGAGTGGGAGTTGTGAGTAGGGATGGACACGAATTGGCTCATGAACCAAAATTTGGCATGAACTTGGGCAGGTTCATAGCCCCCGAACCAATGTTTGGAGAAGGTGCCTTCCCCAAACATTTACCAACTTTTGTCCTGTTTGGCTGTTCAAGGCCATTTTAACCTAACAGCTGAGTGATGCAGATTCCACAGCTGAGCTGTTAGATTTAAATGTCTGCCAGCCATTTCAGCCTAACAGCCAACAGGCAGACCCGCTCTGCTGTTAGGCTGAAATGGCTGCGAGCCATTTCACCCCTCAGTTTTGCTTCTCTTTCCTTCAAAGTGGCGGGAAGCGAAAGGGACCAATGAAATGGATGCCAGCCCTTTCAACCTAACAGCTAATCGGTGGACCAATCATTCTGTTAGGTTGTAATGGCTGGCAGACATTTCACCAGTCAGTTTCGCTTTGAAGCAGGGGAAAGCGAAACCAACTGGTAAAATGGCTGCCAGCCATTTCCTTAGTAGCCACCTTCCTTTTCTGCTACCTAGCAGTTCTAAATTTTCTTCTGCATACACTTGTTGTTGAGGATAGGAAAGTATTTTCATGCTTATTAAGTTTTTAAAAGTTCTTTTTTAAGATTAAAAATGTATTATCTGTCAGTCTCATATCCACAGATTATATGTGGATAAAACTAGTGTCAGCATACTTTCAACATTGCTTTCAACAATGCTTTCAAAAATTATGCTTCATGTTTCCTTTGTCACAGCTTCAGTCTGAACCTTTCTCGGTGTGCTCTAAAAGCTCTGTGAAGCTTTATGTCAGACCCCCGGTCAAGTTACGCTCAACAGTTCTCTCTTTGGTAGTGATAAGTTTATTGAAAAGTATGTGTGATCCAGAACATCACTGTGTTAGAACTAAAGCATTTTGGCGGGTACATACTTCATATAGGTAAAGCAGATAAATGTCCCCTCCCCAGTCACATGTCAGTCACATGCTCAGCGTTACCATCCCAACCAGGGAGTAAAGATGCATAGTTTGGCTATCTCCTGTCTGGCTGGCACCAGAGCTACTTCAAGGACAACCTTCTGTAAGAAAGTTACAGCTGCAAAAGTGAAAGGTCTCATTCACTCACCCCCCTCCCTGCAGGAATTCCCTCCCCCCTAAATTGCGGCAATCTGAAGCAAGCCAAGCGAGCAAGGTTTGACACTTTGAGAGTTAAGGGTACAAGTTTAAATTACTGTAAGATTAAGGAGGACTCAAGCTTTTACTGTATAGTGTTCATTGTATATAATTCAGAACAATTGTAAATAAAGACAGACAGAACCTTGGACAAATGAACAAGGAAGAGTCATATGTAACCTGATAAAGGATGGGAGGTGTTTCCCTGTTGTTGGATCCCACTGTGATCTGGTAACATTAGAAGGCCAGAACTGTATATGATAAACTAATATATTCCATTGATGATAGCATGTGGTTGCCTTGTAACCCATGACTCTGGCATAAAAAATGTGACTAGAAATTCCTGGGGACAAGTCACATAGGAAGGGGTGTCAAGATGGGGAGGTAGCAGATGGCCTTTATGTGAGATTGCTCGCTTTATCAAAAACTGGTTTTCTTACTGACTTTCAAAGCAGACACCTCATTTTATTATTTACTAAGATGAGGAATCTATATGTTACAATAGTAGGGAATGTATGTCATTTGTAAGGTTTATTGATTTTTATGTGGCCTTTGTAAAACATACCACAGTGTGAAAATATGCTTAAAACATATTGCATACGATTTTCTTCATAGGTGTTTACAAGAAAGAAGAAGCCCATTTGCTTTTGAAAGTCTATCAAATTAAAAATTCTAGAGAGGACTTTGCAAATAAGCTGGATGCTGACAACTGGGCATTAGATGGCTACGTAAGTAAATATGCTGTACTGAAGAGGCTTATGTGGCTTTACTGCAGTCTCCAGTTACTTGTTATGTTCCTTCTCTCACATACTTTTCAAATTCAGAGTCCAGTGGCACCTTTAAGACCAACAAAGGTTTATTCAAGGTATGAGCTTTTGTGTGCAAGGCACACTTTAAAAAGAAAAAAGGGGTGTCTTGCACACGAAAGCTCATACCTTGAAACCTGGACTCTACCAACACGGCTGACTACCTGGATCTATATTTTTTTAATGACTGTAGTGGTATACTGCTGCATACATTAAGTAATTTATAAAACACATCACAGGTCCCCTGGTTCTTAAGAACCATAAGTCTTGCATACGTCTGCCTTATTGCCTCTGCTTTTGGGATGGACTGTTACTGCCCTGTTGTTCCCCAAGAATGAAACACAGCAGCTGAAGCAGGAGATTTTTATTGGACCAACTGTCTTATTGGTTTTGGAATACTTTGTGCTAAAAGAATGGAATGCACACTGTTTTTGTAACTGGTCTCCTTTAAAAACAGTCATTTAAAAACACCCTATTTTGTTGGAGCTAATCCATTATGCTTTACTACATTTCAAAAATTATTGTTAGGAATAACAATATGATATTGAAGAACTAAATTAAAAGTCTACCAGTGCAATTCTAAGCGGAGTTAAATCCTTGCAATCTCATTTACTTCAGAGGATTTAGAAAGGTGTAACTCTGCTTAGCATTGCACTGTATATTTCAGTTAAAGAATAAGTCTAGAAAAGGCATCCAGATTTGCATGGAGTTTATTTGATTTATCAAGCAGCACATATTTTATTCTTTAACAGGCAACTCTACAAAGTTTCATCCGGTTTTCAATTATAGAGACGTAGAAAAGTGAAATGATCTTAGTAGCAGGACTAGCATTTACTAGAATGATAAAGAGATTGGAACACTTTCTCTATGAAGACAGATTGAAGTGCTTGGGGCTCTTTAGCTTGGAGAAATGACAGCTGAGGGGTGACATGATTGAGGTTTATAAGATTATGCATGGGATAGAGCAGGTTGAGATTTTCTTCCTTTCTCACAATGCGAGAACTTGCGGGCATTCCATGAAATTGCTGAGCAGTCGGATTAGAACAGATAAAAGGAAGCACTTCTTCACCCAAAGAGTGATTAACATGTGGAATTCACTGCCACAGGAGGTGGTGGCAGCTACAAGCATGGATGGCTTCCAGGGGAAATTAGATAAACATATGGAGAAGAGGTCCATCAGTAGCTATTAGCCACAAAGTATAGATAGGAACTCTCAGTCTGGGGCAAGTGATGCTCTGTATTCTTGGTGTTTGGGGGGGGGGCAACATTGGGAGGGCTTCTAGTGTTCTGGCCCCACTGGTGGACCTCCTGAAGGCACCTGGTGTTTCTGGCCACTGTGTGACAGAGTGTTGGACTGGATGGGCCACTGGCCTGATCCAACATTGGCTTCTCTTATGTTCAGGACCATTGTGTTCCCGTACTTCTGAAGCATCAGTGTACCAGCCTCTATAAATGTAGAGGGTCTTTGGGGTTGTGGGAATTTTCTGGAATCTGTTTATAACGTCTTAAGTGCCTCAATTGCAAATGACACTTTCATGCTCTTAAAGAGACCGATCCCCTTATAAAAATATTTTAATGTTTTATTATTGTATCCCTCATCATCAAATGCAAATCAGAGTGAGGCAACTTTGCCTTCCTGAAGTCGTTTATTGATCGGAAGCATCTTGATGTGTCCTTTGTCCTAGGTTTCATCAGGCCTTGAAAGAGGTGTGTTCACCTATCAAGGTGACATCCATGGAAATGACTATGGAAAATTTATGCTTCAAAGACAAAGTAAGAATGCCTGTAGTGCACAGTATGCTGTATAATATCTTGATTGAACTCTGATGACCTAAAGTCATTGTGCTGGCAACTAAAGCATATTTGTTGTGTGCCATTAACTGCTTATACGTTTTTACAAATAATCTAAATGAGTTAAAATGTGTCATTACTAATTCCACTGTTTCATGCTGCCATTTCATTTTTCATGCCACATCAGCCTAATAAGATGATCGCAGGATGCTCCCAGGAAGAACAATGTACTTATAAAGGATAACACACGGTGCTGATTATGTGGTTTTAATTTTTTTTTTGCAAAGTATAGAGGACTCACTGTTTTGCATGTTACATCCAAATGAAATAAATTACCTAGCCCTTTATTTGGAAGGATAACGCCATTACAGACTTGCAAGATAACAAAAGAGCTTTTCAGTATTTGAGGACCAAATTACATGTGGATGTGGAACATGCTTTTTAATGCTCTTTCAGCAGACATAGCACAAGTAGTTCTTTACAATTTTGAATGTATGTTTCATACACAACCTCAGTAATCCTTAGGAAAGCCCCATAGGGCAGGGCAAAGTGATCAGGTGTGCCTGCTTGTGACCTCATTGTTGGGATTAGTGGATTTTCCTTGTACTACAGCTCCGTTTTTCTATAGTTTCATTCTGCCCTGTGTTCTGCTTTCCAGAATTTATAAAACTAATTCTGGACTTAGAGCATGTATGGTTTGCTGCATCTTTCACATCCCTTCCCTTAATTCTGGGTGGGTTGGGGGGAAGGGAACAGAAGTGATTGGCTTCTATTTCCCAGTTACAAAAGGGGGATGAGAAGCAGATCATCTCTCTCCTTTGTGCAGCCCAAACTGACTGCAGGAGTAGATAGAAGGGAAGCAATCTGCTCCCCCCCCCTCAACACACAACCTGAGAGCTCAGGCCATGGCAAACAGGAGCAATCTCATATTTTCTCTACAACCCAAACTGACAGTTTTGGGTAAGGAAAAGAAAATGGGAGTTGATTAGGTTTCTGTCCTGATCAAATCAACTCCCCCATTGCCTTGATGGGATACTGAAACTTCTAGCTGATTCCCACAATCAGCTGGGAGTCTCAACCTGCCCCCCCCCCCAAAAAACCAATTTCTGGGTCCAGATACAAGTCTATATAATGCTAGATATGTTTAGTCTAATTGGGCAAAGGCCATAGGTCAGTGGGAGAACATCTCTTCTACATACAGAAGACACAAGGTTAAATTGTTTACATCTCCTTTAAAAGGATCTTAGTAACAAGATTGGGAGAGAGCTAAAGATGATACCCAGGAAAGCTGCTATCAGTTGGAGTACATGTTACTGTGCTTATCTAGACGGACTGTCAGTTCCAAGGAACAAACACCTTCAAACATTTGCAAAGGCCTTATGGAAAAATTACATTTTCTCATTTCTCAAGAAGGTGTGTAAAGGAGAAGATAAACATTCCTCCTAAAGAAGGCAGTTTGATAATCTAGGGGCCATTGTGACAAGGCCCTTCCCTAGGCACCCACTGTTATAATACTCTAATCTGGATGTTACCAAGACACTTTTGACAATGGGCAGGTCAGATTTCGTATACATCTACATGCCTTATACAATAGCTCCCATACTTAGAACAATAACATTATTTTGAAATGAAAGCATTCAGCTGCAATACCATAAATGATTCTGCATCACCCTTGTCTTCTAAAATTGCTCTTAGGGGGAAACAAATCAACGTGAGGCAAAGATGCTTGAATTGAGAGCCCAGCCTTGCTGGAGTTGTTGCAGTCACATCTCTAAAAAAATTAACTTTTCTTTTCTTTTCCTTTGACTTTTAGGTCCTTTAAGCATAGACACAGACCATCCCAATCATTACTATGGCACAAACAG
Source organism: Lepidodactylus listeri (assembly GCA_029233225.1). NCBI lineage: Eukaryota > Metazoa > Chordata > Lepidosauria > Squamata > Gekkonidae > Lepidodactylus > Lepidodactylus listeri. The sequence goes on along the minus strand of JARCFY010000016.1, from coordinate 41,546,371 downwards.
CAGTTCTGTTGCAGCTGCCATCCTGGTACCCTTCTTTGCGCTAATATTATCAGGGTTTGCATTTTACCTCTACAAACATAGGTATGCCGGATGCCGTTAACTTGAAAACCTAATGTGTTATGTCGTTTGAATTAAGTGCGCAAATGTGTGATTGGTGGAGAATTTGAAGGCTAAAGCTTTTAAGCTCCTCTGCTCTGAAATGACTGGTGATCAGTTGCACATAAATAAGTGATCAGTTGCACATTAAAAAGTAGTGTTTCCCCCCCCCCCCTGGAATGGAAATAGAAGTCTTAAGAATCTGCCAGGTGTTATCCTGGATCAGGTCAGATAAAATTGATTTGATGCAGCCAGCTTTTCCGCTGGTGAAAAAAGGAGAAGCGTTCCTTTTTGATCACCAAAAATGGCTGCACATGGGACCTGCATGTACAAAAGCTGTATGGGATGGAGGATGTAGTAAGGAGTGGAATTTGGCAAAACTGAGTGAAAGATCTGGCTAGAGCCAACCCATTATCTCTTAAACCATAAGAGTGGCCACAATCCAGTCAAAATTAACTACCTTCAAGGCTATCATTTGGTGTCCATCAGAGAGATTCAAGTTAGTGTTCAACTTCTCCAGTTCAGTTAATGGGATTTGAAAGTGTTTAATCTTGGCTGAGTCATGCCTCATATGTACTTTGTCTTTCCAGGTGCCTGTGGGTTTTAATTACGAAACCCATAAACCCATAGAGGAGCATGGCATAATGATCCTACTAGTACATGCTGAGTGAGTTTATGGAAACCGCTGGTAGAGTTGGCATAGTACCGCCTAGCATGAGAATTAGGCACATCAAAACAATCTGTCTTGTTTGACAGAAAGTGCTTCGAGAATGTTGTTTTGTAAACCAGAAATGAACAATACTTGATGTGCTGCAGGATAAAGATTCCAGAGAGCTTTACAGCGGTACCAGTATGAATCTGACACATGCAGCCCTAGCGCTGAATCAGGCTTTTCAGCTTAGAAAAAGTTTATTGCAGTAACAATTTCCTTCTGGATCATGGTATTGAGAATCTGTGATTCTTATGGAACCCTTGAGACGCTTGTCTTGGACATCTAGTACACTTACATCCAATGGTCTGGATCCAAAGATCTGTGAACAGACCAGAATTTGCAGAATGGATTTTCCCACTTTCCCCTTCCCACTGCAGGTGCAAGAAAAACCACTCCTGAGTGTTGGGACATTCTCAGGAGCACATGGGATGCCAGGCGCCCCCCCGACCACTGGCGAGTGATGGGGGTAGGGTAGCCAGCTCCATGTTTGGAAACTCCTGGAGATTTGGGGGTGGAGCTTGGAAAGAGCAGGGGGCTCAGTGAGATACAAAGCCATAGCATCCACCTTCAAAAGCATCCGTTTTCTCCATGGGAACTGATTTCTGTCGTCTGGAGATGAGCTGTAAATCCAGGGGATTCCCAGGTCCCACCTGGAGGCTGGTATCCCTAGACACCATTCAGGAGGCTGCACTGAAGCCAGTGCTCCAGTGTGGTATCATCAAATAATATGTACAGATCCGGTATGCATGCATACAACTGTGCATGAATAGGGGCTTTTACTATTCTTTCCAGTAACAAGGAATGCTCAGCTCACTGTACACATGGAACATTCCCAGATACAGAAACAAAATGGGAAGCCCTTGCTCGCCCAGGGCTCATCTGCACATGTGCCCATTTGATCTGGCACAACAGGAACAGGCACTCACCATAACTAGCTGCAAGAATGGGGCCCATTTTTCACCTTCGTCCAGAGAGAGGTTGCCAAAATTGCAAGTAACAGAGGAAATCATTTCTACCGGAAACATAACTGGCACTGATGGAGCGTGGTTAAGGAAAGGAACTACAGAGTTCACCCCCCCCCCCCGCTAAAATTCAGAAATATGGCAACTATTTGTAGCTCCTGAAATCAATTTTTAAAATGGTCCAAATGTGAAATAATACTGAAGGTATTTCTTGCCATTTACCAGGCACTTAAGTACCGGAACGAAAACATTCAGCACCTACCAGAAAGCAATTCCCATCTGTTACATTCCACATTTGGCAGCATCTACTAGTGTGTTTCTTGAAGTGTTTATTTCACTAATGTTGGAATGAATGATTTAACATAACAGGGAAATAAGAGTATTTGTGCCCTGCAGTTTAGCAGCCTGATTATCAGAATGTACTAAAATGAAAATATTTTTTCCCTGTATTTTTGGTGGAAAATATTTTGAATGGCAATGATAATGAGCTTTCATCTTTTCCCTGTCGCAGCCTTTGCATCTGTTTTGGCTTTTTTCTCAAGCAGAAGTCATATAAGCTGTCGAGCGGCTGACAGAATTCTCTGAGGGAAACTGCTATCTATAGCTTCCCCGTGCTCTTTCCGTTCTTTCTAATAATGGGTTATGCCAAGAGCCAGTTTGGAGAGCCAGTTTGGTGTAGTGGCTAAGTGCGCGGACTCTAATCTGGGAGAACCAGGTTTGATTCCCCACTCCTCCACTTGCACCTGGCTGGATGACCTTGGGCAAGCCATAGCTCTGTACCAGCTGTTCCCTCAAGGACAGTTGTCTCAGAGCTCTCTCAGCCCCATCTACCTCACAGGGTGTCTGTTGTGGGGAGGGGAAGGGAAAAGGAGTTTGTAAGCCGCTCTGAGACTCTTAAGTGAGTGAAGGGCGGGGTATAAATCCAATCTCTTCTTCTTCTCTTCAAAGTACCTTGTTGTTTGTTGTCACTTTTTGTCTCTTTCCCCACCCACCTTTCCCAGGAGTAGCTTTCCAGGGAGTGATCCCATGATACTGGGAAGTCTGTGTGAAGGAAGCAACCATGTGGTCTTTCCCATTTGATTGATCCTGCTGGGAAGGGTTGAAAGGGAGCCACACAACTGGCGTTCCCATACCTGGTGCTTGCGTTGCACAACACACTTGCCAACATCATGAGACTCTACCACTGGAAAGCAGCTCCCATGCCTTTTTGGGGTATTTGTAAAGGGAATTGTTGCTTTTTCTGATCTGATGCTATTAGTTTACTTATTGTTAATTCAGTGTTCTCATTAGGTTGACAGTGTAAATATCTAAAATACCAAGCACTAGGTTGAATCTAGTAGAAGATTTCCACCTGTACTAAAAAGACCATGCTGTCTTTGAGTACAGGTGGAGCAAGGCAACAGAGCTAGATTATAGTCAAGAGTCCAGTCTAGAGATCAAATACTGCTTTAGCAGCAGTTCATGGGTTGCTCAGGAAAGCAAATTCAAGGCAGTCCAAGGTCATTGATCAGCAAAGTTCAGGCAGGTCCAAAAATTTATTTATTTATTTATTTATTTATATCCTGCCTTGCCAGTTTTTCAAAAAGCAGAGTTGAGGGTCAGTCAAAGGTCACAGGAGGCAAGCAGAGTCCAGAGCTGTGGTCACAGAGTTCACAGGGTTGTGACAAGTTGCTTCCACATTCTGCAGTGCTCCAGGTCTGATTTATATAGGCATTCCTTAACAAGCCTGATTTACAGCCATCTGCTTGGAGGTGCTCCTGCACTTACTCAGAACTGCTATCATTAAGCAGCTGGTGCTGAGCCAAGAGGCGAGCACTTTGTCTGCGTGTTTTTAAGTCTTGTTAGAGTTTTTCCCTTTGCTGTTCAATTAACAAAGGGGAGCCTGGTGGGCTACTTTCCTGCAGCTGTGCTTTGTCAGCTACTTCAGAGCTATGTGTGGGTGGGTCAAGGTCAGCTGCCGGCAATGAATCTTGAGGCTCCTGTAGCTCTAATTCACTAAGATTGTGATCACACGCACAATTTGCCCCGATATAGGTGCGAATGCCAGGTGGATAAAGGAGCGCGATCAGACGACAACATCTGGGAAGCGCCCTGCAGCCATTGGCAACCAGTTTTGCTCCGCTGCACAAGCAGATTTAAAAGACACCTCAGAAAGTCCTGTAGCAAATGGCTTGCTACAGGCCACGGGCGGACTTTCCTGCGTCTGATAGCTCCAGCAAACTCTCATGGCATCAGGATGGTCTGATCAGGCCATCCCGACTCCATGCCGTTGTTTTTGCCCTCCTCAGTATGCACATCATTGCATACACCATAGGGAGCCCGCAGGGCTGAGTTGCAAATAACTGATCCCTTGTTTAAGTGCGTCAGAGACAAATGGCAACCCCCCCCCCCAAAAAAAAACAACTCGCCCGTAGTTGTGTCTGATCATGCAGTGGCGGGCTGTGCCCACAGCTTCCAAAGTCTGTGTGATCGCGCAACTGCAGGTCAACTTCCACTGGAGGAAATAGCCTCTCTTCACCCCCGCTGTATCTCGCACATGTGACCACAAGCTAACTTTAGCTGGTTCAGAGCTGGCTGCTTGTGGCTCCTTGACTCCTCAGGAGTCTTCAGCCACACTGGACCCAAGCTGGCCCATGACACATGCTGGCAGTTTGCACTAAATTAAATTTTTTACATCCCAACTTGCATTCCCGTTTGTACATTGTACAAGGAATTCTTGGGTCAACAGGTACTGCAGAATATGCTCGAGGAAGCATAAGTATGTTTACACTTCCATTCCCAAATTGCTGGATCCAACCCATTGTTGGACTGAATCACTTTAGCTATGCCATATTATTTGCAATGACAACTTGTGTTTTTTTCCCCTCTCCAGAACAAGACCAAAAGTACAGTACAATGGATATGCTGGACATGAAAACAGCAATGGACAGGCATCATTTGAAAATCCTATGTATGATACAAACTTAAAGCCCACAGAGGCAAAAGCTGTGAGGTTTGATACGACTCTGAACACAGTTTGTACAGTGGTATAGCCTTCAGTGCCCAGTTTGACTGATTCATAGCCATACCTCTGATGGACAAGCAGTAATTCCTTTGGTGCCATATACCAGTTTCTCTTCTACTCTTGGTTCTGCTGCTGTAATCTTTAAATCTCCTATCGGCATAGATGCAGCAAGTCTCTCTGGTAAAAAATGTTTGTCTTCTGGGGAATCAAGACCAAGATAATTTCTTCATCTCAAAGGTGGATTTGAAATACCTGGCTGCATTTGCTCCAAATCAAGGCACACTTTGAAGGAAGACTGCCAACAGTCATACCCATCTGTCATATTTAAATGCCTCAGACTTTCACATTTGTATGTGGCTGGATGCCTTTCAATGCAATCTTCTGGGCTCTTGGATCACTCCTTTGGGTACTGTGACCAACAATAGCACCATAAATTATCCCCAGGAATTACAACATTGGGAAGGAGATTTTTTTAAAAAACAAACCAACAACCACACAAGCTTTCTTGAATGAGAAGACTACCTTCCTTGGGGGCTGCACACATCTACAAAATGCTTTACCATTGAAATCTTCTTAACACTTAGAACAAATCTACAGTATATCTCAGAAGTTCATACATTGAGGCAGTCTGCAATCTTCCCAGTCAGCTGTTGTATTGCAAAATATTAATGCACAATTTTTTGCACTAGTGTGGTATGAATGACTGAGTAAGATACTGGTTTTAAAAAATCAAATATACAGGGTTTATATACACACTATCCATTGTATATAAGCATTAATTTTCTTTCTTTTTTTTTGTCAAGCAAAGCATTCCATGATAATTTTATCTTGTCCGTGTGTTAAAGAACAGTTCCTGTCCTTAGTCCCTATCGGATAATTCAATCACAAAAAGACCTCTTTTTTTTTAGTTTATTTTCTCTGTAGTCAGCAGTTCAAACCAGCCAGAAAAGTGGGGGGGGGGGGGGGGAATACATGTTTACAAATCTTCATTCCTACCCAGTATTTTTTAAAATTTTACTTTGAAGTCAATCATTATTGTTGACATCATATTCTATAACAGCAGGGGGGTCAAGCAGCTGCTGCTGCTTGCCATGTACAAAATGTGAATAGTAATTTATTTTAGATAGCTCATGAAGCATGTGGGCCTGTGCCTACAATACAGTCTTCCCTCTAACATTTGTTTTCCATCTTCTCCCCACCCGTGTGACCTGACATTGTTTTCTGACGTTTCATTTACCTTAAGAACACACTGCAGTAGCATTTGTAACCTCCAGCCCCATCTGACACCGCAACCATTACATGTCTCCATGTTGTGTGTGTGTGTGTGTGTGGATGTCTTTTCACTACATTTTAACCGATACTGCTTAATGCTTTTGTAATCACACAGCTTGACAGAGAAAGCTTGAGATTTCAAAGTACTCAGAGTAATCCAACAAGAATGGCCACTTTCTTCTCCAAACAAATAAGAACGTGACAAAAACGGATAGGCAGTTGATTCACGTGAGCCTTTCAGGAGTACTAATTCGTGGTTGGTCAGCCTGCAGTATGGGTACCACAAGGGGTGCTCGGGCAAAGGGAGCCTGAGGCACTCCATCCTTTACTGGATTAAGAATGCCAATAGGCATGGCTTTAGCATCAGTTCAGGCCCGCGCTCTGGCCTACCTCTCAAATGCTGTGCTGCTTCCAGTTCTGCAGCTCAGAGGACTAGAGGCAAACCTATCACAAGGTACAGGGGGGAAATATGTACTGTATTGTGTGCCAGACTGGCATCATCGCATTGTTTGGACTTTGTTTGTGGAACATACTGCCAAGAAAGGTTGGCTGCCACTCTACTAATTCACTCTAAAAACCATAATTGAGTTTCAAACGTTCCATTAAATTATTTGGCTACAATCCTGTGAAAAGTCATCCCATGGTATGCAGAAAAAGCTATTTATATTGGTGGGACGTAGCACACAAACTCATACACTGGATTGTCGTCTCACGGTATGGTGTAATATGTACCATTATAGCATGATTTCATGCACTGGTGTATTTCTTTTTTTTCTTTCTTGGGACTGTAACGTTGTATGTGGCCTCTGATTTGTTCCCTGATATTTTAAGAACATTACTGTTAACCATGTCGGGAGCTTCTGATACTCCATTTTTAAAAAGTCATTTCATTTGCCAGGATCTAAACAACCACACTACTAGTTGTGAGTATTCGAGGAATCTGTGTGCCCGCCCCGCCTCTGCCGCATGAAACGCCACTGGACATGCCAAAGCCTGTAGGCACACTGGTAGTAGCTCTTTGGATCCCTGATGTGATTCCTGCCCTCCCCCTACTTCTTAAAAACATCCGTTCCCTGTCGGAGAGACTAGCAATGAAACAAAACACCAAAAAATACGTAATGATAAAAAATGAGATTTATTATTATTATTTTTTAAATCTGTGCTGAAGAGCAGGAAGTTTGCAAGGCAGTTTTTTTTTGTCCAAGTAGAAAACCCCGTATCGTTTTGATGGAAGACACCAGCAGTACCACAATATTTAGCTGTTCCTCATGCAAAGAAAAAAAAAATTGTTTAATACATTTTTTTTTGCTTTGCTTTGCTTTAGACAGAGACAACTTTTTATTATTCCATGTGTGTGTACAGTTTTATAAGGTAGCCAACAGCTTTCCGTTTGCTTGTTTGTTTTTGCATGCTCTGAAAGGACAAGAATGACTAGATTAAAAATGATAACCTTTCCTGTCCCATTGCATTGCATCCTAGATGGCTTGAACTGTTGATTACTGGAGAAAGAGAAACTTAGTTTTGTTGCCCTCTGTAAATCACTTTATTTAAATAGTAGTGGTGGCAGAAATAACCAAAGTCAAAGAAGCGCAAAATTATACTATCTTTCCCATTCCTACTCTATCTGAGTGAGGGACAGTTTTGTAATCAACTATTGTTATTGGCAGATGTCCCCTGATCCAGAGGTCCATGTTTACTCATATGAACACATGGATCTGTCACATGTGTTGGGAGCCTCAATCATTCCTTCCAGTGGATGGGACTGTATACATAAGGGGCATATACACGGCTTAGCTCCCTCCTGTAAAATGAATTGGGAATTTGTCCAGCAAAGGAGATCCGTGCATGTACTTGAAGAAATTATTGGATCAAGGTAGCCAGTGGTTCTATCCAGTCATGAACTAGAAAATCCTACCTTGGATTATTATTTCTCATTAAGTATTATTGTCTGAACAAGAATAAGGATGTTTGTGCTAGAAGAATCAACATTTTGACGTAATGCAGCCAAACGTTTCATTCTAATACCCTCAAGACGTCAGCTGATACTAAGCTTCCTATCTGCAGTTCCATTGATTTCAATTGATTCCATTGATTTCAATTGATTCCATTGATTTCAGTTCCATTGATTTCAATTGGAACGGCAGATAAAAAGTTTGTTTTGTAACCATGATGTTTCTGGAAAGATAGCCTTGCCTAATAAAATAAGACCATGGGTTGTTTTTATTTTTCTTTGTCACCTCTGTGCCTATCTCTCAAAAGATTTCTGTTTCCTTCATTTCTGTTATGACAGCATTGTATTGCACTAACCAGGTTAGAGCTTCCATTTCTTCCATTCTTTTTCAAGGTTCCATGCATGTCCAGACTTGCATATGACGTACCAGTCTAACAGCCCTGACACTCAAAAGTGCCACACTGTCCAGTCATTTGACCAGGGCTGAAGCAGTAGAGTGACTAAAATACCAGAGCTGAGATCGCTCCAGCCGATGTAGTTCAGTCATGCCAAAAGCAGTCATGACATCTGGCCTCAGAGGTATTTACAGTAGACTCTTCCCCAAGATATACTAGACTGATTATAATATCAAAGATAGACGTGCTATAAGAAAAGTTCCATTAAAAACAAAAACAGGTTATGTGCTTCAAAGCTGTTTAAATCTGCTGCTTGTATCACCCATCTTGCCTTTCTCCAGGCTAGCTGCAATAATTTTTTTTCTTCTGTAATATATTTTGTAAACAAACAAAAAAAAAGCTGTTATTAAAAAAGGGTGGGAGGGAGTTAAAAAAAAAAAGCTGGCATTATGATCAAGTCAAAGTAATTTTCATTCCCGGAATTCCATTATGCCATTTCATGACATGCTGCTGTGACATGAAGTAGGTGCAAAAGAACTTTTTTGTACAGAGATATATTTTTTATGAAAAGATTTGTAAAATTATTAAATATGCTGTACTTTTTGATTAATGTAGGTAAATTGTTTAAAAAATGTTTTTACGATACAAAAGGAAAAAAAAATCCTGTACTCTTTTCCCAATACTGTAAAATGCACCATCTTTAGCTGAATTTTCAGTTCTGAACCTATTACACATGTATTAATATTAAAGTGGCCTGTTTAAAATATACATTAATTTTTTGGCAAAAAAAATTATAAGAGATTGTAATATAGCCTGTGCAATGCCACCTATCTTGAAAGCAAAATCAAATTCTAATTAAATATTTAATTTTAGATTTCCAGATTAATGTGTGGCAGTCTACTGTTATTGTACTGTTGTTTATTTTTGTCACAATTTTTTGAAGTGCAAGGATTTCTAGTAACCACGTTTAAAAGTAGCCCTTCGGTAAGATATAGGGTAATATTTATATTACTGTTCATATGTAGCTATATATGTTATATTTCTCTTTATTTCCATGGTTTTCTGCTTTGCCTGTCCACACTCTAGTGTTGTCAGCTCCGGGTTGGAAAATGCCTGGAGATTTTTGGGGCAGAGCTGGAGGAGGGTGGGGTTTAGGGAGGGGAGGGACTTCAATGGGGTATGATGTCATAGAGTCCACCTTCCAAAGCAGCCATTTTCTCCAGGTGAACTGATCTTTGTCACTTGGAGATCAGTTGTAATAGTGGGAGATTTCCAGCTACCACATGGAGGTTGGCAACCCTACCTAAATGATGTTTATCCAAAGTCTGTGGTTCCTCAGGTAGCCTTAGTCTTATGAACAAGTTCAGGGCAGGGGATTCATAGATTTTCCTCTAAAAGGGCAGTTGTACAAACTGATGCACATTATAGTGGCATGTGTATCGACAGAATCGTGTAGCTATTTATATGTCAAACTTGAATCTGGGAGGTCCAGGTTTGAATTCCTACTCTGCCATGGAAGCTCACTGGGTGACTATAAGCCAGTCATTCTCTCGCAGCCTAAAACTACCACACAGGATTGTTATGAATATAAAATAGGAAAGGGGAATGTGGGAACTATGTGGAGGAGAAGAGAGGGAATGTAACTCTGAGGCAATTGCGCATTAGACTTATGGATTTATCACAGTAGTGATTCTCCTTAGATACATCTAAGGTGCTTGGGCCCTTTTCTTTCAAAGTCCAGTCCCACACTCCGGCCTCTCTTTGTCTGTTTCCCCTTTCTCCAGATAGTTTACCTCAGTTTCGGAAGTTTTGCTGGAACTTACTACCACAACCAGCAGGACCCTCCAGAGGTCCAAGGTTGTCTTTCAACACACACTGTCCCTGGAGATGCTTATGTTTCCTCACTAAAACAAGCTGTCTTCCCTAACCGACCCCAAATCTTACCTAAAACTTAAATAAGATCCTGGCTAATCTGACATCCTTATCCCATCTAGTGAAGTTCCATGAGCTCTGACTGACTGACAAATGATTGCCACAGGGAGAATGACCTTGCATGGCCCAGACCCACCCTGTGCCTTCCCCTGCTCACTTCTGGAGTCAGGGGGGCATGGCGGCCGCCCGTTGCATTGTTGGTCCCTGCTGCTGCAGGCCGCCACCACCTGCCATCATCTGCCACAGGCCTGCCACCACCCGCCACTTCTTCAGGGCCTGCCACAGGCCTGCTGCCACTGCCACCCACTGCTTCTTCAGGCCCCACAAAGGCCTGCTGTCGCAGCTGCCGGCCCCTTTTCTCCTCCTCCTGGTGAGTGGTTTGGGAGGGTTGGGTCCACTGCCAGCTATCTTGGGGAATGTGGGAGGGCAGCAGGCATCTCTTGCAAGGCACCCCCTCCCAGTCCTGGCTGGGCCAGGATATACAGGAAGTGATTTCCAGTAGTACTCAGAAAGACGCTTCCAGGAACCCCAGAAAACATTAAAGGTAAAGAATGCCGCCTCATCCTTTCATGTAGACAGAGGAGTTTGGATTCATAGGCCATTGCCATACACACGCAAACTGCCACATCAGCATTCTTAAATCATAGCTTTGTAAAACTTTCTGCACAATTTTTGGCTGCTACAGGAGTAGCTCAGAATTTACTGCCCATTACTCAGCATTTTCCGGATCCACTTTTCCCACGATTTTTTCCCCTTTGGGTATTAAATTGAAGTTTTCAAGTATAGAATTCCCGAAATCAATTTTGTGGCATCAGTGTTGTGTGTACATCCCACCCTCCAAGTCCCCCAAACAACAGACTGATTTTGTAAAGCATAAAACAAATTTTGAGTCCAGTAGCACCTTTAAGACCAACAAAGGTTTATTCAAGGTATGAGCTTTTGTGTGCACGCACACTTTATTTATTTATTTAAACTTATGAATTGCCCACCCTGCTAGCAGGCCCAAGCTCTGTAATAAAATATTACTTTTGAATTATGACTATACAGGAGCTAGCTATTTAGATAGGAGAATGTTTGGACTGTTCCCTTTATATATTTTTGTTACTTTGATTATGCATCTGAAGGTGATTATACTAACTGCACACAATTTATATTTTTATTAAATATTATTGCATATATTGTGTTTGCACACTTATGTTTTCTATTGATTTTGCCCTCAACTAAAAGCCTGGCAGAACATCTCTGCCTTACAAGCTGGAACTGCCTCAGGTCCCTCAGATCCCTGATGTTGTTTGGCAGAGAGTTCCACCAGGTCGGGGCCAGGATCGAGAAGGCCCTGGCCCTAGTTGAGGACAGCCAGACCTCCCTAGGGATCACCAGCCAGTTGTTATCAGATGATATCAGAGTTCTTCCAGGGACATATTGGAAGAGTGGGTCCCTGACCGCTCAAGGCCTTGAAAGTCAACACTAACACCTTGAAACTGATGTAGTATTCTAGCAAGAAGTACAAAACTTCTTCAAATACATTGAAATGGAAGCTAACAGTTCAAATATATAGGAGATGCCTCTACATAGGTGAACAGCAAATTAGCATACAGTTTAATGAAGATGTTTTGACATATACAAAAACTATACAGCAATAACTAACTAAATTCATATGGTCACCATTTGTTTGTATTTAATGGGGGGAACAGTGAGGCAATAAATATGTCAAAATAGGAGATAGATTTGTAAAAGTATCCTTAATTGTCAAGGGTAATAAACTGTTATGCATCATTTGTTTTCTCTCAAGCATGGAGTTAATTAACAACATTCCTTCCCCAGAGGTGGAGTGCAATGCCATGTCAGAGAAATGCACTCCAATATTCATTGCATTACATTCACCATTCTAACATATCTTTCTAAAAAAGAAAAACACTGAAATACAAATGATATTCTTGGTGAGAACATATATGCAAGGACTGAATGAGTTTAGCATATATAATGAGATAAGAAACCAAAATTCCTATTGACAGGGGTCCTTTCATAAAAAAAGAGGTGCAGGAGCTCATTAGCATAACTTATTTGCATATGCCACACCCCCTGACATCACCGGAAGTGTCAGAAGGCCACACACCCCTGATGTCACTGGAAGTGTGTCAGAAGGCCACACTCCCCTGATGTCACTGGAAGTGTGTCAGAAGAAAGAAAGAAAGAAAGAAAGAAAGAAAGAAAGAAAGAAAGAAAGAAAGAGAGGGAGGGGGGAAGGAAGGAGAGGAACAGGAAGGAAGATAGGTTGGTGGGGGGGAGAGAGAAGAAAAAGAAAGAAGGAAGGAAGGAACAGGAAGGTAGGTAGGTAGGTGGGGAGAGAGAGAGAGAAGAAAAGGAAGGAAGGAAGGAAAAAACAGGAAGGTAGGTAGGTAGGTGGGGAGAGAGAGAGAGAGAGAAAGGAAGGAAGGAACAGGAAGGTAGGTAGGTAGGTGGGGGGAGAGAGACAGAAAGAAGGAAAGAAAGAAAAAAGAAAGAAAGAAAGAGGGAGGGGGGAAGGAAGGAAGGAAAGGAACAGGAAGGTAGGTAGGTAGGTGGGGGAGAGAAGAAAGAAAGAAAGAAAGAAAGAAAGAAAGAGAAAGAAAGAAAGAAAGAAAGAAAGAAAGAAAGAAAGAAAGAAAGAAAGAAAGAAAGAAAGAAAGAAAAGGACAAGGCGCTTCTCCCCCCCCCCCTCAGGCTGAGTGGCTGTTAGCCACTCGGCCCGGTGTTTCCCTCCCTCCCCCCCTCTTGCTTGGGCACTGGGGCCCAGCTTTTCCTTCCCTCCCGCCCCCCTCCCATCCGGGAATGGTGAGTGGGGAGGGATGGGGGCTTCTCCCTGGGCTGGTGGCCTGCCGCGGCCCAGGAAGCGAGAGGGGGAGGGATGGGAAGCCTGCTGGGCTGGCAGCCTGCTGTGGCCTGGGAAGGGTGAGAGGCGGGGACACTTTCCTCCAGCTCTGCGCCGAAGTGCGGGCCGGGGAGAGCAAGCTGGGGGGGAGGCTTTCCTCCGGCTCCGTACCGAAGCACAGGCCAGGGAAAGCGAACTGGGGGCGGGGCTTGGTTATGTGCCCACCCCCTGGCCTCCTCTCTCCCGGAGCGGTGCCCCAACGTGCCCCGGCCCCAACGGAGCTCTGCCTGTTGAGTCCCTGGGGGGTGTCTTTGTTCCAAGTGTTGTAATAACTTGCAATTCAGCAGTTTCCCTTTCCATTCTGTTCCTGAAGTTCCTTTGTAATAAAACAGCTACTTTGAGGTCACCCATTGAATGTCCTGGAAGGCTGAAGTGTTCTCCTACAGGTTTCTCAGTCTTATGATTCCTGATGTCAGATTTCTGTCCGTTTATTCTCCAGCACAGGGTTTGTCCTGTTTGCCCTATGTAGAGAACTGAAGAACAATGTTGGCATTATGACAATGTTGAAAGATGAGCAAGTGAATGAGCCCCTGATGGTGTTATTGATGTTGTTAGGTCCAGTGATTGTGTTGTCTGAGTGTATGGCTGCGGCCACACGGGCCTCAAATGCGGGAGGAAGGGCATTTTCCTCCCACATTTAAAGGGGCCGACCAGACGGCCGCCCCCCTAGTCCCGTGCTGAAGCGGGATCCAATGCGGGTTCCTCCCGCATTTTCAGACCCCGGGAAAATCAAGTATTTTCCCGGGTGTTGCGGGAGGAACGCGCATTGGAGGTATCTTGACAGCCCTCTCTCGCATGCATTGCGAGAGCAGGGCTGTCCAGATAGCCCCGCCGGCCATTTTTTTTCAAGAGTAAAAGAGTGGAAAAAAAAACACCCCAACTTACCCAGGCGGATGGCGGGTCGGAGGCCGCCACCGCCGCTTCCAGTGCTGCTGGGGCCGCGTCCACCGCCGTTGTGGCTGCTGTTCCCACCGCGGCTGCCGATCACGCTGGCACAGGGGTTGGGATGTATGGACATCCCAACCCGCTGTTGAAAAATGCGGCCCCTTTAAATCCGGGAGCCCTCCCGGATTTAAAGGGGCCGTGTGACCGCAGCCTATGTGACAGAAAAGTTGGCATCTGGGTTTATTGCAAGCTCTGGTACCAGTGTCCATGTTCAAATTACATGTTGCATTATTGCGGGTGAGGAGTTGTTTTGAGATTGTCTGTGCACAAGAAAAGGTTTACCCCCAGTACTTGTGAAAAAGAACTGCCATTATCCAGTAGAGGTGGTAAGTCACTGATGTTTTGAGTTGAGAGCTGTATGTGACCACTAGTGGTGTTCTATTATTGTCTCTTTGGGGCCTGTCTTGTAACAGGTTTTCTCTGGGGATCATTCTGGCTTTGTTAATCTGTTTCCTGACTTCATCAGGTGGATACTTTAGTTCCAAAAAGGTTTGTTGTAGATCCCTCAGGTTGGTGTGATGCCACCGATGCCACCACCGATGACGACAGCACCCTCCCTTAGAATCCTCATTACTTGAAGGAATGTGCAAGAAAATAAACTGACTCCACAACTTTGAAAATCCAGAGGGAGGGCAGATGTGTAGAAGAACTGTGCCCAAACCAACTCCAGTACTTGGAGACTGATGCCCAAGAAAATCAAGAGGAAGTCAAATGTGCAGAAAAGCCATGTGTTTCTCAGCAGCCGGCCTGCACTTCACTAGACTTGCCTATCTGGGATTTCTCTGGTGAAATTCCAAGACCCATCCTTTGTAGGCCTTTCCCACCGCTGTCTGGGAACAGCTGTTACCTGCATAATTTCAGTCAGAATTGTAAAACCTGTGATGTTTCTCCCTGGACTCAGAAGCACAGTGGAGTTGGTGCTAGTTTTCCAGGCCTGTTGCAGCTAGCTATCTCTTCCTGCTTGTCCACCTGTATCTGAAACTCCCTCGGCATGCAAAGAACTTGGACAGTTAAAGTGCTGTGTACCTTTGCTACCAAACTCAGTGATAAGGACTAAATATAAGCTGTGGAAGTGGTAGTGAGCCAAAGGAAAAATGCCAATGAGTAGGAGGGGGGGAGAGAGGGATAACATTTAGGGAAGTGATAAGACACTGTGGGATAAGGAAACATGGCAAAAAGTGATAACACAATACAGGCACAACCTCATCAGTGGAACCTAAATGCAATGAAGTACAGCAAAGCAGCATGTATATGCACATACAGGATCATCTCTTGGCTCTGTTTATTCCCCTGCAGCAAACAAATCAAGAGCTAGCACAGAATTCAAACTCCTGAAACATCAAAGATCTTTTTTTCCTCCTTTTACCTTTCTCTTTACCATGCTCATCTGACAGACGACAACTACATAGGCGTCAACTACGGGGGAGCTCGAGCCACCCCCAAAATTTCCCGGGGGGGGGGAATGAGCCCCCCCGGGAAAACAATGCACCCTCCGCCGCGCCTCCCCAGGCCCTTCCTAGAGCCACCGCCGACTCTCTCCCCCCCGCCTGACCACTCCGTCCCTCCCTCCGTCCACCCAGGGGCCAGCTAAGCAAATGCCCAGCTGGCCCCTGGACAGACGGAGGGAGAGACGGAAGCAGGAGAGGTCAGGCCGGGGGGGAGGTGGCAGCAGCGGGAACATGGTCCTGGCGGGCGCACGCGCTTCGCATGCGCACATGAAAGAACTCCCCCCCCCCCCCCGATTTTGAAAACTTGACGCCCCTGGACAACTATATTTTTAACCTGTGCAGTTAACAAGTTTACTTTGTCTCTTCACACAGTTTGAAATAATGGTGCAAGAAGCAAGAAAGGAAGACACTCTCTCCATGAAACGAGCCAGAGAAAACTCCTGTGGACACATGCCAACATTTCCTGTTACAAGAAACTTTCATTGCACACTTCAGAACCGGGATATATATTTTTTTTTCTGTTTGGCCTTCTTAAAACTATTCTCAAGATAATGGAGTACAATAGTTTACCTAACTGTATCTGTCTTGTTCTGGCAGTGACATTTTAATATGGGGGGTTGGCCTTTCAAAGACTTGATTCAGATTCCCACCCCCTGATTTTGAATTCCTTTGAAGTCTAAGGAATGATGAGAATAGTGACATCCTTTCACTCCCTGAGCTGCCTGATGCTGTATCTGCTATGGCAGATTTGCCTCAAGTTTCCTGCTCTGTTTTGTTTTTCCACACTATTGTTCACCTTGTTCTGTAAAGTGACATTCACCGGTTGCCTCTTAGTGAAATGAAGAACTTACCATCATTCTATAGCTAACCGTAAAAAAGATCCCTCTTGTCTTCATCGTCCTATTAACCCCAGAGTATAGGAGTGAGGTGACATGTGCTTTCTGGGAAAATGTAGCCTTGGCATTGAGGGATTGCAGAAATTTCCAACAAGTCCAAAGCCATCCATCATGAAGTCACATTTATGGCTGCAACTTTGCTTCTATTGCTTCCATCTGTAAATGTTTTCATTTCTAAAACTGAAGAAGTTAATCGCAGTTTGGCCTTAAGATGGTCCATTTCCAGAAGACAGCAATATGGCTAACGTGCTCAGTGCTTTCGGTATAAAACTGGATAAAGGCCTAGCAGGTGAGATAAATGGGGACTGTCCATTCCTGCCGGCCATCACTAAGGTCATTGTCTCAGACAGACCAAGGAAGGTGGCCACATTTGTTTTATATTCCCTCAGTTTGGTGTAGTGGTTAAGTGCATGGACTCTAATCTGGGAGAACCGGGTTTGATTCCCCACTCCTCCACTTGCACCTGCTGAGTGACCTTGGGCAAGCCATAGTTCTCGCAGAGCTGTTCTGGAAAAAGAGCAGTTTCTGACAAAGCTCTCTCGGCCCCACCTACCTTACAGGTGTCTGTTGTGGGGAGGGGAAGGGAAAGGAGTTTGAAAGCTGCTGTGAGACTCCTTCAGGTAGTGAAGGGCGGGGTATAAATCCAATCTCTTCTTTTCTTCTTCTCTTCAAACCAAATGCAGACTCTTGTAGGAATTATAAGTATTTCTACCCTGGAGAATGAAGCTTCAAGTAAAGGTGGTTAAAGTGAACTCTGTTCCCTCTCCATGGACATCCCAGCCATTAAGAGTAAAGTCTTCTTCTAAGTGCATAGTCCTAACTGGATACTGTGGCTTGGAACCCACCTAGATCTGCAAGGGCTCAAAGAAGGGCTGTTTGTACTGATTCTTCTCTCCCACCGCAGCCCAGAACACACCTGGAAATGCTGGTCCTGGGGGATTGGAGACCTTCAGGATTAGCTTGGAGTGGAGTTGTAGGTCAGCAAAAAATCACCACCACCCCGGGCTTGTCATAGAAATCTAGGCAGGATCCAAGCTTGTTCTCAATAGAATGTGATAGAATGTTGGGAACTGGCTTTTGTATGGAAAGACCAGCCCAACTGTCAAATGCATAACATGATGGATAGGATATGTGTGGAGAGATGACTTGAATATTGCAGGGCCTCATGCACAGAGATGCATTGTACCTTTCTCTAGGGTCCATGGTAGCAAAAATCATGCCAACCAATATTAGGGAACCTTGGCAGATTTTGACCCTATCACTCATTTCCTTGGGGGAATACTTTTCTCTTTATCAGACTCTCATTAGGGGAGAAAGAAAAAGAAATGCAGTTAGGGCTATCCTTGTGCTGGATCTTCCTCTGTTGAGCCAGTGTCAAGGAGGGGACAGATATCCATACACATGCAAAGTCAGTATAATTCCATGCTGGATCACTATGAATGCAAAAAAGATATTTCACATGGACATGGTTTCCAAGGTCTGGTCTCTGCATCCGGAACATGGAGTTGAATGTATGGCTCCTATCTCTTGGTTGAGAACAGTACTAAACAGATGTCTAGTAGAGTCAACAGTCCAAACTGCCTGTTTTTGAGACTCTGTGGTATTATACTCCACTGAGGTTCCTCCCCTCCCCAAATCCAGGCCTCCCCAGGTTTCACCCCAAATCTCCAGGAATTTCCCGACTTGGAGCTGACAATCCTAACAAGGATTCTCTTTTATCCTGAAGAAAGAATGTTTGGGGGGGGGGGCAGGGGGAGGGTGTCTAAGTAGGAGAAAGTTAAATGATGTTATGATGAAACCCTGTAGCTCCCCAGCTGTCTCGCAAATTTTCCCCACCAAATCTTCGGTTCCCCTCAGTGACTGAGTTGCTCTACAGTAGCATGTATATATTCTTTGTCATAAAAGACTTGACTGTCCCACCCTATGTTTAGATATTTAGTTTAGGCTTTTTCTCAGCTCAGAAACTCTACTGAAGACACAGGAGATGTCCAGTTTTCTTTAAACCCTTGAGAAATGGCACTTGAGGCAAATTAACTTTCATAAACAGAATAAAGATTTTATTAAACAGGCAGGGAATATATGTATAAGTGGAATAGTCAAGGTTTTGAGATTGCTAAGGTAAAAACTTTCTAATGTATACAGAGCTGAATTCTTAGATGATTCAAGAGAGTGTGTTTGTAGGTTTTGTTTCAAGGCTATTTCTTTCTTTGAGAGGTACTTTGTTTAGTATAATTCAGCACTAACACAGTTCTCATTGATATTTCTAGATTTCTTTCTTCAGAGTTTCAGGGTTTCCTTTAGATATTACAGCTGTTCATTAACTCCTGAGGTGTCTAAACTTCTCCCCTTTATCACAGACCAGGGGTCTCTTCCCAACCCCTTTTACTGGTAGGAAGTTATTCTCCATGTTCCTAAGAAGAAATAACTCCTTTTACTATTTGGTTTGTCTGGGAGTTCTAACTACCCAGACCTTCTGCCCAATCCTTCTCCAGTATCCTTTGTCTGTATAAGGCTGTTCTGTAACTTTTCTGACTGAGAATTTAAAGTTCTCCCTCAGAGCAATTTTAATATATTTAGACAATGGGGTTTCTCTTCTTTCTGTAGAAGTACTTTTCTGTCTATTGCCTGTTAGAAAAAACTGACTCCTAAATGTCTCTTCCCTCAGAAGCCAAACCCTCTGGCTACTGATCCAGATGTTAGAAAGACCAAATTGCAAAAGACTGACTTGCAAAAGACCCTTTTCCCCTCCAGATATTTTTCTCTCTCGGCTGATGCTGGTCAATCAGAGAGTGAGCAGAGCAGCCAATCACCTGAGTTCTTCTCTCCAGGGAAGATTAACTCATGAACTCCCTGTCTCTCTGATACAAGCAGCCTTTTTTAAAAGCCTGCTTTCCTTTGTAGTCTGTCACAGATGTGTAGAAAGTAGCATTGTCATAAATATAATAAAAATGGGAATTGTAGAATTTAATTAAAGCCCAAACAACAAGCAAAAAATATGAAAGACCACCTTGCATAGTATCAGATGTTATTTTGAATGTTTCTTTTAAAGTGCATAGACAATCTGTAAAATATTTCAATATTCATGTTTGAGCAGAGCTTTTCTTGTGCTATGCTACCAAATGAACTCATTGGCTATAGTATAATTTGAACATTTCTGGTCCCAAGTATTGCCACCTCTGATCTTTGTTAAAGCAATGCAAATGTGACACATTTCTGGATATTTTATGTCACAATCTTTGAGACAGTTTTATTGAGCTGTACGACATGCCAGTCAAGTGTCAATCACTTGCCTGAGCTCTTTTATTTCAAATGTAAATGCTATTTTTGGTTTCTCTTGAATCCAAAAGCTAAGAATAAATGCTGTTCCTGTCTGAAGTGAAGTCTAAAATAGTAATATCCAGGGATAGCTCAGGAGCATAATTTAGCATAAATTAGCCATGATTTAGTCCTATTGAAAGCAATGGAATGGGACTTCACTGCAACTAACTTTTGGTTCCTTATGCCCCAAGATTTTTGTTTGTCTGCCATCACAATTCCCACATATATAAATATTGGGGATCAGACCTTATATAGATATTGCACTCTTCTTGGAGATTTTATTGCACTTGAAGATTTTTGAAACATATGAAGTAATACATTCAGCAAAGTGTCTTTAAAAAACACACACCAAAAAATCTCATAAGGCCAAGAAATTTCTGGAACCTAGCTCCTTTTCTGCTCTCTTTGGTTGTAATTATTTTCATTCAGACTCCACGGGTTTCAATTTCAGGTATTTTCAGTTCGTCATGGTCCCACCTCTGTGTTATATAAACTCTAGGTCTAAGGTGACTAAATTTGCTAACTCCAAAATGCTTCACCTTCAGGTTTTCTTGACTTTCCTCCAATGATACTGAACAAAAAAATAACTCATAGTCTCTTGAAAGTCTTGCTGCATTACTATCGTACTGGTTTTCCAGACCCAGAATGGACAAATTTGACATTATGAAGAGCTGTTGAAGAGCCTGCAAGGGTCCCTTTTAAAAAATTTTTTGTAGGAGCAGAGTGGTGATGGATGTTTATGAAGTATAAAGGAAGGATATTGAGTTCTAAGGAATCCAACAAGGAATTCCTAAACTATAACTGATGAACCATGACTCTGGTAAAATTTATATGGTTCACAGTGTAGGAAAGCAGGCTTTGTAGACTAGAGCATTAATTATGAACAGACCAAAAAGACAGCATAGTAGTATTCCCAGTTCAGGGATTTACAGCTGTCAAGCATCAGACAAACAAGAAGTTACCAACCTGACACTAGAAATGAGAGCCAACGGGCGGAAGGCAAACAATTTTATTCATACCCTTGGGCTGCAAAGGCAGGCAACCAATGAGGAGACAAATCCTGGCTTCAGTGCAAGTGGATGACCTTCCAGTTTGAAGTCAAGTTTACCAAAGGTGCCATAAGATAAAAGAAAAGATTTCTCTCTGCAGTGCACAGAAACATAGTCTTTCTCCTGATGGAATTAAACTTCATGTACATGCAACCAGTTGTAAAGCAGAAAAGCTATTTCGGTAAGATAAACTACACACACACAAACATATTCAGGTACAAAACATTTGAGCCAGAAGGCTTAGCCTGTTGTATCTTTGAGTTGTGAGTTTGAGAAGTGTGAATGAGTCAGAATGATGAGATTCAGAGAGAGTGCTCAGCCACCTGTAACATCATTTACGATGAAAATATGAACGCTGAAAAAACTGCTTCGAAGAAACTGCTGACATGTTGACAGAAAGAAAATCAGAACTTGTGATATTTCCATTGAGCCTGAAATGATTATGCTTTGTGTTAATGAAAGGAAGTTACTGACACATTTAACTGTCCTCAGAGCTGGACACCATTTTCATTTTCCTTCCCAATTACTTAGAGCTCTTTTGGTTCCATAATACCAATTTCTCTTCAGAACAGTTTGCCAAAATACTGTTCGATAGTTTGTCTCAAAAATAGAATACTGTTTAGGAAAGGAATGCCAAAATGTCCAACCTGTATGCTGTAATACCCCCCTTAAAAAAATACTTTTGTAAATACAAAGAATTTTTCTGAAGCTAGGACTGGATTTTTCTTCCTGTTGTTCATACATTTAAATTGAATGAAATGTTTGTTTGAAAATTCAAACAGGCTCTCTCTCTGCAAGTTCTAAATGTAATACTTACATATGCTATTTCTGACATAATGACATATTCTTACATTTTTCAGCATAGGAGAGCAGGAAATGTATCTTTGAGATAGGAAAAAAATGACAGTGATGTAACCCAATTGAGAAACAATATGTATTTATTATCTGATAAACTTTGAGGACCAACTTTCCCCAAAACATTACAGGGTGTGTGTGTGTGTGAGAGAGAGAGAGAGAGAGAGGTGGGAGTTCTTTTGCCAAAAAAAAAAAAATTAGGATCCAAAAAGATAAAGGTGAGTTTCATTCCTGACCAGTTCTCACATTTTGCATTATCCAATTTCTTTCTTTCTTTCTTTCTCTTTCTTTCTTTCTTTCTTTCTTTCTTTCTTTCTTTCTTTCTTTCTTTCTTTCTTTCTTTCTTTGATTTATATCCTGCTCTCCCTGCCAAAAGGCAGGCTCAGAGAGGCTCACAACACAAGTTAAAATTACAATCAATTTAAAATAAACATTCCACATTAAACATTAAAAATCCTTTCCACACATTCTACGCAAGATTGGCAGCATTTCAATTTTACCCACAGGTGGGTCCGAGCAGCATTCATATATAATCCCTGTGTGACCACACACAGGCTGGCAGATGGAATTGCCGGCAGATGGGACTGGCAGATGGAGCTGGGCCAGGGCTGAGATGTTTGCCCTGGGCGGCCCCTACCTAAAGGCCTGGTGGAAGAGCTCTGTTTTACAGGCCCTGCGGAACTGCATCAAATCCCGCAGGGCCCTGATGTTCTCCGGGAGCTCATTCCACCAGTGCGGGGCTGCCACTGAGAAAGCCCCGGCCCGTGTTGTTGCCAGCCGCGCCTCCTTCAGTCCAGGCAGGACCAGTCGGTTTTGGGATCCAGACCATAGTGCTCGCTGGGGAACATATGGAGAGAGACAGTCCTTCAGGTAGGCAGGTCCCAGGCCATATAGGGCTTTATAGGTAAGCACCAGCACCTTGAACCTTATCCGGTATCCAAGGCTAATGGCCTCTAGTACAATTAAAAATTGACCATTTAAACCTCAGGAACTCCATGAAAACAAAAGGTACAACATTTTTACTTCAGCATACCTGTAACATTTGTTGCTGACAATTCATGCAGGATACATTTCCTGTGATTCAGTTTAGATCATTCCATTTCCAGACCCACTTGTTTACCTAGCCCTTGGGTTCACTTAATTATGGCTCAAGCTTTACGTTATATTTATGATGTGTCACAGGTAACTCAGACAGTAAAAATAGCTTTAGCTCAAGGAAACTGCTTAATTGTCTTGATTATTGCCTCCAAATGACCGGAAAAACAACACAGAATATGAATGTAGCTGTTTACAAAATAATGGCTATGCAGAACATTAAACTTTGTTTGTCGGCTCACCACTCTGTTTTTGCACTGGTCTGCCACAGTCCTTGAGACTGACAAAACACAAGACTGTAGCCCTGAAACACAAGTCTGGACAGCAATTAGTCTCTCTTGAGAAGCATTTTATGTGCAGATTGAAATTTGTTTGAATTCAGACATTTTCAGGAAATATTTGCGAGAGAGAAGAGAAAAATAAGCACAGTTTTACCACATCTCAGAGAGCCAGGTGTGGGTAAATTACTGGGGAGGGGTGAACTAAACATTTGAAACATTTATTTTGTTTAACTGAATTAAATGTAGGGTTGCCGGCTGTGGGATGGGAAATACTAGGGAATTTTTTGGGGGTGAAGCCTGGGGACAGTCAGGTTTGGGGAGGAGGGGACCTCAGCATGGTATAATGCCGTAGAATCCTAATGCTAGGAAAAGCAGGAAAAGAAGACCTGAAATGAGATGGATTTACTCAGTCAAGGAAACCATAGCACTCAGTTTGGAAGACCCGAGCAAGGCTGTCAACAATAGGATGTTTTGGAAGTCATCAATTCATGGGGTCACCATAAGTCACCATAAGTCAGAAGTGACTCGCTGGCACTTAACATGCACTTACTACTAACAGTACATCAGTGACCACACTAAAGAAATAGTGATATTCTATATGTGTTACCCATTTTCTACTTTCTCAAGTTGTGAGAACTTCCAGAGGTGGCACATCTTGAGCTGGTTCCCTTTAGAGGACAGAGCACTGAAGACTTCTAGTGTTTTTATAAATTTGTTTTATGTACAAAAATACAAATGAAGTACAAGTGGAGGGAATGAAGTACTCCTACAGATTAGCAGATGTGCTACCCCACACTAGAGTCTGGGAGAGAGAAATACTGTACATGCACTCTTTCTCTCTCTCTCTCTCTCTCTCTCTCTCTCTCACACACACACACACACACATGCAAGCCCCTACCTGCCTCCTTACCTAGTTGGGAGGGGTCATTTAAACACTAGATATTTGAACAAAGCCACCAGGGACACCCCCTATCAATTAGAGGAAACATCAGCTGGTTGACCAAAGGAATGGTCAACCAGCAGCTCCAGGAGTATTTATATATAACTAATCATATGAAGAGTAGCTGCTTCCTTTTCAGTTCCTTCCTTTCTCAGGGGAACAATAGGAATAGATAGGAAACTGAAAGGGATGTTTTCCAGTCAGCAGTTAACACGCATATCACATTGCTGGCTCACTAGACTGGAGAGGGGTTTTATGTCATTCTGTATATCAAATGAGTTGAAGTATCTGCAAGTTCTTTCCCTGATGTCGTGAAAGAGTTAACCTTTTTGTTTGTCGATGCTAATTGGTAGTTAGGTTGCGGTCACATGCGCAAGATAAAGCAGCGGGGGGAAAACAAGGTTATTTCCTTCAGCGGAAGTTGACCTGCAGTTGCGTGATCAGACAGTCTTTTGAAGCTGTGGGCATAGCCTGCCACTGTGTGATCAGATGCAACCATGGGTGAGTCAGGGGTGTTTTTTTGCTGTTTGTTTCCAATGCACTTAAATGAGGGATCGATGATTTGTACCTCAGCGCTGGGGGCTTCCTATGGCGTGTGTAATGATGTGCATACTGAGAAGGGAAAAAAACAATGGCACGGAGTTGGGATGGACTGATCAGACCATCCCGATGCCATGAGAGCGGACTGGAGCAATCAGACAGGGGAAAGTCCGCCTGTGGCCTGTAGTTATCCGTTTGCTGCCAGACTTTCCCCGGTGCCTGTTTACCCCACTTCTGCGGTGGAGCAACACAGTTGCTGCTGGCTGTGGGATGCTTCCCAGACGTTCGGGTTTGATCATGTACATTAAATCCGCCTGGCATTCACGCCTATGTCGGGGCCAATTGTGCATGTGATTGCAGCCTTAGTTAGTTAGAACCTATGGGATGCCAAGTTCCCAGGCTAGAAGGGGTAAGTCTATGCATAATGAACTGATCTTTAGCCTGGTCATTGGTCAATTCATAGTTGGGAGATGTTACCTGATATTTGGCACATAGGCATTTTGGATTTTCTTCTCCCTTCCTTTGATTAGAGTTTAGTATCAAATATGTTGGAACAATGAATGTGGTAATAGACTTTCGCAGGAAACATGGCAGAATATCTGAACCTTGCCCAGTCTAACTTTTAATATCTTTACAGAAAAATTTCAAGGCTTTAAAATTATGTCCAGATGGTACCGCCCTCTGAGCCACCTCCACAAATTCAAATACTCATCGTCAGGGGTCATTTAGTAGAAAAAGAGGTGCAGGAGCTCATTAGCATAACTCATTTGCATATGCCACACCCCCTAACATACCGGAAGTGTGTCAGAAGGCAACACCCACCCCTCAGGCTCCACTCCACAGGTGAGTGAAACTGACCTGCTTTTCCTCCATTCCCTTCCCCATCCAATACTTTGTGCAATAAAAATAAGCGTAAAGAACACACCCTCATTCTCTTCCTGCTCCCTTGAAACCACCAGGTTTCAAGTAGACGTGAGATACCCAGGATATGTGCACCACCCATCCCTTTCCCTTCCCCTCCCCACAACAAGACACCCTGTGAGGTAGGTGGGGCTGAGAGAGGTCTTTTGAGAACTGCTCATGAGAGAACAGCTCTGAGAGAACTTGTGACTGGCCCAAGGTCACACCAGCAGCTGCATGTGGAGGACTGGGGAATCAAACCTGGTTCTCCCAGATTAGAGTCCAACTCCTGACCACTACACCAAACCGATGGGGTAGAAGCTGCTGAAGGGGTGGTGAAATTTCTCCAGTACTTATGTGCCATGTGCCCAGATAAAAAATGGTATACTCAGAAAATTTATATGCCACCTTGAGCAAGTATCTGGAAAAGTAGCACACAGTCATAAAAGGAACAATGATAAAATTATCAATATTAAAACAAAACATTAAAACAATAAAGACCCTAGCAGGGCTTTCCCCAGGGCGCTGCGCCTCTGCACTGCTTGGGGAAGCCAAGGAGGGGGCGGGGCTTGGTCATGTGCCCACCCCCTGGGCTCCTCACTCCCGGAGCTGAGCTCCTGTGCGCTCCTGCTCCAACGGACCCCTGCTCATCATCAAAATTGTTGGAAACTGTGTGAGAAAAGGTGATTTCCTACATTGCGTGTGGGAATGTAAGCCTATTAAAGCCTTCTGGACAAAAATCCTACAGGAAATCTATAAAATTACTGATTTGAACTTACCTTTTCTCCCGAATTTGTGCTGCTGGGGTTCTGGACAGATCCTTCCTGTAATAAAACGGAAAAACAGATTATTTCAGTGTTACTGACTGCCACAAAAACGTTATTAGCATCAAAATGAAAAAGCCCCCATATTCCTTTGTTGTCAGAATGAAGAAAGAAATTATGGGAATATTTCATTCTGAGTAAGATTTCAATGTACTCTAATTTACACTCTAGACAACATCAACATGAAAATGGTGGAGATTTGGTACCCCATAGTTCAGTATTTATTGGAAAACAACACCTCGCCAAAAAATCCACACTGTCATGATTTTACCTATTTTTAACATAACTTGAGGATACTATAAATAATAGCTGAAACTCTTACTATTCTGAGTCATAGCCTATGATTTTATTATGATTGAAGTGTAGTACACTAAACAGAGTTTGATTTATAAATGATTATTTTTATACATTTATACATTTGACACTGTGTTGTGTAACTGATTTGTAATTTGACTACATTTGCGTTTATGATATTCATATATTGTATTTCTGCAAACCAAATAAATATTTTTATTATTAAAAAAAGAGTTCAGTAGCCAAAGTCTCCATCTTGGAGTTAGCATCATCTAGAAAAAAGTAACTTAGCTAGCTAGACTATTTGTTGTTTTATTCCTCTGTGTAACCCTTCTCAGTCTTTAGTAAATTTTCTTTTAGCTGATTTACACCCATGTGCTGCATTATTGCTTTTATGTGCCAACAAAATACCTTCTGCCTGGTTGCTATTTTATTTGCTCTGGTGCTATGCTTGCAGGAATGCTGGTTTACAGGCAGGCCAAAATGTATACAAAGGAGAGAGGCAGGCAAATGCTGCAAGTGCCTCACTGCCAATGGCACAAACATTTTGCCTGTGCCTTTGTGATTACAGGCAACAGTACAGACCAGAGGGTGACAGAGAACAAATGCCACAAACCCCTTTCTGGGTACCAGCCAGTGTTTGCTGTGCTGTCTGTTCTCAGTAATGGTCATAGACCAGAGTATGGCTGCCTCTTTGTCAGGATAAGAGGCAAAAGACTCAGACAAGGGCTGAGGACAGACTGGCAAAATGAAGCACAAGCGAAGTGGGGCAAAAAGACCTGGGCCGAGTTGTCGCGGGGCTTTCCATTTGTACTGCATAGACTGATGCGGGACCATACAGGGGAGGAGGCAGAAGGGAGCATTTGCACTGGGGGGCAGCCCCTGGCAGCAGCGCCGTGGTGGGGCACAGCTTTGGCCTTTTTTGCCAACCTGCGCGTAGGTGCATGGGCGCATGGGCAAAGCAGCTGGATCAGCGGGTTCACATTACCAGCACCGCTTGATGTGCAGCTTATTTGTGTCCACACTGCCAGGAAGCGGGATGAATGCACAACCAGGCGGCTTGACACCGGTTTCACCAGGTACCTGTTTAAAGTGCGATGAAAGCACTTCAGGACTGGGTGAGTGCAGCATGGCAACACCAGGCAGCTGCGGCTGTCTGAACGGGCTCTCTTAATCTGCTTGCAAAGTGGACTTATATCAGGCCAAACTGCCAGTCTGAACTCGGCCAAGGAGGCAGTTGGCCTCCTAACACTACAATAGAAGGAGGCAGGTGAGATACCTCCAGGAGCCCCTTTGATTTGCAAGAGGAACCCCCAGAGGATTTGCAAGAGGAACCCCAATCAGTCTGAGTCAGCCCTAGGGTTGCTATCACTTTGGTGGGAACTAGAGATTTCTTGGAATTACAACATATCTCCAGACTACACAGATCAATTTCCCTGGAAAAAATGGCTGCTCTGGAGGGTGGAGTCTATGGCATTACACCCTGCTGAGGTCCCTTGTCTGCCTCAAGCCCTGCCCTCTCCCCAGGTTTTACTCACAAAATTCCAGGAATTTTCCCAAACTGAAGTTGGCAGTTGGCAGCCATAGCCAGTTTGCTGGCCCTGGGATACAGTCCTATCTTATGATCCAGACTTAGACCATGAACCCTCCACCCCAGAGCCTGTTGATGCACCAGCCAATCCCTCAAGCCTCTCAAAGTCCTGAACCACCTCAGCCCTGTCACAATACCCACCACTGTGACTAGCGACTTTAAGTACTGGTAGTCTGAACTGCCAACCTAGCAGTTCGAAAGCAAGAAATTGCAAGTAGATAAATAGGTACCACTTCAGTGGGAAGGTAACAGTGTTCTGTGTGCCTCAGCGTCTAGTCGTGCTGGCCACATGACCACAGAAACGTCTTTGGACAGTGCTGGTTCTTTGGCTTGGAAAGAGAGATGAGAGCCACATCCCTAGAGTTGTATTCGACTGGCTTCCGAGCAAGGGAAACCTTTACCTTTACCTTTAGTCTGATTCTGGAGGTGAGTAGCCTGTAACTCCTCCTCTTTGCAAGTGTATTTAAGGCCTCAGTTCACTCTCAGGGTTTGTTGGAAGTATTGTTGGCTTCAGTACCCTGATTAAACTACTGCCTAGACTCCTGGACCTCAGCCTCAAGCAGGGCAATAATGTGTGCGTAGCAATCAGTAAACAAAAGAGAAAGGAACTTCGGTCCCAATCATTTTTACATATATGGTGTTTATCATGTTGTTCATCACCCTGGAAGCCTCTCGCCAAGTAGGCAGCATATAATTACCACTTATCTGCACACAGTTCAAAGGTAGTAAATATGTTTGTTACCAAGCACATTTTGGAATAATTTCTCAAATGTTGCTTCCAACGTGACTCTACCTGACCTTTTAAAAACAGAACAAAACAAAGCCTGGCAAAGATCCAGGTTCATTTTTATGGAGAGGTTAACAAATGTTCTTCCATAAAATCAAAAAAAGCTTGATTATATGGTCAACAGAACTTTCACTGATAGTTATTGACAAAATATAGCAATTGCACATATTAGATTAAAAGAGTTTTTTCAACATGTACTATAAAATAACTGTATGCTGAAGGCCAATTGCAGCAGAAAGAACAGAGAGACTCTTTTAGGGCTCATATAAACATATATTCAGAATACCGTATTTTTCGCTCCATAAGACGCACCTGATCATAAGACGCACCTTGTTTTTAGAGGAGGAAAACAGGAAAAAATGAAACAGAAAGAAAGAGAGAGAGAGAGAGAGATAAAGGAAGGAAGGAGGAGGAGAGAGAGAGAGAAAGAGAAAGGAAGAAAGAAAGGTGGGGACAGAGAGAGAGACAGAAAGACAGACAGACAGACAGAAAAAAGGAAAGGAAGGAAGGAAGAAAGAAAGATAGAGAAAGGAAAGAAGAGAGACGTCCGCATGCCAAGCAAAGCCAGGCCTTTCTGTGCAAAGTAGCCATGGAGCTTAATCTGTGGGCGGGGCTTTCTGCTGCTGGCTGTCTTAAAGGGGAAAAGCACTTAAAGGGAAAGAGTACTTAGCCTGGTGGGGTTTTTCCTGCCATTTCCCTTTTAAGTCAACAGCTCAGGCCCAGCAGGGAGGGGCGGGGAAGGCTGGGATGCCAGCCTGAATGGCGTTCGCCTGCATTCCTGCTGAAGAAAGAGCCCTGTTACAGGTAAGAAAAGCTCCGTATTCACTCCATAAGACGCACACACTCCCCCCCCCCCACTTTTTTGGGGAGGAAAAGTGCGTCTTATGGAGCAAAAAATATGGTATATACATTCTCCCTACCACCTGTCTCCTATCAGCACTCACACCCTGTATTTTAGTCCTGAGTCAACAGGGCACATTTTGTGATGTCCATCTGCAGACAGAAGGGAAATGCTGAGACACTCCAGAGTTCAGAATTTTGCACTTTTGCTTCTTTCAGTTCAGGATTCCTCTTTTCTTATTTAATAGGACCCGTTATTATTTGCTATTTGCTCTGAGATGTCAGAACCTTTTTGCTGGTTCTTGATGTTTTCATGCTGGGTGGCCAAAATATTTCAAATACTATGTTTTTTATGTGTTCCAGACGTTCCAAATGTGGGGGGAAAGTGCAATAAGCCAACCAAATCTCTCTCTCTCTCTCTCATGTTAACAAACACTTTGTCATTTTGTTTATTTTACAGTGGTGAGTTGCCTTCTGGCTAACCAGGAATGGCCTGGATCAGCTGTACGGAAGAGGCTTATAGCTGAAAAAGCAGTATACGAATGAAACATATAAGGAAAAAACATGAAATGATGCAAAGTTATCAATTTAATACAATAGATAATAAATAAAGGTCCAAAAATAAATCAACAACGAAGCATCCGGTAAGTATATCCGTTTCTGGCAATCTTCATCAGGCGAGGGCCATCATATGACTTCATAGGTGAGTAATGGAACAATATCCAAAAGAACAATCCTTTAAGGTCAGGCTAGTCCAACCATATCAATTTTTCATACTGGCATCATACAAGGAGTATTCACAAGTATTTATACAAGTAGTTATACATAACTAGTAGTTATACATATTTTCAGTATGAAAAATTGATATTGTTGAACTTTTTCATACTGGCAACCTACAAGGAGTATTCACAAGTAGCTATACATAGCTAGAAAAGCTTTAAAATAGTGTTCCAGCCCTTTTATCATTCTAGTTGCCCTTTTCTGAACTTTTTCAAATGCTATAATATCTTTTTTCAGGTGTGGTGACCAGAACTGTACACAGTACTCCAAATGAGGTCGCACCATCGATTTATACAGGGGCATTATGATACTGGCTGATTTGTTTTCAGTTCCCTTCCTAATAACCCCCAGCATAGTGTTGGCCTTTTTCATTGCAGTCCCACACTGTCTCGACATTTTCATTGAGATATCTACTACGACTACTGCTTACTCCCAACTCCAAATCATTAATAAACAAGTTAAAAAGCATTGGACCAAGTACTGATCCCTGTGGTACCCCACTGCTTACCTCTCTCCACTGAGAAAATTGCCCATTTATACTCACTCTGTTTCCTTTTAATTAGCCAGTTTTTGATCCACAAAAGGACTTGTCCTTTTATCCCATGACTATTGAGCTTATCTAGGAGCCTTTGATGAGGAAGTTTATCAAAAGCTTTCTGGAAGTCAAATCAACCAGATGCAGCTATGTGGCAAAGCCACTAAAGATAAATAATGCCAACTGCTTAGTACTCACTTGGATTTTCTGGGATGAATGGTGTGTGTGTTTGTGTGTGTTTGTGTAAGGGGTGGACCCGCTGACAAAGCAACTAGCTCTTATTTTATATATTATTTATGTCATTTTTAAAATTCCTTTTTCCATAATGGAACTGAAAGCAGCATACAAAGGATTCTCAGGAGCTCTCCCATCCATACACATCTACATACAGACATGTTTATCCACAAGGCTGCAATATCCTGTACTTTCCAACCATACCCTGGGATTACACTTCAACAACTTTGGGCTGGCTGTCTTGGCAGTAGGGATTTTTGGATCTTTTCAGTTCTCTCTCCAAATGCATTGCCAACTGGGCTTTTTGGGAGAGTGAAAATGTTCATAGCAAGTGCTACCCTGCCCCAATTGTGGGCTCTGTTCTTGTGCCATGTTGCTGGGGACCCCAAATCATCAAAACCTGTAAGTTGTACTACCCAGTCTTGCTTCCTTTCATGCTGGGATTAGTCTGAGGGAGGGAATGTCACTCAATGACAGAACACATGTTTTCAGTGTAGAAAGTCCAGGCTCAGCTCCTAACATCTGCAGTCAAAAGACTCCTCAGGTGGCAGAGCAAGGAAAGACCATTTCCTGAGATCAGAGAGACCCATTGCCAGTCATAATAACGGATGAAATGAGCCAGTGGCCAGGCTGGATAAAAGACAACTTCACTATCATTACTCTGCATTAGCCAAGAGCCGAGCCATTTAGATCCCTCCCTGCACACAATGCCCAGCAAAGATTTCACATCAGAGGCAATTAGCACAGGTAACATAAAAGCAGAGCTTCGAGTGGCAGTTGGCTTCTGAATACAAAGGCCCTGTAGATGAAGTGTACATTTTGAATGCTTACAGATCTCTTTTTGCCTTCATACTTTAGTCTTCAGCCATTTTCAAGGAAATGTCAGCCTAATGGACTATTCCCCAGCTGTCATATGTTTTCTGCCAAAGGACTCCTTGATAATATATTCAGATATTATTCTAGAGACTGTATCTATCTCCTTCTTTTTCTCAGTCATTTAGTAGAAGTAGAAGAAGAAGAAGAAGAAGAAGAAGAGATTGGATTTATACCCCGCCCTCCACTCCCCAAGGGAGTCTCAGAGCGGCTTACAAACTCCTTTTCCCTTCCCCTCCCCTCAACAGACACCCTGTGAGGTAGGTGGGGCTGAGAGAGCGCTTTCCCAAGCTGTCCTTGAGGGAACAGCTGGTACAGAGCTATGGCTTGCCCAAGGTCATCCAGCCAGGTGCAAGTGGAGGAGTGGGGAATCAAACCCGGTTCTCCCAGATTAGAGTCCGCGCACTTCACCACTACACCAAACTGGCTCTCTAGTATCCCCCTTTTAGCTGCAGTTTCTTCACCTGCTTTCAATAAACATATAGGAAATATGTATATCACCCTTATTTTGAAAAAAAAGGTCTTCTTTGCTAGGCTCCGACTCTGATATGGTTTTTATCACGTGTCAAGAGACTCAGCTAGTGTCCTTTTTAAACCAGCCTGGACTAGGAAAGCACTGTCAGTCTCGAATGACTAATAACTGTCACCAGAGGGGTTTTGTTTTGTTTTGTTTTGTGTTTTGTTGGGGGGGGGGGGGGTTGGCCAATTCTTACTGTAAGCTAACCATGGAATAACAATTTATGTTTCAACCTCTCTCCCTGGTTCAGTATTAAAGTTTCCTCTGGTGCTGCGAGCAGCTAATTGTGCAAAAGTGCTGCTTCCGATCTGTGTGTACATGCTGTCTTTTTTCTGACCTTGCCCAACTCAACCCAATGCCCAAATTTAGGTGAGAGCCCCTTAGAGCCATCTTGGACTCCCACCTCAATTATTTCCTTTGGCCCTGCCTTCACACCAGCTGTACCCAACCCAAACATTATATGAAAATAAATTAAAAGCCTTGCTTTTCACATGAATGGGAGAAAATCAGTTATCAGGCTGGACCCCAGCTTCAGTGGATGTGATATTATCATCTGGGGTTACTGTCATCATAACACAGGGAACAAGGGTGGCCAGTAGGCTTGCCAGACCCCCACTGGGGGTGGGGGAACCCTCATTTTTGCAGGGTACTTCCCCACCACCGGCCAGCTGGCCAGTAGGAGGGAATCCCACCCCCAACTGGCCCGAAAGGCAATGTGACGATGTCATCACATTGCTGATGTCGCGCGGTGAGTTTCTAGTTTTTGGCCAAGGCTCTAGGGTAAAATCAGCTACAAACCATAGAGTTTTGCCCAAAAACTAGTGCATCACCCCCCCTGACATTGGTGATGTGATGACATCACTTCCAGGTGATGACATCATGCCATCTGCGCAAAGTATGTGTGGCAGAAGATTCTGGAGAGGACCAAGGATCCCCCACATTAGCTGCCAGGCACAACCTGGCAACCCTAGTGGCCAGGTATGGCCTGGCAACAAGTAGGAGACCAGGGAGAGGGGACATGAGAGGCATTTCCAGTAATTCCTAGAGAGGACTAATGCATCTTCTGGGGTTGTCCCAGAAGTGATGTCATGCTGTCACTGATGGCAATTTTTAAAAAAATTTATTTCCTTCCCACTGGCTGTAGCAGTAGTGGTGGGCAATGTACACAGATTGTACATGTGTTCAATGTAACGTGTACAGGGCTAGATACTGACCCCACATCACAGCAGACTGAAGAGGAAAGATGGTTAACTGATACATCAGTTAGCTGCTGGTATTCTGTATAGCATCAGGTAAGAGGTAAATTCCATAGTCAATTCATGAACAGAAATATTGAATTAGAAAGTGTAGTGCAAGTAGGGCACAGATTTTTCTGTAAAGTAACACAGAGATGCTGACAACATTTGCAGATAATGGACTTGTAATATTAATTTGCAGTGCTTGTAATACTCCTTTTTGTTATGATTTAGGCACCCTGACCTTCAAGCACTTTTTCTGATCATAAACAATAACAACCTGTTGTTGTCAGCCCACTTCCCACTATAATTCCTAAGTGGCATTATGAGACTGTGCATGTGTCAAAACATAGCTAAATTACATCCTTTGAGTGAAAAAAAATCCTTTTCATCCCACTGTTTGTGGAAGGAATTCATAATTTATGGATCAACAATGCAATCCTACACAGATTCAGGTGGGCAGCCATGTTGGTTTGAAGCAATGGAACGAAGTTTGAGTCCAGTGGCACCGTTAAGACCAACAAAGTTTAATTATACCCAGAATTAAACTTTGTTGGTCTTAACGGTGCCACTGGACTCAAGCTTTGTTCTAATTCTACACGGAGTTACTGTTAGCCTGATTGCTATTAATTATTAACAATACTGGGGAATTTGAAGTATTATAAAATGGCTATGGGGAATAAGGGAGCAAACACCTTTGTATATATGGGTCCCACTTTATCTGGATGCACCAGAAATAGACGCAGAGGCCAATTTCAGGTTGAAATGGTTTCTTTACTGAATAAATCTTCACAAGCAAACAATACTCAAACACACTTCCAATTACACAGGGTTACCTGCGTGGTAGAGAAGGACTTCCTTAATGGCATTCCTTAATGGAATCCTCTGCTTTAAACAGCAATGGTAGGTGGCTGTTCTGGGTGTTTCATGTGTCTAGGGATACATCTTAGTACGAGCGACCTCAGGAACCACTGGCACAACATCTCAGGAAAAGCAGCATCTCCTGCTGACATGTGTCTACAGCTGGCAGCACATTTGGTCCCCATACGTTTCAGTCCCTTTTTGCACACATATTAACACAGTCCGTTTTAACACTTATGAACTCCCAAGTCCATAAGAGCATGATAAGCGCCTTGCAGAGCAACATTACTCCAGTCTAAACTCTTGGAAACTGGGTTGGACTAGAGTAACTGCACACAATTGCACTGCAAACAGGATTAAAATGAGGGGTTGGGGACAGTTCTTGACTGAAGACAATTACCTGAATGAGAATAGCCCAGATCAGATACCAGCCAAGTGTGCAGAGTATCTGTTCAGGGAATAGAGGCAGTGGAACTAAATCCAGGCCCTGCTTCCATCTGACAGACAGTTTTTTGAGTGTGGCTATATAAAACAGCCCTTGAAACTAGATCAGGGAAAGAACCTTATATGTGTGAGGCTTCTGAGTCAAATCAAATAAGCCAGGCCCTTTGCTGAAGCAAAAGTCCTTTTATTTCTTAATGATGGTTCAGGTACTCAATGTTTGTTAGAGATACTTGGTTACAGGCAACAAGGATTAATATACCCCACAGGGTAAGGTAAAAACAGGCAAAGAGCCAATCAGTAAATACAAAAAAGCATGAAAACCCCCAACCGTTGGTTCTCACAGAAAAGGCGCAAAAGCACTAAAAATTTCCCCCCCTGCCCCTTAGTGACCTCTACTTGCAATTCACAAGCTAGGCACCTGGCTAGAAACAGTTCAACAGTTCTCCAAGGTTACAAAAGCAAGATAAAACATTCGAGTCTCCGGAGAGAAAGAGGGAGGAGACGAGGGAAGATAGCCAGACTGTTTATGTGACGCGGTGGAATGCGGCAAGCCATCCTCCCGGGGAAGAAAAAGACACATTAAGCAGGACAGGCTATAAACCTCAAGGCTAGCTGTAAATTTATTGATAGAGACCCCGAGTCAGAACAATTAATGGCAGAGGATCTGACAATATGCAACACCCAGTTTAGTATAGTGGTTAGAAGCTCAGACTCTAATCTGGGAGAACCGGGTTTGATTCCCCACTCCTCCACATGCAGCTGCTGGTGTGACCTTGGATCAGTTACAAGTTCTTTCAGAGCTGTTCTCTCATGAGCAGTTCTCAAAAGAGCTCTCTCAGCCCCACCTACCTCACAGGGTGTCTGTTGTTGGGAGAGGAAGGGAACTGTAAACTGCTCTGAGACTCCTTCGGGTAGTGAAGGGTGGGGTATAAATCCAATCTCCTCCTCCTCTCCTCCATTTGTATGTACAATTCCATACCCAGGAAATTTGCTTCTATGTATCCTTTTGGCTTGTTTGGTGTTATCAGTGTCTTGAAAGACATCTGTTTCTCTCCTTCTGCATTCATCTCCCATCCTTTTCTACTTTTATTTCTCACCCAGTTTCTAAAGAGTAATGAAATGTTTACAGTACCAGGAATTCTTTGAAGAGGTTAAGCAGTGACTACCCAAATGAAAACCCTGAGCATTTCAAGGTTAATTTCCCTGTTGATGCAATAAGTATATTAAAAAGTTGGTAGTGATAGGAAGAAGTTTACACAGAAGTCAAGTTGATTACATGTAATTATTTTTAATTGTGAGTTTATAATAACAAAGGAAAAATGGCATGACTTTGTTTTTAGGCTGATATTTTTTTGCAAGAGATTGCCTCTGCAGTCTTCGACACATTATTCCAATCTAAGACCATTTAAATAAATGAGTTTAGACTACAGTAACTCCACATAGAATTGCACTGCAAGTTACGGATCATTGTGTTTTTATTTTTTATATTTATTTAAAAAAATTAAATTATGTCTCAGTTTCTCCCAAAGAGACCTAAAGAAAATCAAAAGCTTTAGAAGATAACATTTACTTCTCCTTCCTGCCTTTTCTCATTCTTAAATGATTACTTAAAAACTTTTATTTCCCGTTACTTTGTTAAAGAAAAAAGCGGTTGACAATCCTTTCAATACAGGGAAAGCAAAGATTTAGGTGCTATGATACTTTCCCCTGTTAGCAACAAGGTGATTCTCCATGCCAGCATAGGAAGGGAAAGAACAATGGGACAGATAAATTAAAGCCTCCAGGGATAAGCAGATACATTTGTGTAGTTCTGAGACAAGGTCACACCCACAGTAATGCCTCTGTTAAAAAGGTTCATTGTTTCTTTTATATAAAAGAAGTTCTAAAAGTGTTTGCCTTTGTTTTCTTAGATAAAAGCATTAAGAAGTAGACTTTTCATTGCATTTTGCTGAATATTTCCAGCTCAGAAGTACAGAAACATGTGCCACAGCAACTGTAGTATACAAAACCATTGATTTGAGGACAACTGCCAGAGGGTCTCTAGAAAGGAGAGGCTCAGATCTTGTGACCATAACTGGAGGAGAAGTTAGAATTGCTGAGGCCTAGTTGTGGCCTTTTCTGTTAGTTGGCTGTCGTGTTACAATAAACACAGTTCTCGTGATCATTACTGCCTCCACTGCTGATCTTTCCCCCCCATAAAGATATAACATAGATATCTACTCATAACTCATCTTAGGCTGCATTTCGTAGAAAAAGAGGTGCAGGAGCTCATTACCATAACTCATTTGCATAACTCATTTTCATATGCCACACCCCCAACATACTGAAAGTGTGTCAGAAGGCAACACCCACCCCTCAGGCTCCACTCCACAGGTGAGTGAAACTGACCTGCTCTTCCTCCGTTCCCTCATTCTCTTCCTGCTCCCTTGAAACCACCAGGTTTCAAGTAGACTTGAGATACCCAGGACATGTGCACCACCCATCCCTTTCCCTTCCCCTCTCTACAACAAGACACCTTGTGAGGTAGGTGGGGCTGAGAGAGGTCTTTTGAGAACTGCTCATGAGAGAACAGCTCTGAGAGAACTTGTGACTGGCCCAAGGTCCCACCAGCAGCTGCATGTGGAGGTGTGGGGAATCAAACCCGGTTCTCCCAGATTAGAGTCCAACACTGCACCAAACTGATAAGGTGGAAGCTGCTGAAGGGTTGGTGAAATTTCTCCAATACTTATGTGCCATGTGCCCAGATAAAAAATGGTATACTTAGAAAATTTATATGCCACCTTGAGCAAGTCTCTGGAAAAGCAGCACACAGTCATAAAAGGAACAATGATAAAATTATCAATATTAAAACAAAACATTAAAATCAATAAAGAGCCTAGCAGGGCTTTCCCTGGGGTGCTGCGCCTCTGCACGGGGAAGCCAAGGAGGGGGCGGGGCTTGGTCATGTGCCCACCCCCTGGGCTTCTCACTCCCAGAGCTTCTCACTCCCGCTCCAACAGACCCCTGACTGTAGTAGTTAAATGTAGGCCAGTCTCTTAATCAGGATGTGTTCTTTGAACCAATAGGGATGTATGATTCCCCCCCCCCCCACGTCTCATACACACATAACCCACTACCAAGGAATTCTTGGGGGGAAATCTGGTACACCAACTTGGGCCAGTGGCTTTTTGCTAATAGGCCATCTGCCTAGGCAAACTTTCCTACATGGGACAGAAAGAAAGCAGAGAAGAGGGCAAAGAATGATCAAGGGAGTTCTGTAAAGACTGACTTTAGCACGGAAAGGAATAGACCTGGCTTGCTGCCACAAGACTCATCTAGTTCATTCTTCATAATATTGCTTTGATGTAAGCTTTCTTGACTGCTGTAAGTGGCTGATAGTGTGAGGTGTAAATCTGAAAAACAGGGTCAGCTTGAAACAATGGGGCAACAATGGGGAATATCCAATGAGTGTCACACAGGCTACATTCCATGAAGAAGCTCTCTCTCTATTAATTTGGATGACAGCTGCATGGCTTGTTTGGTCTAGTGATTAAGTGCATGGACTCTAATATGGGAGAACCAGGTTTGATTCTCCACTCCACCACTTGCAGCTGTTGGATGACCTTGAGCAAGCCATAGTTCTGTCAGAGCTGTTCTTGAAAGATCAATTCTCTCAGAGCTCTCTCAGCCTCACCTACCCCACAGGGTGTCTGTTGTGGGGAGGGGGGAAAGGAAAGGAGTTTGTAAGCCATTCGGAGACTCCAAGCGAAGGACAGGGTATAAATCCAAACTCCTCCTCCTCCTCCTCTTCTTCAGAATTGTAGGTTGTAAACCCATGTAAAGATAAATCAGTCTTATATCATCAGGAGCATCCAGAGCATTTACACAAACTGCAGTTTGCTTAGCACACATTATGTCCTCCCTCCTGTTGCTAGGGTATCAAATGGAATCTACAAGAGTGAAATGAGTAGGCTAAGTGAATGTTCCCTATTTTGTTTCCTTTTATAGCCATGTGTAGTTTTGCCCCCCTATCCGGGAATAACAAGACAGACGACTGTGTCTGGTATCAAGCAAGGGCCACTTTGTTAACTATTTAACTGTCAACAACAATGGCAAGGGAACTAGCTGGGAGCAGAACAGGCCAGGCAGGTGTCAAATCAGCAAACCTCCTGGGCCTTAAATATGGGCAAGTCACTGGCCCCGGTCTGTGGCCATTGCTCTGGCGCACCACCGGCAGCCCAGCGCATAGGTCCCCCCTCAGGGGCACCTACTCCCAAAGCCCTAAAGCCTGCAGAGAGGTGCTTACCTGAGAGGTACCCAGAGGAAATCACATTCCCAGCCCTGGGCCCTAAAACTCGGGGGCCGTTCCTGATGACCCGCTATCCCAAATGGGGATTGGCTGAAAGTGCTCACTGGTTCTGCTCTCCTTACCCAATAACTCTGCCAAAGTGACCAGACTAATTACTTGCCCCAAACTGCCCGTTCATTGTCCACTCTGTTCGGTGCAAGGTAGGCAAAAACACTCCCTGCCCACAAGCCAATTAGGATGAGGGCAAAAAATTCCTACCTGGCCCCTACAGGCGACCAGCCAAAGGCTACACCGAAAAACAGGGTGGGTGGGTAGGCCGAGCATGAGGCACGAACTGAAGGAGGCGGGAGCAGGGCTGAGCCTATAAGGCAGGCCCTGCCCCCGCCATTGTGATGCAAAGGTGCTGCAAACAGTTGTCTGCCCCTCCTTCCTCCAGGGCGGCAAAATGTCTCCCGCACCCCACGGCTTCGCCAGGGGTGCAGGATCCCCGTTGTTAATGCTTTCAGATTTCTATTTTTACATTTATGTTTTTTCAGTTGTATTACATACACATACTGTAGAATTTTATGTAGCATTTATATGTGCAGTGTGCTTCGTTTATATATATTATATTATACAATGTAATGGATTTATTGATGTACAAACAAATCTGGAAAATGCATACAGTCTATGGGGGGAATCAGTGCAAGGAATAAGAAAAAAAGGTATAAAAAGGGGGCTACAACTGCAATATTCACAAGGGTTTTTTTTTATATATATATCACCACCTTTTCTCCAATAAGGGCACACAAGGAAGTTCTCAGACTATAAAAATATAATATCAAATACATGAAATATATTAAAAATCGCCAACCAATGCGGGAGGCTTTAATCAAAACAGGGATTATGGGGATTGAAACAGCAGGAATTAAAAAGATGAAATCCTTGGGGAAATGGGATGATCTATGGCTTGCCCACTCTAACCTGGATCAATACACCAGTATATTATATTTTCAGAGCATTCTGCAGGAGCTCTTTATATGGATATCATTCAACAGGGAAGATCTGTCATTTTAATTCTCTCTTCTGAGTCTCCAGAACTTCAAAATTTGAGTTTAATTTAGCAACAACAGTACTTAAATACCCTGACCAGGATAGCCCAGGCTAGTCCAATCTTGTCAGATCTCGGGAACTAAGCCAGGTCAGCCCTGGTTAATATTTGGGTGGGAAACCACAAAGTAAGTCCAGAGTTGTTGCACAGAGGCAGGCAATGGCAAACCACCTCTTCATCTCTTGCCTTGAAAACCCTTTGGTGTTGCCATAAGTCAGCTGCGACTTGATGGCACTTCCCACTACCACTTCTTAAATATTCAAATAAGTGGTGTAATGTGATAGATGCAAAGAGGGTACACCAATACAGAGTCAAAGTAGAGAACTAAAAATTACTGTGCAAGGGAAAAAATATATTTCACACAGAGATCCTTATTCATTTTGTATGCTGCTTCATTAGGAGATCTATAAAGCAACTATCTCACAAGCTTTACAGATCTGATGAAGCAGAGTGTAAAATATACTGGGATTTCTGGGTGAAATGTAATAAATATCTTTCCCACCATACCATTGTTTTTTTCTTCACAGCTTTGTAATTTGATGGATACCATAGTACTGGCTATTCTGAGATTGCAGGACATTTCTGTTCCTGAATCTGCTTGAGGCTAACACAAGATAATCATAAGAAACTGAAGGAGAAGGTAAGCCTCATTGGACTACAAAGGAAGAAAAGGAAACCTTTTGGTCTGAATAATAACATGAGACACCAGCAATGTGGGTTAAACCAGGTTGATTTATGACTGATTTGCATCATTAAATAATCAATGCAGCCTTAGTCTTGGTTACTCAACAGGCAGCCGAAGCGGCTGTAATCATTTGGACAACTCCCCCCTGTCCCCAAACTCAGCCAGCAGTGTCACCAGCTTTGTTTAGCCCAGCCCAGGGGCAAGCAGCACCCAGTGCATGTGACAACAGTGGCACACTTGTCCCTTTCACTTGGCACTAGTGATGTGCATTTGGTTCAGACTAACCGAAAAACAAACCGAACAATGCCTATTCAGGTCTGCCAAAAGCCACATCAGATCCGAACCTGAAAAATTCTGATTATTTTTTTTTTGGTGCACACCCCTACTTTGCACCTAAGGTCAGATCTCCATCCAAGCAGCCAAGGCACTGGCAGGCCTGAAGTGACCAGCAGTGCAGGAGAAGGCAACAGGCATGGCTTATTTATTTGCTTACAAAATTTATACCCTTCCTTTCTAATGTAAAAATTCCTCTATAGGTCCATAAATAAGATTTCTTCCCAGTTGTAAACTCTGGATTGGCCTATAATGTTAATTCAGCATATGAAAATAGAGCAAATTGATATTGTTGTGATATTATACACCATTGTTCTCCAAATGCAGAAAATGCATGAGGAATGGGATCTGCTCTAGCATAAGAGCTTCAAAAGGATCTTTTCAAACTGGGGTAATGTGCATTAAAATGGCAAACAAGATTCAGTGTGTACAAGTGTAAAGTGATGCATATTGGGGCAATTAATCCAAAGTTCACATATACAATGATGGGATCTGAGCTGGCTGCAACAGACTAAGAAAAGGACCTTGGGGTGGTAGTGGCTAGCTTGACTGAAAATGTTGACCCACTGTGTGGCTGCCATGAAAAGGCAAATTCCATGTTGGTCATAATTAGAACAGGAATAGAATAATAAAAGTGCCAATGTCTTACTGCCCTTATACAAATCTGTGGTGAGACAACACTTGGAATAGTGGGTACAGTTCTGGTCAGCACACCTGCAAAAGCGTATTGTCGAGCTTGAAAAGGTGCAGCAAAGAGCAACCAAAATGACCAGGGGGCTAGAGCAGTTGCTGTATGAGGATCAGTTATAATGCGTAGGGCTGTTTAACTTAGAAAAGAGGTGACTAACGGGAGACGTGATAGAGATTTAGAAAATTATGCTTGGCATAGAGGGAATGAACAAGGATAAACTTTTCTCCCTCTCTCATAACACGAGAACCCAAGGTCATCCACTGAATGGCGGGAGATTCAGGACTAAACAAAAAAAATGTTTTTCTTCACACAGCATATAATTAATTTGTGGGAATTTCTGCCACGGGATGTGGTCATGGCTGCCAACTTGGAAGGCTTTAAAAGGGGAGTGGACAAATGCATAAAGGACTGGTCTATCAATGGCTACGAATCATGATGGATATCTACCCCTCTAGTACCAGGGGCAGTCTGCCTTTTTAAATCAGTTGCTGGGGAGCACAGGCAGGATTATTCTGCTGCAGTCACCCTGTTTGTGGGCTTCCTAGAGGCAGCTGGTTGGCCACAGAGTTAACAAAATGCTGGACTAGATGGGCCTTTAGTCTGATCCAGCATGGCTCTTCTTATGTTATTATGTTCATGCTGCTCCCGGGGTTTGTCATTCCAGTCCCAGGGCTGCTTATGAAGAAGAAAAGTTGGTTTTCATACCCTGCTTTAACCCACCCCACAGGAGTCACCTTGTGAGGTAGTCGGGGTTGAGAGAGTTCTGAGAGAACTGTGAATGGCCCAAGGTTACCCAGCAGGCTTCATGTGGAGGAGTAGGGAATCAGACCTGGTTCTCCTGATTAGAACCCACTGCTCTTAACCACTGCACCACAGTGACTCTCATCTGGGCTCAGCAACCATCATCCCACTCTGGGGACTGTCATTCCTGTCCCAGAGCACTGATTCCACCCCAGGAGCTGTGATTCCACTCTGGAGGATGTCATTCCAGCCCCAGAGTATTTTATCTGGGCCCAGGGACTGTGATTCTAATCCCAGGGACCAGTATTCCACTCTGGAAGAACATAAGAACATAAGAGAAGCCAATGTTGGATCATTGGAATGGCCCATGCAGTCCAATACTCTGTCACACAGTGGCCCAATATACCAGGTGCCATCAGGAGGTCCATCAGTGGGGCCAGGACACTAGAAGCTCTCCCACTGTTGCCCCCCCACACACACACACACCAAGAATACAGAGCATCAGTAGCCCCAGAAGCTTTCATTCTAGGACCAGGACAGGTTTTTCATAATCTGTTCCACATTTTCATTACAACTTTTGTGTGTTGTAATTCATTTCAATAGAGCCTATGCAAGTCAATTGGCATTCCTGTTGCCCATTATAGTCAATGGGCCTTCAGGCATCTCCCATTGTTCCTGATGGGTGTTCCTTCCATTTTTTTTAGGAACTAAGTGCGAGGGGAGGAGAGCTGGCTCCCCAAGTGTCCAGTCCTGTGGCGTGGAGCTGCAGAAGCGAGTTGATGGAAGGAGGGAGAGAAGGAAGGTGGGCAGATTGGACATAGAGATAGAACACTATCACATCCCAAGCTGATTTGCGGGCCAACTTCATATGCAGTCTTCTTTGCGGTGTGTGACTCGTGGGTGCAACCCGGCAGCCTGCGCACTGTCTGCCAAGCATCCCCGAACTGGTCTGCCCATGTCTGGTGAGCAGACAGCTTGGCAGGTTCCCAGCCAACTGAGGTATGGAGTCTGAAGAGGGTGGGGTTTGAGAAGGGTTGGTATACAAAAAATAAATAAAAGGCTTACTCTCCCATTGACTCTTGAAGAGTACCACATCACCAGATGAACTGCCACTCAAGAGTAATCAGTCGGCACTGGATGGGTTCTGGGTCCGCTCTTCTCTCCCACTCACTGCAACCTAGGCCACCTTTT
This sequence comes from Lepidodactylus listeri, assembly GCA_029233225.1. Classification (NCBI taxonomy): domain Eukaryota; kingdom Metazoa; phylum Chordata; class Lepidosauria; order Squamata; family Gekkonidae; genus Lepidodactylus; species Lepidodactylus listeri. Next base: position 41,502,035 of record JARCFY010000016.1, on the reverse strand, counting down.
GTTGATTGGGCCAGCATTTCAAGGTCATTTGCATATGGAAGGTGATTGGACCTCACTCCATTCCCCACCTCAAACTCCCCTTCTCCCGAGACAGTTGGAAATGTCAGTTGCATATGTGACTTGGGGTGTCCTGAGGTAAAATATGTCCTCACCCTCAATACATCACTTTCCCTTCAAAAGAAACAAACCCAATAACACAGCCATGCCACACCACAAAAACAAACCCAATAACACAGCCATGCCACACCACAAAAAAGATAGATCAAATCACAAGCAGAATATCACAAGGCAAAAAATGACAGGAAAAGGTGCCAGCAGCCACCTTGTTACTGCCACTGATATGTACCTGATAGCGCTTCAGAGGATGGTGTGCAGGTCCCAGGTTCATGTTATAAAAGCTGCCTGGGGGATTATGGACCATTCACAGACTTTCAACCTAACGTACCTCACAGGGTTGTTGTGCGGATCATATGGGGGAGAGGAGAATGATGCCAGCTGCTTTGGTCCCCACTGCAGGGAAAGACTGCCCTTTCCCTAGGTAGAGGCTGCAGGGAGGGGGGAGGAGATGTAAACCTGAAAACAGACAGGCAGATAAAGGTAGGCTGATGGCTGCCTGGAAAGGACATAGCGTTGCCAACTCCAGGTTGGAAACTTCCAAGATATTTTAGGGATGAAACCTGCTGAGGGTGGGGTCTGAGGAGGAGGAAGAGGGGGACCTCAGACAGATACAATGTCATAGACCCCACCCTCCAAACAAGCCATTTCTTCCTGGAGAGAAAACCACTCCCACATTAGTTCTTTACACTGCAAAACACATGCTGTCTTCCCTAAGTGCTGCTTCAGAGAGTATGCTGGAGGAGGAATTTCTTTCTATGAGCAGCATATCCAGAAGCGGGAATCAAAAAGGTATAATTCAATCTGCCTGGACTGATACAACTGTGGTTTATCTCACAATATCCTGCTCTACGAGAGTCAAATTGGCTACTGTTATATGTCCACTCATATGCAAAGTGAATAATATATACATTATGCATTAGAACTACAATGTATCTGATTTGAAAATCTAGATTAATGAAGAAACAAAAAGACACAGCTTTTAACATGAATTCATATTCCAGTTACTGAGTGAAGAAGAAACACAAAAGTCCCCTTGCACCATTCTGTTCTGGTGCCTACAGACATCATTGCTTCGAAACAAGCCACTTCCAGAGCAGAACAGAGACATGAAAACAGCAGGCCAATAATGTGCATTCATGGCTATCAAATGAATTGCATTTTCTTGTGCATAGTAAAAAAAATAATTTGAAAAAGATATCTCCAGATACCTCTGTAAGCTCTTGATCATTAACAACTTTGATTTTCCAGATTTTAAAAAGAATATTACCCCCCCCCCAAAAACCCCACACATATACACACACAAACAAATCTCAAGTTTTACTACTGATTTCTCTAAGTTGGCTTTGAGAATCACCAATATTGCAAAATACAACTTTGGCTGCACTAGTCATGGCAAAACTATCCAGAAAAGGATGAAATGTTAAATGATAGGAGCCAGCCAAAGGCAATGTTTCTACTAACAGGATGAATGCAGTTAGAAGATGTTCCACTTGAAGCCTCATTGTTGGATACACTGGCTACAGTTCAAAGATCCAGGAAGCTTAAGTGCACATATGGAGTTCTGCATAATCAAACTCATACTCAATGCTAATGAGCTCTCTCTCTCTCTCTCTCTCTCTCTCTCTCTTTCTCCAGAGAGAGAGAGAGAGAGAGAGAGAGATGTAATTTGTTCCCTGAAATTGAAGCAAGTAGAGAAAAAAATACTTTGTTTAGGCAGAGCTCAACGCAAATTTTGGACACTACCATGTCCACTAGAATGATTGTTTAGAATGGGCTACGTTGTCACAGATTTCACTAAGAGCATCGGGGAGCATGTGTTGATAATGGCTGGTAACATCATCAGTTCTGCAGGCCATAACCAAGCAATGGCCTGTTCAAGTAAATATCTAGAGATGCTTTAAAAAAAAAAATCAAAGTGGCCTTAGGAAACTAGGGTCTTGAGGCAATTTGTGGAGAAATTTGAAATATGTCATAGAGCAGCTAAGATAGTTTTAATTGGGAAACTAAGAAATCAACAATATGGCAATGTCAGGAGACTACTGAGGATAAAGTTGAGCATGGAAGGAAAGCACACTTAGAGATATGGTTTATCCAGGGGGTCATTTCGTAGAAAAAGAGGTGCAGGAGCTCATTAACATAACTCATTAGCATAACTTATTTGCATATGCTAAATGACCTGACATCACTGGAAGGTGGTACAGAAGGCAAGAGAGAGAGAGAGAGAAAGAAAGAAAGAGCTGACAGAGAGGGGACAGCTACTAATCCAAGCCTCAGAAATACCACTATTCTGGGAGGATGGCTTCAGTGGTGGCTGAAGCCTCCAGAAGGCCGGTCAGAAGAACAAGGACCTTTCCAGGGGACGGGGTCATTTTGCTGCAGCCATGACACAAGCAGGCATTCCCCCGCGGGGGCGGGGGCTGGCACCAACTCCTGGAGCTGCGCTCCCCCGAGCTCCTGCTCGAAATGACCCCTGGGTTTATCAGTTAATGACCAATAAGTAATTATACACTTGTGGAATGTTTAGTCGTCAAATCTGATATATTCATGGTTTAATTAAAAATAGTAGAAATGAGCTGCACAAAAAGACAGGTGTTTAAATTTAGAAAACATGGGTAAAAGTGATCTTGTGTGATCCTAAAAAGAGTTGCACCTTTCTAAACTCACTGAATTCAAGGGACTTAGAAATGTGTATCTCTGCTTAGGACTACACAATTAATTCTCAAAAAATGCTACAGAGAAATTAGCTAGGATTGTGAACTGTGATTAATGGACAGTTAGTTTATGCCAGCAATGATTGTAATATGAAGTAACCTCTTTAAAATATATATCTATGGGAACTTTGGAATCCAACACAGCTGCTTTTTTTAGTTCCCTCATCTTGAAGCTCATCTTGTCTATGTACCTGCCTGGGCAAGTAATTTGGACCCAGCAGTGCTCCCTTTTTCTTTATAATTATCGATGTAGAAAGAAGTGATGGTACTTTGTATTCTTTTAACGTTTATTTAAGTGGTAGGTATTGTACATAGTTGTTAACAAAGGAAAACAAAAACAAAGTTTCCTGAACAGTGTTTCATTGTACAAGATCCTCGACAAACTTAGGATCATGATTATGTGTACGTTTTGCCAGGAGTTTACTTAGTGGGTTGTAAGCATGATGCGAATAGTAACAACAATTGGAGGCGTGCATAACAAAATACCCCAGCCAAAAATATAGATGGAAATCACTGTTTACTGTGATTTTTCAGAATGGTATTAGGAATCCAGGATTCTTCGTGAAACGAATGTACCCTTCCCAAAGAAATCCATGTTGTTTTTGAGTTCAGGTGCTTCTGCCTGGCTACAGCATGTACTCATGATCCTACTGATTGCTCAAGGAATGGCATTTCTCTTTTCCAGTTGGATTCTTTCAAGGGACCCTCACAGAGCACTTCCAGCCCATCACCTTTGGAGAAGCCACAGAGATCCACAGTTCTCTTTCCCTCCCACCTTTTTGGGGATGGATCCCTTTTGTTCTTCTATGACTGGGTAAATATAGTTCTGGGACAGCTTGTTAAGAGCTCATTGAATCTATCCCCTTGGTCCAATGCACTTCAAACTTGGTTCTTTAGTAAACCAACAGCACTCACTTCACTGCAATTTTGGTGCCATTTAGTTTTTTTAAAAAACAATCATTCCAGCCCCCATGAAAAGTCTCCCATGGGGCATAATGGCTGAATGCCCTAAGGCTCTTGAGAGTGGTTGATTCCCTTGCCTTGTGCTGCTGATCTGTTTGCGCTGTCACCCTAGCTGTTTGCAGCTGTCACAGCCTCCTCCAGCCCAGTCACCCTGGGTCACATGAGGCTGCAAGGGTGCTGGGGGAGGAGCTTGCTGCTGGCATCATGGGCCCCAGGCTCCCTCCTGACCAACCATGAGGCGCACAGGACGGCTGTAATATGCTGCCAGCAAACCTGATCCTTCTGCCTCCCAGAGGAGGGGGGACTGGGAGGGAGGGGGCAGGGCACATTCAGGAGGGGGCATCACCCCCAAGAACTCTCATGGGCCTGAAGTGTTGATGTCTTACCCACTGGGGAAGTATCAAGCCACGCGTGAGAAATGACACTAGTTTTGTATAAACTCTATTGGTTTCCTCAGATGTTTTATTTGATGAAAAATGCTCTCATTAGCTTCAATTTCTGCTTGAAGCAAAACTTCAGTGACAACCCTACTATCTACAGTCTTACTTGGCAGCACAGCGGTCTATTGTTTCATGGCACAGAGAATAGGAGGTGAGTCACCCCGCTGACTAGGTTTGCCATTTTTGGAACAAATATAAATGTACACAGTGTGGCGGATTCAGAGCCTTAGCTCTAAGCCTTAAATGCATTACACATTTGATTACCATCATGATTGTAATCAGAATACCCAAGAAGACAACCCTGTATTTTAGGGTACTCTGGATGGGACAATGATAGTAGTCAGATGTGTGATGCCTTTAACATTGCTCTTTGTGTACACAGCTTATTGTTCTAAACCTTTCCATTGACAGTGCTTGACAACAGTACATAGTATACAATTTATTATTTCAACAATGCTCTAAATCTTCAGGCTAATCCCCTTTCAAACTTTTTTTTGTTGTAAATAGCAGCAGGATCTGCTAAGGGGCACGTGCATTTTAAAATCTTTGAGGCATGATGCTCATTTTCTTTGGCACTTTGGCTCTGTGGTAGAGATGATACATTAACTTTTTGTGTCCCTGATTGACTGCAACAGAGCAGGCTTTGTCTAGTGACCAGAGTATGTCTGTTTGACAAAGAAAGATCCATCTCTGCTGCAGAAGTAAAAATGAGGTTAGTCCCTTGCATCTAGCAAGGCAATTGCATCTCCAATAAAAACTTTCCTGTCCATTAAGTGATGTGGATGGAGAATTACCTGGGAAGGAAAGAAGTCTAAAGTAAATCCCTCAAGGCTAGGATCTAATTTTTTGAAGTTTTTTTTTTAAAAAGTACACACAGAGATAGTCAAATGATGGGAACTGGGGAAGGGAAATACAGAATTTAGAAAAGCAAAAGTCCATTTTATCGCTAACTCATAATTCATTGAGATATAAAAGCATGTTCCAGGCCAGCTCAGTACTGTGTCAGAACTGAGGGTCTGGCGGGAAAATCCAAAGATATAAACAGTTCAAACAAAGCCCCCTCAAAATGTACCAATGACACTTTGCAAATGCCTGTCTAACTTTCGCACATCTACCGCCCCCCCCCCCCCCCAATACAAGAATCCCTTATCTATGAAAGCAAGAAAGGTGCAGCTTTGGCTTCAAGGTCGTCCCTGACAAAGGGAGGTATCTTAAGAAGAGTTACAGTATCTACAACCTAGCAGTTCACACACTCCAGCACTCCCCCACCAGGAATTTCCCTTCCCCCAGTCATCATGGCAAATGAAAGACAGTTTGACATTCTGCCCCCCCACCCCAAAGTCCTGTACCCACCTGGTTTGAGGGAGTGCCGCTTATGAAAAGTGCACAGAAGTTTAGGGACTTTTACGTGTTTAGATTCCACCCATTCATTATGACTTGGGTCAAAGTCTCTCCATTTGATAAGGTAAAACAATTGCCCCCGCTTGATCTTAGTGTCGTAAACAGTAAACAAAATATCTAATTCTTTATATCAAAACGTCTAGCTACTTATTACATAATGAAATCAAATTATGGCTCTGTCTTCCAGTCCCGCATGAGTTACATGATTTTACTACAGCCACCAAGAATTCAGCCACATGCAAAGTTACTTGTCCACCTTCATGTCATAGTAACCAAGAAGACTTTGCTTCTACAGAGATAGAATCCTGCTTAAGCAAAGGAAAAAATCAATTTAGCTCAAATCTGGAAATTCAGGGAAATACAAAAGAATATAATCTGCAGAGTCAATTTGGTTAGTACCACATCTGCAGAGTCTAAGCTTAGAACATTCTTCTCTCCTCCATTTTCTCACAACAACAACAACAACCTTGTGGCTAAGACTATGTGATGGGCCCAAGGTCACCCAGTGAGCTTCCATGTTAGAAGTGAGGTTTTGAACCCAGGTCACCTAAGATCTTAGTCCAACACAACTGCTGCTATGCCACTCTGGTATTCTATGGGAAGGAGGAGTTCTGTCAATCAGAAAGTGGTAGTGTATGCAAAAGTTCCCTCCAAAAAGATCCAGGCATATGAACTATTTCTCTAGGGTCATATGGGTGCACCCAGCACTGGGGGTTGTGTGCATATGCCCAGGAAATACTGCATAAGACTCCTGCATTAGTATACATCAGAGGTATCAGACTGCATGGGATAGGGAACTCCCTTGCAAGTGGCTATCAAGCATGGATTGGCTTTGCACTGCCCTCCCTCACAGGTGTTCTTGACAGACACAATAACCATGTAGGTGTCAGATCCTTAAAGTTTATGTGACATGCCCAGATTTTGAAATGGAGTTATGGCAATTCACAAAATTGCCCTTTCCAACACTTAAAACAACAACAGTGAGTTCCTTCTCTACGACTGTAATTCCAATCTTTTTTATTTATCTTTGATAGTAATGGTTGGGTTTTTTTTTCCAGAAAAGAAGTAAAATAGCACGCAAAGTGATCAGAAAACTGGGACTGCCAAATGTCAAGGAAATGCAATAATCTGGGTACACATAAATATCAAAGGTGATTGTCATCTGACATTTTTATATAGCAGTATGTTGTGGAGATGTCATACGGGGATAATCCTCCCTAAGATGTTTATATCTGGGAAGATAGGTGTAAATAAATGTCAAAGTAAGGTATTTGTTCATTTGACATTCACACTGCTTATAGTCAAGTATGCCATTGAGGAGATTGTGGCAAGATAATCCTTCCCATAGCAATGTCACTTCTGTAGACCTCTTGTTCGCGGTGTCATTCTCATATTATTCTTACAATTATCAGTGTCCTCTCAAATGCTCTCATCCTGCACTTTCACCCTACAGAATTCATACAGCCTTTTCTCTACCATTCATTCAGGGATTTCATCATTAAAATGCACTCCAGTGAAGGGGAGGGCATATAGTATGTAGTAATGGTGATCTACAAAGTGATGCTCAAAATGTTACAGGAAAGACTCTTGCCGTATATAAAACAAGAAATGTCAGATGTTCAAGCTGAATTCAGAAAAGTAAGAGGCACCAGAGATCATACTGAAAATTTACATTGGTTACTGTAGCATACCAGAGAATTCCAGAAGAAAATCAGTTTGTGTTTTATTTCAGCAAAGCTTTCAACTGTGAACAATTATGGATAATTATAAGAATACAATAATTATTTTAGGACTTTCATTTATAAAAGTTTTCCACACCATTTAACTTAAATGCTTTTTCATATTATTTATTAAATGCTATTCTATATTATATTATTAAATGCTATTCTATATTATTTATTTACTGAATGACCCTTTTGGTTGCTTTCACTACATCTCATTCTGCTTTTTCTTAGAAGAATTGTATTACGTTGAATGTCGCACATCCACTATGTGTGACAACATCTGACTGTTTTGATATACAACTTGTACTCTGGACAAGAGGCTACTGTGAGGATGGAATATGGAGAAACAGAATGTTTTCCAAGTGGAAGAAGTGTCGGGCAAGGATGTATTTTATCTCCCTTTCTCTTCAATCCATATATGCAGAACATCTCATAAGGAAAGCTGGGTTAGATTTAGATGAAGATGGAGTGAAAATTGGTGGAAGGAACTTTAACAACTTGAGATATGCAGATGACACCATGTTAATGGCAAAAATAGAGAGGACTTGAAATTAGTACTGATGAAGGTGTGACACTCCTCCTGCCCAGTCTCACCCGGCTGCCTCTCTGCTGCCATCTTGCTGTGAGCCCTCTGGCCTCCCTAGGCCTCAGAATGGGAAGCAGAAGGGATTGCTTGTTTCATAGCAGGCAGCGCCTACAGCCTTGAGTTAAGGCATCTTCTCCTCAACCATCATTGGGAGCCTCTTTTCAAAACCCTTGTTGTCTCCACCTCTTTTCCACTTAACACCCAATCCTGGGCCAGATTGTGCCCCTGCTCGTGCTTTGGCCAATCCTAGGAGGCCAATCCTAGGAGGCTACTGACCCTCATTTCTTCCCCATACACATACCTGGTCCTATCCCTGCCCTTCTCTGACTCCTGTCTTCTCCTCACATTCAGGCAGGCTAGCCAATGGAGAGTGCTACTAGGCTTTCCCTACCTTGCAGCAAACCTCCCCCAACACCACCTCTGAGAAGACTGGCCACCGAGGTGGGCTGTCTGCCACTGGAACCTGTTCTTGGCTGTCCTTTCAAAAGTCTTGAGAAATGTGTCAATTTCATTCTCACTCTCCCCCCTCCCCCCACTGAAACTATGGATTCAGAAAACATGGGGCTACACAGTGATGGATAAAATATCATCATAAATTGCTGCTAATAAAAATCTTTTATATCACTCTACTTATATGGAGAAATGTTTTCCCCTTTTTTAACTATATTAAAACACATTTGTCTGGTCTTTGTGCACTTCCAAAGAAATACCCATTTTCCTTGTTTTATTAGGTTATAATAGAGACTGTTTTCTTGTCTACAAATATTGGTGGTGAATATTTGGAATATTTTAAAACAAACATAAAACTGTTTTATTTCTTTGTATTGAAATATATGTTTAAAGATACCTTGTTATGAACTGATACAAATGTTAATGGAACTTTCCCCCCCCCCCCCTGTATGTTATTTGATAAATATTAAAATTAAAAGTTTTTGGGGAAAAGATGTGGAATCATAGCATATCTTATGCTATATGTGGACAGGGAAAGGACTAGTCTATATTATTTATGAACATTTTATGTATTATATTGAATAAACCTTTTGGTTGCTTTTACTACACCTCATTCTGCATGGAACGAGAACATTCAACATAATGCAATTATTCCAAGAAAAAGCATTTAAGTTAAATGGTGTGGAAAGCTTTTATGAATGAAAGTCCTAAAATAATTATTATATTCTTAAATCACTCCTGTTAAGCATAAGATAATGAAAGGAAAATATACAAGGGAACAGTAAAGCCATCATTGGCCAGCCAGTTTGGTGCATCAAGGAAAGTGCATTTTTCCTTGATTTTCCATTCTTTAATCAGTTTGTGACCAGGAATCCCATCTTCCACTTTTTGCTGACCAGCAGAAATGAAGCCAGTTTATAAGTTCACTACAAAGCAAAACATGTTGGATATGTCTCATATATTTCTGAAATGCTCCACAAGCCTTCTTTGATGCTATCGCGTTACTTTCAAAAATCCAGCTGGTTAGATTAAGTTTAATGATGGTTCACCTTATTCTAATAAGAATACTTATTCTAATAAGAATACTGTTTTTGGTTGTTTAATTTTACTTACTGTTAAAAAAACCTAATAAAAATGATTTTTTTAAAAAAAAAATCCAGTTGGAGATCATAGAAAGTCAGTCAGTAAACTGGATTTAAAAAATGCTAGTAATGTATGTATGTATGTATGTATTTAATTCGTCTTATATCCCACCCTCCCCGCATGGTACATTTTATGAAATCTGATAAAAATACAATATACAAAAATTAAAACAATTTAAACACTAATAAAATACTACAATATCCTTCATCAGGTATAGTTGTCATTAAAATTAAGACTTCACAGATGCCATCTCTGGTATGCAGTTCTGACCCACTGAGGGGAGGCCCAGTAAAGAGAGAGGGACATCCGTCACCCTAGTTAAAAGCCTGGTGGAAGAGCTCTAGACGGGAAGGGATCCAGAATATTAGTATCCTCCAGGAAAACCTGGAGCTGTGTTGCTACCGCCTTTTCCACTATCTTAGCCAGTAATGGCAGATTAGACACTGGGAGGTAGTTTGTAAGGTCCATAGGGTCCAAAGAAGGTTTTTTAAGGAGAGGGTGGACTACAGCCTCCTTCAATCCCTCTGGGAAGGTTCCCGTTGATAGGGACAGATTGATAATCTCCCTCAGAGATAAAATTTGCTTTAAAAAAAAGATAATTGCCCTCAGAGGAGTCTGTACCTCATTGCCATAGGCTTTCACCAGCCATGACGGGCAAGGATCAAGAAGGCAAGTAGTGAGCTTCATGTTGTGGTTGTTTTCCTATGGGATGTCTCTGTGGGTAACCCACAGTAGGGTGTGCTGTGTGGCTGATATGTCCCGCAACATTTTAAACTGGGTCAATTAGAGATGGCACTATACCACGGCAAGCTGCCAGTCTGTCCGCAGCCTATATTGCAACTTCAAGGGTTATTGAAAAGCTTTCACCTTTGTGTAGACTAGGGCTGAGGACAGACTGGCAATCTAAAGCGGGGCAGGCACGCTTTGCAAATGGAGGAAAGGAGCACGTTCAGACATGCGCATCTGCCCCTCGGCTCCGTTGCGTACTTACCCGTCTCCCAGTCGCTTTCCTTCCGCTTTACCCGGACACCGGTTTTTCCCGGTGTTCAGGGGCCTTCCTCCGCATGCCTCCCGCTTCCAAACAGTGTGAACTGGAAGAAGCGGGAGGCATCCGGAGGAAGTGTGAACGCACCGGCAAAAAGTTTTGTGCATATGCGCATGTGCGCATGTGCGCACATGTGAAAAACATCAAAGGAAAACAAAAAAAGTGCAGCGGCGCGCGCAAGCCGCGCGCGCTGGCTATGCAGCAGTCTGAATGCTCCGTGGCAGTCTGAACGCTCTGTATCGCCGCTGATCCGCATTGCTCTGGCCAGTGTGAACGGCCAGCTCCGTGGGTTTTTCCCCCCGCTCCAGTTCCCTCCGCTTTGCCTCCGCTTCAGATTGCCAGTCTGTCCTCAGCCTAGCTCACATAAAAAAGAAAATCCTGATTATGGAGTGTAGAAGTGTTAAGGATCATTAATAGTATACAGCCTATAAACTATAAATGTGCTGTGATGATCATACATGAAACATTTTTATAGCTAAGGAAATCCTATCTAATCCCATCTGCATAGAATGTTGCATATAGGATATATAATGCCTCTTCAGAATTTTGGAATTTTGTTTCAATATTCAACAAAGAACAGTCACAGGGCTCCTGTGCAATCATTGTATGGTAGAACAGAGAAGGAGAAGCTGAGGTTTAGTGGCATTTTGCATTTAGAAATTGGGTCAGTTCAACCCGAGGATGTTCTTGAGTGCAGTCTCATCCTAACTGTACAGATGCCTCTCAGTTGGGGAAGCCTGTTGAGCTTCTTAGAAGTATATGGTCAAACATATCTAGGCTTCACCATTTCCTCTTGCTGCTGATAGCATCAAACTGGCTCAGGTTGGTTGGGTGAGTCTGGGATCATAAATGCCTCTCTGAAAGATGGTGTAGCCTTGAGTACTTCCAAAAATAAGTCTTAAGATGCCCTGCTAAAGAAACAGGGATTCAAATGATCTAAATAATGGGCCTAATGGGACTTTGACACAAGTGACCTAAACAATTACTGCTTGGCAACCATCATTCCATTCTTGGACAAGATGCTTGAAAGGTGGTGGCAAAGGGAGAGGCAGAGGGAAATCTGGTGGAGGAAATTTGGATCAAATGGCGACAGTACAAAGAAACAAAAACCTTAATGTAAGCTACCTGTGCTTTCTGTAGTTGATGTACTTGCATCAGCTCGAGTAGTCTGTAGTTTCCAGTTGGTCAGAGAGCATGCATTCCAGAACTGACACATCAACTGGATGTTCCAGCACTTTGTGCCTTTTGTGTGGTTCAAGGATGCATGGATATTACCTTGCCGTGGGGTTTAAAGCATTCGCCAGAGCTCCCATCTTCACCTGAGATTGAGGCATTACCTTGATGGGCAGCTGGCATTTCCTATTTTTGTGGGAAAATGCACAACTTGGGAACAAGAAGTGGGGTGGGGTTTTGCAACCCCAGAGGTGAATGAGCAGCTGGGTGCCAGGCGGAAAACAAACACCTTATCTTGGTATAACAGACCACAACTTTATTGATTATAGCTGTAGAGGTTTGGCTTGGCATAAGGACATTGATCCAAGGCATCAAGTGACCTACCTGCTGCCTGATGTCAAATCTGTCCCTCAGCATGCATGTTGGGGGGAAAGAACACCAGATGGCAGCCAATGAGAACACCCAGGTGCAGGCCACTGTGTGATCCCCTTGCTACCTGGGGGTGAAGAGAGCCCAGTAGCCCTGAGCTGGGCATACCTCCCTAAGCCTCCAAGGCCCCTTAATGGGACCCCCAACTGGGATGATGAGCACAGAGGACCAAACTTTCCCCCAAACTGATCTACCCTGATGCCAAAAATGCCACTAGAAACAGGTCCCTTGCTGCACCTGCCTCCTACCAAATCTACCACAGCTACAACTGCTCCTGGAGACCTCCCCATAAACCATGCAGCAAGACATTCTACCCCCAGCCAGTTGATGTGGCATATCTCCCAGTCCAATGCACAGTGCCAGAGCCACAGCCCTAGACAGATTGAGACTGAAAAGGGCAGGCATGAAGATACTAGAAAAGAGTGTAAAGATGTGTCGCTGGTGACCAAGATAATTCATGCCCCATTACACTGTATGAGTGTGAAATTTATTATTATTCTTTATTATTACTTTATGTATTTAATTTATTATTATTTAATTCATCTGTGCCCCCCCCTTCTCCCCAATGGGGACCCAAAGCAGCTTACATCATTCTCCTGTCCTCCATTTTATGATCACAACAATCCTGAGAGGTAGGTTAGGTTGGAAGAGTGTGACAAGCCCAAGGTCAGCCAGGAAGCTTCCATGGTACAAGTGGGGATTGGAACTCAGGCCTCCCAGATACTAGTCTGACACTTTTAATCACTGCACCACACTGGTTCTCAAGTAAAAGTTGGACAATGAAGAAAGCTGACAGGAAGAAAGTTGATTCATTTGAAATGTGGCATTGGAGGAGAGTTTTACAGGTACTGTGTGGACTGTCAAAAAGCCAAATGAGTGGGTTCTAGATCAAACCAAACCTGAACTCTCCCCAGAAGCTAAAATGACTAAACTGAGGCTATTGTACTTTGGTCACATTATGAGAAGACTGGAAAAGACAATAACGTCAGGAAAAGTTGAGGTCAGCAGGAAAAGAGGAACGCCCCACATGAAATGGGTTGATTCTATAAAGGAAGCCATGGCCCTCCGATTGCAAGACTTGAGCAAGGCTGTTAACGTAGAGCGCTTTGGAGGTAATTAATTCAGAGCATTGCAACTTGCTGTAAGTTGGAAGTGACCTGATGGCACTTGATGTAGGAAAATGCCTACAAAATGGGCAAAATATTCAGCAGATGGGGAAAATATATTGTGAGTATAACGGGATCAACATTGTGTTTGCATACTACTTTTTATTAAGATCACTGTTTTATGACTATTGCTTTTAATTTCTGATTATGTTTTGATGTCTCTTCATGGGCATTTAAGAACAATTTTATGTCTGATTTTGTTACAGATTTTATGTTTTTTTTTTAATTGTTAGCCATCTTGATCAGGTCTTTGTACAGTCAGCCTATAAGGAAACAAGCCCAATCAGGTCTACTCACAATCCTATTCAGTTCTATTCAACAAAGTGTTCTCAGGATTAAATTGTGCATTTCCTGTGTAAGTTTTGTCAGAAAATTTTAATTTTATTAAAGGAATAAAACTGGGAAACACAAAAACAATTAAAACCATACACAAACATCAACAAAATACAACATGAAGAAGAAAAACAAAAAAGAAAAGAAAAAAGGAAAAGAAAGAAAAAAGATGAAGGGAAACATAAAAGGCTTCTGATTTTCTCTACAACAAATATAATTTTAATTACAAAAATTTTCTTGCTTATATATAAAAACAAAGACTCTCTCTTTTTGTTTCCCCTTAAGCAAATTTCTTATTCAGAAATGCCACAAATCATCAAACCATCCTCATCTTTTTCATACAAAAGGCCATAATCTAATAAGTAAAGCAACTATCTTATCCCTAACCAATACTATAAATTTAGCCGTAGCTACAAAGTCCAACGTCTTCTCTAGCCATTTATTTATTTATATTTATAATTTAAATTTATAGACCGCCTTTCCCTGAATACACAGGCTCAGGGCAGTGAACAACAGTAAAAACATTCATAAGTTAATAAAACAGTTGTTTTGTGGCTAAAGTGTCCAAGAAAGGGGGGGAAAACCCAAATATGCCACATGAAGATGGCCAGAAAGGCTTCTTTCCCCCCTCTCCATCTGCAAAGGAAGGGGGCAAAGTTGGGGCCATGAGTTCAGCACCTCTGCCTCAGATCTGGGGATAGTCAATCATTCACACTGACCTCACTGGCTGAATAGGCTCCTAGGAGGCTTAGCAAAGAAGAGCCCGGTGTTCTTGACCTTGAAGGCAGTGAAGCATTGCTGGACTCTGTGCTGTGCTCTGTGCTCCCAAGACCATAAGGGCTAAGAAATCCACATGCCTCTCAAGTTCTTTGTCAATCTTTGCTATTTTATTTTCTATAGCAACCACTTTATCATTGATTTGCTTAACTTCTGCTATAATATGCCCCATTGCTCCTTCAAGTTCTTTCACATCATCTTTCATTCCTTGTTTAGATTTCCCAAGGCTTTTATTCATTCTTCTCCCAAAAGCCTCTGTCTTGATTCCAAGATTCTCTATTTTACTCTCTATTCTGAGCCCCATTTGTTTGAGTAATTTCTGCATAATATCTGATGTGACAGGTTGATCTGATGAACCTTTCCTGTGAGGATTCTTTCTGATACTCATTATAGCATAAAATCCAAAATGCAAAAGGATAGAAACAGAGAGACAATGTTTTCAAATCAAATGCTTTCATTTTTAGCTGTCAGATCACTCTAAGTCAGGACGAGTCTGTAAAGCCACCGCTCAGCAGAAAACACCCAAAGAGCAACCTAAAAAGGTATGTGTGGTTTATCTCCTTGATCTCCCTTTAATCTAGGGAGAATTTGCCAACCAGAGATCCCTCCTAGTTGGTAATTAGCTGTGTTGTGTCTTCACACCCTGTGAAGATGTCAGCCTGCCATTACATCTCCACCAGAAGTCCTCATTTCCTATGTAAGAAAGAAAATCCTAGATTCAGTATTCTATTTTAAGTATGTTGAATAGTGGATACTGTGAAAGACTTTTCTCTGCCAGAGATCCTGGACAGCATTTGCCAATACCAATGGACAATGATGACCTAGCTGAGCCAATGATCTAACTTGATATAAGGCAGCTTTGTATGCTGGTACATTCGTTCTTTTTTGCCTCATTACCATAACAAGAAATTTTGCCAGTGCTGAAGTCTCTTTCCTAAAGAACACATCTTCTTTTCTAATAATAACTTGATGGTTGAGGTTAACCCTTCAGCAGGGCAACCAGAACTTTGCTTTAGTATTTATCATTCTCTGTGTGATGGAATTTTTGAATTGCCATTTCATAACACCATACTTTAATGGATTATCCATGTGTGGTGGTGCACTTCCATTTTGTATAAACTGAGTAAAAGGACAACAGTAAGTAATGTTGAAGAATGAGTTATGCTAGACATTTTTTTTCCAAATACAAATGACTAGTTTAGGAAATGTCTAATTAGCTGAACACCTAAAAATATGAACCAGTTAATAGCCCAGAACATGCTTAATTGTCTGTTTCAGATTAAGGACAATTAAGATGTCAATTAGCTATGGACAATTTAACAATTGCTGCTACCGTATGTAATGTTTCAAACTGGGTATGGTGGATATAGTGCTATTGAACTTCGCCAGGATATTAGTATTTCATATTCCCCAGAGCAGTAGGATGTTCCAGAGGTATATTTTTTATAGGGCAGTTCCATCTGGGAAGAATATACTGGATAATCATTTCTGCCCTATTTTATATATACATGCAGGTAGGCAATGTGATAGCAGACAGACTTTCAGGATTCCAGGTAATCTTCAGTACCATTACCAAGAAACAAATAGCAGCTCCAGCCTAAGGCAGTTCTTCCCCCCCCCCCCCAAGTAGGTAAAAAAACTATGTCTTATTCTCTCAATGCCAACATTCAAAGTGCTTAAGTGTTCCTTTCAGCCTCCACCCTAACATAATGAGATATGAGGGAGCTACTTATATATTGCATCACTTTATAGTGTTTGAGAACAAATGGTTAAGACAATGTCACTTACCCTGCAAAAGTTAAGATTTTATTGAAGCAAATACAAAGCTATTACTCTGCCCAGCATCTAACATTCAAGGAGATATATCTTTGGATATGATGTTTTGGGAATCTCTTGGGAAACAAGCACACTAGGGCTAAATCAAATTTGGTCTCCATTTTTTTTAAAGGAAGGGGTAATAGAAAGAGAAAGGAAGGCTGATGGGTACTTGCTAAACTTAAGGGGGAAAAGAATGGGTGAAGGGACTATTCTGTAAAGGGAGGCAGGAAAGCTAATAGCTAGCCCATTCATTGGAAAATATATAATGGTAACATTCAGCTACTCTGAGCTGATGACCTTTATTGACAACTGCAACGCTAATTCTATATCCTCATTTATAAATTCAAAGACATAAAATAATTGCATTTAAAATTATTTCTAAACAGAGAGGCTGCTTTGGAATAAATCAATGTGTGCCTTAATTTGTGTTCTTTATGCTCTGAGCCACTTTTTAAATAAAAATTATATTGCATTGTTGATGGCCTCATTTTTTTCTTGTTGAATAGGTACACTGTCAAAAATATCAGTACTTCATAGCCAAAGGGGTATCTGGGGTGCTGGGGAAAGATGGAGAAAGGAAGAAAAGACGGGGAAGGAGGCTGTCAGTCCATCTACCTACTGTCTGATGCCATGCTACAATAAGGTATAGGGTTGCCAAGTCCAGATTGGAAAATACCTGGGGACTTTGGGGGTGGAGCCAGGAGAAGGTGGGGTTTGGGGAGGGGAGGGGCCTCAGCATGGTACAATGCCATAGAGTCCAACCTTCAAAGCAGCCATTTTCTCCAGGGGAGCTGATCTCTGTCAGCTGGAGATCAGTTGTAAAAGCGGGAGATCCCCAGACCCCACCTGGAGGCTGGCAACCCTAATAAGGTAAGAAAGGGAGAGAAAAGATGGAGGACAAAGGTATGAGAGCAGTTCTCTGGCTTAGATAATCCAATCCAATTCAGAGAAGAATTTGGAGCTATAATGCTAATCTTGAAGGTGCATTCCCACCATAATTCAGGTAGGAAAAGGTGGAGATTTCAGCACCCTTCCTGCTTCTTTCACCATAAGAAAAGTTGTGCACAGAGCAAAGTTTGCAGAGAGGTGCCCAGTCTCATCCACATCCCCCCACATGCCATGCAGCAGTCACCACCAAAGGAGTCCCATCTCCACACAAACACACACACAAACGAATACACACACACCCCCCTTCATTCTCAGCTATCTCAGGATACTTACACATTAGTCTTATCTGTACAGTAATAAGCCTCATTAACCAGCCTCAAATGGACCATACCTAATTTTAATAATCGAATCCTGCCAAATGATATAGAGTATGAGGGAGGGGGGAGAGGCTAATTTGAAGAACTCCAAAATTCTAGCTCAAGCACTGAGGGCAACAACAGATGTCAAGTTATTCATTAGTGTGAGTGGGTGGGGTAGAAGCTTCAGGAGAAGCCTGCAAGGAGGAGGTACAGCAGGCTTAAACCATGGCTCCCAGTCTCCTTTGATTGGCTGGGTCACATGAGGCACTTGGCCCAGCCCCACCCCCAGTGTAAACTTCTCAGCATAGTGTAACATGCTCATGCTTCACGTTAATCATAAATAAACACCGAGGAATCAGAATCATTGCTGTTAAGGCTTTATCTGCTTTTCTATTAATCTTTAACATTTGCCGTTTTACCATGACTGGACCATGAAAATCTCTCATTTTTTAAATTTATTTATAGTACAGTAGAACCCATAATTTTATCTAGAGATACTTTCCTCTGGCTGCCCTTAGCTTTGATGAACCAAGATGCTGTATAATTATATACTTCTTCCAGAAGAGAAGTAAAAGAAAAGTAGCTTTTTATACTCTGCCTTTCTTTATCTTAAGGAGTCTCAAAGCAGCTTACAATCACATTCCCATCCTCTCTCCCCTACAGGCACCTTGTGAGGTAGGTGGGGCTGAGGGAGTTCTGAGAGAACTTTGACTGGTCCAAGGTCACCCAGCAGGCTTCATGTGGAGGAGAGGGGAATCGAACCCGGTTCTCCAGATTAGAGTCTGCTGCTCATAACTGCTACACCACACCGGCTCTCAGGGGAAAAAAAAGAGCTTCTTCCACATATTTATTCACCTTAAGTGAGTTTTGCATGCTTTGCTCAGTCATTTCTCCCCTGTTTTTTTGTGTCCTTCTTGAGTGTGTTCAAAGCATGCAAAACACCAGGCCAGAGACACATAGCTCTGTGTTCTATCATTTAAAAAATAAGTGTCCTGGCTAATGTCAGGAGAGGAACTCCAATTGACCCCTACTGCTGCTTCCTCCCTCCGACAGGAATGCAGAAGCTCTCAGCCCAGAAGAGCTGCCAGGTAAGGGGGCCTCAATGGGGGTCACCAAAGGCAGCAGCAGAGGGTGGGCCCATGTCCCATGCCAATTTTAGAGACAGCCAGAAGAGAGAACCCTCAGGGGATTCCCTGGAGGCCCAGGGCTCTTATCTTGTAGACCAGCCAGAGGAACCCCAACAGCAAAAGGGGGACACGGGGGAGGGTACGGCCAACACCCACAGTGTCGCTGGCACAACCACGAGGAAGAAGGATGGGAATGAATGGATAAGGGTGGAGAGTGGGCCAATCCCATGGTCACTCTGCTCTCAATGGCTGGGGGCAGGGCAGGAGTGAGGTGGAAAGATTAAAAAAGGTGGGAAGGCACCAACTGGGGAGAAATGCACCTGGCACCTATAAGGAATGAGGTATGGAGAAGGAAATGAGGAGTGCGAGAAAGAGAGAGAAGCCTCCCGTAATCCATCAACTTGGAAATAGAGGCCAGGGGTGAGACAAGAGAGAGGTTAGGTAACCAGTCCCTCGGGCCTTCTGAGGTTGAGCATACACCTTGGTAGAATCTGAGATCCTGGACCCGGCCAGCCTTCCTACCCCCTCCCGGAGCACAGCAAATTCTGACAGCTAAGGTGCATATAGTTCCTAGGTGGCTGTAATCGGTTGCATATTGACATGGTGTCCTATCCTGTGCTGGGGTTTGGGGTTTGGGGTGGGAGGATGACTGGGGGAACCTGTCCTGTTGCTCAGAATGGGCCTCTGGAATTTTTTAAACTTATGGCAGTTAGCATAACATTATGTCAGTATCGGGGGCATGCCCAAGGCTGGAGAGAATTTGGAAGCTGATTAAACCCCACTCTGCCCATGGTATACTCCTGGTGTTGCTCTGTTCAGCTTGAATAAGCCTCATGCCAACAGGGAACTGAGTAGCTTAGAGCTGGTATATCTCCAGGTACATCAGCCTGGTTTTGAGATATGCAAGTGTGCATCTTAGGAATTTAGAATTGCACTGTCAATGCACTATCCACTTAGAAACTAAAGGGGTCTGTGGGTGGATCATCAGGAAACCTCCAGTTCTAATTAATCACCTCATGAACACTGTTTAAGTTGTGAAGATGAAGTAGACTCCTACTATGCCATAGTGTTCAGGAATGGTGCCCAAATGAACTTAGTGCGGGCCCAATACCAACATTCTCCCAAGGACTGTCCCATAAAGTGAGGGAGAGGTACGACACTTTTCCACTCTTCATTTTATCTTTCCGTTTCAAGGCTAGATGAGTAGATTCCTATTCACTTCACCTGGATCAGCAGTCTCATGCTACTGTGCTAAGGAAGGGGGATTTACAGATTGTCTAATCATCACCATAATTCTTTGTGGAGGCCCCAACTTTTAAGCCATAATGGCGTAATGGAGACCTTGCTTATAGTATCTGGGGGATGAAATGCTGGATGACAGCTATTGCCTCCATTCTCTTGTTATGGACCTCCTATTCTGAGACACAAGATGCTGATTCAGATGGTCTTGTGTTATGATCCAACAGTGATCCTTTTATGATCTTATGTTCTTCAGGCATAAAATACAAATGACATCAAGGGCCTGCCTTCCCACCCAGCAGAAGTTCAGTGGTCACACATGTAATTCTCACACACAAATCACCAGTTGTGATGAGAGGAGGTCAGAGACAAACTCGGTGGTTAGCTTCTAAAACATAGCTATGACTTTAGGGTCTTGTTGGTGTGAATTTTGCTATGGGTTTGGCTGAAAATCACACACCTGGAGGGGAAACATGAGCTTAAAGAATGGTCATGATATTTAATGACAATGGAAGTTTTCTCAAAGGGAATCATTAGGAAATGGTCCTCAGATGGGGTGGGGCTTATTTCAATGAGCATTTGCAGCAGCAACCTCTGGGCTTTCATGATATCACAATACTTTGCTCAGCCAGCAGAGGCATTAATGTAGGTGTCAGAGGATGGCAACCTCAGAGACTGGGGTAACCAGGAAGAGGAGGAAGGAACTGGTCCTTGTGCATTGGTTGACTGATTACTAGAAAGCAAGTGAGGTGTAGTGGTTAGAGTAATGAGGGGTGGGCACAAACTGGGAAAATGTCACGGGCTGGGTGCCAGTGGGGTGAGAGGGAGTGAGAGTCCAAGTCCAGTCCAAGGTCAGAAATGAAGGTTAGCAAGCAGGAGCTGAAGCAACAGAGTCCAAGTCAAGTCCGAGGTCAGCAATGAGGGTTAGCAAGCAGAGACCCAGGAAACAGAGTCCAAAGTACAAACCAGGGGCGTAGTTGTACAGAGCCAGGGTCAGGGAGCCGAGAGTCAAAGCACGTACCAGGATTCAGGAACATGGACGAGGTAGGTGCAGAGTGTCATCAAGTTGACTAGTTGCTGGAACAAAGAACTAGCATCAGAGGTGGCAGCTAAATACTCCTCAGGTGCCATTGGTTATTAGGACCCAGCGTGAGCATCCCGGCTCCTGTTAGAACTCAGGGCTGAGGGAACACTGGCTGTGCAGGTGTGCCTCCTTCTGCCAGGATGCTAAGTCTTGGCGGAGCTGGTTCCTTAAGCAGACCACCTGTAGAGGCGAATCAGGGGAACTGTCTGCTGAGCATTGCTCATCCACCGCTGTTGGTGGGATGGGTGGCATGAAGACATTAATGGGCTCTGAGGTGGTTTCATCGGGATCAGATGCAAGCTCTGCTGAAGCCAGGAGCTCATCCTTGGCAGCACTCATGACAGAAAACATGGTTTGGTTCATGGCTTGCAGTGTGCCCAGTTTGCAAACCATGAACCATCACAAACTTTTAGGCACTAATTGAAATGGTTCAATTTGTGATGTGGCAGAACACCCTATTCCCGTGTGCTGGAGACACTAAACTCAATGGGCTCTCCGGCTGACTCTCCTCTACCTGCTCTCCATGTTTGGTCAGGATTGGATTTACAGGGTCCGAGTTATGGCACCCCTAGGAGATGCCCCCAGGAAAGTGCTTTCTGGGGAAATCACAGGCACTGGTTCAGGAGGTTCAGGAATGTATAGAACAGACTCTGTACAAGCTAGAAACACCAAACTTGCAGGGGATCTCTGGCTGACTCTCCTCTACCTGCCCTCCAGGTTTGGTGAGATTTAAGGGGCCTGAGTTACAACCTCCAAAGAAGGTGCCCCCATCCTCAACTTTTTCCAATGGAGGGGGGGAACAGAAAAAACCCCAAGAGCAATAGAAGTCCAGCAGAACAGAATCGAAGTCCCCAAGAATCTCTGCAGTAGAAACTGAAGGTGATGGGGAACATTTTTGCAAGCCCAGCAGAACCAGTGCCACTGTGGCTCTGCAAAGCCAACAGGACTAAGGTCAAGTCAGAGAATCTCTGCAATAGAAACTGAAGGTGATGGGGAGCATTTTTGCAAGCCCAGCAGAACCAGTGCAATGTGTCCAGCAGAACCAGTGCCACTGTGGCAGTACAAACCCAACAGGACTAAGATCAAGCCAGGAAAGTGCTTTTGGAGGAAATGTAAGGTGCAGGTTCAAAAATGTATAGAATGCACCCCCTGAAAGCTACACACACCATACTCACAGGGAACCTCACTCTGCTACCTGCTTCTCTATAGTTTCTTTGGCTTTGGAGCAGATTACATTTCTGGGGTCCAAGTTACAGATCCCCCCCCCCCAAAAGGTCTCCCACATTTAAGCCCTTCCACTCCTCCTGATTGTAAACAACTCTGTGTGCCATGAAGATGAAAGTGGGTGCAAATGGTGTTTATCATGGGGTGGGGGGGAGAAGTCCTCTACTCCCTTCATACCACATGCCGGAGCACCAAACCCAGCCAGCCAGCCCTCTAGAACCCAGTCCTAGCAGGGCATCACCAGGGGTCTCAGAGCCTTCTTTCCCCTGGGGCTCTCCACAGAGGCAAAAGAGTTGTTAGCACAGCCAGAGACACCAGCAGTTGCTAACACTTTTCAGAGAGGAGGACTCTGACACCAGTGATTCGGAGGGGGAGCCCACTGTTTGGAAACATTTCTGCACCCTTCCAAGTGACCCCTGTGTGACAGAGTGAAAGGTGTACCACACCCATGTCTGGAGGGGTGCAACCCCCCAACGCTTGTCCTCCAGATGTACCTGCAAAGGGTGCATCCAGTTATATTGCCACCAGAGGAAAGAGTGGTAGCTACTGGGAGGAAGAAGAGGCTTACTACCTCTCAGCAAGGAGAAGCAGAGGGGGAGCAGGAGATCCCTCCAAGAAAGGTTCCTAGTATTCAGCTGCCATGGGTGGGACATCAAAGTGGGCCACCCTCCTAGAGGTCAAAAGGGCTGTGTGGATGGACCAGGAAGCAGTCACTCACCTTGTCAGTGAGATATTTGCCGTGGATGATGTAGTGATGGTCAAGGCTCAGCTTTCCAGAGCACAAGGCAGAACCATGTACTTCATGGCAAAACCTCTGGAGCAGCTAACAGGACTGTTGGGGCATGCCCCAGGCCCCTGGAGGGGAAGGATGCAGACCACATGGTGCAAAAAAAAAATCACCACTGTGCGATACAGAGTAACCTGAGAAAGTGGGTGGGCAGCAGCAACATCATCTCTGGTTACATGGTCAAGGATGCCAGTGCCAACATGCTGGCAGAAGTGAAGCCTGTGAGCCTCAAGGGAATCATCTGCCTGGTGCACACACTTCAGCTGGTGGTGAAGGATGCTCTGGAGGTAGAGAGCACTGTCAAGGCCACCTGGGATGCTGCCCATCTTGAGATGTGGTCCTTGCTCAAGACCTACCTATGCCTGGCTCTCACATCTCACGCAGCAACAAGTCTGCTCATCTTCTGCACAAAAGGCAGGGGGAGGGGGATTAGCTCTCTCATTATCATTACCAATGAGCTTCTAGTAACTTTTACTGTTTATGATACTTTACCCTTATGCATTAGCTGGGTTGTCTCATCTTGGCTATTCCCTTCTTTCCTCACCAAGAGGGCTTACTGTTGAAACCTAGTTGGGATGGGTTGGGATTTCTAGATTTTATATTATAGTATTTCTGTTATTTTGGCTTTTAGTTTGTGGTGTTTTGCTGTGAGCTTTTGGGATTAAACAGACTGTTATAAAAAACATTAAAATTTTCTTCATTGGCCACTAAAGAAAAGAATCTAAATGCTCCGTGGGTTTCAGTGTGGCAAGAAGACGTCCAAAATTTTAGTTTTGTTTTATGACATCTGAAAAACTTCAGTCCTATTGGCAATAGTGGCTCATGGCTGTGCTGCACCCTCCTTGGGGCATGCTCTAAGCCTGATTTGCAGGGTTTTTATAAGAGATCTCTTTTGTGTTTCATTTGCCTTTAGTGCTCTATTCAAGATTTTGCAAAAGCCTTTTGTTGTTCTGTATGCACTTGGAGAGCTAGGAGAGCTGCACGCAAGATGTACAAGATCTGTGTTCTACTGATGCAGAATCACTTCAGTAACAAAACAGAAACAGTATATTATTCAGAAAATAAATGCTATTGCTGACCATGCTTCACTGCATACAGAATACAGTAACATAGTCTTAGGCCGAGGACAGACTGGCAATCTAAAGCGGGGCAGGCACGCTTCGCAAACGGAAGAAAGGAGCACATTCAGACATGCGCATCTGTCCGTCAGCTCCATTTCGTACTTACCCGTCTCCCAGTCGCTTTCCTTCCACTTTAACAGGACACCGGTTTTACCCGGTGTTCAGGGGCCTTCCTCCGCATGCCTCCCGCTTCCAAACAGTGTGAACTGGAAGAAGTGGGAGGCATCCGGAGGAAGTGTGAACGCACCGGCAAAAAGTTATGCATGTGCGCACATGCGAAACACATCAAAGGAAAACAAAAAAAAATGCAGCGGCACGCACAAGCTGCGCGCACTGGCTACGCGGCAGTCTGAACGCTCCGTATTGCCGCTGATCCGCATTGCTCTGGCCAGTGTGAACGGCCAGCTCTGTGGGGTTTTCCCCCGCTCCAGTTCCCTCCGCTTTGCCTCCGCTTTAGATTGCCAGTCTGTCCTTAGCCTTAATGTAGTAAAAGCAGTATCCATACAAAGATAGCCAAATGAAAATAAACAACAGCAGCAGCAGCTGTGTGCTTCCAACCCCCCTTTCCCAACATCAAGCAAACATCAAGCTGTCTTTTCCCCAGTCAAACTAACAGAAGCCAATATTAAAGCTGATGTTAAAACTGAAACTTGCTTTTGTAGCAAACAGGAAAGATTTCCAGCTCTAAAAAGAGGCAGGCTTTTGTGCTCAGAAGGTGATTTGGCTAAACTTCAGTTAAACTGACACAGCCAGAAGCTTGGGTAAGTATCCAAAGGCCATAAATATGAAAAATTAAGAAATTTGGGATTAAACTAGCCAAGGGTTCATGAGGGTCTTTTGCCTTTGAATATAAATTGGGGAGCAGCTTGTGCAAAGTAACAATCAAAACAGAAACTACTGCTTGGAAACAATATGCAAGATAGGAAGAAAGTTGAACAGATATGGTTAGGGATTGCTAACTCTTCCTTACGCTTTTTCTTTACTCATACATGTGAAAGTGAGTTTATCTTGGACAAAAATGAAGTCAGAAAGTGAGCGGAAGGGACAGTTGCAGGGAGATGGTGTAAATGACAACCTTGTTATTGACAACAGCTTCCCTTAAATTTGGACCATCTGGCCCATGGAAACTCTCAGCAACCCAGGGAGGGAGAAACTTACCATCTTAAGAAACCAAGCTTGTTTCTATGCTCTCCAACTTAATGGAAGCAAAGCTAAGAATGACTATGTTGCTGCCAATGGCCTGCCTTGTTGTTTGGGGAGATTAGCTAGGTGGCAGGCCAGGCCAGAGGGGTACAGGGACTGCAGACCAATTGTATACCAAGGTCTGGCACAGTAGGAAGCCTTCCGATTTGAATAGTAAATTAAATAGTATTTATTGAAGGATTTCCCTAATTACAAGCACCCTAAGCATTCAAAAAGAGCAAGCAATACAGAACTAAGAAAATAGAGGTGATTGATAGTGAATAGAGGGTTCAGTTATGAGGTAATACAGCTTGTCCAGATGTGCAAAATCCATGGAGAAGTGATTGTGGCCCAAATATAGGTTTGGAGGTGGACTGCCGGTTGGTATCAGGGCAGAGGCACACAATCTGAGGCCATGTGCATGGATGGGTATAGACATTAGAGAACAATGCTGACCAATGGGAGGTCTTGAGGGGCTTGGCCCTGGTGAAGACAAAAGATTACCTAGGCCAATCATGGGTCCAGGGAATGTGGTTGTCAGGAGGGGCATGGTCTAGGTATAACCAATGAGGTCCCAGAGGGGCAGAGTCTGGATTAACAGTACCTATGATGAGAGTAGCCAGTTGTTGGATGGTTGTGATGGTAGGGTCCATTGTGGAACAATAGGGTGGTCTGGCATTTCCCTGGTGCCAGACAAAAGAGGTGATGTTTCTTAATGTGCAGCAGGATGAACATGAATAGGAGACCATTCACTAGACATGGAGAGTTAATGTTTACCTTGGATAGGTCTGGTACAGGTGTAAGAATGTATGGAATATATGGAATAAGAATGTATAGACAAATGGAATAAGAATGTATAGACAAATATATGGAAACAGGAATGAGAGGATTATCGCAAAGGTATTCCCTGACACACAAGTGTAACAGAAGTTGGGGATGGAAACATTCAACATTCTTCATTCGTGACAACAGCACAGGCCAGAGGCTCTTTGTCCCTGCCTGCCTGTACATTTGACAGACAAAAGACTAGTCAGTAGAAGATGCCTGAGGTGAGAGCAGAGATTTGCCCATTCTTAGTCCTTTTGGACTGAGTTGACCGGGGGGGGGGGGGGGGGGGGCTTGCATGGAGGATGTTTGGCAGTTCCAGCCAAGTTCTCCCAGCCAAGATGTGGTTCTCCTAGCCTCCCAGCAGGAGCCAGTGCTTAAGCCAAGCTTGGCTTTATGAGGACACTGCTTGTGGAGGTTCAGAGTTGTTTTGAGGTGTCTCTCTCTTGGGAAAGACCACCCCCGGGTTCAGGGCCCAGAAGGCTGGTTACAACTATGGGTGTCTGTTCCATCATGCTGTCTCTAAGAAGACTAGACATGCTCTCTATTTCTGAACTGAATGCCTAGCCACCCTACAGCTTCAATTGTACCATTGATCCCTTTGGTTGATGTAATATTATGTGCTCTGTGTGCATGTCTTTTTGCTACTGCTAGAATAATATGCTCTTGTGGCCTGATTTGTAGAAGTGGCAAAGGAATTATGCAGGACAACAAATATGTCCAAATACTAAAAATAATGGGGGCTGGCATATTTGTCCATCATTGCTTGAGTGGCAGGCAGTGTTGGAATTAGCAGTTACTACAGTTTTGCCCTCTAGTCTTTCCTTAAAGCAGCGATTCTCAACCTTGGGGTCGGGACCCCATTTGGGGTTGAACAACCATTTCACTGGGGTCGCCGGTTGGCATCCGAGCCCCTCCCCTTCCCACCCCTCCATCACCAAAAGCCCTGCTCCGCTCACCCAGAAGTCCGAGCAGAGCACGCTGTAGCTTTCCTATAGAGTGTGTGTGGGGGGGTGGGGTTTCAGAGTCCTCTATCTAAAAGTTTTGATCCTCCAGGTTGCACAACTTCTGCGTCTTCTGGTAAGCTTTTGTGTTGTAAATGTAGAAATCCTTGGTCAGATCCCTCCTCCAGTGGCTGCCCCTCCCTCTTTTATTTTGAACACCAAAGTAGAAAGAAAGGTGGAGTGTGTGTGTGTGTGTGGACAGAGAGAGAAAGAAAGAGGAGTAGAAAAAACTGTGGATTAAAAACAATATATATCTTTAATCAGGCTTCTTACTATTTTCAGTGCCCTAAAAGTTGAAGCAAAAATGTGGCTTCCATTTCCTCCTCCTGCTCCAACAGCAAAGTTTGATTCCAACCCAGCTCTCCTCTCCACTCCCCCACCCCCAGTCCTTTTTGAATTTCTCCAGCTTTTCTGTTCTTTGTTACTTCTTAGCTTTTATTTTTAAAAAGAAAGAAATCAATTTTTTTCTGTTTCTGACTGCTCATGCCAGAAAGAGATGTACTAAAAGGAAAGACAGGATTGCCCATTGGAAACAATGGGAAACACTTGAAGGCCCATTGGAAATAATGGGAGCCAGGAATGCCAGTTGATTTGCATGGGCTCCACTGAAATACACTACAGTACAAGTAGAGTTGCAAAGAAAATGTGGAATGGATTTTCCATTAGGGTCTCTGGGCCCATATAGACTACTCTGGGACTGGAATGACAGGCTCCAGCTTGGAATAATAGCCCCAGTGGGTAGCAGAAGCCTTCTGGGACTCGAATGGCAGGCCTCAGAGTGGAATGACAGGGCCTGGGGGTAGCAGGATTGTTCTGGGACTGGAATGAGAGACCATGGAATGGAATGACAGCCACTGGGGGTAGCAGGATTATTCTGGGAATGGAATGACAGGCCCCAGAGTGGAATGACAGCCACTGGGGGTAGCAGGAGAGTTCTGTGACTAGAATGAGAGACCACGGAGTGGAATGACAGTCACTGGGGGTAGCAGGACTGTTCTATGACTAGAACAAGAGACCATGGAGTGGAATGACAGCCACTGGGGGTAGCAGGAGTATTCTGGGAATGGAATGACAGGCCCCAGAGTGGAATGACAGCCCCTGGGGGCAGCAGGAGTATTCTGGGAATGAAATGACAGGCCCCAGAGTGGAATGACAGCCATTGGGGGTAACAGGAGTGTTCTGTGACTAGAATGAGAGACCACGAGAGTGGAATGACAGCCACTGGGGGTAGAAGGAGAGCCCTGGAAAGGCGGCAAAAGCCGCCCCCCCACCTACCTTCCTTACCCCCCTCTTCCCCCTTTCTCTCTCTCTCTCTTCCCCCTTTCTCTCTTCCCCCTTTCTCTCTCTCTCTCTCCCCCCTACCTACAACAGCCTCTCCCCCCCACCTACCTTCATTTTCTCATGGCATCTTCTGTTGAAGAAAAGTAAGTCTGAAGCCTGAGTGTTTGTTGTGTCTTGTTGGGAATAGCTTGCAAATATATGTGTGTCTAAAGTCTGTATTAAAGTTGTTTGGTGCTAACTGCCGTACAAGAAAAAAAAATCTGAAAAACTAGCTTCATTGTTGTGTGTGTTGGCAGAATTTTATGGCTGGGGGTCACCACAACATGAGGAACTGTATTAAAGGGTCGCGGCATTAGAAAGGTTGAGAACCACTGCCTTAAAGCAAAATAATTACTCCTTCCCCAAATGATTTGTTCAGCAACAAAAAGGGAACGCATAGGAAGAAAATCATTCCCCTAATATCTAACATCTAAGAAAATTTAGGCAAAGACACCCATATCCAGTGGAAAGTTATGGTCTGTTTCAGCAACTTGGAATAGAAGCAATAATACTTCTTCAAATGCATTTTTACCTTATACCATTTCTTGCCTGCTCTGCATCTGACCTTGGGCAAAATCATCTGCAGTTTGTTTCCATGGAGGGATATGAAAGAAAAAAACCCATAAAGATACATTCAAGGGATTTTTTTTTGTTTACTTGTCAAAGATAGTCTTAATTCATCTTGTTTTATATTACACCAGAGACAAAGAAAGTCTGTACAGTATGATTATAACTGATCTTTTAGTCTGCCATTGAAAGAAAGTATTAGCCTAGCCAAGCCTACTGTCTTGGACTATCTCTTACTAGTAGAATGATAAAGAAGATTTATAAAGACAGCTTACAGAACAGGGTGAAAATATGAAGCTGGAGAAAGGTTACCTTTGGAAATATGTTCATGCATACATACACATGTATATATGTATGTTCTTTTAAAAATACTTGAGTAAAACAAAGAGAAAAATATGTCTCCTGAATACAAAGGAATCACCTTTCGTCATTTAACATTTAGGATTGTACTTGACATGTAAGACTTGTCATATGATTAAACAAAACATGATTTAGTAAATACTATTTATCTGTGAAATTTATGCTTCACACATTGCAACGAGCCTTATCAGTCAGCTAATTACAAAATCATAGGGGTCAGCTTTCACCGTTAACAGGCCCTCAGTACAATAACTGAGTGAAGTGTTATTCTCTTGAAATGTTCATAGAAATTTCGACACTGAGAGCTTATTCACACTTATTGAAAGTGTGCCATTATTCTGTGTCACCTGTGAATATTGTGTGATTTTCACCACAAGAAGACACCAAGACACTTCTGTCTAACCCACCTAATCATCTCAGTAATGGCCACATAAACATTAGATTTAAGCTGAGATTAAAAACATGCTGTTGTTTCAGATTGAAACTAAATACCTCAACAAGCTTTAAGAGACCCCCTAAAACTCACAGAATGCAAACCCCACCCCACCTCACAGTCCAGTTTGGACAAAGGAATTTTTTAAAAGGAAAAATAATCAAGACCTGGTTTGTTAAAGCTGAAATCTTATTTCTTGGCGAGCTCAGAACACCAGGGCACTCCCAGCGATGTAATCAGGAAATCCATGGAGTTCTAGGTATTCCTTTCAGTTCTCTCCTCCACTTTTCTACCCCACCCAATTTCATCTGTCTTCTTGACATGAGGCAGCTGAGAGGACAGCAAATAGTTATACTCACTGGTTCCATCTGTGTGTGCTGCTAGTTAATGCTGGAGTTCTGGGAACTACAGTTCTTTAATTTTCACTTGGTGGAGGGGAAGAAGAAAGATTAAAAAAAAAATCCTGAGGGAGACAGTGCTAGTATTTCCCCTCTTCTCAGTTGCCTTACTTTTCCACCCTTGTTTTTATATGGATAACTGTGATCCCTCCTGTGTGTGTGTGTGTTTTTTTTTTTAACTTTTCTGCCCAGCTGTTCACATCAACAGGACAAATACACTTGGATGGAGTGAAAATGGGCAGGGAGGAAGCTGCGAAGCTTGCCTGACTTTGAGAGCTGGCCCTCTGAGTTGCTGATGTAATTCAAGCCAAAGCAGTGGGACTAGCAGTGACCCTCCTGGATCTCTGATGGAAGCCTTTTACATCACCTTCTACTTAGAGTCATTTTACACCTCCCCTCTAAAGTAGTTTGACTGCTGTCTTTTCCTGTGCTGATTTCACAGTGGTGTGAAATTTCACTCCAGGGGGTCTAAGTGCACTAATCAACAGCAATTGTTTAAAGCAGAATGAAGCCGGTTGCATACTAGCTTGACCACAGGAGGGCAATTAGTAGATGTGGACATTTCAGTAGCAGCACGGTTTCACACTGCACAGAGGTGTGGGCAGGTTTTTTTGGAACTAGAATGATTCCAGCGGGAAAGTCAGATGTAAAAACAGCCTTAATCTTTTTAACTGGAAATGTCAAGGTTTACACCTAGGGCCTTCTGCATGTGAAGCCAAAACTCTGTCACTGAGCCACAGCCTCTCCCCCCCCCCCCCCATGCCATTTGGAAAACTGCACCTGTTCTCCAATGAGCTGTGATTTCTCCTTTTGGAGGGAAACACGCCACTTGTCTGTAGGCTTCCTTTACCCAGGTAAATAGCAAGCAGGGAAGGACGAGGTTGGGCAAATGACACAGGAAGGAAAAGTAAAACCTCGTCTCCCAGCACTGTGTCCTGAGAAGAATTGTGGCCTCCCATCACAGTTATTTACCAAGGTAAAAATGACCAGTTCTAGCATCTATATATCTAACAGCCAAGTGGCCCCCTGCGTGCGGATATCTAAATCTGCACAGGGGGGCACCTAGGGGGCAGGGAGATTTTTCCACATGTGAGATTCCCCCCGTGTGCAGAAAAATCCTAAAAGGTAAAAAAAAAACTTTTGGGGGGATATTTAAATACCCCCCCAAAGTAAAAGCGTTCCCTGTACATGCTGTTGGGGGGGGGGAGACTCAGTGGGCCTGGCGGCTGTGAACCACTCAGACCTCACCGGTGTGGGGGGGGGGGGAGGGAGGAAGATCAGTGGGCCTTGCCACTGCCACCACTGGAGAAGGGGTGGGAGGGAGGAGAATTGGCGGGCCTCGCTGCCGCTGCAGCTGTCCCAGCCAAGGGGGGTGGGAGGAGGCTAGGCGGGCCTCGCCACTATCGCCACTGTCACTGGGCGGGGGGTGGGGAGGGGCATGGGAGGAGGATTGGAATACTCCCTCCCCCCACGAGTATCGCAGGTCCCCCTTCTTGTTTTGTCTAATTAACGCACACCCCGCCCAATTCACCATGTTGCTGTGCAGGATTAGGGCTACCATGAAAGCAAAATTGCTTGATTTTACCGTTTTTTAATTCGGGAAATGGTTTCGTAGTTGTATGCCAGTTCTGGATTTAATAACCTTGCACTGAATTTAATTGAAGGTTTTGTTTCTCAAACCACTAACTTGAAATACTACCCCCAGTTAGAGACAATCTTGGGCAAGCAGCACATGGAATTTTACCTGTACATGTGCAGTACTTACTGTAATTCTGCTGGGACTTCTTATTTCTTTGATACTTGCAGTTGCTTCCCCCCCCCCCGCCCCGAGTGTATAGATGTTCCTCCTCATTCCTGTAACTGGTTGAAAATCATTTAATCACTTACTTGGTGGCTGTGAGGGTGTCATGAAACAGCGAGATTTAGAATGACAGGTGATTATTTAAGGGTGAAAATAACTTGCTGTTATTTTCCTCACCTCAAAATAATTGCCTGCTCCTGAATTCGGTGATCTGTTTTTAAAGCCATCTATTTAAAATGGAAATAATATAGTTTAACTATTAGATCGTCGTTTTAATTTTCCTGAAAGTCTCATTAGCTGATTCATTGTCAAGGCATCAGACAGATTTTCCCCTCTCTTCTCATTTGCAAACTAGCATTGCAACCCATTTTTTTTCTTTTCGTGATAGGATATGGCACCTCTGATTATGATGTGTCACTTTCAAAGGACACATGAATGATTCAAAGTTTATATCCAAGTACTTCAAAGCTGTCAGATATGCGCAAGACACAATGTACAGAGGCACTTCTCTCCCGAACAGAGAACAA
The DNA here is from genome assembly GCA_029233225.1 of Lepidodactylus listeri. Lineage (NCBI taxonomy): Eukaryota > Metazoa > Chordata > Lepidosauria > Squamata > Gekkonidae > Lepidodactylus > Lepidodactylus listeri. Next base: position 41,469,513 of record JARCFY010000016.1, on the reverse strand, counting down.
GGGAGAGGCAAGACACTTGTATGGGCGAGTGATAGATGGGTGGATGGAAGTGGGCCTCTTCCTTCATTTCCTTTCTGATGCTAATGTGGCTGTGAAGGTTGTACAGACAGGTGACTTCTTGCTGGCTGCATAATGCAGTTAATGATCTGCATTTGTAACATTAATATAAAGTCTCGGCTTCATAATGTACTGTAACACGTGTACTAGTTTGTGGAATGATTTATCCTCTGTGCTGTAATACATTTCCTAGGATAATAGAGGAAATTGATTATCTTGCACAGAGGTTTCCCAGCATTGTGCATTCTTTATTCATTACAAATATAATTAGCGTATGTGGCATCATATTTCATTTACCAACCACTCTTTGATTTGTTGATAATTGATATGTGCCCATTCATTTATTAAAATTAGGCACGCCAGCGTTTACAAGAACTCACACACAACTACAATCTTGGGATCTTCTCTTTAGTGGGAGCCCGGTTAACAATACCAGTGGTTTGTATCCATCCACGCAGCATTGAAGACTTAAAGGCACTGCTGTCTTTGGAGAGGGGCACACTTTCCCCTGATTCCTGCCTTCCACTGCATACCCCACTTTTGCCCCCTCTGCTGTTCCTGAGAGTCCACTGATCCCAGGAAGAAAATGTCAGGGGCTCTGCAGGAAAGTCCTGCTCCACAAGGTTCACTTAACAACCTGATCTTGCAGGATACAAATCAGTTTACTGTAAATCCCACTGTTCACGAATATTGATATATCATTAGACATGGTATATCCAGGGCTATTTTTAGGCAGGAACACACAGGAACGGAGTTCCGGCTGGCTTCTGAGTTGGCTATGCCTACAGCCCCCCCTCAGGTGCCTCAGGTGCCTCACAAGCCGCAGGATGCCTGGGGAAGCCAAGCTGATCCAGGGAGGGAAGGCAGTTTAAACTGTCTCCCCTCCTTGGGTCCCCCATGCACCCTGCAAGCCGTGGGGCATCTGAGGAAGCCAGTCCTGGGAGGGAGCTGTGCTGTCAGGGGTGTGGACTAATATGCTAATGAGTTCCTGCTGTTGGGTGTGGCCTGTTATGCTAACGAGTTCCTGCTGACTTTTTCCACAAAAAAAGCCCTGAGTATATCAAAACAAATTCTAATATATCTCTACGCTATAAGTTGGTTGATGTAGGGATCTCTCCATTCACTTATATACATAAAGGTAACGCCCTATTATTATGTACTTCAAGAGAGAAACTTATTAAGAAAATGTGGTATGCTGATGCAATTGAAAATGCAGGATGAAATAGTTAAAGAATGTACGGTTAGATGGATGCAAAGTGTGGGTTATAACATCGATCTGTCACAGTGGAGTAAAATATAGAAAGTGAATATTAAGTTGACTAAATCAGTTTCATTCAAAGAAAACGTATATAAAATGTTTTATAGATGGCATCTAACCCCAGATGGATTAGCTAAAATGCATTAAACTTGATTAATATGTGTTGGAAATGTAACAACCATATTGGGTCCTATTACCATATGTGGTGGACATGTAAAAAGGTTCATAAATTCTGGACTAAAGTGCACACTTTCTTACAGTCAATCACAATACCTTTTAAGCCAGAGATATTTTTGTTAAACTGTTTACCAGATGAGTAAGATACGGGGTTGCCATGGGCCAGAGCTCGATCCAGGATCATGTGGTTCAGGCCAGCTCTGTAGAATTCAATGAGGACTTCTTCCAGCTACCCCTGAAGTTTAGCCACATGCATTTTGAACTCATCCAAGTACTCATGCACTGAGTGGCTGCCCAGCACAGACCATGCAGGCAGGTGAGCCCCCTCTCCAGCTCCAGGGTGTCTTCGTACTGACTCTGGAGGGCCCACATGAAGGCATTCACATCTCGGAGCTCTGGGCCATGGATGTTGTGGAGCCCCACAAATCAATCCACAGCTTGCTCCCTCAGGCGCAACCCAATGTTGTCCACTCACTGCCCATCAGATGCAAAAGTGGGGCCCCAGTCTCTCAGGAACTTGCACACCTGCAGCATGAAGAATGCCAGCTTCTTGGGTGTCCCAACAAACATAGCCTCCAGGGATTCTCAAGGTCTCTCCTGTCTCACAGGTGGGGCTGCTGGGGTGGCTGTCTTGGCTGGCCCAGCAGGGCCAACCAGGATGCCTTGGGGCACAGGGGCAGGAGCCGGCTAAATGGGTATGTCCCCCCCTCCAGCTCCATCCCAGGCTCGATCCCAGTTCTGAAATTCCTGCTGTATGGCATCCATAATGGCCCCCGGTATGTCCAGCATCAAGGTGTGCATCTCACACCTTGGCCCAGAACTCACAGCAGATGCCCTCTAGGTCAGCCTCCTCTGTGATGCGGATGCATGTGGGTCATCTTGGAAGAATTGCCTGTACCGTCTGTGATCTCATTCTCCCCCTTTTGAAAAATGGTCAAGTCGGGGGTCTGTGGTCAACACCCAACTAGGCTCAGGCCAGCTGGGTTTCAGGGGCCACAAGTCTCTGGCTCTTGCCCCAAGGTCCCTCAAATCCATTGAAGTTGCTGGGGCCACCATGAACACTGGGGTGGTCCCTTTGCTGGTGGTGGTAGGAACATCCTCATTGCCTTTGCTCATCATGGCGGTGGTGCGAAGGGTTGGGAAAGAGGAGTTCTAACACTTTGTCACGCTCCTGAAAAAATCAGTTCCCAACAACATTCACTCTGAAGAATGATAAGTTTATTGAGACATTGATAGATCCAGACTGGACGCAGTCTGTGTTAGAACTAAAAATGAAGGTGTGAAAGCAATAGATATACAGGGTTCAAGCAATGACCCCCAGGTATTCTTCCCACTGAAACCAAGGGCTCTATATGCCCACCTTGGTGACATCCCCCCTCAACAGATAGACAAAAGCCAGGCAGTGAAAGCTGAGACCCAAGGCCAGTATAACTTCTCAGCAGTGATAAGCAACATTCTGCATCAAAGCATCTAAAACTGAAAGTATGTGACTTCCACACTCTCCTGCTCTGCCTCCCAGATCTCTATGGCAAGCGAACAATAAAATGCAGAGCAAGTTTGACACCTGGTGGTCCTTACCCAAATGGTATTCATTTAGCCCTGGCCTGGTGGAATGCTCTTCGAAATGAGATCTGGGCCCTGCAGAATCGAACACAGTTCCACAAGGCCTGAAAGACAGAAATGTTTTACTGGAAATACAGTTGAGGTAGCAAAGTTTCTATCAAATTGGCCTCCCTCAGCTCAGCTCAGCTCAGCCCTCTCTCTTCCATTCACCTTGTCATGTCCAGCAACACACTGGCTGTACTACCTCATTTTTGATAATTTATGCATTCTGTGTCTATATCGCCATCTGAATTTTTAAGTTTAATGTGTTGTACTGATAATTGGTTTTAATAATTAACTTATGGTATCGCTTTTAACACTGTTGTTGCCCGCCCTGAGCCTGCTGTGCCGGGGGGAGGAGGGCTAGAAGTCAGATAGATAGATAGACAGACAGACAGACAGACAATGGCAGTTCCATTGCAGAAGAAGGCAATGGTAAACCACTTCTAATCATCTATTACCTCAAAATCCCTATTGTAAGACTATCCAAAGTAAGAATAAAAAAGATATAGTGATGGAAGATGGGACCTCCAGGCCAGATAGCACTCAGTCAGCAAGCAAGTCCTTCCCCAACTGACCAGAAAATACTGACTTACAAATCATCATCTCACTCCAGCTTAAGGAGATCAAGGCTTGTAATCAGGGCTCTATCTTGTAACATAGTCCATGTCCCTACCCAAGTCAAACATATTGCATCATGATATAGCCTTAAGTTTGGTAATTGGAACCCACCTCTATCTTTAGCATCACACATTATTTTCATCTTGATTCTTGGTTTTTTCCCTCCCCATACAAAATTAGACAATTCCTTCTGCCAGCATTTGAATGTTTTTACATCTTTCACAATTGGAATAGTTTGAAACAAAAACATTAATCGTGGTAATACATTCATCTTAACCACCGCAATTCTACCCAACAATGACAAATTTAATACATTCCACTTTTTAATATCTTGCATAATTTGCAGCCATAATTTCTCATAGTTATTTTTATAAAGATCAATATTTTTCGTTGTTAGGTTTACACCTAGATATTTTGTCTTTTTCACCACCTCACATTCTATAAGATTTTGTAACTCAGTTTGTTTGTTGTTTGACATATTTTTACACATCACTTTCGATTTGTTCTTATTTACATAAAATCCAGCCAAGTCACCAAACTCTTTTACTCTCTGTAACAAATATGGTAGTGTAGTCATAGGGTCTTCCACTATAAACATCACATCATCTGCAAAGGCCCTATATTTGAAAGAAAAACCTTTGGTTGCTAAGCCTTTAATTTCTTTATCTTCCTTCACATTTATTAGTAGAACTTCTAGAATCCAAATAAATAACAACGGCGAAAGTGGGCATTCTTGTCGTGTTCCTTTTTCAACTTTAAAATCGTCTGTCTTTTCAGTATTAATTATTAAAGAGGATTTCTGTTCTTTATAAATTGACTTAATGAGGTTAAGCATATATTCACCAATTTCAAGATGTTCTTGAACCTCAAACATAAAATCCCAATTTAAATTATCAAACGCTTTTTCCGCATCTAAAAAGAAAAAACCCACCTCCTTTTCAGGATGTTTATCGTAGTATTCTATAGCATCCACTACTACTCTTAGATTGTCCCTTATTTGGCGATTGGGTAAAAACCCTGCTTGTTCTGTTTGTATAGTTTCTTTAAGGTGTTCTTTTAGTCTGTCAGCTATAATCTTAGCAAAGATCTTGTAGTCATTATTTAGTAGAGAAATCGGTCTGTAGTTCTTAACATTAGTTAAGTCTTGATTTTCTTTCGGGATAAGTGAGATGGTTGCGTCTTTCCAAGTTTCTGGGACCTCACCAGTAACTCCTATATCATTCATTAATAGCAGTAACACTGGTGAGATCGACTCCTGTAGCGTTTTATAAAACTTCGCTGTAAATCCATCTGGTCCAGGTGCTTTTCCTAATTTTGAGTCATTTATTGCATTTTTAATCTCTTGTAATGATACTGGATTGTTAAATAGTACTTTAATTTCCTCTGTTGGTTTTGGTAACTTTAATGTTTGCAGGTATTCTTTGATCTTTCTTCTGTCTTTGTTTTCCTTCTTAAATAGTTTTGCATAATATTTAAAAAATTCTCTCTTTATTCCTTTGTTATCTATTATCTCAATGTTATCTCTTATCACTTTAGTGATAAATTTGTTTTCACGTTTTTTCTTTAATTGCCATGCTAAATATTTTCCGGGTTTATTTGCACCTTCAAATGCCTTTTGTTGGAGTTTTTTTAGGTTCCAGTATGTCTCGGTTCAAAATAGCTTTTGCTTGGTCTTGTAACATCCAGATTTCCTTTTGCAGTTTCTTTTTCCCTGGTCTGCTCTTCAGTTCTTCTTTTGTTTTAATGGCTTGTACGATATTTTCATATTGTTCTCTTTTCTTTTTGTTATCTTTTGCATTTAAAGATATCAATAGTCCTCTCATCACTGCTTTATATGCATCCCATACGGTTTGAATTTTTACTTCTTTCTGTATATTTGCTTGGAAGTATAGGTCTGTTTCTTCCTGTAATTTTTTAACTATTTCTTGGTTGTCTAGTAAGTCCTCATTTATTCTCCATCTCTTTTGTTTTTTTACCTGGCCAGCAGTCCATAAACACGGATTATGATCTGAAATTATTCTGGGTAGAATTTCCACTTTTCTTGTCTTAAACGTTAAATTAGTAGTCATCCAAATCATGTCAATTCTTGAATGTGAGTCATGTCTATTAGAATAAAAGGTAAAGTCTTTTCCTTGTGGGTTAGCTTTCCTCCAAATATCTTCCAGCTTCTCTTGTTTTATCAGTTCAAAAAAGTTTTTTGGAAGCTTCCCTAATACCTCATCCTTTCTCTTAGAGCGCCTGTCTAATTTGTTATTCACAGTTCCACTAAAGTCCCCCAACATCATAATTTGATCATAATTTACGTTATCCATTTCCATTTCTAATTCTTTAAAAAAAATTTCTTTGGCTCCATTTGGGGCGTAAATATTCACAATCAAAGTTTTCTGTCCTTGTAGTGAGATTTCAATAGCTAAATATCTTCCTTCTTTGTCTTTAAATATTACTTTAGGTTCCAAATCTTTTTTGACATATGTTACAACACCATTCTTTTTATTGCTTGCTAAAGAATAAAATTCTTCTCCCAATTTTTTCCTTATTAAATATTTGTGGTCTTGTTTTTTAAGATGAGCTTCTTGTATGCATATTACACTACATTTTTGTTTCTCCAGCCAATGCCCTACCATTCTACGTTTTTGGGGTGAATTAAGTCCATTTACATTCCATGTAAGTACTTTGTAATCCATCTTGATATATTGTTAAATATCACCAAGGTCATCTTTATTCTCTCCAAGAAATGCGTACATTTCTCCTGTGCTTTTAATCACTACTCTGGTGTTGCCATAGTAAAAGCTTAATCCTTGAGGTATTTCCCAGCAGAATCTGATTTTTTTCTCCTTCAATTTATCCGTCAGACGCTTAAATTTTTTCCTTTCTTGCAGTATTGCTCTAGGCAGTTCTTTCATTACTATAATTTTCTTTCCATCTATTTCAAAGGGATCAGTAAAACACTTCATGTAGATTTGTTCTTTTGTCCTTTTCATTGTAAATTGGACCACCACATCTCTTGGTATATTTTTGACTCTTGCGTATGTAGAATTGACTCTATAAACAAGATCCATGTGTTCTTTAACAACCTCTTCCTGTTCTTGTAAAAAATCTGCTAATGCTTCTTGCATTCTTATAAAAATGTCTTAATTCATTTTTTCCTCAATCCCTCTGAATCTCAAATGGTTTTGCATGTCTTTATAATGCATCATCTTTTCCATTCTGTCATTGTCTCTCATTGTCTTTTGAGTACTTTCTTCCAGTTCTTTTACTTTAGTTTCAATGTCTTATGTTCTTGTGGTTAATTTTTGAAATTCTGCTTTTAAGTCTATAAAGTTTTTGTCTGCTTGTGCAGCTATGCCATTCATTTTAACATTTACCTCTCCTATAGCGTCTAACATTTTTTTCCCCATTGCTTCCATAACAGCTAGTAGTTCTTTTTCTTTTTTTGCTGCCATTGTAGGAGAGGACCATGTAGCTGCTCTCGATCTTAGTCCGCGGTCCGTCTTGTCTCTTTAAAAAAGATCGATTTTATTTTATTTTCCAAATCAAACACCGATTAATGTGTTCACACAAGCTAGTCTTGCCAAGTCAAATTTTGTTGGTTTCAGCCTTCTAAGTTATATAGTTTATGAGATATTACTGTTTAAAAATTTTATAAATCCAAAATGGATTGTACCCGCAGAAGTTTTAAATCCAGTATCACGTCACAAAGGACAAGATTGGTTGAAGTACAGAGACTTATTAACAAGACATGGTAAAGACTTTATATTGAAGGAGCAGCATCAGATGGACTTTGATTATGGTTGGTTAAGATATAGACAAATATATGACATGTATAGAAGTGATAAAAAATCCGGTTTTAGAGAAAAAAATAATGAAATAGAACAAGTTTGGGAGGAAGGTGGGAAAAAAAATGATCTCTAAAATGTATAAAATTTTGTTAAAATGGTTTAACGCTGATGAAATGGTAAAGGAACAAATGGTAAAATGGGCGATAAACTTTAACAAAGATATTGAAATGGAATCTTGGGAATTTTTATGGAAAAATGCTATGGGTATATCTACATGTTATAACTTAAAAGAAAACTGTTTTAAAATGATGTACAGATGGTATATGACACCAAAAAAATTTGCAAATATTAACCAGAATATGTCTAACAAATGTTGGAAATGTAAAAAGAAAGAAGGTTCTTTTTATCATATGTGGTGGACTTGTGATAAAGCAAAGACTTATTGGTCTATAATACATGCAGAAATGGAAAATTTTTTGAAATGTACATTTAAGAAGTTGCCTGAAATGTTATTGCTTGGACTTAAACTAGAAGAGATAAATGTAAAGAAAAGGACAATAATATGGTATATGATAACAACAGCAAGAATGGTGTATGCACAAAATTGGAAAAATGAAAAAATACCAGATGTGTGGGAATGGTTGAAAAAATTGTTATATATGGCTGAAATTGATAAATGGACTAGAAAGTTGAATGACCTGTACTCAGAGACCTTTTTAGAAGATTGGAAAGATTTGAAAGAATATGTTGAAAAATACTGGGACATGAAAAATTACATCTATACATAATAACATAAAGCAATAAAATTAGAGTATATGAATGTATTAAGGATAATTAGATAATGAAATTGTTTTTATTTTAGAATTATATAAGAATATAGAAAGTAAGAATTAGTATACAAGTATTTTTAAGATATATGACCGTTACCAGAAATGTAAACATAGATATAAGTATTACTATTTTGGATAATGTGGAAAATGTGTTATGCTTCAGATGTGGTGGGAAACCGCCAATACAAGATAAAAACAAGATTATACAAATAGAGCAAAATGTGATATAATATGGAAAAAAGGATTTGTATAAGATAAATGTATTAATTTTAATGTGTTGAAAAATAAAAAAAAATTTTACACAGGAAGGCTTGTAATCAGGGCTCATTTCACAGCAGGAGCTCCTTTGCATATTAGGCCACAACCCCCTAATGTAGCCAGTCCTCTAAGAGCTTACAGAGCTCTTCTTACAGGGGCTACTGTAAGCTCTTGGAGGATTGGCTACATCAGGGGGGCGTGGCCTAATATGCAGAGGAGCTCCTGCTACGGAATGAGCCCTGCTTGTAATTATCCCTGAACATGTTGTCACTGACTGGGGTGTTAATCGTATGATTTTTCTGGTGCAATCCTAAACAGAGTTACACCTTTCTGTTGAAGTCTCTTATCTTACCTACATCCTTATACAACTAGCCACATCTTAACATCTTGTTCACACATGAATAAAGTTAGATTAGGGCTTTGATGGATATTATCCTTGGCTCTTGGCACTGAAAGTTGTACTTGAGTCTTTGTAGTTAAGCCTATGCTGGAGGTCTGATAAAGCACGGGGCAACTGCATTTATGTGGAATTACAAAAGCAAATAGAAAAATCCCATGACTATGTTCAGAACCTTCGTAAACTAAAGCGTGGGTGAGTTCAGAACAAAAGGGTGGTGCCCTGTGTGACCTTGACGAAAATCTATGCAGGATGAAAGAGAAATCCCTAAAACCTTCAAGTCAATGTACAAAGCCCACTGAGAAAACAAACAGGATGTTAAGCCGTGTTGCTCAACAAAGCAAAATAAATCAAGAGGGTCGTTGTGCAGCTTTATGAGACTGAGGCATCCCACTCATAGAAGATCTATTACATGGGATAGGAGCTGATTTTCTTTGGTGATCCTTTCAGTACTGTATGCCATTTTTCTTTATTGTTGCACGGAAGCAAATAAGATTGATTGAAGACTGAAGAAGACAGTTTTTTTTTAAAAAAAGATTGAGAAAGTGGAAGACTTGTTACATCTCAACTAGAAATGCTTAGTAAAGGTACTGAATTAATATGTGCGTACTTTGTATTATTTATAGGGGGAAATCATCTGTTAGTCTGCTTTAACTGGCAGTGGCTATGTAAGGTTTCAGGCAAAGATCTTTGCAGCTCTGGTCTCTTCCCTGCGGTTCTTTAACTGCAGTTGACAAGAACTGAACTTTTGTGTACAAGAAGGCCTTTCCCCTCATGGTATAATTTTGCTGTTATCTGTAGAAATTTTGCATTAAATGCAAACATTATATTTTCTTTTTATATTACAGTAAGGGTGTGCCTCGGTGCCTAGTCATGCCAGTCACAGGACCATGGAAACATCTTCAGATAGCGCTGGCTCTTTGGCTTGGAAATGGAGATGAGTCGAATTCAACTGGCTTTTGAGCAAGGGGAACCTTTACCTTTACCTTAAGGGTTACATTGACCACACTAGATGCTCTTCAGAGAGGAACTGTATTCCAGACTGGGGGGGGGGGATTGGAAGGCATCTGAACCAAAAGGGGATCAGATGCACAACTGTGTGTCTCCTTTATGACACTTTAAGGATGTTCCCCAAATGCTACTTCACCCAGGTGCTGGTTTCAGAGGTATCAGCCTCGTTACTGCCCTGAATCCTATGCTTTGACAGCGGTCTGCAACAACTGAGTAGATGGAGACTTTCCTGACACGGAGGTAAGGTAAGTTCAAAAGCTTTGCTTGTTTAATTAAGCATAATAAAGCATAGGTGCACCCCACTAATGATCCACTAGTGGACAGAATTCCCGGTCCAAAGCAAATTCCATACTAACATTTAAACATGACCAGGAAAGATTTGCAGTAGTGACGTGTATTTTCAACGCATGCTCTTTTGTTTCTGTACTTCTGTTCTGAGACTTGCTGCCATTACTGCATGGATAAATGTCTCCAAATAGTCCAGCACACAGCAAACAACAATCATTGAACATTCCAGGCTGTCTCTCCAAGCTTGTTTTGGTGCTAAAGAGATTAAGCAGCTGAAGAATGCATGACATGGACAGGACAGCATCCAAATCGAGAACAACAATTTGCGAGCCAATGTAAGAAAGAGCAGCAGTTTGTAATCTTTCAGGCTTCACTGAAGTCTAATCCCAGTTCTGGGTTCACTTGACTGACCTCACAGTATGCCCTTCCTTTGCACTGCAGTGAGCATCCTTTTTCACATCACGGAGTCTTGACTCCTTGACCTACCTCTTTGTTAAATTGATTCTGGCTCTGGCTTAACTAAGATGCTGTGACTACTGACTATCATGTCACTGAACAATGTAGCCATCACACTTTATCTTCATTCTCATAATGATTAAATTAGAGTTGCCAACGTCCTGGAGAACAGATCTAGAGACAAATGTCATGTCTCTATAACAGAGGCGTAATGTGTGGAAATGGATGACTAAAGCTTTTCATGGCATTATGTAAATAACATCACCTGGTAAATAAGTCTATTAAAAGGACAGGACATTTAAAAAAAAAATCCAGGCCTCTGGCAATTCTAAACATAGTTAGCAACCTTAAGCATCTCTTCTTCAGGGACAGCCATGGATATCTGATTTTCTGCTTCTGATACAAAAGACACATATTGCAAGCATAGGTGTAGAGTACGGGGGGGCTCGAGGGCTTGAGCCACTCCCAAAATTTCCCGGGGGGGCTCAGCCACCCCTGGAAAAATGGAGTGCCTGCTGCCGCGCCTCCCCAGGTCCTTCTGAGGCCCGGCGGCTGCTGTTGGAGAGGGAGAGGCACCAGCAGCAGTGGCTGGCGGAAGGGCCCGGGGAGGTGGGGCGGTTTCCGGGGGGGGGAGACCCCCCCGGGATTTCCAAAAGTCTACGCCCCTAATTGCAAGATTGTCCTGAATCAGCAGCACAATCCATAATATTCTTATCAGACTTTTGAAAGAAAAGCTCATGTACATTGCAGACATTGAGACATATCCTACTATCTTTGTAGAGTTGGATTTTTCTGCTTCCACTCTTGCTGCAGCCCCCCAAGCCCCCCATGGTACAGCCGAGGAAAAGAAATCTTGATAATTCCTATGGCTGTATAAAGGTTCTTTTTCTTGGATGGTTTACTGATGCTTGCATGCACATCTATGCAACACAAAAACACCACAAAAGAGAATCTTGATAGAAACCTATATCCATAACAGGTCAGGGTTCTCTGGACCCAATTCACTTTCTCTGCAACCACACAAGGCTGCAAGGAATATCATTTTAAAAACTGGCAACAACCTGATTCTGCTCAGAGCTGGGGAGGGGAGGATGGGCTCCTGCCTTCCCATTTGCCCCATTTTCCCTAGCCAAAATGGCCCTGGAAATAACTCAGTGATGGGGCTATTTCTGCTGGTGGGGGGAGGGACTCCTGTCTTTCCCTCTGCACTGAGATAGAGCATCTGTCCATCTCTGTCGTATATTAGTTGTAAATACAGTTTGTGGAAACTTTGCCTCATATAAAATATAAGGGGTTGATGATCACTCTCTGGGAGCATTCCAACTTCAAAATGTAGTATCTTACCGTAAACAGTTGGGGAAACTAATAGATAATCAATCACACTTGCTCCCATATGTCTAAGTAAATTCTCCATATTTATCCCCAACAGAGTTACCATTCAATGTAATGAGGCCTAGTTTATCACTCAAACTGCAAAAATTCAATCCATGTTTATTAACTACATGATCTTTTGACATCCTCCTACCATTATAAAATCCATCATCAGATCTATTGCTGATACAGGCATTAAAGTCACCTAATAAAATTAATTGTGCCTTAGGATATTTATCTTGAAGATCACATATAAATTGCCACAGCTTGTTGTAATCCACACAATCAAAGGCTTTATGTAGTCAATGAAGCAGAAGTAGATGTTTTTCTGGTACTCCCTTGCTTTCTCCATAATTCAGCGAATGTTGGCAATTTGATCTCTAGTTCCTCTACCTCTTTGAAACACAGCTTGCACTTCTGGCAGTTCTCTATCCATGTACTGCTGAAGCCTAGCTTGTAGGACCTTGAGCATGACCTTGCTAGCGTGTGAAATGAGTGCAATTGTGTGATAGTTTTAACATTCCTTGGTGTTGTCCTTCTTTGGGATTGGAATGTAAACTGTGCATTAAGGCCAATCCTGTGGCCACTGTTGCATTTTCCAGCATCATCTTTTAGGGCTTTGAATAGCTCAGCTGAGATACCATCATCTCCGCTAGCTTTGTTATTAGTAATGCTTTTTAAGGCCCATTTGACTTTGCACTCCAGGATGTCTGGCTCCAGGTCAGCGATCACACCATCGTGGTTATCAAGAACATTGAGATCCTTGTATAGTTCTTCTGTGTATTCTTGCCATCTCTTCCTAATCTCTTCTGCTTCTGTTAGGTCCTTACTGTTTTTGTCCTTTATCATGACCAGCTTTGCACAGAACATTCCCTTGATTTCTCCAATTTTCTTGAAGAGGTCTCTGATTGTTCCCATTCTATTGTTTTCCTCTATTACTTTGCATTGTTCATTCAGTAAGACCTCTTTATCTAGTCTCTTAAACTTATTCTTCACCTCCACTGTATATTCATAAAGGATGTGATCTAGGTCAAACCTGAATGGACTAGTGGTTTTCCCAACTTTCTTCAGTTTAAGCCTGAATTTTGCAACGAGTAGCTCATGATCAGAGCCTCAGTAAGCTCCAGGTCTTGTTTTTACTGACTGTATAGAGCTTCTCCATCTTTGACTACAAATGAAATAATCAATCTGATTTCAGTGTTGCCCATCTGGTGATGTCCATGTGTTGAGTTGCTTTTAGGTTGTTGGAAGAGGGTGTTTGCTATGACCAGCGTGTTCTCTTGACAAAACTTTGTTAGCCTTTGTCCAGCTTCATTTTGTTCTCCAAGGCCAAACTTGTCTGTAATTCTAGTTACCTTTAGACTCCTACTTTAGCATTCCAGTCCCCTATGATGATGAGGACATCTTTTTTGGTGTTAGTTCTAGGAGGTGTTGTAGGTCTTCATAGAACCGGTCCACTTCAGACTCCTCTGTGACAGTGGTTGGGGCATTGACTTGAATTACTGTGATACTGAATGGTTTGCCTTGGATTTGGACCGAGATCATTCTGTCATTTTTGAGACTGTATCCCATTACTGCCTTTCTCACTCTCTTGTTGACTATAAAGGCCACATCATTTTTTTTCTACGGGATTCTTGGCCACAGTAGTAGCTATAATGGTCTTCTGAGTTAAATTTTCCCATTCACTTTACTTCACATGTTGATGTTCAGTCTTGCTATCTCATTTTTGACCACATCCAGCTTACCTTGATTCATAATTCTTGCATTCCAGGTTCCTATGCAGTATTGTTCTTTGCAGCATGGGACTTTGCTTTCACCATCAGACACATCCACAGCTGAATATCCTTTCGGCTTTGGCCCAGCCACTTCATTCTTTCTGGGGTTACTTGTACTTGCCCTTGGCTCTTCCCCAGTAGCATATTGGACACCTTCCGACCTGAGGGGCTCATCTTCCAGCGTCATATCTTTTAGCCTTTTGTTACTATCCATGGGATTTTCTTGGCAAAAATACTGGAGTGGGTTGCCATTTCCTTCTCCAGTGGATCACATTTTGTCTGAGTTCTCTGCTGTGGCCTGTCCATCCTGGGTGGCCCTCTGTGGCATAGCCCGCAGCCTCATTGAACCATGCAAGCCCCCTCGCCACTTCAAGGCAGTGATCCATGAGAGGGGGATCACCCCCATGGAGCCCCCCAATTAACAACAATGACACTCTGCTGAATACCAGACCAGATGAAGGAGCATTCTCTTGAAGCTCTAGGCATCTCACTTGACAGTCTTACTCAGGAGTCTGGTACTGAGCAGTAAGTCATGATGGGAAAAAACTCACATGGACAGCTGCCTTTCCCTCCTTCCTGCAGCAGCTGATTGTATGACTCAGCTTGCAGACATCCCAGCTTTGTGCTGATCTGTGGCGTGCAATACCAGTTAGATCTACCTACTGGCTATCATGACATGTGATTTCAGTGTGGGCTAAGGTGGCACTATCCACAGAAGTAAAAAGTCTCAAATATCACATCATCTTGTATGAAAGCTAACCCGCTGACTGTGGGCTTGCGGATCTCAGAAATCCAGCTTGGTGTTTTGCATAGCAGTCCTGTGGTGGTTCCTATATCTCTGTAGTATATTAAAATATTTAATAACGCTGTTTGAATGAATCAGGAATACAAGATCAAATAGGGAACATGGTGGTTTTTTTCCAAAAGAAAGTTTGAAGGGAATATACTGAGCATAGAGATTATAGTGAATGACCTATGTGCCACTGTGAAAAGAGGCAAAGAAAGAAGGCGCCTGAGTAACATATTAATTAAAGTAGGTATCAGAAGCAAAATTCAGATGACTCCTCAATCATTTGAATTTTCACCCTTGCCAGGGAATAATTACTGTTGTTACATAAAGACCCCGGTCCATAGGCTATAGAAGAACTGAAAATTAATAACAGGGAACTTTAATTAGTCATACACCCAGCATGCAGAGTGCAGAGTGCCCAGTACACAAACTTTCTCATAGATGAAATTTGTTGAAGGAGGGGCTGCTCTGAATTTTGTCCTGTCTGATTGGAGGAGAAGAGAGGTAGGTTCTTCTTGGCAGCAATATCCTCTCCCTTTGTAATTTCCTTTCTAAGGAAGCCCACAGGCTCCTCACCTTCCATAAAGCAAAGGAAGATGTTTCTGTTCCAGTTAGTCTTTATAAAGATGAGTGGGTTTTGTTTTTTTGTTATTTCACTCAAGTCCTACAGCCCAAGAAGTCAACTTATCCATGGTTGGAAGGGACTGCTGCTGGGAGGGGAGGATGGGGAAGACCTATGTCCATCAGCACCTTCTGCTAGGGAAAGTTTTCTCCCACCGTCCAGATGAGTAGAGCCCTCTGTCTGCTTTGTCCACCCCTACTTACCTGAGCATGGGAGAAACATGTCAGGGGCAATGGAGTCACTTAATGCTATGCCATCACTTGTGGCCTGGCCTTGAAGCAGTGTCATTGTGTCAGGAGAGGCCCTACAATTTGCTTTGAATTCTGTAGTTAAGCCAAAGAGTTTTGGACTAATGCTAGAGAGTCACCAGTGGTGCATCGATGTTACTGCACTGACCATGGATCCCTCTCCCTCAGTATGTCTCCTACTGGTTGCCAGCCTCAGATTGGCCACTCTACTTTCTGCTGATGGACCATTCATTCCAGTCCAGGGATTAGTTCAGGGATTAGTGAGTGGATTTTTTTGGCTTGCTGCCCTTCTAGAACCTGCCAAGATCATTGGAGGAATGTACGGAACTGCGTGTATGAGTTTCTGGATTACTATCCTACTGTGGAGCAATGACATCAATAATCTTGTAAACATAGCCATGGAAGCTCAGTGAAGTAGGTCACCACCGTCATTAGTGGTGGACGAGCTTCCTCTGGTTCAGTCTGAAATATTATACTGCAAACTGAGTGATTCCATTTTTTTTCTGAGCCCAAATCTAAAATTGAAACCCAGTTGCAATTCTGATGATAGCATCATTGGAGGGGGAGCAATGTCTCTCCCTGAACCCCTGCAAGCCACCTAATCCCTACTCAGCTGCTCCTTCCCAATATCTTTTTCTCCCCCTCGCACCCGGGACTGCTGAAAACTGCAGTATTCCGGCTCACAGGGACAACAGGAACTGTGGTTCTTCCAGGGTGTCTGACCGTCATGCTAAGGAATCAGGCAGCTTGGAAAAACCTCATTTCCCAGAGTCCGTGATACCTGTGATACTGCTGTTTCAGTTGTCCAGTCAATAAGAGCCAGAGCTCAAATTATGCTTGTCCTGCACAGGATCTGACATTATCAGCAGGACGAACATTGATTGCAAAACCAGTAACTGTGAACCTCATCACAATAATTATTTTTCACTCTTTTCCTTGTTGAAATTTTTGGCCTCAGAATAGCCAAGATCTGCCTTTTACCTTTTCTGTAAGTGGGGGACTTCTTATGATCTCCTTCTTTGAGTAAAAAATACCATAGCCACACCTGGGGTTCTGGTCTAAGAAAAATAACTTGATGATACCCTCTTTCCCAGCAGTGAAGTTAAAATGTCCCTGGGGGGTGGGGGGGGGACTCATTAGAATGGCCCTGCGGCTCCTCCTGATCAAGTTGAAGGGCAGAACCTAACAAGTTAACCAGCACGGAAATTTAAGGTAAAGTGCTCTGATCCTGACCAGATTTTTTGTTTTCTGTTTCTTTTACATATGCATGTTTAAAATTTTATCCCTTTTCCTAACTTTTTCTCTAGATGTATCCTTAGTTTTTCTTTAATTACACAGATTGACTTCATTTTAAACTAGTGGAAGGTATATCAGGACAAGAAGGAAGTGCTTTGAGAGAGGGTATATATCATGGCTGCCTGTGAAAGGGTAGTGTCAGAGGGCTGGGGCATAAAATTGCCAGGCTGTGCTTAGCAAGCAGCAGGAGCTTGGGGCCATGGACACAGGGTGTGTGTGCCAGCATTGCATATGCCATGACATCACTTCTGGGGAAGAACGGAAGTGACATCACATCACTCTAGGAATCACCAGGAACTCTGCTTGGAGTGGTGGCAGGCAACAGGCAGTACCCTACCACAGAGGGAACCCTGGTAAACTTGGTTGCCAGCCACCAGCTGGCTACTAGTGGGAATTCAGTGGGACAGAGTCATGCAGGGTGCTGCTGGGTGATGGCATAATGTCACTTCTGGGGAGAACCTGGAAGTGGCATCACACCTCGCTAGGAATTGCCAGAAACTCGAGGGTAAAGCCATGGGGCTTCCGGCAATCCTGAGAGCATATTGAAATAACTTCTGAGGCTTGCCTGGAAATGATGTCACGCCATCAGGCTTGCCTGGAAATGATGTCACGTCACTGTCTGATGGTGATATTTTAAATCATATTTTTCTCCTTCCAGCCACAGGAGCAGCAGCAGGAAAAGGAAGCTGGGGGCGGGGCATGCCCCAGCCCAGGCAGGAAACTGGCAAGCCTGCCAGGAAGGCTGCTTGAGCTTGAGTCATAGTCACAGCAACTATAATGCATGACAGCATTCACGTCTTAGGAATAATTTTTCTGGGCCCAATAAGACCTTGTGCCACAGAGCCCACTGCTTTTACACACAATATACACAGTCTTATGAGCTATGACGTTTTTTTAAAAAAACTGTGGCCACGTGACCACCAGGCAGGACCCACAAGTAGGGATGGGCACAAGCCGGAAAAAATGCAGTTATGTCCGAACCACAAACCAAACTGAACTGAGAGGTTTGGTTGCAAGCTGAACTGGTTTGCGGTTCACGGCCCCGCCAATCCTGTGCAGTCCCTTTAAACGAGGTTTGCAGAAAGCCCCCCAAAACAGCTGAGCATCAGGGAGCAGCTTGCTCCCTTCCGCTCAACAGTTTCGGGCTTTCTTGTGCAGTAAAGGGACTGCACAAGAAAGCCCAAAGATTAGCCGAGCGGTGGGGAGGCACTCCCCACCGCTCAGCTGTTTCGGTTTTTTTATGCAATTCCTTTAAAGGGATTTTAGAAGAAACTTAGAAACATAGCTGACTAGTGGGGAGGCGCTCCCTGCCCCTCTGGGGAACAGAAAGCAGGGGTTTAAAGGGACTGCTTTCTGTTCTATTCATGAATGACCATGAACCACCACAAACTATTTTAAAATTTTGTGGAAGTTTGTGACAGTAAACCCATTATTAACTTTGGTTCGCAAATCACGAACAGGACACCAACGGGTGGATGGGGCTGGCACCAATAAGCCGCAGCAATAAAAGGTGGTTGGGAGCCAACAGGAGAGGAGGAGAAAGTGGTGCAGGAGGTGCGTGAATGAGTGAGGCCAAGAAAAGTGGCAAGAGAGACGCAAACCAGAAGCAAGCTGGGGAAGGGCACTGGGAAAGCTGCCAGCTTGTCTCAGGAGCCCCAGTGGACAGGGAATGAGACTGCAGAAGGCCTGGAGCTGGCTAGAGCAGGAGGTGGGGCGATCCAGGAGGGTCAAATGAGGAGCAAGGGACCCACAACAGCTGAGGGACTGGCTTCTCATTGGACTCCAGAAGAAGGCTCAAGTGACTATGGCTGTGAAACAACAGCTTTTGGGGAGGCTGGTGCAGCAAGCTCCAAATAGAGAACACACACGGAGGACTGAGGAACAGCCGAGAGGTTTGGTCAAGTGATACTGCGTGGCTTGGTGAAGGTGATGGCAAGTGAGGCCAAGGAGGATCCCTAGGGGGCTTGACACACTGATCTTGGTCAGTTATCCAGTCTGAGGCCAATACCGACCATTTCAAAAACCCGTTATACTTGAGAAAGGCTCAGTTTAAGGTATTGGCTGTCACATACAAAGCCCTTCATGGACTCGGAACCTCATGTCTGCGAGATTGTCTCTCCCCCATGCTTTGCCATGGCAGCTTCACTCATCTGAGCAGGGCCTTCTTCAGGTACTAACCTGCAAATTGGTGAAATCAACAACTGCCCATGAATGTGCCTTCTCCCTTGTGACCCCCTTCTTGTGAAACGGTCTGCCTGAGGAGGTCAAGAAGGTTCCTACTTTTCTGGCTTTCCACAAACTGTAAAATAGAATTCTTCGAGAGGGTGTTTCTGCGCAGGCAATAGAGTAGCACTGTACAGAATGATTCACAAAGTTACTTTGACAAATTATTAGGGACTGTGGTTTATACTGTCTATAGTTTGCTGTAAGTTGGATCCTACTATGTAATCTTGCATCATTTCATGTGCCATGCTAACACTTATGCTTTGCCTCAGTTCTGTTTTTTTTACGATTTCTGATTGATTCTACAACCCAAATCCTATTTTATTGTTTATTGAATGTTCCATTCTGTTGATTGTATTGTCTGTGTAATCTGTCTTGAGTCCCAGTGAAAAAGGCACACTATAAATAATGTAAATAAAATAAAATAAAAATATCATACCATAGGAAAGGGATTAGGCCCCACGGCCGCCAGTAAAGTATACCACTTCAGTGCCTAGCCCTTGCTGGTACTGGGCTGCAATTCCGACCGTGGTTTATGCGATAAGATAAAAGTTTTCAGTGAGGATCTCCAAACATTGTCTCTCTCTTGATGAAGAAGTATGGTAATCATTATCCTTGATAGTTACAACCAATTTCAAGTGCCCATTGTAGTCATCCGTGCAGCAGTACTGTGAGGTCGAAGAGCGTCATCCCTAGCTAGGACAGGGATGGGACGCCACCTAAGTGATCCACGAGGCCACTCAGGGCACCCCATTGGTTGGAGGAGGTGAAGAGGGAGAGGGCGGCATGTGGTTTGTACCTGCTGTCTCCCCCTGCCCTTGCTTAACTGCTGCCTGGGGGTCGAGGTGGGCTGCAGATGAGGGCAACAGCAAGATGAAAGGAGGCACACACATTTTCTTGTGTCGCTGCTGCTTCAAATCATCGAAGGCAAGTTGCAGAGAGAGGTGCTTCAACTGCTGCAAGCCCTGGATTCTGCTTTGGAGGCGGACTGGGAGGAGGGCACTGGGGGCAGCTCAGTCATTTGAACCAGCTGCAAGCGGCATACGTGTGATCCAAAGGAGCTAAAACAGAAGCATAACGCAGCCCTTTCCCTTTGTTACTGTGCCGTGTCTCTGATTAAATGTAGAGTTTCCCATGGGGGCTTCTATATATAATTATATATATTTCTATATAATTTCTATATATTTTTAAATATATATATTTATTCTTTTTTAAAATTTATTTATTTAATCCATTTATCCCCCACCTTTCTCTTTTAATGTAGATACAAAGCGGCTTACATCATTGTCCTCTCCTCCATTTGATCATCACAGCAGCCCTATGAGTTAGGCTCGGTGCTGAGAGTGTGCGACTGGCCCAAAGTCACCCAGAAAGTTTCCATGGCATGAACGGGGATTTGAACCTGGGCCTCCCAGATACTAGTCCAGCTGTCTTAGCAATTTACTGTTAGACAGTAGAATGTGATCACAGAGCTCTCCCCTTAAAGGTGCAAAGCAATACAGAATGATGCTCCAGGCGTTCTTATGAAATATTTGCCTGGTGGTGGTGTCACTGTCCATCTCCTCTGCTCTTTTCCACCACGTGGCTGGTGGCTGTCAAAGTCAAACCCCACCTGATTGCATCAGAAACAACAGGTAAAAACTGCCGCAGCCTGCTGGGGGGTGGCTAATTGGCTTTGCTTTGGCCAGTCCAGGACACTCTGGAAGGAAGCATCAGTTGGGTGACTCCTGTCCTACTGCTGCCTAGGCAGCTGAACCAGACTCAGTTGAATGCAGTTTGCCTTGGACCACAAGTGGGTGGAGGCATGGGCCTCCTACCGTTGTTGTTGTCATCAGGCTCCAAGATGGGCTGTAGCTTGCCTTGGAATGTATATGGGTTCCATGGGGTTAGGTGTATGCATGCTCCATGCCCATCATTGTCAGGCTCCAAGACCATTTAGCTCTAAAGTTCTAAAATGGATAGTCTCCTCATTGAATGTGCAGTCACTCAGAACTCCTTGCAATTTCACCCGTCCCGCCATTTATTTCTGTGAATATAAGGGGTGTCCCCCACATTACTCTTCCTGCAGCAGACCTCCGACTCCCTCTCATGATCTTCCTGTGGGAGGGGGACTCCTGTCCTTTAAGAGCAGCACTGGGGAGGGGGAGTGTTTTATTTCTTTATTTTATTTATTACTTATATTTCTATCCTGCCTTGCCGGACAAGCTGGCCGCAGAAAGTGTGGGAGGTGGAGAAGTCATGGCCCACTCATGGAAAGCCTTCTGTCAAGCAGAGAATTCAAGTGGTATTCAAACCATCATGTATATTTACCTCATATTTCTGTTATTTAGATTCATTTGTACAGCAGTAAGGATACTCAGCTACAAAGATATGATTATAGTTTCTCCTGCGGAGGTCTGCACAATTTATGATCTGTTAGACTGATCAAAGTCTACCAGTCTGGTATTGTGGTCTGCCCCTTAGTTAATAACAGCCTGCTGATTTGAAATCTGAGGCACACCGTAAAAACAAGTTTGTGTATGAAGTCCCTGGTGGGTCACTCTCTAGGTCTCGCAAGTTGGGCTGGCCTGCATGCCACATTTTTGTTTAACTGTTGTGACTGAACCAAAATATCATAGCATTCAGTTGTTTGGAATAACGTTGCATGTCAGAACTGAAATGATCTTAGCGGACTGTCCAGTGCAGAGGACAGAATGTAGGTCTTAAACCATTCACCTTAATGTGCGACTTTTAAAATGCAATGCATAACTAGGATTGCTACTTACCTGCTGGTGATGGGCAATTGCACACTGCCACGACCCATTGCCCATTGCCATTGTATCTGGCAGCAGGAAGAAAAGGGGAAGAGGAAGCTGATGACATGCATGTTGCAGTGCCATTTCTTACAGAAAACCAGAACTGATGCCATGATGACACAGTGACGTCACGTCTAGTTTTGGCCAGAAATTATGTTGCAGCATCATACAATGCCATTTCAGCCTCCCTGCCTCCCCTCTTTCCCAGAAGCCCACCACCACTTCAGTAAGCCTCCCATCAATTGCCAGCTACGTATAACAATAATTCCTTTTTTCTTTTTGGCCAAGTGAGACATTTTGCTTGAAATTTTACTGAGGTACTACTGTCTTTTAAAAATGTCCTTAAAAGGCTGGCAACCCTTTCAAAACTTCCAGTGTAAGAACAATATAAACATAGAGGCAACTCCTCTGCTGTTTCTTCTGAACGATGATATGGAGAAACTGAACTGCGCTAACCAAAGAATGTTGGGTCTGTGGAGGGGAAAAAATATCTCCTAAGGCATTAATTAGGGAGCAATTGCTCTCCAGAGCTACAATAAAAAGCACTGGAAATGTATGAAGATATTAAATGAATCTGAAAAGCAGACACTGCAGTATCATTTATTATACGCATGCAAAGGTAGAACGTTTGGATAAGAAAATCCATAGCCAACTTCAAAAAACATTTTAATGATCATACTGGAAATTCCCCTGGAAAAAGCTAAAAAATAATGGATATTGTAAGAAAGTTTTAAAATACTAAGGGATCAAACAGTGAGTAAAAGGTGTTTCCCCGCCCCCCCTTTTTTTAAGGCTTACAAGACATCATGGCTTACTTTTTAAGCAGACATAGATTTGACACAAAGCAACACACTTTCTGGTGCTTGGTGGATGGCTACGTTTTGCATGCAGTCATTACGTTGTCTGTATCCTGTACTAGCACTTGGCTAGTCTATGCACAGTGACTGGTAAACTGAGGCAAAAAAATTAATGAAAACTGGCTGAATGACACTCTGCCTCCACATTTAGAATACACAGAGAAGCCACTGACCCAAGGAAGGGGTTGACTGGTTAACTCGTCATCCTTCCTCACTCACTTCCCGCTACTCTCTTTCAGGGGTCATTTAGGGCCTGAGCGAGGCGGAGCCCAGGAGTGGGCATTAGGGTAGCCATGGGCCGAATCAGATTCTCTGATCTGATTCGGCCCACCGCTGAATTGCTGCCAAAATTCGGCAGCAGCTTTAAAAGCAGCTGGAGGGGAGGGGGTTTGAAGGAGAGGCTACAAACTTATAGGGTAGCTGCTGGAGCCTCTCCCCCAAATACCCACCAAGTTTTAAGATGATTGGACAAAGGGGTCCAATTCTACAGGGCCCCAAACAGGTTTCCCCCATTCCCTCCATTGTTCTCTATGGTGGGAAAAAAGTGATGTTTTTTCCCACCATAGAGAACAATGGAAGGGATGGGGCAACCTGTTTGGGGGCCTGTAGAATTGGACCCCCTGGTCCAATCTTCTTGAAACTTGGAGGGTATTTTGGGGAGAGGCTCCAGCAGCTACCCTGCAAGTTTGGAGCCTCCCTTTCAAACCCCATGAGTTTTTTGCCATTGACTTCAATGGCCCATAGGGTATAATGGGGCTGAAACTGACATTCAACCAGTGATGTCAGGGGGCGTGGCATATGCTAATGAGTTATACTAATAGGAATGCTAATGAGCTCCTGCACCTCTTTTTCTAGGAAAGGACCCCTGCTCTCTTTCATCCTGGTGCAAGGCTGCCACCATGCTTGGTGGTCTTCTGATGCACAGTAATGATCTGACAACCGCTATCACCACTGGCCTCTTTTCTCCTCCCAGAAGACTCCTCCTGTGACTGGCCATCACCCATCCTTTAAATTCTGGTGGAACTGGATGAAAGTGGTAGGGAGTGATGGTACCAAACTTTACACGAACTTTACACATTCCATTCCTGTGCACTAGGGGAGCACAACTGAAGCACAGCAGGCTGTATATTTTCCCAGATCAAATACACACAGATTGTCTGGGACTAGATTAGCCAAGGGATATTTGATCTCCACTCCCAGTTTGAACATTGTGGGCTGCCGTGACTGCATCTATTGTTTACTTCTGTCTCTTAATGCCATCCACCCCCACAAAGAAGCAGAGAGGACAGATAGAAGAGGAAGACTTATGGGATGGCATTTCCATACTCTGGCTGAGGGCAAAATCTCACATGTGAAGGTGAAAGCACATAAATATTTGATTTGATATAAGAGCCTGCACCCTGTATGAGTTCAGTTTCATTTCTGCACGTGTGTGTATTGGCGAGAATGAAGGGGAGAACATTATGGGAGAGAAACAAAGAAAAAAATAAATCTTCTGTTTCACGTTGCATTGTTCATTGCATCCACTTCAATTGAGTGGGTCTTTTTTCATATATCATTAGTGAAGGTTAAAGAACTTTATGGATTACCAAGCAAGATGCTTAGGGTTCTGAGAGCCGTTTTGTTGAGACCCTGGAAAAAGAGCTCTGGCATCCAGGAGATGTTCTGCGGTTCTGAATGCCCTCAAAGACAGAAAGCAGAAAAACAATGCCTCTGCACAATGATTCCGGCACATTGGATACCTGATTGCCTTCCTCCTCTTCCCCCCCCCCCCCCCCCAGCTCCATGGCAAATCCCAGAGTCCAAATTGGCTGTGAAGTGTGCTGTTTAAAATGTACATTGTTTGGAAACAAAGTGAAATATTAAAGATGAATATCTGCTTAGGGAGTAAGTCTATTTGCTGAAGGAAAGTGAAGAAAATGTTGAGACTGTTGAAATATGGCCAGCGATGACAGGTGTTTCAGACGTGAAAAGTTGTATGGCATTTATTCCATATTACTTGAGATTTGAGCAAAATTTGCCACCGTTGCTAGCCTAATTTTTCAACTATCAAGGCAGTCTGCCCAAACAGGAATCCTGTCAAGCAGTCCACGATGATTTACCTCCACTCTAGTGGTAAAGTACTCTCAACCCAACCTACCATGGATTGTTAATACTGAAGCCAGCTAAGTAGAAACTGGAGCTGCCCTACCCCAGACAATAGGAGGCTATGAATGGACCACGCTACAAATGCCAGCCAAGCCTAGAATAAAGCAACACTAAGATTTTCCACTATACAGAAAGAATAGTTCGTTATTATCAGATTATCATGACATGTATTTTTAGGGTGGACTATGGATCATGAAGATGGCTGCACAGAGGGACAAAGGCTGAGGACAGACTGGCAATGTGGAGCGGGAGGAATGCGGAGGGAACTGCTGTGGGGGAAAAACTCCCCGGGGCTGGCCGTTCACATCGGCCAGCATAGTGTGCAGCGGTGCCGATACAGAGCGTTCAGACTGTCGTGGAGCCAGCTCCGTGGCTCGCACGGTTCCGTTGCACTGGTGGCACATATACGCATATGCGCACATGCAAAATGGCAAGAGATGGGGACAATTGGCTTTCCATGCACTTTCAATGCACTTTCTAACTTCCTACGGTCTATTTCGAAAGTGCACTCAAGGTTCATTCACTATCTCTCTCCCTCCCCCCCTCTCCTTTTTTTCTATTTTTTCCCTTTCATCTGTGTTTCATATATGCACACATGCGCAAAACTCAGTTCCGGCACGTTCACACTGCCGCCTCTGGATGCTTCCCGCTTCTTCCAGTTCAGACTGCTTGGAAGCGGGAGGCATGCGGAAGACGGCCCCTGGACACCGGTTTCTCCTGGTGTCCTGTTAAAGCGGATGGAAAACGACTTGGAGACGGGTAAGTGCGAAACGGAGCCGATGGACAGATGCACGTGTCTGAACGGGCTCTCTTCTTCCACTTCCGAAGCGGGGCTGTCCCACTCCAGATTGCCAGTCTGTCCTCGGCCAAGGTGTTTGCTGAGTGGTTGGAACACCTGGCATAGTTTGATTACTCTGTTGTTCTTCATCCAGAAATCAATACAATCTACGCAAATTAAAATAGCTGTTTTTAAGTATAGGATGGATGTTCTAATTGTTGGATGGATTATAGAGGCCTACATAGCATGTAACTACAGAATAGCTGTGGCCTGAAAAAGTGCCAAATAAATCAGAATTGTTTTGATTGGTACTATTTCTTTAGTTTTTTGGAAAAAGTAATAATTTGTGTGTTCAGAATTACTTTTTGCCTGCAGAGGTTTAATATGTATTAATCAGGACATGAATTTTAGTCACAGCTCCTCCATAAATGGTGTGAATCCTTGCACTGTGTTCTGCCATTTACAATCAAATAGTATTGATGTGTTCTTCAACCATGAATTATCAGGCCATATGGTTGTCTCCATTGCAGGAGTAATGAAGAAAAGTTGGAGAACCTTCTGTCCATTGTGATGGCAACCTGCAGAAGCTTACCAGACACATTTATGGTAATGTTTGCAATTGAAATGTGTCTCCAAATTTATATTTTTACTGAACAACAGTCTACTTCTACTGAATACTTAAATTGGCCACAAGACTGAGAATCATGAAGCTAGATTAGACAGGAATGTGCACGTTGGATCTCCAGCAGGATTTTTTTAAATCAAAGCAGAATTAGGATAGTGAAATTGGAGAGAGGAACTTATCTCTTTCCTGTACCATTTTCCCAATTTAAATACCCCCCAGGCTTAAATATGCCCCATGGGGAAAATATATAGTACCACAGATACCTATATTTCTCCCTTGTGGACAAGTAACAACTGCTGCATGGTTACTTTGGTCATTAAAAAAAATTCTAGGTGATTTGATCATAAATTTTCACCATCTTGTGTACTTTCGTCGCTTACAAATAATTTGGAAATGTCAGGAACAAACAGTACAAATACCCTCCCCCAATTCCTGAAAAATGATTTAAGAGACTGATTTATGGGTGAACTGGTGGTATGCAGTAGTGTCTATAGAAGGTGATCGCGTACAAAATTTCAGAGAAGTCATAGAGAGCCTTTTCTGGCTTAGGAAGTTATCCACTGTCATTTATGAATAGGAGGGAATTTTGATCAGACTTCTGTGTTCCATGGCCATGAAGAGCCTGGGCTAGCAGATATTCCAAAAGCCCCTAGATGGTGGAGAAGTAAATGGCCAATCCCATGCTAATAATACAAGTCAGTAACAACAAGAGGTAGGGACCTGTGATACTCACAAGGGGGGTAACTCCTTTCCTCATTTTAATTACCCCTCCCATCACCAGCCTCCCTACCAGCTGGCCATCTCTGGAGCCTTCTGCTCTGCTCCCCCTTCCTCCTTCAAGGCAGGAAGAAGGTCTAAGGAGAAAGGGCTTCAGGAGAAGCCATTTGCCCCTGGGAAGCGTCGGAGGGATACTCGCTGCAGAGGTCAGCTCTTGAGATGCCATCAGCCGCACGGGTGTGTCTCCGCCTGGTGTTACCTTTAAAAACTTGATCAGCCCAGAAGGGATGGAGGGGAGAGAAGAAGGAAAGGCAGCTTGGAAGTGCCCACTGGCCCTCCTGTCCAGAGGTCTTCAGCTGCCTTCCTTACCTTGGGCATCCCGCCCTCATTTTCATCTGCGCGCTGCACCCATGCTGCGTGTGAAGTCTTGGGGCTTTCTGAGCCAGCTTCCTGTGCTGATTCTGCGTGCTCAGTGGCTTTCAGTGCCATGCCACCCACCCACCCAACTGTTTCCCATGCTGGCTGGCTGGGGAAGGCAGCACTGGACCGGCATGCTGGAGGAGAAGGCAGCACAGGCAGGGCTTGGCACGGCACCACACTCTGTAGCTAAATTTAGACATTAAAATGTCCCCTCGTGGACTGGTGAGCCCATCAAAATCCCCCCCCCCCCCATTGACAACTATGGTGGTAGTAAGCCCTGTGCAGCTGCCGGCCACTGGCCCAATCAAGGCTTCTCTCCCCCCCCAACAGCAGCAATGGGGAGAGCCCTGCGTGGCTCCCAGCTGCTGAGCCCACCAAGGTTTCTCCCCCCTGACAGCAGCAATGAGCTCTGTGTGGCTCACCCTGCCAAACACCCTCATAGCTGCAATTAATCGCCAAGCTCCGCCACATGCACAGAAAACACCACTTTACTTCTGGGGGGGGGATTTAAGTATTCCCCCCCCCTTTTTTAAAACATGCCAGATTTTTCTGCGCACCTGGGGAGTGCCCCAAGTGTGCAGGAATGTCTGTTGACCCTCCACATGCCCCAGATCTGTGGGAATAAGTATCCAAACATAGGGGGCATGTTGGGAATTAGATCTATAGATAATCAGCATGATGGAATGTTACATTGCAGAATAGTCACATGGTAACTAAGTCATGGACATCCCTCAACTCTAATTTTTTTGGTGTCCCTCTGAGTTTACCGTTAAACAAGACTGTTTTGAAGAAGATAGGTTTGTAGAAGGGAGAAGATTCCCAGTCTGGACAGTATGGAATTGTATGCCACATTATGGATTTTAGACAGGGGTCCTTTCGTAAAAAAAGAGGTGCAGGAGCTCATTAGCATAACTCATTTGCATATGCCACACCCCCTGATGTCACCGGAAGTGTCAGAAGGCCACACCCCCCTGACATCACTGGAAGTGTGTTAGAAGGAAAAAAGGAAGGGAGGGAGGGAGGGAGGAAGGGAACGAAAGGAACAGGAAGGAAGGTAGGTAGGTGGGGGAGAGAGAGAGAAGAAAGAAAGAAAGAAAGAAAGAAAGAAAGAAAGAAAGAAAGGAAGGAAGGAAGGAAGGAAGGAAGGAAGGAAGGAAGGAAGGAAGGAAGGAAGGAAGAAAGGAAGGAAGGAAGAGGAAAGTAGGTGAGTAGGTGGGGGACAGAGAGAGAGAAGAAAAGGAAGGAAGGAAGGAGGGAAGGAACAGGAAGGTAGGTAGGTAGGTAGGTGGGGGAGAGAGAGAAGAAAGAAAGAAAGAAAGAAGAAGGAAGGAAGAGGAAGGTAGGTGAGTAGGTGGGGGACAGAGAGAGAGAAGAAAAGGAAGGAATGAAGGAGGGAAGGAACAGGAAGGAAGGTAGGTAGGTAGGTGGGGGAGAGAGAGAGAGAGACATTGAGTGGGGTGAGTGGGAGTTTCTTTGCGTGGGGGTGTGGAAAGGATTTGAGTGGGTTGGGGTGGGTTGGGGTGGGAGTTTCTTTGCGTGGGGGGGGTGGGAAAGGATTTTTTTCCCCGGCCGGCGGCCTGCTGCCGGTGCGGGGACATGGAGTGGGGTGCGTGGGAGGGAGTTTCTTTGCACGGGGGGGTGGGGGGTGGGAAAGGATCCTTTCCCTGGCCGGCGGCTTGCCGCTGGCGCGGGGACATGGAGTGGGGTGGCTGGGTGGGAGGGAGGGAGTTTCTTTACGGGGGGTGGGGGGTGGGAAAGGATCCTTTCCCCGGGCGGCGGCCTGCCGCCGGCGCGGGGACATGGGGAGTGGGGTGGGTGGGTGGGAGTTTCTATGCGCGGGGGGGTGGGGGGTGGGAAAGGATCCTTTTCCCGGCCGGCGGCCTGCCGCCGGCGCGGGGACATGGGGAGTGGGGTGGGTGGGTGGGAGTTTCTATGCGCGGGGGGTGGGGGGTGGGAAAGGATCCTTTTCCCGGCCGGCGGCCTGCCGCCGGCGCGGGGACATGGAGTGGGGTGGGTGGGTGGGAGGGAGGGAGTTACTTTATGGGGGGTGGGAAAGTATCCTTTCCCCGGGCGGCGGCCTGCCGCCGGCGCGGGGACATGGGGAGTGGGGTGGGTGGGTGGGAGTTTCTATGCACGGGGGGTGGGGGGTGGGAAAGTATCCTTTTCCCGGCCGGCGGCCTGCCGCCGGCGCAGGGACATGGGGAGTGGGGTGGGTGGGTGTTTCTATGCGCGGGGGGTGGGAAAGGATGCTTTTCCCGGCCGGCGGCCTGCCGCCGGCGCGGGGACATTGGGAGTGGGGTGGGTGGGTGGGAGTTTCTATGCGCAGGGGGTGGGGGGTGGGAAAGTATCCTTTTCCCGGCCGGCGGCCTGCCGCCGGCGCGGGGACATGGGGAGTGGGGTGGGTGGGTGGGAGTTTCTGTGCGCGGGGGGTGGGGGGTGGGAAAGGATCCTTTCCCCGGCCGGCGGCCTGCCGCCGGTGCGGGACATGGAGTGGGGTGGGTGGGAGTTTCTATGCGTGGGGGGTGGGGGGTGGGAAAGGATCCTTTCCCCGGCTGGCAGCCTGCCGCCGGCGCGGGGACATGGAGTGGGGGGGTGGGAGGGGGTCCGACCCAGCGGCGGCCCTGCTGGGGCGGGGCTTTGTAATGTGCCCGCCCCCCAGCGTCTTCACTGGCGGAGCGGTGCTCCGCCTCGCTCCGGCCCCAACGGAGCCCTGATTTTAGAGATTGTTTAATGTTAAATTCCAAGATGCTGTCCTATTAGGAAGGGGACAGTGAAACAGGCTGTCCCTTGTTCACTTCAGAAGATGTCATTACTCCCTTCCTTACCTAAAGTTGCTAAGCAACAGCTTTGAAAGAATAACTCTTAGCCGGATAACAGTCTCAGGGATTTTTGATGGAAGAGTTATCAGGTTAGACACAAAGAGAGGAAGAGAGGGAGGGACAACAGGAGAGTCATAATGCCCCAGTGGTTCCTGGTGAAACTCATTTTGTGAGGGTTTTCCTGTATATTGGAAAGCTGAAGGGGGCAGCTATCGTGACACTAATACAAAGTTGGAAATATTACATTAGAAAGCTATTTTTCTATATGTTCTGTTTTGATAGATTAATGCAGTTTAAAAGTTATACTTCTGGCTCAGCCATGCTTTTCACCAGGAACCTTGGCTCAGTCATGATTTCTCAGCCTAACCTGCCTCACAGGATTTTGTTAGGATAAAACTGGGTCATTCAGAACCATGGAGGCTGCCCCCAAGTTCTTTGGAGGATAGGCAGGATCAACATCTAATAACTAAATCAGCTCTCTTAGAGGAAGGGAGCAAGACAAACACAAATTTTAGGATAAAGGATTAACTGACCTCTTTTGATAAGAATTATTTCATTACCAAGCAGAGTGTAGTTTAATATAATCCTCAATTGATTTCTCAGCCCTCTGATTTGGTATAGATGAAATCAAATCCAATTTTAATTGATAGGGTTTTTTTTCTGTTGTGAACTCTGGTGCTGAGATTGTTCAAGAGAGAGGTAGAGAAAGGGACCCATTAACTTTCTTGTGTGTGTGGGTGGGGAAACCACTGGCATTTACAAACAGGGATAAGAAGGGGATTCAATTCCACTTGCAGAGTGATGAGGTTAACAGCACTCCAGACTGAACTAAGCACTCTGATCACTTCTGGAAATACAATATGTTGTTTTCTCAGTGGAAAGAAGATTGATAGTATTTTCAATTAGATAGAGGGATGGGGCTGGAAAGGGAGAGGATTCAACTATCTCTTACTTAAACTGCCAAAGTTGGCAGTGCTCTGGATAAAGGAGAGCCCCCCCCCCAATTGCCTAGTTTCATGTTTTTCAGAAATCTATTTCCTGATGGAAGAAAGATCACTAGTATTTCTAGGGATGATAGAATCCCTAAAACACTGATAGTTCTTGCAGGAAGCAAAGCCCAAGACAGCATAGTTAGAAAAAGTAAGCAGTACTGAGGTCCAACGAAAGGTCAAAAGTTCTGCCATTCTCACTCTAATGAGTATACCTGGAAGGAAACCTCCTACGATATGAGAAGAAATTGATTGGAGTGGGTCTGAGTGCATACAACAAAGTGGCAGCATCCCAATGAAGTTTTATGAGAATGACCTTTGAGGGCGGCCTGTATAATATCACTGCCTACTGCTATATATCTTACTGATAAATACAGCCTAAATTGCCCTTAGCAACCAACTTGCAGCTCAGCTGGTTAATAATAGGAAAGGAATGAACTTAAACTACAAATGTAGCTTAGAATTTCTTGTCTGACTCTGCTTTCTTGTCATTTCTATTATGAACAAATACTTACAATGACTTGCATGAATAAAATAATTCCAAACCATAGCGGTACAATTATAGAGCACTTGGGGGCTCAGTGCTCTGATAGTCTGAGCTAGAGTTAATACCTATTCGGCTTCCACACAATGAACTCGGAGTAGAGATGGTTTTGTACTGAATCCTAGCAAGAGAAGAAGAAGAAGAAGAAGAGATTGGATTTATACCCCGCCCTCCACTCCCCAAGGGAGTCTCAGAGCAGCTTACAAACTCCTTTTCCCTTCCCCTCCCCACAACAGACACCCTGTGAGGTAGGTGGGGCTGAGAGAGCTCTTTCCCAAGCTGTCCTTGAGGGAACAGCTGGTACACAGCTATGGCTTGCCCAAGGTAATCCAGCCACGTGCATGTGGAGGAGTGGGGAATCAAACCCGGTTCTCCCAGATTAGAGTCCGCGCACTTAACCACTACACCAAACTGGCTCTCCACTGTCACTGTCACTGTCATATCCCATGAGCTCCTAGAAACTAACTCAGAGGAGTCATTCTCTGAAGAAAAGGTAGGTTCACAAGGACCCTTGTATCCCAGCAAGGAACCCTCTGCAGGATCAGTACCTGTATGAGGGAGGAGTCAGCCTCTCCAGGAGAACTCACATATACTCAACTGGGAAACTAAACCACTTGACCCTTTTGAAACATGGGAGTCAGAGGCACATAAAATGCTTCATTGTTCAACTGTTCCCAGTACAGAATCTCTTAGGATCATGCCAGAGCCCCAGAAAGAAAGATGCCAGTGAGCCTAAGTGGAAGTCAGTGTTAGACGTGTTGGAGAAATGAGTATGAAAGACAAGACCTGGGATTTCAGTCATTATAGGGTTAACCTATGCAGCTTGTTGTGTTTCTTAGTTTAACCTGGAAGTGCCTGGCAGCTGGCCAATTAACTCTAAGCCCGGGGAAACCTGAAGGTGTACTGTTTTGCTAATTGGTCAATGATATCAGGTGTTTCCTTTCAGGGGTCAAGAAAAAGGAGAGATCCTCCTTTGTAATCTCTCTCTGTAGTAGGATGTCTTAGTATGCAGACGCAGCACAATGCTGCTTAGTAAGCATGTTTTGTTTATTTGTAGCTAATCCCGTTTCCCTTTTTCCTTTAGTAATAAAGTTTCTTTTAAACTAAAAGAAGCAATCTCTTCTTTCCAGAAAAGCAAGATTCATTACTCTGAATTTTCTTGAATATTGGACAAAAGTCCTAACAAGAAGTTCCTGTGACCATCTTGCAGAAAGGGATCTTTCTGCTTTTAGTACCACTTATGAGAAGACCTTGGACTAAACTTTGTGAAGTGTTGGCTCCATTTAGAAGAAAGGGTAAAGCTGCAAGGCCAGCTATAAAGCCTTTCAGATGCCAAGGGACTTTGCTTTTGCATTACCTCTCTCTGAGTAGCTCTGTGCATGCTTGCCTTAGCTGTAGCTCTCTGACTGCTGTTTCAGCAACCCTGATCTAGAGCCTGCTCTTCCGCCTGCTAGACAAGCTCCTTTGCCTCACTGGTGGACAGAATTCTAAACCTCAGAATGTTCATATCAGTGGAATCAGGACACTTCCATAATGAACACTCTCAGAAATCACTTGAATTAGGGATTGCACAATTATGTGTTCTGGAAAGGTTAGATGGAGATACCTCTGATGAAGCCTCACCCTTCCTGGTCAGGCATTTGCCACATAACCCATGCACCCATGTTGGATCAGCATGGGTTTACCAGGTTGCTGTAAGAGCCAAGCAGGAATTTATGGGATTTCTTTGAATTAGCTGCCCTAAGGATATTCTTTGCCTGCTTCATGCTGTTCATTAGGTGTGGTGTTTCACCTAGTCTCTTGACTGGATGGGCCCTAGCTAGGAAAGGTGCTTGAACAGGTCAGGTTAATTGGCAAGCATCCTGAGACATTTAATGTTGAAGAGCGGTGGCTTCTGGACAGGACATCCTTGGTACTGAGCAGCATCAAACCACCCCTTAGATGCCTGGGCAAAGGGAATAAATCTTGGCTCCTCTCAGTTCAGTTAATGTGCAGTTAGGGTAAGGAAACACAGTCCAAATTTGGAGTCAGGGTGGAATTGCCAAAATACTAGTAGTCAGCAGTAGTGGTAGTAGTACTAGTAGTGCTGCCTAATTGCTACCCACCCTTAAAAGTTTATCCAGGTCAGTCATTTAATTTAAATTATATCTGGGACCTTCTGCATGCAAGACTACTTCTGAGCAGTAGCCACTCCCAGAAGAGGAGTCCCCTCCTATACATGAGTACCAGTATTTTGTTTTGTGTGGGAAATACATGATTTGATGTATCTGACCTTGGAATCCATTGTGTAAGAGTCCAGTGCATTTTATGAATGTAGACTATATTGGCTGGCTAATGTTATCAGACCATGATTGCTGTCTGCAATCTATTTCACAACTGCTGAGTACATTTGTTGATAAGATAGAAATGTTATGTAATTTGTCCTCACTGCATACTATTTATGGAAGCATACCTTAAAATAACCATTGTGCAGGCATTAATTAATCCTGTACATACAAATTCTGTTCACTAGCTCCAATGTAAGTGAATTAGGTAGCTCAAGACTTATCACACGATCACATAATTAGCTCCTCTCACATTTTTGGGAGGCAGGCAGTAATTCATGCAAATCTTAGCTTGTTCTATGCAGTGGATTCTGGCTACTACTAGAGATCCATAAGCGATGGGTGAAATCTGCTGTGTTGTAACAAGCCCATTAGATTTAGTCTTGTTCTCTGAAACAGTAACTGTTTTTTCCCCATCCCACTTTGAGCTCTCAGTGGTGCCATGAGATGCAAAAGGGGTTCTTTCACATTTTGTACTATTCCTAGGACACTTAGCCCTTCTTTGGCACCCACTTGGCATAACTTACAAGATGGTCCATCATTTAGGATGCAAAATGCTCTTGGTGATACATTTGAGATGTATAGAGTTGAAAACCCCTCCCCTGTAATTCCATCCAGAATGCACCATTAACAGCGTCCAAAACCCTGTCCCCTCCCTGCCTTTTTTTCTTTATTGCCCTTTTCTGAACTTGTTTCAATTTTTCTACAACATTCTGATAGGGTTGACACAGTAATCCAGATGAGGTTAGTTCTGTTGAAAGAGACAAAACTCTCAATCATCTTGGGCAGGGGTGGGCAAATTGCGGCCCGGGGGCAACATGCGGCCCGCCACAGAGTTTTTTGTGGCCCGCCAAGACAGTCGGCCACGGGAAAATGTTCTCTATATTTGGGTCTACATATATATGTAAGCAAAGTTTTTCTTGCATGAAGATCAACAAGAGTAAATATAGATGTTCTTTGACAGACATTAACTTGCAGGCTGTGATGAGAATCTCAACAAGCAATCTCACTCCTGATTTCAAAAAAATTGTAGAAAAGTGTGATAGGGTACATTTGTCTCATTAAACTGATTGTAAAATTAAATGTGCTTGCAGCTATAGATGATATGAAATCAGCACAATAAATAAATTGAATAAAACTACCACTATTTTATTTAATTTATATTTATTGATTTTTATGATACAATTTATACCTTTTCTGAAATGCAAAGTTAACTAATGAATGCAATCATTTTAAAAGGTGCGGCCCTCCGCTAACCTCCGCTCCCACAAAGTGGCCCCTGAGCCAAAACAATTGCCCACCCCTGATCTTGGGGATGCACAGAACTAGACATGATATGAGTTCTGAATGGTGTGTGTGATGGTGGTGGGGAGCTATTGGAATCTTTATCTAGGCCCCAAAAACGCTTTTGGCTAGGCGTTTTTATAGGGAGGAGAATTTCTTTTTTCAAAAATTAATTGTTATATAGACATTGATTCCTCTTATTCTCTCTCTTTTCTTTCAAAAAGGGATTTCTATTTTAGGAAAACCAATGCACTGTTTTGTAACTTCAGCCTTCGTAGATGTTTTGTTATAAACCAGACTGGTGTTCTAGCAGGAGATAGGAAGGTTGGGGAAGACCTGCCTCTAAGCATCTACAGAATGACATTCTGAAATTGTGAAGAACCTTCCTTCTTGTCCCTCCTCTTTTCGAATTTCTGTTTAATCAAAATAGAATCGATCAGAAATTAACTCCAAATACCTAAAAAGAGGGAAAGGACTGTTAGATTTCAGAGAAAAATTGGGTAAAGTGGAACTGAGATAATTTCTCCTAACTGTGCTACTTTCAGCAACCCTAGATGAGCCTTTCATAGAATGGAACTATTACTTCTCATGACCAGGACATTTTGCTTCTATTCATGCAGCTTAAAAACAGCAATAGATTTTGGGAGCACATGATGAGCCAGGGGTCTCCTCTGGCACTGCAGCACCCTCCAGTCTTCTGCTTCCCTCGGGGTGGCAGCCTCAGCGCAGGCAAGTCTGAGGGAAGAGTTTCAGTCACTCCCACTTACCCTCTTTTTGCCACTACTCCTGGCAGGCATCTCTTAGCTCTCAGAGACTATCCAGCCACCCACCTCCTCCTTAGCTGCCTGGGTTTCCTTTTAAAAGCTCCCAGAGTTGGTCCCTGACTCATCACAGCAAGTTACATCACCTAGGAAAGTCCCTTGTTAATGCCCTTGTTAATGGGGTGCCCTTGTTAATGGGGAAATGCCACCACGCTCCCAGGGCAAGAAGACCTAGCTGGTCTTATCAGAGGCGATCATGCTTCCTTTTCCCCTCCTCTCACCAGCTGGGTGGGAGTAGCCTCTGGGGGATGAAGGTGGGGCCAGGCATCTCTTGTTTCACATGTCCACACTCCCTTGAAGAGCCACCTAATATGTAATGAATTCTTGTCACTCCACTGCCTGGAGCAAGGTGCACTCCAACTCTAGGGATAGGCACGAACCAGCTCACGAACAAAAGTTCATGATGAATTTTGGCCAGTTCATGGTTCATGAACTGAAGTTCGTGGCAGGTCAACTAGTATGAACTTTCCATGAATTTTCAAGAAGTTCACGTTGGTTTGTGGAGGTTCATGATATTTCCAGACAGACTGTCTCTGCTCAGTCAAAAAAGTTTACCAAATTTCAAAGCAACCAGGGTGTTTGTCTGTGGAAATCTCCAGCCTTGGAATCACCAATAGGAGCTCTCTAAAGCTTAACAGGGACTGCTGGCTGCAAATAAGAGAGTTTCCATTCTATATCTCCTCAGCTCACCTAAACACACTCTCTTCCGTAGGGTGTTGGCAGTTAGACAGAGAGGCAGGGAACTTGTTAAAAGCAGCGCACATTCATTTATTCTAGATTGTGAACACCTCTCTCCTGCTGGGGTTTGGGTGTTAGGTGGACTCAGGTCTCTGAGCCATCCCATCTCTCTACTCATGCCAAACAGAGGGGCTTAGCTACTGGGTGTCTTGGCTGAGGGCCCACATCTTATACCCTCCCACCCCTCCTGATTGTGAACACCTCTCCCCTAGTGAAGTTTGGGTGTTCGGTTGACTCAGAGCTCTGAGCCACCCCTTTTGTCTGCTCACACCAAGCAGAAGGGCTCAGCTACTGGGTCCTTTGGCTGAGGACCCACATTTTATTCCCTTCCACTGCTCCTAACTGTGAATACCTCTGTGTGCCATGAGAGTGAAAGTGGGTGCAAAGGGTGCTCATTGTGGGGGGAAGAAATACTCCACATTCTATGTACCCCACAGGCTCCCATCCCCAGGCACCAAAGCCATCCTGCCAGCCCACTGGAGTCCAGCCCTAGCAGGGCATCACTAGCGGTCTTGGAGCCTCCTTCCCCTGATCTGTTCCTGGTGGTCTCCAGTTGCATCCTCTCTGCAAGGAAGGGGAGTATAAGCTGGCCTGTATCTGTGATCCCCAGATAAAAGGCAGCATTGCTCTCCAGAATGCAGAGCTCAGGAAGTGTGAGCTCTGCAAGGAAGTGCAGAGGCTACAGGCCAAAAGACTTGGTCAGAGGGAACAGCAGGTGTGTGAGGCTGGGGAGGAAGAGGAGGAAAAGGAGGAGGAGCTGTAGCCCAGAACCTCTGTTTTAAAGAGCCCAACCAAGGAGAAGCCCCACTGCTGCTTGTCAGTGGTGAACTGGGAGGTCAGCAACAGTGAGGATGCCAGGTGTGCAATGGCAAAGGACTGGCATAGGTGATGGTGAGGGAGTGCCTTCCCGAGTCCCCTGATCCCTCCAATGACAATTCTCTGGGGTCCTGGTTACACAAGGATGACATCTGGCCTGATCTCTCTTGCATGGCCACGAGTCCTGCTTTCCCTCCAGAGTCCAGAGTAAGCAGGTGTTCTCGCACCTTCTCAGCTCCCACTGGTCCTGCCTGGACCCAGCCAGGGTGGACAAGTTGGCCTTCTTCAAGGTCGCCCTCCTCCTACTGGGCTACCCCTCTCTGGACCTCACAGTGTAAGATCCAGGCCTCCTGTTGTCCCCCTGTGTGTCCCCCCCTCCTTCACCTCTCTGGATGATCTGGCCTGTGGCCTGCAGGTTGCACCCTTGGCGCCTGGGTGGGAGGATGGCTTCCTCTGCCAGAGGGAGTGGGCTAGCCCCACACCAAACCCTTTCTCACTGAAATTCCCCCACTGAGAAACATTCTGGATACCCCCCTTTACTTTTACTCTCCAAAGAAGATATCCCTCACCCTCGCCTTCATGAAACAACATCTATCTCATAACACAACACCTACTTCATGAAAGAACATCAGCATGCCATGAACCACAAACCAAAATGTATTTCATTTTCCCAGTCCATGCCCATCCCTACCCAGCTCTTCTCGGGTAAGTCTGGGAGGGTGGAGGTGGACTCCGGACAGCTCCCCCCCTCTCCAGCCTTAGCATAATTGCAGGTCCCAGCACAATACATCTTTTACACAAGGACTAGAAAGCTTAAAATGTTGTTTTGTAGTCAATTGACTATGGGAGCTCATTGTAAAGTCTAACCTGTCCTTGAAGATGAAGCTATCTATAAGGCACCTCAAAGCATCAGGGTTAGAGTTTAAGCCCCAGGTGCTTGCTTTATCAGGCAGACTTAGAACAAGAGGTCTGGTTCACTCACCAGCCCAGCTCATATCTACATTTGTCTGCAGACTCAGCAGAAGAGAGCACATCCCTGTACACATCTGGCAGACACAATTATACTTCAAGGATGTACATTTTTCAAGTGAGACGCCCTAACATCAGCTATTTCAGTGGATAAGAGCTAAACATCAGTCCACTCTCAGAACATGGAGGGAGAGAATACCTAACTTTTTAGACACTGTATCCTGCCTTTTATTGAAGTGCCACACACTAGAAATAACACAAGTACACATTACCAGCCAATACTGCAAGGTGATACTTCTCATTAAGTAGAAATAATTGTGCAGTGCTACTGTTGGAGACATCTCTCTCATTCCATTCTTTCCCGTCACCTCCGCAATGCGTCCTGTTCCCTCTCCTATTTTCTCAAAGTATTGCTAAGATCCCAAAAGTGCCATACACTGTCTTGTCTTCATTAGGACTTTATTTATGTCTGAGCTGAGCTCTGAAAAAAGTTGGAAAACCCCTCTAGAGTACATGAAACAATATACACAATATTTTCCTTCTCTTGTTGATTTTGAAATGAGAAGTATATAAGCAAGCTGTGACAAACTGGTTGCCATCAAAGGTCTCTTTCTCCAGGGATCGGCATAAGTGTTCTTTTACTAGAGCATGTTAAAGAATTATTGCTACAGCACATTGGATGGAAACTAGTCTTTCAACCCCTGTGGTACCTTTTATCTCTACTGGAAATTGGATTAACTCGAGTCTGCTATTCCTGCTATTTATATTTCTAAGATCCTCAGCAAAGTCTTTCATCTAGAAATTCATGCACCAATCTGCTTAAAATTCATGGCATATGATCTGAATATCCATTCTGGCAGGCATTCCTAAAATTCCTTCTGTTCAGTTCTATTTGAATTGTTATCAAACAAGTTTCAATATGCAGGATGTTTATAATTCAGTGCGATGAGGCTAGAAAGAACAATGGAGAGAGACTTTAGAAATCTGTTCGCATTATGAACACGCTAAATCAGGTTGAAGACCAGAAGCCACTTGCCATGAATGGTTCAGTTGCAGCATCCATTTTGCTTGATGCTTCATTAAAACTTCAAGAACTGCATCCAATAGGTTGCCAAAGACGAGGTCATTCCTGGGTCTGTATAGATCCCACTGTCCGCAAGAGGTTGGACAGTTCCTTGTTCATTTCAGTGGCAGGACACTTCATGCAGAGGGATGTGTGCAGAGTGCTGTTGATTCTCAGGCTGAGGACAGACTGGCAAATTGAAGTGCAAGGGAAGTGGGGTTAAAAGACCCAGGCCGAGTTGTCACGGGGCTTTCCATTTGCACTGCATAGATTGATGCGGGACCATACCGGGGAGGAGGTAGAATGGAGCACTCACACTGCGGGGTGGCCCCTGGCAGCGGTACCGTGGTGGCATGCAGCTTTGGTCTCTTTTGCTGAGCTGCACATAGGCACATCGGTGCATGGGCACAGCAGCTGGATCAGCAGGTTCACATTACCAGCATTGCTTGATGTGCGGCTTATTTGCATCCACTCTGCCAGCAAGCGGGTTGAACACGCACCCAGACGGCTTGACACCGGTTTCACCAGGTACCCTTTTGAAGCATAATGAAAGCACTTCAGGACTGGGTGAGTACGGCACGGCAACGCTGGAAAGCTGCAGCTGTCTGAATGGGCTCTCTTAATCCGCTTGAAAAGCGGATCTATATCGGGCCAAAATGACAGTCTGTCCTTGGCCTCATTAAATTAATGGAGCCCATTCACACAAGATTGCAAGTAGTATGGATTGTTTGGACCAGTACATGACAAACACTTGCCTTTTGCTCCATATCACATGCTACAACTGAGATTGCTTTTAACTTGCGGTACATCTTGGAGATAACAGCATCTTTTTAGAGAGCTGAGGAGCAAGGAGGTGTTCCCCTACCTGCCTGAGCTCTTTTCTTGTTGCTGGGAGGAGGAAGAATCAGGAGACGCGACTCAGGCATGACTGAGGCAGCTAATTGTGTCCTGCCACAGGAAGCAGTGGGGCCATTAGGTTTTTATAGGACAGCTCACACTTTTATCAGTTGAGTATTTGTTTTAGAGAGGATGAGAAAGCTTTACTGTTTATGTATTGTGGTACATCGTTACCTACTTTGGTAGAATACAGAAATCCTGTAAATCACACAGCGGGAAAGCAGTCCTTAGTACTACATCTAAGAAATGAAGACAGCAGCAGGAAGTGATTGAGGTGCTCTTAAGGAAACAATGATTCCAGGAAAGCTATCTAATATGTTGGCTTTTTTATTCCTGCTTTATTTCTGTTTAGAATAATATTGATAGTTGTTCATGTTTATTTAAATGTATATTGGATTCATTTTTGTACATTTAATTTTTTTTTTTAAAAAACAATTATTTAATCAAATTGATAGGCTGAAAAATACCCCAACATTTCATCCAATACATAGTCAACTATTTACCATAACATGCTGAAATGGAAGGTGATATAAATAATTTTAACATTAGATTAAATGAAGTGATGAAAGATAGTTATATCAGTGTTGTTAACAATGACAGCCAACATGGAAGGTTCGGTTACAAAATATAGAGATACTAGGATTAACCACCAGCAATGAATATTACCACCCTGCATTGGCTGTGAAATTCCTTGAGGCATCTTTCTGGTCAGTGCTGGTTGCAGACCACCACATCAATTCTTAAGTGATCTTGCTGGCTCATGTCAAAACCCAAGTTGCACTTTATTTTCACTTCTCATTTAAAAGTTGGACAGATATTTTTGGTTGAGATCTAATTAGCATTCATTTTTTTAAAAAAAGTATTCTTAAGGCACTGGAAGCCATAAGATGTTGCTCCCTCTGAGAAGAACTGACAACCCGCCAGCTAAGTCAAAATAAGTTGTCTAATTGCCCAGTCATTAAAAGGATTTTTCTTGGGCATTCAACATTTTTGAATTTTATGTTTGAAGAAGTATGAAAGGACTTCAACCTTTACAGACGGAAGAAACTGCATGCATTTTGATGGCTTTCCATGGAACAAAGTCCTACATTAAAATATTTTTGAATAAATCAAATCATAGAGTAATAATCTAGCCTAGGGATCCATGTTGCATGCAGGGCAGGAGTACAACCTGGTTTTATATGTAGTGTGTGTGAAAAAAGGAGATGACTTTTGTTTAGGAGTTGTTGGGAAACATTAAATGGCAGCCATTGCAGGGACAGTTATGTACCTTGTTCAACATCCAGGGCAGATCAGTGCTCGGAACTCTTAATCACAGATTAGGAACAACTTCACTAACAGTTAGCTGGACAAATATTGCAATTTATTTAAAACAATTTTAATCCATTTTTTCTCGCAGAAATGAGACCCAGTGTAATACTTTTGGCCCAGTAGGGGGTAGCATCTGAAACTTATTTATAGTAACTCACTATAGTAGCTGTACAATCACTTCTAGACGGTATATGAAAATATGACATTGCCTATCAAGTAATGATGGCCTTGAAAAAAATAGAACACAAGTCAATGAAAGGCCAGTTTATTTGCACCTCTGAAACCCAGATTTAAACATCCTCAGACTAGTTAAGCTGGACCACCACACAAGTGATTGGAACAGATTATTGGACTGTAAACTATTGTGTCTAGATATCACCCATGACGTGATAGAAGTCACGCATAGACCAGAACTGTCACAGCTCATTAGGAGATGTTTGAGAGACTTTGACTACGAGAGCATGTCAACTAGAGCCTGCAGAGTGTGCTCAACCTTTTCAGTAGGCATTCAGCCTCCAACAACCAGGGCTATTTTTGGGCAGGAACGTACAGGAACGGAGTTCTGGCTGGCTCCTGAGTTGGCCATGCCTACAGCCAAAACCTCTGGCATGCCTGGCTACAGAGCATGCTGCCCTCCTCATGTTACACACAAGAGGGAAAGGCGGCATGTTAAAATGCCATCTTTCCCTCTGGGGAGCCCATTGTGATTTCCTTGTCAATTTCATTCCCCGCCAGTCAGCTGAGAGTGAAATTGACAAGGAAAAGCCTCTCTCTACCTTCCCGTCTCTAGCTGACATGTCACTGCTGGGAAAGGGCAGGCAATAGTAGAGAGGCTCTGCTTGCCTTCCTTTGCCCAGCCTGACTAGCATGGCAGGCAGGCTAAGGAAAGAGACATGCCTGGGTTCCCCTCCTGATCTTCACCAGGTGCAAGAAAATCAGGAGGGGAACCCAGGCACATTGAAAATGCATTTCTTTCCCTTCCCGATCTGGGGGAGGAAGAGAAAGGCTTTTACCCATGCCCCCCCCCCCCCCGCACTTCCCCGAGTCTCTCCACAAAAGCAGAGAGGCTCAGAGAAGGAATGGGGCATGTTTGCCTGGCTGCCCTCAATCTACCTAGCCTGCGCACCTTGGCGGGCTGGCTAGGGAGACTGAGGGCAGCCAGGCAAACATACCTGCTTCCCTTTCCGATCTTTCGGAGGGGGGGTAGGAGACTAGAAAGACAATGCTGAAGTGCCTGGAATCTTTCACATCCCAGGCACTTCAGCACTGCATTTCCCTGACAGTCTGGGGTGTGTGTGTGTGTGGCAGACTAGAAAGGCAATGCTGAAGTGGGGTGGAGAAGCTTGGGGGAGCTTCTAAAGCAGAGGGAAGAGGCAAGCTTCCATGCCAGCCCTGTGCTTTCCCAGCCCCCCGCTTAATATGCCAATGAGCTGTGCTGTCAGGGGTGGGAACTAATATGCTAATGAGTTTCTGCTGTTGGGTGTGGCCTATTATGCTAATGAGTTCCTGCTGAGGTTTTTCTACAAAAAAAGCCCTGCCAACAACAATGCCAAACTACTTATCTGAGATAATTCTTCCAAAGTATAGAAGGGCATTCATGCTAGAGCGCCTGAATGCCCTACCTTCAGCTGTGGTGTCAGGAAGATTTAATGGGATTTCATACTCAAATTGACTCTGTAATTGCAGCAGCAGTAAAACTGTGGATCATATTTTGCTTGACTGTCCCAAATTTTCAACTCTAGGAGATGAAATGATCTCCCCTTTATTTAATCAGGCCTTCTCTTCTCCAGAAGCAAAAATCATCCTGGTTACTTAGGGACCAAGACAAACAAACTACTCTGCATGTGGCAAAATTTCTAGCAGCTGTTGTCAACCTTAA
The DNA here is from genome assembly GCA_029233225.1 of Lepidodactylus listeri. Lineage (NCBI taxonomy): Eukaryota > Metazoa > Chordata > Lepidosauria > Squamata > Gekkonidae > Lepidodactylus > Lepidodactylus listeri. The sequence goes on along the minus strand of JARCFY010000016.1, from coordinate 41,425,660 downwards.
AATTCTTCCAGAACAAAGTTTATTGTGGGATGAGAGTTTGCTGTTTATGACTCCAGTTGCAAAAACAGTGAAGACAATAAATAAATTTGTCCCTCTGATTCCAGTGAGCCTGAACCAATGCTCCCTCCAAGCTGTGGAGTCTTGTGAGCAAGAATTCTACTTTGTGAGCTACTGGCATTAAAGTTGTGAGCGAGCGATTTGGCTACTGCATAAATTAGTTTGCTCTTGAGCCATCCTTCCTGAGCTAAGACAAAAATGTGTGAACCGGAGGCTAAAAAACTGTGAGCTAACTCACACTAACTCAGCTTAGAGGGAACTCTGGCCTGAACAATGCTTACTATTGGCTGGATCATGATCCCAGTTAACACCCAATCTAAGAGTGATATAAAATTCGATACTGCAAGGCCAACTGCAACCTGATTTTTCAGTAACTGTTAGGTTCAGGTTTTGCATTAATGAAAGAGGTAGCATTGTTTAGGAAGAAAATGACTGCTGGTTCTTTGTCACGTATCGCTTTCACTGTGTATACTTTCGATAGTATCCAGATATTAGGTAATTTCTCAGAATACTTAAATGATCCTATGATTCTATTATATTCTTCTTTTAAAATACAAAACCAGTGGCAGAGTTTAGTTTGTGTGTCCAAAGAAAAATCCAAAGTACTTAATGTTGTTTGCTTTTTATTTTTAAGGTGAGTTGTCTAGAAGGCAGACTAAAAGTCTTTGAGAAGCTGGAAGTTAATGGTTGATTGAGAAGCATGTTTTCAGCTGCTGTCACAGTAACTTTTTCATGGTCATAAGGTCAAACATTTCTGAAGCTTGTGGATCTATGGCTAGCAGGTAGCCACATACGTCTGGCCATTAACTATGTCTTAAGCACTTTTACCACAGGTTTTCTTCTTTTTCATTCTGCCTGCTTTATGCATCATAAACTTAAAATAGCTTTAATGCTTCTAAAAATGACATTTTATACACATTTAGAAAAGAGGCACAAAACAAAATGTGGAATAACAAAAAAAATTACAGTAGGATAAAAGCATTACATTTTTCATACAATACTAAATCATAACAGAGAAACAATGCACAGAAACCATACTATGAGATAATAGTAGAACAATCAAAATACAACTTGAAAAATACCTTGCTCTGCCTCTGGCATTAGTGCATTCTTTTAGTGCTAGCTGGGTCCATTCAAGTCATATGTGAATGTGCAGCAATGACAATAATGTCTAAGGCTGCAGAACTGTTTTTCAAGACCTAATCCCATGATTCTAGGGGAAAACCAAAATGTAGACCACATGTAAGTCTCTCAGCATTGTATAAACCAAGAAAAATTGACAAGACACATCAAGTGCTATGTTAAGAATATAAAGAGTCATGTAGGAGCCTTTTTCCTCATAGCACAATCCTACACAGTAGAGGTATATGTATGAATACTGCAAGAAGAAGAAGAAGAAGAAGAGGAGGAGGAGGAGGAGATTGGATTTATACCCCACCCTTCACTACCCAAGGGAGTCTCAGAGTGGCTTACAAACTCCTTTCTCTTCCCCTCCCCACAACAGACACCCTGCGAGGTAGGTGGGACTGAGAGAGCTCTGACAGACACTGCTCTTTCTCAAGAACAGCTGTGCCAGAACTATGGCTTGCCCAAGGTCATCCAGCAATTGCAAGCGGAGGAGTGGGGAATCAAACCCGGTCCTCCCAGATTAGAGTCCGCACACTTAACCAGTACACCAAACTGGCTCTGGGTGTAAGGGGTCTAGGAAATGCAATTGTCTTTCCAATCTGACTGACTCAGACTTGGAAGATGGACTCTGATAAAGTTATAAATGTAGTCATCCATGGCCACATGACTAACTTACCTTTCATGGTACTGTGGGATAATACCATGGAGAAGCAGCTCCCACACTGTGTGTGTACATGTGTAGAAAGGAACATGAACATACATGAGTATTGGGGTTGCCAGGTCCCCTCCTCAATCCAGTGGGGTGGTGTTCTGGGGGGGGTAGTGTTCTGGGGTGGGGGGACACCCCAAGCCCTGTCCCTAAGCCCTGCCCCCAAGCGTGACCACCCGCCTGGATCTCAATAATTAGACATGACAGGCAAAGCGAACCTCCATGTTGAGAGGTGATATACTTCTGACCAGGAGATGCTGGGGACAAACACGGAGAAGGGCTTCTGCCTTCATGTCTTGCTCGCATGTTTCCCAGAACCACCTAGCTTGCCAAAGTTGGAAATAGAATTCTGGAGCCAAAGGACTTTTGCTCTGATGCTGCAGGCCTTTGCTTGCATTTTTTATTCCTTCAGAGATTTATATATATATATATATATATATATATATATATATATATATATATATATATATATACTAATCAAAATAATCTGGCAACAATGTACTCCTTTGGAGCTGCCGTGAGAAATATTTCTTATATATTTCATGCAAGAATATAGTCAACAATCAAGACACATATTGACTGAAGTGCCTCCACTCATTTCCACTTTTCTTGATTTCCTTCTGTCTTTTCACGATCAGCAGTGATGAGTAATCAGAGATGGGAAACAAAAGTGTGGTGCCTCAAAAATAAAATCAGTTATGGCTGCCTCCATAACAAGGGCATAAGGCAAGAGCAGCTCAGAATAACAAGATGACACAGAGTGATCAAAAAGTCTGTGCCCAGAAACCTCTTACAGCCTCTTGAGATAAGATCAAGTATATGCTGTGAAGAGACCATACTTAATCAGACTTCTTCTTCGAAAGAGGATACATTCAGGTAAGCTTTAATATTCCCTTTTGTTAAAGAAACTGCACAGCACCTGCTGTGTTTGAAACTTACTTACTTGACAACATCTTGTTGATTTAAATTTAATTTTGTAGAGAAGCTAGCTGAAAATGTTTCCCCCCAAAAATGCTCCCAAATCTTTGAGCAAAGTTCTTGATTTCTATTACACTCAGCGTAGTAAGACTGAGAGGTCTGGTTCACAGTCTCCCTGTTGAGCATGTTGATCAGTATTGCCATGTGGAAGAGGAAATGTTTGACCTGACCTGAACATGTTGACAGGTGCCACTCCAAAGCAGGAACACTCAGACAAAGTAGCACCAGGTCAGACATTAATTCCACTACATGGCCATGTTAATTGAAGAACCCTGATGGAGGATCTTAATTTAGAGCATCTGGATTGGTCTCTGGAGAATATAGGATTGGTTCCTACCATCTGCAAGTGCAAGGAGTTTGTGGACATGGAGTTTCTCCCTTCCCCTTCCCCCAGCAGTTCACTCTAATCCCCCCCCCCCTCAATCCACTGTGAGGTTCAGAGGACTTTCCTGGACAAAATGCCACACAGGACAAGGGGCAACAGTAAAGAAAGGGGACTGGGCAAAATTTCCCCTTCCCTCTTACCCTAGCAAAAAAAAAAAAGCATTGGGGAGGGGCAATTTCCTCTTCTCATTATAGCTCCTGAGGATATATGTAATTGACTTCTCAGCATTCTCAGCATTGACTTTTCAGGGAGTGGGTGACTGCTAGGAAAAGGGGAAGGCAGAAATGCTCTTGTGTGAGGTTCCTCTTCTCTTGTATGGTAGATCCCGGTCCCTATTTTCTCAGTCTGGTGTAGTGGTTAGAATGGCAGAGTAGGATCTGAAAGACCCAGGTTTGAAACCCCACTCTGCCATGGAAGCTTACTGGGTGGCCATGGGGCAGTCACACAGTCTCAGCCAAATCTACTTCACAGGGTTGTTGTGAGGATAAAGTAGAGGATATGAGAGCAATGTAAACTACTTTGTATGTCCATTGGGCAGAAAGGCAGGGTATAAATTAAGTAATAATAAATAAAGTCAGTGTTGTGTTATATTGAGAGTGTTGGGTAATGATTGGGGAGAGCTGGGTTCAACTCCATGTCCAACCACAAAGCTCACTGTGTTATGGCCAGTTATTCATGGCTTAACTTAAATCACATACAATGGAGGGGGGGGGGACATCAGGGCTATCACTGGATTTTGTGCTTTTGTTGCACTACAGCACTCATTCACAACTGGAATCTTCTGTGTAGACAACCCAATCTAATTGCAAATGTTAAGTATTGTGCTATAGCCAATGATGTGTAGAGGCAGCTCTGAGCTCCTTGGAGAAAGGTGGGGTAAAAATATAGTAGATACTGTATCAGTCAATCAATAAGATTTATTGTATTAGCCATAGGCCATAACAAAGTTACATAGCATTAAAATACAGAAAATATGTAAGGAATAAAAACTAAAATTGCACACATGAGCTATAAAATTATACAGTAGAATGGGTTAAAAAGGGCCAGCGGGTTATAAGAATGACCCCTATGGTGCCGCCTTGGCTCTAATCTTTTTGGCTGCAAGGGGAAAAAGGGAAACTCTATAGGATACAAACTTGTCGGTATCTGATAACAGAAACACAATCTTCTCATTTTCAGAATACGCATTTATGGTAAAATTCCTGTCAGGAATTTGTCTCTGGGTGTGTTGTACAACAGGCAAGCTAGGATACAGCAGGGAAGGTTCTCAATGGCAAGCGAGCTGCAAATACATATACTATGTTCCGTTGGAATTTGAAAGTATCGACCCTCCCACTATGATATGTACATTGTTTGGAAGCACAAGGCAGTAAAGGACACCCTGAGGTTATAATTGGAGATACTGAATAGGTAGGGTGATCTAGAATAGTCAGATTTAAAGAATTTGTACCAAGGACCTACCTTAGACATTGCGATAGTGGAGCAATCTATCACAGCATCTGATTTAAATATCCATTCCCTAAGTTGGGCGTTATCACCTGAGGTCCCAAGAAGATCATCGGGTATGGTAGATACTTCTCTCTTCACTAGGACACATTTAAATGATTAATCAAAATATACAGCCACATATTGGTTGGTTGGGGTTCGCTTCCGAGTTTGGAGACTCCTGCTGGGAAGGTAAGACTGTTTTCCCATTATCAGACATGTGTGGATGTATAGCTCATGTATGCTGGACAGGTAGACCACTAACCCTGAATGGAACAACAATAAAGTGCAAATTAAAGAACTTAACAAATGGTAAAATATAGCTGAGTGGGAAGTATACAGTCAGGCTACTGTTAATTTTTTTAAAGTGGTTTAATTAAGTCTCTTTGCTTTAGCATCATCATGAGGAAGAATTCAGCTTCTAGCTTTAAAAGAAAAAAAATCTGAACTTCTAAAAGCAGCAAAAAATGATGGGGTATATGAGATACATGAGAACACGTATTTCTCATTAATCGTGATGTAATGGTAACGATCCAAATGGTGGGTGGGAACAGTCTGCCTTTTGATTCCTTACCTCCTACTGGAAAGTGAAGTTGACTTGAACCCTTTATGTAAAGTTTGGTGTTCTGTGGATGTGGGCAAGGAAAGGACAGAACTCCCCTCAGAAGTTTCATCCTCTTCCATCAAAATACCTCAAATGCTTCATCCAAGCAGGATCCTTCAGATTTGCCTTGCAGGTTTTCTTCAGGCAACCTCTGTTGGTGACTCTAACCCAATCTTTCCTCTTGCTCTTATTAATTAAAATATAATTGGCAATGTCTGGGAGAACATTTCTGACATCGACCCACAGGAATGAATCACGGCACTTTGTGCCTCTCATTTTCTCTGACCAACATCACAGAAGCTCTCCATGATTAGCTTACCCCCCACTCCCTCACAAGCCTTTTAGAAACTTCTAAATACAACTTTGTCTTGCCTCAGAATATCACTGCTCATTGCTTTGATAATACTGCCTGCTAGGATATTGATTGTGCAACTGTGACAGCCACTCTGTTGGGCTGTGCTCAAATAGGAACAGCAGCAGCTATAGCAGTGGGAATGGACAAAATAGGTGTTGACAGCGAGATGTCTGAAGGCATTCGCTTTTTTGTGATTTACATCCCTTTGAAGATTATAGAAATGTGTGATGATAATGGCTGTTTATTTGCTAGGAACACCTGTGGAATCTTCTATGGGCTTCTCCTTTGAAACTTAAGTGGTGGGAAACCCCTTGCTGTTTTATGGCAACATTGATTCCACCCTCCCCCTTAAACTGTGCAGGTATCCTTTCAGATTCTGTATCCTTCACTGCTGCTGTGCAGCAGAATTAAAAAAAAAATTGTTTCCTTCTCTGTGATGAAGATGAAGTTATAGTAGACTAGTTTAATAAACGTAAACGTACTTTCTTCAAAAGTTGCCTTTTAGCACTAGTCAGTATACCAATGCTACTTAGAGGCATATCCCTTACTTTTTGCACAGAAGCCTTTTGCAGTGCAATCCTAAGCAGAGTTCTGCTCTTCTAAGTCCACTGAAGTTAATAAACTTAGAAGGGTGCAATTCTGCTAAGGACTGAACTGTTGGTTCATGCATGGCTGCATAATGGGAGATGTGCCTGGGAAGGTTTCCTATTGAAAATGGGTTGAACCTAGGGTTTCCAGAACTCTCCTCCCCCCACCATTGTCTGCCCTTTCTCCAGCAAGTGGCGGGGGGAAATGCAGGGTTGGAACAGCATCTCATGGTACCATGACAACGGCCATCTAACTGGAAGTAATATCACGGCATCACAGGATACTCTAGGATTCCCCCCAAACTCTATGCTGATGAAAAATGGAACAAGGGTCCCCTTGGTTAACTCCCCCCTCCAAAAAAAGGCTATACTGGTGATCATGATACCTGCATGCAGGGATCATTTCGTAGAAAAAGAGGTGCAGGAGCTCATTAGCATAACTCATTTGCATAACTCATTTGCATATGTCACACCCCCTAACATACCGGAAGTGTGTCAGAAGGCAACACCCACCCCTCAGGTTCCACTCCATAGGTGAGTGAAACTGACCTGCTCTTCCTCCATTCCCTTCCCCATCCAATACTTTGTGCAATAAAAATAAGCGTAAAGAACACACCCTCATTCTCTTCCTGCTCCCTTGAAACCACCAGGTTTCAAGTAGACTTGAGATACCCAGGACATGTGCACCGCCCATCCCTTTCCCTTCCCCTTCCCACAACAAGACACCCTGTGAGGTAGGTGGGGCTGAGAGAGGTCTTTTGAGAACTGCTCATGAGAGAACAGCTCTGAGAGAACTTGTGACTGGCCCAAGGTCACACCAGCAGCTGCATGTGGAGGAGTGGGGAATCAAACCCGGTTCTGCCAGATTAGAGTCCAACTCCTGACCACTACACCAAACTGATGGGGTGGAAGCTGCTGAAGGGTTGGTGAAATTTCTCCAGTACTTATGTGCCATGTGCCCAGATAAAAAATGGTATACTTAGAAAATTTATATGCCACCTTGAGCAAGTCTCTGGAAAAGCAGCACACAGTCAATAAAGGAACAATGATAAAATTATCAATATTAAAACAAAACATTAAAAACAATAAAGACCCTAGCAGGGCTTTCCCCGGGGCGCTGCACCTCTGCACTGCTCAGGGAAGCCGAGGAGGGGGCGGGGCTTGGTCATGTGCCCGCCCCCTGGGCTCCTCACTCCTGGAGCTGCGCTCCTGTGTGCTCCTGCTCCAACGGACCCCTGCCTGCATGTACAAAAGCCATGTTGAATAAAGAATAGAATAAGGAGATGAAATGGACAAGAGTGAGTGAAAGAGCTGGCTGGATCCAATCCAATCATTATTCGATACAATGTGGTGAAATGCTCCCAGCTGAGAGCTAGTTAGGAGAGAAAGGAAAGGGGTCGGTTGAGCCCTGACCAAATACCCTCTGCTACAAAGAATCACATTGTAAATGGGACTAAATGAATCATGCTTTGGGCCACAGAACTGTCACAATTGTCCCCTTGCTGGTCAGGGGCCATGCAATGGCTTCCACCCATGTAAATCCTCAAACAGCTTGCTTTGCAAAAGACACTTGGCCCTGGGAAGATGAATCACTTGCCTGTATGGCATGCTAAACATGCTGTAAGAAGAAGCATGTGGTTGAAAGCCTTTTACGTAGACCATGACTAATGTAGGAATAATCATGGAGGCAGCAGTAACAATTAAAATTCTTTGCTCCATATGCTCCTTTCTTCAGTAAAGTAATAATTGTGAAACAAGCCTTCTGGCAAATAAAAGGAGTGAACTTTAAGTGAATAAATAATACATAGCAAATAACTTATTCAGCACAGTCTCTTTTTCTCTTTCTCCATTGAAGGGTTGCAGGCAGATTATAAACCTTCTTCGTTCATTTGTTTCTGGCAATAAGTTTTTTAATACACATATGTATGTTTTTTGTGTGAAATATTTTTTATTATTAAGATGAATTAAAAGATAAATACAGATAAAACATACATATGTATGTTTTGAAATTCCTACATACCTATTAGTACACCTGAATCTTGCATTATTGTTTCTTCTGTCCCTTAACAACATGGGTACGGAACCCCTTGACACAGTGAGAATTTTAGCTACATTTTCTTTGCCTTTCCAACTAAAGCTAGTGAAGTACTCTAGTTTTTTTAAAAATATATATATATTCTCATTTGCTCAGTTTGTTTTTATAATCAAGTTCCCCCAAAACTTCATCTAGGAGTATGTATGCATATGTAACCTTATCTCCAATTATTCTTTAAGGAGGGAGCAAAGCCTGTAGTAGGGAGTGGGAGTCAGTTTAAATAACCCTGGGCCACTACCCCTAATATGTCTCACATGCTTTAATGCCCCTGTACCCAAAGTGTCTCCAAGAAAGTAAATTTACTTACCTTTTATAAATAGGAAATTCAAATCAAGACAGATTAAATAAAATCAACTTATTTGTGGCAAATTGAGGAACCTGACTGGAAGCCAAATGATTTAAATTTCAAGCTGTCCTTCAACAGGAAAAAAAATACCTGAGAAAAGATTAATTTCCCATTGTTCATCCAGCTTCAAAGGACAATGGAGAAACAAAATGGATATTATATTGTGTTATTTTAGGCTGAGGACAGACTGGCAATCTGCCCCGTGAGAACTCCGCTTGGGAAGCGGGGGAAGGGAGCCTGTTCAGACATCCGCAGCTGTCCCTCGGCTCCCTTCCGCACTTACGCTCTTTGAAGCTGGTTTCCTCTCACTTTAGAAGGACACCGGGAGAAACCGGTGTCCGGAGGCCGTCTGCCACTTGCATCCCGCTTCGGTGCAATGTGAACCAGAAGAAGGCGGGATTCAAGTGGAAGCGGCAGTGTGAACGTGGCATTTTGCCAATGTGTGCATAAGCACATAAGCTGGGGCCGCTCCTCAGCAATCTGAACGCTCCAGACCAGTATGCTAACGCTGGAGTCTGGCTAGTGTGAATGGCCAGCTCCGCAGCACTTTCCCCTCGCAGCTTTTGCCTCCGGATTCCTCCCGCTCCAGATTGCCAGTCTGTCCTCAGCCTTAGTACTCATTAGCTGGTAGCATTCTGTAGTTGCTTTGCTGACAAGTAAAGTGGCTAATTTATATGTTACTGAAAAAGATGGGGCTGCCTTCTGACAAAAATAGCTTCTGATCTCATGGAGATCAAATATATTGTTTAGGCTGAGAAGGGGCGGAACTAAGGGAAACAATCTTTTGAGGCCCTAATGTGTACGGACACAAACACAAGCACTGTAACCATGTCAATCCCCTCCGCATAATGGCTGGGAAGGAGGAGAACTGAGTGTTGTTCCAGATTTACAGAAAAGCACCAACAGTGGCTGTGGAAGTTATTTGTGCACCCTAGGTATGCTCCCTGTGTAAGTCCTAGAGGCATATGGGTGGAAAGGTGGCACAGAAATGTTTAAAATAAAATAAAATCTTCTGGTTCTACCTACAGAGTATCTAATATAAACTTGGTTCTAGCTACAGAGTATCTAATATAAACTTGCAATATAATAGAAACAATTATATGGCTCTATGCACTAGCAATAACTGTCAAAGGCATAAATTGTTTTGTGTTTCCCTCACTTCCCTTCCAAAAGCAAGCGGATTCTTACAGTTCTTTGCCCTGTGTTCACAATGGTTGCTGAAGTTGTTATGAGGCATGAAGAAACAACTACAGTCACTCTTAAATTACCTCTGTGAAGTGTAGTCAGAATACATGTAATCAAATGGCTTCATCATTCCTATCTCAGCCTCAAATATATCCAAGAACAGGAATGGGAACCTTGAGGTTTCTGACATCTCTGCCACTGAAATCTCTTGGACCCCACCTCAGGCTTCCAGCTTTTACCCTTCTTCACTATGACTTTTCCTACTGCTACTTTATTTCTTTTTTAATTTACAACGTTTTACTATCTTTATTAAGTTTGTCCCTAAAACAGTCCTTTCAGACAGAAAGTCACTTCTGACTTATAATGACCCTATGAATTAATTACCTCCAAAATGGCCTATCACTAACAGCTTTGCTCAGGTCTTGTAGACTGAAGGCTGTAGCTTCCTTTTTTGAGTCAATGCATCTCCTTCTGGGTCATCTTCTTTTCCTGTTGCCTTCGGCTTTTACTAGCATTATTGCCTTTTCCAGGGAGTCTTGTCTTCTCATGATGTGACTGAAGGGCAATAGCCTCAGTTTAGTCATTTCAGCTTCTGAGGAGAATTCAGGCTTGATTTGATCTAGAACCCACTCATTTGTCTTTTTGGCAGTCCGTGGTATCTGTAAAACTCCCCTGCAACACTACATTTCAAATGCATCAATTTTCTTCCTGTCAACTTTCTTCATTGTCCAACTTTCACACTTGGTTAGTTGTGCCAAATACAGAAAGCATGATCTGACCAAAGCTAACCACTCATTTTGACAGGAAAATTATGTACTTTGTTAAATCTCTTCCACTGGCCGAAGACAGACTGGCAAAGTGCTGCACCATGGAAGTGGGGCCAAGCAACCTGAGGCCAAAGCATCCTGGAGCTTGCTGTTTGCACGGGGCGCAGTACAGTGGGAGCATTCCGGGGAGGAGGCGGGCTGCAGCATGCACACTGCGGACAGCTCCTGGTGGTGGCGGTGGTGCGGCACTCAGCTTTGCTGTTGTGGCATGTTCACACCAGCCGAAAGAGGGAGGAATGCGCGCCCAGAAGGCTTGGACACCAGTTTCTCCCGGTGCACGGCTAATACGGGAAGAAAGTGCCACAGGACCCGGTAAGTACAGCACACCTCTGCAAGGCAGCTGCGGCTGTGTGAATGGGCCTGCCTCATCTGCTTGCACAGCGGACCTGAAGCGGGCCAGAATGCCAGTCTGTCCTCAGCCACTGAACTCTACAGGAATTAAGAGCACTTAACTTGGATTGAATGAGGTCTATAGTTTATATGACCTGCTATTAACCAGACCACAATCCTTCTGAGAATCAACTTTAGCAGGGCTGTTGTCAAAGGTCAACATGCTATGGCACCTGATGAGATACATGACTTGGTAGAAGGCTAGCCACTGACCAGAGACTCTTGGGCTGTGGTCAGATGGCAAGCTTAGAGAGGTCTGGCCATGTGTCTAATTTCATCAGGGGTATTTTGTCACAGAGAGTTTTGATCGGACATCCCATCCTTAACTGTTGCACTGTGCACTCACACCATCAGACTGGAACCACAGAGTGGGTGGGCGGGTGAGTTGTTGTCTCATCTGCAGGCCCTTTCCCCTGACAGGACTTGTTTGATGGCCAAATTGTTTAAAGAGGAGGTGAAAACGCAGTGGCAGCCTGTCCCTCCCCTCAGCTTCATAGCCCAGGCACAGAGGTGTGGTTATGCATACATTGTTAACTAGGTTTTTTTTTTTTTTATGGCAGCTGGGAAAACAAAAGAAACCAGTCAGACCTGCCTGGTGGCTTGGGTTCACAACATAGTGTTCAGACAACAGGAAATCTGTTGTGAAACCAGCTCAGCCCAAAAGGATTAGACTTTCATGGGTGTCAAATAAACACATAGTAAGGGAGGAAATGGGACCCAGGCGACTGGGGAATGAGAGATAGATGTTGCTGTCTGATCATGCATTTTAAATCCAGAAGGGAAAAGCAATGGCACCGGATCAAACTGCAGGTCTGACTGCAGCCTTGGTCCACCTGATTCCACCATTAATGAAAGATCATTTTCGATTAAGGTTGCAGTTCACCCTCTGAAGCTGCCATTTTCTCCAAGGGAACTGATCTCTGTAGTCTGGGGATCAGTCATAATTCCAGAAGATCTCCAGGCCCCCTCTGGAGGCTGGCAACCCTGTCCCAGATGCCATTGTGTTGTCACTGAGTTATTTGTAGCAACCTCCAATTTCATATATGTAGACTCTGTAGAGCAGGGGTATCAAACTCATTTGTTAGGAGACCTTGTTGGGCTGGGCTATGTGTGTCATAAAATGTAATGCCAAGTAGTGGAGATAAAGGATACAAACAAACACAAAGATTTATTTTTAACAAAATAAAAACATGCTTAAAATATTAGCACTCTTGCAGTATTTTGTTAATTTAACAGTATCTGATACCTCTTGCTCTGAATTATTGCATCAAAATGTCTGTGCCATTGCAATCTTGAGTATGCTGTTCGAGTGTGTATCTGTAAGCTGCAGGCCTACTTCTGATTAATTGGCATTATGAGTTCTGAGTCTAGAACCCAGGGGAAAACATGAAATGGCTGAGCGATTGAGAGAGTCTGGTGAAGGAAGCTATGATGCAGCAGCAGCAGCAGCAGCAGCAGCAGCAACAGAACTGGAAGCAGGAGATGGCAAGTTCCAGTGCGGGCCTGATAGAAGCCCTTCGAGGGCCTGATCTGGCCCCTGGGCCACATGTTTGACACCCCTGCTGTAGAGGTTTCTGGAGGAAACTGGACATAACTCATGCACACTCCTTTTACCTGTAAATTCATATGATACAGTTGTGCTCCACTCCAGGAAGATGTATGTGAGCATTACAGTATGGTTCACTTAGCTGAGGGAATACTGGAGGACATCTTGCTTGGGGTTCCCGTACATGGAGCTAACCATGTCTATATTTTATCTGATGTATAAGGAAGTAGAGTTGAGCTTACATTGTACTTGAGGATTTGAACACAAGACTGCCTCCAAATTAGACCAGACCACATCCAATGGTCTGAGAGCCAGTTTGGTGTAATGGTTAAGAGCAGCAGACTCTAATCTGGAGAATCAAGTTTGATTCCCCACTCCTCCACATGAAGCCAGCTGGGTGACCTTGGGTCAGTCACAGTTCTTTCAGAGCTCTCTCGACCACACCTACCCCACAGGATGTCTGTTGAGGGGAGAGGAAGGGAAGCTGATTGTAAGCTGCTCTAAGACTCCTTCAGGTACTGAAGGGAGGGATATAAAACTTCCTCCTCCTCCTCCTCCCTATTTTGCAGACCATATTAACTCCATGCTATATTATTGTTGTTGTAAATAATAAATGTTCTATTTCACACTGCATACAAAATATAAATTAAATCATTTTGCTATAAATAGGCTGTCACAATGATTGATTTCCTTGATGATAATACTGAAAAAGTCACCTTCCCTTTATATTACACTTTAATAATTTATTTTGCACGACGAACTTGTTCCTTTCCCATATTACAGGACATGTCTTTTTTTAGCCACTAAGTAAAACGTAAAAGTTAATCAGCAGCAATAAAATAGTTTGAATATAAAGCATGCTGGAAAGCATATCAAATTGATAAAGAAGCTTGAATATAAAAATGACAGGCAGGCAAAAGTTTTTCCAACAACAGTATCAATCATAGTAAGCACAGAACTGATAGCAATGCAGATAACTGGCCCAATGTCAGTTGTTAGTCCTTACTGGGAGGCTGATGTTTGTTTTTTAAAAGGTTTAGATGTTAGAATTACATAATTTTAAGTGAATAAAAACATCAATAAAAATTGGGATGTGATCCCATCAAACTTTGCAGTCCCATTGATCCCGCTGAGAAAGGTGACCACCTGCTCCACACGTTGCATTCAATTCCACTTGAAAACACTAGAAGGGTAGCCATTTTACCCTTTGGGCTCTTTCTTCCCTCCAAGGAGCTCAGAGTAGCATACACAGTTCTCACCCTTCCTCCATTTGTTCTCACAGTAACCGTGTGAGGTAGGTTAGATTGAGAAAGAGTGACAGATCCAAGATCAACTAGTGAGTAAGTGGGAATTTGAACCTAGGTATTCCCATGCCTAGTCCAGCACAGTAACCATTACATCACACTGGCCTACCATAATCAACAAATCTAAGATTAACGCAGATTAAGGGCTAGATATATTATATTTGTTCTTTTTAGCTCTTAACTAGTTCTTGGATTTTAAGTATATAAAGTACTGGGTCCAGAGACGTGTTGCAGTGAAATCAGCTCGTAAGTTTATTGATGGTACAATTCCGGGCTGCTGAACGGGGCTCAGGGGTCTGCTTAAATACACGTCTAAACCGTACCACCGGCCTTGCCCAAACTCCCTGATAGGATTACTCCCTGATAGGATTACCCTGATAAGATTATGCCCAACTCCCTGATAGGATTATCAGGGAAGCTCCGGTAGCCAGCCCAGCCACGTGCGTTTCTCTGACCACATGCGCAGTTGCCATTAGAACATAACAAAGTACAAGGTGAAATTTGCATTTCATCTGGATTGATAAAACTGGGAAATAAAGTAACAGTTTTCACCAAGCTGCTGAGGAGTGGAAAATCCCTCAAAGTGGTTTGCACGATTACTGACGTACACCCACACACATCAGCTTGGTAGTTCTTACAATTTTATCAGGCCCATTAAAAAAACCCTCCACAATAAACTAAAAGGGTAGTTTAAATTTTTTGTTGTTTTTACGTGTCTGATTACTTGGAAACATGTTTCAAGGATACAATTTCATTTTAGTCTTTTCCTTTCAGTGTGAGGTGGAATATTATAAACAACAAAATATAAGACTGTAGCAACTAAAATATGACTTAAGTGCACAGGATGACATTGATAAATAGACTGAATTTATATACTGCATTGCAGGGGCAGCTCTTTCAGTTCTATTCTGGGACAGCCCATCCATGCTGTTAGATTTTCCCTAAATCCCCTAGACTCTTACACTGCCTGTCACATAACCATTGCAATGGGTTTATTCACCCATTACTGTTTTCCCAATTCTTTAGCAATGAAGCAACAGCTATTTACAGACAGGCCTGAGACATCTTGATGTAGTTTTCTAAGTGCATGCTTCATTGCTTCCAAGGAGGAGATAGGTTCTTTCCCCCCCCACAACCGTTTGCAAAGTTGTTCCTTACATTGCAGAGGTGGAGAGGCTTGTTCGTTTTCTTTCTATTTCTTTTTCATTCTTTCCATTGGGGGATGGGAGGACTTACTGGGAGCAGCAGGGAGGCCCAGCCGATCTACAGCAACATGTCTACATCACAGCCCACATGACCCAGAACTGATGTCATCATGTCCAGGTCATCAGGGCAATGCTCTCGTATGTGGGTAAAATTTGGCTTCTACCATAGAGTTTTTGACCAAATACCAGAGTGTCGCCCTCAAGTCCCAATATGACATTCCTTCCAGGTCATGTAGGCAGTGAGACAGACACATTGCTGCACATTGAATGGTTCTCCTTCTTTTTCAGTTTAAGTCCCCTCATCAGCCAGCTGATCAGCAGCGGGGAGGTGGGGCCTGGCATGGGGAACCCCCACCTCCACCGGGGAGGGGGGGGCTGTCAACCCTACTCTTGGCCTCAATATTAATCTGTGCAGACATTTCAGTGTTCCTATTTTAGATGGTGCCATATAGGGTTGCCAAACTTGGGATGGAGTCTGAAGAGCTGCTGGAATTACAGCTGATCCCTAGATGACAGAGATCAGTTCCTCTGGAGAAAAGGGCGGCTTTGGAGGGTAGACTCTATGGCATTATACCCCACTGAGCTCCCTTCCCCCTCCAAACCCACTATCTCCAGTTTCCACCTTCAAATCTTCAGGAATAGGAACCTCCCAGCTCGGAGCTGGCAACCCTATGTATTATCACTTCTCACAAAACATTGGGTTGCATCCTACCATTACATGAATGGAAGGAATGCATACCCATTGGTCTTCCCAATCTTCGGGGGACATTTGGGTAGCATTAAAGGGCAACAATATCATATTTATTTATTTATTATTTATGCATTATTTATTTATTTATTTATTTCAAAGGATGAGATGGTTAGACAGTGTTATCGATGCAATGAACATGAAGCTGAGCACACTCTGGAGGACGGCAGAAGACAGGAGGGCCTGGTGTGATGTGGTCCATGGGGTCTCAAAGAGTCGGACTTGACTATTGCGACTGAACAACAGCTACAAAATATCATAATTTCCTATGAGTCGGATGATGCAAGGGCATTCTCCTAGCGCTGCTGTGTTTCTTTAGCTTAAGGAGATTTGACTGATGCAAAAGGCTCTTCTACTGGTAGAGTAGGCCGTTGTGTTGGTGCAACACTCGACACACTGGAGGAATGCTCTAGCGCTAGTGAAATAGCATGGTGAGATCCAACCTTGTATTTTTGATGTGGAATGCACCATATGGCATTGCTGTCTTAAGCAACAAAAATTACTCAGGCTGTCTCATCAAATGATGACTTGCATATGTGAAACTGCCACCACAGTTCAAACACTAGTAGACTGATGGATGCTTCATAATGGGATGAGTGAACATTGCTTTTTTTTTTTTTTTACTTTTATATGCTTTCTGCTGCTGGTTTTGTAGATTCATTTATATTGTATAGACATGTTATACAGTCTTACATGCAACATGTTCATTCATTTAATGTGCTATAATGTGTAATGCTAACTTATCAATGTATGCTATTTTTTTTTGCCATTTATGCACTGTTTTATGGCATGTATGCACAAATGATGAAAAAACAAGGGTCAGTTTGAAGAGGTGTGCTGAAAACTAGGTGGAGATTGTGCTTGCCAGGCAAACATACTTTGCTTGCCCCCCACAATCTACTTGTGAGTCAATACTTAAATTGATTTGCTTCACCCTTGCTGCTCAACTCATCACCGAGCAGTGAAGGTTTGGGCTGCACAATTGTATAAAATCTGCATGTCTTTATATCTTCATGGCTGTGCACTGTAGTAGGAGAAATAAATCTCCACCTAGGGTCGTGTTCAGTTTAGGACAGTAAAATGCAGAGACCACTCCATCTTGCCCATTTGCTCCTGCACAGCAGGAAGCAACATTTAAATGATCAGCACTGAACACAGCAGCACTGGACCTGCAACTGGTACTGCCTCTTGCTTGGGGAGAATTTGCCATCCAGGGCTCAGTTTTTCTGTGTGCTCAGTCCCACCCTCTAGCTGCTCACCTGAAAAAGGACTTGAAACCTGGTCCTGGTTTTTTAATTGCTAGTTAACTATTTGTGATTTCTAAGTTATGAGGATGTTTTATATCTGTTGGGTGCCTTTGGTTTTTCTAAATAGAAAGATAGGATGTAAATAGTAAATTCCTTGCTGTTGCTGGCAGTGCTAGGGCCATGGGTAAGTCATGAGCCATTGTGTAAGGTACCTACCTGAGCAACTAACTAATCATTTTGTTTTAAAAAAATGAACCAGCAACTCTAAAACTCACTGCATTCTGTCTATAGCAGGGGTGTCAAACGTGTGGCCTGCGGGCCACATCCAGACCACACAGGGCTCAAAACCAGCCCCCAAGCAACTTCCTTTCCCCGCTTCCTTTCCCAGGGCTGCTCCTGCAGTCACACCCTAGCTCGCTTTCCCCCCAGCTCTCTCAGTGGCTGTTTGCCTCCTGCTTCCTGTTTCCTGCCTCTTGCCTCCCTCCCTCCTCCCTCTCTGTCTCTCTCTCACACAAAGCGTGATAGAGAGCGCCTGGTGGCTGCTTCATGCCAGAGAGATACAAAGACAAGCCAGCCTGCCTGCCCCTACTTCTCTCTTTCCCTCCCTCCCTCCCTCTCACACACAGCTTCTGCTTTCTTTTCCAGGGTTGCACCTCTTCTTTTTGGGGGGAAGGGAGGAGGAAAAAAGAGAGAAAAAACAAAACTGGAGTCCCAGCTTTAAGGCCAACAATGTTTTATTCAATTTACAAGCTTTTGTGTGCAAACTCACTTCTAGGGAGGGAGGGAGGATTCTTCTGACAAGTACAATGTATATTGAGGAAATTATTTTGGCTTATTCTGAAAAGTTGGGTTTAAAAAAAAAAAGTTGGATTTCTCTGTTCCTATCTGGATTTATTTTCTTTCAAAAAGACCCTGATTAGGAATTAGAACATTTGGATTGGTCCTTATATCTTGGAGAGTGGAGTGATTTCAGATGCCAAATGATAATAGCACACATTCAGTCCACGATGATGCATTGTCTTGAGCTTCATTATCTATTGCAATTCGGCAGTCTCTCTTTCTAATCTCCCTTTAAAATTCCTTTGTAAGAGAACTGCTACTCTTAGGTCAGCAACTGAGTGTTGTGGTTTCTAATGTCAGACTTATGTCCATCCTCCTGGACTGAATATTCATGGATGGAATTGAGACTTAGGTTTTCTGTCTTATTACCAATGCTGATATTTCCACACCTACTTTCCTTCTGCATATCATGCCTAATCCAATCATGCCTGCTATTGCCACTGAAATCTACTGACATCTGAAATCATCTTTATAAAGTTTACATCTCTGGGACCTCGTGTTACATTTTATAGCACGCATGGCCCAGCCCAACAAAGTGACATTTATGTCAGATCCAGCCCTCATAACAATTGAGATTGAAACCTCTGGTCTATAGCATGATGTTATTCTATCTATACTGCATTCTTTACTTCCATGACACTTGAACAAATATCATGTTTGAAGAAATGGAGACGCTGGGTGTTTTGTCCTGTAGAGAGAATGCTGAGCCTCTATTAATCCTGGGCCACAAACATCAAAACAATTAACTAAAGACATAAGAAGCTGGGAAATGCTGAGCAGAGGAGTATACAGAATGCTCTTAAATACTTTATATATGAATAATAAATACAAGTAATCATATGAGGATTTTAATGTTTACTTTTAATATTACTGAGTTGAATATAGCTCAAACTGGGATTTGAAGGTGTATATGATGCCTCTGGTTTTCACTCATTTTTTAACTCAGGTATGTATGATCAACCTTTTTATTGTATTTACACTTAATTAAAATGTACAAGCACAAACAACCCCCCCTTTACTTGTCTAAATGGTTTTATTGATTAACATATAACAGGCTATATTATTTATACTTTAATTAGCACTTCAGTAGTTAATAGTTTGTCATTGCCTGTATATCTGTTCCCAAACATTAGCTAATTCCCTTATCTATTAACACATTGTACAAGCCCATTATTGCTTTATCATATGATTGTTCATTAAAGTCAGTAAATATTAACAAATCCTTGGCTAGATCATTCATCAAAACAATGTGTTTCCACTCCAGAAATACTTTCTGCATTAAGAAGAAGAAGAAGAGATTGGATTTATATCCCACCCTTCACTCACTTGGAGTCTCAGAGCGGCTTACAAGCTCCTTTCCCTTCCCCTCCCCACAACAGACACCCTGTGAGGTAGGTGGGGCTGAGAGAGCTCTGAGACAAAGTCCTTGGGAGAACAGCTGGTACAGAGCTATGGCTTGCCCAAGGTCATCCAGCCAGGTGCAAGTGGAGGAGTGGGGAATCAAACCCGGTTCTCCCAGATTAGAGTCCGCACACTTAACCACTACACCATGCTGAGAGAGGATGAAGAACATACAAGCAATGTAAAGGGAAGCAGAACAGGTAAATTTAGGAGAAAGCCAATTCAAAATGTTGGGGACAAGGGAGCCCCATCTCTACCCCAGCTCCTCATCCTTTCTGTCATCAGCAAGACCTTCTCCTCCCAATGTACAGTCAGTGTGCCACGGTATTATGGGAATGGGAGGCCTCTGGCATATCTCTCTGGCTGATGCAAGTTACTCATAGGAAGGCTCAGTCAAAAAACCTCTTGTTTCAGGTAATGCCTTCAGGGGTGGACTAGCCATTAATTTCAATGGGACAATTAATCTCTTGAACCCTTTGGGGATACCTACATCATGCAAGGGCACTATATTCATAGTGCAAGGACTGTTCTCTATGTGTTCATTATTTCACATTTGCTATTTGGTGCACCAGTATCTCCCGGTGGACGTTTTAGCAAAAGGATCCATCAGATGCATCCTAACATTCATGGTGTTAATATAATTATGTTCTTTTTGGGGTAGGGAGAGGGGAAACAATTGCTCAAAAATAGAGCAAATTGTCTTTCCTCGACTAAAACTATTAACCTGATAGACAAAAGATACTCTGGTGATGTGTTGTACTGTCAAAACTAGTTTTCATAAAAACTGATACTGCATTCCAGAATCATTTCAGGAGATCTGGAATTCAGTTAGTACCAAGGCACTTTAACACCGTTAAGCAGTCTTTCCCGTGGACGCAACATAACTAGTATCTGCCTACCTCAAAATCAGAGGAGTTGAAATATTTGTAAAATATAAAATCAACAGGTTCAGTAGAGTCCCAAGCAAAGCTCTGACTGTGAACTGCAAATAAAGTGCAGTAGAATATAAAGAGGAAAGCCTATTCGGTTTTAGTACCCTGATTTTATAGATCAAAGGCACCACTGAATTCTGAGATCAAAGGGAAGGTTTAACCTTTAAACACTTGGCCAACTTAGATGTAATTGAAGAGTAATTTTAATTGTCAAACTTTCAAATATTCTAGAACTTTTACCAAGTTACCATTTTGCTTTATAGCTCTTGAGATTTTTTTCTGTCTTGGAAAATTAGGCTGGTTTGCCAATCATTAAAAGAGGTGCCCCAAAGGCTATGGTCTCTCTACAGGGAGGTACAGGCTATGAATTGAAACATTTAATGAAATCAATACTGTTCAGTGAAGTCACAATCAAAGTAGTCAAGTTGCAAATTTATTTGGGTGGGTGGACATAAAAGCTTTCATTTTCTAAGAAAATGTACAGACTAGTAGTCTTTCTTTTTATTAACAGTCCCAGAAAATGGATTTTTTAAAAAATTAGAAAGCCAAAGACTGCCCTCCTTTTAAGTATTGAGCGGGAGGCGATGAATCAAACAAACAGGCTTTTATTCAAACACATTGCTTCAGCTCAAAAGACAGCTCTATGAGAGCGGCACCTTAATTTATACTGGTTCCAACTCATAACTTCAAACAATGTAACTATGTACAAACAATCCTATTGGACCTAAGCGAGGTTCAGCAATTGGTTACCTAGAGTGGCTTAAGGACCAATGAGAGTCTTTATTCGTAGCCAATCAGAAAGGGCCTTTTGCATCCCAAAGTCACTGCAAGCTGTGGTTGTAAAATAATAAGAATACAACACCTCCCAGTTAAGGAAGGAGCTTTTTTTGGGGGGGTTGATTAATTTCACCAAGGCTCTATGCAGTTAGCACAAAGCACAGGTTTTTTCCCATGTGAAGGAGCCTGAAATTCTTAGATTTGCACCCTTTATCTTCTAACCTCACTCTTAATCCCCTGTGCCATACTGTGCCATGCAATCTGTGTGTAATTCCAGGGGAGTAGCTGTTTTAGTCAATTGCATCAAATTAAAACAGAAGTATGGTGGCACCTTAAAGGCTAACAAAAATTATTCCAGCATAAGACTTCATGACTCAGGGCTTCCTTCACATAAGTCCTGATGGAAGCTCATTTGGTCTTGGTGGTGACACTGGACTTGTTTTATAATTTTTTTTGTGACACACAAGTCTTACCACAATTTGTTGGGACATCCAAATCTGGGTATCTTAAAAAACTGGGTTTTGTTTCTTGTGAGCAAATTGGGAATCCAAACCAGCACTAACCCTTGGTATAGAATCCCAATTTGTTAGCGCTGGAATTTAGATGTCCTAACAAGTTGTAGTAAACTGAGGGGTCAGTTATACACTGCATTTCTTCACTTGTTTACACTTGCTTTCCCATGCTTCCCACAGCCACACAGCAGCTGCAGGGAACTGCTTCAGCGGGAAAAGAGAGAGAGTCCAAATGGGGCTCAGAATGGTGCTGCAAGAGGAGGAAGGACTCCTGCTTCCCCTACAAGCAGTCTTCTCACACAAACACCACGCTGGGAGGCAAAAGTAATTTTGCCAGACTTGCTATTGCATGTGGACAGATACTGAATAGGCTGTAATCAGTAACACCCACAGACACAGAGCCTAAAAAAACATTATGGGAAAGGGAATACAAGAAAAAGTTGAAAATCACCTCTCCAAGCGTCTGAATCAGCACTAGCAAAGAATGATTGATTCTCTTTGACTGCAAGATCTGTTTGACCTTCATGACTGCAAAGTTTCAATGTCCATTTCCTGTCTCTTGATTCTTTCTTCCTCCCTCTGACCTCCCTGAATTCTCCAACTCACAGAATGATTTTGAGACCATCTGTTGACCTGTTAGTTAACATAGTCCAATAGAAAGTGATAAGCTCCGCTTGAGGTGAAATGGTACCAGAATGCTGGTTCCAGAATGCTGGTTCTTAGTACGTAAAAAGCTTTAAAGCAGTTTTTAAGCTAACTTCTAAAGAAAAGTGACAGGAGCTGGAGGACATCTACATCAGAATTAGGGATGGGCACGAGCCACATTTCTGTAGTTCAGCTCATGACTGATGGCTGAACCACGAACCAAACCATGAAATGATATGAACCAGGAGATTGGTTCACAAACTGAACTGGTTCATAGCAGTTCGTGACTCCTGCTTTCTCTCTCTAGCTGCTTTTTGCAGGGAGCAGAAAGCAGGGCTTCTACCCACAAAAAGCAGCAGGGAGCAGAAAGCAGGGGTTTCCCTGTAAAAAGTGATGGGGAGCAGAAAGCGGGGTTTCTCCCTGCAAAAAGTGGAAGGAGCAGAAAGCAGCTTGGAGCCATTTAAACCCCTGCTTTCTGCTCTTCACAAACTGCCATGAATTGCCATGAAGTGCCTTAAAATTTATGGAAATTTGTGGCAGCTGTTCAGTTTGCGAACTTTATTTTGTGAACCACAAACCAGCCAAAATTAATCACAAACTTGCATTTGTGCCCATCTCTGATCAGAATGACTATATCTAAGGTATCATGTTTAGATGGTCCAGATAATCTAGATGGTGATAGGCTAGAGTTTGACAACAGGAATGTACCAGCAAGTGACCACCTTCTAAGGAGACCAAAGGGTGTAGGGGGCAGTGTGCATGTCAGGGACACTTAGAGATGAGTGCCATAGCTTGACTAACCAAAAATTAGAGGGTAATCTCAGGGGAGGGGCCTGGAGTACAAAATTCCAAGGGATCACCCCATTGTGGGGCTCAGGGATGATACAGTTGTTCTACTCTACTCAAGTATCTTCTGTATGTGCTTCTGAATGTGAAGGGCTATGAAATGTGCTATGAAAGGGGCCTAGAAGAAATTTTTTGCCTAGGGGCCTGTGGGAGCCTTGGGTCAGCCTGATATAGAGAAAGAAATAGGGATGGCAACCAGAAGAGAAAGTTGGGTAATAAGTGGTTTCAGTCACAAAGTTAGAGCCTATGCACATACATTGTATCTAAATAGGTTCTGTGCTAACATGAGACTTAGTGGTGAAGATGGGACTAACAGGCATAATCCCTTTCCTCCTCACTGCATACACAATTGTATCATGTGTGCAGGGGCTAAAGTACTTCCATATTAGGTAAAGGTAAAGGTTTCCCTTGCTTGAAAGCCAGCCGAATACGACTCTAGGGATGCGGTGCTCATCTCCGTTTCCAAGCTGAAAAGCCAGCGCTGTCCGAAGACATTCCCGTGGTCATGTGGCTGGCAGGACTAGATGCTGAGATACACGGAATGCTGTTACCTTCCCAGCTAAGTGGTACCTATTTATCTACTTGCAATTTCTTGCTTTTGAACTAGGTTGGCAGGAGCTGGGACTAGAGATGGGAGCTCACTCCGTCATGCAGCATTCGGCTCTCGAACTGCTGAACTACCGACCTTCTGGTCTGCAGTTTAGCATCTTAACCACTTGAGCCACTGCAGCCTGCCTCCATATTAGAAAATCCCAAAAGGAGAACAGGATAAATTATGCCTAGAATACTTCTGACGGATACCTTATGAATGCTAAATAGTAGCAAATAGAAGCAGTGATTTGTTGAGGTCATATCGAACCCTTTCATCAGCAAAAATTATTATCTATCACTACCTCTTTCTTTCTTACTTAATTTTATATATTACAGTTATTGCACTGGTGATAGCTACTCTGACCTTTCAAATGTAATGGAAGTCACATTCTCACAGAATAAGTTAATTAAAACACTGCTTATATTACTTCTGCTACTCTCCCAGATGCTACACTATGAGATATATATATTCACTGCATGCACAGCCACATCCTTACACACAGTAAGTTAATGTGAAAGAAGATGCAACAAACACAATAGTGACCAGAGGGTTGAAACAATAGTGACCTTTGCCAGGTGAAGTTTGTCACTTAGCTATACCTTTGTGGGCCACAAATGAAACAAGCGAGAAATTATAAGGGTCCTAAAACTATTTTTGCTGTAATGATTCCTTAATCATCTGAGCAATTTAAAGTGAAAAATTTCAAGAGTGAAGATGACAGCAAAATTAAGGGAAGGGGTTGAATTCTCATAAAAATATGTGCTCTATAAAATGCTTCAGGAGAGGAATGTAGTACCAAAGCAATGTATGTAAAAATGGCATATTTACATCATTATCAGAGAAGACTGTTAATGCACATTTTACTGGGTCAGGAACTTACAGTAAATACTGGAATACTGATATTTCACTTTTCGGTTACAATGAGCAGGAATTGTTTTGTGATTATATTGCCATTTTTTTTTTAAAGAAAAGAAGATAAAAAGCTGACCTGCCTGCCTTTTACATAGTGTGTTCAGGGCCCCTTGGCTGCCGACAGGGGATGGTTACCGTATCCAGGTTGGGAAACACCTGGAGATTTGGGGGTGGAACCTGTGGAAGACAGGGACCTCAGTGTGGTAGGGTGTGCATTCGAATCTACCTGAGCTGAAAATATTCCTGAAAAATACCTTATTTCGGCTTCCCAAATGTATCTGGGTTTTCTAGGGAAAACTGAAAAAAAATGGGGATATAATTGAACATTTCAGGTAGATTGGGTAGATCCAGAGGTCATTTCAAGCAGGAATGCACAGGAATGCTGTTCCGGGAGTAACAAGCCCAGGAGCGGGCACATATGGTGATGTGCTGTGGAAAAAAAAACAAAAGCATACTAACTTTATCTGTATTTTCATGCTTGTTGTAGAATGGCTTCCCTGTAAGAGCAAAGGAAACCTAAAGTGTCTTTAGTCAAAGTGTAAAGCTGGCTCGCTAGCTCTGAGTTGGGAATTGGGAGGACATTGAGATCCTTCTTGTATAGTTCTTCTGTGTATTTTTGCCACTTCTTCCTAATCTCTTCTGCTTTTATTAGGTCCCTACTGTTTTTGTCCTTTATCATGGCAAGCTTTGCATGGAGCGTTCCCTTGATTTCTCCAGTTTTCTTGAAGAGATCTCTAGTCCTCCTCATTTTATTGTTTTCCTCTATTACTTTGCATTGTTCATTCAGTAAAGGCCTCTTTATCTCTCCTTGATATTCTCTGAAAATCTGTATTCAGTTGGGTAAATCTTTCCTTTTCACCTTTGCCTTTTGCTTTCCTTCTTTCCTCAGCTGTTTGTAAAGCCTCATCTGACAGTCACTTTGCTTTCTTGCATTTCTTTTTCTTTGGGATGGTGCAGAGTGCTGCCTCTTGTACAATGTCACGAACATCCATCCATAGTTCTTCAAATCTATCAAATCTAGCCCCTTAAACCTATTTTTCACCTCCACTGTATATTCATAAGGGATGTGATCTAGGTAAAATCTGAATGAATTAGTGGTTTCCCCAACTTTCTTCAGGTTAAGCCTGAATTTTGCAATGAGTAGCTCATGATTGGAGCCACAGTCAGCTCCAAGTCTTGTTTTTACTGACTGTATAGAGCTTCTCTGTTTTTGACTGCAAATTATATAATCAATCTGGTTTCGATGTTGTCCATCTGGTGATGTCCATGTGTAGAGTTGCCTTTTAGGTTGTTGGAAGAGGGTGTTTAATATGACCAGCATGTTCTCTTGATGAAACTCTGTTCGCCCTTGCCTGGCTTCTTTATTCTCCAAGGCCAAACTTGCCCGTTATTCTGGTTACCTTTTGACTTCCTGCTTTAGCATTCCAGTCCCCTATGATGATAAGGACATCTTTTTTTGGTGTTAGTTCTAGGAGGTGCTGTAAAACTTCGCAGAACTGGTCGACTTCAGCCTTATCTGCGCCAGTGGTTGGGGCATGGACTTGGAATACTGTGAAGTTGAATGGTTTTCCTTGGATTTGGACCGAGATCATTCTGTCGTTTTTGAGATTGTATCCCATTACTGCCTATCCCGCTCTCTTGTTAACTATAAAGGCCACACTATTTTTTCGAAGGGATTCGCGGCCACAGTAGTAGATATAATGGTCCTCTGAGTTAAATTCTCGCATTCCTGTCCACTTTAGTTCACTGATTCCCAAGATGTCAATGTTCAGCCTTTCCATCTCATTTCTGACCATGTCCCACTTACCTTGATTCATAGATCTTGCATTCCAGGTTCCTATGCAATATTGTTCTTAGCAGCACCAGACTTTCCTTTCACTGTCAGACATATCCACAGCTGAACATCCTTTCGGCTTTGGCCCAGCTGCTTCATTCTTTCTGGAGTTACTTGTAATTGCCCTCGGCTCTTCATCAGTAGCAGTTTGGTGCAGTTTAAGTGCGTGGACTCTAATCTGGGAGGACTGGGTTTGATTCCCCACTCCTCCACTTGCACTTGCTGGATGACTTTGGGCAAGCCTTAGTTCTGGCACAGCTGTTTTTTGAAAAAGAGCAGTTTTTGTCAGAGCTCTCTCAGCCCCACCTACCTCACAAGGTGTCTGTTGTGGGGAGGGGAAGGGAAAGGAGTTTGTAAGCCACTCTGAGACTCCCTTGGGAAGTGAAAGGTGGGGTATAAATCCAATCTCCTCCTCCTTTTCTTCTTCTTCCATACTGGATACCTTCCGACCTGAGGGGCTCATTTTCCAGCGTCATATATTTTAGCCTTTTGTTACTGTCCATGGGGTTTTCTTGGCAAAGATACTGGAGTGGGTAGCAATTTCCTTCTCTAGTGGATTGTATTTTGTCTGAGTTCTCTGCTGTGGCCTGTCCACCCTGGGTGGTCCTCCATGGCATAGCCTGCAGCCTCATCAAACCACACAAGCCCCCTTGCTGCATGAAGGCAGCGATCCATGAGAGGGACCTCTTGAATGGATTCTTATAATTAAATTATCCTTAACACATAATTAAAACATGCTCATCAAAAGCATCCAATTAAATCCATAAACTATCAATAAAGTGATACAAGGTTTAAAACTTTAGAAATTTTAAAAAATTGATTTTGAAAAACCCTTTCACTACCAATAACTACCACTCATGTCAATTTGTCCAGATCAACTTAGAGGTGGTGGCTTGAGTTGGTCCTCCTGGTCTGGAGCAAGTAGAATACAATCTAAACTCTATATACTGCAGAAAGTAAATAACAGACTTATACAACCATTTGGAAACCTCTAGCAAACCTCAGGGATGTGAGGCAGAGGAAGAATGCCCTTTCTCAAAATAATGAATGCTGGTATATCCAAACAGAGGCATCGGAAGCCATGATTGGATTCTTAAAGGATGTTAGAATAAAATAGGGTAGATAACTCAGCACTTTCTTCTGTCACCTTCTGTAAACTGTACGAGACTTCTCGCTATGTTGTCTTTCAGTGCTTACTGTTTTATATTTTATCTTGTGTTTGTGTTTGACATTGCTCAAGACCTTTAATCAGAAAAGCAGAACAATGAAAGGAAAGAGACTATTTGTATTACAATACGTGTAATTTTTCTGTATAATATATAATGCTGACTTACTGATGTACATAATGTTGTAAAATATGTGCAGTTTATGCAGAAAAAAATGGCAAGGGGAAATAGAAAATTACATAAAATAAGGAATTGTAGGTTTGATTAGCACCAAGGATGGAATAAAGGAATCTTCAAGGATGATACATTTGAAATCATCCCAACTTAGTACATACTTCTTTCAATACTGCGATAGAGCTTTTAGGTGCAAGGAGGTCAGGTTGAATTCTTTTAGATCCCCATTCAGGATGCCCCAAAAGCATAATGAACAATCTTCTCTCAAACACTTGGACTTTATTCTTATGAATAGTATTGCTACTCGAGAACAAACCCATGAACTCCCACCGGGTCTGCTGTGTCATCTGTATCTTACAGTAAGCAATATCAAAGTCTGCAAGAGAAGATCTGAAACAGAGAGAGACAGATCATACAGCAAAGGCAAAAACCACTGGGTGCAGATAATAAATTAGTGCCAAGTCGCTTCCTGGTGTGTTTGAAATGCTCCCTTATTTTTGTAGCCGAACTGATTTGATGGTGGCATTCTGCTCAGGTTTGCTGCTCATAGAGAAGCTACTATCTCGAAGGATGGACATAAGCTGCCAAAAGATCTAAGAAGATAATGGCCTACAATTTTTCCCAATTGATATCTAAGCAGTGATCACTGGCCAAGGCTTTTGACATGGCAACAATGACAGACCTATGCTGAAAGCAGGATCTATTAATGTAAAAGGCTAACACTGGTGTGGGGAAATTGCACTAGCTCTATCCTGTAATCTCTAGAGAGAAGCTGGGGGTTTCCATGGATAGCAGCTGAGCTGTTTCAGACTGCTCTGCTATGCTTCTTGGGTAGAAGATACTACTGTGTTTTTGTAAGACACTGTCTCCTTGCAGTTGAAGTCAGTGCATAGGACAAAGTATGCTGTTGTCTCTTTAGTTTGAATTACAAATATACCGATTTGGAGTGTAAATTCCTTAGTGAATATATTCTGGGCATGGGCGTCAACTACCGGGGGGGGGCTCGGGGGCTCGAGCCCCCCCCGAAATTTCCCGGGGGGGGCTCAGCCACCCCCGACAAAATGGAGCACCCGCCGGTGGCCAGTCAGCCGGCCGTCGCCGCCTCTCCTTCCCCTCCACCCCCGGCCTGCCCTCCTGTCTCCCTGGGGCGGCGGGGGGGGGGGGGAGAGAGGTGGCGACGGCCGGGTGACTGGCCACCGGCGGGCGCTCCATTTTGTCGGGGGTGGCTGAGCCCCCCCCGGGAAATTTCAGCGCGCGAGGCGGAGCGGGAGCCGGGGGCCCGCAAGGGCGACGCGCCGGCCCCTGGCTGCAGGCAGCAGCAGCAGCAATCCGAGGTGAGCGGGGAGAGGGAGGGAGGAGGGAGGGGGGCGGGGAGCGCAGGGGCCGGCCAGGCGGGCGGCCGGGCGGGCACAGCCCGGGGGAGGGAAGCGGCAGCAGCGGCTCCCTGGGGCGGGGGGGGAGAGCGGCGGGGACATGGTCCCGAACACGCGTGCACGAGAGAGCCCCCCCCCCAGGGATTTAAAAAGTCTACGCCCCTGATTCTGGGGAATAAGATCTTACTTTTTAGTGTCAAGTTGTCCTTTTCACTTACTTACTAATCTGTTTGGAAGATGGGGAGAGAAATGGGCATTGTGTCCAATGGGGTGACTAGTAATATGAGTTTTGGTTCCTCTTTTGAAGGCTCTTTGTGAAGGACGATGGTTGCACTTCTCCTCCAATTTTGTTAATGATCCTGCAATGCCAAAGAAACAGGAAGTGAGTGAATGCTCTTTCTCTTTTTTGTACTGTTCCTCTTTTTAAGCTATATTTTACATTGTTTTGAAAAAAGCTGAATGATGTTACAGACTAATAGCTTATGGCAGTTGCCTAATGAGTTGAATCTTCACTGAGATAGAGGACACACACAAAGAAAATGTGTGAAAAATTGAAATGACAAGGTTGTTAAGGTATCTCTATCATGGATATGTATTCAGGAAGCTTATTATGTTGGGGTGAAATGAAGACTTCATAAATGCGCAGAACTGCTTTTTGGTAATGCAAGGAATGTCAGTTGCTGTCTTATTTACTGATGCTAAAACCTGCATATGTGCAAGCTAAATAATGTTGATATTCCACTACTGGTGTTAATGTGAATGGGTGTTGGTAACATTTAGGCAACCACACAAAGTTTTTTTAAAAACTTGAAATAAAAACATGCTTAAAACATCAGCACTTTTGCAATATTTTGTTTATTTAACCGTCTCTGATAACTGACACCTCTTGCTCTGAATGATTGCATCAAAATGTCTGTGCTGTTGCAATCTTGAGTGTGCTGTTCAAGTGTGTATCTGTAAGCTGCAAACCTACTTTTGATTAATTGACATTCACCACAGAAATCTCATGCTCAGAGTTCTGAGTCTAGGACCCAGGGGAAAACATGAAATGGCTGCGTGATTGAGAGAGTCTGGCGAAGCAAGCTATGATACAGCAGCAGCAACAGAACTGGAAGCAGGAGATGGCCAGTTCCAGTGCGGGCCTGATAGAATTACAACTGTTCTTCAGGTGGCAGAGATCAGTTCCTCTGGAGAAAATGGTGGACTCTGTATCATTATACCCTGCTGAGGTCACCACAGCAAATTGATGCTGAGTGCCCAAGGCTAGGGCACTCACCCAGAGCCTCTTTCTAGATACTGTTGTATTTATTTCCACAACAGACCTTATTCCTAGTGATATCATAATACTCTAGTGTGGGATTGCCAAGTTCCATGTGGGGGCTGGAGATCTCCTGCTATTGCAAGTAATCTCCAGGCGACAGAGCTTTGGAAGGTGGACTGTATGGCACCATACAACAATGAAGTCTCTCCCCTCCCCAAACTCTTCCCTCCTCAGGTTCCACCCCTCAGATCTCCAGATATTTCCCAATCCAGAGCTGGCAACCCTACTGCAGTGGTATCTAACTAACCCAGTGAACTAACCCAGTGAACTAACCCAGATAGTACGACAGATTTGTCTTTCAAATAAGATCATGCTTTTAGAACAACAGAGGTGAAACATATATCTTTTAAGAAAAGCAATAATTTGAAGATGGTATGGGTGTGGTTGGGTGTGTGAGCAGGGCCGGTGCCAGGTTTTTTTGCACACTAGGCGAGGCTACCTTCTGGCGCCCCCCCCCCCCCATGTGCCCACCAATGTTCAAACATAAATGCATTTTAGGAAGAATGAAAAACACATTCTGAAGAACTGGATTTGATTCCCCACTCTTCCACATGGTGCCTGCCGGTTGACCTTGAGCCAGTCACAGTTCTCTCAGCCCCACCTGCCTCACAAGATGCCTGTTGTGGGAACAGGGAGGGAAAGCTGCTTTGAGACTCCTTAAGGCAGAGCAAAGCGGGGTATAAAAATCCATTCTTCATCTACACCAGCCCAAATTAAAGAAAACTGAACAGGAAAAGGAAGCAGTAACTTTTGGCATGCCAAATGCTAATGGCCAAAATGGTCATGTGGTTGGCATGATGAGACGCCGAGGCGCATAGAATGCTGTTTCCTTCCCACCGAAGTGGTACCTATTTATCTAATTGCAATTTCTTGCTTTTGAGCAGCTAGGTTGGCAGGAGCTGGGGCCAGAGATGGGAGCTCACTCCGTCATGCAGCACTCGGGTCTCAAACTGCTGAACTTCCAGTCTGCAGTTCAGCATCTTAATCACTGTTCCTACTTTCCTACTA
Source organism: Lepidodactylus listeri (assembly GCA_029233225.1). Taxonomy (NCBI): domain Eukaryota; kingdom Metazoa; phylum Chordata; class Lepidosauria; order Squamata; family Gekkonidae; genus Lepidodactylus; species Lepidodactylus listeri. The sequence continues at coordinate 41,394,146 of JARCFY010000016.1, read as the reverse complement.
ACCTTCTATCTGCCACTGCTGCTTTTCTCCTCCCCCTCCCATTGCTGCTCTACCCTTTGCCCTGCAGCCCTCCCAGTGCTGCTTCCTCCTTTCTTCCTAACCCTCTGATTGTTGCTGTTTTCTTTCCCTCCCCCCCAATTGCTTCTTACTTCACTTCTTTAAAAGTCAGCTCTAGGCAGCCCGATAATGTCATCTGTAATTTCACAGCATCTAGTTTGACATTTTATTTTTTTTATTTTTTGAAGTGTAGGCAGATGAAAACATTGTTCCTCTTGGTATGTGTGTGGGGGTTACCCTCTTTTTTTTTCTTTTAAGATTTTTATAGAAACATCTCCGATTTCTGTATTTGGCGACAGTATATGCATTTTTTTTTTATCCTCATTCTGTAGCCAAGTTTAGAATCAGATATATGATTGGGGGAGCTTCAAAATCTGGAATATGGATGAGTTTGCCCTTTATGGTAGTGAATGGGGGAAGAAGTGCGTTCAAAAATGGAGGGAAGAAGGCAGAGGGAGTTGACTGGTCTACTCCATGCTGATGTCACAGTGACCTTATTCTGCACGGAGGGAGTTCCCCAGTTCGGGTAGTGGGGCTGTATCCCAGTTGACCTTCCCTCACTCCCTTCTCTTCCCTTTCAGCTTTCTGACAGTCCCTTTCATGCAATTTTGCATTTTGCTTATGCATCTGAACTAGTTCAAGATGATGGAGGTTAGACACAAGTTCTTGTGCTTTTCTTATTCCTTCATAGACATGGGGGATATTATTATACAACTTCCAACAGATCTGGTTGGGTAGCACTTCCAGTGCTTGCAAATGAAGTATTATTTCAGTCGGATTACGTAAATGGGCTTTAGGATGTATACATTTGCTGTTGTTGCAGAATAATGGAAATGGTCTAAGTGACAAACAATACCCAGCTGCCCAGTATCATTACATCTTGCAGATACAGAGCACTAGAAAGCAATTCTCAAAAGCTGTCTTCTCTCATTAACTCTGCAGAACCTACTGACTATGTAAGTTCGTACATTGTGTTTTAAATGAATATGTTCTGTCCACTGAGTGTGCAGGGAGAATGCTAACAGTGCCATCGCCACAGAGACAAGTAATTTGGTGCAGTGTTTTGCTTATTCAGACATAGAGGAATGAATGCACACAGACAAAAGAACACCAAAGTCTTTGGAACAAATGGGACAGGAAACACATTCTGAAATGCTTTCATCAACCCCGTTCGGTCTCTTCCCTATCGTTGCGTTGTTCAAGCAGTTAACTACTTGGTCTTAAATTCCCAGGTTCCACTCACAAGGGGGAAAAAAAGAGAAAATACCATAAAAGGAGTATAAACAGCAAATACAAAACAATACCCAGCCCTTTCCACTCTATTGGTAGACCTGGCCTCCGGAGAACATGTCTGCCCGCCCCTTTCTACTCTACTGGTAGACCTGACCTCTGGAGAACAGGTCTACCCAGCCCTTTCCACTATATTGGTAGACTTGTTCTCCAGAGGACAGGTCTACCCGGTGATTTCTCTCCCCCCCCACCCCAGCTGCTGCAGTGGGCCGAGCACCTCTTCGGTGCTCAGGCCCGCCACTTCTTTCCCTCCCATCCCCCCAGCTGCTGTGGTGGGCCTGAGCACCCAAGAGGTGCTCGGCCCGCCGCTTCTCTCCCCCCTATCCCCCCGGCTGCCGCGGCGGGCCTGAGCGCCCATGGTGGCTCTCAGTAGCCCTGAGTACACCCAGTCAGAAAAAAAACTAATGGTCTGTGCTGAGTGAACAGACATGATCTTGTTAAGTGAAAGAAGCCATATAAACTGACCTTAAACGGTAGTTTCAGCAAAAGTCAGGTTTGGTTTTGTTTTTTTAAATCTCGGGTTTTGACTTCACAACTGGAAAATGGGAGCTGAAAAACAATAATTTGGCCCAGTCACACAAATCAGATGAAAATTTAAGTATAAAGCCCCTAGCAGCCAGGTCCTGGTATCCCCTCAATAAAACTCAATTTGTGTTTTGTTCTACTACCTGGTGCTTCTTTAGCCATTGATCTGAGCTCAGATACGAGCAGCATGAAGCTAAAAAAAGGGGATGGTGAATTATTCACTATGTTTAAATTTTAAATCACAATATTTGTTTTAAAAATTATAGTAACCTTAAGGCCTCAGCAGCTTTATCACTTTTCAAAGGCAATTTATAGGGCACCGTAGCAAGTTAAAGAGATATCTTTGGCAGACGGATGGTTAAAGATTTCAGGACGTGTAAGATTCATAACTGTTTGCATTTTATAATGGTTCCTGCAGAAGACTGGGAGGTTTGTGAGTCATGCTAATGCCATTATTTTTTCTGCAAGGCCTTGCAGAATTTTAACAGCATCATTTTGGCTATTCAACAACTGCTATGCATTCATTCATGTATCCTCTAGCTTGGCTGTTAGAATAAAAAGCACTTGTCAAAGTTATACTGTATTATGCATTTTTCTTGTTATGTTAATGAGTGGAGAAAAATCTCATAAAAATTTAAAATATTTTATTGAAAATGAATTGAAAAGACAAAAGCAAAGCATAAAAGAGTTGCTCACTCTAAGGGAAGCCCAGAGTGGAGGGTGGGAGGGAAACAGCAATGTATACTTTGGCTAAACATATGCAAATAAATTTCCTAACCACCTGAAATGGAAAGGTACAGGCAATGCATAGAGGCTAGTAAAGCTGTTTCACCGCACAAAAACGGCTACTGTTCTGAAGCCTATGGCTGCGATCACATGCTCCTTTAGATCTGACATCAGTGCGAATGCCTGACGGATCTAAAGGGAGCATCAGACATCTGGGAAGTGGCCTGCAGTCATCGGCAGCCCGTGCTGCTCTACCACGGAAGTGGAGTTAAAAGACACCGGCGAAAGTCCGGTCAATCAATCAATCTTTATTTGTTATGGCACCAAGCCAGCAAATCAGTACCAACATACAAAACTGTTATAAAAACCATAGTCTAAAAGATTTGAGGGGTTATATAATCTTTCCTTTGCGAATACAGTAACAAACTGCACAGAATTTAGCTACAAGTTTGGTAATGGTGTGGTTATCATCTGACAAGAAGAAGAAGAAGAAGAAGAAGAAGAAGAAGAAGAAGAAGAAGAGATTGGATTTATATCCCGCCCTTCACTCACTTGGAATCTCAGAGCGGCTTACAAACTCCTTTCCCTTCCCCTCCCCACAACAGGCACCCTGTGAGGTAGGTGGGGCTGAGAGAGTGCTGAGACAATTGTCCTTGAGAGAACAGCTGGTACAGAACTATGGTTTGCCCAAGGTCATCCAGCAGGTGCAAGTGGAGGAGTGGTAAATCAAACCCGGTTCTCCCAGATTAGAGTCCATGCACTTAACCACTACACCAAACTGGCTCTCTCAGCCCCACCTACATCAAAGTAATTGACATAGTCAGAGTCCATCAGACCAGGCATTTGCTTTACCAAAGGTAAGATTTATTTGGCTCGAACAAACTTGTACCATGGGCACCCCGAGAAGCATATGTTCAATAGTTTTGATTTCTCCCAACTCACATTGACAAAGTCTCTGATTGAAAGGTATCTTCCTGTATCTCCCCTCAAGAACAGCCAAGGGAAGGACCGAGCATCTAGCTAAGGTGAAAGCTTTTCTCATCTTGTGATCATCTAAGTTGGAAAGGTAATTAGAAGGGAGACATTGGTACCTGCTTTGCTCAGGAATGTCCAATCCTAATGCTTTCCGATGGGCCACAGACAGACTTTTCCCTTCCTGATCACTCAAGCATGCTCTCATGCCGTCAGGATGGTCTGATCATGCCATCCTGACTCTGTGCCATGTCTCACTCCTTTGCAGTATGCACATCATTGCATACTCCATAGGGGGCCCTCAGTGCAGAGATGTCATTCCTCATTTATGTGCAAGGGAAACAAACAGGGGGAAAAACCTGACTCACCCACAGTTGCATCTGATCACACAGTGATGGGCTGCGGACACAGCTTCAAAGGGCTGTGTGATCTCACAAATGCATGTCAAATTCCTCTGGAGGAAATTGCCTCTCTTCCCCTCCACTTCAACTGGTGCATGTGAACGCAGCCTATGAGTTCCATATAATTAAATACCACAAAAGAGAGAGAGTGAGTGCGAGAGAGAAATCACTTGATTTTATAACAACAGCAGCACCGGCAAACTGTGGGAATAATGACTAGGGTTTGAAAATAATCACTATTTTTCAGGACTGAGTTTATTGAACCCCAAAAATATCAGCATTTACCGATACTCCCAAATCCAAATATTCATGATATTTGGATTTGGGAAGTATTCAGAAAAGCCAAATTATTCAGCATAGAATGGCTGGCAGTACAAGCCATTTCACCACTTTGTTTGGAAATGGGGGTGGGTGGGGAGGTCTGAAATGGCTATTGGTCATTTAAATCAAACAGTGCAGTGGGTCAGCCTATCACCTGTTTGATTTAAATGACCACAAGGCATTTCAGATCTCTCTTTCCCTCCCCTCCATTTGGAAATGGAGAGGGGGAGGGAGGTCTGAAATGGCACGTGGCTTTATAAACTGAACAGCTGATGGGCTGACTGCCACTTGTTTGGTCTGAATGGCCACAAATGATTTCACTCCTCCCTTTCCAAATGGAGAGGAGGGAAAGGGAGGTCTGAAATAGCTTCAGCCATTTAACTCATCCCTTTAACTGGCCCCTGCTTCCAAATGAAGTGGTTAAATGCCTCTCAAACATCTCAGCCTGACAGCAGGGCCGGTGCACCCACCCCACTGTTAGGCTGAAATGCTTGAGAGCCATTGAACTGGTCAGTTTCACTTTCATCTGCTTGGAAATGGAGGGGAGCGAAACTGGCCGGTTTTAAGGGCTGGTAGGGGCAGAAGCGCTCAAACAGGAGGGGGAGTGAGGTCTGAAAATGGCTTGTGGTCATTTAAATCAAAGAGTGTGGTGGGTCAGCCCATCAGCTGTTAAATTTAAATGGCCACAAGCCATTTCAGATGTTCCTTTCCCTCTTCTCCTCTTGGAAATGGAGGCGGTGGAAAGGGATGTTTGAAATGCCTTGTGGCTGCCATTTAAATCAAACAGTGCAGCAAGTCAGCCCATCAGCTGTTCAATTTAAATAGCCACAAGCCATTTGGGAATGGAGGGGGGAGAGGGAGGTCTGAAATGGCTTGTGGCCGTTTAAACCGAACAGCTGATGGGCTGACCTGCCACATTGTTTGGTCTCAATGGCTGCAAATGGAGGAGGGGAAAGGGAAGTTTGAAATTGCTTCAAGCCATTTAACCCCTCTCTTTAGCTGCCCCCTGCTTCCAAGCAGGGGGCAGCTAATCAAATGGGTTAAATGGCTCTCAGACATTTCAGCCTGACAGTGGGGCAGGGGTACCCACCCTGCTGCTAGACTGAAATGCCTGAGAGTCATTCAACTGGTTAGTTTCACTCCCCTCCACTTGGAAATTGGGGGGGGGGGTGAAACTGACTGGTTTTAAGGGCTGGTAGGTGCAGAAATGCTCACCTGGAAGTGGGTGAACTTTGTGCTGCTTAACTAACCCAAATAAAAGCCGGGGGGGGATTGGCTTTTATTCAGGCCAGCTGTATCAGTAGCTGAATTAGATTTTTTTCTCTCTCTCAGCTAGTTGTACCCAAAATCCAAAACGTGTGTTGTAAAATTGTTACTGCTCTGACCTGGATAGTCCAGGCTAGCCCAGATCTCATCAGATCTTGGAAGCTAAGAAGGGTTGGTCCTGATTAGTATTTGGATGGGTGACCACCAAGGAATTGCAGGGTTGCTATGCAGAGGCAGGCAATGTCAAACCATATCTGAAGGCGCTTGCCTTGAAAACCCCAATGGAGTTGCCATAAATCAGCTGTGACATGACAGCCAAAAAAGTAAGCACAGACACAAGTGGTACAGATGATGAAGACTGTATTTTCCATACCCTGATACCATCCAACATTTCTGGTTAGCCAGTTCTTCAATATGTGGGGCACAGGAATTTGGATTATTAGTAATCTCTCCCTTGCCCCCAGATTTAAATTTATTTTGAGAGAACTAGAATACAAAGTTGCATGGGCTGATATCCCATGAAATGCTCTGGAAGACCCTCTGGGCCAGTTGCTGTCTCTCAGATGAGCCTAACTCACAGGAATATTGTGTAGATAAAAATAAGATTATCCCCTGTATACTGCCCTTGTCCTTGGAAGGACAGGATACAGATGTGACAAATAGTTTAAGGGTGGCATGTAGTACCAAAGAACTGAAATTATATAATATACCACCATCGCTGCAATCCTGGGAGAAGCCCCCCCCCCCCAATAAAATTAGACTTACTTCCAGGGTGACCAGTTAGGGGTTGCTCCAATGGTGTAAATCTTTAATATTTTTCTGACAATTTCTTCCAGATTTTTAGAAGCCTTTTGGAAAGTAGGATTAAAAACAATTTAAATAAGCAACTGATAAAGGGGTATTATACCCAGAGAAGAATAGAAGAGTCAGAAAGGAAATGAAGAACAGAATTTGCTGCTTATGCTTCATGGACATTCTGGCTGCATAGAATCTACCAGTAGAAAAGAACTGGTACCAAACTGCTGAAGAAACACAGATGAAAATAGTAGGGGAAAGGTTGTTATTTAAAATTTTGTGTCTAAACACACTGGGTAACAGGCCAAAAAACACATGAAATTACTAAGAAGGGTATTTCTGCGCAAGGGTATTTCAGCGAGATTCTTCTGGTCGTGGATAATTTTTTTGTTTCCTCAAAGAGGATATGTGAAATTCATCTTTAATCTGATTCCTTTTGTAACCACTTCATTGTTTTCGCTTTGAAACTTCCTTCCTTCAGTTAGAATTCTAAGAGGAGGAGAGACCCTGTGCTAAGATTCATGTAAATGCTGATGTTTGATGGTCTGGTGGGATTGTTTTGCATACCGCTGCTGTCAGTAGGATCTCAACCCTCTTCACAGTGTAGTAGCTGAGAAGCAAAGTGCTTCAGAACCTCTTTATGCAAAAGATAGTCAAATTGCACCCCCCCCTTTCCTTCTCATTTCCAGTTTCCTCATTTTGTTTCTGTTTCTCTCTTCACACACCCTCTCTCTTAACCTGTTCTCACTGCACAGACATCACATTTATGCAATGTGCATTTTTTGGTAATTTCTCTCCACACCCCCCCCGGGGTTTTGACTTCATTTATATCTGTTTAGCATATGCCACTTCCTCCCTTTTTCCTACTGTAGAGTTTGCCCATCATTGTGCAGTTGGCAGTAATTAAGCAACATGTTTCCGCTGTTTGATTGTTTTCACATAATACGAACTGATTCCATGGGGGTAAAGGGTCTCCTATAACTGTAATGATGAGAAGAAATCCATGTAGCAATTTACTTAATTGGGAATGGCGAAGTTAGCCATAATTTAAACAATATTAAATTAAATGTAATCTTTGACCTTTGTGGAGAGTAAGATAGTAAGGAGGGAGATAAGGTGTGCTAGTAATATGTTGCTGGCAAAGTCATTGGTTATAAAAATCTAATCTTTTTATAACCATTAAAATTAATGATTTCAATCCAATATTCAGGAACTTATTACCTCTAAATCTTTACAGAGTAATAACTAGTGAAAAGATGCAGTGGAGCTTTTGTCCTTCAAAAACAATATTTCCTGATTTGAAATAGAAACAACAAGCAGTGTTGCAGTTTGTCCCTTCTTTGACAAAATGATCCACTGAAAGACAGCAGCAAACATAAATACCCTGGAGAAGTTCTAAAGGACTTTTGTGATAATTTTCCATGTCATCTAATAGTTCAAGTAATAAGATGGCTGGTAACCATAACCATTTTGCTTTAACCATTTGTCTTATTTACCACATTGACCCCAATTCCTATATATGCCCTGAGGGGTCTAACCTGCATCTTCCAACTTACATCTTCTTCAGTGCTAAGCTAAAGAGATCATACATTGAAGGAAACTTGTTACTTCCCTGAGCTTTAAAAGCAGCAGTTTGGAATATGGTACAGGAACAGAGAAAGGACTGTGAGTCAAGGAAAACTGCATTCCATATGTTGGAGCCAAGGATGTGTGCAACATGCACATGATCCACCCTGAGAACTTTGATTATGTACATACATGCTGTCAAGTGGCAACCAAGTTATGATGACCCCAGCAAGGGAGTTTAAAGAAGGAGAGGTGATTTGGTGTTGCCTTTCTCTGCAGAGCCTTCCTTGGTGGTCAAGTACCAACCATACTTAGCTTCCAAGATCTGATAAGACTAGGCTAAAGCACACCACTTTTCCTTCCAAGGACTTTAGTTTAAAGTGTTTTAAATAAGTAGGTAAACAGAACCGTTCTACTGTGTTTACTGGAAAGAAAGATGACCCTGAATATAAGACAGCCCCTCATGACTTCTGGTTTCAGTGACCCACAGGGCAGACGCATCTCCTTGGAGCTCTGAGGGATGCGATCTGTGACTCAGCTGCTGGGAGGGGGGTTGGATGTCCCAGACCCCGCCCCCGAGACCTTGTAGGGGGTTTCCAGCCATGGGGCATGAGAGGTGCCGCTCCCAAGGCTCGATGCCGAGGGATTGAGGCTCCTCTGAGCCCTGAAGGTCCTGCCACCATAGTTCCTGAAATGGTGCTGAGGCACATCTCGAACAAGTGGGCAGATGGTCTAGCATCTCACTTACCTGACTGACAGCTCTTCAATGAAGCGCGAGTCTCAAATGAGTTAAATCCAGATGAATGTTTGAGTGTGAACAGTCCCTTAAAAAAAAAGCAAGGGGGGGGGGGAAATCCACCTCGTGAAGAGAAAAATGCTTTTTATACTGCATGGCAAAGAGGGGTCTGGAATCTAAGGCTTGAATAACTAAAGTAAAGAGTATCCAAGGGAAAATTACTCATTTTTTCAAATTATAGAGACTTCTGCAACATTCCCTAAAAGTAAACAATACACAGATGGCTGGGGGGAAAATGGTGCCAAAACCGAAGCCTTCTTCAGGAAATGCCAGCCTGGCTGCTAGTCACAAGACCATAATAATAAAATACATTAAATTGCATGCAGAAATTTTAAAAGTGTGAGAGAAAAGGGAGAGAAAGATAGTACAGTTTTTAAAAAGCAATATAGTCGTCATGAACTCTGCAATGATACCATCTTCTCCTTAAAGGTGCAGTCCTTCAAGGTATGGAAAGAAATACCAATCAATGGAAACCATTTAAATGCATTGAGCAGTCACTTTACTGAAGCAAAAACCCTTGGAAACCTGTGTCAGTCACACAGAATATGTGAGCTGTCTTGGAGATCAAATCCACGCACCTGGAATTCTTCACTTTTTCTGTGAGAGCTTTGCCTTTATCTGGTTATGATTTATGATCTGAATGGTAGTGATGGAAAGAGGAAGTATGTACGTGCGCTAGTTGGATAAAAAGCAAATTCCTCATGAATCCTTAATTGAATTGGTGCATATGATATTTTCATGAGATGCAGTACTGACCCTTGATGCTAATGCACCTAGTACCGAGCTGAATGAGAAACTTGGGAGAGCAATCCTAGGTATGTTTACTCAAAACTATTCAATGGGACTTACTGCCAAGGTACTCGTATGGTTGTACTACTAAAAATACCACTGAGGAAACTGTGTGTGTGTGTAAAGTGACATCAAATCACAGCTGACTTATGGTGGCCCCATATGGTTTTCAAGAAGAGAGATTCAGCAGAGGTGGTTTGCCATTGCCTTCCTCTGCAACGTCTTCCTTGGTGGTCGCCCATCCAAGTACTGACTGCTTAGCTTCCAAGAGCTGTATCATTCCACATCCCTATGGAGAAAAGTAAAGGCAATGATATCAAAGCAGCCTTATACTAGGTATTGGTCATCATCACATCACACATGAAGACATTTAGATCCATTGAATTAATGCAGTATTTGAAAAGAATAAATCAGAGAAAACCTGGGCTGTGGCTCAGTGGTAGAACATCTTCTTGGCATGCAGAAGGCCACAGGTTCAAACCAAACTATCTGTCAAGGTCTGGGGCACAGTCAAGGGGAAGTAAAAACACAGTCCTAGGTCTGGAGTGAAGAAGAGTGAAGCAGGAGCTGAGAGCAAAAGTCCAAATCACTAACCAGGAGCAAGGTCGTTCAATCCAAGGTCAGGAACCAAGAGGGGGTAGCAGGAGCCGAGAGTCCAAATCACAAACCAGGAGCGAGGTCATTCGAGCCAGAGTTCAGAAGCCGGAGGAAGGTAACAAGAGCAAGGTCTTGAGATCAAGAGGTGGAATAGCTGCAAGGCATCACAGTGTCTTGACATGTTTGCTCCCACGAAGGAGCCAGCCTAGAGCCTGGAGGTAAATAGCCCTCTGCTGTTGGTTTCAATTAGCACAGTGGCACCAGCCGCCCAGCGTCTGTTAAAACTCAGGGCAGACAGATCGTCTGCTTTGCAGCTGAGCTCTCCGTCGCCTTATCGCTAAGTCTTGCCGGAGTCAATGTCATAAGCAAGCAACTCTTGGGGCGAATCAGGGTTTTTTCTGCCCGTGTCTGCTCTTTGTCAGCCATCTCTGAGCCAGGTGCCAGTGCCAGTTGTGCTGGTAAATTGCTGATTTCTGCAGTATCGGAGGGGCCAGCTGTGGGTTCTGCTGGAGCTGGCAATGGCCCGTCCTCAGCACCCATGACACTATCTCTAGTTGAAAGAATCAGATTGTCAGGGATGTGAAAGGCCTCAGCCTGAGACCTTGCAGAGCTGCTGCCAGTCTGAGTTGACAATACTGATCTTGATGGACCTGCGGTCTGATTCAGTATAAAGCAGCTTCATACGTATATGTACAGTATAAAATGCAAATACTGTTTTAATCAGTTCAGCTTGTAGGACTGAATATATATGAATCTCTGTGTAAAATAAAAACATGGGGCCGTGGTGGCTCAGAGGTTAAAGATGCTGAGCTGCAGACCGGAAGGTCGGTAGCTTGGCAGTTCGAGACCCGAGTGCCATGTGACGGAGTGAGCTCCCGTCTCTGGCCCCGGCTCCTGCCAACCTAGTAGTTCTAAATCAAGAATTTGCAAGTAGATAAATAGGTACTGCTTCAGTGGGAAGGTAATGCCTCGGTGTTTAGTCATGCCAGCCACATAACCATGGAAAAAAAATCTTTGGACAGCACTGGCTGTTTGGCTTGGAAACAGAGATGGGCACCGCCCCCTAGAGTTGGATCCAACTGGCATTTGAGCAAGGGAAACCTTTACTTTTACTAAAATAAAAACACCAAGAAAGATGTAAAGAGCCTAAAATTTAATAATACTCTTGTTAATGAGAGGAGATTGAAAAAATTGTGGAGATCATCATTTCACTTGGGCCTCTTTAAAGGTTCTTCATCATCTGCTGTGATCTCTCTCTCTTTTTCTACTTCTTCTCCCTCTCCTATCTCACTGATGTCCACACTTCCCTCTGTTATCCTTACTGTTCTCCCACTTCTTTTATTCCTATTTGCCCTTTGGGAGAATCCTGCTGGGAAGTAGTCAAGCAGACTGCTGTAGAAAAATGGGGCGACTGGTTGTTTTGTATGCATTCAGCCTCTGCTACAGTCCCACATTTTATCTGTAAACTATCATACTTGACATTTTCCAATAGATTGAGGAAGCACAACCCCCCCCCCTCTATTTTGTTCAGCATCTCTTTCAGATTACCTAGTAATATTGCCCAAAAGATCCCTGTGGAGTTAGTGTCTAGAAAAATCTTTAAATGATGCATATTACGTCCTTCAGCTTTTGTGTAATTTCCAAATAATACCATCTGGTATGAAAACAGGCGGCAAACTGGCGGTGACAGCAGTGGATTAGGAGCTCTCAGCTCTGAGAGCTGGACATCAGGGTTCAGTGAGTGAAGCCAGCCAGGAAGCCTTTGGAAATAAGGAAAGCAGTTTGCTACACAATTTTGGGACAGCACATATATTTTCTAAATTTTGTACGAAGTCAAGTACTACCAGCTTTGAGTTCTTGGGACAGAGGACAACCCTACTAGGTTAGCATTGAGTGAATAATACTCCTATACAACTCCAAAACTGATCTGATATTAGTAACTTGAAAGCAATTTTTGGACCAATTCAAATGCCATCCATCAACACATGGCAACAAATGCATTGCCAGCTCAGCTAAGTGTGCTTTGTATTCGCACTGTGTTTACATATTGACCCGCCTGCTGCTAAATAATTCGTGAAGATGATCTGAGAGGTGGCATATCAATTAAGGCTAAGCAACAAGTTCCTCTCAGGAAGTGAGGAATAATAATACTTTTCGCAGATTGGTCACAGATCCAGTTGCTAATATAATAGTAGGGTTATGTTTAGAATCAACAGCTAATTTTGAGTTTATGGTGACAACAATAACAACACGCACGCACAAGATAATCCAGGGTTTTTTTCTCTCTTTTTGAATTCAAATTTATCTTGCTGGGTGAATGAAATGCTGCTCTGAATTTTCAAGTGATTACTGCAAGGGAGAAATGTCATTTAGTGTTCAGTCCTGTAAAAGTGCTGACAGCTGATGCATGGGAAATGTTCAGCATCCTCAGTTCTGTTGAGATGTCACTTAAGTGCTCAAAGCACCATGCAAGCAAAAATGCTACAATTTGATAATCACCCTCCGTGTCGACCTGAAGCAGCTGTTATTCCAGGAAGGGCTTTGGTGCCATCCTAAGCAGGCAATGAAATTTGTACGGTTTCATTGCTTGGTAGTACACCCACCTTAAGCTTTCCGTTGTAGTGTTCAACATCATTATCAGTGAAATACAGATTCCCAAATTCTCCTGAGACTAATGTGGGCGGAAAGCATATATTTAAGGTCTTCAAGTTTGCAGTAAAGCAAAATAGGAGAGACCCATATCCCAGCATTTTGATGGGCAGTTCAGTGATTACTGGCTTACACTCAGTTGCTAATGCAAAAAAAAAAAAAGGAAAATAAATCCCTCCTTGTTTTCCTTTTTAAAAACAGCAGTGGAACAAACTGAAGTTTAGATGTATGCATATGTATAATTGCATATTCATGTTTTAGATTTTTTTCTAATACTTGAACAATTTTTTTAAAAAAATCCATGGAGGAAGACTGACAATAACGCTCGAGACTTCGAAGTGCTAACAGGGCCATCATTTCCTGTACATCCATATGTTGCAAACTCTGAATTGCTACAAAATATTTAGAAAATAATGGGATTAATTGTTCATACTCTCTGTTACCATCTACAGTTATCTAAGAGAAGAACATGAACAGTCTTTAGCCTATAGACTCATTGTAATGTGGTTGCTGTCTTGTAACATAATATGAAAACAGCATGGCTCCTGGAAACAAGGGGGGGGAACTTAATGATGCTGATTTATCACAGAGGGCCTAGAATCAAACACCCTTAATACAATGAGATTTTTGTCTCCAAGCATGTAGAGCAGGGGCCCTCAAACTTGTTGAGCCTGTGGGTACTTTGGAGCCTTGAGAATGTATAGTGGCTACTACCACAAAAGAGCTACCATGGGTAGGGGAGGAAAATTGGGACAGGCTGTCACAAAATGGCTGCCTTAAGGGACAGGATCATCAATCACTGGTTGAGCTTGAGATATTTGGCATTTAAGGGATCAGCATTCATTATCAAACCAGTTACTACGACTGGGCAAAAGTTGTTTTTTATTCACCCTTGGGTCCCTTGAGAGGACTGGTTTCAGTAAATCCACAACCTTTCCCAACATTCATAAAAGTAAATCCAGGGAAGTGTCCAAGTGTGCAATGGGTTTCAGAAAGTCTAGGGAGTCTAGAAGGGCAATTACTTTTCCTTCCATGGCAGCATTCCATTCAACCAGTCTAAGTGTATTCTGAGCCCTCAAAAAGGGAACCTGGTGTTCTGGAAGTGATTTCCCTGACTGGTCCACCAGAGAAAGTATAATCAGTAGATGATCACTACCAAGAAAAGGCCCACCTGTAGATTATCAACAAGAATGAGTAGAGGAAATAAAAAAATAATCAAACTACAGCCTCGGGGTGGGGGGGGGAGTATAACTTCCAAATTTATCCACTCTCCTTCTGCCATTAAGCAGGTGTTTCAGTATTAAGTTCTTTTTTTCATTGTTTATTGAACGTTCCATCAATTAATAATCTGTTAAAGAACTGAAAATCACAATGACAAACCATCTAAACTGTATTGCATCGAGGGAATTACATCCGTAGTGCATAGAAATTCTAAAAGTGGTTTCCATATTTTGTCATATTCAAATAAAGGAACTACCGTATGTAAATACAAAAAATGGATTATGCATAATTCTACCCACCAAAAATTGCTCCCAAATTTTCAGGTACCATTTTTGAGCAAGGGTCTCATGAAGGATTTCCAATTCCTGGCAATGACTAAACGAGCAGAAGAACCCATGTAGAGACAAGGAATTTGGTATTTTTATCAAGCAAAGAGTCGGCCCCAAAACCCCATAACAAAAAATCTGGAGAATAAGACAAGGAAAGACCCACCATGTTGGATATCTCTTTATGAATCACCTTCCAAAAGTCCTGGACCAGATGGTATTCCCACCACATATGTAAAACAGTACCTTTCTGCTTACAGGATCTCCAACATAGTGGGCTCAAAGACTTGTTCATCAGGTTTAATTTGTGTGGTGCTAAATAAAGCTGCCATGGCTCAGAGGTTAAGATGCTGAGCTACAGACCAGAAAATTGGTAGCTTGGCAGTTTGAGACCCGAGTGCCACATGACGGAGTGAGCCCCCGTCTCTGGCCCCAGCTTCTGTCAACCTAGCAGTTTGGAATCAAGAAAGTGCAAGTAGATAAATAGGTACCACTGCAATGGGAAGGTAACAGTGTTTCGTGCACCTCAGCATCTAGTCATGTCGGCTACATGACCATGGAGATGTCTTCAGACAGCATTGGCTCTTCAGCTTGGGAACAGAGATGAGTACCACCCCCTAGAGTCATATTCAACTGGCTTTTGAGCAAGGGAAGCCTTTACCTTTACGAAATACCAGTTAGATAACAACTTGTAAAATTGGAGTTTAATATTTCAACAGCAGGAATTGTTGGAGGGGGGGATTCCAAATCTGTTTCCAATCAGATTCTGAAAAGGTCAGTTTCAGAGAATCAGACCATTTCGGGCAGTATAATAAAGGGTCTTTCTATATTTTCGTTAGTAATAATTCATAAAGGGCAGAAATCATACCCTATTTACCATAATTCCCATTCTGAATTAAGCCCTTAAACGAATTTAGTGCCTGAAGCAGATCCTTGGATCTGATCAGATTAGTGATCAGATTTTTCAACTGAAAATAACTAAACCAAGAGATCTTAATTTCAAAACTTTCTTCCACTATGGATTTATCTGTGATTGCCCCATCTTTAATCCAATTAATAATCATCAACAAACCAGTATATCTCCATTCTCTAAATTCACTGTCTCACATTTGAGTACCCTAAGAACTCTTGGGTCTATGCCATCAGGGTCTGAAGACTTATTCATTTTTAATTTCCCCAGTAGGTCTAGAACTTAATCTCTGGTCACCTCAATTTGACTCAGCTCTGCAGACTCCTTTCCTGAAAATAGTGGCTGTGGCATGGACACATGCCCTATGCTTTTCACAGTGAACACAGGAGAAAAAAAATCATTGAGCTTCTCTGCCATCTCCTCCTCTTCCTTTAGCAATCCCTTCATTTCTAGATCATTCAAAGGCCCAACTGCTTCTCTGGCTGGTTTCCTGCTCTGGATATATTTAAAGAAATGTTGGTTTGTCTTGATGCGTTTAGCAACCTGCTCCTTAAATTCCCATACTGCATGCCTAATTATTTACTTACATTTCTCTATGGTCCCTTCAATTCATTGGGGCAGACCTTCCACTTTTTAAAAGAAGCCTGTTTACTTGTTATGGCTTCCTTGACTTGCATTGTTAACCATGCAGACAATCCTTTAGACTTGGCAGTGCCTTTTCTAGCCTGTGGCATGCACTCTACCTAGGCTTCTACTCGGATGATTGTGGCTAGCTTCCAAGTATCCTCTATGGATATGACTTTCTTGTGTTTCCCTTTCAGCTTCCCCTATTCCCCTAATTTTTGTAAAGTTCCCTCTTTTGAATGTTACAGTTTGGGACTTTGGGGACTTTAGGACTCACTTTCCATTGACCTAAATACTGAACTTAATAGCATTGTGCTCATTGTTCCCAGTTGGTGCACCAATTCTCTATCTCTCACCAGGTCTTTAGCCCAACTCAGAAACAAGTTTAAAATCACTACCCCCATCGTTGACTCTGTGGCCAGCTGTTCTAGTGGTCATTTATAACAGGAATGTCAAACATATGGCCCATAGACTGGATCCAGCCCATATCTCATGTCTAGCCTGCAAGCAACTGGCTCCTTCCTGCTTCCTTCTTTGGGGCTGCTGCTGCATTGTAGCTCACGTTTGCCCAGCTCCCTCTGCTGCTTCCTGCTTTCTTCCAAGCCTGATTCCTTCCAAGCCAAGCCTCCCTTCTCTCCATTAGCTGAAGGCTCCTCCTTTGGGAGGAAGGGAGGGGAAGGCAAAGAATGAGAGAGAGCCCTGCCCAGAAAAGAGAACAAAGTGTGAGTCCCATGGCTCCTTTAAAGCCAGCAATGTTTTATTTCAGGTATAAGCTTTCCTACACTACTTCTTCAGAGGGTGGGTGGGTAAATGGATTCTTCTGACAAGCACAATGCTCTGCTGTTTTCTTTGAGACTTGCTCTCTCTCTCTCTCTGTCACACACACACACAAACAAACACGCACATGTGTATGTGTGTTAAAAGGAGGGGCACATTGGGATAAGGGGAAAGGACAATTAAAAGGAAATTATTTTGGCTTATTCTTAAAAGGGGTTTTTTTTAGATTAGATTTCTCTGTGCCTACCTGGGATTTTTTTTCAAAAAGACCCTGGTTAGGAATTAGTACACTTGGATTGGATTCCATTTTTTAATAATGAAAGTAGATGGCTAAATATTTAAAAATACATTTATGGTTCTATATGTTCCAGTTCAACATGCCTCCCATTCTCCCCTCCCACCTTGCTGGCTGCTTTTCTTCACTCCCCCTTTGCTTTCATCACTAGCACTTGAGTGGATTTTGCCCAGTGTGAAATCAACACATTATTTTCACTTGGAGAGAACCCCTTCTCCAGTTTAAACAGATGAAGAAAAAAAAAAGAAACCTAACAGTACAGGTTGCAAGCTTTATTAGTGGAAAGGAGCAAGAGTACAGTAGCACCTAACAAAATTTGTGGCAGGGCATGAGCTTTTGTGAATCACTGCTCACTTCTTCAGATACAGATAGAATGTCTTAAATCTTGGGCAGTGGAGTGATTTCAGATGCCAAATGACAATAGTAAGCATTGGTAATGAGACAGGAAACCTAGGTCTCAATTCAGTCCTGGAGGATGCATTGAGCTTCATTATCAGTTGCAATTCAGCAGTCTCTCTTTCTCATCTCCCTTTAAACTTCCTTTGTAGGAGAACTGCTGCTCTTAGGTCAGCAATGTCTTGGAAGGCTAAATGTTCTCGTACTGGTTTTTGGATGTTGTAGTTTCTAATGTAGGACTTAAGTCCATTTATTCTTTGCATCCTCCTGGACTAAATCCTCCTGGATGGAATTGAGACCTAGGTTTCCTGTCTCATTACCAATGCTGGTATCGCCATGCCTACTAACCCTCTGCATATCACACCTAATCCAATCAAGCCTGCTGTTGTCGTTCACCTGCTATTACCATTTAGTATCTGAAATCACCTTTATATTTCAGGTACCTCATGTTGCATTTTATGATATACATGGCCTGGCCCAACAAAGTGACATTTATGTTAGATCCAGCTTTCGTAACAAATGAGCTCAACACCTCTGATTTATGAGGTCTAGGAATCTCATTTCTATAGCAGGACTCAAGCGCATGTTTACCTAGTCAGTGTGAGGGTAGTTGAAGTCTCCTAGTGTTATAACGTTAGTCACCTCCCTTATTTTCTTCTTCATCTCAAGATCAGCCTCAAGGGTTTGATCAAGTGGGTGATAATTCACCCCCACTTTTAAGTAACCCTTAGGACCCAGTATGTCCACCCATATCACTTCTGTTGGGGAGTTCTTTCCCTTAAATGTTTTCTAACTTATTTGATTCTATGCCCTCTTTAATGCACAATCCAACATCTCCCCGTCCTATCCCATCCCTTGTTCTGCCTATAGCTCTGATGCCAAAGCATGACTGTATCCCATAGATTTTCCCATGTTTCAGAGATACCTACTATATCTAAATTGTCATTGAGCACCAAACATTCCAGGTACCCCATCTTGGCTCAGAGACTTCTAGTATTGACATATAGACACCTATTGTACTGGACCTGATGCATCTGGTGCAGGAGCAGGCAGAAGTTCCACAGAACAACCAGGAAGAAAGTACCAGGTAGTCACTCATAGCAAGGATTCAAACAGGAGTGGTCAAGAGACAGTCCAAGGGTCAGGTATCCAGAAAGGGAAGTTATCAGTCAGTCCAAGATTTGTGGGTCCAGAAGTCAGGTGGTCCAGGGTCCAGTCCAAGTTCAGAACAACAGAGGTTCCAGTTAGCAAGTCAGGAGACAAGGTGGGTGGTTATGTAGCCATGGTACAAGTTTTATCCACAAAGAGCAGCTTCCCCCTGCCTGGATTTACAGCTGGCTCTCCATGGGCTGTTTAGTTGCTGCTAACTGTGGCATGCATCCCTGTAAGTACTCAACTGGCAACAGGTATCTGTGATCCATCAGTCTCTCAGTGCGATGGGCTCTTAGGTCTGATCTCCACTGACTGCCACAGCCCTCAAGGGTGTTGGAGAAATGCTGGGGCTGGCCTCCTCTCTCTCCACATCTGGACTAGATGCTGGTAAATTGCTTGCAGCTGGAGGAGAGGGCAAATTGGCTACAGCCAACATGATGTCAAGAGCTTGCATCTCCTGTCCTTGAAGATTGATGGGCTCTATCACAGCTGGGTGTTCTTCCTCCTCAGAGGAGGAGGTTTCGTTATCAGGCTGGTCATTCATCAGGTCAAGCTTGCTATGAGGGAGATGTATGATACCTATGATGGGTTTTTCTCTCCAGCAACCCTCAAGCTTCCTTGGCCCATTTGTCATGATACATGCCCCTCCTTCACTATCCTATTTCCATTTCCAAGTTATATTATTCTCTTAGCCATATTACCCTGAATGTTTACACAATCATCCCTTTAGACTGACTTGTCCCAAACGGGACACTCCCCAGCTCCTGTCAGCTTTCCCCCTGGGATTAGTTTAAAAGCTGCTCTGCCACCTTTTTGATATTAATAGCCAGCAGCCGGGTTCCTTTTTGGTTCAAGTGAAGTTCATCTCTTTAGTACAGGTTTGGCTTGTCTCAGAAAGTCCCCCAGTGCCTAACAAATCTATACCCTTCCTCCTGCTATCACTGTCTCATCCACGCATTGATACTCCTGATCTGTGTCTGTCTAGCTGCCCCTGCATGTGGAACTTTTGGCAATTCTGAGTATGCTACTTTTGAGGTCCTGGCCTTTAGCTTTCTGCCTAATAACCTAAATTTTTCCTTCAGGAACACAAAACTGCATTTCCCAGTGTCATTTGTGCCAACATGCACCACAACTGCTGACTCCTCCCCAGCACAATCTATCAACCTATCTAGACAGCGCACACTGTCTGCATTAAGTACTGTGAAATTCTTCCAGGATATGTTTTCAATAACTATAACTAAAAGTCTTCCTTTGTCCAATTACTCAGTGTTTATTTCATGTATATTAAAGTAGAGCTCATGGTAGGCAGGGTCACTTTCCTTCAAGCTAATTTTAAGTATCACAAAAATAAACCAGAATCACTTAAAAATACAAAGGCCACCTTCAGGATGTGATGTGGTAAACAGTGCAGTGGTAGATATGGAGGGACATTTTCTTTGGCATTTTCAGGACAGCCCAGTCCTTTCCTTACTGAATGTTGACATTGTTGCCCTTTGTTTATTGCTTCCATTGCTGCAAAATCAACGTTTATTTGGTCCACTTATGGACTGGCTTTCTGTAAGGAGAATGAATATATTCTATCAGCCTAATCCTGTTACATCAAGTATTTGGTTTAAATTGATTTCTTTCTTTAAGATGGGTTTAAATTTGAGTACTTCAGATTATCTGGGTTTTCTTTCTGAGAAGTCTCTTTAACATACAGGAGGGAAGCTATAAATACATTTCGGTCCTACCGTTGGTTATAGTATCTTGGGAAGCTATTGTGTACCAGACACATGACAAAGCTGCTTTATATTCACTCAGACTACTGGTCTATCAAGGTCAGTATTGTCTACTGTGACTGGCAGTGGCTCTCCAGGGTGTCAAATGGGGGGGGCCTTTTGTCTCTCCTATTATCAGATTCCTTTAACTCAGGACCACACAAATTGGAAGAGACTGGCAGCAACTAGAGCGGTATTTTCTGGGGTCAGAGGCAGAGACTCAAGCAAACAAAAATGCAATATAAAAATCCAAGGAAAATAGAGACCAAAAAGACACAGAAAAGGGCTTCCGGATGAAAGGTGTGGGAGAAGGTGTTCCTACATTTTGGGAACTTTTCCAAATAAGGAAATGAAGGGAACTCTTGGAGGAGGGGCAAATGTGTTAGAGGTGGGCTTGATTACCTCATTAGAATGTGAAGCTCTCAGATGTCCAGTTTCATGTCACGTGAGGGGAAAACCTTCTTAGCTGACAGTAAATACATGGTTGGAGGTTCTTTTTTAGAAGGTACAACCAGGAACCCTCAAGGAATTGCAGGCAGAGGGGCATCTCATTTCCCCTTCCTTCACTATTTTCTTTTTCCCTCCCCTGAAAGCCCCCATAGCTTCTCCCTTTTTCCTGCTACTGTTTCTCCTTCCCACCCAACGGCCAGCCTAACTTTATCTGTTCCTCTGTCTTCAGTGCCCCCTCCCACAGCCTCTATTTAGGAAAACTAGTTGTTCCAGTTGTCTGATGCCATCTGCTTGGCCAGACCCACTTGCCTGATAGGGAATCCTTAAGGAGTTGTGAGGTGGCACCTCACTTTCACCTGTATCCCTTTCCCTACATTGTTTCCCCTTTCTCTCCTCCTAGCAACTCCCATATCCTCTCCCCATTCCTGTCCTATTCTCTCCTCAACCTACCTTTAATCTGCCTCCCATCTTCAGCTATATTCCTTATTTATTTACTCCATTTATACTCTGCCTATCTCCACAGTGGGAAGGAAACAGCTAACTTCATTCTTCTCTTCTCCTTTTTATCATCTCAGCAACTTGTGTTGTAGGCTCCCTCTAAGCTGTGAAGTTTTGAGAGCAAAAATTCTACTTTGTGAGCCACTGGCATTAAAGTTGTGAGCAAGCCATTTGGCTACTGCATAAATTAGTTTGCTCTGGAGCCATCCTTCCTGAGCTAAGATAAAAATGTGTGAGCTGGAGGCTAAAAAACTGTGAGCTAGCTCACACTAACTCAGAGGGAACACTGGTTGTAGGTTAGGCTGAAAGTATGTGATTGGCACAACATCACCTAGTGAGCTTCCATGGCAGACTAGTGGTAGAAACCCAGGCCTTCCAGACCCTACTATGAAGCTCTAACTGCTACACCACATTGGCTTTCATAGGGTGGCCGCTGTTGAACAGTAGCAAGCAGCCAAGCCTAGCTGAGTCAAGCAAGTTGGGTGGGATCAAGTCACCCAAGTGATTGGTGCCAGGCCTGGTCCCAATAAGATTGTCAGGCCCTCTTCGCTCTCTGGTGGGTGATGGGTGGGAGGGAGCTCTCCAGGAGTGTGGGGTCGGGGCAGTGTTGTTGCATGCAACATCCCTGGCATGATGTCGTCATGCGAAAGTGACATAATCACACCGGGGATGTTGTGCGGTGCTCTGGTATTTGAGGCAACTCTATAGTTGCCGTAGAAAATGAGGCATTTCATTTTCCCTCCCCCACTATTTCCTCTTTCCCTTTCCCGAAAGCCCCCCTAGCCTTTCCCTTTTTCTGCTTCCTTCTCTCCTTCTAGGGTTGCCAACCTGGAGAGATCTATTGGAATCACACTGTATCCTCATAAGAACACTGTGAGGTAGGTTAGGCTGAAAGTAGGTGACTGGCCAAAATCACCCTGTGAGCTTTCAGAGCAAGATGGTGAAGTAATAGACAATTCAAAAAGCCATAATTCTGTGTTAACAATGCTTAGTTAGAAGCTATGAGCAACAGCAAGGCCAAGCAAAGATTATCTTGTGTTACATGAAACACCTGCGCAAGACATACAGGCTCCTATTGTTCTGCTTACGACATTATCTTAAGTTAGCCTAGCCTGGGGACCGTGAGAAACTAATGTTTAGCAACATAGCAGAATACTGACATTCCTGCTTACTTGATTCAGATAGGCATGGGAGGGATTGTAATAGCATACTTTGCTTACAAAAATGACGCTGTGTGTATATGAATGACGCCTGTTCTGTAAACTCCCTCCCCACTGGTATTTAAGGTGGAACCCGATTGAAATCGGGGCTCGGCATTTACTCCGCAAAATTCTTGCAGGCTGAGACTGGCGTCAATAAACAGCTTCTCCGAAATCCTGTTGTCTGGTACCTCATCCTTGGGTTTGGCCTGGTTCTGGTCAAATAGTGCTTCAATGGGAATTTGAAGTCTCCCAGACCCTACTCAGAAGTTCTAACAGCTATGCCACAGTGACTTTCACAGGGTGGCTGCCGCTGAACAGTAGCAAGCAGCTAGACTTAGTTGAGTCATATAGAGCAGATGGTATCAAGTCACTCACTGGTTGCTGCCAGGCCTATGTTGCCAACTTCCAGGTGGAATGTGGAGATCTTCTGGAATTAAAACAGATCTCCAGACAACAGAGAGTCGTCCACATGGAGAAAATGACTGTTTTGGAGGGTGGACTCTATGGTATTATACCCTGCTAAGCTCCTTCTTCTCCCCAAGACCTCCCCTCTCCACATTCCACCCCAAAATCTTCAGGAATTTCCCAACCTGGAGCTGGCAACCCTAGTCAGGCTTGGCCCCAATGCATCCTCCCTCAAAGGCCAAAACAGCCCTGCAAGGGACCTTGCCCTCTCCCCCTGACTTTTCATTTACCAAAAACCATTCTGGAAAGCTGTGGTTGCCTAGCAACAGCCACTGAGGGCTTCTGTTTTTTAAAGCTACAGGTTCTTTTATCATTTGGGTGTCTTTTAACACACCCCATATATATATATATATATATATATATATATATATATATATATATATATATATATATATACACACACACACATACACTAGCCTGATACCTGTGCTTTGCTATGGTATTTAAGTTCCGTAGATTCAGTTATAATACTGATAATGTGAAGTTTGAAAGGTAATGTTTGTTGTAGGTCTTCTAATGGAGAAGACTGTAGTGTAAAAAAACAAAGTGAGACATAATGTACTGTTTTCCCCCCTCCACTGAAGGACCTCTCTGTAGACCATATTGGTGGCTCTGCCCTCAGGTGCTGGGATCACCAGGCTGCTTGGTGAGCTCACTCTGGAGCAGGCCACATAAAACATTCCATGTGAGAAGCAGTCATCTGTTAATTCCTGCCACCTTCAGTGTCTGGCAGACCTTGAGGGGAAACTGCGGCCTCTTGAACTTTGCCGTGTTCCTAAATTGCCTCCTCCTTGTAGTGTTGGTGTATCTGACTCAGTGTTTGCCAGGAGCTTTCTTGGGGGTACTGAGAGGGGGAGTTGGCCTGAGGGAATGGTGATATGGTGGACATATCTTCAGGTTCATGAGGGAGCCATGCATCGAAATGGCTCCTTGAAAGGTCCTTTACAATCTCCCCATGAACATTCATAAACTCAGTTGCCATGCTGGCTGCTATGAGAAATGTCTATTCAGGAGTCTTGAATCGCTGATTTCTGTAACTGTCCTGAACTGTCTGCAGTCTCCTGTAACTGTTTTTTTTTTTTAACCTCAGAATGCTGAGCTCTGCAGTGACCAATCAGAGAGTGGGGGTGCAAGTAGGCAGCAGCCTGGCAGCCTCATAGAAATCAATAGGGGAAGCACATTTCCCCCCTTTTGACCCACTTAGGGGTCGAATTTCTAAAACAAATCACTTCTTAGTGAGCACCTACGCCATGGTAGGAGCGCTCTCCCCGAATCGGGTGTTTCTAGGTCCAGTGGTTTTGCCTGGGCATTGATTTTACGGTGAGGGGACTTTCCTTTATATATATAGATGGGTTTTCTGCAAACCTGGGGCCCTTTTCAGGTTTGTAGAAAGATATGCCTTGCCCGTTCACAGCTCCAGTCACTGGATTTAAGTATCCTCAGATTTGACAGACTGCTATTCATATATAGACAATCAGGAACCCACAAGGACTTGCAGAGGCATTTCCTCCACTATCTCCTCTTTCCCTTTCCTGAAACCCTCCATATCCTCTCCCCTTTTCCTGCTTCCACCTTTCTTTCTAGGGTCGCCAACCTCCAGGTGGGGCCTGGGGAATCTCCTGGAATCATGATGGATGTCCCCATTACATAGATTAGTTCCCCTTATGGTTGCCAGCTCCAGGTTGGGATATCCCTGGCGATTTGGGGGTGGAGCCTTGGAAGAGTGAGGTTTTGGGGAGGGAAACAACCTCAGCAGGGGGAATCTTAAAAGAGCAGAGAGTGCAAATGAATTGGATGCTTAATATTTATATGTTAACCATCTTTAAGGTTAGTAGGATCCATTATAGAAACAAAATGATCTCATTAGAACCTTAAGCAGTTTACCTTGATTCTCTATGATATCTTCCAATAAACACCGACTTTTAAACTTCTTTCCTTTCCTTTTAACAAACAGCAACACTGACATCCAGTGTCTACTTAAATTAATAACAGTAGAATGATCCCCACGGAATATTCCTGATGCAAATTCGGTTTCTTCACCTCTAGGTTGTTATTCAAAAGCAAAAACCTCAATGCCACATATATGACTGTTTAGATGATTACTGATTAAGGAGCTACCTTGACAGACAGCAGTGTATTGAACAAACAAAATCAGCTTTGCTGCAAAATTGATTTCCTCCGCCCCAAATTACCAGTCTAGTCCATTCCCAAGAAACAGTAATGATCAAACCAATGTAAGACAAATCAAAGTTACTGCTTGCCTGCACTGATGTAGTTATTGTACACAGCCCTCCAAATTTCAGGGCCTTATTGCAAATTCACAAGTTGTCTCATTGTCATTCCCCCCCCCCCCCAGATTTCCAAAGGAAATAAATATTTAAGGATTGTCTTTTTGGTAAAGGTGCTCGGAGGGCAGCTTCACAAGATCTCATCGGCAGAGTAAGGAATGACTAAGGAACGATGCTTCGGTAGCTCCCATTTTGCCCTTTGTCTCATGGTAAACACAAAGGCTGAGGACAGACTGGCAATCTGAAGCGGAGGCAAAGCGGAGGGAACTGGAGCGGGGAAAAAACCCAGGGAGCTGGCCGTTCACACTGGCCAGAGCAATGCGGATCAGCAGCGATACGGAGCATTCAGACTGCCACGGAGAGTTCAGACTGCCACGGAGAGTTCAGACTGCCGCATAGCCAGCGCGCGCGGCTCGCGCGTGCCGCTGCCCTTTTTTTGTTTTCCTTTGATGTTTTTCGCATATGCGCATATGCGCATATGCGCATATTCGCATATTCGCATATGCACATATTTGCATATGCGCATATGCGCAAAACTTTTTGCCGGTGCGTTCACACTTCCTCCGGATGCCTCCCGCTTCTTCCAGTTCACACTGTTTGGAAGCGGGAGGCATGCGGAGGAAGGCCCCTGAACACCGGGAAAAACCGGTGTCCGGGTAAAGCGGAAGGAAAGCGACTGGGAGACGGGTAAGTACGCAACGGAGCCGACGGACAGATGCGCATGTCTGAACATGCTCCTTTCCTCCGTTTGCGAAGCGTGCCTGCCCCGCTTTAGATTGCCAGTCTGTCCTCAGCCAAAGTCTCTAGTGGAGAGGCTATGAAAGAATAACGAGAGGGTTTGCATGCAGTCTGGGGGCTCAAGAAGAGAAAGCCCCATGAGCCAAGAGAACTGAGACCAGGAAAAGTGTTATGGTGATAAAGCAGGATAAGAAATTAAATCACAAATGATTCAGAGGAAATAATTAATTGTAAAACAAGATATAGGTTTATTAAAGTTTGTAGACTGCTGAGGTGGTTGTGACTCCTTAAGTATTTATTTTCATGTAGAAAACTTTGCAAAATCTCCTATGATTCTGAAATTATATGTATTTGTGTGAGAGGGGATGATTCTGCATGTACACCTAGGCCTAGGGCAACTAACACAGCGCTCCTAAACTCGTCTGATTAGAATCCTAATCTTCAATAGAGTTTACTCCCAGGAAAGCATTCTTAAGACTGCATGATAACAGTCCAATTAACTGGCACCCTGTAAATCCATTGACTTCTATGGATTTAGAAGTGTTTAACTCAGTTTAGGATTGCACTGTTCGGCTTGTGTAAGATGATTTCTCTGATACTCTACATTGTCTGTTCCAGCTCTGCAAATTGCTTGCTTCCTGAAATTTACTTTTCAGTATTGGACAGTATAAATATTAATCTACAAAAATGTGTCCAAAATACCATGGACTTAGTCATAAAAAATAAATTGGAACCATGATAATAGAGTACTAATCACATGGTTTACATTATTATTGTCATTTTATTAGTGGAAGAGTCATTTCGAGCAGGAACGCACAGGAACGCTGTTCCAGGAGTAACAAGTCCAGGAGCAGGCACATATGGTGATGCGCTGTGGAAAAAAGCAAAAGCATACTAACTCGGTCTGTATTTTAATGCTTGTTGTAGGGTAGCTTCCCTGCAAGAGCAAAGGAAACCTAATGTGTCTTTAGTCAAAGTGTAAAGCTGGCTCACCAGCTCTGAGTTGGGAAATACCTGGAGATTTTTGGGGTGGAGCCTGAGCGCTGGGGGTTGCCTTCTGACACACTTCCGGTGATGTCAGGGTATGTGGCATATGCAAATAGGTTTTGCTAATGAGTTATGCTAATGAGCTCCTGCACCTCTTTTTTCTATGAAATGACCCCTGATTAGTGGTAATCATAGTCAAGATGTCTCCTTTTTTCTTGGTATGATTCTGATATATTGACATTCAGGCCTCAAGGGTAGCTCTTTTGAATAATTTCATTCTTTATTAGTTTGTGAGCAGAAATTTGGTTTTTTGGGCCTATCTATTAAATAATAACAATAACAATAAACTTCTTGCTGACCTGTTTTGAAAACAAAGATCAGTGTATCAAGGTGAATGCCCTGGTCCAGTGATCCTATCAAGGTTCAGGGGATGCAATACAATACAGTCTCCCGACCCGATGCATTGATGTGAAATGGAAAGTCCATTCACTGAGGAGCTTTATTTACAAATGTGCATAGTGGTTTGGCTTAGGGATGTGGCTTTATAATTATTGAATTCATTGTCATTCCTACTGAAACTAGTGAGCATCCCACTGCTGCCCTCCTCCTCCTTTCCCCCCTGCATTTACTATTCTGCTGGTGGTTGCTGTGGTAGTCAGCCACTAGCAGATGGCATCATGGGCAGAAAGAGACCCCCCCTCGGGCTACATTTTTCTGGATACACTGAGATATGGCAATTTGGATGATGCAGAAACAGCACCTGAGGCACTTGAGAAGGCGAGAGAGGCTGGTGATGGAAAGCTTCTCTGTCTTCCTGCCTGTAGATAAACCTGGTAGTATAGTAGTAGCTTCTCACAGTATAGAAAGTACTATTGGAGGGGGGTGGTATGGGGGAAGTTATTTAATTTTAGTATTCTTGTAGTTTGTCAGGGCAGCTATCCATATTACGTCAAAGTTTACAATAATAAAAATACTTAAAACAACCATTTAACACTATTTGTGAATGATGATGATTATCTCTCAAGTCACAGCCAGCATATGGCAACCCGTACGGTTACCAAAGGAAGAGAAGTTCAGAGGTGGTTTGCCATTGCCTGCATCTGAGTAGAACTGCTGGATTTTCTTGGTGGTTTCCTATCCAATTGGTTACCTTCTAGAATTTCTCTTCAAGGAATGATTGGAGGAGAAAGGAAAAGAGAATGAAAGGAGAGTTCCTTTGCTTTGTCCTCACTGCCAGGCTCCATGGTAATGAATCAATGGATGATGCCATTTTTTCTTTATCCAGATTATTGCCATGAACTGGAGACGGGTGTGGGGTTTGCAGGTTGTTTTATCATTTGTTTGGAAATGAATTCACATCTTTTCTTTGGATTAGTGTGGCAGTGTTTTCTCCTTCTTGATGTATGAACAAGACAGAAAGGAATAGAATGATACTAAAAAAGGATGAAATAAATTAAAAGAACGTTAAGCAAAATGAATGAGAAATCCACCAAATCAGGATATACAGCCATCTGGTTCCTTAAGGTTAGATTTAAAGAAGGAATATCTTTTAGCGTGTATAGCAGATTTTTTTTTTAAGTTTTACTAAACTCAAACATGATCTCCCATTAGGCAAAGTTTTAAATCAGCACCTCAGCAAACAGTTTTGTCAGACTCATTCCATTTTCTCGGCAAGCCAGTGTTCAGACATCCTGTGTGTTTTTGATTTTATGTGTCAGTACAAGGGTCACAGCAGCCTCTTCTAGATGCAGCCAGGCTTTTGTGGCAGTCTTTCCATTTCCAAAGCCTTCTGCCTTTTATATCTACTGTCATCCTAGCTATCTTTTCTCAAATATCCAACAAGGATTCTAATTAGTCAGGATTGTGTAGAGGTAAATAACACAATTCTTCAGCTGATGATGATCAAAACAGCTCAGCTAACTTAAATGATACCATTGTTACTTAGACAAGTCCTTGCTTTAGATGTCTGAAAGCCAGATGGCTACTGAGATAACACAACTAAGGCTGTGAACTAAAGAGTTAGTGAGACAAGTTTCATGTGTGGGAAGACAGACTAGCCATATATCGCTTGAGTAAGCTCGGCGGGGATGGGGGTGGTGTTTTGTGAGGAAGTCTGCCTCACCAGATTGTGCGTTCTATTCATATTAAAATAGAAAAAAATTGTTTTGTTCCTCATCTCTGAGTAAATTTTACTGAAAAATAGAACCAATTATAAGCCTTTGTTGGCTAATATTGTCCATGGTGAATTCCTTTGTACCATACAATAGAGTGAAAATGTGTTCAGTTTTAAACTTTAAAGACTATATTAGGACAATTTCTCCTTAGAGCATCTCTAAAGTTGGGTTCCCAGCAACCTGCACATTTTCTGGATAGTGTTCTGCACTGAACTGGAAGCTAAGTGATGACTTCTATGAGCTCCTGTCTTTAGAAAGGACACCAATGATTTCCCTCTTCTCCTCAGATGGAGTCCTTGCCTCATTCCTAGAAAAGAGAGGGCTCTGTTTTTATACTAGTTGGATGAGTATGAAAGAGGTTCACCTTCTGTCCTTAGAGAGGACTCCTAGAGTTCTCTCACAGACCCCCAGGGGTCACAGACACCAATTTGAAAAATGATTTGTGCCATCATGTATTAACAGCGCCCCTCTCCTCTTTAGATAGGACAAATTGGGTCACTCCATATACAACAAAATGCATGGGAAGAAATCTGTCAATAGATTAGCAATATTCAGAAACCAATGGGAGAACATTTCAGTCTCCCAGTCTCCCAGGACATATTGTTGCTGACCTAAAAGTCACCAGCAAAAGAACATCAAAATTCTGCAGCATGAAACTGATGAATTACAATCCTCAAGGAGTTTGATACTGTCTCCCCAGTATTTAACAAGGACCTGGATTTCTTAGCTACTGCTGGTGTTATCCAGATTAGAAAAACTGGGGGATTTATATTATCATTAATTGCCAGTATTGTGAATGGTGGCTGTACTTTTCGTGATTACAATTAAATTTTTATATAATTACATCTCACCCCGTACTTCCTGCATTTCAGGCCCCCTTGACCCTGTTTTTACCCTTACAACTCCCCCCCCCCCATAACTTTGTATTTGTGAATATGTGTCTGCCTAGTGAGGACTAACTTCATGTGTCTAACAAAGCAGCTCTAGTCCACAAAAGCTCATGTTACAATAAGAATTTGGTATTCTTTATTGTGCCCCACGATTCCTGTTTATTTTGGCAGCAATAGACTAACATAACTACCCCTGCAGAATCCTATTTCAATTTTGTTTTGTTAACAGAACAAATTTAGAGTCCAGTGGCACCTTTAAGACCAACAAAGGTTTATTCAAGGTGTGAGCTTCTGTGTGTGTGCACACTTCATCAGACGATGAAATGGAATTACATATCATAGTTGTATATATAGGAGTGGTTTGTTAAATTAGCATGCAAAATAGTGAGGACACATTTTTTTAACAGATCAAAAGAATGACAAGCTTTCCTGCTCCCACTCTTCTGTCAGCTCTTAATTTTGTGAGTGAGGGTGCATTCATACGACTCTTTTGAGCTGCACCAGGCACAAGTGCCTGCTGGATTTAAAGTGTACATCCAGATCACAACATCTGGGAATCGTGCCACTTCTCTGAGTAGCCCGTCAATCCCCACTGGGGATCTGTACTTGAAAGATAGTAGTGAAAGTCCGGTCTAAAGCTGGCTGATGGGCCAATGCCAGACTTTCCACTATCAGATTGTACCTCCAGTGTGCAATCAGCCCGTTGGGATGGCCTACAGACCATCCTGAATGGCTGCCATTTAAAAAAACTCTTAGCGATGCTCGCATAACCGCTTAAATACATACTCTGCTCAAACGATCTGAACAATTTAATGTTTCTAAAGGTCCCCTGAACTTTATTAACTTTATAAACTGAAAGAGTACCTAGAGGAAGGTTCCGTTGGCGATGCTTTTACCATTTTAGTCTGCTCATGTGCGGATAAACAAATATATGGTGAGGCGCATATGCGCATGCACAGACAGGTTTTTTTTAAAAAAAGCCGACTGTATGGCTCATTACAGTGGATGCTATCTAGACAATCCACCATGGGAGTCACGTGTGGTAAAGCGCTTCACAGGCAATCTTTCTGGTCGCACAGCGCTGGATCAAAAAGATCTAGCTTAAATTACAACCGAGCCAATGGCAGGATTAGGTGCCCGTCTGAACACAGCCTAACAAACAGCATTTCTAATCTTTTGGTGCTATAGCAAGCTCCTTTTTTTTTTTTTTGCCTCCCAGCCAAACTCACCTTTCATTTCCCCCTTTTAATATCATGTGTATGTATATGGGATCCAGCCACCATATTATGAGGAGTTAGCAGTACAGAAGGAAAACAGATGAAGCAAACAATTTGTATCTTAATGTAATTAAGATAATTAGAAATGATTTTTTCTGGACCGCAGTATAATAGACTTCATATAAGCATGGCTTCATATATATAGGGGTAGTAGTAAAAACCCTTGAATTATTTCACATATGAAATCTCTTTGAAGAAAGAATGTTTGTGTAAAGCACTCCATTAAAAATGGATGGCATAAGACAATTTGAAAGAGAGAAAGAGAGACGCTCACAGACATGAAATATACAGTGTGTGATCTTAGCAACCATATTTAAAAACATGGAAGCTCTTGTGTATACCCAGCAGGGCTTTCCTCTGTTTTATAGCAGCAGCCCCTTCCTGCTGAATTACAAACTGCTATTGAAGCTCCCTTGGAATTTAAATTGTACTGCAATGCAGAGAAGCTGCTTTTTTGGGGGGGCGGAGGAAGGTAACTGCCCTATATACCACTTTAGAGCATGGCCACTCAGACATCACCTTTTACCATAAACAATTTGTATAGTGCCTTTCAGTGTACAAATCCTGATACAATTCTTGCCTCATTTATGTTCACAGTAATCCTATAAGGGAGAGGGTTATCGAGTTCAAGGTAGGGACTTGAGTTCTCCCAGAAATATAACTGAGCCCTGAAACACAGAGATCACTTCCCCAAAAGGCAATGACATCTTTGGAGAGTAGACTGTATAGTATTATGTCCCTGCTGAGACCCCCCTCCCCAAACTCTGGCCTCCCCAGGCACTGACCCCAAATATCCAGAGTTACCCAAGCCAGAGCAGGCAAACCTAAATGCCACCTTGGGAACTGCAGATCCATGTATTATATATATATAACTGCAGATCCATGTATCCTGTTTACTATACCACCAAGCTTTATAAAGGATACAGCACAGAGATTTGTGGGCTTCGAATAGCTTCTTTCACATGTCATGCTATAAGCCACAGCTCTCCCCAGGGTAAAGCAATATTATCATTTTTGTGACTTGCCTTTTTGTGCAAACTTTGGGAGGTTTTAGGTGGTTGACAGCTCCTGCTGCTGCTGACTTGCAGTAGAAAGCAGAAAATAAGCTTTACATTTCATTGAAAGGGGAATGGTGGAGTGTCCAAAATCAGATCTTTTCTGTGTTATCTAATCTGCATCAAACAATTTTGTTATCCAGATATTGTTGTTTAGGACACACCTTAGGAAAACTATATATGTCAGATGTACAATTAGCCATATTTTACTACTTTGTTGGAGGCACGGTGGCTCAGAGGTTAAGATGCTGAGTTGCAGATTGGAAGGGTGGTAGCTTGGCAGTTTGAGACCCTAGTATCGCATGATGGAGTGAGCTCCCATCGCTGGCCCCAGCTCCTGCAAACCTAGCAGTTCGAAAGCAAGAAATTGCAAGTAGACAAATAGGTACTGTTTCAGTGGGAAGGTAACAGCATTCCGTGTGCCTCGGTGTTTAGTCATGCCGGCCATATGACCACAGAAAGAGTCTTTGGACAGCGCTGGGTCTTTGGCTTGGAAACAGAGATGAACACCACCCCCCAGAGTCAGATTGACTGCCTTTTGAGCAAGGGAAACCTTTTACTTACTAGTTATAATTTTGTGCCCATATTTACACATTGGAGAAATAGCTCTAATGGGTGAGTTTTGAGGATGATAGGACTATCTCTTGTGTTTTTGTACTGAAGTTTATAGGAATCAGAAACCAGGGCTATTTTGGGGCAGGAACGCACAGGAACGGCGTTCCGGCTGGCTCCTGAGTTGGCCACACCCAGCAGGAACTCATTAGCATAATAGGCCACACCCAACCACAGAAACTCATTAGGATTGGCTACATTAGAGATATGTGGCCTAACATACAAATTAATTCCTGCTACAAAAAAAGCCCTGGGTTTTGACAACAAACAATGTAAACAGAATAAGAAGCAAAAGGTGGGTGTGGCTGGATGACCACTCTTCTGGTATCATGGGGGTGTGGCCTAATATGCTAATGAGTTTCTGCTGTTGGGTGTGGCCTATTATGCTAACGAGTTCCTGCTGGGCTTTTTCTACAAAAAAAGCCCTGTCAGAAACTATTGAAATTTGAAGGAGTTTGTTAAAATTTGTAATAGCTATGGCTACAGTCATTCCACTGGAACACAAAGGTTGGTGCAATGGTTCTCTTTAACAACTGTGAGGAGCTCCTCTGTGCAAGCTCTCTGCAAGAGAAAGGAGCAACATTAGATTGGATCTAGCCTGCTCAGTCTTTTCCAATTCTCCTCCTTCTTACAGCTCCTATCTCACATGACTTTTGTCCTTGCAGGTGCCATGATCTTTTGATGGTCAAAGGGGATAACTTCTTCCCTTTTCCCTTGCAGAAATTCTGGTTGGATCCAACCCATTGTGTGCTAGATAATTAATACAGGTTTATACATCAGTTATTACACAGCAATGTAAAGTAATAAAGCTCAAAGCAACACAACAGAAATGAAAGTAGCATTTCATATTAATTTGAATAAAGCTTAATTTTACGTCTTCCACCATCAAATTTCTATTCAGTACTCTTTCGATCAGCTCTGGTATTAACAGAACGTTTAACAAATGCAAACTGGAGGGCCCATGGAGCAAATACAAAGGAAAACTTTGGGGGTTTGCTAACAATTTCTTTATTAGCATCTGAATAAGCCAGAAATGACATTCCTATTAGAAGGAAATCCTCAGGATTAGCTTGGTTAATTGTTTCTTTGATTTGATACAACTGAACAGTTGAGGACTGAATTAAATTTACTTCTGTAATGTAAATGTAATGTAATGTAAACTCAGCTAGAATTCTCATTGGAATTCACTTTCCTTCACTGTTCTCCTTTCAGTCCGAAAGTTCTGCAGGTGGAAATGCACCAAGGAAGGCCGCCCATATTTCAGTATCAAGGGTATGCAGAATTTTATTAAGTCATCAGTCAGTTTTGAAATTTGTTCAGTCATCAGTTTGTATCATTCACCTGCTGAGGTTCGTCTATGCAGTCACTTTGGCTTGGCATGTCAGAGCATACAACAAAAGTTGAGATCCGTTCTCGTAATGCAACTGAACTATTCAGACATGTTTGTCCAATTTGGTGTAGTGGTTAAGTGCACGGACTCTAATCTGGGAGAACTGGGTTTGATTCCCCACTCCTCCACTTGTGCCTGCTGGATGACCTTGGGCAAGCCATAGCTCTGTACCAGCTGTTCTCTCAAGGACAGTTGTCTCAGAGCTGTCTCAGCCCCACCTACCTCACAGGGTGTCTGTTGTGGGGAGAGGAAGGGAAAGGAGCTTGTAAGCCGCTCTGAGACTTCTTTGGGTATTGAAGGGTGGGGTATAAATCCAATCTCTTCTCTTCTCTTCTATTATATGGATGGCCTCTAACTTGTAAGGAAGCTTATCCTGGAATTAAAAATGCTTAAACTACATGTGCTTTGTGAGATTGATTGGCATTAGCATTGTTCTTCCATTCCCACCACCAAATTATTAATTAAAATATCATAACCTTCCCTTCCCTAGCGGCTCAAGATGGCTTACAATGCCGAATATTAAAAACATACACAATATGGCCAGACCCCTTAACCCAATGGAACAGCCTGCAGTTTAAAAGCTCTGGCAAATAAAATAGCCTCACTGGGCCTCCATAGAAATTCTAAACACTGTGCCCCACCATACCTCATCAGTGAGCCCATTCTGCTAGACCAGTCTCTCAACAGAAAAGCAGCAGATCTAGAGGATGCCAAGTGGGCTACCTAAGCAAGATGAAAGGGCAAGATGAAATAGTGATTGAATGGCACCTAAGAATGGCATTACATCAACAAATATAGCTCGCGTATGCAATTTTAGGTTTTATTCCTCATGTATTTTCCGTATTTTAACGCTATGTAACTTTGTTATCGCCTATGGCTAATACAATAAATTTCATTGGCTGATTGAATATAGCCAGTGATGCATCTGACTTTATTTCAGGAGATAAATGTGGTTACCATGATAATCATCTATCTATATACTAATAGCCAAGTGGCCCCCTCTGTGCAGATATCTAAATCCGTGCAGGGGGCACTTGGGGGGTGGGCAGGGAGATTTTCAGAAAGTTCCTATAACTTAAAAAAAACTTTTGGGGGGATATTTAAATCCCCCCCAAAGTTAAAGAGCGTTCCCTGCACATGCGCAGGGAACGCTCTGGGAACTCTGCAGCGGCCTGGCAGCTGAGAGCCGCTTGGGCCCGCCACAGGAGCTGGGGGGGGGTGGGGAACCAGGGGGGAAAGGAAGGCTTACTTGGAGCTCCTTCTCTCTCCCCCCCCCCATGAGTACTGAAGGTCCTGCCTGTTGTTTCTTCTACCCTCAGCCCCGCACATGAAGGAAGGTCCTAAAAGGCGATTGGGAACCGGAAGTAGCCATTTGTGAGGTCTAGATTGCCTTAGAAGAGAACAACGACAACAAGCCCTGTCTCTTGGTGGACGCTCAGAAAGAACAGGTATCTATGGTGCCTGCGAGGGCTCAGAAGCGTTTGCAAAACAGAATCCAGGGAGCTTTTGGGGCCATCCACGATGGCAGTGCACCTGAAGAAGAGAGTCTACAAGAAATTCTCCAAAGTGGTTGTCCAGGTAAGCCGGTGGTGGAGGAAGGCTGGGGGTGGGGGGGAAGAGGATGGAAGCCTGCCGTTCAGGGCTGTACGGGGGAAGGAGCAAGCCCATGTGCAAAGTGAATGTTGCAAATCCCAGATTTGCTGCTTCTGCTTCCCTTCTGCCAAGCAAGAGGGAGACCCTGATGGCTTCATGGATATGGCTGCCAACTTTAAGTTAGCCATGTTTGTAAATGAAACTCATGGGATGTCTCAGTTAGGGATGCCAGCCTCCAGGTGAGACCTGGGGATCCCCCGGAATTACAGCTCATCTCCAGACGACAGAGTACAGGAGAGTATACCTATCAGGGTGTATAGTGAACTGAGTGATCTGAGTGAAACTGGAAACAACAAGCATACTGTCTAAGTGTAAGCCAAGCCAAAAGTTCAAGCCTGTAAAGAAACAAATTATCCTCTCTCTATATCCTCCATCCCCAAGTTGTGTGTTCTGAAAATAAAGTATTCTTCTGTTTTGAAGTGGACAAGCCTTGGTGCCTGACTCTTTAGTGAAAGCAAATATACCTACCAGTGGTCCTCAAGCAGATCTATAAAACAAACCAACCCTGAAGAGACTATTTTTTATAAAGAATTGGTTAGTACAGAAAATGCAGAACTGATCAGTCACCTCACAGAACATCACAATACGGCATATATTAAGGCTGTGTGTCATATTCCCCTACAGGCTTTTCTGTGTTGCCCTCCTTACTTTCAAATTTGTGACCATTTGTTTGTCTTATGCACATGGTTGCAGATCTTAAAGTGACTATTCTAAAAGTGAATTTAAGGACGCAGCAGGAGACCGCTGAGATATCACTATAACCGCTGGCCAACTCCCACCTTTTCCTGGGTTTAGCCCAGCCCAGAGGCATGGCTAGGGAGGTTCCCAAGGGTTCCCAGGCCCCTTCTTAAATCCCACATGGCTCCACCTTCATAGATAGTGACAATGGCCTGTGATGTCAATGGCTCCTCCCTATGATGTCACTGGGCCTCTGTTCTTTTAAGGACCTAGCATAGTAATGCCTCTGGCCCAGCCCCCCCACCCCGGAAATTGGAAAGTCTGTGCTCTTGTGTGCAAGTGAGATGCCTCTCACAAGTCCTTGCAGGTTCCCACTTATACCATGCATTTATCTAATGATCTTATGGTACTTTCTTTCACTATAGCTATGAAACCTTTCTGAAGCTCTTTCTGGTCCCTAAGATTCATGTTGAAAAGCCCTCTCCACACTCTTATTTCTTTCAAAAGTTCTACTTCATGTTATATTCATTATTTGGACTTAAAGACACTGAACAGATTTAAT
Organism: Lepidodactylus listeri; assembly: GCA_029233225.1. NCBI lineage: Eukaryota > Metazoa > Chordata > Lepidosauria > Squamata > Gekkonidae > Lepidodactylus > Lepidodactylus listeri. The sequence continues at coordinate 41,357,016 of JARCFY010000016.1, read as the reverse complement.
AGGCTAAAATAATTACTTTTGCCGGGTAGTGGTGGCATATATGATTTTTGGGTGCTCATTAAATGGAATACTAAACACCTTAGCAGTAATAATGTGAGTTTAAGTAGATCTCAGCAGCTGAAGCTGTATGACCTACATACTCCTTATCATGATATTCAGTTAAATTAATTAACTGGCAAAGCTGAGTCCTTTGTTGAGAGATAGAAAACCACTGGACTTAGAGCATTTTCTTTGGCACTGGCTGCTTCCACGTGGAGGAATTTCTTTTCCTTGGCTTCCAAACTGGAGTTCTTGTTTGGAACATCCACATGAAGTCCTTCTGTAATTATCCTGTAATTATCCTCATGTGTTCTCTACTGTCACTATGTTTCTCCCCCCCAAAACCCCTGCTTTACTGTGATTTATTTTTGTAAATGATGCAATCCAGGAACATGAGCACACCATCCAGAAGGCATGATTTGCATTTTCCTGCCCCCTAAACACCCTGCTCATGTCAGTACCAATTTACCACCATCATCCTCTCATGGGTGCCATTTTAACTGCATTTTTCCCTGCCACATCACTGGAGAGCTTTTTGAGGGTCTTTAAAAATTGTTAATAGCTATAGCACTGTGACAATTGATATAACTCCGTAACAGTTATATTGAAATATGAGATACAGAAGATTGTTATAGCATTATAACAGCAGATTGTTATAGCATTATCACATCTAATTATGACCATGGCCCAGAAGTGTACATTAAAAAAAATGGGAAGAACTGGGCCATGTACAGAAAAGGGAGTCTTTCCCTACAAATGTGGGTGAATCTTTCCCCTGGTTTGCAGAACAATCAGCAAAGTGTGGGGGAAAGAAGGTGACAGGGATTTACAGATCCCCAAACTTAAAGAAAAACAAAGAAACCTTGCAATGTTACATCATAACATCAACTGCCACCTAGATGTATTGGCAGAGGAGAAGAGGGCTACTAGGAGGAAAAGAAGGTAGTGGCTGGAGGAGGCCAGCTCTGAAAGTGAATGACATCTGGGGATCAGTGTTAAAAGTAAGACAATGAGAAGGGTGCAGAAGGAAAGAAATAGGAGGAGGAATTGAGAAAGGTGGCTTTGGGGATCAGATGTCAGAAGCTAGAGAAGAAAGCAGGGGCCAGTGATGGAATTTCCCCAAGACTTTCCATGGGTCCTCCCTTTTAATGATCTATTGCTGAAATGCAAGAACAATGCCATTAAAATTGGAAAGAGATAATTGGTGATAGTGATGTATTGCCACTTACCTATTTCATATTTAATAGAACCTTTATGGTGCTATAGTGCATGTGTGAATAAAGGAGCAAAAAGGCGGTGGCAAGTTGCCATGGCAACTGTGGCTGAGGACAGATTGGAAGTCTGCCGCGCCTCCGCAGCGCAGCAGACTAAGGCGGGGGGAATTTCCCCCGCAGTGCGGCGTTCGCACCCCACCGGAAGGAAGCCGCCCGCAGTGTTCAGACTGCAGGCGGCTTCCTACGGCGGTGGGCAGACGCCACGCGGCTCCCCCTCCCCGCTCACATTCACACCCACTCCGGGGGGTGGAACACGTGCTGCAGCAGCCGAGCACCACTTTGAAGTGGTGCTCGGCTGCTGTGGGAGGAGCGCGGTGCCAGACGCAATGCGTCCGGGCCGCCTCCTCGGGGCAGATGCGGCCGTCTGAACAGCCACTCTGCCTCCGCTTTTGAAGCGGAGGCAGAGCGGCTGAGACTGCCAGTCTGTCCTCAGCCTGTGATAACTACACTGCTGAGAGTCAATGTGGAAAGGGGAAAGGGTATGTTTGTATGGGAAAACTGGGGGGAAAGACCAAGGAGAGTGAGCAGAAAACTCCAACATATGGAAGCTGTATCGCTGTTCTTCATGCTGTTTCATTTGCTGGGGTGATGAAAGTGAATGGGGTCATCCTCACCATGTGCGAATGGGCTCTAAGATTTTCAGGCAAATTATTTGGGCACGGAGTTAAAAAGCAAAATGATAAGAACAATTATTAAGTAATTTGGCTGCAAAATATGGGATCCAAAACTGCAAAATATGGGATCACAAACTAAGAGCGCTTTTTCCTTGTCTGAGCAAATTTTAACTCTTTCCTTTGAACAATTTATCTTCACACACTGGCTGCCACTAGCGTGAGATCACCACTCTTTAGCAAGCTATCAAGTTTACCACCTCTGATGATTTCATTTGAGCATCTACATTTCAACATTGCTTCTCTTTCATATGAATCAAATCTATGAATATTTTCACACCATTTTTTTTTGTTTTCTCACACTAAATTTCACCTTCCCTCACAAGCTGCATGTAAATGAAATAGATAGCATAAAAGATGTAGAAGAAAACAAACCAGTTGGGAAGGCCAGCAGTGAAACTGAATAGTGTGAAAGGCTCACAGTGATAACATGTGATGTAAAAGAAGAAATGCTAAGAGCATCTTCATACCTCTCTACTACTATTCGGGAAACAGAAACTCAAACTTTCTTTGGGTTCATTAAAATAGTTAAACGTTCTTTACCAATAGTTGGTTTATTAGTTGGTTCTTTGGATCCTGGCCTTTATGTTTTTCAAAACTATTATGAGAAGGCATTGACTGTGATCTGGTCCTCCATGAACTATCCCATAAAAGCAACATACAGACATATTCATTTTCAAAGGGTTTGCTTATATATTGAGCTTTTTGATGCTTCAGTTTTAATATAAGAATAAAAAGAAATGAAGTAGCAAGCAAGTCAGTCAGTTTTTTTAAAAAAAAGTTATATCCCTGTACTACTTAAATCCAGGTAAATGCAGAGAGAGGGTCTGTAAAGTGAACATGCTTGGTAGCCACAGTTTCAGCCTGCAGCTTAAAAGAACCGATTTCAGTCCACCCACCTTTAAACTAAACCAGCAGACATGAGAAATTCTTCATGTCCCTGTTTTTGTGTTCTTTTAATGAAAGAGTAAGGAGAGCTGACATGTTTCACTGCAGTGCGCAGGGATCTTGTCTTCTCCTACCACAGGAGATGGACCATAGCTTTAGTTCTTTATTCTCCTTTTCTAGCATATCCATAGAAAACATTTTCTTTTTTCCCCATTCTCTAAGCAGATCACTCTTATCACTGAAATAAAAAAAGAAAATGAAAGAAACTCAACTGAGAGCCGTATAATGCAATCCTAAACAGAGTTACACCCTTCTAACCCCACTGACTTCAATGACCATGTAAGAGGTGGCTCTACTTAGGACTGCACAAAGTTATTTCCAGAATTTATTAATATTTTCATGATATTTGTATAATTTATCTTGCAATTTCTTAATATTTGTGTATTGAGTTTGTGATGATCTATGTGATTTGCTTTACTGGGCTAACTGAACGTCCATTTGTCATGGGCAAATTTAATTGAAAATATAGCACAGCATGCTAATGATAAAAATACACTATAAGAAAATACTGCTAACATTTTTGTTAAATATTTTATCAGTCAATACAATTCATTTATTTGAATTTATAGATGGTTCTTTTGCTGTAGCAAATTTTATGCGTGGTTTTTTATAACCCCATTGGAAATCATTTATGGATCTCTGCTAAAAAGACACTTTTTTTTTGAGGTTTTGGGAGAGCTCTGAAGCAAAGGAGATATTTCAAGAAAATAAAAGATTTGATTAGGTCCAAACTATCTATCCATATTAACTGGAGAGTGTTCCAGGATTTCAATTGTTCTTTCATTTTATGGTAGATTTTAATATGGTAATGGCTAAGTATATTGCTCAAGTCTTTTAGAATATTTATTCCAAGATATTCTTATTTATTTATCCACATGGGCTTTGGAGACAATTTCCTTAAAGCTATACATACTCTAGATGCAACACCCAGGGCCTATGTAAGTCAATGGTGTATAATCATCAGAATTCAGATTAACTAGAGGTACAAGGCAAGGATGCCTCTTGGCCCCCATCCTCTTTGCCCTATTCACTGAACCCTTGGGGGCAGCAATACAAGCCAATAAAACGATTAAAGGCATTTTAATTAAAAACAAAGAATTTAAAACAGCTTTATTTGCAGATGACATGTCATTATATCTCATGGATCCTGAAAACTCTCTCCCAAGTCCCGACTTTACATAATACTTTGAAGGAGTTTGAGCATGTTTCGGGCCTTTGATTAAATCAATTAAAAACTGAACTCTACCTAATTAATCTTCCGCATGATATGACTGTCTGACTTCAAAAAAATGTGTGTTTACTGTTGGTGGGAAAAGTCCTTGCTTCTCTTCTCTGAAGGGTGGCGTCTCACTGAGGGAAGAGAGCCTTGGCCTGTGCCATTTCCCCTCCTTTCTCTGCTGCCCTATCTGCTTTCTAGCTTATACAAACAAAATGTTCCCTTATCCCCCCAGTAAGCCAGGCTGGAGTGGCCAGTGCTGTTTAAAGAGCCATTGTGGTGTAGTGGTTAGCATGTCACACTCGTTGCTGGGGGACCCAGGTTTGAACCCCCACTCTGCCATGGAAACTTGCTAGGTGATCTTGGGGCAGTCTGTCCGTAACCTATCTCACAAGGTTGTTGAGAGGATAAAATGGAGGACAGGAGATGGTAGGTCTTCACTGGGATGAAAAGCATTGTACAAATCAAGTAAGTAAATAAATCGATAACATGCTTTAGAGATACCCAAGTTGGGTTTTGACACACACTAAATAATCCACATTCAATGCACTTTCCAACTGGATTTTGCCAGTTCACACAGTAAAATCCAATTGAGAAGTGGACTGAAAGTGGATTATTTAGTCTGTGTGACCGCAGCCTTAGAAGCAGAGTTACACTCTTCTTAGCTGCAGACCTTAATCTGGGAGATTAAGGTTTAAATCCTTTCTCTGTCATAGAAACTTGCTAAGTGACCTTGAGCCAGTCACATATTTTCAGCCTAACCTAGTTTTCAGGGTTATTGTGTGGATAAAATGGAAAAAAGGAGAACAATGTAAGCCACTTTGGGGATAAAGCCAGACTATAAATGAATATTTACTTCATTTATACTCTGCCTTTATTCCCAAAGTGGCTTGCATTGTTATCCTGTCCTCCATTTTATCCTCACAATAACCCTGCAAGATCAATGGGTTTTGAAGGGTGTAACTCTGTTTAGGATTATATTGCAGTTTCCATCAGTACGAGCTAGCTGTATGGTTCTTTGGATCCTGGAAAGGTATTCTACCACTGTTTGATGTAGTATATTTATGGATGGATCAGGGTTGAAAGCGCTACTTCAGGCATGCTGAAGATGTAAGCATGTGTGGGGGTGGGGTGTTTAGTCATTTTTTTTTTGTAAAAAAAAGAAATTATTATTTGAATCGCAGAACATAGAGACATCCTGCTGTTTGATCAGTTGGTTTGGAAAGTCACTTCCATGGTACGGAAACCAGCTGGTTTTCTTGGGCGTACAGCTAGTTGAGTGTTTCTTTGGATTCTGACCACATATTAATATATTCTCTGATAAAAAGATTTATTGCATTTCCAAATGCTTTGCCTGTTCTTACAGTTTGTTTTAATTAATTTTACACAAATATGTTTACCAAAAAAAACCCCAGTGTAATTCCACTTCTTTTGGTTATTCCCCCATTTACAGCTGAATCTTCAGGATCTGTTTTTTGCCAGCTGATGCCATATTAGAGAAAAATATATCTTCAGTATAATGGCATTTTGATGATGTATTACATTAATTCATCACTAGAGCCATAGCACTTTGGTGATATATGGTTGTATCAAGAAATAGTGCAATAATGATGCATTACTAACGGATAATGCTGACCAATGTGAATGGCTTCCAGTTTTCTCAAAGTTTTAATAAAACATTTCTGTCTGAATGTGCTGTGCTGAAAGGGGTGATCAAGCTGGAAAATAGAAAGCATTATTAGAAAGTACAGGAACTCTTACATACTACCAACACCATGCTAAATTTACAATTTGAGATGATGCCTTGTGTGGCCTTCGCTAGCAAGGCAGAACATTCAATTTGGTGCAATGCTGCTTGGGGTTTTGAAGTAATCCCAGACCAATTCTTATGAAACATAATCTATTAAGAATGGAAAGATTGACAGCGGTGGAGACTGATCTTCTTTGTTTCTGCTCAATATCAAATACATTAGTAACAGCAGTGGAGCAAATATCATCACTATTTCCCACCGTTATATAGGCTTTCAAAATCCTTTAGGAATCCTGTAGAACATTGACTACACTGGCCACTGTTTGCAACTGCAATGGCTAGTGATGAAGGGAAACTGAACAAAAATACATCTTCACATCTTCGTAACTTGCAAGTTACACAAATCCTCTCTGCCCACAATTTATGTTAATCCCATGCAAGATGTGTATGTTCTGCCCTTGCATTAGGGATTCCTCCCACCATTAATTGGCGGCGGCGGGGGGGGGGGGGTTGGTTCATCCAAACCAAATGCACATCCCTATCTGAGACCTTTGGTCAAATGTGCTAATGAATAAAAGGAAAGAGCATTCAAGTTACACATCGTCTCTGCCCATAACTTCCAGATCTAGAGGAATCTGTGTGTGCATTTTCCACAAGGTCTCTGTGAGTTATTGTTTATTCTCCCCTTCCATGTCAGTAAAAAAATGGCTTTTTATAATTTATAAATCACAAAAACAATAAAGGGCTGTCTTGCACTTTGGCAACTAAAGGAAACACACTAAGGGCATTTTCGCACTAGCGTTTGCCCTGATGCTTGCTCAGGAGCTTCTGGTCAATTTCCCACCAGTTGCTCCAGGCTCAGGGTTTGCTCAGGAGTATCGCAGCACTGCTCCGGAGCTTCCCTGGAGCAAGAAAATCCTGTTTTTTGCGGTGTTTCCTGTTTGCTCCGGTGGAGAAACCGAGATGAAAACACACTGTGTGTGACCACAGCCCATGTATTTGTGGGGTTAGAGAGTGGAAAGAATTGGAGGAAGGGACAGAGGGAGGAGGGAATGAGTTCTTGCTTAGTTTGCATTGCAGTCTCTGGAGAAGACAATTTCTTTGGACATAATGCTCGCCTTGGATTTGAGATTACCATTACAGCCATTATAAGCTGTATTCTGAGGCCACAGTAACTTTTTTCTGGTAAATTCAGAATATGTTTAATGTCAATGAGCCTTCTGGGAGTTCAGTTTTCACGTGAAAGATTTCTTCCAAGTTGTTATGAGATAACCTATATTTTTTTTAAAAGTTGTGAATTCTTTTGGTTATTTTTTTTTCCTCAGTGCAGGAAATATACTTTCCCACTCCACTAAAATAATTATAAAAAAATTAAATTGCATATCTGCAAAAATAATATCTACTTTCCTTGGAAGAAAACTGATGTGTTATTGTGCAACCTTCTGCAATAGCACTCCTAGAATTTATGCCAATGGAATTTATATATATGCACCTAAAAAGCAGTCTCGCCAGCCAAAAGCTTATTTTATGTTCTGACCCCGAGAAGATCTCTAACAAATGATGCTCAAATTGAAATACATATGAGGATTTCAAATTGGACAAATTGTCAAATATTATAGCTAGGACTAATGCTATAGAGGCAGTTTGTAGCAATCTCCATATAATGTTCATAATGTGTATGTAGATCAGGCCACGCATCTGATGAAATGAATTTAGGGCTAAAGTTTATGTAATGGCAAATTGTGTCTCTAGAGCTCCTCCAAGCAAAATAGTTACTTTTTAGAATGGAAATGTGCTTGTGTTCCCATGGGCTCAATCCATAATTAAAATAAATAGTATGAGCTACTGTAAACTCAGGGATTATTAGCCTGATTAAATGTGAGTTTCTGACAAAATATAGCATGGCAATGTAGAAGTAACATTATAATGGCCTTCCCTGGAAATAACTATGAAAAACAGTAGCAAGTTCACAAAACCTTATTATGCTTTTCATTCAGGTTGCAAGCAAGGGATTTATATTGTTTTTGCTCCCCTATGATATTAAAAGTGATAATATGTCATATGTGAGATGTGAATCATGTCAAGTATATAAAGAAATGGTCTTCTCGCTTAGATTGTCCCTCTCTCTCCCCACATATCCTTGAAAATATTCTTTGATCTTTCTTACAGTAGGTTTTGTATAGCTTGTAGAGGAGAGAGGGCATTATTTATTAGTGTTTTTCCTTTTCTGTTAGATATTAAAATGATAAACCTTTATAATAAATGTGGCACAAGGACTGTAAAGAAACACCATGTTGTGATGATAGGAATCTCTTTTATTTTTCATATTTCTCATGTTAGACTTTATGCCCTATCATGTACTCACATTTGTAATACAAAACATGGTTTATGCTACACTTCCGTATTATAAATGATGATAGTTCATGCGCAACATGTCATGACTGTAAAGAAATATGGTTCTTAGTTTCATGGATCACCTCATTTGTATTTGTCCAGATGTTGAATATTTCACCTGTAGTGAATGTGATAGCTAGAATCAGAGCAGATAAATCTTTTCTATTATCAAGATTACTGGAGTATAAATCTATTCATCCATCCATCCCTTTCTCACCACCAATACAGTCACCTAGTACTTGTACATGGAGGAGCCAATTAGTAGTAAACATTAGTTGGTTGATAGTTACATTTGATGGTGTTTGTTAAGAGCAATGATTCTAACAGCCATCATGATATCACTGGCATATGATGATACACCACTGGATCAACTCTGTGACAACCAGTGTGGTACAGTAGCTAGACTATTGGACTTGGACCAGAGCCATGGCTTTGAATACCCATTCAGCCATGAATCACATTGGATGGCCATGAACCAGCCAGAGACGTGCAGAAAAAGACACACAACAATCCCAACCTGAAATCTGCTTTAAACCCCAAAAGTCACTACTGTAGTCAAAAATCTTCTCCATGGTTCCTTTAAGCTCCCCTTGTCTCCATTCTCTACTCTGGGCCCATCAGTTTTACAGTTTTTGCACTTACCAATTAAGTAAGTGCAAGCTGACTAATCAGGACCAAAATGATATGCTGGACTGAATCCTGTGGTTTTCCATCTATTGCTAGTGGTCAGTCAACATCAAAGATACAGGGAAACTTTGAATAACAGGAAATTGGATCATAAAATATGGTGATTATTTTTTTATGGTCACAACAAATTTCCAAGGCATGCAGTCAATTCTGTTTTCTCATATTAGTATTTTGTGTGTAACTATGAGGTATTTGCATTATTTTTAACACCCAGGTGAGGCATAGAGAAACATGAAAAAAATCACCTCTAATTGTAAATCGTTTCTTTAGATAATAAAACTTTCCCTCCTAGATGACATAGAATTAAAATCTGGAGCTTTGGGGCACACAATAAAAATAAAACTTGGTTAACAGGTATGAAATACTTACCAAACAATAAATTCAAAGACAAAAATACTCTGAGTGTTTACATTCAAGTGTGTCTGAACTGAACACATTCAAGTGTGTCTTTCATTATTTATGAAAGATAATTGCTAGGGCTATTTAATAAAATGTCTGTCTTGCTGCGACTGATTATCATAAAACTTCTTAATCACTTAGAGGATAATTTTGTCCAGTCATGTCTAAAAGATCTGTGTATAATTATTGTGAAGTGCTAGCTAATTCTGTCCCAGCCACTGAAGTTCTGTACCATATTGCCAGATGACAAGTTATTCTGGCAATTTCTAACAGTTAAATGTGAAATATTTCTGAAATGCTAAAAATATGAATATTGTACGCTTAAGTAGAAACTTACAAACACTTCAGAAGCAATGTTGTGGAGCCATGTGTTGGAACATCATGCACATCATGCATGTTCCACATAAGGATGCCACTAAAATTTTTGTGTCACTAAATTACATATTTTGTTGGTTCTTGCATAATGTTAAGTATTACTGTGTTTGGATGTTGAAGCTTATATTTAAAAGGCGAATATTTTCATATTCCTTGACAAACTTTTTTGGCCCATTCAAGGTGGAGGAGATTATAATTTCAAAAAGATTAGCTTTTAGACCTCATTAGCAAGTAAACTGCTGCTGTTTTGACTAATATAGTAATTAAAGCTCTGACAGCTAGGTGAGTGCTTAATGGATCAGGTCTTTTTTATTAACAAAACAAGTTTGGCAAGAACTTATACTATTAAGGATTTTCCCCTCTGTCATGCACAGCAAATTGTAATTAAGATATTTGGGATGCCATTGTCAGAACTGTAATCCATTGCTATATTCAAAAACAACAGTCTACAGAGGATTTCCCACATTCTTCTTCCTGAGTGTTTCATTATCATTTTTTTAATATCTATGGCAGTTCATAATACATTTATCAAGCTGGTGATCCTTAAGTGGTGGCCAGGTAGTCTCACATCATCTTCACTGTGAACCTAAGCCCTCATGGCCTCTTCACCTTTTCCTGATTCCTTCTCTCCTTCTAGGGTTGCCAACCTGGATATCTCTTGGAATCACAATGGAACTCCCAGCTACAGAGATCAGTTTCCCTTTGGGTTGCCAGCTTCAAGTTGGGAAATTCCTGGAAATTTGGGGATAGAACTTTGGGAAGGTGAGGTTTGGGGAGGGAAATTACTTCAGCAGGGTATAATGCCATATAGTCCACCCTCCAAAGCAACCATTTTCTCCAGGGGAACTGATCTCTGTCATCTGGAAAGAAGTTGTAATTCCGGGTGATCTCCAGCCTTCACCTGGTTGCTCTGGAGGATGGAGTCTATGGTATGATATCCCTCTGAGGTCTCTGCCCTCTTCAAACTCCACTTTCCCCAGGCTCCCCCCCCCCCCCCAATCTCTAGGAATATCCTCACCTGGAGTTGGCAATCCTATTTCCTTCCCACCCAACAACCAGCCTACATTTATCTGCCTCTCTGTCTTAAGCTGTTTCCCTTCCTGGCATCCTCTACTTAGGAAAACCATGTTACAGTTTTGTAGTGCTGGTTGCTGGGCCAGGCCCACTTGCATGGTAGGGAACCCTTAAGGACTTGTGGGCGGGGTGCCTCACTTTTCCCTTTATCCCCCTGCCTAGACTTCCCCCCTTTCTCTACCCCTAACAACCCTTATCCTCTCCCTGTTACCTGCCATATTTATAACATCCTGATTGTTATAGGTGTGAACACCTATCCCCTGCTGGAGTTCGGAAGTTAGGCATTGTAATGATTTCAAGTTATATGTTGGTAAGTGTCAGAAGAACAAAGGGGTGAAAGAGGGAGATGAGTGAGGGAGGTGATTGATTGGTGACTGAGAGTGTGTGGGCGGAGCTAGGAGAGGTGGGTGTGTGCGTGGAGAGAGAGAAGGCAAAGTGTTCAGTCTGAAGTTTGAGGTCAGAAGTCAGCAGCTGTCAGTTGTGGTCACTCTACAGAGTCTGAGAAGTAGTTTTCTAACTAGAATCATATAGAAGTGCTGTGAAAGGCATTAAGATTCTAAAGGAGGAAGAACTTATACTTAAGGGGGCAATTTAGACAAAATCTAATATTGTTGGAGTATTCTAAGAGTGTGAGGGGGGAAGGCTTGACAGAGACCTGAGTAAAAAGGGAAAGATTTTACTGAGCAACTTAACAAAATGCCTTGTAACCAATACACTTCTTTTACCAATAAAGTTTTATCTTGTTTATTGTTAACCCAGAGTTTTATCCTCAGAACCACATAAACCAACGAAGGAGCCTTAGAGCTTGGGCACTGTTATGTTCTGTACACAATTTTCTAGTTTGAACTTAAAGATTCCCTAGTGTAAACTCATTTCCTGTATGCACCCTGCAACATGTCCGGGCATGTCACCTGTAAGGCCAAGCGATACCCGCCTGAGCTTCATTCCCAGAGAACAATGGACCCTCGGATCCTGATTATCCCCCTATCGGAGGCTGAGGATATTCGAACGGACCTATGATAGCCTCTGGCAGAAACCTAATCCCTGTTTACCCAATCCCCCGCGGGGGGGGGGGGGAGTCAGGGGTGCGGTTTACCTGTAAATATAAGCAGGCTGCCCGACCACTCTCCCTCATGCTTGTTCCTGACAAAAAGAGCTATGCTGAAAATCACTCCACCGGCCTCCCGAGTCCAGTACTCTTTAGGCACAATACTGAGGGAAAGGTTAATTAAAGACGAATAAAATTCCTGGTGGCAGTGATAGATACTTTGAGTGAGAGAAAGAAACAAAAAGGAATTTAAAACTACATCACACCTAACCACACAAAATAAGAGAGAGGTGTCGTCAGACGTATACTCAGAGCTCAGAGCCACCTTGTCTCTGCTTGCACTGAACAGAGGGGCTTAGCTACTTGATGCCTCTGCTAGGATCCATTTATTATACCCTCCCACCCATCCTGATTGTGAACACCTCTGTGTGCCATCAAGGTGAAAGTGGGTGCAAAGGGTGCTCATCATGGGGGGAAGAAGTCCTCCATGAGTCTCTTCCCCTGCCTTCCCACCAGTGTCCAGAGTGAGCGGGTGTTTTCCCACCTGGGAGACATTCTCAGCCCCACTGCTCGCACCTGGACCCAGCCACGGTGGACAAGTTGACCTTTCCCAAGGTCAACCTCCCCCTGCTGGGCTACCCCTCTCTGGACCTCACCAAATAAGATTCAGGCCTCCTATTGTCCCCCTGCATGTCCCCCCATTCCTACTCCTTTCCGGGTGATCTGGTCTGCGGGTTGCACCCTTGGCACTTCAGTGGAAGCATGGCCATCTATTCTGGCTGGCCCCATACCCAACCCTTTCTCACTGAAATTCCCCCACAGAGAAAACCACTGGATACCCCCTTTCCTTTTACCCTCAAAAGAAAATCTACCTCACCCAACACCTACTTCATGAAACAACATCTACCTCATAACACAACAGCTACCTCAACAAACATCTACCTCAACAAACATCTGTCTGTACAAGCAAGTGCCTGTTTGACTATCCCTTTCCATTGCATTTGTACAATTCACAACAGGTGATCTCTTAGCTATACAATGTGTTCCGCTAATGGTGAATAACCAAAAATTTCACTTAGGGGTAGGCTGCGACCAGAGAATTTATGTGTTCAGGCCTGATAGGGCCTGGGAGCATTGTGGGCATGTCTCACTGTGTTCCAGTGCTTGCCAGAGGTCTCTGTTCAAAATCTGGGGATGTCTGTCTTTCTGTCCTTCAGAACCTGCCTTTGGAGACATGGGGGGGAAGCTGCAAGTGTAGGGGGATGCTTGCCTTGCTTCCAGTGTCTGATGGTGGTGGTGGGGGTCTGTCCAGGTGAAGTTTCTCTGTGAGTTTGGTGTTACTGGCTTGATCCTGAGCCATTCCATTGACTCCTGTAACTGCAGCTGTCTTTTCCTGAGAGACCACTAGGGAGACCTTTTTTGGGGATCCATAACTGGGACCTCTGAAATGTAATCTTCCCCCACCTTGGAGAGATTATAGAGGCTCAGGTGGCAGGGTGAGATAAGAGGTTCCCTGTGTGTTTGGTGTGTGTAGCTTGCAGGGAGTCCTTTATAGACACTTCTGAACCTGCGACTGACATTTTCCCCCAAAGCACTTTCCTGAGGGGGATCTTCTTTTTTTGGGGGGGGGGGTTGTAACTTGGACCCTGTAAATTCAATCCTCACCAAAGTTGGAGGGCAGATAGAGGAGAGTCAGAAGGAGATCCGCTGTGAGTTTGGTGTCTCTAGTATTCTGATGGGGTGTTCTACCACATCATGGACTTCATAAACTGAACCAGTTTGTTTGTCACCTAAAAGTTTGTGACAGTTTATTGTTCATGAACCAGGCACTCCCCGAACTGAAATGAACCTCATTTTCCTGATTCATGCCCTTCCTATTAATGACATTTTTTGCTTCTGTGTTCACTGTGGGGCATGAATCCATGCCACAGCCATTATTTTCAGGAAAGGATCTCGAAGAACTGAGCCAAATTGAGTGACCAGAGATGAAGTTCTCAATCTTGTGAGAAAATTAAAAACCACTAAATCTCTAGTTTCTGATGGCATACACCCGAGAGTTCTTAAGGAATTCAGATGTGAAATAGTTGCTCTACTAACCTGTATATGTAACTATCAAGGAGTCAAAAGCTTAACCCTGTGGGTCCCCAAGGCTTATACTTTTTTGGCCAAGCAGCATCAGGTGATGATGACACCCAAGTAGGACACACTCTTGCTGGAACCTGCCAGAAAATTACATTGCTCCTGATCTCCCTCCTCCCATCTTGTGGGCCACAAGTTCTCATGAGAAGCTAATTACCACATTTCCATCTCTGGCCTTGAAAATGATATGGGCTATGTAGGCCAAGAGACCAATTAGTAACACCTGCAGGATGGTAAAAGCCTGTTAACCATTCTCAAAGACCAAAGTAGGCCTGAAAAGGACCCTGCCCTCTCCCCTGCATTTCTATTCCCATCCTAGAATACTGTGGTTGCCTAGCAACAGCCACTGAGATAATCCATTACTTAAAGCCGCAGGCATTCTTTTTATGATTTTTGTGGGTGGGGGTTGTTTAAAAACCCTCTTTTTTTGAGATTTTACTTCTTCCTGCTCACCTGGCACTCTTTTCAGGTTTGTAGAAAGATCTGTCTTGCCCTTTCACAGTTCCAGGCACCAGATTTAAGTAACCAAAGATTTGGCCAACTTCGGTATTAGAATATAAGACAGGACGCTGCCTGAGTAGATAGATACACATAGTCTCTGATATGGATGGGATTCAACTCCTAGGTTTTGTTGGTTCTAGCTAGTAGGGTTACCCACCTCCAGGTAGGGCCTGGTGTTCTCCCAGAATTACAACTGATCTTGAGACTTCAGAGACTAGTTCCTCAAAGAGGAAATGGCAGATTCAGTGGACAGATTCTACGCCATCACATTCCTACTGAGCTCCTCCCCTCCCCAAATTCCACCCTCCCCAGGAACCACCCCCAAATCTCCTGGAATTTCCCAAGTCAGACTTAGCAACCCTGGCTAGGCCTTATTGCCTATAATGCATTGAGGCATGTTCATTTGCTTCATGGAAGAAAACTGTGGATCATATCTATATATCTAATAGCCAAGGTCCCCTCTGTGTGCTGATACTTATTTCCATGGATCTGGGTCACATGGAGGGTAAGCAGATCTTCCAGCAAACTTGGGGCAGTCCCCATGTTTGCAGAAAAATCTAAAATGTTTTAAAAAGTATACAGTGATACTTAAATCCCCTCAAAGGTAAAACTGCTTACTCTGCGCAAGCACAGAGAAAGGACTTACTGAGGCACGGGAAAAGCCATTGGAGCTGCGAGGGAAGCTGCCACTGCAATAGCTATGCACTCTGCCACTAAAACAGTTCCCACCAGGACCACCAGCAATGAAGACTATAGCTTCAGCCAGCCAAAGGGGCAGTGGCGCCTCTTTGGGAGCCAGCCTGCCTGCCCTCTGCTGCTGCCGCCACTGCCCAAGCTGGCCCTGAGGCGTCTGTTGAAATGTGAGGAGGCGAAGCCTGCATCGTTGGCCCCCCTCCCTCCTGCAACCAGACTGGGGTCATTTGCTGGCCTGCAGCTACAAAAGGAGAGAAACAGAAAGAAGTGGGGTTCTGTGAGAGGGGAGAGAGAGACAGAGAAAGAATAGGGAATTGTCTGTTGGGGGAGAGAAATAAAAGAATGAGAGATTGTCTGAGGGAGGGGAGAGAAAGAGGAAAGGGAGATGGGGGTAGAGAAATAGTGGAGAGAAAGAGGGGCAGACTGAGAGGGAGTCGGGGGAAGGCCATTGAGAAGAGCTAGGGTAAAAGGGGGTGAGACATATAAGAAGCAAGAGGAGAAAGGGGGTAAGAAAGGATTGCTATAGAATGGGGTAGAGAGGAAAGCTGACATAGAAGGGGTGAGAAAAGAAGGGGACGTGAGGGAAGATGAGTAGATATGGGGAACATGCAAAAAGAAAGAGGAGGGTACTTTGACAATAAAGGGGGGGCAGGAAAAAAGATCGGGGAACGACCCCTCCCTACAAGTTCCTTGCGAGGACTGCCTGCAACAAAAACTGTGGTATGGCCACAACACATTATGCAACATTTTGTTCTGGGTCCCCTCTTGTCTATACAGAATTCTCAAAAATTCTTTTATCTACAGAGTGGATTGCTTTGTTTCATATGTGCTGGGGTTAAATAAGCACTATTCTAGCCACAAATAGAAATGGCATTAAATAAATATAGCAACTTCTTCAAAGACCAAATGGGATTTATCTGCTATCAGTTCAAAACTTTCTCTTCAGTCTCTTAAGAATACATGAAGCAAATATCAAGAAAGGACTATTAGTACAAAGATAATTTACTTACAAATATATTAAAAGCTTTCAGGAGAAGATGTAAAATGTAAATGGTACAGGTCAGGTCAAGTTGCTTCAATTTTCTGACAAACTGAACTCCTGAGAACATGTGAAAGATTTAAAGTAGAATATGGTACAATTATGGGGGTGGATACCCTAGTGTATTTGTGAAAATGACATTATGAGTTAGTACAGTACAGCATGTGGCATAGCAGTGTTTTAATCTGATAGAACAATACAAAACATTTTGCTGTTTATACTTCAAGAGCAAGTAGCACACTGAAAATGGTTGAAGGTGTAAAATGTCCTCAATAAGTCATTAATGCTGGCATACATTGTTTCCTGGGATTCAGAAGGGTGCTCTTACTTGAAGTGGCTGCAATCAAATCTTTGTCAGTAGAAGCAGTGATTTCCCAGTGCAATATGCTAATGTATTTCACTTTAGCACTAATGGCAGGTATGTAGCTTTGAGTTCCCAGGTAACTGTCTAACTTCACATTCTATTGATCTCAAATCTAGGATAGTGGCATTCAGTGTACCATAAAATGATGCTAGGTAATGAAGATATTGGCAGTCAAGGACAGCTTGGTTTACTGGAGTGCCTTCTTTGGTACAAGAGAAGTTGGACATGATCCAGGCCAGTTAGGTACTCTAGTGTCCCACTGATTTTAATGGGAAAGATTTAAACACTGACTCAACTCTCCTTTTGAAATCAATGGGACTTAACAGTGCTTTTTCATGTCGTTTACAACCAAGATTACTTTAAACATGGGAAAAATAGGAGTGAGGAAGTAGGGCATGGGAAAATGGAACAATGTTTTAAGAGGCTATGTTTCTTGAGATACTTAAGGAATAAGTTCCTTATTTCATTTATAGTGTACTTTCTCCTTTCTTTCTAGGACATTCCATTGCTAACTTAAGAGTGACAGTTCTCCTACAGAAAAGTTTCCAAGGACGATTACAATTTGAGATTGTTGAACTTGGATACATCAACATATTCAGAACAATAGAGCTCCCAAGGGCTGAATAGTGACATAGGATTCTTACATCATTACATACGCTAAAATTCTGCATTTCCTATTCTATGCATAGCTACCAGCTCTAATCAAGGTGGTTACATTTTGCATTGTGCCTCTCCATCACGTCTCCAACTGGCCCTTCTTTGTAACACTCCTTCTATGTGGATATAAGTGCTTATGGATCATCATCTCTGTTTGTATCTGATGAAATGAGTTTGAGCTCAGAAAAGCTTATTCTCTGGAAAATTTTGTTAGTCTTTAAGATGCTAATGGAATGAAATTATGTTCCTCCCTTGAAGATCAGTTGCAGAGATATTACGTTCAGTGAAATCACAGTGAGTTGAGTCAATCTTCCACAAGATTGACTGTCTCTCCCCATATGTTCCCCAGCAAGCACTACGGTCTGGGTCCCAACACCGACCGGCCCTCCCCGGATTGAAGGAAGCGCGGCTGGCTACAACACGTGCCAGGGCTTTTTCAGTGGCAGCCCCGCACTGGTGGAACGAGCTCCCGGAGAACATCAGGGTCCTGCGGGATTTGATGCAGTTTCTCAGGGCCTGTAAAACGGAGCTCTTCCACCAGGCCTTTAGGTAGGGGCTGCCCAAGGTAAACATCTTAGCCCTGGCCCAGCTCCATCTGCCAACCCGTCTGTTGGCACCTCCATCTGCCAACCTGTGTGTGGTCACACAGAGATTTATAGGATTGCTTCTTGGACCCACCTGTGGGTGAATTGAAATGCCGCCAATCTTGTGCAGGATGTATGGATAGTATTTTAATGTTGGATGTGATGTTTTATTTTAAATGGACTGTAATTTTAACGTATGTTGTGAGCCGCTCTGAGCCTGCCTTTGGTGGAGAGAGCGGGATATAAATTTAAGAAATAAATAAATAATAAATAAGAATTAAAACTTACTGTTGGTAGCTCATTTACTACGAATTTTCTCAGTTCATGTACTATGAATATTCTCAGTTCGTGATTGCATACATTTCCAGATAGACTGTCTCTGCTCAATTTCAATATTTATCAAACTTCAAAGTAAGGGGGGGCCGAACATGGCAAGCGTGTAGAGGGGAGGTCCCTTGTGACTTTCGTGTCCTTACTTGCACAGGATCCATTCCATACACTCCTAAACCTGCACCTGTCATTTCCGCAGAAAGCACTTCCCTGGGGGCACCTTCTTTGGGGGACCATAATTTGGACCCCATAAATCCAATCCTCACCAAACTTGGAGGACAGGTGAGGAGTGTCATCCGAAGATACTTGGTGAGTTTGGTGTCTCTAGCACATGGGGGGGGGGATTCTACCTGATCATGAACCTCATGAACTGAACCAGTTCATTTGACGGCTAAAAGTTTGTGACAGTTCACGGTTCATGAACTGGGGGGGGTGCCACAAACTACAAACTGAACTGCATTTTCCCAGTTTGTGCTCATCCCTGTTTTTGATTAGCTGAAATGCATTTATTCCAGCAATCTTTCCAAGACCCAAGCTGTTCCCTTAGTAAACTGAATGTGAATGTAGCCATTGAGCTGTTATTGGTTTGTATCATTATTTGTGTGTTCCAGGGGAAATCTTTTTTTTTTTAAATGATGTTTCAAATTATATAGTAAGACACTTTGAAAGCCATATGGCAGAAAATTTGAAATGGAATACAAAATAAAAAATGTGGAAGTAATGTGATGCATTAGTTTAGGTTACTGCAGAAAATTGGCTGCATT
Organism: Lepidodactylus listeri; assembly: GCA_029233225.1. Classification (NCBI taxonomy): domain Eukaryota; kingdom Metazoa; phylum Chordata; class Lepidosauria; order Squamata; family Gekkonidae; genus Lepidodactylus; species Lepidodactylus listeri. The sequence continues at coordinate 41,338,070 of JARCFY010000016.1, read as the reverse complement.
GACATCCCACCCCAGATTTGTGAATGTGTATATAAGCATTAAGACATGTACCATGGTGTTACACAATTTGGTCTAAACATCAGCAACAATATTGCTTTAAAATACCAGTACACATCTGTTGTCCATTTGTTTAAAGGACTCCCTTAGTGAACTCCCTTTGTTTTGTATTCTCTACTGGAGCTCCAAAATATGGACCTTAGTTTTCATAATTACACTGCAGTTTCTAAGACATTACAATGACTACACACACACACACACACACACTGATTATTGTACTCTCTAAGCACGATTAATTCATTTCCCGTATGTACATATTCCTTCTTTATGAGCAGACCACTCTCCCTAAGGCCACATTATTTCATCATTAAAATGGGAATAGAGTTCCTTAGCCATATTTTATTAATCACTCTAAAATATTCACAATTATTATTAGCAGTGGAGTTGCATACACACATACTTTTTCTGGCAACTTTACAAGATATTATCAGTTTCAATTATGTGGACATTATTTATTATCTTTAAAAACAGGCTATGCTTCAGTGTTTAAAGCAGAAAAAGACAGCCTCCAATTATCATACTTGCTGTGATTTAATGGCTTTGATGCTAAGGAGCATGCATATGAGGACACTCACAAATTGGTTCTTTCCTGCTCATTCTTTTCCTGCTATGGTCCACCAGGACCACTATCATGCTGACGCTGGAGAAGGTGAGACTTTTGTGGACTAAAAGCCCTGAAGCCCAGGAGGCTGAAGTGAAAAGGCACAAAATTGTTCTCCGTCTTTCACCAATGGTGCTTCCATCAGTGAAAAAAATCCCATCGGTTGAAAAGCAGTGCTACCTTGGTTCCTCTCCTCATTGCTGCTTCTCCAGCCATGCTGCTTTTTGTCCATATGGGTCCTACAGCTTCTAGCTCCAGAATCTCAGAAAGGTAGGCAAAACAGAAGGACAGGAAAGAACTGGATCTGCATATGGCCTCATATACATGTTCTGTAAGTCCAAGGCAATGGGTTGAATCCAAAGCTTCCACAAATGGATCAAGCTCACCAAAGTCAATTTTAGCACTGCTGCCTTTGCCCTTTAGCCTCTTGGGTCTCCTCTAAGCTGTTGCTGACAGTTGAGAGATCCGCAAGAACAATGCACCATTAACCAAAAAAGCTGTAGCAAGAACTGTGGATCAACTGAAATTGCCTCTCATAGGAAGGTGCAGTTTAAAAATTATTGTTTTAATTTCTGTTCAGATTTATATGCAGGGCATGTTTTTCATTATGCCAGAATTTCAGGAGTTTCTTTTGATTTTAAGAATTGTTTTCTGGTGCAGTTTTTAGGTTTCAGAATTTTGGCACCCTAAAAACACACACTTACCTAAAATTAAAATCGACATTTCTGAAGTGCATGAAGGACACCAGCTGGGTTTATGCTGCGGACACTGGCCTTTTTGTGTTGGAAAGCCTGCCCAGGCCATGACAGCTGACAGAAAATGTGTGCCAGGCCTATCTATGTTCCTGTGAGACTTTGGCTGGTGCCATGGGAATCATAGGCATCTCTGAAGGCTCAGGCCCTCTTCTCTTTAAAAAATAATGTTTGTGGGTGCTAGCTTGTTCTCCCTCCCTCTTCCCCTTTCTGAAATTCCAGGAGATAACCTTTTGTTACTCCTGGAATTTCAGGAGTGGACTTTTTTGGTTCAGATATAACAAAATAGCTAATTTTGCATGTAATTTTGGCTTGGGTATATCCAGATACACACTCCTAGGCCTCTCAAGATCCAGTTTGGAGTAATGGTAAAGAGCAGTGGACTCTAATCTGGAGAAACTGGGTTTGATTCCCCACTTCTCCACATGAAGCCAGCTGGGTGACCTTGAGTCAGTCAGAGTTCTCTCAGAACTCTCTTAGTCCCACCTACCTCACAGGGTGTCTGTTTTGGGGAGAGGAAGGGAAAGGCGATTGTAAGCCACTGTGAGACTCCTTCGGGTTGTGAAGAGTGGGGTATAAAAACCACCTCTTCCCCTTCACTCTTGCACTGGTGATTCAAATCTCAATTAATGAAAATAAAACTTGCATAAGGGAGAGAGGATTCTGGTCAATTTTCCCACTCTGGTGCAGCCCCTCCCACCACATGTATATAGGTCTAAATGGTTCCTAGATCTTCAAAAGTGATTTTTGGAAGATTTATTTTTACTTTGTTTTATTGTTATTTACTTTATTTTTTTGTCCATCTTTCTTGCTGAGATTGAAGGCAGATTAGACAGTGTAAATCCATCCAATTCATTGGATGGGACATCTAATAATCAAAACAATAGGACTAGGATTGCAGATATCTGAAACCAAGTGTAAAGTTTTAAGCGTAATGTACTAAACAATGCAGATAATGGTACTGCATGACTAGAAAACAATGCAGTGAGAGCAGAATAATACAGCAAACAGAGGTAATTTCCGTGAACTCACTGCATTTGTGGAAGCCTTGGATCAAGCCCAATATTTCAGTAAACTTTCATGTAACTTCACTTCTGGATAATATGTTGTTAAGTCAAAACAGTCTACATATACCAAGTCTACTCACTTCTTTTACCTGAGAAGACTACCAACCCGGAAATGCTTACACTTGTAGCTGCTACAGCTTGTTCATACTTTTTTTCATACCTTCATTTTTCATCCATTGTCTGGTAAGATATAAAATAGCAATAACACCACAGATGGAACTCTATAGATTTAAAGCTGCTCAGCAAAACTTTTCAAGATAACGGAGTCCATGACTTTCATAGATGGATGAAACTGGCCATCTGGCAACTAGAATAAATGTTCTGTGAAGTTCATTTTGATCAGTGTATAGGGAAAAATGTATGGAGAACCTTTTAACACTGCATGATAAAAAACAAATTAATGATACAACCATTTACAAAGAAGAAAATTAGGACATGTTATGATGCTGGGGCCATAATCTGACAGTTATCAATTATTTTTAATCAACATACGAACTCATGCCTGAAAAAAAATGCCATAATATAGAAACTCTCATTGTAGTAATTTATGGTTTTGGAATCTGTAGCAAATAGGGGCTTTGTCACAGAATAAAATACCAAATAATTGAAAACAGTAATGAATTTCACAAGCTTGTTGGTTAAGTTCAAATACGGCTCTCATTTTTTGCTTTCCCGTCTGCAAATTGAACCCATGTGTTTTTATTTTCATCCATTTTCTGTTTCCCTATTAGGGATGGGCACGAATCAGGAAAATGTGATTCAGTTCAGTTCATAGTTTATGGCATGCCCCATTCACAAACCATAGACCAGCACAAACTTTTAGCTGCCTCACAAACTGGTTCAGTTTTGGGGGTTCTTGAGACACTAGAATGCCGCACCAGTGTGCTAGAGACACCAACCTTGCAGGAGATCTCCAGCTGACTCTCCTCTACCTGTCCTCCAAGTTTGGTGAGGATTGGAGCTATGGAGTCCAAGTAATGCCCCCCCCAAAGATGCCCTCCTAAACCTGTACCTGTCAAATGACAATAGCGGTCATTTGGCAAGTGCAGGTTCAGGAGATTCAGGAGTGTATAGAATGGCTCCTGGGCAAGCTAGAGACTCCAAAATCACAGAGGATCTCTGGCTGACTCTCCTCTACCTGCCCTCCAAGTTTGCTTTATGCTTTTCCCCCAAGAAGGTGCCCTTAGTAAAGTGCCTTCTGGGGAAATGACAGGTGGTCATTTCCCTGAAAGGTACTTTCCTGGGTCACCTTATGGGAGGGGCATAAGTTGGACCCCATGACTCCAGTCCTCACAAAATTTGGAGGGCAGGTAGAGGAAAGTCAGCTGGACATCATCTACAATTTTGGAGACTCTAGCTTGCACTGGATCCATTCTCTACCCTCCTAAACCTCTTGAACCTGCACCTGTCAAATGACCACTGCTGTCATTTTGACAGGTGCAGGTTCAGGAGGCTCAGGAGTGTATAGAATGGATCCTGTGCAAGCTAGAGACATCAAAGTCACTGGGGACCTCCCCAGATGCTTCTCTACATGCTGTCCAAGTTGCTGCTTTGAAATTTTGTAAACATTTTGATTCAGTAGAGATAGTCTTTCTGGAAATGTATCTTCTCACAAGCTGGCACAAACCTCCACGAACTGCTTGAAAGTTCATGGAAAGTTCATGCTGGTTGACCTGCCATGAACTTAACTTTGTAAACCATGAACTGGCCAAAATTCATCACAAACTTTAGTTCATTAGCCGACTCATGCCCATTCCTATTCCTTGTGTAATTACCCCCTTGAAAAATGCATGCATATTCCAACATTACCTGTGTGTCAAAAATTAGTATGATATTTATAAATGACATACATTACACAGGGCTCTTTTTCTAGCAGGAACTCCTTTGCATATTAGGCGACACACCCCTAATGTAGCCAATCCCCCAAGAGCTTACAGAGCTCTTCTTACAGAGGCTACTGTAAGCTCTTGGAGGATTGGCTACATTAGGGGTGTGTCACCTAATATGCAAAGGAGTTCCTGCTAGAAAAAGAGCCCTGACATTACATGTGTGTGTGTGTGTGTGTGTGTGTACACACACACACACACAGAGTAAATGAAGTGCATATAAATTGCATTAAATATATTAAAAATACATGAATAATCAGTGCCACAAGTAAAAATGGGTGGGCCAAAACAATTCAGAATGACATCAGACAGAAGCAAAAATAAACAAATATAGGCATTACTAGAGTTCATATGCTTGGACTGATGTTGAACAGTGCTTTGGAATCATGCTCAGTTACTGAGTGTGTGAAAAAGATACTTCTTTTAGTTTCAGCATTACCTTATGAGATACAGATTAGGGCTGTGCGTTCGGATCTACCTGAGCTGAAAATATAGCCAGTATATTCTGGCTTCTCAAATGTATTCAGGTTTTCTCAGAAAAACCAGGAAAAAAATCTCAAAAAATCCTGGATATATTCCGGAATTACCAAGTAGATCCAAAAACAGTGGAGAGACAGTAGAAGATTGCTCCCGCCTCTCAGCTGTTTGTCAGGCTTCTACTGCAGTCCCTTTAAAGTTTAAAGGGACTGCAGAAGCCAGCCCAAGGATCAGCTGTGCTTGGGGGACCAGATTGTTCCCCCAGCTTGGCTTGGGCCTGGCTTCTCATGCAGCCTGTAAACCAGCCTATGGTCTCCCCACAGCAAAGTAGACCCTGGGGTTGGCTTCTCCTGCAGTCCAGTTTAAACCAGACTGCAGAAGAAGCTAAGCTAGCCTGAGGATTGGGCTAGCATTTTTCCCTCACCAGTATTTTTCTTCTCAGTTCTATTGGATCTGGAGGGGAAATTGGGATTTCCAAAAAATCCCAGATCCAAATACTGTATTGGGATTTTTTTTTTGGAAATCCCATTTTTTCCCTGGGTCTAATAGACTTGAACTGAAAAATACAGGTTAAAAAAAATTGCACACCGCTAGAACAGATTCCTCTCATCTATGTCCCAAACAATTGACAGAGCACTTTAGCTGTTTCACAGAGTTTCAAAACTCACTTTTATACCTGCTTTTTCAATGGCCTGTCTGAACAGCAGGTTAAGATTTTATAAGTATGCTACTGTTATTTATTTGACACCAAACACTTTTGCTGCTTGGGATTTATAAGCACATGAGAGTATACTGAAGCCAATACAAATTTTCAAAAGGCAACATGGATTTTTTTTTTTTAGAGAGCGAAAAGTGTTTAAAAAACCCCACTTATGCAGTGGTAGTATTCAACCGATTTTTCCTCTTTGCTGTCATGTGGTTTATCAACTGCTGATTATACTACAGTTATTGACGTTCAGTGATTTATATGCAGTGGAAAGTGTGACGCTGCAGACATTCAGTGGCTTTGAAGTTCCTTTTAACTCCAATTTTGACAAATAAGTTATGATGTGTATTGTATGTGGATATAACCAAGAAGACTTAGCCATGAAACCACCCATGTTCCAGTATACAAGTATTGGAAAGCTAAGGATGAAGGAATCTCCACCCAATGTCCACTACAAAAAAAAGGAGTGGGGGCGGATAATGCAATTAATCTCCCAAACATCTTCTGGATGCTCAAAAATGAATCTAGATGCCACATTAAATCCCAGAAGTATTCTGAACTTCAAATGTTAATTGTTCCCAATATCTCTGATGCCTTTGATTCCTGTAGTATCGTCAATTACTGGGAGTAAAACATGAGGTTGACAGACAGGGCTGTAATGTCACAATGATATGAGAGCCTGAATTATTTCAAGGATCTGGTTGTATCAATTTTGGATGACTCCAATTGGACCATAATCTAAAATGAATTCATATATAAAGAACCTTGATTAGACTTTTGCCCTTATTTCTAGAATCTAGTGGTACACCTTCATCCCATTCACACTACAGTTACAGCAGTTGCTGTGAGTAGATTGGTTGAAACCTGATAAAAGTCAGTTAATTTGCAGGCTGAATACTTGGGTCTATGGTGGCATGACTCTTGACATGTACTAGATTTATTCTCCATCAACTGAACTCATTAATTTACCCTGGCAATTTGGATGTAAAAACACTGGACCTTGTTTTATTGAGAGGTATATATTAAATTAATACGCTTCTCAGGATTATCACTGATGAAGTGGTCAATATACTGAGTATCACTTATGAAGTGGTCAATATATTGCAGTAGAGCAGTGTTGACATGGATTACATTGCTAGTTATGTATTCAGTTAGCCTGCACTTCTAAGAACACTTTTCTGTGAGAAAACCTCATTGAATAAAATGGGACTTACTTCTGAGCAGACATACTTAGGATTTCACTCATGATTATTAACAGCCATCCTTCCAAGTTACTGGTGATTTTCACTGCACACTAAAATTACTGCTTTTAAGTGCAGGCAATTAACATATTTCCACGATTACCTGAACACTGACCAGAGAATTAGTTTCATGAACCCAGTAGGATTTGAACATTTGTCATTGAAATAGCACCCCTTTCCCCACCACCCATTTAAAAGATGGTTGTGTGTGCTGTTTCAGAAACAGAAGTCCAAATCCCAGGTTAGCATACTAGTCACACAGTACTCTGGATTCTGTCATAGTTTCCAAATTCCATTAACAAGAACATGATTTATAATTATCTGTGATCATGATTACCAAGGAATGTACGGGGACCCTTTAAAGATTTCACTGGCACCATTTTATTTTCTCAGAAGAGCACTGATGCTCTGAATGCACTTGTTACATTGCACTCACATACAGAGAGCTTTGATTTTCATTAAGTCTTTTGAGCATGTAATTGGTAGAGTTCAATGATTCACATCTCTCTTGTTCTGCTGATATTTTGGTAAGTTATTAGCCAGCTGCTGTTCATTGAAGCAGATGTTATGAACCATATAAAATTTCAAGGTTATAGATAGTACAAAGGGGGTTCTATCATTCTCTTGGTAGAATCAGTGCTAAAACTTTTGCTAATTCCCACAAAACAAAAGTGAGGATGAGAAAATTCATTATAATACCAACAGTATTTATTGTCAAGAAGCCAAATAAAATTGTGCTATACAACAGATATTAAAAACAGACCATCCTGTCTAAAGGCTTACAATTATATGAAGCAAAAGCTTAAAAGAAGCAAATAAAAAGAAGAGAGAAGATATAAATAAATATGTGCTCTTAGAATTAATTACTTTTGAAGTTTCTTTTTCAATTGACTGAATTCATCCTATACAATGGGTGATGGAAATCCAAATGTAACTTGACAAATTAAAATATACATAAATAGGATGAAAATAAAATCTGTAATTTAGGGAGTGAAGAAGAACCAATGGAATATAAGAATAGGGAAGGAGATGAGGAGAACCGTAAGAATAAATGCACTGAAAAGTTGATGCAAAATCTTAGAACTAAATAAAGAAGATACAGGAAAACTATTAAAGGAGTGATATGATCAAATCTTTAGGCAGAAAAAAAATACACATGGGCATCTGAAAGAAGAATGGAATTAAGAGTCTTGAATGTAATAAGCAAGATATTATGATAGTCAAGACGGGATAATATCAGAGAATACACTACTGAATAAAACTATCAATAGAAATGTTTATTTCCATGGATGGGAGGGATTTCAATCCATGGAGCAGAAATACCATTCCTCCCCCTCCCTTTGCAGTCCAAAATGCCTCTGAAATCCTGGTCCTAGGGGAACAGCTGAACTAGTCAGACATCTGCAATTGGGGGGGAAGGAGAATCAGCAGTCAGTTTCATCCATGGAAATCCCCCAATGGCATCTAATCTAATGGATTTTAGACTCAAAATATATAGATACTACAACCTAGCAATTAAATAAACATAAAGAGAAATAAGAATTACAGAAAACATGCAAAAAAGGAAGAGAAAGAATAAAGAGAGACTCCAGCAACAGAGAAGAAACAGATGGCCTCATGTTCTAGATCAGGAGTCCTCAAACTTTTTAAACAGGGGGCCAGTTCACTGTCCCTCAGACCGCTGGCGGGCCGGACTATAGTTAAAAAAAAAAACAACTATGAACAAATTCCTATGCACACTGCACATATCTTATTTTGAAGTAAAAAAACAAAACGGGAACAAGTGGTTAAGTGTGCAGAGACTCTAATCTGGGAGAACAGGATTTGATTCCCCACGCCTCCACTTGCATCTGCTGGATGACCTTGGGCAATCCTGTGTAATACCTGGAAAAATCTGTACCAGCTTTGTACCAGCTCTGTACCAGCTGTTCTCTCAAGGACAGTTGTCTCAGAGCATTCTCAGCCCCACCTACCTCATAGGGTGTCTGTTGTGGGGAGGGGGAGGGAAAGGAGTTTGTAAACCGCTCTGAGACTCTAAGTGAGTGAAGGGCGGGATATAAATCCAATCTCTTCTTCTAATAGCCACTCATGGGCTTAAGATGTGTTGATTTAAGAAAGCTGCTTGTTGTCAAAGGGCAAATGGGGGGGAGAGAAGCCTGGCGATTATCTTTCACTGGGGCAGCATCACACAAACCCACAGGCACATCCCTCCTGTTTTCCTGCCTGTTGGGGGAGGGAGCTACACATGCTCAGAGGTCCTTCACTACTTTATGAAAGGTCCAAAAAAGGGTTGCCAAGGAAAAGCACCCATAAGAACATAAGAGAGGCCAATGTTGGATCAGGCCAGTGGCCCATCCAGTCCAACCCTCTGTCACACAGTGGCCAAAAACACCAGGTGCCCTCAGAAGGTCCAGCAGTGGGGGCAGGAAGCCCTCCCACTGTTGCCTCCCCCCCCAAGCACCAAGAATACAGAGCATTGAGGACCCCTGTGCTAGGGGCTAACAGCAGGGCAGGGATATGACATCATACCTGCCTATGAGCTTTCCAGAGGCATCCGACTGGCTGGCTGTTGTTGGAAACAGAATGTTGGACTGCTTGCTGAGTGTAGTCTAAGCTTCTATCTTCCACCCCCTCTGTGCAAGGCACCAGCGCAGTGTCCCACACAAACCACAAGAAAGGAAAAACAGCAGGGAAAGAAAGATAGCATTCATCTGCATGAAGTCCCCCCCCTTTTAAGAAACAACCTAGCTCCTTATTAAAACCCATATGACAAACTGTGCAAAAATTTTGCTCTCACTGTTCTATTTGTCATCCCACTAGACTAGATGTCCTGCTGAAATCTCTATATAATAATCCTCTCAGCATATTGGCTGTTCCCAGCTCTCCCATTGGCTGTGCAATGCGCTCCATCTCCTGGAGATCTCCTGCTGTTACAATGGATCTCCAGATGACAGAGATCAGTTCCCCTGGAGAAAATGGCTGCTTTGGAGGGTAGACCCTATGGCTTTGGTCCCCACTGTAGAGAAAGACTGTACTTTTCCTCCTGGGCAACCATTGTTGCCAATGTCCAGGTGAGGGCTGGAGATAACTCAGAATTACAACTGCTCTCCAGATGGCACAGATCACTTCCCCTGGAGAAAATGGTGGACTTTGTGTCCTTATATCCAGCTGAGATGGCCCCCCTATGACAGCCAATGTGATGTTACAGAAAGGGCTTCAGAGCATGGTAGAGGCTGCAGGTGTGTGTGGGGGAGGCAGAAAGCTGAAGAGTGAGGGGCAGAAAACGGCAGGTTGATGCTTGGCTGGGAAGGAGATCGAGTTGCCAACTCTAGGTTGGGAAATTCCTGCAGACTTGACAGGTGGAGCCTGGAGTGGGTGGGGTTTGAGGAGGGATGGGACCTCAGACAGGTACAATGCCATGGACACCACCCTCCAAACCAGTTATTTCCTCCTGGGGAACCATTGCTGCCAGTCCTCAGGTGAGGGGTGGAGATCACTCAAAATTACAACTGTTCTTCAAGTAGCAGAGATCAGTTCCTCTGGAGACAATGCTGGACTCTGCATCATTATACCTGCTGAGGTTGCCACAGCAAATTGCCACTGACTGCCCAAGGACGGGGCACCTGCCCAGAGCCTCTTTCTAGAGCCCGTTGTATTTATTTCCACAATGGGCCTTATTCCTAGTAATAAATAATCATAGAAAAAGTGAAAATTCACACTTCCTTGGCATCCTTAATTATTAGAATTGCAATAGGGGGAAAGATTACCATTTTAAATTAATGGTCACTTTCAAATGTACAGTGAGGTAATAAAATGTGTCTATCCACTCTCTCTCCCACCCACCCCTTTAAAAGATATCTCCTGTGAGCACAGGAATGATCACAGGCAGTATTTTGAACTTTATTAAAATTAAAGTTCAGCCATTTGAAATATATTGCATTTAACAAATTGCAAAATGTCTTAAGGCTGATGAAAAGTTTTTATTTAGTGTCATCCTGAGCAGCTATCAATTTAGCAAACATTTTCCTGGAAGGCAAAAATGACCTTTTTTGATCGAACAACTTCCTGTGATTATTTCTTTACCAGTGGGAAGAAAGAATTGTTCCTGTGAAGCAGCTGTTAAGTTTCATCAAATGATAAATAACTCAGTATATTATCCAGGAAGACCCTTTTTTAACTCTCAGTATTTCTTATACAACAGGATTTTTAAGATGCTTTTCTCCTTATATCTGATATCTACATTATTTGCAGCCTTGGGAAGTGTAAACTACCATAACAGAAGTTGTGGCACCTCATTACAACAATAACGTTCAGCCTAGTCTAGAAAGAGTGAAGGGTTAATTAAAATTTTCAGTTCATTCAGTAATTACAATTTGTGATTGATAGATGTACTGAGATCAAGGATTTTACATCAAAAATGGATATCTTTCTCAAAGATTTTAGAGCCCATATACTGGAATTTTGACTTTTGAAAACCTATAGAAAGCTTGTTAATCAGATAAATAATTGATAATTTTAATTTTAACCCTTTTATTGATAAGCAATTAGATGAATTAAAATAATGATGTTGGTTTCAGTTATACCTAGTAATAAATCAATACAAGGTAATAAATCAATACAAATCATCAACACTGTCAAGTTAACTTTCCACCACAAATTACGTGACCCTTTTCAGCTTCCTGTCAAGGGTGTCTGCAAAAAAAAGTGAAGAAGAGGGAGAGTTTAGACCTAGGGAGAAAAGACCGTCTCTAACATAGCAATTTATTTCAAAGGTGGTGGTTTGTCTTTTTAATAGTAACATTACAGATCGCAAAACAACATTTCACGTTGAAAATCAAACACCATGAATTCTTAGTGTAGTATTTCAGGTGTAATTATGTTCCAGGTATAAAATGTCCAGGTAGTGAGGATTCAATTTATATTACAGAGAATGAAAAGTTAAAAGTGCAAAATTAATGACAAAGGGAATATAGTATACTTCCCTATCTTCTTAGCCTCGCCGCTCTCTCCTCCTGCCCCCAGTTGCCCCAGCGAGGCCCACGCGACACAGAGCTACCAGGTCCACGGCAGTTCCCAGAGCATTCCCTGCACATGCGCAGGGAACACTCTAACTTTTTTGGGGGGGGGGTTAAATATCTCCCCAAAAGTTTTTTTTTTAACTTTTAGGATTTTTCTGCACACATGGATTTTTAGGATTTTTCTGCACAAAAATCTCCCTGTCCCCCAGGTGCCCCCCTGCACAGATTTAGATATCTGCATGCAGGGGGCACCTTCACTATTAGATATATAGATTAGCAGGGGTCATTTCATAGAAAAAGAGGTGCAGGAGCTCATTAGCATAACTCATTAGCATAATTTATTTGCATATGCTACACCACCTGACATCACTGGAAGGATGTCAGATGGCAAGAAAGAAAGAAGAGAGAGAGAAAAAGAGAAAAAAAGAACAAGCTGGCAGAGAGGGGACAGCTACTAACCCAAGCCTCAGAAATACCACTATTCTGGGAGGATAGCTTCAGTGGTGGCTGATGCCTTCAGAAGGCCGGTCAGAGGAACAAGGCCCTTTCCAGGGGATGGGGTCATTTTGCTGCAGCCATGACACAAGCAGCCATTCCCCTGCAAGGAGGGGGGGCCTTGAACCAACTCCTGGAGCTGCGCTCCCCCGAGCTTCTGCTTAAAATGACCCCTATAGATTAGAACATACTGAATCAGGATATTCTATCTGGGAAAAACATTTTGGGAAACTGGAATAAATTCTGAAATATGCGTTCCACTAAAATATATTTTATAATTAGGATTTATGCTTCCTACTCTGGGAGAAGTATTACACATTTGAAAAGAAAAGGAAGAACAATAATGGCCTAAGCAATGTTCAATGTAAAATAAATGTCCAGCGTAAACTTCTTTTTAACTAATTGTCCCTGAAGTCCTGAAACCCAGCTGCTACTCCACACAAACATCCAACTGACTTTCAGCAGACATAAATCCTTCAGCCACAACCTATTTCTGCTGCTTGAGTCAACAGATGTCTCAAAGAGGTGGCCATCCCTTTTGGTCTTCACATGTAGAATGTGGAAGGCAATGGCAGACCACCTTTGCTTATCTCTTGCTTGGAATGCCCCATGGATGGAATCACCATGTCAGTCGCAATTTGATGGTATGTTCTTCTTCTCTAATGCAGCTCCCCAGACTGCACTACATCTAGAAAAGGGCTGCATACTAGTTACTCCACTTCACTGTTACTCCACTTCACAATGTATTTATATCCCTCTATCCTTGCTGTTCTTCCCTTCTGCTAATCCTTCTGAATTCCCTTGCTTTTTCAGAAGTTCCCCATAGGTTTTTTTTAAAGAACTGATTTGTTTTCAAATGAGGATACCAACAACTGAGCAGATTAAAGTTTAGCTTTCTGAAGTTTGTTGATTTGCTATGAAATAGTATGCTTCTAACAACTAAGATGTGAATCTTGTTTACTTTTCCCAATTTTAAAAAAAAGCAATAATGAAGGCATAATTGATTTTGAAGGTCAAAATATCACATTGAACATAAGAATAGGGCTGCCAAGTCAGCCCGGGGGGCGGGGGATCCCCCGCTATAGGGGTTCCCAATCCGCCGGCCGGCATTCGGCTGGCGGGGGAACCCCACCCCCGAAGTCGTCCAGCTTGGACGACTCCCCCAGCGTAGAGACGTCACACGGAAGTGATGTCACCATGTTGGAGACGTTGCCAGGGCAACACTCTGGCAATGCCCCCAACGTGGTGACGTCACTTCCGGGTGACATCACCGGGCGCACGTGAAAAGCGCCCGCGCCAGGGAGGCTTCAGGCCAGCTCCTGGGCGGCGAATGAAGTTTGACTTGGCAGCCCTACATAAGAAGTTGCCCTATATAGAGTCAAATCCTTGATACATTTAACCCTGTATCCATAGAATCATAGAGTTGGAAGGGACCTTCAGGGTCATCTAATCCATTCTCCTGCACAATGCAGGAAATTCACAAATACTCCCCACACACACACATCCAGTGACCCTTGCTCCTTGCCCAGAAGATGGCAAAAAACCTCCAGGATCACTGGTCAAACTGGCCTGGAGAAAAAAGGCTTCCTGACCCCATAGTGCCAATTAGCATTTCCCTGGGCATGTAAGAAAGGGGCACCAGAAGTAAGCACTGATGCAACCCTTCCTGCCCTCCTTCTCATGATCTGTCTAAGTTCACAGAATCAGCATTGCTGTCAGATGGCCATCTAGCCTCTGCTTAAAAACCTCCAAAGAAGGAGAGCCCGCCACCTACCGAGGAAGCCTGTTCCTCTGAGGAACCACTCTAACTGTCAGGAAGTTCTTTCTAATGTTTAGCTGAGAACTCTTCTGATTTAATTTCAACCTGTTGCTTCTGGTCTGACCTGGGGCCACAGAAAACTACTCCGGGGCCACAGAAAACTACTCCGGGGCCACAGAAAACAACTCTGGACCACAAGTACTTGAAGATGGTTATCATATCACCTCTCAGTCGTCTTTTTCCTGGGCTAAACATACCCACCTCCTTCAACTTTTCCTCATAAAACTTGGGTCTCCAGACCCCTCGCCATCTTCGTTGCCCTCCTCTGGACATGTTCCAGCTTGTCTATATCCTCCTTAAATTCTGGTGCCCAGAACTGAACACAATACTCTAGGTGAGGCCTAACCAGAGCAAAGTAAAGTGATACCATCACTTGTGTGATCTGGACAATATACTTCTGTTGATACAGCCCCAAATCACATCTGCCTTTCTAGCTACCACATCACACTGCTGACATGTTCAATGTATGGTATACGAAGACCCTTAGATCCTTTTAGCACATACTACTGCCATGACAAATCTCCCCCATCCTATAATTATGCATTTGATTTTTCCTACCTAAATGCAGAACTTGACATTTATCCCCCTTAAAATTCCTTTTATTTGTTTTAGCCTAGTTTTCCAGCCTGTCAAGAACATCCTGTATCCTGACTCTGTCTTCTACTGTATTTGCTATCCCTCCCAATTTAGTATCATCTGCAAATTTAACAAGCATTCCCTCTATTGTTTACTCTGGCTGAAAATGACACTGAAGGGTGTCCTGGAGAAGTCTTTCTCAACCTTGGTACCAGAGACTGTTAAATTAGAGATAACAGTAATCAACCCGAGGCCTTCTGCCTGCAGAGCACCTGCTGTACTACTGATGTATGGCTGCTTTTCATTTTTCCAGAATGCACTTTGGTCAAGTGAACATTATCATAGGCACTTCCGTTTTTAATTGTAAAAACAATCCTGAGACAACTATTGTTCTAATAAAATCCTGCTTGAGGAAATGCGGTACCATTATTTTATATTATTGGAAATAACTTGCAAAATAAGGCCACAGAATTTTTGTGGAGTAAGATTATTTGTTAAAAACCAATAGCAGATAAAAGTAATAATTCCTTGCTTGTTGAATGTGTTAATATTGGATTAAAACATGCATCGAGGGTGGGCATGTATATGGTTCTTTTATTTTCTTTTTTTGCTGTCAAATCACAGCTGACTTATAGTCACCCCATAGAGTTTTCAATGCAAGATACACTTGGAGGTGGTTTGCCATTGCCTGCCTCCACGTCACAACCTTGGTATTCCTTGGAGGTCTCCCATCAAAATACTAGCCAGGGCTGACCCTGCTTAACTTCTGAGATCAGATGAGTTTGAGCTAGCCTGGACCATCCAGGTCAGGGCTGTGGTTATTACATACTATAGATAAATTGCTTGTAAAGAACCCACAATGCTTCATTCAGTTTTTTTCTTATTGTTTCATCCAACTATCTTTTCCAATTGCCTTAATTCTTTCAGAAGAATCCAGTGGTAATGGTTCCTAAACCAGTACAATGTTATAGCTCTAAACTCTAATCACTTTTCTCCCTTCATACTGTCCCAAAAGATGAAGTAGCTGTAGTGAAGTAGAATGAAATGTTGGAATATAAAAGAATTTGTGGACAGGAAGTTTTGCTGCACGAGTAATTTTCTGGTTGGAAATTAATTATAGGAAACCATATGCAGACTCATCCACCCACTATGCTTTTCTAGAAGTGCGCTAATAAAATCAGCAAGAAGGTCTTTACAATGACACCCAAACCAATAAAAATTATGAAATCATTATTCAGTTCAGCTAAAGGGCCTTCCATCTTCACAGGAGATTCATCTCACCAAAAACTCAAGCAATGAAAAAGAAACAAATAACTGTAGCTAATGTTCTGATTTCAATACAGAGAAAATACTTGGGCTTTATTGTCATAATTTCAGAGGTAAAATCAATGTAAATAACTAGTTATGATGACCTGCATGTATGTACTCATACTCTTTTACAGGGGTCCCCTACATGGTATCCCTGTGTGTCATGGTGCTGACACCTTTCCTGGTACCCACCAAGTGGAGATTTGATTGGCAGGGAAGACCATCATGTGCACTGGGTAGATGACACACAAAAACAGGATTTGCTTTTTAAAATTTCTCTGAACAAACATATATTTCAAAGTGGTATATAGAATTGGGTAGGCCTATCAAGGTTAAGGCCCAGTGGCCTCATAAGGAGGGTTTCCAGGTCTGGGTTAAAAAATACCTGGAGATTTTGGGGATGGATCCGGGAGAGGGTGGGGTTTGGGGAGGGGAGGGGCCTCAGCGTGGTACAATGCCATAGATTTCATCCTTCAAAGTAGCCATTTTCTCCAGGGGAGCTCATCTCTGTCAGCTGCAGATGAGTTGTAAAAGTGGGAGATCCCCAGGCCCCACCTGGAGGCTGCCAACCCTACTCATAAGGCCTCTTGGTATGGCCTAACTGAACAATCTTCAAGGCTAGGAAATGATGATCTTAGTAGGATAACACTGGATAACTTAGCAGTGGTTGGTAACGTAGTCAGTCCCACTTCTGTTTCCTTTAAAGTAGCAGCAGCATGGATGATAACACAGGACAGTATATTGAAGTGGAATTGTTTACAGTTTACCCATATTTTTAGCCATATCTTGACTCCAAGCAACAAGCAGTGTCCAGCAGGGACCATACCATAACAACAACAAAATTCAAACATCAATATTTATGTTTTCAGAAGTAATGTTTTTGACAATCTAGTATTTCTTTTGATTTGCATAAGTTATTCCATATTCCCCATATAACTGCTGTGATGGACAGAAGGCCGTTCCACCCCTTAAGGGGAAAACAGCCACTTTGCTGAGCCTATGGGAGTGCTGCTCCAGCAGCCAATCACCTTTCAGAAGGGGGACGGAGTGTTGGAGGGAAACACAGCAGGAGTTCTGTTCAGTTCTGCCTCAGGGAGAGGAGTGAGAACTCAGGTCTGGCTCAGGAAAAGAGCAGACAGGCTGCAATCAGAAAGCAGGCTTGGCACAGTCTGGCCATGCCTTTAATTTCTCTGGAGCTATTTGTTCTGGAGAGGGAGCTACCAGACAAGCCACCCTTCTTCTTCTTCTTTTTTAAAAAACACACTCTACTTTGCACATGTGCAGAACCACTTATTCACCATGGGTGAATATGCGGTTATGTGCATATCACTAACTGGGGGAGAAAAATGGTAGCCAGAGAGCAGAGGCCACAGATCTCCAAACATCTTGAGCATGCGACGGGGTGATTAGACAGCTAGAAATGTGTGGTGGGACAATTTGAGCTGTAAATACTGGACTTTCCAGTGTCAAAGAAGTCCAGGGTGAGAACAGAGCCAACAACTGGGGAACAGAACAGAAAACAGATGTCGCTGTCTGGATGCACACATTAAATCTGGTAAGGAAAAGGGACAACATCAGACCAGACAACTGGCTGATCACACCCACAGAATGAAGAGTAGCTCTGCTCTGCTTCTGAGAGAGAACAGAGTACCTAATTCTTAGCCTTGTCTCTGGTAATGATCAGACCTTGTGTCATTTAGTCTGACTCTTGGGAAAGGGCAGGCTAGTGTGGGTGGAATCCTGAGTGTGTGTTAGGATTCAACCTAGTGACTAGTCAGTAAAATCCTGTCTATGCCTGAAAATATTAAATTCACTCTACCCCTTGAAGCCATAACTAGTTTAAATTAACATGCTCAGCCAGGTTTCTCCTTTGTCCACCTGGAGAACTGTGCTGCTTATCTGTTCTTTGAAACCACCTTGTAAATAAATAAATCTTTTTGCGTTGTTAATATACAATTCCTGCACCAGTGATCTCCATATTCTACTTGTGCACCACAGAACTTACCTCATGGCACCAAACCTAAGCCTATATACCTTCATAAACCTTCCCCTCAGTTACCAGGTGTTCTAAAGGTAGTGACTACCTTTAGAATACCTAGTAACTGAGGGGAAGGTTTATGATTTAAAACAAACCTAGTTCCCCCCAAATCATAGTAGGCTGCGTGGCTCCCCTCAGCTGATAGAGACAACCTTCCAAAACTGCTTCTATAGCTGCCTTTGGGAATCAACATTCATCTCTCAAAAGCACAGAGAATCTATGCTGCGTGCACATCTGCAATGAATAGCCACATGCTTGGTAACTGTGACTTCACCAGCTTCAAAAACTGGTGGCTTCACCAGTTTCCCCCCAAAGATTTACATTCACCTGAGATTCATCTTGAATACGAGAAGTGAGACACAAAGCAATAAATTCTTAACAGCATTTCCTTTCTCTTAATATTTGGTTTCCAATCTCTGTCTGCCTGGGAACAGAACGAAGCAGCTTATATGTAAGTATTGTTTACAATTGCTACAGCTTGCCTTTTACAGATCAAAAATATCATAAGAAATCTTTTAGAAGTGATAAACTGCTACAGAGCAATGGAAATGATTTCTAATGTACATTTCAAGTGCTACCATGCATCCCCACGCAAAAAAAAAGAAAACTTGTATCGTTGTCTGTTGTTGCCTCAATCCACATATCCATTTTTTCTTCAGTATGTGAAAATTTGACGAGTTGATGTTTTTTCCAGTCCCTGCAACACTGCAGAGCCTCAGAGGCAATCTTCCCATGCCTGAACAGAGTTGATGGGCAAAGCATTTCAGGTTGGCAGAGGGCTTTCTTCTGTTCCATGGGCCTCAGCAGGTGCTCAGCCATGCTAGCCCTTGATGTCAGCCCTGGGAATAGACAAAATGAAAAGAGATAAAAGTGTTAGATTATTTTTCCCTGAGAAGTTCCACTCTTTGTGTTTGTGATGGACAGAAGAGAAAACAGAGAACTAGTATATGATCTTCTTTCTAAAGCAAACTGAAAGGGAGAAAAAGACATCAATGGCAGTTTTCATGGTATATTTCACAGCTGAAAAGTTTAGCTCATGATCGAAAAATTCAGCAGGTAAAATAATCATATGCAATTAATTTTTCATATTTTCTGTTACGTCTAGTTAGAGTTTTGTTTTGAAACATATGCAAAAGATGGCCATTCAACTTCCCTTGATATCAGTGTTGAATTCAAGCAGCAAAGATGAAAGCAAAGCTCTGAAATGTTCCCCACCTGAATTCTAAATTTATCTAAAATGCATATGGACTTTGGTGTCCTGTCATTTTCATTGCTAATCATACTGTATACATAATAAATATTCTATTAAGCTAGGCTGACTGATGGTGCGGTGTGCACAGACAACTTTCAAGTTTGAGAGCTGTCTCACTGGTTTCATTGGAGAGAGAGGTTCTGTGCTTGCAAATGAATGAGCACAAAGGCTCCATGTATGATGCAATGGAGCAGCTTTGTGATGACAAACGTTTTGCATCTCTTAAGCCTGTCAGCGGGGCTGGATTAAGGCCAACGGATGCCCTAAGTACAACCCAACAATGGTGCCCCTCGGCACTAAAACCTAACTCATTTATGCAAAAAAAAGGAGTAAAATAATAAAATAAAGACCTTGAGGGTCTGTTAAACAAATCAGCTGATGAGTTAAATGCTAGCCGTACCCAGCCAGCTGTTTATACTCAATGGAAGCAAAACTCTCATGCCATGAGACAGAAACAAACAGGATATCTGACAACACCTTCAAACCAAACTTTTAAACTTTAGTCACTCACCATGTCAAAGAAAATGTTTTTTTTTTTTAACAAGGCAGATTAAAGTCACACATGGCAGATAAATACAAAAAGATCGACTAAAGTCAAGAGTGGCAGTGAAGGAGTTAAGGGCATGATAGCTGTGGGGGGGGACTGCTGTGGTGCTCCCCTTCCCTTGGTGCCCTAAGCAGATGCTTATTTTGCTTAATGGTTAATCCAGGACTGCCTGTAAAAAGCCCTGGATTGAGAAGAAAGAGTTTAGATTTTGTTCTGTGTTGTGGTCATTAATAACGATGACATTGCTGATGGAGACACCCATTGTGTGTACAGTTATACCTGCACTAAAGAATGTTCACATGCCTTTAGCAGTTGCATAGCAAAGGTAAAGCACTTATTCTGTTCTCTTTGGCAACACGGCGCACTAGGACGGCACTCAATTATTGTCAAGTCCAGTTTTAACCGTGAGTATTGAATTTCAGAGTGGAGGTGGGATGTTAACCTTTACGCGAGTCTCTTATCTTCTCCTCTTTTGTGCCATTTTCTTTCATGTTCATAGGCACTGATCTCTTGATCTGCTAGTTACTGAAGGGGAGGGGATTTGTACTTATAGCTAAAACAGCAAGGTCAATACTTCCACACAATGGAATGGACATTGCAAAACGAAACCCACTGAAAGTAGTGCAAGGTAGAAGAACAACATGTGATTCTGGGGCCCCAGCCTGAAATCCAGGATAGGGCCCCAGAATCTTTGCCAATTCCACCCCACCCATCCCTCTGCTGAGGTACCCCAAGCTCAAAGAAGAGGCATCCTTTACACTCCCTACCATCCACCACCATGCCTTTGCGGGCTCTTTCCTGCCACTGCCATAAGAAGCCATGCCATCACTCGCCATGTCCCCTGGGCAAGCCAGCCTGCATATTGCAGTGGCAGGTTCCTGACTCTCCTGCTCCTTCTCAACTGCTGCCTTTCACTTACCCACCTGTTCCTAGGGTCATGGGCACACCTTGATAGGCTCCCAGAGGTAAGAGGTATACTGACCTCTTTGGGGCTGGAGACACAATGACTGGAGCCATTGGGCGAGGTCCTCAAGCAGGTCATGCCCTGGAAATCTCTGCTTCCCTCCAATAGAATGCTTTCCCATTCCAACCAGTGACTCCAATGCCACCAATGGTGTTGGAGGGTGGCTAGGGGCCAAGCCAGCCTAGGCTGCATGCCAGTGTCTGAGCTCAGGGCTGGTGGGTCCTTGATCATAGGTGTAGTTGTGCATGGGCAGTGGCTTGTCCTTGAGGGGGCAGATGAGTGTACTTCCCAAGGGCTGAAGGGACTGTTGGCAGACAAGAAAATGTCTGTGGGTGTGTGTGGGTATGTGCCAGCACAACCCTCCCCAGCCTTGGGCTAAGTCCAACCCTGCTTAACAGAGCCTTGATACATTCCAGCCTCAACTCAACATTATTTCAGACTATAAAACACCTCAAGTAAATGAAATCCTTGATGAACACTAGCTTACATATGATTTATGTAAGCTGGATCTTCATTTATTTTGGAAAACTTCAGCTATAGGCTTTTATTGTGTTCACATTTCCACACTCTTTCTAATTATGGATTGAGCATCTTGTTTAGAATTCTATGAAGTCCCACATGTATGTGTGATTGTCAGTCCGCCTTTCCTTTCGGAGCTGTTTAACCAAGGAGATGTGAGAAGAAAGAGAAAATAAGAGGAGCTAGACATACTTCTCTAGCTGAATATTACTTCTTTCCCCTGCTTTAACAGATGATCAAAGTGTTTATGACACCATCACTGTTGGTGCCATCAATGTGTTCTTAACATCAACAGACCATTCCCCACTTTGTTTCAGATCTGTTTTCATGCCTAGCAATCAACACACCTCATAATAAACAGCAAGGGACCACCATGCACAATAGTCTTGAAAACAAAAGAGTAAGAAGAATATGGTTGTGTGTGTGTATGTGTGTGAGAGTCCAAGAGATTTCAAACTGCAAACAAGGTCCTTAACTAGAAAATTCTTTATTTGGCAGTGGATCAAATAGTCATCTACACGTCTTGAGTCAGTAATAAGTAAGTTAGGCCAGACAGGGTATAGTTATAGAGTATTCAAACAGCGTAATGCATAATGGAACCTCCAATCATGAAACAAGGAGAAAAGGTGCCCAAAATGTAGGACAGTTTATTCCCAGGCTTAAAGCGGGAAATTAACACCTACAAATAAGGCACAGTGAATAGAAACATTTTCTAAACTAGAAGAAACATTTCCAGTGAGACTGCTGTGAACAGAAACAGTTTCAAGGTTGAAAGACGGAGAGCCAGATAAGCGTTTGCTACGGAGAGGCAAGATACATTCCGCAGGAGGGGGGTAGGAGGGCTTGTTGGGAAAACTAAGTGCCATCTCCCACCTGGGAATGGCAGCCAAAGCTGACAATGTGTGTGTGTGTGTGATGTGCTGTCAGCTTGCTTCTGGCATATAGTGACCCTATGAATTAATAACCTCCAAAACATCCTATTGTTAACAGCCTTGCTCAGGTCTTGCAAACTGAAGGCTGTGGCTTCATTTATTAAGTAAATCCATCTCATGTTGAGTCTTCCTCTTTTCCTGCTGCAGGACATTATTGTCCTTTGATATCTCCTTTTTCAGAATTGGAATGTTGATTGAGCATTTCCAGTCTGTGGGTCACTGTTTTGATTTCCGTATTTGTTAGTGTATTCTTGTTAAGATTTTAATGGACTCAATTTCTGTGGCTCTGTCGACATCCCATCTACTCTTGGAGATTTGTTTCTCTGAATTGCTCTCATTGCAGCTTTCACTTCACTTTCTAAAGCTGCAGGTTCTTCTTCAAAAAGATTCCTCTTTGAAGAAATATGTGTTCCTTTCTTTTATATAGTTATGAGTATATTGTCCCCATCTTGTCTTCATTTTGTCCTGTTCAGATTATGTGTTTCCATGTTCCATGTATGCCTAACCTTGCTTTAAATTTTCCCTTGATGTCATGGATCTTGTGGTACAGATCTCTTGCTGAAAGAATTTTTAGTACCATCAAATAAAAACAAATGGACAAATTAGCATAAGGATGCAACTGAATGGCTAGGATCTAGGGCAGCTCTTTAGTCACATGCAAAGATCAGCACTGCATGCACCCACGGTGGTTCCTCCACCAACACCCCCCACAGCTGCATAGCATTTCATGTGATATCAGAAATCCTCTTCGGTTTAAGGCCCCAATTTACACCTCCCCTCTGAAGTAGTTTGACTGCTGTCTTTTCCTACGCTCATTTCACACTGGTTTCAAATTTCACTCCCTGGATCTGAAGAGTACTAAGCAACAGGGTCTGTTTAAAGCAGTATAATGCTAGCTTGACCACAGGAGGGCAATTAACGAATGTAAACAGTAATTTTTAAACTAGAACAAGTATGTTTTGAAACTAGAAACAGGTATAGACGGGTTCTTTTGAAACTAGAATGATTCCAGCAGGAAAGTCAGATATAGATTTGACCAAAAAAATGGCCTTTTACACAGTGTACTAGGCTGTTCTGTGAAGAAGAAATATTCATTTATATTTATTTGATTCTCAATGTACAGGTCAGTGAGTCCTAGTGATTATGTATATGATGCTAATGTAGTCGAAAAGGAGTATGTCCTCACACCTCCATTTTTATACCGAACCGTTTGGCCAAGTAATTTCTTCTCTGTATAATTAAAGAAATAAACATTTCTTGACCTTTCTTATTAAAAGCAACATTTTCAAGGCAAAATCAAAAAGGGTATGTCTTTTAATTCTTTGTGATAGCATATAATGAAGTAATTAATCTCAGTTTGAGTTTATATGGATGCTTGGTAGTAATAGTTTTTTCGCCTATTCTGCACATTTAAACTCAACACGTATTCTGTCATATTTTGTTCAGCTAGAATGCTAGCCCTTGGGTAAAATAAAGAAAGTAATTACTTTTTGTCAAAATGGTGCAAGACCATAGCTCTGGGGTTATAAAACAGACTTCATTAGTGCTGTATGTCTTCAATTTTTGCCATTATTTTAGTTGCCTCAAGAGACCTTGAAAGATGAAACTTTGTACTAATGGACTCAATATAATGCTTCTAATTTTAGCACAATCTTGGCCATATTATATCACAAATTAAAAAATGGTCTTCCTGCTTAAACAAGATGCAGCAGTTAGAAATCTGTAAATGAAATCCTACTGATTTCTTGGTATTAACTCTACATTTTCATTATGCCTCTCTATGACTAAAATGCAGCATATACAATTGCAATCGTTAGTAAATGCAATGATTCATACTCTGCAATATCTTTAATTTTCCATAAGAAAACTTCATCAAGCTTCCCAGAAGAGAAAAATAAGTATCAGACTAGTATAATGACCCAGAATGTATGAACAGAAGGAAGGTATGTTTTGTTTCTCACATGTAGCCTAATTACAGGAAGTTTATAACAACTTTTTGTGGGTCCAGGGACTATTAGGGAGAAAGCGTGCAGAAGAAAAACACTATCAGACATTTTTGGCATAATAATGGCACAGCTTTATTAGAAATAGAACAAGGAGCATTGGCACTGCATAGGGATGGATCCAGTATCAGACAACCTGTCTGTTGCCCAATAAACCCCTTCCCCCAGCCTACCTGCTGGGGGAGGGAAACCATGGAATGGTAATGCCAGTGGGGGCCATCTGGTGGTGAGAACCAACTGACAGCCCCCAAACTGGGCATGCCACATGGTGGCTGCACCCCAACACCCCTTAAGGGATTCCCCAACGAGAGAAGATGAGCATACAGGCCCATCTTCTGCAAAATGGATGTGTCCCAATGCCCAACCCGCCACAAGAGTAGAGAAGAGGGTGCCCCTCCCAACTCCTGCCAATGCTCCTAAGACTTTAATCAACAAAGCAGGCCATGATGGATACTGTACAGCCAAGTGTCCATGCCCCACTTTGAGAGGGGAATGCTGTCATCTCCGGAAAGGGCTGCTTGCCAGAAAGAAATTATTGTATGTTCGATAATAAATCCCCCAGAAGAAGTGACAAACTTCCCTACAACCTTGCAGACCTTTCTCTTGACCAAGTCCTCCCTAGCTGGTGCAATGACACCTCTCCAAATGTGATGCAAGGATTTGAAGATCCAACGTGACAGAACACAGCAGCATAGCTCCTTTCTCAGTAGGTAAGTTGTTCTCTCCTAGCTGAATGACTAAAGCATGTGGAGGACCATGATAAAAAAATCTTGGATGGAGATGGTATCTAGAAGAGAAGCCCAGCCCATTCCTATGTGGCCCACCCAGACTGTTTGCAAGTGGTCGTTGAGCCCCAGTGATTTTCCCCAGCCAGCCAAGGACACATATTTTCCTGCCCGGAAAATGATGCTGTGCTCTATAATCCAGACTTCTTATGCACACCTATAGTAGGAGCTAGAATCAAACATAAATTACCCTTGGTTAAACTGAAAGTGTATATAACTACGGTATGCTGAAGAGTGCCAGCATCCAATAGCCCTGATCTTATCCAGTGAAAGCTTGGCTTCAGAGGCTACAGTGGCTGTGCCTTTGTGAAAAGAGTGAATACTGTAATCAGCGAAAGGCAAAACCATTGCTAACAGGCACTTGTGCAAAATGCTGGCAAACTGAAATTGTGAAAGGCAGGAGCCATTGGCATGGATTAGGAGAGGAACAGGGGAAACTGGTCTCAAGGCCAAGTAATTAGTTGTGGCTTGGACCAGGCAAGGCAGCCCACTGGGAACAGCTTGCAACAAGATCTGGGAACCTTTGAAGTGTTGATCAATTTTGAATAGCTGCAGAAGTTTGGGGCTGGGTTATGGATAGGCAGGGGATGAGAAAGTTGTGGTACAGTTTGTATTTTGAACAGACTACAGAGTATTGTTGACACTTATTTTCATAAATTCTTGGTTCTTAACAGTGAGATATGTCTTTGTCTTAGAGATTTCTTTGCAGCAACAATGTGTCTTCATATAGATTCATTTAACTAACATTGTTTCCTGGAAGCAAGCACTTTCTTCCAGGACTTATTCTTTTCCCTGTGAGTTTTCTTCCTGAATAGCACCAGGGCTGCAAAAGGAGTGGTGGCTGGCCTGATAAAGCCCCGCTCCAAGTTTTTGTCTATGAACTTGCGGAGTTCCACCTTCTCCTGAGGGGACATGGCATGCAGTTTCCCTTTGGGCAATTTAAGGCCGGGCAGGAGTTCAATAGCACAGTCAGTGTTATGATTGGGGGGAGGGGGCAGTTCATCCACTTCGGGTGCACAATCCCATCTTCATCCGTAGCTCTCGGAGGTCGTGCGCCGCTCTCTTGGCCTTTGCCTTGATTGGGGTGGCTGCGGGAGCTAAACTTTTAGGGGTGCTCGTTTGATGCCTCATGCGGATAAGAGCAAAACGTGCCTCCGTGTCCTCCACCACCTGAATCCATCCACTAAGGGTAATTGGGTTAACATTCCTTAGAACAGTCTCATACAGTTCAGGATTCAGACCCCAGCGGTACTGCTCCACAAAAACCACTTCAAGCCTCTAACCGCTTAAACACAGCAGTATACTCATGCACCGATGCCTTCCCCTGCGAGAGGTTGCATACCTTGTTCCTGGCTTTCTCCTAGCTCATTCAATCCTCGTACTTCTGGCGGAGTGCCCACATAAACTCCTCCACGCTGTCAAGCTCTGGGCCAAGGGGGTTGTGAAGACTCATGTACCAGTCGGCCGCTTCCTCGCCGAGTCTGGACCCAAGGTATCCCACTCAATCTCCCTCGTCTTGGAAAAGGTGGCCCCAATTCTGCATACTATGGCCCACCTCAATTATAAAAACCTGCAACTTCACGGTGTTCCCATCAAATGTTGCTCTCAACAATTCGGTGGGCATGGGGTGCCTGTCTGCGGGAGGGGCAGGACCAGGTCCTGGTGGTGCCAGAGGTTGAACTGGGGGTTGAACCAGAAGTTGAACTGGAGGCTGCACAGGCAGCTGCACTACACCTGGCTGTGCCCCTGCCCCTCCAGCTGCCCCAGCTAGCTGGTCTCAGAGTACCTGGGCCACCACGTTCGGTAGGTCCATCATTAACACCGTCATTTCTTGCTGGAGCCGCCACTGGATCGTGTCAAACCGACGGTCCATCTGCGTCCACATCTCTGCTGCCTGGGTAGCCTCCACAGCAACCCGCTCTGCACCTCAAACGAATGATGACCTAGTCCCCCGCTCCCACCTTGGGGACCAGGTTTCTGCAGCTGCCATCCCAAACTGGGCCCAGGATTGGGTCCCTCAGCTCCAACGGGGCCAAACGTTTACCCTGCTGGTGCTGGGCAGCTGCCCCGGTGCCTCTTCAGAGGTAACCGGAACTTCTGAGTCGGTAACAGGGATTTCAGCACCATCGACATCCATAGTGGGATGATGGACTGTCTAACAGTCTGTGAGAATGTCCCAAAAGATATAGTCCACAAAGATATACTGGATATGAGATATCCCTCCCTTTTACTGACAAAGCCAGTTAGAAGCCTCTTCCCCCCAATGTTCTATTCTCTCACCGTTGATGCCTGAAGTAGATCCCTGCAGAGGGCATTTCAAAAGGTATTTGGGGGAATTCAATCCTTCCTGAGAGGTCCCCCCCACTTTTTGGATTTTTCTGCAGACCCAGGAAGTCCCTTGAATCTGTAGAAAGAGAGGGGAAAATGTCTCAGCAAAAAGGGAGGAAGAAAAATCCAGGGTTGAAAATTCCTAAAGAAGCATTTGAACAGCCACAGACAAGCTCTATGCCACCTAGAGATTTGGATTCCAAAGCTTTCATCAATATTGGTGACAAGAACTTTGAAGTAAAGGCCGATGACCTGGAACCAATATCAGAACTTGGATGTGGTGCATATGGGAAGATGTGGCATGTGACCAGTGAGCAGATTATGGCAGTAAAGTGAATCCAGGCAACTGTGAACAGCTAGGAGCAAAAGAGGCCGCTAATGGTCCTGAAGATTTCCATGGGGACAGTAGACTGTCACTTCACTGTCACATTCTATGGTGCATTGTTTCAAGAGGGAGATATGTGGATTTGTATGGAACTGATGAACACATCACTGGACAAATTCTACAAACAAGTATTAGACAGAGGCTTAAAAATTCCTGAAGACATCCTAGGGAAAATAGATATCTCAATTGTAAAAGCACTAAAACATCCACGTAGTAAGCTCTCTGTAATTCACCAAGATGTAAAACTATCCAATGTACTGATCAATACACTGGGATGGGTAAAAATGTGTGACTTTGGAATTAGTGGTTACCTCACTGACTCCATGGCTAAAACAATGGATTCTGGCTGCAAACCTTACATGGCACCTGAAAGAATCAACCCAGAATTTAACCAAAAGGGATACAGCATCAAATCTGATATTTGGAGCCTGGGAATTATAATGCCTGATTTGGCAATTTTGCGGTTTCCGTATGGTTCTTGGGGGACGTCATTCCAGCAGCTCAAACAGGTGGTAGAGGAGCCATCACCACAGCTCCCAGTGGACAAGTTCTCATCAGAGTTTGTTGATTTTACCTCACAGTGCTTAAAGAAGAATTCTGAAGAAAGGCCAACATACCCTGGCCGAAGACAGACTGGCAATCTGAAGCGGAGGCAAAGCGGAGGGAACTGGAGCGGGGGAAAAAACTCACGGAGCTGGCCGTTCACACTGGCCAGAGCAATGCGGATCAGCGGCGATATGGAGCATTCAGACTGCCACGGAGAGTTCAGACTGCCGCATAGCCAGCGCGCGCGGCTCGCGCATGCTGCTGCACTTTTTTTTTGTTTCCCTTTGATGTTTTTCGCATATGCGCATATGCGCATATGCGCATATGTGCATATTTGCATATGCGCAAAACTTTTTGCCGGTGCGTTCACACTTCCTCCGGATGCCTCCCGCTTCTTCCAGTTCACACTGTTTGGAAGCGGGAGGCATGCGGAGGAAGGCCCCTGAACACCAGGAAAAACCGGTGTCCGGGTAAAGCGGAAGGAAAGCGGCTGGGAGACGGGTAAGTACGCAACGGAGCCGACGGGCAGATGCGCATGTCTGAACGGGCTCCTTTCCTCCGTTTGCGAAGCGTGCCTGCCCCGCTTCAGATTGCCAGTCTGTCCTCGGCCCCTGAAAGGCCAGCATACCCTGCAACACCCTTTCTTCACCCTACACAAATCCAAAGAGACAGATGTGGCTTCTTTTGTGAAACATAGCCTGGGAAACTGAGAAATGGACTTATACATGAATGGTTTACCCTTCAGGGGACTGGTGTGTTTGGGAGGAGGGCACGCGGCAGGGAAGTCCCGGATAAGAACCTTCCTCCCCCCCTTGTAAGATCCTGAAATTTTTTAAAAGGTTCTTTGGTATCCATAGTGACATATAATGAACTGGTTAGCAGAGTCTGTAGAAAGAGCTGTTGGGGAAGAGTGAGCCCTCTGTTGGAAGAATTAAGTATCCACACAGAAAAAGTTTGGCTATTAGATAGAGAGACAGACAGACATTTGTGCTGATTCCAACCAGTAACATAATCCCATTGTCAGTTAACTGCCATAAATTCTTCTCAATACCTGTATGACTGCTACTGAGTATATTTACATGACCCCTGAAAAGGTTATTGGCTTTCATGTGTTTTTTCCTCCTGATTGGTGACAGGTCCTGCCTGGGAGTTCTCAATGGAGCCATGACTCCCTCCTCTGGAATGTGTGCTCTGCTTCACTTGCTTGTTTAGCTGCTTCATTTGCGCATGTCTGCCTCAGTACTTTGCTTCTTCCCTGTTATCTCTGTGCCCTGTCCTTGAACAGGAGTGCTAGCCGTTATGTGTGAGCCAAACACACCGGTATTTTGTATTTTTCTTATCCATGTCTTGAGAACTGAACTTTAGAGATGTTCAACATCATTATTCTCTGGGAACCCATTTTCCTGCGTTTTCTATGGAACTCCTAGCCAGTATATTTGAGCACCTAAAATCCTGCATAGTGATTGGCAGAATATCCTTAAGCCATATCTTATATCCAGTATATCAATACCTGTAATCCCTAACCCCAGTATTACTAACAGTGAAAGTGTTTGACGCCAATGATCTTCTCTACAAACAAAGGACTTGCTGCTTAAGGAGACCTGTTGTGGATTATATCTTTTGGGACATTCTCACACCCATGCTGTATGGCAGCTAGAGTTCAACTGAATACTGCCCAGCACCAAGGGACCTCTTTAATTGTCTATTTTAAGAGGCAAATGGACAAAAAGGAAACCAAATGGCATAAAAATAAAGAATCCTGTGTTTTTTTCTCACACAAGAGAAGCAAAATTGAGGTGGGAATTTGAGGGCTGGAGCAGCAGAGATAAGAAATTCAAAATCAGATCTTTCCTCCTAAGCATTCATAGTTCTTGAACTGCAGTCCCCATACCATATATATGGTGCCTCCTTGAATAATGTCCACTGTCTTCAGCCACTGCTTAAACAGTGAGTGGGGGAAGGTGGCATGGTATAGCCTGATCCCATCAGGTCTCAGAAGCTAAGCAGGGTTGGTACTTGGATGGCAGACTACCAAGGAAGGGTCTGCAGAAGAAGGCAATGGAAAATCACCTCTGCTTCTCACTTGCCTTGAAAGCCCCTTGCTGCAGTTGTTGTAAGTTGGTTGCAACTTGATGGCACTTAGATATATTAACTGTTAGTGAAGGGGAAATGGGGATATCAAAAGCCAGGGAATTAAGGAGGTAAGGAACAATGAGTGAAAACAAGGAGAAACTAAAGATAAAGTGCACCTGAGCTTGGAAAGTAATTCTCCCTTTAGTGAATACACACACACACACACACACACACACACACACACACACACACACACTAGGAATAAGGCCCACTGTGGAAATAAATACAATGGGCTCTAGAAAGAGGCTCTGGGTGGGTGCCCTGGCCTTGGACACTCAGCATCAATTTGCTGTGGTAATCTCAGCAGGGTATAATGACACAGAGCTTACTGCTTTCTCCAAGGGAACTGATCTCTACCATCTGAAGAACAGTTGTAATTCTGAGTGATCTCCAGCCCTTCCCTGGAGATTGGCAACAATGGTTCCCAAGGAGGGAATGGCTGGTTTGGAGGGTAGAGTCTGTGGCATTGTACCTGACTGAGGTCCCACCCTTCCTCAAACCCCACCCTTCCAGGCTCCACCTCTCCAAGCTACAGGAATTTCCCAACCTGGAGTTGGCAACCTTATCTCCTTCCCAGCCAACCATCAACCTAACTTTATCTGCTGCTCTGACTTCAGCTTTCCATTTCATTTCCCCTCCCCCCTGAAGAGCAGTTGTAATTCTGAGTGATCTCCAGCCTCCACCTGGAGATTGACAACAATGGACCCCCGGGAGGAAATGGCTGGTTTGGAGGGTGGAGTCTATGGCATTGTACCTGTCTGAGGTCCCACCCCTCTTCAAACTTTACCCTCTCCAGACTCCACCTCTCAAATCTCCACAAATTTCCCAATCTGGAGTTGGCAACCTCCTCAGTAGCCAGCCAGTCATGGTGAAGCCAAGCAAGAGACAGCCATTTCCGTCTATTCTTTTTTATTATTATTATTTGTCAGATTTTATAACAAAACACAGAAGAAAACTACAAATAATAACTGTTTACATACGTTTGAGTCATATTTTTAACTAGTATCCATCCACTCATAAAGTCTTGACCATACATCTAAAAAAAGGCTTTGTCTTTTCCATGTATTATGATGCTCAACCTATCCATTTCAGCTAAATCCATTAATTTATATTTCAACTCTTCTAAAGTGGGGAAAATGTCAGATTTCCAATATTTTGCCCAAATCATTTGAGCCGCAGTCATTATGTATATCAAAAAAGTTGTATCATGTCAATTAAGACCTTCTGGTATTATATTTAACAAATATATCTCCGGATTTAATGTCAAATCAATATTTGTTATCTCTAGTATTACTTTTTGAATCTTTCGCCAATACATTTGTACTTTCATACATCGCCACCACATATGATAAAAAGTGCCCACATTTGATTGACATTTCCAGCATAGGTTAGAAACATTAGGATAACATTTGGCAATCCTATCCGGAGACCAATGCCACCTATAGAACCTTATATATGTTCTCTTTAAATGCTGTGGCCTTCATAAGTTTCATTGACTTCCATATCTTTAGCCATTCATCTGTTTCAATACAATATCCTAGGTCCTGCATCCATGAAATCATAGGATTTTTAATTGCTTCGTTTTGCATTTGTTGCTCCAATAAAATTTTATATATTTTCTGTATCATTTTTTCATTTGTGGTTAACCAAGCTTTATCCAAATCATTCTTAATATCATAAAACCCTCTTTTTTGTCTATATCATACCTAGCCTGAAGTTGCAGCTTTATCCACCATGATAATTTTATGTTATGATTTACTAATAGGGTGGCTTCTTCCACAGTCTATTCTGATAGGAAAGTAGCCAATCTGGCAGTGGGTGGGGGAGAGGAGCAGACCCAGCACTCAGCCAATGGCACGCGAGTACTCTTGAGTGACGGTTGATGGGCCAGTAGCTGATGGAGCACACTGCACAGCCAAAGGGAAACTGGAAATGGCCAATACATATATATATATATATATATATGTATATATATACACACACATACATACATACACACACACACACACACTTCAGGGAAATATTGGTCGTTGGTTAACATCCTTTTTTCTGATGGCATCTAGCAGCATAGGTGAAAATATTTCTGAAATCTTTTCAGAACTTTGATTAGCATCTTTAAGGAACAGTTTATCTAACAGGGAGATAATGGAGACACATCAAAGGCACAGAATATTTCCTGATGCTGCAATAACACAGGCAGAGCAAAGTGAAAACAATTAAGGAGGTGGTTAAAATGAAAGCCTCCAAGGTGTCTCCTTATTCATTGAAACAGATTTTTTAATACAAAAGTTTAGATACAGAACAACTGATTTGCCACCTCTTAGAAAATCAGGCAAAGCAATTTCACTCTTAAATTTCTGAACTATCTATAAATTTATCTCCAGAGAGATAGCTAGTATACAGAACACATCAAAATCTGTCTACTGTAAGGAAAATTTATACCAACAATGCTCTACTTTTTTATTACTGAAGCAATAAAAGGCTACATCATTGCTTTGGCCATTCTAATTACCTGGAGTCCTTACCCAGATTATTTCTCTAGCTGCAGGGAAGAAACTATATGATGTGATATAAAAGTAATATTGATTAGCCTGAACATAAAAGTAGAATTAGACTTTAAATGGAGGTTCTTCTATTTTTTAAAAAATGCTGCTGTTGGGTGGTGTGGCATTTGGACTGTGGTGCAGTAATATCTCTATAGTGAACAGTTAAACTCCTTTAATTACATTGCATTAAACATTACAATATGCTTTGGATCATCCTCTACACAACTAGACTCTATTGCTGTTTTGCAGCATGTTTGGTATTACAGGTCAATCTACAGATAGTAATTTTAGTTCTCCTTACCCGTTTAATATGCAGTTTTATTGAGCTTGTTCTGCTTTTGTAACCCACTTGGGTGGTTTGTTTTTAAGGTAAATAAGCTTTATTGTGTATCAGATATGGAACAGAGCATCGGACTTGGGCCAGAGGGATCTAGGTTCAAATCCCCACTTCACCTTAATACCAATCTTGTTAGGTTGGCTAAACTAAGAGATAATGACTGGGTCAAGATCATCCAGCAAGCTCCATGGTAAAGTGTGGGGAGGGGGGAGGTGAAGGGACTAAATGTATTTATTTATTTGTATCCCTCTTATCTCCCCAATGGGAATTCAAAGCGGCTTACAATATAAAAAGACACTGCAATAGAAATAAATAAGAGAATGGGGGAAAGGAGGCTTATGGGTACAGAATAAGTCTTCCTCTCTCTGCTGACTGCAGCCTTCAGGCTAAGAGCCAAATGATAAGAGCTCTTTAAACACACCCAGGTCTGCAATACCTGTGGAGCAAGAGAACTAAGTTAGCTAGATGTTATCCAGCTGCTGCTAACCAGTTGGCAAGCTCTTCCCCATTTCCTCCCCTGCCTGCTATCCTGAACTCCTTGGAAGAAGGATAAGTGTTATGTATCAATATCATGGTTGCCATGTGCTCATGTAATGGCAACCGCTATGTGGACATTTGCACATGGCCTGAATCTACCTGAGCTTTGGCCAGGTAGAACAATAGCCAGTCGGATCCTAAACGACTGCCAATCATGAGCCTAGGTTTCCCCCGGGGACCTATGAACTGTAACCACTATCTTAAGGTCCTATCAGGACATTTGGGCAAGATAATCCTCCGACCAGCATAAAAGAGGGCGCTGAGCCCGGGGTTTCTCATGTTCTGTCTTGACCCGCAATAAACTACAATGCTGTTTTCACTATTACTGGCCTCCCAACTCCAGTACTTTTCAATAAGGTAAAAAGAAATGAAATCTGCGAGTAAGAACTCGGGCTAGATGGTTATCAGCTCTGCTCCTGCTAGTTAACTCTAGAAAGAAGGCAGATTCCTCATATTCACAAATGCTGTTGCTGGGTACACTAGGTCATTTTCAGATTTCTCATCAGCTAGAGGACAAGAAGAAGTGTTCAGTTATTGCACAATAGTCCACTTTTTCATCAGAGCTTAGTTAGACCCAGGCGTCAGCCACTTTCACAGTGTTAAGACAAGCACATTCATAGAGATGGACTACAGTAAATATCAGTGCTGGAGGTAATGGGCATACTGGCCACCAGGGAGTTTCCCAGTGAGCTGATAGCCTATCCCCACCTCTTGGACTGGTCTAACCAAGGGTAGAAGGGCCTCTTGTGGCAACTCCTGGCCCAAGCGAGCTGGGCATGGTGTGCAGATGGCTCTACGCAGGTCCAGCAATGCTGTGAGAGGTACCCAGCCATGCTGTGTGAGGGGTAGGGCTGGCTATTCCTCCCTCCCTCCTTTGTGGGAGTGGGACCAGCAATAGGCCTTGTGCATGGCCATTTCCCCTCCCAATCCTGGGACAGGCCGCCTAGATGGTAATGTCCACTCTACAGTGCTACAGTGCTGGAATGATTCCTTTGTCTCTTCTTGGAAGCTTGTCTGGCCAAGGGTGCCATTTATAACCCAGGCCTCCTATCCTACCCCCTTCCACTCACCACTAAATAAGAAATAGAAAGAAAAACCTAGCCTATGATAAATAATACATAATAGGTGGGAATAATCATTCCCATAAAATTCCACCTAACTAACCTAACTGAAACCAAACTATCTAAAAAGCAGATAAGTTAATGTTGGCAAGATTTAGATGGCCTTGCCACCATGATGTTCCCTGCTGGAGCTGTGGGGCTATCAACTACTGGAACTGCAAACAAGGCAATCTCTCTGAGGTGGATTCCTGGAGTTATTATTAAGAACATGGCACTGACCTGCTGGCTAGACAGGCTGTGGACCTGGTGTCTTCCATGGCAACACTGGGGCTCTTTGCACATCAAGCAGGTCACACACTGGATTTAACCTTTGGAATGGGGATAGATGTAGATCTGCCTGCCTCTCTTGAAGTGCCATAGTCAGATCACTTTGCCCTGAAAGCCTGGCTGAGCTAGGTGGTGAATGGATCTATTTATTTATTTATTTTTATTTATTTATTTTTCGCATTTATATCCCGCCCTCCCCGCAAGTGATCTATGCTCACCTATGGAGACTTTTGGATCCAATTGGTTTCCAGAATGCTCTGTGAGATCCATTACTTTCCATCGACTTATTAGATATGCTGATGGAGGACTGGAATGCCCATCTCTCTAAAGTCATCAATGAAATTGCTCCCCGACACCCTCTTTGTTCTCATCCCAACCTAGCCCAATGGTATATGATGGAGCTCAGGGGGATGAAACAAGAACTTAGAGCGAATGTGTCACTGGTCTTGGGACGAAGCTGCAAGAATGTCCTATAGGTCATTTATGAAAACCTATGAGATGGCAGTAAAGGCTGTAAAAAAGACTTCTTTACAGTTGCCATCATGTCCACTAGCTCTCACCTGGCACAGTTGTTCAGGGTAATTTGGTTTCTCATCTCCCTGACAGGGAATGCTAAAAATCTAAGTAATTTGGCCATTAGCTGTGAGGCATTTGCAAACTTTTTTGTGGACAAAATCTTGTCGCTCCACCACGACCTGCTCACCACAATAAGGGAACTGGAGGTCCCTTGGCCATCTCTGGATTCAGTGCTGGACAACTTCAGCTAGCTCTCTCGGACTGAATTCAACAAGATCCTGGGTGCTGTTAGACCAGTTTTGAATCTTTCTTTCCTGGGAAAGGTAATTGAGAGAGCGGTGGTGGATCACCTCCAGGGTTTCCTGGAAGACATGACAGCATTAGATCCAGTCCCGTCCAGCTTCCAGCCATGGGATGGAGACAGCACTGGTTGCCCTCACTGACAATCTCTGCAAACAGCTGAATCAAGGTGGGCTTAGCGCTGCTATTACTCAACCTGACAGCTCGAGCATTCAACATGGTCAACTATGACTGGTTGGCCCACCGCCTCACCAATACTGGAGTCTGTGGGGTCACCTTGGAGTGATTTACATCATTCCTCCATTATCAGGGACAGAGGGTAGTGCTTGGTGTATGGGAATCCTGAAGGGGCAATCCTCTCTCATATGCTTTTTAACATCTATATGCACCCTCTTGCCCAGCTGGTGTGAGTTTCAGCCTGGGTTGTCATCAGTACGCTGATGACACCCAGCTATATCTGCTGATGGGTGGCCTGGCTAAGGGAATGGAGGCCATGGTTGGATGGCTTTGACAGAGCTGACTGAAACTAAATCTTGAGGCTGGGTGGGAGAATTTCAACTACCAGTTCTTGATGGTGTGTCAACAACATAGGCACCAGCAGTCAAGAGTCTCGGCATGCTTCCGGATACTTCCTTATCTATGGAGGCCCAAATCATGAAGGTTGCCAGGCTGGCATTTTCCCAACATTGCCAAGTCAGGAAACTGGTCCCTTACCTCTCTCGCTCCAACTTAGCCATGGTGATCCATGCAACGGTCACCTTAAGTTTAGATTATTGTAATACACTCTTCATAGGGCTATCCTTGAAGTGACCCAGAAGTTACTACTGGTCCAATGTGGGTGCTGACACGCAGCAATGTGGGTGCTGACACGCAGCCCTATGAGAGCACATATCTAACCTGTGCTTCACCTTTTCGGACCTGGCTTCTGCCTGGTGGAACTCTCTACCAGGAGACATCCATGCCTTGTCCAGTTCCACAAGGCATGTAAAACAGAGATGTTCCACCAAGCCTTTGGTTGAGGACAGCAACCATTTTTCCATCTCATCTGGCCCATGACCCCTTAAAGGAAGTGATCACATGCAGAACATCATCCAAGACAGAAGGTTAATGATTCCACTGGTTTTATTGGGATCATGATTGAATATCTGGTTTTAAATTAATTAATTGATGCACTGTGATGTTTTAACTGAATTGCCTCTTAAATATGTTGTACACCGCCCTGAGCCCTCTGGGGGAGGGTGGTTTAGAAATTTTAATAATAATAATAACAACAACAGCAACAATAACAACAAGCATACCCAGGGCTGCTGGGAACCAGGTGGCCCTCCCAGGCCTCTATAGTGGAAGACCAATATTGATCTGCTTTGCTTTGAACAGTAAAATACAGCAGTCCAAAGCAAACACTGATGGCAGTCCTTTAACCCCGGCCTACAGTTGCTGACCAGAACCCAGAGAAACTAATCAGTCTCCAGAGGGTGTGGATCAACCCTCAGGGAACAACTCAGGAATCAGTCTCTGAGGAAACCTTGTTTACCTCTCGAGTCCTTCTGATGTGCTCCCCCAACCCAGGTGTCTTCCCTAGGGTATGCTAGGGGATCTATTTATTTTTATTTATTTCTTCACATTTATAGCCCACCCTTCCCAGAAGCAAGCTCAGGGTGGATAACAACATATCATTAATTAATTGCTTTCTAAGCAGTAGGAGAGTATCTTAAAGAGGACACTTTTCATTTACATATTATCAAGTAAACATAAATTTGCCACATGCAATAAGTATTTGTTTTTTTTTTCTTTATGACAAAACAACTCTTAAGGCTAATATATGAAAAATGCTATCCAAGGGGCAGTTTAGAACATTGTCCCATAACTTTCAATGGGATCTCGGTATACTTACTGTACCATATATCTTTAAACACAGGTGCTTAAATACAGATTTATGGAGTTTTTAGTAGCCACTTTAGCAAACACTAGGCTGCTTACAGTACAGTCTTAAAGCACTTACAACATTCTACATTCATTGAAGGGGGTGGGAGCTCTGACTTTGCCCAAGAATTCTCCAAAGGTTGGGAAAACATCTATAGAGTTTCTCTCCCACCACTGCCAGACTTCTACCACTGCCAGTCTGGTGTAGTAGTTAAGAGTGGTGGACTCTAACCTGGAGAACCAGGTTTGATTCCCCACTCCTCAGCATGCAACCAACTGGGTGACGTTGGGTCAACCACAATTCTTTCAGAGCTGTTCTCTCAAGAGCAGTTCTCTCAGCCCCACCTACCTCACACAGTGTCTGTTGTGGGGAGAAGAAGGGAAGAAAAAGAAGAAGAAGAAGAGATTGGATTTATACCCCGCTCTTCACTACCCAAGGGAGTCTCAGAGCGCCTTACAAACTCCTTTCCCTTCCCCTCCCCACAACAGACACCCTGTGAGGTAGGTGGGGCTGAGAGAGCTCTTTCCCAAGCTGTCCTTGAGAGAATAGCTGGTACACAGCTATGGCTTGCCCAAGGTCATCCAGCCAGGTGCAAGTGGAGGAGTGGGGAATCAAACCTGGTTCTCCCAGATTAGAGTCTGCGCACTTAACCACTACACCAAACTGGAAGGTGATTGTAAGCCACTCTGAGTGAAGGGCAGGGTATAAATCGAACTCTTCTTCTTCCTTATCCAGTTTCTAAACTGGAGGAATTTTGTTAAAGCAAAAGAAACAGAGCACTACAATTTCCCACATTTCTGTTGGCAATGGATGTTCTGAGCATGGTCAGAAGACTTCACTGCAGCATCAGCAACCACAGGACCAATTTAAGCAGAGTTTTCAGCTTTTGCCAGCTCTCTTGGTTATGATTCCTCTGCTCCCACTTCTGCAATTTCATACCTATAGAAAGGAGGAAAGAGGGAAAATGACAGACACAAGGACTGGTAATGGTGGATGGCTGGTATCAAGCCCTTACAATCCCAGCAGCAATGTGGATAAGTCTTCATTTTAGCCCTCAGGGCCTTGGTGGTTACTGAACTGGAACAATTTTCTTCACTCTTCCTCTTAATTTCCAAAATTCTCCACCATCATCAGTTCAGTTTCCACTATATAAATTCATATATATATATGAAATATCCTACTCCAAAGACAATCTTATAAAGTGAACCCAATAAGGTTGCAATCTAGTGCCCATTGAAGCCAATGTCAAAACTGCCATCATTTTTAATAGAGCTGGGATTGGATCTATAGGCTTCGATTAAAGGATATGACCTTAATCTAAAATGGTGCTGTTTAGCTATATGTTCAGTTAAGAAGAGAACTGAATTACACTTATGCTCTATAGCCATAAGAAAGGGGGCATTGCTTTGATTAGATGTCTACTTTATTTCATTTTTATTGTGCAGAGACTACCCCATCGAGAATTAAACTTAATAAAAGCAGCTGAACGTATATAGAACTCACCCCCTCTTCTGCGAACATTTATGTTCAAATGTTTTTCCCTTAGCATAAAATGTATCACTTCCCTTCAATTGAAAAGCAGTCAGTAAGCCTTGCATGTTGATAATGCAAACTCCTTTCATTTCATTAGTTCTAAAGACCGCACAGTTCCATTCCTTCAACCCAGGTGTACTTGTAGTCAGCAAGTCATAAAAATCATTGGTTTGAGCCACGTAAGTATGGCCATTACTTACAGGCTTCTTGGGAATAATGCTGCAAATAATGATGAATTAGTATCAGCTTTTTATATCCAGTCACTATCCATGGAGCTGGTGTGGTGTGGTGGCTAGTGTTTGGGGCTAGGAATGAAGAGACCTTGATTGAAATCCCCACTGCACTATAAACTTACTAGGTGACCTTAGACCAGCTGGCTGGAGGGGGACAATGACAGGAAAACTAGGCCTAAGCCAGCATTGCTGGCAATGCAGCAATGTAACTTCTTGTGAGCGCCGGAAGTGATGTCAACATGTTGCCGAAGATGCAGGGATGCTCTGGTGTTTGGGGAAAAAACTCCATTGTAAAAATTGCTTCTGCTATAGAGTTTTTACCAAGTTATCAGAGTGTCCCCATGTCGCCGGCAATGTGATGATGTCATTTCCAGTGCCCACCAGAAGTGATGTCACCATGTCACTGGTAATGAAGGCCTAGGACAAGTCAGTAAGTCACATTCCCCACCAGTCCCATAATCTCTCTCAGGGTTGTTTTAAGGATAAAATGGGGGCAAGGAAAACAATATATGACATCCTGTGATCCTTGGAGAAAGGGTGAAATGAAAATGTAACAGAGATAGATGTTGGAATTTATTTAAAAATCATGCAGAGCATGCAACACATGCAAATGTCTTGTAGCATTAAAATCCTTTTCCTGATAAGAAATCTTGTAGCAGCTCAGCCCATTTTTCTCATTTATCTCTTTGCCAATGCAACCCAACTTTCTGCCTAGGGGCAGACTAGGAGGCCAAAACAGCCCTGGAAGGGGCCCTATCCCTTCCTGTACTACCCCTGCCCTTTCCCACAGCCTCTTGATGGAGGGAGAGGCAGCTGAAAGAAAGGAAGTACTGCCATGTTACTCATGTTGACGCTGGGCACATGTTTTTTTTTGTGTGCTGGCCCCAACAGGTCCAAGACAGTAGGAAAAAGCCAGGCATTGCAGCCTCCCTGCACCCGGTGTCCTCCCTACTTTGCTGGCCTTATGTATTTCACCTATCTGGCCCAGCAGTGATGCCAGAGGCAAGGAACCTGGCCCAGCTGAGAACTAGCTACTGCTGGGCAGAGGGACACCATAGCATCTGGCTTGGGTGCAGCCTTGCTACTGAGCTGGTCAGGCAGGTGAGGAAGGCACCATGGCAAAAGTGCATTTATATAGAGATTAAAAGATGAACACTGGCAATTAAGGAGAAATAAACCTGTGTTGTCTGATCACATGGATCACTCCATCAGCCAATAATTGGAAGAGTAGGCTAAAACAGACACTGCACTTAGTGGAATGGTATAGCCTGTACTGTCAAGTGCAAACTCTAGATGTGCACCACTGTTAGTATGCTGGGGATAATTGCCATTGCTGAATATGTTGCTGAATCATAGCACAAAGCTCATTAATTAGCACAGAGATATGCCAAGGAAAGGAAGTCCAGAAGTCAGTGCTAACCAGTGTTAACAGGGATCATGAAATGTGGGGAAACTGCAAAATAAATTGGCATGGGTCATACAGACATTTGCTACCAT
This sequence comes from Lepidodactylus listeri, assembly GCA_029233225.1. Taxonomy (NCBI): domain Eukaryota; kingdom Metazoa; phylum Chordata; class Lepidosauria; order Squamata; family Gekkonidae; genus Lepidodactylus; species Lepidodactylus listeri. The sequence continues at coordinate 41,296,824 of JARCFY010000016.1, read as the reverse complement.
GATTTCTCAGGAAATATGAAATATGGCGAGAGCTTTTATCAAACTACAAGGAAGACTTCATTAAAGCAGCTATATGTAACCCACTAATGTGGATTTTCATAGAAGTTTACTTGAAGTTTCAGTTCAGTAGCTATTATGTGGTTAAAAATAGCTTATCTGGCAAAACACACAATAAATAGTTTAGTAAGCATAGAAAAGGTGATGAGGATATCATATTTCTCCCCAGACGTCCCCTTCATTATAATTTTAAAACATTATCTATAAAAGACAATGATCCTTATAGAACATAATTTTATATATCAAGGATAATTATATATTAGAGAGTGTATAAAACAGAAAATATTTCTCCCCAATATCCCTTTCATTATAATTCTTAAGACATTCTCTATAAAATGCAGTCGCCCTTACTTCTGTTGGAGTGCTTTTATATTCAACATTTTAAATTTCAAATTTCATAACTGATCTATTTTGCAACTACATTATTAGTTTCATCATTACTACGTATTCAGTATGACATATTTTGCCATTTCTGCATACTCACTATAACTTTTAATATATCAGAGCACAAAGGAAAATCTATTATATATCTCAGTAAAAAAATAAACGATGTTTCTGTTCAAAATCCACTTCCCTATACATTTATATTCAAAATTTGTTCTCATTCTGCTTCTGCATTGCAATACATTTATATACAATCTTAAAACTGTTTCCCATTCCAAATTTGTCTCCTGCTTGCATAATGCGCACTTCATCTCTCCTCAAATTTCATATAGGTTGTTAATTTCACCTTTACTGCACAGTTTATTTTCCCATTCTTCTAAGTTTGGACAGATGTCTGTTTTGCTGTGTAGATAATTCTAGCCACTGTCACCATGTATTTTAATATCTCTTCCAATTTTTTGGTAATTTATTAGGCAGTATAGCCTATTCTTAGTTTCCTAATAGCCTATTCTTAGTTTCCATTGGGAATTAATTTTTTTAATATGTTCTGGGTTTTTCCATGTATCTCCTTCCATTATCTTTTTGCTTTTTTACAAGTCCACTATATATGGGAAAAGGTTCCATCTATGGCTGAAGACAGACTGGTAGTCTGCCGCGCCTCTGCGGTGCGGCAGACTAAGGTGAGGGGAATGTCCCCCGCGGCACGGTGTTCGCACGCTGCCTGAAGGAAGCCACCCGCAGACTGTTCAGACTAAGATAGCAGTGCTGGACTTGCGAATCCTTTTATTTTTCTTTCTTATATCTGGTAAAGTGTATTCTATACATTTATAGATAAAGACTACCTTTGCTCCACAGAATACATCATCCATGTGAGGATGATCAGCTTGCTATGATGACAAATGATTACCATCCAAGCCTAGGGCGCCATGACATTTTCTGTGGTTACATATAACAGGGTTTACTTTTCCTTATTATGGTTGATTTTACACCAGATGAAAGACTATGATATTTATAATAGATATCAACTATTTACATTCCAGTTGTGGAAGAACATCATGAATAAATATGAGCTTATTTATAGAGCAGAGAAAAAGATGGCATTTTCTTTTGTACAAAAGCATATATACATATCAAATAAAATCAGTCACAGCACACCTAGAATCCTACAGGGGACAAAACCCCACCAAATTCACCTTTTTAAAAAAGAAAGTAAAATGTGATCCAGTGGAAGTTAGCCAAGCATAAGTCTTGTAGGATTTAAGCAGTTAGAATTTATCATGTTTGAGAATTTCTGGCCTTTTGTGGATTGTTCCTTGATAGTCTTAACTTTAAAGTTTTAACTTTAACTTTAAAGATGATGATGATAAAAAAATGAGGGCAGCTATTATTTGGGGCATCTTACAGCAAATTAAAAAAAAATAAAATGGGAAATCTCAAAAAAAATATTCAGGAACGTTGGTCAAACAATCCAAAACCTCAGTGTATTCAAAACTTCACATTCAGTCAATGGATGACTACCATTTCCACTGAATTAATCTCCTGCAAGCCCAATACAGAACATCACTAATTGTGTATGGATTGCTGCAGTCCATGAGAAAGCTCAGTAGACAGCTACCAGCTTCCAGAGCTGATATCCATATGGGGACCCAACACTCTTAACAGAGGAAGTTGTAACATGGTGGGGAGAGCACACAGATTGCTACTCAGCAATGTGCAGATGTACATTTGCTGACGGATTATCTCTAACAAGACTATAGCTCTAAGAAGCATCCTGTATGCCTCTGCCGCCGCCTTATGACTCCCTTCATTCAAGATTTCAGTTCCCCATGTAATGCATCTGTAACATTGGAAGCTAGAACAACTCCAGCAAAAAAAAAAAAAAAACCTTTCCAATTGTTCTGTGCTCTGGGAGCAGGCTGGGAGGCAAAAATCATGGTGGAAAGTTACCTCAGTGTTCTACTAACAGAGAGGTAGGGAATAAGGAAAAGGGCCTCTCCCTACTCCTGACAGATGGAATGGGAGGTTTACCCCAGCTTGTACTTGCCTGCTTTGTGTAGGGCTTTCTCTGGTGGTGTCAATGGCCAATCCATCCATCTGCACACTGACAACAATTAGACAACATCAACAGGTCAGATGCAAGGACAACAGTGGTGCCATGAAGAAAAGATGGCCCACGAATCTTCCAAGGAAAGTTCCATCATCCCCACTTTCACCTACAGTGATTTTTTTGGAAATTAATTTGGAAGCAAGTCTTCAGAAACACTTGAGAAACTCTACAGGAAACCAAAATCAGGGGCGTTCTTTGTTAAAGCAACTAATAAAAGGACCCAGGTTTGAATCCCCACTCTCTCATGCAAGCTTAATGGGTGACTTTGGGCCAGTCACAGATTCTCAGCCTAACCTACCACACAGATTTGTTGTGAGGATAAAATGAAGGAGGTACAAACTTCTTTTGATATCCTTCTGATATCTTCTTCAGATCGAATGAAGTTGAGGGGGAAAGTTACAGAACTGAAATGTCTTTTACTGTCTCTAGGAGGCTTTCTCCTATCTGCTTACATTTTCAGTGGAGGATCCCTTGGTTGAGAAAAGTAATTTCTGACCATTTCAACTTCTTATTGGGTGGAAGATGGCTGCAACTGGAACTGCATTTTCCTCTGAAACTAATATAAATATCATTTGAAAATAATAACTGCTCTGAAACCTAATGTAATGACAGTAAAGAACCAAAAAAAATTAATGAACATAATGAACTAAATCCAAACCAAAGTAATCTACTTTCTGTGTACATTCCTGTGCATTTTAGAGACTGAACTCAATCCCCATCTTCTGGCTGGCCTCATGGTCTGATAAGCACTAACTCACTCGATGACAAATTCTCCAGAGAGATTGATGTATGGCATTGATTTGCAGCTGGAATGGCTGAATAAAAGTAATAAGCTCTCCATTTCATGTGGAAGATATTGTACAAAAGAAATGTTTTATATTTTCATTTGACCACATTTCTTTGGCAACTACTAATTGGAAACTAAAATATTGATAGAGTTGCCCAAATACTTGCCTCTAGGTAAATTAAATACCTGTTAATTATAAAACTGGGAGTTAGTGTATTTATCTGAAAAAGTAGCACAGCATGACAGAGTATATGAGCTTTGTATATTGCTACTAGACCCCATTTTGAAAACCCCATGCATAATACCTTTACTGCAGTAGATATAACTGCATAATTTACTCTTTTGCCAAAAGGCCATATCAGTCTTTAATCAGTATGTTGTACAGCTCCACAGAAACAATAATTTACTTGGCACCTTGAATTCCTCAGCCCCCCCCCCAAATTAATTACTTTTTGCAACTTTTTTTCTTTCTTTCGAAATGGGTTTCTAGTACCTTATTGCTACCTCTCTATTTGTTTTCAAATTGATAGACTTATCCTGTAATGGTAGGTATAAATTGGTATAAATTGTCAGAATTTAGGCAAATGGTAGCAGCATACTCATTATTACAGCTAACACAGTCACATTATTACAATAGCTGGTACAATAAAAATAATAAATTAAATAGTTCAGGAAACAAGCAGCAACAAATAGCCAAGATACATGATGACGATGGATGATATATGGGGGTGATGGAAGATATATATACAAGATATATGAATTTGTAAACTTTTATTATTTCAGTGTTCAAGAAGTCCAAATTCATGCTGCCTAAGTTCCTTTAAAAAAAAAAGAGTTCAGCTGTTTTGCTAACTTTGTTCAATTAAAATCCATCAGTTTGATATCTTTTTTATGCCTTTTAAAGATCATTAGGTTTATTGTTTAGCAAGTAAAGCCGCCTAGAGCTGGTCCCTGGTAAGGCGGGATATAAATCGAAACTAATAAATAAATAAATAAATAAATTGTCCCAGTTGGTTATAATGTGTGTGATCTGTGTCACCAGAATTCATGGGAGACACATGGGATAGAAAGGTGAATTTAACCATCCTCCAAGGAGACCTTCTCCAGCCTAACAAGGCTTCCTCCCATTGAAGTATCTAGTCACTTCCATTGTTAAATTGTGGATTCCATGGATCAGGAGACTCATTGCTAGTGATCAGCTCAGCTTTATTTGTGATTTCAGCCAGAGCCAGGGCTCATTTCGTAGCAGGAGCGCCTTTGCATATTAGGCCACACACCCGTAATGTAGCCAGTCCTTCAAGAGCTTACAGAACTCTTCTTACAGAGACTACTGTAAGCTCTTGGAGGATTGGCTACATCAGGGGCGTGTGGTCTAATATGCAAAGGAGCTCCTGCTACGAAATGAGCCCTTGCCAGAGCAAGTCTGAAGAACAGGGCCAAATGACCTGTTTAAATAGCATGCAACTGCCACACCCAAACACACCCTACTCCTTACGATAGGCTATTTACATAACATTACTTCTTGATTGGTTACTGCCAGAATCCTAGTGGGCTATTGTTATTCGGCTCCAAGCTCACTAGTCTCTGGAGGCACAGTCCTGCAGTGTTTCAGTCCCAATACATAACAGTTCCAAAGTAGAAGGGTACACCCTGAGAAATCTGAAACTAACTACAAAATACTTTCCACCAAACATTCCCATAGTATTAAATCCAAATGCTGTGGAGTGCTTATCTACTCATTTGGCTGGTGGTGTGCAGCAGTAAGTAAAGAAGGTCTTGCTGACTTGCTACCACCAAGTCAGCAGCGGTTGAGTTTCATCTCGGCTGAGTTTGCCTTCCTCTTCCTGTAAATACAATAAAGGTACTATCAGGGGTCCGTTGGGGCCGGAGCGAGGCGGAGCAAAGCTCCGCCAGCTCAGGAGGGGCCACTAGGGCAGCCATGGGCTGAATCAGATTCTCTGATCTGATTCAGCCCGCTGCCGAATTGCTGCCGAAATTCGGTGGCAACTTTAAAAGCGACTGGAGGGGAAAGGGTTTGAGGGAGAGGCTCCAAACTTGCAGGGTAGCTGCTGGAGCCTGTCCTCGAAATACCCACCAAGTTTCAAGAAGATTGGACCAGGGGGTCCAATTCTACGGGCCCCCAAACAGGTTGCCCCCATTCCCTCCATTGTTCTCTATGGGAGGAAAAAAGTTAACATTTTTCCCCACCATAGAGAACAATGGAGGAGAGGGACAACCTGTTTTGGGGTCCATAGAATTGGACATCATGGTCCAATCTTCTTGAAACTTGGTGGGTATTTTGAGGAGAGGCTCCAGCAGCTACCCTGCAAGTTTGGAGCCTCTCCCTCAAACCCCCTTTCCTCCAGCCCCTCATATATCCTATGAGTTTTTGCCATTGATTTCAATGGCCCATAGGGTATAATGGGGCTGAAACTGACATTCCCTTTCTGACACACTTCTGGTGATGTCAGGGGATGTGGCATATGCTAATGAGTTATGCTAATGAGCTCCTGCACCTCTTTTTCTACGAAAGGACCCCTGGGTACTATAAAGCTTGGGCAGGAACACAAGCCTTTGGGAAAAAGTCAAAGGGTTCTTAGCCTGCAGCTTGCAAATGGAACCTGTGGATGAACCAGCAATTTATCCCTGATCCACTCAACCCATAATATTTTTTGTTATTTTTAGACATTTGGAAACCTTTTATAGTTTTTATGTGCAGACTTGACACCATTGTTGTTATATTTTCAATTTATTTTCTGTGTGGGAGTTGTAATTATATTAAAAAATTCTTGGTTCATTTGTTTTTTGATTTATCTATAATGTATTTAATTGTTGTTATGGTTGCCAAACTCCAGGTGGGGCCTGGAGGTTTCCTGCTTTTACAACTGATCTCCAGACTACAGAGATCAGTTCCCTGGGAGAAAATGACTGCTTTGGAGGGTGGGCTCTATGGCATTGTACCATGCTGAGGTCTCTCCTGTCCCCAAACCCTACCCTCTCCAGCCTCCACCTCCAAAATCTCCAGGTATTTCCCAACCCAGAGCTGGCAACCCTGATTGTTGTTGTAAGATGTTATGGGTCCCCTTAGGGAGAAAAGCAGAATATAAATACTTAAATAAAATGTACAACCACTCAGTAACCAATGAGCAGTCAGCAGACATACGCATTGGAGAAGAAAAGCTGCTTAATCCCCGAATCCTGAACAAAGAAATCAATGTTAATGTGCATTTTTTTCATCAAATTCATTTGTAAGTTGAACATATACTTAGGAACAATTTTGTTCCTAAAGCTTTAATGAACTCACTTCTGTCATTAAAGCTAAAGTCAAATCATTAGGCCTAAACAAGTTGTGACCCAACAAGATGCAAGCAGCCCATCAGCCATGGACTGTGCCGTGTCACGTGTGTATGTGTTAAATGTCCTGTATTTGTAGCTTGCTTCAAAATAACGTGGGCTCTTAAACACGAACAGGATACAATGTATGGCTGATAGTTTATATTTGATTGTGTGAATCATATCTGGCTTGATGTAGATATTTAAAGTACTCACCATTGTGCCATCATTGACGTATTTAGGCTCTCTTCACCTATTAGTATCAGTCTTGGGAGAAATTCAGACCCATGGCAGTTTGACAGACATGGAGCCTAGTAGAACTTGCATGGAGGTGCATCTCTAAGGAACCAGACCTTTCATACAGTGCACATTGATCACTTGACAGAAGCTGGATAATGGTGCCCACATCAGTAATCCCCAGGTAAAGATACTGGTTGAGATAATTGGAACCTTCATATGATTTCCACCAGCAGCCCTGCAAATTCCCTTGGATTTTTAAATAGAAGAACCTAATTTATCATTAGCATTTAGACTTGAATCAAGTGGAACAGCACATAGTATTTTACCTCTTCCCATCACAATAACATACAGCCATTCTTTTCATGTGATTCTTCTGTCTGACAGCATCAGCTGCTGCTAGGAAAAAATCATGTTGGCTTAAAAGTCTTTATACTGTGCAGAAGAATTGAGCAATGGTAAAGCACCATGTGGGAGCTCTTTCATGCATCATCTCCATGGTAGTGGTGGTGGTGGTAGTAGTAGTAGTGGTGGTGGTAATAATAATAATAATAATAATAATAATAAGTAGTAGTAGTAGTAGTAGTAGTAGTAGTAGTAGTAGTAGTTGTCGTCGTTGTCGTTGTCTTGGGTTTAGCTAAACTCACCAGCATGTTGTTCTTAGTCATTCCTCTATCTAACAATGACAAGCAGAGGGCAATTCTGTTTTTTCAGAGCCAATGCCACAATTGCTCACAGGTGCTGCTGGATTTCCCTGTTCAAGAACACTGTGGCCTGATGTTCTGTTTTACTCAGCATGGTGAAACAGACCTGCTCTGACCTGCAGGCCTTATTCTACCATGCCCTCCAAGGGATCTGGGTCCCAGTGGCTGCCCAAAGTCTCTGCCATCTACCTGGTTTTCCCAACACCTGGAGAGGCTTTCCTCACACTCTCTTCAACCACTGCCACCACCTGACGTTGCCTTGCAAGCTTCTTATTAAGTGTGGACTTGTGATATACCTCTATATCTGGAGTGTGCAAAGAGTGTGCCAGGGAAAATGGACTAATTGGTGACTGTGAGACAGTGCCAATGTACTGGACAAAGACACAGATGCCCAGCTGAGGGAAACCTTAGACTGACACATGTTGCACCACATGTGGACTCATGGAAGACCCAATGCCATCCATCCCTGCCTCCCTAAGATGACTGCAAACCCAGGTAGATGGCATGCCAGCCTCCCTGAGACCCACAGCCACATGGAACCAGTACCCAGAGTATTAGAGAAGCCATACTTTGTAAAGGCAACATGAACTTTTTTGCTAAACACCATAACAAACCTCATCTTCATCATGCAGGCATTCCCCCCACACACCTCCTTTCAGCAACCCCACCTGAAACTGCACGTAGGCAGTTCCAAGTTAAATAAAGGAACTAGGCTGCAACAGGATTAACTGATGACTCACCCCTCCTGAGTCCATCAAGATAGCCCAACTGTCAAGCATCGGACCATTAATTTTAACGGCTGGCCAAGCACCCTTTGCTCCTGCTTTGTCTTTGTCCCTCCTCTCTGAAAAGCATCACTGGCTAGAAACATTAAGTCAATTGCCCAACAGTTAATCCCCTCTCCCGGCTGTCTCTTGGCCATCTCCAGACCATCCAGAACTGGTTCTTCTTGTTAGTCTTCCTGGGGACCACATGATGGGCAAGCCTTAGGCCCACCCAGCCATCCTTTTAGTGTATAAAGGAAGAGCACAGGGCTAGTGCTCTCTCTCTTACTTCTCCTACCTAACCCCATCATACCTCGGCTCTCAGTGTAAGCGCTGCCCAGAGCCTCTCCGTATGTCCTGCTGGCCAGAACACCATCTCTCCCCGACTGCGGTCACACACACTGAATAATCCATTTTCAATGCACTTTCAATGCACTTTCCAACTGGATTTTGCCAGTTCACACAGTAAAATCCAGTTGGAAAGTGCACTGAAAGATAATTGAAAGTGGATTATTTAGTATGCGTGAATGCAGCCTCCTATTATAGTCTCCCTTTCCCCCCTTTTTCAGCTGCAGGATTGCTTCACCTCTTCAGGATTAGTACGTATCACCCAACAACAATTTAACCTGCTAATGCGAATGTCGCTATCCCTTTCTAATTTTCCTAGGTCTGAATAAGTGTATGTGCACAGCCAAGTAAGTGGTATGTCCTGGCAGTAGTCCTGGTGGTGGGCATAGGAGGAGAGAGGGGGCCCCTGAGCATTCTTTGCCTGGGACCCTTCAAAGCATGGAACTGACTATGGCCACACTGGTTCTTCTGCGGAGGTAGACCACCCCCCAAAAAGCTGATGCCAAAGTCAAAGGACCCTCCTGAACAAAACGATAGCATATAAAGGCAGCCCAAAGGAGGAGAAACCAAGAGAGATTATTCAATTTCACCTCTTTGCCTAGTAGAAGTGCAGCAGAGTTTCTGTTAATACAAAATGACAGGGAAAATTTTTGCCCTCCTTACTATATCCTGGCATTTTGTCTAAGAGGACCCTCATGGCTTTTGGTGTTGGCTTGAGAAGGAATGGAGAGCTATACTGGGGGAAGCAGGAATATTGGATCCCTGTGAGTTCCTTGCATTGCTGATTCATGGGATCAAACAGGAATCCTAACCTGCTCAGTTAGTTAACACACATTGCAGTTGGAGCAGACTGTTGATCCAACTGTCCAGGGTGGTGTATGTGGCTTCTTTATTAATTAACAACTTCTGAATTTGTTTTCAGGTACTCAAATCCAAAAACCTACCTTAGCAGCACCTAAAAGCTTCGGCCAGTTGGGTGTTGACTTGAGTCTTTTTTCTTGAACAGCTGATGCCATATGCCACATGACAAGCTACTTTGAAAGGACTGTTTTGCCATGTGCCATGGAAGGTTGGTGTTTGAATAAGTACAGCAGGGCTATCCTACTCATCCTTACACCCTCCTGAGCTCTTCAAAGTCTGTTGAATTCAATGGACATAGAAGGTGAAACTCTGCTCAGAATTCACTGTTCTTCATTGATTGATGCTACGTTAAGATATATTACTCTTGTACTTTTTTTTACCATTACATTACATGAGTAACAAGTGAATAACCATCTCCTAGTTTCTAGATGTATTGGCTATATAATTAGAACTTTAAAGTGTGATCTTTCCAGGACTGATGATTAGGAAAATTGGATGGTGACATCAGTAGAAGACCTGAAAGGATTGGCGACAAATGCACTGTATAATAATTTAGACAGTTGTATAGTGGGTGGATCAAATTGGTGGCATATCTTAAATACATAACAGTTTTCATCTTCAGACTATTTTATAAATAACAATCTTATGCTTTAAGACATGGGAGAATCAAGGCAAAGATATCAAAATGAAAGAGTCATGTAAGCCATATGTTGGAAACATCTGAGAGTCATTTAGTATATCAGTCATTAAGCATCGTCAAGGAACGCCTTTCCAAAATGAGCTTTTAGTTTTAATCTTTAAATACCTACAGCATTTTGGGAATTCCCATTATCTATGCACATTCTAATGAGAGTCTGCAAAAGAGTTAAAACGGTTCTCTGGAACCATTCTCTGCGATAGTTGAATAGAGGGCAAATGGTAATTTAATGGTAATCAGTTTTAATGAATAGGTTCCAGTTCTGCAAGGTGATGTCCAGCTTTCATTCACATGGATGTCAACTGCATACATGGGCAGTAAATGAGCTCAGGTCTGAATGTCATAGGAACTGCACTATTAAGAAAATGTTATATTTTACATACTCTACAACTCTAAAACTACTAATTTGTTTTTCTGAAATGATTTCATTGAGCCTGGTGATAGAGTATTCCTTTCAGAAATGTGTCGCCTGTGTACTGTTAGAGGTAATAATGCCCCCTCTGACTCCTCTTAGTATTGTAGCTCAATTAATTATTTCATTCATATGTGTTTTGTCATTCACTATGACAAAACATATTTCAAAAGAAATGTTCAGATTGCATCCCTTACACTTGAAACTCAAATTCTGTCTTCAGTTTTATAATCCTTTTGAAGCCGTCTGGTTTTTAGTTGACTAGAAAATTATTTCCTCCAAGGAACTCAGGATAATGCCTTCCTCCATTTTATTGTCGTGACAAGTAGGCTAGATAGAGAGAGATTGATAAACCAAAGAGTATTCAGTAAATTGCATAGCTAGGAGGGATTTGAACCCAAATATCCCCAGTCCCCTAACTACTATACCTCACTAGCTCTGTAGCAATCACTTTGAAACATACAATTTAAACAGAAAACTGTTAAACCTGTTTATTTTGGATTGTCCCTCCCAGCTGTCAAATCAGAGCATGATTAGCACATACTAATTTATGAAAAAGAAAAATGAAAGTTTTTCATGTCTGCTTTCTTCCAGATGGTGAATCCTTCTTCATATCTCATTAGCTAATTATGATTGACCTTCCTTGACCCATTTACAGATTTACATCCTGATGTACAGTTTTATTTTGGCAAGGCTTCAGAGATGATTAATAGACTGACAGTGCCATCCTAAGCAATCTAAGTCCATTCAAGTCAATGAGCTTAGAAGAGTGTAATTCTGTTTAGGACTGCACTGCTAGTTTGCATATTTCTTCAACACAGAGAAATGTATGTTTAAAAAACTGGCACACTAGTGGTGGCTATAATTAAATGACTAAAATGTACCTGGCTGCAGCTCCAAAGCTTGTGGGCCAAATTGTATGGACATATGGCTCTCAATTTAATGTAGATTCTTTTTTCATGTTTGTAAAGCAGGTATTCAAGCATCCAACTTACCTTGTTCACATCACTTATTTTCTGTTAATTTGAGGATCTGATATCATTGCATTTGTGATTTGCTTTCAGTTCAAAATTTCAAATAGTTTTGTGTCTATGCAGTGGCAGCATTTGCTGGGTAGAGGCTGTTGATGCATTCTCATAATTTACTGGCTTCTTCGGATTACAAACACTAGAAAAATCACCCAAATGTTAGAAAATAACTGATGTCCTAAATTTAGGGATCTTTTAGGTAAGAAATAAGCGAGAGGACCACATGATTTTTAGTTTACTTCACCATGTATGTAATGTTTATTATGAAATAACAAATTACATATGAGAAGAACAGAAGGACATATAGCCACACACAATCCATCATACTCACTGAGTCCTGCTGGGATTGGTTCCCGGAGTTCCTGGTAGGGTGGCCAGGTCCCATCTTCTCCCCAGTGGGACTGGGGGGGGGGGCGTTCTGGTAGGGGGCTGTCCCTGACACAATGACATCATGTAGAGTGATGTCATCACACTGGGGATGCACTGCTGCACACGCATGCCCCCCTCCCCCCCTCTGCCTTTCCTGTGAGAAATTCCCCTCTTCCAGGCAAACCGCCCCCCAAAAAACCAATGACACATGCACACACATACAAGCACCCCCTCAGCTCAGCCTCAGGCAACAGTCCCACCATGCCACAGTCACCAGGCAAACTCTGCCTAGGCGGCAAGGCGGTCAGTCCCAGGCACTTCCTGCCCTGTGGACTGAACAGTTGCCACCTGCTGTCTGCTTGCCTGAGCACCACAGAGGCTCCAAGATGTGGCACTGACTTCAGGGACGCCAAGGCTGTAGGGAGCCCTGGCTTCCAAGGAAAACTTACTTGTGTGGAGGGAGAAGGTGGAGGGAAAGAGTGAGCTGCACTTCCAGCCTCATTTCACTGAAACCCTGCAGAGCATGGGTGCAATCACTCACTCACTCCCAGCCCTGTCAGCCAGTTTGAGCACACATCCTTGCTTGCACCAAGGAACCCTCCCTTGCCTTCCTCTCTCTGTCTCTCCTGCCCTGTGAATGGGATTAGCCAGTGTGCATCCTGGGCTTGGGAGCTGCCAAACCACATTCGGGCATGCAAGGAGGATGGGGGGAAGGGAAAGTCCAAGGGGAAAGCAACAAATGGATGGAGGCATGCGGGGGACTGCAGATGATTGCTGGGGGTGGGGCTTTACCCCACCGGCCAGCTGGCCGATGTCTGGGGGGAGCCCCCAAAATTGGGAAATTCCCCCACCCCCACCTAGGCTGGCATCCCTAGTTCCTGGAGAGAAGTAGTCTGTTGCCTTGTAGTCTCTAAATAAAGTTGGTCTGAAGAAAGTCTTGCAATTTGAAGAAAGTTAGTTTGATGAAAATTTTGTGATGTACAAGATTATTCCATATGAAGCAGAGAAGAAGAATGTGCCATTGAGATGCAACTGACTCATGGCTATCCCATCCACAGGCTGTTCTAGGCAAGAAACAGGCAGAGGTGGTTTGCCATTGCCTCCCTTCATGTAGCAATCCAAGTCATCCTTGGTGGTCTTCCAACCAACTACTAACTGTGGCTAATCCTGTTTAGCTTCCAAGCTCTGATGAGCTCAGGCTAAGGTGGGTTATTCAAGTTGCTATGTGAATGAAGTCTTATAATTGAAAGAAAGTAAATTTGAGGAAAATCTTGTAATGTACATTTATATCAGGGGAGGCAGAGAAAAAGTCCAGTGATGGGCATCAAGCTGGAGCAGAAAACATTGGTGCACCAACTGGATCAGGTAAACCAGGTACAATACTCCAATTTGCTTCATATTCCATGAGACTTTTATATATTTTCTCAGTTTTGACCTAACTAAGAGAACTCTCCTTTTCAACTGGATTCAACCAGCTTAACTTGGTTCACCTTCTCATGTTGGCCCCTGACCCTATTAGCTCCACTCCTGCTTTTTAATCTTTTAGTCTGCTTGATCTTCAATCATAACTTGATCAACATTTCTGCTTTTAGCCACCTGGCCATAATCTTCCTTCCTATTTATTGGTAAATAAATCTCAGTTTGCAAAACCAGTGCTGTACTTCTTCTCTGACCAGAGGCCATTTAGCCTCAAAGCCAAGACAAACAGAACATACAGAGCTTTCTCACTGCAGTGAATAGATGAATACAAATGACTTCCTACGAAATTATATATATGCTTAATCTAAACTAATGCTGGTGTTTAAGCTCTATAATGTGTCTGTATTCACTGATCCACAGGCACACCTCATAAGCCTATAAAGATAAAACATAATTTAATTCCATTCTCCTGTTGAAGTATAAACAAGTGGGCTATCACATAAAAGATCTTTTCCAGATTTGAGAAGAGAAACCTATCCAGCTGCAAGGAATTAGAGGTTCAGCTCAAAGAAAATAGGAGGGAAAACAGGCTGCTGAAGTACTTGACCAGGGTACAAACCAAACTGTACAAAATGGCAGGTGCATTGCCCATGCAATGAAGACACCATACACAAGAATAACTGGAGTTTATTAGTTAACTAGGAATAAGGCCCATTGTGGAAATAAATACAATGGGTTCTGGAAAGAAGCTCTGGGCAGGTGCCCTGGCCTTGGGCACTCAGCATCAATTTGCTGTGATGATCTCAGCAGGGTTTAATGACACAGAATTTACCATTTTCCCCAGGGGAACTGATTTCTGCCATTCCCTCCTGGGGAACCATTGCTGCCAATCTCCAGGTGAGGGGCTGGAGATCACTCAGAATTACAACTGCTCTCCAGCAGTGGTTCCCCAGGAGAAGTGGCTGGTTTGGAGGGTGGAGCCTATGCCATTGTATCTGTCTGAGGTCCTACCCTTCCTCAAATCTCACCCTCTCAAGACCCCACTCCTCAAATTTCCAGGAATTTCCCAACCTGGAGTTGGCAACCCTATCTCCTTCCCAGCCAACCATCAACCTGCTGTTATCTGCCCCTCTGACGTCAGCTTTCCATCTCTTCCCCCTCCCTCCTAGAGAGCAGTTTTAATTCTGAGTGATCTCCAGCCCTCACCTGGAGATTGGAAACAATGGTTCCCCAGGAGGAAATGGCTGGTTTGGAGGGTGGAGTCTATGGCATTGTATCTGTCTGAGGTCCCACCCCTCCTCAAACCTTATAGTCTCCAGGCTCCATCCCTCAAAATTCCAGGAATTTCCAAACCTGGAGTTGGCAACCCTATCTCCTTCCCAGCCAATCATCAATCTATCTTTATTTGCCACTCTGACTGTGGCATTGCCTGGTATCACAACTGAACTCCAGACAATAGATCTCTCTCTGGCTAAGATACTATCAACTTAAAACTTTGACTGAATGGGCTGCAAAGCAAGGCACTTTCTCTAAACCCAAGACTCAGTTTGAAAGCACCATAATTAAACTCTCTGGTCAAAGGAAGGGCCTGATGTCTATTATCTACAAAATCTTAGCCTCTTCTAAAAAAGAGCTAAACACAAAAAACAAAGCAGCTTGGCACAAAGATCTTCAACAGGAACTAACAGCAGAACAGTGGGTGAATATATGGGACTCTCATGCTTGCAAAACATGAATCTTCCCCATCCGTTTGCAATTCTTCAAACTACAAATGAGGTGGTATCTCTCTCCAAAGCGTCTTCAGCA
The DNA here is from genome assembly GCA_029233225.1 of Lepidodactylus listeri. NCBI lineage: Eukaryota > Metazoa > Chordata > Lepidosauria > Squamata > Gekkonidae > Lepidodactylus > Lepidodactylus listeri. Next base: position 41,281,511 of record JARCFY010000016.1, on the reverse strand, counting down.
TATTTACAAGAATCACAGTTCTCAGTGTTGGAAAAGATGTGGCGAACCCAGTGATTTCTTTCACTGTTGGTGGAAGTGCACAGAAATTCAAACCTTCTGGAGACAAGTATTAATAGAAATTGAAAACATTACATCTCAGCGACTACCGTTAGACCCAGCAGTACTGCTCCTCAATTTGGAAGAAGGAATCGGTCCTGAGATTAAAATAAACACGCTTACTGCCACTCTACTAGCAACTGCTCGATTGACTATTGCGGCTTCATGGAAAGCACCTACCCCACCAAGTACAACAGAATGGGAAAAAAAATGCTGGGATCATTTCATTATGGACAAAATAGCGGATATAGTTGAAGGGCAATCGTTTGCATCTATGAAAACGCGCTCATCTTTAGTTAGCAAATTGTTCTCCTTTGTTACATATGTGGCAGAACACAATGATATACCTTCTAATCCTAATTACATCAAGTGGCTTTGTTTCTAAATACCTCTAATTACATTTAAACACTGAAAAATATTCTTAAATACTCTTGAACTCTTTAAATACTTACCTTAATTATTTTTTCTTGGTTTAATGGCAATAATATACTTAGCGATCACCACTAGGCAAAAAAAGTAAAAGTTAAACAAACAAATAATTTACATGAACTATGTTTAATATTTCTTATTGTTGATACTGCATTCTGTATTGAAAAGGAAAAATTATTATGTATTCTGTTGAAAATAATTTTATTTTTCAATAAAAAAAATTACTGTTAAATAATAATAAAAAGATTTCTCTCTCCTCCTGGAGAAAATAACTGCTTTGGAGGGTGGACTGTACGGCATTCTATTCAGCTGAGGCCTCTCCCCTGCCCAAACCCTGTCTTCCGTAGACTTCAGCACAGAAACTCCAGGAATTTCCCAACCTGGAGCTGGCAACCCTAGTCAGGACTGGCCCCACAAGGGCCTGGAAAGGGCTTCATTCCTTTGTCTTTTTACTGACAGAACCAAGCTTGTTTGCCTAGCAACAGCAACTGAGGGAAATGTTAGTCCCACAGGAGCCATGTCTTCGTCAGGAGAGACAGTCGTTTGTCAGTTATTCTGACAGGGAACAGTGGCTGAAGTGGCAGTGGGCAGGGAAGAGGAGCAGACCCAGCACCCAACCATTGGCACGCAATTACTCTTGAGTGGTTGTTGATGGGCCAATACCTGATAAAGCACACTGCACAGCCAATGGGAGAACTGGAAATGGCCAATACATAAGGGAATTATTATTAAAGATAACTGATCACTGCCTTATTAAAGTCAGTGCACAAAACTATCTACTGGGCTACCAGAGGCATTTCAACTTTGCAGCTAATCCCAGCCTGGTTCCAAGCACTGTGGCCTTGCTTCTTCCTGTAGTTTTCTCCAGCCTGTACTTCCACCACCCATGCTGGTAAATACTAGGGTTTATCTAGTGAAGCCTCAGCTCAGAGAGGGTTCCCTCTCCAACCCCCAACCCTGACTGATGAGGCCTGAGAGGCTGCTTTGTAGGGTTGCCACATCCCCCTTGGCCATTGGAGGGGGATGGGGGGTAGGTTGTCAGATCCAGGTTGGGAAATGCCTGGATATCAGGGGATGGAGCCTGGGGAGAACAGGGACCTCAGTGAGATACAATGCCATAGATTCCACCCTCCAAAGCCTCCCTTTTCTCCAAAGGAATTAATCTCTGTATTCTGGAGATGAGCTGTAATTCTGGGGATCCCCAGGTCCCATCAAGAGGCTGGCATTCCTACCACTTTGGGAAGCCTCTCTCCATCATGCAGTGGCTCAGGATGCTTGCCAAATATTTGTAACCGTCTGTGAAGCCCACACTGTTCTACCCTACCAGTTAGAACCTGATCAATCCTAAAGTCAGGACTGTGGTAATGAAAAGTAGGCCTAGAGGCCATATATTCATTGTCATTTTCCTCATTTTATTTCATTTTCTGCTACTGCAGCTCAACTTGCCTCAGGGTGGTTTGTTTTTATTAGCTTAATAGAGAACATTTTCCATACGAGAAAGGAGGGACTAGCCCTCCTCTTCCTGCCCAGGTCTTTAAGAGAGTCAGGATGCAGGATTGGCCCTTGCAGTTTGGGAGAGATATGGCAACCAATACTAAATCAGGGGTAGAGATGTTAGAATGACAGACAAAACCCTCCCTCTCTAGGACTCAGTGTGCACTTTTCCTGGGACTGGTAAGCAGGCTGGCTGCTGCCATTGGGAGATGTGCCACAATGCCAGGGAGACATGGGCCAGGACAACTTATTTTAGAAAACAACAGTTAAATTCAGATACATTAGGAAACTTGTATTTGTTTGCTTTTGCTTGGTAACTTTAACCCTGTTAGAGTGCTTGTTGCTTTTGTACCTTTTGACCTTTCCGATTTTTAACACATTTGCTAATGAAAGTTTTCCAGACGTTACTGGGGGTTTCCTGTATGACTCAGTCCCAGTCACTGAGCCAAGCCACTAGGGTTGCCAGGTGCTTATCATCTTCCAGCGGTGGGGGTGGGGAGGGCTCCAGGCTGCTCCCAGCGGTGGGGTGGGGGTGGGGAGGGCTCTAGGCTGCTCCCTGGGATTTTCTGGCACATGCGCTTTGTGCACATGCTGCGATGACATCCCCCAGAAGTGACATCATCATGCTGGGCACGTCATGCAAGGGATACTGTAGCATTTGGCAAAAAACACTATGGTCACCATAGAGTTTTTATCCAAATGCTAGAGCGTCCCCCACACAATGTGCCTGGCCATATGATATCACCTCCAGATGACATCATTGTGCCGGGCATAGCGGGGCTCTTTGGGGGTGGGGCTTCCCCTGCTGGCCAGCTAGCTGGTGATAGATTGGGGCCCCTGAAATTGGGGGAAAAACCAACTCCATCAGGGGGGTGGCAACACTACAGGCCACTCCCCCTTAAAATAAAAAAGTGGCTTTCCAAGGGAATCAAAGGGTGAAGGGGGTAGTAACTTGGACTCCTTTAACTAAAGCAAACCCTCCAAATCCAGGTTGGTGGCAGCATTAAAACTCATCTTCCTGGTTGTTTAGTGAGTGGGGGAGCAGAAAAATTGTTTGGGGGGAGAGCAGTCAGACCATGGAAGAGGCTCTATGGCTGATTCCTCCCATTCCAGTGGCCACGGCTCCTGTGATACCTGTTTGATGGAAAACAATTCCCCTGCAAAAATGACAATATGAAGAAGCAAAAAAGAATCCTTTCAGTGGCCAGTCAGAAACACCCCCCCAAATTCTTGCTGGGACCCCAAAGCAACTATATGACCAAATCACAGGGATGGGTGGGCAGGCAGGCAGCTGCAAACAGTAAGTGCTTTTGCAAATGCGGGGGGGGGGGGAGCTGGCATTTAAAGTCGCCTTGGTCCTTGATTTGGGTTGATTGGGAGCCCAGTCTCCTAGCACACCCATTCCAAAACATTCAGCATTTTCTATTGTGGAAGATGAGGACAGGCAAAGGCAGGTTCCAAACCAGTGACAGAGGGAACTGAACATTTGAGGATTACACAAGTTAAATTGATCAAAGAGGGATTAGATCTTGGCTACATTTTACATTCATCATGACAAAAGCAGCCTGTAAGCCTGCCATCTATTATGGATCTCCACATCTCTAACAGCTAATTCAAAGTGGAGGTTGAAAATGAGGAGAAATAGGGTCAATTAGCCATTAAAGGAGAGTTAGATAAGCAGAGACAAACAATGGATGGATGGATAAAGGTAGCACAGAAATCCCTCTTCAGATTGATTTGATGCCAGAAGTGCCTTTTAGCCATTGAATTTAGTACCAAACCAACTCATTATTCAGAGCCAAGTGATCTGGCCCCACGGATACATAGTACTGTAACCACAAAGTTGGATTATGTATGGAGGGCTGTCTTTAAAGACAGAAACTTCAGAGGCTTCCCAGATGCTTGGGCATATTACCCTGAAATCTGGTATAGCAGAATGGTTCCATTTTAGTAAGGCTAAGTACCTTCAATTAAGGAAATGCAATCAAATGGTATCCTCCTAGGTTACCGGGTGGCTCCTTTTGAAAGTCTTTTGCATGACTCCAAGAGATATCCACACACCTGCGCAAACTGGATGACCGGTGCTTGTGAATAATCACAAATATCCTCTGTTATCTCAAGTACTGAATACTAGATAGGACATACACGTAACCTTTCCAGTTAGTAAAGACAGAATTATTATGCCATAAATTAAAGGGGCCCATAAGGATACATTTCCAATGAGATAATTCATGTCCCTTTCTACCCCTAACATTACATGACCAAAAAGTACACATGTCTAAGGGTTAAAGACACAGATTTTAGGGAAATTAGTTCAGTTCTACCTTTTATCCATATTCCACCACCTTACAACTGTACGTAGAATTCATTTTCATTTCAGGGTCAGACATACCATCTGACTGCCCTTCTCCAGTTCATCACCCTTGTTTTCTCTCTTTCCCCAAGGTTTCAGTTAGGTGTCAGCACCCTCCCTCTACTCCTGCTCAGAAAACAATCTTTCCTTCCCACCCACCCAGGGTAATTCCATCCTTATCACCACAGGCCTGGCTCTACCTGACCAATTTTCATTCTGGTTCAGAGTTCCCTTTATCTGAATCCAGTTCTTTACTGAACAAAACCCCAAGGCCTCCTTTTAGCCACACTTCTGTATGCCCCCTTTTAGCCACACCCCTTAGGCATTTTCCTTTCCTTCCTCTTCTCTTTGGGACAGTGTACACAGGAATATGTGAGGTGGGCTCTAACTGTTATCAGCAAGATGTAGATAGGGCTGCCAAGTCAGCCCGGGGGGCGGGGGATCCCCCGCTATAGGGGTTCCCGATCTGCTGGCCGGCATTCGGCCGGCGAGGGGAACCCCGCCCCCGAAGTCGTCCAGCGTGGACGACTTCCCCAGCGTAGTGATGTCACCCAGAGGTGACGTCACCACGTTGGAGACGTTGCCAGGGCGACACTCTGGCAACGCCCCAATGTGGTGACGTCACTTCCGGGTGACGTCACCGGGCGCGCGCGCAAAGCATGCACGCCAGGGAGGCTCCCGGGCAGCTCCTGGGCGGCAAGGGACTCCCCCCCGCCAATTGGTGAGTTTGACTTGGCAGCCCTAGATGTAGACAAGATGAAAGCTCCCAACAGCAACTGCCTTGCTGAAACTGCATTTTTAGATAGAAATTGCTTTAACGAAAATACATTTTAATTCCCCCCCTGCCTTTTTCTCTGTATCATTGGTAGCCAATCAAATGAAGCCACATCCTAGATCCATACAGTACAAAAATTTTCAGTTCATTTCCTAATTATCCTCAGCATGGGGTTTTCTTTTTTCGCTGCTGCCATGTGCTGAGTTGACATTTTCATTAAGCTTTCCTCTACAGCCGCCGGATCTTTTTCAGTCTCAGACAGTTTAGACCCCATCACCATATATTTAAAGTTAGATTTTTTTTTGTTCTGAAGTGCATTGCCTTACATAACATTTAGCCTCATTTGCCACATTATTGCCCAATCACCTACATGAAATCCTGTAACTCCTCACAATCCACTTTTGTTTTCACCATCCTGAATAATTTAATATCATCTGCAAACTTGGTGCTATGCTGCTCACCCCCAATTTCAAATCATTTATGAACAAATTAAATAGCACTGATCCCAATACTGATCCTTATGGGACCCTGCAGCTTGCTTCCCTCCATTGCAAGAACTGCCCATTTATTCCTACTCTCTGCTTTAAATGATTTGTAATACATAAGACAACCTGTCCTTCTGTCCCATAACTCCTATTGTTACTCAGGAGTCTTTAGTAAGGTACCTTGTCAAAGAAGATGAAGACGAAGGGTTGGATTTATACCCCACCCTTCACACAGAGTCTCAGAACGGCTTACAATCTCCTTCCCTTCCTCTCCCCACAAGAGACACCCTGTGAGGTAGGTGGGGCTGAGTGAGAGAATTGCTCTTGAGAGAACACCTGAGAGAACTGTGACTGACCATAGGTCACCCAGTTGGCTGCATGTGGGGGAGTGGGCAATCAAACCCAATTCTCCAGGTTAGAGTCCACTACTCTTAACCACTTCAGCAAACTGGCTACACCAAAGACCTTTTATAAGTCCAAGTATATACTGTCTACCAGATTCCCTTCCCCCAAACAGCAGCTTCAGTATGTGCCCTGCATTTTTCACAGTGAAAACAGATATGCAGGATCAGGGCTATTTTTGAGCAGGAATGCACAGGAACGGAGTTCCGGTTGGCTCCCAATCTGGCCACGCCCAGCAGGAACTCATTAGCATGATAGGCCACACCCAACAGCAGAAACTCATTAGGACTGGCTACATTTGGGGTGTGTGGCCTAACATGCAAAGAAGTTCCTGCTACAAGAAAAGTCCTGGGTTTTGACAACAAACAAGGTAAACAGAATAAGAAGCAAAAGGTAGGTGTGGCTGGATGACCACAGTTCTGGTAACATGGGGGTGTGGCCTAATATGCTAATACACTGTGCTGTCAGGAGTGTGGCCTAATATGCTAATGAGTTTCTGTGGTTGGGTGTGGCCTACTATGCTAATAAGTTCCTGCTGGGCTTTTTCTACAAAAAAAGCCCTGTGCAGGATTCATTCAGTTTCTCTGCCATCTCCCTGTGTTCCTTAAGCAACCCTTTCATTATTTTATAATCCAAAGCCTCCCTAGCTGGTTTTCTACTCCTAACATATTTAAAGAAATGCTTTTTGTTTGGTTCAACGTTTTTAGCAGTTTGCTCCTCAAATTCTTGTTTTGTTTGGCAAAAGCCACAGGATTTTCCGGACTCACTTTATGATAACAACTGGAGATGAGGTGGGGGGTGGGGGCCCTTGAAAGAATGTTGTAAAGCCCAAGAACACAACATATTTTAGCTGATTCTTGCATATTCTATTAGGGAAGAGACTTGATTTGTTACAAACTTATTCACAGAAACCATTCCTTTTGCTTTAATCTGCTCAGCACTCTGAAATGAACAATGGCTGTGAATTTAAATGCTATTATTACTATTATACTGGAAGTGTAAGTTTTGCTGGAGGTAACATTACAACTTCTCAGTGCTTGATCAAACTGATTATGTATTGCCCAAACAGTATTACCTTTAACTTTCTGGGCACTACAAAGCTGTTCTTGACTATCTGTAATGCAGATGTGTTCACCACACACTTTCATCCATATTTAGAATAATATTTGTGTCATTTGTGTCAAGGTTAGGGATGCTTGAACACCTGCTGGCTCGGTACACATCCTGTTTACCAGTTGTGAAAAAGAGCCAGTTTTTCAATGATCAGTTCAACTGTTTGTTGGCCCATTCATGACTGTTTGGCAAGTTGCATCACTGTACTCCTTCCTAACTATGCAATGCAGTGCAATTGGCTTTTTGTGCATTCTCAAGCATTCCTGTTCTACTCCCCACCCCCATACTCGATACCTGACTAACTCCACTCAGCAGGCAATTGTTTAATAGGCAATTGTTTAATAGACAATAGACAGTCACAAATCATATACATCAGACACAAATAAATGCTATGTTTTAATAAAATCTTACTCTTCAGTGTTTATCGAAATAGTCCATAGCAATGGTAATGGCTGCTGATCAAGCTGAGCAATATGTGTATTTACTGATCCGTTCAAACACCTGAAGTTCGACTGTCAAACATGTTTGTGGTAAAATTCACAGCAGCCCCAGTCAAGGGGGCCCCAGTTCACAGCGGTTGCATTTTCATACAGCTAGATGAACTATTAGCTCCCTGTGTTAGAAATGCAGTCCACAAAGAGTTTACTCTTTTATGATTCCAGTCAGTGTTAGTGAAAGGTTCATTCTGCATAGATATCTTTCACCATCATACCAAAAAGAGGGCTTCTTGTTCTTCCATTAGTCTCTGGCAGCTCACATGGTCTCAGCAGGATTCAGTGAAATAATTATTATGACCGGTTTTTATTCCAGCCAGTTTAATATGTCAAAATTATTGTTGTTTGGGGGCATCACTTAGTAAGGTACTAACCACAGTTTTATATATTTAGAAGCCCATCTTGTTTCTGGTGAAACAGTTCACAGGCTAGGACAGAAATTAATTGAGTGTTTTGCAGCCATTCATAAAAGCTGGAGCTCATTTAACTTTAAATCAAAATGTTATTAATGCAACTTTCAACAAAGTTGTATTTTGAATCATTAAAGCCATTTATTTGCATGCCTTTATCTGTGCTACAAAGTGTATGAAATTTTCATTTGGAACTCCTTGCTGGTGCACCTAAATGTGCACATAAAATTATAGTTAAAAATGTATTTGACAATTGCAATTCAGACTGTTTAACAAGCAGCACAGAAGAAGATAGTGCATTATGCACTGAAAGGCAGACAGATATTGAAGGCCATATTATCAGAACTTTTTCCGTCATTGCATCATATAGTACCTTCTCTACTTACCTTCAGCAAACTTTGGTGAACAAACAGCAGTGCATAAATTAATTATTTGGATAGTTCTTTGACTGGATTTTTGCTTGGATTGTTTGCTAGAACCAGTGTGGTACAGTTGCTAGAGAACAGGATCTGGGAGACCCAGATTTAAATAATCACACTATCAAGAAGCTTCCCATGCTCTCTTACTGTACAATCCTAAGAACAATTACACAACAAATAAATATGTACAACGTAGAAAAACAGATAATGGGTTGGATCCCGTCAGCTTTTTGTTCAGTCTTGGCCAGTTCTCTTCCTTATTATACTCCACATTTCATATGCCTTTTGTCCTTGCAAGTTCACTGATCCCAAACATAGCCATTTGGGAAATCAAAAGAGAGGCCTTCCTCCATTTTTCACCAGTGGAAAAACTGGTTGGATCCAACCCAGTGCACATCTTCATAAATGCAGATCTACCAGGATGAAAAATAAGGTTCTTCTTAAGGTTTTTCAAGAAATTCTTGAGTTCTGTTTCTTCAAGGCACTCAGAATATAAATGTTATAGTACTTACTGATGTTAAGACATACAGTGCTACAAAAGGAATAAATAGATGGAACATTATTCCTTGGTGTTTAGACAAAGTTAAGGTTACAAAGATGATCACATCAACAGTTTCCTTTCAGCCAATTTATACAGAATTCTTCTTGTGGCCAACCAAACTCTAATGGTTGCCAGGAGCAACCACTGAATTAATGTGGAAAGGTTAAAGCTCGAAGAGGACTGAGAATAACAGTGGGGTGGGTCCAATAGAAGAAGTGGAGAGAAAGATATACACTGAGCAGACGTTAATATTATTTCAGTTCTACTTGTTACCAGAAAACAAGGTTACTTAAAACAGCAATAAGCATCCTCCCTTTGTTTAAAGCTTGAGATCTCTGGATAAGCTTGCATGAATAACTGAGAAGATAAGCAATGCAAGGTCATGAATGGTATGGCATAGGGGGAGGAGGGGAAAATCCACTCTTGTGCAAGTTATGAAGTGATAAATACATTTCCAAGTCATTATGAACAGGTCCTGGACTTTTAAATAGACGTACCAATTATTATTCCTCAAAAAATATCATGTGAAGGCAAGAGTTCACAGGAGGATAATGTAATCTTAAGAATGTCATGGAGTGAACCAGAACATTTTATAGATCTGTAATCATTTATATTATACTTCAAGAAAATAATTTATTGGCCAAGTTAGTATCTGTTCTACAATACTGCTATCACTTCAAATGGTTCCCTGAATAATGGTGGACAATATTGAGAAGCAAAAGATTACATGATTATGATAGCACAGTGCTGAAATTTCTGAACGTTTGAACCATCCTACTTCTTATTATGTGAGCAGATAAGATCAAGAGTTCATGAGGAATATAAAGAATATTCAGTAAAGGCAAACTGTTGTCAAGGTAGAATCCCTAGGTTAGAACCATTCACCTTTTTCACCCAATCCTACTTAATTCCCTTTCCTACTACAGCCTGGACCCAGCCCTACTGCTAGATAATCAAGCAGCAGCTGCAACTAAGTGTGCCTTTTACCACCTTCAACTGGGTAGTCAATTACGGCCTTTCCTGGACAGGAAAGATCTGGTCACTGTGGTGCATGTCCTGATAAGATCTAGATTGGATTATAGCAATGCACTATGTGAGGCAGCCCTTGAAAAATGCTCAGAAACTTCAACTGGTACAGAATGTTGCAGCCAGGATGTTGACTGGAGTAGGTCTTAGGGATCATATTACTACAGTGTGGTCCCATTTACAATGGCTCCCAATTTGTTTCTGAGATAGATTTAAGGTACTGGTGTTGACCTTTAACGTCCTATATGGCTTGGGACCAGCATACCTGAAGGACTGCCTACTCCCATACAAACCTACCCAACCACTACAGTCATCTTCCTTCTGCCCCTGCCTTCTGATATTAGGTGGGTAGCAACCTGAGAGAGGGCCTTCTGCCACTGCCTTCTGCCAGGAGGTGGAGACTTTCTGTTTCATCTGGTGTTTCCTCAATAATGCCTTCTTCCTGTCTTATGTTTTAATTGCTGTTTTATGTGCTTTTAATTTGTATTTTAGTTTTGGATTTAATTGTTTTTATGAACTGTTTTATGGTGTTTTCTGTTTTAATTGGTGCTACTCATTAAGCAGAAAGGCAGCATACAAATTTTGTAAATAAAAATAAAATAAAATACAACTCCCTTCCCATGTTTCTTTTTGTCCATGCAGGTCCTATAATCGCTGGCATAGTCTTTTTGGTGATAAAGGAAGCCACCTCTTCCCTTTTTCAACAGTGGATAAAAACCCTGTTCTCATTGCCTCCATATTCCTCACAGACATATATTTAAGTTCTGGCCGAGCCAGGCATGGAATCCTTCTAAAATGCATTCAGGATACCAAACTTATGAGAATATCCATTGCCTGCCATATGTGCTGTCTCTATGAGCAGTACGTTTCATTCCCAACACATATTTATACCTCAGAAAAAAACAATGCCGAGAAACACTCCCTCCCAAAAAAAAGTGTTGCAATTTTCATTTCCGACAGGAAGCAGTATTTTCTCATTTCATCTCATCATATCCTTGCACTGGAGATGACATAATGATAATGAATCACGCTGTCTTGTACAGTGACGAAGTTTGCCTAAGAAAGAGAAAACTATGGTTCTGCTGAACAATGCTAAGAGCAGTACATCTGCAGAACAGTGGCAAGAAGAAAAGGCGATTTATTGTGGTCTGACATCTGAACTTTTGATAACAGGCTAGAGTGGTGTCGGGAGAGAAGCTGAACATTATACAGAAAAAAGTGCATCGTCCAAGTCTATTGCAGAGCACTTTCTTTGGCAGGTTTTAAACATCTTATAAAGTAAATAGAAGGGGAAATGAAAAGATTAAAAAGTGAAATGTGGTTTAAGGTGTCTTACACCCACTGCCCCTCACAGCCAATCAGAGTGGGGCACAAGAGCCATTAGACCAGGGCCTCAAGCTCAAAAGGGGCCTCACATTTAGAAAGTTGTTAATTTTTTGTGTTTGTTTCATTTTACAACTTGTCTCATTCTTTTAAATGACTTATTTTGTTTTTATGTCTCATAATTTTTAAGTTTTTATTATGACTAGAGACTTCAAAAGCTGGATTTAGCCCAAGACTCTCTGGACCTCAGGGGCTGGCAACCTGTGGAAAATCACAGGAGTGGCGACTTACCTCTTTGGCCTCATACCAATGCCCAATCATGTACCAAGGGGTGGGGGGAGGGAAGTCCATCTCAATTATAGGTTAAGGAAGGCTTTTGAAGGGGGGCTTCAAATCCAGCATCATCCTCCTGCTTCCAGCCAAATGTTTGCATTTATATTTTTAAAATGCCATTCTGGCTGCAGCCACTAGGGGTGCAGGGAAGTCTGAGTAAACTTCCATAAGATAGTGCTGATAGCTGCTGCAGTAATTGCCAGCCGACAAGCATGCAATTTTCTCCAATAGCCTAGCCTTTCTCTCTCCCTTTCCTTGCACCCAGCTCATCCAGAACTCGCAAAGCAGTAGTTAGGGTGTTACAGCAAGATAAAACAACCTTTCCCTCTCTTAATTTCTCTTCCTCTTTTCCACATGTTTTTCATTCATTTCTGTCTCCACCTACTTTTTCACTTCTTGGTTTCAAGACCTTCTGAGCCCTATACTGTTTGGTGACAGAATGTATATAAGAGTAATATAGTAGCAAACCTTTGTTAATATTATGCTGGGTACTCTGTAGATTGTGATGGTTCTGCTGGGGTGCAAAAATGCCCCCCCCACACACACCTCAGTTTCTACCGCAGAGATTATCTAGTTTGACTTCAGTCCTTTGGAAACAATGGAGGATGGGGGTAAATTCTTTGTGGGATAGTGTGTTTCTTATCATCCAGTCTGGTGAAGCCTGTGATCACTATTTTTTGGATGCTTTGGCTAATGTTAGTTAGTAAAAGTTAGTACAAAGGCAGACTCCTAGCTCTCAGAAATGCCTTGTAGATATTTGGGATGGTCATTTCTTAGTGTCATGCCTGCCCCTGACTTAGCCCCAGACCCAGTGCCTGACAGCCGAGGACAGGAGGACTTGGCTCAGTTAACTGAGGAAGACGTATGTCCTGCAGAGGATCCACAGCCAAGTTCTCAGCAAGACCCACCTGAGGCGGGTCAGGCAGTTGCTGGACCAAGCAATTCACCACCCGACTCGCCTCCACCTGTCAGCAGGCTCCGTGAAAGGAGACGGCAAGAGCTGAATAGGGGACGCAAGGAAGCACGCAGGCAAGGGCGAAGATCATTAAGTCCTGAGTACTAACAGAAACCAGGACCTTGCACAGAGGTGCTAAGGGGTTAATGAGCCAGAACGCTATTTAAGAAGGCTGCCGGGCCGAAGCAAATTGTGTTGGCAACATCATTGTCAGAGCCATCCGTTCCGTGTGTACCTTGCCTCTGATCCTGATTGATTCTCTGGCTTCTTGGACTTCTGACCTCTGCTTCCTGATCCTGGACCCCGGCTTTTGACCCTCAGCATTTCTTGACTCCGGCTTCAGCTCTGCTCCTGACTGACCTCGGCTTGATTTATGGACTCTGACCTCCGGTACGTTTTGACTACACCTCTGCTTTGAGGTTGGGACTTGCTGCAATGCTCTGCTGACTTTCTCCATCCAAGTCTCACCCAGGGCATGCTTGCCGGCCTGTCTGTCCAGCCGGGCTACCGGGCTCTGCCATGACACTTGGGCTTCAAACTGGAGGACAGAAGCCCTCCCAAATGCCTGCTTAGAACATGAGTGGTGTGATGTAATTTTTTTGTGTGGTCAAGCCACACCTGATTTATGGCAACCCTGTAGGGTTTTCAAGGCAAGAGACATTCAGAGGTGGTTTGCCATTGCTTGACTCCATGTCGGCCCTGCTTAGCTTCTGAGATCTGACGAGATCAGACTATTATGGGGTTATCCAGGTCAGGGCTAGGCTGAGAATAATGTGATTGGCCCAAGTTCACCCAGCAAGCTTCCATGGCATAACTGAGAATTCAAACCTGGATTTCCTAGATCCTAGTCCAACACTTTAAGCACTACACCATACTGGCTCTCATGATCGAATAGCGTGTTGGAATTTGATTGTTGATTTTATTATTTTTTTACTGGCATGCTTATAGATATAGATATATCTGAAGTTAAATACAAGAAATTTTTCTTTGTCTACATTTCTTTTCTGGCCATTGAATACAAAGTTTGTGTCCAGTGGCACCATTAAGACCAAACTTTGTTCTGCTGCTTCAAACCAACATGGCTACTCACCTGAATCTATTTTCTGGCCATTATTATTATTCATTTTACTTCATGATTATTAATTAAAATAATTTTATCATATATGTTGGAATATGCAAGGTCTATAGTGCAGCCTTATGAAGCCCCACTGCTGGACCTCCTGATGGCACCTGGTATTTTTGGCCATTGTATGACAGAGTGTTGGACTAGATTGGCCATTGGCCTGATCCAACATTGGCTTCTCTTATGTTCTTACGTTCTTAAGAACAACAGCTATGGAACAAGTTAAGAGCAGAGAATCATACAGCTGTGACAACACACTCTCCTATTAAAGCATAAGCACCAAAAATTTCAAAAACATACAACAATATTGCAAAATATGATTAATTTAATATAATAGGTGATGGGGGTCCAAAGTCATCAACAACGAAACATCCGGTAGATACATTCGTTTCCAAAAGTCTTCATCAGGTGTGGACCAACAATTAGCTATTAAAAGACAATATACAAAATGCAAGATTACAAGACCAATACAGGTTACAGTTTACAGAAATATATAATATTCATAAAGCTTAAAGAGGACTTACAATATCTTCAAACACAATAAAGGTACTTCTACCATATCTGGCTGATTCAACAATGGCAACTTTCTGCAGACAAACAATTCTTAAAAATTCAAAAACATGGATCAAACAACTTTAATAGTATATTAATACTAGACAAACAGTACAATTCACCAACTCATAACATATCTGGAATACTCCTAAGTTGATGCATGTCACTCAAAGACTTTACAGTGTAATGCCTCCTGCATCTAACAACCATTTTAAAAGGCAATCTAAGGGTATACACCCATCAACTCAAAGATGTAGCATCTAATTACATGGAAAGGGACTTAAATAAAACTAGAAAGTTCCAAAAGTATATTTGACCCAAATTAATGTTGTATTTTTAAACTATGTATACATTTCTCTCAATACAAGTTTCTTCCTGGTCTCTACTCTGTTGAATCTGGGCACATGTAAAGTTACCAAAACCACAAGCTTAAAGACTTCAGGCTTATGATATTTTTGCAAGATGTGAGGCAAGGGAAGCCTCAAGATTCAAAAACATCCAACAAACAACTCCAATAGTATATTACTGTTAGTAGTAGAACTCACCAACTCACAGCATGTCTGGAATACTCTACAGTTCATTTGCATATTTAAACTTTGCCAACAGTATAGAAGAAGAAGAAGAAGAAGAAAAGATTGGATTTATACCCCGCCCTTCACTCACTTAAGAGTCTCAGAGCGGCTTACAAACTCCTTTCCCCTCCCCTCCCCACAACAGACACCCTGTGAGGTAGGTGGGGCTGAGAGAACTCTTTCCCAAGCTGTCCTTGAGGGAACAGATGGTACAGAGCTATGGCTTGCCCAAGGTCATCCAGCCAGGTGCAAGTGGAGGAGTGGGGAATCAAACTCGGTTCTCCCAGATTAGAGTCTGCGCACTTAACCACTACACCAGACTGGCTCTCTATAGAGGAGGGGCCCTGACCTAGATAGCCCCAGACAAGCCTGATCTTGTCAGATCTCTGAAGTTAAGTAGGGCCAATGTGGACGCAGGAAATGGCAAACCACTGTTAGCCAATCTGCCTTATTTCATTATCAAATATGGGGAATATTGTTATTAAATGGCAGTAGGCAACTAAAGAGAACAATTCACCTACGTATACAGGAGTCCTGCTTATTCCAGTATCCCAGAAATAGACACAGAAACCAGATCTTAAAGAAAATGTTTCTTTACTGAGTAGTTTTCACAAGCATACAATAAATTCAAGCGCACACACAACAATACAGAGCTAAGAAATATAGACTGAAAAGGTACACAGACGTTCACATTAGCAGGTATTTCATTGGTGTACCGGTCCAATAAGGCGAAGTGATTCTGCAGTGAAGAAAGGAAGGGAGTCTATAAGGGAAGGATTTGTATTCTGGCCAGCAGAGCATGTCTTAGACTCTGGACAGTATGAGAGTCGGCAAGGCAGGGTAAGGTCAGGTAGGGAGATGTGAGAGAGAGACAGCAAGGACCATGTGCTCTCCTTTTATACTAAAAAGTGGCTGGGTGGGATATGCCATGCCAGTTACGTAGTCCCCAGGAAAACTAGGAAAAACCAGTTACTGATGGTTGGGAGATGACTGGGAGAGAGGATTAGTAGTTGGGCAATTGACTTAATGTTTCTAACCAGTGACACTTTTCAGAGAGGAGGGTTTAAGCCAAAGCAGAAGAATAGATAATCCTCTCAGGTGCTTGGCCAGCCATTAACGTTAATGATCCGGTGCTCACCAGCTGTATCTTTTTTTTTTTAATAGATTTTTTTTATTGATTTTTCTCTATAACTACAACTATAACGCTACAATCTAAGCTACATATACCTTATACAGAGAGTACTTTATCATTTGCTTAATACTACCTTATTACATAATATAATTATGAAGCATTTAGAACCTTGGATAAATTTCAATTACTTGTTACTGCTACTATAAAAAATATCAAAACTATTTGGCAGGCACGCCCACCTAGAGAAATACGGTTAATTAAACCATTTATAATACATAAGTGCAATGCTTAATAAAACAGTTTAATCACTATTTCTTCTTTCGTCCTCTTCTTGTCTTAACAGTCTCAACTATTTTTGGAGCTGCAGCTCCTTTTTCCGAGTCAGACACTTCTTCTTCACTCTTTGAGCTATCAAATCCATACATGCTTTCTTGCGAGGCCAGTGAACCATCTGAGTCTCTCCCAGTTTTCTGCTCTTTGCTTTTTTCCAGAAATTTTTTCGCTTGTTGAACAGAGTCAATCTTATACTTCTTATCTTTGATGCTGAAGCATAGTCCTTCTGGAGTATTCCAACAATAGATGATAGACTCAGACTGGAGCCAAGATGTCAATTTTCCATAGGCTTTCCTTCTTTTCCTTATTTCAAATGGGATATCCTTCATCACTTTTACTTCTTCTCCCAGGATCTTCAGAGCTGCTTTGTTTGTGGTCCTAAGCACCACGTCTCTTGTAGATTTTTTGGAGAACCTTATCATAATTTCACCAGGCAGGCTTTTCTTTTTAGTATAATCTGGATAGGTTCTGTAAACCATATCCATATCGCTTTTTATATCCGCTGCTTTCATGCCTGTCACTGGTTCAAGTGCTTCACTTAGCAAATTTTTAAGGTCTTCTCCTGTGTTTTCTGGCACATTTTGAAGTCTTAGGAAAAAATTCGATCTATCCATTTGTAATTTCAAAAGCTGATCGTGGTGGAAAGCCTTTTCCTTCTCTGCCTTTTGTAGTCTTGCGTCTTGGTTTTTTACTGAAGTTTTTACTTCCAGAAGTTCTCGCTGCAGCTTCTCTGTGGATTTATTCGACTCTTTTAGTTCTAGCTGCATTTTGTCCATTTTAACGTTGAGAGCTGTCATTTGGTCCACTAGAGCTCGCAATAACGAGGAGAACACTGCACTCATCTCCGTGGTATCAACCTTTGAACTCGGAGCTGTACTTCCTAGTTTGGGGGAAGGTTTCGGTTTCCCCGTCATTGTTGAGACTACGCTCTTTGTTTATAGATAGATAAGATGAACGAAAGGAGCAAATTTTCAAACAGCACTTATGTCCTTCTAAAGTTTATATCTCCAAGTGAGCGATGCTGCCATCTAGCAAGGTGGATGGGCTTTTATTCCTGCAGTAACACCATGTAAAGAGTCTCGTAAGTACGCTAGTCCCGGAGAGGGGGGGGTGGGTTTCACTCCTCCCGCCGTCTTCCCGCTGTGTTCTGCTTTTCTTACTTCAGACTCATGTTTTCTCCATGCGTAACTGTCAGTTCCAGCCTCATTGCTTCGCACTCTCTGCTGCTTCTCGGATTTGCGCTTTCAGCCATACAGCTCCCACGGCGGGGGAACCTATGGGGGTGATGAAAAGGGATCTCTATCCCTCGGTCGCCACCGTAGGGAGAGATCCCCTTCGGGCCACCCCAGGCAGAGCCCCCTCACTGGGGTCTCTGGGGGCTCGGCACCAGTCCAGAGCCCCTTCTTCCCACCGGGTACGGATCGCGCTCCCCGCAGATGCAGAGGAGCACGTCCGCCATGCTCGCAAGTCTTGCCGGAAGTCCACCAGCTGTGTTATCTTGATGGGCTCAGAGAGGGTTGTCAGCAGAGCTAATCTTGTCACAGCCAAGTTTGCACTGGCTGCAAGGGGCGGCGGAGCATGGCTGCCGGCTGCCTGGGCAAGCCGCGGCCGCCGTTCAGACTTCCGGCGGCATGTGTGACGCACCTTCGGCGTGTTCACACCTGCCAGAAGTGCTGGGGACACATGCGGAGACACCTGGGGACCAGTTCCCAGGCATCTCCAGCTGAAGTGGCATGCTGGTGCCTTGTGGACAGGTGAGTCCACGCTGGCAACAGGGGACAGCTGTGGCTGTCTGGACGCCCTCTCTGCCTCCGCTTCTGAAGCGGAGGCAGGGAGCTCCAGAAACCCAGTCTGTCCTTGGCCCCTGTAAAAAGTAGTAATTTTAATGTGTGTGTTTTTTTGCAGCATTATAGAATACGTATAAATTATATTTATTCCACAGATTCCACATATAACTACTAAATACATTATGAGTAAAAACATATAGCATACATATATAATACAATCGAGTCTTGAGGACCAACAGAAAAAAAACCAGAGAACTGAAACCACTGACATAAGAATAAGCAAATGAACAAATCTTCTTGGTCTCTCACCCCAGAAGACTACATAAACAGTGATATCATAATGTAAATATATATATATATATATATATATATATATATATAATTTGCTTAGCGTGTTGGCCATTTCCAGGTCTCCCATTGGCTATGCAGTGTGCTCCATCAGCCATTGGCCTGTCAACTGCCACTCAAGAGTACTCAAATGCCATTGCCCGGGTGCTGGGTCTGCTCCTGCTCCCTGCTCCCTCCCACTTCAGCCACTGTTCCCTGTAAGAATAACTGGCAAACAGCTATCTCTCCTGATGAAGAAACTTCTGCTTGACTCCTGTGGGACTATTTCCTCAGTAGCTGTGGCTAGGCAACCAAGCTTGGTTCTATCAGTAAAAAGACAAAGGAAGGAAACCCTTTCCAGGCCTCTGTGAGGAACTCATTGGGGCCAGTCCTGACTAGGGTTTCCAACCCCATGTTGGGAAATACGTGGATATTCTGTGTCTAACGAAGCCAGTCGAAGGAAGCCAGAGTTTGGGAAGGGGAGAGGTCTCACCTGAACAGAATGCCATAGAGGCCACCATCCAAAGCAGTTATTTTCTCCAGGGGGAGAGAGAGAACTGTTGTCTGGAGTTCAGTTGTGATACCCAGTGATCTTCAGGCTCCACCTGGAGGTTGGCTACCTTAGGTATAGCAGTCAGTATTTCAGAGCAGGGTCTGCCAGACACAGGTTCTTGCTGTAGAAGCTGAGTGGGTGATTTTGGACCAGTCACAGACTTTCAGCCTAACCTACTTCACAGGGTTGTTGTGCAGATCAAAAGAGGGAGAGGAGAATGATGTAAGCTGCTTTGTTCCCCATTGCAGAGAAAGACTACTTTCCTCCTGGGGAACCATTGTTGCCAATCTCCAGGTAAGGGCTGGAGATCACTCAGAATTACAACTGCTCTCCAGGAGGGATGGGAGAGGAGATGGAAAGCTGAAGTCAGAGGGGCAGATAAAGGTAGGTTGATGGTTGGCTGGGAGGAAGATAGGGTTGCCAACTCCAGGTTGGGAAATTCCAGGATATTTGAGGGGTGGGGCCTGGAGAAGGTAAAGTTTGAGGAGGGGTGGGACCTCAGACAGGTTCAATGCCATAGACTCCACCATCCAAACCAGCCATTCCCTGCTAGGGAACCAATGTTGCCAATCTCCAGGTGAGGGCTGGAGATCACTCAGAATTACAACTGCTTTCCAGGAGGGAGCACAGAAGCCAGCTGAAGTAAGAGGGACAGATAATGGTAGGTTGATGGTTGGCTGGGAAGGAGATGGGGTTGCCAACTCCAGGTTGGGATATTCCTGGGGATTTGAGGGGTGGAGCCTGGAGAGGGTGGGGTTTGAGAAGGGGTGGGATCTCAGACAGGTACAATACCATTGACTCCACCCTCTAAATCAGCCATTTCCTCCTGGGTAACAATTGTTGCCACTCTCCAGGCGAGGGCTAGAGATCACTCAAAATTACAACTGCTTTTCAGGTAGCAGAGATCAGTTGCTCTGGAGAAAATGGTGGACTCTGTGTCATTATACCCTGCTGTGGTCACTACAGCATTTTGACACTGAGTGCCCATGGCTGGGGCACTCTCACAGAGCCTCTTTCTGGAGCCTGTTGTATTTATTTCCACAATGGGCCTTATTCCTAGTACCATTATAAGTCTGCAGAGCAATATCTGATTCCTTAATTGGCTGAGATCATTCAGTTAGGAAGGAAGAAGTTCTACAAAATGTCACTGAAGAAGCAGTCGACCCGGGCAGCAAATCTAAACAAACTAAATGGGGGAGGGGAAAGAAAGAAAATTGCAAGCAGCCATTAGGGGACTGGGCTTTCTGCATCAAAATTTGAACTTCACAATTTTTTATATAGCATGAGTAGCATTGGTGGCATTCCACAGGGATCTTAGAAAAACAGACAAATGTCTATGATCAAGTTTGTTTTTTAAATGTTTCACAGAAATTAAAGGGTCTAGGCTCTACAACTAGTAGTTCTGAATATACTGGACACATTCTACATTAACAAAAAACAAAGCTGCCAGTTTCTTTCATCTATGTTTAGTAGGATCTTCTGCCATTTTGTGCGAACTTGCATCTGTTTATGCACTCTCCTGGGTGATGTGATGAAAACAGATTTAAACACAACACCAGTTGACAGATGAAGCATACTTTTTTGCCTAGTTATAGAAAAAGATGAGAAGAGACCCAAGGGGGGGGGGGAATGAAAGATTGACCTGTACTAGATCTTAAGAATCAGATTCTGGTCAATACTTATACTTGCAGTGACAACAGAGTACAAAGCAGGCTTAATTACCCAACTTGTTTTATTGATCCTTTCACCAGTAGCAAAGCACACCTTGTCAACTGGTATCCTGCTAAACTTCAAGCTATCAGCCCCACTTTCAAGGTAAGGCTTTCTAGATAGTAAACTGACCAAGAATCTTGCAGGTTAATATTATTATAACACCATTCATGTTCTGTGTGATTTTACAACATAGGCCTGCCTTTTCAGAACATTTTTGTCCCAAAATTCCAAAATGTCAGTATTACCTGGATTAAATTTAGAAACTTCATATTTACTGAAACAGAAAAGTTACCATGCATATAATGTATTTTAGTTTTTATCTGTTCTGTCAAAACATTAAACTGTATAATCTGGGGTTAATTATATTGTTGATGGATGAATTCTGTTGGCCTAAGGGCAGAAGTAGAAGCTAAAATGTGTGCAGCCTTCCACTTTTGCAGCTCAAAAGTTAAGAAAATATTGTTACTATTGATTAACACAATTTAAATATGATTTTTACATGGCTTAATGTCTAATTCAGTTACTATATCTTTCAATCTAAATGCATTTTGTACATCCAGGGCCCATGATTCCCAGGATTGCTTTTGGGGGTAGATGACAGAATCCTGCACTTCAGCATATTGTCAGTCAAATGTGGGCTGAAAGAGATAAAATATTAGAGGGAGGGCAATAGCAGGGAAAGGAAGGAAAAGAAGCAGAAGCTGAAGGTGGGAGAACAGAAAAAGTAGGAAGATAGGTAGGTTGATTATACAAAAATGGAAGAGGTTTACATGAGGTCTGCATGACGGAATGAGCTCTCGTCTCTGGTCCCAGCTCCTGCCAACCTAGCAATTCAAAAGCAAGAGATTGCAAGTGGATAAATAGGTACCACTTCGGTGGAAAGGTAACAGCGTTCTGTGTGCCTTGGCCGGCCACATGACCACGGAAATGTCTTTGGGCAGCGCTGGCTCTTTGGCTTGGAAACGGAGATGAGCATCGCATACCTAAAGTCGTATTCAACTGGTTTTCGAGCAAGGGAAACATTTACCTTTACCTATTCAGCATAAACCAAGGAACCCCCCCCCCCCCAATACCTTACAGTTAGTTTTCGGGTATTATTTAAGCCAAATACAGATTCAGAGAATCTTATCAGCTCCTGGTATAGATGAGCTTGAATAAAAGCCAAGAAGAGTTTGGCTATCTGGCTGGTGTATTGACCGCCTAATACACCAGCATATACCTTGCTGGGCCTGTTGGAGACTGCACTGGCTTGGGCATCGGAATACCCCAGACTATTAGTTTTGGGGAACATTTCAATGTTCATTTTGATGATATGGCTTCCTCTCAGGCCAGGAACCTAGTATCATCCATGGTGGCCCTGGAAGTCTCCCAACTGGTATTGGCTCCTATGCACCAAGTGGGCCACATGCTGGATCTTATTTTTGGTGTGGGGATAAATGTGGAGCTGGTAACTACTGCTGCAGTTCCATGGTAAGACCACTTCACTCTGAAAGCCCGGCTGAACACTCCTAACCCTCCCTGTTTAGGTGGCACGTGGATTTATGCTCACCCGTCGAGACTAATGGACCCTCATGGGTTCCAGAATACTCTGCAGGATCTGATGCCCCCTAGCAGTTCATTAGATGAGCTAGTGGAGAATTGGCATAGCTTCCTCTCCAAGGCCCTCTCCACTCTTCTGCCAAACTAGCCCCATGGTATACCTTAGAGCAACAGAGGATGAAACAAGAGATGAGACGGCTAGAGAGAGGGTGGCTGTGTGCTCATGACGAAGCTACAAGAACATCATATAGGTCATTTATGAAGGCCTATGAGATGGCAACGAAGACTGCTAAGAAGAATTTCTATGAGGCCTCCATTGCATCTGTGACCACATGGAGTTCCAGGTATGCAGTTGTAAAGGGGCAAAAATAGTCACTAGGCTGCCATCAAAACCAACATTTATCAGTATGGTTTTTGTTCTCTATTAACTATTGTATCTTCAAACTCTGTTAACCATAGAATAAACCTATTAAAAACTTCTGTATAGTTTTCCCTCTTCTCTGTAACATTTTGGTTCATTTACTCACAATAGTTTGGTGAGGGCTGAGGGATAGCGCAATGTGAGGCCATCACAACCTAGATATGTGTGTGTTGTATATATACACACAAAATTTATGCCCTTCCTTTCTTTTCTCGTAAGGGCCACTTAGACAACTAACAAATTAAAACATACATAATAAAACCACATCTTGAAAACCACTAAAACCAACAAAATCCCACATCATTAAAACAATTAAAACCAGAGCTAAAATACATACAAAAACATTGAATACAACAACTAAATCATTGGGCAAGAATGCCCAAACAAAAGAAAAAAGTCTCCACCCCCTGGTGGAAGATGGCAACAGAAGAGAACAGACAAATGTCCCTGCACAGAGGGTTCTAGAGTGTTGATGCCACAACCCAGAAGGCCTTCTCCTAGGCTACCATCTGCCTACTCTCAGAAGGTGGAGGCATGCAAAGTAGCACCTCCAAAGATTACTGTTAGGCTCATAAGGGAGTGGGTGGTCCTTCAGGCATGTTGGTCAGAAATCCTTTTAACAATCAGCACCAGCATCTTCAATTGAGCCCAGAAACAGATTGGGAGTCAGTTTAGACGGGCCAAGATTGGAGTGATATGGTCCCTATCAGCCACTCCAG
Organism: Lepidodactylus listeri; assembly: GCA_029233225.1. Lineage (NCBI taxonomy): Eukaryota > Metazoa > Chordata > Lepidosauria > Squamata > Gekkonidae > Lepidodactylus > Lepidodactylus listeri. The sequence continues at coordinate 41,258,092 of JARCFY010000016.1, read as the reverse complement.
CATTCTGCCCCAACAGAAGTTTCTGGACACTTCTCAAGAACAACTCCATGTAGAACACATTGCAGTAAACTAATCTAGATGTAACCAAGGCATGCACCACAGTGACACATCATTTCTGTCTAGGAAAGGCCAGGGCTCCGTTGGGGCGCGCCGGAGCGCCGCTCCGGGAGAGAGGAGGCGGGGAGCAGGCACTTAATGAAGCCCCGCCCCCCTGGCCTCCCCCCCACGTCAATGGGGCCGGCGGAGTGCAGCCGGCCCTGGGAAGGAGAAGCCCTTCCCTCCCCCCTCCCACTGTTCCCGGCCCCTGGGAAGCTCCTTTCCTCCCCCCCGTCAATACTCCCAGGGCATGCGGAGTGCCGCCGGCCCCGGGAAGGAGAGGCCTGTCACTCCCCCCTTCCACTGCTCCCGGGGCCACGGCAGAGTGCCACGGGCCCCGGGAAGCCCCTTTCCTCCCCCCTGTCAATACTCCCTTCCTTCCTTCCTTCCTTCTCTCTCTCTCCCCCCACCTACCTACTTACCTTCCTCTTCCTTCCTTTCCCCCTTCCTTCCTTCCTTCCTTCCTTCCTTCCTTCCTTCCTTCCTTCCTTCCTTCCTTCCTTCCTTCCCTCCCTCCCTCCCTCCCTCCCTCCCTCCCTCCCTCCTTCCTTCTCTCTCCCCCCACCTTCCTACCTACCTTACTGTTCCTTCCTTTCCCCCTTCCTTCCCCTTTCCCTCCCTCCCTCCCTTCCTTCCTTCTCTCTCTCTCTCCCCACCTACGTACCTACCTACCTGTTCCTTCCACTCTCCCTTCCTTCCTTCCCCTCTCCCTTCCTTCCTTCCTTCCTTCCTTTCTTCTCTCTCTCCCCCACCTACCTACCTTCCTGTTCCTTCCTTTCCCCATCCTTCCCCTCTCCCATCCTTCCTTCCTCCCTCTCTCCCTCCTTCCTTCCTTCTCTCTCTCCCCCCACCTTCCTACCTACCTTACTGTTCCTTCCTTTCCCCCTTCCTTCCCATTTCCCTTCCTTCCTTCCTTCCTTCTCTCTCTCTCTCCCCACCTACTTACCTACCTTCCTGTTCCTTCCCCTCTCCCTTCCTTCCTTCCTTCCTTCCTTCCTTCCTTCCTTCCTTCCTTCCTTTCTTCTCTCTCTCTCCCCCACCTACTTACCTTCCTTCCTGTTCCTTCCTTTCCCCATCCTTCCCCTCTCCCTTCCTTCCTTCCTCCCTCTCTCCCCCTTCGTTCCTTCCTTCTCTCTCTCCCCCCCACCTTCCTACCTACCTTACTGTTCCTTTCTTTCTTTCTTCCTTCCCCCTTCCTCCCTTCTTTATTCCTCCCTCCTTCCTTCCTTTCTTCCTTCCTTTCTTTTTCTTTCTTCTCTCTCTCTCCCCACCTACTTACCTACCTTCCTGTTCCTTCCCCTCTCCCTTCCTTCCTTCCTTTCTTCTCTCCCCACTTCCTTCCTTCCTTCCTTCCTTCTCTCTCCCCCCCACCTTCCTACCTACCTTACTGTTCCTTCCTTTCCCCGTCCTTCCCCTCTCCCTTCCTTCCTTCCTCCCTCTCTCCCCCCTTCCTTCCTTCCTTCCTTCTCTCTCTCCCCCCTTCCTACCTACCTTACTGTTTCTTTCTTTCTTTCTTTCTTTCTTTCTTTCTTTCTTTCTTTCTTTCTTTCTTTCTTTCTTTCTTTCTTTCTTTCTTTCTTTCTTTCTTCCCCCCTTCCTCCCTTCTTTATTTCTCCCTCCTTCCTTCCTTCCTTTCTTCCTTCCTTTCTTTTTCTTTCTTCTCTCTCTCTCCCCTAGCTACCTACCTTTCTTCCTGTTCCTTTCCTTCCTTCCCCCTCCCTCCCTTCTTGCCTTCTGACACACCTGACGTCAGGGATGTGTGACCTTATGACACTTCCGGTGATGTCAGGGGGTGTGGCATATGCAAATAAGTTATGCTAATGAGCTCCTGCACCTCTTTTTTTATGAAAGGACCCCTAGGAAAGGCCATAGCTGGCTAACTAGTCAAAGCTGGTAAAAGACACTCCTGGTCACTGCTACCACCTGCTTATCCAGCAGTTGGCCCGGGTCCAAGAGCACCCCCACACTATGGACCTGTCCCTTCAAGGAGAGTGCAATGCTATCCAGAACAGGTGACCTATTAAGTCATGAGTCAGACCTTCCACTCATCAGTATCACTTCTATCTTGCTGGAATTAAGCTTCAGTTTATTGGTTCGCGTCCACTCCAAAACTCCCTACAGGCACAGGTTCAGGGTTTCTATAGCCTCTCTGAGATCAGCTGGAAGCACAAGATAGAGCTGAGTGATTACCCATCACAAATCTCTAGATGAACTCACTCAGCTATATCATATAAGTGTTAAAGAGCATAGGGAATGATATGGAACTTTGCAGGACCCCACAGGCCATACAGACATCTTTTGGGCCAGGGATCACCAGTAAATGTTGATCTAATGAGCGCAAGGCTTGATGGGGCACATATGGGAAGAGGCCGTCCCATAAGTATGTTGGTCCCTGGTCACTCGAGGCCTTAAAGATAAGTACCAACACCTTGAAATGGACCTGGAATTCTATCAGCAGCCAGTGCAGTTCGCGGAACACAGGCCAAATGTTATTGGAGTGAATGGAGAGATTTTAACATGGGTACTGTTGACTGTAGCAGTCGTGTAAGAAGCAGAACAAGTAGTTCTGCCATTTTCATTGGCCATCCATGCAGGTGGCTCCATAAATGAAACAGGCCTCAGACTGATCATAATACTTTTTTTTTAGAACCTTATTTTCAAAGTTGGTTGTTTACTCACTTTCTCATTTGTATTAATTGTCTCTCGTTTATATGTGACAAGTGGAGACCTGCAAGAAACTTGCAGGATAGTTATCCCATTCCTCACCCCTTTGCTTCCTCCCTTCTCCCCCTACCTCTCTCACACTCTTTCTCCCTTCTGCCCCCCTTTCTTACTCTCCTCCATGTATGTTACTTCCTCTCTCTTTCTGACCTGTCATCATTCCCTTTGTTTTTCTGCCTCCCACCTCATCACTTTTTCTCTCTCTTTCTGCCTCCGACCTCAAATCCCACCCTCCCCAGGCTCCACCTCTCAAATGTCCGGGAATTTCCCAACCTGGAGTTGGCAACCCTATTTCCTTCCCACCCAACAGCCAACCTACCTTTATCTGTCTTCAGCTTTCTATCTCCACCCCCCTCCCCTACAGCCTCTACCTAGGAAAATTACAGTCTTTCTCCACAATGGGGACTAAAGCAGCTTAGATTATTATTTCCTCTTTGTTATCTGCACAACAACCCTGTGAGGTTGGTTAGGCTGAAAGTATGTGACTGGTCCAAAATCTCCCAGTCAGCTTCCACCACAAGATGGGGATCTGAACCTGGGTCTCACAGATCCCAGTCTGAAGCTCGAACTGTTGCACCACAATGGCTTTCATATGGTGGCTGCTGATGAACTGTAGCAAAACAGCTGGGCCTAATTAAGTCATGCAAATCAGGTGGTATCAAGTCACACAGAGGGTGCTGCCTAGGGATGCCAGCCTCCAGATGGGACCTGGGGATCCCCTGGAGTTACTGCTCATCTCCAGACTACAGAGATAACTTTCCATGGAGAAAATGGATGCTTTGGAGGGGGGAGTTTATGGCATTGTACCTCACTGAGGTCCCTGTCCTCCCCAAGCTCCACCCCCAAATCTCCAGGAGTTTCCCAGCCTGGATCTGGATCCGCTGCTGGTGGCTGGGGGGATACTTGGCAACCCTAGACTGCTGCCAGTAAAATCCCTGCCTTTGACTGACAGAAACAGTTGGAACCTCCCCCCCTCCCCCGAACATTCTAATCTCCTCACAGTTGACGCCTGGAGCTGAGGCCATTTCAAAAGGTATTTTGGGGGATTCTATGGTCCCTGAAGGGTTTTTTTAACTTTTCGGATTTTTCTGCACATGGTGGGAGTGCCCCCTGTGTGTAGGAAAACCTCTCCCCCCCAAGGGCCCCCTAGCTCGGATTTAGATATCCGCACAGGGCCCCCCTCCCTTCGCTATTAGATATATAGATAAATAACAATTTGGCGTGTCTTATATTTTACCCTTTTGGAAACAACATCGAACAATGCAGTTATATGACATAAGCTTTCCACACTGGATTCTAGTTTTTATTTCCACTAATATTTCATTTTTCATCTGTCAGGAAAAAGGCAAGGTAATTAAACTTGTTCAGTTTCAGTTCCCCTTCATGCCCGTTGGTTCTTTTAAGCCTGATACATACAAAGTACTCATACCTTGGACTCTCAACTGTTAATTTGAAGCATACATGTGGGCAATATTTGTCTCTCAAATTTTTATGTGCAAAGTTTTTGATTAGTTTCATTCACCTGATTTTATTTCCTAAGGTCTAGTTTCAGTATTCACTGAACACTATCTAAAGTGGTGTCTCTCACACATGGGTCTATACCCACACAGTTTTTACATAGGGAGTAATTTATTTGGAACTATTCTCTGAATGAAAATCATGCTGCGCATCAAAACTTAACACCTCAGGAAAAAAGCCTCAAAATATTTTTCTCTCTAAGTAAGTTTGGTGTGGGATACAATTTTGAGACTGAATCATTTTCAAAGTATTCCCCATATAAAAACTGAGGTAGAACTATCCTATAAAATTGCTATATGATTAAGGATGATAAGTGTTTTGTGATGTTCATTATTAGTAGCAGGGAAACATCACAATAATTATAGCCATACATTTCTTGAAGACTGAATGAATATTGACAATTATTTATTTTATTTATTTTACTTCATTTATACCCAACCTTTCTCCCCAAAGGTTAAGGCTGAGAGAGTGACTGGTCTCAGGTCACCAAGCAAGCTTCCATGGCAAAGCTGGATTCAAAGCTGGTTTGACCAGACCCTTGTCTGCTGCTTTTACTACTACACCGCATTGGTTCTCACTAAAACAGTTCATATAACTTATAATATTCAGGTGGAACAGAAGAATTATGTTATCACTTTCATATAAGTCTAATAATGGACATTGATATTTAAAATCTTTAAAATTAACTCTCCTGTTCTTGAATAATTACCTCACTCAGGCTATGGCTGGTCTCTTTGCCTACACTGTTCAATGTAGTTCCCATATAAGCAAATCTTGATGGCCACTGAAACAGCACTATTAAGGCACAGAGCCTAGATCTACTTCCTCCCCACCAGCCTCAATCTAGCTGTCTCAGATAATAATTTCATAGCATTGATAGGAAGTATAAAATATTTCATTCTCCTAGTAGTTCTGATCAGGTAATTAATCAAAAATAGTGATCAGATCATTAATCAAAAAATAGAGATACTTGACATTAACTAAGATAAAAATACTGAGATGTTTTGAAAACACTTTCAGAGCCAAGATGCAAGGTAATTAAATAATAATAAAGCTTTGGTTTATTAACTGGTGAGCGCTAATTTTAATTGATGAGCTACAAGTTACCAACATAGTTGCTTATTTTTAAGCTAATTGGCATCTTATGTGTCATTATAGTAGACAACTAAAAATAAAATGACAAAGATAATATCTCCTAATGAGTAGTAGCTTTTATTTATTGAATTGCTAAATTTCTCATTTTTCTTTTTCTATCTAACTCAAAAAAGCATATATACTGATGTTTAACATCCACATTTCAACAATGGACTCCATTAATTACTTCAGTGTTTTGAAAGCATAAGATTAATTAACTAACTGTTCCTCAATAAGATGACAACCCTAACTCCCAGTATAATTGCTGCCAGGTGATCATTTTTTCAGTAATCAGTAAATATATTGGTTACTTGATGTATTGGCAATCTTTCCTAAATATTATAGTAGTTTGACCATTTGTACTTGACATGATATGCAGCATCATTATTGCAGGCTGGGAACTTTAGCAAGTTTTTGGTGGGGTTGTGTCAGTCCCAATGATCATGCTATTGGCGTGATCAGTTCATACTTCCTTCTCTCCCCCCCCCCCCCGCCCCCAATCAGGGTTCCATCTGTTCACATTCACATTGAAGATTGATTTTCTGCTTTTTCCACTTTTTGGTTTTTTTCCCCCAATAATCAGCACCCTCAGGGGCACTCTGCAATCCCTGCCCATCACACCACAACTGAGGGTCGTTCCTGGTGTATGTATCTCACCCCTCATGGGTTGCCTCTTTTCCCGCATTTGAGTGGTCTCTCTGATTGGCTCCACCCCTCACATTTTGAATTCCTTGACTTGACTTGGATCAGGTTCACAGCCTTAGTGATATACCTAGTGTATTTGACACCCAGAGTGGATCATTTTTAGCACACACACACACACGGGTGACAAACTGACCTCCAAAGCCAGGATGCTTAGTGCATCAAAACTGGTGAACTGGGAGATTAGGGGTTAATGCCTCAATGTAAAGCAGTTTGATTGACAGGCTGCTGCCTGCATACACCCCCTTCTCTCTGATTGGGACCGCTGAGGAGAGCTTTAAAAGGTCTTGTCAGTTGTGTCAGAGGGGTCAGTTGTCATTTGGACTTTGGTTTGGCAGTAGCCAGTCAAGAGGAATGTGTGTGTGTGTCGGTCTGAGGGAAACAGACAAGTTCCCTTGGAAAGTGAAGGGACACAACTCCTTTCCCTTACTCTGAACCATCACATATGAGAAAAAGTTCAGAAATTAGAACTTAAAGTCTCAGCCCTAGTTGAATTCCATTTTGGAGAGCCAGTTTGGTGTGGAGAGCCAGTTTGGTGTAGTGGTTAAGTGTGCGGACTCTAATCTGGGAGAACCGGGTTTGATTCCCCACTCCTCCACTTGCACCTGGCTGGATGACCTTGGGCAAGCCATAGCTCTGTACCAGCTGTTCCCTCAAGGACAGCTTGGGAAAGAGTTCTCTCAGCCCCACCTACCTCACAGGGTGTCTGTTGTGGGGAGGGGAAGGGAGAGGAGTTTGTAAGCCGCTCTGAGACTCCAAGTGAGTGAAGGGCGGGGTATAAATCCAATCTCCTCCTCCTCCTCCTCCTCCTCCATTTATTCAGTCTCCAAAACTGGGGTTTAGGCTTGACAGGAGAGACTGAACAGTAGGCTGAAACTGCTAGTCTAGCCAAACAAAAAACAATTATTGCTCCTAGAAAGAGGAGAATATTTTCAGTGGGTTCAACTCAGAAGGTTTGCGTGAAAAGGAAAATGGTCTTAGCAGAAGTCCTTTTGTAGAAAAAGAGCTGCAGGAGCTCATTAGCATAACTCATTAGCATATGCCACGTCCCTTGACATCACTGGAAGTGTGTCAGAAAGAGAATGTCAGTTTCAGCCCCATTATACCCTATGGGCTATTGAAATCAATGGCAAAAACTCATAGGGTATATGAGGGGCTGGAGGAGAGGGGGTTTGAGGGAGAGGCTCCAAACTTGCAGGGTAGCTGCTGGGGCCTCTCCTTGAAATACCCACCAAATTTCAAGAAGATTGGACCACGGGGTCCAATTCTATGGGCCCCCAAACAGGTTGTCCCATCCCCTTAATTGTTCTCTATGGTGGGAAAAAATGTTACCTTTTTTTCTACCATAGAGAACAATGGAGGGAATGAGAGCAACCTGTTTGGGGGCCCGTAGAATTGGACCCCCTGGTCCAGTCTTCTTGAAACTTGGTGGGTATTTGGGGGAGAGGTCCTAGCAGCTACCCTGCAAGTTTGGAGCCTCTCCCTCAAACCCCCTCTCCTCCAGTCACTTTTAAATTTGCTGCCGAATTTCGGCGGCAATTCAGCAGCAGGCTGAATCAGATCAGAGACTTTGATTCGGCCCATGGCTGCCCTAGTGGCCACTCCTGAGCTGGCGGAGCTTTGCTCCACCTCGCTCCACCTCGCTCTGGCCCCAACAGACCCCTGGGTCTTAGACTCCTCAAGATTCAAAAGGGAAGTTGTAATCCCACAAGGTATTTAAATACCGGAAGAAAGTACTAACTTCCAGAAAACTCAGATAGTTATACAAAACTTTATTAAGACACATTGCTGCTGAAAGAAATCTCCAAGACAAACAAACCTCTCACAGTTAAGAACTGGGTCTCTAAGAAAATAAGTTTCAACTATACTCTGCTGCCTGTTCAAAATATTATTATAATTTGTATTAACAACAACATTCACCTCAGTTTCTCATCCCCACCTATTCCAATCCTAACCCAACAGTGCCTGTTCAATAAAATCAACATTCCCGTTTGATCTCTACTTCGTGTCAAGTGCCATTTACAAAGGGAATTATAAGAGGGCTCCTGCTTAGCTACAATAAATCTCTGGCCTGGGCAAAAGCCAAATAACTTCCCTATCACAGGGTGGGACACACAGAAAGTTATAATTCTATAATTAAAATACATTGCTAACATACTTAGAAATATGCTACTAAAAATACTAAGTCAGAGTGGGGAACAACACTTTGGCGGGGAAATCTGCCTCAGTAAAGAAAAAACAGGGGTCCATCATACTGTCATACTCTCCTTCTCTATGTAACAAAATTGTCCAGGTCAGGGTTCAAGTGGGCGCACTCCTGATGAGCTCAGTGGGGCTTATGTTCGATTAAGCATGTGTGGAGAGGGGTGCTTCCAGGATGTGCCTACCCCAGTTTCCAGTGCCTGTGCCCTTTCTTGGAGGAGATGCTCCATGAAAGCCCCCTCCTTGCTTCGCTCTGCTGAACTGCAAACTTCACACAAAGTGGTGGCTGCTCTCCCAAGAGCAGCTCTGTGCTTATGCACACAGACATCCACCCCTCTGGACAGGTCTTTGACCAAACAATATTATTTCATGCTTCTACGAGGGTCAAGGGCTCCAGGTGTATGACACAGGATAGTCCCACTGAACACCTTAAAATTTGCTGCTGCCAATGCATGCATAAGACAGACTGGGCTGCAGAGAAAATAATAGGAGTGTGCATTTGGCTATATCCAAGTCAAAAAATAGCCAAAAAATACCTGATCGTTTGGGTTTTTTTTGCTATTCTTTCAGCCAGATATAGATCAGAGTGTTTTTCCAGCTATCCAAAATAGCTGAACCCCCAAAATCCCAAAAACATTTCTGGGATTTTTCGGGATCATCAGATAGCTGAAGTTAAAGGAAGTTTAAAGGGATCACAGTCTCTTTAAATGACTTCTAGGTAAAATTGTGGCATGCAGAAGGCATTTAAAAGGACTGCAGTCCCCTTAAATGTGTTTTCCCCCTTCCATTGAAACCAATGGAGGATGGGGGCCCCCTCTTTGGGGGCCCATAGAATTGGACCCCCAAGACCAATCTTTTTGAAACTTGGGCAGTCTTAAAGGTGCTACTAGGCTTTTTACTGTTTTGCAGCAAGAGACTAACATGGCTAACTCCTCTGGACAGCAACCTCTGGGTAATTGGATGACACCTGATGTGCATGGCTTAAGTAGGCCCGGCTGCTTGCTAGTGTTCAACAGCAGCCACTCTATGAAAGCCAGTGTGGTATAGCAGCTAGAGCTTCAGATTAGAGTCTGTGAGACCCAGGTTTAGATCCCCATCTTTGTGTGGAAGCTCACTGGATGATTTTGGACCAGTCACACACTTTCAGTCTAACCTTCCTCATAGGGTTGTTGTGTGGATAAAAAGGAGGAAAAGAGAATAATGTAGGTTGTCTTGGTCCCCACTGTGGGCTATAAATGAAGTAAATAAAGAATAAATATAGCCGAAGATGGGAGGCAGATAAAAGGTAGGTTGGTGAATGACTGAGAAGGAGAGAATGAGGCATGGTGATTGTTAAGAGGAGGAAAAGAGGTAAGCAATTCCTAGACATTTGGGGGGCTGGGGAGGGGAGGTTAAGGAAGGGCAGGACCTCAGGGGCATATAATGCCAAGACTCCACTCTCTAAAGCATCCATTTCCTCCACGAGAACTAGAGTTGCCAACATCCAGGTGGGGGCTGGAGATCACCCAAAAGTACAACTGCTTTCCAGATGACAGAGATCAATTCCCTTGGAGAAAATGGCTGCTTTGGAGGGTGGACTTTATGGCATTGTACCCCACGGAGTTCCCTGTCCTCCTAAGGCTCCACCTCCAAATATCCAGGTATTTCCCAACCTTGATCTGGCAACTCTAAGGGCAACTGATCTCTGTTGCTGGGAGATCTGTTGTGATTCCAGCAGATCTCCAGCCCCCACCCAGAGGTGGGGTGAGAAGGAAGCAGGAGAAGGGGAGAGACTATGGGGACTTTCAGGAAAGGAAAAGGGGAAATAGTGGGAGAGGGGGAAAGAGAGATGCCTCCTGCAAGTCCTTGCGGGTTCCCACTTGTTAGTATTATGAATACAATTATTTTCATACCCTTAAATGAGCCTCTGCCTGCATGCCAAATGCTCAAATTCCTTTGCTTCAAACAGAGATAATCTGTATTGATGAGACGTTGCTATAGTTCTTAGAACAACACTGTACAGGTTTTGACTTGACATGCTCAAATAATGGATTGATTCCATTTTATTTAATTCTTTTAAGTCAATAAATGTCAGTCAGCAATGATTGCTCGGACAGCAATGACTGACAAAATTTCCTTAAAAACTGATAGGTTTCTTATGGTCAAACCAGAGTAGGTGCTACAATTGTGGTTTTCAACCCATGTGCCACAATACTCAGATGAGTCATGCAGCCCCATCTATTGGGTTGTGAGCTCCCCCAGAGCCACTGTTTCTGCCACTGTTTGGAAGGACCTGCTGCTAGTACACATGCATAGAAAGGACACCATAACCGATTTCCCACAGGCACTGCCCCGGCATTCTTCCTCCATTTGCCCCAGTGCTGGGCTTGAATTTCATACTATTTGCCACGGGGCGCATTTTGACCCGCGATCTTCCCCGCAGTTTCAGTGATCTTGTTTTTTGAGGATCACTGAAGCCATGGGGAAGATTGGGTGGAGCTGCAGGTCAAAATGCGCCCCGCGGCAAATAGTGTGAAATTCAAGCACAGCACCGGGGCAAACAGGGGAAGAACGCTGGGGCAGCGCCTGTAGAAAATCGGTCCATGCCTCCTGCCTTTCTTTGCACACAGAGAAGAAGCAACATGGGGAGATGAAGGCACTTTGTGGTCACAAAGGTTCATCCTGGTCTCTGACCCTTGGCATTTTCTCCCACTTTGGTACATCTTCTGGTTTAGGCTTATGTTTCTGATCCCAGGTTCTCTTGGTCAGCTTCCTAGGCTTAATGCTAGAAAGGTCATAACTCTGTATCTTTCTTTCTGTCACATGACCACGATGCCAAGCGTTTGCAGATCAGTGGGTTCCATTGGGGTTAAAGAGTCTTGGTTCTGGGAAGGTTGAAGACTACTGTTATAAGGCATATGAAAGAGAAATTAATCACATCCAGTGATCTTAAAATTCCTTAGTTCGGGTTTTTTTTTGTGGTTTGATCCATCCAAGTACGGACTTCTGAATTTTCTTCAATCTTTTCATGTACCCTCACAACTGAATTCTATCAAGGATCTCTGTGTCATCTTGCCTGCAGGTCATGTGAAGTTATTTCAAGAGCACCTGTGTGCTATTGGGTGAAACTCAGTTTAACTGTATACATTTGGCTTTTCCCCTCTCCAGCCCACATTCACTGCTGATTAGATTTGACATTTGCAGTCATTTCACAAACCTTATGTAGGCAAGCAATCTGTCAAAGGTCAGTTTATTTCTGTTTACTGATAAGATAATGGTTATTCCACATGAGTAGTGCATCTCAATATCTCAGTCAACAATTAAGATTATTGGGGCCCATCCTGTGCCAACTTTTAACCAACATTTCACACAGAAATTTCATAAGGAAATGTGCTCTTTGAAACTATTAAAATGAATTATGCTTGACTTAAGTATGCATTTGTGATTGAAGCAAATGCAAGATGAGAATGTAAATGTAACAGCCTGATCTTGTCAGCACTGTGTGCCAAGTATTAAAGACATGCATTCAGAAATCAATCAGAATTTGAACTTATCCTCTATTCTTTAATATCATCAGTGCCATGACAGTTAATATCTGTAAATATCTGGGAAATGACCTGTTATCCTGGTTCCTCATTGTCCATTTTTCAGTTGTGTTAGGAGAGAGCAGTGTGAAAAGCACCAAAGGGAGATAGTGACTGAGCAGATAAACTAATCAACAGGTATCTTTTAACCAGAGAAATTAGCAGATACTTTTACTGGACAAGGCAGCAAAGGAGTAGCAGTGTTACTTTGTGACAGCCAAATAAAACAGAAGTCAAGCGGCACCTTAAAGACTTACAAGATTTATTTTGATATGAGCTTTCATAAGTCACAGTCCTTCAGACAAATATGAGAAGGGAAAATTATACTGGGGAATATTATGGGGAAGATCAGGGCAGGGAGGAGTCAAGACTTGGTGTAAATGACACCATGATTCTTTCAAGTGTAAATCTCAATGTAAGGGGGAAAGGGGGGAGTTGATGGAGAAAGCTGTCATCATACATCAACAGGAGATCATCCTTATAGGGGTTTCTATGCACAGCAGTTCCACTTTCTGCTAACTACGGCACCAAGAGCTTTCTTGATGCTATAATACATACAGAAGTGTGTTTGTTTGCTTATTATTCTGTATTCAGTTCTGTTGCATTATTCTGTATTCAGTTCTTTGCCTGCCAGTGTGCTAGTAGGAAACATTTTGCTTATACATTTTGAACACAGGTACTGTAGACGAGGAGATGGGTAGAGAAAGAGATACATCCTCTTCTCCACTATAGGCAGTGCAAATGCAGGTGGGAGAGGCAATTGTCTGCTTGTTTCCTCTGAAAGGTAATTGTGGGGGCAAGGACCTTTGATTAGGCTACATGTAAGGATGCATGATTCTGTCAGTTTTCAGTTCTTCATTTTTTAGGAGTCCCACTTATTTCTTCCACAAGCTGTGCTCAGCTTTTATACAGAATTCTAGGTGACTGTTTTATTCTTATTTTACAATTGTTTTATGACTGTTATACACTTGTCATTTTTAGTGTTTAGTACTTTTCTAATTTATTTTAATGTCCCCTGATATGTTGCATAATGAATTGGGGTTTTTTTTTGGCGGGGAGGGTTTTGATAAAGTGAGAAAATCACTGCAGAGTGCTTTCCTTTAAACCTAAGATTTTCAAACTGTGAAACATAGCCTGGAGCTCATATCTACTTACTGATTTACAGCAATTGTGAAACATCTGCCATTCATTGTGAATCCTCAGCCTAACAAAGAAATGATCAACAGTCAAAAGGGCTGCCTTCAGCCGGTAGGGGTGCAATGTAGGCATATGCAGCTCAGAAAATCAGTTTGATAGTCAGATCTCTCCCACCCCCCAGATTCTGATATTATTTGGTTTCTTATTCCCTATAGGGAATATTTACAGAGGGCTGGAGATTTTTTTTAAACCAAATTGCACCAAATTTTCAGCAGAGCTGCTGTTGCCTGTTCTTTAACTAAACCTCAAATTTGAGGTGAATTGGTCTAAGAGGTCCAGTTCTGTGGGGCCCTGTACAATGTGCCCCTAGCCAACCTCCATTGCTTGCTGTGTGTGTGTGTGTGTGTGTGGGGATTCCATGCTTTCTCCAAGGCAAAATATATCCAGAGACACAAGAGCAAGCAAAGCAACCCCTGGCCAAAAGCCTCTCAAAGCAGACAGAGCCAACAAGCTTGAAGACCCAATGCAGAACCAGGGAATCCCATCATAACTGCAGAACAATGAGGCAAGCCTAACACAGCAAATGTACAATCCAAGAATCCAACTCAATGTCAAACCAGAAAATCTCCTTTACCAAACGGAATAGGAATGCTGTTGCAAGCCTAACTATAAAGTCAGAGAATCTGTTCCAGTGTACAACCTGAGAATCAAAGGTAATGTTGCACTCAAAAATCTACTGCAAGCAGCAAACCTGACACAAATCAAATTTTGCAAAGAATACAATGGTGCAATACCAACAAAATCAATTTCAAAGGACAGACACAAAGAGAAACCAACACAGCAAGCTGATATCAAGCCAAGGAAGATATAGACACACATGAAAAAGGGGGGGGGGCAGTCCTGAGAGCCTTCAAATGCTGGTTCCCAATATTCATAGCTAATCCCAAATTCTGGGATTTTCAGGACCCATTTCCTGGTATCCTGGAAAATCCTGGATACTATCTGGAAACCCAAATATATCCAAACAATACTAATAAGGTACTTTTTTTGTATGTGTGTATACAGAGAGGGAGAGCGAGCGAGTGCAGATATATCCAAGGCTGCAAGCACACGGCCCTTTAATGCGGGAGGACGGGCTGCTTCCTCCCACATTTAAAGGGGCCGACTACACGGGCCGCAGCAAGTCCCGCACCAAAGCGGGCTCAAATGCGGGTTCCTCCCACATTTTCTGACCCCAGGAAAATCAACAGTTTTCCCAGGTGTTGCAGGAGGAACCCGCATTTGAGTCATCTGGCCAGCTCTCTCTCGCAATCACTGCGAGAGCAGGGCTGTCCAGATGCCCCCCACCATTTCCCCCCCCTTTACACTTGGGTGCTTGGCCACTCAAGCGCCCAAGTGTAAAAGGGGGGAAAAAAAACCCCAAACTTACCAGGCGGCCGGCGGGGCTCAGGGAAGGGTGCCTCCCCCAGCCGCCACTGCTGGCTGCTGCCTCCTCCGCTGCCTGCCGCCGCCAGCTCCTCCATCACCGCCTCTTCTTCTGCCTCATCACCGCCTCTTCTTCCGCTGCTGAAACCTCCCCGGCCACCACCAGCTGCCACCTCCTCTGCTGCCTGCCGCCGCCGGCTCCTCTGCCACCGCCTTTTTCCTCCACCGCATGCCACCGCCAGCCATCTGGGTTGGGATGTGAAGACATCCCAACCTGAAGCTTAGAAAAGTGGTCCCTTTAAATCCGGGAGGACTCCCGGATTTAAGGGACCATGTGACCACAGCCCAAATACACATCCCTAGTACAATTTTTTGAAGCTACTTTTTAATCTACATTCTTAATAACTGTTCCAAGAATTCTGAAAGAAATAGTGGATAGTGAAAGCAAAACTTACCTTATCATAGACACCTCAGAAAAATATAGCAACTGTGCTATAAAATTCAAGTGGAAAACATTTACAGAAGAAGAAAAAACTAGAGGATAGAAAATTTGAACTGGACTGCAAGAGCTCAACATTTTTGAACTATTTAATCTATCCTGGAGTTCTTTTTCTCCAAATTTGTGACCACTGACTAATCACTGGTCAATCATTTCCAAGGTTAATAAAAGCACAAAGGTGTGGTGGGCTGTTAGCTTCTATTGGCAAAATTGTGAAAGAGGGGGTAATATAAATTTATTTCCCCATACTACAGCTCTGATCTACATTGGTGACCTGCACATCTGCTATTTTCCTTAAAAAAAAAAAACCTGATAAATTCCATTCATTTATATCCCAAGGTTATGTCTAGTTTCACCCTAAGTGCTCCACATAAGGAAAATTCCCCATATCAATCCTGTTGAAAGCTGAGAACTCCGCTCAAATCTTTAAATTTTATTTTGACACTCCAATTAGTGACTTTCTTGCATCCTGCTATTACAGAAGGGAGGATTTTAAAAATGAACAAAGATTTCCTCCTTTAACAAATGTTAAGACTATTAAAACAGTTGGCTACATTTGATACAATCAAAATTTCTCATCTGAGTTAGATTTTTGTAACAGACTTCTTGTAGAAACAATAAGCTTTAATCTTTAAAACAAGCATTGCAATAACCTTCTTCAAACTCAGAAAAAAGAAGCAGTGGTGGGGAGAATAGAAGAGAAATATGTGGGTTTCACTAGAAATTGCACATTCCATTCTCCCTTTCTGGGTGCTGACATTTTGAGCAACCCACACAAAAAAGTCCATATTGATTTCTTTCACTTATCTATAATTGTTCTTTTCCTCCTATGTAATTCTGTGCTTTGAGTCTTAACTATCACGCAGTAGAGCAAGGCTGATTTTTCTTCCAGATCTGCTCTGAACTAACTTTTTTTTTTAGATGCTGGCTGTTAGTACTATAAATATAGTAACAAACGGTTGACCTCAAAATCATTCAAGCCTAGATCCATAACAAAAAATCAATCTAGGTTATCAGGTCATCATGGTAGTATAAAGTTAGCTGTCACCAGAGAGGGAAAAGGAAGATAACAGCAGTAAAACTATCCAGACATAACTTTTCTCTAATGAGCAAACTTTACTGGCCCTTTTAACAGTTTCTCAGGCTGAGCTGTCTCAAAATCTAATGGGACTCAGCCTAGTTGGTTTATTCCAAAAATCTTCTGTTCATAGCAATTAAGATAGCCACATTAGACCTTAATATCACTTGGATGCATTTTGCATGTTAAGACAGAAAGATAGCCTTGGCCCCGTCCACACTGTCACTTTTGTTGCTCATTTCTCCCTATTGCTTCAGGTTCCCCCACCCCCCATATGTTTTGCTCTCTCTAGCAGTCCCAGAGGGAGCAAAACACAGATGGGAAAGGGGGGGACCCAAAGCAATAGGGAGAAATGAGCGACAAAAATGATAGTGTGGATGGGGCCATTATGTCTTTTTGTTTAAGAACATGGCATCCTGGATATGAATGTTCCTGGCTAATATTTCACATGTCTAGGGCATATTTGTAGAAAATACTGTAAGAACTCTGAGGTTTAGGATTAGAAAACAACAAGCTGGGACACACAAGAAACTTGTGGGGATGGGTCATCTTCCCCACCTTTGCATTCTTTCCTCTCCTTTCTCTGTTAATATTGCCCCTATCTCTTTCTGCCCCACCCCATAGAAATCAATTTTCCCTCAACCCCCTTTCTACCTGTACCCCTTCTATGTCAGTCTTCTCTCTCCCACCACCCCTTATCTGGCAATCATCTCTCAACACCCCTTCTCAGACATTCTCCCCCCCATTCCCCACTCCTTCTCAGATAATCTTCCCCCTCTATTACCCCACCTCTTCTCAGTTTCACCCCTCTTTTCCCCACACCACCCCTTCTCAAGCAATTTCCTCCATCATCCTCTTTCCCTCCTTTTCTCTCTCCATTGTGGGAGCTGCAGCAGCTGTCCTTTAAAAACTTCCCCCCTTTTTTAAAAACAAAAAATCTCATGGCTGGAAAGAATCTCTGCAATCAAAATGAATGTGCTGCCAAAACTAAACTTTTTTGTTCCAAATCTATATATCTAATTCCCAAGTGGCCCCCTCCATGTGGATATCTAAATCCATAGGGGGGCACTTGGGGGGAGGGAGGTTTTCCTACATATGGGGGGCATTCCCCTCATGTGCAGAAAAATCCGAAACCTTTAAAAAAAATTTCAGGGGATGTTTAAATACCCCGAAAAATAAAAGCATTTCCTGCGCATGCGCAGGGAATGTTCAGGGAACTGGGACAGCCTGGTGGTTGGGAGGCATTCAAGCCTTGCTGCCGGAGCCGGGAGGGGAGCAGACAAGCAGCAGGCCCGGCAAGAGCTTCTCAGGCTCGCTGGAGCCCGGGGGAAGGGAAAAGCGGCGGGCCCGGCGAGAGCTGTTCAGACCTGCTGGAGCCCGGGGGAAAAGGGCCCGGCAAGAGCCGTTCAGGCCCACTGGAGCCCGGGGGAAGGGAGCAGCGCCAGGGCTGAGTGGCTGAAAGGCACTCAGGCCTGAGTGAGAGCCAGGGGGTGGGAGGGAGCAGCGCCAGGCCCGAGTGGCTGTCAGCCACTTGGGCCCTGCCAAGATCAGGGATGGGTGGGTGGCCAGGAGAAGCGGTGGCGGCCCGAGCTGACAGCCACTCGGGCCCCACCAAGATTGGGGGGTGGGAGAAGCGGCAACCCGAGTGGCTGTCAGCTTCTCCTTCCATGAGTATTGTGGGTCCCCCCCTTCTTGTGTTATCTATATACATAAAAGTAAGAATATTGAAAGAGTGGCAAAGGCAGATGAATCAATTTATATGGAATGGCACAAAACCAAGCATAAGCTTCAAAATATTACAAGATGAAGCCATGAATTGCATAGCCTGGGCAGGCCCAATCTTGTCAGATCTCAGAAGCTAAGTAGGGCTGACCCTTACAAGTATTTGGATGGAAGACCTCAAAAGAATACCAGAGCCAGGAGGCAGTCGGGCTATCAAGCCATTTCTCTGAACATCCTCCATGCCCCAGTAGGAGTCACTAGAGGTCACCTTGACTTTCTAGCATGGGCGCACACACACATGCACATATACAAAATGCAAAAAATACCCCCCAAAAATTACAAGATGAGAAAAAGAGGGGAAGATCAGCAGTCCCAAATATAAAATTATATTACCAAGCAGCAGGTCTGGTCTGGATTGTGGACTGGGTTAAAAATCCAAGACAAAGAATATTAAAATTAGAATCAGCAGATCTTGATGAAGGCCTACACAAATATTTATGGATTAAGAAATGGACTAAAAAGATCATAACACATAATCAGAGATGGACTTTTAAGAATATAGTTTACATACCGGAATTTATTGAGTCCTTCAAACTCTTTGCTTATGTCTCCAATAGAGGCTCTTTATGATAAGAAATAAAAATGATTTTTTAACATATGGCATGATGATAAACACTCAGGGGAAAATCAAATCTTGGCAAGATATTAAAGATGAAGGTGTAAAGATTCAATGGCTGCTATATTATCAATTAGTCTCAAAATCATGAGTATTGAAGGTGGAGTTCTAAAAGATGCAACTGAATTTTAGCAGCATACAAAACAAAAAGAGCACTTACTATGATGGATATATAAGATTTTACTCCAGTTAGAAACAGAAGATGAACCAGTGAAAAAAAATGTATGATTAAGTGAATGCAAAACTTTAAAGAACAGATATCTATGCAACAATGGGAATGACAATGGGAAAAGATAGCAAATTTACAGCCAGACAGACACTAGGAGAAAATTGGTACAAAATGTTTTTTAAGATGGTATATAACCCCAAAGGACATTGAGAAAGCACATAAAAACTACACCGTAAAATGCTGGAAATGTCAAGACATAGATGGAACCTTCTTTCATCTGTGGTGGACTTGTAAAAAAGCAAAACAATATTGGAAAGAAATACACCAAAAATGCAGAACATATTAAAGTTTAAATTCCCAATGGAAGCCATGAGCATGCTATTAGAAGTTCGGTGCTGTGGTCACTGAGTCAAGAGGTTGATAACTTGTTGCTTCCACATCAAGCAGTCTCCCTTGACTGGCTTTTATAGGCCTCTGCTGGAAGGTGTTACTTTTTAACCAGCTGCTTGGGAGTAACCCTGCAGCTACTCATCATCAGCAAGCAGCTGGTGTTGGACCAAGAGATGTGCTCTTTCTCTTCTTCTCTGAAGCTCCATTCTAAGCCTTTGTCTCCAGTGCTCGAAGGGTGTGGGTGAAACTGGAGAGCTAGTAATGACCACCTGGGCTTTCTCTGTTGGAGTGGGGCTGGAAGGTGCTGGTGGTGCTGCATCATCTGTCAGCTGTGAACTCTGACAAGCCTGCAGCCCATCTTCTTGCTTGCTGGTTTCTGCTGGTTCAGAGCTGATTTTCTGAGCCTCTTCTTCTCCTGAGGAGTCCTTGCTATTGCTGAGTCCTGGCTGACCCATGACACACCACAACCAATGACCTACAATAAAAAAGAGACCAAATAAACCAAGAGGCAAGAAATGAAAACCTTCAAACAAGGAAACAAAACATATTATAAAATCCACCCCACTCCCAACACACAGTAATTTAACAAACATAACAGTATAAGAATCAGCAAAAACAAAATCCAAAGAGCAGGCTTTCCCCCCTCCCCCCCTCCCCAACTGCAAAGAACATAAATGTGTTCCCTTCATAACTAAGGATGATGCAAGTGACTCAGCGAACCTGCTCACTTGATGAACTCATCTTGTGTGCAATGCACAACCAGATGGTGAGCTTATCAGGGATGTGCTCAGATTGCATTCAGCAACTTGAGCAGCTGCTGAACACTAAGTGTGCTGTTGCCTGTTGGTCAGGGGATCAGCTGGAAGTCAGATTTTTATCCACCTTGCCTCTTCAGAAACAAAGCTACACAATGACATTGCAAAATAGAATTCTTCCCTCCCTTCTAAGCTGGTAGGGGTAAAATCAATGCTTTTAATGTCTGTATTGCAAAAGGGAAGGTAGAAAGAATACCTCCCCCCGCCCCCCCCCCCCCCCGGTAGGATATTTCAGTCTCTCCACTGCAAAAAGGAGACGAGAAACAGCTCATTTTTTTCCTTTTCTCTGCAGCCCAAGCCAACAGAACTTTTTTGGGGGAGAAGGTTAATCAGCTGGGTTTCTCATCCCCCCCTCCCCATTCATCCCCCTCCCCTCCTCTCCCCTCCCCTCCCCCTCCCCAAAGAGCCGGCTTTGCTGGCTAAGTGGCGTATAAATCCAAATAAATAAATAAATAAATAAAATTCATTACATCTCAGCAATTCTGGGAGGCAGCAAAATTTTCAAGATGGAAGATCAGAAGCACCTAACTTCCAACTGATTGGCTTGGAGTTGATCCCCCCCCCCTTAAAGAGATGTTGCAGGATAGAGTAAAATTTGCCCAGCAGGAGATCAAAGTTGACTCCCTACTGATCCCTCAGCACTTGGGAGTTGTCTTCTTATGGCTACAAGTAGCCTGTTGATGTGAGGACACATTCTGTCACTTCCCCCTCCCTCTTGTTTCCCAGGAAACACAGGAAAAAAAACAAACCTGAGCACAAAAGAAGGCCCCAATATTACCAAAATAATCAGGGGGTTAATTTCAGAATCTCAGAAATGTGGGGTGAATGCTTTGTCACACTAAAAGAAAGTGTTTCTCATTGAACACTGTGCTGATAAAGGTAAAGGTTTCCCTTGCTCGAAAGCCAGTTGAATTTGAATCTAGGGGGTGGTGTTCATCTCTGTTTCCAAGCTGAAGAGCCAGCACTGTCTGAAGACTTTTTCTGTGGTCATGTGTCTGGCATGACTAAATGCCGAGGTGCACAGAATGCTGTTGCCTTCCCACCAAAGCGGTACCTATTTATCTACCTGCAATTTCTTGCTTTCGAACCGCTAGGTTGGCAGGAGCAGACAGAAGACCTTAGTCACAATTGTATACATTTTTTTTGCCCTCCAAGATATCTAAATGATAAAAGAACACCTGTAATTTTAATAACTGTGAAGAAAAAGAGTAGGTTTTACTTGTCATGCCAGAGTTTTATAAGGGTGAGATAAGTTCCCCCACCAATTTCCAGTATTCCACACAACTACACTTAATAAAGCCCTGCCTGTCAGACTCTTTTCTTTTTTAAACAGTGGTACTAGTACATTGCACTGGTTCCACTGTCCTTGCAGAACAGAGATTCTCAGATGTGACCTTAGTCCTGTTGGGTTTTGGCACTGCCACAGTGGCACCGGTTCTGCTGGGCACACTGCACTGGTTCTGCTGCTGGCCATGCAAACTACCCCCCCCCCACACACACACACTTCACTTTCTACTGCAGAGATACTCTGGGACATTCTTCTGTGCTAGTATTGCCTTGTTATCCCCCCCATTGGAAACAATGGAGGATGGGGCACCCTATTTGGGTGCCCATAGATTTAGACTCCGTGGTCCAATCTTTTTGAAATGTGGCAGTCCTTTTGAGTAGAGGCTCCAGCAGCTATGCTGTAAATTTGGTGCCTCTACCTTAAATTCCCTCCTCCCCAGACCACTGAATATACCCTAACAGATTTGCTATTGACTATAATGGCCCCATAAGGTATAATTGAGCTGAATAATAGCCAAATTAAGCCAAATAGTATTCAGGAATCTCTATTCATCTACCAATTAGATGCTCTGATTTGATATTCAGCTGAGTGAATACCCGAATAATAATGAGAAGGCCTATTTGGGTATTTATTCGGCTCGATATATGCCAAATACACACCCCTAGTTCTAACTACATTAGCTTGTAGTCAGAGTTGAATGGGGAATATAGGAAAAGAGCATACATAGATATTTTCATTAAACACTGAAGCCAGGTTTATTGATTCCAACTTCTCTTTGGAAGGTATGGTATAATCCAAAACTGAATGCATGTCAGCTACAAAAATTAAGCACAATCCACTGCCGCTGACTTACTGGAAGCCACTTTATTGCCATGGGGATGGGGACACTGGATAGGAAGAATCCTTGTGCTCCTGTTGTGGCATGAGTAGGCAGCTCCTGCTGTGGCAGCTCTGGGGCTTTCTGGGTGAACAGACTGCTTTCATAATCAACCAGCCAATTGCTGGCCACATGCAGCCCTCATGTGTGGCTGGATGGCGGGCTGGGCCAAAACAGGTGACTGGTTCTCAAGCTTCAGTGATGCTCCCCAGCCTGAAGTAGCTGTGTGGCAACCAGCCCAGTACACAATGGTGTGCCTGACGGTCCATACAATTCTGAGACAGCCTGTGGAGACTAAAAAATCAAATAATGAGAGAGGACATGCTTGAGGGTGGACATAGGACATAATGGCCACTGATTTCCAGCAGCCAGTGGAATGGATGCTATTAGGAAGGAGGTCGCATTCAGCAGCTGAAGTGGCTACACCAATCTGGAAAGAGTGTGTGCCAAAATCCCTGGGGGAAGGATCCACTGCTGCAGTACCTGCCCTCAAAACACTGGAAAACTGGAATTGAGTAAAGAAAGAACCAGCAGCATACAGAAGAAGAGGGCCAGGACTAGCTGGGCATATGGCAAGATATGTGATGGTGGCATACACTGGGCAGGGTTGACTAGCCACAGAGGCATGGAGAGTCAAATAATATCCACGCCAGGTGAATCAGACCAACAAACTGTTGGGATCTGCTGCAGAAGCACAGCTAACACACCCAAGGTTATAGGATTTCAGGAGTCAGGCGCACAATGGGTAAGCTTCTTCCAACCCTTGATGGCCCTATGGTTCATAAAAGTGCAACAGAGACCCAAGTAACCTTGTGTTTTGTTCAAGAATTATATTGCAGCAAGGAGCATAGCCATGGTCCTGGGTGCCATGCCCTGCTCCCTCAAGGAAACTAGATATTGGTGGACCAAGGCCTCCAATGTCAGCCAGGAACCACTGCCAACATTAGCAGAAGAGAAAGCCAGAAAGGTTGCCACAGCCCAAGAGTAAGTTTGCTGCCTAGAGAGATCAATGGAATTGAATTCCCCCTGCATAATTGAATGTTGCCAGAGTCTCATAAGTCCTCTGGGAAGGTGTCTGGGACCAAGGTCTGAAACCTCTCCTTCTGAAAGTGAGACAAGGTGTCCGCCATGTCATTGTCTGTATTTGCAATATATTGGGCTGAAAAAGAGATGTTACAAGACAAGCATTGGAGGAGAAATCTGTACACCAGGTGCATGGCCCACTCAGAGTGAGGAATCTGGTGATTGATGATCTGACCCACTGCCTGGTTGTCACACCAGAACTGCATCTTTCAGTTCCTGAAGATTCACCCCAAATGGTGACTGCTACCAATACCAGGAAGAATTCTAGAAAGGTGAGATCTTTCAGTATGTTTGACCCAGACCAAAAGGCAGGCTAACATCTGGCACATCAGTGGATGGGGGGAAAGTGTCAAAGCTGCCCAAAGCATCAGAATGAACTTGCATGGAGGAACCTAGATCAAATGGGATTTGCCAAATGGAAATGCCTTTGAAGGTGGAAAGGAAAGACAGCCAGACAACCAGATGCCCTTCATGCCCTTGCTGATTCTAATATAGTGATGGGGGAATGGACTTCAGCTGTGGACATGGCTAAGCAATATTAAGGTGTCCTAGGAGGCCTTGAATCTCCTTAAGCATGCACTCTTTATGAGCCAAAGTAAGGGTGACCAAAGCCTGCAGGGCTGCTAATTTATCCTCAGGGAGCTTGGAGGGGCCCTCCTCAGAATCAAGTAAGATACCAAAATATACTAGGTGTGTGCAAGGACCCTCTGATTTGTTGTCAGCAAAGGGCAACCCCAATTCCTCTTCAGATAACATAAATGGAACAGAGAAGGTAGTGCTGGAATGCATTCCTGCCAACAGTATTGCACACCATTGCTGCCATGGGCCCTTCATATGCCATCATGTTCCAGCTGGGGGGAAATGATTAACCTGGTCATAAAAGGGTTGACCTGGCATTGGCTATTGTTTCCAGTCTCCAGACTCTGCATTCACATTTTCCACTTGTTCATCTATTCTGGTCCAAACTGCTTGAGAGGATAGATTGGCAGCAGGGGGGGGGGGATGTCACCCCAGACGAGGTGGACTCTGCCAAGAAGAAAGTGTGCAAAGCTGAGGTCCGATTTGTGGAGTCAGTCGGTGGCTCAATCATTCGCCACCCAGCCATTTCATTTAAGCTGTCTGCCCTTTACCAGACTTCTTGGCTCTGGCGCCAGCCTGGCGGAACACTCTCCCTTCTGAGACCTGGGCCCTACGGGATCTAATGCCATTCCACAGGACCTGTAAAATGGAGATGTTCTGCCAGGCCTATGGTCGAGGCTGCGACAATCCAACTATAATGGCCCCTCCTGCTTTGCTCTGCTCTGTTTAGCTTAGCCATGCAATCCCATGTCATGTAGCAACTTTATTTCTTCACCAACCCCCCCATGGTGTGCACCTCCACAAAAGGCTGAGTGGGAGAATGGAATTAAATATGACCATTTATTGTTTCCAGAATTTGGTTAGTTTTTGATGTCTAGGCTATAATCCACCCATAGAAAGATCTCATTAATAATAAACTCATTAGTTAAAGTTCTCCTCTCTCATCAATCACAATGCTGACCCGCATGAATTATGAAAAAGGTTTCCACAGACCCTTTGGCTTTTTGCTGAACAACTCACTTTTGTTGCTCAGCCAAGGCGCAAGACTAGTCGAGTAGATTTGGAAAGTGTAAAAAGCCCCCAACACAGCTTCTTTCCTTTACACACACAAATGAAAGCCAATGTAAAATGTATAATTCAGAATTAAAGTCAGGCTAATCTTTCTATAAAATTCTTCTCTTGATTAGAATAGGAAATTGCTATCTAGAGGTTGTTCCCCCCCCCTTTAGTTAATTAAGCAGCAACACATGTGTAAAGTACTGAGTTCTCGGCGGCATTGATGAAGACAAAGTTGGTGTAGTGATTAGCTCAAGTTTATTAAGTCCGAACAAGCATGACTTAACTGCCCAAAAGGCCAACATAAATGCACACCCCAGGACACAGCCCCTAGTCCCACCTATAGTTCTATTGGGGGGTCTGAATTTCCCACCTAGATCTCATTGGCGGGCTGCGTGAATCTTAGGATCCTTGGCCCCTATTGTTCTCTGGGCCAAGCTCAGGCTACTCTTGCTGGCGCCACGTGGTGGTCAGCGGATACAACAACATAGAACCTGGTAGCTCATTTCAGAAGTATAATACAATTTACTGTAGTGCTTGCAGCATATTAAAATATACAGCTATTTAAAATATGGCCAAAGCTATTTAGAACAAAATACAAAGGAAACTATATTAACAGTGTTAGCTTATAAAAACTGAATCTGAAGTTGCACATGGACAAACTAAACATTTCACAAGAAACACAAACAGAATAGTCTGTAATTATGCCCTCTTATTAACCTCTTGCTGGATAGTTTTGCAGTTATTAACTACAAAATGATCTAAAACTGCTAGATTACATGACAATTTTATATTTATGTTTCTCTATTTTTGAGAACCAAAATACTAATGCTACAATTCTGTGCTCCCTGCACCCTGCCCATTCCATCCATGTGCACTGCTCTACACATAAGTTTTCCACAATGTACACACATAGATACACCTTAATCAGGCCTCTTATATAAGGAGCTTGTAGTTGCATAGAAGAAGAAAGAGAAGAAGAGATTGGATTTATATCCCGCCCTTCACTCACTAGGAGTCTCAGAGCGGCTTACAAACTCCTTTCCCTTCCCCTCCCCACAACAGACACCCTATGAGGTAGGTGGGGCTGAGAGAGCTCTGAGACAACTGTCCTTGAGAGAACAGCTGGTACAGAGCTATGGCTTGCCCAAGGTCATCCAGCAGGTACAAGTGGAGGAGTGGGGAATCAACCCCAGTTCTCCCAGATTAGAGTCCGTGCACTTAACCACTGCACCAAACTGGCTCTCACAGGGCTGTGTCTGGCAGTGTCTACAAGGATTTGTCCCAAAAATACAAAAACTGTACTATATTTGAGGAACATGTCTCTATGATTGACATGTTCCCCTGACTGTCAAAGAATTCTAAAAGGGTAGGAGATAATGAAGCCAAAATTCCCTTATCAAAGGAACCTAAGAAACATTTTAACATGTAGAATGAAATCCCAGAGTTACAGTGAGGTTTCTTATGACCAGCAGGAACTCATTAGCATAATAGGCCACACCCAACAGTAGAAACACATTAGCATATTAGGCCCCACCCCTTACAGTGCAGCTTCCTCCCAGGATCGGCTTCCCCAGGTGCCCCGCAGCTGTGGGGTGCCTGGGGAACCCAAGTTTAAACTGCCTTCCCTCCCTGGATTGGCTTGGCTTACCCTGTGGAACCGGGGGGGGGGGGGGGGGAGGCTGTAGGTGTGGCCAACTCAGAAACCAGCCAGAACTCCATTCCTGTGCATTTCTGCCTAAAAATAGCCCTGCTTATGACAACAAATACTTAAGAGAATAGAAAACTGAAACTGACTACCAAGTGCTTTCCTTTAAGCCAAATATGTCAAAACTGTGGATTGTGGCATCGAGCTGTCATCACCTAATTTACAATAATCCAGCAGACAACATTCACCATAGTGAATTGACAGCATAACAAAAGAATGATCAACCAGCAAATACCAGGTTAGAAAAAAGTTAATCCCCAAACCCTGAACAACAGGCATAAGTACTGATGTCTATTTTTTTTTCTGTTCATCTGAAAATAATTTTAATTTTGCTTTTTCAGATCATGGAACCTAGAAGTCTCACAATCTAACAACACAAGCATCACTGTTCCAATTTCAACAGAACTGGTTGCTATGAAGACTGGTAATTCCCAGCGAATAGTGCTGATTTCTCCACTGATGACTGCCATTCATCAGCAAATGATAAAAATCACATGGGCAACCTTTAGTTTCTGACTCCATAGGAACAAAAATACAGTGGAGTCTACAAACAGAATATAGCCAGATGCAGCTTCAAGAAGGGATTGAAAAGTGGGACACTTTTTAGGGCATAATGAGAAAAATAATTTTAGTTTGTTTTTTCATCAGTCTCCAGTGCTTCTCCATCTGCATTTCAAATCTGGTAATGAGGATTCATTTTCAAGAAATCTGATTTAAAGCACATGAACTTACATATTTTGTGTAAATATATCAAGAATTAATTATCTGAGCTCTGACTACCTTTAGTTTTCTCCAATTCACTTTGTTAAGCATTATAACGGAGTATTCTTTACAAATCTCCAGCTAGGGCATTGTAAAGCATATTTTTTATTTCTGACAACAAAAATACTACTGTAGCAATCCTGGCATAAGAAACAAAATGGATTATTCAAAGTTAGGCCATATGGGACAACATTCCATTTTCCTACAAATAAATGTACAGAAAGAGATATAGGCAGTTGGTGTCTTTCATCTGAAAATAGTAATGGAACTAACTAAAGAAATTATATTGTGACAATTGCCATTAGGCTGTTTTCAACCAAATGACATCAAAATTGCATTGGACCTAGCGCTGTCCACTAAAGACACCCCAAGTTTTAAGTGAATTGACTCAAGGGATCCGATTCCACAACCCCTGGACAGGGTACTGGTGGCAATGCATAAAATTTAAACAATTCCAGAGATTAGTATTGAATGAGTTGCAATTAATTACAGATTATTTAGTGTCCTTGACACCTGAAATACTGTTTTTAAATCATTGGCCAGATGATTCAGTTCCACATATGAGGAAAAAACTGATTGCTAGCCTTCTAATAGCGGCCAAGACAGCAATGGCCACTACCTGGAGATGTTTAGATGGATCTTCACTCACATTATGGCACCGTAAGATATGGGAAATGTATATAATGGACATAATCACTTATTAGGTGAATCAATGTGAATCCCATCCTTCTTGTTCAGATTTTATTGAAATTTGGTCCATTGTATTGGATTACTTGCAGCAACTGGAAGTGGCTCCAAAGAATCTAAATTTTTAAATTCTAATATAATACATATATTGTATATTATCTATTTGTAGTGATATATAATCTATATGTATATAATCTATATGTATAGTGTATATAATCTGTATGTAGTGATATTGCTCTGCTTTAATGTATCTTTTCATTTGTTTTTTTTTAATTTAATTGATGTTTTGTTCAAAAATTGTTAAATAAAAACAAAATAAAAGCTTTTTCTGAGGGTCAGAATGTTCTTGGGATCAGACTAGGATGTGAAATCTGGCGGCAAGAAGTTAACATTAGAAGAAATATCCCCCAACTCTTGTATGAGCTATGGCTCTATTTGTACAGGTAAGGGTAAGGGGATGATTTCTGCTCATTTTCCTTCAAGCTGTACCTCTTCAGTCTGCACACCACTCTGTCCCCAAGGGTTTCCATTATTAGGAGCAGCTTTTGCATGTGGGGAGCATGGAAAACTATAATGGGAAGTGGCAAGGGGTAGAAATCTTGCAGTCTTCGCATGCATAGATTGTTGGATTCAATCAAGTGGAAGAAGAGAAAAAATTAAAGCACTAGTTCAGTGTTTAATGGGATGAAGAACATGTTTTCCTGTAATTAAATTCTTTAGAAGGAGGAGGAAGAGGAGGAGAAGGAAGAGCAAGGAGGAGGGGGAGGAGTTGGGTTTTATACTCCACTTTTATCCATGGCTTCCCTTCCTCTCCCCACAACAAGCACCTTGTGAGGTACCTGGGGCTGAGAGAGTTCTGAGAGAACTGTGACTGGCCCAAGGTCACCCAGCAGGCTTCATGTGGAGGAGTGGGGAATCAAACCCGGTTCTCCAGATTAGAGCCTGCTGCTCTTAAGCATTATACCACACTGACTCTCACACGTATCATGAATTCACATTCCCTGAGTGAATGCAGAAAATCATCAGTGAGGAACTGGGCAGGCTTTAGTAGGACAACAGTGGGTAAAATTATAGTCCAGTCTCTAGCTGTAGTCATGACTAATGCCCCTTGAAAACCATGGAAAAGGAGTTAGCTGTGACTAACAAACTGTATTGTTTTCAGTTATATGTTTACTCATAAGGTTGTCAAACTGAGTTCAAGGGCTTACTACTTAACTCATGGGTGTAGTCATGAGTAGCTAGATCTGGGCCATGGAGTTCAGCTGAGATACTCTAGATCTGACCATATTTAGAAGCATTTGCAATTCACCATTTGGATCTCTCTGTCCACGGGACATTTCTTATTGTTTTCCCCCCTGTGATTAAGTAATACTATATTAGAATTCAGAGCATTTCTTTTTCTGCAGTTTACTTGATGTAGTTTTATAGGATTAGTGTTTTTTTTTCTAGAAATAAAACAAGTGTCTCAAGGGAATCCATTCAGCTGTGCTGTAAACATTTCACTCCTAAATCCTTTATGCCTTTTATTAAATTTCTATGGTATTGCTAAGATTTAGTTAGTTTCCAAGAAGACTTAAGGAGGTCTTTCTGGGGTAGCCAGTATCACACCTTAAAAAGTCATGTGGTACAACTAGCACTCTAGAATTTGCAGTAAGGAAAATAGGTAGTATTCTTTGCAGTTATCTGATACTTAAGTGGTTGCTATTGCTTGTTTTGGAAAAAAGTCACATTCTCAGATATATTTATTTGTCACTACAGGCCAGTCCTATGAGGGTTGCATTGTTTGATGCCTGTTTAGCTTGTTCATAGATAAAGGTATGTTGTTTGAATGCTTAGGGAATAACAGCACACATAAAAATGTATATCAAATAAAACAGAAGAAGTGGGGGAGGAGAAAGCACAGAAAACTAGCTATAACTAACTTATTTCGAGTATGCCTGGGTTACATTGCAAACTACTTAAATGATGTGTTCATTTGGCATTATGTGTCTCTATCCAAAACATTACAAAATGACTCTACAATGAATTACATTACTTATACGATTGTTATAATATTGGTTTGTGTTTATGTCACTGCCATGTGGTCCATTAAATCATTTACAGTGCCACCCTAAGCAGAGTTACACACCTTCTAAATCCATTGACTTCGGTGGACTTGCCACAGTGTAACTCTGCTCAAGATAGAGATTTTAGAGACCAATCCTAAGCAGGACTACTCGGAATCCTACTGAAATCTACTCAGTGAGGCTCAAAGTCCCAAGAAAGTGCTTTTAAAGTTTGCATTGTTAGTCTGTAATGTAATGTAACACCCAGGAGCTCTCAGGTTTTTCACCCCTCCCCATAAAGTCTGCAACCCAACCACACTCCACACAACATATTAAATCCTTTTCTTAACTAGCAAATGAATCCATAGCTGGCCAAAGTTTCTACACTAATAATGGTTGCCCGTGCAATTCTCATCACTGGGCTTCGTCCCCATTCTATTTAAATTTGTGGCTGAGGTGAAAAGTACTCTTTTCAGATCTCCTAAGGAATGTGCATTGGGGAGTGGGATTGTGGTAGAGGTCTCCTTCCTGACCCATGATTTTCATTGGCTTTCCTACATGCCTTTCTCCATTTGATCAGAAGGTCCACATTTTCAGGGTTTCTGACCACGTGGAGAGTTGCATTACTCTATTCATACATTCTACAGAATGTATCTTGTTTGGGTTGAAACTTGCCACTGCAATCCCATTGACTCTTAGGTGTGTTAAATATATGAGACTGAATCCAATGAAAATGGAGGTTCTGTGGTGGTGGGGCTTCGGGATTGGAGTTCAGGCTTCCAGCCTTGATGGCACCCCACTGACACCGAGATCATCCGTCAAGAGCTTGGGTGTGACTTTGGATGCCTCCTTATTGATGGAGGCCCATGTCATGTATATTACCAAGCTGGTGTTTTTCCATCTTTGCCAGGCTTGGCAACTGGCTCCTTTCTTGTTGCACCATGACATAGACATGGTAATCGATGCAACAGTCACCTCCAGGCTAGACTACTGTAACTCTGTCTATGCTGGCCTGCCCTTGAGACTGACCCAGAAACTTCAGTTGATCCAGAATGCAGCGGCATGAGTCCTGATGGGAATGTTGCAGATGGTGCATATTCAACCTGTGCTATGCCAGCTACACTGACTTCCAGTGGAGTACCGAGTCAAGTTCAAGGTATTGCTATTGACTCTTAAGGCCTTGAACAGTCTGGGACTAACTTATTTACAGGACCGTCTTCTCCAATATGTCCCCGGGAGAGCCCTGCACTCTACTGATAGCAATCTGCTGGCGATCCCCGGCCCTAGGGGTGTCCAGCTTCCTGGCCAGAGCCTTACTCAGTTCTGGCCCTGACTTGGTGGAACTCTCTTCCAAATGACATCAGGGCCTTGCAGGATCTTGTGCAATTCCACAGGGCCTGTAAGACAGAGATGTTCTGCCAGGCTTTTGGTTAAGGGCAGCAATGATTTTTCCTTGGCTGGCACCCCTTCCCCCCAATTGCTGTTATGAGTTGCCTCTCCCCCTGCCCAGAAACTGGCCTGGTAGTCCAGAGCTGAGATAGAAATTTCTAAGACACCATCAGCATGGACTCTATTTGAGTTCCGGTTCCGCTTCCCCTCGAGGCAGACGCAGGGAGGGTGAGCTCCCGTGCCTGCACTAAACATTTCGGTTTTCTAGGCTATACAGTTGCCTTTCTCCTAACTTGTGGGCTCGGGAGAAGCAGAGAGCTTTTGGCAGTTGAAGGTGGGAGTGAGGCAAAACTCGCACAGAAACTGTTACGCTCTGAGCAGAGACCGAGGTGGAGTACCGTCGAGATCAAGCTTTGGTATCGAACGGGAGTACGAGGGGCAGGAACCTTAAGGAGCCAAGAGATGAAATGGACGTCTAAAGCGATTTTACAAAAGCTGAGTACTGATTTATTTGACTTTAACTTAGTTGGTATAAGCCCCCCCAAAAATATATAAATATATATTGGTAAAGTAGTGGGAGAAGGCGAGCGGCGGAGGAAAGTGGAAGGTCCCTCTAATATAACCAAGCGGCCAGTGGAGGGGGGGGAGTGGAAAGAACAAATTATCTTTAGATAAAGCTGCACTAACCGTCCTTGCCCTTCTCTGTTGTTTATTTCTTTTTCGGCGCATCTCTGAGGTTCAGGGGGCTGTTGTTGGAGGCATCGGTTCCGAGGAAAGACCTACTCCTGAGAAGTCTCGGCGTCGGGTGGGGCCGCGGAGGAGCGCAGGCGCGGTGTTTGGAGCTACGAGAGTTGCGGAGCTGGCTACGGAATCTACGGAGTCTGCTGGGAATCAGGGAAGCGACGGCGCAACGGAGCGGCATACGGAAACGGCGTACCAGGAACAAAGCTGCAGACGGTATTTATGAAGAGAGCGCATGGGAGCCATGTTAACAGTGTAAGAGTGCTGACGACCTGACAAGAAGCGGCGCGGCGCAACGGACGGAAGTCTGAAAGTGGATCTGGAACTTGATATATAACTGAGTAAAGTGCCTTTCTGCAGTTTAAAGTGCTTAGAGTGCATTGTTTATTATTTAGAGCATACCAATCAAGAGATTTTGGTGACATACTACGTATTAGGTTCTGAAGGGTGGGTTCTGGAGGAGGGAAAGGTCTGATTGGGCAATATATAGAATATAATATTATGCTGTGATTGTGAAACAGTACTGGAATAGGGGAACTGATTGATTGACTGATTGTTTAATTTAAGGCTAAGGTTATTAATTAATTGTTAGCCAGTGTTTAATTATCAATTATTATTAGTGTTATTGTTATTATTGTAAAGTAATAGTTGGTGTTTGTTGTTGTTAGTTTGTTGTTGTGGCAATCAGGTGACCAATTAATTTGGGGAGTAAAGGGGAATTTAATTAAGCAATTAATTAATCATTTGATTACTATTTAATTGAAATCAATCTACTTTTCCTAATCTGCTAGACTAAAATTAAAATTTAAAAAAGTCTTAGTTAAATACCCAAAAAACACTGTAGAATATATAGCAATAACTAAGTAGATAATTAGATACCAATATACGTACAGTAAATAGCTGGGGGAAATAGCTAATCGTATATCAGACAACTAACTAAACATTAAATAAATATACCAAGAATATTGGATTTGGTATACGTAGCACTAACTAAGTAGAAACATATAATCATATACACATGGCAAGCGGAAATCCCGGAGCTTCAAGGAAGAGTTCTCTCTCATCTCCATCCCAAGCAAGTGGAATCGGACAGATGAAACCATCTTCAAGCAACCCCGGCATGTCGGCTAAGGAAGTCAAGGCAATGATTGAGGATTCAGTCAAGGCGGCAGTCAAGGCTGTTATGGAAAACACCGTCCCAGTTCTGATGGAAAATGTGGAGCAGAGATTTCCTGTATTGATCAAGAAGGAATTAGAACCAATCTACAGCAAATGGATGACTGGGCGAGCCAAATCAAAAATGAAGTTGAAGAGATCAAGACTCAGGTGATGGCCAATAAAGCGGATATTCAAGTGCTGATGACGGGCGGTCGGCAAACCCATGCCAGAGTGAGGGACCTTGATCTGGATATTCAGGAACTTAAAGCCAAAAACGAATCTCTGGAAGAGACAATTATTAATCTGGAATTAGACAAGGCAGCTCAAGTGATTAGATGTCAGAACGTCCCGGAAAATCTAGGTAACAATCTTAAAGAGGTGCTGGCTGGAGCAATAGCAGACCAACTTGAAATTGCGACTAAGGAAGAACTAATGTCAGAGATTGACGGAACTTTCAGAAGGAGCACTGCACACTCAAGAAAATTCAACACCCCTCGAGAGGTTCATATTAAATTTAACAGAAGAGAGGTGAGAGACAAGATTTTGAGAGCCTCAAATAAGAACAAAGTCCTTATACAAGGAGACGAGATCAATTTCCTACGCGAAGTCCCGTGGCGCGTAAGAGAAAAAAGAAGGTCATACCAACGACTGGCAGGCTTACTTCGAGAGCGAAAAATTGACTATAGATGGCTGGTTCCAGAGGGTCTTCTCTTCGAATATAGGGGACGAAGGTATAAACTCAACTCGGTATTTAAATTAGATAACTTCATGGAGAATTTCGGTGCTGACTTCGGGGTGCCAGATGAGAGAGATGAAGAGGATGAGGCTGAAGGGGCACAGAGAGATAAAGAAGAAGAGGAGGACGGAGAGGAAGACAAGAAAGGCAAAAGCAGAAAAGGAAGAAAGGGTGATAAAGCAACTACAACAATACCACTTCAGATCCAAACGCGAAATCAATTAAAGAGCAGACCAAAGGAGGCTAACCAGCAGAATGGAAACGAAGTGTAAAGAGTTTAAGATCATCTTGATTAATGTCAATGGGTTGAATGCCCCACACAAAAGAAGAAGAATATATCATCAGCTTCAGAAGACCAAAGCAGAAATTATATGCTTGCAAGAAACACATATTAAAAAAGAACATGCCAAATATCTCAATTGCAAAAAATTAGGTATGGTATTTGCATCCATGGACGAAAAGGAAAAAAAGAGGGGGGTGGTAACATATGTTAGAGAAAATTTGCAGCCTAAATTGGTATACTCATCAAATAATGGGAGAATAATAATCATCAGTATAATAAGAGGGGGTCAAGAATATATAGTCGTAAACATATATGCTCCCAATGCTAACCAAACTCCTTTTTATAGGGAATTAACTGAGGCGTTGAGATCAGTAAAATCCAATAAAATATGTTTAATAGGGGATTTCAACGCCGTTGTGGATAGGAAATTAGACAGGAAAACGTTGAATAAATCAGGAAAAAGAAATAAAGGTCAAACAGTACCCGAGATTTTCTATCAGTTAATAGAAGAACAGGATCTTATGGATGCCTGGAGAGTAAAAAATAAAGATAAATTGGCGTATACTTATTATTCGGGAAGACACAAATCATGGTCTAGGATAGACATGATCTGGGTCTCTAGAGCAATAGTGCTGCAAATGAGAGAGGTTGAGATATGCCCTTTAACATTTGCTGACCACAATCCAGTTATGTTATCATTGAATGAGGATAAAAAGGCCCCCAGGTGGACAATGAATAGGTACATACTAAAAGATCAAGGATTGGTTGAAACATTGAAGGGAGATATAAAAGACTTTTTTGATAGAAACATTCACCCCCAAATCTCCATTAATACGGTCTGGGATGCCTTTAAGGCATATATAAGGGGGAAACTAATTAGCCATACAGTGTGGAAGCGAAAACAGGAAAATATAGAATATAACCAATTAGTTAAACAAATAAAACTGGAGGAAACAAAGAGTCTGAGGAACGAGGGAACAGATGGTAGTAGACAACGTTTACTACTCGTGCAACATAAGCTAAATCTGCTGTTGAATAAAGAAGTAGCTAAGAAAATACAATTTAATAAATTGCTCTTTTTTGAAAACACAAACAAGCCATCCCGTTGGTTGGCTTATAGATTAAAAAAGGAAGAGGCTAAGAGATCTATAATTACGTTAAAAGATGATAACGGTGAAAATAGATACCTGCTAAAAGATTTAAAAAGAATTGTGGAGACTTTCTTTAGTAATATATATAAACAGGAAGAGAAAAATGAAGCGTCAATCAGGGCTTATCTCAAAAATAATATAAAAGCCACAAGATTCTCGGAGGAGCAAAGAAAGTTACTAAATGAACCTATTACAATCTGTGAAATAGTAGAGGCAATCAAGAGGCAGAAAAAAAATAAGGCACCAGGCCCAGACAGAATACCGGGTGAGTTTTATAAGATATTTGAGGGTCAACTGTTTATGGTGTTTAAGGAGCTAATTGAAAATACTGGTAATACAGGAGAAGCCCCAGATTCATGGAATGAAGCCCTTATAACATTAATTCCTAAAAGTAAAGACAACTTGGATGAAGTTAGCAATTATAGACCAATATCATTACTAAACGCAGACTATAAAATCTATGCTAACATCCTAGCGGAACGGTTTAAGAAGGTACTTAACCAAATAATCTCTAGAGATCAAGTGGGTTTTTTACCAAACAGACAATTAAGAGAAAATCTGCGAACGCTAATAAATGTTTTAGAATACTATGATGTCCATCCTGAGAAATCTGCATTGCTAATGTTTATGGATGCAGAAAAAGCGTTCGATAACTTATCATGGGAATTTCTGCTGGTGAAACTAAAAGAATATAACCCCGGAGAAAGGTTCTTAGCCATGATAGAAGCAATTTATAAAAAACAAACCGCTAGAATAAGGGTTAATTCTGATAGTACACAAAAAATTAGAATAGAGAAGGGCTCGAGGCAAGGTTGTCCCCTGTCACCTTTACTTTTTATATTTGCTCTGGAATCTTTATGTGACGCAGTGAGGGAAAATAAATCTCTCACCGGGCTTAAATGTAAGGGTCAGGAATATCGGCTGTGTGCATACGCGGATGACGTAATGTTTATCTTAGAAGACCCAAAATCTTCCTTAGGTAAATTATTAGAAATAATTAGAGAATATGGAAATGTCTCGGGATTAAAAATTAACTTACACAAAACAAAAATTTTGACTAAAAATTGTTCTATCCAGGTGCAAACAGACCTTCAAAGGACATATGGAATAGCCGTTGTGAAAAAAGTAAAATATCTAGGTGTAATTTGTTCTAACAAAACTAGCTCACTGGTAGAGGACAACTATGAACCTTTATTAAAAAAAATCAAAGAAGATTTAGATTTCTGGAAAAAATTAAATCTATCCTGGTTGGGCAAAGTGGCGGCAATTAAAATGAATATTTTACCTAGATTTTTATTTTTGGCACAATCAATTCCTTTGTTGAAAGAAAGTGCAAAATTCTATAAAGTTATTAATGATCTTACAAGAAAATTCATTTGGTTCCCCAAGAAGCCCAGAGTTAGGTGGAAACTTCTCCAGGATGTTAAGGAAGAAGGGGGAATTGCTATGCCTAATTGGGAAATCTATGGTAAAGCCACTGCTTTGGTATGGGTAAAAGACTGGGTTATGTTAGAGAATGACAGAGTTTTGTCGCTCGAAGGGCATGATCTATACATGGGATGGCATGCCTATGTATGGTATAATAAGCATAAGATTCATTCAAACTTTAATAATCACATCTTAAGAGCTGCCCTATTAAAAACATGGATAAATATTAGAGAAAAACTTTACCTAAAAATACCCAGATGGGTCTCCCCGTTGGAGGCTTTTATTAAACCCTCTTTGGCCAACAAAAAAGATAAGGTGAGTTACGATAAACTGTTAGATAAAAAGGGAAAGTTAAAGAACAGCGAGAGGTTAAAAAGCAAAATAGATTTACAATTATCTTGGTGGCAGAACAATCAACTATCTACAAGATACAACTTGGATAGTAAAATAGGCTTTACTGAATCCCCAAATGACCTAGATTTAATTTGGATGGATAAAAGTAAACTTAATAAAATTTATAAACTTCTCCTTCAGAATGAAATGTTAGAGGAAAAGGTCAAGCCATCAATGGTGAAGTGGATGCAGGATTTTGGCTATACAATTGAGATAGAAAAGTGGTCTAAAATATGGAAATCAGTAAAATTCTTGGGAGCAATCAACTATAAAGAGAATATATATAAACTCTTTTACCGTTGGCATTGGTCACCTGATAGGCTGCAGAAATGCTATAGTAGCTTATCTAATAAATGTTGGGTCTGCGGCACGTGTATTGGCACATATTACCACATGTGGTGGATCTGTAAAGAGACTAAAAAATTTTGGTTAATGGTGAAAGATCTAATAATGGAAATTATGGTTGTGGATATTCCACTAGCACCGGAGACTTTTCTGTTAAATATCTTCCCGGATGGCCTATCTGGTTATGACCAGAAACTGCTGGCTTATATTTTGACAGCAGCACGGATAGCCCGAGCAAAATGTTGGAAAGCATCTCTAATGCTGGGAAAAGAAGAAATAGTGGGTAAACTACTAGAATGGGCTGAGTCGAGTAAATTAAATTTTCTTTTGAATGCAGATGCAAAAAAGGAGAATAGTAATGTATGGTCCAAATTTTTTGTTTGGTTAAATAGTTATGGCTTCTAAAAATATGAATTGTAATCTGTAAGGATTATTGTTAAAAACTGAATAAAAATATTTTTTTTTTTAAAAAAAAAGCATGGACTCTATTTGGGTCTTTAGCTTTATTAAATTGTTCTGTAGAACTTTAATGTTTTTATGGCATTATGCCCTCATGTAGATCACCCAGAGCCAGGCATAAGCTGGGCTAAGACAATTAACAAATTTTATAAAAAAAAGAAAAGAAAAGAAAAGAATGTATGAAGCATGAAGGAGCTAGAAAAGATTCTTAAATGTAAGGGTGTGTTGTTGGTTGCCATAGTACTTCCTATTACTATGTACAGGTGTAAAAGTTGGTCAGTAAAGAAAGCTGACTGGAAGACAGTTGACTCATTAGAAATGTGGTATTAGAGGAGTTTTACAGATACTGTGGACCACCAAAAAGACAAATAAATTATTCTGGAAAAAATCACTAAAAAAATAAAGCACACAGACTTCACAACACAGCAATACAATCTACTCATAAAATGGGAACCATTCATAGAATTTGTAATTGCAACAGACATCCAGCCACATAACCTGATCTGCCTTAAATTAATATACACATAAACAACACACAACCATCACAGTGTCCCAAACCAATTAAAAAAGACAGATAACACAAAAGAAAGATCAAATCCATATTTATTTAATTTAGAGTTCACAAGGTGATTAACTATAATATATCACATCTACTACTGTAATTACTAAAACAACAATATATGTGCAACATTGATAATTAACATGTATGTGTTATACATTGATATAATTTTATTCTTGTATACTTTTGAAAAACCAATAAAAATCTTTTTTTAAAAAAAAAGACAAATAAGTTGGTTCTAGATCAAATCAAGCCTGAATTCTTCCTAGAAGCTAAAATGACTAAACTGAAGCTATCATACTTTAGTCACATTATGAGAAGACAAGAGTCACAGGAAAAGACAATAATGCTACGAATAGTTAAAGGCAGCAGGAAAAGAGGAAAACCCAACATGAGATGGATTAACTCAATAAAGGAAGCCGTAGCCTGCAATTTACAAGGCTGTTAACTATTGGACATTTTGGAGGACAATAATTCATAGGGTGGCCAGAACTCAGCACTTAACACACACATATATAAAATTCAAAATGGGCTAAGGAATATGGCAAATGTGAAATCTGAAATGTGCCAAAAGATAAAGTTTATGAAGATAGGGATTAATGGTTGGTGGTAGGCTGTGAACTGTAGAGGGTTGAATGACAAAGATATTTAAACTGGTACTACTGAGGAAGCAACTCTTTTGGGCATTTAAGAGAATATGGGAGGTCATAATTTAGTTGTATATTGCACATGATACACTATATTTTTTGTAAAACATATTTTTAATTAAAAAAAACAGAGTTCACATATGCATACATGTAATTGATGTCCTTTGCCAGAATCCTTGAACAAGGATTTGTAAGAATCCTTGGATTGAGCTTTCATTTATTGAATAAACTAGCATTGTTTCACTGGCCTTAGGTGCCAGTTATCAATGCTCAAAAGTTTTTATTTATCTCTTCAAGACTGACATTATAGGAACTGTCTAGTAGTGTATCATGTGCAATATACAATTAAATTATGAAACTACACTTTTAGTTTTAATGAGAGAACTTCCACCTGTTCAGCTCTATCAAATATTGCAATGCAGATTTAGGTAAACTTTCCCATTTCCTCATCCATTGCAGCCAAAAACAACAAGAGAATGGGAAAGAATATTTGTACTTCCAGGGCTCAAAACATTCAATGGTGAATGTGTTCTGAATTCTATGCTATTTTTCAGATTGCCTGCAGAGCTGTCAATAATATTCTCCAACACTGTGCAACTATTTCATTTCCACTTCCAACAGCCGCTGTGAAGTAATGCCTGCCTGTCCCAGCATTACTAGGCTCACAGGCATAAAGACAGAAGGAAGACCACAGAATACACAGAGGCTAATGTATTCAACATACTGACACAAGAACCAGTGACTTCCTGGTTACCTCTCCATGACACTCATCAGTTTCTGTCTCTAATTGGGTTCGATAGAAGTGCACACAATATCCCCCTTTACATTTCTGATTTCGAAAGACCAAAAAGACTATTTTTCATGAAACCTCCATTTGTAAAGGCATATATTCACTAGAAACATAATTTTCTGAAAGGAAAATTATAAATTGTGACCAATTCTTTATATTAGATAACCCACAGTGTCTGTCGAGTTTGCAATAATTCTGATGAATCACAGAAAGAAGGATAAGCTTTGATAAATGTCCGTCCTTTTTGCAAAACAGCCACTGATGTGATGACTGGCACAAAATAGTTCTCTTTCACAATGCACATATAGAAAATCACTTTACCCACCATTGGGAAGGAATCATGCTCTTGAGAGAGAGAACAATTATCAATATAGAAAGCATCAGTCCTGTGGTGCTATTGAACTAGATAAAAGTAGCTTACCTGAAATTAAAGGGCAAGTCAATTAAAAAAAAAGATCAGCATGTAGAGCATTTTCAGTTCATCATAAATTTCTCACGAAAATAAAAATCTCAAATATCTTCTTGGTCTTTTGCAGCACTGCATGTAATTACATTTAGTGGCATTTCAGAATGTCGTAGCAAAACATCTTGAACATTTCAGACCTTTCAGAGCCTTGATGATTCATTTGTTATTTATTACTTTAGTCATGATTTTTTGAAATGCTCTTCTACTAGGGATAATTTACAACGTCCCAAACAACCGGGGGCATTATTTATAAAGCTATGGATGATTTAACCTGTTTTAACTGGCATTAAGCATAAATCCAGTATACTGTGTATCAGTACACAGATCAGATCAAACACCACATGTGCACGGTGGAGAAAGCAATGTGACCAGCTCCCATCACTGTACGTGCATGTCTCTTGTGTATCAGATTTTTATGACTGAACAGATGATCACTGCTTGTCAGGACTGAAAGCACCAACTGCCTGTTTGGAGCTTCCAGTTGTCCATTTCTCCTTCTATGTATGAATGGTTTCTTTCAAAACTCAGGGGCTAACCACTTGTTAGTAAGCGAGATCCTGTTCATTCGTAATATGCACATATCCCTACATTGGGGCCAGAACTACGGGCTCATATGAAGCGTGAATGCAGAGCCCCCTACACTGACAAATGGTGAAAAACACCACAAATATAATCAACAGAGGAAGGACTTTATATAATTAATACTTACTTTGCTAGTAAAGTAATAATAATATTTATACTTGTACCTACTCACACATGATTCTGGAAATTTATTTGATTTAAATTATGCAAAATGAAGAGTCTCTCTCTCACACGTTTGTGAAAGATGAACTTGTGAAACCTCTTCTGAAGAAGCCCCTCTTAGACTCCAGTGATCTGAATAACTATTGACCAGTGACAAATATACCTTTTTTCTGGAATCTGGCAGAACACCTGAAACGATTCAGCTGGGTTCTCTTTGATGGCTTTCTGGATGACATGGGTTGTCTAGACCAATTTTAATTCAGTTTATGATCTTTCTTGGAATTAAAAATGTCTTGATTGCTGCAAACAATGATATTTTTAAGACAGAGACAGGGAGAGTTTGAACTTGCCATCACTGTGATGCTCTTCTGGAGCAAGTAGCCAAGAAAGGAAAGAGTTCTGGTGGTTCTGTTCCTGCTTCTTGTCTAGTTGACCTGTACCAGAAGGTGGTTCTGGGAAACAGTTGGTCATCCCCATGATACTTATCATACTTGTTCCCACCAGATTCCCACCCTAGGTCTGAAATATGTAGATGGTTTCTCTAGTATAGCAGTATTCACTCTGTGGCTCACAGATAGCTGCATTTGCCTTTGACATCAGAGAGACATAAGGCCTATATCTCAAGAAGGTTAGTAGCTGTTTCAAGGTGGGAGGCACAAGCCCAACTGGGCAAGGGCCTTGCCCATTTTCCTGAAACGCGGTGCAGGTGCCACATTGGGAAATGCTGCTCAGAAGAGCTACAGGTAGCATGTCAAAGAGCCACATGAGTATCACTGCTGTGATATTTTGGCCTTGCCTGTTTTGCTTTTCCATCTGATAAAACTTACTTTGTTCTGGTTGAGTGTTCTAAATTGAATTATACGTATGTTGTGTGTTCTTACACTATAGTTTGGGAACTGGACTTGAATCTGGTAAATTCTGAGCATGCACAAACTTAGTGAATATTGCCAACTAATGAATGCTGTTGAATGCACAAGAAAAAGCACTACATATATTCAAAATGTAGCTGATTTTTAAGAAGATGCATGTCCCAGCCATACTGACAATAGAGGATATATAAGTGGAGCAAGGCAGTGAATTGTGAGCACGCACCAAGAGCAGCAGATGCAAAAATGATTTAAATTGCAAACAAATCCTAAATGTGAACATATAAGGTTCTCAACTTATGAGCAAATGAGCACTGGAAATGAAGTATGTTCCATTTTCTCGTGCTTTATTTGCATTATTTGCATTATTTCTCATGCTTTATTTGCATTATTTATTTGCGCTTAGGGATGATATCATCCGTAAAAAGATTAGACTTTGAAAACCACTAAATCAGTCTCAAACAGGACAATGAGAAAAAAAGACAGAAATTTATTTATTTATTCATATCCCAACCTCCTCTGCTAGCGGGCTCAGGGTGGATCACAACAGGTCATTTCACCATAAAAATATTAAAATGTAACAATTTATATCCAGTTTAAAACCAATTCAGTATAAGATGTAGGCCAGTTCATGGTAGACCACAGTGCCTCCTGTGTGGGTGTTGGCTAGATGGTCAGTAAGGCATCCAATTCACTGGAAGATGCTGTGCAGATCAATTGAGCATCGTAGGGCCATTAAATAGGTCAGCATGAGCAGGGGTGAGTTGAGGGCTGCAGTGGCTCAAGTGGTTAAGTTGCTGAACTGCAGACTGGTAGTTCAGCAGTTCGAGACCTGAGTGCTGCATGATGGAGTGAGCTCCTGTCTCTGGTCCCAGCTCCTGCCAACCTAGCAGTTCGAAAGCAAGAAATTGCAAGTAGATAAATAGGTACCACTTTGGTGGGAAGGTAACAGCATTCCGTGCGCCTTGGCGTCTAGTCATGCTCTTCAGCTTGGAAAGGAGATGAGCACGACATCCCTAGAGTCGTATTCGACTGGCTTTCAAGGAAGGGAAAACTTTACCTTTACCAATGAGCAGGGGAGGCCAAAGTGGTTGAACGTCCACTGCCTCAGCTGAAGACCTGACAAAACAGTTCCATTTTGCAAGCCCTGCAGAACTGTAATAGATCCCACAGGGCCCTGATCCCAGGTGGGAGCATGTTCCACCAGGCCAGGGTCAGGGCAGAAAATACTCTGGCCCTGGTTGAGGCTAGGCAACTTTCAGGCCGGGGACTACCAGAAGGTGTTGATCTGCAGAGCACAAGGCTCTCCGGAGCACATACGAAGAGAGATGGTCCCATAGGTATGTTGGTCCCTGGCCACATAGGGCTTTGAAGGTTAATACCAAAACCTTGAACCGGATCTGTTACTCAATTGGCAGCCAGTGCAATTGGTGCAGCACTGGCCAAATGCACACATGCACAGACATTGCAGTCAACAGGTGTGCCACCGCATTTTGCACTAGCTGTGGTTTCTGGGACAGATTCAAGGGCAGCCTCATGTAGAGCGAGTTACAGTAATCCAGCCTGGAAGTGATCATTGCCTGGGTCACTGTAGTTAAGGCCCAGGAGGAGAGTGTCTAGCTTTTATTATTGTGGCATATTTCAGTGACTCCAAAAGACCTGCTGCATTTAGACATGTGGTGGTTGGATCAAGAGGCATCAGAACACTTCTGACTTAAACAAAACAAAAAAAATCCTTACGTATGAGGGAATTTAAGAAACCACCTACATTCCAATCAGTCTCAGAAAAACAAGAGCTCATTTTACACTGTAGGAGAGAATGGAACCAAGAGCGGTTTCAGCAAACTTTTCAAATTAGAGGCGAGTTTATGTCAGCATGATAGATGTGGAGTTCAAAAGGAGAGAGGGCAAAGCAGGAGTAGAGGAAGGAGAAAAAGGAGCACAAGCAAAGCTTGAAATGAATGAGAAAGATATCTGGTGCAAAAAAAAAAAAAAGGATGATGAGATTATAGAGCAGCTGAAGGACAGATACAGAAGAAAATGATCGGGGACCAAATGCAGAGAAAGGAGTTCAAAGCAAAAGATATGAGGCAGAAGCGTTTAAAGGCAGAAAAGATCTTGTAAAATAATAATAAAATGAGATAACCATAGAGGGTGAGTAGAGATGCGACTGAATTTTGTGACTATTCTGGTTCAAATAAAAAGTCCAGGTTTTTGCTGGGTCCAGGTTTCTTCTGTGCAGTCAGGATAAAATATAAATGTCACTTTCATAATGTCGTTGTTGAAATTTGGTAGAAAAATTGCCATCAAAATTGCCATTTGTTGTTCCAGGTAAAGGAA
Source organism: Lepidodactylus listeri (assembly GCA_029233225.1). NCBI lineage: Eukaryota > Metazoa > Chordata > Lepidosauria > Squamata > Gekkonidae > Lepidodactylus > Lepidodactylus listeri. Next base: position 41,213,665 of record JARCFY010000016.1, on the reverse strand, counting down.
TTAAAACTTATTTTTTGCTAATGGAGTTGCAGCTGGCATTATTCCTTTGTACTGATGACTCAGAACGGTTGTCTGATAAGTCACCAATGGCTGTTAATCGTTCGGAGTCAGTTTCCTGATATCTTTGTTTTCATTTCCATGAGGCCCTGAAATGTGTGTGTGTATAGGAACAGCAAGTATAGTTCAGAAAAGACAACAAAAAAAGCAGACACAGAAGGCTGACAGTTGTGATATACATGTAAATATAGGAGGAAATGGGAGATGTACAGTTTTCTCTTCTTGGAAGATGATGTGCATATTTTCCATGAATCACAATGAATTTGCACAATGGTTGGTTATTACGTACATCAACCATTCAACTCACAATTCAACCATTCAACTCATATTACATTATTGCAATAATGCCATGAAACTCCAATGCTTTTTTACACAAAGGGAACCAACTTGAGGTAGTATTGCATATTTGTTCTCTAGAGAGAGCCACCCTCTTGGCGCTTTAAAGACAAACCCTATTTTTAAGTACATACTTCTATTCTTGGAGGAAGTAAAACCAGAAATAACCCAGAAGACTGAACAATAAAAGTAATTGATGAAGAACAATAGCAGGCAAATTGCATACCACACACTGTCATTGATGCAATAAACCTTTCTGTTACTATGCTTCACAGGAAAGGCAGGCCATCTCTTCTCAACATGCAAGTATATGCAAAATATCTGTTAAACATTTGTAAAACAGAGGCAAACACTGCTGCAAAAGAAACCACCAAAATAGTAACAAATTTGAAAGAAATGTGTTGGGGAAAATATAGCCTTTCCAAACATAAAAGAGATCTCAAAGAACCAGAAAGATATGTCTTTGCATGTTTCTAGACATAAATAAGATAAACAGGGGTCCGTTGGAGCAGGAGCGCACAGGAGCGCAGCTCCGGGAGTGAGAAGCCCAGGGGGCGGGCACATGACCAAGCCCCGCCCCCTCCTCGGCTTCCCCAAGCAGTGCAGAGGCGCAGCACCCCAGGGAAAGCCCTGCTAGGATCTTTATTGATTTTAATGTTTTGTTTTAATATTGATAATTTTATCATTGTTCCTTTTATGACTGTGTGCTGCTTTTCCAGAGACTTGCGCAAGGTGGCATATAAATTTTCTAAGTATACCATTTTTTATCTGGGCACATGGCACATAAGTACTGGAGAAATTTCACCAACCCTTCAGCAGCTTCCACCCCGTCAGTTTGGTGTAGTGGTCAGGAGTTGGACTCTAATCTGGGAGAACCGGGTTTGATTCCCCACTCCTCCACATGCAGCTGCTGGTGTGACCAGCAGTCACAAGTTCTCTCAGGGCCAGTCACAAGTTCTCTCAGAGCTGTTCTCTCATGAGCAGTTCTCAAAAGACCTCTCTCAGCCCCACCTACCTCACAGGGTGTCTTGTTGTGGGGAGGGGAAGGGAAAGGGATGGGTGGTGCACATGTCCTGGGTATCTCAAGTCTCCTTGAAACCTGGTGGTTTCAAGGGAGCAGGAAGAGAATGAGGGTGTGTTCTTTACGCTTCTTTTTATTGCACAAAGTATTGGATGGGGAAGGGAATGGAGGAAAAGCAGGTCAGTTTCACTCACCTGTGGAGTGGAGCCTGAGGGGTGGGTGTTGCCTTCTGACACACTTTGGGTATGTTAGGGGGTGTGGCATAGGCAAATGAGTTATGCAAATGAGTTATGCTAATGAGCTCCTGCACCTCTTTTTCTATGAAATGACCCCTGAAGATAAATATACAACAAGAAGAGATATGAGTAAGTTTCAGAGGGTAGCCATGTTGGTCTGGAAGGATTGGAGTCCAGTATCACCTTAAAGACCAACAAGTTTTTTGGTTCTAAGTTTTTGGGAATCAAAGCTCCCTTCAGCAAATACAAGTAGGAATGGAAATCCCCAAGTTCTTATATCCCTGTCAGAAGGGGGGAGGAGCAGGGCTTTTTTGGTAGAAAAAGCCAAGCAGGAGCTCATTAGCATAATAGGCCACACCCAACAGCAGAAACCCATTAGCATATTAAGCCACACCCCTGACAGCACAGTTCCCTCCCAGGATCGGCTTCCCCAGGTGCCCCGCAGCTTGCAGGGCACATGGGGAGCCCAAGGGAAGGAAGGCAGTTTCTGGATCGGCTTCCCCAGGGGCCCTGAAGCTGCGGGGTGCCTGAGAAATCCAAGGAGGGGAGGCAGTTTAAACTTCTTTCCCTCCCTGGATCAGCTTGGCTTCCCCAAGGCACCTGGGGAAGTTGGGGGGGGAGGGTGTAGGCGTGGCCAACTCAGAAGCCAGACAGAACTCTGTTCCTGTGCGTTCCTGCCCAAAAATAGCCCTGGGGAGGAGTATTGCAAAAACAGAGACGAGATATAAAAGTACAATGCAAAATGTTTGATCAGAGCAAGAGAGAAATGCTAAGGAGCAGAAAATTAGCATCTGTAGTGAGATAAATACCCTATGTTCCCATTCAGCCCTGGGAGTCTACTGTTCTGAATTTATGAACAAACTCAGGAGTGTTTGCTGCTAATGAAGCCAACAATTTTAGCACAGAACTGACTTCTTCAGTCAAATCATAACATTTATTTCACCCTTTTGAATGATTGAATCCCTGCTCAGATTGACAGCAAACCATGTTTGGAATTCATAATTTCCTCCCTGGAAATATGTGCAGTTTTGCAAATCTGGACATGTTGTGAACCATTCATAACAATGGGATACATGTGCATATCCAGGGGTCATTTGAGGCCGGAGCTAGGTGGAGCAAAGCTCCGCTAGCCCAGGAGTGGGCACTAGGGCAGCCACAGGCCGAATCAGATTCTCTGATCTGATTCGGCCCACCGTCGAATTGCCACTGAAGTTCAGTGGCAGCTTAAAAAGTGGCTGGAGGGGAGAAGGTTTGAGGGAGAGGCTCCAAACTTACAGGGTAGCTGCTGGAGCCTCTCCTCCAAATACCCACCAAGTTTCAAAAAGATTGGACCAGGGGATCTAATTCTACAGGCCCCCAAACAGGTTGCCCCCATTCCCTCCATTGTTCTCTAAGGTGGGAGAAAAGTAACATTTTTCCGACCATAGAGAACAATGGAGGGGATGGGGCAAACTGTTTGGGGGCCCGTAGAATTAAACCCCATGGTCCAATCATCTTGAAACTGGGTGGGTATTTCGGGGAGAGGCCCTGGAAGTTACCCTGCAAGTTTGGAGTCTCTCCCTCAACCCCCTCTCCTCCAGCCCCTCATATACCCTATGAGTTTTTGCCATTGACTTCAATGGCCCATAGGGAATAATGGGGCTGAAACTGACATTTGGCCAGTGATGTCAGGGGGCGTGGCATATGCTAATGAGTTATGCTAATGAGCTCCTGCACCTCTTTTTCTACGAAATTACCCCTGTGTATATTTGATATAAATTGACCAAAAAATTAACTTGTATTATCAGGACAAAGCCTGCTGCTCAAAGTCACCACTTCTTTTTTTTCAGTTTTAGCAGAAGCATCCCAGATGGAGGTAGTGACGCACATAAGAAGCAGTCATCATCATGTAGTTTTATTTAAGCTGAGAAATGTCCATCTGGAGTGGAGCTTCTACCTTCTGAAGAGAATACAGGCACAGAAGAGCATGGCAAACTATATGAAGTAGAACACTGCAGGCTATCCACTGGTATGCATGATAGCATTGGCTGTCTCCTCAAACTGAAGCAAGTATTAAATGCATGCAGGCCCTAGGCATTGAGTAATGTGTGTGGTTAAGGTAGTGGGTGAGGCCAATGGGAGGAAATGATTTGTGGGCCCAGGGGGAAGGAGGGGCTATGCAGCAGAAGGAACACAAACAGACCCAGAATTGGTGAAAATGTGGCCTCAGCTTTTATTGGATACAGCCAAAGAAGCATTGATGCAGCATGGAGGTGGATCCAACATTGGGCAACCCACCTGCCACCCAATTACTACAACCTCCCAGCCTGCCTGTTGGGGGATGACATCATGGAGTGGCAAGACCCTGGGATTCATGTAGGTGCTGGCTGCTGCATGGTCCCTTTCCCACCTGGTAGTGAGGCCAGTCACCAGCCCCTGAGCTGGTTATGCAGCTAAGTGGCTCCACCCCCAAGACCCCTTAAGAGAGTCCCCAAACCAGGGGAAGTGGCCGTGCAGGCCGGAACTCCCCCCAGTGGATCAGTCTGAATGTCCAAATCACCTGTGACGAACTGGACTTTAAAAGCTCATGAGTGCTGCATAAATATGTGAAGGACAATGAAGGGTTAATGCCTTACAAACCCAGAAAGTCTTGAGTGACAGGCAGCTCAAAGGGATTTGATTGGTTAGCATCAGTTGAGCAGAAATACTTGGGGACTGACTCCTGAGGAGAATTCAGTTTAGTACTGGCTGAGAATAGGAGCAGTTTAGCTGTGACTGAGGAGAGTTTAGGTCTGACTGAAGACAGTTTAACACTGACTGAGGACTGGGATGGTTGGCAAGGAGGAGTGGGAGGAATGCTGAAGATCCCCATTTGGGCCAGGAAAGGGGATAGATCTTCTAATTAGTGATGAGATTCCTTGCCCAGTTGAAAGGGAGATAGCTCTAAAGAGTGGAGTTATCCCTGGTCTGGAGTGTTTAGAGAAGGAATCTGAGCACCTGGTAGGGTATCCCTGCCTTCTGGACACCAAAAGAGTCAGTTAAAATCAAGGAAGTATACTGGAGTGTTTAGGAAACACTGAAACCAAAACCTCTTATCTCAATGATTCCAAGACTGTGTGAAAATCTTTAAAAGTCTCACATACTGGAAACATAGGAACTAGAATTTGTGATTATAACAAATTACCTCAGAGTTGTATTTGATTCACCTCAGACATATTACCTTTTCCCCTCTATGTTGAATAAAATATTTTGTTTATTTTGGAACTTCTAAAGCCTCGTGTGCCATTTTCAGAAGTTTAAATAAAGAGTATGATCTTTCCTCTTCCCTCAAGTTCCTGGGCTGAGCCAGCATCAAAATACAATAAAGTGACAGGGCAGGACAGCCATATATCTTCAGATAAGAAAATAAAGGAGGTGCTCAGGCAGAAAGGAAGAAAAAAACAGAGTTGTCACCCCAGCCCAGAGTCTCCCCTATCCAACCACAGAACCTCCATCTTAGATGGATTCAGTTTCAGCAGACTCTGTTTCAACCATCCAGCCACGGCCTTCAAACCCTTAACCAGAATAGCTGGGGCAGTATCTGGCCAGCTGTCCATTAACAGATATAGCTGGGTGTCGTCCACATATTGGTGGCAACCCAGCTCAAAGCTCCACACCAGCTGGATCAGGGGGCACATGTAGATTTTGAATAACATTGGAGATATCAGAGGGTATTATGGTGAAACCTTCTCTCCTAGTGCCACCCTCTGTCCCCGACCTTGGAGGAATGAGGCCAGCCACTGTAAGGCCATTCTGTAAATTCCTACATTGGCAAGGTGGTGGGACAACAGGTCATGATCAACCATGTCAAATGCTGCTGTCAGGTCAAGCAGTAAAAGCAACACCAACCCATCTTGATCCAGCTGTCTACATAGCTCATCTGTGAAGGTGACCAATGCCATCTCTGTCCCATGGCCAGGGTGGAAACTGGTCTGGAATGGGTCTAGAGATGATGTGTCCTCCAGGAAAGTCTGAAGCTTCTCAGCCACCACTCACTCAATTACCTCTCCCACAAACAAAAGGTTTGAGACTGGGCAGTAATTGGTTGGAACAGTAGAATCCAGAGATGGGATTTTTAAAGAGTGGTGTTGCCTGACCTCTTTTAATTTCCTGGGGGTAGACACCTGAATTCAGGGGTAGATTTATGGTTCCCACAGGGTAGCCCATGTTCCCTCACTGGTGGCTTTCACCATTCATGAGAGACACGGGTCTAAGAGGCACAAGGTAGGTTTTACAGCACCCAGAATCCTATTGACATCAGCCCGAGAGAGTTGGCTGAAGTTGTCCAGTATTGAATCCAAAGATAGCCAAAGGGCCTCCAGTTTGCATACTGTATCAATATTGGTGGGCAGCAGGGGTCCATTGGAGTGGGAGCGCACAGAAGCGCAGCTCCGGGAGTGAGGAGCCCAGGGGGCGGGCATATGACCAAGCCCCGCCCCCTCCTCGGCTTCCCCGAGCAGTGCAGAGGTGCAGCACCCCGGGGAAAGCCCTGCTAGGGTCTTTATTGTTTTTAATGTTTTGTTTTAATATTGATAATTTTATCATTGTTCCTTTTATGACTGTGTGCTGCTTTTCCAGAGACTTGATCAAGGTGGCATATAAATTTTCTAAGTATACCATTTTTTATCTGGGCACATGGCACATAAGTACTGGAGAAATTTCACCAACCCTTCAGCAGCTTCCACCCCATCAGTTTGGTGTAGTGGTCAGGAGCTGGACTCTAATCTGGGAGAACCGGGTTTGATTCCCCAGTCCTCCACATGCAGCTGCTGGTGTGACCTTGGACCAGTCACAAGTTCTCTCAGAGCTGTTCTCTCATGCGCAGTTCTCAAAAGACCTCTCTCAGCTCCACCTACCTCACAGGGTGTCTTGTTGTGGGGAGGGGAAGGGAAAGGGATGGTTGGTGCACATGTCCTGGGTATCTCAAGTCTCCTTGAAACCTGGTGGTTTCAAGGGAGCAGGAAGAGAATGAGGGTGTGTTCTTTACGCTTATTATTATTGCACAAAGTATTGGATGGGGAAGGGAATGGAGGAAGAGCAGGTCAGTTTCACTCACCTGTGGAGTGGAGCCTGAGGGGTGGGTGTTGCCTTCTGACACACTTCCGGTATGTTAGGGGGGGTGGCATATGCAAATGAGTTATGCTAATGAGCTCCTGCACCTCTTTTTCTACGAAATGACCCCTGCGTATAACCCACAGCCTTTCCAACATGTTTTTTTCCCCACACAATTATGATATCAAGAAATCCATGCAGATGTAAGATGCTATCTATTTAAAAAATTAAAGACATTAAATTTGTCAGAATCTTAGAATTAAGGCTAGGTCTTTTCCAAGCTGTTTCCCAATCTTCTTTTTTTCCCCTACCCTCACAATCCCTTTGCCATTCTTTCTCCGCTGTTGTAGTATCCTTATTAAATGTAAAGCTCAGTAATTTATAAATTTTAGTAAGTAATCCTTATGAGTTACACCTCGATGTTTTAAGAGTGTTTCTAAGGGTGTGAGTGGCATATTCCATGCAAATGAGTTATGCTAATGAGCTCCTGCACCTCTTTTTCTACGAAATGACCCCTGGTGGGCAGGTTTGATTCTAAGATCACTCTAGCAACTGCAAAATTTGTTTCAGTCCTTTTGGCCCTTGCATCCAAAAATTGGGAAATAAGTTTTTTCTGCTGCTCAAGATTTGTGAATCAATGAGCTTCTAAGGGTATAAAAGGAAAAAGAAGGTGGGCAGGTGGTGGCAGAGTGACAAGATTTTATCCACAACAGAGCTTGCAAAAGCCTCACAGCGAATGGCTGAATTTCTAATATTTTGGGTTTTCCCTGTGAGAGACGGTATCGACCTAATTACCCTAAATAATTGTGCTGGGCAGGAGCTAGTAAATGCAACTGAGGCTGCATAAAAGTCTCTTTTAGCAGTCTTCATTGCCAACTCATAGGATTTCATAAAAGTCCTACAGGATGTTCTTGCAGCTTTGTCATAAGACCATTGTCAAACTTGCTCTAGTCTACTCTAGTCTTCTATTACAGGACACACCCTTGAACTAACTCCTGAATCTTTATTTTTGAACTATAAGGTAGACAGAATTCAACCGTATTCACATATGGTAATTGCTATTTTGTTAACTATAGCTAAAACAACTATTGATCATTATTGGAAAAACCCAGCAACAGCCCCATTATCTCTATGACATAAACAGCTTTGGGAACACCATACGATGGCAAAGATAACTGATCCTTTAAATTATAGATGTTTAGATACAATGACAGCTGTTCTTGCCTTGCGTAGGCTTCCATAGAAAAGATCTTTTTGGAAATAAGCCAATCTGATTTAACTTATTAAGAATTTGTGTGGACCAGGCTGGGTAAAGGTCTGAGGCTAGAAGGTGAGGTATTAATCTAAGAAATTTAGACTGAACCCTTTCAGGGGTCTTTAGACTGGCAGAAGGTCCGATTTGTGAACCATACAGGAGTTGAGCCAATGATTTTGCCTGGAAGGTTTTTAAGGCCATGGGGAGAAAACCTGTACCTTTCCTTCTAAATAATCTAAGAATGGCATTTGCACTTCTCTCTGCCCAGTTAGCTGATGAGGACAGATGTGCTGAGAATTTGGAATTATAAGAAAAGGTAATGCCTAAGTATTGAAAGTTCTTAACTTGATCTATGGCATTTCCTTTAATATTCCAATTGAACTTCCTGAATGAGTTACCGAAACGGACAATTTTAGTTTTACCAAAATTAATAATTAATAATTCAGTGTCACATTGCTCTAAATTTTATCAGGACTCACTTCAGGCCAGTCCTTGTCTGGGATAAAAGAACAGCATCATCAGCATACATTAAAATTGGAGCCTTTAAAATTAAAACATTACATTACATTAAAATTACATTACATTAAAACTGAAGCCTGAGAATGAGGGCCCCTACTGGCAGCGAACCACCAACTTTGGGTAACTTTTCATCTTCACAGCAGATGTTTAGGTACACATAACTCAGAGTTTGAAACTGTTTGGTATCCTATTTAGATTATTTAGAACAGCAAGGTGAAATTTCTCTAAATTCATGAAAACTTTATCTATATTTGTGAATTAGTTATCTAGTTGTCACACTCTGCCTTCTCCCCAAGGGGTGCACCCCCTGTGGCCATGGTGTCGCAGGGTTGGGACGGCGCTGGGTTGAGAGAGGGGTCGATAAAGGAGCACCACAGGGCCTCAGATTTGGCCAGGGGGTGGGGTTAGCAGCACCCAGAGTCACCTCCCTGGCCCCAATGACAAAACATCCCTCTCTCCACTCTCTCTCTGGGCTTCACATCTCTCTCTCTCCTGTCCATTTTGCTGTCAGCTTCTCCTCCTTGGCCCTGCCTGTCAGGCTTTCTTTTATACCTCCTCCCCCTTCCCAGCACCATCCTGAGGCTTCCCCTAGTCCCCTCTCCTCTGGCCCCACCCCCTTCTTAGGCTCTGACTCCCAGCCATCACCAGGGCCTCGGCCCCACCCCACCCTGTTAGTGCACAGCTGGTCGTGGCTTGCGGCGCAGCCTATGGGGCTGCTTCCAGCATTGGTTCGCCCTCCCTCTGGCCCGCCCTGGTCTGCCTCCCAGGACATGGGGCCTCACCCGGCCATGGGACCTCCTCCAGCTTGCTTGCTCCAGGTCCCAGTCACAGCCCCCAGCAGCAGTTCTGGGCCCACACTCCCTGGGCTTGGTGCAGGCTGGCAGTGCCCATGTGAGAGTGGTCACTGCCTGCTCCACTTCTCAGCGGGGCTGCTTCCTGGGTGGCAGGGTGCCTCTGGTCCCCGGCTGGGGAAGGTGAGCGGGTCTTGGATGGGGTGGGGAAGGGAGAACAGCTTCAGGGTGGGAGCTGCATCCTGGATGACCCAGGACAGGACACACACACCCCTTAGCCTCTCCCTACAGGGGGTCCTCATCGAACATCTGGGAGAGATAGTCAGCCACTCAGTGCTTGGAGCCAGCCTGATGACATACTGTAAAGGAAAAGGGGAGAAGTGACAAGTACCATTGGATAATCCGAGGATTTGAGTCCTTCATGCGGGACAGCCAAAGCAGGGGGGGCATGATCTACCACTAGTTGGAACAGGTTGTTTGTGAGGTAGTACTGCAGGGCCTCCATGGCCCATTTGACTGCCAGCACTTCCTTTTCTACTGTGGCACAGGCCTTTTCTGCGGGCTGCAGTTTCCGACTAATGAACAGGATGGGGCGAGCCTCCCCGTCATGCTCCTGGGCCAACATGGCACCGAGCCCTGTTCCTGAGGCATCCGTGTGGAGGATGAAGGGACGTGCAAAATCAGGGTTCTGGAGGACCGGGCCCTGGGACAGGCTCTGTCGCAGTTCCTGAAATGCTGATTCCTCTGCTGACCCTCATGGGATTTGGTTCGGGCTGGTTTTCTTCAAACAGTCCGTCAGGGGGCTGGCCCGCATAGCGAAGTTGGGGATGAACCGGCTGTAGTAGCCGACAAAACCAAGAAATGCTCGTAGTTGCTTTTTGGTTCGGGGTGTGTGGCTGTTGTTCCAAAGCACCCACCTTGTCGGGAGGGGGTGGAGTTGGCTGTGGCCCACTAAGTAGCCCAAGTACTTTAGCTCCTGGAATCCCAACTGGCTCTTCTTGGGGTTAGCTTTTAGCCTGGTGGCCTCCAATGCCTGGAGCACCTGCTGCAAATGCTCTAGATGGGTCTCCCAGTTGGGACTGTGGACGATGATGTCATCCAAGTAGGCTCTTGCAAAGGCCCCACATTGGGAGTGAGCATGGTCTTTGGATGTTCCGGTGGGTATACGGGCACCTGCCAGTATCCTTTTGTTAGGTCCAAGGCTGAGAAGAACCGGGCCTCCCCCAGTTGGTCAATGAACAGGTCCGATCAGGGCATTGGGTATGCATCAAACTGGGCCAACTTATTCACCTCCCAGTAGTTGATGCAGAAACAGAGTTATCGGGCTTCGGTACTAGAACCACCGGGCTCCGCCAAGTGCTCTGCGATGGTTCAATAACTCCTACTCGTAGCATATCTTTTACTTCTCCAGCAATGACGTCCCGCAGCTTTGGGGGCACTGGCCTCCAATGCATGCGAGCCACCTTACCCGGAGGGGTGGAGATGCGATGGGCTGTCAGGTGGGTGCACCATAGGAGGGTCTGCAGGTCCTCTCTTTGCCAATCTGAAAGGGCCTCATCCAATATAGGTTCTGTTGGTGGTTCCGGTGTCAGCCGCCAGGAGAGGAACCCATCCAGCAGCTCCCCGGGGTCCTCGGCTAGCAGCCCTTGCTGTGTCTCACCCCCCATTTTTGCCAGGCCTTCAGGTCGTTCACGTGGACATGTTTTCGTTGTTGTGGCCGTGGGCCACATTTGACTTCATAGGATAGTGGGCCTAGGACCCACGAGATGGAAAATGGACCTTGCCACTGATCTTTCAAGGCCGTGGCCATCATGGCTCTTGACACAAGAACATGGTCCCCTGCTTGAAACATCCAAGGGCAGGTGCCCTTATCATACCGGCACTTCTGCTCTGCCTGTGCTCTTTCCAGATTGGCCTGCGCGTCATGGCAGACCTTCTCCAGTCGTTCCTGCAGCTTTTTCACGAATTCGCAGGGGCTTTTGCTGGCTGCCTCAGCGGGCTCCTGGCGCTGGCCATCCACGAAGCCTATGATCCCCTGGGGCTGCCTGCCATACAGGAGTTCAAATGGCGAGAGCCCAATGGACGCCTGCGGGGATTCTCGGATGCCCAAAAGCACCGAGTCCATGTACAGGTCCCAGGCCTGGGGCCACTTGTAGGCCAGTTTGCACAGCATGGCCTTCAGGGTCTGGTTGAGCCGTCTACTAACCAGTCGGTTTGGGGATGGTGTACTGAAGTGAATAACTGCCTAATCTGCAAGGTCTTGCACACTTGTTGCATCAGTCTAGCAGTGAAGGGCGAGCCTCGGTATGTGAGTATTTCCTGGGGCAGGCCCACCAAGGCAAAGTAGCACATCAGGGCCAGCACCACTCCTGCACTCTTGAGGCTTGGCAGCAGAATGGCTTCCGGGAAACGATTGGCATAGTTCATAACAACTAACAGGTATCGGGCGCCCCGGAGCATCCTTGGCAAGGGCCCCACAAAATTCATAGCTATGCAATCAAAAGGCACATGCATGATGGGCAGTGGGGAAAGGGGGGCACGGGGCTCTGTCCTTCAGTTAAGGCACTGGCAGATGTCACAGGAGCAACAGTAGACTTGAACATTCTGGGCAACCGTGGGCCAAAAGAAGTGGGCCAGGACCCAGGTTAGGGTGTTTTTCACCCCTTGGTGTCCTGCACAAGGGTGTTCGTGGGCATCCTGCAGCACCTTCACTATATACTGCTGCAGGACTAACAACTGTCGGTAGGGGCCCAGCTGCCCTTTAACCTCCCAGAACCAACCCCCCTTCTCCTGTATAATCCGAGGTAGCCGAGGTAGTCCACCTCCCATCCCTCACTCACCGCCACATGGCTCCGTAGTCCAGCCAAGCTTCATCTTGCACCTGGGCCACTTGGAAGTGAGGGTCTTGGGCCCAGCCTGGCTCGGGGTCTCCCCGGACTGGCATTTCATGGGGGACATCAGTGTTGTCAGGTCCTCCAGCTGCCTCTTCTGTGGGTGCTGCAAACTCCCCCAGCTCTGGCTTGTTTGTGGGAGGACTGTGGGGTCCGGGGTCAGCTGCCTGCAGGGTCACGGCGAAGCCTGGGGCATCTCTGCCCAAGAGGATGAGGAACAGCAACCTGGGAACACGGGCAATGGGGACCTCCCACCAACAGCCTAGGTACATTAGGGGGACCACCACCACAGGGCAACACTCCTCATGCCCGTGAAAACACACTATGGTGGCTGTATGCAGGACTGGGAGGGCTTGTGGGAGCAAGTGGGTTCTTACCATAGATATGGAGCTCCCACTGTCAAGGAGGGCTTTCCTAGGGTGCCCCCCCAGTTCTATGGAGAGGAGCCATGTGGGCGGGTGGTGACCGAGAGCCGCCGTTTGCATTGCATCGCCCCAGCCCAAGTCGCACTCCATGGTGGGGCAGTCCCGGCGTAGGTGGCCCCACTGCCTGCATGCGTAGCAGGGTCCGATCGCAGAGGAAGTTCACCCCTGGGGGTTCGTCGGGTTAGCGTTGGTTGTGGTCTGGCTCCTGGCAGGCTGGGCCTCTCCTCCTCTGCCGGGCAGTGGGGGAAGGGGCCAAGGCCATGGGTCAAACCAATGTGAAGGGCCCCGGGCCGGGGTCTGTTGGGCACGTCCCGGGTGCCCACCAGCATCCCGGGGTCCAGGGGTGGGCATCCCGTCAGGGGCCTTACTCGCCGGGGGATTTCCAGGGTAGCCAGGCTTGATCTTCTCCAGGCCCTCCCGTCCGTCAGCTGTCAAGTAGTTCTCCCACAACTCCTGGGCTTCGCTCAACTTAGATGGCTTCCAAAAGGCCACCAAGTGGCGGACGCAGGCTGGGAGTACCTGTAAGAGCTGCTCGATGACCACGCGCTCTACCACATGTCGAGATTCGTCCATCATAGGGTTGAGCCAGCAGGTGGTGGCGTCCTTCATGGCCGCAATCACTGCCCGGAGGCAGGAGGCCTGGACCTGGATGCTCCAAAAGCATTGGCAGTAGGTCTCTGGGGTGATTTCCAGACGATCCAAGATGGCTGCTTTCACTTTGTCATAGTTGGATGCGTCTCCCAGGTCCAGGGCTTTGAGGGTGGCTTGTGCTTCCCCCATCAAGTGTGGACTCAATATGTGTGCCCACTGGGCCCGGGGCCACTGGGCTGCTTCAGCGTCATGCTTGTGAAGGCCTCCAGGAAGGCTTTCACATCATCCTCTGGCCCCATCTTGGTGAGGGTGGGCCACAGGTGACGGGGTGTCACCACGGGACCTCCAAGGGCCCCCGCTGTGACTTGGGCTGGTTGGGTGGCCATGACCTGCTGTAAGTCTTGCATCAAGGCGGCCTGGGACACCTGCTGCTGTTGACCCAGGTCCCTCATTAGTTGGGCTTGGTGTTCGGCCATCTATTGCCCAAACTGGGTAAGATCCATTGCGGAGGAGGCCGGGGCAGATGGCTCATCACCGGATCTCAGTGCTGTATCTTCACATCTAGTAGGCCAGGGCAGAACTGTGGGGGCCACAACCAGCATTGGGCGGCCATCCAGCCTTGGGGGGTTGGAAGGCAGGGTAGCAGAGTTGTTACATGAGGGTAAGTGCCCGCCTTCTCCACCACTGTGTCACACTCTGTCTTCTCCCCAAGGGGCACACCCCCTGTGGTTGTGGCGTTGCAGGGCTGGTACGGCGCTGGGCTGAGAGAGGGGTCAATAAAGGAGCACTGCAGGGCCTCAGATTTGGCCAGGGGGTGGGGTTAACAGCACCCAGAGTCACCTCCCTGGCCCCAATGACAAAACATCCCTCTCTCCACTCTCTCTCTCTGGGCTTCACGTCTCTCTCTCTCCTGTCTGTTTTGCCGTCAGCTTCTCCTCCTTGGCCCCACCTGTCAGGCTTCCTTTTATGCCTCCTCCCCCTTCCTAGCACCATCCCAAGGCTTCCCCCAGTCCCCTCTCCTCCGGCCTCGCCCCGTTCTTAGGCTCTGACTCCCAGCCATCGCCAGGACCTCGGCCCCACCCCACCCTGTTAGTGTGCAGCTGGTTGCGGCTTGTGGTGCAGCCTGTGGGGCTACTTCCAGCATTGGTTTGCCCTCCCTCTGGCCCACCTGGGTCTGCCTCCTAGGACATGGGGCCTCACCCAGTTGCAGGACCTCCTCTGGCTTGCTTGCGCTGGGTTCCAGGCACAGCCCCCGACACCAGTTCCAGGCCTGTGCACCCTGGGCTCGGTGCGGGCCGGCACTGCCCATGTGAGAGTGGTCGCCGTCTGCTCCGCTTCTCAGTGGGGCTGCTTCCTGGGCAGTGGGGGGCCTCCAATCCCCGGCTGGGGAAGGTGAGCGGGTCTTGGACGGCGTGGGGGGGGGAGAACAGCTTCGGGGTAGGGGTGTGTGTCCCGGATGACCCAGGATGGGACACTAGTATTTATAATTACTCTGGAAAAATACATGTAAAAGTCTAGGAAGATTAAATGAATAGGACACCTTATGTTGTTATCATCCAAGAAATATAGACACAGATATAAAAGCTTGGGTAAATGTTAAAGTATACAGACAAAAAATGCTGGTTTTTTTTAGTTTTTAAATGTATATGTATATATATGATTTTGGTATTTTTAGAATTGTTTTGTAGGTGTGTCTGTAGATACCTGATTTTTTTTTAAAAAAAGAATCCCAGTAAGTTTCCACTAAAAGTAATTTAGAGATTGTCTAATAGTTGTAATGTTTATAAAAAAATTGTTTTCCTTTTGCAAACTTCAACATGTGGTGACCCATTCACAACAATGGGACTCATGTGTATATCTGACATAAAAAGAAATCTCATTTTCTAGAAAACTAATCAGAGTTCATTCATCACTCAATACTTTAGTGCACAATACATTCAATTAATAGTAGCATATTTAATTGTTTCCCCAAATATCACCGAAATGCAGTTTATGTCAAGATAAGAAATCAAATGTATTTTAAAGCAACCTGTTTTGAGGAAATGTAATAAGGAACTGGATATGCAACAGAATGCAAGCAAACAACTTAACCTCCACAGCTCTAATTGTCTTAATTTCATTTAGAGTAATGTAAACTTCACAGGGGTTGCTAAACAAAAACCGGATACAAACAGCATGGTTTTCCTGTATGGATTCTCTTCTCAGTCTGGCTTTAGCTGAACACAGATGTTCAATGGTTCATCTTTGCTGTCATAGAAAACATGGTGCACCCAGAAAAACAGCTGTGCTACTTAGTTGTAAAAGGAAGCCTATGGATTATGATCATTTGTACACATTGATCAGCCATATGGTCTTCTTAGACAGAACCTAATCATGTGTAAACAGAAATACACTATTCATGTGCCTCACAATGATCTAAACTAATGGGAATGGCTCTTAATCCTTCAAGTATTAATTTTGCTAGACTCCCAAGCCATGACAAGAAGTTAAGAGCCACTGGTGAACAGCCAGAATCACAATTCCCATGTAAACTTGGAATGCATGTGAGGAAGAAAAATATTGGAATAACTTTGAACGTTAGACAGATGCTCTATCCACAGTGCTATTAAAGTAGAAGTGTTCCCTTTCATCCCATGATTAATCCTGTTATCTGTCAGGTAACTCACAGTTGGTTCTTGAGGTGATTGTCTATTTCATTTTCCCATGGGGAGCCATTTGTGTGAAGAAATACTAAGACACTGCTGTGTCAGAGAAAGGAATGTATTTCAAGTGTTTTCTCCATTGTGGCACTTGATTACTCAGTTATCCTGGGTTTCTTTTTTCATAAGTAAGCCAGGAAAAGAAAAAGAACATATAGAACATCCTCATTTTACATGGTCAATGTATTTGAAGAATAGTTGGATTTATATTCCGCCCTTCACTCAGGGTCTCAGAGCAGTTTACCATCTCCTTCCCTTCCTCTCCCCACAAAAGAAATCCTGTGAGGCAGTTAGTGTGAGCTAGCCGAGTTAGTGTGAGCTAGCTCACCATTTTTTAGCCTACGGCTCAGGAGGGAGGATGGCTCCAGAGCAAACTAACTGATGCAGCAGCCAAATGGCTCGCTCACAACTTTTACGCCAGTAGCTCACAAAATAGAATTTTTGCTCACAGGACTCCACAGCTTAGAGGGAGGATTGCTGTGAGGTAGGTGGGGCTGAGAGAGCTCTGAGACAACTGCTTTTGAGAGAACAGCTCTGAGAGAACTGTGACTGACCCAAAGTCACCCAGCTGGTTGCATATGGAGAAGTGGGGAATCAAACGCAGCTCTCCAGATTAGAGTCCACAGCTCTCAACCACTACACCAAATACCAAATGTATCTGGTGTATTAACAACTGTGATACACTTGTGTTTTCTTCAGCATACACAAAGTGTGGATGACAGGTTAGATCCAGTGGTAGATTTCAACTAAAATAAGGCCTTTTGTCCATGCAATGGAATGGAATTTTCCTGAAATGCTTTTCCTGGAGGGAGGAGACTGTCAGGAACTGAATTAGTAAAATGAGGTCTACACTGAGCGGGAGAAGCAGTGAAAATCACCCCTTCTTCTGTTAATGGAAAATTACATCTGTGTATAATCTGAGAGACACATATGTGCATACATTGTGAAGACTGTAGTATCCAGGGCTATTTTGGGGCAGGAACGTACAGGAACGGAGTTCCGGCTGGCTCCTGAGTTGGCCACACCCAGCAGGAACTTATTAGCATAATAGGCCACACCCAACAGCAGAAACTCATTAGGATTGGCTACATTAGGGGTATGTGGCCTAACATGCAAATTAATTCCTGCTACCAAAAAAGCCCTAGGTTTTGACAACAAACAAGGTAAACACAATAAGAAGCAAATGGTGGGTGTGGCTGGATGACCACTCTTCTGGTAACATGGGGATGTGGCCTAATGTGCTAATAAGCTGTGCTGTCAGTGGTGTGGCCTAATATGCTAATGAGTTTCTGCTGTTGGGTGTGGCCTATTATGCTAATGAGTTCCTGCTGGGCTTTTTCTACAAAAAAAGCCCTGGTGGTATCATAGTAGTAGTACCTTCAGGATAACAGCTGGAAGTCTTTCAGATTTCAAGGGGGAAAAAACCTATTATGGTACAGCTGACCAAAAATGGTAGACTACATTTTGTCAGACTTCCAAATTTTGACGTGGTCAAATATCCCTCTTGCTACAATGCTCAGAGTTAAAAGGGGGCAGGGATTTGCCATTTGCCCTCATTCAATCCTTCACTCTTTCTTTATGTGCCATAATGATCTCTCCTGTAATGGTGGATTTCAGCCAGACTGTAGAAAAAACAACACAGCTGTACCTTAAGAACATAAGAGAAGCCAATGTTGGATCAGGCCAATGGCCCATCCAGTCGAGCACTCTGTCACACAGTGGCCAAAAACACCAGGTGCCATCAGGAGGTCCAGCAGTGGGGCCAGGACACTAGAAGCCCTCCCACTGTTGCCACCCCCAGGCACCAAGAATACAGAGCATCACTTGCCCCAAACTGAGAGTTCCTATCGAGCTTAAAGCTCAGTGTTGACAGGAATAGCCAAGCAAATGCTGCAGCCCATAGACTCAGGGCCTAAATACACAGTTTTTTCCTCATTTTCTCTATGGATAGTATCAATCAGACATGTACCATGATAGTTTCATGTTCAGAACTCAGTTCCCAGGTGTGTAGGGATCTGATTTGAATTGGGAACACAGCCTTTCCTTGCACTATTTTCCTAAACTGAAATGGCACCAGTGGGTGCTATTTGCTCTCTTAGGCTTCATGTAAGTTTCCCCATCAGCACACACTGCACCATTGGGGAAACTAATAGTCCTTCAGGACCATTTCAGGTCAGGAAAATAGTACAGGACAGGGAAGGGTTATACACTGTCTTCCTGTAAGCCACAGTCCTGATCTAAATTGGCCCCTGCATGCCTGGGGATTGAGTTCTGAACACAAAAGTTGTAACACATTTTGACCACTAGGACCCAGGGAAATCAAGAGGAAAATGTAACATGTAGTTGAGCTTCAGAGTCTGTATGCACCAGTGACATGCAGCAACTTTTGTGCCATGTAAACAGAAGAGTTGCTCAGTGCTAGCAAATGATGTTTTTTTGTTAAATGAGAGAGAGGTCCCTGAAGCACAGCATACGTTCAGCTGATTATTCAGAGTAATTCAGAGAAGGCCTAGCCTTCTAGGTGGGCTACAAAAATATAACTATGTGTTGATACTATTGTCACTGTGTTTTCTGTGAGGTTTATATTATTGTAGCCCACCTAGAAGGCTAGGCCTCTACAAGAGGCACAAGCCTCTTGGAGTGAGCACAAGTCCTTTTAACCCACGGCTCTTCACCAGGGGCATACTGGGACCCAACCATCACATACAATGACTGGAAGAAGTTCCACCACCACAGGAGAAGATCTTTGAGGGTTGGAGGTCCAGCATGAACCATGGGATAACCACTACTATGCAAGCAAGGGTGAACATGGCCCCAATGCCCCACAGGGAAGGAGTTTAAATGGTTTGCCCAGGGAGTATTATGGATCCTATTGGATTCTAGAATGTTCTGGGGGTTTTTAGGATTTCAAACACAAAGCTGTGGTGGGAACCTGGAATATAAATCTCCTTGAAGGTATCAACAAGGTTGCCTCTCATCAACTTCTTTCATCTGTGGGGTGGAACCCTCCTCCCTGGTTTAACAAGGAGTCTGGTGACCTGGAGAGAGATAGGAGACATCTAGAAAGATGCTGGTGGAAAACTCATACTGAATATAACAGGACATACTCTAAAGCTCATTGGAAGACCTCTGAAGTGGAGGTGACAGTGCCAAAGAAATGATAACTTCTCTTATCATTCCATTCTGGCCCCCAACATCCTTCTACAGAAGGCAAAAGGAGAGTTAGAGCTGAAACAAAGTAAGTGTGCATTGTTCCTTATGTGGCTGACTTCTTCACAGGTGGTAACACCTAAGAAAGCATTGTTTGCTGAGCTGAAAGCATGTCCTACCCCAAACTGACTTCCATGTGAACAGTCAAGAAAAAGTCACATGTCAAAGAAAAGATACAGCTAGAAACTGAGAATTTTAAAGCTTCTCATGTTTACCTGGCATGAACAGAAGAAGCATTCCAACAAGACAACCCAAATTTCATTTTAATTGAGTATATCTCGACACAAGGGCTGCGGTAAGACTGGCAGGCTGGCATGGTTTTGGTGGGCCACTAATTACTCTGTCACATTTTGTGATGGAGATTTTCGACCAGACTCCCATCCTGATCCAACCTCACCGCACACTTCTTCCATGGTTGACCATTCAGATTAGTGCTGCACGTCAATCACAGAGCGCATGGTCTGGTCTTATTTTTTGAAAAAAATAACAACTTTTACTTTTTTGAGAACATTTCTTGGCTGCACATGTGTGCACATGCACACATGCATATATGCTCTGCCATCTTAAAACAAAATATGGCAAAACCGCAACTAAAGGTCCACACTTCCAAACTGGTTTGAGCACACACCAGGGGGTTCCATTAGCACTGGAATTCATCTGCTGTCTGTTTACTTCACATCCAACTCTTTATATGATGGGGTGAGTGTGACTGGGGAACAGCTGCCAGATGTGGAAGTGTGAATGAGCCCATTTAATCCATTAGAGTAACACAAGTATATCAGGCCGAACTGTGTGTCTGACTGCAGCCAAGAATATACCAGGAGTGCCTCCTGAATAGTTCAGTAACTTTTTACTTTGCTCCTTGACCATTGTACCACTCAGTTGTTATCCAAAAGATGAATAAAATTAATGGGAAAGGGCTACTTCCCTGCATACATGACATATAGAAATCTGCATGTTTCAGTCGCCTTGAGGAAACTTTGGAACTGGGCCATGTAACAGCTATCACATGTACATGGGATGTGGTCCACCATGCATTTGTGCACAGTTTTCTCCAAGCTCAAAGCAAGCCTTAATGGTGATAGTGATGAGAAGAAAATCAATTATTCAATCTGTGTTGTTAGCCACAATAGATTAATGGCTTCTTACAGAATAACAGCCAGCATGCTGAGCGGCTGTCTATGTGCCAGCTACACTGACTCAGAGCACCCTGCATGTGTGCTAGAATATCATTGTAGCACATACTTTGTTATGGAAATTATTTGTATTTGATATTATTTCACATTTTGTGGTTTAAAACACCTAAACACACATGAATAGACACAGAAATTGAACTTTTTGAAAAAAGAGCATATTTTGAAGCCTTTTCAGAACTAATTCAGAATACAATAACTTGGACTTTTAAAACCACTTGAGAGATCATGCTTGAATCCCCCTGTGTGAGAGCACATCACAACAATTCTTCTTCAGCAATTAAGTCACTTCTTCTGAAGTTCCTGCAGGTGAATCTAAAACTAATCCTAGTTCAGTGTTTAGGATTTAAAAACTACAACAACAAATTCAGCTTTAGATTTCTACCTAAAGGTAACTTCCAAACGTATTTTGATGCATAAAAGTAAGAAATAGTCTAGATTTCATAGTATTATTGGTCTTTGAGATTTGTGTGATGATAGAAATTTAAATAATACTCTATAGGATGGGCTGCCTAAATAGTTTTAATATACAGATATGTTCAATCACTGGCTGATTTAGCCCACATCCAAGTTGTAATGAGGGAGCTGATCATTCACCAAGTTGTTCAGATGCATCCAAAGGAATCCATCCATTTCCATGAATAAATTGCTTTCCCACCATCTTCCAGAAATTCCAATTTTTAAAAGAAATACAATTCTGAGATTTTTTTAGTTGAGTCATACTTTGCTAGCTTTGTGTACCTTCAGTGTCTGTCCATTACTCTAGCTAACTTTATAATCACTTCATGACTAGTTGCTGTTGACTGCACAGTGTCAGTCACTTAAAGCAGGAGAGGACAGACTTTATATTTTTAGGAGCTACTTATTTTTTTCCCCAAGAGCCTTGGGAACTACCAGTCACAAAATGGCATCTCAGTGTGTTAGCCAAATTGCCTTATTTCTTAATAAAGAGTGGGAAATTTGAATATTAAATGGCAATAGGCTTTAATTATGGGATCAATAACCTATGTATACAGGAGTCTATGAATTCAGAGCTTAGAAATAGATGCTGAGGCTAGGTCTTCATAACAATAGTTTCTTTACTAAAATGATGTCTCACACATACAATAAAAATCAAGCACACACAATCAATACAAGTCTGGGAACTTAAATAGAAAGATACAGAGACTGTTGCATTAGCAGGAGATATCAATGATGGGCAATATGTTACTTGTCTGATGCAGTGAGTCGATTCTGCAGTGAAAAAGGAATAACACTAAGGAAAGAGGATTGTGAGTTAGCCAGTAACCCACGTGGATGGCTCCAAACAGTGTTTAAGAATGGAACCAGCAAGATCGGGTGGGGTTAGGAAGGTAAAAAGCAAGAGAGAGAGCAATGGGATGATGCTCTCCTTTTATACCCTAAGATGACTTGAAACTGGTGCTTTACTAGTCATGTAGTTCCCAGGAAGTACTAGAAAAAATCCTGATATTAAAATCCAGACATAAAACTCCAGAAAAGGGCCCAATCTCTTGAGCCAGAATTTAATGGGCAATCTAAGAATGTTTTTCTGCACTAACTATGGTCCTCTGCTTTACAAGCAGAGCTATCAAAACGTACGGCTACAGAGCTGGAGGGCTTTCTGTGCCACATCATCATGGCCTGGTCTGACCAGATAGCATTTTAAGAATAGATTATGCATTGTGAGCTGGAGAATTCAGGTTGAGACACGTTAAACCACTTGGCTGAATGTGAAGCAATTTATAGAAAGAAAGTGAACAGAAGAACATGCCCTGATTACGGGCTGCTCTGCCTTCTACTGGTTTATTGCATATAACTGGAATATCAACAGTAGGTGATGATTCTCAGTTAACAATTAATACTGGCCCATTTTCGGTGGCATCTTTCCTGTAGCTTAAACTTGCTGCAGTCATTTTTGCCCAAACAAGTAACAGCAGCTGTTGGCAGAATAAGCTGCTCCTAAATACACAGGTGATGCTTCTACAGAGCAGCTGGTGAATCCAAAAAGGCACTGGAAGTGGCTCATGCCAGCCAGCTGTGTGGTTCTGCAATTCTGAGCCTTGTGGTACTGTGCCAAATATGTGAGTGGACTTGGCCATTTAGGAAAAACCACCCTTAACAGATGCAGTGTAACAGCAGCACACGAAATAGTTATGTAGCCCATAAAGGGAAAGTATAGGTATGTTGCATGAAACAGAAATCCGTGAATCTTAGTAAAGTCTCATAGAGTCCCCTGGCTTCTTACACCAATCTTTACCTTATTTTTAGTATGCATGCCTTTTAGTCCAAGTTCTTTGGCATTCTTCACATAAAGGGATTGTCAAATCATGGACAGAATGCCAATTAATCATGCAGTCACAGAGTATAATTTAGTGCCTGATAGACCCTTCATGTTTCATCAGTCAACAGGCATTAAGAGCAAGCATGTGATGTGATGAATAAATATGTGACTAGCTGGACATGCTACATGTTGCTTAGATTTTTTTAAAAAGTCAAAACACTGCACTTTTGAGAATACCTCAAGAAGAGAGAGAGAGGAGAAAAAGACCATCTTCATATTTTTTTAAGAAACAGAATAAAAATATATTCAATAGTCATGGGCCTAAAGTTCAGTGCCCGTAGTGTTGTAGATTACTCTTGAATAATACATCTGTGATGACAGATACTTCAGTTCTACACCAAAAGTCATTAGTTTTTACCAGGGGTCATTTTGTAGAAAAAGGGGTGCAGGAGCTCATTAGCATACCTATTAATTAGCATAACTCATTAGCATATGCCATGCCCCCTGAAATCACCAGAAGTGTGTCAGAAGAGGAAGCAAAAGATATCTGGTTTTGGCTAGCTCAATGGCAGGTGCGATCTCCCACAGCTCTGGGAGATGCGACCCAGACTTGGCAGTTTGAAGGGGTGCCAAACTGGTTTCAGACCCCCAGGGACCCGTGTAGGGGGACCCTGCCTGAGGAGCAAGGGGCAGCCTCTCCTGGAAATGATGATCTCGGGATTGATGCTCCCCTTGCCTCTGTAGGTTCGGCCACCGCAGAGCCTCCGGGCACACATGAGTGCACACCGGACAGCTGCAGGAGTCAGCAGGCAGCAAGAAAAGATTTGCTTACCTGGAAGGTAAGTGAATGATCCATGCAAAGATTCTCTGATGTGAGCTCCAGGCTCCAAGTTAAGGGGGGTTTAAAGTATAAATCCCCCCACCTCCTCTTAAAGAAACAGTGCCACAGAGAATCTGCATGCTTGTGGAGTGGCTGAAGAACAAATGGGACTAATTTAGCTTGTATAACTGAAAAAGAAAGACTTGACTAACTTTTTGGAACTTTCCGTTAATGTGAACAAAAAGCAATGACTGGACGGGGAGAAAAGATGGCGGAGAAACCTAGACCTTCTCCTAAAGTTCCATCTACGCTTCCAGCTACAAAGCCTGAGACCAGTACAGACCTAACTGCAGCTTTGGCAATAGCTTTGCATCCTCTGATGGATCAACTGAATGTTGTGAATTCTAAGCTGGATACTTTGCAGCAACAAGTTGCAGATTCAAGCAAGAGGTCTGACCAGACAGCTAAAGCAATGGCAGAAGTTAAAACCAAAGTAGAAAAGACTGATTTAAGACTGGACATGATGGAAAAAGAAAGGATTTCTGACCAAAATAATCTTTTGAAACTTCAGATAGAGAGATCTTCTTTCTTTTGGGGATTTCAAGGCATTCCTGAACAAAAAGGTGAAAACCTTAAAAAGATCCTGAGTGATGCTTTGGCTCCAATGACTGATTTTCAAGCGGATCAACTACAAAGTGATCTGGATATGGCCTATAGGACCTATCCTGAATTTGTAAAGAAGGAAAATCTGCCTGGAGAAGTTATGGTGAGGTTTTCTTTAAAAAAATCAACTAGAGATGTGGTGCTCAAGGCCACAAATAGAAATGTCCTGAAGATCCAA
The DNA here is from genome assembly GCA_029233225.1 of Lepidodactylus listeri. NCBI lineage: Eukaryota > Metazoa > Chordata > Lepidosauria > Squamata > Gekkonidae > Lepidodactylus > Lepidodactylus listeri. Next base: position 41,189,429 of record JARCFY010000016.1, on the reverse strand, counting down.
GAAGAGGACATTAAAGTGTTAAAGGACATTCCATTTGAAATCAGGAAAAAGAGGAAACCCTACAAAATTTTAACTACGTTTTTCTAAACAGAGGGCATCATGTATCGGTGGTTCACTCCTGAAGGCGTGGTATTTAACTACAAAGACAAGAAGCAAAGAATTGATTCCGATGCAAAAGTAAAGAAATTTTTGGACTATTGCAAAAAAGAAAAAGATAAAGCCTCAATAGAGGACTCTTTAGATCTTCAAGAGAGCATTTATGGACTGGAAAGCTCGGACGCACCTGGAAGTTAAAGTTCAGAAGAAGAAGGGTCAGATTCAACTTTGGGGGCAGCAGCACCAAAACCCCAGAGAGGAAAGAAGAAGAGAAAGCACAAAGAAACATAAGCTGTTTTTGTTAAAAGTCATATATGTTTATGTATCCCATTTTGAATTTTAGCCATCCATTAGGGCTGCCAGCCTCCAGGTGGGGCCTGGGGATCTCCCGCTTTTACAACTGATCTCCAGCTGACAGAGGTCAGCTCCCCTGGAGAAAATGGCTGCTTTGAAGGGTGGACTCTATGGCATTGTACCATGCTGAGGCCCCTCCCCTCCCCAAACCCCGCCCTCTCCTGGATCCACCCCCAAAGTCTCCAGGTATTTTCCAACCCAGACTTGGCAACCCTACCATCCATGTATTTCTTAAGCTTTTGAGATAGAATTATTAATATTTTGAATCCTGTGTTTTTAAACACTTTCTTGAACAGTTTATAGCAAGAATAACATACCAGAATACAGTTCTGACTTCTGTATACATTAGGGTAGAGTAGGTTTTTAGTTTTTTAGGTATTGTAGTGTTTTTAGTTGGATGTAGGTATAGAGAATCAATTAAAATATTCAAAAAAAAGAAAGAAGGGGAAGCAAAAGGGGGGCATCTTCAAAAACCTCCCTTTCCCTTCTCCAGCTGGCCTGCCAAGGTGGGAGGGGGGAGCGAAGAGAGAAGGGGTTTAAAGTTTAAACCCCTTCTCTCAAGAGGTTTAAAATTTTGAGTTTAAACTTGAGAGTTTAAACTTTAAACCCTTTCTCTCAAGGGTCATGCCACAGTGGTGGCACAATCTTTCCATTGTATTCTATGGGCCCATAGAATACAATAGAAAGATCGTGCCGCTGCTGCTGAGCGACTCTAGGGAGAAAGGGTTTAAAGTGGCAGTGGTGATCTTTCCATTGTAATCTATGGGGCCATAGAATACAATGGAAAGATCGTGCCGCCACTGCCAGCACGACTCTTGAGACAAGGGGTTTAAACTTTCTTGCTTCGCTTCCTCCACAGGCCCGCTGGGAGTTGGGGGCGGGGCTTGCTGCCAGCACCATTTGTGCCCGCTCCTGGGCTGGTGGAGCACTGCTCTGCCTCGCTCCTGCCCCAAATGACCCCTGGTATTTACTATTTATGCAGATCAAGATCTTATTTATGCATGTGATTATGTCCTGCCTCACCCCCAAGTTCAGTGCAGCTTATGGACCATGAATAAAAGCAATATAAATTAGACATAAAATAACACCAAAACAACAGCCATGAAAAACAGAAATGTAAATAAAATATTACTGGAATAGGCCAAGCACACATGAAGCTGCCTTATACTGAATCAGACCATTGGCCTATCCAGCCCTCTGTTGCCTACTCTGACAGGAAAGAGACTTCCCAGGATCTCACATCACCTAGTACCCGATCCTTTTAACTGCAGATGCTGGGAATGGAACCTTCCTCAGACAAAGCAGATGTTCTGCCACTGAATTATGGCCCCTCCCCTTAGGATAATCTTCTTAAGGAGGTATAGTAGGAAGAACTGTGCTGAACAAAACAATGAGTCAGGTTAGTAGGGTTCATCTAGAATGCATGTTTCAACTGGCCATTTTTCTTCAATATATTTTTAGCTTTTGTTTCTAAGGTATTGCATATAAAAGCTGTACAAATCTAGGGCAAGCTTGTTGGCAGGTTTATAATATAAAATGATAAGAGGGTTGAGTAGAAGAAGGAAGAGGAAAGCAGACGTCAAATGCTCAGGTTCAGTTGATGGCTTTTTCAATTATTGCTCAAATGGCATAATTTCAGGTGGGGGAATTGAGTTAGAAGACTCTCTAGTTCCCAAGTCTGAGCTACAGGCCTTCAAATTTAGACTGCTTTTGGTGGCAGAATGAATTATGTGTCTGATGGCTGTAAGCTGCTGTGAGTCCCCATTGGGGAAAAAGTGGGGTATAAACATCTAAATAAATAAATATTTAAAGTGTTGTTGCCTACATAGAATATTCAGAAAGAGAAAGGGTTTTTTAAAAAAATCAAATCTGTAAGAAACAGAACAACAAAAAGCCTGACTCGCAGCTCTCTCCGTGTTGATTTACTATTCACGTCCCACCAAATTCTATGGAAAAGCTTTCGTTGGATTTTAATAGATCATGATTACATCTTTGAAGAGCTCGACAAAAGTAATCTCCATTTATTTTTACAGGGATTGGCAGTAGAATAATGCTTTTAGGGTCACACTGTTAGTTTAATGCTTTACCAAGCCTTTTCTCTGTTGGATGTTCTCAACTACAAAAGCAATTTTCACCCATTTCCTGGATGACCTGTATCCAGGAGAACATGTGATATATTCTCTTCCATTCATTCAAGATGCATCGGTTTTATTTCATTCGTTCCTCTTGGATGCCATTTTAAAATATGGGGAGTGACTGTGTCTTAATGACAGAAATACTTGGAGAAATTGATTTTCCCTCACATTAAATGTATCTGTTTATTGGTACCAGGGACAATATTAGCCAATGGGTAACAGGGGCAGCTGTTGATAGGCTCCAACCACGCAAGGTCTTGCCCCCAAAGGAGGAGGGGAGAAGAAAAGCAGGTTTCTGCTGCAACTTCCATCTGCCCCATCTGGGGTTTGGGTAGCTGGCTTCTGGCAGTAGTGGTGTCTCCTGCCTACCTTGCAAAAGGTAAGGGCCACACCCTGCTTGGTCCTGGTGGGGGGCAGTGATTCTGGGGCCATCTTGGATTTTGCCCAGGGTGCCAGAATCACTCAGACCACACTTGATCAGTACATCATAAGCCTGCCGCAATCTTGCATTTTACAGTGTCCCAAATCACATGTACAGTTGCAAGCAAACACAGTGTGGGTTGGGATGTGGTCTGCTGCTTGAATCTCAGTACCTCCAGATATGGTCAGTCTTTACTCATACATCATTTTAAAAATATTCTCGTATCTGTGCAAGTTTCTTGTGTAGCTCTTTTTAGAAAGTGGTAGTCAGGAAATCCTGAAAGCCTCTTACACAAGAAAAACTTGAAAGTACCCTATCTGGAAAATCAGCTTGTTCTTCAGTTAGCATACACAATCCTAAACAGGGTTGTTGTTGTTGTTGTTAGCCATTCAGTCCTGTTTGACTCTTGGTAATTCTATGGGCCATCTCTCTCCACAGTTTCCGATCTTGTACTGTTTCTTTGAGTTGTTCCTTGCTCAGGTTGGTGTCGACTTTTATGGTGTCTAGCCACCGTGTTCTTTGGCAGCCAGGTTTCCTTTTGCTGCTAACCAATCCAAGCATAATTGCTTTTTCTAGTGAGTTCTTCCACATAACATGGCTGAAATGTCAGTTGCAGTTTTGGAATTTTTATTGAATGGCATGCTAGGTTTTATACAGGAATGTGCAGGAGACTTCTCCAGCACCACAGCTCAAATAAGTCAATTTTATTCCTGTCATTCTTCTCCATGGTCCTGCTTTTGTAGATATAGGTTGCTATGGGGAACACAATAGCACAGATTAATATGAATTTGGTTGCTAGGCTGATGTCCTTGCTCCTCCATATTCGATTCATGCTCATCATGAAACAGGGTTACACCATTCTAAGTCAATTGAAACCAATAAATTGCACTTTTTAGAGATGCTCAAATAATATTTAAAAATGCAAACATTTTATGGAAAGATGTATTTTAATTTAAAATTTAAATTTAAAAATATATTATTTTAAAAAATGGATTGAGGTTGGACGATGGTTCAGTGGTAAAACATCTACTTTGACTTTAGATGATCCAAAGCTTAATCCCCATTTCCAGTTAAAAGGGGCAAATCATCCTCACAAGCCCTGCTCTCTGTGGCCCTGCCTCCATAAGACATAAAAAAAGCCAATCTTGGATCAGGCCAATGGCCCATCCAGACCAACACTCTGTCATACAGTGGCTGAAAATAGCAGGTGCCATCAGGAAGTCCACCAGTGAGGCCAGGACACCAGAAGCCCTCTCACTGCTGCCCCCCCAAGCACCAAGAATACAGAACATCACTTGCCCCAGACCGAGAGTTCCTATCTATGCCTTGGGGCTAATAGCCACTGGTGGACCTCTGCTCTATATGTTTATCCAATTCCTTCTTGAAGCCGTCCATGCTTGTAGCCGCTACCACCTCCTGTGGCAATGAATTCCATGTGTTAATCACTCTTTGGGTGAAGAAATACTTCCTTTTATCCATTCTAACTCGACTGCTCAGCAATTTCATTGAGTGCCCACATGTTCTTGTATTGTGAGAAAGGGAGAAAAGTAGTTCTTTCTCTACCTGCTCTATCCCATGCATAATCTTGTAAATCTCGATCATGTCACCCCTCAGTCGTCATTTCTCGAAGCTAAAGAGCCCCAAGCACTTTAACCTTTCTTCATAGGGAAAGTGTTCCAATCCTTTTATCATTCTAATTGCCCTTTTCTGCACTTTTTCCAATGCTACAACATTCTTTCTGAGGTGTGGTGATCAAAATTGTGCACAGTATTCCAAATGAGGTTTATACAGGGGCATTATGATACTGGCTGATTTGTTTTCAGTTCCCTTCCTAATAATCCCCAGCATAGTGTTTGCCTTTTCTATTGCAGTTGCACACTGTCTTGACATTTTCAGTGAGTTATCTACTACAGCTCCAAGATCTCTCTCTTGGTCAGTCTCCACCAGTTTGGACCCCATCAACGTGTATTTATAGTTAGGATTTTTGGCCCCAATGTGCATCACTTTGCAGTTTGCACTTGGCCACACTGAACCTCCCTGGTCCTCTCCACCCTGAAAAATTTAGTGTCATCCACCAATTTAGCCACTTAATTGCTTACTCCCAACTCCAAATCATTAATGAACAAGTTAAAAAGCATCAGACCCGGTACTGATCCCTGTGGTACCCCACTAATTATCACCCTCCACTGTGAATATTGCCCATTTATACTCACTCTCTGTTTCCTATTAATTAGCCAGTTTTTGATCCACAAGAGGACTTGTCCTTTTATCCCATGAGTGTTGAGCTTACTTAGGAGCCTTTGATGAGGAACTTTATCAAAAGCTTTCTGAAAGTCAAGGTAAATAACATCTATTGGGTCCCCCTTGTCCACATGTTTGTTCACCCCCACAAAGAACACTAACAGGTTAGTGAGACAAGATCTTCCCTTACAGAACCCATGCTGAGTCTTCCTCAGTAGTTTTTGTTCATTAATGTACCTACTAATTCTCTCCTTAATAATGGTTTCCATCAACTGATCTGGTATTGACCTCAGACTGACTGGCCTGTAATTTCCTGGATCTCCTCTGGAATCCTTTTTAAAGATGGGGCAACATTAGCTACCTTCCAGTTTTCAGGAATGGAGGCAGATTTTAAGGAAAGATTACATATTTTTGTCAGGAGATCCACAAGTTCACATTTGAGTTCTTTCAGAACTCTTGGATTTTATGCCATCTGGGCCTGGTGATTGGTCAGTTTCTAAGTTGTCTATCAGTCGTAGGGCGTCCTCTCTCATCACCTCAATCTGACTCAGGTCTTTCAATATCACTCCCAAAATCAGCGGTTCTGGAGTGGGCAAGCACTTTTCATCTTCCACAGTGAAGACAGAGGCAAAAAATGTATTCAGTTTCTCAGCCATTTGTCTATCATCCTACAGTACTCCTTTTACCCCTTGGTTATACAAGGGCCCCACTGCCTCCCTGGCTGGTTTTCTGCTTCTAATGTATTTGAAGAAAGTTTTATTGTTGATCTTTATGTTTTTTGCAATATGCTCCTCATATTCCCTTTTTGCCTGCCTGATCACAGACTTGCATTTTATTTGCCACAGCCTGTGTTCCCTTTTATCAACCTCACTGAGACTAGCTTTCCACCACTTAAAGGAATTCTTATCTTTTACATCTTCCATTACTTTGTTAGTTAACTATACAGGCCTTTTTCTATACCTATTTGTGCCTTTCCTAACCTGTGGTATATATTTTATCTGAGCTTCTAGGACAGTAGTTTTAAATAGTCTCCAAGTTTCCTCAATGGTTTTGACCCTTTTTACTTTTCCTTTCAGTTTCCTGTTCACACATCCCCTCATTTCAGAGAAGTTACCCCTTTAAAGTTAAAAGTGGTTGTGTTGATCTTTTTAGGCAACTCCTTATTTATACAAATGTTGAGCTCAATAACATTATGATCACTGTTCCCAAGTGGTGCAATCATTTTTATATCTCTCACCAGGTCTTGGGCATTACTTAGGACCAAATCTAGGATTGCCTCTCCCCTGGTAGGTTCTGTAACCATCTGCTCCAAAGCACAGTCATTGAGAGTGTCTAGAAACTCAATATTTTTTTCCTGACTTGAACACATATTGACCCAATCAGTGTGTGGATAGTAAAAATCACCTATTATGACACAGTTATTTTGTCTGACTGCTATCTTTAATTCAGTCAGCATTTTATAATCCTTCTCTCTTTTGATATGGTGGGCTATAACAAACTCCCAATGTTAAGCTTCCTTTTTGGGCCCACTGTTTCGACCCATAGCATTTCCAGAAGAAATCTAATTCTCTTACCTTCTCAGTCTTACTGGACTGTATATCCTCTCTGACATATGGAGCCACCCCACCTCCAACCCTCCCCCCCTATCCTTCTGATATAATTTATAGCCAGGAATCACCATATCCCATTGATTTTCCTCATCCCATCAAGTTTCTGACAATGTCTATGTTTTTCCCCAACACCAAGTATTCCAACTCCCTGATTTTACCTCAGACACTTCTAGCATTTGTGTATAAACATCTATAATTTCCCAGGCATGTTAGACCCACAACCTTCCTCCTGCTGCCTCGAGACCTTGCCAGGCAGTCCATATTGTTTGCCACAGTCTCAGTGGACAATTCTAATGCATTTCCTTGTAGAAAAGTAACAGCTATCCCATCATCTCTTTGAGATGAGCCATCCCAAACCAGAGACTTTTCATCTCCTGTCAGCTTTCCCCCAATATTCAGTTTAAAAACTGCTCTGCTACCTTTTTGATTTTAAGGACCAGCAGCCTGATTCCTTCTTGGGACAAGTGGAGACCATCTCTTTTGTACAGCTCTCACTTGTTCCAAAAAGCATCCCAGTGCTTAAAATCTTGAACTCTTCCACCCTACACCATCATCTCATCCACACATTGAGACTCCTGATTTGTGCCTGTCTCTCTGCCCCTGTGCATGGAACAGGTAGCACTTCTGCGAAGGCTACCTTGGAGGTCCTGCCCTTGAGTTTCCTGCCTAGCAGCCTAAATTTTTCCTCCAGGACCTCATGACTGCATTTCCCCACATCATTGGTACCAACATGTACCACGACCACTGGCTCTTCCCCAGCACTGTCTACCAGTCTATCTAGAACATCCATAATGTCTGCTACCTTTGCACCAGGCAGGCAAGTCACCATACAGTCAGTATGTGGGTTTGCCACCCAGATGTCTACCTGCCTGAGGATCAAATCACCAACTACCAAGAGCTCCCTTCCCTCCCTGCCCCGGGATGGTTCCTGGGTGTGAAAGGATACCTGTTCACCAGCTGAAGAAGAGGTCCCTTCTGAGGGCACATTCCCCTTATCCACAGCACAGTCTCCTGTTCCCTCTTGACCCTCATGCTCCCTGACAGGGGCAGGGCTGCCAGATTCATAGTGGGACATATCTAACAAGTCCCTGAGAATCTTCTCCATGTGCTTAACTGACGGTCTCTGCTTCTCCAGGTCAGCCACTTTGGCCTCAAGGGTGCAAACTTGTTCCCTGAGAACTAGGAGCTCCTTGCACTGGGCACATACCCAAAACTTCAGTCCAGTGGGCAGATGGTCGTACATGTGACGCTCCATGCAAAACACTGGATAGCCCTCAGCCCCTGTGCAGGCATTCTGCCTTCATAATTGCTTTTAAAAGAATTAATAATTATTTCATTTCACAGAGAAAAGATGGCATGAAGGGAAAATTGAAATCCCTGCCCCCTTCCAAAGCAAAAACCAGTTAAAGGGAAACCAGACATTTAACACAAATGTCAAATTGCGATCTTTAAAACAGCAATCATCACACTGTAATTGCCGAGTGTTCCATTTGTATTTCTTGACTGTCTTTGGTGTGAGGGAATCAAATGCTTGCAAATTTGCTTTTTCACTCACAATAAGGCTTTACTTGAGCTTAAGGGCAGTCGCTGTTAGAGACTACTGCACAATATACCACTTACACAGGCATTATATGATTTTGGCAGGGGATCTTTTATGCAAGAATTGGAATGAAAAATGATATCCAACTCAAGAAGTAACAACAACAAAATCCAGTGGAGGCTTACAAGGACATGTACTGGCATGTGGCAAAGATTTAGATGAGGATTGTATTTTCATAAAGAATAAAATGTACTATGTCTAGAGGATGGTGAGAAGTTAGGCTCCCTGTTTGCACGCAGAAAGGCAGGCCAAATGTTTACAAATTGAATTTAAATCAATCCTATTTAAAGTAACATACAAGTGGTAATTATTCCTGCTATACATCCCAGAAATAATGGGAGCAGCAAGCAAATGAAACAGAAACACACCAAATGCCAAGGGAGTACATGCACAACAAAAGGTTCCACCTGGCTCCACAATTCATTTTTAATTTCAAATACAGTTACTCATTACTAAAGTATATGAAGATAATTAGACAATCTCCCAATTCCGCAGTAGGGATGTGCACTGAAAAAAAAATCTGGCCCAATTAGGATTTGGCCAAATTTGGGGTCATCACATTCGGGGCTCTGAATACCTCCTAAATAACATTTTCAGCAATGCAAGCCAATTTGGATTGTATTCGGGAGAGCCGAATATTCAGCCATATTATACCCTATGGGACACTGAAAATGGCAAAAACTCATAGGGTATAATATGGGGGCTGGTGTCGATGGGGTTTGAGGGAAAGGCTCTAAACTTGTAGGGTAGCTGCTGGAGCCTCTCCCCAAAAGAGCTGTGCACCAAGTTCCAAAAAGATTGCCCCCATCCCCTCCATTGTTCTCTATGGTGTGTGTGTGTGTGTGGGGGGGGATTAAATTTTCCCACAGTGCTGTTAGTGGTCTGGGTAAGGAGGGGGTTTAAGGGAGAGGTTCCAAATTTGCAGGGTAGCTTCTGGAGCCTCTCCCCACATAAACCACCAAGTCACCGGCTCACAACTTTAATGCCAGTAGCTCACGAAGTAGAATTTTTGCTTACAGGACTCCACAGCTTAGAGGGAGCATTGCCCATCCATCACTACCCACCCCTGCAAAGAAAAATGTCAATCTCTGTGGTACTCCTGTGGGTATTCTTGGTTTTGTCTTGTATTGTCTTATATTGTCCATTTTTCCAGCTAGAGTGAAAACTGTTTTTGCTGCAGTTTAAACCAGCATTCGGTTTTTTGTTTGGGGATGGATGGATGGTACTCTGAGTGCACCTACATCACCCAGTGCCACACAGCTACTGGGGCTCTATGGATGAGCTCTGGGGAGAGTGGCCTGGGTGAGAGAATTCTGAGGGGGGGGTTGGTGGGGCATTTATTTATCTGCCAATCAGAATGATTTAGGAGACATGTCTCTCTCTGGTCTCTTTCTCTACTTTTAATTTTGGGAAGAACATTTCTCCCCAAACTTCCCAGCACAGACTGAGAGAGGATGCAGGCACAAGAATGTGTTCACCTCAGCCACCCTCAAAGTCCAGGTCTGGGGAGCCAAACAGTGGCAATTTGACCTTGAGGAAGACCAACTGCTCAACTGTCCAGGGGTTCAGGCAAGAGTGATATGGGCTGACGATGTTGCCCACGTGTGAAAAAATGTGCTCACTCTAAAAATGTGTAGGAGGGCATGAGAAGAGCCCCTGGGCCATGACAGAGAGGGCCGGCTAGACTGACTTCTTTGCGGCCCAGGAGCTCAGCAGGCAGGTGGACTGTGACTCACAGGGCTCCAAAAGGTAGTCCCTAACCATCAGAGCTGCCTTGTCCTGTCTCACAGGCCTACTACTGCTCCCAGAGGGGCCAGTGAGCTGCCCCAGGAGTGCCATCTCTCCACTCTTTGAGGTGGGGGGCATGGGGGATGTGGCCTAGCAGGGGAGGTTGGAGAAGAGCAACAGCTGTGATGCTTTCACCCCACCACTTTCTCAGCTCCCAGCAACATGACCCCACTGGCCTGCCTGCATTCAATCTGCCAGGAGAATGCCTCTCTCCAGCGATCAGACTCATTGACCCACTCAGTGATCCTACCCTTGATATGCGGGTCTCACATGGTCACCAACATGTATGCCTTCCGCTTGGTGAAGATGGGTTGATAGCGTGCCTCAAGCCCTTCTTTCAGCCTCCTCACCTGCACGTGCACCTCTGGAACAAGGTCTGCATGTCCTGATCCTGGCTCCAATAACGAGCCTAGTCCCTCACATGCCATGTGGAACATGGGGATGACCAGAGCCAGACTTGCCATGTCAGATGAGAGCATATCTGTGTGGCTCTTGAAGGGTGCAAGAACCTCCACAGTCTGAAAAACAATCACCCACTCCTCATGGGTGAGTCAGCTGTCTTCCTGAACGATCTCGGTCTCTGAGATCAGGGCGATCCGGGCTCTCTTCTGTTCCACCAAGCGCTCCAGCATGGCACAGATAGAGTTCCAGGAGGTGCTGATGTCACCGAATAGGTAGTGCTCTGGCATGCCCATCAGTGTCTATTTCTCATACAGCAGATAAGCATCCTTATTGCTGTGTGAGAAGTGGCCTGCAATGTACTGATGTTTCAGGAGGAGATGTTGGTAAGTGCGGTATCTAGTGACATGCCAAGGATTCTCTGATCCCTGGCCCAAGGCATCCCTCACCATGAGGTGGAGTAGGTGGCCCATGCAAGGAATGCACCTCAGGCCTGCTGCCTCAGTCACCAACCTCATGTTGGAGCCACCATCTGTCACCATGAAGCCCATGATGATGTCACTACCTACCCACTCCTCTAGTTTCCTGTTGATGATGGCTCTGATGTTGGCCCCCATCTTCCGCATGTCAAGTGGTTCATCCTGCTAGCATGCTTCCCCCCCCAGGCACTCTAGTGCCACCTTCACTAAACATCTCAGTCAAAGATGCCTGGTGTCCCTCCCTTGCCACAGAACTCTCTGGGAGAGCTCTGGAGGTGGTTGCTGCATGACTCACCTCCTGGCTGGCTGCTGCTGGTGACTGCTAGGGCACTCCAGCAGCAGCAAGTCTCTCCCCCCAAAGAAGCTCTGCCTGGTAGTGCTTCCTCAGGTGGTTCCACATCCCGGCAGGCATGAAATAGTGTGGGTCCTTCCCATGGCTGATCCGGGCACTACACAGCTGACACTATGAATACTGTAGGTCCTCCAGCAGCTGGAAGTACTTCCAGTCATCAGAGGTGAAGTGGAACCCAAGCTGACCAGCAGCTTTGGTCACCACTTGAGCCTCCTCCTGTGAGGAGCTTGGGACAGACACAGTGTGTCTTGGGCGGACATGAGACGATCGCTGCCTGGGAGGAGGGGTTAAGATGGTGGCACCCTGGGGTGCTTGTTTCCTCCCCCTCTTTCTCCTCCACCCCCTCCAGCTTCCCTTCTTGTCCCTCCCCAGTAGGCCTGCTGGAGCTTAGAGGGACCAGAGCAGTGGGCTGGTGGTGGCCACCCAACTCCTCGAGGGACCAGAGCAGTGGGCTGGTGGTGGCCACCCAACTCCTCCTCCAGTCTCTCCATAGACATCTTGAGATGAACCATCCCCAGAGACTGATCCCATAGACAGCTCTTGCTGCCCCTTCTCCTGCCATTAAGCCTCAGCAGCAATGGCTTGAGAGAAGAAGAGATTGGATTTATTCCCTGCCCTTCATTACCCAAGAGAGTCTCATAGCGGCTTACAATCTCCTTTCCCTTCCCCTCCCCTCCCCACAACAGACACCCTGTGAGGTGGATGGGGCTGAGAGAGCTCTGAGACAACTGTCCTTGAGAGAACAGCTGGTACAGAGCTATGGCTTGCCCAAGGTCATCCAGCAGGTTCAAGTGGAGGAGTGGGGAATCGAACCCAGTTCTCCCAGATTAGAGTCTGCGCACTTAACCACTACACCAAACTGACTGCCTGAGCAGCAGACCCCTGCCTTTGCTGGGGCCACCCCAGAATCATCCTTTGGGAAGAGGGCCACACATGGCTTCTTCATGGTACCACTCTGGCCAGAGGTCAGAGTGGTGCCAGGATGCTCTGGAGCAGTCCTGCACAAAGCTGGGGGGGGGAACTGCAGTCCTCCCCAGCTCTCCCCTCCATCCCTCTGGTCTTCTCCTTTGCCTTCCCCCCAGGGTCCTTATGTGTTCATTTCCTGCCACTCATCATGCCATTTTGGGCCAAACTCTGACTAATCTGTAGGTAGGGTGTTTAGGCACCTAACTAATGCACTGAAACCTGAACCTGACAGAGCCTGACACCAAATATCTACTTTCTTTTCCTCATTTTTTTCTTTTTATTTTGGTACTGGTTTAAAACTTGGTGACCCTGCTTCTCCCTAGCTGAAGGATTTATAAAGCTATCCTAGAGATGGAAACAAACTTTTTTAGATGTGCTGGGGTCTTTTTATTAAGCTTCTCCTGGCTAATCTACTGGGACAAACTTGATTTCCTATAGGAAGGAAATGCAGGTGTCTGTGAGATGAACTTAAAAGCTGGGGTTTACCCTAGGCAATGTATAAGCACTGGCCTTCAATGAAGGTCAGACGCACAGAACACTGTTTTGTGCAAGTAGCTAGGGCTACGTATAAGTGCTGCTTTTAAGGAAACCCCTCATCACCTCTTTTAATAGTATCCTATTCTGGCCTAGTTAGATATATATGAACTAGAGCCCAACACTAGATTACTCAGAAGAATTTTAAAACAAAATGAAAGAATTCCTCCTGAGCAGACTCTTATTAGAGTGACCTATTTAAATCAATGGCCCTAACAAACCAGAGACACCTCACCAGCACCCCTCCCCAGCAACCAGAAGGAAATCCCCCCTCTCTCTAACAGAAAAGAACCTATCTATCACACCCAAAGGCAAACATACTATCAATCTATTAAAAAGGGCACCACACACTGCAACAATTAACAAAATAAACACAAACCACAAAAATGCACCTTACTAGCACCCCCCAGCAACCAGAAGGAAATTATCATTATCTATCTATCTATCTATCTATCTATCTATCTATCTATCTATCTATCTATCTATCTATCTATCTAGAAACTATTACACCAGAAGGCAGTCAGTCAAACACACTATCTATTTGTCTATTAAACAGGAAAACTACTACACAAGACAACAGCAGAAAGAAAAAAAGCGAGGGCACCAGCCCCCCCCCCAGCAACCAAAAAGAATAAACAAGAAAAAATGAAAAGCTTTGGTAAAACCAACCCACAACCTTCAGAAGACACTAGTTCATTTATTTGTAAGTTCAATTTACAGGAAAATAACATATATACCTTGCTGGGGAAAAAAGAAGCAGATGTCCCCAAATTAGAGTTGCCAGCTTACCCAGAATAGTTCAAGGCCAGCACAGCACAATCTCTCAAAGCCAGCAGCCAGCCATCATGCAGGGAGGAAGCAATGGAGTTTAGCCACTAGGCATGACTCCTTGTATTCTCTCTGGCCAAGCACAGGACAGTTTTAAAAAATTACACTGTTCTGTGTTTGGCCTATTTAGGATGCAACTCACCTCTACTGGGAGAATTGCAACTTCTCCCTCCTCCCTCCCAAGCAAGGTTGGTGGTGTGCTGAGGAACACCAACCTTGCAAGGGCTGCACAATGCAAGTTGCAAGTTGCAAATGCATGGCTGTGATTTGCTGTGACTGGTCTCCTCCCCCTCCCCTCCTCCCTGGGCCCAGGGAAGAGGTGGGGAAAGGCCAGTTTTGGCAGGAAAGACAGAAAGAGGGTAAGTGAACTTTCTCTTTCTCTGCCTTTTCCCAGCCATTATTCAACCATCCGAATAACTGCCGAATACTTTGGCAAGTATTCAGCAGCTTGTATTTGGCATGCCGAATCAGATCAGAGAATCCAATTTGGCATGTGGCCAGGCTGAATAGGTCCGAATCAGTAGTATTCGGCCAATTATTCGACTCGGCCAATCTGAATGCACATCCTTACTCCATGGGCATAGGTATGGCCTTTAAAAAAATAACCTAAGACATGCTAGCATGAAAATATTGTACCAAAAGAAACAAGATCCTAGCAAATGAAAGCAGAGAGCACTCACTGGGAAGAAGAGAGGAAAGTAATAAAGCACAAGTGTCTCAAGAACACCACTGCACAGAGACAGTGCAGGAAATAGATGTTTCCTGACATACAGATTCAGAAAAAAAAACCTATCATTATCATAGTATGATCGTCTGGATGATACAGTATATTGCAAAATAAGTTAAATATGGAGCCTCACAACATGTCACAACTTTACTTTGCAAAAGTAAAAGGAGGAAAATTCGTAGTAGCCTGTTAGTAAACTTTATCTCTGACTTCCCATGGGGAGGGGGGTCCCTGAAGGTGATTCCTCTGTTAGGTCAAATTTACATCTGACTTTCCCGCTAGAATCATTCTACTTTCAAAAAAACATGTCTATACCTGTTTCTAGTTTCAAACCATACTTGTTCTAGTTTATAAATTATTGCTTACATTCGTTAATTGCCCTCCTGTGGTCAAGCTAGCATTATACTGCTTTAAACAAAAGCTGTTGCTTAGTACTCTTCAGGCCCTCTGGAGTGAAATTTGAAACCAGCGTGAAATGAGCTTGGGAAAAGACAGCAGTCAAACTATTTCAGAGGGGAGGTGTAAACTGGGCCTTAAAGATGGATTGGAAATAGGAGTAGGAGATTGGATTGTCTCAAAAGCAAACCAATTGCTTTTGTCTTATCTTATGAACATTATGTACTTTCATTTTGACATGATCCAGTACATGAACAAGATATGAGTATATCCACACACCATGGAGCTCGAGTATGGATGTTACTGAATTTTGTGAACACACAGTTTCAGTTAGAAAATTTCAGGTTCTGGCAACAGTTTTTCCCCACTTGAGATGACGTTTCAGTCACCTTTCTTCCTGCCTATCCTAAATAAATTGGATAGAATTGTTACTATCAAAATTGAGGGCCCCCCTTTTTAATCAGCTGCATGAAAACAGAGTAAAAATGGAATCTCAAGTATAAATGGCATAAAAACAAATTTGCTACACATTTCAACAAAACGGGGGATAAAAGATTCAGAATGGTAACATACAGAAATAAAAAGCAGCGTATTTATTTGTCCCTCTGCCTAGGACAAGGTCAAAGTGCACCTAAATCCAGTCACTAGGCATGGGAAGAGTGGGAAGTACAAATATATACCTGATGCAGGTCAACGACTGTGTCAGCTGTTTGACAGTGCAGGTTGACCTGTGATAGCAGTTTAAGGACCGCCAAGTTTCCCACCAAACATTCAGTGGCCTTATGAAATGCCATGAGCCTACCAAATCTTTTTTTTTTAACAAAAATGGCTACAGAAGAAGAGAGGAAGAGACAGTGTGAAGCAATTATTAGAGTATTGGACTACAAGCTGGCAAACCTGATCTGAAAACTCCACTCTGCTATAAAGCATGCTTGGGCCAGCCACTCTCTTTCAGCTCCATTGTCATGAGAATAAAATCAAGCTGGGAGAATAATATATGATACCCCGAGCTCTTTGGAGGAGAGAACACTTGAAAATATACTGGATACATAGAAAAAAATGTCCTGAATTTTGTGTGTGAAGCCTCTTCTCATTGAATCACCAATGTGATTTAATGAACTCCATCAAAATCCTCCCTCCCCACCCCATTTCACTATGCTTCTGATATATATGGCCAGACAAGATGACATGCTAGAACATCTGTAACAGCAATTTTGCAGTGTTTGTAAAGCTGAAATTAGAGCTGCAGGAGACCCAGTTTTGATCAGGAGTGCACTGTGCGGGGAACAAGATATTTTACCCTCCTCCTGCAACAAAAGTCAGTCTCCAAGAATAGTATTAGCACTGGGAGGGTCAGTTTTGATCTGCGAAACCACTTTACGGGCTGGAGGAGCGGAAATGGAGGGCATACATGTGTTGCACCAACATGATATCACACGTAGTGCAGAACTGGTAGTGGCATCATCACATTGGAGTGCAACTATAGGATACAGTGCAGAAGTGACATCACATAAAGCAAAACAACTGTCCCCCCCCCCCCCCAGCATCTCCTGGTTGGGAAGGGTTGATTATATGCATTTTGTGTGGAGTCCACACCAACAAGGTAAAGGTTTAACTCTGCTTTACTGAAGCCACAACACACAACGCCTCGCCCACACATCCATTTTAGTAAAACTGTCCATGCCCCACTTTCCTCAGGGACATGCCTTGTCTGGAGGCTAACCAAAAGTATTCACCACTTGGATTGCAGTATCAAATTTCCCCACATCTACAGCTATATTCATCCTCTGCTTGTCCAGGTTTCAGCAAAATATTTTGCCCTCCCAGGTAATTTGCTTTGGAATCATTTGAGTATCTGGGATAAGGTAAATAGTAATTTCCGGCCCTCCTAGGTGCAATCCTGCAGTTTTGTTTCTCTTGCTGTGTGTTTACAGAATCCTCTGTTTCAGGGAAGTTTTTTTTTTTTAACCTCAGTATTGAATTTGCAGCAATGTAGTGGGGAAAACTTTGGCATTCAGGTTTTTTCCCCAAGCACCACCCTGCCCTCCCCAATTTTGCACGCTCACTCGCTCACTCCACCCCCCACCTCACCCCAGGTTACCACAGCATGTTTTCTGGTTTCTTTCTTTCTAATGTCTAAAATAATCACATTATTATGTTACTTAGCTAGCATTCGTGCATTAGCTCTAAGCGTAAGGATTTTTTTTCTTCAGGAAACTAAGGACTTTTCTGCAGTTCAGTACAGTAGATAGTGCTGTGGTGCATTAGCTTAAATCATCTATTTAGTAACCAGGTTGACTGATTGAAGCCAAACTGGGATTCTGGTGAGTTTTAAAAAATTGTTTTGATCATGTTTGAATGGAATTTCAGTTATAGCTTGCTCAGCCTGCATTCCTCCAAAGTATCACATTGGAAAATGTGACCGACATCAATCAGAGCCCTCCCCCTCCCTGATTTTAGATCACTCCTGTAACGTTTGCTGTAGGATTTTTTAAAAATGTATTCCAAGTCAGATGGAGAGTCTGCCTGCCAAAGATCTGTTAAAATGCTTATTCTGCCTCATTTTATTTGTTGAAAAGAGACATTCCCAAGCTACACTTTCCTTCATGGTTCATGACAACCAAACAGTCAGTTTGGATTCTTTGAAGTGTGTGTGTGCACGTGCACACACACACACACACACACCAACAAACATACACAGAGGCAACATCTGAGTAAATGATGGAAAAATTGCAACAAAAATATGCTAACTTCTAAATGAGACAGAGGGAGGGTGGTAGGCAGCACGTATGGCTGATGACCCAAAATGGTGATGGGGAGGGACAACAGATCACATCACAGACACGCTGCGTGATGGAAAGCAGCTTTGCCCCCATTCAAATTGATTGCGGAACTCAATCAGTGGGTCGGACACCGGAGAAACAATGAGGAAGAAGCCTTAGGGTCATTTTAAACCTCCCCTCTAAAGTAGTTTGACTGCTGTCTTTTCCTGTGCTGATTTCACAGTGGTGTGAAATTTCACTCCAGGGGGTCGAAGTGCACTAATCAACAGCAATTGTTTAAAGCAGAATAAAGCCGGTTGGACACTAGCTTGACCACAGGAGGGCAATTAGTAGATGTGGACATTTCTGTAGCAGCACGGTTTCACACCGCACAGAGGTGTGGGCAGGTTTTTTTGGAACTAGAATGATTCCAGAGGGAAAGTCAGATGTAAAAACAGCCTTAGTGCAGAGCAAGTGAAGCAAATTCGAACCTTCACAATCTGCAGCTAAAATGAGGTATGGCCGTACTACAGAAAAGGTCTTGACCCCTAGGTGGTGACTAACAGTTACATATTTTACACTATGGCCCTTATCTGAGTCAAGATTTCTGGGGCTGTAATCTACTTTCAAAAACACTGAGAAGATTACAGATTTTCCAGTGTCCTCATGGTATACCCCTCATTTTAAATTTCTTCTCTGTATTAGCAACAGGTGGGATTTCAGGTCTCAAATCTCAACTTGCTTATTCAAGAGCAAGCCTAACTGAATAAATAGATCAGTGGAAACTCAAGAATCCCTTGGGAGGAATATAATTAATCTCTGAATTAGTCAGATGGCATCTAGTTTAGCCATTCATTAAAAATTATAATGCATTACCCTCTTATGGTTTTCCTTCAGCAAAGGCTACAGTATTCCATGCAGCTTTCTGTCCTTTAAGCTACTCTCAGTCCAGGCGTTCTCAGTAGGGCTGCCCTGAAATGAACGCATTTGCTCCCTGTGAACATATTTCCCACTCAGCAATGTTTAGTTACAGAGTCCCTACAAATGGGGACAAAAGTGTTTGCACATTGAGGAGATATGAGCTTCAGAGGGAGCGAACACATCCCTGTTGCTAAGTAAGCTGGGCTAACAGTCCCTGAACTGTTGCGTTGTGCTGTGGTGGTCAGAGTGAGGGCAGGCAATCACGCTGCAACAGCACAAATGTGATAACACAGTGAGCATTGGCCTGGTTGTCTCGGCAACAAGAATGTGTTTTCTCTAGTGATGAGTAACACACACAAAATCAGAAAGGACCTGGCTATTTATGAACATTGGAGAAGTCATGGAGAGGGGAAAAATCTCTTTTTTTTCTTCTACAAGTCCTCCAATCACTCAATAACAGGTTTCCCTGCCCTGTGAGTCCCTCATTTTCCCCAGCCTCAAACTAACTGGAATAAAATCTCCTCAAGGGCTACTTACAGGAAAAAAGAGGGTGGGGGCAGCCATTAGGAGGAGCCACTCAGAACCAAGATGCTGACGTTGGGTCAGGTGGCCAGTAAGATCAATGGATGGCAGCAAATTAGCATGTAAATGCAAGAGTTAACGAAGAGATGTGAGAACGAAGCTAGAGTCCAGCAGTACCCCCAAGTACTTTTTTGGGGAGGGGGAGTAATTTTCACCTACCACATTTGAAGGAGAACACTGCAAAATGTTGACATTTGCATTTCTGTGCACAGGAAATGAAAGTTTAACAGCATCTCTAACTTCCTTCCTCTATGTTGAAGTTCATTCAGAGTGAGGCCAATGCTATCAGTAATTTATTTATTTCAGGCATTTCTACGAGGCCTGTTCAAAGTCCTGCTGCATATTTGATTGCCTATGCAGGTCAGTGATGTCATCACACTTATTATGGATCCGCAACTGGTGGAGATCCAAGAAAAAATAGGGCAGCTATGGACTGATGCTGTAAACAGATGTTTTAAAATGTGAATTTGTCTTAAAAAGTATTCAGAGAACTTTTTTGTGACCACAGGAGTGCTTTTGGAGGGGCTCCCAGGCCCTGTAAGGGTGGGAACCAAGCTTCTAGAAAGTGGGCACTGAGTTGAGAGGCAAAAAAGTTCTAAGCCAATTGCAAAGTAACACTTAGTTCCAGTACTGAAGATTCACCCTTAAGTGATTTTTGTAACATATTTGATTTTTTTAAAAAACAAACAATTAATAGTCTCTTCGTTTCCTAAATGGTGTCACCTTAGCTTGAAATCACATGCATCTCTCAGTTACTAAAGAAAATGGCTGACGCCCTACAGAGTGCTGCAAGATCAGTATGAGGTGACGTATGGCTTCTGGGAAATATGTTTAAATAAATTCTGATGGCTTTTGATACATGGGAGAGCAATGGATATCCTACAGAGAAGGCTGCCGAGGCATAGAAGGTTTGTTAATATGACTGGCAGATCTATAGCACTGGAGTTGTCACTGTACCTGAGCGTAGATGTTGTATACCTGACAAAGTGTCTACAGGGGCATGAGGTAGAGACATATGAAAGAAAAGAGTGCTTCGGCATAACTTAGCAAGAAAAACATGTACCCTCACTTGTCATTTATTTGTAAGTTCAATTTACAGGAAAATAACATATATATATCTTGCTGGGAAAAAAAGAAGCAGATGTCCCCAAATTAGAGTTGCCAGCTTACCCAGAATAGTGGGACACCCCCCAACTCCTCCTGGCCCCTGGCAGTGGGAGAAAAAATGGGATGGGGGAGTGAGGTCAGTTAGCATTGCAACATCACTGCTGAATTCACTTGGATGTTCTAAGAAGTTCCTACAGTCACACAGAAGTGATGTCACAATGCTGACTGAAGCTACCAACGAATCTCCCAAGGATGAGGGCAGAGGCCTGGCAACCCTATCCCAAATGGAGTTTTCAACGCAAAACTGACAAATGGCCTATTCGTAATTGGTTGACGTATTTAAATTCCACTCTTCCCATGCTTCTCAAAATGGCCCATAAGGAAAGCTCCTGTTGGCCAAAGAATTATTAACAAGAATCTACCTCTTCTTTTTAGAATAAAAGGCTATAACAAAATCCTTTAAAAAAATAGCCTATCCAGAATGGTTTTTGAAAAAAAAACCCCACACACATGCTGAAAACCACCAGTATTGTGAAAACCCAAGTTTTTTTTAAAAAAAAATACTGCCATTGGTCTGTACTAAATATCATCAATGTTTAGTTGCCTACAGGTCTTATTGTTCAAAGGAGAGGCATGATGTTTTCACCTTGAAAAGCAAGCTATCTGCTAGCTCTAAATGAATTCTTGAAAACATAGCTATTTTTAAAATGTTTTCTTTTACCAATTTTTTTGTTTAGGAATGAGGGAGGCAACGCATTTGTGTTCTCTGCATGTCAGAAGGCCCTTGGAGAGCTACAGAATCTTTGCTCATTGTCAGCTTTGCCATTTCATTGTGAAGTAGAGGAATGGCTGATAAATCACACCAATTAATTAAGTACAGCTTGCAGTCTTAATTGTTACATGTTCCCGCTGAAGTTCAGGTCAAACCAAACTATTTGACACCCACTCACTGGGAATTAAGAGGGTTTTTCCTTTCTTCTGTGGTATCTTCAGTACATCATGTGCTGTGTTTGCAGGGGAACAAAATAAAATAAGCAGATGCCAATAAATGGGATTAAATGGGCTACTTGAAAGAACATGATAGAATAGGGGTAGATAGCCCTTGGGGCCTCTGCTGTCATACATGAACACACATGAAGCTGCCTTATGCTGAATCAGACACATGGTCCATCAAAGTCAGTATTGTGTACTCAGACTGCCAGGGGAGTCTCCAAGGTCTCAGGCAGAGATCTCTCACATCACCTATTGCCTGATCCTTTTAGCTGGAGATGTTGGAGACTGAACCTGGGACCTTCTGCATGTGCAGCAGATGCTCTGTCACTGAACCACAGCCCCTCCTAGACCAGCACAACTATCAGCTGAATCCAAGGCAAATCTCTGAGTGGCTTACAGTACTGCCGGGGCATGGCTTACTTCAAGAATGTCTCCAAGTACAACTCTCATCTTCTCCCCATCTTGGTTGCTAGCACACCATCATCTTCACAGCTAGATGTTCCCTGCTATTAAAACCACTCACTCCATCCAAGCATCCCTTTTGATATATTCAAGCGACATCTTGGAAATGGTACACACTGCAGAATTTTTAAAAAGTGCCATGGTTTGACTATTTAGGGATTGCAGCAAATGTACTCACACAGCTTTCCTAAGATTCCTTGGTATTCACCATGCATGGTTACCAGGGATTTTTCTTTCTGAGTTCCCTGGGCACATAGTTTCAAGACTAAGGGATCTCTGTAATTTTACACCCAGAAATTCATTCACATTCTCTCTCATGAGACTGTAGTGTGATATTGTTTAGTATCACGGTAGACATGCTTTTGTGTGATATTGTATGATATTGTGTGACATGGTTCATATTTACATTACATGAACCCTCCTGGCTGCTCTTTTACAGATTTTTTTAATCTCAAAATTGCGCAAATGGAGACCTAAAAAAACTATTTTCTATGGGGGCTTTCAGCAAAGGGAAAGAGGAAATAGTAGGGGAAGGGAAAATGAGATACCTCTCACAAGTCTTTGCAGGTTCCCACTTGTTTAATTACCCAATGCCCACAGTCTGTTTTTTTTAATCATCAGCTTCTTCAATCCCCGTGCAAGTTATTACAAAACTCAGAACAAAGAAATCCTCAGGACTTAACAGGGATATTGGTTTGTTATCTCCCTACATATGCTCATTCAGTCCTTACATCTGTATTCTGACCTATTTCCCAGAAGGGCCTTATGTCCTCTTTATTTTCTTATTTGGAATATTTTCATCGGGTGTTACATGAGGCCAGTCAAGTAAGTCCTCAGACAGAAAATCTGAGGGTTCCATACTGCAGACATCATCCTGATGGAATAATGTCAAGAAATACTGAAACCACACTTGGGGAGAAATAGCAGACATAGAGGGGGCCTCCTTGCAACATGACCCTATTTGGAATAATAGATTAGAATAGTAGATTGTAATGTTTCGTAATGAATAGTACAATGTAATTTGGAATGGTAGGTTGGAACGTATTTCTCTGGTCTGTGGACAGGGGAGATAACGCTACACAGCCAATTACCCCACTTCAAAGAAAATGTTGTAAGGTCACCTCCATGCTTGAGAGGAGACGGATGAAGCATTATGGCATGGTCTCAGTTAATTACTTTCAGCATTCCACAATTAAGGATACATCTGCCCATCAATCTCCAATTTTGACATATTTATTTCCTTCACTATGTTTCCCCCCAGAATTAAACCCAAACAAATGGTAACCATATAAACTAAGCTTGTTATTCCCATTTGGTCCTTGAGTCCATTAAACATCTTCATTATGCTTTATGCTAATTTGCTGCTCACGATCTACCTATATGTATGGACTGGTAACTTCCGTTTCATTGTATCGAAGAAGTGTGCATGCACATGAAAGTTTATACCTTGATTAAACTTTGTTGGTCTTAAAGGTGCCACTGGACTCAAACTTTGTTCTGCTGCTTCAGACCAAGATGACTACCCACCTGAATTTATCCCAGTCCCTATGGACACTGATAAAAAAAGTGGGTGAACACAGGGCGTGCATTCAACTAGAAACAAGGATGGACACTCCTCTTCAGCAAATCCTATCATTATATGCAAGGAAGGAAATATTTTCTTCTGCTGTCCCATGCATTCTGTCAACATAAGACCCCTGTGAGGTAAGATAGGCTGAGAAATAGTGACCAGCCCAAGTCACCTAGTAGGCTTTATCCCAGAAATGAGGATTTGAACCCAGGAACTCCCTGTTCCTAGCATGACACAACACACTATTCAATACTGATGCTCCACTTTTGCTTAACTCCTCTATGTTTACATTCCAAGTACTATTTCAATCACTCATCTCCAATATTAGAGTTTGCATATTTAGCTGTCAGCTGCTAGAATGATATACTCTGCTGTGAAAGAAGCACATGAACCAGAAGGAGGATATATATACCACGTGGCACACAAAAACAATAATATCATACAGAAGATACTGAAACTTCCATAGTTGGACACTTTCCTATTTTGATGTAATCTCCTCTGAAGCGAGGTAGATAACTTTCAGGTGAGAACTGAATTAGTAACTTTAAGTTGTTCAGACTAGAGGCTGCTTAAGTAACATCATTATAGATGACATGTTTCACTTCTTATTTCTTGTGGTGCCTAGATGGAAACATTTTTTGGGTTACAATTCTGAAGTTAGATGTGCACTTTTAGGACTACAGTACAAGTCTTTCATTTGTCATTCTCCATACCAAGTTCTGAATATTTAATGGTTAGATTCAGGAACCGGATGACTGCTTCAGAATGAATAATTAAACCTCATTTAAAAATAACTGTCTTTGGGGAATGGGTGTCTCGGTGAACTAAACAATTTCTATTCCAGTTCTTTCCATGTAATTTCCTGACCTGAATTGTAGCACCTTCAGGTACATTTGTACCTAGGCAGGAGAGGTAAGTCAAGAAGCACGGTGACAATATAGATTGGGCCAGATACACTAGAGATGATGGCAGAGGTGAATATTGCTCAACCTGGACTGGAAGACATCTGCAGTCATGGAAAGCAGCCTGACAAAACATCATCACTCAGTGGATTTCCAGGATTTTCCTCAAGTTTTAATTCAATTAAAATTTTAATTTATTAGGCAAGTCTACTGAGAAACAGTGTTTGAATCAGCATGCTCCCTGGTCACCCCTGCTCTCCAGTACTGTCTAGAGGAAGGCAGAACTGATGCTTAACTGCACAAAATGCTAAGTAAATGTAGATATGTGGAGAAAAAATGTAGACAAACAGGTAAAGTTCAGTCTAGTATTAATTTTGGTCACTATAGCACATTGTTTGTTCATATACCCAGTGATTTGCATATTCATCAATGCAGACACTATAAATGTGTGTGTGTAAATAATTTACAAATGCTTCTTGATCCTGAAAAGCTTGCTATGTATTCAGGGAAGTCAGCAAGAGGGTACAGCCTGGGGATATCATTTCCCATTAAATAATTTTTAAAAATCAGTTGAGTTTACTCAACTGCTTAATGGTTCGGTGGCGTCACCATCAGCCCTGTCCATTTGCATTTCTCTGAAAAAGCGATTCCGTACCCATACATTTTATACATGGAAGCCGAGGTGAAATAATTGCATGTGCACTTGCAGTGTGCAGGCAAAAATATGGCCTCATTTCAAAATAGAGTACACATTTAAGTATATCCAAACTGAAATTATACCCCAAATTAGCTTGTTTTGGGTCAACTTGCGGACACCTGAAATTACCCCAAATACTCCCCAAATCCCATAAGTAATGAAAAATTATCTCTGGGAATTTGGGGAGTGTTTTAGGGAGGGCAAGAGAGGAAGCCACCTGGGAAACCCTGGCTTTTGCCAGTGTTGTACATTGGTAACATAAATAACTGGCTGTGCTTGGTTTTTCACCAAATGAGGCATTGATTTGCAAAATGAGATTCAATGATCTTGGACTAGATGGTAATTCCATTGACTCTGTGATGTCTCCTTGCCACAGAGTGTGTCCTCTAACAAGCCTATTTTGTCCCAGCCCTAGATCAATAGGGATTCCAGTGTAAATAAAGATAGAAATAAATATAGATAGCAACCAGATTATGGTAGCTCTAAAGGAATAAATTTATAAACACAGAGAAGCCACAGCTTAGACCATAACACAGCATTAGTATTACATATAGTCCCTTAGAGAATAAGAATCATGAAATTATGATAATGGAAGATTTGAAAATAAAAACTTATGCATGTTGAATAGTTCCTGAAGTTGCCTATTATCCAGTTACATTGGATAAAAATGACATAAAATCCATTATTTTGTACCTAACTGGGGCATATCAAAATAAATTTCTTCATGCTATGGCTCATTGGAAAGGCAAAAGAATATGCTACAATTGTCCAATATACTTCAGGTGACTATCTGGATTAGGTAAAGCACTATATGCTATGAACCTTGTAAAAATGTGAGACTTTTCTTTGATTTATGCCTTGTATCACAACAAATGTTAATGGATAGAGGTGTTCTTGGTATCAGTTATTCCCCCCACCCCCAGCAAAATAAAGAGACACCAATAAGTTGGATAAAACTAAGGATCAATTGCTGCTCATTCAAGGCCAGGGGTCTCAACAAACCCCTCCCCTGTGATGCTGTGGGCGAGCCACCCTGCCCCTGTCTGGAGCCAATTTGTTGTCGCTCAAGCCAGGCCAGCACAGTGAATGGGCAACATCCCAGAAGGTCAGTCCACAAGCCATACAACTTAATGGCCTAAACCCTCAAGGCAGACCCCAAAAGGCAGTCCGCATTCCTCCACCCTGGGTTGCACAACCCAAAGGTAGTGCATGTCAGACCCCCAAACCCGCCAAATGGGGTGCTTTCTGGTGCCCCCAGCCACAAATCATCAAACATAAGAACAATCCTGCCGTAACAAAGCCAAGCCTCAGCTTAGGCCTTAGCACCCACTGAGAGGCCTAAAGCCACCCAGAGCCCTTGCCGAAGATCCTCCAAGAAGACATCATTGCCCTTCTCAAACAGATGCACCCTATCACCTCGGTAGAGGTCCAGGCACTCAATTTGAGTGCATGGGTGGGGTAAGTAGTGACCCAAACCCCCTTCCATAGCCCTCCTGAGCTCTCTATTGGCTTTACGGTAGGCTCTGCCAATCCCCATAGGATCCCATACACCCTGCCAAACAATGCAAGGAATCATGACCGACCAGACCAACAAAACCTCAGGCCACTTCATCTTTAGAGCCTGTAAATACTTCTTGGCCTGTAAAACTAGGGCCTTGCCTTTTATCAGCCTTAGGTCATTCCCCTCCAAATGACTAACCACCACCTGAGGAGAGGGACCTTGTTCCCCATGAAATAACAAGGGCATAAGACCAGGCCAGTGCAGGCCTTGGTGCCCATGCCACTCAATCATAACCCATTGGTTGAGTCCCAGCTGAAAGCCAAAAGCAGTTCTCTGAGCCCAATGAGCTGCCCAGAACAGAAAACTGTGCCCACAGATGAGAACTCAGCTATTCCCACCAGGAACAACAGCACCCAAAGAAGAGAAAACAATTAACCAGGCACTCAAGGAACAGTCATCAACAACCCAGAAACTCAAGGGCTAAGGAAAGGCTGAACATAGGATTTATAAGCCGATGAATGCCATCTGCCAAAGCACTGAATCTCTGAAGCAGAATCTCCCTTGGCAGCAGCTGTAGAGGCTGCCCCAATTCAGAATGAGTGGGTCCCAAATTTTACCCCCAACAAACCCAGCCTAGCTAAAGCCTGGAATGTCACAGTCTAAAACTGATATTTAGTCACTGGACTGCTATCCACAAGACAAAACAAGAAACCTTCCCCAGGACCCCAGGCCATCAAATAGCCCACCAACGCAGAGACAGGGCACAATTCTTTGTCTGCACAAGGCCCCAATGTGATCACAGTGCCTCTATGGTGCTGGTCTGTCTTAGAATGTTGCATGGTAATTAAAGCTTTCCCCCCCCCCTCCAGCCTCAAATCCGAAGCTAATAATGCATGACCAGACACGTCGCTCCACAACTGTGCCACCAGTTCACTAACTCTGAGTGCCCCACAAAAGGCAACCAGAGTAGTGGCATGAAAAAAGCTGGCTTCAAAGCCAGATGCACAAACCTCCCCCCAAGCACCGAGTAAACCTATAAGAACTTTTTGGGAAATAGGCTTTCTTCTATCCTTTTGAGGACCAATTTCTCTAGCCCACTCCTCCAGCATCTTCTGGATCCGGAAGTCACCAGTATCTTCTGTAAAACCTAGCACAGAAGATGGCCCCAAATAGATCTCACAGCCAATCCTTTACCCCTGAGGGTGACACAGTAATGGAGCACGTGCTCCACTGGGAGGAGCCAGGTCACACGATACCCTGCTTCTGACCTAAACTCCTTGAATTGCCACACAGCATGCTCATATGACTTCCTAGTGCTGGGGGCCATGGTTAGGCCTATTGCTCTGCAGGTCTCAATTCGCCATCCGTATCTCCTGGGGCATCCCAGCTGGATGATGATCAGCTTCTGGGGCCAGCTGATGAAACCTCTCCATCTGTTTACAAGAGAGAGCATAAGCGACCACATTATTAACTAGGGATGTGCATTCAGTTCGGCCAAGCCGAATACCTGGTTGAATATTGCTGATTTGGCCCTATTCAGCCTGGCCGCTGGCCGAATCAGATTAGAACATAAGAGAAGCCAATGTTGGATCAGGCCAGTGGCCCATCCAGTCCAACACTCTGTCACACACTGGCCAAAAACACCAGATGACCTCAGGAGGTCCAGCAGTGGGGCCAGGACACTAGAAGTCCTCCCACTGTTGCCCCCCCTTTCAAGCACCAAGGATGCAGAGCATCACTTGCCCCAGACTGAGAGTTCCTATCTACACTTTGTGGCTAATAGCCATTAATGATCCTCTGCTCCATATGTTTATCTAATTCCCTCTTGAAGCCATCCATGCTTGTAGCCCCCACCACCTCCTGTGGCAGTGAATTCCATGTGTTAATCACTTTTTGGGTGAAGAAGGACTTCCTTTTATCTGTTCTAACCCGACTGCTCAGCAATTTCATGGAGTGCCCACGAGATTCTCTGATCTGATTCGGCCAGCCCCATATAAGCTGCTGAATACTTGCTGAATTATTTGGCAAGTATTCAGCAGGTATTCGGATGGCTGTATAATGGCCAGGGAAAGGTGGGACAGGGGTAAGTGAAAGTTTACCCTCTTGCTGCCTTTCCCGCTGAAACTGGCCTTTCCCCGCCTCTTCCCTGGCTCCAGGGAGGAGGGGAGTGGGAGAAGGCCAGTTTCAGCCAATCACTGCTATGCTTTTGCAGCTTGCAAATGCATGTGCAGCCTTAGCAAGGTTGGTGTTGCTTTAACACACCACCTTCCTTGTTTGGGAAGGGGGAGGAAGAAATTCAACTCACCCAATAGGGGTGAGTTGCATCCTCTTTAGGCCAATCACAGCACAGTGTCATTTTTTGAAATTGTCCTGTGCTTGGCTAGAGAGGATAAGGAGTCCTGCCTAGTGTCTAGACTCCATTGCTGTTCTTGGTGGCTGCCTGGCTGAGAGATTGTGCTATGCGGGCCTTTGGCTTCATCTGCTGGCTGCTCTCTGTGACTGGCATGCTGCCCTTTCCCTGTGAACTGCTGGACTCCAGAAGACATCACCAGGTTTGATTTAAAGTGGGATCTCTTTAATGTTTAAGGGCTTCAAAGGGCTTTTCTCATTTTTCTCTATTTTTAAGGTTTCCCCCCCTTCTTTGGGTTGGGTGGGTGGGTTCTCTGGGTTCTCTGGGGTGGGGTGTTGCGGGGTTAGGGTATACTTTGAGTGTTTTAAAAGTTTTACTGTTTGTTGTTGCTTAAGGGGGGGGGGCCTGGATTTTTTTGCCTTGGATTTTTTTTTTCCTGACTGGTGCGGTTAGACTCCTTTCCCCTCTTTTCTTTAAAAGTGTAAAGTTTTTTTTCCTTCTTTTTTTAAAATTTAAAGGTTTATAAGTTTCAAAGTTTTATTGTTTCTTGTTGCTTGGGTGGGGGCTGGGGTGTGTGGGTTTTGCCTTGGTTTTTTCCCCTGTTTGGTGGGTTAGAAGGCTGTGAGTTTAAAAGTTGTACTGTCTGGTGAGCTGTTGTTGTTGATGCCCTGGTTTTTTTTCAGTAGTTTTCCTGTTCAATATAGATATAGTGTGTTCGATTCCTTCCTTCCTTCCTTCCTTCCTTCCTTCCTTCCTTCCTTCCTACCTACCTACCTATCTATCTAACAGGTAGATAGATAGAGGATTTTCTTCTGGTTGCTGGGGGGTGCTAGTGGTGGTGAGGTCAGGTTCTCTGCCCTCTCTAAGGCTTGGTAGTTGGCAGTGGCACTAGGTTGTGTGGCACTGGTTTGTGTGGCATTGGTTTGGGGTTTTTGTTGGTTTAAAAAGGGTTTTCTAGGCTTGCTGGGTGGATGGGTGGGTGTTTCTGGTTTATTAGGGTCATTGATTTAAATAGGTTCTAATAAGGGTCTGTTCAGGAATTATTGTGTGTTTAAACTATAAGTAATCCAGTGTAGGGCTGATTTAAGTAGGCCAGAATAGGATACTATTAAAAGAGGTGAAGAGGGGTTTCCTTAAAAGCAGCGCTTAACTAGCCTTAACGACTTACAGAAAACAGTGTTCTGTGTACCTGATCTTCACTGAAAGCCTAGGGTGAACTCCAGCTTTTTAGTTCATCTTGCAGACACCTGGATTTCCTTCCTAAGGAAATCAGGTTGTCCCAGTAGATTAGCCAGGAGAGGTTTAATAAAGAGACCTCAGCACTTCTAAAAAGGTTTGTTTCCGTCTCAAGGATAGCTTTATAAAACCTTCACCTAGGGAGAAGCAGGATCACCAAATTTTAAACCAGTCCAGTGTCAAACCGTGTTTACTTTGCTTGCTTCAGTTTGTCATGATTAAAAGGGGAGGGAATTCCTGTGGGGAAAGGTGTGTGTGAATGAGTGTGAATGACTGAGACCTTTTGCTTTGCAGCCATAACTTTCTTTTTTAGGTGAGCCTCCTTTTGTGTTCTCACAGAGGGTTGTCCTTGAAGTAGCACTGGTGACAGCCAAACAGGAGATAGCCCAACTATGCATCTTCACTCCCTGGCAGCACTTGGACTGTGTGTGTGACGTATGAGTGGGGAGGGGGCGTTTTACCTGTTTTACCTATCTGAAGTATGTACCCACCAAAATGCTTCAATTCTAACACAGTGGATCTGGATCATGCATACTTATCAATAAAGCTTATCACTGCCAAAGAGAGAGCTGGTGAGAGTAACTTGACCGGAGTCTGACCGAGTGTTAGAACTCCCTATTTTCTCTGACTGTCACCATGAGCATGGCAGACAAGGACAAAGGCAATGGGACAAGCACGGGGACTGGGTCCGAACCTGAGAACCCCAATCTCAACCCTGACCAGAGAGGAGAGGGCAGAGCTTTGGGCACCAAGCCCAAGTAGCATGTCTCCTTCAAACCTAAGCAAAGATGAGACAGTCCCAACAGATGGGAAGACCTGGTCTGGTTGGTCAGCACCCCGGGGTTCCAAGGAGTGAAGTGATGCTCTGAGCACAAGAGATGCAGAGTCTTGCATACCTTCCACGACAACCCTGAGCAAGTGAAAGTGATTGAGGAATGAGAGGAAGACATGTGGGCTGACTGTACCCAGACTGACCTGAGGGCCAAAATAAAGGAGCTAAAAGAAGGCTTCCAGTATCTTTTCAAAAACCTCCCTAAAGTGGTCAAAGAGCTGATGGTGAAAGAGGACTTGGAGTAGTCGGAAGGGGATGCCGAGGCTGAGACCCCAGTGTCTACACCTCCTGATCAAGGAGGGAACCAGCAACCTGAATGAGAGAGGCCGCAAGATGCCATGGAGGCCAGCTTTGGTGGCAGTCCCGGTAAGCTGGCTTTCTTCGCCATCCAGGTAAGACAACTCCTAAGAGAATGGGGCCACACTTTTGCTTCTGATGAACATCATGTGGATTTTGGGTGCTCCTGACTTTGAGACCGAGCAGCTGACTAATTTATGGGGTTCTACAATGTTGGGGCCTAAGAACTGAGATGTGGACACCTTTGTGCAAGCTCTGTGGTGCCAGTTTGAAGATCTGCTTGAACTGGAGAAGGCTCGTACCCGCCTCCGTGGCCTAAAACAAGGTAGCCGGTCGCTGCAGGAGTATTCGGATGAATTTAAGACCTATGCCGCCAAACACCAAGGGTGGCCTGAAGAAGTCCTGATTGAGTTCTACAGGGCTGGGCTGAATACCACAATCCTGGAGAAGGTGCTGGCACAGGATAATCCCCTAACACTGGGGTGGGGGTGGATCCAGGTAGCCTGCAAGTTTGAGAACTGGTAAAGCTATACCAGCATAAGACACTCAGGCATGGGACGGGAAGCCAGAAATTGTTTCAGGGCAGAGGATCGCTGCCCGGAGGGGATCGGGAGAATTGGATGTGGCTCTGATTGTGCCTCTGCTGTGCAAAGCTGGGACAGGGGCCTACTAACCCAAGTGGCCGCTACCCCAGGCCCAAGATCACTGATCACTCCCTGAGCCCTATAGCCACAGCTAGGCCATTTCCCCAGAGCCCCACAAGAGCCCCCTGTAGCCTTTTGGGCCTAGCCCACAGTCAGGCCACCTCCCACAGGCCCAAAACAGCTGCCACTCGCCAACAGCTGCCACTCGCCACTGCCAATGAAAGCCACCGCTGCTCTCTGCTGCCATTGACAGTCACTGCCCTGTGCTGCTGCCACTCTCCACTGCCACTGCAGCTGCCACCACCAGCCACCACAGCCCACAGCTGCCAAGCAACCCCCGTATTCTGCCAACAGGATCCTTAGCCACCAAGAGCCACCAGTATCCCGACTGAAGAAGAGCCCAGCCCCAGCAAGGTAGGCTGCACTCCCTTAAAGGTGATTGATGCTCTACACAGCCTGATCACCAGATGAAGACTAGCAAACAAAGGGAGGGAGCTGGCCATTAAATACAGCAAGCTTCCCCCCATCAGAAGGACTCAGGTTGCCATTGTTGTCTCTCTCCTTCCCAGCGGCAAAGATGGCCCTCCTGCCGCATGGTTGGGTGGCCAGGTGGGGCCGAATTGTAGGGGAATTTATTAGTTTTCTAACAGTACTTTGAAATTTGAAAATGGTCAGTAGTAAAAATTGGCTTTAGCTATCTTGATGACATTTTCTTAAGCTACCCATTAGAATGGGTTACCACATCAACACATAATGCATAGACATACACCCTTCAGAAAAACAAAGGAGTTTTGCCATTTTACCTGATTACCAACATCTGGTCTGCCTCACCGACTATGTATATCCTACTATTTCTTTCTCCATCAGATGCTGTTTGTCTCCAATTCCTATCAGAGTTTAATGGAAATTATGGAACCACTGAATTATATTATTCTACTCTTCCAACCCCGAGATGTAAAAAATGGATAAGAAATCCATCTCTATCATATCTAAATTTCCATCCCTATTCCCCAGACATTGATTCTTTGGCTTGTTTTCAGTCAGCTTCTTCTCTTGGGTCTTCACAGGCCCTGTTCTCCACTTCATGACAGGAATTCATTGCAGTACCTCAGCCCAGGGCAATATATCTCAGGACAGAAAGAGAGTCAGGTAAGAAAGATTTAGCACCAAAATTGATGTTTAGTGTCCAAAATGGCAAGGGAACATCTAGGGGAGTTTAAAGCATTGAAACAAATAATTCATAAAACAGTAAGGAACTAGGTAAAATTAACTCTGTCTTTACCGGAGGTTGACAAACTAAGCCTCTGTTCGCTGCAAAGAGAGAGCAGGAGGAAGATGTTGAAAACAGCTGGCAGTTAAGGAAAAACTGCTTGGGGGTGAATTTGAGTGATTTTTGCAGCTCTGGTGGGCCTAGCAGCTTGTTTAACAGCAATGGCTTACATTCCTGCGAGTGTGTGAAATGTGTAGCATCACAGAACATTCTGATCTGCTCTCCAAAATAAAAAAATTGCTGAAATATGCATAACAGACTAATTAATCGCAAGTACTAGTCATTGAGAGAGGCCTAATGGAACTTTTTGCCCCCTGTGTTCAACCACTGGGAAAGTATCTGTCTGGGGCAAGTTAGATTATCAAAGGCATGTAAGAAAGTGTTCTCAGTGGTAATTCCAAGTTCAGCACATTATATTCATATCTTGGAGCCTCTCGTGTGTGGCTGAATTGATTTTTTTGCATAGATTATATATTAATTGTATGCTGACCTTATCATGATATTGACAATTTTTCCTACCACTTCACTGTGCAATGTTTGAAGCATTCTCCCTCCTGCCTAAGGAGCCTTTCTCCAGTTTAGGTGGCTCTTCCCTTGGAGGACGATTTCCTTAATTTGAAGGAAGCCTTCTCAGATTTGGTGGAACTTCATCTCTCCCAGGCAATGGGATCAGACATTTGGGGGAGCACTAGAACTGTCTGCCAATCATGACAATTCTTTCATTGCCTACAACGGCTATCTGAACATAGGCAAAGAGGATAAAAAACAAATCTGCACTGCAGTTTGACTCCATTTCAGGGCTAGAGTTTCTGAAGAGCTGCTGCTGCTCTGGCATGTGCCTTGGATCTCTGCTCCTGCCTGGGAAGACTTTCTTCTTGTTCAGTGCCTGGCCAGCTTCAGGACTGGTTTGCTCACAGTGGACTTAGGGACTTCCTTGGGGAAGTCACATTAGTCTGTGAGTCTGTGTCTTGCCAGGTCTGGTTGGCTGCCTTGGTGCTGACTTGCCAGGTTGGTATTGCTTTGACTCACTGGTTTGACATTGGTTCTGTTGGGCTTCCTACATTCACTCTTGGCTCCTGTGTTTCACATTGATGCTGTCAGCCTTGCAACAGTGTCCCTTGCTTAAGTTGGCTCAACTTGGATTTCCTTGTTTGACATTGGCTGTGTTGGGTGTGCCACAGTGGCCCAGAGTTCTGCTGGGATTGATTTGAGGCTGGTTCTGTTGGGCTTGTTGGTTCTGGTTGTATTTGGAGGCTTTTGGCCAGTGGTGGGTGTTTACTTCATTGCTCTGAAGAAAGCGTGGATTTTTTCTCATTGGAAACAATGGTGGCAAGTAAGATGGCTGGGAGCACCATGATCAAGGACCCCAAGAATTGAACCCCTTGATCCAATCTGCTTGAAACTTGGGTGGGGGGGTGGTAGACAGACAGGACTAGGTTCCCTACAATTTTGGTGGTACCACTTTAGCCTCCCCCACCCCAGCAGAAAGAGTTCCTCATAACAAATGACAAACCTGAAAATTCTTGAATTTCTGGAAAAATCCCCCCCATCTGAATTTGAAAATAATATTGGGGACCCAAATCTAAAGTATTGGTATAAAAACTGTTCCCAAAATTCAAATCCTACAAATGCCAATTTATTTTCAAATATTCACCCCCAGTTATACTGGTCATATGTGGGGAGTAACTTCTATTAAACCCATTTTGTAAATTATACTCACCTAGCTCTCAGACTGCTGCAGGCAGCCATGCCAAAAGCCATGGCTTTCCAGATTTCCCCTCACCCTATGCTTTGCACAGTGAAAGAGGCATTGCTTTTTTTTGCCTCCTGTTAATTTACCGTAGGATAATGCAACCTTGTATGTCCTTTTTTCCAGAGACAACATGCTAATTTTTAAAAAAGATTTCCTTGTTCTTTATGGTACCAACTGATCTGTTGCGCCAACACCAGGGGACACAGAAGAACAAAGCTGGGATTTCCTTGTTCTCTCTGGGAGAAAGCACTAAGGGGCTATGGTACTGTGATGGGGAATGAATTGAAGCAGCAATGTCTTCCTCCCTACCATGAGTGCCCAGTAGAGAAAGGACCAGATGGAATTCCTCTCAGACAGCTGTTTATAGTCGCTTTGGGGACTGGCAACAACAACTATCACAGTGAAATGTCTTTTCATGTGGTGGTGTGAGTGTATGACCCAGAGTTTTCATTTCTTAATTCTTTTATGCTGTTAATTAACTACTGTGTCTTTCAGCAGCCGTTCCTCCCATGTTTTTCTTTTATATTTATTAGCATTGTTTACAGGGATCTTCATTTCATTTCTGAAGATTGGCAGAATCTGCATGATTACAATTATCCAGAGAAATTGCAATCCAGATGGAAAACATCAAAGTTATACATTGAAATGAGAAGGTCTTGTACAAATGTGGATACAAAAAGGCCATGTAACATTCCCATCTGTGAAAGAAAACATAATGTGTCTAAATGCTTCTAACTAAATGGCACTGTCTATTTAAATACTGGAGGGGAAAAACAGCTTTGGAAGTACAAGCAGTGCACTAATGTAAGGTTTACAGAGCAAACTGAACAAGATTATCCCTACAAAAATCATAACTTCCATTCACTATTTCTCTGTAGATCAGGCATAAAAGCATACATAATTTATCTAGAATGATCTAAAGTTGACAAATATTGGCCTGGATCCAAAGATCCTACTGCACAAGCAGAAGGCACTTTCTATTTGTGCAGGGTGGTGATGGTGGTGAGCCGTTGTTAACATCTGCATCCACTTACTCCCCAAAACTGGTTCCAGATGGTTGGGGGAATCCTTCCAGAGGGCTTTTAAGTGACATAAGAGCACAAAATTTGGAGGGAGAGGTGAATTATTAGTAATAATGAAGGCAGAATGTCTTGTGTTCATGGAGTGGGATGCTGGAATTCAAGTTGTTTTACAAGATGTTTAAATGCTTATTTATTTGGCATCAAGAATCTGTCTTAATCCAGGTGATTGATGATTCACCACTGAACACATAATAAAAACATGTCAAAACACTTCGGAAGGTTTGGTCTTATAAAATTTGGTTTCCCCCCAAATCACTTATCCCCCGAGGAAATCTCCCACCTCTTCTTATACTGCCCTTTTTGAATTTTTAGCTTCATGCATATACATTGGAATATCTCTTGAAATAAGTAAGAAAGATGAATTAATCTAAAACCTTCCAAAAAAGCACATTTAAAGCTTTAAATTACTCTGTAAGACTTAGGATTCATATGCAATCCCAAATGCACTGTCATAAAATAAATTGAAATATTAATTGTTTAAATTTACATTTAAAGCACTGTTTTTTTAAAAAAATGGACACCATTTGTCAATAATGTTCTTACGGTACGTTTTAATGCACATTTTGGTGTAAAAAGCATAATCCTAATTATAAATTTACCTAGAAAAAACTGAAGTCTTATATTTTATTTTGGTAGACGATCATGCCAAATTAATTGTATCATATATGCCTTTGTGTTTTCAGAACAATATTTCATAGAACTATTGAAATAGTTTACCTAGTGCATATAAAAGTGCAGTGTACTCTGATGTTTAAAATTACTATGAAAAGTTTAAAGGAACTACTTTGAGTCTGCAGCTTATTTTGAACGGGAAAAACATATAATTATGCCTGCAATAAAGTAAAGCATAGGTTACTTTTTAAATCAACCATTGTCAAAAACACAAGTCAAGTAATACTGGAAATGGAGTGGCCATGATCCCACCAAAGAGTAAATACTTCAAAGCCCCATTGATTTTAATGGAAAAGGTAGAAAAGTGCATAAAATACGTCAGTTTGCGGCAATAAAACAACCAAGAAATTATTTATTGTGGCATAGGATAAATTTGGTAGACTTCAAGAGGCCTCTTTGTTGGAAATTATCTTGTAGCAGGATGGTGACATTTTAAAGATTAGTCACTACATACAATGCCATATAGCAGCTGAGGACTCCTTCATCAACGGCCTTTGGGGTTCTATGGAGCAAATTTGATAACAATTTGATGCTAAATAACAAAAGAGGGGGGTGGTTCTGAGAAATTTAAGAAAATTAAGATATCTCTATGGGAAGATATACAATGAGCTCCCAAGGTCAAATCCACATGTACAAATACACCATAGCAGTTATGTGACATTTAAGACTGGGTCATATATGTACGGCACAGCACCTGAATACCCTACACTTAATTACTGAAGATTTGTATCTAGGTATGTGGACTGTTTCAAGAACCTCCTCCTACTCAGCCTATACTTTCTTCCTCTCTGCGTTATTCTTCTGTTATTTTTTAAATCCTTCTCTCTGGGTGTGGGTTGAGTTCTGCTGTCATGTTCAGATATAGTGAGTACGAGGAATGGATTGTGAATCTATGTTGGCTAGCAGGCTAAGGGACACAGGGATATTTGGGGATGTTTGCATTTTAATTTGCAAAAAGTCTCTAATTTGAGGTAATAAGAGATAAGGTAGAAGTTAATGGTGATATTGAGTTTGTGTTGAAGGCAAGGAAAATATTCAGTTGAGATGGCTGTTCCATATTTTTAGGTCATCATTTGGCACTATTGTCATAAGTGATGTTCATCCATCATAAACTCACCCTATGCTGCTTCCCCATCTATGCATACTGTTGCATATTTCACAATCAAGAGCATACACATTTTTCTCCACAAGCCAGTTATTTCCATATAAAGTAAATGGCCTACAGACATTACAACACAATTTGCCAAATGCATTCCTAAAGGGAATTCTGACAGTCATACAACTTTCAAGAACATGGTATTTGTTGTCATCAAGCTTGGTTTTTTGTAGCACTTTCTCTCTACCCCTCCAATCTGGCATTAGAACCTCATACACGTGCTTCATGGGGAGGGTGGGAAGCCCCTTTTATGGATGCCTTCCCCTATAAGCTGGGCAATTTACTTCCCACCAATTAGTGTTATTGGATTTCTCAAAGGGGCTGGGACAATAGCATCCCCAGCCCAAAGAGCCACTTATGGCTTTAAATGCAAGTCTCTGGCCCAGTAACTGCAGCCAGAATACACATGTGGTAAGCATATGCCCCTGATCACACATACCATTGGTTGTGGCACCAAACTGTAGAACTCGCTTTCCAGAGAGATTTATGTGTCCCCTTCTGTTGCCATCTTCTGCCAGCAGGCAAAGACTTTTGCTTCATCTGGCATTCCTTCAGTGATCTTTCCTTTTGCCCAATTTTTAATTGTAGTTTTTATGTGTGTGTATTTTAGAGTATTGAATGTGTGTTTTAACATGGTTTTAATTGTTTGAATGATGCGCTTTTGTTGTCCCAGTATCTATAAAGACATGAGACCTCAGTATGGGTTTAACTAATTTATTAAAATTGGCTGATCTATGTTATCAATTAATTATCTAATATTTAATAGAGGGCAGGCTGCACTATTCTGGCAAATCTATCCTGGCTCCAAACTTGGCCTTGTTTGCCGTTGTCTGCACAGACTGTGCAGAGACTTGTTCCCTTACCTGACCACCGTAAAGCCACTACCACACTTAGCAAGATGTTGCTCAGCACCAAAGGCACTCCTTCACAAGCCCCATCCTGCCATAAAGCCAGTGATGTTCTGCTCAGACCATGCCCTCCATCTTGCCCGATGGTTCGTCCTTACCTGTAATGAGCAACCCACTGTATCCCTGCTAAACTAGCTATGCCCTAAACAGTCAACAGACCAGGCTTATTTAAATTCCCACCCACCCACTTCCCCTGAACATCATGAAGCAGGCGAAGAAAGGCTCTGCCCAACGGCCAACCTGGGGAAAAGCTCCAAAATTCCTCCATGGCCCTAAATGATGACCAACCAATCCTGTGATCTACCAGGGCGGGTGGGTTGGCAGCTGGGTGGCAAAAGCTGCATCACAAGAGAGAGAGAAAGGACTATATGCCATTTCCCCTCTGCCTTCCTGCTGGATGGCTGCCTGCTTTCAGCCAATCCAGCCTCATGTCTTTATTTGAAAAGGGCACTGGGGCAAATCTACCCACAGCTTACCAGCCATGAATCTCTCTTTTAATGGTTTTTACAAGGTGTTTTTCCTTATGTATATTCTTAATCTGGTAGCCACCTTGGTGGCCTTGATAAAAAAATAAAGATAGGATACAAATTTTGTAAATTAAAAAAAACCACATTTATTTATAGGGTTGATTTCCATGTCATTCAAGTCAATTCAGTGCCTTCCATAAAGACAAATTCCACAGGGGTAGCTATTTTAGTCTGCTGCAGCCAAAACCATGAAGCCTTTTGTGGCAATTTAAAGAATAATAAATGTATTGCGACATAAACTTATGTGAGCCAGAGCTCGTCTGATGAAGCAGGCATTGACTCACAAAAGCCGATACGACAATAAACCCCATTAGTCTTGAAGGTGTCACAAGGCTCCGTTGTTTTGGTCGCCGCAGATTAACACAACTGTCCTTCTGGAATTATTTTTAAAACATGAATTCATTTTGAACATGTGAGGCATGGCATCATCAAGTAGGTGGATGGAACTGCAGTCAGCTGAAAAGCCATCTAATAGAAAAACACATAGCCTTAGCTATATTTGTTGTCCTTGCACTAGCTTTGCGGGATCTTTCTGCTTTGGGTATTCTTTGAAAGAACATTTTCTCCTTTGTTTGCCAGTGAGATATTGTTACCCACCTGAAATCCTTCTCATCTTGGCTCACAGTCATGCTGTGTCAGCTTTCATTAGCTGTTTGCTAGTCTCTATGGTCCTTAATTGAAATCATCCACCATACTTTTGACATTTAACACTGCATTATGTATGCCACATATCCATCCACAGGGACTCAAGAAAGACTTTTGAAGTATATGAAACCAGCATTCTGTTGCATTATGTAAAACAGTTGGTTCTAGTTGACAAACAGAAGGTATCACACAATGCTTTCTTGTAATACTTCTTTACTGCAGAAAAGTCAGTATTAATCAGGAATGCTGATTAAAACAGTTCTAGAAAATTAATATGTAATTTTTAGCAATATGAAGGTATGTTATTAAACTGCTGAATTTATACTTTAAAATAATGTATTTACTACCAATTGATCTGGTAATCATCTTTTTAACTTTTAAAAAATTATTAACCAACTCAAAACAACTTTACAAATAAAGTAGCTAAAGCAAAGAAAAACCCAAGATAAATGAAGAACCCCACATATAACTAAAGTGTAAAATAGTACCTTTCTGTAGATAAGATAATTTAATTAAGAAATATGTTTCTTTATTTTTTTCAGTCCACTCCTGGATAACTGGAGACATTTTTTTCCTAGCATAAAGAATTTTAGATATAGTGATAATGTGTAATGTAATATCCAAGAATCTTTTTGGGCAGTTCATGACATTATTTAGCAGCAACACTTTAGGCGCAAGAGGTACATACACACCAAAGTCCAGCTGCAACTTTTCAACTTTTCTTTAGTATTTCATCATCAGCAAACCACTCCCTCAACCCCTGGCTCTGAAGATGAGTGGTTTTTTAAACATATTGATATATCAGTATACTATAGCAATGATAGGTCAAGAAGATCCTCTGAATTCCAGGCTTTTATTTTTTTTTTTAAAAAGAGTAAGTCTCTGTTCTTTTCCCTTGCAGAGATACACATTTTTCCTTTATATTTTGATGAGAAATGTGGCTAGAGACTTACTTTAAAAAAATTAAAACTGGAAGTTCAGACAACCTGCTTGACCAATCATTACAACATTATATTGATATATCAGTATTTTAGTTACATTTTTAAAAGGTATGCAGCCATGATATTGATGATATCAATATAAGCATGTGCCAAAAATATAAAGGAGGGGGTGCTGTGATACTACTGATGACTCCACCAATTACAACAACATGCTCCTTTAAAATCTTGAGTATTGAAGGTACATGGAGAAGAAAATAAACTGCAATGTGTTGTTGAAGGCTTTCACAGCCGGAGTTCATTGGCTGTAGATTTTCCGGGCTGTATGGCCGTGGTCTTGGCATTGTAGTACCTGACGTTTTACCGGCAGTTGTGACTGGC
This sequence comes from Lepidodactylus listeri, assembly GCA_029233225.1. Taxonomy (NCBI): domain Eukaryota; kingdom Metazoa; phylum Chordata; class Lepidosauria; order Squamata; family Gekkonidae; genus Lepidodactylus; species Lepidodactylus listeri. The sequence continues at coordinate 41,148,315 of JARCFY010000016.1, read as the reverse complement.
AGCCTCAGAGGTATAACACCGAACGATGGAGTACAGAGACACAGAGAGTACTCCATCTTTCAGTGTTATACCTCTGAGGCTGCCAGTCACAGCTGCTGGTAAAACGTCAGGTACTACAATGCCAAGACCGTGGCCTTACAGCTCGGAAAATCTACAACTAAGAAACTGCCTCTACAACTGTGACAATGCAGAGGAAAGGCAGATGTGCAGAAGAACTGTGACCAGACTGATTCCAGTGCTTGTGGATTGATTGCTGAGAAAATCAGGAGTTGAGTGTACCGAAAAGCCCTTAGTTTGGAAATATATTGTAACCAATGAAATTTTTTCCAGAACGAACACCACTAATGCCAGAGTCGACTGCCACATTCTGGATAAATAATGGCTTCTGAACTGCAGTGCACTCGAGTAGTCTACCTGGGAAGTCACCAAAAGACAGGGGATAATGGTCAGATCCCTCTGTTACAAGAAGGGGTATAGCAGCAAGCTGAAGTTGACAAAATAACTACTATAATCATCTGAAAATCAGGAGGAATCCAGGATCCATAGCACTCCCAAATTCAACCACTGTCTTTTGGGGAAAAGAGTGATCCTTGGTTCTAGGAATACCCATTTGAAGCAAGTCTATTTTGTATAGATCATTGATCCTTAATAGGGCTATACAACCTCCCACACACAAAATCAATCTACAGATTCTGAACTTGGGGGCAAAGGGTGTGTGTGTGGGACTTTAGGAAGTTCCTTCGTCTTACTTGCAATAGTTTCTCACAGCCAACTGAAGAGAGTTGTTTCATACTGCTCACCCCATCCTGAGGATAGAAACCTAAATCATCTATTTCTTCTCCAGGTCCTTAAAAGAGTGGCATGCGACAAACATGGTAGAACTAGCTGATGCCAAGCAGGATACAGTTGGGCAAACCAGGTTTATGGGCATTTAGTCCTTATTGTGATTACTTAAGATACATATTATATAATGCAAGATGTGTAGAAGCAGACCCCTCTTTAGAAATCACATAACTGTCCATTAAGTATGTGAGCAAGGCTTGAAATAATTCTATCAGTTCCAGTATATAGAAAGTTTAAGCTTGAATGGCTTATGAATATCATTATTCCAGGTGACCCAACCTTATGAAGAGGATGTGACAGGAATTTCAGAGCTCTTTCACAGGATTTTTCATGGGCAGTGAATCAGTGAATCACACATTTCTATCAAATAGTTCTCCATCTACTTACCAATATTTCATCAACAAAAAGAGCAATGTGTGTGTGCTGTCCTTTACCCTATTCATCCAGCGTCCTGCACTGTAAACTAGCTCTTTGTAAAATTCTCCTGTAGCTCATGATATCTTACACTAACTGTCAGACTGTTGCAATAGATCAACGGTGTTCTCTCAGCCAAGGGGTAACAAAATGACTGTATTTTTGCTAAGGGTTTTTTCGTCATTTTATCCTACTCAGTAACCACACTCATTCTTCCCCAATGCACTTTCATTATACTTTCAGAACTGAATCTAAAATTATAATTTGTGTGCAGGGGGAACCATCTAGTTTGATTACCTTTAAAATACCCAATTTCTTGCAGGGCTTGCTTGATAGTTTCTTATCATGCAAATAGAAAAGGACAATGTAAATTTCAAAGTGATGTCTGATGAAAAAAATACATTTAATAAATTTATCTCAATCGGTAGATGCCTTCTTTTTTTGATGGATTGTTTGATATCATGCAGATTTTCTCAGTGAACTACAGACATGCAAGACATACAGAGATTCTTTTCCCTAAACTGCGATACATTTAAAAAAGTTTTACTCCAAACAATAGCACAATAATAGGATATAATTAGGCCATGATAACTAAGGGTGTAGTCTTAATCTGCTCCGGTGGAGTTTAAGGCTGATTTTACATCTGACTTTCCCACTGGAATCATTCTAGTTCCAAAAAAACCTGCCCATACTTCCGTGCAGTGTGAAACCGTGCTGCCACTGAAATGTCCATATCTACTAAAATTGCCCTCCTGTGGTCAAGCTAGTATTCAACTGGCTTGATTCTGCTTTAAACAATTGCTGTTGATTAGTGCACTTAGACCCCCTGGAGTGAAATTTCACAACACTGTGAAATCAGCACAGGAAAAGACAGCAGTCAAACTACTTTAGAGGGGAGGTGTAAAATGACCCTAAGACTGCTTCCTAAAGCCCCTATGTCAGTGAATTATGGAAATACACTGGTGTAATCCTTGCATAACCTCACTAATGTGGGGGCCAGAACTGGATCATGCTGGGAGCATGCCAAAGGAAGGGCAGGACTTAAGCTTGTATGTCAAGTTGTCCAGTCCATGCCCATCCCTAACAAGGGCAATGTTACAACAGCAAAAGAGGCAGTGTAAATATAAATGCTTCTGTTGAACCCAGTGGTTCCACTTTCCACCGCATTCACAGAGTGCTTGGCTGAGGACAGACTGGCAATCTGGAGCGAGATGAATGCGGAGGAAACTGCTGCGGGGGAAAAACTCCCCGGGGCTGGCTGTTCACACCGGCCGGTGTATTGCACAACGGTGCCGATACGGTGCGTTCAGACTGCTGTGGAGTGGCCCCACGTGGGCCAGCCTCCGCAGCTCGTGATAGGGCTGTTTCGGCAATTTGCGCATGTGCGCTCATGCGCAAACTGGCAAAAACGCTGCGTTCACACTGTCACCTCCGCTTGCCTCCCGCCTTCTTCCAGTTCACACTGCCTGGAAGCGGGAGGCAAGCGCAAGACGGCCCCTGGACACCAGTTTCTCCCGGTGTCCTGTTAAAGCGGATGGAAAGCAAGTGGGAGACGGGTAAGTGCGAAACGGAGCCAACGGACAGATGCGCATGTCTGAACGCGCTCCCTTCCACTTCCAATGCGGGGCTGTCCCGCTTTACATTGCCAGTCTGTCCTCAGCCCTTTTTTTTTTTTTTTGTAAAAATTTTTATTTTTCAAAACATTAAAATTATTTTATACAAATCCTTTTTTCTATATTATATAACATTTTGTTCTATTTGTATAATCTTGTTTTTATCTTGTATTGGCGGTTTCCCACCACATCTGAAGCATAACACATTTTCCACTTTATCCAAAATAGTAATACTTATATCTATGTTTACATTTCTGGTAACGGTCATATACCTTAAAAATACTTATATACTAATTCTTACTTTCTATATTCTTATATAATTCTAAAATAAAAAACAACTTCATTATCTAATTATCCTTAATACATTCACATACTCTAATTCTATTGCTTTATGTTATTATAACCATGTATAAATGTAATTTTTCATGTCCCAGTATTTTTCAACATATTCTTTCAAATCTTTCCAATCTTCTAAAAAGGTCTCTGAGTACAGGTCATTTAACTTTCTAGTCCATTTATCCATTTCAGCCATATATAACAATTTTTTCAACCATTCCCACACATCTGGTATTTTTTCATTTTTCCAATTTTGTGCATACACCATTCTTGCTGTTGTTATCATATACCATATTATTGTCCTTTTCTTTACATTTATCTCTTCTAATTTAAGTCCAAGCAATAACATTTCAGGCAACTTCTTAAATGTACATTTCCAATTTTTTTCCATTTCTGCATGTATTATAGACCAATAAGTCTTTGCTTTATCACAAGTCCACCACATATGATAAAAAGAACCTTCTTTCTTTTTACATTTCCAAAATTTGTTAGACATATTCTGATTAATATTTGCAATTTTTTTGGTGTCATATACCATCTGTACATCATTTTAAAACAATTTTCTTTTAAGTTATAACATGTAGATATACCCATAGCATTTTTCCATAAAAATTCCCAAGATTCCATTTCAATGTCTTTGTTAAAGTTTATCGCCCATTTTACCATTTGTTCTTTTACCATTTCATCAGCGTTAAACCATTTTAACAAAATTTTATACATTTTAGAGATCATTTTTTCCCCACCTTCCTCCCAAACTTGTTCTATTTCATTATTTTTTTCTCTAAAACCGGATTTTTTATCACTTCTATACATGTCATATATTTGTCTATATCTTAACCAACCGTAATCAAAGTCCATCTGATGCTGCTCCTTCAATATAAAGTCTTTACCATGTCTTGTTAATAAGTCTCTATACTTCAACCAATCTTGTCCTTTGTGACGTGATACTGGATTTAAAGCTTCTGCGGGTACAATAAGATTAAGCATATAGTCTCCAATTTCAAGATATTCCAGCACTTCAAACATAAAATCCCAATTTAAATTGTCAAACGCTTTCTCCACGTCTAAAAAAAGAAAGCCCACTTCCTTCTCCGGATGTTTATCATAATACTCTATAGCATCCACTACTACTCTTAAGTTGTCTCTTATTTGGCGATTAGGTAAAAATCCTGCTTGTTCAGTCTGTATAGTCTCTTTAAGATGTTCCTTAAGCCTATCAGCCTATCAGCTATAATCTTGGCAAAAATCTTATAGTCATTGTTTAACAAAGAAATTGGTCTATAATTTTTAACATCGGTTAAATCTTGACTTTCTTTCGGAATGAGTGAGATGGTTGCTTCTTTCCAAGTCTCCGGGACCTCACCTGTCACTCCTATGTCATTCATTAATAGCAATAACACTGGTGAGATCGATTCCTGTAGCGATTTATAAAACTTAGCTGTAAATCCGTCTGATCCAGGTGCTTTCCCTAGTTTTGAGTCATTTATTGCATTTTTAATCTCTTGTAGTGATATTGGGCTGTTAAGTAGTTCTTTGATTTTCTCTGTTGGTTTTGGTAATTTTAATGACTATAGGTATTCTTTAATCCTTTTTCTGTCTTTATTTTCCTTCTTAAAAAGCTTTGCGTAGTATTTATAAAATTCTCTTTTTATTCCCTTATTGTCTATTATCTCAATATTGTCCCGTATCACTTTAGTAATAAATTTATTTTCACGTTTTTTCTTTAATTGCCATGCTAAATATTTTCCAGGTTTGTTTGCACCTTCAAATGCTTTTTGTTGCAATTTTTTCAGGTTCCAGTAAATCTCTTGATTCAACATAGCTTTTGCTTGGTCTTGTAACATCCACATTTCCTTTTGCAGTCTCTTTTTTCCTGGTCTGTTCTTCAGTTCCTTTTCTTTTACTTTAATGGCTTGCACAATGTTTTCATATTGTTCTCTTTTCTTTTTATTGTCTTTAGCATTCAGTGATATCAATAATCCTCTCATCACTGCTTTGTACGCATCCCACACAGTTTGAATTTTTACTTCTTTTTGTATGTTCGCTTGGAAATATAAATCTGTCTCTTCCTGTAATTTTTTAACTATTTCTTGGTTGTCTAATAAATCTTCATTTATTCTCCATCTCCCTTGTCTTTTTGTCTGCCCAGAGGTCCATAGACAAGGATTATGGTCTGAGATTATTCTAGGTAGAATTTCAACTTTTTTTGTCTTAAGTGTTAAATTAGTAGACATCCAGATCATGTCAATTCTTGAATGTGAATCATGCCTGTTGGAGTAAAAAGTATAGTCTTTCCCTTGTGGGTTAACCTTCCTCCAAATATCCTCCAGCTTTTCCTGTTTTATCAATTCAAAAAATTTTTTGGGAAGTTTCCCTAGTGTGTCGTCTTTTCTTTTTGAGCGCCTATCTATTTTATTATTCACAGTCCCATTAAAGTCTCCCAACATCATGATTTGATCATAGTTTACACTGTCCAGTTCCGTTTGTAGTTCTTTAAAAAAAATTTCTTTATCTCCGTTGGGGGCGTAGATATTCACAATCAAAGTCTTCTGTCCATGTAAAAAAATTTCAATAGCTAAGTATCTTCCTTCTTTATCTTTAAATATTAGTTTGGGTTCCAAGTCTTTTTTAACATGTGTTACAACTCCATTCTTTTTATTACTTGCCAATGAAAAAAATTCTTCTCCCAACTTTTTTCTTATTAAGTATTTGTAGTCTTGTTTCTTAAGATGGGCCTCTTGTATACAAATTATACTGCATTTTTGTTTTTCCAGCCAGTGACCTACCATTCTACGTTTTTGGGGTGAATTAAGTCCATTTACATTCCATGAAAGTACTTTATAATCCATCTTGTTGTAGTCTTAAATATCACCAAATTCTTCCTTGTTCTCACCAACAAAAGCGTACATTTCTGCTGAATTTTTAATCACTATTCTGTTGTTACCATAATAAAAACTCAGTCCTTGTGGTATTTCCCAACGAAACCTTATTTTTTTCTCTTTCAGTTTGTCTGTCAGACGCTTGAATTTTTTCCTGTCTTGCAAAATTGCTCTGGGCAGTTCTTTCATTACGATAACTTTCTTTCCACCTATTTCAAAGGAGTCTGTAAAGCATTTCTTGTAGATTTGTTCTTTTGTCCTCTTCATTGTAAATTGAACAACCACGTCCCTTGGTATATTTTTGTCTCTTGCGTACGTAGAATTGACTCTGTAAACAAGATCCATATGTTCTTTAACAGCTTCCTCCTCCTCTTGTAAAAAATCTGCTAATGCTTCTTGCATTCTTGTAAAAATATCTTCACCTAATTTTCCCTCTATACCTCTAAATCTCAGATGGTTTTGCATGTCTCTATAGTGCATCATCTTTTCCATTCTGTCAGTATCCTTTATTGTTTTTTGAGTATTTTCTTCCAGTTCTTTTACTTTGGTTTCTATGTCTTGTGTTCTAGTGGTTAACTTTTGTAATTCAGATTTTAAATCTATAAAATTTGTATCTGCTTGTGCAGCTATGGCATTTATTTTAATATTTACTTCTCCAATTGCGCTTGCCATTTTTGCATTTACCTCCCCTATTGCATCCAGCATTTTTTTTCCATTGCTTCCATAACAGCTAACAGTTCTCTCTCTTTTTTTGCTGTCGTTGTAGGGGAGGACCATGTAGCTGCTCTCGATCTTAGTCCGCGGTCCGTCTTGTCACTTTAAAAAAGATCGATTTTTTCTTATTTTCCAAATCCGTCACCAATTAGTGTATTCAGACAAGCATGTCTTGCCAGTTCAAATTCCACTGGTTTTAGCCTTCTAAGTTATGTAGTTTTTGAGATATTAATGTTTGAAAATTTTATAAATCCAAAATGGCGGGCGCAACTCCTCTATGGTTTGTGTCAAAGGTTACAGTCTATTTACCTTGCTTCTGGCTTGCTGTAGTTTCCTTTTTGTCCCTTCCTCTTGCTTACTTGTCTGCTCTCCGCACGTCACTTCCTGTTGTAGTCCTTTTGGTCCGGCAGTTTTTACAGTCCCCTTTGCTCTCTTCCGGTTCTTCTCCTTTTCCCTTCTTGTCTGCTCCTCAAGCCGTCACTTCCTGTCTCAATCCTCACAGCTTGGTCTCGCGATGCTTGCTTCCCTCCTCCCCTCTTTGTCTCGCGATGCTTGGCTCCCCCTCCCGACTCTTCTTAACCGCAGGAATGTTAAACAACTTGTTTTTTTGGCTTTTTAAGTTCAAATTCAGCTTTTTAACGTTTCAAAACTGCACTCATCCAATCTGCAACAGTCTATTGCTTCACCCAATCTGCTTTTCGTCTTTCAAAACGCGGTAATGGTAAGGCAAAAACTTTTTTTCCGTTACCTTATGTTGTTACTTCGCTTCAGATGTGGTCCCAACATTTAAACTTTGTCTTCTTTGTTAAGGAATCAAGGTTTTTGGAGGTTTTATGCTGATTTAATCAGCTCAGCTCGGCTCCTTAGAGATACTTGCAGGAATCTTCTTCAGCTGCAGTGCTCAAGGTGTTGTAAAAGTCTCCTCCGAGACTTTTCCTTCACTGAGCTTGCTCAAACTTGGATTATATTGCTTGCTAGTCCTCACACTACCTGTGTGAGGTTGCGTCAGGTGGATTTGTCCACCCAAGCTGTCAAGAAGAGCCGCTGTCCGCCTTGTGCACTTGCAAAGCGTGTCAGACCTCCATTCCTCCGACCGGAAACTCAGTCTGTCCTCAGCCCTTGAACACACATTCTGTCTGCTGCTTCAAATTATATTATGGATCACTGTCCTCATGTCTCCCCTGGATCTTTCTTCAAATGGGGTACAGGGTTGCAATCCAGCCACAATACCACACTAATCCTAAAAATTCATTGAAATTAAACTAACAGCACCATCTGTATATCTACAGGACCTCACTGTGTACTATGAACCAATTTAGCACTCTTGGTTAAAAGCAAGCTCTTAAAAGCATTTGATTACAGAGCTCATAATTAGAAAGTTAATTATTATGGGGGAGCATTTTTTTCACCAACATGAGCTTTCTTGTTTTGCTCCCTGCCTGAGAAAGAATTCTACGCAACTTGTTAGTCAATCAATCTAAATTATTATAATGATTTTGTATGCAGATTCCAGCCAGGCTACTTCCTTCTCAACTCCCTTTAGAGTGATAAAATGTTGCATCTTTTATTTTCCTCTTATCCTGATTCACTCTACTATAGAAAAAATATTTATAGAGAATATGTTATTAACAAAAATAATTTAAATAATTGTTTTATGGAAAATAATCCCAGGTTACACATTTGCATTTGAGTGTATTTTAAATAGGCAAATGTCATAGCTGTGATTAAAAATATATATCCAGAAATCACTGAAAAGGTCATTGGTTTTGGTTCAAGAAGAATTCGGAATGAACTGTGCAGTGAAATTCAAATTTTAAAGAGTTAAGGAAAATCTAAGTTATAAAGCTGGAAATACCTGGCTGAGTATTGAAGAAATAGATGAGCTTCTGGAAAATAACTCTTGATTGCCCTGCTCCACAGACCTCTTGAAAGAATGCTTCATATGCTAACCAAAATCAGTTCATGAGCAACAGGGTTATCATTAGAACGGTTGCCAAGTTACAATTTGAGATGGGGAAAATGCCTTCATTGCGGAGAAAACAGAATACCTAAATACTGAACAAATATATTGATGATAGTATCTAATCTTATCATTCCTCTGAATGGAACCATGACTTTTAAGACTACCCTGAAGAAACCAATTAATCTGCAATTTAGGCTGGTAATGAGTTTTAAATGTTATGGTAATTTTTAGAATGTGGATAACAATAATCTAAATAGGAAGCAATGCTGTATTCCTCTTTTATCTTTAATATGTGAAAATATCAAGATATGGTAACAATGGCGTTTGACAATGAAGATAGATACAAGATGAGTGACAAGTCCACCTACATTAATTCTACTTAGAACAATTCATTTTTTTAAAAAAAAGTTCTCTACAGTGGGCCAATACAATACTGGGTTCAGGTGCCCACTCAGGCATAAACAGAGATCACAAAACCTTTACATCTCAGTTAGGAACAGGCTATGTCTTTCAGAGCCTTTGCAGGAAACTCATAAAAAAGCTAGCAAGAGTTCTTCAAAGCTCAGAAAGAGCTTTGAATAATAATCACTGGAGGGCTTCTTCTCTTGACCCGGCTTATACAGGAGCTAGCCTTTTCATCTCCTAGTTTCTTTCTTCTCTTCCCGTTCCCAAACTTATTGAATCAAAAGGGGAGGGGAGCTGAGAGTCCTGGCTAAAGCTGAGGCTCTCCCAAAGTTCCTGATTCTATGCAGCGAAGGCCCTGGACAAAGATGGATCCAGCTAAAATTCAGAAGTCAGTTGGGATCTTGGGATTGCTTTCCAATGGCTCAGAAGACATTTCTGAAGTGAACTACTATAATTAGGCATGAAGAACATTAGTCAGTCTGTAACCTCTAGCTAGGAATGGAATGAGCCAGGAAGGGGTGGAGCCTCTGGATACAGAAGAATGCAGACTGTGGAAAGCAAAGGAAGGAAGGAAGGCTGCCCAGTTGAGGAGCTTGAACTTAATTATAGGCTCTTAACATAGGCGTCAACTATGAGGGGGCTCGAGGGCTTGAGCCACCCCCAAAATTTCCCAAGGGGGACTGAGCCCCCCCCCAGGAAAATGGAGCACCCGCTGCGTGTCCCGGGGCCCTTCCTAGGGCTGCTGCCTCTCTCTCTCTCCCCCCCGGCCTGGCTGCCTCTGTCCCTCCCTTCCTCCCTCTGTCCGTCCAGGGGCCAGCTAAGCAAATGCCCAGCTGGCCCCTGGATGGATGGAGGGAGGGACGGAAGCAGGAGTGGCCAGGCAGGGGGGAGGCAGCGGCAGCAGGGACATGGTCCTGGCATGCGTGTGCACTTCGCGCACGAGCCCCCACCCCTCCAGGGATTTTAAAACTCAATGCCCCTGGCTCTTAACATCTTGTTTAAGGTAACTATGATTTATGGGTGGACACTGGTAAGGGAGGGGGACTTTTGTTCTAAATTGCAAATTTTAGAATTATTGTTTCAGGGCTGCATTATCTAATGGGGAGCTCATTTGGGACCTTCATCTTGGAACCCAGTGCACAGAGTGTTCAGCTGGAGACTTCTTGGGCCACCAACAAGAAGAATGAGATGGACTTTTGGAGGTGACAAGCTGTGAAGGAGGGAAAAGTTAATTGTTTGGACATTAAAAGATCACTGTTCTATTGTGTTACTAAGATCTATGTTTTTGTTACATGTCAAGTGTTTTATTTTAAATTATTGCAAGATTCACTCCAAGTTCTGCCCCACAGAACCCACAAGCTGAGGTTACAAGTCTTTAACCAGTCTCAGCCTAATTCACCTTCCTGTTGTGAGGAGCCTAACCAACCTTCTGTTATCCTTTTGTATGGATAAAACAGAGACAAATGGAGACACTACCTTGAGTGAAGATGGAATGCAAATGTTATAGTACTAGGAATAATTTCCAGAATGAAGTATGAACAATGTAATTAGCAGAAGAAAAATGTAATTATGCTGATTTAAAAAAAATTAATGAAACTATCAAAATATTAGTTAACAGGATGTTGGACTAGTGTATGTGTACATAATATAGTTTTATTGATTTCACTGTCAGTTCTACAAAGCTACTCAAGAATTAAGTAAAATTGTGGTCTCCCTGTGAAATTGTCATCTGTCTGATATATTAGTGTACCTACACTTTCCTTCACATTGTTGGCCAGCAAGGCACTTTTTAGTGCTCTTATGGATTTAAGTATTCATAAGCCTGAACTTGGGTTGCCATATTGGAAGGGCCATGTGCTTCCTTCATTATAGGGGAAAGCTCCAGCCCATGCCAGGAGGCTGACACCCTAAACAGTTCACAGAGACAAAAGACTCCTTCTGCCATGAGGTTTCTTTCTGTTTCAGCACGCTGGTCAACCCCATACCCCTCCAACATAGCTAAATGGATTATGCTAACGCAGTTGCCTAGCAACTAATGTTCGGGCCATCACCCAGTCAGCCAGAGCCATTAACTAACAATAGATGTGGCCCAGGTGAGTCATCGGACCTCACCCAGGTGTAAAGTTCCTGTTTAGTTTCAGTTTCTGCAATATTGTCTACTCCCCGGCCCTCCTCCTCTTGTCCACCTTTAACCTATGACAAGGTCAGAAAGGGACGGACCGCCTAGCAGGTGTGTTAGTGGGATGTGGTTAGCGCTGCCCACCCTCTAGACCACCTAATAAAAGACCCTGCACAGAGGCATTCGGTCTCTTGAGCCATCGTCCCCTATCTGCTTTACCCCCCCCCCCCTTATGTCCAGCTTGCCTTTCCAATCCCTCTAATCTTCTGTTGGAACAAGGATCCATCTCCAGGATAGGTAAAGTATCACCCAACAATGAAACTCCTGCTAATGTAACAGTGCTATTTTCTGTCTTTATTTCTTAGGCCTGTGTGTATGTGTGTGTGAATCTGTTTTGTGTGCGTGAACAACATCATTCAGTAAACTGCATTGAATTTGCCATCTGCCTCATGTGCCTCTTTCCTTGAGAACTCCCGGGAGGGGTGGGACCTTGGTATAGTTGGCAAGAACCCGTGTATTTCGCCAATTGCTAACTTTAAATTAAAGCAATTCGGCTAACAACATGATTTAATTATACCTGAAAGGACCTTTGGCAAGTTTTATTTATTAAAATATTTCTACCCCATCGTGCTATCACAACAAATATCTGGGCACCCATCTTCCACATAGCAGTTTTAGTATATGTGGGTTTATATTTATATACATAAATAATGCACATACATGTTGTAGAAGAGCAAAAGCTCACTATATTTAGAAATGAAGTAATTATTCCTTGACAATTAGACTTTCGATCACTAAACCATAAACAGCTGGTAGTATATACCTGTCAGTCTTATCTGAAATTATAGCACTGTTTCTCCCACTAAAAAAAACAAAACCCCACATGCTCACCAAACTTTCTGCCATAAAAATATTGCTTTGCCTTTAAAACAGCTGAAGAAAAGGGGACAAAAAATGTACAACCATCTGAAATCATAATCATAGTTATGCATCACCAGCTGCTTTAGTTCAACAATTTACAATTTAATTGACAAGGCATAATTACCTCTTCCTATATGAAAGCTGATGGGGTTTTTACCATGTTCTCCATGCAATCCCTGTCACAAGCTGTATGTGGTGGAATTAATTTTAGGAGAGTGGGAATTACAAGATGCTAATGGTGAAATTGCACCCAAAAAAATGTAAAGGGAAAACTTGCGCGTGTCTGGGTGTGTGTTAAGTGCTGTCAAATCACTTAAGGCAGCCCAATGAATTAATGACCTCCAAAATGTTGTATCATTCAAGCACTATATCTTTTTTTTTCCATTTTGGATCGTCTCATCATAGGGGGTTTTGAGGTAAGAGATTATCAGGAATGGTTTACCATGGCCTTCTTCTGTGCAGTGCTAATCAGGGTTAGCTGAAGTGGCACCATTATTGTTTATGGAAGATCCTTTGCCAGTGTCATTTTCCACTTCTGCTGCTGCCCAGTAGCTACCCTTCAAGAATTTCCCCACCCTCATCACCATTGTACACTCCCTTCTGCTGATGTGGCCACTGATTCCTGAAGGGGGTGGATGCCTCTCAGTCTGGAATCTCAGCTGTGAACATTCCGCTTTGAGTGACTCTGCTAGGAGTTTAGCCTCTGAATTCCTTATCATATTGCTCTCAGCTTTGCTGACACAAATCCCCTCACCGTGTTAAGGCGTGCATCCAAAGAAGAAGGGAAACCTTATCAAGAAGCAATATTTTGCTGTTATTAAAGGGAGGGTTGCGTGTGGATTGTGTGAGTATGTGTGAGTGTGTTTGCCAAACACAGCATGGACATTAAAAGTAGCTCATACCGAAGCAAACCATTGGTCCCCAGTATTATCTAATTTAATGGTGAGCAGCTTTGCAGTATCTCACACAGAAGAAATGTTGTTCCCTAAAGCTGTTACCTGAGATTCTTTAACTGAAGATGCCAGAGGCTGAATTGTAACTGAATTGTACAAAGCATGTGAGCAGAGCATGTGAACATAGCATGAGTTTACTCAAGCAGACCAGTGGTCTTTATAATCCAGCATCCAGTCTCCCACAGTGGCCGCTCAGATGTCTTGAAAGGCCTATGTGCAGCTCATGAAGATCAAAGCTTTCCTTGCCCCCCTTGAGTAAATGATACGAAGGAATATACTGACTTGAATCCAGCAATGTACAATGTGAAACATAAACAGACTTAACAGTTCCACTTGCTCGAGATCTTGTGCAACACCTAGTGTTTTTCTTCCTGCACCTTACAGTGCTCTGAAAGTTAATTGCACAAGGTTTTTGCAAGTGAAAAGGCAAGTAGGGATACAGTAAGTTTGATTTACCACAAGCTAAATAGCACATCCCTCCCTTGTGTTCCTATTTTCTCCAGAGCTGTAGCACAGGCAGAAATTTTGCACTGAATCCGGCCTATTCCTTTTAAACATGGAGGCTTCATTTTGTAATCATGCGTGAGAACCATCACCATATCTATTCTCCATGAATTTGTGTAATCGCCTTTTTAAGTCAGCTAAGCAAGGGACTGATACTACATCTTGTGGCAGAGATTTTCATGTTAATGTGTGTTGTGTAAAAGGAAATTTCTTTTGGCTGTGCCGAAACCTACCATCAACCAACTTCACTGGGTATTCTCAAATTCTAATGTTAAGTCAAGATAAAGCAAATGTATCTACTCTCTCCATACAAGTATAATTTTATAATCTTTTATAATCTCTTATCTCCCCATAGTAATTGCCTTTCTAAATGTTACCAAAGCCCCAAGGGCACTAAGGTTCTTTGACTTGTGTGGCTAGCTGATAAACCACACACTGAAAATGATTATACAGGCAGTAAAAGGTAACAAAAGATTTTATTCGAATAAGGAACATCTCACAGCAAAGTTCAGCGTGAGTGTTCAAATTGTTACAGCCGGGAGCTTGCTTACATGCTCTTGTTGCTCCTCCTTATTTCACATAATCACTGACATCATTCAGGCATGCTCAGTTCACTTTTCTTTGTTTAAAAGTCCATCAATTACATATTGGACACATAGGATGTCACTTGGCTATATTTCAAGCTTTGTAGTGCCAGTGTAGTGCTCATTCTGCCCATTATATTTGATTTACAACTTTGTTTACTTCTTTAGCTCTACTCCCAGATTTTTCTTCACCTTTGAATGAACTTTATATACACAGAGGGACTAAATTTATTTTCAGTACCAAATCTATCAATATTGGTTTCTTTTACATTAATACAAAGCATAACAGCATTCTTAATACAGATTTTCTATTAAAATACATAGCTGATGCATTTGATTATGAAACACAGCATTTCCAATATTTTTAACTTTCTACAAGCACCTTTCAATATTGCAAAGTGGACTATATCATAAAGCTTCTATAGATATTCTGATATACCTATTATTCTTGATTTTGGTCCATCAGGGAATTTTACAGAATATTTCTGATAATTTTAAAAGCTTATTGAAGTGTTTAATTTGCAAAACATACCAGTTTACTTTAACCAGTAGGAGAGACACCATTCTACAATACAAATTCTGTATTTTAATTGACCCTTTAATTTGGTGCCAAGTGTCATGATTTAAGATCTACTTGCACCTCTTTTAATGAGCAAATGTGTATGACCTCATCCACTCGTTAGCAGCTTGGTCCTCCTTAACAAATCTTCAAACCACATAATTAGTTTCTTTGGCTGACCTGCCTATGATCGTTTTCTCTGTTGGCTGGATCTTCTATACACCTGGTCAGTTCTGAGTGTCATAAAACTTTCTCTTTTCTACTAATCATTCAGAGACTTCATTATTCCTGGGTCTTCACTCTTAGTTATAAGCATTCAATATGTACCTTTTAACAATTATGTTTTTCTACAGAATTATGGAACTTCATTCCCAGTGATATTTCTCTGTCTTCCCCCCATCAGCAGTTGAAGACCTTTTTTGTTTGTTTGTTTTATCTGGTATTCCCTCAATGATATCTACTTCCTGTCATAAACTTTAATCTGCTCATGTTTTAAATATGCAATTTTCACTCTGGTTTTTAATTAGTTTTATCTTGTATTTCTAGTATGCTTGATTTAATTGTTAGTTGACTTGGTGGACCTGAGTGGGCAGAAATAAACCAACTTAATTGTCCATTCGATCTGAATTACAGATGCTATCATATGTAAAACTGTTATAAACAGGGCTTTTTTTTGTAGAAAAAGCCCAGCAGGAACTCATTAGCATAATAGGCCAAACCCAACAGCAGAAACTCATTAGCATATTAGGCCACACCCCTGACAGCGCAGCTCCCTCCCAGGATCGGCTTCCCCAGGTGTCCCGCAGCTTGCAGGGCACATGGGGAACCCAAGGGAAGGAAGGCAGTTTCTGGATTGGGAAACCTGAGGAGGGGGAAGGCAGTTAAAATGGCCTTCCCTTCCTGGATCAGCTTGGCTTTCCCAGGTGCCCCGCGGCTTGCGAGGCACCTGGGGAACCCAAGGAGGGGGAGGCTGTAGGCATGGCCAACTCAGAAGCCAGCCGGAACGCCGTTCCTGCCCCAAAATAGCCCTGGTTATAAATGATACAAATTACATGGCAGAGAAAAAGAAAAGAGAATCAGAAGCAGGAAATCAAGTCCAGGAAACATACTGCAGACCAAAGAGTTGTATATGGGCTTTATCTAGCTTTTCCGTGCATAGACAGCAATATGTATGGTGGTGGCTGTAGCACAAGCAAACATAGTTCCAGCATCCTTCTTTAGCCTCAGTTTCTTGCTACCATCACTTTCCAGTTCAGTGGTGCTTATTACTACCAGGAGAGTGTGTATAATACTGTACTGTTATTTAAAACATCTATAAGCCCACTTTTCCAGATAAGATAAAAAAAATGAGGACAACATAACATCTAGTAGAAATAAGACAACCAGATGAAAACTTAAATATTACACTGAGACCACTGTCTTTCAAGACAGCAACAAAACAATTGTTTTCAGGAGCTGAAAGCTAAAGAGTTTTGTATTACAAGCCCTCCAGTACTGCAAGAGAGACATAGGACTTCTAATTTCCTCTGGAATGCTATTTTACAACACTGGGAGTATCTCAGAAAAAGCCCACAAAGTGTACCTTTGCAGAGGTTGTTAAAAAACAAACAACCACCCCCACAAACACATCAGGCTTTGCTGTCCTGAGCAAAGCTGCCATCGGGCTAATAGTTTGTGGTTCAGATTATTAACGAAGCTCACAATGATGGAAATGGGTCATCTTAAACTGGCCGATGTTTAAACCAAAAAAGCATAAATTAAAAGGAAAATACATATTTGTTTCCACCAGAAATCTCGGCTGCTGTAGTCAGGTTCATGTCCGAATTTGACTATAGTATGAACAAAATTTAAAGCTAATAACCTCTGAAAAGTCTCTGGTACCCATCTGAAGGCTAGTCATTCCCAGTCTTTTCCATTGTACAACTGAATCTGCGGGCGGCTTAGTGAATTGCCTTCACAGCTGGAGCTCAGTCACCTAGGTGGAACCTCTGGAACTCTGTGTACTTAAAAAGGCATTTTGTGTATTCAACCTCATATTATTGAAAATAACTTCTGCAGCCTCCGAAAGGTTGTCTAATTTTAACTCAATTGTCTTTTCTCCCAGGTTGCCGTTCCAAGTGTAAAGATTGTCTTGCTTCTGTGACAATGGCACAGCAAACAACAAAGAGTTCCCAATTACAAAAATTTAATTGTCCGTGCAATTTTATAATTGCATAGACATACATTTATTTTCACCCATTAGTCATGCTCATGTAGACTTTTTAGTCTATAATCCACTGATTATGAAGGAAATTGCCCAGACAAAACTAGAAAATTTACAAGCAATTTCAAATATAAATCTAGGAAAATATTGCAAGGACCTCCAGCTGGCTGATGCTGATATAACAGCCTAATTTGTTGCTAGGATTTCAATCTGTTCCATTTCAATTTGAGTCACTAACTATACTTCCACTGCATATCTGGAAAAGTTCAGGGCAGAATTCCTGTGTGTGCATCCCTACAGGTGGTATTTTATTTCTTTTTAGTTAGATTGAAATTGAATTGCCAAGGCCAATGACAGTTAGGGAATAATATGTAAACACTGAAGCCTTGTTAATAGATGTTCTGAAAACTGAACTGCCATTTATTCAGAATGTGTCTCAGTATGCTTCACCTTCAGCAGGAATTTTGCCTCTGACTTCATTGGTAGGCAGTGATCCTTTGCCAGAAACCATGCACACAAGGGCCTACCTTCATTATCATACCAAGTCCCCAGAGATCTGTGAAATGATTTGCTGTAGTATTTTGGAAGATATCCTGGTGGAACTGCCTGAAGTAAACACTCCCCTGAAATTTAGAAGATTTAATTGTCCTTTGTGGAATCCTGTAAAAGCTTTGGAGTGCCACCCTGCATACTTCTGGTCAGATCTAAAGCAGAGCCCAGTAGGTCAAAAGGCACAGAACAAAAAGCAGGGGGAAATGGGAGGCATTGCAACTTCCATGGCACAGGATCCAAGGCTGGGTTATTATCTGTCTCCAAGGAGCACAAGACAGCATACATAATTCTCACCTCCATCATTTTATTCTCACAGCAACCGTGTCAGCTATATCAGGGGGATAGGTGTGTCAGTCTAAAGCAGTAGAACAAAGTTTGAGTCCAGGAGCACCTTTAAGACCAGCAAAGTTTTATTCAAGGTATGAGCTTTTGTGTGCATGCACACTTCCTCAGATACAATGAAATGGAATTTACCAGTCTATACATACAAGGCAGAGGTTAAACAGCAGATTAGCATATGGCATAATGAAAATGTTTTAACCAATGAAGATGTTTTAACCAAAGCAAATAGGAATAAAAGACATTAAAAATGTCACCATTACACAGTCACCATTGTTTGGATTTAATTCCAAGGGAAAATAGTGAAATAAATAAATATGTCAAAATTGGAGATAGATGTGTAAACATGTCATTTTTAATTGTGGAGTGCTAAGAGTAATTACCTGAGACCTTGTTGTTATGCTCCACAGGGCTGTTGCCAGTGGTGGGGTTTTGGGGGCTGAGTCCCCTATCACATACCCCAAAGCCCCACCAGATGCCCTAAAGTCCGCCACCCTGCTGCCTTGCAGGGCTTCCTAAGCCATGCCACCTTGGGCCACCGCCAGCCCGGCAGCCAGCTCAAAGCCCTTCCTTCCTTGTGCTGGAGGAGGTGGGGAGGGAGCTACCATGTTGCGATGCCTCCATCCTCCCCCCAGATTGTGGCGTGGCGAGCAGTGGGGGAGGAGCATTGGCATGCAGCTCGCAGACCAGAGCCAGGCCAAGCACAGCAGCTGCTGAGAGAGCAATACTGACAGCTCTGGGCAAACTGCAGAAGGTGGCCAAGAGTGCTGCTGGCGGGCGGCTCGCACATCCACCTTAATTGGTGGGGAAAGTAGCAATCCAGGTCTGAATCCCCTTTGTAGAGGGGATTCCCTTTGAATCCCCTTTGTAGAGCCTTTCTCCCTCTTCCCGGAATGGCCTTCCATTGGCAGAGGTGGGGAGGGAGCCTGGGGTGCACAGCACTACTATGCCACAATGCTTTCCTCCCTCTCCCCCCAGAGAATTACCTCGCCTTCTGGGGTAAGCCTCCTTCCTTCTATAAGTGGGCTGTCACGGAGCAGGGGAGGGAGAGGGAGAGGGGGAAAGTAGTACTTAATTCCAATTTAATTTTATTTAATTAAAGACTCAGCTGGCACCCCAGAGCCCCCCTCCCCCCCAAAAATCCTAGCTACAGGGGTCTCCTCTCAAGAATGGAGGTAACTAATAGCATCTCTCTCTTTTTTTGAGGTGGGGTGATTTGTAGTACAGTGTTATGTCTCCTCTGTTACCAGACCACAGAAATGTGCTCCAATATACTATTCAAATGTTCATTGCATCACATTACAATCACTATTCTAATCTACTATTCCAAATAAGAAATACACTAATATAAAGAGGATGTATAGCCCTTCTTGGTGAGAATACAGATGTAAGGACTGAATGACTTTAGCATATGTTTGCCCTCCAGTACTTGTGAAAGAGAACTGTCATTATCCAGTAGAGGTTGTAAGTTGCTGATGATGTGTTGGCCAGTTTTGAGTTGAGAGCTGTATTTGACCACTAGTGGTGTTCTGTTATTGTCCCTTTCGGGCCTGTCTTGCAACAGGTTTTCCCCGGGGTACCATTCTGGCTTTGTTAATCTGTTTCTTGACTTCATTGGGTGGGTTCTTTAGTTCCAAAAAGATTTGTTGTAGATCCCTCAGGTGAGAATCTCTGTCTGTGGGATTGGAGCAGATACAGTTGTAGCATAGAATCTGGCTGTATATAGATTGTTTGGTATGCTGGGGAGAGAGAGAGAAGAAAGGAGGGAGGAAGAAAGGAGGGAGGAAGGAAGGAAGAAAGAAAGGAACAGTAAGGTAGGTAGGTAGGAGGGGGGAGAGAGAGAAGGAAGGGAGGAAGGGAGGAAGGAAGGAAGGAAGGAAGGAAGGAAGGAAGGAAGGAAGGAAAGGGAGAGGGGAAGGACGGGGAAAGGAAGGAACAGGTAGGTAGGTAGGTGGGGGGAGAGAGAGAAGGAAGGAAGGAAGGAAGGAAGGAACAGGAAGGTAGGTAGGTGGGGGGGAGAGAGAGGAGAAAGGAAGGAAGGAAGGGAGAGGGGAAGGATGGGGAAAGGAAGGAACAGGAAGGTAGGTAGGTGAGGGGAGAGAGAGAAGGAAGGAAGGAAGGAAGAGGGGAAGGAAGGGGGAAAGGAAGGAACAGGAAGGTAAATTAGGTGGGGAGAGAGAGAGAGAAGGAAGGAAGGAAGGAAGGAAGGAAGGGGGGAAGGAAGGGGGAAAGGAAGGAACAGGAAGCTAGGTAGGTAGGTAGGTGGGGGAGAGAGAGAGGGAAGGAAGGAAGGAAGGAAGGAAGGGACGCTTCTCACCAAACTGGGGCCGGCGTTTCCTCCCCCCCTCTTGCTTAGCCCCCAGTGGCTTCAGGCCTGGCTTCTTCACTGGGAGGGAGGGAGGGGGCTTCTTCTTCCCGGGGTCCACAGCGCTCTGCCGTGGCCCCGGGGAGCAGTGAGGAAGGGAGGGAAGGGGATTCCCGGGCTGGCGGCGCTCTGCCACGGCCCCGGGAGCAGTGGGAGGGGGGAGGGAAGGGGTTTCTTCTTCCTGCCGACCTCGGGATCAGTGAGGGGGAGGAAGGAAAGGGCTTCCTGGGGTCGGCGGAGCGCCGCCGGCCCCGGAGCAGTGGGGGGGGGAGGGAAGGGGCTTCCCGGGCCGGCGGCGCTCTGCTGCGGCCCCGGGAGCACTGGGAGGGGGGAGGGAAGGGGCTTCTTCCTGGGCTGGCGGCGGCCTGCGCAGCCTGGGAAGAGTGAGCGGGGGCAGGGCTTTATTAAGTGCCTGCCCCTCGGCCTCCTCTCTCCCAGAGCGGCACCCCGGCCCCAATGGAGCCCTGGTCAACACAATAAAAATGTCATCAATGTATTGCAGGAATAAGAGAGGTATGAGTGGGTGGGAGTTTAGGAAGTGTTGCTCCAAGTCAGCCATAAAGACTGTGGGGCCATGTCGGTGCCCATGGCTGTACCAATAATCTGAAGGAACAAGTTGTCACCAGATCAGAAGTGGTTATGTGTGAGAACAAAATGTCACAGTTTGGTGCCAAAGTCAGCTGCGGTGTTGTCAGAAAGCATATTCCTTATGGCTTGTAATCCATCTTTGTATGGGATATTGGTATTCATGGTGGCTAAAATAGTATTCTCTGGAAGGTTGTTCAAAGATTGTATTTTCCTCAGAAAGCCTGTAGTATCACAAACATAACCAGGAGCACTGATGGCATAGGGTCTTGATGATACTGCCTATACCTGAGACAATAGGGCATCCTGGGTTGCCAGCTTTGCGTATTTTGGGTAGAAGATAAAAGGTACCTGGTCGAGGTTCCTGTGGTGTGTCTAAAAGGATTTGTTCCTCAATGTACAGAGGTAATTCCTTTATCATCTTGTTTAGTTCTTTTTTGTACTCCTGTGTGGGGTCTGAGTCCAGTTGTTTGTAAAAAGCAGTATTTGAGAGTTATCTTTGAGTCTCCTGGATGTAGTCTGATCTATTAATTATGACAATGGCTCCACCCATTTCTGCCTCTTTAACTATAATATTTAGATTGCTCCTGAGACTGTCTAGGGCCTTGAGATTCTGCTGTATGCAATGTTGTTTGTTGATCATATCAGTTTGGATTCCATGGTGAAAACATTATATGTAGAGATCCAGCATGGCACTATAACCATCCAGAGGGGTCCATGTGGAGTCCCTTTTTTTTGTAGCTGTCAGACCCCCGGTCAAGTTACTCTTAACAACTCTCTCTTTGATAGTGATAAGTTTACTGAAGAGTAGGCATGATCTAGAACATCACTGTGTTAGAACTGAAGCATTTTGGCGGGCATATACTTCATATAGGTAAAGCAGATAAATGCCCCTTCTCCAGTCACATGTCAGTCACATGCCCAGTGTTGTCATCCCAACCAGGGAGTAAAGATGCATAGTTTGGCTGTCTCCTGACCAGGCTGGCACCAGTGCTACTTCAAGGACACCCTTCTGTGAGAATGCAGAAGGAGGCGTGCTTAAAAGAAAGTTATGGCTGCAAAAGCAAAAAGTCTCAGTCACTCACACTCATTCACACACACCCCTCCCCCCAGGAATTCCTTTCCCCCTAAATCATGGCAATCTGCAGTGAGCTAAGTGAGCAAGGTTTGATATAGTTGTTTCATTGGTAACCTCTGTTTAACCTCTGCCTTATATGTATGGACTGGTAAATTCCTTTTCACTATATCTGAGGAATTCATGTGGGGGATTTGGCCCACATATCCCATCTCCTAACCCAAACCATTGCATCACACTGCTTGTCAAATATTTTACATGGGAACTAAGAGAAAATGGTTGGCCTAGGGCAGGGGTATTGAACTCATTTATTATGAGGGCTGGATCTGACAAAACTGAGACCTTGTTGGGCCAGACCATGTGTGTCATAAAATGTAATGCCAGGTAGTAGAAATATAAACACAATTAGAGGGTTGTTTTTTTTTTACTTAAAATATAAACATGCTTAAAACATTAGCACTCTTACAGTATTTTGTTTATTTAACAGTCTCTGATAACTGACACCTCTTGCTTTGAATTATTGCATCAAAATGTCTGTGCTGTAGCAATCTTGAGTATGCTGTTCAGGTGTGTATCTGTAATCTGCAAAACTACTTTTGATTTATTGACATTCATTACAAAAATCTCATGGTCAGTGCTGTGAGCCTAGGACCCAGAAGAAAACATGAAATGGCTGGGCATTGCAAACTTTGGTACATAAACTGCTTCATGTGCTGGTCAAGAACATGTGAAAGGCATCATGACATAGAGTGAGGGCTATGTGCTTGTCTACAAAACTAAAGTCTTCCCAAAAAAATAACTGCAACTCTCCTATAAGGCAGTACAAAAATAGAGAGATAGCCATGTACATGTATAGTGATCAGCATCAGCCTGCTATTTGGGTAGTCTAGGTTCAAAAATCCCCAGGAAATGTGCTGGCTGAACTTAGTCTGGACACATACTCTCAGGGTTTTTTCCCACTCACATTGTGCCGGCGTTCTGCCTCCATTTAAACCTTTTTTTTTAGGTTTACCGAAGGTGCAGAGAAAATGGCGCGAAGCCCCGTATTAACACACGCGCCGCAGCAAAGGGTGTGAAATTGACACCCAGCACCGGGACAAATGGAGGCAGAACGCCGGCACAATGTGAGTGGGAAAAAGCCCTCAGTTTAATCTACCTCACTGGCTTGCTGTTATTCCTCATCTTAATAGTTCACATTGAGTTCCTGTTGAGAAAGAATGGATCATAAGGGCATGGATACAGTGATAAAGGGAATGCAAACCCAGTTGCACCCAGGAAAGCTACAGCATAATGACCCCAACAACATACCCACACACAGGCATAATGAGCCCAACAAAATACACACACACTGTAGCAAGGCACACAAAAGCTCATACCTTGAATAAAACTTTGTTGATCTTAAACGTGCTTTGTATTTCTCCCATGCAATTTAGGCAGCCGAGCAAAGAGGGGAGGAGCCTCAGTCAATGGAAGGGAAGAAAGGCTTGCCTTTGTCTCCTGTACAATTGAGGGAGACTGGCCAGAAAGCAAGTTCTGGCTCATTCACTCCCTTCCCCTGGCAACTCTACCCATCAGGAATTGTCCCAGTGAGATTTATGGCCAGTCCACCTCTGGTTATATATTGTGCATGCTCCTCATATACACAGTTGTCAGCCTTGCAGTATGTGATGCTACTATAATGACTGAAAAGGTCTATATTCTAACAAAAATCTGTTCAGAATGGTATTATGTAATATGTGATTACCAATGTAATTGAATTACCAGTGCAGTGTGGTAACTGCCAAAAAGGACCTTTCTTGTCATTGGCTCTGACAGAAGTGTGGCTATAACATGGGTAGTAAGCAGGGATTAAAAATTACATGCAGTGATTTATTATGCAAAATTGTATGCAATGATCCAAAGTTATATGCAGTGTGGTGTTTCCTTGTGCCTACCATGCCCAATCAGCAGTATATGGACTGGCTGTAAACTGAATTAATTGAGCATGTTTTTACTTACAGAGATGTGTATTGACTGGGATTTATTCCATTTCATCCTTAAAGCAATTCTGTGAGTTTCATTGGGATGGATCTAATAACTTATCTAATATACCCCTTAAAGACAACTTCAAATATGCTAAGTACAAATCCGGCTCTTTACTGATATGAGCAGTGAGAAGCATTTGATCTGGCTATCTCAAGGTATCATCTCTCTCACATTTAATTATGGTAGCCGGAAAACCCTATACAAAGCTCTCCCAGTTTTTTAAAAAATATCTTCAGTTGATTCAGATCTTAAAAGTATTTCCCTCTGTCATCTTTCCCTATTGTAAAGAAACACTATGATTAATGCTTTATCCTAGAAGTGGTAATTGAATTTAAAACTAGGGCTTATTTCCCTTCTTAAGCACAACCAATTAGACATTTTTATTCACATTTGCATGTTTTAGTAATGCGTTCAGGAATAAGTTGGACTGGAACAGATGTTACTCTCTCAGAGCAACATACTAATAGGAAAATGTAATTACATGATTTGCTTCCTCATCACTGATCTCTTGCATCTCATTTGGTCTGAGGTGTGAATATATATGTTTGGGAGGACCAAAGCTCCAGGAAGCATGGACCTCTGACTCTATCAAATCCCACTGTACTGGCTGTTTCCCTGCCTGCCAGGTAATATAACCAAAGCATTTCCCTCGTATCTCTGTAGGGCACATAGGGTGCCTGGAACTGCCTACTTATCAGGGGGGAAAGAGCTATAGTTTCTGTGGCTTTCTACCCCCACCCACACACTCACCTGCCCACCTATCTGCCAGAAGGGCAAGAAAAGCCACTGCATCTTTCCTCTACAAGCAAAACAATTCCTGTGACTGTCCAGTACATGGGCAGTCCTACACAGAAGACTAGTTCATGCACAGAGATGATTGCCTCATCTCACTGCCTTTTGGAGAGCTAAAGCTATCCTGGGGCTTCACTGAGGAAAGTGTTTGATCCTTCCTCCCATTTAAGGGCCACTCCACTCTTGTGCCTTTTATGTGCTGGTGGCTCCCCTCGCTTTCACAGTGCCTCTCCATTGTGGTATCTTTTTCGTTCTGCATTTCCCCCAGCTTTCACCTTGCATGTCTGTCATTTTTTTAAAAAAAAAAACGTTCTGCACTGATTTTTGTACCTTCAGTTCTCAGTATGCTTTCCATTCACTGTTTCCCCGCTTTTCTGAAAGTGGTTTTGTGATGATTTCCCCCCTTGTTCCTCTTCAAAGTGGATGGTAATTCAAAAGCATACAGTTTCCTTCAGATTTTTCCCTGCCCTTTCCCCACTCCTCAGAGGCCACTTCCAACCAACATCAAGGTCATTCTGCCCACTCTGCGCCTTCCACCATCTTCCCCGCATCTTCCCCCCTTCATTGGTACTGACTTTTCTCATCAAGTGAAGGGGTTCTTTTTTTAAAAGGCTGAGGTGGTGGTTTGTGTGTGTGTGTGTGTGTGTGTGTGCGCGTCCGTGTGCAGGAGCCAATCCTGTGGGGAGGGTTGTCTCTGCAAAATCAGCTGGGGCTCTGCTGGGCAGCCCAGTTTAAAACAGACAGCTCAACAGAGCCTGCCAAGGAGCCCACCAAATTTAAACCAGCCGGCAGGAGAAGGCAATGCACAGCTGAACTTGCAGGGAGCCATCAGGATTGCTGTGTCAGTGGGGAGCCGTTCAGCTCTGCGCTGCCTTCTCCTGCCACCCTGGGGAAAGGGGAGGAATCCACCCCCCCACACACAAGCACTAATCATAAACCAAGACAAACCCATCCTCTGAACCTTAAAGGAGAAATCTTTAGCCTGGCTTCCACACCTTTGCTTCTCAGATCAGGGAAGAGCAAGGGAAAGAACAGGCAGGCTGCTTAGAAAGGGGGGGGGGGGGGAGAGACCAAGAGGGGGGAAGCTAGCTGTGTGTGTAGGAAGGATGGCTGTTTGCTGATAATTGGAAGTTACTGATAAGCAAGCAGCACCTTCACCTGGAGACACTCAACACATACACATGCACAGTAGAGCTGCCCTCTTCCCTAGTGCCCGGCAATATGGAAAACAAGGCTTCCCAGTTCCTTGTCAATTTCAGGTCAAGTCTGACCAGTTTCAACAGTGGGTTTCCCCCTGTCCCTGCCTTCCTTTCTGTTCCATATCATTCAACATACTAACACTAAAAGGCATGTGCAAGCCATTAACTATGAGGATTTAAATGGAAGGTGCTTGCTGGACACTACTATGCAACTGCAATCGGGCAATTGCATAATTTTTTAAAAAAATTGGACACTGCCCAGTACACATCACAAATGACGTTCCACCCCGATTTAGAAAAGTGCAAGGGGGGGGGGGGTTGTAGCTGCAGAATAAATACATCAGATGGTGTAGGACTGTTGTGGATGGCAGGCTCAGAAATCTGAAGTCAGTTTTAAAGGCTTGACTGCTGGGGTACTCTGCAGTAAGTTGTGAGTCCAGAAATGGCCTTAGGCTGGAGAAAATTCTCCCATTTAAGGTAGGATATGTGACTGTTGTGCCTGTGGAGGCCACAGGAAGTGGAAACTCTATCATAAAAACTACATCATAGAAAAAAAATATTGGGGCAATTCTATTTCTCAAAAAGATTGTTTAACTGTTTTGACACAATGAAGGTTATATCACATTCCTAGTTACTGTGTTATTCTGCCTCCTCCCCCCACATTCCCTCCTGCTACTTGGGAAAATAATGAAACAATGAGGTGCCAGAATGACTGTCAGAGTGGAAGGTGTCTTGTCCCAGGTCTGGGCCTTCCCACAACCCTGCAACAGCTCCTGACAAGCAGCCCCAAGATGGGGCGCAGCACATGATACCAGGTGCAAACCCTGCCATGCTCTGGGCTGGCGAGGAGTTTCTCTCCTTGGCAGATGCCAGAGGCAGCCTGAGGAGGGGCACAGGTTGAATGGCTGGGGACTCCAAAGTGAGAGCCAGGACAGACCACAGGAAAGAGCGTGGTCGGGCGAGCCAGACCACAAGAGAGGGAAGCCTGAGGAAAGCTGGAAACACCAACAAGAGAAGAGGAAGCCTTACTGGAGAACCTGGCCAGGGAGGCAAAGACCTGAGAGACACCAACCCTGAGGAGGAAGACGCCTGAATCCACTGCTGAGCTGGGGATGGGTGTGGCCGGCAAGATGGGCGGGACAGAGAGGAAAAGAGGGAGGCAATGACAGCCTATGGGAGGAAGGGCAAGGGGATTGACAGGGAGATGAACCACAGGGGGAAGAGACGAATGGGAGAGGGGAAAATAAAAGGAAGTCAGGATGCTGAGGCTGGGGAGGAAGATGGAGGTGAGCCAGACTGCAGGAGCTAGTGAGTGAGAAAGCAAGAGAGATGTTTGTAAAGCGCTGCCAAGCTGTCAACACAGGAGTGCTGACAGAGGTGATGTAACCCCACAGCCCCAAATTCTGAGGCCTTCAGTGGTCCCTGCAGGCGAGCCACACCATGGCTGAGAGTGGGGTGTCAAGGAGCAGCCCCACCGGGCCTGACAGAAGGCTTCTAGTATTTCAGTGTGGAAATAATTTTTATCAGATTAGGAACAATGGGTTGGATTCAGCCCACTCAAATTTCCCACTGTGCAAAACTCTTCAGAGGCCCAAACAATGATAAAGCTGAAGAAATGGCTTGCAGTTTCACTTCACCTGAGAAATACACAGCTATTGGTAATCCATTTAACACAGCCTGACCACCTACAGAATCTATCCTTTTTTATCCCACTCTTTCTCCTAGGGGTTCAGGGCATAATATACTTCAATCTACACTCCACTTGATTATCACAATAAGCCTGCTGAAGTAATTACCTGGAAATTAATGGCTAGCTCAAGATGACCAAGATAGCAGTCCACCAAGAATCCTCCTCAAGTCTCTTCACTGGGGTTTACTCCCAGGAAAGTATTTTTAGGATTGCAGTGTAACAGGGCAATCCTAAACATATATCCTCAGCTGTAAGTATGCTTGGGACTGCTTCTACTGTGTCTTCATGATGGAGAGGGAACCTGGATCTTCTCAAATTCTGCCATCATTCTAATCCAGAGATCCCCAAGCTTTAGAGCCTGTGGGCACTTTTGGAATTCTGACATGTAGTGATGGCACTGCTACAAAATGGCTGCCTCAAGAGGCAGAACCAGCCACAAAATGTCAAGGAGTGAGGTTAAGCATAACTCTAATAGCAACTCTTCAACAGTTCAGGCAGAAGCTCTGTTTAACAGGATGCCTTTTAAAATGAATAGTGTTGTAAAAATATTTTTATTGCATGTATCTTCAGTCATGCATTAAAAACTCTTGCACTGTGTGGTGGCCTCTGCTACCAAAGCAATATTTTTAAAAGATCTGCACAGTCAATCAAATCTCCAGTGGCCAATCAGAAGCTGTGAGGAGGAGGAGGAGGAGGAGGAGGAAGAAAGAAGGAAGAGGAGGAGAAGGAATTGGATTTATAACCCATCCTTCAGTTGGCACCTCAGAGTAGTTTACAGTCTCTTTTCCTTCCCTTCCTCGCAACAGACACCCTGTGAAGTTGGTGGGGCTGAGAGAGCTCTGAGAGAACTACTCTTGAGAGAACAGCTCTGAGAGACCTGTGACTGACCCAAGGTCATGCAGCCGGCTGCATGTGGAGGAGTGGGGAATCAAACCCAACTCTCCAGATTGGAGTCCACCACTTTTATTTATTTATTTATTTATTTATTTGGATTTATACCCCGCCTAGCCAGCAAGGCCGGCTCTAGGCAACTCTTAACCACTACGCCAAACTGGCCCCACCTAGCCCTGCCCAATTTCTAAAAACATTTGGTGGGCACCAGGAAAGGAGTCAACGGGCACCATGGTGCCTCCAGGCACCACTCTGGAGCCCTCTTCTAACCACTACACCATATGTTCTCTCAGCATCAGGAGCCACACTTTCCGGCAATTACAGTTTGTTCCTTAGGTCTTGTAACCAATATTCTGTTATGAACTCTGAAGAAAGAAACTCCCCTTGCCCCCATCCATACGGAGGACTTATTCCTTGCATAAAACCTACATACAGATTTGTTCCTGCATATCTTTTATTGTGATGTGTAGCTACTGATTCTGTAACAGTATCCGGAACAGGAGGCATTATCCGACTTGCGATAGTTAATGTCTCTTCCATTTATAGTGTTGGCCAATGTTGTTTTTAAATGGAAGGCAGAAAGTAATTTATTAGAGCATGGAAAAGTTTCCTGAAAGAAGCGGCTGCATCACCCGAGGCATGGCTGTAATCCTGCCTTTTCATCATTTGCACAATGCTTGTACACAAGAGTTGATTGTGCTAAGTCATGCTGTGCTTTAAATCCTACAGTCCTGAGGGTCGGCTAGAAAAGCCTTCTCAGGTCTACAGGATTAGTATATTGCGATTCATCACCTGGATAGCTTAAGCTACCAGAATACTAATACACTGCCTCCAAGGCCTGGTTTAATAGGTAGTCATATAGACAATGGGACAAACATTGACAAGGGCAATTGGACCTGACAACTGGGATCACCACAGCAAAAAAAGGCCTCATTTCCCATGTTGCAAATAGTCAGACTAATATATAGCAGCTCACAACAGAGCATTTGGGAGTATTTAGGAGCTTAGCACCAGTCCACTGAACCCAGTTGCAGAGGATGTAAACTTTCAGGATGAAATAACTTAATTGCTCCCAATGGGAATCACCACCGAATCTTAATAACACAGGTCTGTAAGGGACACTGCCATGTTATGGCAAGCAGTCCTGCTAAAGGTTGTGCGTGGGGGTGCCATTTGCTACTGGAAGACGCTTGCTAATGGAAAGGAAAGTTGACAATTCCTTCAGCATTAATAATTACAGCCAGGACAGTTCAGAGAAAAGTACCAAAACATATGACTATGCCTCAGATTATTAGCAGACCATACCAGAAGCCAAGGTTGATTTTGCCCACTAAATCATTAACTAAGGAAGCCATTCTGAGATTTATTTATTTGTGAATCAATTTCCTTTTTCCTCATCTCCATAGTAGTGTGAGAAGAACAAGAAGTTATGGAGCTGGATATGTGAGGACAAGTTACGGAGTTCATGGATTTGCAGCAAAATAATAAATGGCTACCCCCTCACTAGGGCTGCCAAGTCAGCCCGGGGGATGGGGGATTCCCCGCTAAAGGGGTTCCCAATCCACCGGCCAGCATTTGGCCGGCGGGGGGAACCCCACCCCCGAAGTCATCCAGCGAGGACGACGTAATGACGTCACCAGAAGTGACGTCAGCACGTTGGGGGCATTGCCAGGGTGACGCTCTGGCAATCACCCTAAAACTCTATGATCCCCCCGCCGGTGAGTCCCTAAGACTTGGCAACCCTAACCCTCACCAACAATGTGCAATAAAAAGTGCAATTCTGCTGAGTTTTGGAAGGAAGCGGGATGGTTTCATTCTGCTCCATCAGAACTTTTAAAGCCAGGTTACTTGTGTAGGGACAAAGAGAAACAGGATAGCTGAGCTTCTCTGTAAATGTCTAATGGTCTTGCAATACAATGAGTAGTTGATCTTTTCACTGAATAGCAACCCTTCTGCCCTAGGATAAAGCCTTTATTCTCCATCCTGGGAATCAAGTCCTACAGTCAGGCCTGTAGCCATGGGGGGCATTTGGGGGCAACACCCCCATGGATGAGCCCCACCACCCCTGGGAGGATGCCAAACCCTACCTACCCACCCTGGTGCAGCAGACTCCTCACCCTACCAGTTGCAGCCTTGCTAGCTCTTCCTGCTGCTTCCTGCTGCTGAGCAGGAGGCAATGGAGAGGGGTGGCATTGCCAGGTTTCCTTCCCCTCCTTTTTGGCTGCAGCTGGAAGCAGGAAGCTACTTCCTGCTGTGGCTAAGGGGCGGTCTTGCCTGGCTCTCCTTCTCCCAGTGTCATGGGTCAGCATGAAATCCTCAGGGCAGGAGAACTCCTCAGGTGAAGAGCATTCCTCAGGTAAAGGAGAACCACACATGGCTGGCTGTGAGTTAGCAGAAGCCAGCAAACAGGCTGATGAGCTGCAGGCTGACCAAGATTCACTGACAACAGCTAATCCAGAACCACCACCCAGCTCTGATGCAGCAGGTGAGTCTCAAGTGATTAAGACCAGTCCACCAGGATCACCTCCACCCTTTGAGTGCCAGAGACAAAAGCTTATTTTATTTATTTATTTATTTATTTCAGATTTATACCCCACCCTCCCCGCCAGCTTAGAAGGGAGCTGTAAGCAAGGAGGCAGAGTGCATGTCTCCTGGCCTGTTGCCAGCTGCTGGCTGATGACAGCCTGGAGTACTTGCAGCAGCACTCCCAAGCAGCTGGTTGCTAACAAGGCCTTGTTAGGAGGTGCCCAGGGCTGAGAGCCTGCATTCTGTGGAAGCAATAAGTCATTCTGCTGGACTATGTGACCACAACTCCAGAAACTGGTTTCTTTGTGTGACCTTGGATTGGAACTTGACTTTGTGACTCTCTGGCCTGTGGATGATCCTTGGATCTCCTGACTACACTCTCTGCTTCACCTGTTCTGGTAATGATCTTCTGGCTTGTGCACTTTTGGTTTGTGGACTTCTGGGATTGAACTCTGGACTTTGTGTGAGCACCTGAACTTGTCTGGCTTGCCTGTGCCTGTTGCATGACCCACTCTCCCTCTCCCTGAAGGCTGCAGAACCAGATCAAGCTGGGAGTCCTCCCTTATAGTGAGGTACTGGGGCAGGCTATTCTCCTTGGCTCATGCTGTGCGTGCCCCAGCAGCCATGCCTGGTATTCCTAGTCTGAGAGTGCCAAGGCCAGGTGGGCTTAGGCTGCAGCAGGCAGGGAAGGATTACATTGGAAGGAGCTCCCTGTTTCCTTATTTCTCTGTCTCTTCCCTCTCTGCCTTTTCCCTGTCACCTCCCCCCTGTGTAACCCCCAGTGGTCCATTGGAGCAGGAGCACACAGGAGCGCAGCTCCGGGAGTGAGAAGCCCAGGGGGTGGGCACATGACCAAGCCCCGCCCCCTCCTCGGCTTCCCTGAACAGTGCAGAGGCGCAGCGCCGCTGGGAAAGCCCTGTTAGGGTCTTTATTGTTTTTAAAGTTTTGTTTTAATATTGATAATTTTATCATTGTTTCTTTTATGACGGTGTGCTGCTTTTCCAGAGACTTGCTCAAGGTGGCATATAAATTTTCTAAGTATACCATTTTTTATCTGGGCACATGGCACATAAGTACTGGAGAAATTTCACCAACCCTTCAGCAGCTTCCACCTTATCAGTTTGGTGTAGTGGTCAGGAGTTGGACTCTAATCTGGGAGAACTGGGTTTGATTCCCCACTCCTCCACATGCAGCTGCTGGTGTGACCTTGGGCCAGTCACAAGTTCTCTCAGAGCTGTTCTCTCATGAGCAGTTCTTTTTTTTTTTGTAAAGAAATTTTTATTTTTCAAAAAAAAAAACATCGAAAATAATACATTTAACCTTACACAAATCCCTTTTTCCATATTAAATAACATTTTGTTCTATTTGTACATTCTATTTTTATCTTGTTTTGGTGGTTTCCCACCACATCTGAAGCATAACACATTTTCCATTTTATTCAAAATAGTAATACTTATATCTATGTTTCGTTTCTGGTGACGGTTATATAGCTTTAAAATACTTATACTTATACACCAATTCTTATTTTCTATACTCTTATGTATTTCTAAATAAAAACAGTTTCATTGACTAATTTTAACTAAAACATTCATATAATATATTTCTATTCCTTTATGCTATTATAACCATGTATAGATATAGTTTTTCATATCCCAATACTTTTCAACATATTCTTTCAAATCTTTCCAGTCTTCCAGAAAGGTCTCTGAGTAAAGATTATTCAATTTTCTAGTCCACTTATCCATTTCAGCCATATATAACAGTTTTTTCAACCATTCCCACACCTCTGGTATTTTTTCATTTTTCCAGTTTTGTGCATACACCATTCTTGCTGTTGTAATCATATACCATATTATTGTCCTTTTCTTTACATTTATCTCTTCTAGTTTAAGTCCTAGCAATAACATTTCAGGCAACTTCTTAAATGTACATTTCAAGATTTTTTCCATTTCTGCATGTATTTTTGACCAATAAGTCTTTGCTTTATCACAAGTCCACCACATATGATAAAAAGACCCTTCTTTCTTTTTACACTTCCAACATTTGTTAGACATATTTTGACCAATATTTGCAATTTTTTTTGGTGTCATATACCATCTATACATCATTTTAAAACAATTTTCTTTTAAGTTATAACACGTAGATATACTCATAGCATTTTTCCATAAAAATTCCCAAGATTCCATTTCAATGTCTTTGTTAAAGTTTATCGCCCATTTTACCATTTGTTCTTTTACCATTTCATCAGCATTAAACCATTTTAGCAAGACTTTATACATTTTAGAAATCATTTTTTTCCCACCTTCCTCCCAAACTTGTTCTATTTCATTATTTTTTTCCCTGAAACCGTGTTTTTTATCACTTCTATACAAGTCATATATTTGTCTATATCTTAACCAACCATAATCAAAATCAATCTGATGCTGCTCCTTCAGTTTGAAATCCTTGCCATGTCTTATTAATAAGTCTCTATACTTCAGCCAATCTTGTCCTTTATATCTTGATGTTGGATGTAAGACTTCTGCGGGTACAATCCACATGGGTATCTCTTCTGAAAAAAAGTTTTTATATCTTGTCCACGTATCCATTAGTGTTCTTCTCAAATAATGATGTTTAAACATATTGTCCATTTTTGTTTTGCCATAATACAAATATGCATGCCACCCAAATCTACAATCATGACCTTCCAGGGACAATAACATTCTATCTTGTAACATAGTCCATGCCCCTACCCAGGTCAAACATATTGCATCATGGTATAACCTTAGATTTGGTAGTTGAAACCCTCCTCTTTCTTTGGCATCACACATTATTTTCATCTTAATTCTTGGTTTTTTCCCTCCCCACACAAATTTAGACAGCTCCTTCTGCCAACATTTGAATGTTTTTACATCTTTCACAATTGGAATAGTTTGAAACAAAAACATTAATCGTGGTAACACATTCATCTTGACCACCGCAATTCTACCCAGCAATGACAAATTCAATACATTCCACTTTTTAATATCCTGCATAATTTGCAACCATAATTTTTCATAATTATTTTTATAAAGATCAATATTTTTCATAGTTAGGTTTACACCCAGATATTTTGTCTTTTTCACCACCTCACATTCTGAGCAGTTCTCAAAAGACCTCTCTCAGCCCCACCTACCTTACAGGGTGTCTTGTTGTGGGGAGGGGAAGGGGAAGGGATGGGCGGTGCACATGTCCTGGGTATCTCAAGTCTACTTGAAACCTGGTGGTTTCAAGGGAGCAGGAAGAGAATGAGGGTGTGTTCTTTACGCTTATTTTTATTGCACAAAATATTGGATGGGGAAGGGAATGGAGGAAGAGCAGGTCAGTTTCACTCACCTGTGGAGTAGAGCCTGAGGGGTGGGTGTTGCCTTCTGACACACTTCCAGTATGTTAGGGGGTGTGGCATATGCAAATGAGTTCTGCTAATGAGCTCCTGCACCTCTTTTTCTACGAAATGACCCCTGGTAACCCCCATGTGCCTATGTCACTTCCTCACATGCTCCCCACCAAAAATTTTCTGCCTATGGCCCTGCCTATTGTCCAGAGCAACTACAAAAATATTGCCTGCTTGCTAAACTGGGATATGAGAAAGTGCAGTAGCCCACAGCCTCCTATCCTTGTTATTTTCCAGTGCAGCAAATGGGGTGGCTTTAGGAATTTCCTATTGTAGGATGAAGAACTGGTATTCTCTGTATTCCTCCGTGTAGCAAGAAGCCACTAAAAAAACCACTGCTTTAGGAGCTCACTGGTCCACATCCAGATACAAAGCAGGGGTACTTCATGACTCTCTGGACTGTGTTGCCTTAGTAACATCAAGATTACACTACAGTAATGTACTGTGAGTTGACTTGTCATAGAATACAGTGGGTTCAGAATGAAGCAGAGAATGGTCCTAGCTGAGCTTCTCCACAGTGAGCATACAAAATGGATATCCTATCAATTTGTTGTTGGGATCAGTACAAAGTGCTGCTATTGACCTTTAAAGTCTTAAATGGCTTGGCTCTAGAAGATCTCCAGGATCTCTTCCACCTTTATCACCCTGCATCCATTTTGTTGTCAATGAATGGTGCTTTCTTGCTGACATTGTCAGATGCAAGGTTGGTCCGGTCCCATGGAAGGGTCTTTTCAGCAGCTGCTCCCAAACTATTGAAACTGTCCCTCTGAACATGAGAGCACTACTGTCCCTTCTAGAAGAAAAAGACATTTTTATTCCACAAGTCCTTTAGACTAGATTGAGGGGAGTGGCCATATGCCTGCTGTGTTTTTCAGTTTAGCTTAACGTCTGAGCATTTACAATTCTAAACATATTTTGCTATAAACTAGATTTTTCAATGTTTTGTTAACCAGCCACTGTGGGGGTCGGTCTGTGAGGGCCAAAACATGGATTACGCTGTACATGATAAAGTATTTAGGCCCCTTGAGAAAAACCTTTTTAAGGACATTACAAAGATTTCTCTAACTACGGGAATTAGGAAAAACTATTTTAAAATGTATTATAGATGGCATCTGTCCCCAGTAAAGTTAGCCAAGAATACAGAAAAATCAGATTTACACTGGAAATGCAATAAAGAAAAGGGTACTCTTTCATCTGTGGTGGATTTGTGCATTAGTACAGAAGTTCTGGATTTATTAAATAGGCGGATAGTGAAAATATTGGGTTATACCTTTTTTTTTTAATGTGAATGACCTATCTATAAGATTCCACTTGGACTGGAAAAATACCATGAAGTTCTGTTAAACATGTATACCACCAGGATCACAACTTATAAGTATATTTGGATATGTAAAGTATGGTCAGTACAAAAATGTGTAGAAACATGGTTGCCATATGTCATCTATTGGAATTATTACAGTCCATCCTGTGAGTTGCAATAGCAGTTGTTAGAATGTATTTAGGGGGACTCTTCTAGTCTTATGTTTATCCCTGGGATTCATAAAGGTCAAGAATGATAATTGATAAAGATAGAAGCAAACATTCTATTGTTATTTTTTTTAATTCTGCCACGTTCATGACAGCTGTATGTCATACCTGCTGTTAAAGGAAATGTTTGTTTGTTTATCATAGTGAAAATAAACCTTTAAAAAGATAAGTAAATGTTTAGGCCTTGGGGTATCCAAGGCAGGAAGGAGGAACAACACAACAGATTCTTGCCCCAGTACTGGAGGCCTTCACTTGCACACCTAGAACCCTTCTGCGATACATGATGTTGTGCTTGTCCAGAAATGCTTTAGCTCCCCACTCCAGCCCAAGATTTTGTGGCATTAGAAGTCCACCTCATAAAAAGATTTTAAGAAGAGAGGAAAGGGCACTGCTCAGTGATAAATGCAGGGATAGTTTATTATCCATTTTGTCCTCTTTCACACAATGGGATGAGCTGGGTCCTGAGGAAGGAAGGACTTGATATTCATCCTGTTTGCAGCCCAAATTATTCTCCCCCCCCATCTCTTAGGAAATATTTGAATGATACTGAAGTTCCATTGAAGCTCCAGCTGAGATCCCTAGAGACTTGAGATAGATCTTAATCCGTACGCTTTTACCAGAGGAGAAATCCTTCCATAGTTTTTTTTAAAAGTTATATTCCCACAATGTTCAATTGATGCATCCTACTTTTGCACACATTGTCCCCACAGAGATAATAGAATATTATTGAAATAATCTTCCTGGAATACAGATTTGGAACTTTGTATGGCCCTAAATATTTTAGAGGTTTTTTAATGCTAACAATAAAATAAAATCCATGTTTTACTTTTCTTTAGGCACTGTAGCTTGTTTTTATTACTTTACTGGAGTGAATTCTAACGTACTAGTTACTATGGAAACACCACAAGACCCATTTGCTATGTAATGTTTTGCTTTGCAAATATAATGCTGTGGGTTTGATTTGCCATTGCATCCTATTAAAGTAGCAAAGCTGATGGCTCAGAACTGGGAGACCTGTCTCATTGTTACTCTTAAGCAAAATTGGTAGCTAGTTTAAAAACAAGAAAAAAGGGTATGGGGAAATCAGCTACTGTGAAGCCAGGAAGTAGAATAGGAAAGATAATACAGGCAGACAGATTCACAAAACATTTTTAGGAACCTCAAATGACAGGTGCTCAAAAGATGCTTAGAAATATTTTGTTAAAATTAACTGTTGTAGCCCATATGTTTAAGGTAGACTCTCTTCTCTAGGGACAACTGTAAAAATGTCTGCATGTGTGGTGTTTGAGAAACAAGATCGACACCATTCACTTCACGTTTACACCATTCGCAGAGGGGTTACTGATTTATTGATTTTCATTTAAGCCTCAAGTGTTTAGGGTTGCCAACTCTAGCTTGGGAAATCCCTGGAGATTTGGAGGTGGAGCTAGGGGAGGGTAGAGTTGGGGAAGGGAGGAGACCATGGCGTCCACACCCCAAAGCAGCCATTTTATCCAGAGGAACTGACCTTTGCAGCCTGGAGATCAGTTGTGTTTCTGGGAGATCTCCAGCCCCCAGATGGAGGTTGGCAACCCTACAAGTGTTTCTGGCAGAACACTGCCCTGTGCCTCAGCCAAGTGGCCCAGGAAGTTGAGGCAGGTTTACATCTCCTCTATGGAGTGGCAGCTTAAAATTTATATATATATATATATATATATATATGACTTTTCTCCCTATAGGGCCTTCAAAGTTGCTTATAAACAAACACAACAATATAATACAGTGCATTTCCAAGGCCTGGGCTGGTCCTGTTTCCACCAGACTGGTTCACTCAGGCCTTATTGGCTCTTGATCTTCAACTCCTACCAGGAGACTTGCACCTCTTACCATGCCCAGGCTTAAGTACCTGCAACACGAAGGGAAAAAGAATCTCAGCCCAGCTGCTGGGCAAGGCATAACCATATATGCTGCCATAATTTCCTCAGCGGAAGGGTGGATAGAAATTTCCTGAATGCATTTTAGTCATTCTCGAAATTATTATGTCCTTTTCATATAAAGAATTAGGGAGTTTTCCTAGCCACCACCTTTAATTTACCCTGGACGTATGCAATTGGGCAAGTTTTAGGAGAACAGCCTGTTTTAGTAATTCAGATCTAGACAGAGGGTTTTTCCACCTTTTTGTCCCTTGATAAACATATGCCCAGATTAGGCCAGATTAGGCTTCTGTATGACACAGAATGACCACAATAAGATACCAGTTTCATAAGAAGAAAAACTGATCCTATAAATAAAGCCTTTGACTACAGAAAAGGGAAAATATATGGCGGATATCTCGCAACCACTGAGCAAGAGATAAAAAAGAATAATAAATGCAATCCTCTTTTCCCAGATATAAATTTATCTCTTTGATAGGAATCTGAGATGTAGCAGAAATAAACTGACGATTAACAAGTTTCTGTCTTTTTATCCCTGGAAGAAACTTAGCTTTTTTTCTGCCAGCAACATGGTCACCCTACTTTCCTCCAGCTAGGCAAAGAGCCCAAATAGCTCCCCCCCCACACACCTCTGAGGATATACTCCTAGAATAACTTTGGCAAGGAAGTTCCCTCTTCTTTTATGAACCTCAGACACCACACCCTCTCCTCAGTAGAAAATTCTGAAAGTCTGGCTCCAGGAAATTTGAAGAATTCCATCTCTTATGGGACTTAATGCCAGTTTTTAGGAAGGTCTGTTCTGATGGTTGCTCACTGATAACATATCAGTTGCTGTTTTCCCCTACCAGTCACAGGGGTAGTCTTAGGGATTCAGGGGTCCTGAGCAAAACCACAGTAGGAGGCCTCAGAATCACTGCCACCACCACTCTGCCAGGGCTAAGCAAGGATTGGCTCTTATCCCATGTGAGATGGACGAGAGTCATTACTGCAGTTTGAGGAGGCCAGCTGCCCAAACTCCACACAGGGTACGAGCAGCAGCAGGAGCCTGCTCTTCTTCTCCCCTCCGGTGGGGAATGGGCAGTTGGGCAGGGTGGAGACTGGGGTAGCTGCCCCATTGCCCACTGTAAGACAACCCCTGCCCACTCAGACTAATAGCCAGGGCTATAGCCAGGATTTTTTTTTTACTTCAGGGGGGGCATTTAAATAAGTTGGGGGGCACCCCTGCACATACACCCAGGTTGTGTCAGGAGCAATGAGAGAGTAAAAGTGTTTTTTTTTTTAAGTGTCAAGAGAGAGAAGATGGAACCAGCAGGCAAGGAAAGGTGATGTCTTGGCTCGGCCAGGGCACACATGAAAAATAAAATAAACTGGCAGGATGGGAAGTCGGGAGGCCTGGGTGGTAAGTCGGGGGGGGGGGCAGCCCTGAGATGCCCC
Organism: Lepidodactylus listeri; assembly: GCA_029233225.1. NCBI lineage: Eukaryota > Metazoa > Chordata > Lepidosauria > Squamata > Gekkonidae > Lepidodactylus > Lepidodactylus listeri. Next base: position 41,108,980 of record JARCFY010000016.1, on the reverse strand, counting down.
ACTGTAACTATGGGCCTGCTAATAGCTAACCTTGTCCTAGAGACTTTGTCTGTCTGGTGTGTGTGTATTTCTAGGTAGCCTCTGAGCATGGGTAGAAAACATAAATATTTGTTTTACAAGTGCATACAAAGTACCTGTGGGGTATGGAGTCATTTCACCAGACCAGCAAGCTTTTAAAATTAGATAGCATCCCTATGTCCAGTGCTCAGTGTTTTGGGGATGGAATGGGACAGAATGGGGGGGGCACTGAATGGACACGGCTGACAGGGCAAGAGACAGCAACAATTCTGAGAAAGTAGTGCAAGAACACTAATGTGCAAAATATTTCCCTGCAATTCAACACAGTTTTGAGTGTGTGCGAGAAATGCAAACTTATTTTCCCAAGTAGCTTTGGGCACTGATTGCAATCTGTGATGAAATTGCAATTTGAGCAGAGAATTGTTCACACGTCGCTAATTAAATTCTTCAGTAATTAAGAGGGCAGCAGGATAGATTTAATATGCTGTAACTGGGCTCTGTTTTTTCCTGTAATTCATAAGACTTCCCAAAATCTTCTTCAAAGTAACGGCTAGCGAAATAGTGGTTGCATAACAGTCAAAATGCGCTATTGTGGGATCATTAAATGCTTTCTTAACATCCACTGGACTGCTACTCACAAGAGTCTGTAGTCATAAAGCTAATCACCCAGTCAAACTGTACAACAGAAATGTGGCATGCTTTACTATAGTTTCTTGCAAGCAGAAAAGATGTTGTATTGCATGGGCTATCATACAGAATATCTAATTCTTGATCCTCCAGCTCCATTAAAAATAACGTTATTGCTACATGGGATGTTAATAATGCACTCTTTTACAGATCTAGAAGGTTTTTCTAAACATTGAAATCATGTTGAAAATCTTGGTATGCATTATGTAAAATTGGAAATGACTGTGTGAGAACTTTAATATTCTTCCTTTCTCCCTTATTTTAAATAGTGATTTTGGACTATCGATCAAAATATATTTTCTGTTTCAATTAAAAAAACCCTCATGCAACAAAAAAAGGAAAGAAGCAGAACTATGTTTTAATCACATGTAGCTTTTGTTGTTGGCCAGAATACATTCTATACCCAGTTCAGCGTATAAGTTTTTTTTTTAAACTGCTTGTACGAACTTACACCAGACTTGCTCATTGGCCTACAGCGTAAAACATATCCCGCCTTCTGAAGTTCACAGTCCTGAAACTTACAATATTCTTTTACCGCATTTTTCGCTCCATAAGACGCACCTAGCTTTGCTCGGTGCCATGGCTTGGGAAAAGTGAGGGGGTTTAAGATGCACACACTTCCCCCCCCCCACTTTTTTGGGGAGAAAAAGTGAGTCTTATGGAGCAAAAAATACGGTAATTGTTTCTTTTTTTAACGAGAGAGAGAAGAGAATGCTCCATGTAGACGCTGTATACCCATGAAAAATGAGGGCTGGGAGTTCTTATCTAAGGTTCTACTACTAATTCTTACATGTATGAAGTGTTTGCTGCTTTAGCAAACTGCCAAGTTTCTAAGGAGCTCTTTCCCTAGTGTCCTATTATTGATTTTGCTAAGGGGAAAAAAAGTGAGAAAACAGAGACGCTAAGATAAAACAAAACCACCAAAAATTCAACTCACAGCTTTCCCCACTATTATGTCTTCACAAAATAACAAAAAATGCTTCCTGTTAAATCTTTGTCACACAGGGATAAGATATACATTAGGGATGAGTAAGTGGTCTTTTTTGTATCATGTATTTTTTTGGTAAAGGATTTCAGTTTCCTGTTTTTAGCATATTTTTGTAACCATTTATATTGCAAGGGCATCGTGTACAATTTTTTTACTTTTGAGGTATTTATAATAGCACAAACTGCATTTGTAGGAATGATATATGAAAAATGTATAATGCTGATTTATTGATGCACAAATAACAATGGGAAAATGAGCATCTATTGCAGGAAGAACTGGGTGCAATGAAACAGAAATGATTGAAGAATTCTTATTTATTTATTTGTCGCATTTACAGACCGCCCTCCCCACACGCAGGCGCAGGCTGGTTCCCATAGTTTGGCCAGTATGCCAAGAAAAAGAAGAAGAGATTGGATTTATACCCTGCTGTTCACTACCCAAAGGAGTCTCAGAGCAGCTTATCCTATTCCCTTCCCCTCCCCACAACAAACACCCTGTGAGGTAGGAAGGGCTGAGAGAGCTCTCTGGAACACTGCCCTTGAGAGAACAGCTCTAAAAGAATTTATGACCAACACAAGGTTGCACCAGCAGCTGCATGTGGGGGAGTGGGGAACCAAACCCGGTTCTCCTAGATCAGACTCTTAACCACTACACCAAAGTGAAGAAAAAAACTTACATTTAATTTTTACACAAGAGAAGTATAATGGGAATTTTCAGGTTGAATCAGCATTCATTAAGCAAACATAGAACTTTCAATGTGGAAACTATTAATTACTTTTTGGACCTATCTTCCCTCCTGGAGCTCAGAGGAATGATTTAATCACAAGAGAACTCTAATGATGAAAGATGGGCTGAGAAAGAAAGCTACCCATTGGTCTTCATGGCTGAATATGGATTTGAATCTTGGTTTACACATCTCAGCTTAACTATTTAGCTGTTATACCAGTAACAACAAGCTGAAAAGACTAATAGGATAATACATAATAGTTTTCAAGTCAGGAACTGAACTGTGTTTGTCACCATCATTTTCTGGATTCTCAGGGTGCTCTCCCATATTTGGCATTTTCATAGGTTATATGAGAAGAACTATATCGCATTCTCCAATTTCATTTTTTTACTCTTGAATTTTTCTCGTTCTTCGTGGTCTTTCAACTTACAAAGTAAGCTATTCCCTTTGCTATAGATGAATGCATTATTGCCTGGAACATTTGTTTAATTATTTAGTGCCTTAGCATTATGACCTAATTGTTTTCTTCTGATCTTTCACCAGCATGTCTTTCTTTTTCCCCTCCCATTTCTCATTTTTTTTATGATGCTTGTTCATTTCTATTAAGAACCCTAATTGTTTGCCAACTTTTGTAGTGCACAGAACTCAGTCAGGCAAGTAGGTAGACAGATGTTTCTTTGGTCTACATCCTTATTAACTAGCAACCAGTGTGACACACAAGGCAGTCTGTGTACTAAGAAATGCATTGATAATCTTGACAAGAACACTAACAATAGCTGCAACAAACCATCTTGATATTTTTTCAATGCATCAGTTAAAGGGGGGTTATATGACAGAGCCCAGACTAAGGGAAACTCCTGATGTCCATCAGGCCTTTCAGTCTATGATTTCCATCAATTCAAAACTTAATTGTCTCCATGGTCACATTATAACTCCCACCAAAATCTAGAGCAAACTCTCATCAAAGACAAATCTGGTTTGGTTTAAGGCCTTGGAGATAGACCATCTATTAACAGTGGCAGATGAGGACAAGCTGAGGAGCCATGACTGCTTCAAAGGAAAAGCATATTCATTTTTGTGAGGAAGGTTTAAAAGCTCTTTTGTTGCTACCTAGACACCGCTAATATTGAAAAAATCTAATTATAAAAACAGGTTCTACTTTTTTGTGTTTATTTGAATTTTTTTTATTATTTTCTCTAAAAAAAAAAAGGTGGGATACAGAAGGGAAGAAGGGGTAAAGGGAAAATATAGATTCATCATGTTTGTGATATATTATGAGTTGTTACAAGTAAAATCTGATGTATTACCAAATGTATTACATATTTCAAATATAGAAGCAGACAATAAAACTTCAATATTACAGAATTTTGGGATACATTCTCTCTTTTAAAACAAGAACTTTCCTAAGGTTAGCAATAATCTGTAAACTACAAAAGAAATTACATCTTTAACAACTGAATGAACTTCTATGCAAAAATTATATCATTGTAAAAACCTTAATATTGTCTTAATTGTTTATCTAAATCTAAATTTTATTCTTAATTATTATTTAATTAGAAGTGGAATACAGAATAAAGTATTGAAACTATAATCAATATCTTCATCACCTTTAATATGATATTCAGGTAATTCTAGAACTTTAAAAAAGTTAATTATTCCCATAGTATGAGTAATAAGCTTGCCATTTCTGCTGAAACTCTTTCAGTGGTCTTTTGTTTATATAATTGGTTAGTTTTGCCAATGTTGCATACTCAGCTAGTTTTTCTTTCCTGATCTCTATTGTAGGACAGTCTTATGTCTTCTGTTTGATTGCATATACTACTCTTGCAGCTGACAACATATATCTAAGTAGGTCTTGTGAGGTTCTGTCTATATTGTCTGGAAATATTCTCAATAACATAGTCTCTGGTTTCGTCGGTAATTTAGTTTTTTAAATATTTTGGATTTCTTCATGTATATTTTTCCAGTATCTTTTTGTTTTGATGCAAGTCCACCACATACGATAAAAGGTGCAGCTATGTAGTCCATCATCAAGATTTGAAGAGTCTAATTTTATCAATCTTTCATTGGGACTTCTGATCCAATCTGATATCCAAACTAGCCCAGTGGCTTGGTAATATAATTTAATGTTGGGTATTGCCAGCCCACGCTACTTGACTGGATTGTTTGTTTTGTCACATCCTGAAATTTTCTTAATCTCTTCCTCTTCTTGAGTAGTTGAGAATTGTTTTTAAAACAATTCTTCTTGAAAACAATCAAAACATTTTCAGAAATATGCAGAAGCTTATTAAGAGGAGGACTTCAGGGCAAAAAACTATCCCTAAACTATACCAAGAAAAAACCAAGTTCCTAGCATCTGGTGTCCAAATATGAAGGTATCTGGAAATACTTGTTCTACACAGTCTAATTTGGAAACCAAGGGCAGGTAATCCTTACATTTAACCTGGCCCTGACTGGGTTCCTTGTACTGCCTCATATGAGGATGAACTACATCTGGGCGCTGCTATGATATATCAAGTTGAAGACATGCCATCTGTATAGTGTTATGCTGTTTTATATGTTTTAAGATACTATTTGCTACTGTGTGTTTTGTTGTTAGCCACCCTGAGCCGCCGTACGGCGGGGAGGGTGGGATATACATTGCAAGAAATAAATAAATAAGCCCCTATTCATACTCTAGGTGCCAAACATAACTGGCACATCTGAGTCAGTCTGGGGATGATGGTCCATATCTCTGCCGGAGTAATGCATGATTACACACTTCATTTATATACTTGTTTAACTTCATTTATACTCTGCTTTTCTCATAAAAAAAGCTCGGCTAATAGCCTGCCCATGGACCTGGTTCAGCTAATATCCTGCTCATCAGTCACAAACAGGGAGCTGTTTATTTATTGAGTTATTTGGATGTATCAAAAGCATCTATGCATGATTACAGTGCCTTCTCACAGCTGCTTCTTTTGAGTCAACTGTCTGTTTTTGCTACCATCCCAAATTTCCAAAAGGCACACAAGTTAGAAAAAAAAAGAAAAAGAAAATCTATTTGAGAATTTTGAGCTGAAACAGAATATTTATGTTTCTCTGTGTGCCCTTGGTTTCTGCCCACAAAACTAACCAATCTTTCTTGCACTAACTTCATAAACAGATGCTGCTTCCTGCATAGCTGCAAAAATCAGGAACTGTATTCAGTGTCAGGCATTCAAAGTGTACCCCAGAAACCACAAGCACAAAGCAGAAACACAATGAGAGTAATTTTGTGCTTTTCAAGTAGGTCAATTTAGTGAATTAACCATGACCCAGGGGGACATATGCCTTTTCTCCAGGAACTGAAATTATCTGAGCTGCATACAGGACAAAAACTGCCACAGGTAGCAATTATTTTTAACTTATTTACTGAAGCATGAACTGGCTCTGTTGGACAAGTATCGAGGGGAGGGAGAAGGAGAGTAGGATTTTATACTCCAGTTTTCTCTATCTTAAGGAGTTTCAAAGTGACTTACAATCACATTTCCTTCCTCTCCCCGCAACAGGCATCTTGTGAGGTAGTCTGGGCTGAGAGAGTTCTGAGAGAACTGTGACTGGCCCAAGGTCACCCAAAAGGCTTCATGTGGAGGATCATACTTGGTTCCCCAGATTAGAGTCCACCTCTCTTAACCACTACAACAATGCTGGGAATGGAAAACAGCTTCATTAAGTCAGGGGAGTTGTAGTTGGTTACATTAATTTCCTCTCTTGGATTGCAAGTACTTCCTTGCCAATTCTTTTCAGGTTATCAATGTGTGTAGTTCCACAAACAAGTGTAACCAAATGCCAGTAGCTTCTTTGCGCGGACTCTAATCTGGGAGAACCGGGTTTGATTCCCCACTCCTCCACTTGCACCTGGCTGGATGACCTTGGGCAAGCCATAGCTCTGTACCAGCTGTTCCCTCAAGGACATCTTGGGAAAGAGTTCTCTCAGCCCCACCTACCTCACAGGGTGTCTGTTGTGGGGAGGGGAGGGGAGGGGAAAGGAGTTTGTAAGCCGCTCTGAGACTCTTAAGTAAGTGAAGGGCGGGATATAAATCCAATCTCTTCTTCTTCTTCTTTTCAGCCAGTACAAGAGAGACTAGAATTTGGCCATTATAGTAGCAGAAAAGAAGGTTTCTGTTTCTCTGTTCCAAATGACCTTCTTCCAAAGTAGAAAAAAAAGCCATCAGAATAAATATACATGTGTAATACATCAGAGAGTTTGGAGGTGGGGGCAGTCTTCTTGGTGTAGTGACATCACACGGTGCCAAAAGCCCCCTTCATCCCCCCCCCCAGGGTGTTAAGTGGCTCTAGGAGAAAGGGCAGCCTGGCCAGGAGGCCTCTCACTATCGTGGGAGAGCTGCCCCCCCAGGCCTTCGGTTGGCCTAGTCTAGTAGGTCATAGGATCAGAATAAGTCAGGCTTTTATGTTCAGTCCTCTGTTTCTGTTTTTCCTCACAAGTAAACTACTGGGCACCCTCCATCTGCTGCAGCTTACACCTGTATACTCGGATTCCCCTTTCCAGTTATCTTTTTCTAGGCCAGTGTAGAGGACTGTGCCCTGACCTGGTTGTCTCTGACTGGCCTAATCTCATCCGATCTCAGAAGCTAAGTAGGGTCAATCATGGTTAGTATTTGTATGGGAGACCACCAAGTAATACTAGGGTTGCTATGCAGAGGAAGGCAATGGCAAGCCACCTATGAATGCCTCTTGCTTTGAAAACCCTACAGGGTTGCTATAAATTGGCTGCAAGTTGACAGCACATTGCACACACATACTGGATTGGGGACAGCATGTGCAAAAAGAGGTTGAAGATGGAAACACAAGGACAACTAGTGTGTTCAGTTGCCTAAGGTTATACGTTCTTGTTGTCAAAGCCTTCTGCTTTGCTTCATGGCCTATACCTCACGGCCTATGCTCTTCCCAGTCCAGTTTCTCTTGTTTTGAATTCCTTCTCACAGTCATGTCAACTCTTCTCTTCTTCAACAGGGGACAAGAAAGTGCTTCACAAACAATTTAATGGAGTCTGACATTTGATGTAATGTATTTAAAGTGTCTCCAGAAAATCATGATATCTGCCTTTCAAATGTGGGGATTAAAACCTTAATTCATAGAAGAATCTTTAATAAAAAGGTATTAGTCCCCTCCAGCAAGATCTATTGGACACCTTCTGAGCATGCTAAACAATAGTACCTTTAATTGACAGGGGAAGGGAGACAGAACAGGGTCCTTGTAAATTCAAGGAGCTCCTTCAGCACCAGGTGGATTTTATAACACCTGAAACTATCTTTATAACACTTGTAAATGCCATTCTCTCCTGCAGTGGTCAGTTGGGATTCTTCTACCTTGTCTGTTTGTATGCCTCTTCATGCTTTTGTAAGTTTTAGCAGTGCTTACCCAGAGCGTGCTGAAACATTAAGCTTGTATTCAACATGATGAACAGGGAGCTGTTATAGCTACCAATTAAAGCTTTGGAAATCCCATTCAAAGTGAAATGGTTTTGAAGATAAACCATATTTTAATCTTTTATGTCTATGAATATTTTCATCCCCCTTAGTCCTAGATAATTTTATTTTGTGTTAGTTGTGATAAGTTACATACAGCTTTTAATAATGTGGGCTTTTGTTAACCTTCTGCATTTTATTTTTGAATGTAAACTAAACAGATTTTATTAGGCACTGATATAGTGCAGTCTTAAGCAGAATTATACCCTACGAATCCCATAAACTTCAGTTGATTTAGAAAGGGGTAACTGCTTAAGAGTGCCCTTACAATCTAACACTTTAACTATGTACGTAGGCCTGTAGTTTGGCTTTGATCTTATCTCATTTCGAAGAGATAAATGAAACTTTTCTTGTTACTGAAAACGTAATGTCATTACGTGGTGTGTACTTATTCTATAAAGAGATGTTTCATTTCTTGTGTTTACGTAACCTTAGTCCTCTGAAATAAAGGAGGAAAATGTATCTATCACCCCTTTACACAAGAGTACAAACTTACTTGTTTTCTCAGTACTTCTGTGGTATGCAAAGTGGCCCTTCAAAAGAGGTCTAGGTACTTTACCAATACATCATAAAGCATACTAAGGCTAATCCAACTGCGAGCATCTACATTTAGAAAATTATCAGTGTAATCCTAAACAGTATTATATCCCTCTCAGCTCATTAACTTCAATGGATGCAGAAAGGTGTAACTCTGCTTAGGACTGTACTGCAAATCTTTCGGAGCATTCCGTTTCCACAGCACACAATGAGTCTGTCAGAAAATGCATTGAGTACTGCTCCTAAAATCGGGTACTTGTCACCTGTTTATTTGCCATGCTTTCAGTATATTACCTGTACTTTTTTACGTAAATTGTTTTGTACATACAGTTATATCAGTGCATGTGCATATATTATGTCTTACTATGGTTACAAACTGCGGTGTCCCCTCATTCTTAAATACACAAAGCATACAAGACGTCATCACCATGTAGCAGATGTTGATAACAGCATTGCGGATGCTTTGTCTCACCCTCCAGGTGAGTTTTCGAAGCTTGGGCCAGTTGCTTCCCAGACCCATTTCCTGAGGAGTAATGGGAACTTGGTAATATACCATAATGCAGGGAGTATTCCACTCAGTTGCCCCTTCTACTTTTTGCTCATTCTTTAGCAGCTATGGCTTTCTTGGCATTCGCTGCCAGCACTGGGAGTCCAGATACCTGGCTGGTGTTGGAAGAGTGGGTCCTCCGGTACATAGCCCACTTACAGAAGCAGGGCTTTGCATCCAGAACCACACATGGGCACATGACTACCATTTCATTCTTTAGCAAGGCCCACAGTTTTGCCGACCCATGCAACAGCTTCATGGCTCACAAGGTGGTGGAAGGGAGGAGGAGGCTATCACCAAGAGTACCCAACCCATGCAGGCCCCTAACGTTCGAGACCCTGACAAGGCTTGTGGAGAAACTTCTGATCCTGTGGTGGTCTACTTATGAGGCCACCCTATTTGATGCAGCACTTACTTTGGTCTATTGGGGGGGCTTGTGGGTCAGAGAATTAGTGGCAAATTTTAGAAGGGACAGAACCAACTGCCACCTAGGGGTGTGAGATGTCTTGATCAGCAAGGCAGGGGTTTCCTTCATCATTAGGAGGTCTAAGACTGTCAGACTCCTGGGCAAGTTATCCTCAACACTCTCTTTGGCAATGATATGCTTTAGAAGACAAAGAGGAGATTGGATATATACTCTGCCCTTCACTACCTGAAGGAGTCTCAAAGTGGCTTACAATCCCCTTCCCTTCCCCTCCCCACAACAGACATCCTGTGAGGTAGGTGGGGCTGAGAGAGCTCCCTCGAGGACTGCTCTTGACAGATTTGAGAGAACTTGTGAATGACCCAAGGTCACACCAGCAGCTGCATGTGGGGGGAGTGTGGAATCAAACCTGGTTCTCCTAGATTTAGAGTTCGGGCTCCCAACCACTACACCAAACTGGCAACTTCCAGGTCTTAACAGTACTGTGTCAGATTTGAGGGTTTTGGCGGGTACAATCAAAGATATAGAGAATTCAAATGCAACCGCTCCTAAGGCCCACTCATACATCACTTCCATTCTGCCTAGTATTGAGATATGATCTGTCTCAGATGAAAAAAGGCGGATCTGGCAGTGAGAGCAACCTGGGCCTCCATAGTTAGTGAGGCATCCAGAAACATCTCCAGGCTCTTCACCTTCAATGCCGGCACCAGTGGGGCCCTGTCAAAGGCCGGGAGCCCAATACCCTTAAGGGATCTTGGGGTGAGGGCTTTCAAGGGGTATGCCTAGCTTGGAGGGGGGGTGCCATGGGTTACCCCACACTCATGGCAGAGTGTTAACCACAATACCTAAAAAGAGATGCTTCTAAAATGTTACCTTTAAAAAAAATTGACAGATAAAAGATTATTGAGATATGCGGAAGCCTCTTCCTTTCTTAATACCCTATTCACTTTCTACTAGGGGTGTGCATTTGGATCTACCCAAGCCAAAATATACCTGAAAAATACCTTATTGGTATTTTTCGGGTATATTTTGACTTTCCAAATGAATCCAGGTTTTCTCAGGAAAACCAGGAAAAATATCCTGAGAAAATCCCAGATATATTTGGGAATTACCGGTAACTCCCACCTCTCAGCTGTTTGTTGGGCTTCTACCGCAGTCCCTTTAAAGTATAAATACAAAAAAGTTTAAAGGGACTGCAGAGGACCACTCAAGGATCAGCTGTGCTGAGGGGAACAGACTGCTCCCGATGGCTCAGCTTGGAGCTGCCTTCTTGTGCAGCCCAGTTTAAACACAAGAAGCCAGCCCCAGAAGCTGCTGTGCTACATGGAGCAATCTGCTAGCTACAGCACATCAGATCTTGGGGCCAGCATCCCCTACAGCATGGTTTAAACCATGATGCAGGAGAAGCCAAGCCAGGTCTGGGATCAGGCTCGATTTTTTTCTTTTACCATTGTTTTTCTTCTTCGGTCTATTGGACCCAAAAGAATTCAGGATTTCCAGAAAATCCCAGATCTGAATACCAAACTTTTTTCAGGTCTGGTAGACTGACAAATACTGACAAATAAATTGCACACCCCTACCTCCTACTTTGGAAACCTCTTTATTATATTAAAATGCTATTTTATGCCTAAGTAGTCTGCACTGAAGGTAAAGGTTTCCCTTGCTCAAAAGCCAGTTGAATTCAACTCTAGGGGATGGTGCTCATCTCCATTTCCAAGCTGAAGAGCCAGTGCTGTCCAAAGACTTTTCCGTGGTCATGTGGCTGGCATGACTAGATGGAAGGCACATAGAATGCTGTTACCTTCCCACCAAAGCAGTACCTATTTATCTACTTGCAATTTCTTGCTTTCGAGCTGCTAGGTTGGCAGGAGCTGGGACCAGAGACGGGAGCTCTCTCCGTCATGTGGCACTCAGGTCTTGAACTGCCGAACTACCAATCAATATTGGTATTCCTGAATATTCCTGAATACCAGTATTGGTAGTTTACTGGTATTCAGGTAAATACTTAGGAAACCCAAATTTATTTGGCTCTATTATACCCTATGGCAGTGGTTCTCAACCTGTAGGTCGGGACCCCTTTTGGGGTCGAACAACCCTTTCACAGGGGTTGCTGGCTGGCGTCCAAGCCCACCCCGCCGGCAGGAAAGGGGCCCACGCAAGCTGATTGCCATGGGAACCTATCTTTTAGGAATTGATTCCAATCCAGTGTAGGAATAATGGTTGGACATAAAATATTGGTTCAGGCAAGATTTTGTATAGATGGGACAGAAAATAATGTTTTTATTGGTTTTGTCAAAGCCATTTAGACAACACAACAAATAATTTTATGGTTGGGGGTCACCACAACGTGAGGAACTGTATTAAAGGGTCACGGCATTAAGAAGGTTGAGAACCACTGCCCTATGGGAACCGTCCCCATAGGGTACAATGGATAATTTTACTCACTGAGTTGTGCCCCACCAGCAGCACAACTCCGTGAGTGAAGTGATTTAATCTTTAAATTGCTTTACTTCACTCTCAGATTCAGGCCACCGCTGCAACGCGATTCTGCAAGTGAAGTGAAGTGATTTAAAGTTTAAATGCCTTCACTTCACTCCCAGCGGTCAGGCTGCCATTGTGGTGCAATTCCATAAGTGAAGTGAAGTGATTTAAACTTTAAATGCCTTCACTTTACTCCCAGAGTTAGGACCCCACCACAGCGTGACTCTGCAAGTGAAGTGAAGTGATTTAAAGTTTAAATGCCTTCACTTCACTCATGGAGTTGGGGCGCCACTGCATCATGACTCCATGAGTGAAGTGATCTAAAGTGTAAATGCCTTCACTTCACTGCCAGAGTTGGGCCTCTGCTGCGGCGCTACTCCACGAGTTATATGAAGTGAAGTGATTTAAAGTTTAAATGCCTTCACTTCACTCCCATAGCCTAGCTGCAGCAATAGTGCATCTCTGTGAATGAAGTGAAATGGACTACAATCTGGGACTACATGGCACAACTCATCAAGTTCAAACTTTTAAATGCCTTCTGAACTTGATGAGTTGTGCCATGTAGTTGCTTTACTTCAACCATACCACAGCAGCCTGACTCGGGGAGTGAAGTGAAAACATTTGAATTTTAAATCAGAATTTAAATTTTAAATCAGTGGCAGTGGAGTTGCACTGCCACTGTAATCTGGGAGACTCAAATTTAAATCTCCACTCTGCCATAGATACTTGTTGGGGGACCTTTGGCCAGTTAATCTCTTTCAGCATATACTGCCCCATAGCAGTGTCTGCCCTGCCCTGCCATGGAGAAACATGAGCATTTTTAAAGTGAAACAAGCTCATGTTGCGTTACAATGCGTTCACTGGGGGAGAGAAGGGAACCATGTGGTTTCTCTTTACAAAGTAGCCTAAGGGAAGGAAGGCTGCCTATCCAAACATAAGCAAAGAAAAATGCAACATTACCTAAAAAACCCCACAACTGTTACCTATATACAAGAAGGTGGCAAACAGGAAATCAGCTACCCCCAGGCAACCAAAAAACAACAACGAACCAAGAAAAAACAATGAAACAAACACCTCGGAAGCGCAACACGGAAGGGCAGAAGATTAAAACAAACCAGAGATTAATCGGCATAGTCATAATAAATTAATTATCAAAATGAATCAAATCAGACTGTCAAGAAAAAGGTCCCACAAAGTCCAGGTGGGATTTATCTGGCCAAACAAGACATCTATTCCAGGACACAAGGAGCAGTGCAGCACACATGTGGCCCCAAATGGCCAGTGTAACCGATACCTGGCATTTAAAATTTTCCTCCTCTCCAAGAAAGACTGTGTGATTGGCCCTGGCAGCTCTTCTGAATGGTCTCAGAGCTAAAACTGGCTAAGAGAAATGCTGTTTCCTGGGAAACGGGGGGCAGGAAGGCATGCTCTGGTAAATTCCCAACTCTTGAGTGATTCCACACTAGACCTTTAACCCTGGTTCAACCCTGTTCCCGAATTCACAGTCTATACCACACTCGAGTTCACCCCTGTTATTATTATCTTGCAGTATTTTTTGTTTCCACATTACATTGAGGTCACCCCGGTTTCATCTCATATTTGCCCCGAGATAAATGAATGCTGTTTTGCTGTGGGCTTTCCCTCAATCTGGAGTGGCCCCAGTGCAGATTTAAGTGTAGAATTTTAAACTCAGTTTTGATCCTCCCTACCCCTTTCCTGCCATACCTAGGACAAACACCCCTGTTCGCAATGCAGAATTTATAACCTGGGGCAGGCAAGCAAATTTGAGTGGGGCAAAATTAGTGCAGAAAACCACAGATAAAAAGCGATAACTGCAAGGTAAATGGTTGTGAGTCCAACATAGAGAAAGCCTGGGGTGAGGTCCAAATGTGGAAAGGGCCAAATGTGGATCTGGGAGTCGTTCCAAGAAGGCTCTGACTGCTTAGGCAAGAGGCTACGCAATCCAATGCCAGGTAAATTGGATGACTTTCAGGATCAGCAATATCTTTCTGCACACCCCAACAGGCATTTCACAACATTTGATAGAACGTAGACAATGTGGACACACAATAACATACATACAATTGTCACAGTCCAAGAGGACAAAGTATGCATAAACTCACTGATTTCACATAACTGTTGTATTGTGACCAATATGTTTTGCTTGAATGCGTATATTTCCCACAACACTATTGAATAATTTGACAGAAAACTTAATCTTTTAGAAATTAAAAATAATTAGAATCTAGCCATTAGATGACCTTAGAATATGAAGCACAGTGTACCTTTCAGTCAAAATATTTTATGTTTTGAGGCCTATCACTAGATGATATTGGAAATCACTAGCTTCCTTCTCAGCCAAAATAAAAATCTCTTTATGAATGCTTTGGGGCTAGTGCTAAAGAAACATTACCAGGAATGTCAATAAATGCTCTCAAGAAAAAGAAATAAATGTAGATTACTTCTGTACACTTGAGGCAAAATACATTAATTCCATCAGTACCATGCGTTAGTAAGATCATAAAGTGAATCAGTATTTTTAAAGCTTTATCATGCCTTTAAAATTGCTTTTAATCTTTTCTTCTGTTTACAAGTGAATCAGAAGCTCCATATTGAATTAAAATGAAGTGATCTAGGAGTCATTTGAGAATACGTCTACACTATTAACATTCTACTATTTTCTTACTTTAGCAAACACTCAGATTTAGGAGTGGTATTGCTTACCAGGTGTAAGAAAATTAACTGCATAATGAAAAGTATAATATTTAAAAAGGAGGGACCACCTCTAGCTTTATGACCCATTACATTTTATATGGTTAGCCAACAGAGGCTTTATGGCAGTTCTCTTTGTGTATCATGAAGAGGATTCATTCTCATTAGATGCTACCTAGAACACCCTTTCTTTGAGCCTCTAACCCTGTTACAGTGAACACATGTACAATTTGTGTACAGTGCACACTTGATTTTTCTTTATACATGCATTGGGGAATTTCTTATGTTACATTCAACACATGTACAGTTAAATGTGTGACATAAATCCCACACCCTGGTACTGGTCCCTGGTTGTACATGCATTCACTATAAAGCACAAATTGGTAACAGCCAATGTGGTGTAGTGGTTAAAGCATTGGAATATGGCTGGAGACTCAAGCTTGTCTGCACTTGGCCATAAAGCTCAGCAGATGTTCATGGGCTGTGACTCAACCTAACTAACCTCATTTAGGATTGTTTCAAGGATAGAATGGACAAAAGGAGGATCATATACACTGCCCTGACCTCTTTGAAGTAAGGGTGGGCTAAAAATATAGTAGTTAGTAGTACAGGACTGACTAAAAGCCTACATTAACAAATTTATTTAGCAGTAAGAGACAAATGTGGGGTCTATATGCATGTGTACATAAGTGTAGTAAAAGAAATATAAGCCATAATACTTATTGTAACTTTTATTGTTCATGAGTATGGCCATTTCAAGTAAGGTAGCTATCATGGATCCCTGCTGCTTCTTTTTCTGTGAGGCAGGTATTCCTGCCAAAATACTAAATAACTTTTCCCCACTCTGTCTGAGCAGCCCCTTGGTGATGTGCCATAATCAGGGCTATTTTGGGGCAGGAATGCACAGGAACGGAGTTCCGGCTGGCTTCTGAGTTGGCCATGCCTACAGCCTTCCCCCCCCCTTTGGGTTCCCCAGGTGCCTCACAAGCCACGGGGGCACCTGGGGAAGCCAGGCCAATTCAGGGAGGGGAGGCAGTTTAAACTCGGGTTCCCCAGGCTGCCAATCCAGAAACTGTGTTCCTTTCCTTGGGTTCCCCATGTGTCCTACACCTGGGGAAGCCAGTCCTGGGAGGGAGCTGTGCTATCAGGGGTGTGGCCTAATATGCTAATGAGTTTCTGCTGTTGGGTGTGGCCTATTATGCTAATGAGTACCTGCTGGGCTTTTTCTACAAAAAAAGCCCTGGTCTTTTGGTTTATGACTTTCTGAATGTCCCATCCTGTGATAGAGAATATATTTGGCTTTTTCCCAGGCCAGAGATTTGTTGTTGATAGGCAGGAACCCACCTATTATTTACTTTGTATATGGCACTTGACATGAAGGAATAATAATTTTATTAAACAGGCATGGTTGGGTTAGGAATATGCAGGGGATGAGAAAACTGGAAAATTTTGTTGTATTTACAAATTATGATATTTTGAACAGGCAACAAAGTATTGTTGAAGTTTAGTTCCTTAGTTCTTAACACTGAAAGGTTTTTTTTGTTTGTTTGTTTGTCTTGGAGATTTCTTAACAGTAACAAAGGCCGAGTTCAGACTGGCAGTTTGGCCAGATATAGGCCCGCTTTGCAGGCAGATTAAGAGAGCCCATTCACACAGCCACAGCTGTCTGGTGTTGCCTTGCCGCACTCACCCCTTCATGAAGCACCTTCATCCTGCTTTAAAAAGGTACCTGATGAAACCAGTGTCAAGCTGTCTGGGTACGCGTTCATCCTGCTTCCTGGCAGTGTGGACGCAAATAAGCCACACATCAAGCGGTGCTGGTAATGTGAACCTGCTGATCCAATTGCTGCACCTATGGGCCTACATGCAGGTTGGCAAAACAGACCAAAGCCGCACGCCACCACGGCACCGCAACCAGAGGCCACCCCACAGTGCGAACACTCCATTCCGCCTGTTCCCCAGTATGGTCCCGCATCAGTCTACGCGGTGCGAACGGAAAGCCCTGTGACAACTTGGCCCAGGTCTTTTTGCTCCGCTTCCCTTGTGCTTCATTTTGCCAGTCTGTCCTCAGCCAAAGTGTCTTAATAAAGATTAATATAACTTGAAGTAGTGAAGAACTCTGTGGTTAAATGGGCACAGAATGTGGGCCATAATATTCCCTTTGACCAATGGAAAACTAATATAAAAATTAAAAAAGCAGTTTTGTATAAGGAAAACATCTATAGCATGTTTTATAGATGGCATATAACACCAGACATGTTAGCAAAATTTTACCCCAATTTGTCAAGTGATTGTTGGAAATGTAAAAAATCTGTTGGATCATTTTATCATATGTGGAGGATGTGTGATAGGGTTAAGAAATATTAGGCTTGGATTCATGAAATTTTACAAAAAATGTTGAAAATTACTATACCCTTTACCCCTGAACTATTTTTATTGACCATGAGACCTGATAACTGTAAGAAAGAGGATTTTTGTTTGATTATCCATGTATTAACAACTGCTAGAATACTGTATGTGAAATACTGGAGAAAAGATGAAGTACCTACTAAAGTAAAACACTGGAAACTGCTGAAATGGACAAATTAACTTTATTTTTGAAAGGATCACAGGAAGAGAATTTCAATAATACATGGTCCAGATTCTATATATGGCTAGAAAAATACATAAACTGAACTGAACTTATATACTATATCTACAATCAGAATCACTCTAATACATAAATAATGACTGTAGACCATTTGAATTACTTTATTCTTCTTCAGGTCAACCATTATACTTATTTTTATACATTTATGAAATTGATGTTATGAGAGACCATTTCTTTAGATGTTTTGTCCTCCACATGTTTTATGTATTGTTTGTGTATGTATGTTTTGTATGTCTGTTTGTTAGAATTTTTTTTAAAAAACTTTTTATATAAAAAATAAAGATCCATATAACTAGGTTTCCTGGAGATTAGTGCTTTCTTCCTGTACTTATTCTCCCTCCTTGTGGGATTACAGCTTCCCCTTGGACTCTAGAGGAACCTAACAGTTTTCTTTTTCACCCACTCCAGGGGTCTCTTCAGTTTTGAATTCACTGCATAACTGAGAAGGAAATAGTCTCCTTTTCCTAGAAGCAATATTCCTTTTTTGTTAGACTGGCGGCTTCAACCTACTGACCAATCCCTCCTGCCCAAACTGATCCTCAGTTCTTGACCCAGTGAAATAAACAGTTTTCAGCTTAGACTAAAGTTCTTATTTGGAAATTTTCCTCAGATTTGATGGTACACAGTAAGGGCAAGGAGTTGTGTCCCTTCACTTCACAAGAACTTGCTGTTTCCCTCTGACAGACACACCAGCTCCACTTGTCTGGCTTCTGACACACCAGAGACAAAGCAAGATGAAAAAGACCCTTTTCCTCAGCGCTTAGCAGTTCTTAAAGCTATCCTCAGTTGGTACTGACCAATCAGAGAGCGGGGTGGGGGTGGGGGGTGCATGTAGGCAGCAGCCTGTCAATCAACCTGTGCTTCACAGCGAGGCATTAACCCTTAATTTGGTGTAGTGGTTAGGAGTACAGACTTTGATCTGGGAGAACCAGGTTTGATTCCCCACTCCTTCACATGCAGATGCTGGTGTGACCTTGGGTTGGTCATAAATTCTTTCAGAGCTGTTCTCTTAAGGGCAGTTCTCGAGAGAACTCTCTCAGCCCCACGTACCTCACAGGGTGTCTGTTATGGGGAGAGAAAGGGAAAGGGATTGTAAACCACTCTGAGACCCCTCTGAGTGAAGGGTGGGGTATAAATCCAATCTCCTCTTCTTCTCTTCTTCATCTCCCAGCTCCCTGAATTTGATGCACTAAGCATCCTGCTTTTGGAGGTCAGTTTGTCACAGTAGCATAACAGGTAAACAATAGAAATGGCCAAAACTATGTTTGTATGTAACTGTTCTTGTGAATGCAGACTTTGGTGGTAAGTGAAGAAACTGGCCAGAATTAACTCTTGGGATACCTCAAAATCTTCTGTCACCATGTGACTTCAAAACTGTTTCTATTACTGTTTCTTCTCTGCTTTTGTCTCTTAGTTGCAAAAAAATCGAATGTAGGATACTAGATTCATGACAAATGCATTCTAATTTCAAGAAACAAACACAACACAATCAGACATTATTATTAATAGATGTCACTGAATGGATTCTCTGATAGGGATTAAAGTTTGAGTCCAATGTAACCTTTCAGACCAGCACAGGTTTTTTTCATGGTATAAGCTTTCGTGTGTAAACACACTTCCTCAGACAGGGATTAAGACATTTCAAGAGTGTTACTTCTTCCTCTCCGACTTTTAACACATAATGCCCAATGTGCCTTTATAGTATGCAGGTTATAACAGCATTGTTAATTTCCAGATTAGACTACTGTTTCATGTTTTATGTTGGCCTACCTTTGGAGACTGTCCCGAAACTTCCGCAGATTCAGAATATTGTTTCAACAGTCTTATTCTCCCAACAGCGAAGTAGGACCCAAGGCAGGTAACATAATAAATTAAAAATAACAATTTATGGCACAAACAAATAAATCCCCAAACAGTAAAAAGCAACAAAAACAACATAAACCACAGCTTTGTCCTCATATAAGCAATATTTGTCTGGTTCCCACAGATGTAGCCATGCTTTATGCATACATACAAACACACACGTATCTAAGGTATTTACAGTATTCCTTATGGCAATCAATTGAGAGAAACAAACATTTTCAGTGCATCACCACCTGCAAATTTGCTGGGCTTGTCTTATGACCACATGACTTGTGTTCTAGCTGTGTCTTGCTCTGTGGGCCCCAGTTAACAGAGCTGACAATGGTGAGCATGCAAAACAAGATTTTCTTGGCTGTGGTGTTCAGACTATGGAACCTTCTACCTGAAGATGGCAACCTTCCCTCCTCACTTCCCGGTGCTCCATTGACCATTAGATTGCCAAAGAGGTATTGGGAGATGAGCAAGCCCACAGCTGTCTTACTTGCTTCTGCTGCTGCTTTTTGACTTGATCTTGTTTTTAATTATCTGATTTAGGAGCTGTAAAAATATAAGAAGAGCCCTGCTGGTTCAGACCAGTGGACCATCCTGCCCAGGCTGACACAGTGGTCAATGAGTTCCTATGGAGGGCCAATGATTGAGCTTAGAATCTCCTAGCACTAGTATTCAGAGGTTTTCTGCCTCTGAATGCAGAGTAACCATGGCTAGGAGTCACTGATGGACCTATCCTCAATGAATTTGTCTAATTCTCCTTTAAAGCCATCTATGCTCATGGTCATCACTGCATCCTCTGACAGTGAATTTCGCAAATCACGAACTGGCCAAAATTCATCACAAACTTTAGTTTAGATTTATAGTATACTGTTTTAATATTTGCTTTCTGTACAAACAAAGCAGAAGAGCATGAAGCAAACAGACTGTCCTTCAAAGGGCAGCAGATTCCCCAGAGAGCAATTAGAACACCTCTCCCAAGGCTGAAACTGGGGGTAACTTCAGACAGAAATACTTGGCCTCACATCAAACTTATGAAGTGCTTTTGGCTCTCATTCTGCTCCTCCCTTCAGCTGGAAGGGTGCTACTATCTACAAACTCTTGTGTACATCTTTCCTAAGCTCTGCACTGAGATTCCCAGCAATCAGAAGACCATCTCATGCTATGAAGCTCCTACAGGTGAAATGCCACCATCATAACTGGACTATAATCTGCCTGATAAAGGAATGATTGCTACTTGGACAGAACTGAAAGGAGATGATGGCAAGCTAAAAGGTTTTAGTAAAGGAACTCCTGCTTGTTTTGCTGTTTGATTAGGAAACACTTTGGCTGAGGACAGACTGGCAATGTGGCCTGGGATAGGTTCGCTTTAGAAGCGGGGGAAGGGAGGCAGTTCAGATAGCCGCAACTGTCCTCTGTCTCCCTTCCATACTCACCCATTTCTGAAGCACTTTCATGGTGCCTCAGTTGGACACCGGCAGAAAGTGGTGTCCAGGGGACTTCCTCCGCTTGAATCCCGCTTCCTGGCTGTGTGGACGGGAAGAAGTGGGATTCAAACGGAGGTGGTGGTGTGAACACACCGCCGTGGAGAAATGTGCATATGCACTCTGGGTCCCCCTGGCCAGGGGCCACTCTGCAGCAGTGTGTATGTGTCATTGCACCTCCTCCATGGAACACTCCCGCAGGGGCCTGGCCAGTGTGAACAGCCAGCCCTGGGCCACTTTGCCCCAGGGCTTTTTTCCCTGCTGCTATTCCACGTCAGAGTCCCAGTCTGTCCTCAGCCTTTCACTCAACATTTTCCAGGAAGCCATACTTATTGGTTGGAACAATGTAATACAATGACTCCATCGATTTTGTGTCATTGCTCCTAAACTTTTGGCATGATGTGAAATTATAGCTACATGGATTAAGTGAAGATTTCAAACAAAACTATTTATCATACTGGAGGGTTTGTGATATTAAAGGCCAGCACACCTTCGCTTGAACATTTTAATTAACTGTCATCAGGAATAATAATAGGCTCAAACTTCTATTTTAGAAGAACCTTTGGGGAGCAATACAGTTTCCAAAAAAGTTGTCCATGGTGGATTCCTGAGTCCGTATATTTTATGAGGCAGCAAATTGACAGCTTCAATTTCAACTTGCTAAAAATTAAAATGCTATTTGTCTTCCTGGTCTGTAATCCCTTCTTTTTCTGTCAGTGATATACAGTGGTACTTGAACCTTACTTTGCAGACTGAAAAGTCTCACAGGCATTGTCACAGAATGAAAATGTCCCTGAGTTAAGGAGAAGCGCACATTTATCTCATGAATCACCTATAATCATGGCAGACTTCACTTTTCAAGCACTTTAATTTTGAGAATAAATAAGTTTGTAAGGCTGGGACATACATATATTTTAAGAGGTCATCCCAAGTCAAAGCCCCAGAGCCAAGGTATCCAGCTGAATTGTACACATTTGTAACTGGTTAATTTCTTTTCCTTCTGCAGCATTGACTGAGGAATAGATTCCAATCTCAAGCATGTCACCCAAACTCTATAAAGGTTTACTAAATGACCTGGAATGAGCTGGTGTAAATGAGATTAGAATCTGATCCTTTGTGACCAATTTACATCCATCTACATGGAGGTGTATACCTCATCACTGGTTCCATTGCCTTTTTAGCACAGCACTCCCAAAATGAAGCAAAAACTAGGGTTGATGAATTAGTTTGTCTGATAAATGTATCGCATTCAATGGGAAGCAACTATGGTGACCTGATCCTAGGTTTACATTGCTGGCCTGGAAAACATTGTAAACACCTCCCAAACTGGCTAGTGGCTTGGTTGCTTGTTTTGCTCCCAGCTGTATTATATGCTTGATCTCTGGGGAAAATTAACAAATAGAGCAGCCATAAACTAAGAGAGAGTGAATAGGAAAAAAGGGAGACTGAACTCCAGGAAGGGAGAAGAGGTGTGGTGTTCGTGCTTCATGGCTACTTTTAAGTTTTGCTATAAGTCACAAAGGTTTCTGGAAAACTTACTTAGTGGGGTGCTCAGGGAATTTGTCTGTCTGTATAACCAGTGCAAAGGAAAAGAGAGTGAAAAAAAATATTCTTCACCTTTCCGCATTGCTCTGTGGGAGGCCTGTGAGTGGAGGGTTCCAAATCCAGTCACTTCAGGGGCACGTGATAAATTATGGAGTAGACTTTAGCTTTCTGTATCTCATTGTCCTTTAAAAGCGAGTCAGGGGTTTATCCCTTCCCTGCAGAAAGGAATGATGGGGTGTGTGTGTGTGGGGGGGGGGTTTAAAATGAAAGTATTCTTTTCCATCCTAGATTTAGGAGAATAATGGGTACTGTCTGCCCATGGAGGTTCTTCTTTTCAATTACTACGCCAGCTTTCTATCCCCTTCTACCCCTCTCTCTGCTATCTTTCTTCCACTGTCTAATTTTAGATTGTAAGCTCTTTGGCTAGAGACCTTGCTTTATGCTTTTTCTGCTGACTTTTATAATGAAGAGCACTGTTGTGGGGGTACAGTCTGTAAACCTGGCTATGTTATGTGATTTGGTGGTTAAGTTTGGGGTGATCCCATCTAAAAATCCTGAGGATCCATTTAAAGCCATTTGGTCAGTTATGAATAAAACCCAGCATTTTTGAGTATGTGAAATGGCTCCCCTTGCCTGTCCAGCTCATCACAGAACTTCTAATTGCCTAGCCAAGGAAGAAGGAACAGTCAAACAGCTTTTGCAAATGCTTCAATTAGCCGCTTCTAAATGTAGAGAGAGTTGAATGGAATTTTGGAACTTCCAAGTGGGAAGAAATCACTTGGGGTGGGGGTGGGGGGTGAAGTGCGGTTTGAACTGCTGAAACAAAGCCCCACCACCACCACCAAAAGGAATGGCCTTTTGTCTTGTAAAGTGGTGCTCAGCAGTGAGGGGAGCCCCCAAATGGGAAGAATGCTGAAATGGAGCCCCCAGATGGGAAGAAAATCCTCAGTATTAAAGCAGCCTTGGGGAAAATACAACTCCCATGCTCCTTTGCTCTCTCACACATGCACGTGTGTGCTTTTGTCCTAAACATAGATATGCAGCCACCCAGCAAACTTCAACAAAATGCTCAGCAAACAGTCTGGGGTTTATTCACTACTGGCTGGCAATTATGACACGAACTCTACTTGCCAGGGGGTTCAGAGCAAAACCTAGCAAAAACTGATTTTTGTTACTAAATCTCATGGAAGGTAAGTGGGAATTTGGCAACAAATGGCATGTATCTGGCACATATTCAGACACAAGTGTATCCATTTTGCTCTTAGAATTACTTTGTTGGATTAGTAATGATGGAAACCACAGGATACTGGTGCTAATATTGTTGCTCCTACCAGTATATTTTGGTTGAGTTCCAAAGAAACCCTTGAAGGGTGTTGGATACCGTGCTGGTAGGTGTTGCATATCTGTTTAGAAAATATAAAGTCAATAATCTGTGAAAGGGACTTTTCTGCCATTTTTGTTGCTGGATAGGGCATGTATGGGGCGATAAGAACGTCTTTAATTTGTCAAACTAAAATAAGGAAAACAAGGAACAAAACTAGAGAAGATAAAAAAAACACCTAATGGAGGTTACTGCAGTTCAGATCTTCCTCCTGGATTCTGTCATTTGTGGCTAATGTTTTGTCTGCCTTTTATTAATACAGTATATTCCGCCTATTGATTTTTAGCCACTTTGGATTTTTAGCCCTAGGGCTGGATTCCGCATATCAGTTTTGCTAATGGTTGTCCCAAGAGGATCCATGGCTAGCTGGACAAGTGGGAGAACTTTTGGAAGCATACACACACACACACACACACGTGTCTGTGTGTATCCACATCTCTCTCTGAATTTAAAGTTCCTCCTTCTCCCCAACGCAAAAGAAGAGTGCTGCTGTTAGACACTGTTTACCAGTAGGCAATTTACCACCCACAATAGTAGACAAAGGTAAAACTGGTAATAGGACAGGAGCCAAAAGGGATTTTTTAAAAACAAAACATAGAAATGAACACAATGGCCAAACAAATTTTGGCATAATCCAGCTAAACTTGTGTACTTGTGAATTTCATTGGTTTCAATGGCACGATTACAGATACACTTAGCTTTGCCATGGGAATTAATGAGATTCAATCTGGGAATTTAATAGACCTTAAGAATGCTAACTGGCTGAGTCTTACCCTTCATTTTTTAAAAACCCTATTATTCTCTCAATATGTTGGTTAGTACTTTTTTAAAAAAATCACAACTCCTGAAATAATGTTACAACACAAATGCATTAAAGAGGGGGAAAGGCAAACAAATCCAACATTTTATATCTAAAGACCGCATGAACGAAAAGTCAATAAAGTTGTTCCTATTACTGAAGATAAATTCTTCATGCAACCGTCTTGCAATTTTGAAAACTTCTGGTGCTACACTAGGAAACTGTCTCATTGTGGCCAGGTATGACAAACGGCAAAAACTGCACCTGACATTTGAACCAACACTGTTCAAAATACAGGTTTTGTGTAGTTCAATGCCTTGTAGGATTGCCTCAGTGATGTGCTCACAATTCAAACAGCATCTCAGTTAGAATTGTGCCTGCACAAGGGCAACCTTTAGCTTGGTGGCTGGCCAGTGTGCCATTGTTGAGAGTCAGAGGGTGGGGTCATGGGCTGGCTGGGTGACAGGGACCTTTCCATGGCTGCTTTTGCCTCCCCACCCAGCCCTGATCTGTGGCTGAGGGGATGGGGAGTCTTCAGGGCTGGGGCCAGCAGCTGTACAGAGCTCTGAAACACCCTACAACTGATTGCCCTGCTTGCTGTCCTGAAGGCACCACCACTCCCCATGCCTGCAGGTAATGCAGAGAGGCTGGCACCGGGGGCACCACAGCACCTGGACTGTCAATGCCCTCTCCCAGTTGTGAGGCCCGGGGCAGTTGGATAAGACTATTCCTGACTTGAGAGACAAGCCATGCTGCTTCTACCACTTTACACACCAGTAAGCTCAAGACAACCAAGAAAACCACCTCTTTATGCGAGGAGAGGTTTCCCCCACCCCCAGGTACTTTGGTTAAATGGACTGAGAAAGGAGACAGTCATTGTAAAAATGTCTGCAAGAGGGATCCATTTGAACTTTGAATCTGCCAGGTCAAATAGGCAAGAATCGAAAGAGATCAGCCATTCAGCTCCTGCCCCCAAAAGCAAAATTGGGACACCTTTTGTAAATGGATTTTTTTAAAAAACAACTATGATGGATGAGGGGTGTGGGAAGCAGTGTCAGAAGATGCATATGCAAAACATTGTTGCTCCAATTTCAAACATACGAAAACCGTAACACTTTCTTTTAAAGATCTGAGAATCCTGCTCATAATTTGTTTAAAGATTGTGATCCAAATATCATGGGTACTGCAAATGAACAGTTTTAGTACTTCTGATTCCAGTAGCCAAGGTATGCCATGAGTTTTGACTTGACCCCATCCCATTCCTGACTAGAAACTGAGCTGGAATAGCCCAGGTTGTTCAGATTGCATGATTGCCCATATTCCTTTTTGGAATGTCCCAGGATAACTGCCTTTCCCCAGTTTACTCTATACGTATCAAAGGACAGTTAGGCTTGTTTAACCCACTTACCTTTTTATTGTTTCTCTAAAATTATTTGCAAGCATCAACTGAGTATCTATCTATACCATTTCTGACTGCTTATTCAGCACGAGCAGGAAGCATGCGTGCATTTTGTTTTCTCATTTTGATTCTCCCACCAATGAACTCAACACAAACAGCTCCTAAAAATGTATTTTTTTCCAAAACATAAGAGAAAAGTTAGAAGCGATCAGCTTATATTGTCATTTGTAAAATTCATCTGTATTGACATAGGAGATGCATTCGCCTTAGAGCTTTGTACAGCCTGCCTGCCTTTCACTTACTTGTCATGTTTCTGCTTCAAAAATTACTTCTTCATCCTGGGACATAAATTTTCTTTGATGGCTTCTTAACAGCTGTCAAGTAAAATTTTATTACTTGATATCTGCTTTGTATCCCAAATCAACTGCTGATTCCCATCTCACAGGGCACAGGCTTTGAAATATCTCAAACTCATATACAGAGCATCAAAAAGGTAATGTTGCTTACTGGTGTTGCCAATGGATACCCAGAAGCAATCGAAGTCCAGTGCTGGTTTTGCCTTAATATATTCTTCATACACCAAGCCAAGCCAGCAGGGAGAACCAGACTAGATAGAAGGGCATCCTGCTGTGATACTGCATTTAATGGCACATAGAATAATTCAAGTCTGGCAGCAGGAGCCAATGAAATGGATGTGCAAAGACATGAGAAGTTTAAGGAATTTCTGCTCACTAGACAAGCAGTAGGGGTGAACAGGCAGGCATATATCTAAGAAAAACCTAAGCAAGAGAAACGAATCAGACCTGCAGTGAAGGACACTGAGTAGAGAAGTGAGAGCAATTGTTTTGTAGATCTGTACATCTACTATTCTTTGTTAATAGCAGAAACACTGAAACACAAACCATCAACCACATGCAGCAATGACGACAGAAGGCAATGATGCTGTGCTGCTCAAGAGAATACTTTATGCTTCAGTGCAGGAGTAGCAGTTTCAAAATTCAGTCACCTGAGAAATATACACAATACCCGTTTTCTTATAAAGCAAAACTGTAATTTTTATGAAGGGGCTTGTAAATGTATAGGCAGGGAGCTGTACTACAGTCAAGAAAATTCTGACAAACTTAAAGTTATGCTGGGTAGAATTCCATGGTCAGAAATACTTAAGGAGAAGGGAATTCAAAGGGATGGAAGTTTCTTAAAAGTGAAATACTAAAGTGTTATGTTCTATGTTCTCTTATGTTGCTGCAGCAGTAGGGCTCCGGTATCCTAACTCCCTCAGTCTTATTGGCAGCTGATTAAAGACTCCTATTGGTCCTTAAGCCAATCCTAGGAACCAATCAAAGAGCCCTGCTAAGATCCAATCAGATTTCGTACCCTTAGTTACAATGTATATAGTTATGTGTTGGAACAGTATAAGTTAAGTGCTGCTCTTGACAGAGCTGTCTTTTGAGCTGAACGATGTTGTGAATAAAAGCCTCTTTGTTGGATTCATCGCCTCCTGACTCAATAATTAATATAAAGGCACAATCACAAATGATTCCCATGAGAAGGGGGAATGGGAGGAGCCTAAAGAAGCCAAGGTGGTGGCATAAACAGCTATCTAAAGACTTGAGAAATAAAAAAAAACTCATTCAGAAAGTAGAAGGAGGGCCTTATAACCAAGGATGAATATAAACAAATAATCAGTGCTTGCAGAGAGAGAGGTAAGAAAGTTAAAACTCAGTATGAGCTTTAAGCTAGCGAGAGACACTAAAAACAATAAAAAGGGTTCTTTTCTTGTGTTCAAAGTAAGAAAAAGAGCAAGGACATGGTAGGCCCATTGCGGAGTGTACAAGAATTTTTAATAAGCCCCACTATTGTTACAGGACTGGGGGCAAAGGTGCATAAGTTGAAAGAGCCCATAGTCTTCTCCCAGACAGATGGGGCTCCCATGAGAGGCAAAGCCTGTCAGTACTGTACAGTGCACATGCCGGTGGGGGTGTCAGCACACTGGGAAATGTGATCACTCATAATAAACCCTGTGGACAAATTCCCCATGGTTCTGGGTGGGCTGTGGCTTCAAGCACACTATCCCTATGTGCAGTAGAGTACAGGGACTTTGACTTTTTTTAGACCCAAGGTGCAAGGAGCACCTGTGGTGCCTGGAATGGGGGGAGGAGCCACACCCTGCTGCTGAGCAATTCTGTTTGGCACAGGAGCAGTCAAATTTAATCCCTGTGAAGTATAGAGACTTGGCCAGGGCTTTTGAGGAAGGGGAGGCGGATGAGTTACCCCTGCATCGTAATGCTGACTGTGCCATTGAAATTTTGCACGGTCACAAGTTACTAAAGGGAAAACTTTATGCAATGAGCCCGTGTTACACCACCCTGACAAAACTAAGCAATTCATCATACAACTGAACACCTCTGTAGTGGCCATGGGGGGCATTCTGCAGGGAGGGGGGTGGAAAACTTCACCCCTTAGCATATGTGTCCATATTTCTCTATGTGACCCTAGAGAAAAGGGAAGATGGTTGCTGGTATTGGCAAAATAAGCTGTTTGTTCCCGAGACTCTCAGGGGGAAAATATTGCAAATGGGGCATGATGATAAATTTTCTGGACATCTTGGATATTTAAAAACTTTGAATCTCATACAGTGACAAATTTGGTGGCCCCGAATGAGGGGGGACCCTGGAGGTCCCTTCCAACTCTATGATTCTACAATTCTAATTCATACCCTTGCACTGTGTACCGATTGCAGGGACTGATGTTCCACAGCTGCCCTTCCTACCTGAATAGAGTGTCTCAGTGTACACAGCTGGTGGTATTCCTTTAGACTAAGTCCTGGCCTCAGACATTTGCTTGAATCCTGGGCTCCTCAGAAATTATTATGTCTATGGTGGAAGATGCGTATCTGCTTAATATGTGTAACTAATTCATATTACAAATTTCCATTTTTCTAAATTGAATTGAAACAATGGCTCTGGGTGTGTTTGCCCTGTGTCATTTTACCAATCTCAAATAGCCTTCCTGAAAAGCTAATATTAGCCCCCTCCAGGGGGAAATACAGGTATCATAATTTTTCCTGTAGGGCTAACAGCATACTCAGGGAGGAAAGGTTAATTTAATTGACAAATGCTTCAGAGAGAAACACAGCTTCCCAATGCACCAGTGCTACAACAAAATTCAGAATCTTGCATAGCTACTTGAAAGGGGAGGATCCAAAATATCAGGATATCCATTCTGATTGATTTGGAGTTCTCCGTGACTGTGGTGGAATAAAGTCAAAGGCAATGGCAGTCACATGAGTAATACGTAATTTGACCAAGAGAAATGGATAGTTTGGGAGGCACTCAGTGGTAGAGTAGTGGTAGAGAACCTGCTTTGCTTGCAGAAAAATCTCAGGTTCAGTCCCTGCCATCTGGTAACCAGTGGTGTAAAAGACTATACAAGCCCAAGCCAGTCACAATGGCATGTGGAAACTCTTGGGGTGGATCCAGTGGAAATTTTTGTTGATGGAAGGGGATGTGTGATTTATTTCTGTTAATTTGATTCCCCATGATAGGTCTTTGATTTCCTCTGTCCGGTTCCTGGGGGTATCCTATCCAGCAGGAGAATTATCAAGGGGGCATTTTGGGCTGCAGGGGAAGGGAATGGTGAGGTAGTTCCCCCTTCACTGATGGGGGACTATATTTAAAAACCCATTCACAATAGTTGCCCATGAGTACAATGTGTGTGTGGTGGGGGGGGGGGCAGGGGAATCAAAGGAATGGGCAACTCCCAGGATAACATTTTTAAACTTTAGGCCTTCTGTCAAGCTAAGTGTTAAAGTAGCATGAGGGGTAATGGTGAAGACATACTGAGAGCTGTCACTGGGAGCTAAAAGAACTTTAGGCTTCAGTGCCTGCCTCACACAAAGATATATGTAAAAAGGTTACTGTCAGTTACTGCTTCAAGTTAAATAAGGAATAGAAATCAAGGTTGTCTCTCGCTGTTCCGCTCTGAGCCCTGAATACCTCTAAGCATGAGCGCGTCCTATAAGTGTAGGCAGGAACCAAGGGAATTCACAAATAACCCAGAGAACTTTTTCTCAACTAAACTGGAATGGAGTACTGGCCTCTCTGTTTCAGTAAATATACTGAAATTGTGTTCCGTTTCATGAACATGGAAACATTTTTGTTTTTAATTTTTTGCACAGACAAATAGCTTAGCATTTGTACAGCAAGGGTTATCAAGCACTGCTTCTTTATTTTTTAATGCAAATTGTATTTCAAAGGATGGGATTTTTCCAACAGTTATGCAATAAGTGAGATATTTTTAGAGAAGGATAAATATTTAAGGTCTCCGTAATTGTTTATTATAAAACATCTTTTTTAAAATTGAGTACAGTCTAGTCAACTTTCAGGAGGAAGAACTTATGTCTTTCCTAATTTCTTTTATATGTGCTGACTTTCCCAATCTCTTTTCTGGGCCTCAGACTTCCTTAATTTCAATAGGTTTTAATATTCTTTTTAAAATTTCAAAATACTTGGCAAAATCTCTACTCTATTTGAGTTCTTAAACTGTCTATATAAGCACCTGATTGATCTTTTGAGAGCCTTACAGTCAGAGTAGTACCAATTATTTCTGTCATTTGTCCACTGTCCCCTGGGCTTTGCTGTCATCAAGAAAGCTTGAAAAAGTCAATGAAATCCATGAAAAATTCCATATTACCCATGTTCTCAACTATTTGGGAATCTGTATATCTGGTTTTTATCAAGTACATTTGTGTTTTTGCTTTTGCTTCAGTGGCTTCACACCACCTAAGTAATCTTAAGGTGTTATGTGTCTGGTTTAGTGCTAAGTTCTTTACCTTAGATGAGAGATGGTAAACATCTAGACGTAATAATAATTGTACAGGATAATGATCACCCCCCCCCAATAATCCTTCACTTCCAGGGATTCCACTCTTCTGAGTAAGTCAGCAGAAGCAACAAAATAGCCTACTTCACTTGCCCCTAAATGATTTAGACAAGTAAAATCTCCTTATCCATCAAACTTTGTCCATCCATTTAATATTAACAGATCATTCTTTAGTAAGAAGGATGCAAAATGTCTGTCCAATCCATTAATTTTCTTGTCTTTAGATCTTCTGTAACTCATAATTGGAAAGTCCTTTATCTGAGTTTTATAGCTTTTCAAAAAAGGATTCTAATTTGCCACCCCAACTCTAGCATTAAAATCTCCAGCCATAAGTACTGTGGTTGAAGGATGAATCCTGGCCAAAGAATCCAAGTAGTCCTCTAACTGGGTCCAGCACTGGGATATTTTAAATTTATGGATATATGGTGGGAGATAGATGTTCACCAGAATTATGGAAAACTCCATAAACTCCAGAATTAATGCCATCATGTAAGGAGGACAATTAGGTAACTCAGCAACCCTGACTTTGAGGATTACTGAGATCAGACAAATCAACCCTCCAGAGCACCCTCCACTTTTCCCAGTATCAGCTGCAGGTAAAAAAAAAAAATGGGGTGAAGCCAGAGAGATAAACTTTACTCTTTACTCATGTTTTCTGCAGTAATATCAGGTCAAATTTGCTCAGGCATTCTTTAACATCACTTGATCTCATCCTAGCAGCCCACCCAGTCATGTTCCAGGATAATATTCTAAGTCAGTCCTTTTTTTTCTTTAGAGGCTGGTTCCCCAGATGAACCATCCAGAAACCTGTGACCGAAAGGACTCAAGGGCAGAGCTGGTTTCTCATTCCATGAGGGCCTGTTTAGAGGCATCTCGACTGAGCAGGACTGTTCATCTAGTTTACAGTCAGCTTGTGTTCTGATGTCATATAGAGTAGTAGTCAACCTTTGTAATCTCTGAATCATGATGTCCTGATCTCTGAGTGGGAGGGCACCAAAATCTCTCTCCAATGCCCTCAATTTCACCCATGTTAGTACCATTATTTTCTGTAGTAGCCACGTTCGGCTGTGGGGAGGTAGATGTTAATAAAGGGTCATTTTGAAGTGGTGGTTCTTCAGGTTTCCAAGGGTGCTTTGGATTGTTCATGAAATCACTGCACTTCTTAGATGCTATTTGAGGGGAGGTGAGGTCAATGAAGTTCATGATCATCTCCTATTTGACTGGGCTTGGGAGTGTATTCTTTCCTATTTCTCCTTAGCTGAGATGAAACCTCCAAATTCCTTAAGAGGAGAGTCTTCCCTTTTTGATGGAATGACTGTACCAGGAAGACCTGAAATACTCCTGCATCAAGATTATTAATGTTGGTATCTGTGGGGAGTAAAAATGAAGTCTAACTCTATCCCCCCCCTCAGGAAACCTGGAATTCTTTCCACAAATTTTAACTCAATGGAAGATGTGTGTTTATGTAGCAGATAAGACAGAAATCTCTTTAACTGCCCATTTATTTATCCAGCTTATTATTTGACCATTATAGGGTAGGATGTTCAGTACTATTTTGTTACTATCAGGGATCAAAGGGTGAGCAAGGGGATCCAGATTTGATAGAGGGTTTTCCCCCCATCATTTTCTTATGTCAATCACCCCATCCTCCCCATCCTTTCCATCCTTACTCTTAGATTGATAAATCAACCGTTCACTTTGTTTACTTAGATCTTGCTCTCTCATTGTCATAGTAAATGCCACTGTTCCTTTCATTTCTAAATTTCTACATTTTCTTACACCCCATATTGTCCTTACTCCCCTTTACCAGAAAATCTTCAATAAGTTTTGATAATATATCTAATTTCTCAAAGTCTTTCCATAGAGTGTCTGATCTGCCAACAATTCCAGGTCTATTTGCTATTTCTTTTTCTTTTTTCCAGAAGCTGTGGTGACTTGCCCCTAACAGCCAAGGTGGAGTTACTGTGGAGCATGCATGGATGGGGAAAGTTGGAGAAAAGATGAAGGAAGGATGGAGGAAAGAATCCTCACTTGGTAGAAGCAGCCTTCCTTCATCATTATGTGAGACAAGTGGAGACATGCCATACTCACAAGGGGAGAATCCCTTTCCCATCTCAATTACCCCCCTCCCCCAACACCACTGCCATCCTTGGGGCCACCACAGCTCTTGCCCTCCCATCAGCAACAACTCTGACAGGGCAAGCATGGCTCCTAGTTTTAGCCCACTGCAGCTCCCCCTCCATTGTCACTTCCAAGGCTCCCTTCTCACCCATTGCTGCAACTCTCTCTGGCTTCTGCATGCCTCCTGGCCTCAGCTATTGGACCCGCAGTAGTTCCCAGGCCTCCCTGGCTCCCCCCCCCCCCCCGCGCATCACCAACAACTCTGTTAGCCATAGTGCAGATCCTGGTTTTACCCCTCTGCAGCTTCTCTTTTCCCCAATCTCCACTCCTCCATCGGGGCTTGTAGCCTCTGCTGCTGGGCTGGGTGTGGCTCCTTCTCCCCCCCCCCCTCCATCATTATGGCTGCTGCTGCCACTAGATCCACTGTGGCTTGCCCTTCATAGGTGCCTCAGTCAACACTAGGCTTGCAGCCTCTGGGCCCGGCTTCCTCCTCCCCACTAGTGCCGCTGCTGATGGGTCTGGTGCAGCTTGCCATTGCCAGGCCTACATTAGATCCTGGCTGCCATCACTGCTGCCAAGAAGGAGGTAGGTAGTTATGTTGTTTGTACACGTGCAGACAACACGTTTTTATTTACATTTTCCCAGGTATGATTTTAAATTGTTCAGACTTTTTTTTTACAACCCTAAGGAATACACCAAGTTTGCAGAAAAATCCGTTTGTGTCAGTGTGGTCCTGATCTGCAGGTATCCACAGATGGGGGCCATATGTCACTACTAGATACACAGATACCCTGGATTTATTAAAGAATTCAATGATGTCTAAATTCATTGAAATTTATCATAACCTCTTTGGTTCAGCAAGGTTTTTGGTAGTGCTTCTCATTCTGCATATAATGAAAGATTTATTGACAGCGCCTTTCCTTCAGCAGCAAGGGGCCCTTGTGCCCCAGTGGTTCTAGAAATAGCCATCTGTTCTAGCGAAAACACCTTGGCTGCATATTACATGTTCAGAAGCCCAAGGTATGCTAGAGGTATAGTTTATTCTAACTAAGACTCCCTGAGGCAGCCACAGTAAAAATCTATACCTATGGACAGCTCATTTGCATCCATGCAGAAGACAAAATCGGACCACATCGCTTGTTTTCAAGAAGACCAGTCACTCTAGATTAGTGTTTTCTATATGATTTTAGTAACTGTCTTGAAAGATGATCATCATTTGAAAGATATTACAAGTTCTGTAACTTCCACTGGAATTCATATTATTATGGACCTTGTACATGCTTGAATCTAGTACCTGTACATGTATGTAACTGTGACTGTCAGGCAAGTGTCCAGCATTGAGACAGATATAGAAGAAGAAGAAGAGAAGAGATTGGATTTATACCCCGCCCTCCACTCCCCAAGGGAGTCTCAGAGCGGCTTACAAACTCCTTTTCCCTTCCCCTCCCCTCCCCACAACAGACACCCTGTGAGGTAGGTGGGGCTGAGAGAGCTCTTTCCCAAGCTGTCCTTGAGGGAACAGCTGGTACAAAGCTATAGCTTGCCCAAGGTCATCCAGCCAGGTGCAAGTGGAGGAGTGGGGGAATCAAACCCGGTTCTCCCAGATTAGAGTCCGCGCACTTAACCACTATACCAAATAGCACTATATATAATGCTATGGAATATATTCTGGTTCTTAGTTTCAGTACCATTATACCTGCTTGTAAATATATGCAAGCAAAGAGTTTTAGACGATTCTATGATGGCTGATGGGCCCACTGGATAACACTTAGAAGACCCCCATCTCTACCATGTTCTCTGTCCACCAAATTTTGTGCTACATAAAACTTTTGCTGCTACCAATATTCTGTATTTGATAAAGGGTTGCTGACCAACAAAAAAAAGGGGGGATACCTCTGGGCAACATGTAGTGTATTAGTTTAGAGAAGCATGGCTTGGTGCCTAAGAACATGAAATGATATTCACCTAGGCTTTCTTAGCCACAGAAAGCATTGTTCAGTTTAATCTCCAATACACCAGGTGAGCATTCTTAGTTTGTAAATGTTTCATGTGCTTAAAAGACTGTGGCAGACAGCAGGCAGAGTAGGGAGATAATGGTGGGAGATAGGGAGGAGGAAGTGTGGGAAAGCAGGATGAACACATGCACAATTGACTCTTTTTTGGGGGGGGGATACAAATGAGAGCACCAAGAAGCAACTTGTCAGACATTTGACTGGGTTAATCAGTGCTTGTGGACAGTTTGCAAACTGAGCCATCAGATGATCAAGAATCTCTGGTACATATCTGATTCAATAATGATATGTATTATATATATAATACAATATAAATTGTATACCAAAACCATACTATATTTCTAGAGATTGTGAAGGACCAGGAAAAATAGATAAGTAACAGGGAACTTTTTTTCACTTATCCAAATTGAAAAATTGGAAATGTTGGTGAGTACTAAAAAATCCACAAAAAAACCCTATGAAATATTTTCTCTTTAAAAATGAGTGAAATGTTGTAAAGGCAAGGTTTTACTCGTGCAGAAAGTACAGTACGAAGTTTTTTTATGTACGACAATTGGTAACTTGGATAATAATTCTTATAATTCCTATATATATAGTGGCACATATGCCACGAAAACTATTCCAGAAAAAAAAAAAAACCAGTCACCCCATGGCATCAAAATTTCCAGAAGTTTCACATCTCTAAACACATACAGAAACATACGAAACCAGCAATATATAAAGCTAGCCCGGTCTCATCAGATCTCAGATGCTAAGCAGATTCAGCCCTGGTTAGTATTTGAATGAGAGACCACCAAGGAAGTTCAGGGTTGCTGTGCAGAGGCAGACAATGGCAAACCACTTCTGAATGTCTCTTTTCTTGAAAACCCTGTGGGATCACCATAAGTTGGCTGTGAGTTGATGGCACTTTCCAGTGCTATATATATATAAAGGAATGAGCTTCTTTCATCAGGTAATTCTGAACTTCAAGACTTATTTGCCTTTCTATTTATTTATTTATTTATTTTACAAAATTTATATTCCACATTTCTTCCTATCATTGACCCCCCACTGACCAGTTCAGTGACTCGGAGTCCTCAGAGGAAGAGCCTGAAGAGCCAAGGCCACCAGCCAAGGAGAGCTGAACATGGCCAAGACACCTGCTGACAATGGTCCAGCAGCACCAGCAGCCATCCTGCCTGACCCTGCAATGGAGGCCTCACCACTGGCTCCTGAAATAGCCATCAGGGCTCTACTGGGCAGGATATGAACCCAGGGCCATAGTCCCTCAGGTGATGTTCTCACTCTGCAGGAATTGCAATGGCATAAGGCCCAGGCTGAGGCAATTTAGAGGAGGCAAAGTGCTCCACTGGTTGTATGCAACCTTATCCTTGAGCCAGAGAGTGAGAACAATAATTCTTCACAGGATCCTGGCTCAATCACAGTGCATCCATAGGAGCTGAACCTAATTACCTCCCAGCGTATTTAAACTAAGGCTTCAGAAAGCTGCTTTGCTGGATCAACTGGTCCACTAGGCATGAGCCTGTGTACCAGTGCCTAGATCTTTGTTTCCAGCTCCTGGCTGCCAGTACCTATTGATACTTCAAGCCTTAGACCTATAGACCTAAGGACATTGCCGGCCTGCCCTGGCCGGCCTGCCCTGCAGAATGCAGGGCACATCTGTCACAAGGGCCACCAAGGCAGCTAACAAATCAAAATAAAACCTCACATTAAAACTATAAAAACTAACACCAGCAAATCATTAAAACAATTAAAACCAATTAAAACTTTGGGCAGGAAGGAAAGGGAAGCCAAACAAAATGAAAAGGTCTTCACCTGAAGAAGAAGAAGAAGAGATTAGATTTATATCCCACCCTTCACTCATTTGGAGCCTCAGAGCGGCTTACAAACTCCTCCCCCTCCCCCTCCCCACAATAGGAACCCTGTGAGGTAGGTGGGGCTGAGAGAGCTCTGAGACAACTGTCCTTGAGAAAACAGCTGGTGCAGAGCTATGGCTTGCCCAAGGTCATCCAGCAGGTACAAGTGGAGGAGGGGGGAATCAAACCCGGTCCTCCCAAATTAAAGTCTGTACACTTAACCACTACACCAAACTGGGGGAAGATGGCAACTTAACCACTAAACCTGCTGGGGGAAGATGGCAACAGAAGGGAGAGATGAATTTCTCTGTGGGGAGAGTTCCAGAGTTTTGGTGCCACTACGAAGAAAGCCCTCTCCTCAGTTGCCACCAACCTAATCCCAGAAAGAGGGGGGGCACTCAAAGCAAGACCTCCAAAGATGACTGTAGGAGTTGGGTAAGTTCATAAAGGAATAGGTGGTCCTTCAGATATGTTGCTCCCAAGCCATATATGGCTTTAAATGTCAACATTAGCCTCTTGAATTGTGCCCAGAAATCAAATGAGTGCCAAAACAAAGGCCCAAGATTGGAGTGATATAGTCCCTATGACCCACTCTATTACTCTGGGTCACATGGAACAGCTGCACAGCATCTCCCATCTGATACATTATTCTATTGCAACTCTATCATGCCACCACAGATAACACCGCCACACTGCATATGTGCAACTTGCATAAATATTGATCTATATGAAAAGCTCTGTTTGGGAACCAGTGAATATTCAGCCAGTTTCTCAATGATCCAGCTCCGGAAGTTTGCACACTGCCATTTTGTTCAAACCAATGTTGTTTCTACAGACCCTCAGGTATGGGAAGGTACTGGGAAGCCTTGCTATACAGCGCTGTTACCATGGGAACCTAGGGGAGCACATGTATGTGGCCATTCATATTTGTACCCCCAACTCAGCTTCTTGGGACCCAAGCCTGTGTATGCACAAACCACAGATTAGTGCTGTATTTTCCCATAAAAATAATGAGACCATTGTTTTTAAAGACTGACTTTTATTAACTACGAAAGGACAGACTGAAGGCAAGACAGAAAGGAAATTTAAAAGGCAGTTGGCAATCAAAACATTTGGCAAGTCAAAATACTTCAAAGATCCACTTCGGTAAATTCTAATTCATTTCGTCACAAAAATCTTTGATAATTAAGACTCCCAATTATGTCTCACTCATGAAACAGTTGTGTAGATGTGTGCATGTGTCTGGAGAAGATGAGAGGAGCAAAGTTAGATGAGATAAGGCAAGGAAATAGCAAGATAATACAAGGAGGACATTTATGGATCTCAGAGGGAGAGTTATGCTGGAGAATTGACAGGAGCCAGCATACAAGGGAATCAAGAGAAGGTGAGGCTCCAATGCTAGAAGCCAGGAGCTATGCCAGAGCAATGTGGAGGAAGATGATGGGGGACATGGGCCATAGTGAGAGAAAGAGGGAGAGATTAAAAATAGTGATAAATTAAATCACATCTACCAATCCTGAAGAATGTGTGCTGTCTCCTAAGTGTTGGAAGTAGGTTATATGGAAGGTGGAAGAATGTATGGCTGAATCCCAGACCTTGTATAGTTAGATAATAATTCTTAGTGGGTCTGCTCAGAAACCTACTCCATTCTGTGATATGGGGATTACACACAGGAAAGTGTCTTTAAGATAGCACTGTTAATTCCCTATCTTCAAGGGGTGGGTATTCTGTGATAGTGAGGTTAAATTATCTTATTTGCTAGTTTCAGGAGAGAGGAAACTTATTTCCTTGGCTGATATTGTTTGGGGGAAATCAACTGTGATCTGAGATTGTGCTGATGTCCTGATTAACTCAAAAGCAATGAACGAATATCTGTGTACAGATGTGTTGGGACCCAAGAGATGACTCAGGAGATACGTTTTCGATGTCTTAGACATTTAGCTTAAGAAAATCCCTTTATGTCTTCTATAATATTTGCCCTTAGTTGTCATAAACATGTGTCTTGTCTCGTGGCTAGAATCTGAAATGATCTCAGCAAGTCAAGGTTGTTTCATTTTAGGATGGGCTTTCTTGCATGTTAATGAATTTTAACAATTATTTCCTCTGAGTCTGATCAAGCTGCTTCATCCCCTTGGCCTTTTGGGTTCTCTTCTCTGGGTATGAGAGCGAAGTTTGAGGACTTTTAGCTGCCCCTTCTCCTGTTGGGGGCAGCCTGAGGCCCTAGAAAACTAAGGGGTTGTTGGCATAACAGTGAAGCTTTTGTTATCTACACTTCGTGCCCCGGTGAAGCTACCACTGTACCTTGTAGCTTGGCTTATTTCACCCATAAATAGCACTTTCTAGCCCTTGTAAAAGCATCTGGTCGCCAGAATTTCCTTATTCCAGGCCCACAAGAGATTGTATGGAGATACTCTTGGTTAGCTGAAGCCACTGCTTCCCTTGCTATAATTCATATTAGGCAAGAATTTTTTTATTTTTTTTTTAAAACCTGTACACAGTGAAATGACAACACAGTGCCATCTTCTTAGTGAATGACACACAGTTCAGGAACAAAGCTCTTCTCCTTGGGACACTCACAGCACTCATTAAAATACATATTCATTTTGTTGTGTA
Organism: Lepidodactylus listeri; assembly: GCA_029233225.1. Classification (NCBI taxonomy): domain Eukaryota; kingdom Metazoa; phylum Chordata; class Lepidosauria; order Squamata; family Gekkonidae; genus Lepidodactylus; species Lepidodactylus listeri. Next base: position 41,069,757 of record JARCFY010000016.1, on the reverse strand, counting down.
TAAAATAAATGCAAAACTGTGAGGCTGCCTGCAGGTTCCAAATATTCTCTGAGGCAACTGAAATAGTCAAAGTCTCCCTTTGCTTTCACTCTGATGATTACCAGTAATATGATAAAACTCTCATCCATTAAATGATCTTGAACGTAGCATTAATTTCCCAAATGTTTTCTAAAGCTTGTGCAAATACAACAAATAACATCACACCATGAGCAGTATTATGCAAATTTTTAGAGGCCTATCATGAATGGCTTTATCCAAGGCATCATGTTTTAACTAGCTGAAGGAATAAACGATTGAATATAAAACAGGACACCCACTGAAATAAATTGATAACAGCAGGAGCAAATAATGGATTGATTCCTAAAGAAAAATGAATGGAGCAAGTTTAGAGAAGCTAGGTCATGATCAGATGGCTCTTTTGATCTGACCCAGGCACAAGTGTGTGGTGGATTTAAAGGGCACGTCCAGACAGCAACATCTAGAAAACATGCCACTGCCGTGATCAGCCCGCCGATCCCCGCCAGGGAGCCGAACTAAAAAGATAGTGGTGAAAGTCTGGTCTAAACCTTGCCAATGGGCCAATGGCGGACTTTCCCCCATCTGGTCGTTCCAGTGCACAATCAACCCATTGGGGTGCTCTGACTCCAGACCACCCTGAACGGCCACCATTAAAAAAAATTCATAGCGGTATGCGCATAAACATGTAAATGAGCAATGGCCACAGAGCTCCACTCAAATGTTCTGGATAATTTCATGTTTCTGAAGGGCCCATGAAACTTATGAACTTTGTTAATTCAAATGGTACCTAGAGGAAGGTACCACTGGTGGTGCTTTTAACATTCAAGTCTGTGCACGCATGGAAAACAAGTAGACGGTGAGGCACATATGCGCATGTGCAAACAGATTAAAAAAAAACCCTGACAGTGCAGCTTTTTCAGGTGGACACCATCTAGACAATCCACCGTGAAATCCGTGCATGTTAAGGTGATTCACAGGGAGGCTGTCAGGTCATGCAACACTGGATTTAAAAGATCGGGATCAAAGTAGAGCCGGGCCAATGGCGGGATTAGCTGCCCACCTGAACGGGACCTTATTTTACCATCTGCCCATAGAAGTCTTCTGTGGTCCCAAAAGCTATTCCTACAATCCCCTCTTGTGCAGGTCACTCTTCTGTGAGCTGCACAAGAGGTGAAGGCAATGTCTTCTAAATCCTCCTTCTAGCTGTAGCTCCTTGTATCCAGTCCCATGTGTGGTTGGGAAGTCACATATATGCTTTATCTGTGTTCATGTGAATGGCTCACTTTCCAATTGGGACCAAATTAGCATTGTTATGGGGAATGTGATTTGTTTTCTGCAATAAACTTTTTTAGACATAGGAGTCTGTGGAGTGGCCCTTCAATGGCTTACCTCATTTTTCCATGGTTAGAGACAAAGGGTGCTGGGAGAGAATATGTCCTCCAGATACACCTTAAGATGTAGGGTCCCTCAGGGGGCACTTTCTGATATAATTTAACATCTACATGCACCGCCTCACCCAGCTGGCATGGAGTTTCAGGCTTGGCTATCACCAGTATGCTGATGAAACCCAGCTGTATCTGCTGTTGGGCAGCCACCCTGATGCCGCCCCACAAAATTTGGCTTTGGGTTTGGATGCCATGGCGGGATGGTTAAAAAAGAGCAGGCTGAGAATGAACCCAACAAAGATGGAGGTTCTGTGGCTGGGGGGGGGGGCTTCAGGGACAAGGTTCAGACTTCCTGTTCTTGAAAGGTCACCCTTTATACCGGTGCAGTCTGCCAGGAGTTTGGGCATGACCTGAACATGGAGGCACAGGTTGCGTACACTGCCAAGCTGCTGTTCTTCCATCTATGCCAGGCTCAGCAACTGGCTCCTTTCCTGTCGCATTCTGACCTAGCCACAATAATCCATGCAATAGTCACCTCCTGGCTAGACTGTTGTAACTGGCTGTATGCTTGCCTGTCCTTGAGACTGACCTGGAAACTCCAACTGATCCAGAATGCAGCGGTGCAAGTCCTGATGGGAACGTCATGGATGGCACACATACGACCTGTGCTGCACCAGCTACACTGGCTTCCAGTGAAGTACTGAGCCAAGTCCAAGGTTTTGGTGGTGACCTTTAAGGCCTTGAGCAGTCAGGGACCAATGTATCTGTGAGACCGTTTTTTGTAATATTTTCCCGGAAGAGTGTTCCACTCTTTGGATAATAATCTTTTGGTGATCCCTGGCCCTAAAGACATCCAGCTGTCCTCAACCAGGGCCAGGGCCTTTTCAGTCCTGGCCCCAACCTGGTGGGACTCTCTGCCAAACACTATCAGGGCCCACTGGGATCGTATGCAATTCTGTAGGGCCTGTAAGGCAGAGATGTTCCGCCAGGCTTTTGGTTAAGAGCAGCGATGGGTTACATCTTGACTGGCACCTTCCTTCTCCTCCTCTATTCTCCTCCTCAGACTCTATTCTCCTCATCACCCCCCCCCCCCAATAACTTGTTTATATGGATGCCCTCACCTGGATAGCAACATTTTAAAAATCAAAAATGTGTAACAAAGTGAGAAGCGCCCCCAAAAGAAAACAAACATTTTGAACACAAGTCCACACTGTTTGCGTCAGGCCAAAAATCTGCCATGCAATCCCGTAATGAAAGATGGATTGTTCTGGGGAAGGCATTCCTTGACCTTTTTACTAGGCAACAAATTGCATCATGAGCAAGGACTGCTCTGACTGGCTACTTTCATGTGTTCAAGGAACTAAAAGCTCGCATGCACCACTTGTCTGCAGCCACAAACCTGTCTAGGCAGCAAGCTGTTTGCTGACAAACGGAACAAATCCAGAGATCACCTTCACCCTCCTTGCAGCCATCGAACCAGGTAGTTTCGATTGCTGAACACATTCATTCTGCAGTTCACAACACCACCAATGAGCACTACTTTGGCAGTCTAGTGCAGTCTAGTGCATTTTCTAGTGCAGTCTAGTGCAGTTCCCACGGAATCTGATGAGAATTGCAAATGGTAGTGCGTCAACCCCAGAGGTTATATAGCTTGTTAAGGAATATCATTTTCTATACACGCAGAAAACAAGCAACAGATAAATCTTGACATTATATCTGCTGTGGGTTTTTTGGGAAGTATACCTAATCAGACCTTTGTATTGCTTTACACTTTGTGTTAATAACTGCTTGGAAATGTTAAACATCCCCCCACCACCACCCCTGTAACTTTCACAAAAGGCCCTTGCTTGTTCAATATGGGGGGGGGGTACCATTAAACAATAGTTTTATGAAAGTACAGGGTTTGGTCCAGCTTGTATGTCATCTCAGAGTATAGCTTTCGGATATTTCTAATTTCATTAAAAGATGCCATAAAACTAAAGGAAAGCAGTAAATGTTTACTTCTATGTCTAAAAAAAATCTCTGTGGTTAAAATCCAAGACATGAAACTGTGCAGTACAGTAAATTTCCAATGTTTTAATTTATATTTTATGTTGCATGGCTTATCAGCCGTATCTAAACTGATGGATATATAACTAGTATGATATAATTTGGACCTTAGTGGTTGGCCTCCAAATCGTGTCCATCTTGGGGGAGAGGTGGGTATACAATAAAAATATAACACTTTCACCCCAATTCTGTAGAGGTTCATAAGGAGGATGCCACAGAGAATGGCTCATGATGATATAGCTATAGCACCAGCTATCAGGGAAAATGTGATTGTCTATGTTATGCTGGCTACGAGTTGCTCTCCCATTACTCATTTTTTTTCTGCCACAATATTAGACATATAACCTTACACAGTACACAGGGCTATGTGAGCATTAAATGTTTGTGTGGTGGTATGCAAAATGTCTGCAGTCATTTGTCCTATCCCTACCACACCATCTTGCTTGTTTCTAAGTCTTATAATGGGTTTACAAACAATCTTTGTGCCATTTTAACGCATTGTATCCAGTGCTGCCATGCTGCTGAGTCAGTGAAATGGTCTGGGATTCCAAGTGATGATCATTTCGTTTCGTTTTAGGATCACCTTAACTGAAAATGCCCTCGAGGCAGTTTACAGCACAGTAAGATACAATTTAAAATTATCAGTTAAAATCAGTTAACTTGGCACTTTAAGAGTGCTACTCTCAACCACCTCATTCTTATTGAGGTGCCATCCAGAAAAGGCAGGTCTTCAAACCTATACAGAAGGTCTCTAAGGAAGCAGCTCCTTACAACTTCTGAAGCAGGGTATTTCAAACTTGGGGGTGCAGCCAAAAAAATCCCTTTCCCAAGTTCCCACCAGCCATATTTTTGGTGAGACTGGGTCTCTAGTTTGACCTCAAGTCTCAGATTGGTTGATACAAGTGGAGACAGAGTGCTGCCTACCCAATTTTATATCATATTTTGTACCATCAACACATTCAAAAATACCAGTGTCTCCATCCAAAATGCCATGTGTGCCCAGTTCAACATGCAGCTCTCTTGTAGGCTTGGTCTTTAGTTCCTATATGGAGATGGATAACATGCACAAAGAATGTTCAAATGGATCGTATTCTTCCATTGGAGTAAATTAGGATGCCATTACAGACAGTAGGGCTTTGGGTATGCATAAGAATTCCAACGTCATGAATAGTCTTCAGGATCATGGATATTGTATTTGCTTCTTTGTTTCTTGATTTAGACAGAACAGGAGTCCCACATCCTAGGAGGCCCTTGGATCCACTGGAGTACTGGAGAATGGCACAGCTCTATTTGCTCATCCATAATGAAATCAAAGGTTTCTGCCTGGCTACCTTTTGCAAATTTTTATGATCTGGGTGCATTAGAGCTCATTAGAGGCCAGACACTTATACCAGTGCCAGGAGGCAACATCAAGGGAAACCCTCGGCCTCTATGCCCTGCTGTTGGACCTCCAGAGAAACTAGTTGGCCACTGTGTAAGACAGGATCCTAGACTAGATGGACCACCGGTCTGATCCAGAAGGGATTGTCTTATGTTGTTATGCATGTACATACATATACACACACAAGCAAGGAAATATAAGCTTGCACAGCTATATTTTGCTTATATAAAATTGTGGCAGAAATATTTTGGTAAATAATGAATCCCTTCCATTCCGCATTTGGCAGGTGCATCTGTTCTGCATCTGACAGTATACATCTCTGTCAAAAGCAAAGAATTTGAAACTAATGCCACATACATCTCAATTTTTGTTTGATTTACTGAATATATGAATGTTTGCATCGGTTTCCCCCACAGTCCCATGACCTTGCTTCAGATGTCATTCAACAGAAATATATATTTCTGGAGTTGTGATACTTCAATACCAAAAATACATAACTGAGACACACATAGATGGTTGTAAACAAGTAGTTCTTATGGATGCGATTCCTGAGGGGGCATTCATCCCCTTTCAGTCTTGTGAGACCACCTGCTAAGGAAAGGAGAAGAGGCAGAAGGAACGGGTGACATAAGTGGGAAATGTCTCTGTCGCCCACCTCGATCCCCAAAGGATCAAAAGAAAAAAGGAACATTATAAGCTGAACATTATAAACATTATAACACTGCCCTAGAGCAGTGTTTTCATACTGCTATCACCTAGAAGATCATGTGAATTAAAAATCTGGATCCCATGTTGTTATTTATTTACAAAAATTATATCCTGCCTTTCTGCCCAAACAGAGCCACCAAGGTGGCTAACAATTAAAAGCAGAACATTATAAAACACACCATCAAATCAGTTAAAACCAAACATGTGCAAACCTTCCCCAGCAATTAAAACACAGAGCATGGAACGAAACAAAACGATCTCCACCCACTGGTGGAAGACAGTGTTGGAATGGGACGTGGATATCCCAATGAAAGATGTTGCCTCCGTAGGCTGTGCTGAACCGGTAAGAAAGCACCGGTTTACCAGTATAACTGAGACCAAGTCAAAACTTTATTAAGTCAAAGTATAGATAAACATTAAATAAAATGACTGACATTGTTAAATACTTGAAAGCAAACAAAAGAAATATGAAAACATGATGCATGTCTTTGTGGTGAGAGGAACTGTATTGTGTTTCAGTCAAAGCAACTAGAAGTCAATATCAGTAGCATTCTTAACAATGGCAAATGATAATACTGCAATGAAAATCAAGCTCTGTTTCCAAATCTCTTGCAGCCCATGTAGTTTAAGGCTAAACTAAGCTAAATTCTTTAGGTTTCTGCTAAATTACAAGCAATTGATAACAGTCTGTCCAGAAGTCAAGTGGTTTGAGTCTTCCAGTCTGGAAGCCTGGATTGCTATTCTCTCTCAAGAGGGGTCATGAAGTCCAGAAAAGGAAAGAAGCAAGGAAACAAGAGAGTTATATGATGTCATTTTCCTCTTGCTTGTTCAGCACTTTTCTTGGTCCTTGCAATACACATTCCCCTACTTTTATTATGACTGAAGACCTGTATACATGTTTACAGTAAACACACTTATGAACATGTGATTTTTCTTTGTATGCATGGTGGGTAAATCTTACATTAAATCCAAGAGCATGTAGAGCTGATTTAAACCCCATATTTCTTCAGGTATTAGTCCTCAGTTTTATTTTTAAAGTGAATGTAGGTACATGCAGGATGATCGTGTGTTCACTGTGTGTCCCATTTTCGCATCATCAAAGGGGGAACATCTTTTTTTCTCAGCAGCCAAATTCCTCAGTGCAGTTCTCAGAAGGTTTTGCAGAATCACTGAGGTAACATAAGAAGCGATCCTATGCAGGTTTGTTCAGAAGTATATAAGAATACAAGAAGAGCCCTGCTGGAACCATTGAGTCCAGCATCCTGTTTCACCCAATGGCCAGCCAATTGCCCTGGGAGGCTAACAGATAGGTCATGGAGGCCCTAGTTCAATGGGGCTCACTCCCAGGCAAGGAGATTGCAACCATCGTACAGTTCCTGCTTTCACTATGTAGGATCCATTTTGTTCACAGCTGCACCTGTAACAGGCCAAATGCTCCTGGGGATACAGCAGGCCACCTTCGGGCTTTGACAGTCTCAGGTTGACATCAGTAACCATAGAGGAAATACAGTTTGCCTACCAGTACTGTATTCCCATAAAATAAGGAGACTTAGTGGAACCCTGGGTATATTCTAAGCTACAGCTTCAGTTCATGTAGGGTGATCTAACAGATTGGCTGTATAAAGGATTTTGAATTCCAGACCATGCTAGGGTTGCCAAGTCCGGATTGGAAAATACCTGGGGACTTTGGGGGTGGAGCCTGGAGAGGGTGGGGTTTGGGAAGGGGAGGGGCCTCAGCATGGTACAATGCCATAGAGGCTGCCTTTCAAAGCAGCCATTTTCTCCAGGGGAACTGATCTCTGTCAGCTGGAGATCAACTGTAAAAGCAGGGGATCCCCAGACCCCACCTGGAGGTTGGCAACCCTAGACCATGTGCCAGAATCAACTGCAGTATGGAAAGAAACCTCTAATAGTGGAACATTTAGAAACTGTACCTTTTATATTTATAGGTCGCTTTTATAGTGTTCCCTTTTTTGCCATCCTTTTTAGAAGCTTTGCCTACAGAGAATTCTACCTTTGTCTAGCAAGTTTGTGCAGATGAAGCTGCTTTACTGCAACTTGCAGGGTGGTTTTTTTAAAATAATTCTGCAATAGCTTCATAGACCCACCTAATATATCCTTTCCCTTTCAAAAGAGTGCTAACAGGACTAGTGCACTGAGAATTCTTTGAACAAGCCCTTTGATACAGAATGCAAAATGCCTTCATAAATAATGGAATGGGGGGACACCACTGATTTACAACAAAATAAATGGCAGAGTGAGGCATATGTTTACTCCTAAATTTGTAATAGAATGCATTAATAATGGATGATAATACTAGGTTAATAATGGATACCATGAATAATGCAACAGTGGTATTACAAAGATGTACCATAAGACTCAGGACTGTTATTTGCCTAAGAATTGAAAATAGAATGCCAAAGAATCTATGATGCTGAATTAAAAACAGAAATGGAAAATATTTGTTCCTAGATCAGAGTTTCCCTGCATGCTACATTTATTCATAGCTTGTGACCAGTCACAAAAATGAATGAATCTATGCTACATTGTGGATTTTCATTTGTAAATTACATAGCTATGTAAGTACCTAGGATGAATTGAGGGGAGACCCAAGAAGTATACAAAAGGAAAAAGAAAACATAAGATGCTACCTTAAAGCCTACGATATCTTCCTCCTCACAGCTCAATTGTAGATCTGAGCTATACAAAGTAACGTTTATAAAATACAAAGATCCTAATTGCTGCAGGTGAATGGATCAATTTGCAATATATTGACCAACTATGAAGCTTCTGTGACGAATCAGAAAGACCAGTCTTGGTAGGAAAAATTCTCATAGAGGTTAGTACTTAGAAGGTCACATATAGTTAGCAAGATGACTAAATGTAAGGGTCAGGGGTGTCGAGTTTTAAAATCCGGGGGGGGGGGCGGCGGGGGCTTGTGTGCGCACGCTTTGTGTGCGCACATGCTGGGACCATGTCCCCGCCGCCACTGCCTCTCCCCCCCCCAGCCTGGCCACTCCTGCTTCTGTCCCTCCCTCCATCCATCCAGGGGCCAGCTGGCCATTTGCTTAGCTGGCCCCTGGATGGACGGAGGGAGGGATGGAGGCAGCCAGGCCAGGGGAAAGAGAGAGAGAGAGAGACAGTGGTGGTGCCCCTAGGAAGGGCCTGGGGACACGCGGCAGCTGGCGCTCCATTTTCCTGGGGGGGCTCAGTGCCCCCCAGGAAATTTCGGGGTGGCTCGAGCCCTTGAGCCCCCCCGTAGTTGACGCCTATGGTAAGGGTTATAGGCTGGCTGAGAGGTTTAGGGTATAACTTTTTGAGAATTACTATTTCTGAGGGAGGTAGAGGATGGGCAAAACCTCACAAAGGATTTTATGGACAAGAGAAGTTATATATCATTGAAAGAAAAGAAAGCAATGCTGAGACAGCTCAAAAGGCTGAAAACCAGACAGCTATTTGGAAGAAGTCCCTGAAAACAAGGTTGCTCAAGAAAGTTTGCTAAGGAAAGGGACCTTAGAAAAATAAGGGGATCAGGTGGAGGCTTGAAGAAAATATCTGAAGATGCAGAGTGTTATGGAGAGGCTGAGGAATAAAGAAATGTACAAAGAACAATATGCCCAGAGAAACAGGAGTGACTTTCCTTTGGCAAGAGGAGAGGGAAGCAGACATGTTTGCAGGCAGAAGAACTGCCATCTAGAGATGACAAGAGTATCATAATAATGAACATGTTCACCAGTCAATCTCACCATGTCAGTTGTGTTGATTAGACATAATCTAATCACTGGATCTCTTTGGCAGGCATTTGAGTCATTCCATACCATACCAAACAAGTTTGCACTGGGTTAAGAACATAAGAAGAGCCTGCTTCCTGTTTCACACAGTAGCCAAACAGTTGCCCTGAAGCGCAAACAAGGAATAGAAGATGAGGCCCTTCCCTGCTGCTGCTTCCCAGCACCAGTATTCAGAGGTTTGCTGACTCTGAATCTCGAGACCCCCCATGACAAGTAGCCACTGATGGAACTCTCATCCATGAATCTGTCTAATCTCCTTTGAAAGCTGTCTATGCTTGTCACCATCATTACCTCCCCTGGCAGTGAACTCCACAGTTTAATTACTCATTAAGTAAATAAGTATCTCCTTTTGTCCGTTTGGAACCAATTTCTTATCAATTTCATAGGATGCTCCCAAATTCTAGTATTGTGAGAGAGGGAGAAAAAGCTCCCTCTAACCATTTTTTCCACCCCATGAAACATCTATTATGCTTCCCCTTAGCTGTCTTTTTTTCTAGACTGAAGAGTCCCAGACTCTTCAGCCTTTCCTCCTTTGTACTGTCTCCAATTCTGCAACGTCATGTTTTGAAATACAGCAAACTGAGCTGCACACAGTATTCCAAATAAGACTACTCCATAGCTTTATACAAGACCATTGCAATATTGGCCACTTTATGCTCAGTCCTTTTCTTACTGGTGCTATGGCTGTCTGTATTGGGACATTGTTGTAAAATAAGAATGGACTTTGTTAGAAGTGTCATCTATATATCTAATTCCCAAGCCCCCCCCCCCCCGTGTGGATACCTAAATATGTGCGGGGGGGCACTTGGGGGGCAGAGAGGGGGTTCTGCAGGTGGGGGGTAAACCCCCCCCCCCCCGCTTGCAGAAAAATCCTAAATCTTTTTTTAAAAACTTACATCCCCCCAAAAGTTAAAAAAAATACCCACGCATGCGCGGAACTTACCTGCCCGGCGGCGGCAGACGAGCTGCTGGCGGCCGGGTGGCTGCAGCCCAGCCGCCTGCTGAAGGATGGGGGGAGGGGGCCGGGGGAGGGGGGAGGTGGCACGGCGAGCCTCAGCCCTAATCGCACTGCCAGCTACGGAATGCCTTGGTAGGCCTCGGCCCTAATCGTGCCGCCGGGAAGAAACAAGGCAGGGATGGGGGGCGGTGGTGGCGAGGCCCAGCCCAGCCAGGCCTTGCCGGGAAGAAACGGGGGAGGGATGTGGGGGCGGCGGTGGCAAGGCCCAGCCCAGCTAGGCCTTGCCGGGAAGAAGCGGGGCAGGGACGGGGGGGCAGCGGCGAGGCCCGGCCCAGCCAGGTCTTGCCAGGAAGAAACGGGGGAGGGATGGGGGCGCGAGGTGGGGGATGGATTGCCACCTTCTCCTCTCCTCCGTGGATTCCGCGGGTCCCATCTCTTGTAATTGTTCTAAACTGCAGGATTTTAATGAAGATGAAGCCTCAAGGGAATGTTTTATTGGTTAAACTATACTGGTACTATGACTGTCTGTATTGTTGAGAAATAAGCATGCACACTTTAAAACATTTTCAGCAGGGTTATCACTGCTTTAAACTGCAGGATTTTAATATGGATGGAATCCTCTATAAGCTCATCCAATGAGCTGCCAGGGGGCTCTTTGGATCCCGAAGAGCCATCTGAAGCCGCACTGGATCCATTTGGCCTAACCCTAACCAGCAGAGTCTTACTGCTGCTCCCAGATATGGTTTGGGAAAATGGAAGGTAGTGGGAAGGGAAGCTGAACTGAAGAAGCATCTAAGCATATTATGCTTATTATGACATCTCCAAGTGTATGATGGGTCATATTGAGCACAAATGAACTCATTTAAAGCAAGCCCATTCTGAATCAAGCCCTGGGGAAGCTGATACCTGTATTCTAAAAAAATCAAATCTCTTAAAGCCATGCAGTAGATAGCTTGTCAGGACCTTGAGGATTCTTCTTACCATTGAGAGATTAGATATTACAGAGAAACTTGTATCAATAGTCATCAATTGCTGCTTCAAGAGCTCTAAAATGTGGAAGGATGATGATTACAGTGTTTGCCAAGGAGTTTATTATTGGAGGTGAAACCAAGGTTTTTTGCAAGTACAGATCTCCCCAGTGTGAATAGTACGCGACCCTGCATGTTCACACTTATTAAGATACGTTGCCAACTGTCACAGTGCTGTGAACTAAGGCTAATAACATGGCCATATAATTCATGCTGATGAATATGAACTGTACACAAAGACAATTTACTAGATTAACTAAGTGGATGCAGATTTTGTGACAAGTATACAGATAACACTTATATCAGTGTGGTGAATGCTTTGTGCTACTTTCTCTGGTTGCAAAATTAAACTTTTTGATCAAAATAGAGATTTGAAACTAACACATTCGGAAGCTAAGCTGGGCCAATGCTGGCAAGTACTTGGAAGGGAGTTCTCCAAGGAATACCAGGGCTGGGGCACAGAGTGGGGCTTGAAAGGAATCAGGCCATGTGGGACAAGGAGGCTGCCACCACTACCTGGCCTTGACTACCTGGAGGCATTGGCTGGAGGGGGCTAAGGTGCTGTTTGAGGTTTGGACTGATTGTATAAACCTTGAAGCATTGAAAGTCCCTCAGCACCTAAACGCAAAACAGTTGAGGTGGGCAGAATTTTTCTCTAAGTTTTGTTTCACCCTGAAGCACCTCCCTGGAAAGTCAAACTTCCTTGCTGATACCCTGTCCCACCTCCCACAGTATGCCAGCCAACAGGAAGAAGTCATGGACACCATGTTCATGCCCACTCAGCTGGGAGGGGCCATGGTGACTCACAGTCAGGCCAAGGGAGGGCCCCTTCTGGGGGGGGGGGGTATCCTGGGCTGGGAAATTCAAAGCTGCTTTTACTGATAAAGGGGAGATAGAAAAAGATGGAACACTAGTGCAAAAAGAGGATGGCTGCTGGTACCGGCAGCATAAACTGTTTATTCCCTAGACACTAAGAGTGGAGATTCTCTCACTGGGGCATAACAAACTGGCCAGATATTTTGGTTACCTAAAGACTTTGAAAATCATACAATGACAATTTTGATGGCCAGACCTAAAAGGGGGGACATTTCTCAATATGTGGCCTCCTGCCAGACTTGCCTGATGGGCAAATGTTGGGTAGAGAAGCCCCCCGGTCTATTGCAGCCATTGGAGACTCCGGACCGGCCATGGTCGGTCATTTCAATGTATTTTATCACTGACCTATCCCTGAGCCATAGGAAAACCATAATCTGGGTGGTAGTGGATCTTTTTTCCAAGCAAGTGCATTTCATCCTTTGTAAGCAAGCTGCCTATGGCATGGCAACTGGCCCAAATGTTCATGCAACACATAATCAGACTCCATGTCCTGCCCTGCAAGATAATTTCTGACCAAGGTTCCCAATTTGTGGTGGGGTCTTGGAAGGAACTCCTGAAATTACTGGGGATGAGCTGTGCCCACCACCCAGAGACTGACGGCCAGACAGAACGGACAAACCAGGTCCCAGAACAGTTCCAGTGGTGCTTCGTTAATTATCAGCAGGACAATTGGGTGGACCTGCTCCCATTTGTGGAATACAGTTACAATAACTCTGTGCACAGCTCCATTGGCATGTCCCCATTTAAAGCTACGATGTGCATGGCTACGATGGGGGTCCCCTTCCCGCAGTCAACTCAGAGGAGCCTAGCAAGGATGGTGCACAATCATGGTGATCACGGGTGACCCAGGGATGGACCACCCTTCAAAAAACTTTAGCTAAGGCCAAGGAGGACTACAAGCGCCATGCAGACAAAGGGAGGGGCCTGGAATGGATCTCAGTTCTGACACAGTACTACCCTGACCTGAATTATGCAGATATTTCAATAAACAAATCTCTGCCAAAGAGAATGTTGTTGAGAGTCTCTTGACCAGGGATCTGACAGTCAGTTAGTTAAGCCTCTCAACCTCTCCTCTGTTCTATCAGTTACTTTTTTTTTAATAAACCAAGTTATTTTCTTTAAACAGTTGGTTCTCCATTCCTTTGCATGTTTAAACTCTGCCAACAGTCTTGATCCCTAGAAGTAGGACTTGGGAAGGGTTTAGTGGCCTGCAGCAGCAGGGGGAGAAGAAGTCAGTTTTGAACATTTCTTTATAGCTAGCAGATATATATAGCTAGAAGAGGTCCATCTTTTAACTGTGTTTTTATGGTCTGCTTCTTTTTTGAGGACTGCTATATGAATATTATTGTATGCTGCTGAATATTGTTTTTCAACTGTTTTAGGTCTTTAGTAGGATCCTTGCTTGTTTTATTGCTGGTTTTAATGTTTACTTTCCCTCCCTCCTTTACCCATGAATAGACAGAAACTGAGCAAGTCGTAGTGTGGGTGAAAGAAGTAATGTACCCATTTTCAATACCACTCAGGGGTCTGTTGGGGCCGGAGCGAGGCAGAGCGAAGCTCCGCCAGCTCAGGACTGGCCAGTAGGGCAGCCATGGGCTGAATCAGATTCTCTAATCTGATTCAGCTCGCCACCGAATTGCTGCCGAAATTCGGCTGTAACTTTAAAAGCAACTGGAGGGGAGGGGTTTGAGGGAGAGGCTCCAAACTTGCAGGGTAGCTGCTGGGACCTCTCCTCGAAATACCCACCAAGTTTCAAGAAGATTGGACCGGGGGGTCCAATTCTACAGGCCCCCAAACAGTTTGCCCCCATTCCCTCCATTGTTCTCTATGGTAGGAAAAAAGTTAACATTTTTCCCCTCCATCGAGAACAATGGAGGGGACGGGACAATCTGTTTGGGGGCCCATAGAATTGGACCCCGTAATCCAAACTTCTTGAAACATGGTGGGTATTTCGAGGAGAGGCCCCAGCAGCTACCCTGCAAGTTTGGAGCCTCTCCCTCAAACCCCCTTTCCTCCAGCCCCTCTTATACCCTATGAGTTTTTGCCATTAATTTCAATGGCAGATAGGATATAATAGGGCTGAAACTGACATTCCCTTTCTGACACACTTCTGGTGATGTCAGGGGATGTGGCATATGCTAATGAGTTATGCTAATGAGCTCCTGCACCTCTTTTTCTACGAAAGGACCCCTGATACCACTTATTTAGTTAAAGATAAAACCTCTTCAAAATACTTCAATGTCTGTTCACTCAGTGGCAGTTAAACACATACATCATATTGAAGTTTAGTATGGTTGCTTATTAAAAGGGGTTGTGTGGTATATTTTAACTGCATAGATTAAACTGGGGGTGTTGCGAGAGATTTAAATGAGCAGAATACAAATTGCAGGCTGTATACATAACATAAAGTTGCATTTGGTTTATTGACTTTAATAAATGAAATCTTGATAGCATGAAGTTGCTTGTTATTCCAGTCACCATTGTCATTGTTGATTTTAGCTGGGGCTCTCTTCCGCTGTCAAGAGCAGTTTATATTCAAGTGTGTCATAAGATCTAATGACAAGCATTTGAGATATCAGCAGCCTAATACAGTTTAGGCAAGCAGTGACCTTGACTGAAGATTTGTGACCCTCTCTATTTATTAATGTCCTTACCTATTATCTTTGGAATTTTAAAGCAAACAAGGGACCAAAAGGAGATATTTCCAAAGGTAACAATAAGCCATAGCATGGACTCACCGATTCTGCCTTAGTGGCTTCAGGGCTTGGAGAGCAGAAAGGGGTGGCCATGAGGTCCTCTGGGCTGGCCGCATGGTCTGTAGCCTGGGGCAGGATCTAGTGGGGGTGGAGCCTGGCTACAGTTCATCTCGATTGCATTGGAGGCAGAGCTGTGGGCAGTTCTAGGGGCTTCTCCTGCCCACCCCTCCCCTATTTATCTGGCTGCCACTGGGCTCCTGCCCTCAGCATTTCTGCAGTTTTCCCTCCTACCCTCCTTGTGTTTCAGTTGTTATGGGATGTGTTTCAGTTTTACATTGTTCTTCAATTGTCAAAGCTTTTCTGGTGGTTTGGACATGGGGGCAGATTTTGGGGGGGGGGGGAGGCTGTGCCTGCGTGACACCTCTGTGAGCTTGGGGACTCCCTTAAGTGACCTTAGGATGAAGCCAATTCAGCAGCATGCCCAGCTTGCAGGCTTTTGGCAGGGCTCTCACCACTAGGTGGGAAGGGAACCACACAGCAACCGGCACCCACATGGATCCTGGGGGTTGCTACTCCATGGTTTAACCCCTCAGCATGTGGGCTGGGGTGGGGTTAATCAGGTGGCAGGCCAGTAAACCGATTCAGGATCTGCCCCCATGTGCACCAGTGCTCCTGTGATGCAGTCAAACTGTGGCCTTTACTTTGTCCAATAAAGAGGTGGTTGTGTGCATTCATTTCTCATCTGCACTCCCTTTATGCCCCTGGGCCCAGATACAAGCTGTGAAGCAAAATATAGTTGCTAGTGGGAACTGCATGATTTAGGTTCATTATTAAGGAAGACTTATCGGGGCTAAAGACACATTTATTTATTTTATTTTATTTTATTTTTATTTGCATTTTTACCCTGCCCTTCTCGCAAGCGGGCTCAGTTTACCATATGTTGACTTTAATGGATCTGGATTACACCCTAAACACATATCAACAAATATTCATTCCAAGTTTTCCTTGACATTCTTCTCTTTCATAAGGGGTCTGTGTGCCCAAGACAAAGGTCATCCTGGCAAACTGAGAATTGAAGTCTGATCCCATTACAAAAAGTAGAAGGTTCACCTTTAACCTTTTTAACAGTGCTTTTTGATAATGCTTCATATTGCTTGCAAAGGATTCACCGATGCTCTAATACAGAGGTGTCGAACTCATTTCTTATGAGGGCCAAATCTGACATAAATATCACTTTGTCAGGCTGGGCCATGTGCGCCATAAAATGTAACACAAGGTACTGGAGATATAAACTTTGTAAAGATGATTTCAGATGCCGAATGGCAATAGCAGGCATGATTGGATTAGGTGTGATATGCAGACAAGTGGAGATATCAGCATTGGTGTGATATACAGAGGTGTGGAGATACCAGCATTGGTAATGAGACGGGAAACCTGTCAGACTCCTGGACAAAATTGCTCTCAACAACACTCTCTCATCAGTGATTTGGTTACTGAGAAATAATCAAGTTCCAGGCCAGACCTGTACCATGTCATAACTGAGAATCTGGCAGGAAAATTCAAAGATATAGACAGTTCAAACAGTGCCCCCCTCATATGCACCAATCACACTCTGCATTCATCCTGCCTAACTTTTGCACTCCTGCATTTCTACCCCAACCCCGGAATAAAAACAGGACTCCCTGCCCATACCTGGGGAAAAAATTTTTGGGGTCTAAACACAGGACTCTTCCCTCTGATACCTGGAATAAAATGCTTTTGGGTGTCTAAACACAGGACTCCCCCCATACCTTGAATAAAACTTTTTTGGGTCTAAACACAGGACTCCCCCCAATACTTATACTTGGAATAATACATTTTTGGGTGTCTAAACACAGAACTCTCCCCCATACTTGGAATAAAATGTTTTTGGGTCTAAACACAGGACTCTTCCCCCACCCCAAATACCTGGAAAAATGTTTTTATGTCTAAACACTGGACTCTTCCCCCCTTCCATACCTGGAAAAAGGTTTTGGGGTTTAAACACAGAACTCTCTCTCTCTGTCTCTCTCTCTCTCACACACACACACACTCCCTCCCTGGTCTTCTGAAAAGTCCCACATGATGCCATTTCCCCCTCTCTGTGTCTCTCATCCTCCCCCTCCCTCCCCAGAGGAGTAACCCTCAGCCAATGGAGGGAAGGCTTTTTTCCTCTCCTCTTGAAGCAGGAAATAGGAGAAATTGGGGAAAGGAACTGTGATGTTACAAACAGGAATCAGGAAGCAGCACAAAGTCAGCTGCTCTCGGGCTGGATTGCAGCCCTGCATGGACTGGATGTGGCCCGCAGGCCGTACCTTTGATACCCCTGCTCTAATAAGTACGTTGAGGACAGTATGTGCTGCCCATTCCAAACTAAGATGTGTTTGTTGCCCTGTCCTTGAATTACTAGAACTGAGATTCCTTATGAGTTTTTGTTTCTGAACCAGGGTACTTGTAAGGGTTCTGAAAAGTATTAACAACATGACCTTCCAACTTTGTTGTGAGCACTGGTTGTTTGTCACTTGTGCCTCAAAATATACCATCTGTGAACCCTTGCTGGATAAACTGCATCACAGTGCATCACAGTGTACTGTAGTAACTGGAATCCGGTCTATTGTGTGAATTCCACATCACTCGAAATAGGAAGGAAGGTAGGTCAGCAACACATGGCAAATGGGAAAGGTAGAGCCTATAAGTTTTTCTTTATAGCCTCCCCAACTGGCTAGTTGACAGCCCAGATCAACCAGTGTCTCTTGTGCTACATCAGAGTTAGAGAGGCTGGCATAGTGAGATCCATGGCTCAAGCAGAGCTTTGAATGAATTTCAGTTCCATTTAATTGGTCTCAGAAGTCACTTTGAGCAAGAAGGCTTTGCAATGTCTCTGGCACTGTTACAAAGAGGGAATCTTGCTCTGGAGACCATTCCAAAGAACAGATGTGACAGTAGAGACACAATAAGCTAGAACTGTGGTAGATCAACTAGATTTCAAGGATGGGACCCTCAAAAGAAAACCCAAGGGTGATCTAAATTGGTACATGGGTTCAACCTGTGTAAGGTGGTCCTTTAGCTTTGTGTATCCTAGAAGGGTAGGAAGCTCTTAAAACACAGCATTGAACAATATGATTTATATCTGATTTAGAAGCTATGCAAAGAATTGTCTGCTGAGTAGAGTAGTTATTCAGCAAAGATAGGAGGGAGTAGAACACATTTGGCCTGTGAGAGTTTGCATGTGCAAAAAGTCAATTGAGTTGTACTGGATAGCCAGGAAGGAATACAGGCTAAGAATTTGCTGGATACTCACAAATGGATCAGTGAACAATTGAAGTGACTGTTGAAAAATCAGCTCCATGTTTGTGACTGGTAAACAGGATGGAAGCCCAACTGGAAGGTGTTCAAGCATCCCTACCTCTGAGCTCTAGTGAATAAACTGTGTTCTGTACCAATTGAAACATCCATATCACTTTCAAAATCATCCCTACAGAGAGCACATTGTAGTGAGCCGTTCTTGAAGTTGTGCAAGTATAGATCAGTGTGACCAGCTCTCAGGGTTCACATAGAGGGCAAAATAAGCTATGTCGAATCAATATGATGTGTTTAAATAATTGTATGCTTAAATCAATATTAGTTAATTCAAACCCAATTTAGCTTCCAGAGTATCCATTCAGCAAGAAGCTGCCCCCATGTGACATCCCAAACCAGCAGCCTCACATATCATAAGCTGATCTTAGCAGGTGACTGTACAAGTTTGGTCCATCCAAAAGCATAATTTTGTCATTTTAGCTTAGTTTATTCATGAACGAGTACAATTCAAAGTGTACCATTTATGTAAATATGTTCTGTCTGCTGGTACAAGAAAATCTATGTAGGATTTGTAGCAAAATAACTTCAGAAAATAGCTTATTTTTAAAATGTAACTATATTTTAAAATAGAAAATATGAAAAACAGAAAAAGCTTGCGAGACTATTTGGAACTGATGTTTATGGCTATTCAAGAACTGTGTAATAAATGGGTAAAAAGAACTAAGGACACTGAAGAATTTAGTAGGAATGAAAAGGGAGGAAACCGAGGTTTAGGTCTTAAGGGTGGTTCATGCCTTTTTTCAGAAGGGCGGCCACCCGTCCCGAAAACAGCCAGGCTCCATCTGCTGACCCCCACAGCCAGGCCAGTGCTCCCAGGAGGCAGTCTGGTCACCCATCCCACAAAAGCAGCCAGGTCCTGTCCACCAGTCCCCAAAACGAGGCCGGCACTCCACATGATGGCAGCCACCATGTGCGGGGCCAGCGGTGCGCATAGCTGCCTTTGTCACCCCTTCATTGGATGGCACCTAAGCCCCTTCCCCATCAAAAGGCTGCTAGGCTGGCAGTGGCTCCCCCGGGCCTTGGTCAGAGCCTGTCCCTCACTCCATGCCCAGCCTCAAGGGAGACAGAGAGCCAGGTTTTTCCCCTCTCAATCATGCCCCACCCCACCCCCACTGTCCTGCAGGGTCCCTCCAACCTGATCTTTTTGTCCTGCCCAGAGATGACCAAACCATCCATGAAGCTCTCACCCTAAGCTCATCTTTGGTTAGAATAGTCAGGGAATGGCTGCCACCATCAGATCTGGCCAACCAGCCATCCCTGATATAGGTCAGTACTCCTCCACTGAGCCCTAATAGGCTCACCCCACCCTTGTGATTGCACCTGAGGATGTGGCGGGTGGGCAAAAGCCTGTGCTTGCATATGGCAAGCATTGGGTTTTTTGTCAGGAAGAGAATAGGAATCCTGGCTGTATTCAGGCAGTCAACCCATCAGTCTGCTATGTCAGGAGATATGAAGAGACACACAATCTTTTTTTTATGATGGAGCAACTAGCACGATATACAACAGCAAAGGATACTTTAATGGAAACATAGATCCTCTTGAGGAAAGGTTAACAACATAAGGAAAACTGTGATGGATCAGAACAAGGGTCCATACAGTGTGACCAGCTGTTTTTAATAGCAGCCCAAAAAATGATTTCAGGAAATCTACAAGCAATAACACCCTCCCCTATTTATCCCCAGTATCTGCACTGATAAAAACACAACTCAAAGAAGACACATGCTCAAAACTGCAGCACACACTGTGTGTGACAGTTCTGACTTTCATTTTAGCAATTATTTACAGTGAGAAGACATGTACACTGGAGTGTGGGACACAGTAACTTGTTGGACAAACAATGGAACCGTGTGGGGAAATTATCCTAATTCCTAGAAAATATAACAGCAATGTACTCCCACATGAAGATGACAAATACATCTGGAGGTCCTTGAACTAGTTAGGCTAATATTTCCCCCCCTACAGGATAAAGACAACTCCATTCCACCTTAAGCAGACTAATTTCCTGCCTTTCCACAGGATTATCCAGTACAAATAAGCTGAGCTCTATACTATGCCCCTAATGAAAACACTTATTAAGTAGCAAATAACCCACCTGGAAACATTTATATAGTTATTAACTGTGAATGATGTTTCCCAGAGATAATAAAGATAATAAAAACTTCCCTCCAGAGTCCAAATTCAGCCCTACATTCTGATGATGATGGAGAAGGTAGTTGGCTTCTTCAAACCAATCTAATTATAGTGGATTCTGGGTAACTAATTCTGAGGCAATGGCAGTAGGTCCCCTCAGAGAAATATCAAATGAACAAATAGAAACAATTACTCTCAAAACCAGTCCTAGAAAACCGTAAGTAGGTATAAAGCAGGACAGACTGTTGAGCAATGATCCAATATTAACACCAAAAGAGGATGTCCAGGAGAATAGTGCTGTACCATTCCCCAGTCTGTTTCTCAATATCACTTTTCTCTCAGTTGGCTCTAATCTTGGAAGCAAGCCCAGTTAGGGAAAGTAGCCTTTTTGCTCTTTAAATAAGACATCCTACACCTCATTGTATATTTTATTGGGTTCATTTAAAGAGATGGGCTTGTTGACATCCCATCAAGTTTGGCTCATATTCAGTTTTTCCTCTTAGGAATTAATTCTTTGTCATTCATGCCTTTGACACTTTAGTAATGCAAAGACTGTGACATTCTTATGAAATGAGTAGCTTTTAAAATATCCCTGATAAGAAAAAAATCTCTCCTGTTATAATTCTATTTCTGCTTCTCATTTGAATAGCCTAAATAAATTAATAATCCTAAACTTTAATCATAACAATTAGCTTTTAACCAGTGAACATTTTTAGGGAAGCTAAATGCTTCAAAGAAATCTACTTCCTAAGAGAATAAGCAATTCTGTGAAAATATCCTGGCTATTCAAATGAATAGTGTTGGATGTCAATCATTGTTGACTGGAAATGTGAATAACAAAATAAGGCTTTCAAAACTATTTCATAGTTCATTTATACAAGAATTACATTCTTCTAAGTCCATTATTGTTATGGTTAAGAATACATCCCTGGCATTCCCACTGAAGAAACCTGGGCAGGATTTTGAGTAGACCTGCTTAGAATTGGTGTCATGGGCCAGCCAAGCTCAGCAGAGCAAAGGGACACAGAGGACTCCTCTGAGGAAGAGGTAGGGTTGCCAAGTCTGTGTTGGAAAATACCTGGAGACTTTGGGGGTGGAGCCATGAGAGGGCAGGGTTTGGGGAGGGGAGGGGCCTCAGCATGGTACAATGCCATAGAGTTGACCCTTTAAAGCAGCCATTTTCTCCAGGGGAGCTGATCTCTGTCAGCTGGAGATCAGTTGTAAAAGCAGGAGATCCCCAGTCCCCACCTGGAGCCTGGCAATCCTAGAAAGAGTGGGTCAGCATATCTGACCCAAGCCCACAGCCAGCGGCTCTGAGAGGCCAGGTTTAGACTCTCAGCCAGGAACCAGTCACCTCCAGGCTGAAATACTGCAACTTGCTCTACATGGGCCTACCCTTGAGGCTGATGCAGAAACTACAACTGATACAGAACATCGGCACAGGTCCTCACAGAGATACCATGCACAGCACATATCCATCCTGTGCTGCATGAGCTGCACTGGCTTCCGGTGGAGTACTGGATCAGGTTCAAGGTTTTAGTATTGACTTTCAAGGACCTAATGGCCAGTGAGCTATGTACCTTCAGGACCACCTCTCCTGGTATACCCTCAGAAGAGCACTGTGCTCTGTTGATCAAAATCTATTGGTGGGCCCTGGCCCGAGAGATATCTGGCTGTCCTCTACCAGATCCAGGACCTTCTCTGCCCTGGTTCCAACCTAATGGAACTCTCTGCCAAACAACATCCATACCCTGTAGGGCCTGCTACAGTTCTGCACGGCCTGCAAGGCAGAGATGTTCCACCAGGTGTTTGGTTGAGGACAGCAACAGTTCCATTCTAGCACTCCCACCCACTCCCCTCCTCTGAGATAGCAGCATTATTGGTTCTTTGCGCCATCTCTAGCTGTATTTTTGTTTGCTATTGGATTTAACCAGATTTTAATTAAAGTTTTATGACTGTGTTGTGCATCGCTCTGAGCCCAGTTTACTGGAGGAGAGTGGTTGAAAAGTTGAATTAAATAAATTAATTAAATGAGAAGGAGGACAGGAAGGGATGAGTCAGTGCTTGGCTATTATGGCCCTTTCTTACATGCCAAGGGAAATGCTGATTGCCAGTTTGGGGTTTGGAAGGAATTTTCCTCCAGGCCAGATTGGCCCAGGGATCCGGGAGATTTTTTGTCTTCCTTTGGGCATAGGTCACTGGGGGATTGCGGGAGGATAGTTGTGAATTTCCTGCATTGTGCAGGAGGTTGGACTAGATAACCCTTTGGGTCACCTCCAGATCTATATTTCTGTTTCTAGGGATATCCCATTGGCAATGTAAGAAGACACTATTATGGCTTTCATTTCCACAAAAATCATAGATGCAGACATCCTTTATTGCTGGGTTGCACTAAAACAATAAATATTCCATGGATTTTCAAAGGAAGTAGTTCAAAAGCACCACTGCAAATTTCTGAGAGCCTAATTTGTATGCCATAAACACAATGCCCATTTCAATAAAGTTTATATTTGTTTATTGTTTTTATTTGGTAATTATACTTTCATAGTACTTTTACAATGATAATAAAAAATGGAGTATTTCCCACCCATCAAAATCTAGGACACAGCAATAGAAAACGGGTGAAATGAAGAATAGCACCATATATGTGCTATTACTTCTTTCCTTTGTCTGTTTTTTCATGTCGATACATTTATTTTTGCATTATATTTAATAATTTTTAAAAAAGAAATACCAATTTTTTTCCCCAAGTCCAATAGACCCACCCAAACCAAAAAATACTGGGTTTTTTTTTTTTTTTTGCACTTAATACATGTGGTTCCAGGCATACTTATTTACACATAAGCCTATTTGAGTTCATAGTTGCATGGTCACGTTTTCCTTTTGATCATCTGCCAACAGCAAAACAGAAATCTAAGAAGACAAAGCTTTCTTCCCAGAAGATATTATTGCAGATTCTACTAGCTATTTTAAAAATTGTTACCCATCGTTCTTACTGGAGAATAATGATAACATGATTCTTCTGTCATCTACAAAACATTTGTGCTTCCTCATAGTTTGTATAATTTTTTTTGAAAAAGCTTGTGAGAATAATGGGGAGGGAAAATGCTATAGACTGATAACCTCTAAATATACTTGCCAATCCTTCTGGGACTCTCTTGATAGATTACGTGGCCCTTGAATTCACTATTGGCCTCTTAGTCTATAATATATTGACCTTTTCCTAGCTGGTTCTTTTCTGATTGGGGGGGAGAATCAATATTTGTCATGTGCCACTTGAAATCTAATGTAGAATAGAAGAGGAAACCATAGGTCTTTTAGAACTCAATATACTTCTTAATAAGGGGGAAGAAAAGTAGTCTGCTGGGACTGAAAGAAAGCTAAATAACTTCGAGCAACTGAGCCCCAGAACGTGAGTTCATTATCTATAGAGTGCTGTGGAATTTGGCAGTTTTTCTTTCCTCTGGTTCGTACAAATATTTGCCCACCCACCCCTTGAGTGAAACACAACACAATTTATGGGTTAAACTGGGAATTTTATTTACACATAAGCTGATCTGCACCATTTCATACCATTTACGCATGGGTTGCATTGAGCCTGCAAAGCAAGCTTCTTAACAGGGCAAACTCACCCTGGCTTAGAGCCAGGTCCAGAATCCTGTGCATTAGATGGAATAATCTCATTCTCAGCTAGATAGTGCAGTATCGGGAGCCAGGTAACTACAAAGGTGCTGTTTGTATCATCACAGGAGTGGGGGGTTTAGACCATCAGCGATCTTTCCCATCACATATTGTGCCCATAGTTTATTGAACCATAGATCTATAGATGATGCTTCCTTGGCTTTCCATTTGGAAGCAATGGCTAGGGTAGAAATCATAGCCTTCTTACCCTTTTTCAGTGTGCAGTCAGTCCACAGTTCTCGTAGGACTAGATCTAAGATAGGAGAGATGACCTGACCTACCCTTCTACCACTCCTAGCTAAAACGTCTTGCCAGAATCCCTGGATGATCAGGCAATCCCACCAGCAATGTTGGAATGTGCCAACTTGGCTGCATTCCTTCCAACAGAATGGGCTGATACCCTTGTTTATCTTGTGTAGCCTGGAGGGAGTGTAGTACCATCTGGTCTGCAATGTCGGTATTTCTGAAAAATCCCAGATCCCAATACTGATATACGTGGTTTAAACCATGCCACAGAAGAAGCTGGCCCCAAAAGGCTCTGCTGGAATGGTGGGAGCTGAGAGCTCTGCACCACCTTGGCTGGGGCTGGCTCCCCTTGCAACTTGGTTTAAACTGAATTGCTAGAGAAGCCAGCCCCAGCTGAGGTGGCTCAAAGTTCTCAGCCCCTGCAGTCCCAGCTGGGGTGGCGGACTTTTTTTTTGTCTCAGTTTATACCGAATGCATACCCGTAGTATTAAGACATGATGAAGAGTCCATTTTATCTTCAAAAGGGTTCAGTGAATAATGGAGAGAACAGTGTGAGACACCTTGGGTCCCCATTGGAGAGAAAGGCAGGGCACAAATGACATAAATAAATAAAAGAATGGTGGCACTTCAATTTAGGTGAGATCTGCATAAATTTAGGTAGGAATGGGGACTTGAACCTAGGGGTGGGTGCTACTCACCCACATGAGGATCCCCTCCTTGGGTCCTGGAAGGAGAATGGCAGGATAAATGCCTTTAAAATAAACAAACTGAAAGAACCTAGCTTCCCATTTGAACCCTTTGCCATCCCTTGCTGACAGATACGTGGCAAATGTGGCACGTTAAACACTAACACTACTAAATCATGCACTGTTGAAATCATAAATGGAGGCACAAAAATCATATGAGTGGAGAATTGTCTTTCCCCCCAGTTGTGCCTGGGTGCTGGAAAAATGGAACATGCCTGCAAAAGAAGTGAAAGAAAACCATCAAGGGATTCTGAAGAGCAAAATCATCCTAAAGCTCCTGATCTGATCCAAAACAACCAAGTGGCTTGTCGCATCTTCAAGGCTAACACCTTTACTGAACACCGCTTCACAGTTTTCCTCTTCACTCCCTTTCAGGCTCCCATGGAAGAACTACATTTGAGGGGCACCTTAGAGACCAACAAGATTTGGAGGGCGTAAGCTTTCAAGATTCAAAGCTCCCCTGGTCAGACTCAAATCTAAGGCCTATTATGCATGCACAGCTCACGGCAGAGAATCTGAGCCGCCAAGCCTGTAAACTTGACTTCGGATTCTGTGCCTGCAGTACACATCATTCTTTTTCTCTGGTGTATTTGTTCTGCATCCCAAGATAAATACAGTGGGCTCTGCGCTGCCTGGTTTAAACCGGGCAGCATGAAAAGGCAGCCAGCTGGGCTCGCTATGCATGTGGGGAGCCAACGGCTCCCAGCCGGCACAGCTCAGCGCTGTCTCCACCTGCCATCTGGTTGAGACCAGGTGGTGGGAGAGGACAGCCTAGCAAGGCTTGCTGTGCGTGCAGGGACCTGAAGGCTCCCGGCAGGTGCAGCTCAGAGCTGCTTTCTCGTGCCACCCAGTAGAAACCAGGCGATAAGAGAGCACAGCCCAGCTGGGCTCGCTGTGAGTGCAGGGAGCCAATGGCTCCCAGCATGCACAGCTCAGCACTGCGTTCTCCTGCCATCCGACTGAAGCCAGGTGGAAGGAAAGGACAGTCGAGCCAGGTTCGTTGTGCGTGCAGAGACCTAAAGGCTCTCGGCAGGTGCAGCTCAGAGCTGTCTTCTCATGCCGCCCGGTTGAAACCAGAATGCGGGAGAACACAGCCCAGCTGGGCTCTCTGTGCATGTGAGGAGTTGATGGCTCCTGGTAGGCTCAGCCCAGAGCTGGCTTCTTGTGCTGCCCAGTTGAAACCGGGTGGCGAGAGAGGACAGCCTATCCAGGCTCGCTGTGCATGCAGGAAGCCAATGGCTCCTGGCAGGCACAAATTGGTGCTCCCTTCTCACCCTGCCCAGTTCAAACTGGGCAGCAGGAGTGGGCAGCCCAGTGGGGAGTTGTTTTTTACAGGTGGCGTGAGACTAGCAATGGTCTCCTATTGCTAGACACATGCCACTTGGGAAAAAAATTAAATGCAGGTGGGGCATGGCCTACAAAGGGCAGTGACAGGGTGTGTGTGTGGGGGAAATCTGAGGGACTCTGTATGCCTTCAGCTTGGATGCAAAGCAAAGGGAAAACCGCCACAAAACCACTCTCACAAAACTGGGGGAAACAGCAAATGAAAAGTGAACTGAACACTGAAGGGAGGAAATGAAATGCAGAATGAAAAAGAAAGTCCAACAGACATGGGCTGTGAAAGCAAGGCAAAAAATCCATGCTTAAAGGGACTAAAGCTTCTACTGCAAACCAATACGGCTAGCCTCCTGAAAATACCTGATATAGAGATCTTATGAGGTTTGTCTGTCTGTTTGATTTCCCACTCCTCAACTTGCACCTGCTGGATGAGCTTGGGCAAGCCATAGCTCTGTATCAGCTGTTCTCTCAAGGACAGTTGTCTCAGAGCTCTCTCAGCCCCACCTACCTCACAGGGTGTCTGTTGTGGGGAGGGGAAGGGAAAGGAGTTTGTAAGGCAGATTCTGCACCAATGGTTTGCTCTCCGTTCCCCCCGGCTCTAATTGGCCCCATTCTGTTGAGGGAGTTCCGCATTTGTCGCCTTGCCCTGAATCTAGCGTCCCCTTCCCTCTCTTCCCCAAGCATGATTTCCGCTCCCTTTCCCACCCTGCCATGAGCGTTTTTTTGTCCCCCCCACATCCCCGCTTGCACCAGGGCAGGAAAGGGAGGGGAAAGGGAGAGGAGAGGCAGGAAAGGGGAGGAAAAGAAGCAGAGGGGCAGTAAAGGGGTAGAGCAAGAAACCCTGATTTGCGAGTTCCCCACTAGAATGCCCCAACTTCAACCCCATGGCAAAAAAGAAACCTGAAAATCCCTGAAATGGAAGATCTGGGGGGAACGAGGGTTTGATTCGGGCCAACTGCTGATTCAGGGCAACAAGTGGGGAACTGTTGCTCTGCCACAGATTTTATCGGGGGACGACACCGGGGCAACCACTGGTGCGGAATTGGCCTAAGCTGCTCTGAGACTCCAAGTGAGTGAAGGGCGGGATATAAATCCAATCTCTTCCTCTTCTTTTTCAGAGTGAAAAAGCCAAGGAAAGCTTATACACTATTACAAATTCAGTGCCAAAGTCCTCTCTTCCTCCCTCCCTCATTTTGGTGTGGCTGGAGGGAACTGAAGGTTAAATAGATGAAAGGGCTTTTTGATGGTGTCTAACTGTGAATTCTTCTCTCTCTCTCTCCTTTGAGGAGGTTCTACTAAGGCATGTTTGAGTTAGTGAAAAGTGCGAAAGGATAAGTATGAGCTGTGGGTGTATGGCTATTCGCTTAGTGAATTATATGTTTACTAGGAATAAGTCCTGTTGTGGAAATAAATACAATGGGCTCTAGAAAGAAGCTCTGGGTAGGTGCCCCAGCCTTGGGCACTCAGCATCAATTTTCTGTGGTGACCTCAGCAGGATATAATTACACAAAGTCCACTGTTCTCTCCAAGGGAACTGCCTTCTGAAGAGTGCTCTCCAGCCCTTATCCAGAGTTGCCTCCATTCCCTCCATTGTTCTCTATGGTAGGAAAAAAGTTAACATTTTTCCCCACCATAGAGAACAATGGAGGGGATGGGACAATCTGTTTGGGGGCCCATAGAATTGGGCCCTGTGGTCCAATCTTCTTGAAACTTAGTGGGTATTTCGAGGAGAGGCCCCAGCAGCTACCCTGCAAGTTTGGAGCCTCTCCCTCAAACCCCCTTTCCTCCAGCTTCTCATATACCCTATGAGTTTTTGCCATTGATTTCAGTGGCCCATAGGGTATAATGGGGCTGAAAGTGACATTCCCTTTCTGACACACTTCTGGTGATGTCAGGGGACGTGTCATATGCTAATGAGTTATGCTAATGAGTTATGCTAATGAGCTCCTGCACCTCTTTTTCTATGAAAGGACCCCTGGTTATTTCTATTATCAAAAAGTATTTTCCCAATGAATTTTACAGCTTGTTCCCAGATATTCGGCCTGGATATTAGCTTACGGGTGGGGTTTTGTAGATGGGGAGGGGGAGTCTATGCAGAGGGGTAGGTCTAGTTGTCCGAAGGTCTGTTGCTCTCAACTGCAACTTAGCACAAATTCTGCATTGTATGCCATTTACATGATAAGATGTGGGGTAAAGAAGTGGAATGTGGTGAAAAGTTTTTCCTCTTTCCCAGTTTTTCTTTCAGCTCTCTTATTGGCAGGACTGCAGTCCCAGTTTCCATAGGTCTGTGACACCATCACAGAAATGATGAAGACCCTTCTAAGGTGTAGCAAAAGTTTCCTTATACATTCAATCCATATATACTATCATGAAAACAGGTAGTCTAAAATTACTGACTTTTTGAATAGGTGATTGTTAATGAACAATTCAGGGGCAGAATTGCTTGAGGTGAATCTTATAAACAGATGAGATAAACCAACAATGGCAGGAAAGGTGGCACAGATGGTCTTTTCCTAGTTCAAACATTTTGTACATTCTTGTATGTCTTTCTATTAAAGTGCTTTTTACTGAATTCAAATTCCCTCAGGAATTGCATATGGTACTTGGCATGTTGCCTCAGTGATCAGTACTATGTTCTTATGACTTAACAAATGTTTTCTTCATTATAGTGCAGTGCACTAGACTAATTAGTCCAATACAAGTAATTATTCACAGTTCAAATGAACTTGAGAAAATAAATAGTACTTGGATGAGCGGACTACGTGCAGTACAGAATTCATTTTGGCAAGAGAATTTACAAGACAATTTACTGATACTGTTGCCCCCTCCCGGGTGTCCTCCCCCCACACTCATACCCTGAGACCTGTATTTTTTGCACTGCAAGATCATTTGGCTTTTAGATGATAGAGACGCAGGGGAAATCCAGCCAGTTTAATATTAAAGAAAGGTCTCTCATTTAAGTCCTTCACCTGCTTTCAAGAGGAAGTAGCCTTTCAAGAGGAAGTAGCCTCCAGGAGAACATCAACTAAGTCTCCTTTGTTTGAGCATCCAAAGTTCCCCACACCCATGGCTATAAAGGACAAACCAAGTTTGCAGGGCAATAAACAAAGATCCCTAAACCTCCCTGACAATTCAACTTCCCTGATAATTTGATCATAAAGCCAAACACAACACCCCCTGACCTTTGTCAAATAGGTCTTGACCATTCTGTCCCTTGGGTAATTCAATCATAAACCCAAGAAGAGACATCACCCCATTTTCTGGCTGTTGTTGGCAGATATGAGTCATGCCTGACACCCACCATAAATCAGTCAAATGAACCTGGCCCATCTCCTGTCCCCGTTACATCACCCTGGTACATCCTCTGGTCAATAAAAAGTTTGAACTGTCCTATGACAGCCTGAATGCTCAACTCTACACCAGTAGGATCTCAGATCCTGAAGTTGCACCTGTGTACAGTGCAGATCCCAACAATAGGAAGCCAGATTTTGCACTTATTGTCCAATATCATCTGCACTGAATTTGATCAATAGCAAGGCTCCTCCATTGACACATAGGGCAATCTAGGTTCATAAAAATGGCACCTTGCTCCCTTCATTTTTGTAGTTAACAACAACAACAAATACCTTTTATTGGCATAAAATATTTTAAAAAGTTCCCATTAAGATAAAACAGTCCCACAATTTGTAAAAAAATCGTTAACCCTAAAACCATTACAGAGGTGTATCAGAGGAATCTTTAATTTCTAAAAGCCTTAAAATTAAATTTTACAGTTTTATTAAACTCAAAATGATCAGGAAGATTCTTCCGTTTTAGAAGACCATGAAGAAACTTAGCAGTCAATTCAATAATCTCTGGATCTAAAGAAGTAAAGAGGTAATGTAGCTTAATTCCATCCGGTTGTCCAGCTACCTTACTAAGGGGAACTTCTAGAAATTTTGCTCGAATATCATTTAGCAAATTACAATGTAGGAGTGCATGCTCAACCGTTTCTAAATCTTTCTTATTGCATCTGCAGTACCTAAGTGCATAAGGGATTTTCTTATACCTCCCCTCAAGAATAGCAGATGGGAGAACATTGAGCCAGCAGATAAGCTCCGCATAATTGCGGTGAAGTCAGACAGAAAAAATATTGTGGCAGAGCGCCAGAGAGTGGATAAGCCCATCTTGCTGAGGAGCACCTACCAGAGGCAAGAGCTCTGAGCTCTTGTACATTTTTGTAGTTGGTTCTGCTCCCAAAACTTTCAGTGTCATGGCCATGAAATCACTACCTCTCCTCTTCAAGACAGGTGGAATATGTTTTCCTCTTTCCCTCACTGTGCTCTCCTTTCCAAAGGTAACCTTCTACATCTTTTACCCATTCCCTATTCCTTAGCTTTACCATCTCCCTTTCTTGGATGGTCTGCCCTACTGCCGGCTGGTCCTTTCTCCCTTCTCTTTTAATGCAGAATTCTTTACTTATTTATCCAGCTATACATTCTGGTCTCTTCAGGGCAACTCCTCACCTGTCTCTTCTCTCCATGTTAGTTTGCCCTGGACTAGCCACATGGGAAAAACTCAATTTGGAGAAAAAGTAACATTAATTGGGTATTTAGCATAAAGTAATCCGGGCACCAGGATTTTGTAATTGGATTGTCATATAGAAATTGCCATGGTACTATTGCAATTACTCGCTGTCTTGTACTTTTGTCTTGATTCTCTGTTTTCTATTCTGTACCTTGAATACGAGAATAAAGGAACATGCTGGTTAAGTGCTTATCTCCATTTCATCTTTCTTTTCTCAAGATTTTATTATGCAAAACTGGAAGCCGCATATACATCAGACTAAAAGATTCCTCTTTGTCCCAGAACTCGTGTTCCAGCTCTTTTACATGTATGGTGCTGTATATGTGGCAGGCCTGAGATGGAGACTGATTTGGGTAACAACAAGCGTACAGGATAGTATGCTCATAACACCGTCTGAACAAATACATCTGAGCTGCACTACAGGGTAGGGCTGTCCACTTGGACCTAAATGAAATCAGTGTTCAGAAAATGTTCTAGCTATTTTGATTGTATGAAGCTACCTCAAGGTAGAAAGGCAGTTAATAAATGTGGAAGGAAGGAAGGAAGGAAGGAAGGAAGGAAGGAAGGACTGACTTGGATAGCTCAGGCTAGCCCAATTATGTCAGATCTTGGAAGCTAAGCAGGGTCAACCATGGTTAGTATTAGAATGGGAGACCTCTAAAGAATAACAGGTTGTGATGCAGAGGCAAGTAATGGCAAACCACTTCTGAACCTCTCTGCAGATACTGAAACACAACTGGTGCTGACAGTTTTGAAAAGTAAGAAAAGTTACAATATTTAAAACACATTCTCAGCTTATGCGTCACATCTGTAAAAAAGAGTATGTCAAACCATCTGACTTCTTAAGAAAGACTGCTTCTGGAGAAGAATGATTGGTCTTCTAGTAGTATATGGAAAACGCAAACTTATGAGCCTTTGCAAAGATGACTGTTTATGTTTGGAGTGATTCAGATTCTCTCAGGCCTAGCTGTTGTAACCTTAGACAAAGAGAGGTAAAAAGTGGATGGGCTTCCACGGGTGAACCACTGCCCAATTTCTTTTTAAAATATAAATCCAGATTGGAGCTGTGCTGTTGGGAATGGGATGGGTAATACGTCTCCTCTAAATCATGTATCCAATTGAAATAGCACTCCCCTAAGGGTACTTTAAGCCTTTATAGAATAATATGTACCCATACTATCCCCCTCCCCCTCTAGGGTTTGAAGTAGCTCAGCAGGTCATTCCAGTTGGCAAAATAGCACGGGAACTTTAAACTTCTTCCCTGAATGAACACATAGCATATTCCAGTCACAGAACTCCAGCATCATGTGTCTGTAAGAGGTAAAAAACCTCCCTGTAAGGGAAGCATTCCTTTTAAAACAGCCACTTGGAAACAAAGGCCCATTCTGTATCTAGCATACGCTTCATTGGCTGAGGACAGACTGGCAATCTGCCCCGGGATAGGTCCGCATGGGAAGCAGGGGAAGGGAGCCTGTTCAGACATGCGCAGCTGTCCCTCGGCTTCCTTCCACACTTACCCATTTTGAAGCTGGTTTTCTTGCGCTTTAGAAGGACACCGGGAAAAAACGGTGTCCAGAGGACGTCTTGCGCTTGCCTCCTGCTTCCAGGCAGTGTGAACCGGAAGAAGGCGGGAGGCAAGCGAAAGCGGCAGTGTGAACGCGGCGTTTTGCCAGTTTGCGCATGAGCGCTCATGCGCACATGAGTGCATGCGCACATGCGCAAATTGCCAAAACAGCCCTATCATGAGCTGCGGAGGCCGGCCCACCTGGGGCCACTCCGCAGCAGTCTGAACGCTCCGTGACGGCATCCTTGCGCAATACCCTGGCCAATGTGGACAGCCAGCCCCGGGGGATTTTCCCCCCTCAGCTTTTGCCTCCGGATTCATCCCACTCCAGATTGCCAGTCTGTCCTCAGCCATTGTTTTACCAAACCCACACTGGAACAGAAAAAGATGCAGCTCAAAACCACATTCAAATACCCCAGGCCAACACTGTACTGACTGCAGAGTCACCCCTGAATGGCCATAAAACGGCCATAAATCTATGCAGATGTTGCCATAAAACCGAGTGATCTAAGGAAGTAAAAGTGGCATGCAGTGTGGAGGCTACCATAAAATTCAAAAATCAAAGAAAATGAAAGTGGCATGCAATGTAGAGGGGAATTTCGGTTCCAACGTGGGTTTGATTATACAGCAGAGCAAATGGTAGATACAGAATGAGCCAAAGACTCTCCTTGCCTGTGCCAAAGCACCATATAAACCACTAAATGACAGGGCTATACTGAGATAACTACTCTCTTTGATACTCTCTCTATAAGTTACCTCCCCTCTGACTGAAGAGAAGCCAGAAGTTTGTTTATTTCCAGGTGTCCCAGCCAAAGATGACTTCTGTTTATTATCTGATAGTTATTGAAAATCAACCTAATTATTCTTGAAATGAGTAAATATGAAAGACTCACTATAAATGAAATCAGAAACTGAAATACATACATATAATTCCTTTTCCCTTATTCTATCTAAAGATTAAAAGATAAAATACAGTTGCTGAGATTCTCACTAAGGTGCTTTCAGAAAGATTTGATAGTCTCATGCAAGCCACATCTGAGAGACTCAGGGTGCTTTGGGTGTGACCTAATTAATGTGCAACACAAATGACCAAACCACAACTTTCCAGTTTGTCACTGGTATGAGGCGAGCACTTACCTGAGCTCAGAAGGGATTTCCCGTGGAAATACACATATCCAAATTGTGAACTATTACATCAACTTGGACAGAGATTTTTCTGGGCATTAGTCCATCTGTTTGAAGCATCCCTCTTCCAGGGGTGGAGCATCAAACAGACAGCTGAGAAAGCAAAACTTGTACATATTTTGAATATTTGAAAACTAAGGCCGAAGACAAACTGGAATTCTGCCGTGCCTCCGTGGTGCGGCAAAATGGGGCGGGGGAATTTCCCCCGCCCCGCGGCATTTCCATGCCGCCGGAAGGAAGCCGCCCACATCGTTTAGACTGTGGGCGGCTTCCTGGAGCGGCGGGCGGCCGCCATGTGGCCGCCCCTGCCCACGCGCGTTCACACTTGCTCCGGCAGGTGGAACGCGCATGCGGGGCGCACCGCACTAGCCGAGCACCACTTTAAAGTGGTGCTCGGCTGGTGCGGAAGGAGCGCGGCGCCAGACACAACACATCCAGGCCGCCTCCTGGGGGCAGATGAGGCCATCTGAACAGCCACTCTGCCTCCGCTTCTGAAGCGGAGGCAGAGCGGCCGAGACGGCCAATCTGTCTTCGGCCTCAGACTGTCAGGTCTGTGGTTTGTTCAGCCAATACCTCCAACAGTCTGTGACACCATCCGACTAGCTACTCTTGATTTGGAAATATAAAATATATTAGTTGACCAAAGAGGTTGTTTTGTTTGTTTGTTTGTTTTTAAGTAGACCACTTACAAAGGAAGTCAGTCTATTCCTGCTCTACAAAGTAATGAAAGTTTCTCATATCTGGATTAATATTTTATTGTGAAACTGGAAGACTATCTAGAAGCAGAGTACTGCAATACTCATCAAAGAAGAGGATTTTTTTTTTTTTACTCTGGGCAATACCCAAGTACATCATTCTTTAGTTTTCAAACCAAAACTGAAAAGCTATTTGGTTTTCCCTCACAGAAGAATTCTTGTTCCAGGTAGTACAAGACCTGCACATCTTGTTACTTACAAAATAAAATGAACTCTATCAGCTACTCTGGTGGCTCAGAAGGGTCTTCATAAAAGCCTTAGTCTTTGTGCCTGCCAAAAGTATAGTTGAGGGGGGTCAAGAACTCAGTAGGTCATAATAAAAGATTGGGGAGTTACAATGCATATGGCCGAAGCTTGTATGTAAATAGTAGAAGGGTATTGTTAGCACAAAACGTCATCCATCATGCCCAAAGATGCACAGACAATTGCGCTTTATGGGTATAGCTGATGGGGGTTACATTCTAATGATGTCTGAGAAGACAAATCTTGCACTGTGATTGCAGCAGCTGTCTTTGTTGAGTAAACCACTTCTACTAGTTAGATTAGGGCCCATTCTGCATCTAGCATTCACTCCGCTGTATGACCAAACCCATGTGGGAACAGAAATTCCCCTCTACATTGCATGCCACTTTCACTTTCTTTGATTGTTGGACTTTACGGTAGCCTCCACACTGCATGCACTTTCACTTCCTTTGATCTCTCAGTTTTATGGTGGCGTCTGCATAGATTTATGGCCTTTTTATGACCATTCAGGGGTGACTCTGCAGTCAGTACGGTGTTGACCTGGGGTATATGAATGTGGTTTTGAGCTGCATCTTTTTCTGTTCTGGTGTGGGTTTGGTAAAACAATGGAGCGAATGCTAGAGGCAGAATGGGCCCTAGGAGAAAATGATTCTAGAAGTGATTATTGTAAGGGTCTTATTTTTTTTTTATGTAAACCCTGAAGGTGTTGCTATTCAAAGGACTGGACAAATTTAGCTACGTATCAGGTCTTGGAGATCTTAGTGGTAAACAATGGAATGTTCTACATGGTAACGGAACACAGTTACGTGTATGCTTTCTGGGAAAAGGGGATTTTAT
Source organism: Lepidodactylus listeri (assembly GCA_029233225.1). NCBI lineage: Eukaryota > Metazoa > Chordata > Lepidosauria > Squamata > Gekkonidae > Lepidodactylus > Lepidodactylus listeri. Next base: position 41,034,198 of record JARCFY010000016.1, on the reverse strand, counting down.
AGGTCCATTACGTAGTTGAAAATCCTTTGTAGACTGATGCTTCAAGAAGATAATGAGACAATTTTGGAAAATTGTGGAATTTTTCAGTAGTATTTTCCCTGTGTTCAGAAATAAAAAGCAGACTGTCTCTAAATACAAAAATATCAAGCATTAATTTCAACAGACTTAGAAGGGTTTAGCTCTGCTTAGAATTGCACTGTAGTAACCTTGGGGGGAACATTTCAATCTGCCTGGGACTAGTCTGTAACAGGCTCAAAAGTTTCCTTTCAACCAAAAATGTTTCAAAGGGAAACTCTAGTGTAAAGCTGGTGAGTCAGAATACATGAACATATTTGACACTAGTACACCTGGGGTGCGATCATACGCACCCATTTGCCACAGAAGAGGGACGATTCACCACCGGATCAAAGCGGCATGATCACACCAGCACATCTGGGAAGCATCCCGCAACCGTCGTCAAACCGTCACAAACTATTTTGATCTGGTGGGGAATCATGGTAAAAAGCTACTAGTGAAACTCCAGTATCAAATGGTTTGCTGTGGTTCACAGCGGGAGTTTCCCCGTGTGATCACTCCAGCGCCGAAGTGTGGCATTGTGGATAGCGTGATCACACGCTATCCTGATGCCACACTGTTGTTTTTCCCCCCTTCTCCGAGTGTGCATCATTGAAAGCCCTTAGGGTGGGGAGGCGATTAATCAGTCCTCCATTTAAGCACCTTGGAAACCAACCACACACAAAAAAAACTTGCCCGCTGTTGCATCTGATCACGCAGTGGCAAGTTGCCCTGGCAGGTCCACAGACCTGTGTGATCACGCAACTGTGGGGCAAATTGCTCCAGGGCAAAAAAGCCTCACTTCCCCTCCGGATTATCTTGCTCGTGTGGAAGGGACCTTGGATTCAATAGGGACAGGAGTAGTACGATAACTACTCAGTAGAGATATCATGTGTCCTGCAGTGGTACTGTGGGCCCCAAAACTTGCCACAATGAGGTTATTAGCTTTTAAGGTGCTCTCAGTTTGATCCTCAAAGATTAGATCTCATTAATCTGTTAATCTGTATCTGCAGGCAAGATTCTGCGGAGTAGGCAAACCACCTCTGCTTCTCAGTAGTCTTGAAAGCCCCTTGCTGAAGTCATCATAAATTGATTGTGATCTGACAGTGCTTAACATATATATTTAACTTGTACTAACAGTTTATAAGTACTAGAACTGTTTAAAAAACAGAGGTGGGTAAGAAAGTTTTAGAAGTCCGGGTGGGTTAGAGAAAATTACTGATTTTTCCGTTCATTTTTATGAAGATCCACTTAGAAATATGGCAGTCCTATTGAGTACACAGCCTATGACCCTGCCTATATGTTGGAGCTGTCTGGATTTTTGCATTTGTTAGCTGGATTTATGTTCTCTGGTCTTGATGCCCATTTTCTGACATTAAAAATAATAATTTGGTGGATGCACATAGTGTAATCAGATCAGAGATCAAAATGACATCATTTGGCCACACTTGTATTGTTGGTACCACTACATAGGCATATTAGCAGTTGTTATTCCAGGGATTTTGCCAAGGAATTTGGAATGTTTTTGGCAAACAAGAAAACAGATGGTCTTGGCAAAAATCTCATTCTTGAGCACTGAATAGATCTAAAGAGATTGGAAAACTCCACTGGAATGCCAAGAAGATCCACATGATTGCTAGTTATTAGCTCAAATATGATAACAAAACAGAATATGTTAAATACTATCCACTGATTGGACAGTTGAACTTTGCTTTTTTAACAAACACAACAGCAACTACAGGCCAGATTTCTGCACACTCATTGGCTCTCTATGTATAAAAATAAGTTTTAAAAGAGGATGCATTTTGTAAGAATAATGAGGCAATTAAAAGAACACCTGGTCTTTTGGATTGCATATTGATGCAGATTCTTTGGAAATGTTGCACTGTAGCTTTAGATAGCATCCAACATGGAATGGTTATGTATTCACAAAGAACTACACGGCAAAAAGACCAAAAAGAATGAAGCCCCGAGTCCTCTAGTAGGTGGAATTTGGGACTGGCGATACCAAATTTTGTTGCTGACAAAAGAGCAAGAAGGGGTGATCTCACCCAGTTCTCCTACTTATTGCAGCCTATTCCACACAGCTTTTCATTTATATGCTGGTCCAGCCCAACAATACAGGCATTTTATTTCTATTCCCCCTCTTCAGAGTCCTGCTGAGGGAGGCTTACAGTTAAAAACAGTAGAAACAAAAAACAAGTCAAAACGAAACAAAACAAGCCATTCAAAAAACGAGCCATGAGACATAAGTAGCATAAAAAGCATAAAAAGCATAAAAGCATAAAAGTAGCATAAAAAGCTATTAGTAGCATAAAAAGCTATAAAAAGCTATTTGTACAACAGAAGCAGACTATTAAAAAGCTGATAAAATAAAACCCCTAATTAAAAGCCTGGTAAAAAGATAGGTTTTAGCTGGTGCTTAAAAATAAAGTAGGCACTGCCAAGCCTCAAGGGGGTGGGCATTCCAAAAGTGAGGTGCCACCACAGAAAATGCCCTGTCTCTACCTTCTACCCACCTCTCCTCTGAAGGCAGGGGCACAGAGAGCAGGGCTTGAGAGGCAGATATTAACTGGAGGGCTGAATAGTGTGGGAGGAGATGGTCCTTCAGGTACCCTGGCCTAAAGCCATTTGGGGCCTTAAAGTTCCTTTAGGATCTTAAGGGGCCAGTACTTTGAATTGTGCCTAGAAACAGATAGGTAACCAGAACTAGCCAGTCACCTAGGTTACCGGTCTTTTAGGGGTGCCACATTAGAAGGAAGCGAATTTCTGCGTTTATTTTTACATTGTTCATTTCAGATGCCAAGTAAATAAGAATAAACATTTATTCTCATTTTTTCCTCCATACTGAATGTAGTGGAGGGCTCCAAACAAATAGTGCATGTGGAGAGTGCCAAACTCATAATGTATCTAGGGTACCAGAAACCGGGGCGTAGACTTTTTAAATCCCCGGGGGGGGGCTCTCTCGTGCACATCCCTGGAACCCAGTCGAATGCCTCGTAAAAGTGCAGCCTCGTCCTCCACCTCCCGCTTCCTCCATGACATGCATCGCCACACCTATTGCAGTCACAGCGACCCGAACCCAGATTCCCCGCCTCCCTCCCGGCTATTCCTTCCCTCGAACACAACTACCCACAAAGAAGCTCCCGCCGTTTATTGCACCTCCTCGCAATAGCTTTTCTTGGAGCGGGGGGGGGGTTATTCCGAAAAATCCTGAGTGCTGCCCACGATGCCAGGGCGCCTCATTTGCATACTGCTACCCAGGCAGCCAATCGCCTTCCTCCCCGGTTTTCCTGCGCGCCTGCTCCGGGGCTCTTCCCGGCGACCTGCCACTCAAGCGTGCGTCTCGGTCCGGGCGCCGCGCTGCGCGGGAGGGAGCTCGGGGTGTTCCCCGTGGCTGGGCGGGGCCTTTCCTCCTCCTCCTCTGCGGACTGACGCCCAGAAGGAGGCGCAGCTACAGCAGCGGGCCGCGGGCTTCCTTACGGCTGGCCAAGCGGGGTTCCGAAGGCTCCTTCCCTCTAGAAAGGCAGCAAAGTTATGCCGTGCAGGGGAGCTTACTCTCGAGGAAGCGCAGAGAGGACTGGGGCTTTGCAACTTGGGGGGGGGCAACTTGGGGGGGGTTACCACATGCAGTGTTCCCTCTAAGCTGACCATGTCCCCGCCACTCTCTCCCCCCCGCCCCAGGGAGCCGCCGCTTCCCTCCCCGGGCCGTGCCTGCCCGCTGCACTCCCCGCCCCCTCCCTCCCTCTCCCCGCTCACCTCGGGCGCCGCCGCCGGCGGATTGCTGCTGCTGCTGCCTGCAGCCAGGGGCCGGCGCGTCGCCCTTGCGGGCCCCCGGCTCCCGCTCCGCCTTGCGCGCCGAAATTTCCTGGGGGGGGCTCAGCCACCCCCGGCAAAATGGAGCGCCCGCCGGTGGCCAGTCAGCTGGCCGCCGCCTCTCTCCCCCCCCGCCGCCCCAGGGAGGCAGGAGGGCAGGCCGGGGGTGGGGGGGAAGGAGAGGCGGCGACAGCCGGCTGACTGGCCACCGGCGGGCGCTCCATTTTGCCGGGGGTGGCTGAGCCCCCCCGGGAAATTTCGGGGGGGGGCTCGAGCCCCCCCGTAGTTGACGCCCATGCCAGAAACCTTTCAGCTAGCCCTGTGTGTGTAGGTCCCACAATCTCTGGTCAAAAGGGGATCTCTCTTCATTCATATCCCAATCATATTCTATGTATAATCCTCATGAAAGAAAAATATCTATTTTATGTCTATGACCATATCATAATAATGGGCTTGCAGCCCAGGCTGGGCACATTGAAGCCAAAGCCCCATTAAAATGTATCAATCCCCCTTCCCTGCCTGGATCCTGATGCTGGGAAGAGTCTGTAAAACAGTCCAGTCACATTGATGAGAGTGATTGTTTTGATCTTTGACAGATGATTGTGTGTGAATAAATGTGGGCAGGATGGGGTTATACAAGAAGGAAGCAGCTCCCATGCCACTGGATGTGTTTGTGAAGAGGACCTGTGACTAGGGATACCACAAACTTTGTGGTTAACGTGATTGATGTGTTTGACAGCCACATTCACCCATGAGCCAAACCTCCACTTGTATCTGCTGTCCACTCTGAATAGCTGCAAAGAGCTTTGCATCGGCACAGCAGTTGACATGGTGGAGTTTCCTTTGTGTGTGGTGATAGAAGTTCATTTCCCTGCCTTGCAGGGGCTTTTACATCTACACAGTAGTGAGATGATTATATCCAGGTCATGGATGGCTGGATCAGGTAATTAAATGATGGAAGGGGTTACCGCACCTCCCATAAAGTTGTGTGAAAATGAACATGCACAAAATAGTCTCAGTAACAATGGCTTAAATGAATTTGCTTACTATTTATGTAGTTGGTTACTGAGTGGCATGCAGTTACATCAGGTCTGGGAGGGAAGAGGGAAGTAGGGCACCCTTCAAGTTGAGTGAAAATGTGTGCACAAGACACTGGCAATGGCGCTGTATGCTGTACAGTACTGTACTGTCTGAATACATGAAAAGTAACCTGATGCTCACAAGCACCTGACTGATGAAAAATTGCCTGTTCATGACTGGCAAACAGACTGTAAGCCAACCAGCAGGTGTTAGAGCATTTCAACCTGAGAATGCAAGAATTCAGAGGGATCTTAAAATGGGTGAAACCACTATCCAATTCAGGGCCGTAGCCAGCGGTGGGGCTTTAGGGGCTGAGCCCCCTATCAGATTTTCAGAGCCCCCCCACCCCAATCTCCTCTTTTTATTCTAAAAAAACCCCTTTACTTTAGCTCCATTCCACCATGCCGACCTGCAGACCCGCGCACCAGCATCATGGATTCTTTCCTCAGGCTTCCTGGCTTCCTTCCTCCTCCTTTGATTGGCCAGCACAGCCTGTAAAGTGGAGTTGTGCAGCTCCCGTCCAGGAGGAAGTTAATGCTTTTGGTAGCCTTAATCCGGGGGGGGGGGGCTCAGCAGGGTTCTTGCAGGTGGTGGGTTGCTTAGGCTCTCCTTCAGGGAGCCTCTGAGCCCACCCCTGCCGGAGATTGCTGGGGGAAGGAGCGGCAGACATTCGAGGGGAGGGAGAGGGACTCGGCCAAGTGGAGCCAGCACAGAGGACCCACCCTGGCGAAGAGAGGATTTTTCACCCCCAGGGCTGGGGCAGGCTGTAGAAAGGCAGCACGGATGTTCCTGTTCCTCCTCTAATCAGGCCACTTTCAGATGGTGGGCAGGGCCTCCCTCCCCTGCTCGGCTGATTTAAATTAAATTAAATTAAATTATTGACCCCCTGGCACACAGCCACACCCACACTAAAGACATTCCTGGCTACAGCTCTGATCCAATTCAACACAGTTTTCAATTCAACTGTGATTTTCTTAATAAAGAAAACAGAAAAAGCCAGAGCCTCTCAGCCTCTAGCTGGAAAGAACTGGTCTACATGTGTGTCAGTTACTTTCCTCCAAACGGCATCATGCATGGTCTAGTGACTAATTTCACATTTCAAAGCCTTTGCATTTTACCCAACGCTTATTTACAGATTTGCTAGTTAGTATTTTTGACACAGTATTTCATTTTCAGTTATACCTAAGGCAATTTACTACTGGCTCAGTGCCTCGTAACTTGTTAGCATTGTCTATTTCCAATGAGTTATAAATGATGGCATTAATTGGGTGTTGAACTGATCATGCATTATGCATGCTGTCCTGCCAACTGGGAAGAATATAATTTGCATCTGTATATTCTATTTTAATAAGTAGCAAATATATACAATTGCAAAACAGGATTGAGAACATCCTTTTTATTGAAAAAAAAAAAAACAAATTTCACCAACGAAAGACTACATTTGTGAAGATACCACTGCTGAGTGACCATTCAAGCTTAGCAATCTTATGGATAAAAAGGTAATGCGTTTCCGATTTCTCCCCCTTCGACACATCAGCAACATTTACTCTCATGTGCAGATCTGTTTCCATCACAACTTTCTACTTTGCAGTTATGACAATCGGCTGAAATTTTAGATTGAAGTGTAACCAAGGTACAATTTCACACTCCTAAACCTAATATGTTGTGTTATTTTGTTGTACTACAGCAACTGGATAGTCTTGTCCACACATGACAATTCACCTGCAAAGGACTCGTGGAGTGCAATATCCAAGAATGTGGAGATCGCTTTAGACTTTAGAACAGAGCCCTTTATGGAAGGGCTCAAATGGTCCCCGTGTATCCAGGAAACATATTTCAGCTTTACAGTTTATTATTGTAGAGCTACAGCCGGGAGCAAAAGCATGACGATAAATCTGTAATATTTTATCTGCTTTGTCACAATTTTGTGTATATGTGCACAGCAGGAAGGAAGACTCAAGACTCCCAAAGTCGTCTTGATATGCAGTTCCACACTTCTCACTGGTAATTAAAGGACAAAAGATTCTTTCAGTTTACTGTGTGCTGTAACTTATTTATGTATATTCTATTTATTTATTTATTTAATTCAATTTCTAGGCCGCTCTCTCCGCACAGCAGGCTCTTTTCAATTTATTATAGCAGAACAAAGGATGACCATGTATAGTGCTACCATTGTAGTTAAGCCAGTAAAGTGCCAACATTAAAATTCCAAGCAATAAATATAACCTGTACCTGAAGGCTGCTGCGTTGTGTTATGTCATTGCATAGGATTTGTACATTTCTGTGAAGCAAGAACCTTCACAGCAGGACCACATAATCTCAAGTGGACATCTTTTTCCATCACAACTTTCTACTTTTGGATTGACTACTTCAGAGTGTAAATAGGTGAGTATATGAAGAAAATCATATTTCTTTTTTTTTTTGTAAAAAAAAAATTATTTTTCAAAACATTAAAATTATCTTATACAAATCCTTTTTTCTATATTATATAACATTTTGTTCTATTTGTATAATCTTGTTTTTATCTTGTATTGGCGGTTTCCCACCACATCTGAAGCATAACACATTTTCCACTTTATCCAAAACAGTAATACTTATATCTATGTTTACATTTCTGGTAACGGTCATATACCTTAAAAATACTTATATACTAATTCTTACTTTCTATATTCTTATATAATTCTAAAATAAAAAACAACTTCATTATCTAATTATCCTTAATACATTCACATACTCTAATTCTATTGCTTTATGTTATTATAACCATGTATAAATGTAATTTTTCATGTCCCAGTATTTTTCAACATATTCTTTCAAATCTTTCCAATCTTCTAAAAAGGTCTCTGAGTACAGGTCATTTAACTTTCTAGTCCATTTATCCATTTCAGCCATGTATAACAATTTTTTCAACCATTCCCACACATCTGGTATTTTTTCATTTTTCCAATTTTGTGCATACACCATTCTTGCTGTTGTTATCATATACCATATTATTGTCCTTTTCTTTACATTTATCTCTTCTAATTTAAGTCCAAGCAATAACATTTCAGGCAACTTCTTAAATGTACATTTCAATTTTTTTCCCATTTCTGCATGTATTATAGACCAATAAGTCTTTGCTTTACCACAAGTCCACCACATATGATAAAAAGAACCTTCTTTCTTTTTACATTTCCAACACTTGTTAGACATATTCTGATTAATATTTGCAATTTTTTTAGGTGTCATATACCATCTGTACATCATTTTAAAACAATTTTCTTTTAAGTTATAACATGTAGATATACCCATAGCATTTTTCCATAAAAATTCCCAAGATTCCATTTCAATGTCTTTGTTAAAGTTTATCGCCCATTTTACCATTTGTTCTTTTACCATTTCATCAGCGTTAAACCATTTTAACAAAATTTTATACATTTTAGAGATCATTTTTTTTCCCACCTTCCTCCCAAACTTGTTCTATTTCATTATTTTTTTCTCTAAAACCGGATTTTTTATCACTTCTATACATGTCATATATTTGTCTATATCTTAGCCAACCGTAATCAAAGTCCATCTGATGCTGCTCCTTGAATATAAAGTCTTTACCATGTCTTGTTAATAAGTCTCTATACTTCAACCAATCTTGTCCTTTGTGACGTGATACTGGATTTAAAGCTTCTGCGGGTACAATCCACATAGGTATCTCTTCTGGAAAAAAAGTTTTTATATCTTGTCCACGTATCGATTAATGTTCTTCTCAAATAATGATGCTTAAACATATTGTCCATTTTTGTTTTACCATAATACAAATATACGTGCCACCCAAACCTACAGTCATGACCTTCCAGGGACAATAACTTTCTATCTTGTAACATAGTCCATGTCCCTACCCAAGTCAAACATACTGCATCATAATATAGCCTTAAGTTTGGTAACTGGAACCCACCTCTCTCTTTAGCATCACACATTATTTTCATCTTAATTCTTGGTTTTTTCCCTCCCCACACAAACTTAGTCAATTCCTTCTGCCAGCATTTGAATGTTTTTACATCTTTCACAATCGGAATAGTTTGAAACAGAAACATTATTCTTGGTAGCACATTCATTTTAACCACTGCAATTCTACCCAACAGTGACAAATTTAATACATTCCACCTTTTAATATCTTGCATAATTTGCTGCCAAAGTTTCTCATAATTATTCTTATACAAATCAATATTTTTCATTGTTAGGTTTACACCTAGATATTTTGTCTTTTTCACCACTTCACATTCTATATGATTTTGTAATTCAATTTGCTTCTTATTTGACATATTTTTACACATCACTTTCGATTTGTTCTTATTTACATAAAACCCAGCCAAATCACCAAACTCTCTTACTCTCTGCAACAAATATGGTAGTGTAGTCATAGGGTCTTCGGCTATAAACATCACGTCGTTTGCAAAGGCTCTATATTTAAAAGAAAAACCTTTTATTGTTAAGCCTTTAATTTCTTTATCTTCTTTCAAATTTAGTAGCAAAACTTCCAAAATCCAAATAAATAGCAACGGCGAAAGTGGGCATCCTTGTCGTGTTCCTTTTTCAACTTTAAAGTAATCCGTTTTTTCAGTATTAATTATTAAAGAGGATTTCTGTTCACTATATATTGACTTAATAAGATTAAGCATATAGTCTCCAATTTCAAGATGTTCCAGCACTTCAAACATAAAATCCCAATTTAAATTGTCAAATGCTTTCTCCGCGTCTAAAAAAAGAAAGCCCACTTCCTTCTCCGGATGTTTATCATAATACTCTATAGCATCCACTACTACTCTTAAGTTGTCTCTTATTTGGCGATTAGGTAAAAAACCTGCTTGTTCAGTCTGTATAGTCTCTTTAAGGTGTTCCTTAAGCCTATCAGCTATAATCTTGGCAAAAATCTTATAGTCATTGTTTAACAAAGAAATTGGTCTATAATTTTTAACATCGGTTAAATCTTGACTTTCTTTCGGAATGAGTGAGATGGTTGCTTCTTTCCAAGTCTCCGGGACCTCACCTGTCACTCCTATGTCATTCATTAATAGCAATAACACTGGTGAGATCGATTCCTGTAGCGATTTATAAAACTTAGCTGTAAATCTGTCTGATCCAGGTGCTTTCCCTAGTTTTGAGTCATTTATTGCATTTTTAATCTCTTGTAGTGATATTGGGCTGTTAAGTAGTTCTTTGATTTTCTCTGTTGGTTTTGGTAATTTTAATGACTGTAGGTATTCTTTAATCCTTTTTCTGTCTTTATTTTCCTTCTTAAAAAGCTTTGCGTAGTATTTATAAAATTCTCTTTTTATTCCCTTATTGTCTATTATCTCAATATTGTCCCGTATCACTTTAGTAATAAATTTATTTTCACGTTTTTTCTTTAATTGCCATGCTAAATACTTTCCAGGTTTGTTTGCACCTTCAAATTCTTTTTGTTGCAATTTCTTCAGGTTCCAGTAAGTCTCTTGATTCAAAATAGCTTTTGCTTGGTCTTGTAACATCCAAATTTCCTTTTGCAGTCTCTTTTTTCCTGGTCTGTTCTTCAGTTCCTTTTCTTTTACTTTAATGGCTTGCACAATATTTTCATATTGTTCTCTTTTCTTTTTATTGTCTTTAGCATTCAGTGATATCTATAATCCTCTCATCACTGCTTTGTACTCATCCCACACAGTTTGAATTTTTACTTCTTTTTGTATGTTCGCTTGGAAATATAAATCTGTCTCTTCCTGTAATTTTTTAACTGTTTCTTGGTTGTCTAATAAGTTTTCATTTATTCTCCATCTCCCTTGTCTTTTTGTCTGCCCAGAGGTCCATAGACAAGGATTATGGTCTGAGATTATTCTAGGTAGAATTTCAACTTTTTTTTGTCTTAAGTGTTAAATTAGTAGACATCCAGATCATGTCAATTCTTGAATGTGAATCATGCCTGTTGGAGTAAAAAGTATAGTCTTTCCCTTGTGGGTTAACCTTCCTCCAAATATCCTCCAGCTTTTCCTGTTTTATCAATTCAAAAAATTTTTTTGGAAGTTTCCCTAGTGTGTCGTCTTTTCTTTTTGAGCGCCTATCTATTTTATTATTCACAGTCCCATTAAAGTCTCCCAACATCATGATTTGATCATAGTTTACACTGTCCAGTTCCGTTTGTAGTTCTTTAAAAAAAATTTCTTTAGCTCCGTTGGGGGGGTAGATATTCACAATCAAAGTCTTCTGTCCATGTAAAAAAATTTCAATAGCTAAGTATCTTCCTTCTTTATCTTTAAATATTAGTTTGGGTTCCAAGTCTTTTTAAACATATGTTACAACTCCATTCTTTTTATTACTTGCCAATGAAAAAAATTCTTCTCCCAACTTTTTTCTTATTAAGTATTTATAGTCTTGTTTCTTAAGATGGGCCTCTTGTATACAAATTATACTGCATTTTTGTTTTTCCAGCCAGTGACCTACCATTCTACGTTTTTGGGGTGAATTAAGTCCATTTACATTCCATGAAAGTACTTTATAATCCATCTTGTTGTAGTCTTAAATATCACCAAATTCTTCCTTGTTCTCACCAACAAAAGCATACATTTCTGCTGAATTTTTAATCACTATTCTGTTGTTACCATAATAAAAACTCAGTCCTTGTGGTATTTCCCAACGAAACCTTATTTTTTTCTCTTTCAGTTTGTCTGTCAGACGCTTGAATTTTTTCCTGTCTTGCAAAATTGCTTTGGGCAGTTCTTTCATTACGATAACTTTCTTTCCACCTATTTCAAAGGAGTCTGTAAAGCATTTCTTGTAGATTTGTTCTTTTGTCCTCTTCATTGTAAATTGAACAACCACGTCCCTTGGTATATTTTTGTCTCTTGCGTACGTAGAATTGACTCTATAAACAAGATCCATATGTTCTTTAACAGCTTCCTCCTCCTCTTGTAAAAAATCTGCTAATGCTTCTTGCATTCTTGTAAAAATATCTTCACCTAATTTTTCCTCTATACCTCTAAATCTCAGATGGTTTTGCATGTCTCTGTAGTGCATCATCTTTTCCATTCTGTCAGTATCCTTTATTGTTTTTTGAGTATTTTCTTCCAGTTCTTTTACTTTGGTTTCTATGTCTTGTGTTCTAGTGGTTAGCTTTTGTAATTCAGATTTTAAATCTATAAAAATTTTATCTGCTTGTGCAGCTATGGCATTTATTTTAATATTTACTTCTCCAATTGCGCTTGCCATTTTTGCATTTACCTCCCCTATTGCATCCAGCATTTTTTTCCCATTGCTTCCATAACAGCCAACAGTTCTTTCTCTTTTTTTGCTGCCATTGTAGGGGAGGACCATGTAGCTGCTCTCGATCTTAGTCCGCGGTCCGTCTTGTTACTTTAAAAAAGAACATTTTTTTCTTATTTTCCAAATCAGTCACCAATTAGTGTATTCAGACAAGCATGTCTTGCCAGTTCAAATTCCACTGGTTTTAGCCTTCTAAGTTATGTAGTTTTTGAGATATTAATGTTTAAAAATTTTATAAATCCAAAATGGCGGGCGCAACTCCTCTATGGTTCGTGTCAAAGGTTACAGTTTATTTACCTTGCTTCTGGCTTGCCGTAGTTTCCTTTCTGTCCCTTCCTCTTGCTTACTTGTCTGCTCTCCGCACGTCACTTCCTGTTGTAGTCCTTTTGGTCCGGCAGTTTTTACAGTCCCCTTTGCTCTCTTCCGGTTCTTCTCCTTTTCCCTTCTTGTCTGCTCCTCAAGCCGTCACTTCCTGTCTCAATCCTCACAGCTTGGTCTCGCGATGCTTGCTTCCCTCCTCCCCTTTGTCTCGCGATGCTTGGCTCCCCCTCCCAACTCTTCTTAACCGCAGGAATGTTAAACAACTTGTTTTTTTTGGCTTTTTAAGTTCAAATCCAGCTTTTTAACGTTTCAAAACTGCACTCATCCAATTTGCAACAGTCTATTGCTTCACCCGATCTGCTTTTCGTCTTTCAAAATGCGGTAATGGTAAGGCAAAAACTTTTTTTCCGTTACCTTATATTGTTACTTCACTTCAGATGTGGTCCCAACGTTTAAACTTTGTCTTCTTTGTTAAGGAATCAGGGGAATTGGAGGTTTTATGCTGATTTAATCAGCTCAGCTCGGCTCCTTAGAGATACTTGCAGGAATCTTCTTTGGCTGCAGTGCTCAAGGTGTTGTAAAAGTCTCCTCCGAGACTTTTCCTTCACCGAACTTGCTCAAACCTAGATTATATTGCTTGCTAGTCCTCACACTACCTGTGTGAGGTTGCGTCAGGTGGATTTGTCCACCCAAGCTGTCAAGAAGAGCCGCTGTCCGCCTTGCGCACTTGCAAAGCGTGTCAGACCTCCATTCCTCTGACCGGAAACTCCCCAAGGAAATCATATTTCTGAAGTCTCTACTATGTAAAAAATATACTATACACCTGGCAGACAGCCTCCCTAGACCTTCCTTTCTGGTATATTTATCACTTATAAGTAATTTTTTTTCCGCAAGGGAAGGGATTTAAAACTATGACCCTCTTTAATTTGTAGTCCAGAATTCTACACTTCAGTCTGCTCCAGTTTCTATAGATAGGTGAATACTAAATTCTAGTTATTTCATTGGGAATTCTGTGCATGTTCAGGATATAATAGGCTGTAGAGTGTCAACTAAAAGTAGTTCACTAATTCTGGCAAACCGGAAAGAGCCATCTGGTTCTATCCTACATTACAGAAAAAAAATATTTTACTATCAGGGGAAATTAGCCGTTTCAGGGTTTCACTGTTCTCACCAGAAACCTGCAGTCAGAAATTAAAATAAGGCCACAAATGCTTCTTCATTTTTTCATGCCCCTCACTACATCCATTCGAAGTGAATCATGCTATTAAATTGCCTATCAACTTCAGTGGGTGCCCCTGCATTCTGGGAGATGGACACTGCTCCATACAGGAACATCCACATGTACCTCAAATTTTCACTATAGGGAAAACTCAGACACGGCGCCCATCTTTGTGAGAAAATTTGCAAGTGCTAAAATGTTGCAAACCTGTAGTGGTAAATGCAACAGAATTGCTCCAGTTCTCTTATTCCATCTTTAAAACGGCTGTTTCAACCTGAAAAAGGATTTTTTCTGAGGCCCATTCTGCATCTAGCATTTGCTCTGCTGTTCTCCCAAACCGACATTGGAACAGAAATTCCCCTTTACATTGCATGCCACTTTCACTTTGATTGATTGTTGGATTTTACGGCAGTATCCAGACGGCATGTCACTTTCACTGTTTTGATCGGTTTTATGGTACCATCTGCATAGATTTATGGCCATTTTATGGCCATTCAGGGGTGACTTTGCAGTCAGTACTGCATTGTCCCGGGGTATTTGGCCCATTCTGCATCTAGCATTTGCTCCGTTGTTTTACCAAACCCACACTGGAACAGAAAAAGATGGGGCTCAAAACCACATTCAAATACCCCAGACCATGCTGACTGCAGAGTCACCCCTGAACGGCCATAAAACAACCCTAATCTATGCAGACAGTACCATAAAACCAAGAGATCAAACACAGTGAAGCCAGCATGCAGAATGGACATTGACATAAAATCAGACAATAAATCAACGTGAAAGTGGCATGCAATGCGGAGAGGAATTTCTGTTCTGTTGTGGGTTTGGTAAAATCGAGCGAGTGCTAGATGCAGAATGGGCCTTTGAATGTGGTTTTGAGCCACATCTTTTTTCTGTTCCAGTGTGGAGTTGGTAAAAAACAGTGGAGCAAATGCCAGATGCAGAACGGGCCAGAGAGAGTCCCATCATTATGGGATGGGATGCCCAGTGAAATTAGCATTCAGGAAATCATAAAAAGCAGAGCTCTTTAAAAGAACTTTTTGTTGATGATAGGTTTTATTCTAGAGTCTTGGAAATGTGTTTTATAGTAGTTCTGATTTTACAGCGGCTTTTAAGTGTTTTAATTTTAGAATTTACAAGTGGAGACCCGCAAGAAACTTGTGGGATAGTTATCCCATTCCTCACACACCTTTGCTTCCTCTCCTCTCCCCCTACCTCTCTCACACTCTTTCTCCCTTTTGCCCCCCCTTTTCTTACTCTCTCTCTCTCTCCTCCATGCATGTTACTTCCTCTCTCTTTCTGACCTGTCATCATTCTCTTTGTTTTCTGCCTCCCCACCTCATCACTTTCTCTCCCTTTCTGCCCCCACCCCCTCTTTCTGCCCCATCACTCTCCCAGCCTCCTGCCAGCTTTCTTCCCCACCCCACCCCACCCCACCCCACCCCACCCAGCAGCAGCAGCAGCAGTGGTGGTTGTACTCCCAGCCACCTACCTGCTTCCTCTCCCCCCACAGCAGCAGTGGCAGTGCTCTGGGAATCACAATGGATCTCCCAGCAACAGAGATCAATTCATCTTAGGGCTGCCAGCTCCAGGTTGGGAAATCCCTGGAGATTTGGGGGTTGAGCCTTGGGACAGTGAGGCTTGGGGAGGCAAGCAACCTCAGCAGGGTATAATGTCATCCAAAGCAGCCATTTTGTCAAGGGAAACTGATCTCTATCACCTGGACAACAGTTGTAATTCTGGGTGATCTCCAGCCCTCCCCTGGAGGCTGGCAATGGTAGTTCTCATGGAGGAAATGGCTGCTTTGGAGGGTGGAGTCCATGGCATTTTACCAGTCTGAAGTTCCTCCCCTCCTCAAACCTCACCCTCCCCAGGCTCCACCCTCAAATGTCCAGGAATTTTCCAACCTGGAGATAGCAACCCTATTTCCTTCCCAGCCAACAGACAACCTACCTTTATTTGCCTCTCTGTCTTCAGCTTTCTATCTCCCCTCCTCTTCCCCACAGCCTCTACCTAGGAAAATTACAGTCTTTCTCCACAGTGGGGACCAAAGCAGCTTACATTGTTATTTCCTCCTTGTTATCTGCACAACAACCCTGTGAAGCTGGTTAGGCTGAAAGTGTGTGACTGGTCCAAAATCACTCAGCCTGCTTCCACAGCAAGATGGGGATTTGAAACTGGGTCTCGCAGACCCTGATCTGAAGCTCTAACTATTACATCACACTGGCTTTCATAGGGTGGCTGCTGATGAACAGTAGCAAGCAGCTGGGCCTAATTAAGTCATGCAAGTCAGGTGGTATCAAGTCACACAGAGGGTGCTGCCTAGGGATGCCAGCCTCCAGGTGGGACCTGGGGATCCCCTGGAATTACTGCTCCATCTCCAGACTACAGAGATAACTTACCATGGAGAAAATAGATGCTTTGGAGGATGGACTCTATGGCATTGTACCTCACTGAGGTCCCTGTCCTCCCCAGGATCCATCCCCATATCTCCAGGAGTTCCCCAGCCTGGATCTGGCAACCTTACCCCCCATCCCCTGCCAGTGGCCAGGGGGGGACCTGGCAACTCTAGACTGTTGCCAGGCCTAGAGCTGCCAACCTCCAAGTGGGGCCTTGAGGAACCCCCCCCCCCCAAATTCTAGACAGCAGAGAAAATGGCTGCTTTGGAGGGTAGACTCTGTGGCATTATACCCAGCTGAGGCCTGGCCCCAAGGCTCCCTCCCTCCCTCAAAGACCAAAATAGGCCAGGAAAGAGCCCTTCCCCTGCTTTTTATTGACAGAAAGTTTGAAGCCCCCCACCCCTGAACATTGTACTCTCTCACCATTGATGCCTGGAGTTAGATCCTTGCAGAGGCAATTTAAAAAGGTATTGGGGGGAATTCAACCCTTTTTGGATTTTTCTACAGACCCAGGAAGGTCCCTGACAATGTAGAAAAAGCTGTTGGGGAGAGTGAGCCCTCTGTTGGCAGAAATCTGCACAAAAACCCTCTGGGAAATAGTATACAAATTAGGTACTGTGATGTGATTTTATTTGTAAACTGCTTTGAGCATTTGGGAAAGGTGGAAGAAGCATTTATTATATAAATGAATAATAGCAAAAGAGTCTGCCAGGAAGAATGTTGGTGATCTTGTCAGTGAGTCAATGGCTGTGGTCACACAGGCAGCTTGGCACAATATGGCACTGCCTCCAACTGTACCAGTTTAAAGTGCTGCAGAACATAGCACATCCTGCTGCAGGTTACCCACATGGACATCCTGTGGTCATGCATCCATATTACTGCAGTGCCTCAGCCATGGAGCATGGCACCCAGTCATTTTTTTCAAAATGTATGCATACATGTGCACTCATGAGTGCACATGAGAGCACATGCATATGCACACATATGCTCACGCACATGCATGCACATACACATATAGGCAAAAATTCCAAAAAAAACCCACCCTAATGGTGGGAATGGATCTGCAGGTTCAGACCGCCAATCCATTCTGCATGCACTCCCCCATGTTCAGACATCCAGCCATGCACAATGAAAGTGCGGGGAACCAAAAACACCAGTTGTGATGTGGTACCTTTTTAATCCAGCTTCAAGTCGTCCTAGGATGAGGTGAGTATGCCCAGGGAACGCCTGACAGGTGTGGCTGTGTGACTGAGCCCATTTGATCCGGAGGGGTGGCTATGTCAAGTCAAACTGTTCGTGTGATCACGCCCAGTGACTAACAAAGCTTTCCTTTAAGTTTATCACATTAAGTCAGCTTACTTTGTTTGCTGACTATATCAGATAAAGCGGAACTCATTCCTTAATAAATGAGAACACCATTTGTTAATTTGCATTTTCCCATAGGCAAGATTTTAAGCTATTATAGAATGCATACCTGTCTTGGTCAAAACAAATAGTTACCAAATTACTTTGTAAAATGTGCACACACCATTGAGCCATACAAAGGCGTCTTGCTAAATTAATTAATTTGTTCACTCGTCTGATGGTGCTCCCCTGAATAAATTGATACAAATGGACTTGCTTGTATTTTTTACTCTGTCATCACCAATCTTTTTGTTCAGATTTATTTTTTTCAGGAAAATGAACAAAAAACGCTTCTTTTTACCGTGGAAGAAGATACCAAGGCATATGACAAACAGAAAGAACCTAAAATCTACAGTGCGGTTACTCATTGATTATATGCACCACCAGATAGATGAATACCAGTGGAGATTTGAAACACTCATGGGGGGAAATCACCTCCCTTTTGCCCCCCAACTGCCTCTTGGCAGCCAGTCTGGTGTAGTGGTTAAGTGCGCGGACTCTAATCTGGGAGAACCGGGTTTGATTCCCCACTCCTCCACTTGCACCTGGCTGGATGACCTTGGGCAAGCCATAGCTCTGTACCAGCTGTTCCCTCAAGGACAGCTTGGGAAAGAGCTTTCTTAGCCCCACCTACCTCACAGGGTGTCTGTTGTGGGGAGGGGAAGGGAAAGGAGTTTGTAAGCCGCTCTGAGACTCCCTTGGGGAGTGGAGGGCGGGGTATAAATCCAATCTCTTCTCTTCTTCGTTCCTGTGCGTTCCTGCCCAAAAATAGCCCTGATTGTAGGGGTGACAGGGACTTCCACTGTTTATACCTGCCTGCTTGTACCGTTGCCACCTCCACTTACCTGCATGCCTCCCTTGCCATTTTCCCCTACCACTTATTAGTCCAGTCAACCATCTGTTCTCCTTTCTGCCTCTTTGAGGGGAACAACAGCAGCAGCACCAAGAGGTGGCTTCTGCTTGCCCTCTGCCTTAACTGGTATGCAGTTAGCAGCAGTTCTCTTTTCTCCAACATATGGCAAACAGGGTGATGCTGCTGGGCCAGCAGAGGAGCAAATTCCTCTGGCTTCGGGGGGAATTTAACCTTCCATTTTTAAACTTTCACATTGTTTTCCAAACCTGAGGGAGGTCTCCCAAGTTTGCAGAAAAATGTACCTTCTTCCTGCATGGCCCCAGCTCCCAGATTTAAGCATCCACAGATGGATCCATATTGAGAAATTGATTCTCATCAAAATTTGCCTTAAAAGAACCCTTAAAGGTGATCTTAGAGAGATTGGTAATTCAAAGTATCTTTAGGAATTTTAAGGGAAGGGGTTCAGAAGAAATTTCAGTATGAGTATAGGATTTGTCAGGGTTTTTGTTTTCCCATATTGCTATTACTAATATACTTAACCTTAAGAAAGCGGTCACTTTTAAAAAGCTCATAGATGTTTACAAGGAACCTGAGCCCACTGTGTTGCAAGAAAAAACTGCAGAGCTAAAGGCTTTGCAGGCTCCAGGTCTTATGGGGGAGGGGGAGGTTCTGCTGGATGTATACAATCCACCATGGAAGAACCAAGTGCTCTATTGCTAAGCCCCTGGACCCTGCCCCACTCACCTTTTGCCCTTTCATGCTAACCAGCTGTGGCCAGGAGTCACTGCCCCCGCGACGGTTGCCATCACTCCTGGCCTCTAGGCTCAGAAGTTCTACACAGTGCCCCTAGCCGCCAAGACTCCCTTCCCAGCACATGGCACAGGGAGCTGGGGAGGGGTCTAAGTTCACCTCCTAACAGTGATTCAGGCTGCCCCTGCTACTCATTTTAGTTTTGAGTGGTATGTGTGTGTTTGCGGTTTACCTCTAGGCTGCCTCCCCTCCAGCTCTAACAGGCTGTGTGACTACCTGCTGCTGTCATAGATTGCGCTCAGACTTACCTCGCATCCTCTGCCGCCGATGTTAGCCCTGGTCCACTCAGATAGCCATGTAGAGCCCAGGCGAGGAGAGCAGAGCAACCCCAAGCGAACCCAACACGTTCCATGGCCAGACAAAGAAGGAGGGGCAGGAGGCAAGTGGCTGACCTATTCCACTGTAACTGCACTCCCCTGGCCACATTGTCACTTTGCCATTGGTCTCGGGGGGGGGGGGAAGTCCTGACTTTTCCCGCCACTCAGCCACCCACCCCCACCTAGCAACCTGCTAGCTCTCCCTGCCCCCACCCAGCCCCATATAATTCGGGCCACGCTGAGCAGGGCCCTTTCCGCATCTCACTGAAAGTCAAGCAAGCTTTTGAGATAACATCGCTGCCATGTTACACAAGGGCGGTATTTAACATGCTTATTAAGGCACACCACACCACTCTCAGCATCAGTACCAAAAAAGTGGGTTATTATGAAACCAGTAGTTTGAGGATTGTTTTGCTAATAAGCAGACAATTTATTCCTAGTCTAGATTCTTATTTTACATACAAAATTGCGCATTGAGATCTCATAACTGTAGAGAAAATAAGGCAGACCAGTACAGTGTGTAATGAGTGCATTTATGTACATTTTATTTTTTAAAAAATCTGCAATTTAATTTTGTAAACAGTTCTATTGTTTTCTGTTGGCCTAAGATGGGTAAAATATTAAATGCAGAGGACATAATACAAGCAAAAGGATAAATGAGAGCTGAAGATAATCATAATTTAGTTCCACCCCAGTGATCAGATCTAGCCAACACACTTCATTCACATTAGCTTCCGATCTATCCTTCCCATCACTACCAGTGTCTGGGAAACAAAATCTGATCACACGGGCCAAGGGAAAGGGAAAGTATTAGTGACCTGAATGCAACCCACCGTTCTGATTTCAAACAGCAGAAATATTATAGACTGGAATTGTTCTTTAAAATGTTGTTTCTAACAAAGAAGAAAAAGGGTTCTAGAAACTGAGGGAATAACAGGAACCTTGGCATGGAAAAGCCGAGATAAATAAAAGTTGCAGAGCTTTAGTTACTGAACAGATGAAGCCTCGCATTAAGAACAGATCCCCCAAGATGTTGGTTTCTCTGAATAAGAGTTCCCAGTCCTTACTAAACGAATGTTAAGAGGAGGGTGTAATTGCAGTGCTTGTACACTTCAAAGAGAGGGGGAAGGCAGTCTCTATCACACTTGTCACAGAACAAAAACTCTGTAAGAATTACTGTAGCCCAAGCAGGATGTGCTTGATTGAGAACAATGGAACTCTGATACTCAAAAGTACACTATCAATAAATACAGGAATAACAGCAGCAGAGCCTTTGATTGAAGTTGTTACCATGTACTGATTGCTTTTGGTTCTATAAATCAAGTCCTATCCTTTGCAGTATGCAAAGTGTTTCAATGCTGACTTTAAAAAGGGGGAAATGTACAAACTCCACCCTTCTGACAAACTCCTTCAGTTTATGTTCACAGGTTTCAGTGAACACACATAACAGACATGTACAGTGTATACACGATATTTTTAACACATACATCAAGTCCTTCTCACGTGACACATGTACAGTTAAATGTGTGATAAAAAAACATATTTATCCCGATACTCCTCCCTTGTTTCAGCTGTAAAGTGCATGTGTATTGGCTCTTCCTTACAAACAGAGTTAAGCAAATACATGCAAATACATATGTGCATTCAATGTAACATGTGAACAGCACTAGTATGTATGAGACTGTAAACAACCATGACTGTCCTCTTGCATTCCATGGCCTTTTCACCCCGCCGTTAACTATTTTCCTCCTGTATATCCATGTGTATGTCTGCTGACTGAGGATTCACTTCATGGTTTGATTAAGCAGGCTCTACCCACCCCCCCCAAAACCACCTTATTCCACAAGCAATCTGTTAGTCTTTAAGGTGCTTCAAGATTTACTTTTGTTTTTCATGCAACAGACAAGAGGGGGCAATCTTAAAGTTTCTTACCCAAGATTAATCCCTGCTAAATAAAATGAGAATCACTTCCAAACAGATTTGTTTAGGATTGCTCCCTCATCGGGATAGCCTTCCACAATCCGAAAATCCTAGTGTCAGATTGAATAGTGGATAAAGAGACTGCCATCTACATAACTGCTAAAGATGCGCCTTCTCTCCATTTCATCAGTTATTGTGTTCACTTGCTTTCATTTTGTCCTGGTTTCTACGGGAAAACAGAAAGAAAGAAAAAACATAACAAGAGCCCTGTTCAATCAGATCATGGCCCATCTAGTCCAGTAGAGCTCTTCTTTTGTTCTTATGTTTTATGAAATATTAGCATAATATTGTTAGGTAGGGAGCAACATAAACAGATGCCATTTGGGTGCCCCGAGGGGAAAAAAAAAACACAAGCAAGCACCAACATGAGCCGCAGAGTACTTGGGAACTTCCAGAGAAGGCCTGAACATTCCTGTTTTGTTACCCTTGAACCTTATAATGTACTTTCTGTAGGGGTCCCCCTGCAACCACTGCCTGAAGGTTCAATCGGTCACCCAAAGAGGAAAGAGCAATGTTCCATGAGAGCAGTTGGAGGGAAAATGTAGTAAACATTCCAAACATTATAAAGACCACCCTACTTTTAACTATGAGGTAAACGTAAGAACATAAGAGAAGCCAATGTTGGATCAGGCCAGTGGCCCATCCAGTCCAACACTCTGTCACACAGTGGCCAAAAATACCAGGTGCCCTCAGGAGGTCCAGCAGTGGGGCCAGGACACTAGAAGCCCTCCCACTGTTGCCCCCCTGTCAAGCACCAAGAATACAGAGCATCACTTGCCCCAGACTGAGAGTTCTTATCTATACCTTGGGGCTAATAGCCACTGATGGACCTCTGCTCCATATGTTTATTTAATTCCCTCTTGAAGCCGTCCATGCTTGTAGCCGCCACCACCTCCTGTGGCAGTGAATTCCCTGTGTTAATCACTCTTTGGGTGAAGAAGTACTTCCTTTTATCTGTTCCAACCCGACTGCTCAGCAATTTCGAGTGCCCATGAGTTCTTGTATTGTGAGAAAGGGAGAAAAGGACTTCTTTCTCGACCTGCTCTATTCCATGCATAATCTTATAAACCTCGATCATGTCACCCCTCAGCCGTCGTTTCTCCAAGCTAAAGAGCTCCAAGCACTTCAATCTTTCTTCATAGGGAAAGTGTTCCAATCCTTTTATCATTCTAGTTGCCCTTTTCTGCACTTTTTCCAGTGCTATAATATCCTTTTTGAGGTGTGGTGACCAGAACTGTACACAGTATTCCAAATGAATACTAGATTTGGAAAACAAGCTTATGTTCCGATTTCTTATTTTCCAAATGCAGAAATGTTTAGTTTAGGAGAAGGAGGTGGGTCTATTCCATTTTTAATTGGATTTGGGGCTGTTGGGACAGAGAACAGGGCAGTCAATGCTACTGGAGCTAGAGTCAATGGTGGTAGTAGGTGGAGCCTACTAATTTTGGTTTTGCAATGATAACTAAACATATTTAAGCACTGCAATAGAAATCCTTGATACTCCACAGCTGAATTTAAGCATAGCCTCTTCCCTTTGTTCACTAGGCCTGCGTTCTTCTTACCTACTGCATGTTCCAATGTTCTTTCTGGCCTACCAATGGTTCCCTGACTCCTAACCCTTCTTGAGTCTCAGCTACAAAGGCAGAGTGTAAATAAAATGAAATAATGCTCCCTCTCCTTTGGTTATTGTCTTTGCAACAAAAGTAGGAATACCCAAGACAGGAGGAAAAAACGTGCCATATCCCACTCTTCTAGGTCTGCCAGCTCTGGGTTGGGAAAATCCTAGAGATTTGGGGGCGAAGGCTGAGGTTTGTGGAGTTAGGGGAGGGAGCTCAGTGAGGATGTGGTGCCATACAGTCTACCCTCCAAAACAGCCATTTTCTCCATGGGAACTGGTGTCTGTTGTCTGAAGATCAGCTGTAATCCCAGATCTCAGGCCCCACATGGAGGCTGACAATCCTACCCTCTTCCCTAAAGCCCACTATTGAACACACTAACCAGAAGAGTAAGGTTAATTGGACAGGCAAGGATAGGAACACTGCACGTTTCAGTTTGATTCTGAACTCCCCAAAACCCTAGCTCAAAAAATGATTGTTCAGGATGTAAAGTACTACAAAGCAAGGAGTAACCTTCCATAACCCTTCAGCTTCAGAGCCAAGAAACAGGCTTAAGGGGCAGCGTTTTTCTCTCTCACACATGAAGACAGAAGCTTCTCCCTCCATTCTGCAGCCACAAGATTTCATTGTGAATGAGACTGTGCAAATCTTCATCTCCCAGCTTTTCCTTCTTACTAACAGGAAATGGCTACCTACCTGGAGTGAAATGTTCTGAGTGAAATGGGCATTTTAAAAAAAACCACACGGATTATGTATGGGCCTGAATCTGAATTGGGGACAAAATGGAGACTTTAAAGAGACAGTTGGCTAGGTCAGGGATGGGCAAACTTGCTCAGCGTAAGAGCCACCTAAAACAGGGGTGGCCAAACTTGCTGAACGTAAGAGCCGCATAGAATAAACATCAGATGTTTGAGAGCCACAAGGCATGAACAAATATTACCTGCTTTTATTGGAAAATAAACAAAATTGCTTTTTATTAACATTAAATGAGATTGCCAAAAATAATAACAAAAGGGGTAAAAGCAGATATTGATAATGATATTAATTTGTCCAATGATATTTGTTTGCTAATGATATTTAGCTTCCCCAGCCGCCCTGCCAGGAGCCACATAATATATGTGAAAGAGCCGCATGCGGCTCCCAAGCCACAGTTTGCCCACCCCTGGGCTAGGTCATTAGGACCTTGGTTGTCATCACATTTCCCCATCTAGAAGCATCCTTGACTGATCAGTTTTCCTTCCCTTTCCATTCCACTGGGAAGGAAGGAAGTTTGACAGAAGTCGGAGCCATAAGGCTCCCTGAATAAGGGAGAAGTCCTCTGCCTCTCTAGGGAGGCACCTGCTGAGTCAAACACAGGCAAGGGTCAGGCGCCAGACCCCTTGCCACCTCCTGGACTGTCTGCTAAGCACAGTAAGAAGACAGGCAGGAGGGGACTAAGATAGCCCGAATGAGCAGGATACTGCCACATTTGATCCAGTGGACCAGCCTCCAGTCATAGATGGGTTCAGTATTGGGTTTCTTTTTGCAGTTTGTCTACATCTAGTAAAAAGACTGGTTTGTTTGCTTTACTAATTAGTGTAGTGCTATAGTGTTTTGCAAATCCTATACACTAGACTCCCCGCGGTGCATGAAAACAAGGGGAAATTAAAGGGAAGAGAAAATTCCTCCACAGTATTCAAATGCTGGTATAGGCTTGGGTCATAAACGGATGGGGACACCCAGAGAAATACCTGTGATGAAAAGGTTGAAAGTATGAAGGTTTGTGGTTTGTGGTTGTCAGAACAAAAACTATAAATTTGTTCCAGTAGTGAAATATTCTGTTTGGGGTGATAGATTGAGGCTAGAGAGGCACAGTAGCTTGAGACCTTGAATCTCTAAGTAGCGGTCATTTTGCCAGATCCACTGGCAGGATGGTGTGAATCTTAATTGGAAAAGGCAGTGCTATCAAGCTGAGGGATCAGACTCAATGTTCCCTCTAAGCTGTGGAGTCTTGTGAGCAAAAATTCTACTTCGTGAACTACTGGCATTAAAGTTGCAAGTGAGTGATTTGGCTACTGCATACATTAGTTTGCTCCGGAGCCAGCCTTCCTGAGCTAAGACAAAAATGTGTGAGCTGGAGGCTGAAAAACTGTGAGCTAGCTCACACTAACTCAGCTTAGAGGAAACACTGATCAGACTGGAGATCATTCCGAAGCTGACATAGGCTGCAGTCAGATGAGCTGTTTGAGGTGGTGTCATTGCTGTTCCCTTCCAGATGTAAAACACATGACCAGACAGTCTCCTGTTCTCCAGTTGTGGGCACCTCATTCTCATCAGTCTTTGAATCAGAGCTATTTGACACTGGAGAAAGTCCAGTCCTTCCTGGTGTCAGCAGCCTCACCCCATATCTCCGGAAGTCTGATAAATCCATTGCACTCTCAAACCCTTCTGGTTTGGGGCTTCTTCTTTTTTTGAGGCAGTTAGTGAGGTGTGTATGACTGCATATTAGCACCATGGCTATGAAGTGCCGCATGTCCATTTCATTTTTACAGACATCTCTCTCTCTCTCTCTCTCCTAAAAACTGTGTTTTTCTTTTATAAACTTCCAAAGCAGTTTCAAAAACACTTCTTCCACACTGCACTACATATCCCAGCAGCCTCCTCCAGCAATCCCATTGACCACCAACTGCCACAGTCTTACCTGGAGTCTGAAGCACTGCTTCCAATATGCGCTTATGTGCATGCTCAAAAGACACATAATGTTAAAAAGCTGCCCAGCTGCTGCACTCTGTGGCAGCCATGTCTGATCAATCAACAGTGAAGCAAGTTAAGGGTAAGATGTCTCATCAAAACTCTCAGTTACAAAAAAACTGAATTAATGAGAGGTGGGGCCAGACTGTGCTAAGCCTATTGTCTGACTACATCCATACTTTCTTCTTGTGGTGGGGGATGTGGACTTACTCAGGAACTATGCATGACACATAGAAACCTTAGGGAAAATCTACTTTTTGAGGTTCTTTGAAGGAACTTTCTGGTCTTATCACCAATAGTATAACATACGCCTACGTGGTATGGCATTTTCAATTAATGTTGACTGAGGCTGCGATCAGACATGTGCTTAGATATGATATAGATGCTGATGCCTGACAGATCTAAAGTGCATGTTCAGACATCCACATCTGTGAAAGGTTCCGCAGTCATCAGCACCCTGTTCTGGCCCATCCCTGAATCAGAGTTAAAAGACACCAGGGAATGTCCAGTCCTAACAGTTGCCATAGGGCTGCAGATGGATTTTCCCTAGTCTGATCTCTCAGGCATGCTCTCAAGCCATCAGGATAGTCTGCTCATTCCATGCTGACTCTGTGCCATTTTTTTTGTTTGCTTGGCAATATGCGCATAATGGCATAGTCATCTCAGTCTTTAGGCTAGATTTGAAAATTAGCGGGAAATGGAGTGATCTCTATCAGGCGACCATGGCTCACTGTGAACCAAAGAGATCAAAGTGCTCTGCAGAAGGATCAGGAAGCTGTCAAAGCAGAGACTTGACTCTAGGAAGCAGAAAGGCGCAAGTGCAAAAAAACCTGCATGGAGACATTTCCACACCTGGGTTCAATTCCTCAGTTATGCGCATGCACAAAAGTCAGCAAAAGAAACCCTTGCTCAACCATGCCAGCTGATTGTTTAGTGACAGGCTGAGCCTACAGCAAAACGGATTATGCTGGGATGTCTGGTCAAACGTCTCTGTGTCAAATAACAATGGATGAAATTAGGAACGCTTCCCAATCGCACTAAGTGGCATGTCTGACTGCAGCCTGCGAGAAATAATCTGCTTTAAAACACTATCCTTATATTTCTTTCAGCTACACCCAACACTTTTTCTCTTTGTTCTCCTGCCTGAGGTAGGGAAAACCTTGAATCAGCAAGGAGCAAAGGAAACAAATGGATCAGTGGCAGAGCAAGGATGGAGGTAACATTAGTTATATCATCTCACAGTGCTGGCAGCCTTCAAAGAGCTAGATGTCCTGTCATGTCCAAGTCAGAACCTGAGATCTGTTCTGGATACTAGGAGATCCCAAATTCCATTCCACAATAGACTAACTGTGTTCTTGAAAGAAGGGGCAATCTTTTTTCTTCTATAAAACATAGACAGAAAAGATGTTTGGACACATAGTGGTCTATACTATAAAGATGTGTACTCACCTAAGGACACTCTTCTCTTCCTATAGCAACCAGATTTGTAAACATGTAGCTTTAAAAGAGGCTGTTTCTTCCTGTTGGCAGCTTGGTATACTATTTCCTAAACTTTAAAAAATGGTAAGATTTAATTGATTCACTAATTACTGTTTTCTCACACCCTCCCTTTCCCCCAAGATGCAGCCACTGATGTAAACAAGCAAACATATCATGCTACCATAAACTAACTTGACAAATTTCCCCCACCTATTAATATGATAATCAGACTCTGAAGCTATCATATGTATGTTTAATTGGGACTTGGCTCCACTGATACCTATGAATTCATCCCAAGTATTTCTGCATAGAATCAAATCCAAATCCTTCCCAAGCCTCTTCTCCGACATTTGTCTCATGTTTCTTCCTTATTCAATAATATATATAATGTTTGTGTCCTGTTGCCTATATGACTCATCTCCTCTAGACCCCTTTCAGTCTGGCTTCATGCAAGCTATGGGATGGAGGTGATACTGTGGGCTTTATCGGATGAACCCCTTTTGCACGTAGGCAAGGATCATGCCTCTTTGTTCCTTTTACTAAATATATCAGCACCCTTTGACACCATGGACCATGCCATCTTGTTGCAGCATGTGGAGGTATTAAGGGATTCAGTGAAGTGCTTTGGTTTGGTTTAAACATTCTTTATGGACTAGACTCAGAAGGGTGCCATTGGAGACCAAATGTCATCAGTGTGAGACTCAGGCCTGTAGATATGGCAGGGCAAATTGGATCCATGCCCCCTCGCTTAACAGCCAAGCCCCACAAGTCATGCTGCCAGAAACCCCTTCCTGCTCTGCTGTCCCCAGCATTTCCTCCAGATCTTTTCTGTTGGGATATGAGGCCCAGCCGACTCGGTCTGTGAGAACAAAAGGGCTCACTCAGGATGTTCCGGGGTGGACAAGCCAAGCCAAGCCAGTGGCGGCTTTTTTGTCTGCCTGGCACTTCTCTAAGGAGAGCCACACTGGCAGGCCTTGAAGGGGCAGGCAAAGTTTCGGTGGGTTGGGAGAGACAAGAGTGGTGCTCGGAGCAGAGCTGCCTTAGATGTCATGGCGTGTGGGAGGGCAACATGGCAGCCACCTCCCTCCCGTGCTCCATGGGCCCCGGAAGGGACCTGGAGGTCCTCTGAGCTCTTTCCCACAGGAGCACTCAGGAAAGCTGAGGGCTTTGCAGGGGCAGAAATAAATGGCTGGGCTATGGAGTCCCATGCAGCAATGGCAGCCGCCACCTCCTGCTCAGAAAGTGAGGTCAGAAACAAAATATTCCAGTGTGGCGGCTGGGAAATGTGGAAGTGATTTCTCGAGCAAATAAATTCAAGCCGCTACAGGCTGGAGGGGGGCATCTGCAGGAGGGAGAGCTGAAGGGCCCCAGTGTCTCTTTATACTGATTGGGCTGAGGGGGGGGGAGGTAATGAGCAGCTGCAAGTACAGAAGAGGAAAATCTTCCAAAGATGGGCTATAAAAGATGCTTTTATAGGGTTTTTTCCTGGTAAATCATGTAAAAAATTGCGGAGTAGGTGGCAAATAACAGTTTCAGCACACTGTTAAAATTAAAATCACATCAGAGGACAAAGATTTATTTTATTTTACTATTTTGGTTTTTTGGTGATATCACACCCCCGTTTCCCCACCCACCCATTTTTTTTCTGGTTATGGGCCTGGTGGGATTTGTCCTGTGGTTCTACTGGGCTCCAATTTATACCATGTTATTTAATCTCTATGTAAAGCCCTTGCAAGAAATCATTCATCATTTTGGAGTAAGGTGTTATCGATATGCAGATGCCACCCAGGTCTGTATTTATTTATCCAAATCCCCCAGTGATGTGGTAGAGACCCAGAGTCAATGCCTAACTGCTGGGGTTAAATGTTTGAGGATGAATAAGTTGAAAAAGAATCCTAACAAGACATAGGTGATAACTGGTTAGAAGGACAAGATCTTGAATGACATTTCACTTTCTACATTTGATGGGTTCCACCAGACACTTGCTTTCTCAGTTACGAGCCTATGGGTAATACTGGACCCAGCATTATTACTGGAGAAGCAAGTTAATGAAGCTGCAAAATTGCTTTCTTCCATCTTCATTTAGCCTACAAGTGTCAGAATCTATGGATTCTAACAAGAGTTTCTGGGGCTTTATACTGTGCTGTGTAACCTTCTGTGTAAGCTATCCCTATATATGCTATGTAATCCATATTTGATGCTTGTTAGGGTTAACCTTGTAGCCTGCTATGCAATGTCCCCTTCCTTTTATGACCCCGGGTTTATGGCCCCAGCTAGGTCTGGCTAATGTAACCATTTGTCCGGGAGGGTGGCGTCTGCAGAGCCTGAGAACAATCGGCCTCTCACTCTCCTGCCTCCGCATTCCTTTCCGCCCAGCCGGGGAAGACGAGGACCAGTTTCTTATCAACGTGTGAAGGCCTTGAAGAAAGCAATTTGTTTTGTGAAAGATGGTTACATCTGAGAGGTCTGGTTTAGCAAGGGAAATTTACTGCTTCACACCTCACCTTGTTCCTGTGGGAAGCAAACAGTCAAGAGACCTTTTAGCCCGCGGTTTTTCTCCCCTGTTGATTGGTTACCTATGGGCAATTCAAATTGTCTGGGAGGGTATATTAGTCCTGCTTCTATTGTATGTGTTATCTCTGACAATAATCCGAGGACCTGTAGTAATGTAACGATTGGAAATAAAGAACTGTGTTTCATCAACAAAGATCTGATCCTTGACTACATCGAGCAGAAGCCTCACAACAAGACCTTGAATAATCCAATCTTGTCATGTGGATTCATGCCATAGAGTTAACCTCAAGACTGTGCTATTTTAATGAACTCTATATGGATCTTCCCTTAAAGTCAGCTCAGAAACACCAATTGGTACAGAAAACCATAGTTGAGTTACTGTTCAGAGCTAGACAGAGCATGCAAATCACATCCATTTTGCATGTCATTGGTTACTGATCAGTTACTGGGTTCAGTGCATGGTATTGATTATCACCTGCAAAGACTTTAAAGGCTCTCATCCCACATACCTGCAGGATTGCCTCTCCCACTGCACTTTGCCATGGCAATTTCACTCAACTGAGCAAAGCTTTCTGTGGGTGCCACCCAGCAAATAGGTAAGAACAGCAACTGCTCATACCTGTGCATTCTCTGTTGTGGCTCCAGCTTGTGGAACAACCTGCCTGAGGAAGTCCATAGGGCTCCCATACTTCGGTCATTCCATAGAATGTGCAAAACAGAAATATTCAGGTCATTTTTTATAAAGGGATTAGAACTACAGTGTAATGGAACAGCTCAGAAGGGTGCTTTTATTAAGGAACAGGATTATAGTCCATTGCAATGCTTATTGTATGTATCATCTTGCTTTTACTGCACAGTCTTGTACTTTTGTGATCCACCCTCTGAATTGTTTATGGAATGTCACACCTCAGCCATTTTCTGTTTGCACTGTCGCCTAATTTCTTGTAATTCTAGTCCTATTGCATTGTTGTAAGATGTCTTGTGCTGGCTTGCCTTCTATATTTTGTAATACTCCTTGAGTCCCATTGAGAAAGGTGAGCTTTAAACAGTGGTGTGCTGGAACCAGCTCGTACTGGCTTGCAAGAGCCAATTATTACATTTTCATGAATTTTGCAAGTTGACAACTCGTCAGGAGCTCTCAGGTGCCTCCCTGTTGTAATCAGTAGCGCTGAAGCTAAAAGAGGTTTCAGTTTAATGAATTTAATTTGTATGAGGGTGAGAAATAGTTTAAGAATAGATCACATATCAGATTTAACGGCAATAAATTTATTGGGAAAAGAGTTACCATATTTTTTGCTCCATAAGACTCACTTTTTCTCCCAAAAAAAGTGGGGGGGGGAGTGTGTGCGTCTTAAACCCCCCTCACCTTTCCCAAGCCACGGCACCGAGCGGAGCTAGGTGCGTCTTATGGTCAGGTGCGTCTTATGGAGCGAAAAATACGGTAGCAGATTGAAATGCAACTCCATTTGTCAAAGCATGTTTGAATTGCAACCATACATTGGCTTTGGATAAAAGAGTTTGGCAAAAATCAACAAAAGCATTCTTTGAGAATCCATTGGCTATATGGAATTTACAGTAAAGAGTATTGTATATTTTATTATTATTTGTAAATTGTGTGCTACACATCCTTTATATCAGTAAAACTTACAATAAAGTTGTGTGTGTGTGTGTGTGTACACACACACACACACACACACACACACACACACACACACACATACACATATTATTTTCCAGAGAGCCAGTTGTTAAACATTTATCAGCATACCACTGGCTTTAAATGAAGTAAATAAATCAAATAAATAGATTATTGTCATGCTTAATAAGGCTACAGAATAATCAGTGCTGACTCTAGGTTCTGTTGGCCCTTCAGTTGGGCTCTAACCTGGGAGAGGTGGGGAGGCGGAAGCAAGAGTTGTATCTCGTACCTTTTTAGACGTTCATGCAGATGGCACTGTTAGAGAACAAGCTTAAGAAAGTCTGCTCAGAATCCTACTCAGGTCTATTCAACGGGGCTTGTTCCCGAGAAAGTGTTCTTAGGGTTGCCTTGTTACCCACTGGTGGGGCCTTGCCAGCATTGGGATGCCCACCCATGTTTACTTCACCCCTTCTGAAACACTTTTTAATTTACCATTTTAATTTTTAAAAGTCTAGGCAGTTTATGTGTGTGCGTGTTTTAGAAAATCTGTCACGGGAAGCTTCCCTGTATTTCAGATAATGTGTGGGGTAAAGGTAACTTTATAGAAATCAAAAGACTCTACATGCTATGTTTTTTTGTAATCTGCTCATAAGATTATTACCTGAATCCTTACTAGGAAAAGATCTTTAGACAAACTAATCAGGTTTCCCCCTCTTTAACCTAAACTGGACAGATTGCTAGGAAACAGAAGAGAAGTAAAAGCATCTCTGTTTGAATTCATTTTGCAAGGCAGGGACTGTTCAGAAAATCATGTTGTGCTGAAGAATGGTGACATAAAGACACATGGAAAAATTACTGAAAAGGTCACAGAGGCTATTTTTCTATTTCTGTGACTGCTCTTCTATAGACAATTTTCCTATGACATGATAATTGCTACAAGCTTGTGACAATGGCTCTAGCTCTGAATAGCCGGTTCCGTTTTGTATCAAAAGGGGAATGGGAACACTTTTTAAAAGGTAACTTTTAAAAACTCACTCAAGAAGGCTCTCTGTGCCTTTAGTATGTAGTAAGATGCAGATCACCTTGGAGAGCTTTTTAAAGGTGTGAAGGCATAAAAGGTGTGAAAGTAGATACCGTAAGATTCTTAAGTCACATAAGTTAGTGCCCCCCTGCCTGGTGTCTCCCAGACAGTATACCTAGATGAATTCCCCTTGTTCCATTCTGCAAATTTTTGAATGTGTTGGTTGCTGAGCATTTCGTTCTGGCTTCCATCCACTAATCCCATCAGAATTTCTCTGAAGATACATTAATATAAGCATTTTGTTTCACACTTGACTCTTCCTATTAGGTTACTAAAACCACTAAACACTTCTCTGTCTTTCTACAATGGATATTGGCTCCATTGGCTGCATAGAGACTCCTAAAGCAAAGCCCCACCAGATGTATGCCTTCTAGGGATATACCTGCAGAGAGCCAAGATACAAAGTGCTGTCCATGGGTATGTAGTGTGCCCCACAGCAGAAAAGGTTTGGATGTTTGTTTGTTTTTTAGTATTTGTGTGCTCTCTGCATTTGAGGGTGGTCTCTAAATGAGTAAGATTCAGTCCCATTAAAATCAAGGACAAACCGTATAATTCTTGATTTATAAACCAGTCACAGGAGACACTGAGTTAGATTCAAAGGTCATTTTTCACAAGCGGAATTATTACAAATTCCCCACCACCCCTGCAGACTTCACTTCAGGGGCTGCATTGCAGGACACTGGGCTACAGCACAAGGGACTAACTGGCAAAATTTGCCCCCTTTCTATTGGTGGAGGTAGGTTATGCTAGCAAAAAACTAACAACCCTTTAGATTCAACCCATTAATTGCCTTTGCTACCTTGTTGAGAATGATTTGAACTTCTGTTTGCAGTCTCCCTCCCAAACACACAGGGATGCAGTCCACTGCATGTCTCCTGCTGTCACCAAGCTGACTGGCCTCCCATCTGCCAAGGCCTACAAGACACAGGTAAATTGTGTTTGGATGGGAATTGGGGGGATTTCTAATAACCTCGGGAGGGCAACCTAGCCCCCTCCCCAAGGCTTGTAATCAGGCTAAAGATAACCCAATCTATGTGTTAATTTACCAATGCATAGCTTGTTTTATCCACATCTGTATGAGACAAGACCAGGGGAGGCACTTGTCCAGTATTAGCACAAATACTTGTAGAAATAATGTGGAAGGTTTTCTGCATCCCTACTTTTTGCCTGCCATGTGCCACTACAGTCCAAATAAGGCTCCATTTCTCCCCCAGCAGGTTTGTCACCTTTGTCAGCTGCATGACAGCTGTTCCACAGCTGGATTTTTCCTGATATAAAGATGCAGTGATAGGCAATACTACATTTGCTCAATTACCTCCTCAGCTACAGCCATCAAAGCTGTTGAAATTGCAGAGGCTCTGGGAGCAAATTGCCAGTTGATAAAATTAGGCTGTTGACACAAAAATGTGCTAACCCTCCCCCCAGCTCCATTTGGAATTGGGCTACGTAAAGTTAACAATGCCCCCAGCACACATACACCAAATAAAAATTGGTTTGGTTTATTTTGAGCTCAGTTACAAAATTCAGAAACCCTGTTATGCTTCCAATTACATCGTCAAGGATTATCACAGTGCCCCTTAGTTCCACCACTGCCTGCAAACTCTCATGTATTCAGTTTTCTTCCTCTCCCAAAAAATGAGAACTCAGCGGCACCCAGTAAAGCCGATGGGCAGTAGATTCAGGATGGACAAAAGGAAATACTTCTTTACACAATGAGTGGTTAAAATGAGGAACTTACTGCCAGAGGACATGGTGATGGTCACAGGCATAGACAGCTTTAAAAGAGGATTAGACAGGTTCATGGAGGATAGGTCTATCAGTGGCTACTAGCCAGGATGACTGAGGGGGACCTCCAAGTTCAGAGGCAGTAAACCTCAGAATACCAGTGCTAGGTTGCAGCATCAGGGGAAGACTTGGCCTCTATGGCCTGTTCTTGGCCTCCGAAGTAAGTGGTTGGCCACTGTATGAGACAGGATACTGGACTAGATGAATCACTGGTCTGATCCAGCAGGGCTCATCTTATGTTCTTACTTAGACTGTTCTTGCCTTTCAAGAATGGTGGCTTGACTAACAGGAATATAATTTCCCCAGGATGCTCAAGTTGTATGGATCCAGGCACCCAGGAAAATATAAGTTCCCAGTGTCCTTGGAACTGTTTCAGCATTGCCATGAATCAAAGCAGTACATGTTATGATCCAAACGGAACAAGAACTTTCAAAAGAATGGTGCTCAGTCTAGATCATAGCTGAGTATTTAAAGATAGGCAAGAATGTATTCTGAATATCCTCCTTCTCAACCATGTCATGGATATCACTAGGGCTGAGATATAAAAAACATAGTAGACTGTCAACATTTAAGGCCCACTGACTACAAAAGAACATAAACCCACAAAATTAAGCACAGGATTACTGCCTACGGGAATGAAAACCTTTGTAGAACTACTTGGATAACCTATTGCATTTAAAATAAAAACTCTGAAAGTGGTAGAGGGCCGTTCTAACCAGAGTTACACACTTCTAATCCCATTGCTTCAATGAACTTAGAATGTGCTTAGGATGTCACTGTTCGATCACTGTCAATGAATGCTGCCTGATCTCCAGGGGATGTCTACTGGCTTAGTGTTAGATTGAATGAGGTGTCGGCTATAACTTATACAGTTCAACTGACTCATTCAGACTAGCTTCACTTGGGCACAATTGCAGCGAACAAAAAGTACAATGTTCTTGGTATTCTTCTACCCCGCCAACTTCAGCATTCCACAAGAACAAGAAATTAGTTGGATGAGTAGACAATTACCTGGTATACACAGGATCAATATACACCTTCACTGTCTAGGTTCTTTGGCTAGAGGGATTCAAGTTAATATGGTCACAATAATTCTTGTTTCTCTCTCGCAGTGTCCAAGTCAATATTATACAATGATTGCCTTTAAAAGCTTCACCATTGCGTTAGTATAATTACTTACTGCCAAAGCCTCCCGCTGCTCATGAGCCAGTTTGTCATTAATCCTCCTCACTGTGGCACTCTAACCATGAAGGAAGAAAATTTTATGCATGTGTAATTATGAGAAATGAGCTGCATTAACTTGTGCACTACTCTCGCCTTGGACTGAATAGTGCTCTGCTGGCAGAGAAAGCATAAAGATCTCGCTATTTATTTATCCGTCCCAGCATTCCCCATATCAGAACTCCAACAATACCCATTACCTGAACTTATTTATAGGTGTCCTTCTTGCTTACCTTTGTGTGTCATAAATAATAATAAATAATAACTACTATGATGGTAACAGCTATATCTTTCAGAAGAGGGATAGGAGAGAACAAGTCCTGGCCAGACAACGATCACCCGGCTTCTTTTCTCTCAGATACCATCAGGGGATGGTCATCCTATAAAAAAGGAGGGAACAAGGTCCGTCTCACTGAGGACTCACCAAACCAACAGTAGTTTACTTCTGTTATTATATTTCATAGCATGATTTCATTATTTCATTGCTATAAGCATAGGCGTCAACTACGGGGGGGCTCGAGGGCTTGAGCCACCCCCAAAATTTCCCGGGGGGGGGACTGAGCTCCCCCCGGGAAAGTGGTGCGCCCTCCGCTGCGCCTCCCTGGGCCCTTCCGCTGCAGCCGCCGTGGTCTCTCTCTCCCCCTTCGCCTGGCCACTCCGTCCCTCCCTCCGTCCATCCAGGGGCCAGTTAAGCAAATGCCCAGCTGCCCCCTGGACAGATGGAGGGAGGGACAGAAGCAGGAGAGGTCAGGTGGGGGGGAGGCAGAGGCGGAGGCGGCAGGAACATGGTCCCGGCAGGTGCGTGTGCACAGAAGAGTCCCCCCCCCCCCCCCCCGAGATTTTAAAAACTTGATGCCCCTGGCTATAAACCATTGAGTGTTTTTTAAACGGGCAGTGCAGGATAGAAATTCTGTAAAGAGAAGAGAGCAAGAGAAACTATTATATAGTGGATGTTATGTAGTACTTAGCAACACAAACCAAAAGGTCTCCATTCAGATCTCTGCTCAGCTGAGCCATTATCTCTCATCCCAGACCTTCTCCCCTCCAAATATAATATGAAGATTTTAATACTGGCCCAATTTATAGCCATTATTGGGGGGAAATGTGTGAGAGATGCCCCCAAGCACTTGGGGAAAACACAACACAGGTGTCGACTGCTAGTCTCACGGCCCACTTGTTGAGCTTTTTGTTCTCAGTCCTTCACTCCATCTCTGGCATCTGAGTCCATCCTAACTCACATGACCCTGTAGCCTTTGTTAGTAACAGAGAGGAAAATGTGGACAGGCGTTTTATAATTGTTATAGTCAGCTGTCTTCCAGAGGCTTTTAACACAAATGCCAAGCGAAAGTTTAATAAAATTGCCCTTCGCGAGAAGGAGAAAACAAAATTTAAAAAATCATTATTTCCCTCTGATGATGCATTAAGCAGTGTCAAGGCCAAAGCGGACAGGTGGGAAAAGAATGCCGCTTCAGTACTTATCATTTTGCACCCTTTCTGCAAATGGTAGAGAACAAGCCTTGCAGTTTACAATCAATGCTGAGATAACAGAATCATTCTAGAACATTCTCCAAAGGGGGAGAGAGTACCAAACAAACAAAACATGAAGCCACTGTTTGCATTCTTCTCAGGCAATTCAAATGTTATCATTTCTCAGGTGATCTGAGATCCTGCTTAACTTTCTTTAGTCACTGCTTTAACAATTTCATTGCACTTCCACACTTTCATATCCTATTATCTATTTTATTTACTAACTGTAGATCTTCCTGCCTTGAAACATATGAGTATACTTCTGCTAGGATACATGCATACCACTTCAAGAACAGGCAGAGATATAGAATAAAACAATTTTTTCTTCCACTGCTACCAATGAGTTCTATCCATCAACATTTTAGATATGCCTGATTCTTAGTTTTATACCTTTCATTCTAAGCACCTTGGGAACCCTTGCATTATGTACTGAAGGGCTGATATACAGTAAGCATGCAAAACCTTATGTGGAAAGGGGAGGGGGCTGCATTAATAAAACAAGTTGCAAATAAAAAAAACCAAACCTCCAGAAATAAAGTATAATAAGTTAAGATACAGCAATGGCAGAGAAAAACAGTGGCATATATATTAATTAAGAGAAATATATTTCTTTATAGTAACATATTAATGACCTCAGCTCATATCTGCTGTATGAAGTGGTTTGTGCACAACTTATTTCTACAATAAACTAAATAGGATGAACTTAAAGCTATTTTAAATTATAATAGAGCATTATGCTTCTACTGTAAATGCTAACAGGATAAAATTGAACAGAAGTTAGATGCAGCAAGTTTGCCATCTACTGATCAATGGAAGATTTCTGCAAAGGGTTGCTTTGCATTTCATTACAACCTGAGGAGAATTCTCTTCATCTGCTAATTCATGTTCATGTGTCTTCTACTTAATGGAGAGCTCCCAGTCAATGGAGCCTTCCAGTCAATAGAAACCTTACAGTTGATATCAGTTGGGGTGGGGTCAATGCTAACAATTAATAATAAAATTACACAATATTATACTGATGAAGGGGAAAGTCTCACCCTCAACACTTTCTCTACCTTCCCTTCAATATGTGGCCTATGAATGTTTCAGTAGAATTGTGTCAGACTGTAAGGAAAACATTGTGCATAATTTTGGCAGGATTTGGGGAATCTAAGAAATAAAAACTCACACAAATGTGTCAATTAAGGTCAAAGGGATTCTAGACAGTTTAAAACATAGTTATCAGATCTTGGGTGTAATTATGGCCTTTTCTATGCATCGCTTTTTGTATAAAGAGCAGAATAGTTTAATTTTAAAGCGTTTTTGACTGTGACATTTTCCTGGGGTGAATTCCCAGCATCCAGCTCTTACTGGGGGATTGAATACCTCTCATTGCTTCCTGTGTTGCTGGAGTGGTTTTGACTCCTCTGCTGGGCACTTTGACCGGCTACTGTTGCCTTCTGGTTAACTCAGCTCTTTGGTAAATGACATTCAAGCCCCATGTTGCTCCATTCAAACTAGCTTAGGGTATAGCAAATAAATGATACTTTATACTCAAGCTAGAGAAGTGAACCCAAGCTAAAGAATTGAACCCAAATACCCTTCTGGAATAATGGGGTTGCAGTGGCTCAAGTGGTTAAGATGCTGAACTGCAGACCAGAAGGTCGGTATTTCAGCAGTTCAAGACCTGACTGCTGCATGACAGAGTGAGCTCCCGTCTCTGGTCCCAGCTCCTGCCAACCTAGCAGTTTGAAAGCAAGACATTGCAAGTAGATCATAGGTACCACTTTGGTTTCGTGCACCTCGGCAACGAGTCATGCCGGCCACATGACCACAGAAACATTCTTGGACAGCGCTGGCTCTTTGGCTTGGAAATGGAAATGAGCACCACATCCCTAGAGTCGTATCTGACAGGCTTTCGAGCAAGGGAAACCTTCACCTTTACCTTTACCCTATTCAAATACAGAACTGAACACAAATATTTTCTCAGTTATTATGTGGTCATGTTGGGAAAGTCTGAACTTTTGTTCTGTTTTTCTTTTCTTAAGCTTTCTGTTCTCTCTCTTTCTTAATGAGATTTACTTTTTGTAAGAAGGTGCGTGATCAAATTGTACATTTCCTTTTTTAACAGTGAGTGTCCAGTCTCTACTGAGATCAGAATTTTTTTTTTTAAATCTGATTTCTACCAAGATAATTTTATTATTACAAAGCTATTATTAACTTTCCCACTATGTTACACATGTTCACATAGAACTGGGCAGCATCTGCTTTGCAGATGCAAAAGGTCACAGATTCAGTCCCCAAAATCTCCAGTTAAAAACATCAGGAAGTAGGTGATATAAAAGACCTGATGCCCCAGAGGGCCACTTTCAGTCAGGTAGACAGTACTGACAAAAGTTCTGAAACAGTATAGGGCAGTGTCATATCTTCACATGAATAATTCCCCATCCATGAATGAGAACTCCGAAAAGAGCAAC
The DNA here is from genome assembly GCA_029233225.1 of Lepidodactylus listeri. Classification (NCBI taxonomy): domain Eukaryota; kingdom Metazoa; phylum Chordata; class Lepidosauria; order Squamata; family Gekkonidae; genus Lepidodactylus; species Lepidodactylus listeri. Next base: position 40,994,634 of record JARCFY010000016.1, on the reverse strand, counting down.
TCTGTATACATGGACAGTTCTACCAGTTCAGGGCCTCTAAACCTCTGCCTTCATAACCCCCAGATACTGATTTCATCAGTATGTCTTTAATTAACACGATAACAACACTTCTTTATTTTATAATTCATAACCAAAGCAAGTAATTTTTTTCTTTATCCATTACCAAGATAAAACTGAAAATGAGTAAATGATAGCCAGGGGCTAAGAAGTAATGCATCTTTTCCAATCCTCCCTCCTCCCCAAGCCCCAACTTACTTGCGTTTAAATGCTTATTATTTTCAACACAAAAATACAGTATTTAGATCAGAAGAGCCATCTAATTAAATGACCCATATTTTGGATGATATGATAAACAGCAGACACACATATCACGTACGGAGCCTTTAACAGCTTGTAACCCTATCAGAACGGGTTGGTACGAATGAAGTATATTTTGAAGTTGATTGATTAGAATTAGCTCATGGGGCACAATGTGTTTTCTCAAGTGCAAAAGAAACAGCTCCAGCTACTGCTGCCGCTAACATTTCTTAGTTAGAAAGTCCATAGCCTATTACAGATATTTCATCTATCATTAAAAATATTGCACAGCCACTGAAATCTTGACATGTTTGGACCAAAATACTAAATACACTTAACTAAAAAGTAACTGCCATTCCAGTCACTGGGATTTACATTCTAGAAAACAAGGCTAGGATCAGGCTGAAAGGACTGTTTTCTGTTGTTCCCCTGCCATCTAAAAGATCTTTTCTTTTGGATAAAATAAAATCCACTGTCTCTGTAATCCTAAAATAAGTCCACCAACTTCAATAGTTTGATGTCATCTAAACTGGCTTCATGAATACTCGGTCGCTGGCAGACTTTCAGGTATCCTAAACAGATTTACACATTTCTGAGCCCACTGATTTTAATGGACCGAAAAGGCTGTAAGTCTGTTTAGGATTGCAGTGTAAGAAAACAAGATTTGTGTGACAGCAGTGGACAGCAGGGACAAGGTCAGCACGTGCTCCTTTCTAACCACTTGTAGGAAGCACCAAACCTTGTGGGTGGAGCCCAAGATGCAGTTTTAGTTCTGGGGCAATTCTTAAAGCAGGTTTGAGGAATAATACCATGACCTTCTTCTTCTCATGCTATCACATCAATGTTACTGCTGTTGCTTTTGTAATGCTGAGATAACATATGGACCCAGGTGAACTAGGGTTGCCAAGTCCGGTGAACTTACCGGCGGGGGGGAGTCCTCTGTCGGCCGGGAGCTTCACCGGTGCATGTTAAGGGCGTTGCCAGGGCGACGCTCTGGCAATTGCCCCAAAACTCTATGGTATCATAGAGACCCTGGCAACGCCCCCAACGTGCTGATGTCACTTCCGAGTGACGTCATTACATGTGAGAAGTTGTCTAGGCTGGATGACTTCGGGGGCGGGGTTTCCCCCGCCAGCCGAATGCTGGCCAGCGGATTGGGAACCCCTGTAGCGGGGGATCCCCCGCCCCCGGGCTGACTTGGCAGCCCTAAGGTGAACACATGTAGCTGCCTTATACTGAATCAGACTCTCGGTCCATCAAGATCAGTGTTGCCTGCTCAGACTGATGGCAGCTCTCCAGGGGCTCGGGTACAGGTCTTTCATATCACCTGCTAACTGATCATTTGAACTGGAATTGCCAGGGATTGAAACGGAGCCTTTCTGCGTCCTGAGTATAAGCTCTACGCTGAGCCAGGGCCCCTCCCCATTGTTGTAAACAATGGCATAATTACAGGCAATGGATTCTACTTTAGAAGTGAATGCATGTGTACTCTCCGCTGGAATGCATCCATTGTCCATCCTATTATTGGGAAATCACCTGACATTCACTAAAATGGTGATGTTTATGCTCACTCATAATTGATTCTGAAGCTGAAAAAGCCTCTGCATTGTGCTTATAAAATCAGAAACATATACTTAAAGTAGAAGAACAAGGTTTGAGTCCAGTGGCACCTTTAAGACTAACAAAGTTTAATTCTGGGAATCTGGATATAAGCTTTCGTGTGCGCACTTCAGACCAACACGGCTAATCACCTGAATATCTTTAAAGTAACTTCAATAGTTATTAGAATTCTGGGTGTGGGGCCAATGTGCCATTTTCAGAAGCACTTTGTTTAAGTGGGTATAGTCTTCCCTCTGAAAGTTAAAGAACATAGACATTTCCAAAACCTTTTTAAAGGGTATAAGTTGTGCACCAGTTCCCATTCTGCACAACTGCACAGCATGATGTGCATTATAAAGCTTTTTTATTTTCTCAAGAAAATTAAACAACAACATAAGAACATAAGATAAGCTAATGTTGGATCAGGCCAATGGTCAATCCAGTCCAACACTCTGTTACACCATGGCCAAAAATACCAGGTACGATCAGGAGGTCCATCAGTGGGGCCTTTACTTTACAACATTGTTTACTTGAAGTGTAATGTGTGACTGGACTGGAAAATCACCAATATTCATGATAATCCTACTTAGGTGTGCCCGATTTGATATCTCAGGATCTTAATGGAACCCAGCCATGCCCAACTCAGTCAAATAGTTTTCTATCTTCATGATGTGGAACAAAAGTTAGAACACCACATGGGGGCAATTACTTCCCAAGATGAGACAGCCACTCCTCCACTTGCACCTGGCTGGATGTCCTTGGGCAAGCCATAGCTCTGTACCAGCTGTTCCCTCAAGGACAGCTTGGGAAAGAGCTCTCTCAGCCCCACCTACCTCATAGGGTGTCTGTTGTGGGGAGGGGAAGGGAAAAGGAGTTTGTAAGCCGCTCTGAGACTCCCTTGGGGAGTGGAGGGCGGGGTATAAATCCAATCTCTTCTTATTATTATTCAAATTAATAGATGTAGTGTCAGTCTGCTAATAAAATCTAACTGAGCCATTTCACATTCTAGTTGCCCTCTGAAGAAACCTTTTAGTTTAAGAGCGATGACTCTTAAGGTCAGAAGTCATATGTCCTTACTGGACTAAAGTAGTCATACGCTGGTTTTTAATGTCTGATATGTGTCCATTTGTTCTGACCTGTTTGGTTATTTAGACAGCAGAGCTTGCAGGTCAATGCACATATCAAATGGGAGGATATGCAGATAAATTACTGCTTATTTTGTCTAGTAATAGTAATTTCTGAATAAATATGGTAAGATATTTGGTAATGGTGTTTGTTGCAGATGTAATTCATATGGATGCCTTTGTACCTGTTGAGTAGCTCATGGTTTTAAGATTGGGGGAATGACATTAAGGAGGACTAGGTTACCACAAATTTCCAGCGTTTATTACAGATCCTTAAGGAAGGATGGATTTTAGCTGGTAACCAGTAACAATATGAAGTGTCCTACCACATCACTGTCAGGCCATAGAGTAATTCTTCAGTGCCAGGCTGACATTGTCAATCTGTTTCTTTGACTTTATATTATACTTTAAGGTAGCCTGTTATAACCATTTCACAGTAAGTGAACAGATCTATGCTTATACCAAGCAAAAAAATTTTTAAAGCATCAACACCTTACTGAAAACAGTCATGTTGTTTTGTTTAAATCCAAGCCTTGCAATAAAAAGAGAAAAGTTTCTTTTTTTAAATGATTCATCTGAATTCAAGTGCTAAGGAAACAAGGAAGACTAAGTAATAGAGATAGTTGTGTGTGTGTGTGTATTGTGCAGAACGTTACCAGAAACAACATCTTTATATCCACATACCAATAGGAAAACATCAGAGGGGATAATTTCTTCCTTTTCAGAGACAAAAAAAGGCAATTGCCAAATAAGTTACACTTGAATATAGGTAAATGACTGTCATGTAAAAAAATGTTATATTGGACCAGCATTTTAATGTATCTATTAACTTTATAAATGTACTCTTGATGCACATATTAAAAACCCAAACAGAACTGGCTTTCAAAAACTTCTGCCTTAGCGCTGATACACATTTTTGGATTGAGTGGATCATCCTTTGTAAAGGGAGTCAAGCAAATTCAGATACCAAGCCTAAATTCTAAAATATCTCTTGGGAAGAGCCTGTGGTACCTGGGTTGAGGTCCTGGGAAGCTGCCTTCAGTGCATCTTACATGTTTGAAAACTGGCCTTAAAACCAATCGTGACAAAATATCTTTTCATTCTTTTTTTTTTTTAAGATTTTTATTGATTTTATCTATTTCTACTACTACATCACTACTTTTCTAAGCTATATTTACCTTATACAGAGTGTGCTTTAACATTTGCTTAATATTACCTTACCATTAATACATATGAAGCATTTTAAACCTTGGTTAATATTCAATTAAGATTGTTACTGATGATATATGAAAAGTAAAAAAGCTGTTTGACAGACATGTTCTTTTGAAGGAATGCTTAATTATACAAATTATATATAATATATAAGTGCGATTTCAAAAAACATTTCAGCCCTTATTTCTTCTTTCGTCCTCTTCTTGTCTTAACAGTCTCTTCTTGTACCTTTGGAGCTGCTGCTCCTTTTTCCGAGTCAGAAATTTCTTCTTCGCTCTTTGAGCTATCAAATCCATACATACTTTCTTGCGATGCCAGCGAACCATCTGAGTCTCTCTCTTTTCTCTTTTCTTTGATTTTTTCCAAAAAACTTTTTGCCTGTTGAACAGAGTCAATCTTGTATTTTTTGTCTTTGATGCTGAAGCTCAGTCCTTCTGGAACATTCCACCTATAGATAATAGATTCAGACTGTAGCCAAGATGTCAGTTTTCCATAGGCTTTCCTTCTTTTCCTTATTTCAAATGGGATATCTTTCATCACTTTAACTTCTTTTCCTTTGATCTTCAGAACCGCTTTATTTGTGGTCCTAAGCACCACATCTCTTGTTGACTTTTTGGAGAACCTTATCTGAATCTCACCAGGCAGGCTTTTCTTTTTAGTATAGTCTGGATAGGTTCTGTAAACCATATCCATATCGCTTTTTATTTCCGCTGCTTTTAAGCCCGTCACTGGTTCAAGCGCTTCACTTAACAGATTTTTAAGGTCTTCTCCTTTATCCTCTGGTACATTCTGAAGTCTTAGGAAAAAAATCGACCTTTCCATCTGTAGTTTCAAAAGCTGATCAGAGTGGAAGGCCTTTTCTTTCTCCGCTTTTTGTAGCCTTGAATCATGATTTTTTACTGAAGTCTTAACTTCCAGAAGTTCTCGCTGCAGCTTCTCTGTAGTTTTATTCGACTCCTTCAGGTCCAGCTGCATCTTGTCAATCTTGATGTTGAGAGCTGTCATTTGGTCCACTAGAGGTCGCAATAACGAGGAAAACACAGTGCTCATCTCTGTGGTATCAACCTTTAAACTCGGAGCTGTACTTCCTAGTTTAGGGGAAGGTTTCGGTTTCCCTGCCATTGTTGAGGCTGCGCTTCTTTGTTGATAGTTAGATAAGATGGACGAAAGAAGCAAATTCTACGACTGCGCTTATATCTTTTTAAAGTTCATATCCTCTAAAGAGCGATGCCGCCATCTAGCAAGCCGAACGTGTGTTTTTTCATGCAGTAACGCCACGTAAAGAGTCCCGTAAGTACGCCAGTCTCGGGGGGGGGGTTTGCTCCACCCGCCATTCCCGCTGTGTTCTGTTTATTTTTACTTCAGACTCACGTTTTCTCCGTGCGTAACTATAAGTTCCAGCTTCAAAGCTTCACACTCTCTGCTGCTTCTCAGTTTTGCGCTTTTAGCCATATGGCTCCCACGGATGGGGGAACCTATGGGGGTGATGAAAGGGGACCTCGATCCCTCGATCGCCACCGTAGGGAGAGATCCCCTTCGTGCCACCCCAGGCAGAGCCCCTTCACTAGGGTCTCTGGGGGCTCGGCACCAGTCCGAAGCCCCTTCTTCCCGCCGGGTACGGATCGCGCTCCCCGCAGATGCGGAGGAGCGCGTCCGCCATGGTCGCAAGTCTTGCTGGAAGTCCAATATCTTTTCATTCTTAATTACAGATATGTTGCTATATGTAGCATTTGTCTCTGCTTCCTTTTCTATGGTGGCCAATATTTGTTCATTTAGATCAGTGATACTGACTGAGTGGCTCAGGAGCCACCTGTAGCACCTGCTTCATATTTTTGGAAAGTGGGTAAGTCCCTTGCCTGGTTGGACTCATGGATGGCAGCTGGTTCCCCCTTTGAAACAGCCATTGTTGGAGGTACTGAAGGACAGGTGAGATGCAGGCCCCATACTAGGGATGGAAGTAAAGGACCTGGAAAATCATGTAGATGCAGCCAAGGTTATAATACATGTTATAATACTGGGCATATAGTAGCCATGTGGCTCTTTTGGTTGATGATAATTGCAGATGTGGTTCTCTGCAAGCCATGGTATGAGGACCACTGATTTGCTGTTTGATTTGCTGTTCAATGGACAATTCTCAAAGGGAGTGATATAACAGAATATTATAAAAATCCAATTTACCATTTTAAGTCAACAGCAGAGACAATCTTATCTGGAGAAACCTGACAGAAGTCCACTAGACTCCAGGGCTGCGATCACACACGCTAAATAATCCACTTTCAGTGCACTTTCAGTGCACTTTCCAACTGGATTTTACTGTCTGAACTGGCAAAATCCAGTTGGAAAGTGGATTGAAAGTGGAATGAAAGTGGATTATTTAGCGTGTGTGACTGCAGCCCAGATCTAAGAGTTCTGTCCCCCATATCACTGAAGGATTAAAATGTTTTAATCCCTGTAATATTTGGAAACGTTTTTCTGGACATGACTGAGCAGATGTAATGGCAAAAGATAACTAAGATTATACCTTTAACCTACAACAGCACATTTATACCAGTACAGGCTATTATAAATAAATATTGGCACCTTCTATCTAACATTCCTAGATGCCAAAATCCCCCTTTGTTCACAGCCAAGCGAACCGAAAACCTCAGAGACGTATTAGTTAGAAGCAGGCTTCCAGAAGTGAAGGACACCAGCTGCATGTGGGGGAGTCAAATAACTAAAGGTTTTTTTCCATGTGGCAGTTGTTCTGTATGTGTTTGTGCTGAGGCTAAAAAATCCTTTCAAAATTCTGCCAATACTAGAACTTTTCTTGTAAATTCTTTCTGTACCTGTAACCACAGAGAAGTAGTTTACTGTATTAGGCGTCCTTGTGAAAAAAAATATATGTGAGGATGACTTCTAGACCAATGAAAGCAGGGCTATTTGGGGGCAGGAACGCACAGGAACAGAGTTCCAGCTGGCTCCTGAGTTGGCCACACCCATCAGGAACTCATTAGCATAATAAGCCACACCCAACAGCAGAAACGCTTTAGGATTTGCTACATTAGGGGTATGTGGCCTAACATGCAAATTAATTCCTGCTATAAAAAAAGCCCTGGGTTTTGACAACAAACAAGGTAAACAGAATAAGAAATAAAAGGGTGTGGCTGGATGACCACTCTTCTGATAACATGGGGGTGTGGCCTAATATGCTAATAAGCTATGCTGTCAGTGCTGTGGCCTAATATGCTAATGAGTTTCTGCTGTTGGGTGTGGCCTATTATGCTAAGGAGTTCCTGCTGTGCTTTTTCTACAAAAAAAACCCTGAATGAAAGTAAGAACTGATGAGCATAAGAGTTGCATTAGATTAAAGAAAAGGAATGCTCCACTAGTCAATTGCTATCTGGACGTCAGACATACTGAAAAACAGCTGAAATTCTGGAATATAGAAACAATTCAAACAACAACTTCAAACATGCTCAAACTTCTTCAGAAAAGTGAGATATTTTGGATACATCATCTACAGACATTAACTCTTCAAGGACTGAATGAAGAAGCTGACTGGCTGCTTTTGAGAAAATGGATACCTGTCATTTTTTATTTGGTAGTGCTGACTTTTTAATCACCCCTTCTTTTTGCTCGCTCTCTCCTCTTTACCCCCTCCCACTATGGAAAATAAAAAAATCCCCTCCTTTGGCAACGGTATTATGCAATGCATGTGGGCAATTTTATCATCCCTGGGTCCTACTATATATTGATGTAACGTTAGCAGTATGCAATGTGATTACTACTTTTGATGGAAGAGACATTATTGCAGCGCCATCATTATTCCTACTGCTTACAAGGAAAGCATAATCTGTACCACTATAAAGAAAAATGATTCTTTGCTTTTGCTCTGTGTAACAAAATCTTTGGTTCAGGCTGAAAGAGGCTTACACAAACAATTAGTGCATCCCAAGCAATTGATCTTTGGGTCTTGTGCCTGTGGGAAACAGGCAAGGCTTATCTGCAATACAGTTTTGTTTCTTCCTTTCTGGTCCATCACCCTATACATCATGTGTTTAGCAACACAGAGAGAGTTACATCACCTCTCAGGTTTCTGATTGGCCTAGCAGGCCTGAGGTAAATCAGAGACCCTCTCCATAAAGTTAGTTAGCATTTGCTATTTGGAGGCTCGGTAACTACTTGGCATGACGTTTGTCAGTGGTTACCCAGCTCAGCTTGTGCTCATGGCATCCATCTTGAACTGCTTGCTTGTGTGGGCTAAGGCCCTGGGTATCTCTGCAAGAGAGAGACTTTTTGATTGCTGAAAATACCTGCCTGAGATGAACCAACAATGGGTATCCTGGACCCTTGTTTTATTGTATTAGCTAAGCTAGATAAGCATAGAATTTATTGTTATATGTCCTTCACAGCATTGTCTATTTTTATCTATTTTTTTGCTCCTTAAATAAAATAATTATATTTTACCTTGTTGTGGATATCTGCCTTCATTGACCTCAAAGTCTTCTTCCAGAAGCCTTGGTCTTCAACCAACCTGGTAACTGATTTTGTTTGGAAAACAAATCTGCAGTCCTACCCTGCAGGGCTGACTTTTCTTGGTAATTCCCTGAAAGGCTGGGAGACTTGCCTTTTTTGTTCCTGAGCTGTTGGGATAGACTGAAAGAACTGGTGGCACCTACTAAGACTACAGTGAGATTAGTCTCCCTCTGGTATTATTGTAACTTTGTTTCACAGCAGCTCCCCTTAACAAAAGTTCTTAGCTCGGTTTGGATAAAGACTTTTGACAACCACACTTTAAGAAGATGAAAGTGATAGCAAAATTTTGACAATTTGCAGGGGTCATTTCGTAGAAAAAGAGGTGCAGGAGCTCATTAGCATAACTCATTTGCATAAGCCACACCCCGTAACATACCAGAAGTATGTCAGAAGGCAACACCCACCCCTCAGGCTCCACTCCACAGGTGAGTGAAACTGACCTGCTCTTCCTCCATTCACTGCCCCATCCAATACTTTGTGTAATAAAAATAAGCATAAAGAACACACCCACATTCTCTTCCTGCTCCCTTGAAACCACCAGGTTTCAAATAGACTTGAGATACCCAGGACATGTGCTCCACCCATCCCTTTCCCTTCCCCTCCCTACAACAAGACACCCTGTGAGGTAGGTGGGGCTGAGAGAGGTCTTTTGAGAACTGCTTATGAGAGAACAGCTCTGAGAGAACTTGTGACTGGCCCAAGGTCACACCTGCAGCTGCATGTGGAGGAGTGGGGAATCAAACCCGGTTCTCCCAGATTAGAGTCCAACTCCTGACCACTACACCAAACTGATGGGGTGGAAGCTGCTGAAGGGTTGGTGAAATTTCTCCAGTACTTATGGGCCATGTGCCCAGATAAAAAATGGTATACTTAGAAAATTTATATGCCACCTTGAGCAAGTCTCTGGAAAAGCAGCACACAGTCATAAAAGGAACAATGATAAAATTATCAATATTAAAACAAAACATTAAAAACAATAAAGACACTAGCAGGGCTTTCCCCGGGGCGCTGCGCCTCTGCACTGCTCGGGGAAGCCGAGGAGGGGGCGGGGCTTGGTCATGTGCCCGCCCCTGGGCTCCTCACTCCCGGAGCTGCGCTCCTGTGCACTCCTGCTCCAATGGACCCCTGACAATTTGTGATAACTTCAGAAGGAACATTGGTGGAAAATATGTCTTGTTTATGTTTCTTGTTCCAGAAGAACATTTACTTCATTTCTGTTGATTTGCATTTCTTCAATAATTCCCCACCCATTTTTGCACATGATGCTTATTTGCCCTATTTTTTGCCGGTTCTACACCATCTTCCCTCTGCCATTCAATGGCCCTTTCTGCACTGACAGTTTGCTCCGGAGAATCTGAGGAGTCAAGGCTTAAGGGTTGACTTCACAGTTGCAAGCATTCCCTCTGCACTGTTCCCCCCCCTCTGGTTTATTTATTTGTGCATTCTATATGCATTCTGCCTCTACAAGCAAAACCTGCATTTTTTTTTACCTAATTAATATGGATTCAACAAGAGATCAGTTTTACTGGAAGATCCCAGGGAGAGATCTGCATCTGGCTAGCCTATCTGGAGATGGAAAAGTTCCAAACTGGGGAGGCTGCTGCCAGAAAGCTGAGACCACAAGGAAGAAGGAGGAGAAACAGGAGAAAACTACCACCCCATGCTTTAGTTACAAGGCATTGCCAGCACACAGTCTCCTGGCTGCACAGGAGATCTTGGCAGGACACCCCCCCCCCAATAGCATTGGGAGGCAGCAGGGGGAGGGCAACAAATATGGGGCCAGCCAGCTTGGAGGCAGCCAGCCCCTCCATGCATGTAGAGCATTAAAAAAAACCCAATAAATGAGGGAGGAGAGAGCTGAAGAGGGAGGAGAGAGCTGAAGAGGATACTAGTTGAACATTGCTGGCATTTTCCTCTGACGGGGCATGAGAACACAGAGAATAGGACACTGTACCATTAAGAGAAAAGGAAAGGAGAAAGTCACGCTGATGTCCTAAGAACGCACACAAACACACCTCACAGTTCAGTAAAAAAATTTCACCAGTGATCAAAGTTTAATGATAAACTCATCCCTGAATTAAAACACCATTAAACTCATCCTTGAGTTTTTAAAAAAACCTCCCCCCCCCACAAAATGCATTTGCTCACCACAGGCATGTATTCCCAACCCTTGTACGGTAAGCACAATCCTTAACTCACTGAGCTAACTAGCTGCTTTGTATGAGACGAAGAGAAAAGCAGACCCAACACCTCCCTCTGTGATTTTGCAAAAAGAAAGGGAAAGGAGGGGAAAATCCAAGCCCACACAGACACATTTGGGATCTGGGAATCCCCTAGTCATTTACTGATTCCTTCTTATGCTCTCTCTGGCTTTTTTAAAGCTTTCCTGAATGGGAGAACACATCCTCTATTGTCTTTGGAGAAGGAGGGAAAGAAAACAGAATGGAAATAGGGGCAGGGGAACGGATGGAAATCAATGAAGCCACATCAAATAGTCTGCTTATTGTTCACTGTGAATTGGTAGTGGAGAAAGCAAAAGGTCTGGCACAAAACCACGTCAGATAAACTTGGGCAACACCACAATGACTGCAGAATCAGCCCTGAATGTCCATAAAACAATACAGAAGTTCCCAAGTAAACCGATGCACAAGGAGAGTGAGAACGGCATGCTGTGCAGAGGGATATTTCCCTTCCGATGTGGCTATGGTAAAACTGCAGAAGGAAAGATGAGTGCAGAATCTCCCCCTGTCATCACTATTGTATATTCTTGTTTGCTTCTTTCACTACCTGTTCCAAATTCCTCTTGTGCCCAATCAGCTGTCTATCTCTTACACACACTACAGCTCCACTTCAGAAATACAAGAAGTGAGTCGTAGCCATCCAGAAGGCTGCATAGCTTGCAACCTGTCTATTTAATTCTACAGTCTCTAAGTACAGAAATTTTGTATGTAACTAGAAGGCTATGTAATTTTATACATACCAATGTGATTTTAAATATCAGTCCCATTACTCAAATCTTAGCCCCTCCTTTTCTGTTTGGACTACTGCAATTTGTTCCATGACCACTATCCTACTTTTGGGTCATCTCTGACTCCTAAAGTCTATAATCGGTTAAATTACACCCATTTTCACATTCCCACTCAGCTGTGAAATCATGAGGTGACCTTAAGCAAGTCACTTTTTCTCAACATGTCTTATCTGTGAAGGATGCTGATATGAACATGAGATAACCCCATGAATCCTGGGCTCTCTGAATAAAGATTAGGACACACGAAGGAAGGAAGGAAGGAAGGAAGGAAGGAAGGAAGGTCTCACTCTGCTTACTATATAAGATTCATACTTCAAAATAAAAAAGAATAATGTTACTTAAGGGGACTTCCAGATGGATGGTACTGCAGTCGACACTCAACGCATGAGGAGCTTAGTGGTGATCTAACTTAGACAAAAAGGTGGCCCTGTCAAAAACTGTGACCTTCAGAGTCCAGCTCATTACCTGATTTGTCTTTTTTTCACAGAGGGGGAAGTGGCCATTTGAACAAGACCTAAGAAGGAAGTGAAAATGATATTTTCTTATAACCCAGACCCACTGGACAAACTCTTCTCTCCATAGTTGCCATACTAAATATTTTACTAAACATTCATTAGTTGCCTAATATACAATGACATGGTTTATTCATAGGGATTTTAAAAAAGGTTTTGGTCAGGAAAATAGCAAAAAGATAAGTACAAATACTCAGAACATTTTCTCCATGTTCTATTTTCAGGCTTTCTTTGAAATCCCTGATGCGCCTAGTAAGAATGAACCATCAGAGAACTATTTTTTCTATACTTTCTCCAGTCCTATTTATTATCTAGATGCTTCAAAACCCTTAAGTAGTGATTTAATGATGCCTCAAGGACTAGCCCAGTGTAAAGATCCCCCAAGTGCTATGCAAGAGGTAGCTTTACCCACATTACAGTAATAGTCTGAGGCACCAGACATCACTGAAATACCCATGCTGCACTTGCTACAGGCACTTAACAGCCTGGTAGGTTTTCAAATCATTTCTGCCTGTTTATGTAATGTTAAGCATCCATAACAGCTTTAGAGACTTCAGTGCTCGTGAGAAGACATTTTTACAACTGACACAGTGTTGGTTCCTAAACCAGTTTCTTAGGTGTCAGTCTATTTCATAGTCAACACAGATTCAGTGATGTTGAAATAAATCACACCTGCTCTCAGTTAAAAGACCCTTGACTATCAACATTTTGCCTAGCTTGTAGGAAATATATTGGAGGTGTTTCTAAATTGTTGGCATCTGAGTGTGGTTTCAGATGTTACTAACGAAAAGGTTGTAAGACCACTTTAAGAGTAAGTTAGTGGCTGCTCTTAGTAACATAACTCACGTGAGCAGTGACTCGTGAAAGCTCATAGTCGGCCACAAATTTTGTTAGTATTTAAGGTGCTACTGGGCTCTTGCTCTTTTCTACTGCTAACGAAAGACCAACATGGCCACCCATCTTAATGCATATAATAGTTATACAGCTTTTCAGAACACTCCTTTTACCAGCTCACTAATAAGAGTCAGCACTCCGGAGAGGTAATCCTCAATGTCCAGATGGCAACCTCACTCTCTCTCTCCTTCAGATGCAAAGAAAAAGAACTAATCTAAATTCATCTCTGGCACCACCAACAGCAAACCAGGCAATTTTCTCAACAGACTTAGAAAGCTTTCAAAGATGCAGGATCCCTTGTGCCACTTCAGGTCAGGCTTTCCCCTTCATTTAATCAAGTCATCTCAGTTACTCATCTGAGCACTGAATCAAAGGAGATACATGGCAGAGCATAAAGTTGATGAGTACATTTGATGAAGCTCCAGTCCTAAGGGCTATTTGTTTTATTTACTAAGAACATTTCCATTCTGCCTTTCCAGGAAACCTGTCTGGGTGGCTTACAACATGATAAAAACACAGAACAAACACAGCATTAAAAAAACAACCCTCAATAAATGGGTAACATTAAAATTTGCAGAAACGTCTGCCATTTAAAACTATTAGCCATGATGCAAAGGGCATGCACAACCACATAAGAGTTTGCTCAGCCTGACCCACTTATAGTCCCCTAATTTGTTATGTTCCCCTGACATTGCGTACAGGTAGGTGGTGTATTCAGAAGGGGAGGCCTGTTTCAGAAGTCCCACAATGTGTGCCGAGCTGCTCTGTGGTTCATGATCCCTGCCTATGGTTTTGGCAATAATTATTCCACAACGTTGACCCATCTATAGCCACAGCTACAACGCTGGACTGTGTTCCAATACAACCGCAACACCAAACAGCTGAACCTTGATGGTGACCGCACATGGAGTTTATTATTTTTTTTAAAAGAAAATCTTTCGTCTTACCATTTTTTCTTTTAATACACGATTGCCTAGCCCATAACTTGTCATTTCTCAAGTACTTTTTCAAAAGGTAATTGTAATGTAGTATGCTCTGTGTAGCAACCAGCCTGCCATGTGCTCCCAGGTAATGGCACTCGCCGCATGGCCAGAGCACATGGTCAGGCAGAGAGGGGAGCTTGAATCTGGAGGAACAATAGACATCCGGATTGAAAGCCTCCACCAATGTGGGACCTAGATTCTCCCTGGGGAGCCAATGCAATCAAAGGCTCCTCCAGGGAACCTATGACAAAAATGTGCATATGTTAAGCCCCTATCAGGTCTTTTGGGTGCGGCCAGAGGTGTGGCTCCGGCCAGCATATAATGAGGGCCCTGGAGCCCTGGAAGCATGCTTGTTCTGACCATCTACTGGGCATGCTGAATCACTCAACAAAGGTTTCATGATTTCACCGTTCCTGGTCTCCTGAGTCCAGTACACTTCAGTAATATAAAGCTATGAGAACATTCTTTCACTTGCAGCACCTGATGTATGAAGACTCACATCACATGTATTTAGGAAGCTCAACATGTGCAGGGATAGACTTGCCCAGCCCTGTTTCTGGCCAGGCAGAAGCAGCAAGAAGATTGACTTGGCCTGGCTGAGAGTGTGAGGCAACTGCGGCTTCAGCTTGGAATGGAGGAACTGCAGCTGCTACTGTAGCCACTTTGAGCCCAAAAAGTGTAAAGCAGCCATTGTGGCACCACTACAGCTACAGAATTGCCGCAACCCAGGAGAAGCCCCCCACCCAGGCCCCTGCAGCATCCTCCTGGGTTGCATCCATTCTGCTCTTGCCCCAGTGGATGCTTCGCCCCCAAACAAGGTGAAGCAGCTGCTGAATGGCCACAGCAATGCAGAAGGATGCTGCAAGGCCTGGGGGAGCCTTCTCCAAGCTTTGCAGCTTCTTCCTCAGTTGTGATCATTCTGCAGCCACTGATGGCTGCTTGTGGGGTTCAAGGAGGGATAGGGGGTGAGGCGCTGGAAGGAATAAACACACGCACAGCCATTTTTTGTAAAAACATGGCCACAGCTTATTTTATTGAATACAGACAAAAGAGCAACATAGGGATGGATCCAAGTACTGGGGGCCCCGCTTACCACCCAATGAACCCCTCCCCAGCCCAACCCCTGGGGGATAAACCATGGAGTGACAAGATACTGGAGCACATGTGGTGCCCTCTACATGGTGCCCCTGCCACCTGGTAGTGGAAGCCAGCTGGCAGCCCCCACATGGGCATACAGCTGGGTGGCTCCATACTCTAAGGCCCCAAATGGGAGCTTCCAAGAATGGGGGAGGCAGGCACGCAGGCATGGCCTCCCTGCCCAAAGGATCTGTCCCAGTGCCCAAACTGCCAAGCTGTGGCAGAAAAGAGTTTGTTCCATCATAACAAACACAAAGCACTAGAGAGGATGGGTGGACAAACTGGTGAGCTGAAAAGCAGAGGTTGAATGGCCTGCGTGGGCTTGCTTAAATAGCCCATCAGGCATTGCAGCCTGCACCCCCAAGACGACACTCAACCTGACACAACAGGCTGTGGATGAACCAGCCAGCCCCTTCTTTACATTGCCAGAGGGCACCAAGAGGCAGGAAGATGCCTCCTTCCAGCCTCCATCACCTCCTGACACACAAACAATGGCAGAGGTGAGTCTTGGCCATGCTTTGTGCTGTTTGGTCTTGAAGGAGGTGGAGCCCAGCCCAGGTTTCTTCCTCAATGCCTCCTTCCCCTTGCTCACAGCCATCTTTTGAGGGCAAGTTTGGATTCAGAAATTATGCAGTCACAGGGTTTTAAAGCCAGGACAAAATGGCCCTGCCACCACCTCCCTAACCTGAATTAGCCTGCATTCCTCCTTCAGCAAGAGGAAGTATTCACTGGTGCTGAGAATCCTTAAAAAAATACAGGAGAGGATACATGCCATCCTTTGCTGACACCCCAACCCCAAACCACTCTCAGTTTAAATGACTTTGAAGCAGGTTCTGTTTTAAGAGATCATCTTTCCAAATTATAGAACCTCAGACCAATGCTTAGTTCACACTGAGCTGATAAACCTTGGCTGTGTCTTACCTGACGGGTTAAATAATCTTCCATACAAAGGCTAACCTGGTGTCCAACATCTAGTTTTCTGTGTCAAAGATTAAAGGATTTTTTTCCTGCACCGCTAGGTTGGTTTCTTTGATTCTTTAAAAAAACCACCCTAAATTTCAGTAGTGCTTGTATTATGTATCCTAGTTAGAATAAGAGAATCAGAAATGCAATAGACAAGAAAAACATAAACATGAGTTTCAAATGCAAAGGTCAACAGAGGTTTTTCTGGTTCACTGGTAAGTTACAGATGAAATAAGAAGTCGTTTTCAAATATTAAAGGGACTCTACTAAATAAAGTTCAAGCAAGGTTGGCTTGATTGCACAAATATAGTCTTGCACACTTCACATCTCACCAGCAGAGCAGCTTAGATTCAGAATTATTCAAGCAGCGATTGAAAAAGCATTAGTGATACCAAGAGATATATCTTTCCGGTTGTCATGATCGTAGGCCTAAGGTTAAAGAATGAGCAGCCTGTAGGCCTCAATGAAGCCTCTCTTCAACAAATGCCTGAGGCTTTGTGTAAATTTTGCAGTAGGGATAGATTTCCCAGGCACCTTTGAAGTTTCAGAATGGGACTGGTGGAAAATGGAAGGAGAACAGGGACCAATAATTGTCAAGCAGGCAAAGCTCAACAGAGAGTATATAAGGCTCTGTGCAGAAGGAGATAGTCACTTCATGAAGCAGGGAGGCTACTTTTGGAGGAAGTCAGTCCCTTGCCTATGGTGAGATGAGTCTGGCCTACTGGTGTCAGTTAGTGAAACAGAATGACAATTAGGGTGCTAGGTACCTCCTGGCAAGCAGGGGGAAAGTGGACTTACCAGAAGCAAAAAGAGGCCTAGGTTGTCATTGCAGGTGTTGTGCTGATGTTACTTCCAACATGCACCAGAAGTGATGTCATATTGTCACTGGTGACACAGGTGTTTGGGCAAAAACTCTATGGTAGAAGTCATTTTTACCATAGTTTTTTTAACCCAAATACCAGAGTGCCCCTGCATTGCTGGAAATGTGAGGACATTGTGTTGAAAGTGATGTCACCAAATTGCTGGTGAGGCAGGCCTAGGCCTCCTTTTGCTGATTGGTATCCGGACAGGAGCCCCAGAGTGGAGCATCTCTCAGCAGAGGCCTGGAAAGCCTAGTGGAACGAAATAAGGCAATCACCTCATGGAGCTTTGTTGTTTTCTGACTGGCTTCTTTTGTGAGTTGCACCCTGTGTAGTTGTAGTGTTCATGTGTAATTTCTGCAACAGTGGGAGGGCTTCTGGAGTTCTGACCCCGCTGCTGGACCTCCTGAGGGCACCTGGTATTTTTGGCCACTGTGTGACACAGAGTGTTGTACTGGATGGGCTGTACTGGATGGGCTGATCCACTGTGGATTCTCTCCTGTTCTCATGATATGAAAATCATATTTAGCACTTGTGTAGCACTTAGTGCTTCATATTCTGCCGAGATGAGGAAGGATTCAGTAGGGCCGTTGCTCAGTGATAGAGCATCTGCTTGACATGCAGGAGGTATCAGCTTCTTCAGCTAAAAAAGGATCAGGTCATAGGTGACATTAAAGATCTCAGCCTGAGACCCTGGAGAGCCACTACCAGTCTGAGTAGTCAATACTGACCTTGATGGACCAATGGCCTGATTCAGTATTAGGAAACTTCATGAGTTCATGTGTCAGCATGTGGAAGCAACATCACAGGATGTGACATCACAAAATGATGTCACTTCCTTTCTCCTGGCTCCACCCCCCAAAGTCTCCTGGCTCCACCCCCAAAGTCCCCAGATATTTCCCAAGTTGGACTTGGCAGCCCTATGCCTGTGGGCAGGAAGGCTGCTTTGGGTCATCTCTAGTAAAGCCTTAGAGCCAGAGTGGTGGGAGTCATTTAAGACCCTTGCCTGCATTAAGCCTGAAGGGGGTAGAAAGAAAGGAGGGTGTGGGGGACACACACAAAGAGATCCCTGGAAAGGACATCCTGTCTGTGACATACCTGCAGAGCTCCACACCATCCTGTAACATCCCTTTACTTCCTGAGTATCTTATTTTTTCAGATTGTGAGCCTGAGTACCAGAGTTTGTTTTTGTTTATCGGTGTTAGTTGTTTTGGGAGATAACTGC
Source organism: Lepidodactylus listeri (assembly GCA_029233225.1). NCBI lineage: Eukaryota > Metazoa > Chordata > Lepidosauria > Squamata > Gekkonidae > Lepidodactylus > Lepidodactylus listeri. The sequence continues at coordinate 40,976,282 of JARCFY010000016.1, read as the reverse complement.
TGTCTAAAAAGCAGGATATAAATATATTTAGCTGATTAAATTTAAAAAAAAAAACACGAACATTTTAAATGGTACTGTAGTTTATCACTGGATGTAGGTTGAAATTTAAGTAAACACAAGGCCTTTTCACAAGTTACAGTGAACACACATACAATCTGTGTATAATTTACACTTGATTTTTCTCTATACGCCTACTGAGTAATTCTCATGTTATATTCAAACCATAGATAGCTGAATACGTGACCGAAAACCTCACATTTATCCAGGAACTGGTCCCTGGTTTCATTTGTAAAGGGAAGGTGCATTGTCTCATTCTAGCAAATAGATAAATGCATGTTGATGCAGGTTGTATGTACGCTCACTGTAACATGGGGAAAAGGATACAGAGACAGTGAAAATCTAAGAACACTGCCATATGAATAAGGCCAACGAAGTACATTTGCTTAGGATTGCACAGAGAGTTGCCCAAGGCTGCAGAAGCTACACAAAAGCAAAACCCACCCCAAGGCTGTTTTTTAAAAAGGCAAATATAAAACATTTCCAGCTTTTATAAAATTGCACAGCATTGTTCCATAATGCTGAACGTGGCCTACGACACTAGGCCTAGGGTTGTCAAGTCCCTTATGTATCCAAGTGGGGGAGTCCTGCTCCCAGTCTGGGACCCTCGCATGCGGGGCGAGGACGTTGCCTGGAAGTGACGTCATCACGCCGGGCATGTCACTGGGTGATGCTCTGGTAGTTGCCCAAAAAACTCTATGGTACCATAGCGTTTTCAGGGTGATCGCTAGAATGTCACCCTGAGACTTGCCCGACGTGATGACATCACTTCCGGGCAACGTCATCACACCGGGCACATTGGCCTGATGTGGCATTTCAGGGGTGGGGTTCCCCCCGCCGGCCAAATCTGGACTGGCAAATTGGGGACCCATTTAGCGGGGGAATCCCCACCCCCTGGGGGGGACTTGGCAGCCCTAACTAGGCCACACACACTAGGGCCAGGTACAGAAGAGAGTGATGATTCTGCACCCTAGGAGCACCCTTCAGTTTGCAGAAAAATTCAAAAACTAATCTTAAAAAAGGGAATTCAAATGTAATCTAGTTCAGTGACTGTTCACAGTAGCAGTAATTGGTGATGGCACACTGCCCCTAGATTTGCTGAACAAATTAAAACATGTAAAGGCTGAGGGATCCCTGTGCTTGTTCCAGGCTTGAGAAATACAATTACATAGGAGTATAGGACTGGGCTCTTGGAGTCCCAAGTTCGAACCCCCACTCTTCCTTAAGCTCGCTGGGTGGCCTTGAGTTGGTTATATTCTCCCCGATTAAAGTACCTCACAGGGTTGTTGTAAGAATAAAATGGGGAAGAAAAAAACATGAATTCCACCTTGAGTTCTTGAGAGAAAGCATGGACCAAACAGAATTTAGCAGTTTCATACCGGTCTTCCTTTGCAATTTATTTAAGAAATGGTGATCTTTTATCTGTCTTCTCACATACTATGAAAAATATTAAGCCAGCAAAATGGAAACAAGTTCAAAATTCTACATTTCTGGAAAGTGCATCTTTTCCAAGAGGGTGTGTGTGTGTGTGTGTGTGTGTGTGTGATGTATATGCATGCTTATCTGGGTGTATGTATATGAACACACATTCATATACTTTATATATGAATGGCTCTCACAATTCCTTCATGATTATAAATTTATAGATGAGTAGTTTTTAAAACTTCATCCAGGAGTGTTTCCAGCAGATGTCATAGAATGCTGCAAAACATCCTTATTTGGTTGTCAGAACATTAAAAGTATCGAAGACAAACAGCATCGTTCCCAAGAAAATAAGCATAACAAAGCAAGTGAAATCCAATGTTCTTATTACATGTCCATGGTTTAGCAGTATTTGTGGGAAATAACTATAGTAAGCAAATGGTGGCTATATGCCTATCCTCTAAAGCAGATGAAGTTTTAATTCAGCAAAAGGAATGCAGAGAACATACTGAAAGAGCAGTGATTATGCATTGTTTGATTTTTTTAAAAATTCAGATTTTTCAAAAGTAATTAGTTTTGAGAACTATAGAGTGATGACATCCTTCTCCTCCCCTCTCCCTGCCTACATTTCCTGTTCCAAAATGAATGAAGAGTGGTTGTCTTTTCAGTCTTGAAGATGTCTGTTTTGTGTGGTGGCTCCCACTTGTGTTTCTTGTTTAATTACTGCATGCCCTGGATTTGCCATGACAGCCACTTCTAAAAAGTACTTAACATCATCTTCATTTGAAAGTGTAGGAGAAAATTGCTCCTTAGATGATGGAATGCTCAGCTCACTGTTTTATATGCCTGGGCCATGACACAACTGGGTCACTGGAAGAATGATGACAACTTACAAAGACACCGTTCTAATTGTTCGAGGCTCTCACCCCCCTTTACCCTCTTGGAAAAGATTCTGTGCGCTACTTGCTTATTTCTGTTCAAAGAGACAACACAAACTTTGACCGGATTCCACAGAATTGGCCTTGGTGCCATAAGTCATTTCCACATTATCTCTGTTCAGCTGGTGTGCGGCACGTGTTTTGATTGAAAAGCTCCAGGATTTCATGGAAATAAAAAGATGATAATTTCAGACTATTTTCATGCGGCCAAAATGTTCAGTAATCCACAGAGAAAGTTCTATTATATATGGAAAGCACAGATTAGTGCCCGTAGTCAGGAAGGTTCTCCATCTAAAAGAACAGATTGTCTTCTAAGATTTATTCCACACCGACTACCAGCCCTGACAGATCACTAATATGTAGGAAGGTGACAAATTGCACGAAGACTATTAGGCAGAAAACAGTGAAAATATTGGACAAAAAAACCAATTTCATCAGCATTTGATACTTCTTTGGACTGTTGAGAGCCAACTGTGAGATAGTTAAAGGAGAAAGACACAGGGAAAGTGGAAAATTGCGCAGATCAATGAGCATTTACAGAATCCTCGAAGGGAGACGTGACTGCTTGTGTGTGAATTTTTACATTGTTTATCTTTTCCACATTGTGCAGTTCCTTGCAAGCCTCCATTTCTGTCCTTCTAACGTGAGCCATTAATAGGACTTTGTCACGGAACCATTGCCAGACAACAGGTGTCTGCATATTCAAGGACACCCTGACCCCAGTATGCAAGAAATATTACCTTGTAAATTAAAAGGGGGGGGGGAATCTCAGAACAGCCTAAGAAAACTCAGCATGCTTGTTGCTCTCCAGAAAGTACAGAATGTTGAAGACAAATGAGCATCACTTAAAAGGGGGGGGGGGAGGAAATTAGAGAGAGGAAGAGCAAACAGCCTGCTGAAGCCGCTAAGGCAAGGGTGTCGGACTCATTTGTTATGAGGGTCGGATCTGACATAAATGAGACCTTGTTGGGCCGGGCCATGTGTGTCATAAAATGTCATGCCAGGTAGTGGAGATATAAACTTTATAAAGGACACACAGTTTTCTTTTTACTTAAAATAAAAGCATGCTTAAAGCATTAGCACTCTTGCAATATTTTGATAACTGACACCTCTTGCTCTGAATTATTGCATTAAAATGTCTATGCTGTTGCAATCTTGAGTATGCTGTTCAAGTGTGTATCTGTAAGCTGCAACCCAACTTTTGATTTACTGACATTCACCACAGAAATCTCATGCTCAGAGTTCTGAGTCTAGGGCCTGGGGGAAAAAACATGAAATGGCTGAGCGATTGAGAGAGTCCGGCAAAGCAAGCTATGATGCAGCTGCAGCAACAGAACTGGAAGCAGGAGATGGCCAGTTCCAGTGCGGGCCTGATAGAAGCCCTCCGGGGGCCTCATCCGGCCCCCAGGCCACATGTTTGACACCCCAGCTCTAATGTCTTCAAGTATCCTGTAGAGCATAACACATGCTGTGACACACAGGGGCGTTGACTTTCTAAATCCCGGGGGGGGGCAGGGGCTCTCTCGTGCGCGCGCGCGAAGCACGCGCGCGCGCACGGGACCATGTCTCTGCCGCTCTCTCCCCCCCCGGCCCAGGGAGGCAGACCCGCGGCGGCAGCCAGCTGGCCGGGACTGCCGCCCGCGCGAAGCGCGCGCGCGACTATGTCCCGGCCGCTCCATTTCCCCCCCCCTCGGCCCAGGGAGGCAGACCCGCGACGGCAGCCAGCTGGCCGGGACTGCCGCCCGCGCGAAGCGCGCGGGCGACTATGTCCCCGCCGCCTCTCTCCCCCCCCCGCCTCAGGGAGGCAGGGCAGGCCGGGGGTGAAGGAGAGGCGGCGACGGCCGGCTGGGCGAGCATTTTGCCGGGGGTGGCTGAGCCCCCCCCGGGAAATTTCGGGGGAGGCTCGAGCCCTCGAGCCCCCCCGTAGTTGACGCCCATGGTGACACATGGTCTGCCCAGAGGTACTGCTATCACTTAAGCTAACTTTTTCTGCAAAGTACCATCAACTATACTTTAAGAAACAGTAAGGCAGCATGTTCAAGAAATATTTGAGCTTCTTCTTAAACCAGTTGTTTCTCTGGCTACACTGTCACAAGTAGTTAAGTAGATTTCCCAGTTAATTTGTTCAGCAGATGAATTTAGCTTGTCTGCCACAATCAGACTATAAGCTGATCAGGAATAGGTTTGTATTGCATCAAGCAACTCAAACAGCTGCCAAACAAATTTTATGTGGTCTGCTTGTCAGAAGAAGAAGAGATTGGATTTATATCCTGCCCTTCACTCACTTAGAGTCTCAGAGCAGCTTACAAACTCCTTTCCCTTCCTCTCCCCACAACAGACACCCTGTGAGGTAGGTGGGGCTGAGAGAGCTCTGAGATAACTGTCCTTGAGAGAACAGCTAGTACAGAGCTATGGCTTGCCCAAGGTCATCCAGCAGGTGCAAGTGGAGGAGTGAGTCGGAGAAGCCAACTCACAGCTGATTGGGGGATCAGCTAGGAATTGGGTTCTCTGTCGGCCAACTCCCTCAACTAAACAGGCAGTGAGGTTGCAAAAGGAAGCTCTTCCCTGATCTTCAAGCTGGGCAGAGACTGAAATAACACTTTTGATCTCTGCATTGCAAAAAGGAGTGTAGAAGATAGCTTTTTTATGGAAAGAGAAATTTATTCTTCTGAAATTCACTTGTTTATATGGGCATTTGCTTTATATTCTTTTCTTTTTTGCTTGTAAAAGAGGGATTTCTCTTTTAAAATGCACCATTTTTAACTTCAACCTTTGCAATTGTTTTATGTAATACACCACAAGGTGGTGTTTTATGTTGCAAACTACAGATGGAGCTCTAGCAGGAGAATAGAAAGATTTGGGGAAACCATATCTGCTTCTGACAATCTACAGAGTGAACGTCTAACATTTTGCAGAAATTTCATGGTCCGCCTGTCTTTGAATTTCTCTTTGATCAAAACGGAACTGATTAGAAACAGATTCCAAATTCCTAGAAAGAGGGAAAGAAACAGATAGTTAAATTTCAGGGACAGACTGTTTAAAGAGAAATTAAGAAATTTCTCTTAACACTAATAGAAAGAACTAGTGCTCTGCACCATAAAAAAGGAGAAAATTATATTGTCCAACCCCCGCGCACACACACATTAGACAGGGAAATGTTTTTAATGTCTGCATTGAAAAAGGGAGATGAGAGAGGGCTGTAGAAATTCCAGCAGCTTGGAATGGGGAGAACAGAAGGGAAATCTGCTGAGATTCTGGTCACCCCACCCTACAAATTTGCTGTCTGGCAGCCGACTTCATAGGATGAGAGGTCAGGAGAACCCAACTTCCAGCTGATCAGCTGAGAACTGGCATCTGATTCTGCACCCCCAAAACATCAGCTGGGTGCAGAGCAACATTTTCTTAGTGGGAGATCACACACTTCTAGCTCATCCCTCATCAGCTGGGAGCAGGCTTCTATCGGCTGTAAGTAGCCTGCAAATACACGCAAACAGATTGCCAGTTGATTGGCTGCCTGATCACCACAGGTGAATGTGAAGTGAACCAAACTGGCAGGTGTTTGAGCATCCTTAGCTATTATTACGTTACCTTCTTTAAGTGTTACATAACTTCAGATTCAGTACCTTCGTGGTCCCTCATTCATTCTCACATTAACCTAGTTCCATGCGAATAAAACAGAAGATGGAAAAACCATGCACATTACACTGAACTCTTTGGAGGAAGGGCAGCCAAAGCATTATAGATATTGCAGAGACATGACAAACAAATATTCCAGAGAAATAAGCATGAAAATTCTAGTATACTCCCATAAAACTTTGAATTCATCCCAGAAAAGACTATCAGTTATTCACATTTTTAAAAATTTCAACTGATGAACAGTCTAAGCAATCTGATGCCTTTCTACAATAACTTAACTCTTGAATGCTGAGCCTTTGATAGTTCCAGGGAAATTAGGAGATTTGAAATTTAGGTTCCAAAGTATATTCTTTTCAAACTAGAAACAGCATTGCACTGCACTTTCTCAAAGCAGCAGGCTTCTTCAGCAGGGGGCAACTTCCTGCGAAACACTGTTGACAGCACCCAGCAGATTAACCCTGCACAAGGTAAAAGAAAATCCCCAGATGCTGAGCGGTTTCCAGAAATCCCGTACTAACAAGCCATGACTGAAAGGGAATAGTTGTGTTTCATGTAAGGTAGCTTTTTTTGGGGGGAAAAAGATTACCAAAAATAACTATGGAGAATTCTATCCGATCTGTAAGAAGAAGAACTTGCTTTGACACAGAAATGCCGTGAACGCTTGAAATGTATGGATTTGGGGACTCTATTTTCTTCTTTCTTGCAGGCGCGTGAGGCATTTCTTCTCATTCATATCATCAGAGTGGCTAATTATGTAAATTCCTTACACATCAGAGTGCCAGACTGCAGTATGCACAATTAGCTCCTAATGTAAGATCCATTTGACACTAATCAGGAGTCCGTATTATAAACTCTAATTGAGGGAAAGAGAAATGTTTAGACCTACAAGATTTTCATTTCATAGGCAACAGATATTCAGTTTCAAGGTTAGCATGTATGCCACCACAGCTTCACCAGTGAATTGTTTAAGCTTGTGGGCAAGGCCCCAGTTTCATTCATTAAGGCCCAATACCAACGCATAACATGGGATCACTCTCCGATCCCATCATATTTATGCATGCAAAAGTTATTTCAAAATGTCATAATTAGATCATATCATGATAATAGACATACCCCCAACTTGGTTCCAGAGACAGGATAGTGGCAGCACAGTGCAGGGTCCCTGAATGGTGTTGCAAGATGTGGCTTGGTAGGCCTGGAGCAAACCAGCCCACAAGTCACCTCCTTCCTTCTGCAACTCAGGGAAGAAACTAAGGCTTAGGACAGATTGCCATTCTGCTGCGCCTCCGCGGCGCGGCAGAATGGGGCGGGGGGGATTTCCCCCGCGGCGCAGCATTCGCACGCTGCTGGAAGGAAGCCGCCCGCAGCGTTCAGACTGCGGGCGGCTTCCTGGAGCGGCGGGTGGACGCCGCGCGGCTGCCCCTGCCCGTGCGCATTCACACCCGCTCCGGCGGGTGGAATGCACGCACGGGGTGCGCCGCAGCAGCCGAGCACCACTTTGAAGTGGTGCTTGGCTGGTGCGGAAGGAGCGCGGCGCCAGACGCGATGCGTCCAGGCCGCCTCCTGTGGGCAGATGCGGCCGTCTGACCGGCCGCTCTGCCTCCACTTCTGAAGCAAAGGCGGGGCGGCCGAGACGGCCAATCTGTCCTCAGCCTAAGAATAGTCCACTATTACTAATCATAGATGGCTCGCAAATGGTGATTCCTGCTTTAGAAGCCTGCCTACGGGGAATCAGATGTCTTTTTATAGCATGGCTGCTGTTTGATTTGATAGATAAGGCTAGGGTCAGGGCCACTGTTGCCAGTCTGCCCCCACTTTCATCTACACACCCCTCTCTTCCCGCCTGAATGTATGCACTGCATGTTCAATACTATGAGCAAGTCCCAGCACCTGCAAGCCAAGCACAGAGCATGGGGGGAAAATCACCAGTAGGGATGGGCAAGAACCACAAACCCCAGGAACCTAGTCGGCTTGTGTATGAATCGAACTGGGTTCATGAGGCCTGCTCCTGCAGCTCAGTTGTTTCAGACGCTAAACAGCTGAGCTGTGGGAGCAGGCTGCCCCTGCAGCTCAGCTGTTTCTGATCTAAACAACTGAGTCATGGGAGCCTGTTTGGTTCAGTTTGGGTTTCAGTTTGTGGGCCGCCTTGAACTCCGAACCAAATCACCTTTTTTAGGTTCATGCCCATCCCTAGAAATAATAGTACATTTTACAAATTTTAATCTTTGGCAACAGTAGATCTGTAGATTATACAAATAGTGGGCAGTTTAAACAGAAAAAAAAGTGAAGAAAAATGTTTCTGACTGGTAAGATTCCACTGGGAACACATTCACTGACTTACATCCAATATGCACTGAAGGGGAATGCATATGCTCTTCTCGCAGGCATGAAATAGCATGTGATGAGGTACTGTGCATGTAAAAATGTATGAACAGGCCCAATTAGCAAAACCGTTCCCTCTCAAAAAGAGTGGTAAGAAGTGCTTCATGGCAGAGTGGATAATTGAACCTTGGTCTTTTACATTAACTATTCCACTGCAACAGTTCTACTTGGCCTACCTTTGTACAGCTGGATATGCATTGAGCTCATATCATTTTACCTTGGATGGAGAGGGGAGGTTACCGTATTTTTTGCTCCATAAGACACACTTTTCCTCCCCCAAAAAATGGGGGGGAAAGTGTGTGCATCTTATGGAGTGAATATGGAGCTTTTCTTACCTGTAACAGGGCTCTTTCTTAAGCAGGAGCGCAGGGGAACGCCATTCAGGCTGGCATCCCAGCCTTCCCCGCCCCTCCCCTGCTGGGCCTGAGCTGTTAAGACTTAAAAGGGAAACGGCAGGAAAAACCCCACCAGGCTAAGTACTCTTTCCCTTTAAGTGCTTTTCCCCTTTAAGACAGCCAGCAGCAGAAAGCCCCGCCCACAGATTAAGCTCCGTGGCTACTTTGCACAGAATGGCCTGGCTTTGCATGGCATGCCGACGTCTCTCTTCTTTCCTTTCTCTATCTTTCTTCCTTCCTTCCTTCTTTTCCTTTTTTCTGTCTGTCTGCCTTTCTGTCTCTCTCTCTGTCCCCACCTTTCTTTCTTCCTTTCTCTTTCTCTCTCTCTCTCCTCCTTCCTTCCTTTATCTCTCTCTCTCTCTCTCTTACTTTCTTTCTGTTTCATTTTTTCCTGTTTTCCTCCTCTAAAAACAAGGTGCGTCTTATGATCAGGTGCGTCTTATGGAGCGAAAAATATGGTATTTGTATCATGTGGATTGTATCCCCAGCTGCATGCATACACAAAAAAGATTTACAAAAGTGTTAAATAAAATCACAGAGAGAGAGTTCTAGTAATACTCTCTCATTTATATCATAATATCTGACCTGACTCAATACATCATTCAGACTGCCTAAGTCTGATGGATTGTGGATAGCCAAAAGACACAATTCTGCATTGGAATTCTGTCAGCAAAGACATGGTAAGAGAGATCATTTGGATTCTGTTTTCATGTATGAATTGTGTTGTACTTCCAGAAGAACATAAACAATGATAGATTCAAAGTATAACACACTGTTAAATACTTATTTTTAATCAGGATTTGTGCTAATTTGAAAATATCTATACGGTAAGATGAGGATACAGATCTGTCTGTTTTCTAGGTAAGCAATGGGATGTCGGCAGTAGTGCGGCTTCCAGCTAAGCGTCCACTGTTATGCTAATCATGCTCAAGATAATACATCCTGGGGTTGTTACATGGGGATGTGTGTTCAGATATATCTGGTCCGAATACACATCAGAAAAAATACCTTATTGGTATTTTACAGATATATTCGGGTGCCCAGTAGTATCTGGAATTTTCCAGATGCCAGGAAATGGGTCCCAAAAATCCCAGAAATGCTCAAGATAATACATCCTGGGGCTGTTACATGGGGATGTGTGTTCAGATATATCTGGTCCGAATACATATCAGAAAAATACCTTATTGGTATTTTACAGATATATTCGGGCACCCAGTAGTATCTGGAATTTTCCAGATACCAGAAAATGAGTCCCAAAAATCCCAGAAATATTTGGGAGTAACTGGGAATATCGGGAGCCAGTGTTTCAAGGCTCCCAGGACTGTATTTCTTTAATTTTACTGTGGGTCTCTTTCAGTGTCTTTTTGCCAGGGCTTGGTATTGGCTTGCCAGGTTGGTTTGGCTCGGATTCTGTAGCTTGAAAATGGTCTTGTTGGTCTTGCAACACTGTGTACTTTGATCAAACTGGTTTGCATCGGGTTTGTGATTTACGTTGGATTCTGTGGTTCTACATTTGGCTTGGATTCTCTGATTTCTTTTTTTTTCTTTTACAGTAACAGTTAGAATTACCATAGTTGTCAGGTCAAGAGGGATAACAAAGATCATGTTGTACTATTACAAACAATGGAAACATCATATCAAATGCATTATCTTTGCAATTTCTGGAATTTTTCCTTGTACACTTAAATATTCTAGAATAGAATTCCAGATCTGGAGAACCTGATTTGGCAGACTCTAATTGCATAACCAGGTTTGACTCCTCACTCCTCCATGTGCCGCTAGTCTTGGGTCAGTCACAAGTTTTCTCAGAGGTGTTCTCTCAAGAGCAGTTCTCTCTGAGCTCCCTCACAGGGTGTCTGTCATGGGGAGAGAAAGGGAAGGAGACTGTAAGCCACTCTTAGACTCCTAGTGAAAGGTGGGGTATAAATCCAATCTCCTCCTCCCCCTTCTTCAACAGCTCCTCCAGCACCCCCCTCCAAAAGATTCTCCATAGGGAATAATAGACCCAAATAATATTGGACACCCACACCCCACACCCCGAATCTAAATACTCATTCAGTATTTGGAACCTAGATAACCAGGAATGCAAGATTTTTTGGCTCCCTAATATTTGGATCCCAAAAATATCAATTGTTTTCGGCGTGCACATCTGTAGTGTCACACATTCAAAAGCATCTGCAGTGTATGTGCATGGAAGGAAGTGGGATCACACCTGGTATTCCACACATTTAGCAAAACTGTTGCAAAGACCTCTACACATATACTTAAACATATGCAGCAGTATGAGATATGAAGTCTTGTGAGTTTCCTAACTACTTAAGGAAGAACATTGGGAGCCTTCAAAGCTTCAATAGCAACAGAAGATGATCTAATAGAGGTTACTATATAATTTAATAGATAATTATCCACTTGTACAAAGAAAAAAGGCTGGTAACTTAACTTGGACTTGCCTTGTTAGGGTAATAATAACATTTTCTGGTATTTGAATGTGTCAACAGATATTTATATCTGAAACAATGCGAAAGTTCAACATGGTCTCAGAAATGAGAGCAAGAATTATCCTATTAAAATAAAGAAAATTTCCTTATAGAATTTAACTGCTTGGACTTTTTAAAAGCTGGATAAGAACTTTTACAAATATGTATCACAAAGTGCAATCTTATGCTGAGTTACACCTAAATCCACTGAAACCAATGAGTTTAGGAGGGTGTTGAATCTTCTTAGGATTGCAATGAAAATATACAAGGCAATTTAGGTGGAAAATAGACACCCAGGTTGTGCAAATGAAAAACACTCAGGGTGTCAGACCTTTCAGTGCTTTCCTCTTCCACAGCAGCCCTCTCCAATTTCCAAAGACATTGCCAAGGTTACAGGGCCTTGATGACCAAAAAAAATAAAATGGTAATTTCAGAGCTGAACCAAGGAGAAGGAATTGAGTGAAATTACCCCTTCCTTGGTTTTGTGCCAATGAAAAGCTTGATGGAAGGTCTGCTAATGCTGACTATATGCACATATGGTGGTTTTACTCAAGGTTAAAAAAATGGTAATCAGTGGTTGAATGTATGAAGAAGGGTCTAGAGCAGGGGTGTCAAACATGTGGCCAGCGGGCTTGATCTGGCCCTTGCAGAGCTTCTATCCAGCCCTTGAGCAACTGGCTCTCTCCCGCTTTTTTCTCCAGTTCTGCTACTGCTGCATCACAGCTTGCTTTGCCAGACTCTCTCAGTCACACAGGAGAGATTGCTAGGCAAGACTCTGTTCTCTGCATTGGTTGAGGCTCTTCTCCCTCTTCCTCCCAGGGGGAGGGAGGGAACAAGCCAGAGCATGTTTTCTGGCCAGACTCCCTCAAATGCACAGGAGACAAAGGCAAGCCTTTCTTCCCTTCCATTGGGTGAGGCTCCTCCCCTTCCTCCCCTTTGCTCGGCTGCCTCAATCGCATGGGAGAAATACAAAGCACCTTTCAGACCAACATAGTTTTATTCCAGATATGAGCTGTTGTGTGTCTTGCTACAGTGCATGTGTATTTTGTTGGGCTCCTTATGCCTCTGTGTGTGTGTGTTGTTGGGCTCGTTATGCTGTGGCTCTCCTGGGTGCAACCAGGTTTGCCTCCCCTTTATCACTGTATTCATGCCCTCATGATCCAGTCTTTCTCAGTAAAAAAAGGAACATGAACTGTTTAGATGAGGAATAACAACAAGCCAATAAAGTGGATTAGGCTGAGTGTGTGTGTCCAGACCAAGTTCACCCAGCACATTTCCTTTGTAGACTGGGGTTTTTGAACCTAGACTACCCAGATAGCAGGCTGATATTGACCACTATACCTGACTTTCTCTCTATTCTTGCACTGCCTCATAGGATTTGCAGTTATTTTATCTGGGAAAACTATTGTTTTGAAGACAAACACATAGCCCTCACTCTGTGTCATGATGCTTCCACATGTTTTTGACCAGCACATGAAGCAATTTATGTTCAAAAGCTTGCAATGGCCAGCCATTTCATGTTTGCCCCTGAGTCCTAGGCTCACAGAACTGATCATGAGATTACTATGATGAATGTCAATAAATCAAAAGTAGATTTGCAGCTTACAGATACACACCTGAACAGCATACTCAAGATTTCTATAGCACAGACATTTTGATGCAATTATTCAAAGCAAGAGGTGTCAGTTGTCAGAGACCGTTATATAAACAAAATATTGCAAGAGTGCTAATGTTTTAAGCATGGTTTTATTTTAAGTTTAAAAAATCTTTGGTTTTTTTGTGTCCTTTATAAAGTTTATATCTCTGCTACCTGGCATTACATTTTATGACACACATGGTCCGGCCCGACAAGGTCTCATTTATGTCAGATCTGGCCTTCTTAACAAATGAGTAACACCCCTGGTCTAGAGCTAGAATTCCTTTAGACTCCAGAGGCTATTTTGTTAAACTGCATGTCTATATTTTGAGAAAGGAAACAACATAATTCTGCATTTACCAGCAGCTAGAATAGTATATGGGCAATGTTAGGGGAAAATGTTACACCTACCATGGCAGAATGGATCACAAAATGTAAGGAAACCTTTATGGCTGTTAGACTGACTGATTTAAATGAAGGTAATGAGTCATCTCAATTGGACAAGACCTGGCAATCTTGTTATTTTTCAAAAATCTGCTAGACATGTATAGTCTTTCCCTACTCTTGCATCTGTTTATCCTTCCAATAATCTGTAATATGCTTGTTTTTTTCTTTTTGTTTTTGCAGTATGTAATTTTTTTCAAAAAAAAATTAGAAAAGGAAAACTCGATGGGGGAAGAGCTTCTCTTGATGCAAGAACAAGATGGGGCCAGTGTTCCCTCTAAGCTGAGTTAGTGTGAGCTAGCTCACATTTTTTTAGCCTCCGGCTCACACACTTTTGTCCCAGCTCAGGAAGGATGGCTCCAGAGCAAACTAATTTATGCAGCAGCCAAATCGCTTGCCAACTTTAATGCCAGTAGCTCACAAAGTAGAATTTTTGCTCACAAGACTCCCCAGCTTAGAGGGAGCATTGGATGGGGCTATTTCACCTGTCTACCCTTCCTCACTGCAGCCACCTCTGTGTGGTGGCTGTTTTTATCAGTGACCCCTAGCAATGCTTTTTCAGGAGTCACAGAATACTAACATGGGAAAAGAATGATAAGCAATGATCCACCACTTCAAACACTGGCGTGAAACTTACTACCCCATCCTACCACTCCACTGAGGGAAGTTGGAAGCCTTCTTCCAGCTTAAGGAACCTTCCCCCAATTTAAGGGCTCTTCCACTTAAGTTGGAGGAAGACTTCACACTTTGCTCACTGGAGTAGTAGGGATGGGTAGGATCCACCCCACCTTTTTCGCACAACTTTCGACATTAAATTGGTATCTAATATGCCAACTGTAGTCTAAAAAGGTATTTAGTGGTACCAGAGCAAGTTGCCAAATCAGGAAAATGGAATACTAGACCTGCATTTACTGAGAGTAGTGTTTATTGAAATTTGGGGGGGTACATACCCCCAGGGCCTGCTGAATTGTATCCCGTGGGAATAGTATTGATCTCATTATCCAATATATTGCACAGCAAGATAATTACATTTGCCTAATTGCAATTAGCATTTATTATTTCAGTATGATTATCCTCTGATTACTGAGTTGTGTTGTGAATAGCATACTTTAGGCATTCTAAACAATAGCATATTGTGCCCCTCAAAACACAGCTCACATGAACTGGCAAGTGTAGTCCTATTCAGGCATTATACCCATGCATACAGGGACTCTCCCTCAACTGTACGCAGCTCCTCCCAATATGCAGTCTCACACTGTCGTCTGTACAGGAGCGACACATTTATTTCCCAAGAATGCACAACCGCAGTAAGTGCAAACTGACAACTGGATTTTTCTGTATTATGGTTTGTATATACTGAAGCCGTACACCCTTGCAAGATAAATGCATTGTCTCTGTTTAGACAACATGGTGACCACATGTACCAAGAGCACTGCCAGCAGCACACGCTCCCAATATGTGTGCTTGCCAGGCTTCTGGCATGCATGGATATATTTGCCGGTAAAGGGCTCATGTCTTGGTCTTTGAGGTAGGCAAGGCATATAGCCAGTCAGAAGTGGTTCTATACAGTGCTTGGCTGTGCCTGGTTTTTCCATTTATGGTAGTAATGTATCACACACGCACTGCCTTGAAAGCTGCTGGGATTTTCCAAGATAGCCTGTCATATTCCAAGACTAAAAAAAATATAAAATAAATCCAAGCATTTTTGCCCCCTCTCTCTTTTCAATTAAAGAACCCCTTTTGGTTTGAGAAGAGACATAGGGAAACCATCAAGGGGGCATTACATTCAGGACAGCACCTCTAGGTTCAATAGCCTCCACTTGGTTCACCAATGAAATCAATGATTAATTTAAAAACAAACAAACATCTCCAGTCAACAACACCAACTGCAATTGCACTGAAATCTGCAATTTGACAAGTTTAATACATGCCAATAAACAATTGCCATAAATCCAGAAAAAAGAAATGCAAACATTAACTTGTTAGAAGGAAATAAAATGTGGAATTTGTGGATCTGAAAGGAATTGCACAGATTCATCACCCTTTAAAATTAAAATTTTGAAATCACCACAAATTAGATTCTAAAAATAGATGCCTATAAAAAAATAAATTCACTATATAACCTACTTTAGGGCCTACTATATAACCTACTATAGTCCTCATGATTTCCCATTAGCTTTAATGCTAATGATAGCTCTATAAACATAACATGGATGTGTAAACGGCTATCCATGACATTGATCTGAGCTCATTCTGTACATCAGTTGCATAGACTGGAGCTGCTAGAGCAGAGCGCCACCAGTATATACAGATGGCATAAAATGCAAAACAAACAAACACCCCCATTTATCTAAAGAACTATTCACGATCTCTTTGTTTTTCTTTTTTGTAGAGCATCAGATATCTTATTCTGGCAAACTGTGATATGGATTTCACTGGATAATCTTGATTTTGCACAGGGGCAGGAGTTGGACTGGGTGACTGTTTTGTCTCTTCCCATTCCCACTCTATGATTCTATGATAGTCTTTTTTCCCTTTCATTTAGTGCTTGCTTTTCTCTTTTTAATCAGAGCAACCTGTGATTTTTAACCAACAATTTTCAAGAGCAAGAGTCCAGTAGCACCTTAAAGCCTAACAAAATATGTGGCAGGGTATGAGCTTTCGTGAGTCACAGCTCACTTCTTCAGATAACACCAAATTTTCAGTTTGCTCAAAATGGCAGCAATATTTGAACAGGGAATATAGACTTCAGCCTATTTTGCTTTCCTGCCAGGATGAAGTTTGTCATTGTCACACCGAGATATCACAGTATGTTTTATCTTTTAGCGCCTTCCATATATAGGCCTAACCAATAAGCATAGCTGCAAAACTTCAAAATATTTTTGTAAGCCTCTCAAACCATTCTGCATCGTTTATCAGTCTATTTTTCTTTTGTTAACAAAAGAAATCCCACAGAATCAGGTGCTCTGATGCTCTCATAAACACTGTTTCATTCTGCATTTATTTCACTGCTCCAAGGCTGTAGATCTGGAAAGAAAATCCTTGTTAAAATGAAGGATAGAAGAAATATAAAATGCGGAAAGGACACTTATGTAAAAAGCACACTTTTCTTACCAATTTATAAGCTTTATAAAGGTTTTGGATTAGGTTGCAGACAATTTTTAAAAACGTGACATGAAATATTTGGAAAAATTTAACAAGAAGAATGGGGAATTTTGTAGCTGTCTGATTTGGAAATTAGAGCACACAATGCTGCAGGAAGAAATGAACCATTAGCACTTGTATGCTTTTCTGGCCTGACCTTAGGAACAGTGAGCGATCTCAGCCCTATGAAATGTAGATGAATATGTAAGATTTGAGCCTAAAGCACCCTGACCTCAAAATTCCTGCTTTTCCCTTTCAACTGTGGTGCCATGCCAAGAGACCTTTATTTCGCGATTAGAAGTATATCCTTTAAAATGATCTCATATGTTAAAGGGGCTTCACTGAAGTCTTTTAGCACTTTGATCTTGATACACACTATATATTGCTCTATTGGCTTTTTAGCCCACCATAAGGCTGCCATACGTTGATCTGGGAGCATAAAAATATGGTCTGATACTCCTGGAGTGATAGGAGAGACATTCTATGAAACAACTTTATCATTCACCCATAGCAACTATTTGCAATCTTGCTGCTATTTAGTGAAAGCAGTAAACAGACATTTCACCAGTACTAGCTCATTTGCTAGTATTCTTCACTTTTAAGTGAAAACACCTGAACTGCAGAACATGTGCAATTTATTGTTACAGACTGTAGTAAAGGCTTAGTGATTTGTAGCGACTGTAGTAATGTAGCTCAGCTGACTTTAAAAAGTGATTATACAGATGCTGAATTTAGAAATTAATTTGCACTAGTATGATTTTATCATGCCTATTGCATGTCTATCTGACTTAATGCCTATCTGATTTAAGACTTTAAAAAATCAGTATGTGAACTCTTTTATGCTAGATATTTGGGTTTTTTTTAATCATTTCCTGAAGTATGAATGGTTGGTATTATCCTTAGAAGGAGGAATGTTAATCTCTCCTTTGGAAATCAATGAGGCTTAAAAGGATCCTTCTTTTCGGTACACTAGGTGCCAGTGAATATCATTTCAAAACACATCTCCTCTTGACATAGAATGAGTATCATTCTTCTCGGGTTTTTTTTTAAAGAAAGCAATCTATTTATTTTTAGGCACCCTACTTTGTTTTTATCAGCAGTTACAACTGTTCCTTTCCCTTCCTTTCAGATGGAAGGGGTCACCTTCTCCAAGTTCCTACTGATACTTTACAGAATCATCTATGAATAATCAGTGTGTCTTGAGAAACATCAGCCATCATTCTGAGCCATTAACACTGTCTGCCAACATTCACAGAAATACACTTCCACTTGAACTCCGACAAGCAATCAGACAAGTTCTTGTACTTTCTCTGCCTCACTGTATAAAACAAATTGTTTAGAATACCACAGTTCAAGCCAAGCTGATAAGCATGAGAGTTTTTCTTGCATCCCTAGGATACATTCCCTAGGATGCATCCACATCCCTAGAATGCATCCCTGGGAAGGAACAACAGCTGGAGGTTTTGATCTTTATAGTTTACTTGTGGGCCCTCTATAATAGCCAGTAGGGATAGGCATAGACCCAAATACTGAACCAAAGTCCGGCCCAGACTCTGCCCAGTACAGGGCTCATGAGCTGAATTCAGGGAAAGACACCTTCCCTGAACACTCACCCTGAGCTTTTCAGGTGGGCTCAGGAATGCGTTCGGACCCCACCCCAGTATGTCTGCATTGCCCTGAAGTGATGCAAGCACATCACCGACATGCTTTTGTCACTTCCTGAAAACACAGGCATGCCGGAGGCAGGGCCTGACACCCCCCGAAAGTGGCAGGCACGCATAGCTTCCAGGTGATCTGGGCAGTGGGAACACTGGGGCGGGGCCTGACGCTGCCAGAACCAGTTCTGTTCAGGCAGGGTTTAAGGCTCAGGGGTTTAGTCCAGGCTTCGGTCTGGGGCTACCTGGCTCCCAAGCCCCGGACCAAACCAGGATTTCCTGGTCTGTGCCCATCCCTAGTAGCCACTCTCAGAAACAAGATATTTGATTGGATAGATTATTGATATGATCCAAGTGGGCTGTACTTATGTTCTTATAGTCCTACATAGGTTTCTTATACACACACACACACACACACACACACACACACACATATTTGTCCTAATGCGTTAGCCATTTCCAGCTCTCCCATTGACTGTGCTGTGTGCTCCATCAGTCATTGGCCCATCAACCTCCACTCAAAAGTACTCGCGTGCCATTGGCTGGGTGCTGGGTCTGCTCCTCTACCCTGCCCACTGCAAGCCTGGACACTTCCCTCACAGAATAAACTGCCAAAATGGCTGTCTCTCCTGATGAAGACACTTCTGCTTGGCTCCTGTGGGACTAACTTTTCCCTCAGTGGCTGTTGCTAGGCAGCCAAGCTTGGTTCTGTCAGTAAAAAGGCAAAGGAAGGAGACCCTTTCCAGGCCTTTGTGGAGAACTCTTTGAGGCCTGTCCTGACTAGGGTTGCCAGCACCAGATTGTGACATTCCTGGATATTTTGTGGTGGAGTCTATGAAAGCCAGAGTTTGAGGAGGGGAGAGGCCTCAGCTGAATAGAATGCCATAGAGCCCACCCTCCAAAGCAGTTAGTTTTTTTTTTTTCCAGATGGGGAGAGATCTGTTGTCTGGAATTTAGTTGTGATACCAGGCGATCTTTAGACTCCACCTGGAGGTTGGCTACCCTAGGTGTAGCAGTTAGTGCTTCAGAGCAGGGTCTGCCAGACCCAGGTTCTTGCTGTGGAAGTTGGGTGGGTGATTTCAGACCAGTCACAGACTTTCAGCCTAACTTACCTAACAGGGTTGTTGTGCAGATCAAAAGGGAGAGAGGAGAATGATATAAGCTGCTTTGGTCTCCACTGTGGAGAAAGACTGTACTTTTCCTCCTGGGGAACCATTGCTGCCAGTCTCCAACTGAGGGCTGGAGATCAGTCTAAATTAAAACTCCAGATGGCAGTTCCCCTGGAAAAAAATGGCTGCTCTGCAGGGTGGACTCTGTGTCATTATACCCTGCTGAGGTCACTTCCCTCCTGCTTGGATCCCCACTGTGGAGAAAGACTGTAGTTTTTCCTGGGTAGAGGCTGCGGGGGGGGGGGGGAGAGATGGAAAGCTGAAATCAGAGGGGCAGATAAAGGTAGATTGGTGGTTGGCTGGGAAGGAGATAGGGTTGCCAACTCTAAGTTGGGAAATTTCTGGAGATTTGAGGGGTGGAGCCTGGAGAGGGTGGGGTTTGAGGAGGGGTGGGCCCTCAGACAGGTACAATGCCATAGACTCTATCCTCCAAACCAGCCATTTCCTCCATTGGAACCATTGTTTCCAATCTCCTGGGGCAGTCTGGAGATCACTCAGGATTACAACTACTCTTCAGATGGCAGAGATCAGTTCCCCTGGAGAAAACGGTAAGCTCTGTATCATTATACCCTGCTGAGGTTGCCACAGCAAATTCATGCTGAGTGCCCAAGGCCAGGGCACCTGCCCTGCGCCTCTTTTTAGAGCCCGTTGTATTTATTTCAACAATGGGCCTTATTCACTACTAGTCTCAGATTTGTACGTGCATAAATTCTCTGTAGCCTCATATTGGGTGACACAGATCAGATGTATGCTTCGGGAATGCAAAGAGCATTCCTGTCCTCGCAGATGACTTTACTGTGTAATGAATGTTTATGGGATTGTTCACAGAGGCCCAGTTCATTTTTACAAAAGCACCTGAAAATGCAGTTAGAGCTACTAAGATAACCACTGAGGATAACCACTGCTTACTTTTGCATTTGACTTGGCTTCTTTTATTAAAAAACATGTAAATTGTTTTATTCTGACCTTTCCCAGAGTATATTTTTTAAGGTTGTGCTGAAACATCTGCTCACACCTTTTTTTTCTTTCCTTAAGAGGGGACAAATATTTGGCCTTCTCTTGATGCTATTGCATTTCTGATTTTGTTAACTGACTTGTTACTGCCAGGAAGTAGGAGAAAGAGCCTTTCATAATATCAGTAAATATCCCTGGCCAGTTAAAAAACATCTCACATTTGCTAGACACTTTTTTAAAAAAAAGGTCTGCATTTTTTAATGGGTACATGTCTGTTGGCTGGTAAAGAGATCTTTCAAATTCTGTTGCATCATCTACTTGGGATATGACAATTGAAAGAGGAGTATTTCATGGATGTATTTTGTTTAGGTGACAATGAAAACAGATACATATCTAGCAATGCACACAAATTACTCCTTTATTGTCAAAATTTACTTTGTTAGTGTGGAATCCTCGTGTCATGACCATTTCCTGGTGAGGTTTAGACTCATGGATATTTAGAACCTTGCTAGGATGGAGGAGGGGAATTACAGTGAAAGTGGTGATAGTCTGTATAAGGACAATTGTCAGAATCTGCTGATTCAGACAAAGAGTTCTATTGCTTTTCTATTGCTTGCTGCTATGATTTCTGTCTTGCTGCTATGATTTCTGTTGCCATGTATGGTTCCACAGCACCTGCTATGTAGTTGCCCCCCCCTACCATGTAAACCCTCACTTTGGCCAGTATGTATGTAAGCTATATGACCCCAGGTTTATGACCCTGACCAGGCCTGGTTTGTGTAACTGTCAGCCCGGGAGGATGACAACTTCAAAGTATGGGAACAATGGGCCTCTCACACTCCTGCCTCCGCATTCCATTCATCCCGGCTGGGACAGCAAGGGAGGACAGGTCCCATCTCTTATCAACGTGCGAAAGCCTTGAGGCCAACGATTATTATGTGAAATGGTAACATCTAAGGGGTCTGGTTTGGGAAGGGAAATTTACAACTTAACACCTCACTTTCTTTCCTGTGGGAAGCAAACAGCCAGAGACCCTTTTTACCCGCCGTTTTTCCCCTTTAGTGATTGGTTACCTATGGGCAATTCAAACTGTTCTGAAAGGTATAATAGACCTGCTTCTGTCATATGCATTATCTCTGACAATAATCCGAGAACCTGTACTAATGTAGAGATTGGAAATAAAGAACTGTGTTTCATCAACAAAGATCTGATCCTTGACTACTTTGAGCAGAAGTCTCACAACAATACACTGAAGCTAAGTCCAGAAGAGACTGAGGTGCTATTACGTGCTAATAGTGGCTGTGGTCACAGACGCAGTTTATGGCAATAGAGTGGCATTACCTGAGCAGAATAAATGGGCCCCTCCAGACAAGGACATCTGCCTCCCGTGGTGCAGTAACTGGCATCTCGTGTTGTTCTGTAATGGAAGCAGAATAAACAGATACTGGGAAAAGCCCAGCATTAACAGATTGTTTGCTGTTCTCTCCAGGTTTTCCAGTGTCTGAATGCTCCTGCAGTGAAAGGAACCTGGAAGGGACATCTGAACTTGCAGATTCATTTCTGCCACTGTTTTTTTTACTTAGTTGCTGCCTAGATGTGCATATGTGCATGAGTGCATATGCACATCCATCTGCCTGCATTTAAATGAAACCCACCCTTACAGCTTGTCCCCTGGTTGAAGCACAATACTAATGTGGATGCTCCCCCATGGGACTGCCGCACAGGTAACCCAACACAGGGTGTGCAGTCTGGGTGAAATTCTCCGCTACAGTTTAAACTGGTACAATTTGAGGCACCACGATACCGTAACAAGCCACCAGCGTGACCACAGCCAGTGTTAATCAGGATTGAGGAGATGGACTATTTTAGATGGGGTTCCACTCTGTCTCAAGGAACAGGTTTGCAGTTGGGGATTATTATTAGATCACTTTAGATCAGCTTTCAGATCTTAAGTGCACTACACTGTGTCTTTCACAAGTTTTCATACTTTTGCCAATCACTAGCAAAGTCATTCTGGCCGTAAATGTCCATGAATCTGATCACATCCAGGTTAACTTACTGAAATGTGCTTTACATAAAGTCACCTTTAAAACAGTTCCGAAAACTCAATATGTTCTTGGCAACGTATCTCACCAGTTTTAAAAGAGACATAATACCTGCCAATTCATTTCTACTTGAAAGTGATAGAAGTTACCTTTAAATGCATGAATGGGATGAGACCGGCTCCACCTTTTTCCATATGAACTTTTCTGAATGCCGAGATTTTCAGCTGCATCAGGGCTCCTGTTGCTAGTGCCCACATTCATAAATATGAGAGGGATGGAAATGATATAATCTCATATGCAGAATGCCATCTCTGCTGCTGTTCCTCAGATAACTGGGTTGTTTTTTTTTAAAGTTTCAGGAACCAGAAGGGAAAGGTATTATTATCCCAGGTCCAAGTCCAAATCCTCATTAAAACAAGCATGAATTTAACAAAGATGCATGCCTAAGGAAATGCGGGCTTAAGCTCTAACAACCAGATAAAAGAAATCCTCAGATCTAGGCAGTGACCAATACTATGGTAGCAAGAAGACTCTGAGCAAGTTGTGAGGCACTGCTTGAATTCTAGGATGCCTGGGAGAGTGGTGCTTTATAAATAGTTTAATAAATGTTTAATATTTTAAAATAAAGAAAAGTCTGGCAGGAACACAGACAACCTGAAAAACTGTTAAAGAGAATAAGATACACATCTGGCATCCACAGCTGGGCCCAAGCCCACGCTGACTCTTGTATCGACTGCTTCAGCCACCAGCACCACCATACCATGGACTGGATGCAACGCGACATTTCCACATAGCTATGAAGCACCGCTGCCCCCTCTCATGGCCGCCCCAAATGCCCCCCCCCCCCTAAATTCTGTTCTGGGGGAGGAAAAGCCCCAGGAACAAGATTTCAGGAGGCATTCTGTTCTGCCTCAGGAGGAAGGTGCCATGAATGTCACACTCCATGGGCAGGTCTTTGTGTCTGCAGAAATGATGGACTGGATCAAACCCCACATCACCCCTAGGAGAGCTCAGCTGAAACGGCTGCTTGGTCAGAGAAGCAAAGTAGTTACAGGTCCCTTTAAAGCCACAGTATGAGTCTCCAGTACAGCAAGGACAGCCTGGTGTAAGGATGCCCCAAAAGATGCAGTCAGCAACAGGTGCCCTTAAACAGAAAGTCCTTTATTGCTAGACCAGTCTTGTTGGTCCCTCACACTGCTTGTGTTAGTAATGCCTGGAAATCATACAACCAGGAGTGATATACAGTATTCAAAAGTTAGTTCAGATGAGCCCCACCAATCATAAGGAGATAAAAATAGTGCCTAAAAATACTGGTCATTTCTTCCCAGACTACAAGCAGGAAAAGTTACAGTTTGCACCTGAAGGGAAGAGCGGCTGGGAGCTTAGACGCTCAAGGTCAGGGAGGCGAGGGAGGCGATAAGCCTGCAGCTAGCCTGAGAACAGTGAGCGCATTCCAAAAGGGGGGGCCTAGCTCGAAGAAAACCAACTCCCAGACTGGAGATGGCAGCATTAGTTGACACCTGGTCGTACCAGGAAGGGAGCAGGACCTTGGGCCACAGAGACAGCCCAAGTTGGCCCATTGTTCTCATGGGACTCTCATTTCTTGTTAGAGGGCAGGGCCTCATAGCAATCTTGCATGGCTCATTGGTGCGTCTGTAACAGGACTGCATACCATGGATGAGTGGAGTGTCTCTCTCCAGGCAGTGAGGGAGGTGCCCGTGGAGAGGAGGAACACGGAGTTTGCAAATCCTTCCCCTCACCATTCTGAGGCCTAACAGGCCCTCATGGCAGGAAAATGGCAGTGCAATTTACAATCATGGATAACCTGAATCTGACCCCTGAGGAGAGCAGGACCACACAGGTTCCTCACATCTGAGTTTTCTAAATAGTGAATCTCAAGCAGTCAAAATGAGGTCAGGCACTCAGTGTCAATACCTAATACTAGAATGCATACTAAAGAGCCAGTCACTCCAGGCGTCCAAAGTAGGGTTGCCACGTCCTACCTGGCAGCTGGCGGGGGACTCCTGGGTCCTTCCCTGAATTTTCTGTGTGTGTGTAAAGGGCACACAGAGTGATAATGTCACCTGGAAGCGACATCATCACATCGCCAATGTTGGGGGTGATGCTCTAGTTTTGGGGCAAAACTCTATGGTTTTTTGCCTTCAAAACCATAGAGTTTGCCCAAAAACTAGAGTGTCACCTCCAATGTCAGCAATGCAATGGCATCACTTTCAGGTGATGTCATCATGTTGGGGACATCACTGCTTGGGGGTGAGAAACCCCTGTCAGGACCTTGGGGCTGGTAACTCTAGTCCAAAGTTCTATAAGTCATTCAATTCAAAAGAGGAAACAAGAGGCTAAAGAGACGGAGCAAGAGGAAAAGCAAAGAGAGCTCCAGCTACAGAACCATTCTGGCTTGTATGGGAGCTCTGAGTCAAAGTGTTTAGACATAAAATAATCCACAAAGAGGAAAGAAGGTAGATCCAGATGGAGACTCAGCAGCCTATAAGACAAGGGGTAGTTTTGGGTACACAGAACATACATTAGGGAGAGTTTGCTAGGTCTGGCCACCTGAGGACACCTTGAGCTCAGATTCTGACTCCAGTTGAAGGACAAGCAGCAGTGTTAAAAAGTAAAAGGTTCTTTTCTTTCCAGGCTTAGAAAGCTGGGGGGAGGCAAGCCAGGGGGATCAAGTGTGTGACCTGACTGCAAATGGGGAAGAAAGCAATTTAGGATCCTGGGAAACACCCTGAATAAGAGAGAAGAGGGTAGATTTCTAGGCAAAGTGGGTGTATGTCTGGAGGTAGTCTTGGTCTATCTAGAAAAGTGGAACTTTGGTGGACAATTCAAGCCATTTACTGTAGGCCATTCTGATAGTCAGTCCAAGGCCAGAAATAGTTTCTTTGGGAAATGTTAATGTGGCAAATTTCATCGGTGAGTAAAGGCATACTGCTTAATAGAGAGCCAGTGTGGTGTAGTGGTTAAGAGTGATGGATTCTAATCTGGAGAACTGGATTCGATTCTGCACTCCTCCACATGAAGCCAGCTGGGTAACCTTGGGTCAGTCACAGCACCTTCAGAGCTCTCTCAGCTCAAAACTAAGTCTAGCCCACCACTAAAAGAGCTAGAACTTAAGGCTGCCAAACTATCTTAGGATCTCCTGGCTATATTATACACAATGCAATATGGAAAAAAATATACTGCTTAATTACTGAGAGGTCTTTAATAACAATCTAATGGCTAGACACTGGGTACAGTGAGGGTTCTTTATGGGATAGGTACTCTATGTCATTTACTGTGGTTGGATTGGATTGAATTGAAAGTGGTCAGTGTGCAGCGGGCATCTCTTGACATGATGTAAAGGCAGAGAAGAGAGAAGTTGGTCATGACACGGGGGGGGGGCGTGACAAATGGAGATTCTTTATAACACCTAGGGCTTTTTCCCACTCACATTGTGCCGGCGTTCTGCCTCCGTTTGTCCTGGCGCTGGGTGTCAATTTCACACCCTTTGCTGCGGCGCGCGTGTTAATATGGGGCTTCGCGTCATTTTCTCCGCGCCTTTAGTAAACTTTTTTTTTTAGGTTTACCGAAGGTGTGGAGAAAATGGCGCGAAGCCCCGTATTAACACGCGCGCCGCAGCAAAGGGTGTGAAATTGACACCCAGCGCCGGGACAAACGGAGGCAGAACGCCGGTGCAATGTGAGTGGGAAAAAGCCCCTAGTCTCTCACTACCTTTCCTGCCTTTATTTTTCTTACTTTTCCACTTGGGTCCTGGGACCTGTCTTCTTTGTTTATGTTATACAGCAAAGTACCAAGTACACTTGACAAAACATGCCTAAACTGCCATCCAACCTTTACTAATTACCTGCACTAGCTTGTTCTCATTTCCCATCTTCATCTTGTAGCCGTGTATATTTACTGAATGGCCAGTAATTGTGATCAGATTTTTGTTTCCGTTGGACTATGCAGACACTTAAAAAAGCTCCCCAAAGATCCTGCCGCACTAATTCAAGCCACATAATAGCCATGATAGTAATACTGCATTATTTTATGAGGCAATAATCTAGTGCCATTCTTGAAATAAAGCTCTTGGCTTTCGGCCTCATAGTTTATCCACTCGGGAGTGGGATTATTGCCTCATAAAATAGTTCAATAGTACTATTATCACTTAATTAGAAAACAGGACATGTTACTGCCTCTTTTTATTTTCAGTTTTATTGGGTTACTTCTGTAGCCACCAATCCTGTAACATCCAAAATAGTATCTCTATGAAATCACTGCATGTCATACTTTATTTATTTGTTTGATTACCAGAAAACTGCTTACAGTACACAATTTCTACAGTGGGTGTTTTGCTGGGAACTAATAGAAATGTCTTCATTAAAAACAGCAGTGGTAGCCTCTATAGGTTGTAGGTGTGTCACGTTAAAAATGACCGCCATATCAGTCCGCCATCACTGGGCCATCATGGGCTGATCTGGTAAATGTTATATTCAGTATGAGATATATACGTTTCCAACAACACTGTGAAAGGACAAAAACATAATTCTGAGATTAAAGCACAGCAGGGTGGGGTGAAGGTTTATGTGTGTGTTAGTATGTATGCGTAAAGCCTGGCTACATCTGTGGGAACCAGACAAATATTGCTTATATGAGGACAAAGCTGTGGTTTATGTTGTTTTTGTCGCTTTTTACTGTTTGGGGATTTATTTGTTTGTGCCATAAATTATTATTTTTAATTTATTATGTTACCTGCCTCGGGTCCTACTTTGCTGTTGGGAGAAAGAATACTGTAAATACCTTAGATAAATAAATAAAAATAAAAACTGAAAGTGGATTACAATTAAAATCTCATTACAACCCTATAAATAGTGGAGATTATTTGATTTTCACAAGTATAGTATTCAAAACATGACCCCGCAGTTTCACTCTGGCCATTTCCCTATCAAGTCTAGTGCCTCAAATAACCATATGGATGATTCATTTGCAATTTAAAATGAGCAATATCTCATTAATTTTGTTCCTCTGAATTAAGCAAGGTGAGTGGTTGGTACCTGCATACTTGTTTCCATTTTATTAGTATGGCTATCATGGGGAATATCATGGATAATTTAAAAAAAACACAAAACAAAACACCCCACATTATTTTGAATATATGAGCTGCTTTTGTGCCTGCATTGTCAATGCCATTAATCAGCTGGTGGCATTCATCATGTTGACACACATTCAGAACTCTCTGGATCAAACTACAGTTCTCTGGTTGCATTGTGAGGACATACAGAACATTTATGGGCATTGTGAGGACATTTATGGGCATTGTGAAAAAATACAGAACACCTGAACTGTTTGGTTTTGGGACCCATAAGAACAAAATGGGGAAACCTGGAATGCTTCAAAGTGCTTTCAAGTTTGAATCCCAGCCACTTCATAATAGGTGGTAAATCAATATGTAAAAATGATTAAGCACTTTTGGATGTTTAGTTAAAAGGTTATATAAATGTCAGTCACAAACTTCATTATTACTTTTCTCAGAAGCCCAAGTCAAAGTGGTTTCTCAAAGTGTAAGGGTCATTCTAAAGCAAGTGTTCTCCTATATAATTTGATGTACTGTAGTTCTTGTCGAAGCATAGACTACTGTTGTTCAAAAGCACATACTTGCAACAATCGATAGACTGGAAATGAAAGCCTCACATGGTCATTGTTGAGTATAAAATTCACAGCTTTGCTTTGCCTTTCAAAAAAAACTATATATCATATGGTTAGAACGGCACTTTAAGTAACTCAAAGATCCACACAAAACGAGAAATTATGAGTTAGGTCAAGCAAGCTGTCAACTCATGCAATAGGGAGATGGGGAGTTTAATCCATTTCTTATTGCATTCCTCCGTGCCATGTGGCCTATCGTCCATACAGTACCTTTGACACCCAACTTTTTTTTTTTTTTTGCATTGCAGGGGTCTGCTCACGGGAAGTCTTAGTGATTCTGAAGCCCCAGACAAAACTTGAGAATAGGGCCCCAGAATCAATCAGGCCACACTGGTGATCAGCCACAGAGCATAATTGTGAAGCTGCCTTCTCTCCAGGATTTCACAGGAACATATGAAGCTGTTTTATACTGAATCTGACCATTGGTTCATCAAGATCAATACTGTCATCTCAGACTGGGAGCAGCTCTCCAGGGCCTCAAACATCTCCTACCACTTGATCCTTTCAGTTGGAGATGCCAGGGAGTGAATTTAGGACCTTCTGTATGCTGAGGAGATGCTCTACCAATGAGCCACAGACCCTTAAGGGAAGTTGGGGGGGGGCTTCCCTAAAACTGATCAACCTCATGTGCAGCATGGAGGATCAGCAGTGACTGCACAGCTGCAGCTGGGGCAAGTGACTGCAGGACCATGCTCCCAGAGCAGCCTTCCACAAGGCCTGGGGCAGGATGGGAAAGGTGAAGAAAGATCCATCTATATGAGTAGAAAATTTATGGGTTCCTGTACTATATCTATTTACGAAGTCAAAATCAGTTTTGATCTTTAACATTTCAAATAAATTAAATATTAGCACACGAAAATAGCAAATACATATTTAACATACAGATTTGAAAAAGAGAGTTTTTACAATGTATTATTTAAAAGAGATAAAACTTAAAAGATGATCTGATGTACACACATTTGAAATCTTTTACAGTGCTATCCTAAGCAGGTCTATTCAGAATCCTACTCTGGTGTATTTAACGGGGGTTACTCCCAGGAAGGCATTTTTAGGATTATGCTGTGAAGCTATTCATTAGAACTGGTCTGGCCTTATTTCACTGAAACGAGTCTACTAGGGAAAATTTCCAGATGTTCCAAATACTCAGAAGTCTAAAAAGGACAAATTTCTTGTGGGCTGTTGGTAAAATGAATTCACTGGGGCAGCACCAGTGTCCTGTGCCCTTGGATTAATGTTTTCAAGAGTTCATTCAAATTGATCCTATAGGAACAAATTGGATTATTCCATATAACATATAAACAGAAGAGGACTAAGCTCATAAAAATCTGAACATTTGACTCACAATAATTTGTTATTCATCATTAAAACTAATGATGCTGGTTTATTTTTAGTCTAATCTGTGAAGGGTCTTTCTATTTTGTTATTTAAGGGCTACTGCTTGACTGCATGTAATATGTGATCAAGAAACAGCTTATTTGCTGCTTCTTTGTTTCATGTGAACTAATGACTTCTTTCCCCATATATTCAGTTTAGTTAATCTCCTCAATTATACTTTAACCAAAACAAAAATCATATTCAAATCCAGTAATTCTGGAAAGGTTACACCAAGGATAAATTCAGTTGCCTAAGAATTGTATATTTTCTTAGACCTTCTCCATACCTGCCACTGTTTTCTAGCAAGTTGAATCCCCAGCTGATGCGCCGACTTTGTGGCACCCCTTCCACAAAAGGGCATTTATGTCAGGGAATTTTTTTCTTGAATTTGGATCCCCATGTGTTCTGCACTTCCTTCGAAAAGGGGTTGTGTGGTCATATTGTCATGTACTTTGTCAGCAACAGAACCTCCTTTTTTGGTGCATGTGCAGTAATGTTATAACATCATAACACTGTAAAAAAAAAAAAGGCTGGATGTTTCATGGGGAACAGCATGGTTGCCACCATTTCAAAGGTCCCTCACTCATCCTTAGTCGCCAACTAAGAAAATGGCTGATGATTGTTGAACTGGATATATCAGTTCATAACAGCGTTATTCAATAATTATGAAGCACACTAAATGTGTTGTCATTATAAAGCACACTAAATGTGTTGCCATGTACTTTGTCAGAGATGGAACCTCCTTTTTTCACATGTGCAGTAATGTTATAACATCATAACATTGTAAAAAAAAAAAAAGCCTGGATGTATTGTGGGGAACAGCATGGTTGCCACCATTTCAAAGGTCCCCTGCTCCTTCTTAATCACCAGCTAGGGAAATTGCCGGTGAAGATTCCTACAAAATCCTAATGAAAATAGTATTCTGTTTGCGATCATCGAACTGGATACATCAATTCATAACAGTGTTATTCAATAATTATGAAGTACCCTAAAATGTCATGCACTTCCTCAGTGATGGAACCTCTTTTTTGTGTGAGGTTGGTTAGGCTGAAAGTATGTGACTGGTCCAAAGTCTCCCAGTCAGCTTCTACTGCAAGATGGGTATCTGAACCTGGGTCTCGTAGATCCCAAACTGAAGCTCTAATGGCTTTCATAGGGTGGCTGCTGATGAACAGTAGCAAGCAACTGGGCCTACCTGACTCTTGCAGTAAGTTGGCTGTTGGATGGGAAAGGTAAGTTGGCTGTTGGATGGGAAGGAAATAGGGTTGCCAACTGCAGGTTGGGAAATTCCTGGACATTTGAGGGTGGAGCCTGGCGAGGGTGGGATTTGAGGAGGGACTACATACCGGTATAATGCCATAGACTCCACCCTCCAAACCAGCCATTTCCATTACTTGAACTACCATTGCCAGGGCTGGAGAGCACCCAAAATTACAACTGTTATCCAGGTGACAGAGATCAGTTCCCCTGGATAAAATGTCTGCTTTGGAGGGTTGAGTGTGTGGCATCATACCCTACTGAGGCTGCTTGCCTCCCCAATCTTCACTGTCCCAAGGCTCCAACCCCAAATATCTAGGAATTTCCCAACCTGGAGCTGGCAGCCCTAAGATGAATTGATCTCTGCAGCTGGGAGATCCATTGTGATTCTCAGAGCACTGCCACTGCTGCTGTGGGGGGAGAGGAAGCAGGCAGGAGGCTGGGAGAGTGATAGAGTTGGGGGGCAGAAAGAGAAAGAAAGAATTATGAGGTGGGGAGGCAGAAAAACAAAGAATGATGACAGGTCAGAAGGAGAGAGGAAGTAACATACATGGAGGAGAGAGAGAGAGAGTAAGAAAGGGGGGGCAGAAGGGAGAAAGAGTGTGAGAGAGATAGGGGGAGAAGGGAGGAAGCAAAGGTGTGAGGAATGGGCTAACCATCCTGCAAGTTTCTTGCAGGTCTCCACTTGTTTTACTGATTTGCCTGCCTTTACTTTGTTCATTTTTCCTACTTGTTATTAATCTAAAGTTGTTTTTAAATCTCTTAATAAAAATGTGTTACTCTGCCCGGGTCCTCACACCTCATCTGGTCATGTACAAGGGGAACCCTGTTGTAAAAAGTACTGTAAAAAGGGGTAGGGTGGGTGCTCTGGGCCCTCCCAAGGAGACCCATACCAGAGTGGTGGCAGCCAGTCGTCAACCTTCCTAGCCGCTGCCCGCAACACAAACCAACATCTCTTTTCACGTGAAACAGCTCCAGCTGGAGACACATGTTTGTTGTCTGCTAGTTGTCTCTCCAAAGAGTTTTAAGAAGTACATTACTGACAGGCTATATTAAACCCATGTGAAGTTGTTATGACACAAGAATAGATTTAATGCATTGCAAAGCAAAGTGTTCCAGATTTTTTTCTTAACAATTTGCAAGTTGGAGTTGTTGTTTTTTTTTAATACTGAGAAGTGAATTACAAAGTATCACACATCTGAAAACATCTAAAGGGTTTCTTTCTGTCTTTCTTCTATAATTGCTGATATGATTAAGAACGTTGAAAAAGGCTTATGCTAATGAAATCTGGTGTGTGGTTCATCTGTTGGATTCTGTCACGCAATTAGTGTTCCGCAAGTGTTTAAAAAGGATGGCCATCACTAGGATTATGCTAGAAATATAATTAACATATTCTTATTCAGTTAAACGTACACATCTGCATTCAAAGGACCCCATTTTATGTTCGTGCCTTCCAGTGCTTTCCCCCTCTAAGTGACCCATGAAACAGCCACTGGCAGGGATATAATGTAGGAAATGTGCAAACTGCAATCTGACCTGAAACAATAACCATACATTAATATTGGAAAGTCTCCAAATCTAAACCAAATTATTTTGAACATTCAGAGGCAGGCAGGGGCCTTCCAATCTGTCACATTACTGTCTATTTTCAATTTCCCAGGTAATGATAACATGAGAGGGGCTGGTGCAGCAAAGGGAAAGCATAACCCAGCGTCAGCAGTTAAGTATGTTATAAGGGTGCTGGAAACAGGATGTCTTGATTGACAGTTTATAACCCGCACTCCCCATTTCCCAGCAACTGTTGGCTGGTTATGTATAAGGTTGTCCTGTTTATTTGAGCTCTTCCATTAGCTGAGGCTATGCATATGAATGGCGGGCAGGGGGAAACTTCACTTGCATTGACTGTAAGGTAGGGTAGAGAGGAGAAAGAAGCAGCATAGGAAATGGCTGTCCCTGTGACGGGTTGGTAGGCAGTGCCAGACAGCTCCACTTGCCTTTATGGTAGAGGGAAATACTAGTATCCTCTGGCCGGCAGGCAGGACTGCAGAGACTGGGGAAATAGAGGCAGATGTCCAGACTTTGACCTTACCCCATACCATAGGCGTAGACTACGGGGGGGGGGCTCGAGGGCTCAAGCCTCCCCCGAAATTTCCCGGGGGGGGACTGAGCCCCCCCGGGAAAATGTAGCGCCTGCCGCCGTGCCTTCTGAGGCCGGCAGCCTCTCTCTCTCCCCCCATACACTTCCATCCTTCCCTCTCCCTCCCTCTTTTCCCAGTGGCTGGCGGGCCTAGGAAGGGCCCGGTGAAGCGCAGAGGTTTCCCGGCGGGGGGGGGGGACATCACCCCAGCGAGCCCTAAAGAGCCCCCGCCCCCCCCCCGGATTTTACAAAAGTCTACGCCCCTGCCCCATACAATAGGCAGTTCATCTGTCCCAGAGAGTCTGGGTGAGGAAGACAGAGGATAAGGCCACTCATTTTCAAGGAATAATCACATCCTCTTTCTATGTAAGAGAGAATAGTTGAAGGACAGCCTTCTCCTTTATGAACCTGACTGACCACTACAGTCATCTCTAGAGGCCCTGCTTTGGGTGCTCCCCAGTAGGCAAAAGGCAAACCCGGAGAGGGTCTTCTAAGTCACAGCACTATAGCTCTGGAAGTCTCTCCTCAGGGAGATTCATCCGTCCCCTTCTGTTGCCATCTTCCACCAGCAAGTAAAGACTTTTTTTGTTTTTGTTTGGCATTCCCTCAATGATCCTAACCAACACTTAAATTGCTGTCTTTATGCTTTGTATGTACTTTAACTCTGTTTTATATTGGTTTTAATTATGTGAGTTGGAAAGGTTGATTTTAATTGTTTTAAAATGTGTTTTTATCATCTAGGTTTTAACTTGTTAGTTGCTTTGGTGGCCCTTATAAGGGCAGAAAGACAGGATACAAATTTTGTGACTATTAGAATAATTTAAGATCCAAGGTCTCTCAAGTCTTGCTTTACAACCCCAAATTTAAAAATATGTAAAGTACAATTTAATATAACAACCCCCTCTGTTTCAGGCGCAACACTAGATCTATTCAAGCAACCTACAGGTAGCAGTAAATACATAGAAAGGACTCAGAATATAAATACTTATTCTTCAGATGTCAGTTTCCCTCTCCAGTAGCAATTACGTTTGGTTGGTTTCCATTCTTCAAGGTTTTATCTGTAGCTGTACCTATTTGTATTGATGATAAGCTCTGCATTAGTTGTCATAATGTAATTGTGATAAAGCTTATACAAACCATCTAAATAAATACAAATTGCACATGCTCAATTGTATATGCTCAGTGTACAATTATGTCCAAATATGGCTTGTTAGAAATCAAAGGATGCAACATCAATAACAATACACAATCCTCAATGGATAATAGACGTTTTATGATCTGGGCAACTTTTCTTTTAACCTCTGCCTAAATGTCATCGCTTCAGTTTGCTATCCATTGCAATCTTTTGAAATAAACATACATGGATTTTCTCCTCTCTTTTTGGTTGTTATTTGACATTGATTTTGTGACCAGGTCATAAATCTGTGTGAAGGCTATATCAAAATATTTATTTGACTGAAACAATTTGGTGTGTGAAAAATGTACAGTTCCTCCCTTGCCACTCTCGCACAATGTCGATTCCCCTTCTAGGTAAGGAACATAATTAAAAGGTGGGGGTAGGAGAGGAACAGAGAGAAGGAGGCAGCCAAGAATGTATTCAAGATACATGACGAGTACAGAAGATTCCCCATCACCACCACCCCTCTGCTAATTGCAGCTTTATCCTCATTGTCTTGTATCAGCATCTAGTCAACTGGATGAAGTACCAAGAGGATACAAAAGGATCTGTGCTAAATTATACTTCTCTGCACATCAGCTTTTCACACTTCATAGTTCTGCTCCAGCCGAAAATTCTCAGAAGCAGCATTTTGCCATATAAATTGTTTTAACAGTGTAACTCTAAACAGAGTTACACTCTTCTAAGTACATTGAGGTCAATGGATTTGGAAGGGTATAACTGTGTACTGTAAATATACTTTGTGAGAACCATATTTGTTAGAACTTTGCCAGCCAAATTTATGCCTTATACCTAGCCAAAGGGCATTACACTGCTGGCTAGAAGATCCCAACATCTGCAAAGAACTGATGAGCACACATAGCTATGGTGTTCAAAGAGGTGCTTCTCCTAAGGCTTTTTCTTGTATGGAAATAGAACTCAGGGGGTGCGTTCAGATGCACCATTTGATCTGGCTTTCGAAATGGATCAAAAGTGCACGATCAGACAGCCTCAGCTGCCTCCCGTCCCCAGCCGTCACTTACCGGAGCAAATACTGGAGTGAAGCATGGTATTTTGATACCAGGTCCTGAGGTGGTATTTCCTGTGCTCTCCCGGTTCAAGCTGTGTTTTCCCCTGTCTGATCATGGAGCCATCATCGAGCCACTTCCGAGTCTTTAATCCCCCCCCCCCCGCGGAAGCCTCTGGCCCGCCATTTTAATTTTTTGCCCGCCATTTTAATTTTTGCCTTGCCAATATGCGCATAAGCACTTCTCCACCTTTGCATCAATTTTTTTTTTAAATGGCCACTACCTCTGAGTTCGGGATCCCAAGGAGGCCAGTTTTGGGGAAAAAGTTTAAAGGGACGTGTTCTTTGATGGTGGGGAAGTCATGGTGCTTGTGCAACTTTGAGAGGCTTTGCTCTCCTGCTTTTGTGCATGCACAAGATTGTAGCTCCAGATAATTGCTTATGCACACATGCAAACTTGTAAAAAAAAAACAAAAAAAACCCAACATATGCTCCGTGTGATCGCGATTTTCTGGAGCAAAAAAAAAGCCACATCGAAGTGGAGCCATTTGAACCGGCTCCAGCACGCTGTCTGAACACACCCAGAATGTACTGGGGGGGGGAGCAAGCCAAGACCCAACATCTGGCTGGACCCCCCCCCCATAAAAGTCAGGCACAGTACATCCATAGTGGCCCCAAGGAACCAAGATAAGTGTAATGAGTGGAGACAGAGGCATGTGTTTGTGGGAACATGAGTGACAATACGAGAACATGAATGTTGGTGTTCCCTTGGAAATGAAATAGAATATTAAGAGAAACAAAAAGTGTACAAAATTTACTCCCTCTCCCCCCACCCCTGAGAAAGTGTCAAACCTTGCTCTGCTCAGTTTGCCATGGATGCCATGGGGAAGGAGAATTCCTTAGATGGGGGGGGGGGGTGAGTGTGGACTGTGTGTGGCACTATCTTAGCAGCATAACTCGTCCAAAGCGGCTTTCCTCTCATTCCCAGAGGAATGTTCTTGAAACTTCTGGTACCAGCTTGCTTAGTAGATAATGGGATCACATATTTTCCCAGGTGAGGGGGGGTAGAGATGCTGGAGCTAGGCAGCATGGATGTGACGTATGAATGGGCCTTAGGAGGGGCTACTTTCGAATCCCGTATATCTTTGATTTTACCCGCCAAAATCCTCAGATCTGACACAGTACTGTGATGACCTGGAGCTTGCGTCTAACTCAGTAAAGCATATCACTGCCAAAGAGAGTATTGTTGAGGATAACTGGTCCAGGAGTCTGACAGAAAGGGGTAAAATAAAAGCTGGACTAACCAAGGACAGGAGAAGAGGGTACAGGTTTTTTGCTTTCAGCAGCAGTTATGTAATTCCATAGCACCTAGTTGTGTATTTTATTACAATAAAAAAAATAAAATTCTCTTCTGGCTTATGTATCTATCTGATAGGTTGCTTTTGGAAAGAACCGGGGCCAAAATGCACCTGCCTCAAAATACATGAAAATGAGGGTCATGGGTGATACATACATGAATCCTAATGAGATTCATGATGATGTGCCTACTCCATGTAAGCAAAGATCTTTGTAGCTCCCAAGTCAGAATTCATTTATACATATATAAATGTATGAATATTGGCATCTCTCAAGCCTTTTAAATTCCATATCTATGGGGGAAATGCTGTTCAATGTATAACTTTTTCTAGTAAGCCTGAGGATTTTTTTCTCCCCTGACAGGCTAAATTCTCTAGTGTATTACCTCTGGCGATTCTTCTGAAGCTGATATTGGCTGACAGATTCTGTCCTTCCCTGCTCTCTACCTTGAATTCTCAGATTTTACTAGCACAGTACAAGATTTGTTAGGAAAGTTCAAAAGATAAAGAAGTAGCCAAAAAGCAAAAAAACAACAACAAGAAGACTATCTGAAGTATCAAGAGAATAGCAATTAATAATAAAATGTTAGTCTGAAAGTCCTCTTTCCTTTTTTTAATAATAGAAATCAAACCATTCCTAGCAGACATTCATCTGATGTTAGTAACAATGATAGATTATCTATCTATCTATCTATCTATCTATCTATCTATCTATCTATCTATCTATCTATCTCTACATACTTGTTACATACACACATGTGCCATCTGCTTGGGTTGCTAGTTTTTTCAACATCTTTCTTTCTTTCTATTTATTTTAAATTTATATCCCACCCTCCCAGCCAAGGCTGGCTTTATGTTTCAAATGAAGATGAGGATCAGATAATAAGTAATGAAGGACACACTCCACTGGGAAATTCTCCTATCCACGTTCCACTGAAACAAATGGGAGCTGAACAAGAGACTACTTTACAATCACCTTATATTTATTTCAGTAAGACTCACAGTTTGAAAAAAGTTATGAGGTAAGGGCAGGGCAGAGCTCTAAGGTGACAGAATAGACTACACCATTTCGGACTGCAGGTGATGGATTCCAGCTTTTCCCATTAAAAATTCCCAGGCGCATAGCAAAGCAACACGGCAGGTTCTGCTCCTCTTGCTTGCCATGTTGGTTTTCTGTCTGCAAAGAGTTTTTAACATAAGGGAGAATTCTAAAATTAATGACCCCTATATCAATATCTGTGGCATAGGCCTGGCTACGGTGTGATTGAGCCATATTGCTTTGAAGAACTGGAGACTGCTGAGTGGGGGTTCTGAGGCCTATACTATACGGCACACCATCTTGTTTTAATACTTACTGTGAGCACTTTAATTGTATACTGTGATTGATTGACTGTTGTAATTGGTTTTAAATGTTTTATATGAACCTTGGCACTTTGGGGCCAAGTAATGTGAGCCGCCCTGAGCCTGCTTGCAGGGAGGA
The DNA here is from genome assembly GCA_029233225.1 of Lepidodactylus listeri. Classification (NCBI taxonomy): domain Eukaryota; kingdom Metazoa; phylum Chordata; class Lepidosauria; order Squamata; family Gekkonidae; genus Lepidodactylus; species Lepidodactylus listeri. The sequence continues at coordinate 40,938,436 of JARCFY010000016.1, read as the reverse complement.
CGGGCTAGAAATATTCAAATAAAAATAAATAAAATAAATAATCTCCCCAGTCCTCCAGGAACTCATGCAGTCCCTTGTGTTAAGATCTCTGCCACTGCATTGCTACCTCATATTGAGCATTCAGCAATTAACTGACAAACAGGATGATTTTTATGGGTTTGTGTTTTTTACAAACCCCCCTAAACATCTTGGTATGGGCTTCTGGTTTCCTCACCCTGAAAGGCTTTTCCATTAAATTCAACTAAGGGATTCATAAAATTGTTTAATTTGGTGATCAATTACCACGCAGTAAAGTGAATGAGGAGCCCCCGAGTGTGCAAGAGATCTACACATAACATTTAATCTCTGCATTAAGGTAAGGAGAACACCTTGTGCATATACTACTTAACAGCATTGAAGAACATGTGTTGCTTCGAAGGAGGGATAAAAAGAGAGATTAAAATGCTAGTTCAGGATAAATGTGTTGATGAATTTTTGAAACAATTAAAAATACACAGGAGAGAGAAACAATTGTGTATCATGCCTCAGTGATGAAAGTGAAATGATTCAGTGTTACAAAGCAAAGTGTACTCCCCTAGCATGCTGATTGTTGATCTTCCAAATATTTTGAGATGAATAGTTTCCAAATATTTTGAGATGAATAGTTTATGTGTGATATAATTCTCAGTGGAACTTCTAAAGGAGGTTATGACTGTTGGTAACATGCAGTACTTTTTCTGTCTGTGTGTGCGTGGATGGATATGGGATTTTGGATCATTATATGACATGATTTTACATCAAATAATAAGTGTGAAAATAACAGTTGTCAGGGTGGCAAAACAATCTTATGACACTTCACAGGAACAAGAGATGTGTTAAGTTCAGATATGAAATTCAGCAAGTTCACTACCCTGTACAAAATAATAATGCAACCAGCTACAAACTCTTTTAAAAGGGTATTATTTCAGGAACTTAGTCAAATACAGAACAATATTTTCAATTCTTAACATCAGAGTTATGAAGATTTAGCAGACTGGTCAAGATCAAAGGCAAGGTGTTAGGAACATAGGGACCATATAACGCCCACAGTGGTACCACAATACCATATAGCCAACCAGATTTGTGATGGTATCATTTTCTGTATTGCACTTCTGCCCATTAATATTCTGGCGAACGATTACAATGATATCTATATTCCAAACACTAATTAGGTTAAGTGGCTAGCCCGCTGCACCATTTCCCTGGCTTATAACATCACAACAGACAGGGCAACAATTTTCAAAAAATGAAAACTGGGAATTCAGAAATTATAGCAATAGTTTCTTAGGCCATTACATGCAATACCAATTACCATTTTTATAAAGAACTCAAAAAGCCCTCTGGCAGTGCACTGGGGAAAATACAGAGGAAATGGCGGCTCATTGCGTGGTCAAATCAGTCATAAATAAATGCTTTTTTAAAAAAAAAAACACCATTCATCTAAGTCAAGGGTGTTGAACTCATTTGTTATGAGGGCCGAATCTGACATAAATGTCTCTTTGTTTGCCCAGACACAGGCAAACCCAGTTAGCAATGTTATTTTTTAAACATGCTTTAAACATAAGAACCTAAGAAGAGCCCTGCTGGATCAGACCAGTGGTCCATCTAGTCAAGCATTCTGTCTCACAGAGGGGTCAATCAGTTCCTCTGAGTCTACACAATATTCCAAGTGAGGCCACACCATAGATCTATGCGGGGGCATTACAATATCAACTGTTTCATTCTCAATCCCTTTCCTAATCATCCCTAACTTAAGAGTTTGCCTTTTTTCACAGCTGCAGTACAATAGGGTGGAACATAAGAAAAGCCATGTTGGATCAGGCCAGTGGCCCATCCAGTCCAACACTCCATGTCACACAGTGTCAGCCTCCTGGATAAATCAGCTCCCAACAACATTTACTTTGAAGAATGATAAGTTTATTGAGATATTGATAGGATCCAGACTGCACACAGTCTGTATTAGAACTGAGGGTGACAGCATGAAAGCAATAGATATACAGGGTTCAAGCAAGGGCTCTAAAAGATTTGGAACCAATCACTCCCCCAGCATTTCACCCACCAGAAGCAATGGCTACATAGTCACATCTTGGTGCCATCTCCTCAACATGTAAGACAAAAGCCAGGCAGTGAAAGATGAGACCCCAAGGCCATTAGAGGTTCTCAGGGGTGATAAGCTACATTCTACTTCAAAGCATCAAAAGCAAAAGTATGTAGGTTTCACACTCTCCCCCTCCCCCTCCTGGTTTCTATGGCAAACAAGCAATAAAATGCAAAGCAAGTTTGACATTCTGCCCCCCACCCAGACCCTTTTATCCCTCTGGTTTGAGAGGGTATCTTTTATGGAAGGCGCGGACAAGTGAGGGGGCATAAACATGTTCTTGTCACACACATTCATTAAGAGACCGATCAAAATCTTTCCATTTAATCAGATAGTACAAGTGTCCATGCTTCAATTTAGAACCTAGAATTCCTTCAACTTCTTGGTGGGGTTCACCATCCACCACTGGGGGGGGGGGGGGAGAGCTGCTGGACAAGGCCTCCATGCATTTGGACCTGGATCGCTCTTCAGTAGACTGAAATGAAAGACAGGGTGGACATGCTTTAGCGTTTTAAGCAATTCAAGTTCCACAGCAACCTTATTGATCACCCTCACCACTTTGAAAGGGCCAATGTATTTCCACCCTAATTTCCTTTCTGGCTGGAGCCCCTTCAGATTTTTGGTGGAGAAGTACACAGAGTCACAGGGCCCCCAGCTCAGTTACTAAAGCAGGGCTGATCAAATCCCAGGCACACCCTGAGTCTATTAATGCCCTCACCCAAATTTGGGTGCCCAGTTCAGGGTTTACTACAGTCATATAGATCAAGGAGGGAGAAGCTCTCACTAAGTTTGGTGCCTTGGACTTTTGGACCTGCTGGGTTGTGCCCCTCACAGCAGGTCACAGCCTTTTTCTGCCACCAGTAAGGGTTCATCTCTACTGGAGGAGGTGCCATTGAGGTTTTCCCTTTCGCTCACCTGGAGAGCCGTAGGAGCTTTCATCCGGGCTTCTGGATGCTTGGGCTTCTTCTCAGGGCATTTTCATTCTGCTGGTCTCCCTTCTCCTGGGCCTTTGATGAGGGGGCAGGAGGGGCTGCGGGGCTGGCTGGCAGGTGGGGCTGCGGTGCCGGGATGCCCTGTGGCACTGGGATAGGAGGTGGCTGAGTGGGCACACCCTCCTTTCAAGCTCCATCCCCTGCCCAGTCTTGGTTTCAAAACTCCTGCTGGATAGTGTCCATAATGACCCCCAGCAGGTCCAGCATCATGTTGTAAATCTCACACCTCAGTTCTTCGGGCTCACCCCAGAACTCTCAGCAGATGTTCTCTAGGTCAGTTTCCTCTGCGATGAGGATGTGTGCAGGGTCAATTTGGAAGGATTACCCATACCAGGGCTATTTTGAGGCAGGAACGCACAGGAACAGAGTTCCAGCTGGCTTCCTAGTTGGCCATGCCTACAGCCTCCCCCCCCTTGGGTTCCCCAGGTGCCTCGCAAGCTGTGGAGTGCCTGGGAAAGCCAAGCCGATCCAGGGAGAGAAGGCAGTTTAAACTGCCTCCCCTCCTGAGGTTCCCCAGGTGCCCCACAGCTGCTCTGTCAGGAATGTGGTTTAATATGCTAATGAGTTTCTGCTTTTGGATGTGGCCTATTATGCTAATGAGTTCCTGCTAGGCATTTTCCTGCCCATACCATCTGTGATCTCTCTCCCCCCTGTATGAGAAGTGGTTGAGTCAGGTATCTGGGGTCAGCACCCAACTTGGCTCAGGGCCCACGAGTCCCTGGCCCTCACCCTGAGATCCCTCAGGTTCATCGTAGACACTGGGGCCACTGTGGATACTGGAGTGGCCCCATCACTGGTAGCAGTAGGAGCTTCTCCATTATCTTCGCTCATCATGCCGGTGGTGAAAAAGGTCAGGAAAAAGGGAATTCTAACACTTTGTCAGGCTCCTGGATAAATCAGTTCCCAACAACATTCACTCTGAAGAATGATAAGTTTATTGAGATTTTGATAGGATCCAGACTGGGCACAGTCTGTGTTAGAACTGAGGGTGAAGGCATGAAAGCAATAGATATACAGGGTTCAAGCAAGAGCCCTAAAAGGTTTGGAACCAATCACCCCCAGGCATTACACCCATCAAAAGCAGTGGCCACATATTCTCCCCTTGGTGCCATCTCCCCAACATGTAAGACAAAAACCAGACAGTGAAAGATGAGACCCAAGGCCATTAGAGGTTCTTAGGGGTGATAAGCTACATTCTACTTCAAAGCATCAAAAGCAAAAGTATCTGTGTTTCACACTCTCCTACTCCCCCTCCCAGTTTCTATGGCAAGCAAACAATAAAATGCAAAGCGACTTTGACACACAGTGGCCAAAGCCCAGGTGCCCTCAGGAGGTCCACCAGCAGGGCCAGAACTTCAGAAACCCTCCCACTGTTGCCCTCCAAGCCCCATGAATACTGAACATCACCCTGGAGGAAATGGCTACTTTGGAGAGCAGACTCCCTTGCATTAGACCCCCACACACACACACACACACATCTCTGTGCCTGGCTGGGCTCAGAAATGTGGAGGAGGATTAGGAAATGCACTGGGAGGGGAGATTATCATTATGTGGAGCTGTCTATGAGATCACAACTATCATAGGCCCTTTTCACATTACCTTTCTAAACCAGATGTTATCCGTCATTGGCCCGGTTCTGAGTAAAGCGACATAGGGATGGGGGTTTCACACAGTGGAATTCCTTCCTTTAATGAACCATCTCTGAAGTGATTTGGCCATTTCAAACAGTGCCACTTTCTTTCCCCTCCGCTTTTCACTCTGCACCACACAATCTTCCTCAGCAGTTTTTTTTAAAAGGTTCTAATGTGAGCGCTAAAATGCTAAGCAAATATAGCAGCTCAGTGTAATAGGGGCACCACAGAGATGACAGGACTTTCAGCCTTGTCTGCAGTCCCCCCTCCCCAAGCACCTGATTACAACTCAGTGATACAAAGAAGAGGAGAAAATCCACTTTATCCCAAGGTGCAGTTTCCCCCAATGGTTCGTTCCCATGTGGCATGAAAGCTGCACCTGGTGAATCCCTGTCTGCCCAGGAACCCTTTAAAGGAAGGGATAAGGAGAGAATCCTATTGGAAAAAGTGGAGCTACATAATCCCAATAATTGCAGTCTTGTGCTCCCCACCCTGCCTCTGCTGAGACTTTGGATTTATTTATTTGGATTTAAAGGATTCATCCCAAGGTGGGGAAAAGGAATGGAGGGTGAAGGCAGAGAAGAAAAGGGAACTTACCTTCTATATTTGTTTAGTGTTTTAGTGCTCACATTAGAACCTTTAAAAAACATCCACACCAGAAAACCACACCCACCCCCTGGAAGAATTCTGTCCATCATAGTAGTCACAGACTGGTGAAATGAAAGGAAGTGGAGGGGTGCTTGGGAAGTTGACCACTTTAGTGATCACATTGCAAATGTGAAGAGGCACAGCAATAGGGAGGACATGGGGAACAGTCAGTTACAGTATCCCAAAGACGGGGTGCGGATCCTCCTGTAGACAGAATTGAGAAATGGTGGGCTGGGGTAGGGGAGGACTGAGCAGTCACCTATTAGTGATGGGATGAACACATAACTGCAGCCAAGGAACCCAACATTTGTTGTGGGACGAGGTATGACTTACTAAGGTCAAAAGCTGGCGAGCGCATAATTAACTCAGAACCAAAGGGACAACAGGGTGGGTGGATCCAGATGAGGTCATGGATTGGTCTGGTATTCATTTGAGCAGGATTATACCCCCACCAGTAACCATGTTGCTTGGTGGGCGGTCCAGAACCTCAAGATGCCAATAGCACTTGCCAAAATCATATCAAGGACTGGCAATACAGAGCTTTGGTGGTCATTAAGGTGACACTGGACTCAAACTTTGATATGTGCAGGCCAACAATTACATCCAAACCAGATCACCCCCACCCCCTGGAGAATTTGGCCCATCACGGTAGTCACAAAGCCAAATGGTGGAATGAAAGAAAGTAGAGGGGTGCTTGGGAAGTACGCCAATTTAGTTAGGTGCTGGAACCCCAACCCCACCCCCCGGCGAAATACAGCTAGTTCTCTGTCAGTCTTGGACAGTTCACAGACACAGTTGGGGAACTGGACCTAACTGCACTGACACCCCAGGTGGTAGCAATCATGTTGACAGATGGAGAAAGCCCAATGGAGCCTGATGGACCACACAAGCCCCAGGAGAAGTAACTTGGACAGATGGGTCCAAGTTTCAGTTGACCTGATGATGAATAATTGGCTGAATCCAATGAGCCATTATCAGGCAGCTTTGGCTAGCTTGTCCTTATGTGGCCAGGGATCTTCTCACACCTCATGAAAATGGAGAAGCAGCATATTTGGAATTTAAGAAGATGCATTTGGAAGTAATTTTCATGACAAGATGTTCAAGAGGAACCTGTGAACATTTTATAGTGTCAATAAAAGGACAAGATGCAGTTGTGGTAAAACTAAAGGATTTTAATTCAAGGCTGACCAAAATCTCCTTGGGCATATGGTTCTTGTTGCCTTAAGAAGGTACTTGCATATGAGAAATGTCTTAGCTCATCCTCTGGGACCTTTGTTTCAGGCAATTTTAAATGGAGATTAATCAATCCAGAAGACTAATGAGGCTGTGCTTGCCAGACTGTTGGAAAAAATGTATCTTCAGCAGAAAACATACCAGTCCCATCTACCTGTATCATTCATGGAATGAATTTAGCACAGAAAATGATACACAATGAGAAGACACTTGAACTGCTAGCATAATCTATATTCTGTGTTATACTTCATGAAGTGAAAGGATATTAGACAACTGTAGCTTGTTCTTTTGCTTTTTCAGTGAGCCACAGCATGAAAAAAAATCATTGTGATATGCTGTAGTTAGGTACATGGAAAGATCCATGTTTTATGTGATTTTTATCCAATGTAACTAGATAATAGATAACTTTGCGTTACTGCAAAGAAACATCTTTTCATTTTGTGAGTTGTACGTGTTTTGTATTTTGTTCTCGATTCTTAATTTTGTAAGCTGTTTTGAGTCCCTGGAGTGGGAGAAAAATGGGGTAAAATATTTAACTAAATCAGGGGTGGGCAGATTGCGGCCCGGGGGCCACATGCGGCCCACCACAGAGTTTTTTGCGGCCCGCCAAGACAGTTGGTCACGTGGTGTTATAGGGTACATTTGTCTCATTAAAGTGATTCTAAAATTAATTGTGCTTGCAGCTATAGATGATATGAAATCAGCACAATAAATAAATTGAATAAAACTACCACTATTTTATTTAATTTATATTTATTGATTTTTATGATACGATTTATACGTTTTCTGAAATGCAAAGTTAACTAATGAATGCAATCATTTTAAAAGGTGCGGCCCTCTGCTAACCTCCGCTCCCACAAAGTGGCCCCTGAGCCAAAACAATTGCCCACCCCTGAAGTAAATAAATAAGGCTTTGATTGTCTCATAACTTGATGAGTTTTGAATCACCTACCACATCTTAATATTGCATTTTCTCCTCTGCGATCACCTTTTTTCCTCTCTGTTACTGAAGATTTACCCCCAATGATTTAGTGCTATTTATTTATCAAAATTTATTTATTTGACTTATTACAACATTTATATCCCACCTTTCCTCTTGGTTCATTATGTATAAAGTATCTGAAGTGTCTGAAGTTGGCTATTAAATTAATACAACAGAAATTCAACTAGCTTTCTTCAAAAGACACAGCTAAACATTTTTTTAAAAAATTGACTGAGCTGTCACCCTGTAGTGCCCTCAGGCCTTCCCACTTGCCAGTGTACGCTACAGTTTCCCTGACAACCCCTGAAGCACCACATTCTGACTTTCTATATCCCAGTTTGACAAACTATTTTTAAAGATAGTTGCCATAAGCAAGGGTGAGCAAGTGTCTCCCTGGGGATCTGATACTGAAAACACTCAGAAAATGCAGTTCTATTAACTCTGCAGGACTATACAAAAATATTTTTGGAAGCTAGTATCTATTTTTATTTTTAGTAAAGGAAGCTTGTTTTTGTCTCCGGCTTTGCTGACTCGGTAAGCCCTGAAGGGGGATACCCTGCCAATCTTTGTATGGAAGAGTAGCTCAAATATAGTAAACTTACTATGAGAAAAGTCCCAATAGCTTGCTGTCAGCAACAACTATAGGGGGAAGAAGATGGCTATAATATAGCCAGAAGAGTCTGCTGTGAGAGAGTGACGCATGTATTTGAAGGTTGGTGAAAAGAATGAAAATCAAATACAGGAGAATGGAGGGACAGAGGAAATATAGGAATGATGGCAGAAAATGATGAAATGATTCTTTGGAGTTAGGGTGGACTAAGGTAGATTAAGTAGAGTGTATGTTCAGTAGTATATAAAAGCATATGATGGAATTTCAGCAGCAAATATTGAATAAATAACTGTATTCTAAAAGTGGAAAAACACTTTCTGAGTAGAAAATGAAACAGCAACTTAAGTAAATTTGTATCAAAACATAATACTTATATTTAAAGTGAGTCAACAGAGGTTATTACCCATTGCCTGACTCTGCATAGTAACTTTGGACTTCCTAGTCTGTGGACCAAGAGCCCCAAATTGACATATCAGTATCAGGTAAAGTGGCAAAATGTCTTTGTTTGTTTTTTTCTGAAAGATATATGCCTATATATTATATTTTCATGTGATAGCCCATTCTGATGGTAGCTTAAGTTTATTTTTCATGATACCATCAAGATGGCTGAAGCCAATTTTTCCTACCTTTTCTCATTTGAGCTATAACTTGTGAACCAACTGACAAATTTCAGCACTGTTGGAAAGCTAAAAAATCCCCCTACAAATAACTAATACTAATAATGCCTCTATCCATTACTGTTTTTGTGATCATTTCAGAGGGTAGCCATGTTGGTCTGTGAAGGGAGCTTTGACTCTCAAAAGGTTATACTCTGAAACTCTTGTTGGTCTCTAAGGTGTTACTGGACTCGAATCTAACTGTTTTTGTGATGTAAGTAATAAATTAGAGGTCAATTTCAGCCCATTTTTATAATGTTTACAGCATATAGCACATTACTTAATCTCTAAAGACTCAAAAGCAGCTTAAAAATTAAGTTTTGAGAACAAAACACAAACATGTACAATTGAACAGGTCCCCATATACTACTGAACCAAGTCAAACAAATGCCACAACATCATCCCAGCCTCTTGCTAGTTCCAACACCATAGTTCACACAGGGCCTCAGTGGCAAACCATGGCCTCAGAGACAAAAGGACAAAGACATTTTCCCCCCGTTGGTCCTCACCCTTTAGCTCATGCTAGTGGCTTGTGCCTCTGGCCATGTCCAGGCTTGATCTCACTCAATTGTTTAGATGCTTCCAGTTCCCTCTCTCCTCCTTACAAAATAAGAAGAAAATAAAAAACAAATTGGTAAAAATTCAGTGAAATCAAGAAATATTGTAGCAATTGCATTAGGAAATACTAACTATGATTACTGCATAAAGACTGTCCCACTGTTTAACTTCAGACATTTAAAAGCCAGCCCAAGCAATCAGACAAAGACTCAGCAGGGGATATATCCTGCACTACCAGAATAGAACACACAAGCTAGTGTGACTGGGGAGCCTGTGCAATATACATGAGGCATGCTGCAAGTTCATAGGCTCCCACCATACACAAAACTTATTTTCCTTACTAACAACTCTGATATAAATCAAGTTACTGTTAAGTATAATCCTGTGTTTTACATTAACAGCATATTTATAGTGTCCCAAACTAAGACCGTCTTGTGTCAGCACTGACCCAGTTGGCACCAAGACTGGTGGTTTGTACGTGGTTTGAACAAGCCCCCCTCCATGCCCCATCTAATCAGTCCATTCATTCAGCCCACCTTATTCTAACATGCTTAGTGATCCCTCTTTCCCCCACCTGCAAATCTATGGCTACTTTATCTAGACAGGCCGGCCAGCAGAGACAGGCATTCAAGGTCTGAGCCTGCAATCAAGGTCAAGCTCTGAGCCTGCAATCGCGGGGAGAGCGGCCTAGAAATCAAATAAATAAATAAATAAGGTCACTTCACATTCTTCCCAGTTGGGAGGCTTCTTAGGAAAACAGTTGTCAAGCCACACAGCAAAGCAGTTTCTCTCTCACACACACAGCCACACCAACCCCCCCCCCCCTTTCTGGCCCATATTCAGATACAAGTGATACAGTAAAGATAGGATACACACAGTCATGGCAAACAAGTTTCTGAGTTTGACACTTATTTAAACAAGAGTAATTATAAGTTACCGTCGGGATGTCGGAACTGAAGAGTATGACAATTGGACTGGGGTTGTTTACCACCATCATCATAGGGAAAATGTTCTAACCCTTTTATCATTCTAGTTGCCCTTTTCTGCACTTTTTCCAATGCTATAATCATTTCTGAGGTATAGTGACCAGAATTGTATACAGTATTCCAAACGAGGTTGCACCATCGATTTATAAAGGGGTATAATACTGGCTGATTTGTTTTCACTTCCCTTCCTAATAATCCCCAGCATAGCATTGGCCTATTCCACTGCAGTTGCACACTTTCTCGACATTTTCAGTGAGTCATCTACTACAACTCCAAGATCATGCTCTTGGTCAGTCTTCGTCAGTTTGGATCCCATCAATGTGTATTTATAGTTAGGATTTTTGGCCTCAATGTACATTACTTTGCACTTGGCCACACTGAGCCCCATTTTCCACGTTGATGCCCACTTGCCCACCCTTGACAGATCCCTTTGGAGTGCCTCAGAATCTTCCCTGGTTTTCACCACCCTAAATAATTTAGCATCATCCACAAATTTATGACTTCACTGCTTACTCCCAACTCCAAATCATTAATGAACAAGTTAAAAAGCATCAGACCGAGTACTGATCCCTGAGATACCTCAATGCTTACCACCTCTACTAAGAAAATTGCCCATTTATACTCACTCTTTGTTTCCTCTTAATTAACCAGTTTTTGATCCACAAGAGGACTTGTTCTTTTCTCTCGTGACTATTGAGCTTACTTAGGAGCCTTTGATGAGGAACTTTATCAAAAGCTTTCTGGAAGTCAAGGTAAACAACATTTATTGGGTCCCCCTTGAGCCAGTTTGGTATAGTGGTTAAGTGCGCAGACTCTAATCTGGGAGAACTGGGTTTGATTCCCCACTCCTCCACTTGCATCTGGCTGGATGACCTTGGGCAAGCCATAGCTCTGTACCAGCTGTTCTCTCAAGGACAGCTTGGGAAAGAGCTCTCTCAGCCCCACCTACCTCACAGGATGTCTGTTGTGGGGAGGGGAAAGGAAAGGAGTTTGTAAGCCACTCTGAGACTCCAAGTGAGTGAAGGGCGGGGTATAAATCCAGTCTCTTCTTCTTCTTCTTCTTCTTCTTCTTCTTGTCCACATGTTTGTTCACCCCCTCAAAGAACACTAACAGGTTAGTGAGACAAGATCTTCTCTTACATAACACATGCTGAGTCTTCCTCAATAGTTTTTGTTCATCAATGTGCCTACTAATTTCCTCCTTAATAACTGTTCCCACCAATTTACCCAGTATTGACATCAGACTGACTGGCCTGTAATTTCCTGGATCTCCTCTGGAACCCTTTTTAAAGATGGGGGTGAAATTAGCTACCTTCCAGTCTTCAGGAATGGAGGCAGATTTTAATGAAAGATTACATTTTTTTCAGGAGATCCACAAGTTCACATTTGAGTTCTTTCAGAACTCTTGGATGTATGCCATTCAGACCTGGTGACTTATCAGTTTTTAAGCTGTCTATCAGTCATAGGACCTCCTCTCTCATCACCTCAGTCTGACTCAGGTCTTTCAACACCCCTCCCAAAATCAGCAGTTCTGGAGTGGGAAAGCACTTCTCATCTTCCACAGTGAAGAAAGAGGCAAAAAATGCATTCAGCTTCTCAGCCATTTCCCTATCATCCTTCAATAATCCTTTTACCCATTGATCATCCAAGGGCCCCACTGCCTCCCTGGCTGTTTTTCTGCTTCTAATCTGTTTGAAGAAAGTTTTATTGTTGGTCTTTAGGTTTTTTGCAATATGGTCCTCATATTCCTTTTTTGCCTGCCTGATCACAGACTTTTATTTTAGTTGCCACAGGCTGTGTTCCCTTTTATCAACCTCACTGAGACTAACTTTCCACTGCTTAAAGGAATCCTTTTTACTTTTTACAGCTTTATTTGTTAACCATGCAGGCCTTTTTCTATACCTATTTGTGCCTTTCTTAACCTGTGGTATATTTTTTATCTGAGCTTCTAGGATTGTAGTTTTAAATAGTTTCCAAGCTTCCCCAATGGTTTTGACCCTTTCTACTTTTCCTTTCAGTTTTTTCTTCATGTGTCCCCTCATTTCAGAGAAGTTACCCACGTGGTACCCTCAGCTAAATCTCTTCAGCTGAAAGCAAATAAAAAACACTCACCCCTCCAGCAGTTCTGTCTTCGGATGCTTCTCAGAGTTCAGCCTTTAAAGAAAAAGAATTACAATATATCCCTTTACCCATCCCAAAACATTTAAACAAATGAAGTCAACATATTCCACTATAAAAATTATTAAAGAAATAAATAAAACCACTCTCCTACAGTATGTTTTCTTCTGGGTTTTGCTCTTAATTTGTGCAGGTCTCCTGTTTTTGGATTGCTTTTGTTTTTAAATAAAATTGTAGGAAAGATACATACATTACAAGCAACTGCCCTAAATGTGGGTCTTCAAGTCAGTTTAGCCATTATTAATTCACTGCACATGGCTGCCACTGTAAAGTCCTTCAATATGTTGGTAATTCATGGCAAGGCACAATGATCAAATTCTGTTTTGCATTATCATGTTAAACATATGGGAAAAAATCATACGCTACTGAAAGAGGTTGTCATCAGTTTTTTTTTACTCCAACCATTTTTATTGCTGGGATTCCTTCCTGGCTTATTTCTTTGATGCCATGTGTTCTTCATCAATAATCCATTAAATGTAACTGTTATGCAATTTATGTAAAATAGCATTAAAATGAATTATATTTTAACTGGAAATATTTAGTATGAGGAAACATAGCATGGTTTAATATATAGATTCATGGACTTGATTATCAAAATAAAGAAGACTTAAGCAGGGTTTTCAAGGCAAATTATCAAGGATGAGAAATTCAGTAAACATCTCTACAGTCACTAAGCCCAGGTGGTGTGCATTTCATGCTGGTGTGTTTACATTCAGTGAACTGGTTCTAATGGACACTGGAAAGACATTTGGATGATATTTCCTGTTGAATTGATTTCTTGCACGAAGAATAACTTCTGTGCAGAGACCAGCATTGGCAGGCAACATTTCACCCAGTCACTGGAGGTGCATTCTCCTTAGGATCTTCAGCAAGGTAGTTATTTACTTTTACCTTTCTTATTTCTTTAAAGCATATATTCTGTTTTCTTATGCTTTCCTTTTCTAGCTTCATTTTTGCCATTTATATGCTGTGATAAACTGTTAACACACACCTGGATCCACTAACCAAGTAGGTTACCAATTTTTGTCTATTAAACCATGGTGAAGTCAGTGATCTAAACTGGGTCAAAATGCTTTGCTTCATTGAGAATTATATTTTCAAAGGTTTTCATTATCTTTTTAGTTCTTTCTTTTGTAGGTGAGGGAAATTTGGAAGCAAGCACTTATATTTGGTGACAGAAATCCTTTTTGTAAGGAAGCAAAGGTTGTTCCTGCCTTTTTCAAATGTATACTTTTTGATGTTACTCTAAAAATACACCAAAGGCATATTTTTGTTCTGGCTGAAGAAGAGTACGAAGTTCAAGAAAGCTCTGTCATCAAGTTGCCCTCTGTGGACATGAAAATCAAGATGTTTCAAGGAGAAACCTTTTGCAGAAAGGAATTTGAAGTGGGCTGATGAATGTTGTAGAGAATAAGTTAAAGACCTAAATGACATACTAAGCAAGTTTAGAATCAAATGTGAAAGCACCGGAACATCTGACAGGAGGAAAGGAAATTTGCAAGGACTTCAATATGGTACTATTTTCAGTTTTCCTTATACCCACTTTTGGCTAATGGTTACCTTAAAATTCATCAAGGGAATTCTGTGAAGCAAAATATATAGAAAACCAATCCACACAACCATTACTGAGGCAGAAAGTCACCATGATCATTCCCTTTCCACAGTCATGTAGTGAAAATGTCCTGGCAAAAACACTCTCCACTTGGTAGAATGTCACCCTGTGGTGACTTTCCCACTTCAAAAGTAGTTGGAATTTGGCCCCGAGCATTTAAAAATATAAGAATAGCTCTTGTAGATTAGACCAGTGGTTCATTTAATCCAGCATCCTGTCTCACACAGTAGCCAACCACCTGCTCTGGAGGCCAACAATAGGGCACAGAAACCTAGGCCTTCCCCTGATGTTGCCACCTGGCACTGTGTTCTAGAGGTTCACTGCCTCTGAATGTTGAAGTTCCCTTTAGTCACCATGGCTAGTAGCCACTGATAGACCTATCCTGCATAATCTGTCTAATCCTCTTTTAAAGCTATCCATACCTGTAGCCATCACTAGATCCTCTAGCAGCAAATTCCACATTTTAATCAATTGTGTAAAGAAGTATATTGACAAGCGGTTATTATTCCTGCTCTGTGAACTCCATAGAGACACCTTTGCTCAAATTGGGGAGAGAACTTTTGGTTCCTTAACTAACAGAATTCCCATTAGTAAAGTCGTGAAGCAGGGATGTGTGTGCTGGCTCCTTCATTATTTAACCTGTATATCAGTTCAGTTCAGTCTCATAAAGCTTTAATGGCATAAAAACCTGTATATAAACAATATAACTGAGACTCTGTCAGGTCCCTAATTCACTCCACCCTCTCTGGGACAACAGAAAATTTCAATCCTCTTATGCACCGGTGATATGGTCCTAATTTCCCTGACCAAAATTTGTTTGAGAAGGCTTTTACATCAACTAGGGTATTACTGTAATGAAGAAGCTCTCGATGTTAACTACACAAAGACAAAAGTAATCGTTTTTAGGAGAAAGCCTAAAATTTCCTGTTGGAGAATTCTGGGCAATTCAATTCAACAATGTAGTTATTTTAAATATCTTGGAGTAACTTTTAAGGAGACATTGAATTGGAAAACCCACTTAGTAACAGTTAAATCGTCAGTGCTAAGGATGGTAGGGTCAATTCTAAACTTTTTTTTATAGATCTAGCATTGAAATTATTCAAAAGCAAGGTTGTACCTCACCTCTTATATGGAGCTGAAGTGTGTGGTTGGAAGGTGGACACCTCATCTAGTCTTGAGGTAATTAAAAACAAATTTCTAATAGGAATTCTAGCTCTTCCTAGGGGCTCTTTCACAACTATGATGAGAACCAAAACTGGACTCCCCTCTCTCAGGGTGTGGGTACGCTCTGAGCCTGCCTCTGGTGGGGAGAGCGGGATATAAATTTAAGAAATAAATAAATAATAAAAATACTGAAAAAGGATTAAATTCTCTAGCTCTAATTCAGTTCATTCTAATTCATCAATCAGTTAATCTTCTATTATCAAAAGATCCCACATGCTCTGGTTTTCTTAATATCATCTTTCAAAGATATACTATCCCTGATGATCTCTTAGAGGCTTTAGGCAATAATTCTCAACTTTGGGGATTGGATTTACAACTCAGACTCATTGATTGATTGATCTTCAGTCTTAAAATCTAAGGCAGCTCCTTGGTAAAAATCATTCAAATTCAACCATTCAACCTTAGCCAATATTTCCAACCACAACCTCAGAGTGTTTTTTACTGCTTTGCATTTTCAAACTATGCAAACAGTTCTTCTGGTTTTGTAAATTTGTAATGACCAATGGCTAAATACAATAAATGTGTAAAGAAGTATTTCTTTTTATCCATCCTGACTTCTCAGGAAAAGTTTTTAGCATCAAAATGTAAAGGAGACAAAAGATATTCTGTTATAAGAACTCTTAAACTATTCCTTGAGTGGGATAAAGATTTTATGATCACCTTAAGCATCCCAAATATATCATTTATATACAGGTTCTCTGTGTGGTATGCCCATATTATCTGGGAATAACAGTATGCAAAACATAAGGTGCAACTCTGGCTGTGTGTGTGTAAAGTGTCATCAAATCACAGCTGATGTATGGTGACCCAGTAGGGTTTTCAAGGCAATTCCTAGATGATCTCCCATCCAGGGCCATCCCCGCTAAGCTTCCAAGATCTGTTGAGCAATCCAGGCTATATTCTGGCTATACATAGGTATACTCTGGCTATATATCGGTAGAAACACAATCCAGACTACATTCTGGCTATACATAGGTAGAAACACAACTTTCTCATGGTGATTTCCGTGCTGTCAGCTGACACAACCATGAGAATCACTTCCAACTACTTACAGTGTACCTCTAGATAGTATGGTTCCAGAGACAGCTGGGGTATATTTGGTGAAGGTCTCTGTGAACCTGCACTTATACAGCAAGTCCAATGGTGAGCAATGTGGAATAAAACCATCTTTTAGCTGTCACTGATAAACAGAAAGAAGGGTAGCCTTTAAATTGTAGCAAAGGCTACAATGGCTGCTAAATAAGTCAACACAAGATTCTTACTGGAATGGAAGATGATGTCTTCCAGCTGCATAATAAAGCAAAAATCGAGTGGCACCTCAGAGATCAGCAACATTTGTTTTAGTTCCTTCCAGTCCCATCTTCGTTTTCCCACCATATTATATGTGTATTGTATTATATTGTATTGTATTACATTTTTATCTTTCCTTTTCCTGTCTTCCCTTTATACTTTACCAACAGTTAGGTTGAAAGAGTTCAAGGATAACCACTGATCTACATCGCTGAATAGGGATTTGAATCTGGGTCTCCCTAGAGGCCCTAGTCTTATACTCAAAGTACAACACCACATGTATAAATGATGCACATTGTTTATTTATTCAATTTCTATCCTGCCTTATCTGCTTGTACTCACGGCAGCATACAATGTAGCAACAAAGCATGCATATCAATTGTGCATAAATTTGCATAAAATAGGGTTAGACCAAAGCCGTTCACAACAACAACATATAGAAACAAATCACAAAAGAATATATTCATCTATTCTTACTCAGGATAGGATTTAAAAGAGGGGGCAGATTTTGGGAAAGCCTTATGAGATACATGGGGCTCTACATGGGGCTGCCCTTGTCCCAGATCCAGAAGCTGCAGCTGGTGCAGAATACAGCGGCGAGGCTAGTATTGTGTCTCCCTATGCAGGAGCACACCCAACCCACCCTTAAAGCACTGCACTGGCTGCCTATAGCATACCAAATTTGGTTCAAGGTGCTGGTTCTTACCTATAAAGCCCTATATGACCAGGGGCCCACTTACCTGAGGGGCCGTCTCTCCCTGCATGTACCCCAGCGAGCACTGTGGTCAGGTTCCCAGAACCGTCTGGTCCTGCCAGGACCAAAGGCGGCCTGGTTGGCGGTGACCAGGGCCAGGGCTTTTTTGTTGGTGGCCCCGTACTGGTGGAATGAGCTCCCAGATAACATCAGGGCCCTGTGGGACCTTTTGCAGTTCCACAGGGCCTGCAAGACAGAGCTCTTCCACCAGGCTTTCAAGTAGGGGCTGCCCCGGCTTTGTAATCTTGGCCCTGGCCTAACTAACACTGACCGCCGACCTGACTCCAATTGGGAAGATGGTGTGTCTACAGACTGCCAGGGATAGGATAGCGTAGCTCGCCATCTTGTTCTTGGTTTGGATTTTCAGTATTTTAGCTTTTATAGTAGTGTTTTATGATTGATGTTTTATTATATCTATGTATTTATTGTACCGCCTGAACTGGTTGGTAGCCGCCCTGAGCCTGCCGTAAATGGCGAGGAGGGCGGGATAAAAATCTCCAAATAAATAAAAAAATTAAAAAGGTACATGACTGAAGTCACACGTGGCAAATGGTTACATGGTTGTGTCTCTATAGGATTAGCAGCTCTTCATAGCTGTATGTACAGTGTATGTACAGAACGTGTCGTTTCCAAATCCCTCTACCATGCAGCTCTACCATAATCTTTCCCTTCACATTCTGTAATAAAAATGACTGAAAATATAATAATATATATTTAGCTGCATGAGTCATGGGGGTATCCATTACCAGTTAATGAGAGAGTACTTACCATGACTCAGCATAGTTCCCTTTGCTTCTGTTTACCGTTATGTAACAATTTTGCATCTTGTTGACTGGTTAGCTAATTCACTGCAGTTTGGAAGAAAACAGTATGATACTGCTATTCAGTCCAGCAACTGCAAAATATTCAGTTCAAGCCATGCTGCCCTTATTGTCCAGCAAATATCTTCATTACTTTTAATAGTTTGTGTGATGAATTCCTGTTTAATATGAAGGGATCTTAATCGGAGGTGGCACATATTTTATAGTGGTGATTCTGTGGGGGTATTTAAATAGACAATTGTGTTGCTGAAAGATAGTAATAAAAACAGACTTGCTTTCCAGCTCTTAAATAGCTTTGTGAAGTTTTAAAAAGCCACATAAATATTAAAAAGGCCTCTTCCTAGACATGTTTTAAATATTAATGACTTTATTAATTTCTTTTTCCCTACCCTGGAGCAGATCTTCAAGATTAGGTAATACGGGAGGATTTTTTTTTTTTTTTTTGTAGAACCAAAGCAGACCTTTAGTTTAGTTTTTTCCCTTTTGTCATATCTTGCAAGTAAAGCACAGCACAGCACTCCAGAGCATGAGCATGAACTGGAAAGGACCTTGTTCAAATCTTGAATCAACCTAGATGTTACTAGCTACAGCTAGGCAAACTGTTCTCTTGCAGCTTCGGAGATTTCCCTTCAGTGCAAAGACAGTAATATTCACTTGCCTTTCACCAGCCTTAGTACACTGTACTGAGGTAATATGTACAAAACTTTTTGAATGTTCTAAAATACTACACACATGATAAGCAAGGGAGAAAGGTTGGGAACATATTTCCCAGCTGAAGAAGGTATTAGTGGAATTTCTATTTGTGTATTGCATGTAGTTAGCCTCAGCCTGTGCAGAGGCTGTTGGCCCTGCGGCTCTTAGTCCATGGGTTCTCACTGGTGGCCCTGAGTGAGCTAAACTATTGAAAGTATTGGTTTAGTTAAGACGCATTTCTGCAGGTTTTTTGTAAGCCTCTGTACGTCCCCACATGGGGATAAAAACACGGTATAAATCCCAGAATAAATAACAATTGCTTTGATTGCCCCTGCTGTCTAAGGCTACATGGGTGGCAACCTAAGAAAGGGCTTTTTGGGTTGTAACACCAAAACTTGTAACTCCCTCCCTCTGAGAGAGAGAGAGAGAGAGAGAGAGAGAGAGAGAGAGAGAGAGAGAGAGAAAGAAAGAAAGAAAGAAAGCTGGCAGAGAGGGGACAGCTACTAATCCAAGCCTCAGAAATACCACTATTCGGAGAGGACAGCTTCAGTGGTGGCTGAAGCCTTCAGAAGGCTGGTCAGAGGAACAAGGACCTTTCCAGGAGATGGGGCAATTTTGCTGCAGCCATGACACAAGCAGGCATTCCCCTGCAGGGGGGGGGGGGCTGGCATCAACTCCTGGAGCTGCGGTCCCCCGAGCTCCTGCTCGAAATGACCCCTGGGTTGACCAATAGAGTGGAAAGGGCTGGGTAGACCTGTTCTCCGGAGGAAGAATCGGGGGGGGGTTGCTGGGGGGGGGAGGACTTACCTTGGGCTGCAGCCTTTAGGAATCCTCTCCCCCCCCCCCCCCCCGCAAGTATTGCGGGTCCCCACCTCTTGTGTATCTCTATTTTCATCTTTCTTTCTTTTCTTCTTCTCTTTCACTGTGCTGACAGAATTTGCCTGGTTTACTATTTGCAGGCAGCAAGCTGAGGTTCTCCCAAATTAAAGATGCAGTGGAAATGCAAAATACTATTCAACAAAAAGAAATCATAAAAATTCTGCTTTCATATGCCACAGCTATTCTAAGTAACCAGGAAACATTTCCCTTGCCCTAGAGCATCTTACAGTCAACAAAGGTTAAATAAAAATATGCTTCTTAGCAGAGGAGTTGCCTAAGCTATCAAATACTTTGTTTGATTCCCTGAAGCAGAATTAATAACCAGAGGTTAAATAAAATGTTATTCCCATGCCCCCACGCTGCTTTAATTCTGTGTAAGGCACAAATGGAATTCAGACACTTCTCAGGAATGACTTAGATTCTCTCCCCCCCCCCCCCCCCATCCAATACAAAACTAAAGCAAAGAATGTAAATGCTTGTTCTGTTCGGAGTTATGAATGTTTCAAGTGACACACCCTCTATTTTCTTTTTCCAAAGGTTCACTGGCACACTCAACCTCCGAAATCCAAAACTTGATTTCATAACACCCTAGTTCTATAAATCCACATCAGCTTGGGTTCTAAGAACAGCTAGCTCTGTCCAGGGCCAGCTTATCCATTAGGCACAGCAGGCACAGAGCTCAGGGCCTGGCCCATGATACTTTTAGTGGCTCACAAAAATGTTTTAGTTTCTTTTAGAAATCAGAAGACAAAAAAAATGAACTTTTAAGGTTGAAGAAAATATTTTAATTTTTTTTCTCACGTTACAAAGAAATGACATGTTTAGGGCCTATGAAAACCTATTAAATTTTGCCCGAAACAGAAAAAAAATAAAATGTTGAAGTATTTAAAGTTATATCAAAAGCATTTTAATATTAATATTATTATGGTGGGAGGGGCCCATTAAGACGTAAGTACTTTGTGCCCATGAAACTTTTAGAGCACGCAAAAATGTTTTATTTTTTTCTGAAATAAGCAATGATTAAAATATAGTAGTAATAATTTATTTTCACACCTAGGCCTTGAAAGTGCAAATACATAAATAAAATACCTAGTGACTGTAAACTGTATGACCAATATGGTCTCGGCCATAGGCGCCTACTGAATGATGAAGAAGAAGAAGAAGAGATTGGATTTATACCCCGCCCTCCACTCCCCAAGGGAGTCTCAGAGCGGCTTACAAACTCCTTTTCCCTTCCCCTCCCCACAACAGACACCCTGTGAGGTAGGTGGGGCTGAGAGAGCTCTTTCCCAAGCTGTCCTTGAGGGAACAGCTGGTACAGAGCTATGGCTTGCCCAAGGTCATCCAGCCAAGTGCAAGTGGAGGAGTGGGGAATCAAACCCGGTTCTCCCAGATTAGAGTCCGCACACTTAACCACTACACCAAACTGGCTCCTGGCAGATATGGGGTCCATTTAGCCTCAGCACAGTTTACTTCTTGCTCTGGTATTTGGGCAACAAGTCTACAGTAGATACATAATTCACTGCGATGTCTGCTGGGCCTGGGTAATTTTCTGGGTAAGTCCTCCCCACTGGACAGCTGATCGGCGGGAAGGTCTAGTGGTGCCTAGTGGCACCAGTGGGGGAACCCCTGCAACCTTAATACATACTTCAACTGTGGTGGTATAAAGATGAATATAATACAGCCGGGGTTATATTTGTCTTTATACCAATACAATTGTAAAACATAAGTTTTCACATTTTTATGGAGAAAATGGCCCACAAAGGGGGAAAGGCCCATGAAAGTCATAATGCAGCCCTGGTTCTCTCCCACTTTCTAGGTGAAAGGCAGATTTTAGCCACTGTAAGTGAAGTCATTGCTGTCAATGATGTAGGAAAGACCATCTAGAGAACCTGTCATGATGATTTGCTAGTCTTTTGCTTGCTCTTATAAGTGTCTCGTGATCTCAGTTTTCCTTCTTGACAGATGGTACTCCCCCCCTAAAAAAGGCTTTCAACTCTTTCCTTGTGCCTTGAGTATCAAGTCTTTTTCATTTCTAACATTTTAAAAAATGTCTTCTGATTGGTCTTTGATGTATACTTCCATTCTCCGCAAGAGAATGGAAGCTTTCAAGCTGCACTGTGTTTACCACACCCCCATCAGAACATGAATACATTCAGATCAACATGAGAAAATAGCTGGTGTGTTTGTGCAGGGTGCAGAAAACCAGGATCTTTTACTCATAAATGTGGCTGTGAGTAGTGAGTTTTCAGCAGGAAAAGGATGACCAAGACCTGATTTTTAAAGGAATACAGAGTTTATTCATGCACACGAAAGCTCATAGCTTGAATAAACTTTTTTTGGTCTTAAAAGTACTACTGGACTCAAAATTTGTTCTACTGATTCAGACCAGCATGGCTGCCCAACTGGATCTGTTTCAGATACAGGCCGAAGTTTTACTATGGGATTCATACCAAAATTTTCCACCTTCTTTTTCACATGCAAAGAATTTACACTTGAAAGTGACAAAATAGGCTCTCTCTGCCTTAACTCCACTTTCTCTCACCTGTAATCTTTCCAATAAAAAGGAATTCCCTTTCTGCTTTCCACACATACCTGAAGGAATTAGCTGTGACTTACAAAAGCTCATATTGAAATAAATGCTGTTAGTCTTTAAGTTTCCACTGGATTTTTGTTTTTATTTTGCTACAACAGTCTAACATAGCTATCCCTTTGAAATCTCATTTAACAGGATATGTCAGGGACTGGACTTCAGACCTTCAAACAAAACAGGTGATCTACCAGAGAAAAAAGTGATTGAACATTGAAATCAGTGAAAAGTACCATTGACTCCAGTGGGCATAGGAATAGGTTTTAGAATGTAAGGTCAGTGAGGTAAGACACTTTTCAGGTAATTTTTCCTGCATCACTAAATACGTGTCTCCTTGAGAAAGGAGCACTGCAGTGAATTACATCTTGATCTTTCTACCTGGTATCTAGTTATGTATTCTGAAATCTGTTGTGTCAAATTCAGCTACAAAAGTTTGTAATGAAGGCAGAAATGGGTGTTGATCTGCTGGATGACACAATCCAGTTAATTCACTGGGGCAGAAGAATTCTGATTTTTACCCTTTGAGAAATTCCATCTAGTCTAACTAGTTGACCATTCTCATTGTTTGTTTCATAGTTTTGAAACCTTCTCATTTATAGGAGTGCCATGGTGTTGATTTAAAAACATGGCAAGATAATCAGATAGCCTCATTTTAGCCTGAGATGCATTACTGTTGTTTCTAAATACATAAATAAATAGTAAACCTTTACAAAAAAAACTTTTGAAAAATTAGGATGAAATAAGCCATAAACAATTTCATCCAATTTAGTCCTAGCCACTAATCCACAGGATGAATGAAAATGTTTTCAATTCTTACTGAAGGGGGGGGGGAGGGGAAAATCCTCTTAGTTCTATGCAGTGAGTATTCCTTGCAAATGTTTCCTGTTATGGTAACAGTAGGTATTTACTACATAAGTGGAAATACTTCAGAACAATCAGACTCCCTGATGTGGAAAAAGTTCACATGTCAATATATAGGGGTATATTTTTAGGAAATATTTACCATGTAGAACTAAAGAAATAAAATAACCCTTTGGTTCTGACTCAAAGGTTATGTCAACAAAAAGAACGGTGCCAAATATTTTGGGAAAGCAATAATCCCTACCTAGCATGTCCATTAATCCTGAATACCCTCTACAGCCTCTTCGCTTACCAAGAACTTCAAGAGTCCCTACAGTACTTTTCTGTAAGGGTCAAAACTGGGGTAAGAAGAGCCAGTGGTGCATCCTGGTTATTGGAATTTGTAGACTATCTGTTAATTGGGATAGATGAAGATTTTGGATTTTCTGGAGTTTTCAGTACTCACGCTGAAATAGTGGGGAGGAGCATATGTTGCCTTTCTAATAATTATCTTTCTTTGAATTTGATTCCCCCCCCCCCCAAAGAGTAAAACCTTTTCCACTGAAGGGAATTTATTTAAATATAAAATGTGTGCAGTTCAGGATAATAATTAACTTTTCATTATCCTCTGGACACTTGGTGTTAATAGAAATGCATCTATTATTTGATTTTTATTATACTAAAACAAACAAAGATATACTTTGTGTTAACAAAATATGAAATTGGGAGGTGTGCAGCTACTCTCATTGGAGATATCTATAATTTGCTGTAATATCCGCATTCATCACTGGACTTTTAATAATATCACACTAACAGACTTTGTGCTTAGAGTTTAAATTCCATCACTTTTACAAAGTAGGCACAAACTTTTTTTTTAGAAATTAAGATGTTGTTCATGTTTATCAAAATTGTAGAGCTAATAATGGGTGTCATCCTTGCTCAGGGGCCATGCTAATCTTCTCTGTATTGTTCCAATTTTAGTATATGTGCTGCCGAAGCGAGCACAATAATAATGGGTGTAGTATAGCCAAGAGATCTGAAGATTGTCTGGCAGCCTGAAACTCTAGCTTTTCTTTTGCGGCAAGCTAGGTTTGTTTGTTGGGCTGAGAGAACTGTGACTGACCCAATGTCACCCACCTGGCTTCATGTGGAGGAGTGGGGAACTGAACCTGGTTCTTCAGAGTAGAACCTGCTGCTCTTAACCACTCCACAAAACTGGCTCTCTTGTTCAAACTGGCTCCGGAAGCTGGGGAAAGGTGACTGCAAGAAAGGTACTTTAAACAATCATGGATCACTATGTGGCTTACTGAGGAGACTGCAAAGCTCACAGTTAAAGATGGGCATGAAACTGGGAAAAATATGGTTCACTTTGTGGTCAGTGGGGTGCTTGGTTCACGAACCATGAACTGTCACAAACTTTTATGGGCCAAATGAACAAGTTTGGTTTGTGAGGTTTGTGATGCAATAGAATGACTGCCAGCATGCTAGGGACACCAAACTCACCCGAGGTCTCTGGGTGACTCTCCTCTACCAGCCCTCCAGGTTTGGTGAGGGTTGGATTTACAGGATCTGAATTAAGCCCCCCCCCCCCGAAGAAGGTGCCCCCAGGAAAGTGCTTTCTGGGGAAAGGACAGGCACAGGTTCAGGAGCATATAGAATGGACTCTGTGCAAACTAGAGGCATCAAACATGCAGGGGACCTCCCCCGATTCCCCTCTACATGCCCTCCAAGTTATGTGCAGATTGGACTTAGATGGTCTGAATTATGGCCCACCCCCAAAGAAGATGCCCCAGGAAAGTGCTTTTGGGGAAAATGTTAGGTGCAGGTGCAAAAGTGTATGGAATGGACCCTCCGCAAGCTAAACACACCAAACTCACAAGGTGCCTTGCCCTGCTGCCTGCTCCTCTACAATATCTCCAAGTTGGGGGTGGATTACATTTCTGGGGTCTTCCCAGACCCCCCAAAAGGTCTTACAGACCCTCCAAAAGGTCTTCCACATTTATATCCTCCCATTCCTCCTGAGTGTGAACACCTCTCTGTGCCATTAGGATGAAAGTGGGTGCAAAGGGTGCTTGTCGTGGGGGGAAGAAGTTCTCCACCCTCTGCATATCATAGGCCCCTGTCCCTAGGCAGTGAACCCATCCTGCCAGTCCACTGGAGCCTGGCCCTAGCAGGGAATCACTAGGGGTCTCAGAGCTTCCCTCCCCCGGGGCTCTCCACAGGGTCAAAAGGGTTGTTAACAATGCCCAGAGACACCAGTAGTTGCTAACACTCTTTGGAGATGAGGAATCTGACAGCAGGGATTCAGGGGGCAGGGGGAAGCATCCTCCCCTTCCACATCCCAACTCCCTGTTGCTGCTCCCACCTTGAATACATCCATCCATGGCCCCTCCCAGCCCAGCACCAGAAAGCAGCTTTGCCTCCCACCTTCTTCAGTCCTGGGGCCCTGTTTCTAGCCCACTGTTTGGAAACATTTCCACACCCTCCCCAGTGACCCCTGTCTGGTAGAGTGCCAGGTGTGCCACACCCATGTCTGGAGGGGTGCAAACCCCCAACAATAGTCCTCCTCCATAGGCACCTGCAAAGGGCGCACCCAACCATATTGCCGCTGGAAGAAAGAATGGCAGCCAGTGGGAGGAAGAAGAGGTCCGGTCCCTCTCAGAAGGGAGAAGTGCAGGGGGGCAGGAGTGCCATCTGTGGGACATCAAGGCAGACCACCCTCCAAGAGGTCAAAAGGGCTAGTTGGAGGGCCCAGGAAACAGTCACTTGCCTCGTTGGTGAGATGACTGCTGTGGATGGCCAGCCCTTCTCCCCCCGTGGAGGACATAGCCTTTTGCTGGCTGAAGTGATGATGGTCAAGGCTCATCTCCCCATAGCACAAGGTAGGACCATGCTGTTCATGGCAGACCTCTGGGGCAGCCAGCAGGACTGTCGAGGCATGGCCCAGGCCCCAGGAGAGAACAATCCTGTCACTGGGCTACAAAGTGGTTCTGCTCCATGTGCAGGGGATGGATGCACACCACATGGTACAAAACATCACAGCTGTGATACAGATTAGCCTGAAGGAGTGTGGTGACAACATCTTCCATGGCTACATGGTCATGGACCCCAGCACCAACATGATGGCAACGGTGAACGCAGGGCACCTCTGCCTGGCACACAGGCTTCAGCTGATGGTGAAGAATGGTCTTAGGCTGGAGAGCACTGTCAAGGCCACCTGGGATGCTGCCCCGCTTGAGATGTGGTCCTTGCTTGAGACCTGTTGGTGCCTGGCTGCCCACTTTTTGTGTAGCATCAAGTCTGCCTGACTGCTGTGTGGGAGGCAGGAGGAGTGGGATGAGGAACTCCACCTATGCCATGATTATGTTTGGTGGAGCAGAAAAGCACAGTGCAGGACATCATCTCCTCCATGACCATCCTGCATGGGGAAGAGGAACTGAGCATCAGCTCTAATGACTGGCTTACTCTCTCCCAAATGGTACATGTCCTCAAGCCCTTCCAGGACACCACCAACATGTTCTGTGCCCATATGGCCAGCTTGGGGCAAGTCATCCCCATGATTCAGGGAATGGACCAGGCACTAGCCTCTGCACTAGAGCTAGGAGCCAAGGGGATGGCTGTTCTTCCACAAGTCAAGGCCTTGGCAGAGAGGTTGCAGATGGGCATAACCACCAGATGGGCATGTATCCTCTCTGCAAGAAAGCTGACCAGTATCTTTGACTCCTGGATAAAAGGAAGCAATAGTCTCCTAAATGCAGAGCTCATGCAAAGGAAGTGTGAGCTCTGCAAAGAAGTGCAGAGGCTATAGGCCAGCAGACATGACCAGAGGGAACAGCAGGTGGAAGGGGGGGGAGTTAAAGCCCAGCACCTCTGCCTCAACAAGCCCCACCAGGGAGAAGTTCCGCTACTGGGAGGCCAGCAGTGGTGAACTGGGAGGCCAGCAGTGGTGAGGATGCCAGGCATGCAATGGCACAGGATTCGGCAGAGTTGATAGTGAGTATCTTGCAGAGTCACCTGAGACTACTGACACAGATCCCAGCTGGCCTGACCTCCATTGCATGGCCATGAGTCTCCTCTCCTGCCCTCCCACCAGTGTTCAGAGACATTCTCAGTTTCCACTGCTCAGCGCAATCAGAGAGACAGGGTGTCTCAGAGCCATGAGTCCATCTAACACCCAATCTTCAGCAGGGAAGAGCAGTTCACAATCAGAAGGGTATAAAATATGGATTCTCAACCAAGGCACCCCAGTAGCTAAGCCCCTATGCTCAGTGTGAGCAGAGAGATGGAGTGGTTCAGAGCCCTGAGTCCACTTAACATCCAAAACCCAGCAGGGGAGAGGAGTTCACAATCACTGACTCCCTCTGACTAGACTGACAAGACTTTTGAAATCTCTCCTCAGCTGGCACTGGCCAATCAGAGAGAACGGGGGGGGGGGGGGGGCACACAGGAAGCAGCCTTTCAATCAAACTGTGCTTTACAGTGAGGCATTAACCCCTAATCTCCCAGCTCTTTGAATTGGATGCACTAAGCATCCTGCTTTTGGAGGTCAGTTCTTCACAGCACCCAGTAGCTAAGCCCCTCTTCATGGCTTGAGCAGAGAGATGGGGTGGCTCAGAGCCCTGAGTCCACCTAACACCCAAATCCCAGCAGGAGAGAGGTGGTAACAATAAGGAGGGTATAACGTGTGGGTCTTCAACTGAGGCACCCAGTAGCAAGCCTTTCTGCTCAGCAGAGTAATAGGGTGGCTCAGGTCCACCTAACACCAAAAACCCCAGCAGAGAAGAGCAGTTCACAATCAGGAGGGTATAAAATGTTGGTCCTCAGCCACAGCACCCAGTAGCTAAGCCTCACTACTTGGTGTGGGCAGAGAGATGGGATGACTCAGTGCCCTGAGTCCACCTAACACCCAAATCTCAGCAGGGGAGAGGAGTTCACAATTAGGAGAGTATAAAATGTGGGTCTTAAGCCAAGGCACCCAGTAGCTAAGCCTCTCTGCTCAGCTTGAACAGAGAGAAGGGGTGGCTCAGTGCCCTGAGTCCACCTAACACCCAAACCTCAGTATGGGAGAGGTATTCACAATCAGGAATAAATGAATGAGCTCCGCTTTTAACAAGTTCCCTCCCTTTCTGTCTAACTGCCAACAGCCAACAGATGAGAGGCTGTGGAGCTGAGCTAAGGATATGTATAGCATTTGGATCCCATAGAGCAGAACAGGAACTATTTTATTGGCAGCCAGCAGTGCCTGTTAAGCTTTGGAGGGCCTCTATTGTTATTTCTAAGGTTGGATTATTCCACCCAGCCCCCACTGCTTTGAAGTTTGGTGAATATTTTAATTGAGCGGAGACAGTCTGTCTGGAAATTTATCCATTCATGAACCACCACAAACCACCACGAACAGCTTGGAAGCTTGTGGAAATTTTGTGCTGGTTGCCCTGCCATGAACTTCAGTTTGCAAGCCACAAACTGCCCAAAATTCATCATGAACTTTAGTTTCTGAGATGGTAGCCTTTTAGAGCCTGATGTCTGAAAGAGGCAAAAACAACATTCTCATCAACACACAGCTATGGAGCAGAAAAATGTTATAGGCTTTAAGAATCTCTGCAGTGTTACTGCTATATAAATCAAAAAGAAAAGGATTAAGAAGGCAACCACATCCAACACTTTGATTTACTGGGACAGGTTCTGTTAAGAGCCCCTACAATCTATGATGGATTTGACTGCCAATTTGGGGAAACAATTTCATTATAATTAGAAGCCCACATAATATGATCCAAAATATGATATCAAGAGCAAGGCTTTCTTTTTACAAACAAAAATAAAAAGATGTGATCCAGTACTGTATTATTTGTGATGTTGAGAGATTTTTTTTAGGATGGAGTTCTTCCACTGCCTACTTCCAAAGGACCTGTTTTTCTGCCTTCTCTTGTTAAAGACAGCATAAATACTGCTAAAGATAACATCAGCAACAGATATTATACCCGTGACCAAAATCATTTGCGCTTTGAGAAGTCCTACTTATTTGCCCCAAATGAGATACAATTCCCAGAGACAATAAGTACATCAATTTTACAGGTTATCTGTAATTTTATTTTGCAAATAAAATTAACATAGACCTCCTATTAAATAAAGAAGCTCTTTAATATCATTTTTTAAAAAAAAAATATACATACTGGGTTAGATCCTGCCATGTGTGAGTGGCATGGAAAATGTACTTAACCTAGTTCTACTTTCTGCAAACAGTACTTCAACGGCTGCAGCAACACAACATTTTAGTATAATTTAAAACAAATTAGCTATGTGCATGTGAAACAATGGAATGTAGAGCAGATGGATTTATTTCATTTGGTTTTGAAACTGTGTAAGGAGAAATATGTTGTGCTATATGCAGAAAAGGTAGTGGGGATATAAGTGTTTTCACTTAAGGTCCAATTCTTATTTTACTTACTAGATTTCCAGTTGCAGAAATCCTGGACAACAGGGTGTGCATTAGATGCAAGCCCTCTGCAGGCAATGTGATGTTATGGATGGAATTTTTCCACTTTCTTCTGTAGCAAGGTGGAAACAGCACAAATCCCTACCCTCATTATTGTGTAAATGAAACAAGATCTCTGAATCCAGCAAAATTTCATGTTGAGGTGGAATTTCTGCTGATTTCCTTTCTTCCTCGTGGCCAGGGGTCCGTTGGAGCTGGAGCACACAGGAGCGCAGCTCCGGGAGTGAGGAGCCCAGGGGGCAGGCACATGACCAAGCCCCACCCCCTCCTCGGCTTCCCCAAGCAGTGCAGAGGCGCAGCGCCCCGGGGAAAGCCCTGCTAGGGTCTTTATTGTCTTTATTGTTTTGTTTTAATATTGATAATTTTATCATTGTTCCTTTTATGACTGTGTGCTGCTTTTCCAGAGACTTGCTCAAGGTGGCATATAAATTTTCTAAGTATACCATTTTTTATCTGGGCACATGGCACATAAGTACTGGAGAAATTTCACCAACCCTTCAGCAGCCTCCACCTTATCAATTTGGTGTAGTGGTCAGGAGCTGGACTCTAATCTGGGAGAACCGGGTTTGATTCCCCACTCCTCCACATGCAGCTGCTGGTGTGACCTTGGGCCAGTCACAAGTTCTCTCAGAGCTGTTCTCTCATGAGCAGTTCTCAAAAGACCTCTCTCAGCCCCACCTACCTCACAGGGTGTCTTGTTGTGGGGAGGGGAAGGGGAAGGGATGGGTGGTGCACATGTCCTGGGTATCTCAAGTCTACTTGAAACCTGGTGGTTTCAAGGGAGCAGGAAGAGAATGGGGGTGTGTTCTTTACGCTTATTTTTATTGGATGGGGAAGGGAATGGAGGAAGAGCAGGTCAGTTTCACTCACCTGTGGAGTGGAGCCTGAGGGGTGGGTGTTGCCTTCTGACACACTTCCAGTATGTTAGGGGGTGTGGTGTATGCAAATGAGTTATGCAAATGAGTTATACTAATGAGCTCCTGCACTTATTATTCTACTAAATGACCCCTGCTCGTGGCACATTGAATGCTGTCTTAGAGGGGCTTCAACTCTCAGCAGCAGCTTTTGAGGAACACAGAAAAGTATATAGAAAGGGCAGAGGCAGAGCAAAATATTTTCTGCAAACTCACGCTATTCATGGAGGCACTGGGCCCACCCTTAGTTGTTCAAGATGATAGCTTTCGCACTTGGAGATCATAACAAGCACTGTGTGTGAAGGAATGATGGAAATTCTCTGATATTGTATATGCCATTTTATCTGTTTGATTTTCTCATGAAGTGTGAAAGTGTTATCAATTATTTCTGACCTAGTCATAATTAATCAGTTGATTTCATGCAAGCTTGTTATACTTAGTTTCAGGTTTTTTCTACAAACTGATAAGTGCCTGTATCAAAGTAATTCTGATATTGAATGGCAGTTTAGAACCTCTTCAGAAATTCCGCTTCTTATCTTAGTGTAAATTAATGACTCTTTTGGTTCTTTCATGATGTCTTTTTCATTCAAGAATCAAGTCATATTTGCGTGCTCACAACACTGAACAATTGACCTTCCCAAGTACTCAGATAGAATGTGGAATAGATGGGTCTGCAGGGAAGAAAAAATGCCCAGGGGAAAAAAATCCTTCTTACTGCTGTTTGCTATTGGTATTATCTATGCTATTCATTTTATACTTAATTGGCATTCTGGATGGACTGGGGATGAAGAGAGTAATACAGAATGCAGGATGGGGGTTATTTCCTGGAAAATGGGTACAGATTCAGTGGAAGGGTGGAGAGTGTTGTAGTCACTCCTTGTACAATACATCAACGAACAACAAGTGGGGAGGAAACTGAGGACTTTCCCACATGCTCAGCTTACTCCTGATTTTTGTGGTAGTCGATTTACAAGTATCGGAACTGGTTTGGAATTGGTTCGTTTGCACATGTGCCCTCCCTCTCTATTTTCACAAGTACGGAGTCAGTTTATTTTTTTCTGCACGTACCTTTAAAAAACTGGGATTTTCAGTGTTGTAACCATCAGTGGCATCATTGGTGGCATTATAGCAACCCCCCATTTTTATTTTTTGTGCATGCTTGTATCAGCATATCTATATCATGGCTGCATTTTTTTTAAAAAAAAAAAGACACTAAAATATTGATATACTGTTGTAACAGTAGGTTTAGGAGGTTCTCTGAAGTCCCAGCTTTCTTCCCCCCCCCCCAGCCCCTTCCCACATGGAAAGAGGCATATCTCTGAAAAGGAAGGAACTAGAGACTTCTTGGGAGCCAGTTTGATGTAGTGGTTAAGTGCGCGGACTCTAATCTGGGAGAACCGGGTTTGATTCCCCACTCCTCCACTTGCACCTGGCTGGATGACCTTGGGCAAGCCATAGCTCTGTACCAGCTGTTCTCTCAAGGACAGCTTGGGAAAAAGCTCTCTCAGCCCCACCTACCTCACAGGGTGTCTGTTGTGGGGAGGGGAAGGGAAAAGGAGTTTGTCAGCCGCTCTGAGACTCCAAGTGAGTGGAGGGCGGGGTATAAATCTAATCTCTTCTTCTTCTTCTTCTTTAAAAAAAACAAAAACGGGAATTCAAAGAACCTCTTAAACAACAGTAGACAATAGACAGATAGACAGACAGACAGATGAGAGAGAGAGAGACAGACAGACAGACAGATTGATTCTAGTGTCATTATTTTAAAAAAATAAAAAATGACCCTGACCTGTATAGCCTGGGCAAGCCTAATCTTGTCAGATCTCGGAAGCTAAGCAGGGCCCACCCTGGCAAGGACTTGGATGGAAGACCTCCTTAAAATACCAGAGGCAGAAGGTAGAGGTAGGCTTTATTCAGCCACCTCTCTGAATATCCTCCAGGTCCCCAGTAGGGGCCAGTAACCAGAGGTCGCCATGACTTCCAGGTGTACACACAGTCACCAAAGGTCACCATGACTTCACACACACACACACACACACACACACACAAAATAAAAAATGAAACCATGTCTTCAGGACAGAGGGGGAGAGAGGGAGGAGACACAGGGGGGAAGACAGTTCAATCACTGAAAAGTGGGCTGGAGGTGAGTGGGAGTGGGCTGGACAAAGAAAACCAACAGAAACATTATGTATGAGGGAAAAGGCAACTCAAAATCGGCTTCCAGAAAAAGATTAGGGTAAGAGTATTGTCAAAAGAAACAGACAAAAGAGGGGGGACAAAAACATCAAAAATAAGTGAAAGCTAAAGGCACAAAAATGTGTGCAGAAATCAGGGCAGAAATCAAAGCAGTATAAGGCCTGAAGTTATTCTAAAAATGTGGAAAAGCCCTAAGCTTGTCTTCCCAGTGTCATTCCCATAGTGAATCTGAGTGCCGAGGAATTTCCTTAGGCATTTTCTTTCCTTTAGGAATTGCCAACTTGTTGATAGATGCTAGGTCTCAAGTGAAGATTTTGAATACTAAGAGCCGGCGGGGGGGGGGGGGGGGGAGAGAGAAACAGCTATGAGAGGAGGGTGGGAGAGCCAGTGTAACAGAGCTAACCAAATTATTTTTTTGAAGTGGCATTGGAACACTGGAATGCTTTGAAATAAATAGTGAAGTTGACTCATTAGGGCTCCCCTTCTTGAAATCATGATCCTTCTTGGCAACCATGATTTGTCACTAGCTACAACTGGCCCAGTTCGCAAGTTCCCTCATACCCAATTTGGAATATTCTTGCTTGGAAATGGCTGCTGCTATCATTTGGGAAGTTTCCTATGCTTAGTGACAAAAATCCTAAACTGTATGTACAAGACGGGAAAAACCCAGTCCTTGGCATTTTGAAGTCTTGTGAACTGATATTTGTTTTCTTATTTCCTGAAACATCCTTTATCCTATGTTATTATTACAAAAGTGATTTTATTAGTTATTGTGATGGGAGGAAATAAGATTTGCTCATACAGATTTTTCTGTGCATTGGGAGCGATCGGAATTTCAACTGTATAGCAGACTATTTCAATATCTCAGGGAACCTTAGTGGCATTCTTCAGATAATGTTTTCTTTGGGGGAGAAATCATACCTTGCAGGCATACATCATTTCACCAAATAGAAAATGCCACACTGAATGAATACTGATAGCATCTTTAACAAAGAGTAAATCCTTAAGACAGTGATAGTTTGTGCAAAGAAGAATAATGTACATTTCAGTATGTCAGGGTCATATCACCATTGTTTCTTTAAGCCTCCATAACCCTCTTTATCTCCAGTCAGGGAGAGAGTCAATAAGCTGTTACTGGGATGTATGGTGTTATTGCAATCAATTACAACTTGTAGTGAACAGCATTTTCTTGACAGCCTACGGCATTTTCCTTGACACTGTCACAGTAATTACGGTATTATTTTAAAATTTTCTCCAAATGACATTTGGAAAAAAAAAATTACTTCACATGGCATCCTCAAGCTGCCTCCGTTGTTTGTTATTTGACAACCAGAATCAATTTGCTTCTCTCACCCCTCATGGCACAGAATGGGTTTCAGAACCTGATGCAATTATATGTTCGATTGAGTGAGAAAATCTAAAAGCTATGAAACTTTGAATTGGATTTCTTTCCCTCTTTGCAGGTTCCACAAAAAGCCATGAAGACAGACTCCCCCAACCCAAATTAGGTAACTTCGAAAGAAGTAATCAGAAAGTACATTGTTTTAATTAAAAACAGACAACAAACAGGAAACATTCCTCATGAAATGTTAAAACAGCTGAAAACTGTAATTGCTCTTGTAATGAATTCCTTGAATGTTCCACCAACAGCTTTAGCATAAAGTATTGCTACTTAACATAGAAGTCTAATCAAATTATGTGATGCCAAGCAATAATTTTCTTAGCATTCAAGATGGTAATGACTTTGATCATTCATTTTGCTTACTGATGAAACAAACAACAATAGTGTACTTTAAAAGTTATTTGAGAAAGAAAGACACAAGTGGTTGATTTTAGACACAGTAATATATGACATGGTTCTTTTAGAAAAGCCCTTACTGATAAGTCCAACCATTTAAAGCCACTTGGAATAAAGATGCAGGATTATTAGACCCAGTCATTTCACTGTAATAGAGTTTATTGTAATAGTACTACATAATCAACTTACTCCAGCAACCCTGGTATTCATTAAATATAGATTTCCTTGTGAGCCACGGCTGTCCCTTTTCTCTTTAGTAAAATTGAAGCAACGTAAGACAAGCCCTGCTGCATCAGACCAGTTATCCGTTTAGTCCAATAATGAGTTTCATTCAGTGGCCAACCAGTTGCCCTGGGGGACCATTAAAAACAGAACATAGATGCCAAGACTTTCCCCTCATCTAGCCTCCAAGTACTGATATTCAGAGATTTTCTGACTACTAGTTGCAACAGCTAATAGCCATTTATGAACCTACTAGGAATAAGGCCCGTTGTGGAAATAAATACAATGGGCTCTAGAAAGAGGCTCTGGGAGAGTGCCCCGGCCTTGAGCACTCAGTATCAATTTGCTGTGGTGACCTCAGCAGGGTATAATGACACAGAGTCCACCATTTTCTCCAGAGGAACGGATCTCTGCTACCTGAAGAGCAGTTGTAATTTTGAGTGATCCCCAGCCCTCACCTGGAGATTGGCAACAATTGTTACCCAGGAGGAAATGGCTGGTTTGGAGGGTGGAGTCTACGGCATTGTACCTGTCTGAGGTCCAACCCCTCCTCAAACCCCACCCTCTCCAGTCTCCACCACTCAAATCCCCAGGAATTTCCCAACCTGAATATGATTGCCTATCTGGACCAGAACTTTCAATTTTTGTCTTGTTGCTTTGTCTTCTTCAAATTAAAAACCTCACCCCATCTCATATCACCATGGATGTAGGGGAAGCCTTTGAAGTCTCACTGAATAGAGCAATTCAGATCCAGGCACGTATCTCTCCATGTCCTGTTTGTAACATCCTAAGCACATCCAAGTTAGGCTTTCACAGACCACCATAACACCAGTTTCAAAAAAGAAAATCATTAACAGTGTTTGCTGTTATTTGTTACAGAGAGGGAAATCATACAATGGAGTGAAAATCGTGCAATATAGTCAATCTACTTAAAAACTGACTTACAGATTCTGTTCCGGTGAACTAACTTCCTCTATGGGCAGCCGTGTTGGTCTGAAGCAATAGAACGAAGAGTCCAGTGGCTCCTTTAAGACCAACAAAGATTGATTCACGGTGTAAGCTTTCGTGTGCACGCACCCTTCGTCAGACGATGAAGTGGAATATACAAGTATGATCTGCTTGAGTGTCACCTCCTCCACGCTGCCCGGAGCTCAGACAGGCCGGACACAGCCCTTCTGTCACAGGACTGGCTCGGCCATCAGCCCATTGGGAGGCCAGCCACCCTGGGAGAAGAAATCATGTCCATGCCTGGCAGCAACCGCCATGCAACTTGTTACAACACAGCTTGCATGAGTTACCCATATTCAGCTGCTTGCTTCTGTTCAACAGCAATCGCGCCACAAAAGCCAGTGTGGTATAGTTTCCAACTAGGGTCTGGGAGATCCAGCTTCAGATCCCCACGCTGCTATGGAAACTCAGCTGGGTGACTATGGGCAAATTATACTTTCTAATCGAGCCTACCTCACAGGGTTGTTGAGAGGATTAAATGGGGGAGAGGAGAATTATGTAAGCTACTTCAGGGCCCCATTGTGGAGAAAGATGAAATCTAAATGAAATAATATATACAGTTGAAGGGGGGGTCAGATAAAGGTAGATTCTTTGATGGGTTGGAAGGAGAGAAGGAAGATAGGAAAGTTGAGGACATGAGCATTGCCAGGAAAATGGAAAGAGGAAATATTGTGGGGTAGAGGATCCATGGGGAAATGAGGTGCCCCCCTCCACGTCCTTGAGGTTTCACCAGCACACAAATGAACCAGGTCCAGACTCCAGCTTGGACCATAGTTCTTCCTGGTAGAAGTTGCCAGGGGGGAGTGCAGGAAGGAAATCTGAAGGGGGTGGGGAGATAAAGGTAGGTTGACTTCTGGGTGGGAAGGAGAGAAGGAAACAGGGAAAAAAGGGCAACACTTTGATGGCTTTCAGGAAAGGGAAATAGGAAATAGAGAGTGTAATGTAGTATGCTCTGTGTAGCAACCAGCCTGCCATGTGCTCCCAGGTAATGGCGCCCGCCGCATGGCCAGAGCACATGGTCAGGCAGAGAGGGGAGCTTGAATCTGGAGGAACTATAGACATCCTGATTGAAAGCCTCCACCAATGTGGGACCTAGGTTCTCCCTGGGGAGCCAATGCAATCAAAGGCTCCTCCAGGGAACCTATGACAAACATGTGCATATGTTAAGCCCCTATCAGGTCTTTTGGGTGCGGCCGGAGGTGTGGCTCCGGCCAGCATATAATGAGGGCCCTGGAGCCCTGGAAGCATGCTTGTTCTGACCATCTACTGGGCATGCTGAATCACTCAATAAAGTCTTCATGATTTCACTGTTCCTGGTCTCCCAAGTCCAGTACTCTTCAGAGAGGGAGAGGAAAATGAAATGCCCCCCCCTTTCGAGTACTTGCAGGTCCCCCACATGCAGTGTTCCCTCTAAGCTGAGTCAGTGTGAGCTAGCTCCCAGTTTTTTAGCCTCCAGCTCACACATTTTTGTCTCAGCTCAGGAAGGATAGCCCCAGAGAAAACTGATTTATGCTGCAGCCAAATCGCTCGCTCACAACTTTAATGCCAGCAGCTCACAAAGTAGAATGTTTGCTCACAAGATTCCACAGTTTAGAGGGAGCATTGCCCACATGTAGTTACTATTAACACTGTTAAGGCATTGTTCTGGCATTGAAGGAAACCCAGGACTCTCAAAATATAATATCTGCACTAGTGCAAATTTGCAACTCACACAAATCCTATACATGCTAACATATAAAAGTGCCATATAGTCTACATTGTTGAGCAATTTATGCAACATGTAGTTCACACATTTGTATGCATAATACCTGATATTAATTCTTACATTTGAATCATCCTGTTTTCTTCTTGCATGGGCTATGACTGTACGCAGGATTGATGCAGTCCTATGACATATCTGTCAAAAGGGGTTGAAAGAGGACTGTTCCTGGGGCTGGACAGTTCCAGCTCAAGGCAACGCCAACTAATCAACAAAATGCAAAGAAGAACTAGGTCAAGACACCAAAGTGGCTGCAGAGCACTCCAAGGAAAAATCCCTTCCTTCTGATATAGAATATTTTAATTCATGAGCAACTGATTCCAATGGATCAATGTGACAGCCAACAGTTGCATAGTAGCATACTATGAATTGTTGCAAGAGACAATGAACTATACCTCTCTGTGGCCTGCCAGCCCCTTTCCTTGGCTAAAGGTAAAGGTTTCCCTTGCTCAAAAGCAAGTCAAATTTGACTGTAGGGGGCAGTGCTCATCTCTGTTTCCAAGCCGAAGAGCCAGCGCTGTCCAAAGACACTTCTGTGGTCATGTGGCCGGCATGACTAGACACTGAGGCGCACAGAACACTGTTACGTTCCCACCGAAGCAGTACCTATTTATCTACTTGCAATTTCTTGCTTTCAGACTGCTAGGTTGGCAGGAGCTGGGACCAGAGACGGGAGCTCACTCCATCACGCGGCACTCAGGTCTCAAACTGCCTCAGTAAAATAATGAAAATATGCTATGCACACAGAGGACTTTGAATACATAGCCTGTCAGGCCAGCTATGATCAAAAACCATGTTTGTAGGCTGTTTTGGATTCTACACAAGGGGGACCAGATTCTGAAAGATTTATGTTGATTGAAACCTAAGAGTGACAATTGAAATCTTATTTCTCAATGGGGAAATCATTCATTGAGTAAGAGCAGTAGATAAACTTCCACAGCTATGCTGGTATGTTTCAGTGGAATAAGAAAAAAATAGGCTATTATTCATGAACAAAAAGCAGCTCAAAGTCAGCCAAGCAGATCTGAATACTGCTTATATTTTGGAATGCTTTCAAGGTCAGACTATGAGGAGATGGGAAGGTTTGGGTGAAGGATTGGGAACCGCCTGCATACTTCAATGTGGGGAATGCAAACAGCACGAGAATAAGTGAAGCACATTTTTACATCTTGCTAGTAAAAATAATCTGAAAGCTAGAACGTCTGGTGAGCCATATTCTTGTTAAATGAAAGAAAGGTGGGTTTCTGGTTCCTATAAATCAAATGCCTTCTTTGCTAATTGCTCTCCAGTTTCAAGTTAACACCCCCAGAACTTACTGCAGGCTGTCCATTCCAGCTTTAAGACTTCAGTGAGAGCAAGGGCATAGACTTTCCAATTTCCGAGGGGGGGGGGCTGGGGCTGGGCCATAGACGATACAGGCCATTGTCTCCAGGGGAGGCGCAGCATGTCCTGGAAAAGTTCGGGGGGGGGGGGTGCTCCAGCTCCCCAGCCCCCCTGAAACTGACGCCTACGAATGAGAGATGCAATTATGTATTTATTTCTAGGTTTTTACCATTCATGGTGCTCAAGGAGTTACGTATGATTTGGAGCAGGTCTCCCTCCTACTGGCCAGATCTATTTATTATTAGTTATTTAGATTTAGGGATATTCAGAAATCACCAAAGAATGTCACATTTTAAATATTTTCAAACTTGAATTTCTGAGGGAGAGTGGGAGAGGGAAGCCGAGTGTCCTGACTGGTGTTGCTATAGTTCTGTCGAGGGAAAGCAGACTGGCGCAAGAACAGAGCCTGCGACTGAAGTCTATTGATGTTCATAGACTCCTAAAACAACACCAGAAAGCACTTTCACTTAGGTCCTTTCCAACTGATGGGCAGGCATAGCTGCCTTATAATCCACCTGCTGCTGATACATCCTCCCTGTGTCTCAGTCCCCCCACTGGGGACAGTTGCCCACCATTCCACCACTAGCTAGCCTCTGTTTCAGTTTGTTTGCCAATGCTGCCCAGGACATATCATGATATAGACACTGGGGAAGGATTATGGGGTTGAAAAAAGCATTTAAAAGATTGGCTTCACTTGTTTTTAGTGAGAAACAAGTGGGCAACCTGTGAAGACTTGTAGGGGGGATTTCATTTTCCCATTCCCTTTCCTCCCTATTGATCCCCCCCTTGTATCCCCTTGGTAGTGCCTGCAGCTCCTTCCCTTTCCTTCGCTCCCACTCACCTCCCACTTTCCCCCCTCTTTTTCCTCCAGGCAGCTTCTGCCCCTCCTTCCCCATCTTCAGCTTTTCTTTCTTAACGGTTTTTGCTACTCCCCCTCCAGTTTAACTACATTTCCTTCTGCCTTTTTAGTCTCTCTTTTGCCTAGGGTTGCCAGCCTCCAGGTGGGGCCTGGGGATCTCCCGCTTTTACAACTGATCTCCAGCTGACAGAAATCAGCTCCCCTGGAGAAAATGGCTGCTTTGAAGGGTGGACTCTATGGCATTGTACCATGCTGAGGCCCCTCTCCTCCCCAAACCCCGCCTTCTCCTGGCTCCACCCCCAAAGTCCCCAGGTATTTTCCCACCTGGACTTGGCAACCCTACTTTTGCCCCTGCCCCATGCTGACATTAACTGAGGCTTGGAATCCTCAGCAATGATGGTTATGGATTGTTTAGCAACCCGTTCAATGACCATGAAGATCTTACAATGCAGGCTCACCATGAGAGCTCAATGACACAGCTTGCTTTTAAAAGTAGGCATTGCTTCTATGATTTGGGTATTTCTCCTAACTCCAATGTATGTGTATATGTGTGTTTGTGTGTGTATTACATTTGATTTCATGTATTTCTGCAAACCTAGGGCTGTCCTCAGGCATGAGGAACAATATACCCTTTCTGACCCTGGACCCAATGTGGATCCTAAGTTTTCTATATTATTTCTATATCATTTATACTCCACCTTTTCCCTCAATGAGGACCCAAAACTGCATACATCATTCTTCTCTTCTCCATTTTATTCTCACAATAACCCGGTGAGGCAAATTATACTGAAAGAAAGAGTGACTGGACCAAAGTCCCCCAGCAGACTTCTGTGGCAATGTGGGGATCTGAACCTGGGTACCCCAAATCTTTGTCTGACACTAATCACCACACTTCACTAGTTCTCAGCTTTCCCTTTTTCCCCTTGCCTGGCAACCTCAATCTGGAAAAAAGTCTGGCCAAGCTGCAAAAGTCATGTGGCAGCAAGTTGCCCAGGTGAGTTGTGTGGTGGCTACTACCAGGCCTGCCAAGTCATGCAAGTTGTGTGGAGCTGCTACTGGGCCCAGGTGAGTTGTGCAGTAACATTTTTCAGCCACACCTGGATGAATTGCACAAATTGCATGATAAGTTGCCCAGTGGTTGCTGCTGAGGTTGGGCCCAAAAGAGTCCACCCTACAGAGCAGTTAGTAGGAGAACAGGGGTAGAAAGGAAGGCCAAAATAGCCCTGGAAATGGCCTCTCCTATCTTTTACTGATAGAAATCAAGGTTTGAAAGCTGGCAATATTGTGGTTGCCTAGCAATCCCCACAATGGCCACTGAGATATAGCCTCACCTCTGAACAGTGACATTGCACGGCAACGTCCCCAACACAATGATGTCACATGGAAACGACATCATCAGGTTGGCCATGTTGCGCAGAGAGGCTCTGCTTTTTGGACAAAACTCTATGGTTTGAGCCCAATTTTAACCATAGCATTTGCCCAAAAAGCAGAGCGTTGCTGTGCGATGTTGCCAACATGAGGACATAACTTTCGTGTGACATCATCACATCAGGGACGTTGCCACCCACTCCCAGACTGCCCCCCAAATCCCCCAGCTGGTGCGACAATTGCGCTTGGCAACCCTACTGAGATATCAGAGGACATTTGTTTCTTAAAGGGACAGGTACTGCTTTTATTATTGGGGGGGTGGGGTTAATTTCCGAATGTATTTGTTTTAAATATCACATATTTTTGCAAACCTGGGCCTTTTCTTAGGTTTGTAGAAAGATTTGGCTTGTCTATTCATGGCTTCAGCCTCTGGATTTAAGTATTCACTGATGGGACCACACTGAGAATTAGATACATTAATGACGACTTTAATGTAATTCTCAGTATTTGGAAAATTCTGTTTTTACATCCTGAATTTCACATTCAAAGGGTCAGAATTCTGAATCTTGAATCCCGATTTGGTGCCTTTGTATAGCCCTGTTATTTACCTTCAGTATTGATTGATTGATTGATTACATTTATACCCCCCCTCCCAGCCACAGCCATTGATGGTGATGTCATGTACAAGAGTAACAAGGAGGGGCAACAAAGGTGAAAATCTTTGGAGCTGGAGGAAGAGGAGGAGGAGGAGGAGATTGGATTTATACCCTGCCCTTAACTACCTGAAGGAGTCTCAGAGCAGCTTACAATCCCTTTCCCTTCCCCTCTCCACAACAGATACCCTGTGAGGTAGGCGGGGCTGAGAGAGCTCTCTTGAGAACTGTCCTTGAGAGAACAGCTCTGAAAGAATTTATGACTGATCCAAGGTCACACCAGCAGCTGCATGTGAAGGAGTGGGAAATCAAACCTGGTCCTCTCATATTAGAGTCCGCATTCTTAACCTAGGCCAGTACCTAGGCCAGTAGTTCCTTTAGTATGGGGATGAAAGTCAGCACACTGAGGGTCTTCTTCTTTACACAGGCTACCTTAATGTACATTTGAGCTAAAGTTAGAAAGTGGGCCATATTCACACTAATGTGTGTGCTGTACACATGCCTTCTGACCACACACCAGGCCCGTAGCTACAGGGGCATTTCAGGGCCCAGCCCCCCAACTTCCATCTAGCCCATGCCTGCTGCCGCCGCCCCTTTCCCAAGTGGCTGGTCAGTTTCCCTGGCAGCTGCCTGCTTCAACAGCTCCTGCCTACTCCAACTGGTGAGTGTGAGTTTTAAAATTTATCTAATTTTTTTTTTGTGATGTCAGTGCCCCCTGACTTATTTAAAGGCCCCCCAAATGACAAAATCCTGGCTACAGGCCTGCCACACACAATAACAGAAAACTGTGGGAATAGTTTATGGTTTGCATATGATCCTGTTTTCTATGAAATAATTTTCAAAATAAAACATATGTTTCATAATGCATTATAAGAGATTAACATTTATAAGTATGTAGCCACAACTATAGCTACAGACAGAAATATAAGCATCAAATAGAAACAAGCATAAGGCTCATTCTGAGTTTTCATATAAGCAATGAAAAATATCCTGGAGATAGCAGGTCAGCTTTACCTTGAATTCTATGTTTATTGTCAGCTGCCTTCTTAAAAAATGGAAAATATTAAGAACTAAAATCATTGAGATAGAGGTGCTGAAAATGTCTAGATAATTGGTTCCAAGCCTGAAACTAAACTGGACAAAGACATGGCTGTTTAAGAGCTGAAAGTGTGAAGGGGTATGCAACCCTGATTTAAAATATAGATGTTATATAAAGAATTAAGTTATCCTTTCCAAGAATTCAAGAACAAAGCAATGGCAATAAGAAGCAACTTATGTAAAATACTAATAGATGAAAATTCTTTGTGAGCAGCCCTCCTATCAACTGTACAACTAATTCATAAGATAACTTTTGAGAGTGTGGTATAATGCTATTTTTTTTAAAAAAAAAATCCAGTCAGGTAGGTAGTTCATGAAAATCCTTCAAGTTAAATTATGCAAGGCTCTACAAGGGCTTATGTCTCTTGTGTTTTCCTTCATTATAGATTCACATTTATGTCGTTATCTAGGAAATTTAAGTCCTGCCTCTCCAAGGAGGCAGTTCACAAGTAAAAATAATGAAATAAAATAACCTTTTAAATACCATGAAATTATCAATACTAACACAAGTCATAAAAAAGTATTCAGCTCCTTAAAAATGCTATCCATATAACAAACCTCAGACTAGAAGGAGACCTTAAGAACACTGTAAAAATTGGGCCTTTCAATCAAAAATATGGGTAAGGCAAAATATCTGACATCTAAAAAGACGATAAAATAGGCATGAGGCCCACTTCAAAGGAGAAGACATTCCCAAGGCAACAGCACTGAAATAGCTCTAGCTCTTGATTGCCACCCACCTCACCTCTTCATATGGGGCCTCTGAGAGGAAAGTTTGGGGAGAGATCTTAACTGGCAGGCTGGACAGTATAGAAGGAAGCAATCATTTCAGTACCCCATTCTCAAGCCTCTGAACCAGCACTTTGAATTCTGCCTAGAAACAAACAGGCACCCAGAGCAGATCTTTCAGCACATGGGTGATAAATCCCTGTACCCACCCTCAGCAATAGTTTGGCCACCACCTTTTAATCAGTTGAAGTTTTTAGGGTTGCCAGGCTCCCCTGGCTACTGGTGGGGGATGAGGGGTTAGGGTTGGCAGATCCAGGTTGGGAAACTCCTGGAGATTTGGGCATTGAGCCTGGGGAGGACAGGGACCTCAGTAGGGTACAGTGCCATGAAGTCCACCCTCCAAAGCATCTGTTTTCTCCAGGGGAACTGATCTTTGTAGACTTGAAGATGAGCTGTAGTTCTGGGGGATCTCCAAGCTACCTGGAGGCTGGCATCCCTATTCAGGACAGTTTTCAGAGGCAATCCCACATAAAGTGCATTACAATAAGCATTCATCATTATGGCCAAATCTTGCTTTCTGAGGGACATCCATAGGTGGAGTATCAGATGAAGTTCATAAAAGGTGTGATGTGCCGTGGATGAGGCACAAGTCTCTACCAGTGGGCCGGGGTCAGGCAGCACCTCAAGCTATGAACCTGTGCCTTCAGACAAGCTGATTCTTCAGTCCTCAAACACTTAACTGACCAACAGCACCTTCTTCCAACTTTATTTATTCAGATTGGACACCATCCAGTAACTGAAGGAATATCTAGCTCTGTATCGATCTTCCTAGGGTTTAAAAGAGGTCCTACTCATCAGGGGGCCCCAACAGATTAATGTTGTACTAGCATCCACCTGGGCAGGGCCTTCTCTAACAGTTTGGAACTCTCACTTATAGATCATTTTTATCACATGAAATTTAAACCTTCATTTTGTTACTGAGC
Organism: Lepidodactylus listeri; assembly: GCA_029233225.1. NCBI lineage: Eukaryota > Metazoa > Chordata > Lepidosauria > Squamata > Gekkonidae > Lepidodactylus > Lepidodactylus listeri. Next base: position 40,893,683 of record JARCFY010000016.1, on the reverse strand, counting down.
TGGCTAGATTGAATTTGCTTTGCCTATTCATGGATTGTTTTAATGTGAATTGTACTGCTCATTGCAATTGTTCTCTAAAATGGTTTGGATATTTAATAGAAAATTAGTATAGAAAACAAATAAAATAAATACTAGTTCACCATTTTTATTGTCCAGTTATTTCACTGCGCTAAACCACCATCAACTCCCACACCCAGCTAAAATCAGTGCATTCCAGTTGATTCCAGTGTTCTTTTGGCTGTTGCTATTTCCATTGTTTGAACTTTTCCTTCTATTTCATACAGCTACCATATTAGTTACTGGTGAACTGTGCTGTTACAGTCCAAGTGAAAAAAAAGAGAAAATAGAAAGACCTTATCTATAAAGGGTCAGTGGGTTCATACAGTCTGTTATATTTGGGTGATGTGAAACCAAGCCAGTCTAAGGGCTTGGTTGCTTTTTCTGAAATATACCAAGGGATCTAATACGGCACAGTAAAAAGAAGTTTTAGGTAGCTGTATTAGTCCAAAGCAAAATTCAAAAAATAAAAGCAATGTAATATCTTTTATTAGGACTAACCAAAGTAACTCAAAATCTTCATCAGCTTATCCCTCATACCTTTCTTTTCCTGCTTCCTGCTTCCTTCCACACCTCATTTCCCACTTTGCTCTATTTTCCTTTCCTTTCTCCAATACCACAGAATACTATAACGAAGACAGGAGAAATGCAGTCTTCACTTAAAATGGTTACAAAACTATTCCTGCATACTTTATTTGAAAAACAAAATTAAAGATATGAAATTCTGGTGTGATATTCAACTAAAAGGAAACACCTAGTTTGGAAAACACTGGAAATGTATGTGTTTGGTTACCTACAGCACTATACTACTCAGGGCTCTTTTTGTAGAAAAAGCCCAGCAGGAATTCATTAGCATATTAGGCCACACCCCTGACAGCACCGCTTATTAACATATTAGGCCACACCCGATGTTACCAGAAGTGTGGTCATCCAGCCACATCCACTTTTGGCTTCTTATTCTGTTTACCTTGTTGCCAAAACAGTTTCGACAAAACCAATAAAAACATTATTTTCTGTCCCATCTATACAAAATCTTGCCTGAGCCAGTATCTTATGTCCAATGATTATTCCCACACTGGATTGGAATCAATTCCTAAAGGTTAGGTTCCCATGGAAATCCGCTTGCCTTCCTGCAGAGCTAGTATGCTGAATATGATTTTTTAGGATTGCCAACCTACAGGTGGGGTCTGGAAATCTCCTGGAATTACAACTGAGCTCCAAACTACAGAGATCAAGTCAATGGCTGCTTTGGAAAGTGGAGTCCATGGCATTATGCCTTGCTTAGGTCCCTCCTTCCCCTAAACCCCAACCTCCACTTCCAAATCTCCAGGGATTTCCTCAACCTGGAGTTGGCAACCCTAGTTCACTGGCAGAACAACATTAGGAGCCAGTTTGGTGTAGTGGTTAAGTGCACGGACTCTAATCTGGGAGAACCGGGTTTGATTCCTCACTCCCCCCCTTGCACCTGCTGGATGACCTTGGGCAAGCCATAGCTCTGTACCAGCTGTTGTCTCAAAACTCTCTCAGCCCCACCTACCTCACAGGGTGTCTGTTGTGGGGAGGGGAAGGGAAAGGAGTTTGTAAGATGCTCTGAGACTCCCTTGGGTAATGAAGGGCGGGATATAAATCCAATTTCTTCTTCTTCTAGGTTTGTGGATGCACTGGACGGGAGTAGTTTGTGGACTATTTTATTCAAGGTACAAAATTTTATTCAGGGTATAAGATTTCATGTGCCACCCACGCTTCTTCAAATGGAAGAAGTGTGCATGCACACAAAAGCTTATACCTTGGATGAAACTTTGGACTCCAACTTTGTTCTGCTGCTTCAGACCAACATGGCTACCCACCTGAATTATTACACTATAATACTTTTTACAAGCAATTATGTACCAGTGGAGTGGTTACCATGCAGAGTCTGTCCCACAGGTAAAATTATTCTGTGAATAGGTGGTCTTTACCACATAAAAGTATCACTACTATCACAAGATCACCAATCGTTGCAAGTCAACTCCTCAGAAGCAGAAATCTCTCTTATTAGGAGGTTTAAGAACATCAACTTTGCTGGCCCATTAAAGGCAGATGTCAGCCCAGTGGCAGGAGAAGAGGGACAATCATCTTCATCAGAAACTGCCCACTTTTTAAATTTCACAAAACAGGCAATCTCCAAAGTGCTGCTGACCATGCTCATTTTTAGTTACATCTCTGTTTCTCTGCAGATGTCCCCCAAAGTCCCCCATGCAACAGTCAAGTGTTCTGCCAACACACACAACAATGAAGCTACTTTTTCAGATGTTTTCTCTTGCATGGCAGTAAGCACCAAACCACTTTAATACAGACTTTAGACACACATATATTTGCAAGCCATTCCCAACAAGACACAACAATGAATCCAGGCTTCAAACGTACTTTTCTTAAGCAAAAGATGCCATGAGAAAATGAAAGAGATGCTCAAAAATTAAAGATATTGTCAAAAGCAGCATTTCCTGGGCTCTCTGCTTTTTTACATCCCCCCCCTTTTCAATATTTTTTTATAAGAACACAAAGAACAAAATGAAACAGAAAGAGAGAGCAAGAGATGTGGGAGAGGGAGGGAGGGAGGGAAGGAAAGAAAGAAAGAAAGAAATGTAGGGGAGAGAGAGAAAAGGAAGGAAGGAAGGAAGACAGATTAGATGATAGATAGATAGATAGATAGATAGATAGATAGATAGGAGAGAGAAAGGAAGGAAGGAAGGAAGGTGGAAGAGAGAGAGAAAGGAAGGGGAGAGAGAGAGAGAAAGAAAAAGAAAGAAAGAAAGAAAGAAAGAAAGAAAGGTGGGGACAGAGAGAGAAAGAAAGACAGAAAGACAGAGGTAGGTAGACGATAGATAGATAGATAGATAGATAGATAGATAGATAGATAGATAGATAGATAGATGAGAAAGAGAAAGGAAGGAAGGAAGGTGAAGGAGAGAGAGAGAGAAAGGAAAGGGGAGGTAGAGAAAGAAAGAGAAAGAATGAAAGAAAGAAAGGTGGGGACAGACAGAGAGAGAGAAAGACAGACAGAAAGAAAGACAGAAAGAAAGGTGGGGGAGAGAGAGAGAGAGAGAAGGAAAAGAGATGGGGGAGGCACTTACCAGAGCAGGGAGAGCGACATGACATCGGCAAGCCAAATGCAGAGCCTGGCCTTTCAGTGCAAAGAGCCTAGCCCCCTGCTTAATCTCTGGGCGGGGCTTTCTCCTGCTGTACTTAAAGGGAAAGCGCCGGGTGGGGCTTTTTCCTGCCGGCTCTCTGCAGGAACTTTCCCTTTAAGTGTAAACAGCTCAGGCCAGGCAGGGAGGGGGCGGGGCAGGCTCGGACGCCAGCCGGAACGTTACTGCTGAAAAATAGCCCTGATCCTACTCCCTTCTGAGGCCAGTGACTTTAACTTCCCTACTATGTTAAAACCACTGCTCATAGCTTCCGTGTGATTTAGTATTCTTGGATCACGGGCCTTTTTAAAGCCTTTTGTTAGTCCAAGCCGTATACAAAGTGACTGTAAAATTCTATGGTATGATTCCATTTTGATGGACATGTAATTTTCTAGATCATAATTACTGACTTTACTGAAGAAGTTAAATTACAGGAAACTGATAACTGAAGCATGACTTGCAATTTGTGATTGCAATCCTGCCTACTTGAATGCACTGTAGGACAGCCTTTCCAAATGAAGAACAAACTGAGACTGAATTCACCTCGTACATTCTCTCCCTCCATTTGTATACCTTTCCATTGCTAAAACTTACAGCGATTTCTGTTGGTCATTTAAATCTTCTTTTCCTTTTAACCCAGGAGCACCAAGTAACAATCTTTTTATTTTTAGACAGTTGTTTTTCAGATAAAAGTGCTTGTTGCTTAGAGTTAAGAAAGCTAGGATCATTAAAAAATAATGCTTGGATTATTTATTTATTTATTTGTTTGTTTGTTTGTTTGTTTCACTTATATCCCGCCTTGTCAGTTATACAACCAACTCAAGGCGGCTAACAACATATAAAATCATAAAAACAAATTTACAATTTAAAAACATCAACATTTAAAAATTCTAAATAAATACACAAGATGGCGGCTTCTTAGCGCTCCGGTGAGTAGCTGCAATTAAAGCTATTAATCAACAATCCAAAACATTGTTTTGGAATGTCATTTGATATTTGGAATGTAAAATGTTTCTGTTAGTTTCTAGGAACCTGACAAACAATAATCATGACTTCTTGATTTCAAACTCAGGCAGAGTGACAAGATTGGCGTTCCAAAATTGTGGAGAAGGGTGTTTGTGACTGTTTTGTTGTTCAGTCACACAGTTGAGTCCGACTCTTCGCGACCCCATGGACCACATCACACCAGGCCCTCCTGCCCAATGCTGTCCTCTAGTTGGTCATAATTAGATGTGTAACACATTTTAGCACTGAGATTTTAACACTATTGGAGAGAGTTGGAAAATATACAATGCAGTCACCTTGCTGATACTATGCTGTGACTGTAGGCAGGGGGGCCTGCAAGCGTGCATGTGTGTGAGGGCGCCCCCACTTTGTCTCCCCCCCCTCACTGGAAATGTTGGACCTACCACCACCCAAACTGATTTGCCTTTATTGTTTACCAGAGGTCTGGAATACTTGTAGGGCCTTGTGTGTGTGTGTGGAGTGTGGATGCTTGTCACTCCCACTTCCTCCTTTTTAGTTTGCTCTCCAGCCTAGCCTAACCAGGAAAATATAGAGTATGCATGAGCAAATGGCTAGACATGTAGGCAAAGATCTCTGAACATGGTCTGAATTCTGTTCCCTTTTTTGTATTTTGTTCATTTTGTTTGTGTGTGTGTGTGTGTGTGTGTGTACGTGTGTGTGTGTCTGTGCCTGGAAGTCATGGCGACCTCTGGCAACTCCTACTGAGGCATGGAGGATATTCAGAGAAGTGGCTTGATAGCCTGCCTCTGCCTCCCAGCCCTGGTATTCTTTGGAGGTCTTCCATCCAAATACTTTCCAGGATTGGCCCTGCTTAGCTTCTGAGATCTGACAAGCTCGGGCTTGCCTGAGCTATCCAAGTCAGGGCAACATGGTCTGAGTTATTAAAAGAAGATATTTATTCACTACAACATAGCTTTACAGTCTAGAGGACTACATCACAAAAAAGGGATATCACAGCACTCAAGGACTATTACTGAACTGAGAAAGAAAATAAAATACTTGGACTATTCTAAGCTTTAGAGACCCTGATGTTAACTTGGCACCCCCACCACTGGATAGGCACAAGTCCCCTGGAACTTAGGAAATAGAGGCAGGTACCCCTCTATTCCCTCCCCTGTTCCTTGCCTGTTTGAGCTTTCATGGATGCTTGAGCAGCTGCTTGGGCAACACTAATATGGTCTCTAGATCTTTTAACCCTTTCTATCCCAGCCGGATGGGTCCCTTTATGTAGCCCTGAGATTGGGGAGTGATACCTTTGTGGGATACTCAGCACTCCCTTCCCCAGTCAACATGGAGTACACATCTGCCTCCTTTATTTCCCAGCGTAGCTTATCCAAATGGCCATCCACCTTGCCCCTTGAAGGAAACTCATGTCCACTTAGATTGTAATTTGAGCAGTTTATTACTGCCTTCCCTGGGAAAAAGTGTTCTTCGCAGGGATTTGGGTGCCCTGGTGTAATTCAAGGCCTCTCTGATGGATTGCGCAGAAAAGCAGGCTTTTAAAATGCTGCTTGTGTCAGAGAGTCAGGGAGTTCAAGAGATAATCTTCTCCAGAGAGAAAAGCTTATGTGATTGGCTGCTCTGCTTGCTCTCTGATTGGCAAGCATCAGCTTAGAGAGGAAATAAAACAGCTGATCTGGAGGGAAAAGATTCATTCGCCTTTTGGTCTTTGTCTGAAATCTAACTTCTGGATCATTAGCTAAAGGGTTTGGCTTCTGAGGGAAGAGACTTCGGGCGTTAGTGATTTCTGTCAGGGAATTGTCAGAAAAGTACTTCTATAGAGAGAAGAATAAGGACCCCATTGTCTTAAATATATTAGAACTACTCTGAGGGAGAACTTAGATTCTCAGTCAAGAGAGCTTTGTTGTTGTTCAGTTGCACAGTCAAGTCTGACTCTTCGCAACCCCATGGACCACATCACACCAGGCCCTCCTGTCTTCTGTTGTGCTCTGGAGTTTGCTCAATTTCATGTTCATTGCATCGATAACACTGTCTAACCATCTCATCCTTTGCTGTTTCCTTCTTCTTTGACCTTCGATCTTTCCCAGCACCAGGGTCTTCTCCAGTGAGTGCTCCCTTCTCATTTGGTGGTCAAAGTATTTGAGGTTCAGCTTCTGGATCTGGCCTTCCAGGGAACAGTCAGGGTTGATTTCTTTTAGAATTGACTGATTTGATCTCCTTGCAGTCCAAGGGACTCTCAAGAGTCTTCTCCAGCACCATAATTCAAAAGCACCTGTTCTTCAGCACTCGGCCTTCCTTATAGTCCAACTTCTGCAGCCATACATTACTACTGGGAATACCATTGATTTGACCATATCGACTTTTGTTGGCAGGCTGATGTCTCTACTTTTTATTATGCTGTCTAGGTTTGCCATCGCTTTCCTCCCAAGGAGCAGGTATCTTTTAATTTCATGACTGCAGTCACCATCTGCAGTGATCTAGGATCCCAGGAAGGTGAAGTCTGTCACTGCTTCCATGCCTACGACCTATCTGCATATCACACCTAATCCAGTCAAGCCTGCTGTTGTCATTCACCTGCTACTGCCATTTGGCATCTGAAATCACATTTATAAAGTTTATATCTCTGGTACCTTATGTTGCATTTTATGGTGTGCATGGTCCAGCCTGACAAAGTGACATATGTGTTAGATATGTTAGATATATGTTAGATCCAGCCCTTGTAACAAATGAGTTACCTCTGGCCTAATGTATATGAAGGTTTTATGATTATTGTATGTTTAAGCTTTATCTCACTGAAGGTGCCACCCTACAAACAGGTAAAATCAGCAACTACCCATTTGTGCACATTCTCTGTGGTTGCTCCCCCATTATGGATCGGTCTATCTGTCTGAGGCTATTAGGAAGGACTCCACACTTCTATCATTTCACAAAATGCGCATAACAAAAATGTTCAAAAGGGCAGCCTTATAAGGGGTTCGGAACTATTGTATAATATATTAACAAAGGAGGATGCTTTTATAAGGGATGTTTCTATAACTGCTTATTATAACTACCACTATTTTTATTGCAGTGCAGTGACAATTTAATGTCTACCATGATCCAATGATCCAAGCCCTATTTCTCATCTTTTCTACAATTGTGATATTGGGGTATTATGTTACAGTTGTTTATCTGTTTGTAATCAGAAGTCTCAAAGAATTTTTGTTTCAGCATTTTCCATGATCTTGTCTAGTTTGTGCTCCCATGAATTTCTGACTGATGGTAAGCCATATTTCTTGCAAGGATTCCAGTGTAACATAACTGCAACTCTAACGTGACATTCCTTATGGTCAGTTTGAGCTATTTTACTGCAGGCGCTGACAATGTGGTCGACTGTTTCATCTTTTGTCTTGCTGTTAGACATTTGCTGTTATCACTGGTCTTCTGAATTTGACTTTCATACTATTGATTTAGAGTGCCTGCTCTTCTGCAGCTAGAATGAGTACTTCCATTTTCTTTTTTCAAGTGTCCATTTTGGAACCACTTTCAGATGTTTTCATTATCAACTTTATTTTCTCTGGCCATGGTCACAGGGCACCCTAATCCCAGATAAAGTCCCGCTAGGATTTTATCCGGGATTTTTTCTTTCGGGTTGGGATGTTCACACATCCCAACCCCGCTGGCGGTGGTGGCGGCGGCTGGGGGAGACACACTTCCAGCTTGGCTCGCAGGAGAGTGCTCTACACCCCCCCCCTCCGCTGCTGCTGGGACAGTGAATCCAGACCCATCCTGGCTGGCTGGATTGCCACATGCTTCACTCCAGGCCCCAAGCCCCGCTGGCCACTGCCTGGTAAGTTTGGGAAAAACATGCGGGGGGGGGGGGTGCCAGGCAGCAGTAACTGGTGGGGCTCAGGGCCCAGAGCAGAGCACAGGGTGGTTTTTTTTTTTCCTTTTTGCATTTGGGCACTTGAGTGCCCAAGCGCCCAAGTGCAAGAAAGGAAAAAAAATGGGAGGGACGTTCAGACAGCCCTCTCAATGATTGCGAGAGAGGGCTGTCCAGATCGGCTCAATCATGGGTTCCTCATGTGACCTCCGGGAAAATACTTGATTTTCCCACAGTTGGAAAACACAGGAGGAACCTGCGATTGAGGCCGCTTCGGCATGGGATTAGCCATGGCCAGTCTGGTCAGTCCCTTTAAATGCTGGAGGAAACAGCAGTTCCTTCCGCTTTAAAGGGCCATGTGCCCACGGCCTCTGTCTTTCTAATACTGCACATGCAAGTGGTTATCCTTCCAGTTGTGAAAGTGAGTTTTGGTTGCAATCTTTTTGTGTGAGGCAAAGCACGCTGACTTCCCTCAAGGGTTAACATGATTATTAGGAATGGCAACCACACTTTATATTTCACTTAGTTCCTAAATGAAGAAATGCAGAGACTTTCAAAGTATAGCTTCTTATGAAAAACTTTTAAGATGTCAGATTCTATAATACAATTTTAGTTTAACAGCAAATCTTCATTTGGACTGTAGGCATAAAAAGATCATTATAAATAAGTAAATGGCCATGTCATTTTGGATGATGCATAGTGATCGTTATGTCCTTGAACACTGCACAGATGTTTCAACTTCTCCAGATGATTACCATCCCTAAATTCTACAGCAACCCTAATGGCCTCTGTACTATGTCATGTATCTGGATACAGGTCAGAAGTAGATTCTGTTTTAAAAATAACATTTTAGAGTATCTTTTCATGGGTACCTACAGTTATGTGAAGAAAATGTTAAGGAAAAGGAAAATTAGAGTAAGACTCCATGTTTTGAAAATGATCCAACTTTCAAAACTCGCCTTAATTAAATGCCTAGATTAGAAGCACTGAGCACTTTTGACAACACAGTAATTTGATTCAACTGCAGGAGAGCTCAGCTTTAAAAAGTTTTGGAACGAATCACACACACACCCCGCCGCCGAAAGACCTTGTTTTGAGCCCAGAAGAATGTGTGTCCTTTGGCGCTGCATACATTCCTGTAGCCTCTTTAACACTTGGGCCTTGTTCCCCTTGCCTGTCCTTTTCTTTGCTCCTGTCCCTTTCTTTGTTGCTGTCTCTTTGTCATCCCTACAGTCAAAATGTAGGTATCAGAAACTATTCAGCCCAGGATTTTTGTGCGAGTATTGTGTGCGAGTATTGCTCTGTACAGCACAATGCTCATAAGCTGTGCAATAATAATACTAACCCAAATACTACTTTTATTACTAATAGTACTAACAAAGTCATAAGGTACCTAACTCTTGAGTATCCCCAAAATGACATTTTACTAAAGTCTGAATTTAATTGCTTAATCAATAGTTACAATAAAAAGTGGTAACTGAACTCAAATCCTTGAATCAATGGACAGTCCATAATTTACAACAAGACTTATTAATTTCATTAGCATAACTGTGTAAACTTTTCTTCACCTAATTTTGAAGAACATATTACATTGAAACTCTTTGACATGGTTCATTGGAAACTGCTCATGGATATCACAATCCCTATTACAATATAGGGAATTATATGCAAACACGGCTTAAGAATGAATCAGGGAGGAGAATCTTGCAGCCATATCTGCTAGCTATAGAAGATGATGGCTGAGCTTTTGTTCTCTTCCTACTAAAGGAATGAATGCCAAGGCATGAGCATTTTCATGCAAGCCAAAGGGCAAGAACCAAAGGACTCTGAGCCTGTGGCCCTGAGGCTCTACTGGACGTAGGGTTGCTAACTCCAAATTGGGGAATTTCTGGAAATTCTGAAGTAGAGCCTGGGGAGGGCAAAGTTTGGGGAGGGGGAGGGGTCTCCATGGGATATAATGCAATACAGCCCACCCTCCAAAGCAACCATTTTCTCTAGGAGAACTGATCTCTGTAGCCTGGAGATCCGTTGTAATTCTGAGAGATTTCCAGGACCCACCTGGAGGTTGGCAGCCCTAATTGGATCCTGGAGAAACCATGGGGTTGTACTGGGTTTTCTTTTGGTACACTAGTTGTCCGTTTTCTTGCACCAAATAATATTTGTAGGTTCTTTTGTAAGCCACTTTGAACCTCCAGTGAGAAAGAAAGCAGTGTGTGTGTGTGTGTGTGTGATATTTATCAGCCCTACACATCAGTACAGAGCTATACTATCTAAGACTGGCATATACTGGGTATATGTAATATTAATGATTGTGGATAAAGTTGAACAAAGAGAGATTCAGGGACAAATGTAGAGCCAGTATCTTTCCAAACTATTGGCTGAATAAAAAAACCAAGATTAACAGTGGAATCCTAAGAGCCCATTGCTCTGTCTCCCTTGCTTATTACCTTCCTACCCCCCACCCTATCTCGCTGGTTCCATCCTTAGCACTGTTTGGAACCTTCTATGTGTGTTGCTGGCCAACTCATAATCCCCCCTCCCATAGTTTCCTCATTTTTTTGCTGCAGAGTCAACTCATCATGTTGGACAGGTTATGTAGCACCCCATCAACAATACCTCCTGCTAATGCAAATATCTCTGTACTTTTCTCTCTGAATTTCTAGATCTGTATTGCTTGTGTGTATGCTTGATTTTTATATTGTGTGTGAGAATCCTTCAGTAAAGAAATCACTGCAGGTTTCCAGTTTTCAGCATTTCAGTGACAGGCACATCTCCAGAGAGCTCCAGGAGATGTGGCCCGAACCCGGCGGACAGGAGGTGTGCTGACTGGATTTCAGCCCCCAGGAGCCCTTCTAGGGGGCATCCTGCCTGAGGCATGAGGGGAAGCCTCTCCCAAGGTGGTGACTGAGGGATAGAGGTTCCTCTTTGCCTCCATAGGTCCTGCCACTGTGGCGCCTGATGGCAATGGGAAGCGCTCACTGGACAGCTGCAGATCCTGAAGCTGTTAAAAGCAAGAAAATTTGCCTACCTGAAGACGTGGAGCAATGCCTGCAAGAACTGTGAGTTCCCGGTTGCAGAGTCTCTGATTTTAACGTAAGACAGAGCAGGGGATTAAATCCCCCCCCCCCCCCCCTTAAATGTGGCGATTCTTTGAACTGACTCAGAGAAGCTTCATTCTCAAATGGCTGGCTTTTGAGCAAGGGGTGGCAAAATTTATATAAGCGGACTTCAAAGCTGATTTTGAACTTTCTGGAACTTTGATTATTCTAAATACTTTCTGGAACTTTTAGTCATAACAATGACTGGACAGGGAGAAAAGATGGCGGTGAGACAGAAAGCTTCTCCAAAGACTGTTTTGCCTATTGCCATTTAATATTCATATTTCCCCACTTTTATTACAAATTAAGGCAATTTGGCTAACACCTTAAATAAGAAAATTTGTGGCAGGGTATGAGCTTTCATGAGTCACTGCTCACTTCTTCAGACTCATGAATGCTGCCACAAATTCTGTTAGTCTGTAAGGTGCTACTGGACTCTTGCTCTTTTTTACTGCTACAGACAGACTAAAGTGGCTACCCATCTTGATCTATCTCAGTGGAATCCTAAGAAAAATTACAGCCTTTTAAGCTCATTGAGGACTACACAGCCAACTGATGTTTTATCATTTGAAACAGTAGGTAGAGTAGTTCTACTGTCCAGGGGTCAATATACCAAAACAGATGAAGACCAATAGATAAAGTGTTGCAACTAAATACTTACAACAGAGCAATAATGTCATCATATTTTGCATTCCTTGAGGCATTCTTCTGTTTTACATGGCCAAGAGAGCTTAAAATCAATGTTGTCTGATTTATCAGAGCCACACACAGAGGTAGGACAAAGAGGTTCATAATATGGTATCAACATCAGTTCTTCCAATTGCAACTTAAAATATGAGGATGAGGGGAGAACTTGACAATCGTGACAGCAACAAAAGAAACTGGCAAATACGTATCTGCACAAAATATCCTATTTTTGTATTAACCTGTTTTAGTAATGAATACAAACCAATGTTACATTATGTGTTTTTCCTCTTTACTATGGACTTTACATAAAAACAATGATACTCAACAGGTGGTTTTGTATGAATTGTCAGACATCATTTTGCAAGGAGTAGCAGCTAGTGGGGTGGTCAACAGTAGGCACAGCCAAAAACAATGCTAGATGGAGCCAACTAGTTCGGGTTTTGTGCAGTGATACAAAAAACATTTAACACAGTTCCTTAAGACTTAATTGATCCTTATGCAGCTGCACATCAAATACATCCTCTTCCGCTTCCATTGTGTTTTCAACAGCAGTAGATATACTACCCACTGCAGAAAAATAAATCTAACCATGTGCCCCCCTCCCTTTCCTAAAATCCAATACAGAACTATCTAATCAGAAAAGTAAGGCAAGAAGGCCATTAGCACTACAGGTCTCAAGAACTCATTTCCATGTTGTAATGCAAAGAGGCCTTTGGCTCCATGTAGCAGTTTTCCTCACCACTATACTACAATTAACTACATACAACCAGCCCACCCAAGAGTAAGGCTTGCCGGTTCCAGAAAAGAGACTATCAGGCACTCCAGCGCCTTTGCTTTCAACAGTTAGCATTTTTCAGAAGTTCTGGTAACAAAATAAGAGCATGAGCAGAACTAGTGATGGGTGCAAACCAGCTGATGTACTAAAGTACATCATGAGCTTTTGCCATTTTGTTGCTCAGAAAGTGATGTTCACAAACTGAAGAACCACCACGAACTTCTACAAATTTTGATGCAGTTCATGAAAGCTTGTCTACAGCAGAAACCCATGCTTTTTGCTGTTCACGAAAAACAGTAGAGCTTGGAGCCATTTAAACCACTGCTTTTTGTTCCCTGCAAAAAAAGTCATGGGGACCAGAAAGCAGGGTTTTCCAAACAGCTGAGCTATGGGACTTCCACTCAGCTCTTTGGTTTAAATGGCTCCAAGTCATTTAAACCTTGCTTTGTGCTCCCTGTGAAAAGCCATGGGGAGCAGAAAGCAGGGGTTTAAACTTTAAATGGCTCACAAACTGATACAAACTGGTTTGGTTCCTGAACCAGCATACTGTTTTGTGGTTCAGTTTGTGGTTCAGCCACAAACCGAACCAAACAGCAAAAATGCAGTTCGTGCCTATCCCTAAGTGGAACACCTTTCTTTTACCAGTTATGGTAAAAGATCCTATGCATGTTTAACTAGAAGCAAGCCCTGCTATAATCAATATAACACTCTCAAGCAAGTGTTATATTGATTATGTTGTTGTTTTTGTTATACTGAATATAGGAGCTCAGACTGGGCTGAAGGAGGTTTGGTTTTCTTTGGCAAGGAAATTTGTATTGGAAGAGGGGAAGAAAAGCTCCAGCTTTCTGTTCAACAGCTGAATTATTATCAGCCGCCTTCAACTTCTCAGAGTCAGAGAAAAGGCTGAAGGACAATATTTTCCCCTCACAGTAACGTTTGCTGTTGTAATAAAATTCAATTGAGATACATACCTTTTAATATCTCTGCCTGGCTTCATAAAACTACTGCCTTCTACTGAGACAGGGCAAAAATGTCTTGAGGAGCACATAAACCACAATGGATTCATTCTATTGTACAGGCCAGAGAAGAAAATGGAGGCTTTAAAGAGACAGCACTAGTTCATCATGTTATCCAAATCACTCATACACATGCACCCCTGTAGCTAGCAAAATCATCCTTCTGCTAGTAAAGAGAAAACGTGTGTATTGTTGGGTACTAACTACTGATATCGTGAACCTATGTCTACCAGGGCTAAGATATAGACCAACACTCAAAAGAAATGAACGGAAATAAGCTTCATTGATAAACAGCAAGCACTTGCAGGCTTTTAGGCAATGATGCTGGGAAAAGGGTGAGCTTGCTGAAAAATGACTAACAGCTCATGGCGCTCATTCTGATTGTGTGAAGGCAGCTTACTGTGGAATGAAACACTGAGCTGTTTAAAAAATTCACATGGGAAGGAGTTAGTTAGCCAGCTGGAGTTGAACAGTGAGGAGTTGGTGCAAGGGGGCAGAGCTGACAGAAAAAATGCTTAGTGAGATTGTGGGGGAAAAGTGTCTGGTAAGCCCCATCTGTAGCAGAGTGAGTGTGTTGTGGCCTCTGCAAACAACAGTCTTGGGGTGGAGACAGTGATTCAGGCAAGGAAGTGTCAGAACCTCCCCTATTCAAGGAGTGGAAGGAATCTCCTTGTGTGAAAACCAAAAAAACCCAAACACACACAGACACGCACAGACCCCCTAGAGTGGAGAAATTAGTCACTCTCAGTATGAAAGCTTATTAACCAGTTTACAGAGACTGTTCTAGCAGATAGGAAGTTGACAAAAGGTTTGAGAAGGCACAGAGGTCCCTCAAGCAAGTCAAAAGAAGTTATTTCTCTCAAAGAGAAGAGTATCACTACCTGGCCAGAGGAAGAGGAAGCAGAGAGGAAAGCCCCTGGCCTATAAACACAGGGTCAAAGCATTATAAAATCTCCAGTTACAAGTTAAAAAATAGGCACTCTCGTAATATCTGTAACCCTGGTAAAACAGTGCAACATCTCCAGAGAGATGGACTCCCACCAGATATGGCTTTCACATGATTAATGGAGGAGGTTCTTCACATTCTTTGCGCACCATCAGCATGACTCATGGTCATCAGTTTGATCCTGACTCCATTTTCCATTCCTAGGTCCATGCTAGGATGTGCAAGTGTACAGGGATCCAAAATGGGGGATCCTCGTGAAGGGGACTCCTGTGGCATCAGTCAAGGTTTTGATAGCTATTAAGTTTCTTTACCTGAGAGAGCCCCTGATCGGTCAATTTTACTTTCGCTCTCTCCTCCCTAGAAAAAAAGAAAGAAAGATTGAGAGGCCTGGTCAATGGATTCTTACGGGTCAACTGGGTCTCAGAAAGACCCAAAAGGATGGTTTCCTGTCCAATGAATTAATGTACTGGTGTGAATGGACCTGGTTTACAGGAGAGAAGAAAAGGCCTCTCCCTGGTTTACAGGAGAAGAAAAGGCACCCTGCTTAGCAAGCACCAAACAGTGCTGAGTTAAAGACAAGACAGGGACTGTGAGGACAATAGGAGGCAGAGAAGGGGCCGGGGAGCAGTGTGAGTTAGTGGGATACTATCTCATTTGACTTAATAGCCTCTATTGTCGGCCCTGCAAGGTGCTTTTGCACTCTTATGAATATGAAATCCATAAGTGATAATAAATGGACTGTGTTGTCAAGTGTAAAAGGGATAGTGATGCCAAGTAGCCAGGGAGAAATACCAGCTGCAAACAACTCCAGCAGATGCTTGAGACGGTATGCCAGCGGTTGCCAAGGTTGCCAGCTTCCAGAGCCTTCCCTTAACACAAAGACACTTACACAGAAATAGCCATCTTGTCATTTTGGCTGAAACATGTGCTTTCAAACTCCATTAAGCACAAGCTTCTCCTCCACATCGCAGACAACACTCCCCTCCAACATTCCATGACCAGTGAAACAAAGGAACTTGCTCCTGAATCCACATAGACCATGTGCTTTCCTGGCACAAACCGGTTTGGGCTGCCCAGAGAGATGATCCTATCAGCAAGACAAAAGGATCTAGCTGATGAGTCATCCTCCTTTCCCAGGTATCTCTGCTCCCACAAGGTAGAATTACATATTAACCACTCCCTCAGGACCCTCTCCTACTGGATAGGACTTAGGAGGCAGACCAGCCAAGGGGTGTTCCCAAGGGAGATATTTGGCCAAGCCAGCCCCCCAGAGACCCCCAATAAAAGAAGGCTCCCAGCAACCAGAGCTCTCTCTAGACTTACTTTCTCCCATTCCATCCTCCTGCCCGGCTCTTGGGTGCCCAGTAAGGGCCTACACATGTTGCTGCCGATTCAGGACATGTGCCCTCACCTCCCTCCTAGTGTTCCCCTATTTTTCCAGTGGAACCACACCAGATCTCCAGACAGGTAATTATTGCCCTCAACGGATACCAACGATTTCCTGCTAATGCAACCATCTCTTAATCTATCTAATTTCCTAGAATCTATATAAGTGTGAGTGTGATTCTGTATTGTTTGAATGAGATACAATTTCTTAAGTAAAGAAACACTACTTTATTACTGACTTCAGTCTCCTTGTCTACTTCTTGGTTTGTCTGGAAAAGGCACAGCCTCTGTATACACAGGTGGTGACCCGTTTTGCCTATTGTCAATTATTTAAAGCTTATAGTTCCCCAATAGTAATAACAAAACAAGGCAATTGGACTAACACTATTGCTTGCAAGACAAAACTGGTATAATTAGAACAGGTGTATGGTCTTGTAATTCTTTATCATGAACATAACTTAAAATTCAACCCTCTTTTATTGTGCCAGTGCAAAACTGTATCACTAACACAACAAATGTGGGCTGAACAATACTTCTACTGCTTAGTATAGGCTTCCTATATATGCAGCTTATACGTTTGAAACTAACAGCTGCATCCACACATAGCTGGATATTGCACTATTGTGCTACAGCAGTCTTTCATAACTGGGTTGGCTTGTCCATGCAGGATAATCTAGTTGCAAATGACTGCTGCAGTGCAACAGTAGTGTGATGAAGTGCAGATGCATCCAAATACAATATTATAAAGACACCGGGCCAAACTAGGCATTCAGGTTCTTAAAGAGTGGGGTGAAGGTTCCTCAAATTCCATTCAGGTTCTCTGCAGCCACACAACAGCAGCAGGGAATGGCTTTTAAAAAAATAAAGGGGAGCTGAATAGTAATGAGGTTGCCCCTGCAGGAGGAGAAAGGGCTCCCCCTTCCGAAGTCATTTTTGATATAGCATGGAGGGGGGGAGCATTTCCTTGTGTTTGTTGTTCCACGTGAAGTATTTTGTACATATGGAGCAGGGGAAATGGAGAAATAAGTCCACCCAGTGCTTTTTTGGTACAGGGGAATGACAGCAGGGAGAGGCAGGGGCTGAGTTCAGACTGGCAGTTTGGCCCAATATAGGTAGGTTTCTCAAGTGGATTAAGTGGGCTGGTTCACACAGCCACAACTGTCTGGCGTTCCCGTGCCGTACTCACCCTGTCATGAAGTATTTTGAACCCGCTTTAAAAAAGTACCAGGTGAAAGCTATGGCAAGCCATTTGGGTGCATGTTGATCCCACTTGACACAAATAAGCCACAATCAAGCAGCACTGGTAATGTGAACCCACTCATCCGGCAGGGATGCACATAACCGCCCATGCAGACTGTGCGCTTGAGCACACAACTGCCCACAGGGATGCTTCCAGCTCGCGGAGTTAAAGCTCCCTGCCACAGGATCCTGCCGCAATTGCTGCTGCACCTATGCACCTATGTGCAGGTTGGTGAAATGGACCAAAGCCACGTGCAACCGCAGCGGTGCCACCACAGGCCACCCCACAGTGCAAATGCTCCATTCCGCCTCCCCAGTATGGTCCCACATCAGTTCACGCAGTATGACTGAAAAGCCCTGCGACAACTTGGCCCGGGTCTTTTTGCCCCGCTTCCCTTGTGCTTCATTCTGCCAGTCTGTCCTCTGCCAGGATCCTTTTCTTCCCTGCAGCAGCCATCTGAGCCAAATGTTATTTTTAAAAAACCATTCCCCACAGCTGCTGTGTGGCTGCAAGGATTCCAGACCCAACTCTTTAGAGACCCAAATGTTTAGTTTGACACATAGCCATCAGTGTTTTAAAAGAACGAAACCCTCTAGTCTTATCCAGATTTCTCATCACTCAGGGTGGTAGGAAGGATGTAACAGTATAACATTTTGTGATCAATTATAAAATTTCTAAGCATGATTTTTGGGGCATACAATAATAAGCAGATGGTCTTAAGAACTATTTGGTCCCATGCTCGGCTTAGTTTGCTATAGATCTCACAGTCACAGCAGGGAAAAAAAGCCAAGAGTATGAGATTAAATGTTTTACTTGCCAAACAGCAACAAGTCATAAGTGGGGGACGATGCAAGTTATTAGAGACCGCGAAGGTTCTGTAGTCACAGATGGGTCTGGTATTATGGAAACTAAGTTTCATGTTTCACCATTTATCAAGGGAGTCAGGAAAGCATGAAAGTAGAACTTTTTCACCAAAGCAAAATGAAGTGTTCATGGAGCTACTCTATGTTCACCAAATAAAAAGGCAAATTAAGCCCTGGAAGCTTTCACCATGTCCCAAACATTCTAGAACAGATGGTGAATGAAACACATCTTTAAGATGACAATGTTAACCTGTGTTTCAAGTCCTTAGTGGTAACAAAAAATATCAACAGATGAAGCAGAGAGGGCGGTGTGGGAGTCACTTTTAAATGTACAAAAAGAACAAATAGCATTAGAAGATTGCCTGAACTGGGCAAGAACATTCAAATCGCTCCTTGGCTTAAACATTTGGTTTCTATGGAACTTAATTCTCTTCAACAACTGGTATCCAAAAAGGCATAGATACCCATTTCATGTACCCACCTATTTTTTTTTCTCTCCCTGAACCACCTTTTTAAAAAGTGAACCCCCCTAAACTGTTCTCCAAACTTTAAAATGTTTGTTGGTTACACGCCAAGAATTTTCAAAGGAGAAATGTAGGCAAAATAGAAGAGAAGTTGCTTCTCATTTGAAAAACATAATGGCCATACTCCTATTTGAATTTGTGATAGTTCAAGTGTTACATTACTATAATGCATAGCACACTGTGCTGCCTTTAAAGCCTGCACAGAAACTTCAGCTAGTTCAAAAAATTGTGGTTAGATTATGTCACCATGAGTGATCAAGGAGATGTATAGATCCTATCTATGTGCCTCGGTAACTGTGGTCCACTTTCCAATTTGGCCCAACAATAGCATCGCCAGAATGCAAAGAAGAAAATCTTCTTTCTGCTACCTCTCACTCCTACACTAAAGAAGCTGTTGGCTTAGTCTCAAAGTATGATCACATGAGCAGTTTAGGCTGACCTCTCCCCTCTGAATCAAACGGGCATGATCAAACACACACATCTGGCGCCCATGCCCCACTCATTCCTACCTTGCGCTAAAATGATTCCCACACAGATTAAATAGCCACTGGTAATTCTGGTGGCTACCTTGGCGAGGGGTTTCCATGGCTGGTTTCTGGGCATCTAATCACCCAAGCACAGCATGGAAATGCATGAGCAGTGTGATCATTCCACTGCATTTCTGGCACGTCTTTTTTTCCCCACCCCACTCTGACATGCACTTCAGTGCCCCCATAGAACGCAGCGAGGAGCATGTGTGCACTTGTCTGCTTCTGTGCACGCACAGTGGGACTTAGGGGGGAAAAACCAATCAACCCAGCCATCAGTCTTTGGCTGCAGTGCATTAGTAATGTGAACGACCAACCACTGGCGCGTGGCACTATGATGCTAGCTTAGGAGGCATTGTGTGATCAACACAACGCACCCCAAACTCAAGCGGCTTATTTAGAGCCGATATACCGCCACAGCAAACTGCTTGTATGACCACACCCTTAGTCTGAACACCCTGCTTAGGGAGCACCCCCAATATGGGCAGTGATACAGGCAAACAACTAAAAGGGAATCTGCCAGCAAAATGGTAAAGCTCCTCTGTATGTTGGAAGGAATCCTGTGAATCTGGCCAGACTGAGATCAGAAGCCAAATGTATTTAAGGAAATAATACATACAGAACTGACAGACTCAAACAGTCATCACAACATGAAGCATGCAACAATAATACCCAACTCTAGAATGCCCACAAAAAGAAGCAACTATTCTGAGCGCATTGTGCAATGTATTCCACTCAAGAAGGGGGCTGGAAGAAACTAAAACTGGAAAGACCACAAAAAATAATTATAGCTGCAGGTCAGAGGTGTCACTCCCGAGGAAGCAGTCCAAACATCCAGCCAGAAAGGTAGTTCCAGGGAAAGTGAAGCATGCCAAACCTTTCTGTAGTTTCAAAGTGGATAAAAAGGCAAGAGATGTGGTCTGCAAAGAGCACTCAGGTTTGCGGGGGTGATGCCATACAAGGGAAGCATCTGGGCAGTCAACCAACAGATGTATTGTATCAAAGAGAAACATCGCATCAAAGGTGGTTTGGGAAACCACAGGGGGAAATAGAGGACACTCAGAAGGAAAACCAGCTAGACAACTTGTGTGAGAGTTACAAAAAAGCTGCACTTTGGCAGTGTGAACCTGGGGCTAAAAACCTGTTTGAAAGCACCCTAAGGGTAATGAGATTAAAGTGCAGTCTTTCTGTTTTTGCTAGCGCTCAGTCTTCTGAGCTGCCAGTCAAAA
Organism: Lepidodactylus listeri; assembly: GCA_029233225.1. Lineage (NCBI taxonomy): Eukaryota > Metazoa > Chordata > Lepidosauria > Squamata > Gekkonidae > Lepidodactylus > Lepidodactylus listeri. Next base: position 40,873,319 of record JARCFY010000016.1, on the reverse strand, counting down.
GAAACTCTGTTTGGTCTCCTGTGACTAGCAGACAGAAGCATCAAAATCTGCCTTGAGTCTCAGTGAGAAAAATGGGCTATAAATGAAGTTAATAAATTAAGTAAATAGGATGGACAAAGAAAAAGAAAGGCCAACAAAAAAGTAGAGGTTTGATGGCAACACTTATTAATGGATACCATAATTATGATGCTTGAATTAAGAGCTGTACAGTGGCTTCTAATTTGTTTCTGAACACAAATGAAAACAACGGAAGAGAGTTTTAAAATAAACGGTCTATTGAAACTATATACAAGTAGTACAGGGTTATATCAGACTGACCTTCAAAATGAGGACTGTGATAATTTGTTGTTTTTTTAAAAAAAAAATAAAATTTCTTGTTCTTTAATCATTCAAAAGCCAGACTGAGGTAGCAATGGGAAATGCAAATGTACAATGTAAAATTTTGGTGAATTATTTAAAAAGCAATGGTATTGTATAGGGACTTTGAAATAAAATAATTTCATTGCACACATTGCTAGCATAAATGTTTTGAGAGCCTGTTCTAAGATGGCTAAGTTGTATGGTACATACCTGGCCACCACATAGGAAAAAAGAGATATATAAATAGTAGCAAGAAAGACAAAGATCTTTTCTTTCTGAGAGGTTTCACAGAGAGTTCCTGTTGCTAGGGAAACTGGTCCCTTTATTTGCAGATTTTCCTAATACATGTATTTCAGGGTCTCTCAGACTGTGATCTGTATTACGTGATATAATACAAAATGGAAATTATACTGTACTGCCAAGTAATTGGAATTTTGATAACAGGCCACAGGGACTGGGAATACATGCAACACCAGATGAATCTGAGTCACATAACACTACAAAATATTGTGTGTGTGTGTGTGCATAACTTCCTTAGTTGCAATGCATGCAAAGAATTTTAGTAAGTGAAAGCTTCTCAGTTTATTGGATCAGAGTGAGCAGCCTCACATGCACAAAAGACTGCGTACACAGAACTATTGCCACTGTTGAACAAGCAGACCTTTGAAGAGGGGCTGTGGCTTAGTGGTAGAGCATCTGCTTTGCATGCAGAAGGTCCCAGGTTCAATCCCCCTCATCTGCAGCCTAAAGGATCAGATAGGAGGTGATATGAAAGACCTCTGCCTGAGACGTTGGAGACCGACTGCCAGTCTGAGTCTACAATACTGACTTTGATGGACCAGAGTTTGATATAAGCCATGAGGGAAAATCCCATACAAAATTATGAAAACCTGGTTCCCCCCACCCCCACCCCCACTTTCCACATGGGCACGGGAAAATTAGAATGCAAAATCACTAATATATCACAGTGGCAACTTTCTTATATTTACTGAGTCAGTAGGGGGGGGAAAGGAAAACCAGTTGTTATACCTTAGGTGCTGCTGGAATTCCCAAACTAGCCTTTTATTATTCCAGTTCAGCACCTGTCACTGGATGCTGAAAATGTACTTCAGAGCAGGTTTCTGCGGAGGGGACAGCACAGCAGGAAATCAAACATCACATTGAAGAGATCTAGCAGCTGAGCGGTATGACCTCCTATTCACATAACAGGTTAACAACTTACCTTTAGAGAGACTGAAAATGATTGATGCTGATTGGAATGAGCTTTGTTTATTTGTTTATTTACTTTGAGGAACACAAGCAAACTGCCACAGAACACAATTTTGAGAGGATTCTACAGAGAAGGTGTAACTTAAAAAGCAAAGAACCATCATGTAACTTGACTACGTAGTTTTACATGACCTTCTTATTTTGTTTATTTTATTTATTTTTGGGATTTATATCCCACCCTCCCCGCCTTATGGCAGGCTCAGGGTGGCTACCAACAGATTTGGTACAAATTTAAAATCATAAAACATTATATATATATAAAACTTACACTGCACTGTGATTACAACCATACTGTGCCCCCAATACAAGATGGCACCACTTCATTGTCTATATCTGAGCAGTGTCCCAGATGGGAACCGACCGGTCGGTGCAAGATGGTCCAGAGTGACAGATTACGATAGAAGGGCCAGGCTAAGAATATAGGGGCGGCCCCTACTTGAAAGCCTGGTGGAAGAGCTCCGTCTTGCAGGCCCTATGGAACTGCAAGAGGTCCCATAGGGCCCTGATGTTGTCCGGGAGCTCATTCCACCAGGACGGGGCCACCACCAAAAAAAGCCCTGGCCCTTGTAGCTGCCAGCCAGGCCTCCCTTGGCCCTGGGAGAACCAGGCAATTTTGGGATCCTGACCGCAGTGCTTGCTGGGGTACATGTGCGGAGAGACCTCAGGTAGATAGGTCCTTGGCCATATAGGGCTTTATAGGTCAACACCAGCACCTTGAACCTTATCTGGTATGCTATAGGCAGCCAGTGCAGCACTTTTAAGGTGGGCTGGATGTGCTCCCACAAGGGGAGGCCCATCAACAGCCTCGCCACCGCATTCTGCACTAGCTGCAGCTTCCAGATTTGGCACAAGGGCAGCCCCATGTAGAGAGCATTACAGTAGTCCAGTCTTGAGGTGACCAAAGCATGGATCACCATAGCCAGGTCATTGCGTTCAAGGAAGGGAACCAACTGCATGATCAGCTGTAGGTGGTAAAAGGCCGACCTTGCAGTGGCTGCTACCTGGGCCTTCATAGTTAACGAGGGGTCCAGGAGCACTCCCAAACTCCTAACCTCTGACACTGGCACTAGTAGCGCCCCATCGAAGGTCGGGAGAGGGATCCCTACCCTTGGTCCACTCCAACTCTGTCTTCATTAGATTCAGTTTCAATCAGCTCTGCTTAAGCCACCCAGCCATGGCTTTCAATGCCAGGTCCAGATCACCCAGACTAGAGTCTGACTGGCCACCCAACAACAGATAGAGCTGGGTATCATCAGCATATTGATGACAGCCCATATTGATGACAATGCCTTCGGGCAATCTGGGCAAGGGGGCGCATATAGATGTTAAACAACATTGGGGAAAGTACTGCTTCCTGTGGCACTCTGCAAACCAGTGGGTGTCTTTGGGAGAGCTGTTCCCTCATCTCCACCCTCTGTCCCCGGTCTTGGAGAAATGAGGAAAGCCACTGTAAGGCCAACCCCTGAATCCCAGTGTCAGCAAGGTGGTGGGCCAGTAGCTGATGGTCGACTGTGTCGAACGCCGCCGACAGGTCTAACAACATCAGTACCGCCGTGCCACCCCGATCCAGATGCCTCCGGAGGTCGTCTGTGAGGGCGACTAGCACTGTCTCTGTCCCATGGCCTGGTCAGAAGCCAGACTGGAAGGGATCTAATTTGGAGGCGTCATCCAAAAAGCCCTCCAATTGGTCCGCCACCACCTTCTTGATTAGTTTACTCAAGTAGGGTAAATTAGATACTGGCCGATAGTTGGCCAATTTGGCCGGATCCGCTGTTGACTTTTTCAGCAGGGGGCATACCACAGCCTCCTTTAGAGCCCTAGGAAACATCCCCTTTGCCAAGGATGTGTTGATAACTTCCTTTAGCACTCCTCGTACCACCTCACGGCTTGCTTTAATTAGCCATGATGGGCACGGGTCGAGACTACAGGTGGTTGGGCAGACCAATAGGAGCAGTTTGTCGACCTCCTCTAGGCAGAGTGGATTGAAATAATCCAAAATATGACCAGAATATGTGCTTGGAGCCTTCTTACATGCCAGCACTGTGAAGATGTCTCCTAAATCAATGCCAAAATAATTTTGCCAGGCTAACCCAGGTGATAGGCCCAAGAGTTTCATGGCTGAACCCAAATCACCCAGATCCTACAACCACTCAACTACATTGACTCAGGATTTGGCAACTTTCAGCATTTGCTGCAAGCAGTCACCTTTATAATGTGAAAATCTAGTCTCAAGTACTGAGGATTCTATACATTAAGTATACATGTTTTCAACCAGCATCAAACTGGAATAATCTGGTTATGATCTTCACTCACTCTTACATTTGTCCCTTTCTTTTCCTTTTTCTGGGTGCAATCATACACACCCATTAGCCACACGAGAGGGACGATTCACCAACAGATCAAACTGGCGCAATCACACCAGCACATCTGGGAGGCATCCCACAGCCGTCAGCAAGCTGTGGGCAAACCAACTTGCTCTGCCGGAGAAGCGAGTAAAAAACTACTAGGTAAACTCCAGTATCAAACAGGTTGCTGCAGCCCACAGTTGGACTTTCCCTGTGTGATCGCTCCAGCGTGGAAGTGTGGCATCAGGGATAGTCTGATCACAGGCTATACCAATGTCATGCTGTTGCTTCCCCCCCCCCTTCTCAGTGTGGGCATCATCGAAAGCCCTTTGGGTGGAGGAGCAATTCATCAATCCCCCATTTAAGTGAATCGGAAACCAACCACAAAAAACCCCTCACCCACAGTTGCATCTGATCACACAGTGGCGAGTTGCACCGGCAGATCCGCAGACCTCTGTGATCGCGCAACTGCAGGGCAAATTGCTCCGGGGCAAAATAGCCTCGCTTCCCCTCTGGATTATCTCGCTCGTGTGGCCGTGGCTGTCCCAGGCTGAAGATTCACTCCCTGCATCCAAAAAAGGAGGTAGAGGCTGTCCTGTGGTGCTCCCATTTCTGCACTTCTATTTTCTCAGCACAGAGGCTAACCATTCAAATCACCGTAGCCTTAAAACGGTGCTTTTCTGTTCTTCCCTGCTCCTCCAGTGTTTGTGTCAGGAAATATATTGGAGATACAAAAGTGGAACATCTGCCAAGTAGACCCTTTCGCTCAGATGTTTTTCATTATTATTTAGCCAGCATGAGCCTTAATTTTCCATTGCAAAAAATCAGGTTATTGTAGAGCACTGAGTTAGACAATTTAATGACAGATCCCTCTAGTTTATACCCCATTAAACAAGCGGCACATTAGAAGCCCAGTTGCAAGAGAAAACCGTGCTCGATTCACCCATTGTATTGCATTGTGAGCTGGTAACATCCTGTGGAGGCGAACAGTTTAGAACATTTTGTTAAAAGCCCAACCACAATGGTCCTCCTGTAGGGTGGCCACTCAGTGCTTTCTTTCTTCCCCACTGGTGCACTACTGGCATAAGATTAGGGTCAGTGCCAAAAATATCAGGAGAGCTTTATTGTTATCTACTAGTTTTTCATCCCTTAGGGAAGAACATGTAGTAACGGGGGGGGGGGGGGGAACACACAAAGGGATAAAGCCTTAACCATACTGACTGATCTTTTAACCTCTATTTAAGGCAATCTCTCTTCTTTGGAGAGAGACACAGAAAAAGAGATTACATATGTTTGCTTGTTCTTTCTATAGCAGTTAGCAGTGATTGAAATAGCAAGAAGAATAGTCCCTGAAACAGAGGCAAAAGAACATCATTTTCTGTAACTTGTGTAGACTCGAGTCCCAGAGACTCAAAGGAACGACCAAGAACTCAGCTAAACACAAGCCATTTCAGCACTCCACTGTCAGTAATCCAGTTTCATACACACACTTCTAAATGAGAACAAAAGTAACTTCACAATCATCATGGAAGGTTCGTATGTTTAGTAAAACTTTTAGCGAGTAAGGAATTTACATTCAGATATGAATGACTCAAAAGCTGGACTGAAAATAGCCCATTCTTTAATCACACACACCCCACACACTAACTCAGTATGGGACTTGATTACAGTTAACATCACGGCTATTTTGGGGCAGGAATGTACAGGAACGGAGTTCCAGCTGGCTTCCAAGTTGGCCACGCCTACAGCCTCCCCCCCTCAGGTTCCCCAGGCCCCTCTCAAGCTGTGGGGTGTCTGGGGAAGCCAAGCCAATCCAGGGAGGGAAGGCAGCAGAAACTGCCTTCCTTCCCTTGAGTTCCCCATGCGCCCTGCAAGGCAAGGGGCACCTGGGTAAGCCGATCCTGGGAGGGAACTGTGCTGTCAGGGGTGTGGCCTAATATGCTAATTAGTTTCTGCTGTTGGGTGTGGCCTGTTATGCTAATGAGTTCCTGCTGGGCTTTTTCTACAAAAAAAGCCCTGATTAGCACTATATGGAAATCTTTGGATCAAGTCTTTCTTTTGGCATCTGCCTGTCTGGCTCAGTGTCCAAGAAGATCAGAGGGAGGAATGAGTGACTCAGCAGTTATATAACTGACAGGGATGTTTTCCCTGCAGAGTTCACACAGATCTTTCTACCATAAAAGTAATAAGTACTAATAAATATGTTTTTCCAAAGGTTTGTTTCCACTAATCATTTTGCTAGTTCACTGTCTCAGGGAAGGCTTTAATTTGATCCTATTTATTTATTTGCAAAATTTGCATTCCACCTTTCTGCCCTTACAAGGGCCGTGAAGATGGCTAACGATTTAAAATGTACAAGCAATGGTGGCTGCTGTTTGCTGTTTTGTTCTCTCTCCAGATGTTCCTGTTAGGCACAGTGATAAATGTTTTGCTTTTATATGCTAAACCCTTCTACTCTTTATGCTCCTTTCTTTCAGCATTTTTCTCACAGCCTGGCCCACTTCCAGTATTGGAGCCTAGTGGGAAGAAAAATAGTTTAAGCAGAAAGAGTAGCAATGCAAGACAGGCTAGGGCAAGGTTTACTTCCTTTGCGTATGTGCTCTCTGTGACCCCTGGAGTTTTGCTTTTATTTTTGTTTTAATCATAAAGGCTATGGAGTAGTTTCAGATTTTAGGTCAGGAAGGAGAACATGGCTGATGGTGACTCTGTTCATTGATATCAACGCTTTGTTTCCTTGGTTGCCAAGTATCTTTGATCTTGTTTGATTAAACACTGGTTAACCCAACAGCAGGGTCATCTCCCTTGAAAGAGGCATTCACAGCCATTTGATCTGTGGGTTCAATTGCCCCAGTCCAACTTCAGACAAAGCTTGAGGCCAGATTGGTTGGCTAGAGAAGTAGCCATCCAATAGGAAGGAAGAGAGGTCAATTATTTCTGCCTTGCCTCGTGCTATGGCTTTTGTCATTTGCTGCTGTCCCTAACCCTTGATATCACAGGATTAGCCATTTGCGGCCAAGCAAGAATTTGGGGCGCCTTTTCCCAGAATGGCATTTGGACAGGGCCCCTTTTCACCTGCTTCATGATCTCCAGGATGGTGGTAATAATAGCAAATAAATAAATTAGGATTAATTAGGCCTGGTTTCTGTCCGTTTGAATGGGTTGCTCATTTAAGTAGGGATAAGTGGTGAGCACCCTGAGCCAGCAGGTGTGATGGAGAGCGTGTCATGAACAGACCGTCATTTGCTAGATGACAGGATGAGCTTGGAATGGAATGCTTTTGATGCTGAGCAACATCTTCCCATACTTGGGAACTGTTTCATGGTTCATCAGGGTAGGGGGTTGGGGCTGGGCAACTCTCAGTACTTTATGTGCAGGCTCCATGTTTGGAATCAGTGTGAATTTGCTGGGAAAAGTAAAGATGGCATTCAGTGAGGAGCTTTGAGCAAGAGGTCCCACCCATTTTTGAAGAAAGCTAGTCAATTCAAGTACAGCGAGCAAGCTTACTTGATTCTCAGTTGTTGATGCAGCAGATGTTATCAGTCCTGATGTGGCTTTGGCTATACCACAGAAAGTTTGAATGTGTGAGGAAAGTCTCTATTAGGAACTCATCAAGTGGCCTAACTACCACTTCTGCCGCTAAGTGAGCTGGAGGTCCCTTGGCTGTCTTCTGGTCGGATCTTGGACCAATTCAGCCGACTCCCTCAGGAGGAGGTCGACAGAATCCTGGCAGCTGTGAAGCCAACCATTTGCATCCTTGACCCATGTCCATCCTGGCTGGTTAAGGCCAGCCATGATGGAATTTGGGCTCCCCTGGGGGAAATTATCAACTTGTCCCTGTCTTTAGGAACCTTCCCAGGGTTTTTTAAGGAGGCAGTGGTGAGACCACTCTTGAAAAAACCACCACTGGACCCTTTGGCCCTAGCTAACGACCTCCCAGTGTCAAACCTTCTATTCCTGGATAAGGTAGTTGAGAGAACAGTGGAAGAACAGCTCCAGTTTTTTCTGGATGATGGCTCCATCCTGGACCCATTCCAATCTAGTTTCTGCTCTGGCTATGGGATGGAGATGGCCAGGGCTTATTTCATAACAGGAGCTCCTTTGCATATTAGGCCACATCCCCTGATGTAGCCAATCCTCTAAGAGCTTACAGTAGCCCCTGTAAGAAGAGTTCTATAAGCTCTTGGAGGATTGGCTACATTAGGGGTGTGTGGTCTAATATGCAAAGGAGCTCCTACTATGAAATGAGCCCTGGAGATGGCATTGGTCACCCTCACAGATACCCTCCAGAGACACCTGGATCTTGGCAGGTCAGCACTGCTGTTGCTGGATGACCTGACAGCAGCATTTGACATGGTTGATTATGACCTGATGGCCCACTGCCTCGCCGATGCAGGGATTAGGGGGACAGCCTTGCAATGGCTGCTCTCCTTTCTCCATGGTTGGGAACAGAGAGTGGCACTTGGGGAGAGGGTGTCTTCACATTACCCTTTGGTATGTGGCATCCCCCTGGGGGCGATCATCTCCCCAATGTTGTTTAACATCTATATGCACCCTCTTGCCCAGTTAATCCAGGGGTTTGGGCTGGGTTGTCACTAATACATTGATGACATCCAGCTTTATCTGTTGATGGACTCTGCCCCATCCGTTGATGGACTCCGTTTTTATATGTTTTGCTGTTGCATTGTAACCCACCTTGGTCTTGCTTGTGGAGGAGGGTGAGATAAAAACTGCATAAATAAATAAACAAACAAAGGCAGCCATGGACAGGCTGCCTAGCACAGCCTGTCCTCAATTAAATATTAGTATAATAAATTGATGACACGTGTGTGTTAAGTGCTGTCAAGCTGCTTCCGACCTATCATGACCCTATGAATTAACATTCTCCAAAATGTTGTAGCATTAGCAGCCCTTCTCAGGTCTTGCAAACTGAGGGCCCTGGCTTCTTTTATTGAGTCAATCCATCTCATTTTTTGTCTTCCTCTTTTCCTGCTGCCTTCAGCTTTCCCTAGTGTTATTGTCTTTTCTAGTGACTTTTGTGTTTTCATTATGTGACCAAAGTACAACGGCCTCAGTTTAGCCATTTTAACTTCTAGAGAGAGTTCAGGCTTGATTTGTTCTAGAACCCACTTATTTGTCTTTTTGGCAGTCCATGGTATCCATAAAATTCTCTTTCAACATGACATTTCAAAGGAATTTACTTTCCTCCTGTCAGCTTCCTTCATTGTCCAACTTTCACATCCATACATAGTAATGGAGAATACTATGGCATGAATTAATTTGCTCTTGGTCACCAGTGACACATCCTTATATTTAAGGATCTTTTCTAGCTCCTTCATGGCTGCTTTCCCCAGTTTCAATTTCCTTTTGATTTCTTGGGTGCAGTTTCCCATTTGGTTGATGATGGAGCCAAGGAATAGAAAATCTTGAACAATTTCAATTCCTTCATCATCAACCTTAAAGTTGTGCAATTCCCCATTAGTAGTCATTACTTTTGTCTTCTTGATGTTCAGCAGTAATTCTGCTTTGGAATTTTCTGCTTTAACCTTCATCAGTAATCATTTTAGGTCTTCACTGTTTTCTGCCAATAATGTGGTGTCATCTTCAGATCTCAAATTGTTAATGTTCCTTCCATCTATTTTCACTCCACCTTCATCTAAATCTAATCCGTTTTTCCTTATGATATGTTCTGCACTCAGATTGAAGAGATAGGGAGATAAAATGCATAACTGACAATAAAGATCAGCAAATTTGAATAAATTTAAATAGTCAAGCCCATGCTGTTGTCTCAACTCTTCATTTGGGGTACTGGGGCAGTATCCATATGGCTACAAACTTTCTCCTTACACATTTTTTATGGTTTGTAGAGCTGTCCATCACAATGGATAGACTCAACTTCCTGTCAGGTTTCCATCAGATGTAAAAAATATAATAATATATAGCCACAGTTCATTTTACTGGTTCTTTATCCATTCATTAATTCAGCCACCCTAAGTTGTATTGAAGTAAAAACAGAGGCACTTATTTCTTTTGATCCAGTTCCTGTAAATTAGCTTGGATGTTTTTGATGTAGAGCTATTAAAAAGAGAGTAACATTATTAAACCTTAGAAACTTTGTAGACTGTGGTAATGCTAATGGGTAGGATTAAATTCCCACTTGGTGTTTCATAGAGGTTTACGCTGAAGCTTCATTCTCTGGTGTCTCTGGTGATAAAAGTGAGAGGAATGCTTTTATCTCTCTACCGTTTTTGAAACAGGAGTTTGCCTGTGGACAATTGGGTCATTCTGGTACCGTTTAGTTCCCAGCAACACCCTATTTGGAAATACTGTTAGTTGCAGGTGCATGATGGAAGGCAAGAAAGGTGTAGCTATCTCATGGGCTTTATAACACCATCAGTTTTTCTTATCAGTTCACCTCATACATCCTACCCCTGATTCCACCTGACTGTCTCCCCACCAAGCCACATATCTCTTGAATGCATCAGAGTACTCAAGCACAGAGCTGTTTTCTTGCTGCAACGCACAGATCCAGTTGCGGGCCTTTTGTTCTCCCGTGGGGTCTTTGTATTGCCATCACAACATCCACATAATTCCTCCGTGTTCCTGAGCTCAGGTCCTGGAACGTTGTGTAGACTCACATACCAGTTGGCTGCACTCTCTCGCATCCTCAATCTGATGTAGCTGACTTGCTCCTCCTCGGTAGGGAATAGATGACCCCAATTCTGCAGGAATCTCCCAGCTTGATCACAAAGAACTGGAGCTTATCGGAGTTCCCATCAAAAGTAGCATCGAGGAACTCCTTAGGCATGGGTTGTTGGGGCACCACTGGTCCCGGAACTGTACTGCCCAGCCCTGGCCCTGCTGGAACCCCCTGCAGCTGTGGTGCCAGCTGCGGCAGGGCAGTCTCAGGCACCTGTTCCTCCTTTCCCTTGATTATTGCTGCAATCACCTTAGGGAGCTCCATGAACATCTCTAGTATTTCCTTCTGCACCTTCTCTTGCAGAGTTTCGACTATGTGTCTAAAAAGATTGGGGAGGCCCTTCCTTCCCACCCCCCCAGCTCACCCTTCCCTCCCCCCCAGCAGACCCTTCCCGGGCTGGCCCAGGAGAAGTCCCTGCCCCCCCCTCAGATCATTCCCGGGCCTGGCGGCAAGCGCCGCCAGCCCGGGAGAACTCCCTCGCTCCCCCCCCAGCAGACCCATCCCGGGCCTGGCAGCGCTCGCCACCAACCCGGGAGAAGCCCCCCTCTCAGATCTTTCCCGGGCCTGGCGGCGAGCGCCGCCAGCCCGGGAGAACTCCCTCGCCCCCCCCCTCTCAGATCTTTCCCAGACTTGGCGGCGAGCGCTGCCAGCCCGGGAGAACTCCCTCGCCCCCCCTTCAGATCTTTCCCGGGCCTGGCGGCGAGTGCCGCCAGCCCGGGAGAACTCCCCCGACCGCCCCCGCCCTCTCTTCTGCCCACGTTGACAGCTAGGGTCTGCTCCTCCATGCCGCCTCCCACCCCACCCCCTCCCTTTGTGAGAGGATCGCTGCCGCATCCTCTCAGCTGCTGCCTCCCGGGTTTCTGGGGGGCAGAGTTCGACCCCCCCCCGGGGCAAGCTGGGGGTGCTCCTCGGCGACCGGATGCCAAGGCGGTAGGGGGGGTTCTCTGCCTTTGGACCTGAAACCCTTTTTCTTTAAGCCCCGGGAAGTGGGGGAGCTCTCTTTGTTTCACAGAAACGTACTCTGTGTGCACTCAGAAGCCATCTCTTCACTACCAGGCTGGAACCCTAGGAAAGGGGGGGAGGAGGGAGTTCAGGTGGGAAAGTTCCGGAGCCTCCAGAAATCTTGGCTATTGTTTTTTTAAAAAGAAACCCATTGGGACCCCGCTTTTCCCGTGCGGTAGTGAAACTGGATCTGGCTGGCGTTTACGATGCCCCCCCCCCCAGTCCTCACTCGCTTGCTGGTTTGCTTCAAGGAGCCCCCCTCGCACCCTGGAGAGAGAGTTTTGGCATTCCTCTTCTTGTAATGGCCTCCTTTGAGGCGCCAGGCCCATGGCTCCGTGGGCAGCCAGAAGATTATGGGGGCGGGGGCGGGGGGGGAAGAGAAATTCAGATCAGAGAATCTTCTGTGCGAAAAGGTGTCAGGCGGACTGGGTTAATCCAGGGAATATGTCGCTTTAAAAGAACACCCTGCTTTGTGTAGAGTGTGAAGGCTTTGATGTGGGTGACCCGGGTGACCCCCTCTCAGATCTTTCCCGGGCCTGGCGGCGAGCGCCGCCAGCCCGGGAGAACTCCCTCGCCCCCCCCCCCTCTCAGATCTTTCCCAGGCTGGGCGGCAAGCGCCGCCAGTCCGGGAGAAGCCCCTCGCCCCCCCCTTAAGATCTTTCCGGGGCCTGGGAGCTGCAGCTGGTCTTAACAAAGGCTTCAAACTTTTGGCCCTGTGATTTACATTTAAAGGCCTTCAGGGTGGCTTTTCTCACCGCAGTTTGTTCAGCTAGAACATCTGAACTCTGTGCACCAAGATCTGACTCTCCTATCTGTTTTCGACAAGATAAAGAGGTCCTGAAACCAGACATTGTGTTTCTGCCTAAGGTAGCTTCAGTTTTCCACTTGAATCAAGACTTGCTACTGCCAACATTTGTCCCTTCTCCAACTTCAGAGCTCTAGACATCCAGAGAGCCCTTACCTTCCTGTTCCTTCCTTTCCCCCTTCCTTCCCCTCTCCTTTCCTTCCTTTCTTTTCTCTCTCCCCCCCCACCTACCTACCTTCCTGTTCCTTCCTTCCTTCTCTCTCTCTCTCTTCCCCCACCTACCTACCTACCTTCCTGTTCCTTCCTTTCCCCCTTCCTTCCCCTCTCCTTTCCTTCCTTCCTTCCTTCCTTCTCTCTCTCTCTCCCCCCACCTGTCTACCTACCTTACTGTTCCTTTCTTTCTTCCTTCCTTCCCCCCTTCCTCCCTCCTTCCTTTCTTCTCTCTCTCTCTCCCACCTACCTACCTACCTTCCTGTTCCTTTCCTTCCTTCCCCCTCCCTCCCTCCCTTCTTGCCTTCTGACACACTGCCGATGACATCATCACTTCCGGTGACATCAGGGGGTGTGGCATATGCAAATAAGTTATGCTAATGAGCTCCTGCACCTCTTTTTTTACGAAAGGACCCCTGCCAAGCACAAATGGGCAGTGTGGGATAAGGAGGCTGCAGCCATTTGGTTGGCATTAACTACATGGCACCATTGGCTAGAGCACCATTACCTCCCATTTGAGGTTTGGACTGATCATAAAAACCTTGGGGTGCTTAAAACCCACAGGACGCTCAATGCTAAGCAGCGCCGGTGGGCTGAATTTTTCTTGAAATTTCAATTCTCACTCCACCATTTCCCAGGGAAATCCAACTCTTTCACACTTTCCCACAACATGATAGCCTGCATAATAAAGTCAGCGATTCCATGTTCACGCCTGCCAAACGGGGGGGGGGGGCAGTTGTCACTTGGAGCAAAGGCCGGGCTGACTGCAATACAACTGATAATGCATGGCGGGAGAAATGTGCCCGAGCTTATACTGATCGGGGTGAGATGAAGGGGGATCCTGAGGTGGCACAAGGCCCCGATACCACTGGTACAAAGGAGATAAACTGGTCATCCCCTTTCCCTCCGAAGGGAGGTTATGTATTCTGCTCATGAATCGAAATTATTGGGCCACTTTGGATATTTAAAGACACTCCATTTGTTGCAACGCCAATTCTGGTGGCCACATATGTGTGGGGATGCATTGTCTTATGTGGGCTCCTGCCAAACTTGCTTGATGTATAAACAAAGGGAGGGGAACCCCCCGGCCTCCTAAAATCATTGGAGACTCCTAGTCACCCCTGGGAAGTGATTTCCACAGATTTCATCACAAACCTACCCCCCCCCCCCTGTAAGGGAAAGACTGTCATCTGGGTGGTTGTTGATTTGTCTACCAAACAAGCCCATTTCATCCCATACAAACAGATACCTACAGCAAAAGCTCTGGCTAAGGTTTTTGTGAGCAATATTTTCAAATTACATTGGATCCCCTGTAAGATAATCTTTGACTGTGGGCCACAATTTGTTGCTAACTTCTGGTGGGAGTTGTTGCAAATGCTGGGGGTGGAACAGGTGCTCAGCTGTGCTTACCACCCAGAGACTGATGGCCAAACCGAGAGGGTTAATCAAGTTGTTAAACAATTTTTGCATTGCTTCTCAAACTATCAATAAGACGATTGAGTCAACTTGTTGCCTTTTGCTGAATACAGTTACAATAATGCAGTTCATTCTTCTATGGGTATCTCCCCCTATATGGCCTCCTGTGGATATGAGGGGGGGGCCCTTCTGCAACTAGCCCCTGTTAGTTTAAGGGTGGGTGACTCCCAGGCTTGGTAAAAATCTTTGCAGGACTTTTAGCCACTGATTGCAAAGGCCAAAATGGACTACAAAAAACAAGCTGACAAAGGGAGGGTGCCTGGATGGGAGCTGCACCCTGGGGATTTGGTGTATTTGTCGACCAAGAACATTCAGGGAATCCAACCCAGCCGCAAATTGGGCTGGAAAAACGTTGGCTCATTCAAGGTGCTTCGTAAATTAATGAGGTCCCTGTGGAGCTTCAGTTACCTAAATCACTGAAATTTTGCATCTCATCTTCCATTTCAGCCTACTGAAAAGGGACCCTGGGCTGAACATGTGGAGACCCCAGCAACCAACTCCTTCTCCAATGATGATGAATGGTGAACCCCATTATGAAGTTGCGCAGATTCTGGACTCTAAATTGAAGGGGGGTCATTTGTATTATTTGGTGCAGTGGAAGGAATTTGGGCCTGGGGAAAATGAATGGGTTGCTGTTGAACATGTTAACACTCCTGCATTGCTTCATGCCTTCCGTAGATTGTACCCATTGAATCGTGGTGGTGTGGGAGTGGTTTTAGGGGGGCAGAATGTTAGCTAATGCTGCCATCCCCTGCCCAGGAGGTGGCATGGGTCATCCTGTGACATTGTGTGCATGGAAAGTTATGTTTTGTTTCTCATAGCTTGATTATTGCTTGCTGCCTGGCTCGGAAGTTGGAGGACTGTTGGTGTCTGGCTATGTATCTTCCTGCTTTTCACCTGAGAACCTGAAGCCAGTATTTTGGGTGCCTTTTACTTGATTTGTATGATTGGTTGCATTCCTTTGCGAGACCCTTTTTGAATTCTGTATAATTGCCCTGCCCGGGGATTGTTCTAACCATTACTGACACAGAATGTGTAGATGACCATAGTAGACCTTTCTCAATAAAGATCAACTTCTTGGAAGCCACTTGTTGTGACTGACTCTGTAGGACTCTCACACATGAATGCATGGGGAAATTCAGGAGGTGGTTGATTTTAGTGGTGCAGTATTGGCCAGGGTGGGGATCATCATTCTAGCTCTGCACGTACCTAGTACCAGAGCAGAATTGATTAGTTTGCTGAGAACTGTCCTGGTGTGGAACTTACCTAACAGAATGGCAAAGTAACAATATATGGCATCAATTAACTAGTGAAAAGTCACCAATACACTGTTGAATTTTGAGATCAATAAGAATGCTGTTCTGAAGCAGCAGCATAAAAACAATTAGATTTCAGTTTCATCATACAATTTATATGCTTAATCAAAGGATCATAAGAATTCATTAAAACTTACATGACTTGTCAGTTTCTAAAAATGCACATTTGGGGTTAGTTTAAAACATAAAGCCTCAGCATAGAGAAATAAAATGATTTACTTACATGCCTTTTAAAGACACATATAAACCCTAATTTAACTCACACAGCCTTTCAGATTTTCATTTCAGATAAAATAAGTTAGTGAATCAATCAAGGTTGTTTTCAGCTCACAAAGCAAAAACCAAGTTTCATAGAAAAAGGAAGGCTTCTGGACGTGTCAGGTTTGTGTTACAAGAACTGCTTGACACATTTAGATGTGATAGCAGGTAGCAGGTCATCAATAACAGGTGTTTATTTGCAAATGTGAAATTTACTTCACCTCAGCAGAGGATTAAAATGACATCACGCTGTACACACATCACACCCTACAAATTGCAGGTGATTGTGACAAACTTAACATATTTTTTCAGCGGTAGATTGAAACTTTCCTGCCTCTTCCTCCCAATGCAGCCTACTAATCTCTATGAAATGCTACTTCTGAGGGATAGGAGACCCTGAGGGATGACATAAGGGGAGTCTGGTTCCAACTCATAATCTCTTGACCAACAAGATTTTACAGAGCTTCCTCTGCAGAGGGCTTAAGATACAACAGGTGACACACCCCCCCCCCCCCCCCCCCAGCTGCTGAGTCAGGACTGTAAATGCTAACTTTCAGGGACTTTGGAAGGGGTTTTGAAAAGTGGGATGGAAATCAAGCTAAATTCAGATTGAGAAGATGAAGGTGATTATATAATACATGCAATGGTCATGTTATGTACTTGGTCCTACTGTTGTGGGCCATTTTGGCAGTAAAATCGGTTTACTCAGTACTGGAAGAGGGAAAGCATGGAGTTGTTTCTAGATGAGAACCTGTTGAAGCAGTCTGCAGCACCATGGGTCACTCCCACAGGTAACACACATACCAGATAGTCTCATTCCACAGTGTTGGTCCAAACAGTGGATTGGATTGGGCTAGAACTGCTATAAGACAAAAGAGATAACAGCAAATAGCATTAGCAAGTACGGATGGGCATGGTCCAGACAGGCTGTCATTTCCCCAGAAAGCATTTTCCTGGGTGCACCTTCTTTGAGGGACTGTAACTTGGACCCCATAAACCCATCCCTCACCAAACTTGGAGGGCAGGTAGAGGAGAGTTGGCTGGAGATCTCCTGTGAGTTTGTTGTGTCTAGCTTGCACAGGATCTGTTCTGTTGGGTCACAAACCTCACAAACTGAACTGGTTTGGCTGCTAAAAGTTTGTGGCAGTTCATGGTTCATGTTCAAACTGTTTGTGCCCATGAACTGCCACAAACAAACTGAACTGGTTTGGCTGCTAAAAGTTTGTGGCAGTTCATGGTTCATGAGCTGGGCATGCCATGAACCATAAACTGAACCATATTTTCCAAGTTCATACCCACCCCTATTTTTAAAACACTGCATGTGTCTTACTCCTTCACTTATTATCAAAACCTCAACAACCTTTGTGTAAGTATTGCAAAATTGCTGTGAGTATGGATGGGCCATTATATAACAGGCAGTAGCCAACTGGTGCCTTCTATAGGAAGAATGACCATGTGGAATTTTCTGCATTCAAGTTACACAACATTGAAAGCTGTACACCAAGGATTTTTGTTTTAAGTGTTGAAACTATATGTCTATTTGCAGAGCAGACAACTGCCTCAGTCCAAATTCTTAATGAACATAGCAAAGTTTGCCTGATGGTGCAAAAATCACCTCCCAGCCAATGTGACCAGCAGAAAAATACTTTATAAGCCAATATATTAGAACCTGGACATACAAAAAAAAATGGCCAATCAAGTGATAGAGACATGCCTTTACTGTATAATAAATGTAACCTTTAAAGATCAATTTTCAATCTAGTCCACTGTTCTTCCAATTAACTTTCTGTTGCTAGTGAATCTTTTATTTCTAGAGTGGATTTTGAATTTGATTTTTCTTCTCCCAAATTGAATGGTTGGCAGCCTGTCAGATGCGACACTTTGCTGCTAAATGAATCAGCATTCACTGTTCAAAACTTCTCCATCTTTCCTGCCTCAGAGGCTCTAAGCTCATTCAATAAAATGGGTAAAAATATGTTTTACCTTTTTTGACACAGCTATGAAAAATTGGTTTCTGCAGCCCAGTGGACTTTGAGATTCATTTTTATCTAAATTATGCCTTGTGTTTGTACTTGTGCATTTGTGACTCTCTAGGAAACTTGTCATTAATCTATTGTTAGCCTTGATACAACTCAAATCTTTGTGTTTGCCAGAAATATTAACCTAAGTTTATCAAGCATCAAAACAACATTTTTACTGGAACATATTAACAATATAAAGTCAACAACATGTTCATTTACACAAATGAAAACAATGGGAATTTGGGTGCTCAGTTACTGTCAAAATAGGGCTCATCTCTGAAAAATAATTCGGTCTGAAAAGCTGTGCAGTTAAAAGTATACAGTACCACTAACAAATTCTTGGCACGTTGCAGCCAAACTTAATCCCTATTAATCAAAGCAGGGAAGTTCCTCGAGTACTGATCCAAAAGGAATGAGATTAAAAGTATTTAACTTTGGCTACATCTTGCCAGTTCACTCAGGAAAAGATCACTTCACCTAGTATCCATTTTACTCCCTCAGTCTTAGAACTCAGGCAAACAGTGACTAGAGTGGTGGACAAGATCAGGAAGAACTGATTCTAGATCCCTGCTCCAGCATGATGCTCACTGGGTGATCTTGGACCAGTCATGCTCAACCTAACCTATTCTACAGTGTAGTTGTTGTGAGGATAAAATGGGGATGGGCATGTATGCAGCCCTAAAAGATGGCTGGTCCTCACTGAGCTGGATTGCTTTCTGTTTACACCTAAATCCCTCCTCCCATCACCATACAACCCAGTTCTCTACATTCGCATAACAGTCACTCCAAGGCTATCAGCTTCATGTTAGCAAGGCACATCTTTGCAGCTGCCCTTCTGACCTAACCCAACTTATTGTTCATACAGAACATCTACTCAGAGGTAAGTCCCATCTTGTTCTATGGTGCTTACTTCCAGCTCAGTGGAAATAGCACTGCAGCCCAGATCTCCCAACACTCCTCTAACACACCTGCCCCTCATACGGTATGTGTGTACAAAATATTTTGCCTTGATTGCTAGTAAGAACAAAATTCTTGAAACTGAAGCACTGCCTCAAGAGATGGCTATGAGTGGACTGTGTGCAAAAAAAAGGGAGCGGGGGAGTTAACAAATGACCCAAAAATGAACACAGAAAAAGCTCAAAATCAGATTTACACTAGGATAAATTTGGGCCCCTGGGCCTAAACCTTTATATAAAACCAAAAGTTTCCTCAAAACAAAATATTTGAAGTTGAGCATTGCAGTCTCTACCGATGTTCTACCTGGAGGTGACAGGAGAAATATATTGTCTAGCTACAAATGTACTGATTTTCAATTGTATTACTGTTTCATTGGAAGAAAGCATCATTTCAGACACTGCAGTATCATTGCCAGAAGCACTCTATTTGGGAACAGTACTTCAGAGAGCCGTGTGAAAAACAACTTAAGCAAAGATACTGTGTCATGTAGCAAAATTTGAACTCTCCCAGGTCGTTGTCACCTCAATACTAGCTAATTCTGTAAATAGTGTCTGCAAATGTTGATTTACTTTTTATATTAAAGATTCCAAATAAGTCAACAAGAGTAAAGCCAGGTGATATTCCAAGTATAAACTTATAGCTAGGGATAGGCATGAAATGGAAAAATATGGTTCGGTTTGTGGGTCATGGTGTGCCTGGTTCATGAATCACAAACTGTCATGAACTTTTAGCTGCCAAATGAACTGGTTCAGTTTGTGATGCAGTAGAACACACACACCCCTGGTGCAGAGAGCTAAAGACACCACACTCACCGGGGATCTCCAGCTAACTCTCCTCTACCTGCCCTCCAAATTTTGTGAAGATTGGATTTACAGAGTCTGAATTATGACCCCCCCTCCCGAAGGTGCCTGGGGAAATGACAGGTGCAGGTTCAGGAGGTTCAGGAGTGTATAGAACTAATCCTGTGCAAGCTAGAGACACCAAGCTCACAGGGGACCTCCTCCAGATGTTTCTCTACATGCCCTCCAAGTTCTGACCCCCCTGTTGCTTTGATGTTTGGTAAACATTTAGACTGAGAGGAGACTGTCTGGAAATGTATCCATTCATGAACCACCGCAAACTGCCATGAACCACTTGAAAGTTCGTGGAAAGTTCGTGTTGGTTGCACTGCCACAAATTTCAGTTTGTGAGCCACAAACCACCCAAAATTTGCCACAAACTTTAGTTTGTGAGCTGGTCCGTGCCCTTCCCTACTTATAGCATATTCATCAGAATTGCCACATGGCTACAAATTGGTTGAGGAAGGCAATTTTTCCTTATGTAGGAAGGGCTTCTGGGAACTTCCCACTGGAAAGCCTTCTCCCAGCCAATTTTTCAGCCTCCTTCTCATCAGGCCTTTTTAAAAACAGAGTGACAAGCTGTGCATATCTAATAGGTCTTCCCTGCTATTACCAGGGCAACTAAACTGGTCAATCACTTGCAAAAGGATGGAATCTCCAAAAAATTCAGGAAGCCTTATTGCTAGGGCTTGCCATGATGCTTTTACAGAGGCCAGGGGCAAGTGCTCCCACCTTGCAGATGATCAGGGGACTTCTGCCTGCTCTCCTTCCTGGGGATATTCAGTGAATTCATGGGGCTGCTGTCTGTACTGGGCTTCAAAGTACTGTTGGGGTGGGTTTGGAGTGCTGTGGGTATGGGATTGGAATGAATTAAATATTTTGGGAATAACCCGGGGGGGTTGAGAGGCTTGGAATTTCAAGTGGATTTAAGACGTTTTGGGGGGTTGGAGCTGGGATACAGCAGTTTCTTATTTTCTTCTCCTTTTCCTCTTTAGTCCTCCCCCAGATTCCTTCTGTACAACTTTTTTGTCCTTTCTCCTTGCTAGTTCCCCCCCCTACCCTCTGTTGTCATGTGACACTCTATGAATTTACCAGATGCCCATGGTAAAACAAGTTTACAAGTTAGGAGACATACTTTTTACTCACATATGATGGTTTCCAACAGGCTTGCCATTGCATTTGGAATACAGTAAGCTTAGATAGCTGTGTACCTGGTTTACAGGAGATATGAAATCTGAACTTGAAATCTGGCCTATTATGTGCAGGCGTAACCTTCCGCCAGGCATTTGAATAGGGGCCGCCCCCCCCTTTTGTCCCCCCCCTTGCCACCCAGTGACGCACAACACAACTATTACCATCTAGTCGCTGATGAACCTGTGTGCTCCCAACATCAGATTGTACATTAACATCAGATTGTACGCCATCAAATAGTATTGAGCACTTTAATATTTGTACTGTGTAATAATGTCAATAATGACTCATAATGTTTTAACTGTTTTTAACTGTTTTATTGTGAATGTGGTTCACCTAATTGTGTAAGCTGCTCTGAGCCTGCTGTGCGGGGAGAGCGGCCTCAAAGTCGAAATAAATAAATAAATCTCTTGAATTGCCTATTACATCCCTAAAAAACTAAGCATGCTGAGAAATTTGCCTCAAACCTATGTATACCTAATAGGTCAAGCAAACCTACTCCTTTGGCAGCCATGCTATACCCACAACTCACACCACAGATCTCTTCATCTTGTTTTCATTGCTTATCATCCAACTCAAGAACCAAGCCAGACTGCTTCATGGCTGTGGAACAGGGGAAATCTCCACTCAGGGCAATGGTGGGTCAGGCCATCAGAGGTTACTTGGTTTGCCCTCTTTGTGTGCCGATACGGTAGAAAGCATTATTTAATGACCTGCATTCAGCCTGCCATTCATAGCTGTGCAATAACGGTGATCTATCACAACACTCATCACATAGGTGCACAGCCAGGTCAAGAGCCTTTGTATAAGAATGCTAGTTTTACAACAACAAGCAAATCCATTTGGAAAAACAAATAAACCAAGAGCAGGAACCTCCATCTGAAGACCAGAAGGACCAAAAAGGATGCAACATCTGATGGCCAGGAGATGCAAGGAGAAAAATGCAAAATTACCGCATCTTCAGGTGAGTGATTATCTGATCGTGTTGTTTGCTTCAGTTGGCAGACTGCAATTTACAACTTGATTTTAAAATACACTTGCATGTTTTTTTATTATAATTATGTGGGGTTCCTCCTGGCCCTGGCCCACCACTGGCCCTTAGGAAGGGTTACATTTGAATTCCCTATATCTTTGACTGTACTTGCCAAAATCTTCAGATCTGACACAGTAGTGTTACAACCTGGAACCTGCTTATTACTCAGTAAAGCATATCACTGCCAAAGAGAGTGTTGTTGAGAATAACTTGCCCAGGAGTCTGACAACTATTGTCCAGTTTGGAGGAAAACCATGAACTGGGTGGTCTTTCCTTGAAGCCTACCTGAGAGACCGCCTTTCCCTGCATGTTCCCTAGAGAGCACTGTGATCAGGTTCACAAAACTGCTTGGCTCTCCCTGGGCTGAAGGATGCCAGGTTGACATCAATGAGAACCAGGATGTTTTTTTATTTTTGACAGCTCCGACGTATTGGAACGAGCTCCCTGGAGAGATCAGGGCCCTGTGGGACTTCCCACAGTTCCACAGGGCCGTGAAAATAGGAGCTGCATCTTATCAGCCATGCCCTATGTTGACCTAAAGTTAGAAGTTACCAGAGTGGTAGCACCACTGAATGTGTTCTTAAACGCACTTTATTATATTGCCCTGCCATCATTATATCAACTGTTCTATCAACTGTTTAAAATTGTCTATTATGGATTTTACATTGGAATGTATACTGTTTTATTGGTTTTATGTAAACCGCCCTGAGCCTGCCTTGGTGGGGAGGGCGAGGTAAAAGTTAAATAAATAAAAATAAATTAATGACAAAAATGAAAGGAATGAATTTCTCTTGCACGACTCTAATTTAAAGTGTATTTCTCACTTTGATTTGCATGCATTGGTGAGGGGAGAGAATTAAGCTGCATCTTGTGTGTGCCTCTCTCCTGACTTCAGATTTAGGGAAAGGAGACAGAGTTTCAGCTTGACTTTGCTGTGTACTTTCAGCCATGCTTTTGCTGCAAAGACAGGAGCGGGGGGGGGGGGGGGAGGAAGTAGGTGAGCTTGGTTTGTTGTTGGCATTGACACGAAAGTTAAGTCCTGACTTTTAACTTCCATTCTGCTTCATCACCCCCTACTGAGGAAGCATATCCTGCCATGTGTCTGCAAATACCCATCATGCAGCTTTTCACAAGGCATCCCACATTCAAGCCTAATGCTCTCTATAACACTATAGGAAGCATGTGAGTCCTGGAAATGAAGTGAGACTGTGCCAAGGTCTGCAATACATTCCTGCAGAAGGATGCACAGTTTGCTGTACCTACAACCAAGCCTTGCGGCAGTAACACTCAAGCCACTATCTCATTGGCCCATCATGATGTAACTGACTATTGCTGAGATAGCTGCAAGGAAGTAGAGCTGGACCTCGTCAACCCCATACTCTTGAAAGGAAGCAGTGGCTGGCTGAGTTCCTGTGTGACAGCATGCAGATATACTTCCTCATGGAAAACAGGCTGGCATTCAGAGACCTGGCGCCACAGTGGAAGACATCAGGTTACACCACCTCTGAGCCTGCCTCTGCAGTACTGCATGATATAATCTAAAGGACCAAATGAGATGTTGTTATCAGTGGCTCAGGCCACATCTAGTCCAGCATCCTGTTTCACACAATGGCTGATCAGTTGCCTTGGAGGGCCCTCAAACATGGCATAGAGAGCAAAGACTTCCTCTGATGTTTCCTCCTAGCACAGGATATTTAGAGATTTACTTCTTCTGAATTTGGAAGTTTCCTTTAATCAACATTACTAGTAGCCATTGCGTCATAACTCTATCATCTAGATTATAGACCAACTGATTATAGACCAATTTGCATCTGATGAAAGAAAAAAAAGTCCAAAAATGGTATGTACCTAAGCTTTATGCTTAGTTTCATCCTAAAACAGGAATTCCTATATCATAAATAAATAAGCCCAATAAAAAAGTGTTGGGATTGTGTGGGTTTCAGAGTTTCAGGGGTTTCATTTATTCTTGATAGGATTGTGATTTGACTGTTTTACAAGTGTGAAGCAATTCTAGAGTCCTTTCAAATATCTGTGTATGTTGTCAACCTTCCTCGATGGAATATATATGCTAATTTTGATCAGACGCTAGAGTGTTCCCACTTTCAGAATTATTATTACATTTCTATAGTTAACCAAAACATACTGTTCATAGTGAAAGTTTTAAAGTAAGGTTTTGTTTAAAGGTCAACTCTGCTAATTGTTCTGAACTACAAAGAAGCCAGTGTCAATTCTTTTCTGTTCCCCAAAGTCCAGCTTTCACATTTCTTTTCATATGCTAAAATAAGCTGATATAATATTTTTTTGCCCAGCATCGTTTCTCTCTATCTGTCTTACAGACAGAAATGTACTCACACACTTGGGGAGTACCTGGAATTCCCACAGCTCTAAACGCACAATGTAACTGTATACATGTACACCATAAAGAAAGCAGCAGGACTGCATCTCCTAAGCTCATCTTACCTGTGTGCATTAAGCCTAACATCAGCATACAGTTTATTGTGTATACAGCCTATAGTATTCTTCCTAGGACTGGGAACCCTCAAAAAAACTGCACACTCTCAGTGTAATATTCCTTTTTATTTGTAGGTCAGGATTAGAGTACTCACTCTTAGGTTTATATAGCAGAGAATAGCATCCATTTATTAAACAGAACAACATCCTTTATTAACCAGGAAATACAAGGATGGCAGCAGTAGTTTCAGAACAATGGAGCTCATACTCTAGCTAACAAATAGAACTAAGCTGGGACTCCACCCCATGATACTAAAACAACCAAATATTGAATGGAAAGCAGATTGTTCCAGTGTAAGGTATACAATCAATATACCACGCCCAATGATATAGAGGGAACTCAATGAATGTACAGTTTGTACACATATACAGTGCAATCCCAAGTAAAACTACACCCTTCTAAGTCCATTGACTCTTTTTTAGGATTGCACTAATAGGTCCTGTTTCTAGCATTAGATTAAGCAACTGTAGGGATCAGAGCAGGGCAAGTGGATATTATCTCAGTCCTCTCTATGTGTGTGTCTCCTGTGTTCTATTCATGGGGATCATAACTTGGAGACTGGAACTTTTAATAAGTCTCTATGATGTGTTAAATCTTAATTTATTTATTAAAATACTTATATACCACCTATTTTAGCAAGCAGTGAACCCAAGATGGTTGACCCCAACACATACAGTCCCATTAAAAATTTATACTGTCTAAGAGCCCAATCTGAAATATAAAGGTAATCCAGTCAACTGGTTAGTTTAAGTTAAAAAGCTATTTTAAACTTGACCACTTTATATAGTCTGCAAAAGTCAAGAAGGGATGGTACAGGCTAGACCTCTAACAACAGCCCATTCCAGATCTCAGGAACTATCATGAGAAAGTCCCCTTAGATAATCAGCCTTCATGGCCAAGATCACCTCCATCTTGTCTAGATTCAGCTTCAGCTTATTCTCCCTAAACCAGCTGACCACAGCATTCAGGCAATGGCCTAAAACCACAACTGCACTGTCTAGTTGTGTATTTAATTAAATCAAGAACTTAGTATCACTATCATATTGATGACACTGTGTCCCAAGGCTCTAGACCAGTGATGGCGAACCTTTTAGAGACCAAGTGCCCAAATTGCAACCCAAAACCCACTTATTTATCGCAAAGTGCCAGCACGACAATTTAACTTGAATACTGAGGTTTTAGTTTAGAAAAAAGAACTCATACATTAACATCTTTTGTCTTAAAAGAAAAACACAACAACAGAGCTTTCAATTATACAAACCCCTTTTTATTGAAAGGTAAAAGTTTGCATTTGGCATGCTTTTGAACAATTAATGTGATTTTTGCTGTTGTATGCATGCTGATAATTTGTCTAACCTTGGCTCATACTTTGTAAGTTTGAGAGCAGCCCAGCCTCGAGTCTGTATCATCTTTTTCCTTTTAGAGACTGAGTCCCCAAACTGCGTGCATGCCCACAGAGAGAGCTCTGAGTGCCGCCTCTGGCACACGTGCCGTAGGTTTGCCACCACTGCTCTAGACAATCTTGTTCAAAGATTTAACATAGATACTGAATAACACTGGTAGGACATTGATGGCAGTGGTAACATTGGTAATAACACTGGCAGTTGGCTATCCCTGGGGCACCCCACACATCAACTCCCAGGAAGCTGACACGGCATCTCCACTCATCACTCTGTGACAACAATGAAATTAAACCAGTGGAGACCTACAACACTCAAACCAATCTCATGACCAGGTTGTAAATTGTCTATGGCTATTGGAATCAAACAACGAGTACCTGTGTCAAGCAACAATCTATTATTGTAACCAAAGGAAACCCAATTATCACAGGGCAAGATTTTATAAGCCTTGGGGGACAAGGATCCAGCTTTCAGATGATAGCCTTTACAACCTTAAGAACCATGTCTAAATCCATCAGGAAGACCAGTCTCAAGCTATACTACTAGACAATGCTATTGATACCTCTACTGCCTGTACTATGTACAGAGTACCTCAGTGCATTTTTGTTTGTTTAAAACATTTGTATATCCCACCATCTGTGCTTAGACTAAATGTGAGTAATGAATGATGGCTGAGGACAGACTAAGAAAGTGGGGCAGGAGAGCTCCGCTTCAGAGGTGGGGGAAGGGAGCCAGTTCAAACAGCCACAGCTGTCCTGTAGCTCCCTTCCATACTCACCCGTGTGGGAGCCACTTCCCTGCTGCCTCAGAGGGACACTGGCAGAAAGCGGTGTCCAGGGGCTGTCTGCTGCTTGGATCCCACTTCCCAGCTGTGTGGATGGGAGGAGGCGGGATTCAAGCGGAGGCAGCGGTGTGAACACGCCACTGTGGAGAGATGCCCATGCACACAAGCAGCCCCAATACAGGAGGTGGGGAGATTTCAAATTTTTAGCATAGGCACCCATGCACATATTGCTGAAACGGCCCTGCCACGAGCCGTGGAGGCCGGCCCACCCGGGGCCACTCTGCAGCAGTCTGAATGTTCTGTTCTAGCATGCTCCTGTGGGAAACTGGCCAGTGGGAACGTGCAGCCCCGGGCCAGTTTTCCCCCATGGCTTTTGATACCACTGCCATCCTGAGGCAGATTGCAAGTCTGTTCTCAGGCGATATATAAACAAATTGTAAGAACACAAAAACGTAAGTTAATCATATTAACATAAGAACAGCCCTGCTTGATCAGACCAGTGATCCATCTTCTTTGGAGTCATGTCTCACATAATGGCCAAGCACTCTGAAGGACAAACAACAAGGCATAGAGGCCAATACCTCTTGGTGTTGCTTGCTAGCCCTGGTATTCAGAGGTTTGCTGCCTCTGGATGTAGAGGTTTCCTTTAGTCATTAGGGTCACTGATGGACCTCTCCTCCATGAGCTTGTCTTATCTTGTTTTAAAGGCATCTATGCTTGTAGCCATCACTACTTCCTATGGCCATGAATTCCACATTTTAATCACTCACTGAGTACAGAAATATTTCCTTTTTTCCTGTTCTGAATCTGTAGCCCATCAACTTCATTGGTTGCCCCCAAGGTCTAATACTTTGTGATAAAGTTCTCTCTATCTTTTTTCTAAACTGAAAAGTTCCAGTTTCTTTAGCCTTTCTTCCTAGGAAAGGTGTTTCAACCCTTTAATCATCTAGGTCACCTATGATCAATATTTTATAAAGATAAAAACAAAAATACAAGGTAAAAATAACAATTAAGAAGGGATAGAAAATTTAAAAACCAAGGAATAAAAACACACATTGATTTAAAAAATAAACAGATTAAAAACCAATACAGAGATTAAAACCATAGCCAAATTTGCTTAAGCAGTTTACCCTTCCCCAAATGCCTTCTGATGTCTGTCTTGCAGGTCTTTCTAAATGCAGCCAATGCAACCCTCTGTAACAATACTGGTATGCCATTTCTAGGGCTGCCAAGGCCCCCATGGGGTTGGGGGATTCCCTGCTCCCTGCTTCCATTTTCTACTCCTTCTCTGAGCAGTGATGGAAGAAGATTTTTTAAAGGCTATTGGCCTGACATCATGATGTCACCAATGGCAGCCCCTGCCCCTCTGTCTTCTGCTGGTTGCTAGATCACACCTGGCAACTCTTGGCCCATTTCAGAAGACTGAAACCCTAGTGCCATTCCACCAAGAAAGCCCATGATGTAGCTGTTGTGGAGTGGACAATCCTCAGAGACCCCCACAAGGAGAAAGCTGTCTGAAGGACCCAACTGGCATTTGGAAGAATATCAGGAGATGCAGTTCAATAGGTATGAAGAGAAGAGAGAAGAGAAGAGATTGGATTTATACCCCGCCCTTCACTTGTAGTCTCAGAGCGGCTTACAAACTCCTTCCCCTTCCCCTCCCCACAACAGACACCCTGTGAGGTAGGTGGGGCTGAGAGAGCTCTGAGACAACTGTCCTTGAGCTATGTCCTTGAGCTCTGTCCTTGGTACAGAGCCAGGGCTTGCCCAAGGTCATCCAGCAGGTGCAAGTGGAGGAGTGGGGAATCAAACCCGGTTCTCCCAGATTAGAGTCCGCACACTTAACCACTACACCAAACAAGGCCCTAGGCCATGAAGGGCAGCCTTTCCAAACATTTCATTGCAAGTTATGCACACATGTGAACTAGGGGTAGCACTGATATATTGTGTGAAGGAAAATTGAAACCTTATTTGAGGTTTTTTCTTTAAAACAAACTAGCAGTTCTAAAGGTACCGTAAAGACCCTAAAGAGTTTTTATATGACACTGTGTGTGTATGTGTGCACTGCACATCTTTAATGGTGTATTATCTAATTCTGATAACCTGGACTGTGCTTTAAGTGCTATACAAAGCTCATTTTAAAACAAAACAAAAAATGATGCAACTAAACTATAGCATCATAGCTGTAATTCTTTTTTACCTTTTGAAATAAAATTGGAATGTTGTACTTGTGAGTTGGCCACTTTATCTTTAAAATAAGTAGTCAGGCTTTTCAATGCAAGGGTTTTGATAACTGTTCTCTATTGATTCTCTTTATCATAACTCAGTTGAATAAAAAAATGATACCAAGCAAAAGCCATTCTGCCCATCAGTGGAATATGAGCAGATGAGCAATGTTCCTTTTATATCAATATTCTCACTACTCAGATGTGTGACAGCGCAGTACAAAACCTTTCAAAGAAAATCACCCATGCCCTTTAGCAGGAAGAAACGGTACAGTACACTAAATTTAACCAAGGACAGCCCATGGTTTGGAAAAATGCCTCATCACAATTACTAAAAAAAGAGTTTGCAGTAAACGTAATGGCCTATGGAGCATACTGTTATGTTTTACCCTATCACATTAACTTGCTCTGCGAGCCACATTAAACACAATGTAACATGACAGCTGTAATATTGGGAGATAGATTTCTAGATTTATACACAGGAAATAAGCACTGAAAACTACATATTCAAGATGAAATAAAGACTGGTGTATTTGTGGCCCCTGCAGCCCAGAATGAAGACATGAGACACAGAAATTAAGATTAAACTACATTTGTTCATGCTTGGGCTGCATCTTAAAAATACTATGGGATTTAAATGTTACTCCTAACAGGCAGCCTTCTCTGACTGCCAGCATAGTGGCACAGCGCTACCTCTGGCTTAAAAAAATTTAGCCTGCAGAGAAATCTGTGCCCAGACATAAATCTCATCTCCTACCCCAATCTGCCACTTAAGCAACTAAGGGTTTGGTTGATGTTGCACAGGTCCAGTGTTCCCTCTAAGCCGAGTTAGTATGTTAGCCTCCAGCTCACACATTTTTTGTCTTAGATCAGGAAGGATGGCTCTAAAGCAACCTAAATTTATGCAGTAGCCAAATCACTCGCTCACAACTTTAATGCCAGTAGCTCACAAAGTAGAATTTTTGCTCACAAGACTCCACAGTTTAGAGGGAGCATTGCTCAGCACCAAGATCCCTGTCCCTAACCCCTCCAGCCACACAAGCACATGAAGGGCTGTCTTGGAAAAAACTTCCTTTATCATTAGATGCTTCTGGGTGCTCATCAGTTAGCTCTTAGTTGGTTCCTATGGATCCCTTTTGCTGAGTTGGATCCTATAGCTCCCTTTCAGTAAGCCTTCCTTCAACAGAGAAAGTTCCTTCCAATGGAGAATTACTTTTTCTGATAGAAAAGGGCTTCTTCTGGTAGAGAATAGCCTTTATTGAAAGAAGTCTTTCTCTGTTGAAGGAAAACTTAGTGGAAGGAAGTCATAGGACTCAGCCTCTATACCTATACATTAGCAGCCTGCAGTCTTCCTGCCATCCCGAGTTAGAGCCTAATCCATTTAACAAACCCCATCATTTTTTTAAAAAAAACAATCCTAAACCAGTACAAATGTGAAAAGGCTGAAAAGGCTTTTCTCTGAAGCCAGTGTAAAGGAGATTCCCCAAAATTCCTTCTTGGCCCCAGAGTCAACCAGCTAGTTGCTCATTACTCCTTAAGGTGGGTTGGTGGACAGCTGCTGTGGCAAAAATCACCTCTGCTCTTTCCTCCTCAGGCTGAACTGTACAGAATACTGAGCCCTGTCTCCTTGGAAGCCTCATGTCTACTGTCACTGAAAACAGCAGGCATATCCCTCTACCACTCTACAAAGGTTGTTGAATGAACTTCTAGAGATAAAAAGTATTCTTTCAGTTTGTGGACCATTTGAGCTGAATAATACTTTTGGTTGCAATATTAGGTATATTTTCTTTGGAGTAATTCCCAATGATTTCAGTGATACGTCTGGGTAATATGTATAGGATATGACTGTCCATATACTTAATCCTGTTATGGTTAGTAGGCCCTTTCACACACATAGCCAGCACAGTAGGAACCACTTTCCCACAAGGAAGCAACTTTTCTTAAGTTAGTGTGTATTGGAGGGTTGGCGATCCCATGGCTAGGGATGGGCAAAAACCATATTTTTGCAGTTTGGTTCATGGTTTGTGGCTGAACATATAGGCTGGTTTGTGAACCGAACCAATTTGTATCGGTTTGTTAGCCGTGTCCATGCTCGGACTTGCCCAACCCCTCTGATGTCCAGGAAGGAGAGAATGGAACACTCAACAGCTGGAGCTGGATGTCAGCAATGATGGAGTCTCCTGCCCCACGGCACACCTGGCCAGAATCCCTTGGGAAAGCAGGGCATGACAGAGCACATAAGCAGGGCCACAAGGCTGCTGCCAGCAGAGTTGAACCATGGGAGGACACAGAGATGGACCCCACGTGCATTGTTGGGAAGGTTGGGACGATTGCAGAACTGGCAGCAAGCCCCAAAGCCCAAGCTCAAGTGGCAGCTGAGTGTCCACAAAGTGTGATCCAACACAAAGCAGGGTGTTGAGCTCACCTCTGCCTCCAGCTCAGGAAGTTGGCACTGGACCCATGGCTGTCAGGGAGGGAACGGAAGGAGAGAACAGGGAGACAGGGTCTAGCCTAATCAGACAGAACTAGGCTGGCAACAGGGGTAGAGTTTAACAACCTGGAGGGAAGGAAGAGGAACAGGTCCTACGGGAATGGATGAGGATAAAAGTAAGCACTTCAGCAGAGGTCAGGGAGGAGAAACACTGGGCTCCCTCAGCTTGGACCCAATAAGGAAGAGAAGTTGGTGGTGAGGCAACCCCCTCCCTCCCATTATGAGATCTCACAATGTTCCCAAGTCCTACCTCAGTGATGGCGGTGGGTGGGTACACCAGGGGGGGCTGGAAGACCCTGACAAGCCATTTAAAGTTTAAACCCCTGCTTTCTGCTCCCCATTAAAAGTGGCGGGGAGCAGAAAGCTCCAAGCCATTTAAACCAAACATCTCAGTGCTCAGCTGTTTTTCATGAAGAGCAGAAAGCAGGGGTTTAAATGACTTAAATCCCTGCTTTCTGCACTTCACGAACTGCCATGAACTGCATCAAAATTCATGAAAGTTTGTGGTGGCTCTTCAGTTCACAAACATTGCTTCGCAAACCACAAACTGGCCAGAATTCATGATGAACTTTAGTTCATGAGCCAGTTCACGCCCATCCCTACCCATGACATCCCAGTAACAACAACAACAACAACAACAAATACCTTTTATTGGCATAAAATATTAAAAGCAATTCCCATTAAGATAAAACAGTCCCAAAATTTGTAGAAAATAGTTAACCCTACAACCATTACAGAGGTGTATCGAATTTATAAACTTAAATTATAATGGGATAAATTCAGCTATATCATAAAAATCTTTAAATTCTAAAAGCCTTAAAATTAAATTTTACAATTTTATTAAACTCAATTAAAATGATAGGAAGATTCTTCTGTTTTATAAGGCCATGAAGAAACTTAGCAGTCAGTTCAATAATCTCCGGATCTAGAGAAGTAAGGAGGTAATGTAGCTTGATTCCGTCCGGTTGGCCTGCTACTTTACTAAGGGGGACTTCTAGAAATTTTGCTCGAATATCATTTAGCAAATTACAATGTAAGAGTGCATGCTCAACCATTTCTAATTCTTTCTTATTGCATCTTATTGCTCAACCATTTCTAATTCTTTCTTATTGCATCTGCAGTACCTAAGTGCATAAGGAATTTTCTTATACCTCCCCTCAAGAATAGCAGATGGGAGAACATTGAACCGAGCCAGCAGATAAGCTCTGCATAATTGCAGTGAAGTCAAACAAAAAAAAATATTGCGGCAGGGCACCAGAGAGTGGATAAGCCCATCTTACTGAGGAGCACCTACCAGAGGCAAGGGCTCTGAGCTCTTGTAGTTCTAATGACATCCCGGTAACTGCAGAGAGAGACCTTGTGGATAGGATGCATAATATGCGTCTTCCTCTTAGAGACCAATTAGATGGTACAGCATCCCTGAGTCCATCCAGGGAATGTGCCACAATATTGTAGGAGGGATTTCCCACTGGGAAATGTTTTAACAGCACCCAGGTGACCAATTCTGGTCAGGACCACTACAGCATGGGGACAGGAGGAGCTCTTGACTTCCTGCACCATTTTTCCACCCCAAATCAGTGCTATGGGCAAATAATGTCCCCCCTCCTACTTGGCTGATCTGCATCAAGGGGTGAGACAAGGAATATTAACCTAGGTTGACCCCCTTGTGTGGCAGGAATAGGGTGGGTTGCTCAATATAGGTAGGGCAAATTGGCAAGCACCCAGTGGCATCATATGATGCAGGACATTCCAGTAGCATCCCATCATTCATTGTACAGCAGAGTGGGTTGTACAGGAATGCCCTTGGTGCCAAACAACACCTACTAAACTTAATTGTTTGCTCAGCACAAGGGAGGGAGATGAGACTTGGCATCTCTTAGTATAATTCATGGTAAGATAAGAATTCATGAAGCCAGCAACAAATTGCTACTTGAATTTGATGAGAGTAGCCATGGGCTGCTCAGCATATCCTACCCTTAATATGCTAACGGTTTATGACATAGATCAGCTATTTAAATTAACTAGTTAAACCCAAGCATGGTTATGTCTTTATTTGGGAAAGGTGCAAGGAACAAGGACTTACATAAGTCCATAATTTATACAACTGGGCCATCTGTTTTATGCCATCAGTGACAAATATCAAATATTATATTTAGTACTACAGTAGACAGGACACAATGGCCTCAGTACTTGGCAGGATGAAGGCCTATCAAAGAACTGTCATCTACAGACTTTTTTTTCCTGGTTCTTCATTAATAAAGCTACCCAACAGCAAGATTTACTGCCTTGCAGATGTAAAGTTGTGTTTTTCAATAAAGATGAGATATGAACATCTTTAACTTTCTGTTGGAATACACCCATATGGAATTTTTCATTGTTACTGCTGACCTACGAGGCTGAAAGGGACAGCCCAACTGGCACCTAACAAATGCAATTTTAAAAACCCACACTAAAAAGGGCAGAAAAATAGGAGGAACTGCATGGGCTACTAATTTCTCCTTACATTGCTGATCTTAAGATTGATAGAGAAAATGGCCACCATTTATCCATAGTTAACAATATTGAAATCCCATAGACTTCAAATGCTTAGTTGAAATAAATGGAACTTAAAAGTGTTCAGCTGCCACTGGATCATACCCCAGTTCAGTGCTGTAACCAACAGCAGTGTGTAATAATCTGGCAACCTTTCCAGTCTGAGGTAAACAGATGTCCATGTAACCCAAGAACTACCATCATAACTGACACTAACTGACACTCTTGTTAGAACTCAAAGTTGATAGGCCAAAGATTTAATAGGCCTGGAGACTGAATTTCCCAGAGGTGTCTCTTTTCATAATAACAGTTGATATTCATTGGCAAAGAAGAATAGGGAATTTTTCACTGCTGTTGCTTACACTGCATCCATTCTACAAATAAACAAGAGGCTTTGTGTTTTAATTCTGTGTCCCTGGCACATTTCAAGGATGCAAACTGTGCCTGCAAATGTCCACATAAACACGTTTCCAGATAGCCACGCTCATTTTTCTTAATTTGATCTAAGGCTTAGACTAACTAACTGTTTTGAGTTAGTTGCCAGATCTCCTGGTGATATAACATTTCAACCTGTAATGCAGACTTTGAGACTGCAAATTATAAGTTTGTTATATATATTTTTTTCATTTTGAGAGTGAAATCTAAACAATTTAGAAGTTGTTGAATGAGAAACGAATACAAAATACTTTCAAAGAACCATATACTACCAAAAATGACTGTGTGGCCTTGCTCTCTGTCTGCTTTGATCAATCTGTGGTTGGTCTCAGGAATTATAACTGAATTTAAGTCTCTCTGGAAATTGCACCTTTTATGTTGGAAGACTTCTGTTAACACATGGGCTCTCTTAGACATGTGTGGACTCTCTAATTTGAGTTTGGGATGCTCACCCAGAACCTCAACCAATTTATGGGAATTAAGCTCAGTGTCAGGGAAAACCTCTTCCCACTTCCACAGTCTGACTACCTTGGGAAATGACACGCTCACCAACTAGAATGTGTGATTTAGGGATCTTTCTCTGAATAGTGCCCAAGCAAGCTCATAATGCCTCTATAAGGCTACCAGTAACCACAAAACAACCAGATCTTTTTCAAAGCAAGGTTTAGAATTTATCAAGGAAAATACAGGGATATGGGAATTGAAAAGGTACTCAGGCATAAGAACAATGACATGGTTGTGTTCAGAAGGATGTGCATATGAAGAGTTACATGAGAGGCGAGAAAGAGAAAGAAACGGAGCCATGCTTCTGGCTGAGCGGGAACTATGTGCTAGAGAATGGCCACAAGGAGGAGCCGGGGCGAGAGGGATTTAAAGTAGGGGTCAGGAGAGTTTTTAAGAGAAAAGAAGCGAACAGAGAAGGAGTTTACCTATCCTCAGTCTGCTCTTGCCTGCTTTGATGATCCAGAGATTTCAGTGTAGCGGACCTGTAGACAGAGCTTCCAGAGGTCCTAAGGAAATAATAAGATTTGCTGGTTCCAGAAGAGAAGAGTGGAACTGCTACCCTCTGAACCAGCACAGCAGAACAGCAGTAGTTATAGGAGCCAGCACAAGAGTTTCAAAGAAATATTTATAAAGTCCAGGGGAGTCCAGGATGAGAATCTGTGGGTTTCCTAACTTTGACTGAGTTAGGAAGGGGAGCTTCCCACAAAGGTAACAAAAGGTGATTGCACCTAGGCAGAATGGACAAAAAGGCTGGCAGGATGGAGGCTTCACCCATGCTTGTGGCAGATTGGTAGAAGACATTCAGACAAGGTCAGCAGAAGCAATCAAGCCCACCTGGCTGCTTGATAGTAATTAGGTTTTGTGCTCTGGAAGAATTGTCCTTCTGCTGAAATGCCATTGATCGATCGATCGATCTATCTATCTATCTATCTATCTGTCTGTCTGTCTGTCTGTCTGTCTGTCTGTCTTTCTATTTCTATTTCTATTTCTATTTCTATTTCTATCCCACCTTGCCAGCACAGGTAGGCTCAAGGTGGCATACAGCAAGTTAAAAGCAGATAAAACATAGATGCATGACGCAATTCAATAAATTACACTAATTTTTTTTTATAAAACAAAGTGCAGTTGCATACAGATGGCAATTGATAAATGATGGTCCAAAATCCGGGAGCAGAAGGGCCATGATGGTTCAAGTATGGATAACTCATTCATCAGTGGTGGCTCCTAATCAAGGGCATGGTGGAAGAGTTCCATTTTACAGGCCCTGCCGAATTGTAAAAGGTCCCGCAGGGCCCTGATGTCTTCTGGGAGCTCATTCCACCAGTGTGGAGCCGCCACTTAGAAGGCCCTCGCTCTGGTGGTGGTCAATTTGGCATCCTTCACACTGGGGAGAGTCAGGCGATTTTGTGACCCTGACCTCAGTGCTCTTTGGGGAACATATGGGGAAAGGTGGGTGCCTGGCTTTGCAAGCCCCTGTGGCAACGGTAGGCATGCAGATGTCCCATCAGCAAATCAGTCTCCCACTCAAATTTTGGCCACTCATTAACACAGTCAGAGGAAATCGCCTTGACATCACCTTCTCCAAAGCGCTGGCATAGTGTCAAACTCAGGGCCTCATTTGCAATACTTACTGCTGGAATTCCTAAGGGGGTGTGATCCTGTGCGTGTGGTGGTGAGCATGGGAATGCTTATTGTAGTGGCTGGGTAACTTTTTCCAAGACGCAGCCCTTCTCTGAGAAGAAGTGCAGATAACCTTGGTTGATGTCTCTGGTTGCTCTGCTCTGATAGATAATGTAACCATAGTCTTGCAGGTGGGGGTTGCAGCGTGGGAAGCCTAGGCGAGCTGGTTGGGGAATATGATTGTACTGGACCTTTTGGGGGATTGATTTAATCATGCATAACTTTGGGCTTTGCCGCCAGAACTTTAGTTCTGTCACAGAGAATCTTGGCTTGAATCATCTTTACTACTCAATA
Organism: Lepidodactylus listeri; assembly: GCA_029233225.1. Taxonomy (NCBI): domain Eukaryota; kingdom Metazoa; phylum Chordata; class Lepidosauria; order Squamata; family Gekkonidae; genus Lepidodactylus; species Lepidodactylus listeri. The sequence goes on along the minus strand of JARCFY010000016.1, from coordinate 40,836,683 downwards.
AACAAATCACTGGCAGGAGAGTGTTGCTGAGGGTAACTTTGTTCAAGAGTCTGACACATAGCTATTTCCTAAAATGGCTGCCAAAGCGAATTGAGCCAAGATGGAGTCAGAGCAGACAGCACACATCTGGGAAGGGAGTCTCTGGTAACACTTTCCTCTTGATCACAGAAGTATTGGTTGCTAAAGTTATGCATTGGTCATCTGGCTATTCCAGAAAATATCTATCAGACTAACTCAAAACAGCAACTTTACAGTGCAATTCTAAACAGAGTTACAGCATTCTAAGGCTTAGAACCATACACAGGTAACAAGGAACAGCTCTATTGTTGAAAAATGAATTGATGGAACAGCAATATTGAAAAACTGTGCTCATATGAATGGAATTGCCACTTTTCTTGCTACTACTAGATTTTTTTTTTTACAAAAAATACAGATTAAAAAATCAACAGCCTGTATGTCCCCTAACTCAATTTCAGGTCAGGTACCCCTCTTTTTCCCACTAAATAAGAGATATCAGCAGTTTTGCCATGAATGTCAGAATTTATAACCATCAAAATTAAGCTCAGAATAATGGTCCAGCTACCCCAGAAGATAGATCCAGGTGGGCAGCTATGTTGGTCTGAAGCAGTAGCACCTCTAAGACCAACGAAGTTTTATTCAAGGTATGAGCTTTCATGTGCACACACACTCCCTCAGATACATTGAAATGGAAGTTAACAGAAGAGTAATTTTTGAACTGGACTTTCTATGGCATGGGGAAGGATATTTTTCTAGTCTTGTGTCCTCAGATCCTCCATCTGGGAATACTCCCCGTTCGCGGGGAGGGCGGGGTATAAATTGAAAAAATAAATAAATAAATAAATAAAATAATAAATACTAAGAATTGAGCAGGTGGCCACATGCATGCAAAACATGCTGTTGCTTGTAGTAATGGTTGTGGCACCTGTGAACATGTAAGTATTTGATTTTCTATAATGTTATCTGACCCAGAAACCTATCTGAGCATTGCAAGGCAGCCTTCAAGTACAAAACCTTTGCAGTTATGGATGATACTAATCAATTTATTGAATATTATTACATGAAAATTCATGGCATTGAACAGACAAATCCATTGAACAGAGCACCAATGCATTCACAACCAACCCAAAATACCTGAGCTGATTTACCATTATTTTACTGTTACCATTGCCTATGGCTTTCTATGCAGCTTTTTGTGATTCTAATTGCATATATAAATGGAAGTGGGTGTACCTTGTCTTTCTTTTTGTTAGCATCTTTTGTTAGCATCTTTGTTAGCATCTTTCTTTTTGGACTCATTTTTCAAGTTCAACTGCATTTTCTTAGAGCAAGTTTAGAGTCCGGTATCTGTCTTTTCCTCTTCAGGTGTTCTTTATATACCTCTTTCCTCCTTCTTTGTTCTTTACCTGCACTTTCCTTTTAACCATAACATTTATAGGCATTTGGGCCTTGCCCTGGTTCATTGATATTCTGAACAGACTTCTGAACATAAAATCAGTGGCACAAGTCCACTCCGGAACTTTTCGATCTAAAACATATTTACTGCTGATTGTAAACTGTTTATAAGGAAATTGCTCAGCACTCTAGTAAACAAAAGAATTTAACCTTCTGCATAAATATGAACCTCAGTTCTAAGTGGCTGTACTGAGAAACTATTTTCTTGTTTTCTCTCATTTAATAAAATGAAGTTGCAAAAAGAAAAAAATAACAACTAAAAATCAATTTGCTTTCATTCTTGTACCATAATTCATCTACTGTTATTAAGCTGCCTTTGTTGTTGTCAGAATCTCCTCATCCTGCTTCCTCACAAGCTCTTTTCTCTGTGCACCCATCTTCAGAGGTGTGGTAGGCAGAGACTGGGCTCGTTCAGCAGGGGTGTCTCATCTTTGGAATGCTCTTCCCTTGAAATTCAACTAGTGATTTCTTTTCTTCTTTATAGGAATTTGGAGGCCATTATCAGATCAATTCCATTTTGATCAAAGAGAAGTTTGAAGGAACGGGGGAAGGCAGGTTCTATGGAATTTCGGAATTTCACTTGTTAGATGCTTGGAGGCAGACAATGTCTTCCCGAACCTTCCTATCCTCCTAGAACACCACACTGTGGCTAATAATTGTTACTAGGATTGCCAGTTTTGAAACCCTTTTCTCTAGTTGTCCCTTTAATATTTGTTTGATCTGCAGCAAATGCAAGGTGACGTTTGTTCATTTTCTTCATTTAGACCCCACCTTTCACCCTTATATCATTCTATTCTCCTCTATTTCATCATCACAACAACCCTGTGAAGTAGTTTAGATTAAGAGTGTGTAACTGGCCAAGATCACCCAGCAAACTTCCATGGCAGAGTAGAATTTGAGTCTCCCAGATTCTAATCTGACACTCTAACTACTATGCCATTACTGCACTGTGAGTCTTGAAAAAAGGATCAATAATCCCCCTCCTTTAATAAATTATCAGGTAATTCTGGTCAGTGGTCACTTGTTTGTATGAATGAATAAACAAATGAACCAAGCTTCATCTGCTTAGTTCCGCATTACTGAAGGGAGAGGGTATTTTTTTTCCTGGACCATTTCTGGATGAAAAAGCATAACACACTTTGTCAATTCTCATCAGCAAAATTACAATCGCAAGCATAGTTTCCATTTATTGCTATATGCTCAGCATCCTACATTGATAGTGCAATCCTAAGCAGAGATGCACCCTTCATTGAAGTCAAGGAATTTATAAGGTACAACTGTGTTTAGGAATACACTGAAAATACCAAAAAGTGTTTTCAGTTTTTCAATTTTACATGATTCATGTTTCAAGGTAAAACCAAAAATATCGTCACTCACCATCAAATGTCACAGAACTGGGCTGCACACAATACAAAGTTGTAAAATTTTCACTTTTGTTTGCTTGGACTTTGTTTTATAGAACAGGACAAATCAGATACACATTTACCAGCTTTGTGAGCCTGAGAAAATCCCCAACTCCTTTGTGGCTATATTATTTTGAGCATCAAAACCCAACCTCAGCTATGCAGATTTGCCTTACAGGACTTAAGACTCTGCAATATCATGTAAAACCCTTATCCTTTTATCCTTTCCTGATAAAATTTAGGACACTCAGTATAAGCCAAAGATGTTAAATTTGTCTCTTAAGAAGCAATTAAAAAACATCTTAACAAAGTATTTGAAGACCACTGCAACACAAAGACTTCTTGATATGTATTTGCTTTTAATACATATGTATTTAATCTTACAAGACTTAAAGATTTTCTCCTTTGTCCAGAATTATAATAAAGTTCAATGACAGCAGTTTTTAAAAAAAAAAAAAGATTTTCCCATTTCATTTTTATATGACTAAAAATTAACCAGATGTAAAGAGCAGTTTCTGATGCTTTCAATCCAAATTATCCATCAAATCCTATCACACAGAATTATTCAATTTTTTTTTTGTATTTGTAAAAAATATATAAAATATGTACAATTATGGCTCAAGAAAAATATACAAAAGTCATATTTTTCTGGGAACTATATTATTGTTTTTAGTTTGTTGAACACTATACTGAATAACAGATTGCACATTATTTCTTCTATGCACCTTGCTCCCGTCGCAACCGTGCAATGTTTGAGAATGCATCTGCAAACGTCATGCTCGTTTAACATTTCAGAAAGAATGTGTAATTTATTTTTGTCACAGTGAATTGCTGTAATTTACAATATAGAACAAGGGGATAATGAACAGACCTTTGGTTTTGACCTTTTGTTTTTATGTGTATCTCCCGTTGAATAATAATACACTTAGGGTTCTGATCTAAGAGGTCATTTTTTGAAAATCACGGCCAAGCCAGAAATAATCAGTGTGCTACATTTGTTCTGATCACCGTCCCTCAGATATTGTAAAGCCCCCCCCCCCCCATTTGATGGACAATATAAAAAGAAATGTAATAAAGAATAAAAAAGTGTCACCCAACAGTATCGACATCTTGTTGCTAACCTGAGGGAATACTTTTCAGTGTACACAATCACTCTTTTCTGTTGAGTGCCATGACTCCTATTATGAGATATAATATTTCCTGAAGAAGACTTCTGTTGGCCACTTGAAAATAATGAAGTTTGGCTACAGCACAATACATGCTGTCTGGAAGCACAATGTAGATAGGGATCAGAAGACGGCGAAGCAAAAGACACGAGTGAGTCTATATCAAATTGAAATCAGAAGCAGAGCAATGTGTTAAAAATAGCACACTTCTCTTACAGCTTTAAGCTCTGATTTTCTTTTAATGCAGGTACGCACGATGACACACACTCTTAAGTATCATAGACTTCAGTAGGATTTACCTGTGTATTTAACTGTATGCACTGACATAGGTTATTATGGTAAAGCACTGCATGGAACTTTGAGACAGAAAATTGACTTTTTAAATGTTTTTAATGAATTTACAATTTAGCTTTGGAAGGAAGGAAAAAAACAAAATAACTAATGATGCCTTACTGATAACATTTTTTTCTGCCTTTATATGATGGCCTGGAATAAAGACAGAAGACAAGTCCAGCCAAAATTAAATAGTGAACTCCCAGAAAGTGTGCTGTGTGAGATTATATACAAAAGAACAAGGAATTTATTTATTATATAGAAAGGAATATAGGAAAAGGTACAGGAACAACAAATCTATATTCTAATTCCGGGGGTGGGGGTGTGCGGATACTTCTTTCTGCCAAAAGAGGGCTCATTCTCCCCCAACAGCATTTCCTACATAGTCAGGGGCCTTTCTAGGTCTGCAGAAAAATCCAAAAAGTAAAAAAAAATTCCTTCAGGGATGGTTGAATTCCCCCCAATACCTTTTGAAATGGCCTCTGCAGGGATCTAGTCAGGCATCAATGGTGAGAGATTAGAACATTCAGAGGGGGAGGCTTCTAACTGGCTCTGTCATTAAAGGGCAGGGGGAAGGGCCCTTTCCTGGCTTCTTTTGACCTCTGAGGGAGGGAGCATTGGGGTCAGGCCTGACAAGGATTGCCAGTGCCAGGCTGGGGAGTTCCTAGAGATTTTGTGGTGGACTCTAAGGAGGGCTGAGTTTGGGGAAGGGAGAGGCCTCAGCTAGTTATAATGCCAGAGTCCACCCTCCAAAGCAGCCATTTTCTCCAGGGAGACAGATCTCTGCTGTCTAGAGTTCAGTTGTAATTCTGGGTGGGGGTGTCTCAAGGTCCCACTTGGAGGTTGGCAACCCTAGGCCTGGCAGCATTCTAGGGTTGCCAGCCCACCCCCCCAGCCACTGGCAGGGGATGGGGGTGGCAATAAGGTTGTGAGATCCAGGCTGCTTTAAGTATAAAGGCCTTGAAAATACAGTCCCATGTAGAGGTACACCTTTCTAAGTCCATTGAAGTCAATGCTTACAGGTACACTGTAGAAGACTATTGGCAAGGATATTAAAGCCAGATCTCTTTGTCTGGCTTCCCAGGTATAGCTTGCTTATGTAGTGATACAAATCTCAGCTTCTGGTATTACAGAATAAGCCACAAGAAGCCCCATGTGTGATATAATGAATAATCATCAGTTTCCCAGTTGACTATGTCAGCATTTCATCATTTGAAGGAACTGGGTCTCTTGAAAAGGGTTAACAAAATATACTCGCATCTGTTCTGGGTCTTGGAATAAACAATTTGTCCCTGAACTTTTTTTCATCACCAGTATTTTATGATAGTGTGCTTTATTTTATGAGACTCATAATCCAAACATGTTCTCTTTATCAGTAGATTTTTATCACTGTGCACTTTCTCTAAATGTTACCAGACATATGATAGAAACCAATATTTTGTGATATTGCTTCTTGACATCATGAAGGGAATGATGATCCAGGAAGCTGGACCAGCTACAGACAGTGGAGAAGGTACCCCAAGACCAGCACAGGATAATTACCCCAGTGGGACATATGCCATAAATCCTTTATCATGTCTAACGCCTGCCGGAAAAATTATGCTAGCAGGATGGAAAGTCAATGAATGCACCCACAATCCTACTTCAGCAACTGCCCTGTTACATTTACCATCTCCTACATGTAACTTTGCTACGCAAGGCCCCATGCACACCCAGCCTCTGAATTTCTGTCATTCCAGGGTTGCACCTGTAGTATCTCAGGGCCCAGTTTAAACAGCACATGCAGCATTGCACAAGTTAAGTCTTCTTCCAGAACAACTTGCTGCTGATGCCAGACTTAGACCTAAGCAGGTAAGAGGGGCAAAATAAGAAAATTATATGGCTGGGCTTTTCCAAGTCAAGGGAAGCCTCCCACTCTGCGTCAGTGGATTGACTCTTTAATTTCCTGGTAAGGTTCCGGGTGGGCTGTTGCTCAGAAGAGCCACTGGAACCCAGGAGCTAGATACGATTAGCTAGCAGCCCTGGCAGCATGGTAGGGACTGCTCAGCTTGGTTCTCAAACTTTTTTGAAGTGGAGTCCACTTCTAAACAGTGTATATTTGAGGATCTACTTGAAAAATAACTTCATGCTGCTTTCCCAATTAATATATGTAATTCTCAATGTGGCCCAGTCTCTGAAAACTTAAATTTGCACAGACATAACAAATGTTTCTACAGACCTGAGAAAAGACCCAGGTTTGCAGAAAAACATGAAATCTTTAAAAAAAAAACACCCCACAACCCAGACATATTGAGGGCTTAAGAAATGAATGCTCTCAGTAGCCATTGCTAGTCAACCATGATAGTATTGCCAGCCTTCAAGCCCTGATTTCTGCCAGGAAATGAAATGAGAATGGGACAGGGCTTTTTCCAGTGCTGTTTGGCCTTTGAAGGAAGACTGATTGGGGCCAGACTTAGGAGCAATCACTGGGCAACTTACTAGCATCTAACTTGCATGACTCACCCAGAAGCATCTGTTTGCTGCTGTTCAACAGAAGCTACTACCAAAGGAGACCCAAATTTGAATCCCTACTCTGCTGTGGAAGCTCACTGGGTGACTTCAGGCCAAGTACACACTCGGCCTAACCTACCTTACAGGGTTGTTTATATTTTTTCATGATGTTTATAAATACATAGCAAAGAATTTATTTCATGGCCATTTTGTATATTATGTAAAGGCAAACTTGGGTTGTTGTTTTTTTCATTTAATGACCCAGAGGCTCCTCTCCCAACTCATCATGTTCTTCCTCCTTCTGGCTTGTGACCCACATGCAAGAGAGTTGTGACCTACTCTCAGTTTGTGAACCATAGTCTCTCTCAATTTACCAATATTTAATATGCAAAGTTTTAGCATCTAAATTCTTTAAAAGACTTGGTCTTAATTTGTGGGTGTGGATTACAGAGCCTATTTTAGAGGGAATATAATTTTGTCTCAGAAGCTGAGGACCTATCATGGCTAATTAAGAAGCACTTCCTTAAAATGGATGAAACCTTATGGGTAGAGTCAGATAACTGGAAACTATGCCCATAAGTTTTCTGTGTACCATCACATGGGAAGGTGATTCTCCATAATCTATAACTACCAGGTAATCCTAGCAATCCTATCCTTTAGCGGCTGCTCTGCCGTCTGGGGAGGGAAAGACCTATATGATAGTTTGTTTAGTATATTTTTATCCCATCCCACTCCAAGGCACTCAGGGCAATGCACATTGTCCTCTCCTGCTCCATTTTATCCTCACAACCACCTGTGAGATAGATTAGACTAAGAGAAAGAACAGCTGGCCTATGGTCACCCAACAAGCTTCCACAGCAGAATGGGGATTTGAACCTGGTTCTCCCAGACCGAGTTCAACAGTCTGACTGCAGTCAGATGTGCCATTTGGCATGGTCGAGAAGTGCTCCTATTTCATCCACTGATATTTGGCATGGAGTTGCTCAATCAGACATCCCAATACAATCCGTTTCGTTGCAGGTGCAGCCTGTCACTGCGCGATCAGATGGCACATTCGGGCTAGTGGGTTTTTTTTGCTTTTTTTGTGTGCATGCACATAAATGAAGAATCAAACCCCTGTGCAAAGAGTTCAGAATCTAAGTCAGTCCATCCTGATGGCCTCAGTGCACGCTTGAGTGATCAGACTAGGGTAAATCTGTCTGTGGCCCATCAGCAAGTGGTAGAACAGGACTTTTCCCAGTGTCTTTTAATTCCGTTTCTATGGCAGGGCAGCACAGGTTGCCGATGACTGCGGGACCTTTCCCAGATGTTGTTGTCTGATCATGTACTTTAGATCTGTCAGACATCTGCAGCTAAGTCAGATTTAAAGGCACATCTGATTACAGCCTCTGACCACAGAGGATACTGAGTATATTCTCCCATGTAAGTTGTGACTTAACTAGGGAGTTCACAGTAAGTTGTTACTTAACTAGAGAGCCAGTGTGGTATAGCTGTTAGAGAGCTGGGGCACCCATTTCCAAATCCCTACTCTGCCATGGAAACTTGGGCCAGTCACACATGCTTAGCCTAATCTACTTTACATAGTTGTTGTGAAGATACAGTGGAGGAGAGGAGAACAAAGTAAGCCACTTTGGGTCTACATTGGGAAGAAAATAAAAAAATGAAGTAAATAAATAAACCACTGAATGGCTTCCAATCACCTCTCTGTAACATGTGCTTACCAGCACTGATTGTATTGGTTACTGGATGCAACATGACCCACTATTTCACTATGGAGATACATCAATGCATTTATCATAGGTGCTACTAAACCACATAATAAATTCCTGAATAATTATGCAGTGGATTAATATGTTGATGCTACTGCTTTAACATATTAATACTACTGTTCTTTCCCTCTTGTATTTGAGATTGCTATAATCTGTGGATTCTGACAATGAAGAATTGACTTACTGGTTGGGGAAAGTTCTATGAGCAGAAGCCATTCCGTAGTTGACAATAGAAGACCCTTGTCTACAATCAAAGTATTCAGCCACTAGAATGAGGCCCTTTACAGGCAAGATAGTCTCTATTATGTGCTATCTGAAAGCATCCTTGAATGGGTACTGTGATAACTGTTTCAATTACAGCCAATAATTGAAAGATGCAGGATATGCATACCGCCAATGGAGTGGTATCAGCACAATCACCAATAGCCACAATAATCTTTTTAGATGTTGAAAACAAAATTTGACATTAATGAGTGGTTATACTTCTGTATTCCTCTAACACCAGAGAAAGCTGAAAACCAAGTACAAGAACAAAATCATTTAGATGCAAATTAGAACCCACTAACGGCCTAATTTCCCCAAAAGCTCCACCAAAGCAAGTCCATTCATTGCATTTCAACATGGCAGAGCACTTTAATTATTAGTCCGGCCAATCCTAATGACTGACATTGTAGAAGGAATAGTAGCTCACAGTGGCCAGCTGGAAAATCAATTCTGAAGCCTTTAATTAAGCCCCATTACATAGCCAGAAAAGTGTCTGACACATCTGGTCAATTATATTATTGACAACAAAAATGTTTAAACATACGTAATATAAGTAAGTAGGACAGAATACAATAATCTTGCTTTAATGAAAAAAAAGTTGTCACACTTGTTCAGATTTGCAGCAGAATGAAATATGTAACTTTGGTCACAGTAAAGGAATATTCAATGGCTGAAGTAGTTGCCTGGGACTTTTTAACTATCCCACTCCTCCACAAAATACTATTCATGGTCTATAACAGGACCCACACAAGCCTAACCCTAGATCTGAGTCCAGTAGCACCTTAGAGACCAACAAGATTTTCAGGGTATAAGCTTTTGAGAGTCAAAGCTCCCTTGATCAGACACAGTAGAGCAGAAATGTAGATCATCTGAATCCTTTGATCCTAGTCAGAAGGTGTCAGAGGTGTTGTAAAGAATGCTTGTAAAGAATGCAAAGATACAAGGCAGATTGTAATCAGCTTGATTAGAGCAGAGGGGAAATGCTTGGGGATAGAAAATTAACATCCATTTATTCTCTTGTGTAGGAACTAACCTATTTGTCCGATGCACAGCGGAAGGGCATTGCTGACATTTGATGGCATACATATGGTTGGAAGATGAACAAGTGAATGAAACCGAGATAGTATAACGGGTATTATTAGTAGGGTTGCCAGCCCCCAGATCTAAGCAGGGAATCCTCTCCTTTTGGGGGCTTCTCCCCACCATGGGCCAGCTGGCCAGTGGGGGAAACCCCTCCCCTAAACAGGTATGTAACTGTGTGACATCCCGGAAGCAATGACATCACCTGGAAGTGACATCATTGCATGGGGATGCTCTGGTTTGGGGGCAAAACTCTATGGTCTGAGGGCCGACTTTCAGGTGATGTCCTCATATCATGCAGCATCATACAATAGCCCCACTCACCCTTGGAACTCCCCCCCCCCAATCCCCTCGCTGGATCAATGAGGGAACCTGGCAACCCTAATTGTTAGGTCCAGTTATTGTATTGTCCAAATGGATATGGAGACAGCTGGCATCTTGTCTTATTGCAGGCCCTGGTCCCAGAGTCTGTGTCCATTTTGGGGAGGGTATTGCTGTGGGTGATAAGCTGTTTAAGGTTAGGAAGCTGTATGTGGACAGGAAAAGGTTTGCTTCCCAGTGTCCAGCATAGGTTGCAGGTTGTTAATGATGCACTGAACTGGTTTGAGCTGAGAGCTGTATGTGAACACCAGTGGTGTTCTGTTGTTGTTTCATTTGGGCCTTAATATCATTCTGGCTCCACTGATCTGTTTCCTTACTACATCAAATGAGTATTGTAATTCCAAGAATGTCTGTTGTAGATCCTGCAGGTGAAATCTCTGTCTTAGGGACTGGAACATATATGGCTGTAGTGTAGAGCTTGGCTGTAGACAATGAATCATTTTATATGTTTAGGATGGTGACTGGAGGCATGTATATATGTTTGATGATCAGTAGGTTTTGAGTATAAGGTGGTTTTTATGCTTCCATTATGTATTTGTACAGTGGAGTCTAGAAAGTGAGTTTCTTGTGTAGATTGGTTGATGGTCAGGTTGATGGTAGGGTGGAAGTTGCTGAAGCCCTGGTGAAATATCTCCAGTGCTTCTTTCCCATATGTCCAAATTATGAAAATGTCATCAATAAATCCCAGGTACAAGATTGTCAATGGATGGGAGCTGAGGAAGTGCTGCTCCCAGTTAGCCATGAAAATGTTGGCATATTGTGGTGCCATGCAAGTGACAATGGTTGTGCCATTGATCTGAAGGAATGAATCTTCCCAAAATCAGAATTGGCTGTGGGTGAGGACCAACTGGCAGAGCTTAGTAAGCAAGGTTGGCCACAGTGTTGTCAGAGATGGTGTTCCTAATAGCTTGTAATCCATCTTTGTGAGGGATGTTGATATACAGAGACTCAAAATCCATGGTGGACAAAACAGTGTTTCCTGGAAGATTGTTAACATATAGTACTTTTCTCAGGAAGTATGTGGCATGTAACACATAACTGGGGGCTTTAATGGCATAGGGTCTAACCTTACCCCTATGAGTAGTATGTTACCCAATCACTAGAACTGTGATTAGCTTTAGGAATCAAGCAACCCAGCCCACAACTCAAATTCAGAGACTGCCTGTGCCTCCGTCCAGCTCAGTGACAATGTTCTAAGACTTCTGCTGGCTGCTTTATGTGAAACTCAGTACTTCGTTTGCCATGTTAGTTTCAGTTCTCTGGATGCTGGAAGGGGGGGAGTGACTGGGGGGAAGAAATACTTCGTCGTTTTGTGGAACTTCATCCGAACTGGACCACGTTTTTACATAAAAGTGACAAGACCGTTTGGAGATTGTTAAGGCGTTAAGAACTCCCATAGCCCGACACTCATTTTCTTCTGCGTGAAGATTGTTTAGAGATTTTATGGGAAGCCTGTGAAATGTGGGGATAGTACTCTGTGCTTGAAATGATGTTGCATTTTTGTGTTTTTGGAATGATTGAAGACTGTTGTAACTAATGTATGGATATTTACTGGCCTTTTAGAAAATTTTATGTCTATGCACATTTTATCTGAGACTTAAGAATACAATGAGAGACCCTGTATGTATAACTTTTACTATATTGAGAGTCTGGTATTTTGCTATGTGGAAAGTATTTTCGTAATGGATTTTTGTAATATTTTTGTAATTACATTAGGATATGGTCCAGTTTGGATGAAGTTCCAGAGAACAAAGAAGTATACTAGAGACCTTTGTTAACTTTTCTGTGGACCATAACTGTTTTTATATTGTTTTCTATCATTATGCATCACTTTAAGTTTCAATAAACTTTTGCACTACATACGTTATTACACTAGCATCTTTTTCTTGTCGTTTTCTTGTTGGGTCATTGATATTTTTCCTTAGACCGTGACTCTCTTGAGCTTAGCTCCCTTGGAGGTGGGCAACCCTACATGGAAACCATCTGGTCAGGGTCAGTTTCTATTGTTTTGTGAAGTGAAAGCATGACCCAGAGTTTCCATTGTACCTGTCAGACGATGGCAGAAGCTCCACGAGCAGTTTCCAAATACGCTAAATCTGCAGCAGTCAAAGTGAGATATAAATGTATCCACATAATGTTGCAAATTCAGCTGGCTCAAAAGAAATGCAGGAATGAGTTTAGTTTCCAAGTCATCATCCTCAGCATCTTGGTGTTGTAAGTCCAAGCTTGCAAGTACACCAACATCCTAAGGTACATTTTTTTTACATAAAAGGACAAAGTTATTAAGTTTTGCCCAGCATCTTTCCAGAGTATTTGTATAATAATAATTAAATACATTGTTCTTAATGAATCACATGAATATATTAGAGCATTTGGTACTTGTGGGGGAGGCACTACTTTGCACAGAATATGTTGTAAATCAGAGGCAGGGAAACCCTGGCCAAACAACAGCATGCCACACTAATCCGTTTGGTGCATCTGGCCAAGTAACAAATTTACAAAGGATTACCAGCCTCCAGGTGGTGGTGGCTATTCTCTGGTGATCTGGTACAGCCCTCCTGCTGCTTTCCTCCGGGAAGCAGGAGAAACATTGTGGGGAACAATATCACTTAAGTAGCATTGTGATGTCACGGCAACCTTGCAACACTCTAGGAATTCCCCAAATCTCTATGGTCTTTATCATAGAATATCAGAGAATTCCTAAACCATTGCGGGGCAGCTGTAGTGATACTTTCAGTTTTTACTGGAGGAGACATTGTAGCATGTGCATTGCTGGTTTTCAAGGATTTTGCCTCCCTGAAAGCTCCTGCTATTTGTGGGCCAGGCTGACAACGCACTCACCACATCTATGCACATACACTCTTTACCAGCATAACAGCATCTTCACAGGTAGACACTGAGATTTTCTGGTGCTCAGGCTAAAAAAAAAATGCCTACCACTGCTGCAGGTGTAAGTCACTCTCATAGCCTTCTTATTAGTGTTCTAATCAAGCAACTGATGTTACCCATCTTAAAAACAAACTGCCTGTTAAAAACTCATCAGATTATAGCCATAATCTCCAGTCTTTCCAGATTGGTATTATCCACACTTCTGGTGATTCAATCAAAGGATTCCTCTTTACCTACTCATCTTCTAGGGAATGTGTTGTAGTGTTTTTCCCCCCAGGAAGAGAGATACCAACAGTCTCTTTTGCTATCTGCGATAGAGAATATCTGATGCATTAAAAGTATTCTAGAAATAGTGCTATATCTTTTTGCCACAGCAATCAATACATTATTTCCCAGCAATCACCAGTTTATTCAGTGTCAGTTACCAAAAGGGTGTTCTGCAGTTTCAGTTATTTCTTTATACAGAGAACAGTAAAAGATACAGGACCCTGTGCTAATGACAAAAAAGCACACGTGACAACAAAACTAATTACTTAATTCCCACCTGAGCAGAGCCAAGATCCAGGCATGACATGTGAATAATAGATTATCAAGGCTGAAACAGCGAGGGGTGAAAATTGATGGTATTGCACCTTCTCTTGGCCACCAATAAAAGTCCACGGTGCAAAGGGTTAAATCAACCAATTCAACTGTGCTAAGCAATCAGTTCAGTCACACATCAGTAAGTTGTCACAGACCTGCAGTCCTCATGATTGAACAGGTCAGACTTTTTAGTACACTGGCAGGCCTGAACAGCGGAACGTTTTTGGAAAAAAACAAAAAAAAAGCCCTAAGAGTGAAAGCTACTCATACCTTTTCTCTTAGGTTAAGATTACCTGCATTTAAGGAACCTGGCCATGAAGTCATTGCCTCTCCATCCCCACTCTAGCAGCTAGGACAGTGAGAATTCAGTCTCCTCAGGAAGACGATGGATTGTCTAGACTACTTCAAATGTACCAGTGATTGTTATAGGCCTCCATGGCAATCTCTCATTTTCCAAAGGGAGGTTCCTTGCTTTGTGCCCTGTGTAACAGTCCCACATCATTTTAAAATCCTTCTCAGCTGCTATGTGTGCAGGACCCAGTTCAGATCGGTACATACGGAATATGCAGAAGGGGCTTCAGCCTTCCCTCTGCACCATTTACCCCAAATGCAGTTGTCCTGGGAGGCTGTTTGATTCAGTGGGGAACCTAGTGAGCTATTTGGTGTAGTGTGTATTTCCCCAACAGGCCAGACAGTTTCCCCTAGGATTATTTCAAGTCAAGAAAAGTGCAGAAAACAAGCTTTAGCCCCTTCTCCATGCACAAAGCAGTTACAATCCGAATAGGGCACCACACGTCCGGCAATTGAGAAGAACCTGCAAGTCATGTGTGACTGTTACAAAGCATGTGGACCTCAGAACCAAACTGTATATTCTGTACACTGTGAAGAGACCATTCTGTTGTAAACTGCTTCTGACTAGATTATGGTCCCTCAGTTTATGAATCTCTCATTTCCTAAAGGAAAAAAAATAAATTTCCTATGGGGAAAAGTACATGATAACAAGCAGCACATAATGTTTGTAGTACAACAAATGAGCAAATGATGTGGCAGGAAACCCTCATACATGTTAAATTGTTGGTCTGTATTCAACCTCAGTGTGGGTTGCAACCCTGGCAATACAACTTGTTTTTGCTGCAATATACAAGGTTTATAGTGCACCTACTTGAAGATGATCAGAAGAACAGCTGAAGGACTGCTAGTTAGCATAGCTAGATTAGGGGCTTCCAGCAATTTCAAATTATGTTCTTCCTGTCTCCTGATTGGCTCTTTGTTCCTGCTCCAACTGAGCCATCTCCTCTGTTTTATCAGAGTTTATTTCTTCTTTAATAAACTGAGCTATTCTTCTTTAAACAGTTGGTGCTCCATTCCTCTGCATGTTTAAACTCTGGTAATAGTTTTTACTGGATGAATACAGGTGTTCAGCTTACCATGTGGCTTCTACATAGTTGCTTGGTACAGCTTTTAGGCAACAAGACGATAACACAGTATAGGACAATCATGCAAAAAGGAACTGTGTAAATAATGCAGGAAAAATGTACAATCTTAAATGTAGTCCCTTTTAAGAAAAAGAATATTATGAATCAAGTTCATAATATAAGTAAATGACAACAGGTAACAGGTAAGCACATACAAATCACAACAGATTGGAATAATTTCATCACCAAAACTAATACAATACAATGAGTGACCTATACGTCAACAACAACGTGTCGAACAATATACGAAGATATTATCAATATTTTCAGGACAGAGGCTCCGGATTTCACACTTCGTTTTGGATATTCTTCCTCAGTAAGCTAAACACAGGTCAAAAATTAATATACAACAAACGGAACAATCAATTGTCCTGGTGACGGGCAGCCAGAAAGTATCCCCAGTCTCTCACAAGATGAAGGAATCTCATGATTGGCTGCCCTGCTTTTTAAAAAGCCTTTGGGATTAGGAGATAAGGAGATGAAGAGAACTATCTTCTCTGGCTCGGCCATCAGAAGGAACGTGTCTGGATAGTGAGGGGCTGGAGGCCGCTGCTCACCAAAATCTGATTACTGAGGAAGTCCACCTCAGACTGCTCATTACAGTGCCACCCCTGCGTGTATGTTAATTATATATGGATGGCTCTACAAATGTATATGTTTGAACAGGGGATATGTGAATGTGCAACAATTTCATGCCAATGGAGGCTGCATGCATTCTACACTAGGGTTGCCAAGTCCAGGGGGGAAAATACCTGGGGACATTGGGGGTGGATCCGGGAGAGGGCAGGGATTGTGGAGGGGAGGGCCCTCAGCATGGTACAATGCCATAGTGTCCACCCTTCAAAGCAGCCATTTTCTCCAGGGGAGCTGATCTCTGTCAGCTGGAGCTCAGTTGTAAAAGCGGGAGATCCCCAGGCCCCACCTGGAGGCTGGCAACCCTATTCTACACTTTCAAGAAATTATTTCTACCATCCAAAATCAAGCCAATGAACTTTGCTTAATATAGATAAAGATTTTATACACACAGCCTACAGATGAAGCTGCCTTATAATTTCAGATTATTGTATCTCAAGGTCAGTATTGTCTATTCTGATGGGCAACTGCTCTCCAGGGACTCGGGGGGAGGTCTTCCACATCACTTACTGCCTGATCTTTTTAACTAGAAATGCCAGAGATGGAACCTAGGACTTTCAGCATGCAAAACAGATGCTCTGCCACTCAGTCCCAGCCCACGAGCTATTCCAGATGGCACAATGTATTCGTCTCTGGATTGTTCATATAAGAAATAAATGCTAAGCACTTTACAAAAGATGCCCCCTCCCTTGCACAAATACAGCCACACAAACATTTTCTATACTGGTATCATAATCTGAACTATACTACTGTTTAGCTATTCTACTTTTCATCTGTTGACGTTTGTTTTATGTTACTCTAATCATTTAATAATGGAAGTTGCATATTATCTCATTCTATTTTGATTTTTTTTTAGTTTATGGAATATCTTTGTTTCTAATGTGAACACATTGCTGTTAACTGAGGGAGTCATGTCCAGTTTCTCTCTTATCCTGTCATCTGTCTTTGCCTTTCCTTCAGTGCTGCTTAAGACTATTAGGGATGGGCATGAACCGGGAAAATGCAATTCAGTTCATGGCCGAACCATAAACTGAACCAAACCAGGAGGTTTGTTCGCAAACCGAACTGGCCTGTGGTTCATGGCTCCACATACCCTGTTGAAAGGAACCTCAGTATCTTTCAACAGGGTTTGCAGAAAGCCCCAAAAACAGCTGAGCTGCAGAAAGCTCCCAAAATAGCTGCATGGCAGGGAGGCACTCCTCCCGCTTAGCTGTTACATGCTATCTTGTGCAGTCCGTTTATACTGCAGAAGACAGCCCAAAACAGCTGAGCAGTGGGCAGGTGCTCCCCACCATGCAGTTGTCTTCTACAAGATCAGCCCAAAACAGCTGTACTGACTTGCAGGCTCTGGGTATCAGGTTTCAACATCTTGTTCAGCTTCCCAAAATAACAAAGCCAGAGGAAACTGCTGAAGTCCCGTGTCATACAGTCTAAAGCCAGCGTTTCAGAGTTAAATCAATGTCATCCAGTCCAAGATTAGAGTTTCAGGAATCAATCAGGCAGTGACGGCAGTTCAGCACCAATGTACATGTTACATCCATGCCCACCAGCCTTCCTTGGGCAGCTTTACAGCCACATGCCTAATTGTCAAGACTTCAGCCAGCTACTTAGTCCTGCAACAACTCATCTTTGTTATCAGCAAGCAGCTGGCATCGGGCCAGGAGACGTGCACTTTGCAGTCACGCCTGTAGCTCTGTTCTCAGCCGTTCTCAATTTGCAGTACTCTAAAGATGTAGGTGATACTGGAGAGCTGGGAATGGCCAACTGACTTTCAACTGCTGAGCCACAGCTAGAGGGTGGTGATGGCTCTGCAACAGCTGTTGGCTGTGAATCCTGACAAGCCTGTGCGCATTTTCTTGTTGGTTGGCTTCGGTTGACTTGGGGCTGGCTACATAGTACTCCTTTTCTCCTGAGGAGTCATCATGATCACTGAGCCCTGGCTGATCCATGACAACAGCTGATCAGGGGAGCGCCTCCCCACCAAGAAGCTGTTTTTCAGACTGTCTTCTGCATTCCCTTTAAAGTTGTGTCCCTGCACAAGACAGCCTGAAACAGCTGAACTGTGGGGTTTTTTTTTGGGGGGGGGGTGGTTCAGGGAACAGAAAGCAGGAATTAAAAAAGATTCCAAGTCCCTTTAAACCCCTGCTTTCTGTTCCACCCATGAACTACCATGAACTGCTTTGAAAGTTCGTGACAGTGGACCCATCATGAACTTCTGTTCGTGAACCACAAGCAGGGCAAAATTCATGATGAATTTTGCTTTGTGGTTCAGTTCGTGCCCATCCCTAAATACTATCAGTGCTCGACTAATAACTTGATGGTGTACTTGACATGATACATTCATACTTGTTCCCTCTGCCCATGTAGGAGCCCTGCAGCCAGTACAGGAAATGGTCTTACTACAGTTCTGCAGTTCCAATATCAACTGTAGTCCAAACACAGGCATTTTGGGACTACTTAGCTACTGCTGAGTGATATAAAGTTAACATACAAACAGAATAAAAAATGAGAATGCCCAAAACCATATATTGTAATTACAAGGTAGAATGCACTTCTGGGATCAAAACTTCTATTGAAATTCAGTTTAAAGACTAGAAGTTATTATTTTAAAATGAACTATATATACTCAAACTTCTTTTCTCTAGCCAGTTTGGTGTAGTGGTTAAGTGCGCAGACTCTAATCTGGGAGAACTGGGTTTGATTCCCCACTCCTCCACTTGCACCTGGCTGGATGACCTTGGGCAAGCCATAGCTCTGTACCAGCTGTTCTCTCAAGGAGAAGAAGAAGAAGAAGAGATTAGATTTATATCCCGCCCTTCACTACCCAAAGGAGTCTCAGAGCGGCTTACAAACTCCTTTCCCTTCCCCTCCCAACAAGAGACACCCTGTGAGGTAGGTGGGGCTGAGAGAGCTCTAACAGACTGCTTTTTTTTCAAGAACATCTGTGCCAGAACTGTGGCTTGCCCAAGGTCATCCAGCTGGTGCAAGTGGAGGAGTGGGGAATCAAACCTGGTTCTCCCAGATTAGAGTCTGTGCACTTAACCACTACACCAAACTGGCTCTACACTGTTAGAGCACCACAGGCAGAGGCTGAGAACAGAACTACAAGCAAGACAGCAAAGCGCACGTCTCCTGGCCCACTGCCAACTGCTTGGTGATAACAATGATGAGTTGTTGCAGGACTAAGTAGCTGGCTGAAGGCTTGACAATTAGGCATACAGCTATAAAGCTGCCCAGGGAAGGCTGCTAGGTGTGGATGCAATGCATACTTTTGACTCTGTAAGCCTGTCCTTGGACAGAACTGTGAGTGAATTCTGAACCCCTGAGCTTGGATCAAATGACCCTGCTTAGATTGAATTCTGAAACTCTGACCTTGGACTGCACAACACTGCACTTTGGAAACTGCCTCTGGCTTTGTTATCTTGGAAAGCAGAACAAGACGCTGTAACCTGATCCCCAGAGCCTGCAAGTTAGTACAAAAAGGGTTCTTGTAGATCCCTCAGGTGAGAATCTCAGTCTGTAGGATTGGAATAGATGCAGCTGTAGCATAGAGTCTGGCTGTATTCAATGGATTGTTTGGTATGTTTAGGATGGTAGCTGGAGGCATGTAGAGATGTTTGTCAGTCAGTAGGTTTCCGATATAAGATTGTGTCTATGTGTCCCAGTATCATGGTCTCAAAGTGAATTGGGCTCCATACATCTATGAATCAAGTTTTGAAAACTTCATGAAATTCCCACTGAATAGAAAAAATATTGTTTCAGTTCTCTATTGTAATTTCAGAAGGGCTATGATTATTGTTTTCATTAAAGGTAAGTAGCTTTATCAGCATATTAGAAAGCTGTATGGGGGGAAAATTTCCAGTTTTCGTTAATAGTGGATTGAGTGTCTGCCCATCATTTCTTATATGGGCAAATGGCAGGGTTTTTTTTGGAGCGGCTGTTTTTTTCCCCACCAAATGGCACCAAAATTTCAGAGAACCCAATCCCCCCTCTCTACTAAATATCCTCCGAGTTTCAACTGGATGGGGAAAAGGGGAGTCCAATATAACAGTTGCATAAAGAAGGTGTGCCTTAACTATCCTTTTCTCCACTGTAATCTATGGGGGGGGGAATAGTGGGTTTCTGGAATGCCTGTTTTTTTAACTAAATGGTACCCCTCAAAACACACACACAAGAAATGAACAACAGTTAACAACACAGTTTCCCTTCTCTCTCAGAAGTATGTCCCCTTTAGAAATAACCCCCCAACCCCCAAGAAAAAGGGAAATTAACTACTACTAATAAGAATAACAACAAATCAAACCAGTCTTTAGTCCAGGCAAGGGTCTAATGTAGTAGTCTACGGTCCAGGCCATGGTGTGCATACTTCAAGCAAGTTCCAGGCAAGGCCTCCAAAGTAACCCAAGGCTCTTTTTGTTTTCTGTGAATGTACACAAGGAGCAGCGGGAGTGAAATTGCTACACAGTATTGGTCAAGGATAGTGTGATTGGCCCTGCTCCCTCACTGGTATCAGATCGACTGGGAGGCATCTCTCCGCCCCCCGCTTTCCTCCTGTTTCCCAGATGAGTCTCAGAGAACTGAGAACAAGTCCCCTGATTCAATTGTTGATTTTTCTGATAATTATTAGATAATTAATAATTATAAGTATTAGTCATCTGATCCAAAAATAGGAGAACTGGCCATTTTATCAGGTTAGTAATAATTATCCAACTACACAAGCCTACAGTGAATGTCTGGTATGATAAGCACTTAAGGCAGACCTTGAAAAGTGTAATATACATTTATGACCTAATGTGTCAGTCATCTCCATCCTGCACCCCTCCCCCATGACTAAAAATAGTTCATACAGGACCAAGGGAAGGGTATAACAGTCTATGGATCAGAACTGAATAAGGATTCTTGCTGGTAGCTCAGTAGTAATAGGAGATTGCTAGATTTTATGGCTGTGCCACAGTTTGTGAAAGCTTTACCAAGGCCAAGGATGGACTGGCAGTTTGGCTGGATATAGGTCCACTTTTCAAGCAGATTAAGAGAGCCTGTTCAGACAGCTGCAGTTCCCCAGCATTGCTGTGCCACACTCACCCGGTCCTGAAGCGCTTTTACCTGCGTTAAACAGGTACCTGGTGAAACCGGTGTCAAGCTGTCTGGGTGTGTGCTCATCCCGCTACCTGGCAGTGTGGATGCAAATAAGCCATGCATCAAGCAGCAATGGTAATGTGAACCTGCTGATTCGGCTGCTGTGCCCATGCACCTATGTGTGCCTTGGCAAAACAGACCAAAGCCGCATGCCGCCACGGCACCACCACCAGGGGCCACCCAGCAATGTGAATGCTCCATTCCGCCTCCTCCCCAGTATGGTCCCGCATCAGTCTACACAGTGCGAATGGACAGCCCCACGACAACTCAGCCTATTCTTTTTGCCCTGCTTCCCTTACGGTTCAATTTGCCACTCTGTCCTTGGCCCAACAGTCTTTGAATGGAATCCCTTTAATTTTGTATGTACCTTTTCTTCTAAACTGAAACACACATAAGGAATAAAAAATACATATCAAGAAAGCATGCATCTGAGTCTGGTACACAGACATATTGTATATCAGAACACATGAGAACATCTATCAGGTCTATTGTTCAGTTTCCTACATTGGCTAGTGTGACAGACTGCACTTTAAAATCTCAGAAGTGCTGTGTAAACAGGTAATGGACTGTGAAGGGTTGATTCCTTACAGAGCCAGAGAGCCTTGAGTGACAGTCTGCTCCCAGGAATTTGATTGGTTAGTGTCAGTTGAGCAGAGAAAGACTTGAGAGCTGAATGCTGAAGAGAGGGCAGTCTGAAGTCAGCCCTGACTGACAAGTCTGAGTCTTATTTCACAAATGCTTCCTGAGTCCTCACCCTCTGCACGTTTGGAGAGCTTCTTCTTTTCTCAGAAAGTTCAGCCTTTGGCTTGATAAAACAAAGACTTCTCGACATAGAACACCAAGAGCTGATTAGCCTGGCTTCAGGTAGATGCTCCCCTTCGAAGGTAGGGTTCCCTGCCCAAGGGTTTATAGCAGAATATTTTTTTCTGTTTAACCACTCCTCATTATCAAAGAGCTTTTATGTTAGGCTGTTTTAATGTGCTGCCTTGAGCTGTACTGGGTGGTAGATTCTCCATATATGGATAGGCAGTGTCCTTGTGGTGTTAATTAAATTGAGAGTCTGGATCATATCCTTCTGCACTGCATCTTCTATTGTGATGTTCGATCATTATAACTTGAGCCTTTATTGAGAAACCTAGCAAATCAATCTGATGAATGGAAGACATCTTATTTGCTCTCTGCTTGCTCCTCAGTGACTATGGAACTGGTGGCCAAATTTTTGTTTATGGCTTCCATGAGGAGGGAGTTATATGCCAATAAAGCTCTTTGAAAATCTGAGTCTAGCTCTGACTGAGAAGGTTTTAGTACTGACATGGTACTTAGCCCTGACTGAGAACAGTTTAATACAGACTAGGTACTGGGAAAGTTGGCAGGAGGAGTGGGTAGTTAGGTGAAAACTCCCATTCAGGCCAGAAAAGGAGATAGATCTTCTAGTGAGGGAAGAATTTCCCTACCCAGTTAAAACAGGGAGATAGCTTTGAAGAGTGGAGAAATCCCTGGTCTGTTGTGTTTAGAAACTGCCTTTTAAATCCTGAAGAGTCGGAGGGGGGACTTCAACAAGAGTAGTGGTGTTTGGGTAGTGGACAGAGTATGCCTGCCTTCTGGAAATCAAAAGAGTCAAATACACTCAAGGAAGTATGCTGGAGAGTATGGGAAACACTGAAATAAAAGCCTCTGATTTTAAAGATTCTAAGTCACTGTGAAAAGCTTAAGATACTATCAAATGTTTGAAACATATGAACTATAGTTTGTGCCTATATTGATTTACATTAAAAAATTATCCCTGATTTTACCTTACCTTTCCCCTCTATGCTGAAGAAATATTTTGTTATTTTTGAACTTTAAAAGACCTTGAGTGCCATTTCAGTAGTTTAAGTTAAAGGAGGATCGCTTGACCCTTCCCTCAGGTTTCTGGGAGAAGCCAGCAGCAAAATTTCATATTGTGACAGGGTGAGACAGCCATACGTCTTTAGGAAGGAAGAAAATAGCTGCTCAGTCAGAAAAGGAGAGGAAAACTGAGGGAAAAATCTTGCCTCTGATGGAGGGAAGTGGCTAGCCAAATGTTTTGAGAAATGTATAAGCATAATATGAGTGCAACAACTTTCCCTGGTGATTTGTTTCATACACCTGGCATTCAGATGTGTATTGTCTCTGGTCAAGATGATTAATGAAAATTGATGGTGATGATGGAAACCGGGAATAAGTTTGAATGGTGCCGAACTGGCTACAAAGTCTAAGTCATTTGCAATTGTAGATATGAAAATGTACAAAAATGGGAAGCTATAATGATTTTATCTTCCTGTTTGGTTCCTGAGCACAAGAGATTGGGTACATTTAGTGTAACTTTTCCACCACATGGTGTGCCAGCCTGTGTATTGTAGGATTATTGTAGAAAAACAACCCTAAGGCTGTTTTAGAAAGTTTTAGAGAGTTCGTATTGTTTTTGTATCTTTTCCAGATGCCTTACTTATCGTGGGTCCAATTGTACAAGGTACAGAGAGGGGCATAAAATGTACAGAATAACATTAAATTGCTTTCCCCTATGCAATAGAAATCAGATAGTGTGTCCTCTCCCAGAGTATGAACGTGTGTGCTCAGGTCCATTTCCAGGATTGCAATTTGAATCCACTCTTCATGGGGGGGGGGGGGGGGAGTTTAAAACTTTTTTAAAAAATAAAAAAAACAGCATTCAAGCTATGTGGGGCACTAAGTTCTTAGACTTCAAAGCTAGTTATTTTAAAAAATGGAAACTGTTACAGATGAAAGAACGAGTTTAACCTATGTGCATAAATACACACTGAACATCCATTCTCCCCAAATCAAAGCAAATCTGCCGTTGTTTAAAGCACAATACAGCATATACCTGTGGGCAGGAACAAACCTGATTATTCCATTGTGCTTATGTATTGATTTTTGATTGCAGGGGTTATTCTGTAGATGAAAAGCTTGTAACAGTACTGTGAGATGTTTTGCTTGAAAATTAGCACGCCAGAAAACAAAGCAAAATTCCCGATTCAGCTAACCCTATTGGAAATAATTGGAACACCTGGTGTGGACCTCCTTTCTGGAAAAGATGGATGGAGTGGCAAATTGTCCATTCATTTCAAGTTTAATTGAAGGGGTAAATATAGTACTTTTAAAATCTATTCTTTGATATGAATTGGTGCTTCATGGGCATTTTCAGAAATGAATGTAAAGTTATCTTTGGCCAAAAAAAAGTTAATTTATAATAAAAGCCATGGGCCAATTCTGAATCAGCTGGGCTGGGGAGGGGACCAGGCCATTTCAGAGGATGCTAGTCTAACACTTCTCCAACCCCATGAGAGGACTTGCATTTGAAGAGGGCTACCTGCCCCATGAAGGTTCATGAAAGGAAAGGATAGCTGGTTAGAGCTATCTAACCATTTTATCTTTACTTAAGTCATTTTTATATGTTTAGGTATTTTTACCTCACTTGCTTTCCCAGTTCAGATCCTGTGGGTTACAAAAATATGATGTAAATGAACAAAAAACAAGCTGCAATGTGGACTGGTTCTGACTAGGGTTGCCAGCCTCCAGGTGGGGCTTGGGGATCTCCCACTTTTACAACTGATCCCCAGCTGACAGAGATCAGTTCCCCTGGAGAAAATGGCTGCTTTGAAGGGTGGACTCTATGGCATTGTGCCCTGCTGAGGCCCCTCTTCTCCCCAAACCCCACCCTCTCCTGGCTCCACCCCCAAAGTCTGCAGGTATTTTCCATCCCAGACTTGGCAACCCTAGTTCTGACTCTTATTAGCCCAGCTCACTAAAGGCCTCAGGCCCTTAACCGTAGGCCAAGTTTCAAGGAGCTAGGCAGGGGATGGGTAACAGGCTAGACTGGAAAGCTATGCTGGAGAATGAGATCTTTAACCCAATGTCACTCACCCCTTCCAAAGGTGTCTTGTGGTAGAAACCATGCAAGTTCAGTTTAATTATTTATGGTCAACGACCATATTAAAAAATACAACAGAGTAAAGACATCATTAAATATACAAGGCATCACATTACAAGGATAAAATATACCAACTGAATCATGCAAGTATCTCTCAGACACTTACATGCCCCCCCCCACTCTCAGAGAACTAATAACTTAGGGACAGTTTAGAACAATCTAATCTCTTTGTGCCACTCAAAAGCAGCCTTTCCCAACTGCTTTGAACTTGTCTGGTTTAGCCCTCATGGCTGTCAATCTCCTACCACTTGCCACAGATCTCTGCCACCAAGGTAGGGATAAGCCATGGCACTTGTCCTAAGTTAAGGTTAAATTTGGGAAATGTGTTTTGTTCCCAATGTTACCTACAGGTGAAGAAGGCCATATAAAAGGTGGGTGTACATAGTTTGGCTAAGAAAAAGGGCTTTTAAAAACACTGCAGTGTTTGTCTTGTGAGTGTTAAGTACATTTTTGTCTGCATTCTCTACTTTCCTATTGCATTTGGGGAACAATAAAGAAACTTCTCTTGTAACTAATTCTTTTGGAAGTTAATAAAACATTCTGTAGCCTGGTTGATAAAGTAACTATAAAATTGCACAAGAGACATGCACTGAAACCCTTTTAAATGTCGTATTTATATGACCTCCTTTTAATCAACTGTTTCTTACTGAAATGAAATGCATACAAAGCAGTGAGTGGACACTGATTCAATCTGTATCTGGGGGCCATGCACTTTCTTCAGCACAGCCCCAAGGACTCCAAGGGGGCTAAGCATTGTCTCCCTTTCCAGGGTCTGGAATTCTGTCATCAGTAGACATCCCCATAGGCTGTAAAGTCAGCTTTTGTGATACTGGCACTGCAGTTTACCAGTCTTTGGCTTGTAGATAATCTCCTGGGTTCCATTATTAGCAAGAGTCTGATGAATCTCTGGCATCAGAATCAGGAAGTCAAAAGGAACAGCTATAGAAATCCCCATTCCATTTGGATAGAAGGAGCCACAGCTTCCTATTTATTTTAGTTTTACCACATATGAAATGTCCTGGAGGAAACTCCTTTGGGCATGCATCGTAACTGTCAAACTGCGCCCAGATTTCCTTCTATTATGAGAAGGCAGTCAAGCTAAGAGAAGCAATTACAGAAATACAGAGATGGAAATGTTCTTATAGGCCATCTAGTCCAACTCCCAATGCTGGAAAGCCAGAGATAGAACATCCTTAGGGCTGCCATTCAAGAGCTTGGAGTGGTGGCAGGAGAATTTCAAAATAAAATTTAAACTAAAAATGCAGCCTTATCATGTACTTACCAGACATTCTTACCAGAAAGGGTAACTCTAGAAATTTCCTGGAGGTACCCTTTATCACTTCCGGTAAGAACGTCTGATAAATACATACATTTAAAAAAAAAAAAACTTCCCATGACGCTGCCTCCCCAAACCTCCCACCACATATAGCATTCTCTATAGACGGCTGTCCAGCCCCTGTAAACCTATAGCAAACACTCTGCCCAGGTAATAGGTTCCATAGTCAAACTGATTTTACCATTAGGACCTTTCTTCTACACTGATATCTACCCTCTCATTAAAGTCCATTCAATCTAGCCTTGCCTTGTAGAACAGCAGAGAGCAAATCTTTACCCTCCTCTATGTGACAGCCCTTCAGGTCTTTGAAGAATGTGATTGCGACACACCTCAGGTTCAATATACACTGTCCATTTAATCTCTCCTTATAGGATTCTTTTCAACAAAGGCCACATATAGACTTTATTACCATCTTTCTATCTTGGGAGAGCCACCCAAGACCAAAAACAAACCCCACATTCAATCAACTATGCCGGATTTTCAGGAACAGCTTTCAGAGTGCTATGCGAATCTGTTCAAAACTCTGAGTATGCAAAGTTAGTACCATCTAACTCCATAAGGATGCTCCCTATTCAACCATATCTACTGGCTTCGGTTGCAAGACTAAATGTTTACTCTTTATACTACTGCAGAGCCACACTATTAAAAAGAGAATGGTAGTGAATTCCATCTTACGGTATGAATCAAAGCAGACTGGTTGTTACCTGGTTCCAGCTGCTCCACATGTTCAAAACCCTGGGAGGAAAAGAGATTCCTACTCAGGATATAATTGAATCTACATATCTTTGACTACTGTTGAGAATGCGTAAGAAGAAAAGAACGTTTAGAGGCCACAGTATGCCAGAAGAACTAAAAGTTGATTAAAAGAAAATGTTTCCCCTTGCAAACAGGAGATATCCAATAGGATATTATGAGGCATGATCCTTGGGGGAAAGGCTCAGGGAAGAGATCTGCCTCCCTGATTGGAAACTTAATCTTCTACATTGCCGCTGTTCATTTGACATATCAGGACATGTCATGTAGGTAGAAGCCGGGGACAAGCACAGGAGCAGCTGCTGAGAAAGCAGCCACCGCATGGTGAGATATGCATAAAAGCAGTGATAGTTGCCTGACACCGCAGCTGTGTGAAAAGAGTGTTTGCTGGCCAATATTTTAATAGAAATCTTATCTGGAGATGCAGATGGCAGTAGCAGTTCGTTCAGTTCATTAAAAAGTCACCATGTCTATGAAAGCAATAACTTCAAAAATAACAGCAGCTTTAATAGATCTGTCATCAGCAGTGGCCACCATGACTGGAAAATCTCACTTGCAGGATGACAATATTACAGTGGTGAAACCAATGGGAGATAAAAGCAAACAAGTTTGTGCTATGCCTCATCACAGACAATGTATTTGTGCCAACCACTCCTTTAAGAGGCAATTATTGTTATTCCTATGGTGCCATCTAATGGCAAAAGGGGGGAGTACACATAATAGGCTGTGGGAGATAACTTCCTATTAAGTATTGAGTCAGGAGGCGATGAATCCAACAAACAGGCTTTTATTCATAACATCGTTCAGCTCTAAGACAGCTCTGTCAAGAGCTGCGCTTAACTTATACTGTTCCAACACATAACTATATACATTGTAACAAAAGATACGAGATCTGATTGGACCTAAGCAGGGCTCTTTGATTGGTTCCTAGGATTGGCTTAAAGACCAATAGGAGTCTTTAATCAGCAGCCAATAAGCTTGAGGGAGTAAGGCCCCGTCCACATGAGCAAGATAAGCCGGACGGGAAGTTATGCAAATTTGTGCTGGTGCAATTTGCGCCACTTTTGCAGGATCACACAGGTCCATGGACCTGTGAGGGCGAACCGCCGCTGTGTGATCACACACAGCCGCGGGCGAATTGGGGGTTTTTTTCCGGCCATTTTCAGTGCGCTTATCTGCTTCTACAAGGGATCGATGACTTGCCTCTCCACCCTTGGGGTCATCCGGTGATGCACATACTGGGATGGGAGGGGGGAAAAAAACAAAAAGCCCGTTCCCCAATGCCACTTGTTTGCGCTGGCGCGATCACACCAGGAAAGGTCAGTTCTGGGCCGTTGCAAACCATTTGAGACTGCCTTTTCACTGGTAGCTAAATAAGCTGATTCCCCACCAGCTCAAAGTGGTTTGCGACACTTTGACACCGGCTGCAGGACGCTTCCCAGATGTGCTTGTGTGATCACGCCACTTTGAGCCGGCGGAGAATCGTCCTTCTTGTGTCACAAATGGGTGCGTATGATCATGCCCTTAGGATACCAGAGCCCTAATGATGCAGCAACATAAGATAACATAGAACATAACACTTCCATGCCAATGAGATTCCCATTCCAGAAGCAAAGGATGCATAAATGCATAATGTCTAGGTTTGGTTTTAATAAACCACGCATTACATAGCATATGCTTCACATTTTCTTTGCAGGACACTTATGCTCACCATGGTCCTTTTGATTGGTATTAAGTGAATTTCTGCCCCCTGAAAAGGAAATTATAGAGCAGCCGGATGCAGTCCTTGTCAATATGAATGGTACTGATCTGATTTGCCATGTAATCCCCTGTTCAGTGATGCAACTGTGGGTACAGTCTTGGATACTGGGTGCAGTTTGGAATATGGAACATAGGCCGAAAAGGCTTGGTTCCATCAGTATATTGGCCCAAGCTGATTTTGGAGCAATTATGTTTATTTCCAAACACTGGTTAAACATTAACAAGAGCTGTCTAAATTGGCATGGCCTTTTCAAGTTAAAGCATTCTACATATTTGTTCCTTCAAGTTAAAACATTTTATGTCTTTGTCCCTTTGACAAAGAATTAATGGACACAAGCCTGACATTAGAAACCACAAGATTCAAAAACCAGTGGGAGAACATCTTAACCTTCCAGAACATTCAGTTGCTGACCTAAGAAGAGCAGTTCTTTTACAAAGGAATTTCAAAGGGAGATTAGAGAGGCTGCTAAATTGCAACTGATAATGATGCTCAAGACAATGCATCCACCTGGACTTAATTGAGACCTAGGTTTCCTGTCTCATTACCAATGCTGATTTTTCCATGCCTACTATCCCTTTGCATATCACACCTAATCCAATCATGCCTGCTATTGTCATTCACCTGCTATTGTCATTTGCCTGCTAATGTTAATTTGGCATCTGAAATCACTCCACTTCCCAATGTATAGGACAGATGGACTCACATTCTAGCTGTATCTGAAGAAGTGAGGAATGACTCATAAAAGCTCATACCCTGCCGCAAATTTTGTTAGACTTTAAGGTGCGACTGGACACTTGCTCTTTTCTACTGCTATGGACAGACTAACACAGCTACCCATCTTGATCATTCTGCATATATATTTGATAAGCAAAAATGAGTGACACATAATACATGAATACATAAAAGACATAAAAAATACATAAAAGAAATAGCTGTTAATCTGTTGCACCAAAAATAAACAAGAGTGTAACAGGAGACTAACATGTTTTAAGCTTTCATGAAGATGTCTGAAGAAGCGAGCAGTGACTCACGAAAGCTCATACCCTGCTGCAAACAATGATGCAATCATACATACAAAAAATGCTTTAAGAAAATTATACCCTGCTTTTCTCCCTGTTTGGGGCCCAAATTGGCTGTCTTTTTACAGTGATTTAGCAGCATGCAGGCATAAAGCAACAGAAAACATGTTCCAATTATGGAATCAATTTGATAAAATCGCCTAGAGACTTTGGAATTTGAGAGAAATAAAATTCTGGGCTGAGCAAAGTCACAGAACCATACAGGAAAGAATAGAGAGATCATCCCTATCTGAAATCCTCTATAAATGATGTAGATTTCAACCAAAAGGTCAGTTTTCATGAGTAGTTTTAAAAAGAAGAGAACTTTTTGCATATCACAAACATTCCCATTTCGGAGATGGAGCCATAAGAATGAAGATTAATACCTTGGTTCTCCCCCCCCCCCCCCATGCTGTTGTAGTGGGGTTAGATTCTTTTGACCCCTCCCCCCATCCGCCCAGAGCTTGAAAGAAATTCAGAGCACATTATGCTACCACATGGGAGGTGGCTGTGTGATTGCTCCATCTTCCAGCCAGCTCAATTTCTAGCAAACGATGAAGAGACGTCTTTTTTTCCCCTTTTGGCGCATACGGCAAATTTATTTGACTGTGGTAGGGAACAATCTGACAACTGCTTCATCACCCAGCTAGCTTTGAATTTCCCATGAACTCTGAGCGGATTGGGAGCCATGCGGATTGAGGCTTTGTCCACTGCTGGGCTGTGATGTAAACCCAACCTCTGGGTCTTTTTGCTGAAACATTCTGTTGACATGCCCTCTGCCAGGTGAATTTAATACCAGCTCTAACGCAAACTTGTCCATGGGGCTTCCTCCCCTTTCACAGGCTTGTCTGTGGACTCCCATACCCCACATTCACTTATCGCATAGACAGTAAACACCTGTACAGAGCCATTGAGCGAGCTGTTGAAACGAAGCAGATTTGCTAGCCATGCCATGGGCAGCTGAGAGTCACCTTGACACCCCTTCCTCCTCCTCAAGAAGAAACACCCTTGTATTTCTTTGATTTGTGTCAGGAAGACACTTTGTAGTTAGGTGGGCATAAGAAAGAATACATCTTTTAGCAGTCCAAATAAAAGTGCAAAGAGCTGATGTTTAACCCCAGCCAAGGCAATGCAGGATAGAAACTGAAAAGCTGCTCATGGTTTCCATTTTGTCCAAGACCACCATTACATAATTCAGTCGTTTCAGTGCAATTACATTGCATATCCAGAATGGAGTTGTATTACTAAGGAGGGACAGTACGGCTCAGTGGTAGAGTATCTGCTTTTCATGCAGAAGGTTCCAGGTTCAATCCCGGGCATCTCCAGTTAAGGCAGCTTTATGTGTTCATGAAATACCAAGAAACCCTAGGAATTCAGCCTGAACAATACTGTATTGACTAATAGCCTGGGCAGATTCTTACTATTATAACAATGCATGCCCCATTGGTAAAAGCCGTTTACTCTTTTTTATACAATCAGGACAATTTGTGCTTTATTCTAACAACACTTAGGATCAACCTCCACATTGGCAGAGTGCCCGCTTAGACATAACATTTTTCACAGAGTGAAAGAAAATGCAGTTTTCATTCTGTATTCCCTAAACTTGAGGTGTGCTCTTACTTTTACACTTGCAGTTCAGGAGTCATATATTCTGTTATCAGTCAGTCTCTGCAGAATATATCTTCTAAAACAGCCTGTTTGCATGCATGTGCAGTCATGATGGTTGACGAATGTGCCCCTACCTCTGAGTCATCTGTGGAATGACTTTAATGATTAGCCAGCAAGGTATCTGCAGAGAGCGATCTTTCCCACTTCTCTTTTCTGTCATTAATACTTAAAAGGAATCTTACCTGCCAGGCTCTTTTTCATCAACTGTCTGTACCTGACCTTCAGCCAACATCACACTTTTGTAACACAAGATTCCTCTTGTTTTTATAGCAGCCTCTCTCACACGCCAACAATGGCATTTAGGAGAATCTTGCAAGTTCAATTTTACTCCTACCGTTCTGAGCCAAGTGTGGCCACTGGGCATGCAGACTGAGAGGGTGGGAAGGTTCTGTGTGGCACATTACTGAATGCTGAAACAGGCAAAAGTTGCCAGATTTGAAGATCTGCTGTATTAACCTGAACTCCCTCCTCCTTCATTGGTGCTGAGGACTGCTCCTCCTCCCCAGATGTATAGGCCTGGATGAGGTAATGCAAGGAATCCATGATCTGGAAAGAGACAGAGGAACAACATTTAACTCAGTCATACTGTCTGGGAGGACTCTGGGCTGAGCCTAAAAGGGGGGAAAGCCAGAAGCAATGTTGCACCAAAGGCCAGCACTCACATGAAATCAGACCACAACTGGGAATGTCACTTAATCCCATCTGTATGCTTTTTGCCACAAAAAAGAAGAAGAAAGCGCCTCCTTGTTGTCATTAACCATAACCTCTCATTTACCACTTGGACCACACTTTCCTGAACATCATTAGTATGTCTGTTACTTCTTCCAGAAGTTATGCCCTTTTTATTTGAGATGAGACTACTCTACAAGAACCTTGATGAGACCCGAAACCCAAGAACCACCTCCCTTTCAACCTGGCCCTTGCTTCTGCTACTTCTGTTTCAAAGCCCAGCTCTATAGCTGGAGATTAAGGAAGTTTTGCATTTTTTGGACTCCTGAAGCCCAGTGCTCCTGAAGCTCAGTGCTCAAAACAGTGAAAACACAGCCCTGCCATGAACTTGACTTCATGAAGCACAAACCAGCCAAAATTCATCACGAACTTTCATTTGTGAGCCAGTTCATGCCCATCTCTTCTCTTGATGACTGGAAACACTCTTTAGGCCCACCAATTTCCTCACTTCAGTACTGGTATTTTTAACCAAACTTCATTTCTGGTTTTCATTCCATTTGGCATCTCTGTATATGCCCTCCTCACTTCTAACCTTGATTCACTGTGCATTCAAGGGCTGAAATTGCTGGCATG
This sequence comes from Lepidodactylus listeri, assembly GCA_029233225.1. Lineage (NCBI taxonomy): Eukaryota > Metazoa > Chordata > Lepidosauria > Squamata > Gekkonidae > Lepidodactylus > Lepidodactylus listeri. The sequence goes on along the minus strand of JARCFY010000016.1, from coordinate 40,803,760 downwards.
TGTATTTAAATTGGATTCAGGGTAGCATATAACAGCAGCACTCCTCAAGGGCATCCACAGAAATCATTCTAGGAGTGGGATAAAATTGATTAATTGTAATCACAGATTAGATTGTGCAGATCTGTAAATTTAAGATTTCAGGAGACAAGTGCTTCCTGCAGACATGCCTTCTGCTTCCTAGGATATTTGGCCAGTGTCAAAACATGAGCCAGAAGCTCTACAATCAAGAGTATGGTAAGAGGTTACAGAGGAAAAGCAGTTTCTTCACACAGAGTTCCTGAAGCCAGTTTGATGGGAGTTAGCTCTGTTTAGGAAGTGTCTGTATTGAAAACTAATGGAATGGCTTCCAATGGGAAAAATATCTTCCCTATTATCAGTACTACTGTAGGGATAGACGGAACATGATACAGCAAACTTGTTAAAGGTAAGCATTAGCTTAGGGTGGATAGACCATGGCTTATTGGAAGAGGATATGTGGAAATGCCCAGCTTCAATCTCCAGCATCTCCATTTTAAGGGATCAGGTAGTTGGTGATGTCAAAGACTTCTGCCTGAGACCTTGAAGAGCTGCTGCCAGTATGAATAGACAATACTTTCCTCAATGTACCAACAGTCTGACGATATAAGAGGGCAGTGTGTGAGTGTATGTGTAAGCAGGTCAGTGCCTAGTTGTAAGACCTCCTGGGTACCCTACATATGCTGCCCTGGGTTATGACAAAAAAATTAGGATGCAACACTACTGTTGCCAGCAGTGCAGAAACAACTAGGGGTGTGCAAAGAAAAATCAGGTTTTTTTCAGGTTTGGGTATATTGGACCCGGAAATTTCACTATTCCTGATATTCCCAAATTCCAAATACCAATAAGATATTTGGATTTGATGCTGTTATTGTTGTTGTTTTAATTTCCATTTTTTTGTGTGGGGGGGGTTCCATTATTCCCTATGAGGAATGGCTGGGGTAGTTGTATCTAAATGTACAGTTGTTTTTAAAAGTTTCTGGGTGACTAGGGAAGTTGTTTTTAGAGGTACAGGCACCAAAATATATACAAAGCCTGACCTTTAAATGACCACCAAGATTCAAGTTGATTGGACCAAGGGGTTCAATTTTACAGGCTCCTGAATAGGGTACCCCCAGCCATTCTCCATTCTTTTTTATGGAGGTGGGAAAGAAGAAGACAAAACCCTGGAAGCAGCAAAAAGACATGCCTACAAGTAGCAGCCACTGAGAACAAACAGCAGATCCAACAGAACCATTGCAGAGCTCAGGAATCCCAGCAGAACCACAAGCCGAACAGAGCCAAAATCAAACCAGAGAATCTCTGCAGTACAAACTGAAGGGGGGGGGGGTGTTTTTTCAAGCCCAGCACAATCAGTAGCAGAGAACAGAGTGCCCAGCAGAACCCAAATCCACTGCAGCAGTTCAAGCTTAACAGGACTGATGTCAAGCCTCAAATCATGGAATCACAAGAAATTCAAGCACGGGGTGGATTTTGCAAACTCTGTGCAAGGAACACTGGCAAAGCAGGGGAGGGGAAACCCTCCTGAAACTGACAAGTCCATTTGAAATTGACAAAAGCAGCCAGGAAGCCCATAGAAACCTCAGGTACACAGAAACCAAGCAGTGAAAAAAAAAAAAAAAGCAAAGCAAAGACAGCCCCCGAGAGCCTGCAAATGCTAGTTCCCAACTTCCCAGTAATTCCTGAATACTTTTTTTTTCTTTTTCTTTTCTTTTTCTTTATTTTTTATTTTGAATTATTAAGCTCACAAAAAAGAGTAATCCAAAAGTAAAACTACTATAACATTATCAACAAGTAGATACTCCCATAAAACCTAGGCTAATCCTAAATTTTCATACAATTTCCTGAATATTTCTGAGATTGTTTGGGGACCTTCCCCCCCGGTCCCCCCTCCAAATCCTGGATATATTTGGGATGCCTAATATACTCAAAAAAATACTGATAAGGTATTTTTCAGGTAAATTTTCAGCTCAGGTGTATCCGAATGCACACCCATAGAAACAACTACATTCCATTACCCAAAAACTCACCCAAATCCCCAAATCAGGATGCAAAACTATAAAATAAGTCCAGTGGCAAAAGCATCAGCTCTTCACATTTGTCTTCTACCTGTATCACTTCACTAAGACAATCCCTTGACATGAAATGGTCTATAGATCTTGGCATAGGTTATACAATATCATTTATCTGATGGCAGGGAGGTAGCTGAGGAAAAGAAACTGAGTTTCAAGGAGTCTGAGCTGAGTTTTGACTTTTGCAAGCAGAGAGGACAAAAATGATATGGCAATTGCTGTGCTGCAATGAGTGTGAGGGCCAGAGGGCCATTGTCCACAGCAGCATTGTTCTCTGAGCCTTGACTTCTAGCTTTCCATTCTCCTGCACAAAGGTCATGAAATAGTACTGTAGAACAGAGAGAACTAGAGCTCTTTTGACTCTGATGTAAGGTAATTTTGCGAGTGTACTGACTCATTTGAAGTTGCAGTGTTCCAAAGGGGAAAAGCTGCCAAAGTGTGTAGTAATTTTATGAAATTGAGGAGGCGGGGATTCTATCAGAGAGTGTTTTCATTTGTATTCCAAGTCACAGGGAATCTTTGTCTCCAGTCTATCTAAACTGCTGCTCTACATAATAACTTTAAAAAAAAACTTTAGAAGTATGTTTCATTTACAAATCAAGGGCAAAATCCCATTGATTTGTCAGGGAGAAGCAAGCCTCCTACTGAATTAAATGCACTGAATCCAGACACTGCACAAAGTTAAAAAATGACCTTTTAAATGCATGGTTATGGTTATGGCCAGAGAGCAGTATGCCAAATCCTATTGGCCAGTGCTCCTCCCCTGGGCTTCAACAAATGAAGCCAGCAGGAACAACAGCCTTGCAAAAAGTTGCAAGCTGCAGTGGCATTTGGTAATGCATTGCAGTGACTGGCTGTCTGCAAGGTCCCTCTTCCCCCTCCCTCCTGCAAACCAGAACAAAAGGCAGGAAAGAGGCAAAAAAGGCGGGGAAAACAAGGTGAGTGGAGCCCTTTAAACTTTAAAGCATCCCAGAGCCCGTTTTCAGTATTCATGAAAAAAGCTGAAAAAAGCCTGAAAAAAATTCGGGTTTTTCCAGCATTTATTTTTTGGCCACCAAATCAGCTCAGGGAAGCTGATTCAATATCCTGAAAACCTGAAAAATCCTGAAAAAGTTTTTTTCTGGGTTTTTTTCAGTTCAGCTTTACTGAATACAGACCCCTAGTTGTCCACAGTCCTGTCTGAAACATTTCATTGCAGTAAAGCCCTCTTACCTGTGTTAAAAGGCCTCCAGAATAATTCAGTTTTGCACAGTTTGTGGAAAGCCAAGAAGGTGGGGGAGCCTTCCTAATTTCATCAGGCTGGCCATTCCATAAAACTGGGACCACACACTACCTGTAAAGCTCCCAGTTTGCGCAGTTAATTCATTTGTTTTATTTAAAACATTTTAAAGCCACCTTTCCATCCAACTTTAGATCTCCAAGGTAGCAAACAATCAAAGACATTAAAATAAGATTAGAAACACATACAAACACATCAAAACAATTTAACACAGAACACGTGAAGAAAAGGAAAGGTCAGTGAGAATCAGTGAGGGGATTCCAGTCAAAAGAAGATAAGTCTTCAACTGCTAGCAGAAGACAATGATAGTGGGGGACAGATGAATCTTCCTGGGGAGGGAATTCCATAGTTTTGGTGGCATGACTCAAGAAGGACCTTTCTCGGCTTGCTACCCATCTAGCCTCAGGTGGTGTAGGCGCCCAAACCAGAGCCTCTGAAGATTACCATAGTGCTCAGGCAGGTTTTTATGGTAGTAGTTTTCAATGTTGTCATGCTGTCTGAATAGCTTCAATACATGGAAACCAGAGCGCTGGAAAATCAAATGGTCAGTACGGGTATACTGAAGCTATGTGCACATGCAAAATACACCTGTTCAGACATGGTGACCATGAGTATCAGGAGGATCTATGTGCAGTTGTCTGGCTTCTTATAAGTGTGGAAATGACCTAGTCAATTTCACTGTTCCATTGTCTTGAATGGGACCTGATGCAACTAGAAAATCACAAAAAGTCTTCTTCTCCATTATGTTCAGTGCTGAATCAGGCAAGTTCCAGAGCAGCACTTAAGAGGAGGGGAGTCACATCATTGCTCCACAGAAGTAATCATCTGTCCAAAGCCTGACATTTTCCCATTCCAGTCTCCAAATTCTGGTGTCATAGCTTTTGTGAAATCTGTTCAACGTTTTCTTTCTCTCTCTTTGTCAGATCCCTCATTAAAGTCAGAGACAATTTGGGTTGTTTTTCCCCCCCAGAAAGACACCATCTCCAGTTTGATAAGTATACCACAGAGGTTCAGAGTTTGGGTTTCAGAAATTTGTGCAAAGAGAGCTTGGGGTTTAGAGAATAACAAAGTCATGAAATATGCATTGGAGAAAAGATGGTTTCAAAGCAGTGCAAATTTTGTATGCCAAATCCCAAGCTGGAAATTGTAAGTGTCTAAATCAGATACAAAGTAATTCAGACAGAGGGAGGGGAAGAGAGAGAAAGAGAGAGGTTATTGCAGACCACAAAGTCCTTTTTTTCCAGGCACAGTTCAGGGACTTATAAATCAGTTGTAAAAATGTGCTTTAGGCTGAAACTTGGCATACTGGCTCTTCAAATTAGTGCACATTTCTACTCATACCACTCATTTTCTTTTAGGAGAGTAATGGGGAGAGGTAAAGCGGAAAGAATTTTTTAATGCTACTATATTTCAAAACGAACTTGTTCCATTATACTGACCCAAAAGGTCAGTAATATGGAAAAAAGGGGTTTTTTTCTTGTTGTTGAAATGTGTGAATCTACAACAATGTGAGGAAGTTTGGTTCATCAAAAGTAAGCAACACTTAAATAATCTTGATGCAGTGGCAGCTGGTGCACATTGGGGCTGGTAGGTAGAAGGATCATATATTACTAGTCTGAAAAAGAATAAATAAAAGGTGAAACTACTCCCAGATTGTACTTTGCATTTATACACTGCATACTGTGTGAATATGAGGATAATGCGGCCACTTGCCTCCGGGGTGGGAGAAGGCAGACGGACAGAAGCATTGTGGGTAACTTACTGAGGGTAAGTTGTCTGCCCTCGCTTTTGCAAGCAAGGCCGGGGGATTTCAGGATGGCATCACTGATTTTCGCATCAAAAAGAGGCTTGGAGGTTGGGCACGTGAAGATGGGAAGCCACAAGATAGGAGGGAGCCCTTTTCGCCAGCAGTCCTTAAAGGTTTGAGAGCCCAATGGGCTTTCTTTTGTGCAGATGCACATGAAGCTTTACTTTTTCATCTTCTGGTGGGGGGGGGGGCATAACTTTGACCCCTTAAGTCTAATCTGCACAGAACTTGAAGGGCATATAAAGGAGCATCAGGGGGAAGTCCCTTCAAAACTTGATGCCTCTAGCTTGCGTAGGATCCATTCTATACACTCCTGAATCTCTGCCTGTTATTTCTGCCATTTCCCCAGAAAGCACCTTATTTGGGGGCCCATAACTCAGACTCCATAAATTCAATCCTCACCAAACTTGTCAGGCAGGTAGAGGAGAGGCAGCTGGAGATCTCCTCCAAGTTTGTTGTCTCTAGCATGCTGGAGGGGGCATTCTACCACATAATGTATCTCACAAACTGAACCAGTTCATTTGGCACCTAAAAGTTCATGAGGGTTCATGGTTTGCAACCTGAGCAAGCCGCGAACCATGAACTGAGCCAAATTGCATTTCCCTGGTCTGTGCCCATCCCTAAAGAAGAAGAAGAAGAAGAAGAAGAGGAGATTGGATTTATACCCCGCCCTCCACTCCCCAAGGGAGTCTCAGAGCGGCTTACAAACTCCTTTCCCTTCCCCTCCCCACAACAGACACCCTGTGAGGTAGGTGGGGCTGAGAGAGCGCTTTCCCAAGCTGTCCTTGAGGGAACAGCTGGTCCAGAGCTATGGCTTGCCCAAGGTCATCCAGCCAGGTGCAAGTGGAGGAGTGGGGAATCAAACCTGGTTCTCCCAGATTAGAGTCCACGCACTTAACCACTACACCAAACTGGCTCTCAACCTCTTTCCTTCGTGAACTTTATTGGAATGTAACCTGTAAAACCTTGGGAGAAACCACAAGGCTACATACAATTCTAGGCATTTGAAAAACAAGATGTGACTGTAAATGTATTTCTTATTTGGAAAAATGTATTCTCCATGACCCCGTTGTGCAATGTATATGCCAAGCCCCAATTCAGTTACTTGATCTGAAGCAAGTAAGCACATGTTTGTCATGTATATTGTTCTCCAAGACTAACATTAAAGTCAATAATATAAAGGAAACAAAGTTAACACTATGTTAGCAGGTATGTTACAGCCTCTTTATGGTCAAGGATGCCTTAGCAATTATAGCAAAGTGATGTCAATGCACAATAGCTATTGTTCTTTTTTGTGCAAAGCCTGCTATCCCTACTCTGAAGAAGGCTGGCAATGTAAATAGCCATGATTTCTTCCTTTCTCCCTTACTGTATTGTTACGATTTCTACTGTCCTTCAAAGCCCCATTGAACCTTCCTCTAATTCTCTCCTAAACTCTATTCTGCTCTCCATTTCCCCCTTCTACATTGGCACCTGAACTCCCGCATTCCTTTTTCTGCCTTATGATACTTACTGCACCAACGCCCTTACAACCTTCTACTATCCCCATCTCCAGTCTTCACTTGCATTATTCCACTACACAGTATCTGTTTCATTTCCTTCCAGATGTACTCAGTGTGACTTCTAAATAAACTTATGCAAGGATCAACTGGTCCTGCTGCAGTCCTATGCACACTTATTTAGAAGTACATTCCATTGAACTCAGCAGGACACTTCCAAAGAAACCTGTGTGGGACTGGGTTGAAAGGTTCCCTAGAAATCTTGGACATTCTGAAATTTTTTTAGAAGTAGCTCTGTGCTCCAGGCTGAAGAAAAGTATACGGTATTAAGCTTTCTTTGCTTTCTAGGGATCCTATGAAGAAATCCCTTTTCTTGCTTCCATGTTCTTAACTGGTACCTACAGCTAAATATAAACTGTAATTCTGATTGCACTGTTATCTGGATTAGCTCAGTTCTCTTAGTAGTGGGACACTGAATGAAAAGCCTTGCCAAGGGCATCTCTGAGTATCAAAATGCAAACAATACATCTTTTGTTAAACCTTTTGTGTTTGCACCTTCTGCAAATTTCGCTTTCCCTCCCACTTGCATTCTATCTTGTCTCTCTTTTTAAAGCTTTGATAAAAAAAAAAAAAACCACGAGGCACTTTTTGGTACTCTATATAGCCAAGTCTCTTTTCTCATCTTCCTTGCAGTCCACTCTCCTATTTCTTTTTGGTCCTTTCCACACTAGACCTTAAATCCTGGTTCAACCCTGTCCCCAAACTTACATTCTACACTACATTTGAGTTCACCCCTGTAATTATCTAGGGGTATATCTTGTTTCCACATTACATTGAGGTCATCCCGGACTCACCCCACACTTGTCCTGGGATAAATGGATGCTGTTATAGCCAGGGATAAATGCAAGGTATCGTGTCGCAAGTTGAACTCTGATAAAACCAGGGATGAGATCCAAGTGTGGAACGGACCTTTGAAAATCATCAGGGGTGGCCACCTTTGTTGTCACTCAACTGATTCTCAAATTTTGGCCCCCTAGAACCAGTCTTTATATTTCTGGCTTTAAATATACACAGGGGTCATTTCGTAGAAAAAGAGGTGCAGGAGCTTATTAGCATAACTCATTTGCATAATTCATTTGCATACACCACACCCCCTAACATACCGGAAGTGGGTCAGAAGGCAACACCCACCCCTCAGGCTCCACTCCATAGGTGAGTGAAACTGACCTGCTCTTCCTCCATTCCCTTCCCCATCCAATACTTTGTGCAATAAAAATAAACGTAAAGAACACACCCTCATTCTCTTCCTACTCCCTTGAAACCATCAGGTTTCAAGTAGACTTGAGATACCCAGGACATGTGTACCACCCATCCCTTCTCCTTCCCCTCCCCACAACAAGACACCCTGTGAGGTAGGTGGGGCTGAGAGAGGTCTTTTGAGAACTGCTCATGAGAGAACAGCTCTGAGAGAACTTGTGACTGGCCCAAGGTCACACCAGCAGCTGCATGTGGACGAGTGGGGAATTAAACCCAGTTCTCCCAGATTAGAGTCCAACTCCTGACCACTACACCAAACTGATAAGGTGGAAGCTGCTGAAGGGTTGGTGAAATTTCTCCAGTACTTATGTGCCATGTGCCCAGATAAAAAATGGTATACTTAGAAAATTTATATGCCACCTTGAGCAAGTCTCTGGGAAAGCAGCACACAGTCATAAAAGGAACAATGATAAAATTATCAATATTAAAACAAAACATTAAAAACGATAAAGATCCTTGCAGGGCTTTCCCCGGGGCGCTGCGCCTCTGCACTGCTCGGGGAAGCCGAGGAGGGGGTGGGGCTTTGTCATGTGCCTGCCCCCTGGGCTCCTCACTCCCGGAGCTGCGCTCCTGTGCGCTCCCGCTCCAACGGACCCCGGAATATACATAACTGTGAGAAAGCAGACTTTATTCTCTATTTTTAAAGTTTTACTTCTTCATAGAATCATGGTGCTACAAAGGGATCCAGCCCTCTCAACATCAAAAGAAAATCAAGCCCCCACAGATTTGCATAGAATGTGGAAGCAATATAATCCAAATAAGAGAGTGTTATAGGCAAAATACAAGTGCATCACAGAAAAGATGTTGCAATTCTGGTAACTCCAGATGATTCAAGTAGGAATCCAAACTGTGTCATGCCACTGGAGAAGCTAATAATTGGTTCACTAGCTAATCTGTTCTGAGAAGAATTTCTTTCCCATCCACAAATATGGCATTTGTTGTGCATGAGTTAAAGTCAACCGTAGAGTCTTTCTTGCAAATGTTTCAAGCTACATTTCATGGCACCAAGACTCTAGTTGCCACAATGCTGCAATGAACAGGAAAGAAAGGTAGGAAGGCTTAGACAGTATATATGAGAAGGTAGAGGGGAAAATACTTCTGTCAGCGCTTTATCCCTGTAGCACCAGAGCAGAAGCACCAAAATGTTCATTCTCCACCACTGACTTGAACCAAATGTTGCTCTTTGTTCTTAAAGCTAGGTTCCACCCAGCTGAAGCCACATCTAACTCATTTGTTCTATTTTTAAACTCATATGTTCTATTTTTAAAAAATCAGCCATTTTAATAGAATTCAGATGAACTTTGCAATGATGGAGATGTGTACAAGCAATGCACATTTTGGACCAGATCACAACAAAGGAGGTTGTCCCTTTAGCACTGGGCACTGTCCCACCAGGTTCAGCTGCCCCAGCCCTCTCCTGCTTCCTTCCTTTCTGTTAGCTTCATGGTAGCAACCTATCAGCATTTTCCTTAGGTGGCCTCAATCTGGTTTTGTATAGAACATTGCAGGCCAGCCTCTTCCTACAAAGATTCATAAGCACAACCTCTTTTTCCACAAAGGCATAAAGCAAGGGAATACGTGGTGATTATCTTCCTCTATGAAGAAATAAGGAGGGGAAATCCTGGGAGGCGGCAAGGAAAGATTGATAAGCCTGGTCAATGGATTCTTCTGGAATCCATAGGCCAATCAAGGAATCAGAAGGGTGACAGAGGCTTTCATATTGGCCAGATGCCTACCATGGTGGTACCTGCACTGAGTGGGTATGCTAGCTTAGGCTTCTTTTGCTTTCTGCATGAGGAACAGATCCTTTCTAACTGGGCACAAGAGCCAGCATGGTGCAGTGGTTTAAGAGTGGTGGACTGTAATCTGGAGAACCGGGTTTGATTCCCCACTCCTCTACATGAGGCCTGTTGATTTACCCTGGGCCAGCCACAATTTTCTCAGAACTCTCCCACACTCACCTACCTCACAAACAGAAGGAAATGTGATTGTAAGCCACTGTGAGACTCCTGAAGGTAGAGGAAAGCAGGGTATAAAACCCTACTCTTCTTCTTGCTAGGTTGTAGGTTTTAAACGGAGTTGAAGAATTCTATAATTAGCCCCCCCACACACACACATAAATACCAGACTTACTCAGGCAAGTGGCTGCTATTACACCTCTCATCGGACTGGAATCTTTATATTACCCATCAAATTGCTAAGTATCTCCTAACCGCTATGAGGATCTGTGGGTTGGTTGTGAATGAGCATTAATCATTTTATCTTTATTCTACTGAAGTTTATGTTCATTTACTAATGTGCTTTCTGATGTATATATTTTTGTTAACTGGCTATGTGGTATTTTAGATTATTTAGTGTCTGTACCAAAAGCATTAAGCCACTCAAGCCGCGGCAAAGGAGAACGGGCGGGAGGGGAACGCGAGGGTGGGGAGGGGGTTCCCCCCCGTTTGCAGAAAAATCAAAAAAGTTAAAAAAAGTTTTCGGGGGATACTGAAATCCCCCGAAAATGCGCAGGGAACGAACTTACCTGTCGTGTGGTTGTTGCTGGCGGCGGCGTGGCGGCAGTTCCCTGCGTGGGGAACGGACTTGCGGGAGTGCTGGCGGCGGATGGGCATGGCCGGGGGGGCGGGAAGGGATGGTGCTGGGGGGGAGGAGGGAGACGCTGGGCCTGAGTGGCGTTAAGCCACTTAGGCCCCACCAAAGAAGAGTGAGCTGGTGGGCGGGTGGACGGATGAGCATGGGGGAGGGAGGGAGGGAGGGGATAGTGCCGGGGGAGGAGGGAAACACTTCTTGATTGGTATGGCAATCTCACCTTCTTCCCTCCCTTTTGCACAGGATTTTCCCTTTGTTTCTTCTTTCTTGCTTGCCAAGCAGCCCCTATATCTATTTTCTTCTTTTTAGTTGGTCTATGGCTATCCCACCCTGTCACATTACTTTATGTTTTGATGCTGGCCCAGCACAGGACTTGAGGGAAGAGACAAAATCACCTGCTTATATTCTACTTTTGTAATGGCACACAAGAGGCTTTTGAAAGTTCAAAATAAACAAAATATTTTATTGAACTTGGAGGAGGAAAGTTCAGGTGGAATCAGGGGTAGGATGTAAGAGGTGAACTGATAACAAAAATTGAGGTAACTTTCTAATCACACTAAATCCAGATACTATGTTGCCAACAAGTAAGTATTTTTGCTTTTCAACAAGGTCTTTGAAACTTTGAAGGGAGAGGCTTTCTTTTCAGTTTCTGCTTTAATTCACAAGCATAGGTTTCTGACTTTCAATTTAGAAGGCAGGAACATACAACCAAGTTCCCAAAATTCTTCTATATACAAACCAGGGATCACTCCTCTTTTAAAAGTCATCTCCCTTTTCACTGGGCTGATCTACAGCAATAATGTCCTTAGTGAGGCCAGACATGCATGGATGTTGTAAGGCTGGAGGCCAGCAGTCTTTGGGGGAAAGATGTGGGTGTGAGGTGAGGCATCCATGGGTTAGACTCAGGCTGGAAGCCCACAGACCACAGTCTTTAAAAGAGGGGTGGCCAGATGACAGCGTTGAGGCGCACACGTTTCACGGCCGCCAGCATGCTATTTGACCCACAGGCCACCCATCCTTAAACAACAATGTGAACGCTGGGGGCACTGCCACCCTTCCCGCCCTGACCAGGGCCAAGGGAATACCCGCACAGGGGCAGGTGGTGCTCCCTCCCCAGGCCCATCCACCCTTAAATGGTAAAGTGATCACTGATCAGGCAGAACATCCCGCCCAGCCCAGGGAACAGCTGCACAGGAGCAGGTGGTGCATCCTCCCTGGGCCCAATCAGCAATGTGACTACCAACCAGAGCAGAACCTCCCACCCAGCTTGGGGCCTGGAGAACACCCACACCAGGGCGGGTGGTGCTCTCTCCCTGGGCCCACCCTCCAACCACTGGCAATGCGATTGCTAGGGAGGGCTGCCCAGGGAACACCTGCACAGGGATGGGTGGTGTTCTTTCCCCGAGCCCATCCACACATAAATGGTAAAGTGATTACTGACCAGGGGAAATCCTCCTGCCTAGCTTGGGGTCCGGGGAACACCTGCACAAGGGCAGGTGGTACTCTCTCCCTGGGCCAACCCTCCACCCTCCTGCAATGTGACAACTGGGCAGGGCCACCCCCCACCCTGCCTGGGGCCTGGGGAACACCTACACAGGGGCGGGTTGTGCTCCCTTCCTTGGGGCCACCCTCCACCCTGAAACTGCAATGTAATTACTGACCAGGGCAGAACCTCCCACCCAGCACAGAAGCGGATGGCACTCTCTCCACAGAACCACCCTCCACCCACTGGCAACATGATAACTGGGCAGGACTGACCCTCCTGCCCTGCCTGGGACCCAGGGAACACTCGCAAAGGGGTAGGTGGTGCTCCATCCTTGGGCCCACCCTCCACCCTGAAACAGTAAAGTGATTACTGACCAGAGCAGAACCTCACGCCCAGCCCAGGGCCCAGGAAACACCCACATGGGGCAGGCAGTGCTCTCTCCTCAGGCCCACCCTCTACCTACCATCAAGGTGAGTACTGGGCATGGCCAACCCTCTTCCTTGCCTGGGGCCTGGGGAACACTCGCATGCGGGTGGGTGGTACTCTCTCCCCAGACCCCACCCTCCACCCTGAAATAGCAATAAGATTACCAACCAGGGCAGAATCAGATTCTCTGATCTGATTCAGCCTGCTTCCGAATTGCTGCTGAAATTTGGTGGTGGCTTTAAAAGTGACTGGAGGGAAGGGAATTTGAGGGAGATGCTCCAAACTTAAAGGGTAGCTGCTGGAGCCTCTCCCCCAAATACCCACCAAGTTTCAAGAAGATTTGACCAGGGGGTCCGATTCTACGGTCCCCAAAACAGGTTGCCCCTATTCCCAGCATTGTGCTCTATGGTAAGAAAAAAGTAACATTTTTTCCCACCATAGAGAACAATGGAGGGGATGGGGCAACCTGTTTGGGGATCCCATTGTCCAATCTTTTTGAAACTTTTTGGGTATTTCGGGGAGAGGCCCCAGAAGCTACCGTGCAAGTTTGAAGCCTCTCCCTCAAACCCCCTCTTCTCCAGTCCCTCATATACCCTATGAGTTTTTGCCATTGACTTCAATGGCCCATAGGGTATAATGGGGCTGAAACTGACATTCAGCTGACCATGCTAATGAGTTATGCTAATAGGTATGCTAATGAGCTCCTGCACCTCTTTTTCTATGAAATGACCCCTGGTGAGTACATGTGGGCATAGGACCAGAGGGAAACTGAGGTGACTGGTGGGATGCAGAGGCACAAAGCTAAATTTCTGTCCTGCTTTTCAATGGACGATGATTTCAACATTTTATATCAAGCTGGTGAGGGGATATGGGTGGGTAGACAAGTGAGGCTGGGAGTCCTGGCCCCAGGGGACAGGGTTCATGCTTGGGGCCTGCCTGGCAGCACCCCCCTCATGGGGGGAGGAGACATCTAAGTGTGAGCCCTCCTGGCAGGGATCCGGTAGTATAGTGGGGTGGGGAGTCCTGGCCCCGGTAGACAAGGCCGCTACTTAGGACCTGCCTGGTAACACCCCCCTCTTGGGGGGAGAGACATCTTTGTATGGATCCTCCTGGGAGGGACCCAGTAGTGTGGTCCAGCCACCTGGCTGTGGTGGGCAGACTGCGTTAAGAAGATAGAGTCATAGGTGGTGTCTGTTGATGTTTATTTTTAGTTTTTGGGTTTTCCTCATCAAAGAATGGGCACAGCTGTTGAGGACAAGGGCCACTTCCAATAAATGTCTCTTCTTTGCTTGGCTGGTGCAGGGAACATCCCAAGAAGGGGAGGGCATCACTCACATCTGTCAATGTTTATTTTTAAGGTTTTGGAGGGAGTTCGTTGGCTTGGAGAATGCAAGGAGACTTTGAGGACAAGGTGCACATCCAACAGATCTCTCTTATGTTGGCTGGCACAGGGAACATCCCAAGAGGGGGAGGGTTGGTGATGGTGTGACATCAGTTCCTGGGAAAACCTGGAAGTGACATCAGTCTTTTCTAGGAATCTATCAAAACTCTTTAGTAAAACCATAGAGTTTCTGTTGATTCCTAGACTGATGTAGCTTCCATGTTTTTCTCTCATTGATGGTACCCCCATGTCACCCCATGTCCTAGCCTCCCAACCTGGACTCCTACTGGGTGGCTGGCAGCCTTATACATACAGAAAAGAAGTGGAAAGAGCTTTTAAAAATTGGAAAACAATATGTTGAAATATTTTCTTTGCATAGCTTTAAAATTATATAGAGAGGGTATCCAAAGACAATTAATAGATTGGTGTTAAATGTTCTGATAATGGCTAGAACATCTGGGTATGATTATTTTGGTATATGGGGTAGAAGTAGTTTAATAAATAAGTTTGAAAAGAAAAATCTACTAAAGGATAATGGTTATTAAAGATATGGGATATTATTCAAATAATTTGAATTATTGCATTTGTGACAATGTTTTCAACAAAAGAAATAGGTTGTTAGTTCTGCTGTTACAGAATATTCTACTGTGGAGTATGTTTTGTCACATGTTTTAGTATGGTTGTTTGGATTAAAAATGTTGTGTGGGCCTTACCTTGTTTTTTCCTTAATGTTTTTTCTTGCATATTTAAAGTTTTGTTTGTATTAACATGACCTAAAATGAAAAAAAGCAAGCCTCTATTATATAAGTCTGCAGTTCTCTTGTGATCTTTGTCCCTGAGACAAAGGCAAATATTTTACCAGCATTTCCTATGGGAAATAGAATAGTGAGGCAGCTTGGTGGAGCATGGCGCAGTCTTTTTAAAAAGGAAGCTCAGGAAATTAAAACAATATCTCTTAAGTGTATGAAGGAGTGTATGAAGGCTTGAAACTTTTGATTAAGAATAAAAAATCACTTTTATTTATTTTAAGGACAGCTGTGATGGACTGCACTTTTAAGAAGCTTAGAAGTGCTATACAAACAGCTGAAGAGGTGTGAAGGGTTAATTCTTCACAGAAACAGAGAGACTTGAGTGACAGGCTGCTCCAAGAAATCTGATTGGTTAGCATCAGATGAGCAGAGAAAGTCTGGAGAGACCTGCATGCTGAGGAGAGATTCAGTCATATTTCTGCCTTGATTAGTACTAACAGTCTGATTTCAGCCTTAGTTGAGAGCAATTTAACACAGATGGAGAACTGGGAGACAGTTGGCAAGGAAGTTTGAGAAGTAGGTGAAGCCAAGGAAAGGGGATAGGTCTTCTAGAGAGATGGAGAAAATTCCCTACCCAGCCAAACAGGGAGTTAGTTCTGAAGAGTGCAGAGATCCCTGGTCTGGTGTGGTTAGAAACTGCCTTTAGAGACCTTAAAAGTCAGTTAAAAACTCAAGATGAGTACTGGTGTTTCAAGAGATGGAGTGTGGGTACTGGAAAGTGAGTACCAGCCTTGTGGAAACCAAAGAGTTTGAGAAGTGTACTGAAGTGTTTGAGGAAAACACTGAAACAAAAGCCTCTCAACATAAAGATTTAAGTCACTGGGAAATACTTAAGAAGCTCTCATTAGCCTGAAACATAAGAACTAAAGTCTGTGCATGTACTGGTTTTACCGCAGAAATGTCAACCCCTGATTTCACCTGACCTTTCTACTCTATGTTAAATAAAATATTTTTGTTATTTTTGTGTTTCAAAATGCCTTGAGTGCCATTTAAGTTGTTTAAGTTGAAGCAGCCCCCTGATCCTACCCTCAGGTTCCTGGGTTGAGCCAACAGCCAAAATATCATACTGTGATAGGGTGGGACAGCCAGAGTTCTTTAGCAAAGAAAAGAACACATTACTAGGGCAGTTCAATCAGTAAAGGGAAAGAAAAACAGAGGGAAAATCTTGCCTCTGAGGGAGGAAAGTGGACGGGGGCTGCCATCACAGCATTCCTGAAATTCACTAAGCTTAAGCAGCCATTTCCATCTGGACACATCACTTTGAAGCTATGCAGCTTTAGCTGATGTCTCCCTGTAGGACAGCCATTATCTAGTCAATGTCCTCCTACAAGTGCTGGTAGAAATACTTTTAATAGCAAACACACATGCCTACAGCTACATATTTCAATTTATTGAAAAAGTTGTTTCACATGCTGCAGCGTAGGTTGGTGGTTTCTTGGCATGGTATTCAGGTTTATAACATCAAACCCATGGGAGGGGGAAGTTGCAAGCAGCAGAATAAAATGAAATGTATATGGAAAGAGCCCCAGATTCTACTCCATCCCAGCCAGCTGTACTGATGTAGAAGAAGGAAATAAGGAACGTGACTAAAGCAGATAATGTTGTTATACTGGGAGACTTCAACTACTCTCACATTGACTGGGTAAACATGTGCTTGAATCATGCAATAGAAATAAGATTCCTAGACATCATAAATGGCTGTGCACAGTCACAGAGGCTCCCGGCAGGATAGTAAACTTGGACTTGGTTCTGAGTGGGTCTCAAGACTTGGTGAGAGATGTAGAGGTTGATGCACCAACTGGGAACAGTGACCACAATGTTATTCAGCATTCAGGTCAATGGAAAGTTACCCTTAAGGTCTAAAACTATAATATTTGGTTTCAAAAGAGGGAACTTTACAAAAATGAGGGGAACCAATAAGTCTCCAGGTCCTGATGGCATACACCTGCGAGTTCTTAAGGAACTTGGATGTGAGATAGTTTATTTACTAACCTGTATTATGTAACCTGTCACTAAATTCAGCTGCTGTACCAGAAGGCTGGAGAGTAGCAAATGTTACACCAATTTTTAAAAAAGGATCCAGAGGGGGACCAGAACTTTATAGGCCAGTCAACCTAATGTCTGCCCCAGGCCTATTACTAGAAACTGTAATCAAAGATAGAATGGTTAGGCACGTAGTGGGACAAAGCCTGCTAAGGAAAAATCAGCGTGGCTTCTGCAAACGGAAGTCCAGCCTCACCAACCTTTTGGACTTCTTTGAAAAAGTGAACAAGTGTGTAGACAATAGTGACCTAGTAGACATATACTTGGACTTTCAAAAGGCTTTGACAAGGTACCTCACCAAAGACTCCTGAGTAAACATAGCAGTCATAGGATAAGAGGATTGGTTCTCTTATGAATTAAAAACTAATGACAGGAAGTAAAGAGTAGGAATAAATGGTGGACAATACAATGAAGGGAAGTAAGTGGTGGGGTCCCACAAGCATCAGTATTGGGGCCACTACTATTTAATTTATTCACAAATGATCTTGGACTAGGGATGATTAGTGTGGTGGCAAAGTTTGCAGATGACACAAAACTATCCAGGATGGTGAAAACTAAGGCTGACTATGAAGAGTTCCAAGACAACCTCCACAAACTGGATGAGTGGGTGACAATGTGGCAAATGAAGTTCAGTGTTGATAAGTGTAAGGTAATGCAGATTGGGACAAAAAAATCCCAACTTCAAGGATAGGCTAATGGGGTCTGAACTTGCTGAGGCTGAGAGGGACAAAGATCTTGGGGTTGTAGTGGATAGCTTGATAAAAGTGTCAACTCAGTGTGCTGCAGTGTTGAAAAAGGCAAACTCAGTGTGAGGCTTTATTAGGAAAGGGATTGAGAATAAAACAGACAATATTGTCATGCCCCTGTATAGATCTGTGGTGAGGCCTCATCTGAAATACTGTGTACAGTTCTGGTCACCATTATCTCAGAAAGGACTTTGCAGAGCTGGAAAAAGTACAGAGAAGGGCAACCAAGATGATTAGGAGGTTGGAGCACCTTCCCTTTGTGGAAAGGCTGAAGAGCCTGAGACTTTTCAGAAAAGAGATGGCTAAGAGGGGGGCCATGATAAAGGATTATAAAATTATGCATGGGGTGGAGAGAGTTGACAAGGAGACATTTTTTTCTCTCTCCCAAAATACTAGAACTTGCCAGCATCCAAAGAAGCTGATGGGAAGTAGGTTTGGACAGAGAAAAGCAAATGCTACATTACACAGTGATTAAAATGTGGAATTTGCTGCCAGAGGGTGTAATGATGGCCACAGGAATAAACAGCTTTAAAAGATAGATTCATGGAGGATGAGTATATCAATGGCTACTAGCAATGGTGACTGAGGGGAACCTCCATGTTCAGTGGCACTAAACCTCTGAATCCCAGAGCCAGGAGGCCATATCAGGGGAAAGCCTTGGCCTCTCTGCCCTGTTGTTAGCTGTCCAGAAGAACTGGTTGGCAACTGTGTGAGTCAGGATGCTGGGCTAGATGGGCCATTGGCCTGATCAAGCAGGACTTTTTTAATGATCTTATGTCTAATGTGCAGTATTGGGGATGTATTGTGCACAGAAATATTACTGGAGTTTGGGTTAGCTTCATTTTGTTCATTGAAAATCTTGTTTGGGCTCCTTAACCATCTTACAGTATTGTTAAATAAATTATATCACATATTCAAGATCATTATTGTACTCAGGTGATGTTTACACTTGATTCAGTGGGACATTCATTCATATTGGAAGCTAGCTTCTACGCACCCACCCAATAGCAATAAAATTCTCAGGAACTATAGTCTTGCCCCAGGAGCCTCTACTGCAACACTGCAGATAGAGGGAGGCCAGGGTTCCCATTTCACAGCCCAGTTATCTCTTGCACAATGGCCCCACTGTCAGGCTCCTGGACAAAGTTACTTACAACAACACTCTCTTTTCAGTGATTTGTTTACTGAGAAATAATCATGTTCCAGGCCAGACCCGTACCGTGTCAGAACTGAGGGTCTGGCGGGAAAACCAAAGATACAGGCAGTTCAAACAAGGCCCCCCTCAAATGCACCAATCACACTTTGCATCTAGCCTGCCTAACTTTTGTACTTCTAAAAAAACATAACAGGCACAGCTTTGGATTCAAGGTCATCCCTGGCAGAAGGGAGGTATCTTAAGACGAGTTACAGCATCTATGGCCTAGCGGTTCACACACTCAAGCACTCACTCCCCCCAAGGAATTTCCTTCCGCCCCATCCATCATGGGAAACGAAAGACAGAGTTTGACACTCACTGAGGCCTAGTGACCAGTTCCCCCCCCACACACTATTTCCTGCTGCCAGAGTTGTAAAATTCACAGGAAATGGAGGTCTATTTTTAAACAGAAATGGCAGCAGAGGTTAAACTTTGTAGAGACACATGGACCTTGTGCTAGCTTCATTTATTTCAGTATGTTTCTTCCTGTTTCACCTAACTTAAATTTTCAGGACCCATGAGAAGGTAGTGGGAAGGTCTGAAGAAAATTAAATGCTTTGAACAGGAGAGATAAGGCACCTCTGTAGTTCTGCATCACTGCTATGTAACGATCCATCCATTTGTGAACCATTCAGAGACAAAAATGAAGGGCATTTGTTTTAGAAAGCCCTTTCAGAGATAGCCAGAGATCCCGAGATTCAAAAAAACAATCATTTCATACAACCAAGGGCACAGATTTCGTATAAACTCCAAGTTCTGCTGCCATAATTATTTAATGAAGACACATATGTGAAGCAACAGCCTTCAACATTTCCCTGTCACTGCTTAAAGAGAAACCAGTCAGATTACCACACATCTCGTCTTGATTGTATAAGGCTATTAGGGGTGTGCAAAAAAAAAAAAGGCAGTATTTTTTGGGGCTTTGGGTATATTCGACCCGAAAAATATCAGTAAACATCAAATATCTCCAGTCCAATATTGGTAAAGTATCAGGACTGGAGAAATATTCGATATTCCTGAATATATATATTGGGGTCTGATATACCCAACAGGAGGGAAGGGAGGCATGTAAAAATGCCTTCTTTCCTTCTGGAAGTGGGTTCAGCTTTCACTGACAATTTCACTCCCCACCAGTCAGCTTAAACCTAACAAGCAGACCCGTCAGGGGAGTGAAACTGACAAGGGAAAGCCTCCTCTCTCTGCCTTCCCTTCTCTAGCTGACCAGGGTAGCTAGAAAAGGGAACGCAGGGAGCTCATGTAAACATGCCTGCCCTTTGATTAACCCAGTCCTCCCCACCTGCGGGGAGGGAAAGAAAGGCATCTAAACATGCCTGGGGTTCCTGTCTGTGCTTCTCCAGGGGCCCTGCAGCTGTGGGGCAACTGGAGAGGGGAAGGCAAGGAGCCCAGGCATGCTTCCATGGCTGCCCTTTTCTTTTCCCAGCCCTCCCACCATGGTGGGGGAGCTGGGAAAGCACAGCGCAGGCATGAAAATATGCCCCTTCCCCACTGAGCTTCTCCACCGCTGCGGAGAAGCTCAGGGGAGGGGGGGAAAGGAGGCATGTTTAAATGCCTTTCTTTCCTTCCCTGATGGAAGCATTTATGGGCTCCTTGCCTGCCCCTCTTCAGTCGCCCTGCAGCCACAGGGCCCCTGGAGAAGCACAGGCAGGGACCCAGACATGTTTAGATACCTTTCTTTCCTTTCCTTCCCTGAGATCAGGTAAAGAAAGAAAGGCATTTAAACATGCCTTTTTCTCCTTACCCCCCTGAGCTTTGGGGCAGGGAAGGCATGTTTCCATGCCTGCACTGTGCTTTCCCAGCCCCCCCCCCCCCCGCCACAACAGGAGAGTTAGGAATGCACATGGCAGGCATGGAAACATGCCTGGGCTCCTTGTCTGCCCCTCTCCAGTTGCCCCGCAGCTGTGGGACCCATGGGGAAGCACAGGCAGAAAACTCAGGCATGTTTGATAGCTTTCTTTCCCTCTCTAAACTGGGAGGGAGAGAGAGAGAGAGGCATTTAAACATGGCTGGGCTCTCTGCCTGTGCTTCTCCAGCAGCCCTGGGGCAGCTGGAGGAGGGAAGGTAAAGAGGAAGCTTTGACTAGGGAAGCAGCAGCCTGAGGGAAGTATGTATTCAGCTACCTGAAAGCTGAAAAAGCCGAACAAATTCAAGAAACTGTATTCAGCAGCCGAAAAGTTTCCTGAATTGGGATTTGGCTTTATAAATACCGATAAATACTGATGAAGTAGTTAGGGTTTTTTTCAGTTCAGGAAAGCCGAATGTACATCCCTAAAGGCTATTTTAAGATATGTCTATTAAACCACTAAAAAGACTTTGAAATTCAAACCTGAGACTCTCTCCTGTATTACCCTAGCTGCTGCTTTATTTAGCACCGGCTCTCTGTGCTAGGCACTGTGTTGGATAGAAATGACACCATCCCTGCCAAAAGAACTTACCATCTTCCCTGTTTCTATGAATAGTTATTGGCTTGACATTCTGGTCTGACAATCAGTTCTGCTCCAGTGAATGAATTGGCTGAAGAGAGATCTGTGTCACTAGCCATGATTTCAAACACAGGTTTCAAGGCAACAGTTCACATATTCAGCTGCAGTGGGTGAAAGCTGGCATGATGCAGTGGTTGGAGGGATTATGATCTGGGAGATCTAGGTTAAATCCTCACTCTGCCATGGAAGCTTGCATGGTGCCCTTGTGTCCTAAAATACAGGCAGAGTAAGGCAACAGAGCTAGATCAAGTCAAGTGTCCAGTCCCGAGATCAAACACCAGTTTAGCAGCAGTCAAAGTTCATGGGTTGTTCAGAAAAGCAGAATCAAGGCAGTCTGAGATCATTGATCCACAAGGTTCAAACAGGTCTAAAAAACAGAGTCAACGGTCAGTCCAAAGGTCACAGGATGCAGGCAGGGTTCAGAGTTGTGTTCACAAAGTTCACAGGGTTGTGAGGAGTTGCTTCCACAATCTGTAGTTCTCCAGGTCTGATTTATATAGGCATTCCTTAACTACAGCCATCTGCTCGGTGGTGCTCTCTGTCAAGCCAAGAGATGAGCACGCTATGTGTCCTTAAGTCTTGTCTAAGCTTTTCCCTTCTCTGTCCAGTTAATGGAGGGGGGGGGGAGCCTGGTGGGCTACTTTCCTGTAGTTGTGCTTCATCAGCTACTTCAGAGCTAGGCATGGGTGGGTCAAGGTCAGCTGCCAGCAATGAATCTTGTGGCTCCTGTATCTCTAATTCACTAACTTTAGCTGGTTCAGAGCTGGCTGCATGTGGCTCCTCTGCGCCTGAGGACTCTTCAGCCACACAGGAAACAGGCTAGTCAAGCTGGCCCATGACACCTTGGGCCAATCCCTTTCTCTCAGCCTCACATACTTTTACAGAGTCATTATGAGGAAGAAAGGGAGGAAAGAAAACAATGTAAGCGGCTTTGGGTCCCCAGTAGGGAGAAAAGTGGAGTATACAAGGCCGCCTCTCCTGGTATATTCCCCAAAGAGCATTACACTCAAGAAAGTAGAATCTGCTGGTAATCCCTGGCTCCAAAAGTGTCTGGCTGTCCTCAACCAGAACAAGCTGAAAAGTGGGGGTCACAGATATTAAACAAGAAAACCGTAAGTGTTTATGGAGAGCATCAGCCAGCATGAGGAGGCTTTATGCACCGAGAGAGCATTGCTAGCTCCCATATAAACACTTATAAAGGAACCATAAGTAAGTTATAATAAACATATAAATAATAATATATTATAGTTCATAATTGGGTTCCATTCAGCTTCATGTTGCTTTATTAATTACCATGGTTTTTCCAGGATACTTTGAAGAAATGAAGAAGTTTGCTCCTATATATATTTTTGAACTGATCAAGAAGCTGACACCTCCTTACAAAATACAATAATGAATTACTCCTGAGGAAGACTACTGTAGAAATGAGTTTAAACCGGGTGCTCATTGTAATACTGTAATTTTGTAATATTGTAAAGTTAAGTAGGTTGAACAAATTGCTATTTGGATAAGTAATATAAATTTTATCAAATGTCATTTATGTCACGATGCAATCTGTGTGGTGTCCTCAACCAGAGCTAGGGCTTTCTTGGCCCTGTCACTGATCAGGTGGAACTCTCTGCCAAATGACATCTATGCCTTGTGGGTCCTAACTCAGTTCTGCAGGGCTTGTAAGATAGAGATGTTCCACCAGGCTTAGCTAGCCTGACTCCTCCTTCCTTCTCCCCCATTGGGATAGGAATTGTGTGTTTGCTGGTGCCATCTGAAATGTGTAATTGTAATTGCTAGCTGTATTGATAAGTTTATTTTAACCCTAATTCAATTTTAAATCGTTGTGTATTTTTAGAAATGTTGTCCCCCCACCCTGAGCCCAGGAAAGGGCGGGTTATAAATTGAATTTAAATCTAAATAAATAAATAAATAAAATAATTAAAATAAAGTCACTCAATCAATTTACATGCATGAGTGAATTACCTTTCAGTTGGCTGACAGGTAAATACAGTCTTCATGAGGAAAACCCTGAAAGACAGAGCAACTCATCCATGGATCATCACCATAGCAATGAGGGCTTCCATGTCACTACCATACATTCCTGCTAACAACTGTTTATTGTGTGCAAATTCTCCATGCTCTTGAGGTAAGCCATCCAGGGAAAATGCTTTATAGGGGTATTGTTGCAAGCAACTTCCACAATTGTTCACAGGGTGGTGGATCTTGTAAAAAATCTTCCAATAGAAAAGCAAAGGGGCACTCTTCACCACTGCAGTCCCAAATGCCCCCACAATGCTATTCTGGTGGAACAGAGGACCATTGTGAACAATTTAAGGGGAATCTGTGGTCTGCCATGGAAAGGAGAAATTGATGAAAATCATCCCCTCTTATGTCAGTGCAAATTTCTGCTGTATCCAAGCCAGCATCTGGATCCAACCCAACCCAATGTCTGGATCTAACCCAATTATTAACAATAATTGGGTACGGGAAGCTTTCATTTCTGTTAGATCATTACTCAACACAGGATCTCCGGTAGATATTGGCAAGCTAATGTCTTCGAATCATTCTCAATACAACCTTCTCTCTGTTTCTGTTTAGACTGTGGTTTCCTTCTGGACATTATTGCACAGACCATGTTACTCAATTAATCTTGCAGAGGTGAAATAGATTTCCTAATTCCTTTAATCTACCACACTGTTTTCACCCCAGGCACAAGTTCTGTTTATCCTGCTTCCCTTCCCTTTCTAATTTCGGATTTTAAATAATGTCGCACAGGCTTTTTTTTTTTTAAAGCCTCAACAGTCAATGAACTTAAACTAGTAAAGGAAACAAAATACAACTGGAATTCAATCAGCTCATTCTCCTTTTAGTGCTAATAAAAATGAAGGATCTTTGCAACAGGGAAAAGGTTAATGCATCAGCAAACCCAGTTTTGCTGCAGTTAGTAAGAGAGCATTTATTTGGAAAGACAAGAGGCCAGCAGGAGAGGTTCAAGAGCCACTATATTGTTAAAAATTATTAAAAAATCCTTCATGTATATTAACTCAGAAACCAACACAATATTCCAAAAAGGAGAAATATGATAGTTCCTCCTTAATTCCAGATTAACCAGGAAAGATCCATTTTACTGATGTATATATTCCAGAAAAAGAAAAGGCTGCCTCCTTCTGAGTATGGAGTATTTTTGATTTCATAGTTCAGACTGAAGTCTTAGGTAGAGCTGCCAGTTCTTGCACTAGCACCTGTGGTGGTGGTGAAAAGTGCCATCAAGTCAACTGACTAATGGTGACCCTGTAGGGTTTTCAAAACAAGGGAAGTTCAGAGGTGGTTTGCTATTGCCTGCCTCTGCATAGCAACCCTGGATGTCTTTGCTGGTCTCCCACTGAGTTACTAACTAACCAGGCCTGACCCTGCTTAGCTTTTGAGATC
Source organism: Lepidodactylus listeri (assembly GCA_029233225.1). NCBI lineage: Eukaryota > Metazoa > Chordata > Lepidosauria > Squamata > Gekkonidae > Lepidodactylus > Lepidodactylus listeri. Next base: position 40,779,172 of record JARCFY010000016.1, on the reverse strand, counting down.
TGACAAGATTAGGCTGGCCTGTGCTATCCAGGTCAGGTCACGTGCACCTGTAGCTGTCCCAAACTGGTCTGATCTTGCCAGATCTCAGAAACTAAGCAGAGTTGGTCCTTGCATGGACGACAGCAAGAAAGATCCTGCAGAGGAAGGCCAATGGCAACCCGTCTCTGCTTCTCACTGTCCTTGAAAGCCCCTTGCTGGGATTGCCATGAATCAGTTGCGACTTGATGGCATGTACATATATAATTGTCTTTTTACAAGTTAAAAAGTTAATCCATGATGAATGGCCAGGTGGGGTGGGAAGTAGGTATATCAAGGTAACACCCTCTGATCTACCACTGTGTGGCCTATGAAGCCGCTTTATGCTGCCGGACCACTGGTTAGTAGCTATCTGAGAGGGAGATGTTTTCCAGAGTGACAGGGAAGACACTTTCCTACCACAGTTGCACAGGTTCCTGTTAATTGGAAGTGGTGGGGATCAATGTTCCCTCTAAGCTGTGGAGTCTTGTGAGAAAAAAAAATCTACTTTGTGAGCTACTGGCATTAAAGTTGTGAGTGAGCCATTTGGCTACTGAACTAATTAGTTTGCACTGGAGCCATCCTTCCTAAGCTGTTAGCCGCCTTGAGCCTTGTTGTTAGCCGCCTTGAGCCGGTTCGCTTGCAAGGCAGGATATAAATAGAATAAATAAATAAATAAATAGCCAAAACAGAAATGAGTGAGCCAGAGGCTAAAAACCTGTGAGCTAGCTCACACTAACTCAGCTTAGAGGGAACACTGGTGGGGATTCAATTTGGGACCTTCAGCATACAAAGCAAGAGCTATCACTGAGCCACATTTCCCCCCCCCCCCAAATATTTTCTGTTCTGGACCTATGTGAATTCATTCAAACCAGTGAAGAAACCCAATGTTAGTACAATTTCTATGTACCTAGGCTATATAGATTTACATGAATGTGCAGAGAATGGGGCTTGGTCAGTCAGTACAGTTTTGCTCTTCTCACATTGATGCATCATTTATACTGTACTGTCATGGGGAAAGGATGAAGTTTAGCTCCATTCATTATTTTTTGTTGTTATTGGACTATTCCACCAAGGAGCTAAGACAAAGTATATAGCCTTCCCCTCCTCTCCTCACAACAACTGTGTCTGCTGGGTTAGGCTGAGAGCGAATAACCCATGTCACCGCCGATGTTTTTTAACAAGTGGAGAGTGGTGATCCAAGTTGTGGGAAGGAGGTAGCAATGATCATTTGCCACAGCAGCCAGATGAATTTGTAAGGGTTTTGCGTGCCCCTCTATATAACTTTTGAATGCATTATTTGCTTCTTGTTGCTGATGCGAATCCATGTGTTAAACCTGGTTGAATTTGTTACCCAAGAGCAGTTGAAAAGGGGCTCAGAAGTGGTTCAGGAAAGTCAATTAGTGATCAAGTTAATAAGAGTGACTATGTGAGCTGCAGGATGTAACGTTTGTGTTTCTTCAGTCTTCAAGCCATGTTCAGACCAGAAGCATGAGCACAAGCAGAGACTGGCAAAGGGTATCATATCTGGCCACCTAGAGGTAATGAAGCCATGGCGACTGGAAAGTGGAAGCTTGAACAGCCATCAGACTAGAAGACAGTGATGACAACAGAAGATGAAACTGTTGAAAGAAGATCATAGAGACAAATGCTAAGCTTTGTTTCCACTTAGGCAGCACTCTTTTCAGTTTCAGAAGAAGTCTACTACAACGGAGCCTGTTCATCTGGTGTTAGGATTTTCTGCTCACCCAAGACCATTGTCTTTCAGTTCACGGAAAAACACCGGGAGTGAGAACAAGGTGTGCAGCCAAGGACTGCCTCCACAATAGACAGAGAAGGGCACACACAAACTTTTCAAAAGGCATAGGATCCAAATCATGTTGTGCAGTAAGGAAAAAAATGTGTGGTGGGTGTAAGGATTTCTGCTCTGTTTTGTACATGCTGGGTTTAAACTCCATAATTACTCCAGGGTTAAGCTTTAACTGCCCTAACAGGTAGTATGGTTAATGGGTCATTTTGTAGAAAAAGAGGTGCAGGAGCTCATTAGCATAACTTATTTGCATATGCTAAACCACCTGACATCACCGGAAGTATTTCAGAAGGCGAGGGAGGGAGGGAGGGAGGGAGGAAGAAAGAAAGAAAGAAAGAAAGAAAGAGCTGGCAGAGAGGGGACAGCTACTAATCCAAGGCTCAGAAATACCACTATTCTGGGAGGATAGCTTCAGTGATGGCTGAAGCCTTCAGAAGGCTGGTCGGAGAAACAAGGACCTTTCCAGGGGACGGGATCATTTTGCTGCAGCCATGACACAAGCAGGCATTCCCCCACGGGGGGGGGGGGGGGGGGGGGGGGGCTGGCACCAACTCTCGGAGCTGAGCTCCTCTGAGCTCCTGCTCGAAATGACCCCTGATGATTAAAAGAAAAACCACCCCCCTTCTTAAATCCTTCTTTTCTGAAGGAAGAGGCCATAAAACCGGCAGTAGAGCAATTAATGCAACCTGAGAAGACAAAGGAGAAACAAGCCTGGCTCCTTTTCCTGCCTTGACATATTTTCTTAAGGGGATCCATGGGAAGAAAGAGCTCTCTTTTTAAGAAGTGAGGGCAACCATTATTTAGGAGCCCTTCTGAGAAAGCTATTCTGAGTCACATACATGCTTTAGGGAGTCTGGGGGAAAGACATACAAGAGAACAGTCATGCTTTAAAGAAGAGACATACTGGAGGAAGAAAAAGATAAATCTAAAATTAACAGAGTCTGCCCGACTAATTTGGAGCCACCCACCCAGAAATGTCTGCCTATTTCTTTACCACAACAGGGATAAGGTTATAATTAAACGGAAGGGATTCTGTTTTTACAGTTAGTTGATTTTTGTTTGAACAGATGTTATAGTCTTTTGCTGTTCAGCTGTATGCCTCCAATTGTTGTCTCTATAGAATGATTATGTACTCTTGGATTTAAAAACAAATTCTGAAATTAAGAACATAAGAATGTAAGAAGAACCCTGCTGGATCTGACCAGCGGTCCATCCAGTCCTGTATCCTGCCTCACAAGGTGGCCGATCAGTTATTTTGGAGGGCCAAAATCAGGGCATAGAGGCTGATGCTTTCTCCTGATGTTGCCTCCTGGCCCTGGGATTCAGAGGTTTACTGCCTCTGAACATGGAGGTTTCCCTTTGTCGCCATGGCTAGTAGCCACTGATAGATGGATCATCCCTGAACCTGTCTAATCCCCTTTTGGAGTCATCTGGTCCCTGAACCTATGAAAAAGACTCATGTCCTGACTTACATATATCAAATTATTACCGAGAAACAGGGAACACTTGCTCAGTCGATAATATCTCAATCAAGTCAGGTTTCAAAAAAAATCCCCCTACTTTCATGTTGGCTGAAAATAAAGGAGGAGAACCTGATTTCTTACAGAGAATCTGACAGCCGGATGTCAAACTGGTGGCAGAAAGTGCCATCAAGTCACAGCCAAATTTTGGTGACCCCATAGGGTTTTCAAGGCAAGAGGCGTTCAGAGGTTGGTTTGCCATTGCCTTCTTCAGCATGGTGACTCAAGACTTCCTTGGTGGTCTCCCATCCAAATACTCAGCAGTGGCAACCCTGCTTGGCTTCCAAGATCTGACAAGATTGATCTGGCCTGGGCCATCAGGGTGGATGTTTGACTACTACTAGCTGGCTGGTGGCAGCAGAGAATCAACCCTATAAGTGAAAGGGAGTGAGCAAATAAACTGGAAGAAGGCAACTTCTAACTGGAGTTTAGAAGCTTAAGATCAGGTCCAGTCAAGTAAATCCCTTATTCTCCATGATAAAAAAGAAGGCCTGAGGGGTTGTTTCACCACAGTGGGAACTTGCTTGTTGCACAAGAATGCACATAGGGTGTAATAAGGAACTAAGGTTTCTTTAAAAATAAAGAAATGAGATAATGTGTGCATGTCAAGTGCTGTCAAGTTGTTTCCAGCTTATGGCAACTCTAGGAGTTAAAGACCTCCAAAGCATTCTTTCATTTTGGATTGTGTCATCACAGGGTTTCAAGGTAAGAGATGATCGGAAGTGGTTTACCATTGCCATCTTCTGCACAATACTAACCAGGGTTCAAGGGCGTAGACTTTCCAATTGTCTGGGGGGTGGGGGCTGGAACTGGACCAGAGACATCACAGTCCATTGTCTCCGGTGGAGGCTCAGCACCTCCTGGAAAAGTTCAGGGGGGAGGGCTCCAGCTCCCCAGCCCCCCTGAAGTTGACACCTATGCCAGGGTTAGCTGAAGTGGCACTGCCATTGCCTATGGCAAATGGACTGGTGGTAGGGAAATGTCAGCATGCCACCTGAGGCAGTTATTGGAGTAGCACTGGCACTTTGACTTGTTTTACTGTATCTGAAATTTTATTGTACTTATTGTATTTGATATTTTAAACTGATTTTATGTGTATTATCATCATTGCAGACCAATTGTGTAAGCCGCCCTGAGCTCACTCGCAGGGAGGGCGAAGTATAAATAAATAAATTAATTAATTAAGAACAACAACAACAAAAACAACAACAACAACAACAACAATAATATGATAGTGTCACTGCCAGTGTCAGCTTCTACTAGTGCTGCTGCCCAGTAGTTACCCTTCAAGGATTCTTCTATCCCATCACCACTGGAATTGTCCATTTTCTTCTGCTGATGTGGCTGTTGATCCATGAAGGGGATGGATCTATCTCAGGCTCCTTTCACATTACTATTCTAAATCAGATGTTATCCGTTGTTGGCCTGGTTCCGAATAAAATGATACAGGGACGGAGGTTCATACAGCAAGTTTCATTCTGTTAATGAGCCATCTCTCTCTCTCTCTCTCTTTTAGAAATAATTGTTTATTTAAATATAAAACCCAGACACAAACATATTAATGAGCTATCTCTGAAGCAATCTGGACATTACAAAAAAGTGTTGAGCTTTTTTCCTGCCCTTTTTTGCTGCATGATCTTTCTTGAACTTTTTTTTAATGTTCTAAGTTGAGCACTGTAGCACTAGACAAATATAGCACTTCAGGTATCTCAATGGTGCTGCTGTAGCACTGAAGTGCTATACTGATCTAGTGCTATAGCACTCAACTTAGAATGTTCAAAAAAAAAGTTTGAGGAAGACCGTGCAATAAAAAAGGGCAGCGGGGGGGAAGTGTCGTGCTATTGGAAGTGCTGCAGACATTTTAAACAGCACTCTACAGTGATTCAGAAGTGCAAAGAAGAGGTGAAAATGGAAGGAAGAAGTTTACCTCAAGAATGGCTTAACCCTGCTTTGCTAATCAAACACAAGCGGCTTTGTATGAAAAGGTAAATAAATCCATTAGCAGCTAGTTGCTAAAGTGGTTGTATCTAAAATGACACAAAAAAACCATTAGCAACCAGCTACCAAAACGGATTACAAAAGCTGTCTGAAAGGAGCCTCAGTCTGGTGTCTAAGCTGTGACCTTTCCACCTTGAGTGACTCTGCTAGGAGTCTAAACTCCTTGCAATATTGCTCTCAGTTTTGCTGACACACACAAACAGCCTCACCATGTTAAGGTGTGCACCCAAGAGGGGAAAATGAGGGGACAGAACATTAAAAAATAGATGGATGCCATCTATGTCATTGCCCCTACTTTCCTTCCTTGCTTTCTCTGTCATTTTTCTTTTGTTCTTTCCTTCACCATATAATCTAAATATGGGTTCTTGTGTGCTCTGGTCCAATTAAGACACACAGGCAAGGTTTCTTTGAAACACCAGGAGCAAGCTTTATTCAGAATAAAGGGAACACTAGCAAAAAATAACCAAGGGGTTCATCCAAATCATCATGGTGTTAGCTTTTATAGTATGCGATAAACAATTCCTTTCAAGCATGTGTATTACAACTTTGACACCTTAGTGAGTAGAGCATCATGTTTACACTTTTCCCACCCTTGTTGTAGACTCTTCACAGGCTCCTGTTGTTCTCTTATCTATGACCTTCAAAATGGCTACCACAGAACAATGGCTTCAGTTTTCCCAACATGTTTCCGTCTGCAGGTTCATTCCATGCTCACAAAACCTCCTAATTTAGTAACATGTCATCAGGCTCAATGTTAGCTGCAGCAGCTTGAAAATCAAAATGCCGTTAGTATGGGGTGGGGGGGTAGGTAGGTAGGTAGATAGATAGATAGATAGATAGATAGATAGATAGATAGATAGATAGATAGATAAAGTCCCCTCACTGTAAAATCAACGCCCAAACCAAACCCCAAGACCTAGAAACATGAAATTCGGGGAGAGCTCTCCTACCATGACATAGATACTCACTAATAAGGGATTTTTAGAAATTTGACCCCTAAGGAGCTCAAAAGGGGTAAAATGTGCTCCCTCATTGCTTCCTATGTGGCTGCCAGGCTGCTGCCTCCTTGCACCCCTTACTCTCTGATTAGTCAGCTGCAGAGCTCAGTGTTCTGAGGTTAAAAAAAACAGTTACAGGAGACTGCAGATAGCTAATGACAGTTGAGGAAATCAAGAATGGCCAATCATATGAGAGGTGCATTGGCCCAGCCTCCCCCCCACCTCCTACACATGACAGGTGGCTGTCTTGTCAGGTGCAGTAGCAGGTGCAGGGTGCTTAAAGCCATCAGGGAGCTCACCTCAGCAGTAATGCCTTAGCAATTTTGCCAGCCCAGCCTCCACAATGGCTTGCAATACCCCACCCCCTCCTCCTCCTACACTGGACAGGCAGCTGCCTGTCCATCTGGGAGGCTTGCTCAGCAGGATTGTCTCAGCATTGCTGCTGGCCCAGCCTCCCCAATGCCTTTAAACACAATCCCCCCCCCTTTACCAGACAGGCAGGTGTTTGTTAGGTGTAGGACCATGGCCAGGGTACTTTAATCCATCAGGGAGTCCATCCCAGCAGGATCACCTCCCCAGTGGCGTTAGGCACACTCCCACCCACTATGAAAATATACCCCAAATATGTAGAAAAGTGGTTTCCTGTATTAGGTTATTTAACTTCTGACAATATGGGTTCTAGAAAACTGGTTCATATGTACTTGCTTAATATCTGATTGCTTGAATGTTGTTTTGAATATATAGTTATGTCCCACTTCTTAAATGTAACATAAATGAAAAACATTTTTGTAAAAGTGAAACAAACAGGGTATGCCCTGCCCCCCCCCCCCAAATAAGGGAAGTGCATTCCTACCATGACAACAACCCCCACTATGAAGAGATTTCTGAGGGAGTAAAAATGGGCAAAATGTGTTCCCCCAATTGTTTTCCACATGCCTGGCAGGCTGCTGCTTCCTTCTCCCCCCCCCCCCCCCCCGGATTGGTCAACTCAACTGTGTCACTCAGAGTTCTGAGGTAAAACCTGCCTGTTTGCACCCACCTCCCTCTGATTGCTCAGCTGTGGATCTCAGTATTCTGAGGTAAAAACAGCCCACAAGCTTTTCCTCAGAGTGGAGGCTCCAGTGAGGCTGCTGTGGAACCTCAACCCACCCAAACTCTGCAGTAGCACCAGATTGCAAGTAAAGGCCCTGCACAGGAACATCATCAAGGCCACACTGTTCACTGGCAGTGCTAGGGGAGAGTCAGTGTTCATACTATGCATACCACTCATACCATCAGAAAACCCATATAAGTTCAAGAGGCTGCAGTTCCCCCTCAAGGTCTGCTTTGCTACACCACCAACAAGTTCCAAGGCCAGACACTGAAGGTGGCAGGAATTCACTTAACAGATGACGTGGGATACTTAAATCCCCCCCAAAGTAAAAGAGTATTCCCTGTGCACGTGCAGAGAATGCACTTACCACTGGGAACTGGCGGCTGGGCTCACCACTGTTGCTGATGTTGGGGGGGGGGAGCCTTGGTGGGCCCAGCAGCTGGGAGTTGTGCAGGCCTCGCTGCCATGGCTGCTTTTGGGGGGAGGAACCTTGGTGGTCTTCAAAGTGTTGGTAAATGCTACTCATTTGAAAAGAGCTTCCAAACGGTAGGTTTTGTAATTCCTTAAGGGTGCTGCTGCATTTTCAGAAAAAAAACCCAGCTAGAAATGATCTTCCCCATCTGCCTGGGTGCTTTTATGACAAGACAAGCATTGTAACTGGGGGGCCCTTAATCCAGGGGGCAGACTGGGCAGTGTGTCTGTGTGTACGGGGACCGTGAAATGATAGGGTCACCTCAATGCTTTTTCTCTCCCAAATAGCGTCCTTAGTGTCCCTCGTAACACAGTGCAGGCAGTACAGTCAAGTTACAATCCCTCTGAAGATGAAGAGGATACTGGAAGTACTGTCAGTGACAAGGAGGACAATAAAATCAAAAAGTTGGTGAAAGACTGTTCTCAAACTGTTTTCCATTCTTACACTTCTTCTGTCAGGGGTTTCCGCCTCCGAGTTTCTACCAAGGCATTATGTTGTACAGTGCATGAAGCCATTGTGGAGAGGTTTTGTAACTGTTGTTGCAAATGTGACTAATACATTACTGTTATCTACTGTTTTCTGGTGGTTGTTCCCCCCCCCCCCCCGCTGGTTTCACAACAGCTAACTATGGCAGTTTGCTGTGCAACTACTGCAGGAGCTTTGATCCTGTCTGTTTTCATTGGATATGTCCTGTTTTCATTGGATATGGGCTCACCTGATTTCTGGGGGGGAAGGGAAACAGAAGCCATCTGGGTCCAAGGATGGAGAAGACAGTGACTGTAGAAGGGACCTCAAGAGAACTGCAGCCTTCAGAGACCTGCAGCATCACAAAAGCCTCAAGAACATTAGCAGCAGCACCACAGCCAGCCAAGGCTCTGCAGGCAGAGTGTGAGAGGCTTTGAGAAGGTCCCAAACAGAGAAACACTAAAAGATGACTAATCTTTTTTTTTAGTTCCAACTCCCCATTGTGTTGTCTGAGTTTGTATATGGGTGTCTTGTTTTCATTCTCCATCCCTCTGTCTTGAATTAAACCCTACTTCTGTTTTAAGTTCTATTTCTATTTGGTTTTAGGTGATTGGAGGATCTGGGAGTTATGTTTGAATTTCTTCTTCTTTATTTGCCTGCTGGCTGTCCCTCCTGTTTGGGAGTGGAGGCCAGTGGGCTGGAGGCACCACTACTTCCTTTTTTCTTGTCACCCCCTCTATTAACAAACCCAGGTCCCATAATATCTTCCCTCCACTGGGGTTGGTGGGAGAAACTGGGGTTACATGTACAACATAGTTATATCCTAACTAATTTGCTAATCGTTAAAACAAGTAGTCTACAAAGCTTTTTAAAGCCTTTGCGTGAACTAAAGGGGTACTTTACTAATTCAATATAGGAGTTGAACTGAACAAAAGGAAATCATAGAAATTAATCTGTAGAGGTTGTACTGACCATGATGCCACCTGCACAGGGAGGGGGGGGAATACTTCATCAAGTATTTCCTCTTGGCAGTACAGGAATAGGACAGCAGCAAAGACACCGGTGAGAAAATGTATAAAAATTAAGAAAAGATCTACTTTATCCTATACGATCATTTCAGTTTCCCAGTCAATGTAATTGGGGGGAGGGGGAAAAGGCCCCAACTGCAATACACTGCAATTTGCAAACAGTTGTAAACTGGAAGGCACGAAACACCACAGGGCAATTGTCAGACCCCCGGTTAAATTACTCTCAACAATTCTCTCTTTGGCAGTGATGAGTTTATTGATAAGTGTGCATGATCCAGAACATCACTGTGTTCAGGGGTCATTTCGTAGAAAAAGAGGTGCAGGAGCTCATTAGCATAACTCATTAGCATTACTTATTTGCATATGCTAAACCACCTGACATCACCAGAAATATGTCAGAAGGCAAGAAAGAAAGGAGAGAGAGAGAGCTGGCAGAGAGAGGACAGCTACTAACCAAGCCTCAGAAATATTCAGTGGTGGCTGAAGCCTCCAGAAGGCTGGTTGGAGTAACAAGGACCTTTCCAGGAGATGGGGTCAATTTGCTGCAGCCATGACACAAGCAGGCATTCCCCCATTTGGGGGGGGGGGCTGGCACCAACTCCCGGAGCTGCGCTCCCCTGAGCTCCTGCTCGAAAGGACCCCTGACTGTGTTAGAACTGAAGCATTTTGGCAGGTACATACTTCATATAGGTATAGCAGATAATTGCCCTCTCTCCAGTCACATGTCAGTCACATGCCCACGTTGTCATCCCAACCAGGGAGTAAAGATGCATAGTTTGGCTGTCTCCTGACCAGGCTGGCACCAGTGCTACTTCAAGGACAACTGTCCGTGAGAACACAAAAGGAGGTGTGCTTAATGGAAGAAGTCATGACAGCAAAAGCGAAAGGCCTCATTCACTCACCCTCGTCCACACACTCCCTTCCTTATAGGAATTACCTCCCCGTAAATCATGGCAATCTGAAGCAAATTAAGCGAGTGAGGTTTGACAGCAATTCAGCTTCATTAAGGTTGAGGAATGCATTGAGCATGAAGGTACAGAAACTGAAAACAAAAGTTTCTCCACCCCCACCCCTTTCTCTGTGTCAATTTGCCAAAAATTGATTTCGTTTTTATCGGACTAACAGCTGTAACGTTCTCTAGCTTGGGTCCAATGAGGCATTATCTGTGGATGGAAAGATCCTTCTATAACCTAGGGGCAGCCCCTGGGAACAGCATTTTGGGACACTTTTGGGATGAAAACCATTCTCTTCTCGTCATTGGAAAAGAACAGATTAGGGTTGCCAAGTCCGGGTTGGAAAATACCTGGGGACTTTGGGGGTGGAGCCAGGAGAAGGTGGGGTTTGGGGAGGGGAGGGGCCTCAGCATGGTACAATGCCATAGAGACCACTCTTCAAAGCAGCCATTTTCTCCAGGGGAGCTGATCTCTGTCAGCTAGAGATCAGTTGTAAAAGCGGGAGATCCCCAGGCCCCACCTGGAGGGTGACAACCCTAGAACAGATCATATTCCCATTGCTGCTTATGAAAACAATCTTCAGTCAGTTCAGTACTTATTGCTAGGGTCAGATTAACCTATCCCCCAGGGGTGTAGACTTTTCTGAAGTCCGGGGGGGGGTCTCTTTAGCGCGTGCGCGAAGCGCTCATGCTTGCTGGGGTGATGTTTCTGCCCCCCCGGAAAACCTACCACCAGCCGCTGTGCCTCCCCGGCCCTTCCGAGGCTCTCCAGCCGGTGCTGCTGGTGCCTTTCCCTTCCCCTCCGCCCTGGCCACTCCCTCCCTCACCCCTAAAAGAGGAAGAGGGAGAGCTAAGGAGGCAGGAATGGCCAGGCCAGGGGGGGGGGAGAGGCACCAGCTGGCGAGCCTCGGAAGGGCCCGGGAGCATGACATTTTCCCGGGGGGGCTCAGTCTTCCCCCCCTGCTCCTGCCTCCGTTCCTCCGTCCAGCACCCTGGGCATTTGCCCAGCTGGTTCCTGGATGGAGGGAGGGAGAAACGGAGCAGGGGGAGAGGTGGTGGCAGTGGCAGCCGGCTAGCCAGCCGGCCTGGGCACTCCATTTTCCCGGGGGTGGCTGAGCCCCCCCGGGAAATTTCGTGGGTGGCTCTAGCCCCCCCATAGTTTACGCCTATGCTATCCCCAGTTAAGGAGTCAGTGAAAAGGGAAAAGGCAATGCTTCTGTTACAGGAAACTTTTCCAGTCTGTGTTTAATTGTCCTCCCCCAGCCCCTTTACTTGCTGAAACTCACCCTGACTTAATCCATTGGCTTACATTTTAAATAGTAGCTGTATGCCTCAGGATTTAAGAGCGAAACACTTTGTGAGCATAACACTGCACAAAGCCATGTACACAAATAATAAATGGATCCTGCAAATAGCTGTTTTTCTCAAAGGGAAAATGACCTTTGACCAGAAGCTGACACCAGCACAGTAATAAATGAGAACTGATTAGCATATGCAAAATGCCCTACGCCTGCATAAACATTTCAAATCAAATACTAGCAGCAGACAAAGGGGAAGCAGCAAATGTGAAGGTCACATGCAAAATAGATGGAGACTGCATGAAAGGCATGCAAGTTTATGCCTCATATAAAAGAGACCAGATAAAACTAAGCTCTTTCACAGCACCATTCAAGTTACCTACAACACAAATAATCTCTGAGAGGAAAACAGGAATCCCGAATTATGGCTGGCATGTAGGGTTTTTAGACAGCATTTTCCTACTGCATCAACAAAGCATTTTTTTTCCGCAATAGTCTTGTGCATAAAAACATACATAAAACATAGTCACTCACAGCAGTTTTTCTCCCTGTAGGTCAAACCACAATTTGCTTGTAGAGCAAACTGCCCTAAATACTTGAACATGAATCCCTCCCTCCCACAAAGAGAAAACAACACACCATTTTGGGTTAGGAAAATAGCCCAGGGAACGAAGGGGAACAGCACAAGGCACTCCTCCCCGGTGCCATGACCCCAATCCAAATCAGGGCCCTGAAACATTTCAGAACTGAGTTCCCACAGGGAATATCAGCTGCTGTCCTGCTGCAAGTCCCCAAGGTTAAGAGCTTGGGAGTGTTGCTAGTCCCAGCCTTTCTGATGGATAAACAGATTGCTGCTGTTGCTTATAAACTGGGTCCCTATTTAGACTCTGCTGACCTAACCATGCTGATCCAAGCTACTGTAACCCCCAGACTGAACTACTGTAACATGTGGTACAGCCTTTGAAGATGACTTGGAAGCTTCCAATGGTGTAGAATGCAGCAGCAGGATTCCTGTCTGGTGTCAGCCACTTGGAACATATAATGCCAATGCTGCATCAACTGCATTGGTTGCCTATCTGCTTCTGGGCCCAAATCAAATTGCTCGTTATCACCTTTAAAGCCCTTTAAAGACTTGGGGTGTGTTGCAATGGGCATCTAATCCCACCATTGGCCCAGCTCTAATTTAAGGTAGATCTTTTTTATCCAGTGTTGCACAACCAGACAGCTCCCCCGTGAATTGCCTTACCGCATGCAGACTCCAGGGTGGATTGTCTAGATGGCATCCACCTTAACGAGCCATGCAGTTGTTTTTTTTTGTTTTTTTTAAAAATCTGTTTGCACATGTGCATATGTGCCTCACCGTCTACTTGTTTTTCCGTGCATGCACGAACTTAAATAGTAAAAGCACTGCCAGTGGTACCTTCCTCTAGGTACCATGTCAATTAACAAAGTTCATAAATTTCACAGAGCCTTCAGAAACATGAAACTGTCCGAATCGTTTGAGCGGAGCTCTGTGGCAGTCACCTGTTTAAGCAGTTATGCACACATCGCTAAAAATTTTTTTGAATGGTGGCCATTCGGGATGGTCTGGAGTCAGACCATCCCAACAGGCTGATTGTGCGATAGATCGACCAGACGGTGGAAAGTCCGGCATCGGCCCATCGGCAAGCTTTGGACCAGACTTTCACCACTATCTTTTAGGTACAGCTCCCTGGCGGGGATCCACGGGCTGATCACAGAAGCGGCAGGTTTCCCAGATGTAGCTGTCTGGACGTGCCCTTTAAATCCACCAGGCACTTGTTCCTGGCATGGCTCTAAAGAGCTGTCTGAATGTGACCTGAGACCCTTATACATTTTGAAACATTTATTTATTTTATTTATTAGTTCAATTTATATCCCGCTCTCCCCGATGTCTCCTGGTGACCTCCCTTGCACCAATTGCACTTTCAGACAGCCTTATCCTAGGGGTATCTGCACTTAGAACAGTCTACTCAGCATTAGTTAGGTAACAGGCATTCTTTGTATATTTCTCTGGAATTGCCTGGTGTGGTGCATAATTTCACTTTCTACATTCAGAAAGGTGTGTAAGTATGTTCTGTTCCAGAAGGCATTTAGTGGTGGATAAACTATATCAGATTTTATATGTGTGCATAGGTTTTTAACCATATGTAGCAGCTCATAACTGTGTTTAATTGTGGGTTGGTTTTAACTTTTTGGACATCCATGATGTCTGTGTCTTTCAGCTTTTCTTTTAGCTGCATTGTGTTTGTGGAGATAAGGCAGGATACCAATACTATAAGTATTTTTTTTTCAGTTGTTATGTTAATTTAATGCTCCAGTTTTGTCAAGGCCTACACAAGATGGTGCCTAATACATTCACATTGTGGCCTGTGAATCTGAAATATGTTTATATCCTTCCAAATGGAGACATTGGCAACCTTTCAAATTGGCAACCACTAATTCATATTTACTATGTAGTGCTCTATACGCTATATGGAGCTGCAATCAAAGATGGCTTAGAAGCTACAACTGGAAGGCTTTGGCAGGTGACACTATATGCAACCAATCCTGAGCCAAATATGCTGACTCACAGTGAATTTCTGAGCCCAGTTTAAGGTACTGGTTCTAAGCATCTTTCATGGCCTCTAAGATACGTTAGTGAGCACTTCCCAGATATTAAACCACCCACTAGCCTTTTAAGGTCATCTCCAAGAGTGCTGTTTTAGCACCTTCCATTGATAGTTTAGGATGTTAACAGTAAAAAGCAGGGGTTTATGGATTAACCTCCCCTGAGAGTTTCATTAACGATTTCTCTGTCTTGGTTTTAAGACACCTTCGTAAGGTCCATTTGTTTTGCAAGTCCTTCCACTAGACAAAGTCAAGCAAGTGATCTGCTAATAGTAGTAGAACAAAAGAATAAGTGGGTACAACATGGGCCATGACAACTTTATTATACCACCACTTGTCCTCTGAAAACCTTGTTGCCTTAGAGGATCCTGGGAACCAGAAGTCATTCCCAAGTGCACAGGTAGCTTGCCTGCTTGAAACAAAGCCATCGTGCATATCACCAGAATCAATGCTCATATCTTTATTCTACTAAATCAGGGGTGGGCAATTGTTTTGGCTCGGGGGCCACTTTGTGGGAGCGGAGGTTAGCGGAGGGCCACACCTTTTAAAATGATTGCATCCATTAGTTAACTTTGCATTTCAGAAAAGATATAAATTGTATCATAAAAATCAATAAATATAAATTAAATAAAATAGTGGTAGTTTTATTCAATTTATTTACTGTGATAATTTCATATCATCTATAGCTGCAAGCACATTTAATTTTAGAATCAGTTTAATGAGAGAAATGTACCCTATCACACTTCTCTACAATTTTTTTGAAATCAGGAGATTGCTTGTTGAGAAACCATGTGGCCGACTGTCTTGGCGGGCCGCAAAAAACTCTGTTGCGGGCCGCATGTGGCCCCCGGGCCGCAATTTGCCCACCCCTGTACTAAATCATTCAGTGGAAAGTGGGAGAGATGTTTTCCCTAGAGACAGCACAGTACAATGCAGAATACACAATGGATAAAAAGCATCTATTAGCAGGATTAAAGTATGTGAACTTAGATAATTATCTTGTGTCCATACCAACAATTGGGGGGGGGGGGTTGGTTTGTGCATAGGGCAAATCTTTTAGATGACATTGCTTTTTTCTTTAGGTACCTAAATGAGATTTATCCTGTCAGTGAGTGCCAACCATTCAAATTTGCACTCATGTCATAATTTGAAAAGGAATTTAGCATGCTGGCTAAGTAGGAACTGAACTCATTTGAAAATTCATTCCCTAGTTGCGTGCCAACAGATTTTTTTTTCTTCCCTCACACAAAATCTGGTGCTGCTTTCTGAAAGAGTATTACTGAGGGATAATTTGAAGGGTTTTGTACTCGGACAAGCAATGTCTCATTTTGAACTAAGAACTATAATGAATGAAAGCTAATTTGTAATTAAGGCTATATAGCCAAACATACTGTCTCAAAGGAGAGATTTTTACAAAGTGATTCTGAGAGGGAAATCCAATAAGTCTTTGAATATGAAGCAAATTAATTTGTACTGGTATTTTTAATAGTGTGTCAGGGGTACCTTCCAGGTTTGAAAGCAATACATCCACAGAGGCTATACTTATTTGCAACAGGTAACTCAGCTAAAGCTGACTGGGAATTGAATTATAAAATTACCCACCCCATATTCATATTCTGAGAAGAAATATTATAGAATTGTGAGAATATAATTTTATTTATAAGCAGGTCAAGATAAGATACCATTTAGTGCAAATAAATACCTGGTGGGTAGGCAATGGAAGTCACAGAAGCATTGATTCCATGTAGGTGATTCACTAAGGTTGCACTCCTAAGGAGAGTTATACCCTTCTAAGCCCTTCAGACTCTATTTATTTATTTATTTATTTATAACATTTCTATGCTACTTTCCCATCCAAATAGGGACCCTAAGATGGAAAATACTGAAACACTGAAAATATTAAAGTAGCATTTAAAATAAGGAATATAAAAATATTTCAACAATTGAATAAAAACATATAGACAAGACACATAACATGGCAAACAATGAGGAGGGCCAATAAGAGTTATTAGGGGTATGCAAATGAAACAAATAGCCTTCACCTGTGGGAACTCCCTGGATCCAGCAGCACCCCCAAGCTGTGAACCGGATCTTTTTGGGGGGAGGGGGGACTCCAACGCCATCTAGAACAGGAAATATACCAATTTCTGGGTGAAACCTTTCCTCACCAGTAGCACCTCCATTTTGTCTGGATTAAGTTGCAGTTTGTTAGCCCTCACCCATCCCAAAACTGGCCCAGGCACCTGTTCACAGTTTCCACTGCCTCCCTGGGATCTACTAGTGTGAGGCTTCTGTATTGACAGCAAGAAACCAGACCTTTGTTGTTGAAGCAGAGTTCTTTATTGTTCCAGTACTGCAAACAGGTTCTCGAATGTTTGTTAGAGATGCTTAATGCAATACAGACAGTACTATTATACTCTCAGGTTTTCAATTGAACCCTGGACCTGAGCCAATCAGGGCAAGAGGGTGAACGCGGGAAAAGTAGAAAGGACTGTTGAGGTTCCCACAGTAAGGTGAGAAAGTTATAAATTCCCCTCTTGATCTGAGTGACCCACATGTGTGAACTTAGGCACAACATTCTCCAAGCCCTGGCCATAAACAACGCTTCAAGGTTTCAATAACAAGATAACATACACAGGCCCGGAAAACAGGAGGAGGGATTGAAAGGGAGTATTCACCATTTGTTTAGGAATGACACCTAGGAATTTGGGTCGCCATCTCCCGCCCAGACATTGCAACATAAACCAGAGTAAAATCCCCACTTCAAAGTAACGTTTATAACTAGCAGGGGAGGAGGATGAAGGAGACAGATAAGGGGTGCTGGCAAGGGTCTGCTAGAACAAAGGAATCGAAAGCGAAATGCAAAAGCACAGAGACACCATTGTAAAATGCAGAAAACACAAGGACATCATTGTCAGATCCTGACACTAGTAGCATAAGTTAGAGCTGAATATCCACATATTGGTGGCAATAATCCATTAATAATCCATAATACACTGTAATCATAAACCCATTTGACAAAAGACTAAGCCCCACTGAACTGAATGGGACTTATTTCAGCTGTGCCGCACAAGTGAAAAATAAGATCCAGGTTCCAATTTAGCCATGACTAGAGAAAGCGAACTGCAACATTATTTCATTGTTTCTTTTTGGGAGTGGATAATTATTCATTTATCATATATTAGCTAATTTTGCATCTGTGTTGCTATTCAAGTTCTAAGAATCACTTAATTTTTTTGTTGATGGCAATTAGAGTTTGCACTCGAGTGTTTTTCTAGCTGTGATATTATGAGATGTTCAGAATTATTATCAATTGATTTTGTTAAGTATATTTCACTAATTGCAGTGCTGTGGGGATTTGTAATTGATTTAAATGAAGTGAAATGAGATTGTAGCTATATGGGTAGCATATAAAGCACAGCATCAGATAGTGGGAAGAAAAGGAGCCATTTGGAAGGACGATGTGACTGCAAGTGGTTTCCTTTGTTTTAATATAGTGTTCTCTTTTCTATTTGTGAAAGAACAATGAATGACACAGGAGTGGGATGCTAGTGTATTTAAGAGAGTAACCCTGTCCAGTCTTATTCATCCAAGCACTGGTTGTTTAATAGTGGTGGGGAAAGAGTTTTAAAACTATTAAATACTAGGCTTAAGGCAGCTCTTATCAAACAGTGATTTTCTTTTATTCAGCTCAGAACACAACACACAAAACAACCCAGCAACAATCCCCACTTATATACAGTCAAGAGCAGTCAAAACCACACCTCCTGACACAGTAAAAACCAATCATAGTGAACACTACAGTATACCTTATTTGCATTTCCTGTTTCATTCTAGACTTCCCTGATTGGTTTGTTATTTGGGCAGCCAATCAGAGCAAGTGCTCGATCATACTAGCAAGCAATGGCTCAGGCATTAAATATAACTACCTCTATGTGGTAAGAGCCAATAGGAATTATTCCCTCCAAAATATGCCCCCTTCTGACTGGCTCGCAAGGAGACTCTCAGGATCCTTGCAGTTTATGAAGCCTGGCACAAAGTTCAGTCACAGTAACAATACATAACAAAACCCCAGTAATCCATTCTGTGCATCTATGTACAGAAATCAAGGTTCACAGCATTGGCAAGCAGCAGAAAAACAATGCTTTACAATGTTTGTTGAAAGCTAGAATTTATGTTGTTGTTGTTCAGTCGCACTGTCGAGTCCGACTCTTCGCAACCCCATGGACCACATCATGCCACATCCTGTCTTCTGTTGTGCTCCGGAGTTTGCTTAATTTCATGTTTGTTGCATTGATAACACTGTCTAACCATCTCATCCTTTGCCGTCCCCTTCTTCTTTGACCTTCAATCTTTCCCAGCATCAGGGTCTTCTCCAGTGAGTGCTCCCTTCTCATTTGGTGGCCAAAGTATTTGAGCTTCAGCTTCTTTTAGGACTGACTGATTTGATCTTGTTGCAGTCCAGGGGACACTCAAAAGTCTTCTCCAGCACCATAATTCAAAAGAATGTATTGTTTGGCACTTGGCCTTCCTTATAGCCCAGCTCTCACAGCCATGCAATACTACTGGGAATACCATTGCTTTGACCATATGGACTTTTGTTGGCAGGGTGATGCCTCTAGTTTTTATTATGCTGTCTAGGTTTGCCATCGCTTTCCTCCCAAGGAACAGGCGTCTTTTAATTTCATGGCTGCAGTCACCATCTGCAGTGATCTTGGATCCCAGGAACATGAAGTCTGTCACTGTTTCCTGTATGCATTTTAGGTCATTTAATCTCCTGGCACAAACAGGATATAAACTATGACTTTTTTGGCTTGACTTTAATCACCCATCCATGACCCCAGAGAACAAATTCTATGTTCCTCAACTGTACAGGTGCAAAAGTAGCTGCAAGCTGCAACACCTAAGTAACAATGTAGCTTGTTTACCAGGACATTACCTGAACATACCACATACACAAAGATGAATGTTAAGCAAAAACATCAAGGCAAGCTGGTGAGGTGACTCAGCTCGCCTATTAAGAAGGGAGTTCATCATGAGATACTTTTCCACTGAGATCTCTTACACATTCTTTTCTCTGAACGTTGTACTATTGAACCTTACTTTTATGTGTGAATTTTGATTTTTCATTGTTTTATTAGAACTTGACCTCAGCATTTTTAAGGGAGGAACTGGTGAGTTTGGTTTTCAATTGCTGTATTTTATTATAAATTGTTTATTGGTTGATTTTAAGGACTTTTGGTTATTTGTATTCTGTCAATTGCTTTAAATATTAGAGAATGCAGGTTATAAAGTCTAAGAATAAATACACAAAAATAATGACCCTTATTAAGTTGTATGCCTAGAAGGATTGTGTCACATGCACTTCAATGAAAACGTTTTTCTGTGTCCAGCATTTAAGAGCTTACAATGGGCAATGCCAAATATGTACCTTGTTCCTCAAAACCAGGTCACTATGCTGAACCAGAATAACAAAAACATAGAATTAGTGAAACAGTATCCTTTAAAAGCACCATTCAGTGTCCAAAATGCAGTAAGTCTGCTTCTGAGTCATAAAGAGCTCTTTTGAATAAACAGAGTCAGGCCATTGGCCCATATGGGTCAGTACTAAAGAGATTGGCAGTGACTCTTTATGGTCTTCGAAAAATGACCCTGGGGCCTTCTGCGTACTAAGCTGGTGTTCTTCCATTGAGCCATGGCCTTTCTCACAAAAATATGTGGTGGGGGAAAAGGAAGATAAATATGGATTCCAAGCTGCACAGCTTTAGCAAAACAGGATGGTAAGTATTAAAATTGTGGGTAAGTATTAAAAATGTAGTTAAAAAAGAGAAAATGGAAATGGAATACATGGACAGGTAAAATAATGGACATCTGAAGGTTATGCATGTCACCTAGCAATAAATACCTGAAGAGGAACTGCAAAAGGTCAATATGGATGAATGAAGAAATGTAAAACAACAACAACAAACTATTACTACTACTAATAATAATAATAATAGCAGGGAATCACTGAACATATAACCATCATTGTGAAAGCAGTTTCTCCCCATTTGTCTCACCAAAGTAAGGTGGCTTCCTACCACCCCCTACCCACAAAAGAGCAGTGGCTTCTCCCTGCTAGCCTTGCCACTGCCACATGAGCAAGGGGACTTCCTCCAACCCCTCTCCCATTTCCCTTGCTGGGAATTGTGTCCCCAGGCTCAAATGAGCAGTAGCTTCTCCCTGCTAGTCTTGCCACTGCAATATGAGCAAGAGGATTTCCTCCAACCCCTCTCCCATTTCAGTGATATCAGGCATGTAGTTATGAAGTTTTGTCCAATATGACTACCATAAAGCAACAGCCCCATAGCCAGGCATTGGGGGGGGGGGGTGCCAGAGCGCTGGGAGTGCTAATTAAATTATATTTTAAATTAAATTTAAATTAAATTAATGGAGCAGGGGAGGGCGAGGGAGTGGGGGGAAGGAGACGAGTGTCCTACGCCCAAACTGCCATCAGTCAGTCCCACCTGTTTGCACCATGGGGGGCTGCCCTCCAGCCACCCTCACCTGCCTCCCTCCCTCTGCCCTCTGAAAGCGTGCAACACACCAGCTGGCAGCAACAGCAGTGGAGGTAAGCCAGGTCCCCCTGCACCCGACATAGCTAACATGGGAAGGGTCTGGCAGGCCTGGCCATCCACTGTGTCTCTCTTCCCTTGGCACACTTTTGGAGATGGCCACCACTTCCCCTGTGCCTGGCTAGTATACTCCCCTCCCCCAAGGGCTTGACCCCGTCCAGGCATGCAGGTAGCAGCCAGGCTGATGTGGGCTGCCCTCACCTTACTCCTTCAGGAGGAAGAAGCAAGGGGAGCCCCCAACCCACTCCCCTTTTCATCCCATCTCTCCTTTCCCAGGCTTCTCCCCATCAGCCATATCCATTGGAGCCATAATCATTGGAGGCCACTGCCAGCTGGCACTGGGTGGCCCTATCCCAGAGCATGAGAGGCAGCTCTGGGTGGAGTTGTTGCAGATTCAATAAGGGGTGCTGCCCCCAGCACCCCACTGCTGGTTACAGCCCTGGCAAGCAAACCTCTCTCAATTCTTTGGGTAAGTATTAATGTCAGAACTACAGATTATGCAACCTGAGAACCCTGTGTACTTAAACTGTGCTGTTGCATCCCTTTCCTGCAAATTGTAACCATGTGCCTGTCACTGCTTTTATCTGCAACTCCTTCCTCCCAGTTGTTTTTCCCCCAGCCAGGATTCCCCATAGTGGTAAAAATGTGGATCTAGAAGTTGGGAAGTTCAGTGTCATGGAGGGAGCAGTTTCAACCTGAAAGCAGCAAACAGAGAAGAAGTTCAGCATGCCTTCCATCCACTTCTCTAAATCTTCTCTTCTGAACTCTGCTTTGCAATTAATATAGGGCTATCAGGGTATTAGCACACAAGGTGACTGTGTAACGTAGAAGAAATCCTGGTTAAAATAACAGTTTCTAGAGGTGGGCTCTTATCGTTCTGAAAATAGTACTATCAGGAAGCAAAATTTCTTTGACATCAGAACAAAAATAGCACTTTTTAAAAGCCGTTCCTTTCATTACTTGGTAATTTCTTCATTGAGTTTAATTAAACTCTCCGTAGCTTGATGAACAAATTTCCAATTAAGCTTCCGTAGTATGAAAGTAAACATATAAAAGAGTTGGCTCCGTTACCAGGCACAGTTAAAATGCATATACTCCATGAAATACTGGAGCTGTTAAGGGAGAAAGAAAACCAGCTATTCTAGTAAAATATATACCATTGTGCTTTAAACTTAATGTTCAGAAGTGAATCATAAGAACATAAATAAGTAACAATCTAGAAAATATATTGTTAAAAAATTTTATTTACTTCACAGATTTACATAGCTCCCATTGCTATTAGCTTGATACAAATGTTGGTCCTTGTAGCTTAATTTAGATATATATATATATATATAGAGAGAGAGAGAGAGAGAGAGAGTCTATTAGATGGGACTGTCTTCTTGCATACTCTCCATCACACGGTAAGTTAATCCATTGTTGTTCTGGCATGCTTTCTGGTGGCTTGGATGCCATCAAGTCTTTTATATATGCCACTAGCTGGAACCAGGAAAGTGTAAGGATGTGTGGCTGGCAACCAAGATCAGGATAATTCATGCCATAATAATCCCTGTTACTATATATGAATGTGAAAGTTGGACAATGAAGAAAGCTGATTTATTTTAAATGTGGTGTTGGAGGAGAGTTTTATGGATACTGTGGATTGTTAGCCTGGCTGCTTTATTCTGTTTTCAAAACGGGGGGAATATTAGCTCTTAATAATTAGCAGTAGGCATTAACGGAACTAGCACCTTTGTATACAGAGGCTGGGCCTCTCTCAGACCTCCCAAAAAGAGACACAGAGACTCAAATGAAGTTAAAAAAGAGTCTTTAGTTTACTTAATAATAATAGAAGTGAATCATTCAGATGTTACAAAAATCATACATACAACCATACAGGTCTAAGAAGTAAGATTAAAAGAGATGGTTGTATTAGCAGGAAGTTGATGGTATCCTGTAGAAGGAAATAATTACCTTCCAGAAGTCTGGTTTCCATCCTGCTAGAAGAATAGAGGGTATTTGGGAAGTGTGAGCCAGCAGAAGCACATGGCGGGCCCTAGCATCCACACAAGGGACCAGGAGGGAGGTTGGGAACAAGATAGGAAAGAGATAGCAAGAGAACTGAGATCTGGAGCCTGGGAGATTGCTCTTAAGGGGGGATGTCTCTGGGGGCTGGCTTGGCAAGCCACCTCCTCTGGGCTGATCCACCTCTAAAGTACTAACCAATAAGGTATGGGATGGGAGTGGGCAATGTTAAAGGATGACCTAATCACATCTGGAGACACCTGGTCTGGAGGAAGGATGAGTCATAGGTGAGGCCATTGTTCTAGAAGAAGAAGAAGAAGAAGAAGAAGAAGAAGAAGAAGAAGAAGAGAAGAGATTGGATTTATATCCTGCCCTTCACTCACTTGGAGTATCAGAGCGGCTTACAAACTCCTTTCCCTTCCCCTCCCCACAACAGACACCCTGTGAGGTGGGTGGGGCTGAGAGAGCTCTGAGACAACTGTCCTTAAGAGAACAGCTGTGCCAGAGCTATGGCTTGCCCAAGGTCATCCAGCAGGTGCAAGTAAAGGAGTGGGGAATCAAACCCAGTTCTCCCAGATTAGAGTCCACCCAATTAACCACTACACCAAACTAGTTCTACCCAACAGGGATTAAACTCTTGACCTGGCCAAGTCAATTGTCCGTCAATTGCTTCTATAGTCCGTGTGAAGTGGGCAATTAAGCCTTTATTTAGCTGGAACAATGTCTGTTGGAGGGGGAGGAAACTGTGTGCTGCAACTTGGCAAAGACATGTTTGGGCATGTTTTTGCAAGCAAAGATGAACCAGAGTCACAAGCTGGCTTCTTTGCTCAGAGTGGCTTTTGGGAACTGGAACAATGGGCTTATGCTGGACTGTCATCTCCTGGCATAGGATGGCATGTGTCTGCAGTTGGCCTGTGTTTGCTGTACACTTCAGTATCATAAATCCTCTCATGCACTTAGCCTTATTGTCCATGATCTTACACTTATGAATCATTTATTCATAAGAGTGCAAAACAGCGCCTTGCAGCTTACAGGACCACCAAAAAGCCGTATGAGTGGGTTCTAGATCAAAGCAAAGCTGAACTCTCCCTGGAAGCTAAAATGACTAAACTGAGGCTATCATACTTTGGTCTCTGGAAAAGACAATGATGCTAGGAAAAGCTGAAGCCATCATGGCAAACTAAAGACAGAGTCTGACACAAGTTCTGAGGCCTTGCCTCTGTGTCTCCCACTACCCAGCACCTGGTTGCCATGGGGACTATTTACAGCAAGGTACAGTACTGGGGAAGTAGCCACTTGCCAACTGACTATCAAACAGGACTTGAGATCCCTACTTTCAGATGTGCATCAAGAAAGAGGGTAAGCAGAAAATGGCATTTAACACCCCCCTGGGCCAGTTTGAGTACACAACCCTTTGGGTTGGTGGGGGCACCAGGGGTGTTCATGAACTTAACTAATGAAGTATTACACAAACACCTGTACAAGGGGGCTCTGGTTTATCTAGATGATATCTTGATTTATTCATAAGATAAGACATCACACATGAAGCTGGTGCGTGACGTCCTAAAAGCCCTCTATGAGAACCGCCTGTTTGCCAAATCTCCAAATGTGGGTTCCATAGGGACAAACTGGACTTTCTGGGGTACTGTATACCTGGGAAGGGACTGGGCATGGACCCCCAGAAAGTCCAAGATGTGGTGGGGTGAGAATTTCCAAAGACACAATGCCAATTATAGTCCTTTTGGGGGTTCACCAACTTTTACTGCCCATTCATCCTCAGTTTTGCCAGGTTGCCCTCCCTCTCACTGACCTGTTGAAGACAAAAGGGAGGGGCATGGAAGGCCAAAAGCCAAGTAGCCGACTATCGTGGTCCCCTGAATTCCAAGAGGCCTTCAAATGGCTAAAGATTTTGTTCCCCTACAGGATTTTCTGTGTTGCCCTCCTTACTTCTGGGGGGCCTTTCAAATTTGTGCCCATTTGTTTGTCTTATGCACATGGTATGTATATTTGCAGATCTTAAAGTAACTATTCTAAAAGTGAATTTAAATAAAGGACACAGCAGGAGACTGTTGAGATACCACTATAACCACTAGCCAACTCCCACATTTTCCTGGGTTTAGCCCAGCCCACGGGCATGGCTAGGGGGGTTCCCAGGCCCCCCCTAAATTTCTGGGGAGCTCCTTCCTAAATCCCACATGGCTCCACCTCCATAAATAGTGACAATGGCCAGTGATGTCACTGGCTCTTCCCTATGATGTCACTGGGCCTCAGTTCTTTTAAGGACCTAGCATAGCAATGCCCAGTCCCAGCCGCCCCCCCCCATCCAAGAAATTGGAAAGTCTATGCCCTTGACTCAGTGTGAAAAAATTCCTTCTCCACTACAGCCTCTCGCTCTCTACATATAGAGGTCCAGCTCAAATTTTAATACTACCAAGGTCTGGGATAATATTCTCAGGAACAAATCTCTTTAAATAATCTCCAGGATCCAATAATGTTACGGACCCCAATTCAAAGCAATGAACATCACTGTAGCAATAATGGTCCTTGACTGTCACAAAGTTAGAAGTTGTAAAGAGATATATCTTGATTCCCAAACAGAATTAGAAATCAGAGAAAATGAGAAGTCATACAATGTATTAATTAATGGTTTTATCTTACCAGCATTTTAATGGTCTGCTTCTGTTTTATGGATGATGTTATGCTGTTTATGTCCCATGGCTTGTGTTTAATGGCTTTTAAAAACATAGTTATGTTGTTTTAATTTTAAGCTGCCTCTAGCAGGACTCTGAAGAGGTACACAGAAATATACGGAATAAATAAAGAAAAATTTGGTCTGGGAATCAGTGGAACTGGATGATGATAATAAAAACAGATTTTTGATGGGAAATAGAAACCACCACATTACCCACATTCCTTAAGGCATTTTTTCTCACAAAATTTGTCAGGTTTCCATCTTTCCTTATATCTCTGCAGAAGATACCACTGAGGTAACCAGTTTCCTCATGACTGAGATAGCTGTCTTTTTCACAACCACTACATTTCTCTTATTCATAATTTTGAATAACACTTTTAGCTTTCAAAGCACATTCTCATTTTAATCATTCACTCTTTGTGAAATAGGTCACAGTTATCCCCATTTTACGGAAGTGGAATAAAGCTGTGATAGAGTTACCTGCCCAGTAAGACTCTGACACAATGGGACTACCATTCAAGTTCTGTTGATTTATGCTCCAATTTCTCTCCATTGGACTGCATTGATGCCATAATCTAGGATCTGCATTATCAGACAACTTCAAATTGAGCTGTGTTGTGAAACCCATATAGCACAATACCCTACTCGCAGGAGAATTACTTTTATCGCCTTGCTTTGTGTCACTAAATCATTGCAAGTATCACTGCTTGCTTCTATTTGCTTCCATCTTCCAGTTCAGAGAAGTCCATCAAAATGTCTTCAAATGCCAAATGGTAATGTGCCCATATGCTGCAGCAGTGAATCAGTGTATTATCACTCTAAACAAGTCTGAGAATTTAGAGCTGACTTCACAATGAATAGAGATTGCAGGAATTATCTTATTTCCACCCTTGGTCAGCTCTACAATCTAGCTTTGAAGCACCTTGCACATTTTAATCAAGATACAACTTGTATTATGTATTAACAACTGTTCAGAATTGCATTAATAACTGTTCAGAATTGCATTAATAACTGTTCAGAATTGCATGGCTGAGGATTTATCTTTTCAAGAATATCACAGATCTCTCACAAAATCTACAATATTCTGCCATTTATTATTCTTCTGGAAGAATCTTTGTCATGTTTCTAAACCCCTTGAACAGAGCCTGGCTAAACACTGTATTTGTGAGCACATGAATATAAAATCAAAGCAACAATGGTGCTGTGTTTGTTATTTTTCTTTTCCGACTGAATGTTTCTGCAAGAAAAGAATAAGGTTACTTTTCTGTGATCGTTGCCAGGAAAGTATTTGCGAGTACTTTGCTCAAATGTACATTGTTTCAAAGCCTCTGAACATTTGTTTTCGATATGTCTTTTTGTTGTTAGAACTTTACAACATTTCTGTTGCTGCAAAGGCATATGATAGATGCTCAAAAATCCCCCTTTTCTTGAACATTTCTTGTTTCAGGAGCATAGAAGATGAAACTATAAATTCTTAATGCAGGCTTAAGAGAATCCAGCATGGGTATTGGCTTAATAAATATACATGAATCTCTCAAAAGTGTAGGTAATTCCTTGAGCTTTTTTTAAAAAAGCAACTTCTCTTGGAGGAAGTTATAAAAAGACTATATGCCCTGCCACATACCAACATGAAAACTCAAAAGGAACCCTACAAAGTGACATCAGTGCCTAACAAAGATTAAAATCATACTCCCAAGGGCGGGTGGGGGGGGGGGAAGAGGGGTGTTAGGGATGGATGTTACTTTTGATTCTTTGAAGGGTCATTAGTTTTGAGGGAGCCCTGCCCCCTCCCTTCCTTGGTTCCTTTTCAAAACTCTGAAGACAAAGATTTTCTTTATTCTATGTAACTCAATTTTTTGAAATCAACAGAATGGTTGTTCATATTTTCCTGTTGTTTAGGCAAATTAGAAGAAGGAACATTTGTCTTTACTTTAAAAATCACAGGGGCAGTAGAGTCTCCCCTGCCTATCCCAAATGAATATTTCGATGTCATTCCTTCTCTGGGGCTGGGTCTTGGTGGTATGTGAAGGGGCCCAGAGGGAATCTGTCTGCAAGGTTGTGCTGTTTTACAGCAGTCCTGCCCATTATCATTATTTTAAACATGCAAAAACCTAAAAGCACAACAAAGTAAGTTACATTTGGGAAACTAACTGCTGGTGCAGTTTTCATTAAAAATACAAAAACTAAAAAAGGAAAACAAGTATTAGAAAGAAGTAAAACATATACTAACAACAGGGTAGATGTACACATATCTGGCTGCAGCCCTCTCCCTCCCTTGGCTTCCCTGATCGATGTGGCACCCTGGGGCATGTCAGGGAGGGCCCTCAGTGGGACAGCTCTTAGGTCAGTGTTCAGGCAAAGCAGTACCTCCCTTTCTGTGGGGCTCAACCTCCAGCAGTGACAACTCCTTCCTGACAGCCAGCTGGTTCCCCAAGAAGTGGCTGGATGCCTCACCCTGGGCAAAGCCAATCCAAGCGGGCCGCCTTCACCCAGGCCCATGAGAATGAGATGGTAATACCTGGGGCTGTTAATTACCTTGCCTATGGAGGAGGGGATTGGTTGTATGACATCATATAGAGGGTCTCCACCTCCCCACATGAAGGCTTTTGCCAAGTGCCCTTGAAGGCTTTTGCCATGTTCCAAAAAGTTCCCCTTTGGTCAAACGTTCATTTTTTTCCCCCTAAATTGTGTTGCATATGTTTTGTGCATATACATTCTTGCAGGGGTCCTTTTGTAAAAAAAAGAGGTGCAGGAGCTCATTTGCATAACTTAATTGCATATGCCACACTCCCTGACATCACCGGAAGTGTCAAAAGGCCACACATCCCTGACGTCATCGGCAGTGTGTCAGAAGGCAAGGAGGGAGGGAGGGAGGGGGAAGGAAGGAAGGAAAGGAACAGGAAGGAAGGTAGGTAGGTAGGTGGGGGAGAGAGAGAGAAGAAAGAAAGAAAGAAAGAAAGAAAGAAAGAAAGAAAGAAAGAAAGAAAGAAAGAAAGAAAGAAAGAAAGAAAGAAAGAAAGGAACAGTAAAGTAGGTAGGTAGATGGGGGAGAGAGAGAGAAGGAAGGAAGGAAGGGGGAGAGAGGGAGGAAGGGGGAAGGAAGGAACAGGAAGGTAGGTAGGTAGGTAGGTGGGGATAGAGAGAGAGAAGGAAGGAAGGAAGGAAGGAAGGGGGGAGGGAGGAAGGGAGAGGGGAAGGAAGGGGGAAAGGAAGGAACAGGAAGGTAGGTAGGTAGCTGGGGGGAGAGAGATAGAAGGAAGGAAGGAAGGAAGGAAGGAAGGAAGGAAGGAAGGAAGGAAGGAAGGAAGGAAGGAAGGAAGGGGCGCTTCTCCCCTTACTGGGGCTGGCATTTCCCTCCCTCCCCCCCCGCTCTTGCTTGGGCCCGAGTGGCTTAACGCCACTCAGGCCTGGCTTCTCCCGCCCTTGTGCCCCCCTCCCGCACCCCAGGAACAGTGAGTGGGGGAGGGAGGGGGCTTCTTCCCGGGGCCGGTGGCCTGCCGCAGCCCCGGGAACGGTGAGTGGGGGAGGGAGGGGGCTTCTTCCTGGGGCCGGCGACCTGCTGCGGCCCCGGGAACAGTGAGTAGGGGGGACGGAACGGCTTCTCCCCGGGCCGGGGGTGCTTGCCGCGGCCCGGGAAAGGTGAGCGGGGGGAGGGAAGGGCTTCTCCCCAGGCCGGCAGCCCTTGCCGCAGCCCGGGAAGAGTGAGGGGGGAGGGATGGGCTTTTCCCTGGGCTGGCGGCGGCCTGCCGCAGCCCGGGAAGGGTGAACGATGGGGAGGCTTTCTTCTGGAGTGCGGGCGGGGAAAGCAAGCCGAAGCGTGGGCCAGGAAAGCGAGCTGGGGGGCAGGGCTTTGTTATGTGCCCAGCCCCCGGCCCCCTCTCTCCCAGAGCGGCGCCCCGGCGCACCCTGGCCCCAACGGAGCCCTGCATTCTTGCCCTATTTTCTCATATCTTCCCTGTTCGTCCTTTATTGCTGCCCCAAACCTACCTGACAAAAAAACATTCCAACTTACAAAACAGGCGCTCTCCCAAGTAGTCTCAGGGCCAGCCCTGTAGCCAGAAATTTGGGGCTGGTGGGCCATGGGGAAATTTTGTGGGGCAGCAGGGAAGGGGGAGGGGAGGGAGATCAGGCACGGGCAGCCCCCACTAGAAAAACAGCATTTAAAGAGAACCCTTTAAATGCTGTTTTTTCTAGCGGGAGCTGCTGGAGCCTGATTTCCAAATGGTGAAATCGCCACTTGGAGTTCAGGGAAGATATGCAGCTGCCTCTCTCCCTTGGAAGAGATGAGGGAGGGGGCAGCTGCTGGCTGCACACCTTCCCTGAATTCCAAGTGGCAATTTTGCTGCTTGGAGATCAGGTGTGGGCAGCCCCCACTAGAAAAACAGCATATAAAGGGTTTCCTTTAAATGGTGTTTTTCAAGCGGGGGCTGCCTGTGCCTGAACTCCAAACGGAGAAAACACTGGTTGGAGTTCAGGGAAGGCATGCAGCTGGCAGCCGCCCCTCTCCCTTCCCTCCTGCAGGATTTCAAGGGCCCGGTGATCAGCTGAAGGGCCCTTTTAATATCACAGGAGGGGTGAGAGGACAGCAGCTGTTGTAGGGTGTGCCTCATATTTGAGGGGACAAAGCTCCAAAATGCCCCACCATAGCTACAGGCCTGCTCAGGGCCAAACTACACATTCAGATTTTTACTGAGTTGGGTCCAGGTTCTCCAAACCCAACGGTTTCCCTGCAGCCACACAGCAGCAGCAGCAGAGAATGACTCTTAAAAAATAAAGGAGAGCCCAGATGATCTTGGAAGACCACTACAAGGGGAGGAAGGGCCCCTGCCTTCTCCTTCAAGCCATTTCCCCATATGCAAACAGAGCTGGGGGGGGGGAGCTATTTCTCCATTTTTGCAGTTCCACATTGAGGCTGAGGACAGACTGGCAACCTGCCCCAGGAGAGGTCCACATAGGAAACGGGGAAAGGGAGCCGGTCAAGACATGCGCAGCTGTCCCTCGGCTCCCTTCCGTACTTACACGTCTTGAAGACGTTTTCCTTTCGCTTTACCGGGACACCGGGAGAAACTGGTGTTAAGGGGCCATCTTCCGCATGCCTCCCGCTTCCAGGCAGTGTGAACCGGAAGAAGGTGGGAGGCAAGCGGAGGTGGCAGTGCGAACGCGGCATTTTGCCAGTTTGCGCATGAGCGCTCATGTGCACATAAGCACATGCGCAAATTGCCGAAACAGCCCTATCACGAGCTGCGGAGGCCGGCCCACATGGGGCCACTCCGCAGCAGTCTGAACGCTCCATAACAGCATCCTTGCGCAATACACTGGCCAGTGTGAACGGCCAGCCCCGGGGAGTTTTTCCCCCACAGCAGTTGCCTCTGCATTCATCCCGCTCCAGATTGCCAGTCTGTCCTCAGCCTGAGTATTTTGTACATGTAGAGCTGCAAATATGGTGGGGAAAACCTCCTCAGTGTTGTTTCTGTGCAGGAAATGGCTTATGGTAGCCCCTGTAAGAAGAGCTCTGTAAGCTCTTGGAGGATTGGCTACATTAGGGGGTGTGGCCTAATATGCAAATGAGCTCCTGCTATGAAATGAGCCCTGCTTATGGGGAAAGCAAGAGCCGTTCCTTGCCCCATGGCAGCATTCTAAGTCTGTTTGCGGTTTCATAAGTAAAAACAGTATAATGCAGGAGCCCATTTGATATTGGGTTCCTTACCTACCTGACCAGCAACAGAACTGATCATTCCAATTGCTACATTTTACTCGGTTTCAGCCCATTCAGAATTCAGGAAACAACCCCCCCCCCTTTTCCATACAACTTTTAGTTGCTAATGAATTTTGACAATGTCTCCAGCTCTGCTGGGTTTGGACAGTGACCAAGATATGCAGAGCTCTGCTAGGAATCCCTTAAACCAACTGGCAGCAAGATTTACTGGGAATTCTAAAACCAAGAGAAGAAAGGGGGAAAGGCCGAAATCAATAATTCACCTGGATTGTTTAAGTGAAGAGTTAAATTCAAACTCCCTTTGGCTTCTGTTTCAAGGCTAAAACACTCAGGCAGATTTAGAACACAGTTTGTTTTAAGATCTACAGCTTCACCATTCATGCTCCAATATAAACTCCAGATAAAAGCAGTTCACTGACAGTCTGCTTACGATAACTCTATGCTAAGCAAATTATTCCTTTTAAATTAGAAACGTAACAGAATATCACCTTCCTTAACAGGGAGCAGTCACCTTATCAAGGCAAACACATAGCGGGTGACTGAAAGACTGCAGATCAACAAAGTAGGTTTAAACGAAAGAAAACCTCTAGTTATTTGCTAATGTCTCCTGTTCAACCTCCCATTCTATGGATAATTAAAAATAATTTTCTTGCAGTGGCAACCAGCGAAGGCTGAGGAAGAGCACATTCATTCAAAATATATTTCTTTTCCACCCTCTTCCTTTAAACCCTTCATACAGTATACTTACATGGGCATGCTTCTTGTTGTCAAAGGGAGGAGAGAAAGCTCTGCTTTGGGCTGCAGACTTAATCCCACTCTTTGGTTGGCAACCTTCCAGCTAACTGGAACAGGACAGGATGAGGAATGACAAAAAATAGCTACTGAATGACAGTGAATTGACTATATGGCCTTCCATTTTGATCAAAGTTTGTACTGCCATTCTGCAGCTTTTTCCCAGAGCCAGTTTGGTGTAGTGGTTAAGTGCGCGGACTCTCTAATCTGGGAGAACTGGGTTTGATTCCCCACTCCTCCACTTGCACCTGGCTGGATGACCTTGGGCAAGCCATAGCTCTGTACCAGCTGTTCTCTCAAAGACAGCTTGGGAAAGAGCTCTCTCAGCCCCACCTACCTCACGGGGTGTCTGTTGTGGGGAGGGGAAGGGAAAAGGAGTTTGTAAGCCACTCTGAGACTCCCTTGGGGAGTGGAGGGCGGGGTATAAATCCAATCTCTTCTTCTTCTTCTTCTTCTTCTTCTTCTTCTTCTTCTTCTTCTTTTATCTGTGCATCCCCAAAGAACACTCTTGAGGAATCCACCACCACAGCACTGGTTCAGGGAAACAGAAGCATCAAAGAAAGAACTAACTGGGATGTGTTGCACTCTTCAAGCTGGAACTGTCTAATTTGATTACTAGTCCGCAAATATGAAGTGTAATGAAATAAAGTGTGCATAATTTTGGAAACTGTGAGGAATTTTTAGAAACTGTCTATATTTTTGTAAGTAGAAATGTACATCCAGGAACTGTGAGACTCCTGAAGGAGATCCCATCCTTCCTTCCCCCTTCCCCTACTTGCTTAGCTTCCAATCAGGCACTTGCCACCAGCATGCCCGACTGGCTTACACAGCTGAGGAGGGGGCAGCAGGGACTCATCCTGCTGTTCTTCTCCCACAGCAGCTAACCTGCCACGTCACTGTCTCGTTGGTTGGGGGAAAGCGGCAATGGCTCCTGTTCCTCCATTTCTACCACCCTGCTTCCAGTACAATCTGGGCAGCAGTTCTTCCTCTGCCTGCTCTTCCTTTCCTGTGCACCTCCACCACCACCACCAAGGTGGTCAAAATGGAGGGCAGCAACTCTCACTCCTCCCCCCTCATCACCCTTCTTGCCCACTAGTCTGCTGCATTGTTGCCTCAGAGGCTAAGAGAGGGACACGGGAATGGCAACTGCAGCTCCTCCCACAGGTAAACTCATGGGGAGGGGAAAACTTGTATTACCATCTCCTCCCCCATTCTCCCTGCCTGCCCACCTTCTCCCGACAAGTTGTTTGTTCTCCTTTCTGCTGCTCTGTGGTGGCAGTGGCTCCAGTTTGGTGTAGTGGGAGCCAGTTTGGTGGGAGCCAGTTTGGTGTAGTGGTTAAGTGTGCGGACTCTAATCTGGGAGAACCGGGTTTGATTCCCCACTCCTCCACTGGCACCTGGCTGGATGACCGTGGGCAAGCCATAGCTCTGTACCAGCTGTTCTCTCAAGGACAGCTTGGGAAAGAGCTCTCTCAGCCCCACCTACCTCACAGGGTGTCTATTGTGGGGAGGGGAAGGGAAAGGAGTTTGTAAGCCGCTCTGAGACTCCAAGTGAGTGGAGGGCGGGGTATAAATCTAATCTCTTCTTCTTCTTCTTCTTCCTGTCCTGTTCCCTCCCCTTCCCCCTTGTGTGTGGCTCAAGTGCCAACAGATTCCTCCTCCTCCAAAGCCTCCCACAAACATTGAGCCTCCCACAAACATTGAGGAGGATGGATGCTGTCGGGTGATTAAAGTGGGTCCTCCAGGTTTGTAAAAAAAATAAATAAATCTCCTGTCTCTCTTCATGGCCCTGATCCACAGATCTGAAGATAGTGCTGTGTTTAGGATTAGATATGCAGTCCCAGCACCTGGGGGGGCAGTGAAGGTGAAGGATCCCTCCTACAGCAACCCCCCAATGAACACAATCACTTTCAACTTTTTGGAATCAAATGAACACAACTTTATTGGTTACAGCTGTAAGAAGCCTTGGCACAGCATGAAGCAACCGGATCCTGACATCAACTGACCTGCCCACCAGTCGATGAACCCTGACCCACCCCAGCCCACCTACTGGGGTCGGGGAGAACCATGGGATGGCAGGGTGCCAGATTTCCACAAGCATGATCGCCGCTTTCTCCCCTGCCACCCAAGCATGAGGGTAACCTGTTGGCAGCCCCTGAGCTGGGCATGCTCTATGAAAGCCCTCACCCCAAGATCCCTTAAGGGGCTCCCCGCATGCAGGAAAACAGCATGCTGGCTGGTTTTCATAAAATGGATCTGGTGTCACACTGATACTACCCCAGGTTGTGACAAATAAATGAAGTACAATCCGCCTGAACAGGAATCTAACCCACACGTCCCCCATCACAGTATCCTCCCCTTAGTAATGACAACCTGCAACAAAAAAAACCCCTAACCACAGAAGAGTTTAAATCACTGAATCTTTAGAGAATTCCCTCAGGAAGTGGAAGGTAGGTAGGAGCTGAGGAAGCTGCTGACCAGGAAGTGGCTGGATAGCCAAAGAAAGAGCTAGTTCCCAGAAGCCCGATGGCAGATCCATTCTGATGCCATGGTGCAAACAGCAGGATTGAATATCTGGGGAAATAAGGTTCCATCTCCCACTCCTCTTACTGACTTCAGAAATAAGAGCCTTAGTAGAGATTAAGTATGAATTTGTAAACAATAAGTACAAATACTTTTTCTTGTTTATCCGTTTGCAACAGTTATTGTAACCAATTGTTAAACAGAAAAATAAAATCTACACTTTGGCCGATTCCGCACTAGCTGTTGCCCCTGCTTCACTCCCTGATAAAATCTGCGTCAAAGCAACATTCCCCCACTTGTTGCTTCAGGTCTGCATTTGGCCCGAATGTAATAAGCGTTTTCCCTGGATCTTCCGTCTCCGGGATTTTTTTTGGGGGGGGGGGGGTTTGCCACAGGAGTGAAGTTGGGGCATTCAGGTGGGGAACTCCGAAATTGGGGTTTCTTGCTCCACCCCTTTAACGCCCTCTCTCCCCTTTCCCTCCCCTTTCCCGCCCTGGCACAAGCAGGGTTTTTTGTTTCCTGCTTTGTTGCATTACAACAACATGACACAACA
This sequence comes from Lepidodactylus listeri, assembly GCA_029233225.1. Classification (NCBI taxonomy): domain Eukaryota; kingdom Metazoa; phylum Chordata; class Lepidosauria; order Squamata; family Gekkonidae; genus Lepidodactylus; species Lepidodactylus listeri. The sequence continues at coordinate 40,744,001 of JARCFY010000016.1, read as the reverse complement.
TTGATCCACCATTGACTAGCATTTAAATGTTTTTTAAAAATGTAGTTTTATTGTTGATGTCTCAACATTTCTGTCTAGCATTGTTTGCACAAAATTCGTTCCTGAGTCACAGCACAATAAAAATATGTATTGATGGCTTTGAGGTGCAGCATGAGCTGTTCCCCCCCCCCCACGTTGCATTACAACAACACGACATGACATTGATCCATCATTGTGTGGTTTTTTCGAGGCCAATGTATTGCGGGTGGCGTGGTGGTGTGGACACATTTTTTTGCTGGGGTAGTATGTGTTGTGTTGCATGATCCCGCTCCATTTCCCATCCCTTTCCCACCCCCCAATTCCCCTCCAACCCTTGCGCAAGCTTTTTTTTTTTCTCGGGCATTTCCTAATGGCGAAAGTCACAATGACACTACACATGTGCAAAATGACAACCACAGTTGTTTCATGCACATGTGTGGAGGATCCTTGCCACTCTGTGGGAGAGCCAGTTTGGTGTAGTGGTTAAGTGTGCAGACTCTAATCTGGGAGAACTGGGTTTGATTCCCCACTCCTCCACTTGCACCTGGCTGGATTACCTTGGGCAAGCCATAGCTCTGTACCAGCTGTTCTCTGAAGGACAGCTTGGGAAAGAGCTCTCTCAGCCCCACCTAACTCACAGGGTGTCTGTTGTGGGGAGGGGAAGCGAAAGGTGTTTTAAGCCGCTCTGAGACTCCAAGTGAGTGAAGGGCAGGATATAAATCCAATCTCTTCTTCTTCTTCTTCTTCTCTTCATCACAATGAAACTCCACCTATGTTAAAAAGGGGGGGAAGGGGCGGGTGCATGATGTACTTTCCCGGGAATTATGAAAACCCTTGGCCAATCATGACTCTGTCACATCACGACGTTATAATGAAATTCCGCCTACATTTAAAAAAAAATGGGGGGCGTGGGCTCAAGATTTGGGGCAAGGACAGATGCAGAAATGAAGAACCGGCATCAACCCGGGTCAGATTCCTGTAATGTGGAAACGCGCAGACTGATTTGGACCAATTAACCTCGGAAGGAAAGGGAAGCAAAGCCCTTGTGCGGAATCGGTCTTTGCTTGGATTCAAGGCGAAATGAGTAGTTCCTTTACTGTAGGATTCAAGCGCCTAAGACCAAACTGCACGGACTAACACTCAGTAATCGGACATTTTGATGGCATCAGTGGAATCCAAACAACCCAAGGAAAGCAGAGGTGAGGAGGAGGAGAAGACAAAGATGACAAAGATGACAAAGATGAAGACAAAGAAGAAGAAGAAATAATGAAATCCTGTTTCTAAACAAAGAGGTCATGATCAAGTTATGCCAAGAAAAAGTCCTTTTCTTTCAGCCTCAGCTTGAAGTCTGCCCAGTGGCTCTTCCATTGGAAGGCCCCTCAGGCTGGAGGAAGCCTACTTGGAGGAAGGTTGGATCCACCCTATTATTGTTAGGAGGGGGAAGGGACATCAGGTTCATCCTGAGCAACCATGACAGAAATTTTTGAACTGAAACCTTCAATTCTGTGCCTCCCTGAAGCCCTAAAGGCTGCCATCTTGAAGGTGGGACAAGGGCTGTTAAGTCAGCACTCAGAAGGCATGTGATTGCAGGCTGGTCATCAGCTCCTAGCCTGGTTCTGAAACATGATTACCATTTGCTGGCTTATCATATCGAAAAATAAAAGTACCCTTTGAGAGCTAGAGGGAAATGGCAGAGGCATTACTTAATATTACTGTTTATGTTTCATGTAGCGAAGGTGTCAGATATAGCTCCTGTTATCTCTACTTTAAAGGGCAGCACAGCTGAGAAATTTGTTTGCCTGACACTTGAACAGCCAATCAGAGCAATCAATAACTACTACATTAGATAGGCCATTGCTCTGACTGTAAAGCAGCTCCTTTTTTGTGCCTGTGAGAATGGTTTCTGACTTGTTTGCCAGCACAACATGAACCCCTTGTTTCAATACAAACCACATACACCCCTATTTTCCTATTGTTTGAGGGGGTGGATTCTCAGACAAATCAAAGTCTGGTTGAATGTTTGAAGACAAACTGAGATCAAACCAGCAGCACAGGGCTGGGCTGGCATTCCTAGCGAAGCCAGGCTTTTCTGCAGTTGAGCACAGGGCAAGCCTCTCTAAGCAAGCTTTAGGTGCAATCCCATACTGTGCTCACGCTGTAATTTATCACTCTCATTTTGAGAATAAGCCATGTTTTTCTCCTCAAGCACGTCATTCAACTAATGGCAGGCCTTATATCTCTTGCAAACTCCTGAACAGCAGCAGGATTGAAAGGTTAAGAAATGCACCGCTATGGCATTTGCTAATTAAATGTTATTTTATTAAGACACGGTATTTAATGTAAAGGCTCGTGCTTCGTATGAGTTCTCATTAGACAGCTTTGGTTTCTTCAGCACAATCATGCTGAGCCTTCTGCACATCCCGCCCCCCTTTCCAATTTGACAAAAGCACGTAGCTGATAACTCCTCTCTCTCTTTCCTCACCTCAGCCTGATGTAAGCAATATGTAGTTTGAAATACATTTTCAATTAGGGAGATATCCTCTAAGCAGCACTCATTTCTCCGCAGCTATTTCTGCTCTGCAGCAGATCTAGGGAACTGAACATGAGAGAGAGAGAGCGAGAGAGATCTTATAATACTTGGGGCTTTTTCCCACTCACATTGTGCCGGCGTTCTGCCTCCGTTTGTCCCGGCGCTGGGTGTCAATTTCACACCCTTTGCTGCGGCGCGTGTGTTAATATGGGGCTTCGCGTCATTTTCTCCGCGCCTTCGGTAAACCTTTTTTTTTAGGTTTACCGAAGGTGCGGAGAAAATGGCGCGAAGCCCCATATTAACACATGCGCCACAGCAAAGGGTGTGAAATTGACACCCAGCGCCGGGACAAACGGAGGCAGAACGCCGGCACAATGTGAGTGGGAAAAAGCCCTTACTGAATCCTAGCCCATGACCTACCTGAAAAGCCTCCCACTTTATGGGTGGCTTGTGGCAGGAGCTCAATCTTTCTGCATAAGAACAACCTGTAGGCAGTTCTAACTAACTAAACAGTATCGTTATCACCCGCCAGTGATATGCAAATACTCTTCTGCTTGAAGGTACCTCAAACTCAAAAAGAACATTTACTTCTTTAAAAAACTAAGAATTAGAAATGGTCCTAAGTCATATTGCAGTGGCTTTAGGCACGCACATTCTTTGTTTGCTATGCCTGTCCCCATTCTCCACCCGTTCAAAACACCAGACAGACAAAACATAATGGGGGGGGGATGGGGACAGGGGCAGCCAAAAGAAAGCCATACAAGCATGTACATACCCAAAACACTTGCACAACTTAACAAAAAGCAAAACTTTCCTTGGTTGTGTCATTCCTGCAGGGAGATGTGGCAGAGAGCAGGACTAATCTGCATGGCTTATCTATCTAAATATTTCAGTCTTGCCAGTTTTGCCTGCCTGACGTCCAAATCCCAGTGTTTGTGCTAATCAAGTGTATAAATTGAACTGCAAACACTTTGTGGATTCACACACGGCTGCCTGGGAGCTGTAGCTTGAACCAGGGATTATTTGGAAACCAGGTGCTTGTAAATCAAACCTCTCTCGTTTGTAATGCCTATTTGCTGCGGAGGCAAACATGTCTCATGATTGTATTGATCATTTGCTCGCCATTCACAATTTCAAATTGTTCTGTGTCTGCTCAGCAGTGGCATTCAGCATGGTGGCTGGCTGACAGCTCAGTCTTGCAGAGTGACACCCTTCTGAACTGATGGACTTAGTCACCACTCTTGATTCGTGCTCACCATTTATTGGCTTGCTTGGATTACTTATATCCGAGGGTTATCCTGGAGCAGGTCACGTGTTGTTTAAAATCAGCTGCATTGTGTGCAGTTTCTGTGCTTGCAGAGCTGGTGGCATTAATCTCATTGGTGCATGCTCCAAATTTATTGGATTAAGCTATATTTCCCAAGTGGCTGTGCAAGAGCAGGTAAACATGATGAAATTAAGACAAACAACTTTGTCTTTGGTAGTCAAGAAAGAAGGTAAAATAAGCAAAGCTGGAACACCTGAAAGACAAGTCATGCAGCTTCCCAAGCCATGCATCCCACCTAAGCAGAACTGAGATCACCAAGGAAAACACTTATTTTACAAATATTTCCTTTCCTTCTTGGGTACATTGGGAAAATGGATGGGAGTGGCAGACAGTATTTACAACTGGACATGTACACGCCAATAAATGTACGTAAGTCAACCAGGCAAAATGGACAAGACTAGTACAGAGACACAAACTATGCACCTCTCTCCTCAACCCCAGCAGGACTGAAAGAGCTCTTTTTATTTTGTTAACTATTCAACATATGCCGAGGATGACAGATGAGGGACATGGGCTGAGGACAGATTGGCATTTTGGCCCACTACAGGTCTGCTTTTCAAGCAGATGAAGAGAGCCTGTTCAGACAGCCGCAGCTGTCTGGCGTTGCCTTCCTGCACTCACCCGGTCCTGAAGCGGTTTCATGGTGCTTCAAATAGATACCCCTGGAAACCAGTGTCAAGCCATCTGTGTGCACCTTCATCCCGCTTCCTGGCAGTGTGGATGCAAATAAGCCGCACATCAAGCAGTGCCGGTAATGTGAACCCGCTGTTCTGGATGCCACACCCATGCGCATATCCGCACGTAGGCAAAATGGACTGAAGCCATGCGCCACTGCGGTGTGGCCACCAGGGGCCACCCCACAGTGTGAATGCTCCGTTCCACCTCCTCCCCGGTATGGTCCCGCAGTGATCTCTGCAGTACGAACTGAAAGCCCCGGGACAACTTGGCCCAGGGCTTTTTGCCCCGCTTCCCTTGTGCTTCATTTTTCCAGTCTGTCCTCAGCCATGGATAGGGAAAGCAGTCAAAGAGCATTTGTGATACAGTTTTAAATGTTAGAAAAAAGTGAACCTTTTGTGTGTGCTTGAGTGTGCTACACACTATTTGTGATACAATTCTGATCCTGGCCGGGAAGAGACCAAGCACCCCTGGTCTGAACCAGTCAGTTCTGAGCATGTGCCCATTAGAATGCTGCCAACTGTACAGGAGCCAAAGGAGTATATAAACTCAAAATGAAGTTGACTTAAATATTGCATAATTATCCCATAATGTCCCTGGAGTATCTGCAAGCCTAGCAGTGCAGTAAGTTGTGACCAATCCGTTGTCCAGCCAGTCATGATGTCACAAAACTTGTCGTGACAAAAATCACTTGAAATGTTACTCATTTTAAATTGTGCAGCAGGGCGATCTTTTGATATGTGCATGAAAATTGTCACCGTGAGCGAGCTAAAGATGGTTTTCAACCATCTTATTTACAAAGATCAAATCATCATTTGCAAAGATCAAATCATCACAGCAATAAAAGCTGTGGATCTGAAAATAAAGGAAGATAAAATGGGATTTGATTGAAAGCTTCTGAACATAGAATGGGTAGCCCTGAATATGCAGGTTCATCAAAAGAACCGTTGTGCATTTAACAAAAAAAATACAAAAAGCCTCCTGTATGATGAAAAAAAATGCTCCCATCATGTGTGTTGCTCAGTTTACCACCAGAGGCAAAATAAGGAGAAATGGTCAGTTACTGAAATATGCAGATTTGTACTCACCTGTTTGAGGTTCCTGCAGCTACTTAGGTGCAGAAAGAGTCTGGGGGCTAATAGGGTTGGATCCATCATTCAACCACAACCATTCTCCATTGTTATTACAGCCCCCATCCCAGGTAGGTTTCATTCATGCTGATCCCCCCCCCCCCCTCCATATCATGGTTTGTTTGTTTGTTTGTTTGGTGGTCAGAGTGAAAAGCTGTTTGGATCCAACCCATTGCCTGCTGCCAAGATACAGAGAGGATCTGATTAACCTAAAAACAGCGGACTTGTACGAATCAGCAGGGAGAGGGAATACCACAGAAGGCAGGACGAAAGGATGAAAGAGTTCGTGTTAGTTAAAGATCTTGGTCACAAGCTGCTGTGATTCCCTTTTGATAACAAAGGGAAGCGATCTGAGACATATACTTGAAGGAAACACAGATTCTGGATGATGCCACATTATCTGCCTGCATAAAATCTGTCTGCATAATATGGAGAGGCCAGCTGAGGAAACATTAGAAACGACGATAATCCCTCTAGACAAGATTTTCATTTATTTCGGGCAAGGGTTCAAGATTTGATCTCGGTGGCTGCATGTACAACAGACACCAAAATAGTATGCTATTCAGAGCTTTGCACAAGCGTCCTCCTACCCCTTACTACCCCGACTCAAACAAGCAAAGTATATGCTCCCATCCAACTTCTATTATAAGTAGATGCCGTAAATGCAGATGAAAATCAAATCTTAGGAGATGTTTTCTGAGTGTTAAAGACATGCACTGCTTTCAAATGTCACACATAGCTTGTGGAAGAGAATTCTATGGTTTCCATTTAAGTAACCCATTTCAGACGTGCTTGTTCAAATGAGTCCTTTGGCATACTGCCACCGAGACCGTTCCCTATATTGAGTAGGCACTGAGAACTGTGGGGCAATGTGGTGATAATATGGCTAATGCACAGTGCTTGGCAAAGGAAGCATATAATTTCCGGACTTCCAAAGCAATTGTGAAAAGTACCTGTGCTCTACCACATTTCCAGTTTAGCTTGTCTTATAGAAAGGAGTCTAAGGTTTAAAAGAATGTCACACGAATGATGATGATGCCTTACTGATTCCCCATTCACATGGTGGGTAAATTCCTGACATCCAGGCACTGGGTAAATACCATCCGCTTGTCAAGAGACTATCATAAGGAAAATCAATAATTTAATAATTTTGTGCAATCAGACTACATTATGCTTATTGTGAAAAATGTGACCACGTGCATTCAAACAAAACAGCCCATCGATATGATTGTTTAAAAACCTACTCTGAAATATTGTATATTAAGTGTCTTGAGCACTGAAATGGGTTATATAAATAGTAAGCATTAGAAGCGTACAGCTTACAATGGGCACAATCAGCCATATAAGCTCTTCGAAGCCCCATTTATGTCAACAGGAGAGATTTAAGTACACGTTGAATTCAATGGAACTTTGATTTGCTTTTCGTCAGCTGCACTAGACCCCCTTAATTTTCAAAAAGGTGCCGCATGAACCTCAGTTATGTCAGTTTCATCATGCTGCCAGATAGAAGCGACCTGTTCAAAATAAATCCAACCTGCAATGGACGCCATAAATGCAACCATTTTGATTTAATGTCACCATTCTCTGATCAGCTAAACCAACCAACCTGCATCCTAGACAACTATTTTCTTTCAGCATTGAATAACAGCATGTATATAAGGCTTTCAGAGTTCAAAGCACCACGTATACAGTATCTGCCATGAAAGAGAGTCCAGGATATAATAAAGGTTTCTCACGAACCTTTTAATCATCTACCTATATCAGGATTTTCAAAAACCACACCACAACTTTAAACAGAAGTAATTGCATCGCCAGTATCTTTTTCCAATATACTCAAAGGTACATGCATAGTAGTAACCTTTACTATTATTCCAGTCCTGTGATGTAAATTAAACTGAGATAGCTTTGTTCTCTCTCCTGCATAATACTTGAATTTATAAGGTATCCAGTGAACTTGATGGACAGTAGATGAAAGACAGTAGTCCTTCACAAAATATGTAATTAATTCAAGGAATACTTTGCCATAGAATGTAAATGATGGTGGCAAATTCCGATGGCTTGAAGCGGGGAGGAGACAAATCCGTGGAGGGCAGGTCTAGTAATGGCTGTGCATCACGATGGCTAGATTGTTACCCAAACTGGACCCAAAGACGGGGAAATTACTTTTTAAAAGGTTTCAGAAAGGAGTAAGTCTGTTTATACCAGGGTGGATCTCGGCAGTGATACCCCCAAAATAAAATTTGAAAGAAAGAGAGTGAGTGGTTTTAATCACACACAACTTTATTGTATACAACATATTTTTTTTGGAGAATAAAAGTGTAAAGAACCTACAGGAAGCACCAGAGAACTAATTCTGAAAGTAACCACACACGTGTGTGTGCATGCACGCACACAAACATGAGAGGCCACACTTTAAAAGGCAGGAGGGAGGGAATTGGGGAGCTTTACAGAATGGACATACAACCCGAAATCCTGGTCTGGAGAGGGTCATGGGCAAATGCAGAGCGAGGAGCTGGCTAAGGAGAAAAAGCCTGTGAAGTACAGCAGGACCGATTTCCCATGAGGTGCTACTCCACCGCCGCTCTTCCCTTTCCCCTGATTGTGTGTGTCAGTTTCTCACTATTTGCCCCACACCACATTTTGACCCACAGCTTCGCCTGTTTTTCCCCACAGCTTTGCAATCCTCAAAAAATAGGATCACAAAGCTGCAGGGGAACTCAGGCAAAGCTGTGAGTCAAAATGCAGTGCCAGCAAATAGTGGGAAATTGGTACATGCAATCGGGGAAAAGGGAAGAGCGATGGCAAAGCAGCACCTTGTGGGAAATTGGTCCAGGAGTTCTCAGCAGGAAACCAGAGCTCTGACCAGCAGAGATTTGGACCAGGAATCTGAGGAACCATTTGCTATGGGGTGGGGGTCCCTATTTTATGTACAGGTGATCCCCCGGGTAGGAGGGATTTGGGCTATCCTGGCTTTGGATTGGGTCAAGATAAAAAGTTTGAATCTCATTAGCTAGTTTAAAGTTGACTGCTGCCAAACTTTGGCAGGAAAAAGTGGAGAAAATACCTTGATTGGGCTATTGTGAGCCAAATCTGTGTGGGTGAGGCAACATGATTAACATACTTTAATTGAAGTGAGCCAGATCTGCATTGACACAAAAGTTTGTGTGAGTCAAAACAGCTCCTGAAACAAGATGGAGCATAAATTGATGACTTGTCCTTCTTGATTGAGGGGGAAAAAGGGAGGGGAGGATCTTATATTGGTTAATGTAATAGCAACTTCCTTGGGCTGCACAGACACCTCTGGGGTATGCCAGGATATTTCAGTATTGGAGTTTTTTTGTTATTGAGAATGAAGTGCAGTCTTATTGAGAAGTCTTATTGTTATTGGGAATCCTGAGCTGTGGGAGATTGCACTTTATATCAGTTTGTAATGCCTGCACACCTTTCCTCTTCTTCCTGGGGATTTTCCAATGTCATGGCTGTACCCAGGTGGCTTTATGAGACTCCCTAAGTTTCAGATCCTCTTGGCACTTAATCTGTGAAAGGGGGGTACCTATTAAAATAATTAAATCAAAAATAAGAGAGGAACCAAACTAACCAAGAGGGTCTTGGCTGGAGGAGGGGGCAGGGTCCTCACAATATGGAATATCCATGTTCATAAACCAGTTAATCTCTAAATGCTGATGCTGAAGGGTATCAAGAGGGAGAGACCTTGGACTCCATGCACTGCTTGAAAGCCTTCTGGGAGCGCCTGGTTGGCCACTGTATGAAAACAGTGTGTAAAACCAGATGGACAATTAGACCAACCCAGCTGGGTTGCTCTTCTATGGTGACTTGGTAAAGCCACCCTCTGACCAAGAGTTGGATGGAGTTTCCCACATTTATACTTAAACTCTAGTCAATATATTGCACTGATTCCCAAGAACTTTGCAGTGTCTCCTTCCTAATAATAACACTCTACTGGAATTTGATACTGAAGCATTATATTGTATATTTTTCTAGGTCTTTTGGGAAGTCACCATTAATCCAGACTGCTAGACATCTATAAGTATTTATAGCCATTTACTGCATAATATGTCTTAGAAAACAAATGTCCCAAATTGTGTTTAAAAGTATGTTGCTCTGCTGTAAATTGCTACATTCATTTTCAGTGTACCTTATTAGTTAAAAATGTCAAAAATGGACTGTAAGCCATAAAGAAATCTTATTAATATTTGTAAATCGAGTGTGTACTGGAAGGTGGTTTATTTCAGGCCTCAGAAAACAAGACAAGATGTCATGAGTTGGAAATTTCAAAAGAAATCCAAAGGTTCTAAATGCTAAAACACTTCTCAGCGGTTTTTTTCCGTAGTAACAGTTGGATTTATATATGTGCGGAAGTTCCTTTAAGCAGTGTGCAGTCTTTATCAGAGTATTTCCACATTATATTTTTGTCATCCTTAAAATAGTATTTTAGCATTGGCTGAAAGATTGCAGCTATTTATAAATTTGAACAAGAGGGTTTATCTTTGGAGTATTTGACATACACCTTTGAATGCTTTCAGTGGATCTCAAAGTAATAGAGGGGGAAAGAGATGGCTATTGTAAATGCTACCCTTTGGCCTGAAGGATGGAGTTGGAAAGGACTACAAACTATGGGGAGCTCAGGGCATGGTTCGTGATCACCCCCTTGTAGCTTGAATGTGGTTCCTGGGGATTGGGGAGACCTTAGGAATAGCATAGAGTGTGATATGGAATCTACAGTGGGAAGTGGAGTTGGCAAATCTTTGTACTCCTCACACAAGCAGATGTGCCCTTCTGCTTACAGAAGGTGAGTTAGATCTAGCCCATGCTCTCCAACAATGGATGCTTTCATGAAAGATTTCACTGACAGTGAGTAGAAAAGAGTAAGTCCAGTAGCGTTTGAAGTGAGCAGTGACTCCCAAAAGCTGATACCCTGCCACAAATTTTGTTAGCCTTTAAGGTGCTACTGTACTTTTTTCTACTGCTACGGACAGACTAATATGGCTACCAGTCTTCAATTGAAAGTGAGTTGATCGTTAGATAATATAAGGGGAAGCGGCTGCCTCAAATGTCCAGTTTGGGGTACCAGCAAGAGTGGCATAGGGAGAGAGAGTCTGATCAGCAGATGCAGAGAGAACAACACACTGTACTTCCTAGGAAAGAACAAGAGTGTGTCTGACATTCTAGAGGGGCTTATGCAGGAAAATATGCTAGTGGATTGCAGCCCGAATCAATTGGTGAAAAGGGCTATCTGGTGGATTTTGTGTCCTGACTTTAAAATGCTGGATCCTAAAGAATAAGCTGGGGTTTTCCCCCCCAGCAAGTTTCTGTTACAAATAATATAATAACGACTCGCAAGCATCACTGTAAGTGTCCACCATTTATGTACCAACTTCCCCCCTCTCTCCATTTTTTGTATTTCTTTTTCACCAAGGAACCCATAAGAGCTCTCTTTAGCAGGAACACTGATCAGAAGATGCCGACGTTAACTCCCACTCCATCAATACACATTGTGCATAACCTTAATATGCCTAACAAATCCGTACCATTTTTGAGCATTATTCCTGCGTACGTGAACAGGCAAAGGAATCGGTCTACATACTCTGCCGGCTTTCCATCAATAGCACTCAGTCAGTATGACACTAACCGCTGCGGGCCAAAAGAAAATATGTTTGGTGATGCTCTCCCTAGTGGATGGTAGTGCATATAATAAAACCACCATACATAATTCAGGCCCCCAAAAATAGTAGATATAAAATTTCAAGTTCTGCAGAGAAGACTAAAGTTTCCTGTTGGCCAGTTATTGGACAGAGACCTAAAACCTGCAAATATAGAACAAGATTGCCACCTAGTGGCTGCCTTTTGCATCCAGCCCCACTTCCTTTGAATTTCAAGCTAGCCATTATTACTGGAGCCAGGTTTTACGAGCCTGGTAAAGCAGTACTGGAGCGTAGTCACAGTCCTTCGGCATCCTGCCATCAATCCAATTATGCAGGTCATCCACCTGCTTCCAGCTGTATGCTGAAAAGCCAAAACAAGAACCAGCGTTGCTACAATTGATGTGTGAAGATTCAGGGACAACTGTAACGAGCACCTGTGATGAGCAACACATTTCCCTTTCCCACTGAGCATGTCCGGAGCTTTTAGAAGTTGTTTCTAAGAAGAAGAAAAAAGTACCTGAAAAGAGAATTGAACAGACATACACATATTCATGGAAGCCTTTAGAAAGGTAACAACAATGTAAATTCTTCCTAGAGTGGAAACACAGCTGATTCATGAGGCAACCTCTAAGATACAAACAATACACATGCAAATGATGGATTTAGTGGTTAGATCTGTCACCAAGGGTCATTTCGTAGAAAAAGAGGTGCAGGAGCTCATTAGCATAACTCATTTGCATATGCCACACCCCCTAACATACCGGAAGTGTGTCAGAAGGCAACACCCACCCCTCAGGCTCCACTCCACAGGTGAGTGAAACTGACCTGCTCTTCCTCCATTCCCTTCCCCATCCAATACTCCCCACAACAAGACACCCTGTGAGGTAGGTGGGGCTGAGAGAGGTCTTTTGAGAACTGCTCATGAGAGAACAGCTCTGAGAGAACTTGTGACTGGCCCAAGGTCACACCAGCAGCTGCATGTGGAGGAGTGGGGAATCAAACCCGGTTCTCCCAGATTACAGTACAACTCCTGACCACTACATCAAACTGCTGAAGGGTTGGTGAAATTTCTCCAGTACTTATGTGCCATGTGCCCAGATAAAAAATGGTATACTTAGAAAATTTATATGCCACCTTGAGCAAGTCTCTGGAAAAGCAGCACACAGTCATAAAAGGAACAATGATAAAATTATCAATATTAAAACAAAACATTAAAAACAATAAGGACCCTAGCAGGGCTTTCCCTGGGGCACTGTGCCTCTGCCCTGCTCAGGAAAGCCGAGGAGGGGGTGGGGCTTGGTCATGTGCCCGCCCCCTGGGCTCCTCACTCCCAGAGCTGCGCTCCTGTGTGCTCCTGCTCCAACGGAGCCCTGTCTGTCACCCATCACTGCACAGCTTCACTGTCAAAAAGATGTTGAGCTATGGGTTCCCTTCGAAATAAACGTTAACCTCGTCACTTGGCTACAGCCATCCTTACGTGGAAGCAGGCCTCTGAGAACATCTGAGCCACTTAAGATGAAATTCTCTGCTGCCGTACCTCTCACCGGGGCTCTTTTTCTAGCAGGAGCTCCTTTGCATATTAGGCGACACACCCCTAAGGTAGCCAGTCCTCCAAGAGCTTACAGTAGCTCCTGTAAGAAGAGCTCTGTAAGCTCTTGGAGGATTGGCTACATTAAGAGTGGGTCACCTAATATGCAAAGGACTTCCTGCTAGAAAAAGAGCCCTGCCTCTCACACAAGTGATACTCTGCACCTCCTTTCAACCTTTAAGCGGAAAAGGCTGAAGCTTTAAGGGCATTCTAACCCAAGAAAGCAGGAGGGCAAAAATAATTAAAAAGAGGGGATGGTCTGTGGGATTAATCTACTTGTTGACATCTAAACTCAGTGATAGGGAGGAAACCAGAGTAAAAGGGTAATTAAACCCTGTTCTACTTCTCATTGCACTCCAGTCCAGTGCTTGAAACAACCTGGCTCTGAAATTAGAAAGAAGCTAGTCAGGAAGAAAGATGCTGCAAACTCCTTTCTCCAAGGAGTTCAGGTTAGCATTCATAGTTCTCTTCTCCCTTTAGCCTCATGACAGCCCTGTGAGGTAGGTTAGGCTACCAAGGCCCCAAGTTCCATAAGTGAGGATTTGAACCCAGGTCTCCCCACTCCTAATCCAGGAACCTGAACACTACACCACCATGGCCAAACAGTAAGGTAAGGAAGGGTGCAGGGTTTTGCCTGTACTCACCCACATGCTCCATAGCTGTTTTAAAATAGACACGCACCCACTGCTTTCCTTACATGTGCATGGAGGTTGCCTGTGTTATTTCTTTTTCCTTACCAGGAAAACCACCCACAAATGATGTGAAGCCTTTTGTACTGGGGAAATTAAGCGGGGCTGGGAGTCAGTGCTCCCCCGAGTTATAACCTGCATCCCAGCTGCTTTGAGGGTACGTGAAAGACACTGAAAGTTTTCAGGCCCATCCTCATTACTGATCTATCACACTTCATCGAGTTTGGCCCCAGTCTCTGCTTGTGTTCCTGAGCGTAGTGGATGCAGATGGAGATGGTACAGCAGATGCTGCCTATCATCAGGGGATATGTGGGGCATTTGTCTCCTTTCCGTCACTATCCCAAGTCAGTAGCTCTGCCTGCTTCAATGCATATGTAAATCAAGTGCTTGCCTTTGTCTGGAGAGAAGAAGCAAACAGGGTCTATTGTGGGGGGTGAGGCGTGGGCATCAATGGTGGTGCATAACTAGATCCCATGCAGGGTGCAGTACTGTTTTTCTGATAGTATGCAAGTCTTTAGCAAGAAAATAGGAGCCACTGTGTGAATAAAATGTTAGCCAAATTGCTCTATTTTCTTTAATAAAAGGTTGGGGAATTATGGTATTAATGTGCAATTGGCATAACTACAGGATCATGACCTTTGTATACCAGAGTCCCACTTTATCCAGGTCACAGAAATAACCGCAGAGACTAGATTACAAAAACAGTGATTACTGAAGGATTTTTAAATCCTTATAAACAATAATCAAACATTCATACACCCAATACAGAACTAAGGAAGCAGAGGGTGATTGATAGGGAATAGAGGGGTTGTGGGGTGATACTACCTGTCCAGATGTGCAGAGGTCCATGAAGAAAGGATTATGGCCTAAACCCAGAGGGTAGGGCTGCCAAGTCCAACTTGGGAAATATCTGGGGACTTTGGGGGTGGAGCCAGGAGAAAGGAAGTGACATCATTTTGTGATGTCACATCCTGTGATGTTGCTTCCACATGCTGACACATGAACTCATGAAGTTTCCTAATACTGAATCAGGCCATTGGTCCATCAAGGTCAGTATTGACTACTCAGACTGGTAGTGGCTCTCCAGGGTCTCAGGCTGAGATCTTTAATGTCACCTATTACCTGATCCTTTTTTAGCTGAAGAAGCTGATACCTCCTGCATGTCAAGCAGATGCTCTATCACTGAGCAACAGCCCTACTGAATCCTTCCTCATCTCGGCAGAATATGAAGCACTAAGTGCTACACAAGTGCTAAATATGATTTTCATATCATAAGAACAGGAGAGAAGCCACAGTGGATCGGCCCATCCAGTACAGCCCATCCAGTACAACACTCTGTGTCACAACAGTGGCCAAAAATACCAGGTGCCCTCAGGAGGTCCAGCAGTGGGGCCAGAACTCCAGAAGCCCTCCCACTGTTGCCCCCCAAGCACCAAGAATGCAGAGCATCACTGCCCCAGACAAAGGGTTCCATTTAGACCTTGTGGCTATAATAGCCACTGATAGACCTCTGCTGGATGGGGACAGAGAGAGAGAGACAGACAGACAGACAGACAGACAGAAAAAAGAAAGAGGGAGAGAGAGAAGGAAAAAAAACTGGCAGAGGCACTTACTTCCATTTAGACCTTGTGGCTATAATAGCCACTGATAGACCTCTGCTGGATGGGGACACAGAGAGAGAGAGAGACAGACAGACAGACAGAAAAAAGAAAGAGGGAGAGAGAAGGAAAGGAGCTGGAAGAGAAACTTACCTTGCCAGCCACATGCAAAAGCAGCTCCTTCAGTTCCTCCTTAATCTCTGGGCGGACCTCTCTTGCTGTGGAAGCTCTCTTGCTGACTTCTTAAAGGGGAAATGTCTGGTGAGGCTTTTTACTGCAGGGCAGGCTCTCTGCAGACATTTCCCTTTTAAGGTAGCCATTTTGTCCCCCCGGTGGCCAACTTGGAAAAAGTGGGGGAAAGCACTAAAAATCGGTGTTTCCCCCGCCCTACTGGGGGACTTGGCAGCCCTACCAGAGGGTAAAGGGGTGGCCTGCCAGTTGGCATCAGGGCAGAAAACACACGGTCTGAGGCCATGGACCTAGACAGTTAAAGGCATTGGAAAACAATGCAGACCAATGGAAGGTCTTGTGAGGCTGGTCTCAGGTGAGAACAAAAGATTACCTGGGCTAATCAGGTGTCCCAGGAGGTGTGTGACATCAGGATGGGCAAGGCCTAGATGTAGCCAATGAGCTTCCAGAGGGGGCAGAGTCTGAATTAACAACTGAAGCCAGGTGTGCTGGGCCTAGCTGAATGGATTTTATGACCACTGATGGTTCTGTCAAGGCAATTGAATAGGTTCCCAGATACAGACAAAAGAAGGAGATGGGTCCCTAATGAGCGTCAGCAAGGATCATTAATAATTTGAATGTTTGATTGGTATCTTGGTATCCTGAGGGATGGGGCAAGGAGAGACAATGAACATAGACATGAGATGACACAGAAAGGGCGGGGTGAGGTTCTGGAGACAGATGGACTATTGCCAGATGGCCTCTGAATAGCCTTTAGAAATGTAGATACTTCACCTGGTGGAACCCATTGTTATCCCATAAGCATAATCTCTTCTGGGTGGCTTCTGGGAAGACTGGAGGTTTGCTTTGAGGGTGCCTTTTGAAACCTGAATGTGAAATCTCTGTTTTCAGAGCTATGGCTTGCTCTGTGTTCCAGAACCAGGAGTGTCTGCTTTGGCCTGAGTTTTGTCAGTCTCTGGTTCAAGTTAGAAGTGGGGTGCCCCTTGCTATTGGGGCTACCCAAGAGTAAAGACAGCACCTCTGGCAACAATAGAATCAATCCAAAGTCTCATCCAAGGTGAGTGCAAACACTGAGTAGTGCAGTCCTCTTTGGAGACAACATCTGTGCGTAAGTCTGCTGATTGGTAAACACTCCTGTCAATTACATATCAGCAGGATCACTCTCTCCTCAGTCTTGACTTTCTCTCTGAACCTCTTCAACTCTAAGAAAAAAAAGTTTCAGAAGAAAAGCCAAAGCCAGATGTTTCAGAACATCATTTGACTTTTTAAAATTTTCTATTCAGACTGGTTATACTAATGACACTAAAAATAAGGTGTGGTTGGGTTTTGGTTAGTTACTGCACATCCCTAGTGGGATTAGCAAAGAAATAAAAACAGATTCATTCAGGACAGCAGCACCAATGTTTTATAAAAAGTTTATAAAATGTTATGAATGCCTGTGTTTTATTTTAAAAAATATTTTATCAGCCTGTTGAAGTGGATCCAAAATGGTTATGGGAGGAAAAAGCAAGGGCTCGATGCTCCAAGTCAGACGATGCAGGCCATTAATTTTACTTTATGGCAGCCTTAACTAAGACTCACAGTGCTCCTTTGCTGATTTACTGCTATTCTTGACATGAATCTGGTATATAAACTAGTTCCAAGTTTAATCAAAGGTCTATTTTTACTTTTCTAGTGCTTATGTCAAGACAGCATTTGAAAAAAAAAACCTTCTGCCACTGTCAAGAATAACCTTAGAGAAAGGGGACATTGGTGAGAAACCATGCTATAGGGAATGATGCATTTGAAATGAATATTAATGCTGGCATTTTTCTTCCCCCAACAACGGTGCTGCCTGTGTTCTCCACACAGATACACATAAATATTGTTGATTGACAAAAGTCTGCATGAATATAAATCAAAACCTTTTCCCTCATTTCAAATGATAATTCAAACAAACTTCTCCTTGATACCCTGCTGCATATTTCTTCACTCTTGAATCCATCACCCCACCACTAGCAATGGGGGAAGCAGTGTTTCTTTCGCAGGTCTAATTATAAATCTCCAGAGGAAACAGTGAAGGGGAATTTAAATGGAGGTGGTGTGAGGTATCGAGTCTTTTTTCTGCAAAGCCCAGTTGCAAAAAAACCCCAACAACTCTAATGCTGGTCTGCACTATTTTAAAGATATTGTTCAAAGATCATGCAGCATAATGATTTCTGTGGCACCAAACAAGAAAGGCGAAGATAATCTGCAGATATCAAATCGTATAAAATAACGCACATGTCTCCTTTATTCCCACAGCCCTGGGAAGGTTATAGAGCTAAGGCATCAGGAAAGAGGC
The DNA here is from genome assembly GCA_029233225.1 of Lepidodactylus listeri. Lineage (NCBI taxonomy): Eukaryota > Metazoa > Chordata > Lepidosauria > Squamata > Gekkonidae > Lepidodactylus > Lepidodactylus listeri. The sequence goes on along the minus strand of JARCFY010000016.1, from coordinate 40,726,271 downwards.
AATAAAAGCCAAGCCGCTTTGACGGCCATGCCACCCTTCTGAAGTGGTTTTGGAGAAACTATACAGCCTATTCTATTCATCTTTGGGACACACACCTAAAATATCCATCATCTCCACCAATATAATGCTACAAGTGGGAGACCTGCAAGGACTTGTGGGGGCATCTCATTTCCCCCTTCCTCACTATTTCCTCTTTCCTTTCCCTGGCAGCCCCCCCCAGTCTGTCCCCTTTTCTCAACTTCCTTCTTCCCACCCTACCTGTCTTGAACTCCCCTCACCTTTAGTTTACCTGCCCCCGTCTTCAGCTTCCCCCCCCCGATAGACTCCCCCCAGAAGAACTCTTGCCAAATTGCAAGGTCTCAGCTGAGCCAGGGCCAGTGGCATGGTGGGCAACCTGCAATGATTTGCAGAGGTCAGGGGCGTAGAGTTGTGTAAATTCCAGGGGGGGCTCTTTAGCACACGCGCACGCACACGCTGGGGCAATGTCCCCCCGCCGGGAAACCTCTGTGCCTCCCCGGGCCCTTCTGAGGCCCGCCAGCCGCTGCTGCCGGAGCCTTTCTCTCCCCCCCCACTCCTTCCCTCTCCCTTCACCGGGAAAAGAGGGAGGGAGAGGGAAGGATGGAAGAGTGGCCAGGCGAGGGGGGGAGAGGCACCGGCAGCAGTAGCTGCCAGACTTGGAAGGGCCCCGGGAGGAGCGGCAGCAGGTGCTATGTTTTCCCAGGGGGGCTCAGTCCCCCCCGGGAAATTTCGGGGGAGGCTCGAGCCTCCCCGTAGTCTACACCTATGGCAGAGGTTACATCACTTTCCCCAGTATTGCCTCTCCACACAACTTCCTCTTTTCCTCCACCTGGAAGCCCCCCATATGCTTACTCTTCCCTGCTCCTTTCTCTCCTTCCCACAGTTACCAACCTACCTTTTATCTACCCCGCCCCCCTCTTCAGTTATATTTATTGTTTACTTCATTTATATCCTGCCTTTCTCCACTATGAGGACCCAAAGCAGCTAACATTATTCTCCTCTCCTCCATTTTATCATCACAACAACCCTATGAGCAGGGCTTTTTTCTGGGGGAACACACTGGAACAGAATTCCGGAACCTCTTTGACAAAATTCTTTTAAAAATGTTTAGAAGTGTATGAGTTTTCAGTGTACAGACTGAAAACTTCATTTCCCTCTTGAGAGTTCTGGCACCTCTTTTTTCCAGAAAAAAAGCCCTGCCTATGAGGTAGGACAGGCTGAGAATGTGCGACTTGCCTGAAGCCACCCAGTGATTTTTCCGCAGATTGTCTCCCAAATTCTAGACTGAAACTCTAACCACTACAACATAATGGCTTTCAGGGGTTGGCTGCTGCTGGTGAACAGTAGAAAGCAGCCAGGGCTGGGTGAGTCATGCAAGTCACATGGTAGCAAGTTGCCCAGTGGATGCTACCAGGCCTTGCCCCAATGAGCCCTTCTTCAAAAGCTAAAACAGCCCTGGAAACAGCCCTTACCCACCTTTTCCTGACAGAAACCTAGGCTTAATGCCTGGTGTGACAAAGGCTGTGTTCACACTTTAAATAATCAACTTTCAATGCCCTTTCAATGCCCTCTCCAACTGGATTTTTCCAGTTCTCACAGTAAAATCCAGTTGGGAAGTGCATTGAAAGTGGATTGTTTAGTATGTGTGATCACAGCCAAAGTGCCCTTTTAGATGCTCAGAAGTGCCATGTAAACAGGTAATGGATTGTGAAGGCTTCCTCACAGAGCCAGAGAGCCTTGAGTGACAGCCTGCTCAATGGAATTTGATTGGTTAGCATCATTTGAGCAGAGAAAAACTTCTGAACTGAATGCTGAGCAGAATTTGGTTTGTGTTTTAGCCCTGTCTGAGAAGAGTCTGGTACTGACTGAGTCTGAGTCTAGCCCTGACTGAGAAGAGTTGGGTGCTAACAGGGTTTGTTTTCAACCCTGACTGAGAGCAGTTTAACATAGACAGAGAACTGGGAAGAACATGGACAGAGAACTGGGAAGGCTGGCAGGAGAAGTGGGTAGATTGGTGAAGACTCCCGTTCGGGTCAGAAAAAGGGATAGATCTTTTTCCATACCTAGTTAAAAAGGGGAGATAGCTCAAAGAGTGCAGTGATCCCTGGTCTGGTGTATTTAGAGACTGCCTTTTGAAACCTGAAGAGTCAGTAAAAATCAAGAAAGTGCACTGGTGTGTTTAGTAAAGGAATTTGGGTACTAGATAGCATATCCCTGCCTTCTGGAGACCAAAAGTGATAGTTGAACTCAGTAAAGTATACTGGAGTGTTTAGAAAACACAGAAACAAAAGTCTCTCATCTTAAAGATTCTAAGACTGTGTGAAAAACTTAAGAAACTTTCAATTGCTTGAAATGTATGAACTATAGTCTGTGCCTATACTGATTTAGAGTTAATTATCAATTTACCTCAGACATTTTACCCCTGATTTCACCTGACCTTTTCCCCTAAGTTGAATAAAATATTTTATTATTTATTTATTTATTTTTCAAATTTATATCCCTTCCTCCCCGCGAACGGGCTCAGGGAGGCTTACAAGGGCACACAGGCCAATACAATACATTAAAACAGATAAAATCAACTAAAACATACCCATAAATACAATAAAGTACAGTAAAAGCTTCCGATATCATGTATTCAGATAGCAACCCTGTGGTAGGTCCGAGCCCCCCTGCCACCAAGCCCGGGCTGTACTGGGCCAGTTACATCACCACCAAATAGGGCAAATTGGACACCGGCCGGTAGTTTGCCAATTCCGCCGGGTCCAGATGTGTCTTTTTTAAGAGCGGGCGGACCGTCACTTCCTTGAGAGTCCCTGGGAATTTCCTTTCAGAGAGGGAGGTGTTAATAATTTCCCGGGGGGTACCTCGCAACCCCTCGTGGCCAGCTTTTATTAGCCAGGATGAGCATGGATTAAGAATGCACGTGGTTGGGCGTACAGTCAAGAGAAGTCTGTCAACTTCCTCTAGGTCAAGCAGGTCAAACCCATCTAACCTCGGAGCTGAAGACGTGCAAGAGGCCTCAAGTTCCCTCACTGTTTCAACTGTGGCAGGGAGGTCACGGCGGAGTGACAAGACTTTATCCACAAAATAGCTCGCAAAAGCCTCACAGCCAATATCCAATTCCCTAGAATTTGGTCTGCTATGTGGCAGACTTGTTAAAGACCGAATTGTTCTAAACAATTGGGCTGGGCATGAGCTAGCGGATGTAATCTCGGCAGCATAGAATTCCCTCTTTGCTGCTTTAGTTGCCATCTCATAGGCTTTCATAAATGTCCTATAAGATGCTCTTGACGCCTCATTGTGAGCACGATGCCACCATCTCTCTAGCTGTCTTAGCTCTCGCATCATCTGGCACAACTCCTGGGAATACCAGGGTGCCAGTCTGTTGTGAGGGTGAAGAGGGCGCCTGGGAGCGATCTCATCGATGGCTGTTTTGTTAATTTTGAACTTTTAAAAGCCTCTTGTGTGCCATTTCAGTAGTTTAAGTTAAAGGAGTGATCTTATCTCTTCCCTCAGGTTCCTGGGCTGAGCCAGCAGTGAAATATCATACTGTGACAGGGTGGGACAGCCATAGATCTTCAGAGAAGAAGAAACTAGATAAACAGGGCTGCTCAGGCAGAAAGGAAGAGAAAAACAGAGGGAAAATCCTGCCTCTGAGGGAATGGGGCTGGGTCATCATAGGTGGCAATACTGTTGCGGTTGCCAAACAATGGCAACTGAGGGCATCCATTTCTTAAAGCTACACATGTTCCTTATATTCTTTGAGGGGATTAAGCCCCCCCCCCCTCCCATGTTGTGTGTTTTTTAAGATTTCTGATTTATCTGCGAACCTGGGACTTTGCTCAGGTTTGTTGAAAAAGCTGTCTAGTCTGTCTATAACCCCAGTCTCTGGATTTAAAATATCCAGAGATGGAGCCATGTTGGAAATTATATAGAGAGAGATTGCAACATTGTGATTATGTTACATTATAACTGCATTCCTAATAAGGAAAGGGCATTTTTTAATATAGTGTAAAAGTGATATGTAAAATCAAGAATATGTATAACAGCTTAAGCCTGGTGTCTCCAAGGGATAATTCATGAGCTACTGATAGCTGGCAGGTTCTTGCATCTCCTAGGAGAGCCAGTAAATACTGAGGAAAGATCTGCTCTAGGCTTTTTAAATTTTCTTTTAAGCTTTCACTTCACAAGCTTTTCTCTGTGCTGCTTGTTCAGGTGTTTGGGATTGTTTGAAACACCATTTTGCACACCGGTTCGTACTCAACACAGAAAATGGATCTAGAGATAATGGAACAATGGGATAATATGACATATTTTGTGAGAAATAATGCCACGTAACAACCTCTCTATCTAATGTGACCCAGACTTTATTCCAATGGCTACATTAATGTGAGTTCAGTACTGTGGGGAAAGTTGTATTATTTGTAAACATGACTGAAGCAAAGAAGATAGGATTACAAAAGTTCAAACAAATTTATTTATTTACTTCTTTGCACAGTATAGCATGTGTTTAACAGTAGCTACTGTTTGGATGTTAACAGCAACAACATAGCTTCATAGCTTTCTGCTGAGGCAATTATTTTCTTTTCAATGAAACACTGTTAATTGAGGAGAAGGGATACTAGTTAACCCCAACCCCTTCAAAGGCTTAAATCAGGAGTGTCAAACTCATTTGTTATGAGGGCCAGATCTGACACAAATGAGACCTTGTTGGGCCAGACCATGTGTGTCATAAAATTTTCTGCCAGGTAGCAGGGATATAAATTCTACAGAGGACACAAACACAAATATTTTCTTTTACTTAAAATAAAAAAACATGCTTAAAACATCAGCACTCTTGCAATATTTTGTTTATTTAACAGTCTCGGATAACTGAGACCTCTTGCTCTGAATTATTGCATCAAAATGTCTGTGCTGTTGCAATCTTGAGTGTACTGTTCAGATGTATATCTGTAAGCTGCAAACCTATTTTCGATTTATTGACATTCACCACAGAAATCTCATGCTCCAAGTTCTGAGTCTAGGACCCAGGAGAAAACATGAAATGGCTGAGCGATTGAGAGAGTCTGGCAAAGCAAGCTATGATGCAGCAGCAGCAGCAACCGAACTGGAAGCAGGAGATGGCCAGTTCCAGTGCGGGCCTGATAGAAGCCCTCTGGGGGGCTGATCCAGTCCCCAGGCTGCATGTTTGACACCCCTGCCTTAAATGCACTTTCAACCTGACACTGTTTCTGTCAGACAAGGTATGACATCTCCAACTTCAGGAGTTCTTCAAATCAGCTAAATCAAGGCAGTACAGTAGTACAGGTACATCCAGTCTACTTCCTTCAGAAGACAGACACACTTGGGATTAAGAATACTTTTCCACAGTAGCCTTAATCAAATAACCAGCCTGCTCCACCTGAATCAGATTTCTAGCCCACTGATCCTCTCAGTGGTCAGACCCCTTTCCTCTCTAGAACAACTGTAGGAGTCTGCAGTTGACTCTCATTTGCCCCCTACCTCCTAGCATTCTAACATTCTCTCCCTCCTGGCTGGATGTTGCTATGATTCTTCCCATTCAGAATTCGATGACCGGATTGGTACATGATTTGAGGAAGGCCTGAGCACCCAATTATCCACCATGGGGGGGGGGGGGAGGCAGTCCTAGGAGACAGGCAGGCACAACTCTACTGTTTTGAAACACATTTATTTTGCATAGTTTGGTGAATATGTACATGGGCCTACAGAAAATAAAATGCCGTTTCAATGATCTATACTGCCTAATTTTAAACAAATTACCGATAGTGGATCGCATCAAAGACTGGTTTTCATGTATATTGCCTTTTGTATTCTAAAGATAATGCCACATAATTGTGCTTCTGTGAAATGGTGAGCAGAACTCCTTCAAAAAAAAATGAAGAGTGTTTGATGGGGACTTGGTTCTTTCTGGGGAAAATTTCAAAAATTCCCATTGAAGTCTCCAGTGAAGATATTAGATCAGGCCGCAAGAGCAAAAGCTTACATTATATACATAAAAGCTTATATATACATTAAATCTTTTCTTTCCCCCCCTCTTTTTCTTTACATAAACCATAACTAAGGTTCATTTTCAACAAAAGGTCACCTACTGAAAGAACAATTGGCTGACTTGGAATGAAACCTAAAACTATGAGACACCTTCTTGTCAAAAATGGAGCAATATCAATTGACATCTGTAAACATTTATAGTCCATGGATATATGAACATCAATGGGGAATGGTTTGTGATAGCACATGAACATTTCAGTGTGTTCCAGATTCACTGCACACATATCATTGCCACTGCTTAAGTTTGGCATTCCCCTATTCAGTTGTCCTGACCTTTACCCTTGGCATTGGTTGGGTTTTGTTAATATTTAGCTTTTTTAGTTGCAATTTTACTCCAATGCAAAAAGGAAATCCCAGATCCAGTTACCGTGGATAAAAGTGAAAATTTCATCAATTCTGTTCTTACCAGCCCTCTTTTCTACTCACATCCAGGGCTATTTTGGGGCAGGAATGCACAAGAACGGAGTTCTGGCTAGCTTCCAAGTTGGCCATGCCTACAGCCTCCCCCCCACATCGAGTTCCCCAGGTGCCTCACAAGCCGCAGGGCGCCTGGGGAAGCCAATCTGATCCAGGGAGGGAAGGCAGTTTAAATTGCCTCCCCTCCTGGGGAAGCCGATCCAGAAACTGCCTTCCTTCCCTCAGGTTCTCCATGCGGGGCACCTGGGGAAGCTGATCCTGGGAGGGAGCTGTGTTGTCAGGGGTGTGGCCTAATATGCTAATGAGTTTCTGCTGTTGGGTGTGACCTATTATGCTAATGAGTTCCTGCTGGGCTTTTTCTACAAAAAAAAGCCCTGCTCACATCTGTCTCATATGAAACCTCGTATAATGACCTCATACTTTCTGTGGCTCAAAATACAGCACTGGTACAATAGGCTGGCACTGAAGTCCCTTCTAAGTCTGTATTCTACTGTCCTCTCATTTCTCCACTGATATCCTGGGGTGAAGGTCAATGCCCACTGAACTCAATGACATAACAAGAATTAACCCAGCAAGAGGAACCAGACCATATATTCACATATCAGACCTCGCTGATCCATATGCACTGAGCACTCCTGCAATACTCACACGGCATCATGCATACAAGAAATTCTTCTATTAATTCAACATATGAAATTAGCTATTATACCACAAAATTCAACTGCTGTTGGGTAGATTATTAGGATTTTAATTTTACTGTGAAACAAAACACATAAATGCAACCTGAAATTTGGGGGGCATTTATGCAATCCAACATAAGTGCTACTGCCACCCTGACCTGGATAGCCGAGGCAAGCTCGATCTTGTCCAATCTCCAAAGCTAAGCAGGGCCGACCCTGGCAAATACTTGGAAGGGAGTCCTCCAAAGAATACCAAGGCCAGGATGCAGAGGCAGGCAATAGCAAGCCACCTCTCTGAAACATCCTAGCTCTACTAGGGGTTGCCAGATATCACCATGACTTCCAGGCATGCAGCACACACGCGCACAAAATACTTTTTAAAAAAGTGTCCACTGCTAGTTTCTCTTTTATGGAAACTTCACCAGAACAAAGAGCATTTTAAAAGACCATGGCAGCAAATTCTAAAATGTGGTAAGACCTACAGCATGCATGAAGAAGAAGAAGAAGAAATTGGATTTATATCCCACCCTTCACTCACTTAAGAGTCTCAGAGCAGCTTACAAACTCCTTTTCCTTCCCCACCCCACAACAGACACCCTGTGAGGTAGGTGGGGCTGAGAGAGCTTTTTCCCATGCCGTCCTTGAGAGAACAGCCGGTACAGAGCTATGGCTTGCCCAAGGTCATCCAGCCAGGTGCAAGCGGAGGAGTGGGGAATCAAACCCGGTTCTCCCAGATTAGAGTCCGCGCACTTAACCACTACACCAAACTAACTGAAGAAACTAAAGTGTGGGTTTTCTCTTCATCAGCAGAACCTGCTGTACCACATGTATGAAACAAAGCTGTGGCCCATCACAGGGTTGCTCTCTGCCTGAACACTGGGCGTGCATATCCTTCCTTTTGATCACAGACAAAACAGTGAGTTAATATAGTTGAAATAAGTTCATGTTCAAATGCTATGAAGCTGTGCAGTCACTGATTAATAATTTCAGGGTAGTTATTATTCCGTACATCTCACCAACATACATATTCCAATTTCCTGCCACATTGTTGGGGAGAGATAGAGGCAAAGGGAGAATCTAGGTTGACTTTAATTATCTTTATTGTTTATGAAATCAATGCCCTTATTCTATCCTTAGGCTTCTTCATCAGCTGAGAAAGTGGAAGTCAGATGGTTGTTTCACTTCACTCAAAGAGTGTAGAAAGAGATTAATTGGGGAAACAAAACAAAAAATCCATCAGTCTGCTTTATTCTCTCCAAGGCATTCCTAGCCTTTTAAAAAAAATGCTATGGCCTGAGGATCTGTGTCTAAGGACTAATAAATACTGTGCAAATAGCCGCAGTATCAAAATGAATATAAAAGGAGAAAGCATGCTTACTTTCTGGAAATGTGTGATAAAAAGAGACAGGTAAATCATTAGTTGCCATCTCTTTATGGGGATGGATGGTTATTGCATATATGGCCTTTTGATAGCAGACAGTGTTTGATAAGCAAACTGTGAGACGTATTTCAGAGGTCTACTCATATTCTGATCCTCCTATATGCTGGCTTTTTATACTAGTTACCATGAGCAAATGGCCGGCTGAGAATTTGAACTAAGTGGATCTCAGCAGTTGGACTCATGGGGAAGTCATCATCAGTTGCTAGCGTCTGAACCACTTGTAGCACCTTTGCGATCTTGTGGTAAATGATTGATAGTCAAATTCAAAATAGTTCCACAAAACCAGAGCCTTGCAACAGGCAAGGTCTGTTGAGGGCCACACAATCTCCCCACCTGCCACCACAGCTTGGGTCTCCCCCTCCCCTGACATGGTGGAAGATGTGGAGAAGGGAGAGGAATAGGATGCGGCTGAGGAATCTGACTCTATTCATTGAACCCTTGATGGACCACTGAATAGCTGATTGAGAGGTTGGCTCCCTGCTTGCACCTGGAGAGCAGACTGGGTGGAACCTACAGGTGCTCATGCATCCATCCATTTATCTATATAAAAGAAAGTCCCTTCACCATAAAATCAACGCCCAGGCCAAACCGTTTGACCTAGAAACACCAAATTCAGGGAGGGCACAGCTACCATGGCGTAGGTGCTCACTAAGAAGGGATTTTTAGAAATTCGACCCCTAAGTGGGTCAAAAGGGGGGGATGTGCTCCCCCATTGATTCCTATGTGGCTGCCAGGCTGCTGCCGCCTTGCACCCCACACTCTCTGATTGGTCAGCTGCAGAGCTCAGCATTCTGAGGTTAAAAAAACAGTTACAGGAGACTGCAGACAGTTGAGGACAGTTACAGAAATCAGCGATTCAAGACTTCTACATAGACATTTCTCATAACAGCCAGCATGGCAATTGAGTTTATGAATGTTCATGGGGAGATTGTAAATGACCTTTCTAGGAGCCATTTTGATGCATGGCTCCCTCACGAACCTGAAGAAATGTCCACCACATCACCACTCCCTCAGACCAACTCTCCCTCATACTTCTCATTACCCCCAAGAAAGCTCCTGGCAAACACTGAGTCAGATACACCAACACTACAAGGAGGAGGCAATTTAGGAATGCGGCAAAGTTCAAGAGGCTGCAGTTTCCCCTCAAGGTCTGCCAGACACTGAAGGTGGCAGGAATTAACAGACGATTGCTTCTCACATGGACAGTTCTATGTGGCCTGCTCCAGAGTGAGCTCACTAAGCAGACTGGTGATCCTAGCACCTGAGGGCAGAGCCACCAATATGGTCTACAGAGAGGTCCTTCAGTGGAGAAAAGAAATAGTATGTATGTCTCAATTCATTTTTTACACTACAGTCTTCTCCATTAGAATTCCTACCACAAATGTTACATTTCAAACTTCACATCATCAGTATTATAACAGGATTTACAGAACTTAAATACCATAGTGAAGCACGGGTGTCAGGCTAGTAGAGATATATAGGACACGTCTGAGTAGCAAAAGATTCTGCCCAAGTCCACAGGTTACAGCTCTTGGAGTTTACCTTTTTTAAAATGAAAGCGGTAAGTTGTAGAAAGGTCCCTTGAGCATGTCTCTGGAGAGTGAGTTTATGAATCTCCTAAATAAATCAAAGAAGAGTGAAAAGCTGCATGCCAGAAATAAGGGAATTTGTGTCTCTGGATTCACTCATCACCATAAATCTGATAAAGAGTAATTAAGTAGGCGCCAAGCAAGTATCTGTCTATAAGATGTGCCATAAATTATCTGCTGCTTAAAATTCCTTTAAGGATTAGAGGTGTCCTTTAAACAACCAAACCTGTTGTTTGATCTAATCAGCAAGAAACAAATCATTTGCATCGATTTGTATTGTGCTTTTCCTTCACTTGTTTTGTTGCTGTCCTCTTCACTTAATGATTCAAGTCACCACTGAAAAGTGAAGAGTAATCATGTTGTTACACCCTATGAAAAACAGAATTTAATCATGCATCTCCATCCTTTTGTTGCAAGAACCACTGGTGACATAGCATTAGCTGGTATTACTGGGTGGAGGGAAGGCTGAAAAGTAGTATTTATATTTATATATATATATATATCAAATTGTGTCATGTAAGCACAAAAACAAAACAAAACCCAGGATGCTGCTACACTGTAAGATCAGAATTAACCCAGCTAAAGAGATCAAACCTGAACTGGAATGAAACTAGTTCATTTCCAGAACCATTTCTTGTCTTGAAACTGTTCTGGTGTGAATGCTCTGAACAAAGTGCTGCTTTTAACTACAAAGATTCATACTATGTTGACTAATATCATTTATGGCTATGAACTTCCCATCTGGTGGGCTGGGCTCCAGGTTTCACCAGGCAGAAACTGCTGGGGCTTCCTTTTCAAAATGCTGATTCACAGTACTGTAGAAGGCTTGCACTGCAGCCCAAGATGCAGATTGTTAAATCCACAGGCTAGAGTTATATACTCAGGGGTCCTTTCGTAGAAAAAGAGGTGCAGGAGCTCATTAGCATAACTCATTAGCATACCTCATTAGCATATGCCACGTCCCCTGACATCACCAGAAGTGTGTCAGAAAGGGAATGTCAGTTTCAGCCCCATTATACCCTATGGGCCATTGAAATCAATGGCAAAAACTCATAGGGTATATGAGGGGCTGGAAGAAAGGGGGTTTGAGGGAGAGGCTCCAAACTTGCAGGGTAGCTGCTGGGGCCTCTCCTCGAAATACCCACCATGTTTCAAGAAGATTGGACCAGGGGGTCCAATTCTATGGGCCCCCAAACAGGTTGTCTCATCCCCTCCATTGTTCTCTATGGTGGGAAAAAATGGTAACTTTTTTCCTCCTATAGAGAACAATGGAGGGAATGGGGGCAACCTGTTTGGGGGCCTGTAGAATTGGACCCCCTGGTCCAATCTTCTTGAAACTTGGTGGGTATTTCGAGAAGAGACCCCAGCAGCTACCCTATAAGTTTGGAGCCTCTCCCTCAAACCCTCTCCCCTCCAGTTGATTTTAAAGTTGCCACCAAATTTTGGCAGCAATTCGGAAGCAGGCTGAATCAGATTAGAGATTCGGCCCGTGGCTGCCCTAGTGGCCAGTCCTGAGCTGGCGGTGCTTCGCTCCACCTTGCTCCGGCCCCAATGGACCCCTGTATATACTGAGAAGGGAGATCATTTCACAGACTTAGGGAAACCCCTAGATTTGCAGGGGGGGGGTGGAAATCTAAAAACAAGAGGTTACAAAAATCCCCCAAACAGAAACTATGACCGATTTCACACCAGGCACTGCTTCACCGTCAGTCTTCCCTTTGCCCCAATTGTGTGCTTCAATTTCTCACTATTTGCCGCGGGGCACATTTTGACCCACGGCTTCACCTGATTTCCTCCGATTTCCTCCATGGCTTCAGTGATCCTCAAAAAATAGGATCACTGAAGCCACAGGGAAAATTGTGCAAAGCTGTGGATCAAAATGCGCCCTGCGGCAAATAGTGAAAAACTGAAGCACGCAATCGGGACGAAGGGAAGACTGACGGCAAAGCAGCACCGGGTGATAAATCGATCTCAGTGCCTGTGTTTGCCTAAATAATGTACATGAAACATCTTGGGATGCTGTCGTGGGTGGGGTCAAGGAGACCAGTGATATAGGGGAAGAAGCCTGATGAAGCCAGCCTCCATATCCCGGCAGTTCCCTCTCAACCAGCACTGCAAACTGATTTTGGGGTACTTGAAAGCCAACAGTGTTTCAACTGGGAGGGAGCTGGTGGTTGCATGGACTCCATCCCAACCCAGACACTGCGGGCGACCAGGATCTGCTTCTTCTAGCTGCCCTCCTCCTTCCCACCTGGCAGCAATAGTTGAATGTCCCCACCAGTTTCTTGTATTTACCCATTTGGCTTTATCTGTTCCCAGTGTTGCTAGCCACGCTCAGCAAAGTGCCAGAAGCATAAACCTAGACTTACAGAGACAAAGGTCAGTAATTCAAACAAACAAGCATTTACAAGCAAGGAGTAAATAAATCAACATTGATCCGCCGGATCCAAAAATATAAACGGTAGCAATAAAAGTTAAGCAGGCAGATTAAATGCCAGAAAATTGACCATCAAGAAAAACAATAAAAATGCAAATACATTGTCTGAAATTAAATGAAAAGTCAATTAATTCTTATCACAGGAAATATGTAAAGACGTCCATGGCAGTCCCCATCCTAGTACTAGCCAGGGCTGACCGGGCTTAGCTCCCGAGATCTGGTGAGTCTGGGTTAGCCTGGGCCATCCACGTCAAGGGATTGCATACAATGGGAGTGGTGAAATACAATGAATCTAACAATTAAATTTATGCTCTGGAATAAAATTAACTTGAAGTTCTACCAGCAAGAAGAAAGAAAAGGAAACATAGCTTTTAGTACCATAACACTAGAGTTTGTTTAGCCACATAACATAGGACAGCTTAATAAAGAGATTTTTATGGCTTAATAAAGTTCTTTCTTGCAAGCCCGACTGCATGCAGCCTCACTTACGGACTGTGCAATTAGAACCATTAATTTATGAGTAACTGTGAACAGAGTGGTGCATTCTAACTGTAGAAGTCATATCTAAGGCAGCTTAGAATATTCCCTACCAGAATCAGTGTGGCGCATGAACATGCAGTATGAAAATGCATTACTATTAGCAAGAATATTACTACTAGTACTAGAGGGACTACAAAGCAAACCTGGTCTCTTGTCTCATCACTTAAAAAGCCTTTAAACCGTAAATTCCACATGTGCAAAGCATATCTTCATTGACTCCAAAAAGATGCCACAGGTATGGTGATAGCCATATCATTAGGGATACCATGAATTTCATAGTGAATGATGCTTGACAAACTGTTTGACTCTTGACCATGAGCCATCCCATGTATGTCTATGCCCCACCAAACCGTTAGGACTTTTTGTCCAATATTAGAGAAAATTCAGAGTTATGGATCTTGCTCTCTGGAAAGAAGAGATTGCTACCTCTAGTTTAAAATATTTATTACTAAAGGATAAAAGGGAAACGGAATTAGCTACAAATAAACAAAACATGCTTTCTAAGGAGCAGCATTGTGCTCCATCTACACACTAAGACATTCTACAACAGAGTGAGAGATTACAATGGAGGATCTCTCCTTCTTCTTGACCCCTGAAAGGAAACACCTGATATCAGTGACCAATCAGCACAACAAAACCCCTCTAGGTTTCCCGGGCTTTCTCTCAATTGGCCAGCTGTCAGGTACCTCTTCCAGGTTAGCCTGAGAAAACAACAAGTTGCATAGGTTAAATCTATAATGACTAAAATGGTCAGGTCTTGTCCTACATACTCATTTTTCCAACACAAACAACTCAAGCAGCTGCCAGACTGGCTTACCATTGCTGGGAGTTGCTTTATGATCTCCAAGAACATTTGGTGTCTCCCGGCCTTGCTAGATTACAACGAAGCATCCACATGGGAAAGTCTAAGAACTGGAAGTCTGCTTTTGATCCTCCCCAAACATCACTATGTTTTAAACTTATTTTTTAAAAAATGATTGCATTTTAATGGCTTTGTTTTACTACCTTGGTTTTCTCAAAATACAAACTAGCCAACAGTTTCAGGGGAAAGAACCTGGCAAACTTAGAAGGGCTGAACATAGACTTTAGGTTTTAAAAACCCAAGTTCGCAAGCCAGGCTATACTTGTTTACAGCCTATTATACTAGCTGTCTGGTTGTCTCTGAGCGCAGCTAAAAGGTGCTTAAAAGGTTAAAAAAAGCCTTTCATTACCTGGGATTTACCCATCTTCAGATCATCTGACCATTCTCACCATGTGAACCTGAGCACCAGTTACACCTGAAACCAGTTACACCTGATATACTGTTAGGATATGTATAAGTTCTTTCCCTGATGTCGTGAAAGAGTTAATATGTTTGTGCATACTGATCTCCTAGTTAAGCCACAGTCAGACATGCCTTTAGATCCGACTCAGCTGCAAATGCCTGATGGATCTAAAGGGCATGACCAGAGAGCAACATCTGGGAAAGGTCCCACAGCCATCAGCACCCCATGCTGCCCCACCATTGAAGCAGAGTTAAAAGACACTGGGGAAAGTCCAGTCCTAATGCTTGCTGACAATCAACACTGCTGGAGGGTTAACTCTATTGGCCTTATACCCTTCCCTACACAAACTGTTCTCTCTTAAGCCCCCCCCCCCCCCGAAAATCTCCAGGAATTTTCCACTTAGAATTGGCAACTCCAAGAGAGAACTGCTCTCTGTAGTTGGAAGATCCGTTGTCAGGGCTCTTTTTCAGCTGGAATGCACCGGAACACATTCCGGCTGGCATCAGAGCCTACCCCGCTCCCTCCCTGCTGGGCCTGAGCTGTTTACACTTAAAGGAAAAGTTCCTGCAGAGAGCCATCAGGAGAAAGCCCCGCCCAGAGATTAAGCATGGGGCTAGGCTCTGCATTTGGCTTGCCGACGTTGTGTCGTTCTCCCTGCTCCAGTAAGTGCCTCCCCCATTTCTTTTCCTTCTTCTCTCTCTCTCTCCCCCCCCACCTTTCTTTCTTTCTTTCTTTCTTTCTTTCTTTCTTTCTTTCTTTCTTTCTTTCTTTCTTTCTTTCTTTCTTTCTGTCTCTCTCTGTCCCCATCTTTCTTTCTTTCTTTCTCTTTCTCTCTCTCACTCCCCCTTCATTTCTCTCTCTCCTCCACCTTCCTTCCTTCCTCCTATCTATCTATCTATCTATCTATCTATCTATCTATCTATCTATCTTTCTCTCTCTCTCTCCCTCCCCTTCCTTTCTCTCTCTCTCTCTTCTACCTTCCTTCCTTCCTTCCTTCCTTCCTTCCTTCATCTATCTATCTATCTATCTATCTATCTATCTATCTATCTATCTATCTATCTATCTCCTTCCTTCCTTCCTTCCTTCCTGTTCTCTCTCCCCCCTACATTTCTTTCTTTCTTTCTTTCTTTCTTTCTTTCTTTCTTTCTTTCTTTCTTTCTTTCTTTCTTTCTTTCTTTCTCTTTCTCTCTCTCTCCCCCCCACCTCTCTCTCTCTCTCTCTCTCTCTCTCTTTCTTTCTTTCTTTCTGTTTCATTTTGTTCTTTGTGTTTTTATAAAAAAAATTATTGAAAAGGGGGGGATGTAAAAAAGCAGAGAGCCCAGGAAATGCAGGTTTTGACAATATCGTTAATTTTTGAGCATCTCTTTCATTTTCTCATGGCATCTTCTGCTTAAGAAAAGTACGTTTGAAGCCTGAGTTCATTGTTGTGTCTTGTTGGGAATGGCTTGCAAATATATGTGTGTCTAAAGTCTGTATTAAAGTGGTTTGGTGCTTACTGCCATGCAAGAGAAAACATCTGAAAAAGTGGCTTCATTGTTGTGTGTGTTGGCAGAACACTTGACTGTTGCATGGGGACTTTGGGGGACATCTGCAGAGAAACAGAGATGTAACTAAAAATGAGCATGGTCAGCAACATTTTGGAGATTGCCTGTTTTGTGAAATTTAAAAAGTGGGCAGAGTTTTTGATGAAGATGATTGTCCCTCTTCTCCTGCCACTGGGCTGACATCTGCTTTTAATGGGCCAGCAAAGTTGATGTTCTTAAACCTTCTAATAAGAGAGATTTCTGCTTCTGAGGAGTTGACTTCTAACGATTGGTGATCTTGTGATGGTAGTGATACTTTGATGTGGTAAAGACCACCTATTCACAGGATAATTTTACCTGTGGGACAGACTCTGCATGGTAACCACTCCACTGGTACATAATTGCTTGTAAAAAGTATTATAGTGTAATAATTCAGGTGGGTAGCCGTGTTGGTTTGAAACAGCAGAACAAAGTTGGAGTCCAAAGTTTCATCCAAGGTATAAGCTTTTGTGTGCATGCAAACTTCTTCCATCTGAAGAAGTGTGGGTGGCACATGAAACAGTATACCTTGAATAAAATTTTATACCTTGAATAAAATAGTCCACAAACTACTCCCGTCCAGTGCATTCACAAACCTAGAAGAAGAACAGATTGTTTTTATACCCTGCCCTTCACTACCCAAGGGAGTCTCAGAGTGTCTTACAAACTCCTTTCCCTTCCCCTCCCACAACAGAAACCCTGTGAGGTAGATGGGGCTGAGAGAGCTCTGAGACAACAGCTGGTACAGAGCTATGGCTTGCCCAAGGTCATCCAGCAGGTGCAAGGGGGGAAGTGAGGAATCAAACCCGGTTCTCCCAGATTAGAGTCCGTGCACTTAACCACTACACCAAACTGGCTCCTAGCATTGTTCTGCCAGTGAACTAGGATTGCCAACTCCGGTTGAGGAAATCCCTGGAGATTTGGGAGTGGAGGGTGGGGTTTAGGGGAAGGAGGGACCTAAGCAAGGCATAATGCCATGGGCTCCACTTTCCAAAGCAGCCATTGACCTGATCTCTGTAGTTTGGAGCTCAGTTGTAATTCCAGGAGATCTCCAGACCCCACCTGTAGGTTGGCAACCCTAAAAAATCATATTCAGCGTACTAGTTCTGCAGGAAGGCAAGCTGATTTCCATGGGAACCTAAGCTTTAGGAATTGATTCCAATCCAGTGTGGGAATAATTGTTGGACATAAGATATTGGTTCAGGCAAGATTTTGTATAGATGGGACAGAAAATAATGTTTTTATTGGTTTTGTCAAAACTGTTTTGGCAACAAGGTAAACAGAATATGAAGCAAAAGGTGGATGTGGCTGGATAACCACACTTCTGGTAACATTGGGTGTGGCCTAATATGTTAATGAGCTGTGCTGTCAGGGGTGTGGCCTAATATGCTAATGAGTTCTGCTGGGCTTTTTTTTACAAAAAGAGCCCTGCGTTGTGATTTCAGGAGGTCTCCAGGCCTCACTGGGAGGCTAGCAACCCTAGAAGGAGAGACAGAAGCAGGAATAGGGGAGAGGCTATGGGGGCTTTACAAAAGGCTAAGAGGAAATAGTGGGGAAGGAGGAAATGAGACTTCTCCCACAAATTCTTGTGGGTTCTCACTTGTTTTCTATTATTATTCACTTCAATATATAAAGTATAGGAGGGATAGAACATGAACCAGCCTTCTGTCACATGTCCCTTTGGACGTAGACTGGGTACCTGTCTGCTGAATTGGCATCAAGGCCCTTGGGAATCCTCCTTGGCCACTGGGTGTTGGGATCGTCAAGTGCTGCTGCCATTTTCCCCAGCCTTCATCTCTCATGTTGCTCCTTTCACACCTCTGTGCTCTCTGCATTCTGATACTCTGCCACCCTAGCCAGGTTTACACTAGTGGGTCTTCTGACCCTCCCCATCTCCATGGGAGTTTCTGGGCTTTGTGGCTCTTCCCTGGCCTGTTGCCCAATGCCCCTGACCCATACCAGCCATGCCTTGCCTTCTCCTAGCTCTGGATCACATTCCCAGCCTTTGAACAGCTCCCAGGCCTCAGGCTGACCATGCCTCTCCAGCCAGCTCCATCCTCCTCATCCCTTGAACTGGAGCTGTCTCTGTTTCCTTGAAGCTGATATCACTCCTGCTTTTCCACCACCTGCCCTCCTTCTTTGGGCCCACAGCTCTCTTTTGAAAGAGCAGGTATTTCTTTCCCACAGGCGCCCCAATGTCCCTTCATCTGGGTCATTAGAAGCACTGCAGTGCCACTTGGGCACCACAGGACTGCTCGGACAGTTACACCTTCTTCTTATAGCTTTTAAGCACTCTAAGAGCTAAAAGGATTCACTTGGAGATGCTTCGAAAAACCCTCATCTATTAAAATAATAATGTATAACCCTCTTTGTAGCATTGCAGCACCTTAAACGAATAAATGCATTTTTAAAACACTATTAAAATTAGCCCATTGTATTTAAACTGCACATTTAAACATCTTGTGTAATGCTAATCAGAATGGCAAGCAGCTACCATGTGGTGCCGTGTCTGCCTGAGGTAAAATTTATTTTCATAAGATATCTAACATTTTCTATTCAAATGTGCCAGCTGTTGAAGCTTCCTCCAACAAAACCAGAATTAAACAATTGTGCTGTTTCATCCTGGTCCTTCACATTCCCTTTAGCCTTTTCCACAAAAAAGAATAGTTTTCATTGTTTTCAAAGCCAGTGTTTGGCAAGGTAGCCTTCTCTGCCTCATTTTCCAAAACTGAAAAATAATAATAAAGTATTAGCTCCCGTAATCAAATGCTGGTACTGGCGGAGCAACATCCTAGGGATGACTATGCCAAAGACGAGATTAATAAAACCAACCGTTAAAATAAACATATTTAAAGCATATGAAGACTGGGAAGGGAAGAGTTTGCCAGAGGAACAGTATCATATCATTGCCACATAAGCTATACTGCTATGGCTTGTTGCCAAATCTTAACTCATTCAAACATCTTTTTCTTTGTGATTCTCCCTCCCCAAACTCCCAACTTTATTGTGACCTAAAGCTCCTGCCATTAAACTCTTTCAGATAGTTTAGCCTTGACAGTCTGATAGCAGACAGACAGCGGATGTCATTCACAGGAACTCCAGAGGATAAAAGCTCTTCTGAACATCCGCAGAACAATAGAGCTTGGCACAGATACTTTTGGCAGTATGATACAAAATCCATACAGCTGCATTTCACTGAACAACATTGTATCATTTGTTCAGTACAATGAAATAGATGTTCTTATATCCTATATTTTTTTAAAAAAAATCTAAGTAAACAAATGAATGGACATGTGGTCATCATAAAGTATTAATTGCTCTTGACCATAACCTCCCTATGACATTTTGGCAGGTTGTTCAAGGATGTTGTTTGCTTCAGCAATACAATTCGTGCAAGCTATGCCTATTCTTGTCTCAAACTGACCTTGCCAAAGGAACTCATGTTCAGATGATTACAAGACTTGACATTAGTAATCAGTACATACATACTTTAAGATTATTTATTGTATCTTTGTATTATTTTTATTGGTGTATTTTAAATGCTATTAGCTGCCCCGAGTCCCGTTCGAAAAGAGGGAGTGGGATATAAATTTGATAAATAAAATAAATAAGCAGCAGTTCTTTAGAGCACCGCAATCGGGTTGCCCTGTGTTCTTCACATTGCCAGGTTATAAAACAATACACTGTTGTGAGGTTGCTGTCTGATTACTGTGAACAGGTTGATCACTGAAGTGATACACGATGGTAGACAAGGCCTTTATCAGAAGAATGTGAATGTTCTTCACTGGCTGTGCAGCCCCGTAGCTAACAACTTTTTGCTTGGGGAGCCAATGTTTTTCTCAGGGGGCCTGCCATTATATGTCTGTGTGGTACTGCCATGCCGTGTTCATACTTCTAAACTTTAACAGTTAGTAGGGTTGCCAAGTCTGTTGAACTTACCGGCAGGGGGGAGTCCTCCGCCGACCGGGGAACGTCACCGGAAGTGATGTCAGCATGTTGGGGGCATTGCCAGGGCAACGCTCTGGCAATCACCCCAAAACTCTGCCAGGGAACGTCACCAGAAGTGATGTCAGCATGTTGGGGGCGTTGCCAGGGCGACGCTCTGGCAATCGCTCCAAAACTCTATGGTATCATAGAGTTTTGGGGCGATTGCCAGAGCGTCGCCCTGGCAACGCCCCCAACGTGATGGCATCACTTCCGGGTGACATCATTATGTGAGGGAAGTCGTCCAGGCTGGACGACTTCGGGGGTGGGATTTCCCCCACTGGCCCAATGCTGGCCGGCAGATCGGGAACCCCTGTAGCGGGGGATCCCCCGCCCCCCAGGCTGACTTGGCAGCCCTAACAGTTAGTAACCTGACCAGTTTACAAAGAACAAAATATGCAAGAGTTCCATATGTCTTTAAAATAGCCAGACTGATACATTTTTTAAAAAAGTGTTTAAATTTAATACAGAAGTATAAAGAAGGGAAACAAAAGCAAAGGAGATAGATTCAGTGGAAATATCACCCCCATCCACCTCCATCCCCATACAAACCAAAATACTTAAAGCCAGATCAGCTTTGCAATTCCAACTAAAGAAGCCCCTGAACTGAAACAAGGGCCCAGCCAAGCCCCAAAGCATGCCATGCTGAAAGAGCATGGGAAACAGATTCAGTGGAAATATCCCCCCCCAAATCCACCTCCATCCTCACACAAACCAAGGTACTAGAGATGGAGGCTTAGTTTAGGGCAGCCAGCAGCCAGCAGGACTCATCTCTTTCCTGAAATCTTTTTAAAAATCACCCCTCTTCCCCCATGCACTTGGACTTTTTTGCCTCCACCACCCACAGCTGCCATTCTGTGGTTGGTTTCATGTCCCAAGGCAGCCATTTTGTTGCACCCCCCCACACATACCAGAATTCCAAAGATGCCCACAGGCCCATGCTGCATTTTATTTACATGAGACTACATTGAAGGAGACCCCCCACCCCATGAGGGGATGTACTAAAAGGAAGGACAGAATTGCCCATTGGAAACAATGGGAGAGACTTGAATGCCCATTGGAAATCTGCTACCCCAGGGGCTGTCATTCCACTCTGGGGTCTGTCATTCCAATCCCAGAGTAGTATGTTTTGGACCAGAGGCCTTAATGGAAAATCCATATGAGCCCCCCTGGTCTCTACCTGAACTCGGAGTCCTGTAGGCTGCACAATGGTGGAGGGAGGAATGGATGCTGGAAATGCAGCAGCACAAAAATGAGGGGGTAACAACAAACCGCAGGCAGCCAGCCCGGCCCCATGGAAGACAACCAGGCTCAGCAGAGGAGACTTCCTCCGAGACTGCTGAGCTGCTGAAGGTGGAGCCTCCAGGATCCAATCTTCCTACGGGAGGAAGAGACGGAGGAGGAGCGATGGCCAGGGGCTGTGCAGGAGGACAAGCAGAAGGCTCAGATCCTCATGCTCTGCTGCTGCTGCAGTTTGCTGGGAGTTCGAGAAAGCAGCGGGGTGGCTGGCTTAAACTTGTATTTGGCAGGCTCTTTGCTTAGAGCCCACCCAGTATTCCAAATAAAGCAGCCAATGCTGAGCCTGAGGTCAGTCGGGGCAGGAACTGGCTCCACTCCTCTTGCTTCCCCCAACAAGTCCTGCAGCTCCTCTCCTGAGTCAGCCAGCAGAGTACCAGCAAGACGGTCGATCAGAGGGGGAGGGGGTGGGAAAGCTGAGGATTGGGGGAGGGGCCCACAAAAACTGGGGGGAGGGGCAGGCCCCATGGGCCCCTTGATAGCTACAGGCATGTGGCTGTGGCTGTTTCTTCAGTGAGAATTAACCAGTAGGATATATTTATCTGAGTAAACAAACACTGGCTGCGATCACACGCACAATTAGCCCCAACATAGGCATGAATGCCAGGCGGCTTTAACATGCACAATCAGACAAAAACATCTAGGAAGCATCCCGCAGCTGGCATTGACCTGTGCTGCTCCACTGCAGAAGCAAAGTAAACAGGCACCAGGAAAAGTCCAGTAGCAAATGGGTTGCTATGGGCCACGGGCGGACTTTCCCCTGTCTGATCACTTCAGTGCACTCTCATGGTGTCAGGATGGTCTGATCAGGCCATCCCGACTCCATGCCATTGTTTTGTTCCCTTCTCAGTATGCGCATCATCGCACACTCCATAGGGAGCCCTCAGGGTTGAGGTGCGAATCATCGATCCCTTGTTTAAGCACTTCGGAAACAAACGGCAAAAAAAGAGAAAAAAACCCTGACTCACCCGTGGTTGCATCTGATTATGCAGTGGTGGGCTGTGTACGCAGCTTCAAAAAACTGTGTGATTGGGCAACTATGGGTCAATGTTTGCCAGAGGAAATAGCCTCTCCCCCCCTGCTTTATCTCGCACGTGTGACCGCAACCACTCTTAATCACCAGACTAATCTGCTTCTCTAGCAAAGTGCTGAATTGAGAAAGATCTCCAGATGCTTCACAGAGTCAGCAAAGGACAGATTGACTCCATCCCAATGAGGCAGCACAAGCCCTTCTAGGACATCATCCTTATTAACCTATATCACCTCCATGCTACTTGATTTTCTGATCGCTCTGTGTGTTCTTGAATGGAAGCCTGGAGAGGGTGACACCTTTAGCTGTTGAGAGAGGAGCTGTCTGACTGTGGGTCTGAGAGGGAGACAGAAAGAGAAAAAAAGACCGATTTCACACAAGGTGCTGCTCCACCCCCACTCTTTTCTCTCCCCCGAATGCACATGTCAATTTCCCACTATGTGCTGCGTGGCCGCATTTTGACCCACAGCTTCTTCCGATCTTGTCTTCTAGATCCTAAAAAAACAGGATTGCAAAGACGCAGGGGAAATTGGAAGAAGCTGCAGGTCAAAATGTGGCCGTGCAGCACATAGTGGGAAATTGACATGTGCAATCAGGGGAAAGGGAAGAGCGGGGGTGGAGCAGTGGCTTGTGTGAAACTGGTCAAAGTGTTTTGCCATTTCTGGAAAAGGCAGGGGGAGAGAAAGACTGGAAGTTGCTTGGGCTGCGGGGTCTCTCTGGGAATCTGATGTGCAGTAACAGATCTTCTGCCTTCTGGAAGTGCTCCACTTAATGTTTTCCTTATATAGAGATGTCTTAACATGCAGAAATTGTTTTTCTAATTTATGCCAATAAAGGCTGACTTGAATATAGAGATGTCATATATATATATATATATATATATATATATATATATATATAATTTTTTTTCTCAACCAAAAGAACCCATAACTCAGAAACACTGTTACTGGAATTTCTGTTCACTTGGAGCAACTGGAAACACCTACCTTCCTACACCTGCAGGTTCTGTCTGTACAAGTTGGCAATTGTGCATAGACAGGATGGGGCCAGAGTGTTTATCCCTGCACCTTCTTTACACATGTTGATTTCAGTGTACATAATCTCATGTGCAGAGAGTTTTTGTGGTTCATTTGGCAGAATGTATTATGGAACCCAAAAGGCTGTGTTTCAAAACCCAGGGCTATTTTTGGGCAGGAACACACAGGAACGGAGTCCTGGCTGGCTCCTGAGTTGGCCATGCCTACAACCAAAACCTCTGCCATGTGTGGCTGGGGGTGCAGAGGAGACTAGAAAGGCACTTCAGCACCACATTTCCCCAGTTGTCTGGTTTGGGGGTGGGGGTAGGAGACTAGAAAGGCGATGCTGAAGTGGGGTGGAGAAGCTTGGGGGGGGGAAGCAAGCTTCTATGCCTGCCCTGTGCTTTCCCAGCCCCCCGCCTAATATGCTAATGAGCTGTGCTGCCAGGGGTGTGGCCTAATATGCTAATGTGTTTCTGCTGTTGGGTGTGGCCTGTTATGCTAATGAGTTCCTGCTGGGCTTTTTGTACAAAAAAAGCCCTGTCAAAACCAATCTCACTTGATTGGCTATAGCTATCATATCCTATCCTTAGTATTTTATATGTAAAAAAAAAAATTAAGGCAGCCTAACTCTTACAGTGTTGTAGGGATAATATTGCTCAGCACAGAACCACGTGGTGATTATGTAAATTGATTGGTTATACCATTAAAATGGCTGGGTAAGTCAACTGAAGTTGGTACTTGAAAAGGAATCATGATTTGGTGTACCTAGTTTAGCTTTGGAACTTTCCATTTCAAGGTCACATTTATTTATTTCTGAAGTAAATAGATCCATTTCAAGTTTTTTTTTTCTCTTAATGGTTTGCTCATAAAGTATAGCTACTTTTAAAAATATCTGGGTGTATCTTACAGAAGAGTTTTACACGATGGGCCTCTAGGGTATCTTTTGAAAACCTATAAAGAACATCTTCTTCTATATTTTGCTTCACGTCTTGGCTTTAAACTTTGGTCTCAGGTGACCAATGAAGGGCAAACTTAAGGAATGAGCTGCTTGTGTTTCTTGAATTAAACTAGTTCCTGGAGGTTAGTTGATCACTATTACAGACATAAAAATCTAAGCATCACAATTCTGTTGTTAATGCTTTCACAGAAAGGGTTTCTAACCCAATGAAATCGATATGTGTGAATAAATCTAGCAAAAAGCCATTTTTACATCCTTTTAAAATGCACTTTATATCATGCCCTTGAAGACTGAGAGTATATTTTTTTGCCTTAAGAGTTACATTGAATCAAAGTTTGGGAAACAACACTGAAGAATGATGTCTTGCATTGGTGAAAAGAGGACATTCCAACTCTTGAATGTCACAAGGACTAAAGGATTAACTCTACTGCAGCTAAAATTATGCTCTAGGGTCTTAAATACAAGTTTTTCAACCCCTCTTGCCCCTCATTTAAGACCATCTCTTCTCTAACTTTCAGTCTTTATATTTATCTTGCTCATCCTCCAAATAGTTCAGAGTGGTATACATGGTTCTTCCCCATGTGTCCTCACTGTAACCCATGAGGCTGAGAGATACTGGCTGGCCCAAGGTCACTGTCCTTTTAAGATCAACATAGAATTGAATCTTGGTCTCCCAAGTTCTAGTCCAACAGTCTGATTCTACACTGTGTAGAATCCCAAAAGGCTGTGCTTCAAAACCCTACTCACTTCTATTCTCTTATGCTCATCTAGAGCAATTATCCAGTCCTCTGAAGTTGTTACACCACCATCTACCATAACCAATCTTGTGGGTTTTTTAAAAAATAATTCCTCCATGTTAAGGTTCTTATGCAACCCTATGAAGAACTTGAAAATAAGCTTTTTTGTCACAGATGTGCTGATAATCATAAGTGACTGGAATGCAAAAGTGGGAAATTTGGGCTAGGAGCATGAAATGAAGCAGGAGAAGGACTCACAGAATTGTGTGAAGACAAGTTGTTCATTGCTAACATGTATTTCAGGCAACCAAACAGAAGATTGAATATATGACTTCGCCAGATGGCCAATACAGAAATCAAATAGATTACATAATTCGAAGTAGAAAATGGAGAAGCTCTATTCTCTCTGCTAAAACAAGACCAGGAGCGGTCCTATGATAGCCTCTGGTGGGGACCTAATCCCTGTTTACCCAATCCCCCATGGGGGCAAGGTCGGGGGTGTGGCCCCCCAACCACTGTCCCTCATGCTTCCACTGACCACTTAAGAAAAGAGCTTTGTTTGAAATCGCTCCATGGCCTTCCGAGTCCAATATATTTTAGTGTCCATTCCCCACTCACTGAGATTAACACTGTCAACCCTATATAAAGACTCATGCTGAAAATAAATGTCCGCGTGTTCAAAGATGGAGCTGCCCAAAGCCTTGGTGACTTTCCCTGCCCATTTGCAGACCTTCCTTCTTGACAAATCCACTTTTACTGGGTTGGTGGTACCCCTCCATTCTCAGCGTTCCAACAGTTCTGACAGAATAACTTGGTGAGGTGCAGAGGTCCTTTCATAGAAAAAGAGGTGCAGGAGCTCATTAGCATTACTCATTAGCATTACTTGTTTGCATATGCTACACCACCTGACATCACCAGAAGTATGTCAGAAGGCAAGAAAGAAAAGAGAGAGAGAGAGAGAGAGAAAGAAAAAGAAAGAGAAAGAGAAAAAGGAAGGAAGGAAGGAAGGAAGGAAGGAAGGAAGGAAGGAAGGAAGGAAGAACTGGCAGAGAGGGGATAGTTACTAATCCAAGCCTCAGAAATACCACTATTCTGGGAGGATAGCTTCAGTGGTGGCTGAAGCCTTCAGAAGGCTGGTCGGAGGAACAAGGACCTTTCCAGGGGGCGGGGTCATTTTGCTGCAGCCATGACACAAGCAGGCATTCCCCCATGGGGAGGGGGGGCTGGCACCAACTCCCGGAGCTGCGCTCCCCCGAGCTCCTGCTCAAAAGGACCCTTGGTGGGGTGAAATGTGCCATAAGAATCTGAAGATCTGAAAGTATTGTATGATGTAACTGGGACCCTTTCATGGCAGGTAGATCATTCTCTCCCAGTTGTATAACTAAAGTGTCAGGTGGGCAATGGTAAAAGACCTGCTGTGACACAGTTTCCAATAGGGAAGCCCAGCGCATTCCCCTCCAATCCAACTAGGAGATGTGTAGGTGATTGCTGAGCCCCAGCTAGCCCCCTCCCAACCAAAGGAGGATGTGTACCAACCAGCCCAATAAACGATACTATGACCAATGATCCAAACCATTCTGCACTGACCTGGACAGACTGAGAAGACACAATGTTAGATAAACTGTGGACGGATGTAAGAGTGAAAGGTAGCAGAGCACCAATGGCCTGGATTTTTTATTTTTTTTGGACAGAAACCTCAGATTGGAAGTGATAGTGGCTGCGCCTAAAGGAGTAGGTACCAAACTCAGCGGGAAGGAGGCCTAAGTCCACCACCCATTTGCACAGAATGCTAGTGAACTGAAATCTAGAGAGGCAGGAACCATTGGAATGAATGAAAAATGTGCCCGGAACAGGTGGACTAATGGAGATGAATTCAGTGATGCACTGTACTGGGCAAGGGGAGCTTCTTTGAAACAACACTGATGTCCTTAAAGGAAAGGGATTGATTGTCAGAACTGCAGCTTGGCAGAGCACAAATTTCCCTGCAGTGACACCCTGCCCCCAATGCCAACATGAATGCTGCTCTGAACAGGGTGACTTCATATGAGAACCAACAAATTTGTGGCAATAGCTGAATGATATCACAGAGCAATTGTACAGTAATGGGTCTGCGAGAATCAGGGACTGAGGGAGTAGCCCTCTTCCATCCGTCTACGGCCCACCTGGCAATGAAGGATTTACATGGATCGGCAAAACCTCCACCTTTGCTGTAAAACAAGATTGCCACCAAATGAATGCCCATGGTCCTTGGCGACAGGCCCATTTAAGCTGTGCCAGAGAACACAGCACTTGGTGCTCTAAAATAGGAAAAGAAAAACCACTCCCGGCAGATGCGCAAAAGGACCGGAATGCACTGAAAGCATGGAGATAAGACCTGAAAGTGGAAGGAGCAATAGACTGAAATACTCCCTGCTGAATCATGAGTTCCCAAGGCTCTAGAGTTCCACTGGGAATTGATCCAGGACCTCCAGTGCATTGGGAGCCAGGCTCTGGAACCTTGCTTCCTGAAACCGAGATAATGCATCTGCAATGTCATTATTGATACCTGCAATATATTTTGCTGAGAAAGAAAATGTTACCGGAGAGACAAGTGAGAACAAATTTATGAACTAGGCGCATAACCCGCTTAGAGTGAGAGGACTGACAATCAGCATGAGAGGGAGGGATGGAAGGGTTGCCTTAGTGCTTAGTTCTTGTGGCCCTTTCTTATACACCCAGGGAAATGCTGATTGGGACTTTGGGGTCAGGAAGCAATTTTTCTCCAGGCCGGTTTGAGCTGACATCTCCATCCCTGCCACCTCCAGTTTGTCATCTGTCAAAATCATGCATTTAAAAAATAGCTTCCAGAAGATGTAGCTTCTTTCCATTGTTTCAAGCCTGCAGAGTTGGAAAGGAGAAGCGTGCCTGTCTAGTATTTCAGCTTTACCCATTGTGCTTCCTGACCCTCCTCTCTTTCTGTCTCAGTAGTTCAAGGAGGGTGTGATGGACAACCCTTAAAACAGGTTTCAAAATGCTGCACTATCAGAGTACTGGGAGGTGAAGAGTTAAATTTCCTCAAGAATGAAGAGCTTTGAGTGACAGACTACTCCAAGCACTCTGGTTGGCCAGCTGTAGCTAAAGGCAGAAATTTTTATTAGCTGGGTCCTCAGGGGGAAGGGGCATTCTGACAGATTCCTGGTTTGAGAGAAGAGGGAGGATTCTGTACCTTAACCATTGAAAATCTGCTCTAAGGAAAAATTCAGTGGAAGAATTGAAAAAGGCTGAGTCTCAGCCTATGCTGAAAGCAGTTTTACACAGACACAAGAACTAAGAATGAGATTTGGCAAGGTTGTTGGGTAGAGAGATGAGACTCCCATTCAGGCCAAAGGAAAGGGGATATATCTTCTAGGGAAATAAGAAGAACCCCCACTGAGTTAAAAGGGGGAAGTTATCTCTGGGAGCAGGAGACCCCTGGTCTGTTGCGAAAGGAAACTGCTTGAGACACCTATAGAAACAAATTAGGGATTAAAAGGAATGGAGCTAGGTACTGAAAGAACGTACCAGCCTCAAGGAAACAATAGAAGAAATAGGAAACTCTGTTAAGAAGCGCTGTAGTGTTTGGAAAACACAGTGGGGAAACCTCTCAATAAGGTCTCAATGATTAAGAAAATAATCTTCAATAACTCTCCTTTGCCTGTATAAAGAATCACAATAGGTACAACTACTGATTTTTACCTCGAAGTTAAGAACTCCTGATTACACCTGGCCTTCCCTTGTCTTTAAAATAAAATTTTCAGTTCTGCTTAATATTTACATTGTCTCAAGTGCCATTTGAAGGGTTCAACCCAAGAGGGCTCCTTATTGTTCCCTCAGGATCCAGGGCTGGGATAAAAGACAAATTATATTTCTGTGACAGTGTAGGACAGACAGTCTTTTAGAAGACAAAGAAGAAAACCATGTTACTTGGGGCAGCTCAGTCACAGAAGGGAGAAAAATTTTGGAAGGAAAATCTACCTCTGAGGGAGGGAAGTGTGAGAAGCCGTCATAGAGGGACTTTCCCGTCTGATTGCTCCTGTGTTCTCTCATGGCATCAGGATAGTCTGATCAGGCCATCTCGACTCTGTGCCGTTGTTCCCCCCCTTCTCAGTACGCGCATTATTGCAAACCCCATAGGGAGCCCTCAGTGTGGAGGTGAGATTCATTGATTCCTCATTTAAGTGCATGGGAAACAAATGGCAAAAAGACCCCTAACTCACCCACAGTTGCGTCTGATCACACTGACGGGCTGCACCTGCAACTTCAATGGGAGGTGTGATCTTGCAACTGCAGAGGAAATATCCTTGCTCCTCCCTCCCCCCGGCTTTATCTGGCACATGTGACCACAACCTAAAGCTGTACCTGATAAGGACAAAATCTTTGTTTGTACCTGCTGGTAGGCAAGCAGGGCAAGTGGGATGGGGATAGAGGCAAAAGCTTACCCCTAGCCTTTGAAGGAAAGCAGACAAAACTGTACAATACCAAACAAAACCCACCCAGCATAGGACCAACATCCAGGACATAAAAGAAATAATAACAGTAAAGGATTTTTTAAAAAATAGAATAAATACTCCATTCTAAATATTATAAAGGTTGAAAACAGACATCATATGGACTTCAAGTGTGGCTGAGAGACTATACCTGAAATAACATCAAGAATATCCAGTTGTAACTTTAAGACTAACTTTTTATTTACAGAGCCTCAAACCACCACCACCCCCGGCTCAACTCCATCATCTCATCAGTTCTTGGCCAGGCAAAAATTGTGTAAAGTGTACAGAAATGTACCTCTCCATTCTTTCAGGCTTTTTTTGCACTTGTAAATTAGGTGGCATAGAAATGTAAATTCAAGCCTATTACAGTATAGGTAGGAATTCAGCTGCGGCTTTTTTAAATCAATGTATATCATCCTCACTGAGTTGATGATGTTTATTCAAACAACAGATTGAAAGAAAGCAGAAAAGAACAGCATTAAAACAAGAAAGATGACCTCAATTTTCAGAAGACATGGGGAAATATATCTTTCCAAAGAAAGAAAATGACATAAAGTGGGAGAGAGGAAGATTTAATTAGCGATCAAAAATAAGATGGGAAATAAATTTTCAATTTTATTAACAGCCACTGAAGCTGAAAAGACAAACATTAGATTTATGTTATGGAAAAAAACTTTCTTTTTCATCTGTCAAGAAAATAACTTTATTTTTAAAAACATTATTGAATATATTAAAGATGTATCTAACAGAACCACTTCAGCATAGACCATGTAAAAGAATCCTACAAAGAGTTTTCCTTTCTCTACCATCATGCATTTGTCCTGACTAAAGAAACCCTTGTCACTAAAAGAAAAATTCTTAAGGAAAATATGTAGCAAATTATTACCTCCAAAACTGATCTAGTGCAAACGAAACAAAACAGCTGGCCCCAGACGTTACTGCACCAAAGACTGGATTGTTATTTGAAAATGAAAAGGTTTCTAGAATTTTTCTGGAGAGTTTGTATTTCCTGTCACGGACTAGGAAGATGAAGATCTTCTTTCTGGCCAAAAGGGTGTGGGATTTTGTTTGTTTGTTTTTGTTTTTAATGAGCTGCAATCAATGTTCCCTAAGCTGAGTTAGTGTGAGCTAGCTCACAGTTTTTTAGCCTCCAGCTCACAGGTTTTTGTCTTAGCTCAGGAAGGATGGCTCCAGAGCAATCTAATTTATGCAACAGCCAAATCACTCGCTCACAGCTTTAATGCCAGTAGCTCAGAAAGAAGAATTTTTGCTCACAAGACTCCACAGCTTAGAGGGAACATTGGCTGCAATCTAGTTGAAGATGGGTACCCATATTAAGTCTGTCTGTAGCAGCAGAAAAGAGCAAGAGTCCATTAGCGCCTTAATTTGTGGCAGGGTATGAGCTTTCGTGAGTCACTGCTCACTTCTTCAGGTACAGCCCAAACCAGGCTATATTAGAAATGCCTAGAACTTCCCTCTTGCTGAATTCCACCCTAGATTGGGTGGTATTCATAAGTACAAATAAAAACAGGAAAGCAGGATTGAATAGGACCCCTGAGCTTTTTATAGTGATTTTTAGTGGGTTGCATTCTATCAGGGTTTTTTTTGCACACTACGTGAGGATACCTTCTGGCGCCCCCCCCCCCTTGCTTGGCCTGCTCCTTGCAGCATTTGAAGGGATGCCTTTGGGCAGAGCACTGTATACTCCCTCCCTGCCAAAAGAGGGTTGCCAACTCCTCCTTGGGGAAAGACCTGGAGATTTCTACAGTGAAGCCTGGGGATGGCAGGGCTTGGGGAGGGGAGGGATCTCAGCAGGGCATCAGGCCACGGAGCATAAAAGCAGCCGTTTTCTCCAGGGGAAATGGGAGATCAGTTGCCATAATTCAGGGACATCTCCAGGCACCACGTGGTGGTTGGCAACCCTACCACAGGCAGGGAGCGCCATCTTTTTGACCACCAGCCAATGCTCACTCTAAGCTGTGGAGACCTGTGAGCAAAATTTCTACTTTGTGAGCTATTGGCATTGAAGTTGTGAGCGAGCAATTTGGCTGCTGCATAAATCAGTTTGCTCATGTTAACCCAACTTTTAAAAAACGTGGTTGTAACACAGAGGAGCTGCTCTTTAGAAACAATGAAAATGGGGGGGGGAGCAAAATCCCATAATTGTGGGGTAAAATTAGGAGGCCAACAATGCAAAAACCAGAGCCCGAGTGAGCGTCCTCCTCCCCTTCAGGAAAGCAGTGAGCCGCCAGTCCCTTGCAGTTGGGGGGGGTGTGTGTGTGCGTGTTGCGTTCTTCCCCTGGATTGCTCATCCCTCACTGCTTTCTTAGAGCCGGCTTTGCCAACTGCGCTGGCCAGGGACTGTGCACAGTCTCTGAACTCCCCTGGGTCTGTTGACTGCCTCCCCGGGAGGGAGTCTCCTCTGCTCACCCTGCATTGCACAGCCTTGGCTAGATGTTTGCACTACTGGCTGACCCCAAACCTCCCGACAGAGCATGGGTGGCTGCGTTGCGCAGGGTGATCCAGCCCGCCAGTGCATGTCAGGGGGCAGTGGTGCATGGGCAGCAGCTGCTGGGCCATGGCCAAAAGCCCTCCTCTTCCTCCCCACCTGGCCTCCTCCCCTTTGGGCTGCTTGCCTCTGTCCACTTGGACAGGGAAGCGGCGTCGATGAGCCACACCCCTTGCCTGCCTAGCAACGCGGCCCTCCACCCTGACATGGCCCCTGCACAGGACACTTCACCAACCTTGGGAGGGGAGAGAAGGAGGTTCCTCCCCCACACACACACACCTGGGTGACTCACATTGGAGGTCAGAGGGGCAAGATGTGGGTGATGGTGGGGTGTCTGCTGCTGAAGCTGCCACCACCAGCAGGCTCAGCAGCAGGAAGGGTACCCAAGGAGCAGTGCCAGCCCTGACTCCCTCTCCCTTCCGTTCCGGCTGGCAGCCAGGTGGGAAGCCGGCGAGGCGGGGTGGGCCCATAGGCAGTTCTGCATCCCTCTGGGGTCTCCGCTCTAGGCAGTCGCCTTGTTGGCTTAGTGGGAGAGCTGGCCCCGCATGCCACCTTTTGTGGGAAGCAATATTCTGCCTGTGGCACAAACCTTATAGACCAGCCTCATCACCATCTTCTCTAGAACTGAGTAAATGGTGTGGCGATCTCCATAGCAATCCAAAATATGATGGATCATGTAGCATATGGAGTTTTTATTAAAATGCCACTTAGCCTTCCAAGTAGATAATAATGCATCTTTTGCATTTGGGGAAAAAAATGTTTCTCTGCCAGACAGATATTGAAACAGATTCATTCTTTACTTCTCTTTCAGATCTTAATTCTGTGTTTCTGGTATTTTATTAATTTTACATATCCCAAAACAGAATTGTTTGGGGTTGTTGTTTTTTTTTTTACTGCTCTGAGAAATAAAGCACTGCATTTGGAAGTTTTAGAATGTCAGAAAGACGCAGAAGGGTGTTTCTTCTTTGTCAGCCATAAATTAGCCAGCCCCGTGCAGAACAAACATCCCTGCAGGGAAAGCTGTGGCAGCCCATTTCCTCAGCCGCCCATTACTTTTGTCTCTTGCAGGAGCCCAATGGCGATGCCATGCTGTGCAATCCTGTGACAGGCTCCATGACATTCATGCTTCTCAACAGAAGACGTATCTCCTCAGTGCGAGAGACGCAATATAAAATGAGGAAAGTACATTCAGGACAGAACTTGGTCATCCTGATGTACCCTGAGCAACAATCCAAGAGACTGCCGTGACAAAAGCGTCTGGTTTTCTCACATCCAAAAGCCGGAAGGAAACTTCCTAATAAATAATGGTGGCCTGCTTTGTGTTTGTCCTGTTTTGTTTCATACATTGCATTTTTATACAAGGGCGTGGACAAGGACTATCCCTCAATTGTCCCTCCTTTCAAGGCAGTCTTAGCCGATGGGCAACAGGGGCAGCTGCCCTAGGTCCCACACTAGCGGTGTCCACTTATCCACCTCCCCAAAAGAAGGAGGGAAAGAAAGACAGCAAGGTTCTGCCCGACTTGCACCTGCCTCCTCATGGCTCCTTGAAGCTGGCTTCCAGTGGAAGCGGTGTCTCTCACGCAGGGGTCCTTTCGTAAAAAAAAGAGGTGCAGGAGCTCATTAGCACAACTTATTTGCATATGCCACACCCCCTGACGTCACCGGAAGTGTCAGAAGGCCACACATCCCTGACGTCATCGGCAGTGTGTCAGAAGGCAAGAAGGAAGAAAGGGAGGGAGGGGGAAGGAAAGGAACAGGAAGGAAAGTAGGTAGGTAGGTGGGGGAGAGAGAGAGAAGAAAGGAAGGAAGGAGGGAGGGGGGAAGGAAGGAAGAAAGAAAGGAACAGTAAGGTAGGTAGGTGGGTGGGGAGAGAGAGAGAAGGAAGGAAGGGACAGGAAGGTAGGTAGGTAGGTGGGGGGAGAGAGAAGGAAGGAAGGAAGGAACAGGAAGGTAGGTAGGTGGGGGAGAGAGAGAGAAGAAAGGAAGGGAGAGAGGAAGGAAGGGACAGAAAGGTAGGTAGGTGGGGGGAGAAGGAAGAAAGGAAAGAAGGGGGAAAGGAAGGAACAGGAAGGTAGGTAGGTGGGGGAGAGAGAGAGAGAAGAAAGGAAGGGAGACAGGAAGGAAGGGGGAAAGGAAGGAACAGGAAGGTAGGTAGGTGGGGAGAGAGAGAGAGAGAGAGAGAAGGAAGGAAGGAAGGAAGGGGGGGCGCTTCTCCCCCCCCCACTGGGGCCAGAGTTTCCCTTCCTCCCCCCTCTTGCTTGGGCCCCAGGGGCCTTACGCCTCTGGGGCCCGGCTTCTCCCTCCCTTGTGCCCCCCTGGGGCCCGGGAGCAGTGAGTGGGGGAGGGAGGGAAGGAGGGGGCTTCTCCAGGAGCTTCTCCGGGAGCAGTGAGGGGGGGGAGGAGGGGGCTGGTGCCGGGGGGAGGGAGCAGGGAGGAGGCTTCTCAGGGAGCAGTGAGGGGGGGGGGGCTGGTGCCGGGGGCGCTCGCCGCGGCCCCGGGAGTTTGAGAGCGGGGGGAGGCTGGTCCTGGGGCCAGCGGCGTTCATCGCAGCTCTGGGCATTTGAGGGCGGGGAGGGCGAGGGGAGGCTGCTGCTGGGGCCGGCGGCGCTCACCGCGGCCCCAGGCTTTTAAGGGCGGGGGAGGGTGGGGAGGGCGAGGGGAGGCTGCTGCTGGGGCCGGCGGCGCTTGCCGCAGCCCCGGGCTTTGGAGGGCGGGGAGGGCGAGGGGAGGCTGCTGCTGGGGCCGGCGGCGCTCGCTGCGGCCCCGGGCTTTGGAGGGCGGGGAGGGCGAGGGGAGGCTGCTGCTGGGACCGGCGGCGCTCGCCGCGGCCCCGGGCTTTGGAGGGCTTTGGAGGGCGGGGAGGGCGAGGGGAGGCTGCTGCTGGGGCCGGCGGTGCTCGCCGCGGCCCCAGGCTTTTAAGGGCGGGGGGAGGGTGGGGAGGGTGACGGGAGGCTGCTGCTGGGGTCGGCGGCGCTCGCCGCGGCCCCGGGCTTTGGAGGGCGGGGAGGGCGAGGGGAGGCTGCTGCTGGGGCCGGCGGCGCTCGCCGCGGCCCCAGGGTTTTAAGGGCGGGGGGAGGGTGGGGAGGGTGAGGGGAGGGAAGGAGGAGGCTTGTCCCGGTCGGCGGCGGCCTGCCGCTGTCGGGAGGAGTGAGCGGGGGTGGGGCTTTGTTAAGTCCCTGCCCCCCGCCCTCGTCTCTCCCGGAGCGACGCTCCAGCGCGCCCCGGCCCCAACGAAGCCCTGCTCTCACGCATTTGGCATGGGGTAAGGGTCACCCCTTGTTTGGCCCTGGCGGTGGAGACCAGTATTCAGGTGGCACTGACTCTGGGCCCCCAGGCTGGACTTTTGCCCAGTGCCCCAGAATCACTAGGACGGCCCCTGCCTCCTTTATAATGCTTGAAGTGGGACCTTGCCCATCTCCTCTGCTTTAACACACATGCATTTTAGTGATATTTGGGATCTATCTGATTGCTGTTGTTCTTTCAACAAATTAAACATAGGCCTAACAAAGGCAAGGGGGCTTTATAGAAAGGTAAAAAGGTAAAGGTTTCCCTTGCTCGAAATCCAGTCAAATCCGACTCTAGGGGGCAGTGCTCATCTCTGTTTCCAAGCCAAAGAACCAGCACTGTCCGAAGACTTCTCTGTGGTCATGTGGCCGGCATGACTGAACACAGAACACTGTTACCTTCCCACTGAAGCGGTACCTATTTATCTACTTGCAATTTCTTGCTTTCAAGCTGCTAGGTTGGCAGGAGCTGGGACCAGAGATGGGAGCTCACTCCGTCATGCGGCACTCGGGTCTCGAACTGCTGAGCTACCGATCTTCAGGTCTGCAGTTCAGTGTCTTAACCTCTGAACCACCATGGCACTTTATAGAAAGGTAGCTATATAAAAATAGATGAAAAGATGCCAAATGAAGACATTTCATATGAATACATTGCCTTTGCTACAAGGTTTCAACAGAAAATAAAACCCACATGAAAGTTATTCCTGGCATGGGGAAATGAAGTTTGGCTTAAGATACACGAGGCCTCGGGCAGATTTGCAGCGCAATCCTACACAGAGTCATTCCAGTCTAAGCCTGTTGAAATCAGGCTTTGAAATAAATCAGTGGATTTAAGAGTGGAGTAACTCCACGCAGGATTGCCCTGTTAATTAGGTTAGATTTTGCCTGCTGAAAAAAAAAAACTCAGCTTGTAAAAAGGAATACTAGGACAAAGTCGAAACAACCTCTCTTTCCCTTTGAAAGTAGAAGAGCCAGCCATTATTTGAATCTAACTTGAGCTCTAATCAAAACTCATTGGTCTCTGGAAAGGCACAGAGCAGAAGTAAAGGGGGGTAAATCATAGTTCATATATTAGCAAAGCTGGAGATTAATTTTAGATGATGTGCTAAGTATACAATCAATAGAAACCAAATTGGGGATTATTATCTAGTGAATAGAGAGCATGTTTTCACCCTTAGATACATTCTCACCATTGTAGTTGACAGAAGCTCTGAATGGAAGATTCTTGATTATCCACTTGGATGGCTAAATATGATATTATCCAAAGCAGACAAAAAAACCCCACATGAATCTACACATGGATAGCAAATGCTACATTTAATTAACAATCCCATTGCTACTGATTAAATTATGTGTTAATCAGCAGGTACAAACGTTCAAGTTGTTAAGAAAACAAATCTTGCTCAACAGTAAATATGAGTAGATTACATACTCTTCCAAACATGTGTACACAGGTACACAACCCGGTAATAAATAACAGATTACAACCTTGTTAATACAATGAGATAACATTAAGTCTTAATTTACCCATCTTCCAAATGGCATGCCAGTTTGGATCAAGGTTGGTGACACATCACCTCTCACCCTTACCCTATTCCAGGTCCAGAAGAAGATGTCCAAGTGTCCCTAGATTCTCATAATCACAAACAAATTGCTGAGAGAGGCCTCGCCAAGTCACCACTTAGCTTTGGTGAGTCATTCAAAACCCAAAGTGATTCCTGTTCCAGCTCTTGTTGGATGCAGTAGCTCTGAAAAGCCAAAGAAACCCCTTTCAACATCCAGGCCATGCCGCATCATTTCCATCCTTCCTTTACCACAATTTGACCTACTGTCCCTGCCAGCTGGAATGTATCCAGCATGTACTTCTTTGTCACATTTTTCTCACAGCCTTCCTCCAATCTCAGGGCAGTGTACATCCTCTCCCCCCGCCCCGCCGCCAATCTCTGATTGATCCTCATAACAACCCGGTTAGGTAGGTTAGGATGAGAGAGCAAGAGAGAGTGTGCATCTGGCTCAAAGTCATCCCACAAGCTTCATGATTGATCTGTCCAAACACCGTAACCAGTACAGCACGCTGGCTCTCCCTGTTTAGGGCCAAACTACATGTTCATCACTTTAAAGACCCAACTTGGATTCCCTGCAGCCACAAAGCAGCTGCAGGGAATGGCTGTTTGTTTAAAAGGAAAAGGAAAGCCCAAAGAGGCTCAGATCATCTCTGTGGAGGGAGGGAGAATTCCTGCCTTCTCCAACAAGCCAGATAAAATGTCAGATACTCCAATTTTGGGGAAGGGGAGGAAGGGAATGTGCTGAGATGGCTAGCAATTATACTGGGGAGGCAGACATAGGGCCACTGTTGTCCAGCCAACAAAGCCTCTCATTGCCTGGCTTACATAAGGAAAGTGCAGCCAAGCCACAGGGCTTTGAGCTTGTCTCCCAAACAGTGAGTGCGTGTATGCAAGACCACTCTCTCCTATCTATGCAAGACAAGGGGAACTAAGGAAATTCCCCAGTTAAAGAAATCCATTTCCTCTGGTAATATAGAACAATGAGCACATTTGAGCCCCATCAAGTCCAATGATAGACTTACAGTAGAATCTTCAGAAAATTTTCCTGGGAGAAAGTCCTGCTAAGTAGACGTCAGTAGGATCCTGAGTAGACCTGTTTAGGATTGCACTGCTTAGCACCTGCTTTACTCTTCTTCTAGAGCCATTGGGTCTTTATTTTGGCTGCCTCAGGTCCATATCTATATGTAATTGGATAGGGGGGGTCATTGGAAAGTAACGATGGAAGACTGTAATTTACTCTATGTACTTTAAATAACAAGTTCTTAATGACTTAGACATTTGAACCTGCTGATTAATATATTAATTTAATCAGTGACAATGGGATTGCTAATTAAAACGTAAAATTAGCAGCAACATATTAACTAAGATTCTCTTCAAGAGTTCAAAAATACCCAGTGCAATGATGGTATCAAATTTGTTTTTTGGTTTTTTTTTTCAAATGGACCGGTGCATAGGAAGCAAACCATTGTGCTGTCAAGTCACAGCTGACTTATGTTGCTGCCATGGGTTTTCAAGGCAAGAGATGTTCAGAGGTGGTTTGCCATTGCCTGCCTCCACGTCACGACCTGGTATTCCTTGGAGATTTCCCATCCAGGTATTAGCCAGGGCCAACCTTGCATAGCCTCCAAGATCTGATAAGATCGGGCCAGCTTGGGCTATTCAGGTCAGGGCATCAAGAAATAACCTGAACTATCAGGGTTTTTTTTTTTTTTTAATGCCAGAGTCACCCATTCACCCCACCTGTGTAATCAGTTTTGCTGTTTGCTTTTTCCTTACAGGATGTGATCATCATCATCATAAAACAAGAAGAGGAGTCCTAAATTTATTTATTTATTTATTTGATTTCTAAGCTGCTCTCCCTGCGATTGCAGGCTCAGACTGGCGTACAAGACCTGGTACTCCAGGATTCAAAACATACTAAAACATTAGAACAATATAAAACATTAAAATGCAAATTAACAATCTAAGGTGCTCAGTTCTCAGTCCTAAAAATTCAGATGGCGGCATCCTAATCACTCCGGAGCCCCCGTTTACTCGTGGCAGATGGTACACGTGGCGGTCAGGCTTTAATAGGTATGCTGCAGGAGAAAAACAGGGAGGGGGAAGGAAGGGGGAAGTAGCGGCCCCTACTCAAATGCCTGGCGGAAGAGCTCCGTCTTACGGGCCCTGCGGAACTGTACTAAATGGTGGAGAAGTTTGAAATCTACAGTCAGGACTGTATTGGGACATGCTGAGGCCCTAAACTTTAACAGGTTCCACAATATTACCAAAATGTGAATTATTATAACAATGCAATTTAGTAATTTTCTTAAAGGCCCCCCACCTCCCAAATCTGAGACCCTGAGCTGTAGTGTATTTAGCGCGTGCATTAATCCAGCAGTATGGGCCAGTTTGCCACTAAAAGCCAAGAACTGTCAAAATGAAAATCAGGAATAGCAGATGTGCCAATGTCACACTGACCTCTGACTCCATTGATAGAGGCTCTCCTTCTCTTGGCCACGGGGGAGGAGCCATTTTAGTGTCGCTTTCCCAAGGGAAAGTCCACAGAGTCTCTAAACACAGACTAAACATAGGCATCTCTTCTTCCTATTCCAATGAAAAAAATTCCAAAAAGTAATTTGATAGACAATTTTAGTCATGCATAGGCACTGTAACATTCTTTTTCTTATTATTAACAGCAGCAACGTTTATTAGTGCTTTGTAGTGTGCAAAGCACTTTTTAGCAGGCCTTACAACCACCATAGAAGATAGTTCCAGGTGGTCAGTTGTGTTGGTCTGAAGCAGTAGAAAAAAAATAGAGTCCAGTGGCACCTTTAAGACCAACAAAGGTTTATTCAAGGTATGAGCTTTTGTGTGCATACACATTTGAAGTGTATGCACACGAAAGCTCATACCTTGAATAAACCTTCGTTGGTCTTAAAGGTGCCACTGGACTCTAAATTTGTTCAACCACCATCAAAGTTACTGTGATCCTTAGAAGAAGCCAAGAATTGGGGACAGTTCATTTTTTTGTAAAAGGGGAGCAGTATTCATGTATAAGATTGTGCCAATTTCCAGCAATTCCTACCTGCCCTCCGCAGGATTTGGGAGAGCTCTGAAAAAGGTGCTAGTACTCAGTACCATTGAGTATCATCACAAAAAAAAAAAACCATTGGTTGGGAGACTTATCTTGAAAATTGTCAGAAGTATACAGAACACGCTACAAGATTTGAAACAGCCAGTAGAAGATGGTCGAGAACAGATCACTCCATCGTGGAGACTGAATACAAATGAACACAAGGTAAAGTGCATTATGCAAGGCACAAAGAGTTCAAGTTGTTATGTGACCGAATGCCTCAGAGTGCATTTGGGAAAGTACAGTTCCATCAGGCCCCCCTCAAAAATTCAACGCAGTGTGAATATAGCGGGGAAACAGAGTTAGGATAGTGGGTGGTAAACAAGCCTGACTGAACATCTATCTGCAAGTCACACATATTTACATAATCTTTTCTTTTTCTTCCTCTATTAGGCTACTGAGTGGGTTGAGATCATTTATTTCTCAAGTCAAATTACTTTTGAAGTGGATGCCTATGTAAGAAGCTTTTCCTAGTAGCAGACTTAAATCAAAATGCTGTTCAGTGCAGCGGAATGAAAATTGTAGACAAGAGAAAAATCAGAGGCAAACCACTCCAAACCAGCCTGGTATTTTTTTTCCCCCTACAGCCACATTCTTTAGAAACAAAATGTTGTGGGCATCGTTACTTTAGCTTTGTCTGGAGTGTGAAAAATATTTTCTTAGAATTTCACTTCCATGGATTTGGAGGTGTTTTGGAAGTTCTAAATGAATCCAGTTATATGTAACAGTAGGTCCTTTCTTTACACCAGTCAACAGATATAATAGTCTATGACTTTGGGTTAATGTAACAAATCTTCTTGAACCCCAGATGTCTGCCCCCTCCTCACAGAATGCTTTTCATTCATAGACTTACCGTATTTTTCGCTCCATAAAATGCACCTGACCATAAGACGCACCTAGCTCCACTCGGTGCTGTGGCTTGGGAAAGGTGAGGGGGGTTTAAGACACACACACTTTCCCCCCCACTTTTTTTGGGGGGGGGAAGTGAGTCTTATGGAGCAAAAAATACAGTACATTTTAGCTGACTTCATATAAACCCAAAATCCACAGGTTCTGCAGGATTAATTTGGTAAAATGTGTCAATTTAAATTTCCTGCACAGTTAAGATCTGGTTTTGAGTCTGCTAGACACTTCATGGAAAATATGACCAGGGCTTCCTGATCCAATAGATGAGCATAGCTGCCACAAGGTACATAGCACCATGTGCTAGGATAGTACAACTGGGCTAGGCCTGCATAGAAATCACCACTTAAAAGCCTACTACTATATATTCTGTGGATAGCCTTGTGCCAGTGGAGCTAGGCTGATGGTACTTTGGATGTTGTGCAGATGAGATGGCCACCACTGTACTCCAGACAATAATTTTTTAAAAACCTGAAGCTTATTCACTGAAGATATAGTAGCTTTAATATAAACTAAAGGTATTACTTCTTCCTTAGCACAAAATTAACCCATATAGGTCACTGGCATATGACTGTCACTAGTACATGACTGTCACTAGCACAAATCTTTCCAAAAATTGATACATAAAAGTCATTTCAACCTGGAGTTCTGTGTATACACAACAGTCCCAATTTATTTCAGTAAGGTAGAATTCACATGCCTGTTCCTTTATAGCCATGGATTTATGCTTTCTACAAGCCGAAACAGGTTTTAATGCCTTGCCTATTGATGTTCCCGTTAACACAAATGTTAAGTAGGATAGCCAGATGCACAATCTCCATTTAAAACATGGCATAGCTCTCATTATCAGCTGTTGAGGATTAAGAAATGCGTATCAGCTCCATGCCATCCTAGTGAACCATCCCCAGGCATCCAGCTGAGCAAGGTCAGATATTCCATGAAAGAAAGGACTTTCCAAGAAAGAAAATAGCTACACTCCTGTACCTGTGAATCCCTGCAACTATTAGACATTCACCAATGGCTATCACCAAAAACAATATGTTAGATTAATCACTTGATTGTATATACATTATTATTTAGAGTTATTTAAAAAAATAGCTACAGAGGTACATAGCAGTTACATTGTTCAATAAATCTACTGCATCTCTTTTGCCAAGTACCTTGACTGTAAAATTGGGCAGCCAAAGAAAAATATGGGCTCAAAAGCGATGAGGGGTCATTTTACGCTACTGCAGTGGAGCAATGAACATAAGGAACAAGCTCAGTAGCACAGTGCATGTGTTTCATACAGAAATGCCCAGGCTCAATCCTTGACATCTCTAGCTAAAAGGATATCAAATACCAAGAGTGGGGAACATCTCCAGATGACACTCTGGAGGCAGCCACTGCCAGCCACTTCTGGACAGCATTGAGCTAGATAGCCAATGGTAACTTGGTAATATAAGGCAGCTGCACAAATTCATACCCACTGCACTGTGGCTCAGTCTTATAGTCCTCCAGTAAAATCTGGATTAAGGGATTATGTAGACAGGGCCAGTGATATTGTCCATTCCAAACATTACCCAAGTACCCTGAAAGAAATCAGAAGGAAATGGTTCCCATACCACTGCAGTAAATCATCCAAAAATGCAGGTGGGGGAAGAATGAGTCTAACATAAGAAAATGTGTGGGTATGCTACATCTTAACTCATTACCATGAGGAACCAATTAGTTATGCGGGGGGGGTATAAAAACATTGCAGAGCTGAGAACAAGAGCTGGTTTATAAATCAAATCGTTTAATCTGATAGTACTGATTAATACTGTTAATGACCCTTCCCCAGACAATGGTGCAACATTTGCACACAGAAGGGTCCCACTAGGGTCTATGCAGCCCCATCTTGAGGTATATAGAGACGGAGGGGTTAGATTGGAATGTGAAACATATACATACACTGTAATGACTTGATTGATTACTTCCATACAGTCCGATGAGTTGCACTAAGGTACATGGAAGGAAGAAAAGTAGACTCTGTTGGGCCCCAACAATGGTTGAAGTGGGGTAGCTATTCCAAATTTCATACTATTCAGACTGGACATACAGGACCACCACCTTGCAGCAGCCACTGAATACATACTGTGTGGTACTCTTAGGATCCTCCTCACTACAGAGTACAGAAGAAGGAAGAAAATGGGCTGGAGGAACTGTTGGCAAAGTTTAAACAAAGAGCAACAGGAAACTACAGGAGCAGGAAGTCTCCAGAAGAGCCAATCAGGAGACAGGAAGGACGTAATTTGAAATTGTGGGCAGTCCCTAATTCAGCTATGCTTTCTATCAGTCCTTCAGCTGACCCCTGTAGGGTGATCTTTAGATCTTCTTCATAAGGCTACACTATAGACCTTGCATATTCCAACAGGAACAACATCTGCCTTCCTCCCACTACATCAGGAGATTGAGAGGACCAGGGGTCCGTTGGGGCCGGAGCGAGGCGGAGCAAAGTTCCGCCAGCTCAGGAGTGGCCACTAGGGCAGCCATGGGCCGAATCAGATTCTCTGATCTGATTCAGCCTGCTGCCGAATTGCTGCCGCAATTCGGTGGCAACTTTAAAAGTGACTGGAGGGGAGGGGGTTTGAGGGAGAGGCTCCAAACTTGCAGGGTAGCTGCTGAGACCTCTCCCCCAAATACCCACCAAGTTTCAAAGGTAACATTTTTTCCCACCATAGAGAACAATGGAGGGGATGGGACAACCTGTTTGGGGGCCCATAGAATTGGACCCCGTGGTCCAATCTTCTTGAAACTTGGTGAGTATTTCGAGGAGATGCCCCAGCAGCTACCCTGCAAGTTTGGAGCCTCTCCCTCAAACCCCCTCCCCTCCAGCCCCTCATATACCCTATGAGTTTTTGCCATTGATTTCAATGGCCCATAGGGTATAATGGGGCTGAAACTGACATTCCCTTTCTGAAACACTTCCGGTGATGTCAGGGAGTGTGGCATATGCTAATGAGTTATGCTAATGAGTTATGCTAATGAGCTCCTGCAGCTCTTTTTCTACGAAAGGTCCCCTGGAGAGGACTGCTCCATTGCCTGATGCAAGCAGGAAACAGATAGGATGATGAAAGGAATGACTGCTGTATGATCATTTTCAGTGCAAAATTAAAAGGTTTTCCCATCATTTCTTCTTGATTCAAGCCAGATAGCTTTAGGAGTATGCATGTGGGAATTCAGCAC
This sequence comes from Lepidodactylus listeri, assembly GCA_029233225.1. Classification (NCBI taxonomy): domain Eukaryota; kingdom Metazoa; phylum Chordata; class Lepidosauria; order Squamata; family Gekkonidae; genus Lepidodactylus; species Lepidodactylus listeri. The sequence continues at coordinate 40,682,138 of JARCFY010000016.1, read as the reverse complement.
CTGATCACATGTCACATTCATAACCCAATTCAGATTGTCTCATAAAACTTGGGAAGGTTTTGGGGAAAAAAACACAACACAGAGAGACTTGAGAGTTTAGTTAGAGCACAAATCTATTGGTAAGCAGCCAACATAGCTCCGAATAAGTGACATTTGTACTGATTTTCCATTTAATACCACTAAGGTCGTGTTCACATGGGCAATTTGATCCATTGCCCTTGCTGTTCCCTTATGGATTTAAAGTGCATGATCAAACAGAAGCATTTGTCTGTCATGCCCCAATCGTCTGAGTTCCATTCCCCACTCCCCTTGCCCTGTGTTTCTTTGAAACCTGATTAAGTCCGGTCCTGTTGGCCTGAGCCACTTCCAAAATGGATTTCCTGTTGTCTGGTAGCTCTGTTGCGCATGCAAGGCATCAGGCAGGTCTCACTGATCTCTTGTTTTCCAGCCGCCATTCCCCCCACCCCAGTTAGTGAGGACTGCATGACTGCATATGTGCACCTCTCCCACCCCCAGGGGGGCTGCTCAAAACCTTTCTTTTGAAAAACTCTCAAAGAAAGACACCCCTGTTCTGCAGCATTTTAATACTGTTTAGGGAAGGAGTAAATTGAAAAGATTATGGCAGTGAACTCCATATCCCAGCATTCTCAGCAAGCGCTTGTGCGCATGCTCACAAGGAAAACTTTTTAAAGTAATGGCTGTCAGCCCCATGAACTATGTATCCCAGCAGGCTAATTCCTGTTTCTGGGCATGCTCCTAGGACAAAGTTCTAAAAAAATGGCCAATGGGCTGACCCCGTGCTTGGTGCTTTCTGAACACTCCATGGCCAGTTAAATTGCTTTGAAGAGTGCTAAAAAGGGTGAGCCTGGTCAGGATTCTCTGTAACAAAATAATCTGGGTCTCTTAGAGGCGGAGCAACAGCGGATTGAACTGCCCGTCTGATTGCAACCTGAAGCTACTATACGGTCTCAAAGTTGTAACTACTATATGGTCCCAAAGTTCTTTTTCTCCTCTCTTGCTAAAATTTCATCCAAAATCATGGATCAGTGGCAACCTTCTGTACACTGCTGATGGGTTGATTATTAAAACCTGCTTAATCTGAAATTAGCAGTGAGTTGGCATGTGAATCAGAGACCTAATCCAAATGGAAAGAAAACAATAGCAGCTTGATGTTCAAGGCCTACTAAAGTACAGTTTATCATTTACAACGGTCCTGCTGGTCTCCTGTCTAACCTGATTCTCATTTGTCAATAACTCCCTCAGCATTGCTCACTGTTCTTGGCAGACATGTTCAGACCCTTAAGAATCATGCAGTTCCTTAGGATGCCAATGTTAATCGATCCTTACCCTGCTGTCACATAATACCCAAACTACCTACCTGTGAGATAATGGCTATGACATTTTCCCAGTACTCAATCTGCAAAAGCAATAGGCTCTGGTTGGATGGGATGATTCCCACATATCTTTAGGGATTTTATTTATTACATTCACAATCTACCTTCAAGGTTTTCCCAAAGGTCTCCCCTCCAGGCACTAGTGACCAACCACACTTTGATCTGTTTAGCTTCAGCAAGGTTGCTACATCATATGTCTCCAGATCATGACCTGGAACCACTTTCCCTCCTGTGTTTATAATGATTTTTTTTTCTGGTCCCATCCAGCAACAGGTAAACTTATGCATATAGTTCTGGTCATCACCAATTATGTGCCTGAGGCCAAGGAAAGAGTACCCAAACATGCATACGGTGTGGTTATTGGCAGTTATTTGAATGAGCTACACTTATGTCATAGTAGCCCATTGCTGTGAATGGCTCAGGGCCATTATATCTTGACAATGTATAAAACATGAGGCAGAGATGGTGCGGTCCTTTGCTTTGTTGCCTAATCAGAAACCAGTAGTAGATTCCCGAAAAGGGGCTTTGAGTAGAAGAGGGGGTGGGATAGTAAATCTAAAGAGGGTAATAAGCAGAGAAAGTGAGGGTGATAAAACTATAAAACTGAAGTGTGCACTCAAGGTGGAAATGAGCTTAATAACAGATTAAATCTGGATTTATGGAAGCTAATAAAGGAGGAAGTAAGCACATTAATACAGGGTTATTAAAGTGCCTACATCCAAACGCAAAATCCTTAGCAAAGAAATTAGAAGTCTTAGACTGTATGCATATAGATAAATGGGCAATATTACAAGCCTAACAGGAAGTTTCCTGGGAAATAACATTAAAAATATATTAATATCAAGAGAGAGAATTGGTTTTAGAAGGGAGAGCAGTCTAATGATCCCCAGGAAATTAAGGCACATGAAGAATGAATTGAGGGCTACTGAGCTAGTAATCCTCTGAAACTGAGGAGTACAGCACCTTTCTGAAAGTAGGAGCAGGACCACAGATTCTCTTTACCAAAGATCTTTTTGCTGCTACATGCAGCTACAAGACCAGTTTTTGCAAGGCAAGAAAGGGGATTGGGACACCTATAATTTAGGTTAGTAATAACATGGATTTCCATAACACAACCCAAGTATTCTGCAGTTGTTTTATTAATAACATTGTCATCCATTTTGCCATGTGGAGACAGTATAGAGAGCAATTTAAGTCTCCTTGTGGCTTTTCAGTACTAACTTCACATCTTCTTTCCTCTAACTAACACATTGTGATCTGATGGCACATTTACACGAAAAATGCTCTGTGAACTTTGCCCTCTCTTTCTGCAACAAGAACGACATTGCCATTACATAAGAGTATAGAAAATAAGAATTGGTGTATAAGTATAAGTATTTTAAAGCTATATAACCGTTACCAGAAACGAAACATAGATATAAGTATTACTATTTTGAATAAAATGGAAAATGTGTTATGCTTCAGATGTGGTGGGAAACCACCAAAACAAGATAAAAATAGAATGTACAAATAGAACAAAATGTTATTTAATATGGAAAAAGGGATTTGTATAAGGTTAAATGTATTATTTTCGATGTGTTTTTTTTGAAAAATAAAAATTTCTTTACAAAAAAAAAAGAACGACATTGCCAGGAGATTCCTTTGGGCTAGACAAAGTTTTCTATGTAAATGAGAGTTGTGAAGGAATTACTAACCTTGGCATGGTTTCTTATGTATAACGGACATTACTCCATATCCCAGAATTGTTGACTAACCATAAAAGCTGACACCAGCCTGAGCATGGAACAACTCAAAGAAACAGTACAAGATCAGAAAACATGGAGAGAGCGGCCCATAGAATCACCAAGAGTTGAATGTGACTGAATGGCTAACAATAACAAAAGTTTGGTCCTTGCTGATTCTTAGAAACAAGAGAAGAGTTATATTGGAGGCAGTCTTAACTATCTAATTGAGCTGGGATTTATGGTAGAAAATTCCGTAGTCCAAATTACTGTATTTTTCGCTCCATAAGACGCACCTGACCATAAGACGCACCTAGCTCCGCTCGGTGAGGGGGGTTTAAGATGCACACACTTTTCCCCCCATTTTTTGGGGGGGGAAAAGTGAGTCTTATGGAGCAAAAAATACGGTAGATCATTTTGAATGAAGCATCTTTTAGTAGTCATTGCTAACAGGAGGTTTGATTCTTTCTAAGACTTGTGTCACAAGCCAGCCAGACCCATTATACTAGAGTGCTAGTATATATGATGCTAGAGTGCTAGTATGTATGATATATTGATATATCATCAATATATTTAATTCTCAACATATACCAACTGCAGATACTTAAATCTCCAGATAGGGACAATGAACAGAAAGAGAAGATCCTTCTGCTGCTCTGGGGGCGCTCCAAATCTGCAGAAAATCCAAAAACTTTTTAAATGGATGGGAGTTTAAATCCCCCCAAACCTCCGTCAGCCTGCTTCACCAATGCCCAGCACCCACCACTGCTCCTGGGCAGACCGCCACAGGAAAGCAAGTGGAGGAGGAGCTGTGGAGGTGGCAGTAAGGCAGACAGATGGGGAGCTTCCAGTGCTTCCCCCTACCCTCACTGTGTGAGCCAAAGAGGAGTGGCAAGGCAGGAGAGGAACGGACCACCACCACAACCACATGAGCTACGGAGAGGTGGCAATGCAGGCAGGTGCAAGGAAAGATGCCCCTGATGCACAAGTCTTGGAAGCTGCAGTGTTGCAGGCTGACTGGCAGGTACAGGAGTAGGGCAGCCAGCTAAGGCAGCGAGACAAGTGGGCTGGCTGGCATGCAGGTGATATAGTAGGGAGAAAACAGAATGCAGGAGGAAAAGGCTGGGATAGGGGGAAGCAACAGAGAAAGGGAAGAGGAGGACAAAAAAGGATGGAAAGGGTCAAGGGAACAGGACAAGTGAGACAAGCCGGGGGGCATAATAGGTGGGTACCCTCCTGAAATTCTTCTAGGTCCACACTTGCTAATTACTGAGAAGTCTCAATTGGTTGTCTGAGTTCTAAGTAAATGGAGTGTCTTATTTCTCTCTGAGGCTTCCTTTGTTCCTCCAAAACATGATGAGATTATATGAAATAACACCTGATCCTATCATCTCCTTTGCTGGCTCTCAGTCTTTATATTGTAGGTGTCCCCAAATTCCTCCCACCCCCATGCAACTGTCAAAGAAGAGTTTGTCTTGGTTGCCAAGACAGAGGGGAACAGAGAAAAGTCAACAAAATGGAGGCTTAATAGCTCAGACAAGAATAGTAGCATTTCCTTGAGGTGATTTCTTTTTACAAATGAATGAAGATATACCTTTCAGCACTTTTTGCCAGCAGTTTGGCTTAGTCACTTGTGGGTTTTGACAGTGCTAATAAAAATATGCAAAGAAGATTTAAAAAACAAAACAAAACAGCAAGTTATTCAAAACTGATAACCAAAGTCCAGTACTTTTTAGTTGTTCCTTGGTTCTAACTGGAGACACATAAACACATGTTTAAATCTCACAGTGAAATCAGTGGAACTTAAACGTTTTGCTGCAGCTTGTTGTAGTGGTTAAGAGTGGTGGACTCTAATCTGGAGAACTGGGTTTGATTCCTCAGTCCTCCACATGAAGCCCACTGTGTGACCTTGGGCCAGTTACAATTCTCTCAGAAATTTTGCATCCCCACCTACCTCACAAGGTGCCTGTTGTGGGAAGAGAAAGGGAAAGGCGATTGTAAGATGCTTTGAGATGCCTTAGGGTACAGAAAAGCAGGGTATAAAAACCAACTCCTCGCCTTCCCTTCTTCTGTCTATTCCTTGCAAGACTGATTGCCGCCTTTGCAAGACTGATTGCATATTAACAAAATACCTAATTATACAATGAATGGTTAGTCCCTAGAGTTCTGGGGCCCAAAATGCTATCTGTGCAGCCTATTGAGTTGGGACAACCTTGCCTCAAATACACACTTAGAACCCCTGCACACGGCAAACCCAGTTCATTTCACTGGAGAGAACCAATACACTCATGCTGTCCTTGGCTTGCACATTCCAGATTCCTCCTCTGAAACAAACAGAGAATACATATTGGTGGGGAAACTCCTGTATATGCACCTGTAAGCAATCTTTGGATCAAGAGCTGTATCTGTTAGTACCAATCAAGTAAAAGTTTTGCATATAAATAAACACAAGCATCATTTAAAAAAAAAAAATCTGAAGACCAGGTGTTTCCTGATGGCGCTTCAGCTGAAGAATTGCTTTTGAATTTCAGTTTGTAAAGTAAAATAAATATTAAAATAGCTACACAGAGCTAGACTCAATAAAATCAAACAGGATCAAACACATAAAAGGACAGACAAATTAGAATCATTAAAGAAGAGCTGCTTATGAACACAAACAGCCAATTTACCACCCGCAACAGCAACTACAAAGAAACTAGAGATAGCAAAAGTGCCTTTGGTTATAACGACGTTACTGCAGATATTCCTTCCTCAATTTTTTTTAACTGAATAGAATTTACATGTAAGAAAATATTCAGTGCAGAACAGGGAAAAGCTGAGATATTAGTCAGGGTAAAAATCAATTTGAAACACATGTTTTTTGTCTAAATTTAATAAACGGGCTTTAGAAGAGATTGGTAAAGGGAATTCCTGTTGGAATATGCAAGGTCTATAGTGCAGCCTTATGAAAAAGATCTGAAGATCACTCTACGGGGGACAGCTAAAGGACTGGTATTTAGCATAGCTAGATTAGGGACTGCCCACAATTTCAAATTACGTCCTTGCTGTCTCCTGATTGGCAGAACTTCCTTCTTGTTGTTCCTTTCACAGCAGTTACACTTTCTCTCTGTATGTTCCATAAAAGTTTGTTCTTCTTTAATAAACCTACTTATTTTTTTCTCTAAACAGCCAGCGCTCCACTTCCTTGCGTATTTAAACTCTGCCAACAATTCCAACTACTAAAAATGGCTTATGTTTTCCAAGTCAGTTATGGAAGTTCAAACTACACATGAGGGGGCTTGTAGTATTCTAGGGCTGCCTTGCCACAAATAGAGAAGGGAGTCTATAAGAACAAAAGTCACAGCAATGGAGGAGGGGATCTGCTCTGTGTCCGTTTCTTACCTCTCTATAGCTCCTCCCTCCTCCTTCCCAAGTGGTTTTCTTCCAGTTTGACTCACATTTTGTACCGAAGTCTCATTTCGGGGAAAGTCACAACTGAAAAAAGGCAATGGTGAGGTAAGTCATTGGAAGGAGAAGTTTAGCAATCCCTATCTGTTGTCTCTCTGGCTCTTAAAAAAAAAAAAAAGGACCTGAGCCTATAGCTTCTAATAAATATATCAGCCACCACTGTGTGTAGATAGAACATGAAGGAGAAATCGGGCTGCACAGTTTGTGAGAAAACACTAGGGTGTGCTGACACACGAAGATGCCTCACAATGAGTCAACCACCCTTTCCCCAAAGCTTGGCCTGTGGCCACCATTTTGCAGGACCATCAAGCTAAAAAAGAAGCAGTGTCCTCTGCATCTTTGAATATATGAAACTGCGTTAGTCAAACCACAGGTCCATCAAACTCAGTACTCTGGCCAGCAGTGGATCTCCTGGATATTTCCCAACAACTGCTGCCAGAGATCCTGTAGTGGAAGACACCAGAGATTGAAAATGGGACCTTCTACATACAAAGTCTACATACAAAGTGTGGTGGGGAGCCAGTTTGGTGTAGTGGTTAAGTGCACAGACTCTAATCTGGGAGAACCGGGTTTGATTCCCCACTCCTCCGCTTGCACCTGGCTGGATGGCCTTGGGCAAGCCATAGCTCTGTACCAGCTGTTCTCTCAAGGACAGCTTGGGAAAGAGCTCTCTCAGCCCCACCTACCTCACAGGTTGTCTGTTTTGGGGAGGGGAAGGAAAAGGAGTTTGTAAGCCGCTCTGAGACTCCAAGTGAGTGAAGGGCAGGGTATAAATGTAATCTCTTCTTCTTCTTCTTCTTCTTCTTCTTCTTCTTCTTCTTCTTCTTCTTGAAATTCTTTGCTTACTTATATTTTCTTCTCCCATAAGGAACCATGGAGAAAGAGATCAGCAGCTGATTGGTATAGCTAGTCTAGGGCTAAATATATTTCTGAAGGAAGCTTAAATGACAAAATGGTGTGGTCATAAATAAATCATAATCTGTGGACATCAGAAACTCTTTTAAGTTTAAGTTGGGTAAAAATTGTTTATCCCACTTGACTTAAGGGATTCTGAACCAGTAATGGGGGGAGGGGGAATACATATAGAGCTGGTTGTTGACATGGACTGGATCATAACAACTGATGTACACAATACTACAAATCCGTAACCTTCACCTTTTATACCCTCTGGGACAAACACCTCTCAAGCTGCTTATTTTAATAAATACCTAATAAATCAAAGGCTCCGGTTCAATGAAAGCAACAGAACACAAAAGAAAAAAGATTTTATATGTATCGTAGATATAAATTTTGAAGGATAAAAGTGATTCACTAGCAAGCCTTTAATCAAAGGTGTCCTCATACCAGCAAAGGCATAATTTGATTTTGATTTCAATCCATGGCACTCCAATGACAGGTAGCTGACACTTTACAATCCAAATTTGATCTCTGAGGCAATTAAGGGGATATTGTTTTACAAGAGAAATGGGAATTGTCCTGAGCTTCAAAAGAAGTGCGCACACACACAAAAGGGGTGGTTCAGTATGGAAACTACTTTTATTGAGGAAGAAATCTGAGAATAAACAATTTACAACTCCAAATTCTGTTTCTCTAATGAGTATATAATTTCCCCCTGCCATGCAGGAAGGCTGTCACAATGCCTTACATCTTCGGAAATTTGGATTCAACAGAGAAGGAATGATAGTGCTCTATTGTTAATACACATGATGAAAAGGAGGGGGTTTCTGTGGGGAAAAGTAGGATTGTCATCAAATCCCACAGAAAGTTACATTTCAAGATAAACTTGAATAGCCACACTTAGATAATAGCTACAAACCACTTTACATGTTGTGCCCCAGCTATGCATCTAGGCATTTTCATCATTGCTTGGGTAAATGCTTTTACATTTTTAAGAAAACTGTGTTTGAAACATCCACTGATATTTGTTTGCCGGTGTGCTCTTTCTGGGATGAAAGAGCCGCATGTGCTCTTTTTGTGAGCCACACATGTAACCCATGACTACCCCTCTCCCTCCCTCCTGCTAGATTTAAAGGGCCCTCCAGCTGGTCAGCAGGCCACATGGTCCCTGCCAATCAGCCGAAGCCCTTTAAATCAGGCAGGAGGAAAGGGAGAGGGATGGCCGGGTGGGTGGTCACTCTTGGGGGCAGGGCTTCCCCCACCGGCCAGCTGGCCAGTGGCCGATTGAAGCCCCCAGAAGTGGGAGAACCCCTGCCTGGACCTTTTTGTTATCTACTGGGGATAGTTGAAAAGGGAGGGGGGACTGACCATTTTAAATGCAATGCAAGCAGTAAAACAGTTCATCATATAAACAGCAAAGACACCTGCCTGGAACCAACACAAAAGAGCCTTGCCCCTCCCTACTTTTGAAGTGTGCCAGCAAAAAGAGATGGTGATTACAGAAGGTGGCTTAATGGAGGGATGGTCTCTTGATCAGTGAAACAAATATATCCAAATCACAGAATTCTGATATATGACCTATTTTTTCCCAGAAAAAAACAAGGGTATAATAATACTTTTTGACTTAACACAACAATTGAACTACATATAAATACTACACAACTATTTGGCACGTATTAATTTTATTCGTAGGTTTGCCAACTCTGTGTTAGGTAATTCATGGAGATTTGAGGATAGAGCCTGGGGTGGGTGGGGTAGGGCGGGACCTCGGTAGGGTATAATGCCATAGAATCCACCCTCCAAAGCTGCCATTTTTCTTTGGCGTGGGATGGAAATGATCTCTCCAGTGTGGAGATTGGTTGTAATTCAAGAAGATCTCTAGGCCCCATCTGGAGATTACAGAGAAGATAAAGGGGGAACCTCAGTGTATAGTATGCAATAAGGAAGAAAATGCTAAGGAAAAACCATCAACAATACTAATGTATTCTGTAGTGAACTAAAAATAAATTTATTAAGCAGTAGTCAACATTAAGCAACTGAATCAACATTTACTGAGAACTGTTGATCTGCAATAATTTTGTGAATATATCCTGTGAAATTGGGTTCCAAATTCTGCGTGGGGCTCCAGTTATTTTTGAGAACCTCCAGATTCAGCCCAAGTTGAAAACTGTTGGTCTGCAAAAATTCTATGAGTATATCCTGTGAAATTTGGGTCCAAGTTATATGCACAGCCGCTCTGATCTGAGGGGAAAATAGACTGAAACACAGGCATAGCTGGGAAACGTGTACGGCTGTCCACTGGCTGCACATGACTGCATAGGAAATTTCCGCCGTACATCAGCAACATCATTTGGTCTCAGGAGGGCTATGGACATTTTTTGTATGTTGTCTGAGGGTGCAGTGTAACATCCATACGTATGTATTGTGTCATGTTCAAGAGCTGTTATTGTTGTGAAGTAGTACCTGGGAGCATACTAACGTTATAAACAGTAACCGTTGGGTTGCGACCACCAACCTCAGTACAGAATTAAGGCATTAGTGTGAAACAGAAATATGCAACAAACTATCGCTTAATAAATTTGTACAGAATGCGTTCATATTGTTGATGGTTTTTCCTTAGCATTTGCTTCCGTATCGCCCTCCTAGTTATTTGCCATTTCTTATTCAAGATATTGTCTTGAGTTAAGCCAGGTAAGACTATTGGAGTGAGAAAAAAACATGGGAAGTTGAGACTTCTATTGGATTGCTCCCTTTCCCTAAGTATTACATTGCTTAAAAGATCCTGAAAGAAATCCTCACAGGGCTAGCGGTGTCAAATCCAAAAATATTATAGCTGTGCTACCAAGATGCTTTAGCCTGTTTGTGTATGGTAGCCTTGCTAGTCTGATGAATTCAGAGAAAAGAAAAATACAAAGACTAGGGCTTTGTACAATCACTATGGCAATCCTGTGGGATTCTTCAGCTGAATCCCCAGCCCTTAATTTCATTTTAGCAGCAGCATAGTGTTGAAATGCTGGAGGAAGCAGGCATTGGCTTCTCTTGGAAGCAGAGAGACCCCCAGGCTGTCCCTGGTGCTTAGCACCATCAGAGGATCTTCTGCTTCAGTTCTGTCAATTGATTTCTCTCTCTCCCCCCCCCCCCCAAAGTTCACTCCTTTAAGGTTCTGTTTTTGGTAATTCACACCCAGGTTCAACTTTCTTTCTGAGACTTTCTCATTTGGATCTGAAAAAGCAATCGGATGTGTGTGTGTGTGTGTGTGTGTGTGTGTGTGAAGTCCTCAGTTATTTTCTGAGCCACAGTGCTGCCACTGTTTCTGAACTTATTCGGAGGTGCATGCTGTGTTCAGAGCCAGCAACTGTTTGGTCTGTTCTGTCCTCCTGAGGTTTCTATAAAGTAGTGTTCTGTTGTACTCAGTTCTGTAAAGCATCTCCTCTGGAATAACATGCCTCGCTGTCAAAATCCTGAAGGGTTCCCCCCCACCTGAGATTTAAAAAGATTTGTTTTGGATACTTTGCAAGCAATTCTTTCTAGGACATTTAATTCTCCCTTTATTTTTCCTAGTGACCCCTTTCCTTCTTCATTCATTGGATTCTCAAGCATGATGAAAAATTGTTTAGGTCTGTAACTCCAGGGAGACACAGACAAAACATGCCACAAAAGGGTCAGTTGCTCAGTGGTAGAGCTCATGTTTTGTGTCAGGGGTGTAGACTTTTGCAAATTCCGGGGGGCGGGGGCTCTTTAGCATGCGCGCTGCGATGTCCCCCCCACCAGGAAACCTCCGCACCTCCCCAGGCCCTTCCAAGGCCTGCCAGCTGCTGCTGCCGGGGCCTCTCCCCCCCCCACTCCTTCCCTCTCCCTTCACTGGGAAAAGAGGGAGGGAGAGGGAAGGATGGAAGAGTGGCCAGGCCAGGGGGGGGAGGCATCGGCAGCAGAAGCTGCCAGCCTCAGAAGGGCCCCAGGAGGCGCAGCGGCAGGTGCTACATTTCCCTGGGGGGGGCTCAGTCCCCCCCGGGAAATTTCGGGGGAGGTTCGAGCCCCCCCCCCCATAGTCTACGCCTATGTTTTGTGTATAGAGGGGCCCAAGTTTTATTCCTGGTTTCTTCAGTTAAAATTATTACTGGCAGTAGTGTCAATCTCTGTTGGATGCCTGGAGAAGCACTATCCATTGGGTAGATAACACCAGGCTTGATGGACCAGTTGTCTGACTCAGCATATATTCATAAATGTAGCTTGGAAATGGACTCTCAGATCGATGGGAAAGTACATGCTTTGTATGCGAAACATCCTAGATTCAATCTTTGGAATCTTCAATTAAAAGTGATCTCGAATAGGAGGTTCTAGACAATACCATGGAGAGATGATACCCATGATACCCATCAAAGTACTAGACCGTAAACATCAAAGTGTACCAATTGGCCAACCTGACAACAATCAGTTTAATATATAATATTATTGTTAAATTCTATATCGTAAACAAAGCCAGTATGAAAGGCCTGTAGCTCATAGTGCTTAAACATGACCTTATCAAAAGACATGTGCCCTTATAAAGGGAGCAGCTTTAGCTTTCCATTTTGTTTGAGAGGGTGTCACACAAACCCTGAGAAGCAAAAAGTGGATCTTCTTAGTACAGAACAATATTTGAATCTTTTGGGAAATGGCTAACACAGTAAGCTAGTCAACACAAAATGCCCCTCTTCAATAATGGTGGTAATTTCCTTTTATCCAATGAAAGCTCTATGATACATCAATCTCGAACAGTGAATATTTGTTGATCATTACTGATCACCCAATTGACAAAAGGAGTTAAAAACAAATGCAACTGATAGAGTTCTTTTTGGCTCCTGGTCAGCAAGTAGATACGTAACTAGGTCATAGAAGTATATATCAGAATGAACTAGCAAACACAGTGAAACATAGCACCTCCTGAGATCAGGGCTCCCCGGGGCCCGGCAACGCCAATGGCACCTGGAGGGCTACTTTGCCGTTGCACCGGGATGCAGGGCAGCAACAGCTGCGCCCTGGCATGGCACAGAGCTGCCGGGGGTGGGGCTAGCTGCCTTTTGAAGTTGCACCCCACCCCACTCCTTGCAGTTGCTCCAAGTGCTCGCCCACACACCCGCCCTGTTCTCAGTGTAGGCTCTTGCTGGTCACCATTGGGGCCAGGTAGGAATTTTTCGCCTTTACCAGGATTGGCTACTTTGGTGGGGGTGTTTTTGCCTACCTTACACTGGGGGCAGTGGGATAAGGGCATAGGCGGTGGATGAGTGTTAAATAGATCGGTCACTTGGCAGGTTTGTGCAAGCAAGAAAACAGAACTGGTGAGCGCCTTGCGGCATATCCCGTTTGGGAACAGGAGGTCATCAGGAACTGCCGTAGGGCCATGCAGTCCAGGATGGTGAATGGTGATCGCCTCTGGGAACCTCTCAGGCTAGGCTCCTCCCTGAAGGTCTGTGCAGTCTCAGGGGTAGGCGCTCCTGGGGGGCTACCAGTATGCTGGGCTGCTGGTTACGAGCCAGAATTTGGCTGGCTCAAGACTGAAGCTAGGTGTCCCGCCCATATCAAGGGCAAGGAGATTGTGTCAGGGAGTTATGTCAGGGAGTGACGCCTGCCTTGCCTGTTCCTATGCTTGCTTAGTTTTGCCCATTGCTGCAATGTTCTGTTCAATAGTTAATAAAGTGGCCCTTGTTTAATTCCAAACTGTTGTCTGTCTTGTTCCGGCTGTGGTGGCAATAGCATACAAAGGACACTCCAAAAGAATATGTGCAACCGTATAGATCTTATCTATAGTACAAGGGCAAATTTGTTCTGAATAAGGTACGTGTATGAACTGTCCCCTCATAACTGTTGAGGAGTGGGTGTTTAGTTTAGTCTGGCTAGAATGAGTGCTCTTAAAAGGAAGTCATCAGATTGGCATAGGAGAGAAGAGTTTTCAGAGGGGGAATACCAAAAAATTGGGATGAGCAGATGCCGCATGCTCTAAAATCAAAGCTCAAGTGGCATATTCTCAATAACAAAAAACTTTCAACACTACCAACATCACCCAGTATCCTGACACACCCCAGAGGCCTGATCAGTCGAAGATGATAAAAGGCTGATCTAGCAACTGAAGTGACCTGGGCCTCCAAAGAAAATGAGGAATCCAGCATCACCCTGAGACTCCTTAACCTTGCTGCTGGCACTAATGGTGCTCCACCGAAAACTGGGAGCCTGATTCCCAATCCCAGACAGCCTGTCATCCACCATCTTTCTAAGAAAGTCTGATTCTGAACACACTCTTCCATCAAGTTTACTGACCCTAAATTTTCTCTTCATACACCCTGCCTGCGTGAAATTATGAACTGACAACTTGCTCGTCCCTTGCATAAAATGAACAGTAAATAGTTTGCTTCATTGAACAACTGAATATCACCACATGAGAGGAGATCTCACTTTGGATATACTACATGCTGGTGTCAACCCTCCAAGATACTCCAGAAACGACGGTAAACTTGGCTTCCCACCTGTGCTCTGGGGCTCCTCACATTATCTAATCAAGTCACATACACAAGTAGTACGACTTTCCAAGAAGATCTCCAGAGCTGCACAGGCACACGAGAGTGAATATGGAGTTGAAGCCAAAGACTAGTTCCCACGAACAGAAAGCACTTTTACCCATGGAATGGAAATTTCCTGCCTCCCCCTTCCGGCAGCATCCCGCTGAACTCCTTGAAATGATTCAAGTTCTCCCCACTGTCAGAGTAGTGGGCTGCAGCTGGAGGGAGAATTTCCACTGCTTTGGCAGAAGTATCTTCTGTTTATGGAAATCGGTCTTTGGCTCTGTTGTATTCTTATTATTTTACAGCCACAGCTTGCAGAGACCTTGGGATGCAAAAGGCCCTTTCGGATTGGCTAACAAATAAAGACTCTCATTGGTCCTTAAGCCACTCTAGGTAACCAATTGCTGAGCCTCGCTTAGGTCCAATAGGATTGTTTGTACATAGTTACATTGTTTGAAGTTATGAGTTGGAAACAGTATAAATTAAGATGCCGCTCTCTTAGAGCTGTCTTAGAGCTGAAGCAATTTGTTTGAATAAAAGCCTGTTGGTTTGATTCATCGTCTCCCGCTCAATACTTAAAAGGCTCCATCCCCATATTCACTCTTATGTGTCCTCTGCATTTTCCAAGAGCAGAATGGAAATGTTCTGCCTCCCACTGCAGCCCTCTGATCTGTTCCTGTGGGAATAGGGATGATTTGGGGGAGCTCAGTGGATGACAGAAAATTTCCATTCCGCTTTTCAAAATGTTTTCTGTTAATGGGTAATTTAGTGTGGATCCATGGACATTCAGAGGCAGAAGGATGTCAACAAGCAGTCAGCACAATTTCTGTAAATAGACATAAAGGCTAATATATCTTATGTTACTGAAAGTGTCAAATACTGTAGAAGTAAGAATCATATTAGCCCCAAATGCTTGAATTTTTTTTCTTAAAAAAAAAAAAAAAGCTTTTAGGCCAATTGCAAAGGTGTCACAAAGTGGAATAGTTATGTCACGAAAATAATAAGCAATCGACTAAACAATGAGAAATGAAAGGCAGGAGTAAGTGGTCTATTTTCAAAATGGAGAGAAGGGAGCGTTGGGTGCCACAGAGTTCCACATTGCAATCTGTGGTGATTGTTCAGCATTATAATGATTATGAACAGGGAAACAGTGAAGTAAGAGCTGACAGGATTTTTAAAAAGAAAAGATACGAATATAGATGTAATATCTGACACTGAAGAAAACAAACTTTTTTTTCCCTTTTTGCTTTTGCGGAATCAAAGCTGCAACTTGTCATGACAACAGTCAGTAGTTGTGCAGTTGCACCTTCACATACAAATCTTTTTTAAAAATACTTTTCATGAGCTCCCTAAAGACTTCCAGTGCTATTCCAGCATCATGATAATGTAAAATGAGGACAAAGGCTTTTCCTTCTGAAAAGTATGGCATACGATAGTAATGTTATTGACATAACTTGCTGTCTTGATCTATAATAATACTTCTTTAGGTATAATACTTGTGAATGCTGTAAATCATGACCCATCAGTTGCCTTTGTTACGTATTCTAATATCCTGTCAGTTTTACATTTCTTCCTAATCAAAATTGTGAGGTTTTTTGGGTTAAGGAAGAAAGTGACATTCAAGTCTGATGAAAAATAATGCACTGGAAAGTAATGGGCTAATTAATAACAAATCGATTCTTTTATAGCCTATCTTTCCAATAACTTATGCTTTTTTCTGTCATAAAAATCTAAGCATTTTATCCCTCACTATTAAAAGCTGTCAGACATAAGTTTAAGCACTGGATAGTCTGGATTCAATCCACTGATCACCCAGATTTAATTCTGTAGTTCACACAAAATGAAGAGATTCATCATATCCAACTGACAAAAATATTGCTCACTGCCTACACTAATGGTTTTCAAATTATTTATAACTTTGACGGGGGAATATCTTTCTGTTGTCAGGATCTCTACATCCTAGTCTGAAAGCCTCACCTATCTTACAAGGCCACATGCTCAAATAAAGCTCCATTGCCCTTCCACGGCACTCTCTGTTTAGCTCCACAATAACTGCATGCTGGGATATAACCAATCACAAAAGCAAATGCAGAGGAGGACAGCAGCTGTTATTGTGATACATGACCACTGCTGCCTCAGCATTTCAAATCCCAAATGAAAATAAGCCTGGTCTTAATTACCATTAGTAATTAATTATGGCTGGATCTATTCAAACTACAGCTATGATCCTATATATGTGTTCCTTGGGAGGAAGCCCCATTGAACACAATGGATTTATTTCTGAATAAATATTCACAGAATCAGGCTGCATAAAATAAGACAGACACCTCACCAATTAGTTTCTCAGCCAGTGACAGACTTCAGAAGTTGTACAGTAGTATAACAAGGCACAAAGGCAGTCTTAGTGAACCTGGGACACCGGACAAGAGGTCCAGGATGGAGGCCCTGAAGCACTATGCCCCACCCCACACTGGGCCACGCAAGGTGAGGTGGGCAGGAGCCAGCTGCCCAAACCCCAGTGGCAAAAAGGATCTGCTCTTCTTCTCCCTCCTCCTTCAGGGGGAATGGGGCCATGGAATGTTGAGGCCCCTCCCATCATGTGTTCAGGGCAGCTGCCCCTGTTGCCCATTGGCTAAGACCGCCCCTGAGAAAAGGCTGTAGATATACCAGAGTCTTATTGCCCTGCTCAGCATTTGCTTTACTATGCGTACAAAAACAAATCCCATACAATATATATTTATAAAAGGTGCATTCTGCCATTTGGTCACCATAGAGTTTTTAGCCAAATGCTAGAGCATCTCCACTTGATGACATCACCTCCGGGTGACATCATTGTGCCAGTCACATTGGGCATGACGGGGCTCTTCAAGAGTGGGGGATGGCAACCCTAGACAGGACCCACAGCAGAATAACACTTTCTGGAAATACCATGAGTGTTCTGGAACTGGAATGACAGGTCCCATGGTGGAATGATGGTCCCCAGGAGTAGCAAATATGTTCTGGGCGTGGAATAACAACCCACAGAGTGGAATGATAGCCTCCAGAAGTCACAGAAGTGTTCTCAGACTGGAATGACAGCCCCCAGAGTGGAATGACAGCCTCTACGAGTAGCAGAAGTATTATTTATTTATGCATTCATTCATTTGATTTATATCCCACCCTCCCCTGCAAGCGGGCTCAGGGCGGGTCACAACAGGTCATTTCACAGTAAAAACAATATTAAAATATACAATTTAAATCCAATTTAAAAGCAATTCAGAACAAGATGGCAGGCCGGTTCATGGTAGACCAGAGTGCCTCCTGCGGGGGTGCTAGCTAGATGGTCAGCAAGGCATCCAATCTGTCGGAAGATGCCGTGCAGATCTCTTTAGCACCGGAGGGCCATTAAATAGGGCAGTATGAGCAGGGGAGGCCAAGATGGTTAGACATCCCCTGCCTCAGCTGAAGGCCTGGTGGAACAGCACCATTTTACAGGTCCTGCAGAATTTTAATTATGTAATGATGGGACTGGAATCACAGGTCCCAGACTGGAATGGTGGCTGCTGTGATTGAAACCAGTGTAAGATATTTCATTCCACCCTAAGGTTTGTCATTGCAGGTACAGAACACTTCTGCTATCCACAGGGGTCATCATTCCACTCTTGGACCTGCCATTCCAGTCGCAGAACACTTCTGCTATTCTCAGGGGACATCATTCCTCTCTGGGACCTGGTATGTTCAGTCTGTGATGGTAAAGACCAGCAGTTTAGGTACTTCCGCTTGTACCTTTGATAGTGAAACAAGATGGCTCAGTGCTACGGTGAAGCTCCAAGATTTGTACACAAAACTGCCTAATATTTTCTGACACATTGTACTTCTTAGGATTACCAGAACCTGAGATTACAGTGTTAAACTGAAGATCTATAATAAAAACCTGAGGAAATTAATTTTTCAAATAAAATTCAAAATCTAGCTGTGACTTTTAGTCTTCCTAGACTGGGCATTTTTCTATTGCTTCTGTTTAATTTTTTTAAGTAGCTAGCATGGCCCACAAGATCTAATGTTAGATTCTAAGTATGAACAAAACACCATATTCTTTTCCATGTCGTAACAAAAGACTGTCAAGTAAATACCAGCCTTTGTACTGGTTTAGTTGCAGCATGTGCTATACTGGAACTGAAAAGTTATTAGTGAGAACCACTTGATGATAGTGCTAGACATGGACCTTTGAGGCTAGGATTTAAGAATTCACCACTCAGTTCTAATTTAGGCTCACTGTGTAATTGACCAAGTCACTAGCTTTTTCTAACCTACCTAGCACATTTAAGGCTTTTCATGAGGCACAGCAAATCAGTGTTCTGGGATACAAAGTGCAAATTCTTGTCACTGTCTCTGGAAAGGTAGGATCTGCCAGGGGTGGGCAATTGTTTTGGTTCGGGGCCACTTTGTGGGAGCGGAGGTTAGCGGAGGGCCACACCTTTTAAAATGATTGCATTCATTAGTTAACAAACAAAGACAGACTCAGAGGGACAGAGAGAGACACACAGGGGAACATAGGTACATAGAGAAAGAGAGAGACAGAGGGACACAGAGACACACACACATGCAGAGGGACACAGAAAGAGTCAGAGAGAGAGAGACAGAGACACAGAGAGAGATTGCCGAAAGCAGCTGCCTGCCTGCTGCGCCTCCGTGCAACCCAGGGAAGGTGAGGGTGGGAGTGTGCAGGGCTTCCCTGGAGTGCTGCGCTTTGGCGTGGCCCGGGGAAGATGAGGGTGGGGGCGGGCAGGGCTTCCCCGGAGTGCTGCGCTTTGGCGCGGCCCGGGGAAGGCGAGGGTGGGGGCGGGCAGGGCTTCCCCAGAGAGCTGCGGCCCCGGGAAGAGGAGAATGGGGGAGGGAAGGTAACTTACCTTCCTTCTTCTGCCTTCTCATCACCCAACAGGGCTGCTGGGAGGAGGGGGTGGGGCTTGGTAATGTGCCCGTCCCCTGGACACTTCAATCCCGGAGCGCCACTTCTCTACGCTCTGAGCCCAACGGAGGCCTGACTGAAACCATGTGGCTGTTTTGGCGGGCCGCAAAAAACTCTGTGGCAGGCCGCATGTGGCCCCCGGGCCGCAATTTGCCCACCCCTGGCTTAGGACAATAACCTCACTAGGTTTATCAGCAAAAAAGTCCAATTAATTACTAACTCCAGTTTCCTTTGGTTTTGAATAGAGATTATAAATCCCTGCTTTATTACTACGATACATGCAACACAGCACCAATATTGAGCTAACTAGCATTGCATTGTAACCACATGTAGAATTCTGGTGCGTGCACATCACTTAAGTAAATCACAGTGATTCCTGGTTTCTCTTAGGATGCTTACACATAATAGTGATGTTTGGCCTGTGCATCCTTTTTGGTGCGCTATTGCAAAAGGTATGTCGGATTTCTCAGCTGCTGTAAATGGCTGTAATCTTGTAAGCTTGTCATTTCACTACAGTGAACCCAGGACTGGTTCCAGTGCTTTCCAATGGTAATTTGGAAGGAATCAGTGCATTATCTATCATTTCTTTTAGCATCCCTCTCATACAGACACACACAAACAAACAAACATTACTGCTGCCCTGGCTCCTCATCTGCAGCTTACTTTCCTTTGAGGCTAGCAATGAGGCAGAGGATACTTTGAAGGGAAGGAGAAATGGGACTGGTGGGCCACAGGACAAGGTAACCCTCTGGGGCAGTGGCCCACCATGAATCTTCCTGGTAGACTGTCAACCCCTGCTCATTGCATCAAGCCTGGTTGCCATGGGTGGTGGGGTGGAGACTGGAATGTCTACTTTCATTTTTGCCTGCTTGCCGCTTGCATCCCTGTTATCTCGTTTAGCACAGCCATGTAACCCTGAGCTCCTCTTACCCCCCCCCCCCCGGTGTCAGCTTTCTCTGGGGAATAGTGCTCTGTTATTTTCCATGGGCCTTTAGCTTAGAGGTGATTGGCCCTAGGCCATTAGAACATATCTTAACCACAGTATAATTGCAGCTTTGCACACTTTTGGCTCAGTTCTAACACAGTATGTCAAGAGTCTGGATACCTTCGATGTCTCAATAAACTTATTCTTCTGAATGTTGTTGGGAACCGATTGCGCCAGGGTTCTGACATAGCTTAAATGGCCAATCAGCCCCTGTCTCCATTCAAACACAGAAGAGCTTGACTCAGTGGCAGAACATATGCTCCCAGCTTGAGTCCCTGGCACCTACATGTTGAAGATATTAGGAGCTGGGAAGGATTTATATTTATTTGTATTCCACTTTTCTCCCCAGTGGAGACCCAAAGCCATTTACAATGCCATTTTCCCATCCTCCATTTTATCCTCACAAATCCACTTGTGAGGTAGGTTAGGCTGAGAGATAGTGACTGGCCGAGGACCACAACACCATGCTGGCTTGCAGGTTCTATCCTTAGCACTAAAGGATCTCTTTCTGTCTGAAATCTTAATAATCACTGCTGGGCAAAGAAACCACTACTGAGCTAGACATTCCAGTAGTCTCATTTTCATGGTTTCCACTAAAGCCCATCCAACTGTCTTGTCATCCCTGGAAGATTTACCACCATAGAATCCAGACTAGGAGTCTGATCTTGAATCAAAGCAGTCCAACCTTAATATTTTCGGGTGTCCTGCGTCCAAGGATATTTAATAATCTACGGAAACAAAGATCACTTTCAAAACTTATGGACAGCTGCTGATGAAGAAACACTTGCAATAAAACAGTGAGACGACTCAACGGTGCTGCTACAGCAAAGAATAAATGGGCCGTTGAAAGTCAAAAACCATCTGGTCATCTGTAGAATGAAGTAAACAATGGCTTTACTTAAAGCCAAGCCTCCATAGCTGTATGAATATTTTATCACAAACTTAAAATGTATTTGCCTCTTCCTGTAATTAATGGCAAAAATCTTGTACCATGGCGCTACATCACAAGGACACAAAGAAAGCAAAAAAAACCAAAGAAGTGCCCTATAGACATTCAGCTGAATGCAGAAACTATAACGTGGAGCTCAGTTAAGAGAATGGGTGTTTGGCACTTGGATTCCCCCAAGGCCCTTATCAAACTATGTGGGACTTTTTTTTTACTTGCTGAGTCTAGGGACTCGCTTTCTTTGCAGCCACACAGCACCTGCAGGGAACATCATTTTTATAGCCTGTGGGACCCCGATTTGGCTTGGGACCAGTGTGGGGGAGAAGGGGTTCCTCCCCACCCCCCACATACACACTGTTTTCCCAAACCCAAATGGCCCTGGTAAGGAGTTAACTGCATTGCTGTGAAGCTTCACGTTGCGTATTTTGTAGTCTGGGGAACCTGGACCTGACTCATAGAAAAAAGGGTCTTGTAGTTTGACCCTTTTGTGCAAGGCCAACTGTGTTGGTTTGAACAGCCTGGACGACACCATGCATGTGGCTAATGGGTTATCTGAATAATTCCCCACACAAGTAGATATAATGATGTTGATGCTCCTGCACAACCTAGATAAGAAAGGTTTGCAGTAGTTCACTGAACTGCAGTTTATATTTCCAATTAATGATTCAGCTGACTTATGCATCATGAGCATAGTGATGGCAAAACATCCCAAGGCTTGACCTAAACCACTCATGTTTTTATAGGCAAACCTGACAAACACTCACAAATGTTCAATGGGCATTTTAAAATGTGCAGCAGAGCTTGCTCCCCTCTGTTACTGTGTGTAGTCAGGGAGACATGTGTCAGTATCAATGTGGCCTACTTACCAACTCAGCTGATTTCCCTGTTGCACAACTCTTACTGAAAAGAAGTTTTTCTTAATATCCAGCCAATACCTTCCCACCCTTAATTTAAACCCATTATCATGAATCCTATCCTCTGCTGCTAACAGGAACAGCTCCCTGCCCTCCTCCAAGTGACATCAAATCCCCCTTCAACCTCCTCTTCTCCAGACTGAACATTCCCAAGTCCCTCAGCCTTTCCTCATAGAGCTTGGTCTCCAGGCCCCCAATCATCCTCATCACTCTTCTCTGTACCCGCTCCATTCTGTCCATGTCCTTTTTCCAGTAATGCCTCCAGAACTGCACACAATACTGCAGGCGTGGCCTGACCAATGCAGTGTACAGCAGGACTATGACACCCCAAGATTGCATTAGCCTTTTTTGTCACCGCATCACACTGGCTGCTCATATTTAACTTTCAGTCCACCCTTACCCCAAGATCTTGTTCACACACACTGTTACCCAGAAGTGTATCCCCCATTCAATATGCGTGTTCCTCATTTTTGTTACCCAGATGTAGAACTTGGCACTTATCCTTGTTAAATTGCATCTTGTTCACATCTGCCCACTTTTCCAGCATGTTCAGATCTCATTGAAATCTATCTCTTCTGGTGTGTTTGCTGCTCCTCCCAATTTAGTGTCATCTGCAAATTTAATGAGTAGCTCCTCCACACCCTCATCCAGATCATTTTTAAAAATATTGAAAAAGTACCAGGCCCAGAACCGAGCCCTGTGGCACCCCACTGGACACTTCCCTCCATTCAGATGAAATGCCATTGACAACTACTCTCTGAGTGTGGTTCTGCAACCAGTTCCCTATCCACCTAACTATCCTACAGTCCAGTTCACAGTCCTTTAGTTTACCCATCAGAACATCATGCGGAACTCTGTCAAAAGTTTTACTGAAATCCAGGTAAACAACGTTAACAGCTTTCACTCGATCGAGTAAGCTTGTCACTTGATCAAAGAAGGGAAATGAGGTTGGTTTGGCAGGACCCATTGGGGACAAATCCGTGCTGACTTCCCCAGATTAACAAATTGTCCTTTAGATGCTTGCAGATGGATCCCTTTAAAATCTGCTCCAGTATCTTCCCTGGGACAGAGGTCAGACTGACTGGCCTGTAGTTTCTTGGGTCATCCCTTCTTCCTTTTTTGGAATTTGGGATAACATTTGCCCTCCTCTGGTCTTGTGGCATGTCTCCCATCCTCCAAGAGGTTTGGAAGATCATGGGCAAAGGCTTTGCAAGCTCTATAGAAAGTTCTTTGAGCACTCTCGGGCGCATACCATCTGGTCTGGGGGATTTGTACTCATTCAGTGCAGCCAGATGCTTCTCAGCTACCTGTCTGTCCATGTCAACCAGCAGCCCAGATGCTGTGACTTGCCTACTAGCATCTCTAGATGAGCCTGTTCTCTTCATCAGGGGAAAAAAAACCTGAGGCAAAATAGGAACTGAGCCTTTCTGCTTTCTCTGTGTCCTCTGTAAGAGCATCTCCATTTTCACCCAAAAGTGGGCCCATTGCCTCTTTTATCTTGTGTTTGCTCCTCACACATCTGAAGAAGAGTTTCTTGTTGTAGCAATCCTCCCTGGCCAGCTTTAGCTCCCTGTGAACTTTGGCCTCTCTGATGGCTGACCTACAGTGTCTACCAACCCACAGATACTCTTCTTTAGAGGTATGTCCTTGCCTCCATTTCTTGAACATTTCCATATTCTCCTTTAGCACATCATGCTTCTTGGATCCCCTATCATGTTTCCTTCTTGCTGGAATAGTGACAGCTTGAGCTTGCAAGAGCTCTTGTTTTAGGAGAGTCCACCTTTCACTTGCTCCTTTCCCTTCCAGCAGTCTTGCCCTTGGAATGATTCTCATCGTACCTCTGAGTTTATTAAAGTCTGCCTTACTGAAATCGAACTTACACGTGTGGTTATGAACTTCCTTGGTCCCCCACAGCAAAAGGAATTCTATCAGGACATGGTCACTTCCCCCTAAGGTCCCCACCACCTTCACCCCATCTACCCCATTAAGTCAAGAATGGCCAAGCCCCTCATAGCTTCCTCCACTATTTGATGAAGAAAGTTGTCATCTAGACAGGTCAGGAAGTTGTGTAACTGTGGACGCTTTGCAGAATTTGTCTCCCAGCACACATCAGGGAAGCTGAAGTCACCCATAACTACCAAGTCATGTTGTTCGGATACCCTGTCAAACTGTTCAAGGAGAGCAGCATCCACCTCCTTATCCTGGTCAGGAGATCTCTAGCAGACTCCAACCACAATACTGTTTGTCCTTCCTTCCCTTATCCTCACCCAGATACTTTCCACTGGGCTGTTGCCATCCTCTTGCAGTATTTCCTGACAGACAAACCCACACTTCACATACAGCACCACTCCACCACCTCTTCGACCCTTTCAGTTTTTCTTGAACAACTCGTATCCACCCACTACTACAATCCAGTCACGGGAATCATCCCACCAAGTCTCTGTAATGCCTATTAAATCATATCCCTCTGTCTGCATTAGAAACTCAAGCTCTTCCTTCTTATTACCCAAGATTTGAGCATTGGCACATAGACACCTCAAGCTGCACATTGTCAGACCCCTGGATAAATCAGTTCCCAACAACATTCACTCTGAAGAATGATACGTTTATTGAGACCTTGATAGTATCCAGACTGGACACAGTCTGTGTTAAAACTAAAGGTAAAGGCGTGAAAGCAATAGGTATACAGGGTTCAAGCGAGGGCCCTAACAGGTTTGGAAACAATCATCCCCAGGTATTGCACCCGCCAAAACCCATGGCTACATGTCCCCACCTTGGTAACATCCCCCCAACATGAAGAAGAAGAAGAAGAAGAAGAAGAAGAAGAAGAAGAAGAAGAAGAAGAAGAGATTGGATTTATACCCCGCCCTTCGCTACCCAAGGGAGTCTCAGAGCGGCTTACAAACTCCTTTCCCTTCCCCTCCCCACAACAGACACCCTGTGAGGTAGGTGGGGCTGAGAGAACTCTTTCCCAAGCTGTCCTTGAGAGAACAGCTGGTACAGAGCTATGGCTTGCCCAAGGTCATCCAGCCAGATGCAAGTGGAGGCGTGGGGAATCAAACCCGGTTCTCCCAGATAAGAGTCTGCGCACTTAACCACTACACCAAACTGGCTCTCAAGACAAAAGCCAGGCAGTGCAAGATGAGACCCAAGGCCAATGGAAGTTCTCAGGAGCGATAAGCAACATTCTACTTCAAAGCAACTAAAAGCGAAAGTATGTGGCTTTCACACGCTCCTACTCCCCTTCCTGGATATTTATGGCAAGCGAGCAATAAAATATAAAGCAAGTTTGACATACATAGACACCTGAAGCTTCTCTTCAGCTGCTGAGGAGGCTTTCTGCCACTACAGTGGTTGCTTCCGCTGCCACTTCTTTGTGCGTAAGGGCTTGTAAAAAAACATTGCTCTTGCACACACATAAGTGTTAGCATGGAATGAACCGAGTGCCTCAGTGGAGGAAAGCCATCACAGTGGCCAGAGAGAAGCTTGAAGGGAATAGCATCATAGGATCTAAGCCAGATGGCTTGGAGCAAGTCAAAAACATGCTTGGGGAACAGATGCCCCAATTATACAGTGAGAGATGCATTGAACTCCCTCAATATCATTCGGAGTGGATCTACACAAGATAAAGATCCCACTCCATAGAATTAATCTTAGTGGAGTCTTTCAAGCCTGGTTTTGTTGTGTGACAGGGCTTTTAATATGGTCTTTAATGTGCCATCTTAATCTTGCATGATCAAGATCTGTGTCCTGGTAATAAGCAAATTTATATGACAAATTAGACTTAACTGCTTCATACCAATTACTAGGGTGCTTCTGCTGTTAATGGCTTGAACCGGAACTAAATCAAAATCTATGCATCTCAACCAGAATTAAATCAACACATAATTAAAAGAGATTTCTGCTCCTGGCTCATATTTTCAGGCTGACCAGTTCACAGCACGTCCAGAGTTCTCCTGCTAAGTAGAGAAGTCCACCACTGTGATTATTTTCTAACTCAATAGTAATCTCCTGTCACAAAGCTGATGGATGCAACTCTTCTATAAAAATTCCAACAGGTCTTCCTCACCCTATGCAAACTTCACACAGGCTAAGAATGGATCCGCTGTTCATTTCCCTTTTATTAATTAGCTGCAGGAGTGAATGGATCCTTTGTACTGCTGACAGAGATACATAAACTCTCACAACTCCACAACTTAAACCAACTTTACAAATCAAACTCTAGCTATGGATTTCCTTGACCACTTCAGGCTAAGCAGCCAGCTCAAATTTATAATCCAGTGAAAAGCAAAGGAATTCACTTTCTGAGAGAAAGGCAGAGGGGGCGGGGTAGAGCAGATGTTCTTTTCCAGAAAATACATCTCCCAAGTAACACGACATAGCATCCATTCTTAAAGCCTACACAGAATTTTCTGTATTATTTTTTTGGCAATTTGTTTTAAACCTCTTTTTACAAAGTGATGAATTCCCATAGTTATAATTACCCTTTAGAAAAGAAAAAGGCGGTGTGATACTGTAGGAAATTTTATTAAACTTTCAATACATTCTGAGTGTCTTATTAGCTGCATAATTCAACGATTCAAAGGGAAAAATGTGAAAAAAGTGAAACCCCCTTAGCTCAATTTCCCCATTTTCGTGTTAAGTTATCAGCTGCATCTCAGGACCTTTTCATGAAGTGGAAGATAATTTTATTTTGCCCCATAGACATTAACATCATGTTAAGTGTAGATTCTTTTCTATTATATTATTACCTATAGCGGTAGTAAAAATGAGACATAATTCCTATTCCCAGGGAAATGAAACGCTTCTTGCTGTATTACCCTGTTGCAGGCTACGTTCAATTAAATGTTTAGACAACCAAAATTTCTTGATGTAACTAAAGTAGTCCAGATGGTTGTCTTATTTAACAGGTGTCTTATATTGCTGTTATTTCTTATATTTATGCTGTGTGCCATTTGATCTTCAGGAAGCAACAGGTGCCATTTTTCAATGCCGCTTTCAATCCATCTGCTAATGTATGCAGAACTAGAAGTTGTTAAAGACTCTGCACCAAAGGCTATTCAAAAAGTGGGCAATTCTGTTAACTTAGAGCCAAGTCATAGAAAGGATAGACGCTGCCTGCCGACTTAGACATTCCCTGGTTTCTGTAAGTGCCTTTGTCATCCCTGTCTCCAAGTCCACCTATCAAGTTCTTTGTTTCCTTTTGTAGTCTGAATATTAGATGCCATTCCTACATATTTTCACATGCAGCTTCTTGTCATCTGATTAGCAGTATTAAGCAGGAATCTGAATATGCAAAGTAAGAAGCAGGTTCAAATTCGAAACAAATTTTGCTGATGCATGATGAATATGAAAAGCAAAAAACCACCATCAAGAAGAAGAAGTCGAAGAAGAAGAAGAGATTGGATTTATACCCCGCCCTTCACTACCCAAAGGAGTCTCAGAGTGGTTTACAAACTCCTTTCCCTTCCCCTCCCCACAACAGACACCCTGTGAGGTAGGTGGGGATGAGAGAGCTCTGACAGGAACTGCTCTTTTTCAAGAACAGCTGCGCCAGAACTACAACTTGCCCAAGGTCATCCAGCAGGTGCAAGTGGTGGAGTGGGGAATCTACTCTAGACCTAATTTACAAGATAAAAGCCTATTATTTGGCACATATTAAAAAAAGGAATAGTTCTCGTGTCACATCTGCAACAATGATGGCGCAAACCTATGCAAATACTCCAGTCAAAGCCCACTGATTTCAATCTATTTTGACTGGAATAACACTGCATAGGATCACAGAACCAGGCAAGACAGTCAAATCACCACATGCAAACCCATCAGTACTACACAATATGCTGCAGCATGCAAAGCCAGCAGAACAATACGAGACAAAAGCCTGAAGTACTCAAAGCTACATCTGTCAATTCATCACCACCTTTTAGAATATGAAAATTATGCCACGGAACACACTTTTCTGTGTTCCACGACACAACAAATGCCTGTTTTTAAATTGGCAAAATGACTGGTTTCAGCTCCAAAAAGAATCCCTCGGTCTAAAAGGAGCTGAGTTACTTCTGTTCAGGTCATCAAGGACACACATGGCATGAAACCAATACAGAAATAACCGGGCGAGCACCTGGCTTTGAAGGACCTGGAGCAGGACGCATTCCCATGGGATTTCCAGCTGACAGCGGCAGGAGAAATTGTTCACATTCCAGGCTTCCTGAAGATGGCAGAGATTGAACTTGAGACCTTTTGTATGTGTGGCAGGTTTTGCTCCTTGCCTCGAGTGGTACGTTGTTCTGTGTTGTTGTATATTGTGCTTACCAGCTGCTGCTTTCGTGCTAGATGATTACTGCATACTTACGTGGCTGTCTAAGCCCATAGGAGTTCTCTTTTTCTTGTACACACGTGCACAGGAACGAGACTTGAAACAGAACAATTACTTTACATTAACGGCAATGGTAGATTTTTATACAATATCACAGTGAGGATAGACCATGGCTGAGGACAGACTGGTAATCTGCCACAGAACGGCAGCAGGGCCAAAAGCTGTGGGGAGCAGGAACTGGCCTGGGGCTGGCTGTTCACACTGGCCAGTTTCCCATCCCATGGGAGCGTGCTGGGGAGGATGTGGAACGGAGCGTTCAGACTGCTGTGGGGCAGTCCCAGGAGGGCCGGCCTCCGCGGCTTGCAGCAGGACTGTTTCGGCAACAGGTGCATGGCCACAGCAGCAGCCTAAAAAATTTAAATCTCCCCACCTCCTCTATTGGGGCCGCTTGCACATGTGCTCATGAGCATCTCACCGCAGCAGCGCATTCACACCGCCACCGCCGCTTGAATCCTGCCTCTTCCCCCCCACACGGCCCAGAAGCGGGATCTAAGCAGAAGAGAGCCCCCTGGACACCGCTTTCTGCTGGTGTTCATCTGAGGTGGCAGGGAAGCAGCTCACACATGGGCAAGTATGGAAGAAAGCTGAAGGACAGCTGCAGCTGTTTGAATTCGTTCCCTTCCCCCACTTCTGAAGCGGAGCTCTCCGGCCCCACATTGCTAGTCTGTCCTCAGCCCATAGCTCAGGACCCAACTAGATGAGGTACCCAGGGCTCATTTTGTAGCAGGAGCTCTATTGCATATTAGGCCCCACACCCCTGATGTAGCCAATCCTCCAAGAGCTTACAGTAGCCCCTGTAAGAAGAGCTCTGTAAGCTCTTGGAGGATTGGCTACATTAGGGGGGGGGTGGCCTAATATGCAAAGGCGCTCCTGCTACGAAATGAGCCCTGGTGGTAGCATCCTCATGGGTGCCATTTTAAAGCACCTCAGCCTGCCACACTGCAGCCTCACAGCATTGTTGAATGGCATTGTTGTCTTTGTGGCAACCACAAGGGTGCTGTCACATCTAGTCTGGCCCTCGGTGGGACTGTTTTACATTATTTTGCACACAAAAAGCCTGTTGTTTGAACCTTGGTATCTCTGTGTAAAAAGATCCTAGGACTGTGTCAGGGTTTAGAAACTTTAGCATATTCTGTCCCAGATCCACCCTGTTAGTGGCCTGGTCCCATGCTTTGGCTGCCCTAGCTGTACCAAGATGATGGGGTATACCACACTCAGCTCCTAGACCTCTTCCAGTCCATGTGGTCTGGTTCCCCTGGCCTCAGTCTGGAAGAGAGTTTGGTTGAGGACAGACTGGCAATCTGCCCTGGGACAGTTCCGCTTGGGAAACGGGGGAAGGGAGCCTATTCAGACATGCGCAGCTGTCCCTCGGCTCCCTTCCGCACTTACTCGCTTTGAAGCCGGGTTTCTTGCACTTTAGAAGGACACCGGGAGAAACCGGTGTCCGGAGGCCGTCTTGCGCTTGCCTCCCGCTTCCAGGCAGTGTGAACCAGAAGAAGGCGGGAGGCAAGCGGAGGCAGCAGTGCGAACATGGCGTTTTGCCAGTTTGCGCATGAGCGCTCATGCGCACATAAGCGCATGTGCAAATTGCCAAAACAGCCCTATCACGAGCTGCGGAGGCCGGCCCACCTGGGGCCACTCCGCAACAGTCTGAATGCTCCGTAACGGCATCCTTGCGCAATACACTGGCCAGTGTGAAAGGCCAGCCCCGGGGAGTTTTTCCCCCCCAGCAGTTGCCTCCGCATTCATCCCGCTCCAGATTGCCAGTCTGTCCTCAGCCTTTATTGTACCCATCTTGTCCATTTTCCCTTGCAGCAGGAAGCTGGGAGATGAGAGTCCTCCTTGGCTATCCTCCCTGCCTAATAACAGATCTGGGCAACTTGCACATACCTTATGAGTGTCTCCAGTCTCTCAAAAGAGCTCAACCCCTCATGGGAAACTGGAGAGAATTTTACCCACCTGTGCCTTACTGCTGCCCTCACCCCCTGGTTGGGGCAGCTGTGAGACTCATGTGGCACAGCTCTGCCTCACACACATACCACTGCCGAACATGACCTGCAATTTTAGCAGCATTGGCTGGTACCACCAGGGCTTCAGCCCGGCCACCACTGCTCCACCAGTGAGTCCTCACTTCCAGACAGAATGGGAGAGACTTCTGCCTGAGACCTTGGACAGTAACCAAAATATGGGAGAGGAGAGAAACACCAATGGTCTGACTCATTATAAGGCAGTTTTGACTGTATACCAGGTACAGACATGCTGTTTAACTTACTGTTGTGTACTACGACCGCGGTCGCCTGGCCTCTCGCAATGGCGACCGCCACGTGGTCAGTGCACAAGGTCAGAATCTACCTGAGCTTCGGCCAGGTAGAACAATAGCCAGTCGGATCCTGAGCGACCACCAATTACGTGCCTAGGTCTCCCGCTGGGGGACCTATGAACTGCAACCACGGACTTAAGGTCCTATCAGGACTTGGGGGCGAGGTCGGGGCATTGTCTCCGGCCGGCATAAAAGAAGGCTCTGAGCCCGGGGTTTCTCATGTTCCATCCGACCCTCAATAAAGAGCTTTGCTATGAAATCACTACCACTCGCCTCCCGACTCCAATACTTTCCACTTACAGTGATGTTCCCAGTGGGGATGCCATCCTGGAGGGCCACTGGAGGCCAGGAGTAAGCAACACCAAGCTCCAGCAGTATTGTGGGAGTGACTTGGCTCAGACCCTTTAGAGAGAACAATGAGCAGTGCTCAGCTCAGACTGCCTCTTCCTGCCAAAAAGACAGTGGGAGAGCCAAAGCAAATCAATGGCATCAGTGGCTGGTCTGAGCTGAGTGCCCCCTGCAGTGCTGACTTGTACGGCTAAAGGGCTCTCTCAGCTCGGTTTGCTCCCAGTCCTAGAGATTTGAGGGTGGAGCCTGGGGAGGGTGGGGTTTGGGGAGACCAGAGAGCTCAGCAGGGATGTGCCGCCATACAGTCCACCCTCCAAAGTTGCCATTTTCTCCAGAGGAACTGATCTCTGGAGTCTGAAGACCAGATCTAATTCTGGGAAATCTCCAGGGCCCACCTGGAGACTGGCAACCCTACTTTGCTTCTAAGTCAGCCCCAGCCTATACCTTTGCCTTAAGAAAAGCATATTACTAGTGACAAAGAAAACTCTGTATAACACATGCCGTTTGTATGTTTCGAGTCCAGCTCTAGACAGGATAAATCGTCTTGAGCATAATTCATGTATTAATTAGATGTAGACTAATTGGTCCCCTTACCTTGTGTGAGAAATGAAACAACTTCTTTCTGTTTCTCTCAACGTGAAAAATGCCCTGCAATTTTAATGGCATTTTAAACATTTCCACTTAGGAAAAGTTGAAGTATTAATTTAGCGTAGCTGCCTCTGCAAAAGCAAAAACAGATTTTAATTTACAAAGCTAAGACTCTATGCACACACATACACACAAATAAATACTACACTTCAAGATGATAAAGAGTTTTAAGTAGATGAACACATCTTGTCTCTCTATATTTTTACTAATTTCTTTATAATAGGCCAAACATTCTCTATTGTAATTTTTCCAGCTTAATGTCTGCAGTTGTTCTGAGGTTGTAGAGTAAAAATTTCAATCATCAGGCAACATATACAGCAGCTGAAGAAATATAGTATTGCAGTAAAAGGGACATATGCTTGGATCCACCCCTGCATTTGCTGTGGAAAGTAGGTTTTCTACCAGCACAGTACAACTTTCTCATCTCCCCCCTCCCACTGCAGCCCTCAATCCCCTGTGAAATACTATTCTTGGGGGGAGGGTCCCTTGCCCCCAGGAACAGCACTTTAAGGAGCATGTGAGAAGATCACAGGGGCAGAAATCTTTCCATCTATGGAAATGCTCCAGTAGATCCAAGTCATTGTCTTAACAAAACAAAACAAAAAACCCACGACAGTGCTTTCCAGCTCTCTTATTGCAGGAACCACAAATGCTGTCCGTGATCCAGCTATAGATACGGGCGGTTAAATAACAAATGAAAGCTCTGGGGCTTTCCCACATTGGTTTTTTCCATTGGTTCTGACCCCATACTGTTTCAGTTTATTTCCCCATTTCCACATGCATTTTTGTGCCTTTGGTTTTTGCTGGTTTTTGTTTCGCTTTTTTTTTTTGGCTATTTCCCCAGTTTTTTCTGGTTTTTTTCACGCCACTTTTACCCCGGTCTTTTTCTGGGAGCCAGTTTTGAGTTTGCTTCTTCCTCGTGTATAATGTTGCTGCCCGTTTTCTTTGTCCCATCCATCTCCAGACCCCTTTTTAATGACTGGACAGTTATCATCGTGAAACATATTCTCCCCCCCCTTACCTTAAAGATGTGTGGTTTCTGTTTTTATTTTAAAAAATAGCCTTAAAATATTGGTATATTGATGTAGTGTTGTAACAATAGGCTTAGCAGGTTCTCTAAATTCCTAGCTTTCATTAAAAAAAAAAAAAGACTCTGGCCCCTTTCCTGGCAGAGATACAAGGGAAAAAAGCATATCTCTGTGAAGAAAAGGGGTATTTTTTTGTTGTTTATTTGTTTTAAGGAGGGGTGCCATGACACCACCGATGATGACAACAATGATGACAGCACCCTCCTTTGAAAGTCCTTGTTACTAAAAGCACATGCAGAAGAAAATAGACTCCACAACTGTGAAAATTCACAAGGAAGGAGACATGCAGAACCACCATGCCAAAACCGATTCCAGTGCTTGTGGATTGACTCCCAAGATAATCAGGAGCAACGAGCAAGTTGAGCATGTGGAAAAGGTCCTAGATGGGAGGTTGTATCACAATAATGTATCTAAAATATTCAGTGGTGAACAGTTGTTAAGTACTGGGAAACCATATCTAAATTAATCACAACCCAGAAGTGGCTCCTGATCTATCACAGTCACTGAAATAAGAGTAGAAGCAATTACTATAAGGGGAGGCAGATGAAGAGCTCCAGAATTCCCTTACTCATTGCCCCACTACATGATTTCAGACCTGTAAGAAGAGTATTTACATTGCCTGAAATGAAGAGATGGTTTCTGCTCTTTACACTGTCTTTCATCATTTTGATGATTTGGCAGATGAAGGGATGGTGGAACAAGAACATCTATTCTTATGTTCTTACCATTTTGAGATCGCTCTACAAGCCGGTTGTCCACAGAAGTAGCTTCGGAGCAATGATGTGATCTGATTACATTGGAGTTCAGCGGGTTCTGCATTCTCTCATACTGAATCCCAGTCCAATGAACAGACCAACAAAGTTAAAGTCCAGTATCTGAGCTGGCACTCAAAGACTTATCTGTAAATACCCGATTGCTGTAAGACTCCATCAAGACACTTACAGAACAATCCCAAGGAGAGTTGCACCTTTATAGGCCTAGAAAGTTGTGTCTAGGAATGCAATGTCAGAGCACCTTGTCTAAGGCTGTTTTTACATCTGACTTTCCCGCTGGAATCATTCTAGTTCCAAAAAAACCTGCCCACACCTCTGTGCGGTGTGAAACCGTGCTGCTACTGAAATGTCCACATCTACTAATTGCCCTCCTGTGGTCAAGCTAGTATTCAACCGGCTTTATTCTGCTTTAAACAATTGCTGTTGATTAGTGCACTTAGACCCCCTGGAGTGAAATTTTACACCACTGTGAAATCAGCACAGGAAAAGACAGCAGTCAAACTACTTTAGAGGGGAGGTGTAAAATGACCCTAAGTGCCAGATTCTCCTCCCTCCTCGCCACAGTCTGTAAACCATTTAAAGGTATGTCAAGGAACAGACCATTTGTTCTCAGCTCCTGAAGTTCTGTTCTGCCTCCATTTGCTGAATATGTACTCAAATTACTGTGTTTCTTTTGTGATTGCTTTCTGAAGTTATTGATCATGGGCTCAGAAATCAGCCACAATTACTATAGCTCCTGAGGGAATCTCTGTAATTTTAGTACAAATTCCATTTGTTCAACAAAGACAGAACTTGTGTACTTGAGAGCAAGCCTGTATGTACAGGAAAACATATTTAGACCACGTCCCCTGTCTGAATTCTCAGCTTTCATTTCAAAATTAAGTCGCTATACCTTTGCTAAAGCTCTTTGGAAATAATAGATTAATATGAAAACAGTGGGGGGGGGTGTTTCTGGATTTCCAGAGAAGAAGAAGAAGAAGAAGAGATTGGATTTATATCCCGCCCTCCACTCCCCAAGAGAGTCTCAGAGCGGCTTACAAACTCCTTTACCTTCCCCTCCCCACAACAGACACCCTGTGAGGTAGGTGGGGCTGAGAGAGCTCTTTCCCAAGCTGTCCTTGAGAGAACAGCTGGTACAGAGCTATGGCTTGCCCAAGGTCATCCAGCCAGGTGCAAGTGGAGGAGTGGGGAATCAAACCCAGTTCTCCCAGATTAGAGTCTGTGCACTTAACCACTACACCAAACTGGCTCTCTAGCTCTCAAAGAAGGAATGGGGGAAGGGAAGCTGCCAGAAACCTGGAGCAGAGTCAGTTAATCCTTTCCTTACCAAATTCATTTCTGTCTGCTTTGTCCCATAAACTTTTTCTTTCTGGGTTCTTTACTTCTTTCTTGATTGTTTGTTTCTCTCCTCTTCTTCACAATGACAAGTGACAACACTTGGCAGAAAACTATAGAGAGATTTATACAGTTTTGAGCATGCCTTCTCTGTGTGCAGTGGGAAATTTGTCTCAGGAGTAAGTTGGTCTTGGGATAGTGGGAAGGAATTTTAAAAAAATCAATCAGCTTGGTATCTTTTTAAAATCAAAAACTGCAAGCCATCTTTCTGTAACTTGACCATGTGTGCCTCTGAGCATGTGCAAGATACCTTTTATTCTCCGAGAAATAACCACTGTTAATGCTTTTTCCTCACTTTTGCAAAAAGCTGAGGTAACTTAGGGCTAATGGACTGAACTGGCATAATATTGAGGCAGCTTTAAACTCCTGAATTTTTCACTACAGAACTTCACTATAGAAGGCCAAAGGGCCGAGGTGGCATAATATTAAATAGTCTTGAATTCCCACTACTGTGCAATACAGAAAAATAAGGTTTGGCGGAGAATCTAAATACATTTGAATAAAGAATAAACACTTCTGCAAATGCCAAGAATCACGCGCAGTGCACTTTTTCTTCTGTACAAGAACCACACACATCTACCTACTTGGTGTTATGGATAGTTTGTAGCTTGAAGGCACTGAAGTACAGGCAGATTTAGTTTAGTAATCTCACATTTTAGAAAAGAAAGCATTGGTTCATTGCCCCACCTCTTAGCTATCCAACATACTTTTAAATCTTACTCCCCTCCAGCCTTTTGACATCTCTTTAGAGCACAATAAAAATATAATAATTAAATCAACAAAATCATCATAGTACGATTATAAGCAAATCACATTTTCCTGTGCATACCTTCTTGTGGCAACTACTGCACATGGAAATAGAAGGCAGTAATGTGGCACTACCACTTCAATTACATTTAGCACATTGTTGATCTCCATTTTTAATCATTATTACTTAGTCTGGTAAATAGCTCTCTCTTCAGAACCACCTAATGGTGTTTACTGAATTTAATTTCAGTTTCCTCACCAAATACCCTTGAGCAGGGCTATTGTGGGGCAGGAACGCACAGGAACGGAGTTCCGGCTGGCTCCTGAGTTGGCCACACCCAGCAGGAACTCATTAGCATAATAGGCCACACCCAACAGCAGAAACTCATTAGGGTTGGCTACATTAGGGGTATGTGGCCTAACATGCAAATTAATTCCTGCTAACAAAAAAGCCCTGGGTTTTGACCACAAACAAGGTAAACAGAATAAGAAGCAAAAGGTAGGTGTGGCTGGATGACCACTCTTCTGGTAACATGGGGGTGTGGCCTAATATGCTAATAAGCTGTGCTCTCAGGGGTGTGGCCTATTATGCTAATGAGTTCCTGCTGGGCTTTTTCCACAAAAAAAGCCCTGCCCTTGAGCCAATAAGCCATCATTCACTGGTCTGGGTAAGCCTCTCTGTCAGACCCCTGAGTCAATCATTTCCCAACACCAGTCATTCAGAGAATGCAGTTTATTGAGACACTGAAGAACTTCAGGTGCTTAAGTACTTTGTTAGATCTCAAGCAAATTGGTGCGAAGCAAGCAGTTATAGGTAAAGCATACATCGTAGCTATGGCCCAGGGCCAATCAGGAAACAGGTATGAGCCTACTGAAATAACAAACACTTACTCACAGGGGAAAGATGATACCAGGCAGACCAGACATTCAAGGCTACTCTTGCAGGCCAGCTGAGGTAACAGAATGGCTGAGAACAGAAACCTAAAATTCCAAACTACTTCCAGCCCCCATGACAGCCAAGCCAATAACATGGCGAGGGATGACACTTTCTCCTCTTTTTTCCACCTAACCCAAACTGAACTTGCCAGTCAATACCTAATCCATTGTGATAAAAATGGGCCAAAACAGATTGCTTTCTTCCCTATCCTCTCATGATACAGAGTAAGTAAAAAAAAGGGCATCCTCCCTCAGCTAGTAAGGTGGAAAACCTTCCAGATAGTGAAATCCTTTGATTATACTACTCGCACCCATTTTGGCCCAGTTTTAGAATCATGGTAATTTGCTGTGGATTTTGTATGCCCAGAAAATAATATCCCTGTTATGAGAGAATTGTTCACTATGGAGACAATTCAATCCATGTATCATGAAAGAAGTTTGATTGCAATAAACATTCTTAAAAGTACATTAGTCTTCCTCCATTCTTTCCATCGCCATAAGTTTGCCTACAGTTTGGTGTAGTGTAGTGGTTTGGTGCCAGTTTGGTGTAGTGGTTAAGTGTGCGGACTCTAATCTGGGAGAACCGGGTTTGATTCCCCACTCCTCCACTTACACCTGGCTGGATGACCTTGGGCAAGCCATAGCTCTGTACCAGCTGTTCCCTCAAGGACAGCTGGGGAAAAAGCTCTCTCAGCCCCACCTACCTCACAGGGTGTCTGTTGTGGGGAGGGGAAGGGAAAGGAGTTTGTAAGCCGCTCTGAGACTCCCTTGGGGAGTGGAGGGCAGGGTATAAATCCAATCTCTTCTTCTTCTTCTTCTTCTTCTTCTACATGTCACCAGGCCTCTGAAAGATTCTCCCACAGACTTCTGAAACATTTTCTTCACAAACAGCTTGGAAAGAAACTCAGAATGAAAATTTCAGGGTTTTTTTCCCTCAGAGTTCTATGTCACTAGAGTAGACTGGCTGTCAGAACTTTAAGCACTGCCTATGTAAAGAACTATTCTATCAGGTAGCAAAGACAGCCAGGCATAAACTTTTACAGTGTTAGCCAAATTGCTCTATTTGCTTTAAAGGCTGGGGAATTATGATATTAATGTGCAATTGGCATAACTACAGGATCATGGCCTTTGTATACCAGAGTCCCACCTTATCCAGGTCACAGAAATAGACGCAGAGACTAGATAACTAAAGCAGTGATCTTTTTATTGAAGGATTCTTAAACTTAATCAAGCATTCATACACACAAGACAGACCTAAGGAAGCAGAGGATGATTGATAGGGAATATAGGGGGTGAGTTTTGGGGTGATCCTACCTTTCCAGATGTGCAGAGGTCCATGAAGAAAGGATTATGGCCTAAACCTAGAGGGTAAAGAGGTGGCCTGCCAGTTGGCATCAGGGCAGAAACACACACGGTCTAAAACCATGTGGTCACGGATATAGGCACTGGAAAACAATGCAGACCAATTGAAGGTCTTGGGGTCTGGTCTCAGGTGAGAACAAAAGATTGTCTGGGCCAATCAGGTGTCCCAAAAGGTGTGTGACATCAGGATGGGCAAGGCCTAGATGTAGGCAATGAGCTTCCAAAGGGGGCAGAGTCAGGCTTTAACAAAAGAAGCCAGGTGTTGGATGACTGTGCTGGGGGTGTCCATTGTGGAACAATAGAGTGGTCTGGCATTTCCCTGGTGCCCAAACAAAAGGAGTGATGTTTCTTAACGTGTGGCAGAATGATCCTGAATGGGTGACCATTCATTGTCCATGGAGAGTTAATGTTTACCTTGATGCGTCTGGCATAGGTGTAAGAATGCAGATATCGTAGACAAATATATGGAGACAGGGATGAAAGGATTAATCCAAAGATACTTCCTGACATGGGTGCAGGGCTCATTTTGTAGCAGGAGCTCCTTTGCATATTAGGCTACACCCCCCTAATGTAGCCAATCCTCCAAGAGCTTACAGAGCTCTTCTTACAGGGGCTACTGTAAGCTCTTGGAGGATTGGCTACATCAGGGGCGTGTGGCCTAATATGCAGAGGAGCTCCTGCTATGAAATGAGCCCTGCATGGGTGAAACAGGAAGGGGGGGGGGGGGACATGCAACGTACTTCATTCATGACAATAGCACAGACCAGAGGCTTTTTGTCCCTGCCTGCCTGTACATTTGACAGGCAAAAGACTAGCCATTTGGTCAGCAGAAGATGCCCGAGGCAAGGGCAGAGACTTGCCCATGCTTGGTCCTTTTTGGATTACAGCTGACAGGAGAGAAGAGTGGGGGGGGGGGTTTGCTTTTATGGAGAATTCTCTTTGGCCTGAGTTTTCTCAGCCAAAATGTGGTTCTTCTAGCCTCCCAACAAAAGCCACTGTTAAAGCCAAGCCTGGCTTCATAGGGCACTGCTTATGGAAGTTCAGAGGTTTCTTTGGGGTATCTCTCGGGAAAGACCACCCCAGGTGCTGGGTCTGTGCTGCTGGTTACAGTTGATTGAATGTTATTCCTCGTGAGTTGTAGTTCTCCCAGGCCCTAAGAGCTTTATATGTGTTCCTTCAACAGCATGGATTTTATTTGCCAAGGTGGCAAGAAAACATTCCCTGCTAGGAATGCTCTGTTGCCTTCCAGTTCACCACACATCTCCGCACCGGCGCCCCTGCCCGCAGATGCGGCTTTCCGTTCTTTGACCAGATTCATTTCAGCAAGTTTGTCATAGCAATTATCTTCAGATGATAAAGGCCAAAGTTAAGATCTTGGAAATATATTTGGAAAGCTGCAAAACATACAACGTTCCGACAGAAAACTCTGCAATACAATAGATAATACTTATCATCCGAAAGCAGGCATCCAAGCAAGCGGGCAGCTTCCACATGTGGTAATGTGATCACACGGAGACAAGTGACGGGAGGGATGCCGTCGTGCTGAAGGATAATTTCTGTAATAATGTTGCTTCTCTGCTAAAATGTTTCCCCAATGAATGGTCCTTTGATACTGCTAAAGGAGCTTTCTTGGATCTGGGTTTTGCAATTAAAACAAAATTAGCTCTTGTACTTAACCAGGCAAAATGGAATGTAAAACAGAAATAAAAGTCGAAGAATAAGAGAAGTTGATGTACAAGCTCCTTACCCTGACACCCACATGATTTGGGCTGCACTGCAAGCAACAGCTCTTGTAGGGCATGATGGTAGGTCATTCAGAAGTGATGTTCTGTTATTAGTATTTTCTCAGGCATAAAATAGTAATCGAATATAGCCCCCTCAATGAACCATCTGCTAAGCAACACTTCACTCTTCCTCCACACTTTTGCTGAAATCCTCTGACAGTATGTAGGCAGGCTGATCCTGGTACACTTTCCATGAGAAACAGAAACCCCATCACCAAGAACTCATACAATGTAGTGGCAATTCCATCACCACCTACCAATCTCAATGACACCCCGTATTGGTCATGCAAAGAAGACACCAATCAACCCATGCTGGTTACAGAAACACAGTGATGACAGTTCTTTGAACCAGGGAGCAAAGTGATGTGGTGTTATGTCATGCATCTGGAGAGATAGGATGTGTTTCCCTTCCTGAGGTTTACATAACATAAGAGAAGCCGGTGTTGGATCAGGCCAGTGGCCCATCCAGTCCAACACTCTGTCACACAGTGGCCAAAAACACTAGGTGCCCTCAGGAGGTCCAGCAGTGGGGCCAGGACACTAGAAGCCCTCCCACTGTTGCCCCCCCCTTAAGCACCAAGAATACAGAGCATCACTTGCCCCAGTTTATATAGTCGTAGGAGTGTGCCATAATCCTCTGGTAAATTGGCTGGAATCCTATGGTCCATTGTGGTTTAGAGGGTTAAATCTAAGATTATAGTTATCCATGCTGTCTTTTTCATAGGAATATCATTGTAAGATATATTGGCAGGACTGATCCTTGAGCAAGCATAGGATTTCAATGAAACTCCAGGCTTCCCTGCCATATTCACAACTCTGACCATTTTCCACCTTGTCCCAGTGATATCCTGTCAGTGAGGAGGTTCTACTGGTGGTAACCTACTACTGTGGCACTGTAATTGCTATGCTGGCAAAGATTGACTCTGCCAGTATATCTTTGAGGACTGCCAGAGGAGGGGGATTTAGGACCAATTTGATCTCTGCCCAATGAGTGCAAATCAGGGATAGGATTAGACTGAATCAAGTAGACTGCGATGAATAGCTGTAATGGCAAAAATGAATAAATAACATTATGCAGCAATAACACCATCCTATTTCCAGAGTATTTCCCAACAATTATTATTAGTTCGTCCACATCTGGAATAACTCTGCATCATCAGAATCAGTCAGTGGAACTAGATATTCCGGAAACATTCGATACTCTGTGGCTTAGCAACTTCTTAGAGGCCTCAAGGACTATTTCAACCATACAGTTCTCATGGGACAATTCACAGGAGGACTGCCAGCTTCTACTGCTGAGTGCTGACAAATGGGCATGAGAATCAGATGCCCTTAACAAAGACCTTCTGTTTTCAGAGATAGTGTGCACAGCTGGTGAGTGGAGAGCAGCAGCCCAACCCAGTGTGGTGCAGAGACCTAGGCTGTGGTCACACTGGCAGCTTGGCACGATATGGTGCTGCCTCTAAATGTACTGGTTTAAAGTCTTGCGGAGTATATCATCCAGACAGCACACCCTGCTGCGGGTTACCCGCAGCACAGACATCCCGTGGTCAAGCATCCACATTACTGCAGCACCTCACCCATGGAGCATGCTGCTTGGAGATTTTTCAAAATGCATGCATGCGCATATAGGCAAAAATATATATATTAGAACCACTCTAGAAGCAGGAACGGATCTGCAGGTTCAAACTGCCAAATCCATTCTGTGTGCGCTTCCCTGTGTTCAAACATCTGGCCATGTGCAATGAATGCATGGGGAACCAAAAACACCACTTGTGATGTGGTGCTTTTTTAACCCAGCTCCAAGTTGTCCAAGGATGGGGTGAGTATGCCAGGGGAACACCTGACAGATGTGGCTGTATGACTGCACCCATTTGATCCAGAGAGGAGGGGTGGCTGCATTGGGTCAGACTGTTCATGTGACCACAGCCCTAGGTTGGAATCCCCACTCTGCCATCGAATCTTGCTGGGTGACCTTGTGCCAGTCATTCTTTCTCAGCCTAAGCTACATTACAGGGTTGTTGTTATTGTGAGAATAAAAGAGAAAATGGGCAAATGATGTAAGAAGCTTTGGGTCTCCACTGGCATGGGGAAAAGAAGAAGATAGTGTATTTATACCCCGCCCTTCACTCACTTGGAGTCTCAGAGCGGCTTACAAACTCCTTTCCCTTCCCCTCCCCACAACAGACATCCTGTGAGGTGGGTGGGGCTGAGAGAGCTCTTTCCCAAGCTGTCCTTGAGAGAACAGCTGGTACAGAGCTATGGCTTGCCCAAGGTCATCCAGCCAGGTGCAAGTGGAGGAGTGGGGAATCAAACCCGGTTCTCCCAGATTAGAGTCCACGCACTTAACCACTACACCAAACTGGCTCTCTCACCAAAGCTGTTATCTCACACCTTTTAAAAGTATATGTGGTTCTACAGTTACATAGACTATATACTGACTATTCCATGGCACAAGCTAAAGAAAATAGCACACTGGATTTATCACAACATAAGATTTTATTGGTGCATATCACGCCCTAGGTTGGCAGGAAATACAGATGGGTGTTTTCTGAAGCTGACATTTCCTGGTGAAGCAATTTGTCACATTTTGCATGAGTACTGAAGAAATATTTTTCTATTTAAAATGACTCTTATTTTTACTGGAGGCTTCATAAAACCAACTATGCGGTTAACCATACAAATAACTATAACAATACCCCAGCAGCTGTTTTTCTTCAAGGAAAAAGCAACTTTTGGAGAAAGGATCTGGAGAGTAGTAGTTGTAGTAGAGGGACCCTTATCCTGACCACTACTTTCTCTTTGCAACCCCACCCTGTTTTCCCTCATGGGGCTCCAGGCAAGCATTATCCCTTCCAACCTCCATAACAGTGCAGGACACCTGTTCCCACTAAGCTGCACTAGGGGGTGCTGCGCGCAACATTTCAGAGGCCAGCTCAGAGGATTTCTGCTTCAGCTCACAACCAAGCTTCCATAGGAAACAACGAAGGATGGGGGCATCTCCTTCTGAGGTCCATAGAACTGGACCTGTTGTGCATACTAAAATTTCCAAGTCAGAATGAAATTGAAGTCACAATGAGGAGGAAGGTTCATTTAGTATTTATTGCAAGAAATACTTGGAAAACAGTTATGCCAA
This sequence comes from Lepidodactylus listeri, assembly GCA_029233225.1. Lineage (NCBI taxonomy): Eukaryota > Metazoa > Chordata > Lepidosauria > Squamata > Gekkonidae > Lepidodactylus > Lepidodactylus listeri. The sequence goes on along the minus strand of JARCFY010000016.1, from coordinate 40,639,437 downwards.
ATTAGCCTTTCAAAAATTGACTGTTTTCTGCCCAATACCAGGAAGTACATGAAGTTTTATACCCAGAATGACATACTTAAAAAGATAGTGTACAGCAGGGGTGGCCAACCTTGCTTAACGTAAGAGCCACATAGAATAAACGTAAGAGCCACATAGAGATGTCTGAGAGCCGCAAGACAGAAACAAATATCACACACACGTTTTTATTTTTAAAAATATGCAAATTTGCTTTTTATTAACGTTAAATGGGACTGCCAAAAATAAAAACAAACGAGGAAAACCAGTTATAAGAAAGAGAGAGAGAGAAACTAGGAAAGCAAATAGATGGGAGGGAGGAGGGAAGGAAGGAAGGAAGGAAGGAAGGAAGGAAGGAAGGAAGGAAGGAAGGAAGGAAGGAAGGAAGGAAGGAAGAGAGAAAAAGCATGCCTCCCCTTTGCTTCCCCAGCCGCCCTGCCAGGAGCCGCACAATATGTGTGAAAGAGCCGCATGTGGCTCCCGAGCCACAGGTTGGCCACCCCTGGGTACAGAGATCACTACTGGTCCCAAAGGTATAGAGCAGTGATGGCGAACCTTTTAGAGACCAAGTGCCCAAACTGCAACCCAAAACCCACTTATTTATCGCAAAGTGCCAGCACGACAATTTAACCTGAATACTGAGGTTTTAGTTTAGAAAAAAGAACTCATACATTAACATCTTTTGTCTTAAAAGAAAAACACAATAACAGAGCTTTCAATTATACAAACAACTTTTTATTGAAAGGTAAAAGTTTGCATTTGGCATGCTTTTGAACAATTAATGTGATTTTTGCTGTTGTATGCATGCTGATAATTTGTCTAACCTTGGCTCATACTTTGTAAGTTTGAGAGCAGCCCAGCCTCAAGTCTGTGTCATCTTTTTCCTTTTAGAGACTGAGTGCCCAAACTGCATGCGTGCCCACAGAGAGGGCTCTGAGTGCCGCCTCTGGCACACGTTCCATAGGTTTGCCACCACTGGTATAGAGCATCATCTGAGCAACCATACAGTCATTGGTCAGTTACAGAAAAAGGTATGACTACATAATATCTTAAATGTTTACTTAACCTAACCTCATTAATAATAATCCGGGATTCTTCCTACCCAAACAAAAAGTTGTTGTTTTCTGATATGAAGCTAAAAGCCCTTCTTGACCCAGACACTGCAGAGTTTCACCCCAAGCAATTAAACCCATGAACTCTGTACTTCAAGTGACTACATCCATAGAAAATAGCTAGATGGCTATTTCATCCAAATAACTTAAAGAGGAGAAAAGAATGTTGTTTCTTGTCTGCTAGCATCAGCTAGAAAGGCACTTTAACCTGCAGAGGCAAGGCTTTTCCATTTAATAGGCCTTTACTAAATCCTAATAAAATCTGAATATAAAAATCCATAAGAAAACCAGAAAAATATAACAATATGAGTAATCTGAATGGAAAAAATCATTATGTATTCTCATCCATGCTACAAGTCCCCCCTTTTGGTACAGTGGCCATCTTTAGGCTCACTGCTACCACTATAAATCTCTGTGGGGCGACTGTCACATCATGATCTGGCTTCCAGAGGGAGCAACCAGTGGTAGCAATGTCTTGCACCAGTTGGAACAAACAGGAAGGCACAATACAAAAACAAAATACAAAAAGAAGCAAAATGCCAAGAAAAATAAAAACGAGGCATGTCTTCATAGTCGCTCGCAAACCACTGAGCCAGTTACCAAACCAGTCATTTCACCATTGATTATCTGAAATAGTCACCCTGTGTGTTAGGTCTTTCAAATCCTTAATACGGCTTTCAATTGACCTGGAGTGATCACTAAGATTCAGAGAGCACATTCCCTCAAAATCTTCACAGCCATGATTAGCACGTAAAGAAGGTAACCCATGGCCATACGATTTTGTACAGCAGTTTTCTCTGTAACCTGCAAGTCATATAACGTGTCCCCTAAAGCTTGGGAAGTATCATTTATGCTGCAAAGCAACAAAAAGCTATACACACAAGGTATACACAAACAAGCTATGCACACAACATTTCAGAGGCCAGCTCAGAGGATTTCTGCTTCAGCTCACAACCAAGCTTCCATAGGAAACAATGAAGGATCGGGACATCTCCTTCTGAGGTCCAAAGAATTGGACCCCCTGGTCCAATCTTTTTGAAACTGGGGGAGGGGGTTTGAGAAGAGGCAGCAGGAGCTATGCTGCAAATTTGGTGCCTCTACCTAAAAAAAAACAGCCCCCAGCCCCCCAGATACCCCCAGATCAATTCTCCATTATAGCCTATGGGGCCCATTGACTATTATCATCCCCATAGGCTATAATTGAGCCAGAAAAAAACTATTTTTTGCACACCCCTATTATACTTTTCAGTATGATTTGTAAGCTGCCTTGAGTCACAGGGAAAAGTGGGATATAAATATCTGAATAAATAAGTAGTTTGGGCAGGCTGATAACATTTAAGCAACTGCCTTTTTGTAAGGTTAGGCAGTGTTCTGATAGTGATTGTTCCACCTCTGTTATACTTTATCTGTAATGCTGGTTGTCATATTTCACTAAAAACAAGAAGACTGCAAGAGTTTCCCCCCCCCCCCCCAGTGCTGGTATGTTTTCCAAGGGTCAGTGCAGGGCAACATTCCAAGGCCAAGTCAACCACTACAGTGGACTGGGGTGGGTAGACCTGTTGCCAGGTCTACTAATATAATGGCAAGAGGGAAAGAGGTGGGTAGACCTGTTCTCCGGAGGTCAGGTCTACCAATATAGTTGACTGGTGCTGGTAGACCTGATCTCCAGAGGTCCGATTTACCAATATAATGGAAAGTGGTGGACAGACCTCTTGAGGTCAAGTCTACCAATATAGTGGAAAGGGGCAAGTAGACCTGAATTCTGGAAGCCTGGTCTATCCCTGTAGAGGACAATTTGTGTAATGAAATTTGACTTGATTCTGTTTTCTCTTATAGTGTTTAAATTATTCTTAAAATATAGATTTTAAGAATCATACACGATCATACGCACCCATTAGCCATGCGAGAGGGATGATTCACCGGTGGATCAAAGTGGTGCGATCACACCAGCACATCTGGGAAGCGTCCTGCAACCATTGGCAAGCCGTCACAAGCCGTTTTGATCCGCCGGAGAAGCAGAGTAAAAAACTACTAGGGAAACTCCGGTATCAAACTGTTTGCTGTGGACCACAGCTGGACTTTCCCCGTGTGATCGCGCCAGCGCAAACTTGTGGCATCAGGAATAGTCTGATCACAGGCTATCCCGACGCCATGCTGTTTTTTCCCCCCTTCTCAGTGTGCACATAATTGAACCACTTAGGGTAGAGGAGCAATTCATCAATCCTCCATTTAAGCGAATCGGAAACCAACCACAAAAAAAAAAATTTAACTTGCCCACAGTTGCATCTGATCATGCCGCGGCAATTTGCATTGGCAGGTCCACAGACCTGTGTGATCGCGCAACTGTGGGCCAAATTGCTCCAGGGCAAAATAGCCTCGCTTCCCCTCCGGATTATCTCACTCATGTGGCCGCGACCTAAATATAGTTTAAAATAATTCATTTTGAGATTTTTACAAAGTTGTGAAAATAGTCTAAAAAAAATAATTTACACAGTAGTCAAATGTAGACTTATTCACAACTTTAATGCTACTAGCTTTTTTTTTTTTTGCTCACAAAGTAGAATTTCTGCCCACAAGACTGTGGAGCTTAGAGGGAACATTGTGCAGGACCCGTAGGAACAAACGGCCACTTGGGACAGCAGGTTACAGCTGACAGTGAGGAGAGAGAAGGGGAGAAAACATTCTCTTCCCTCTTCCATCAGCAGAGCTGTGATGATAGAAGATGGAAGAGGAGAATGATGACTGTTGGAATATGCAAGGTCTATAGTGCAGCCTTAAGAAGATCTACAGGGGGACAGCTGAAGGACTGGTAGTCAGCACAGCTAGATTACAGACTGCCCACAATTTCAAATTATATCCTTCCTGTCTCCTGATTGGCTCTTCTGGAGACTTCCTGCTCCTGCAGTGTTTCTTGTTCTTGTTGTCTCCTCTCACAGCAGTTAGACTAATTAGTCTAGGCTTTCTCTGTGTATGTTCTGTAACAGTTTGTTCTTTAATAAACCTACTTGTTTTCCTCTAAACAATCAGTGCTTCACGTCCTTGCATATTTAGACTCTGCCAGCAATAACCCCTTCCTCACTGCAGCCTAGGGTTGCCAAGTCCCTCCTGGAAACTGGCAGAGGGTGGAGAGGACTTACCAGGAACAAGAGGGAAACCCAGGCTATGTTGCCGGTGATGTGGCAACATCAGTTCTGGCATGTACTGGGAATTGGGGGTGGGAGCAGGAGCACATGACAAAAAAAAATCTCACTTCTTTCCTTGATGGATCACTGGATCCTATCCAAACACTCTACTCCATTCATTATTAATACCAGCCACCACCTGATGACTTCTTCTTCTTTGCAGCATCAAACTGCCTCTCCCCAGCAGCCCTCTCTGACCCCCCCCCCCCGAAAGGTCTGAGATGGATTTGCGGCCACATAGTTCGGGGGGGGGGGAGGACAAGTGTAGAGAAGATCTGAGACTGGGATGCTAGCCAGGTCAAAGTCCATGCTTCTCCCCCCTCCCTGCTACACAATGAGCATTGTATAAACCCTTCTGCAAACAGTATACTCTCGAGACAGATGTCTCTCATTCATGTGGATTCCACCCTCCCTGCTACACAATGAGCGTTGCCCCATTGAAGCTGATAATTCCTACTACAAACAGCAGGCTCCTGAGACAGTTGTCTTATCCTCTCATGTTGATTCCATGTTGACCCTGTCTACTGAATGCTGACGCAGCAACCTAAGGGCGTGGCGTGTAAGTCTGTGTATGTTTAAAAATAAACTGCTCACTGCCAGAGAGCAGACTTGAGTTTTCCCCTTCAAACTCACTTGTCTGGTGTGCAAGTCCTTCAGACAAGGGGATGAAATTGCTCCTCCTCCTCCATCAATCAGCCCAGCCCTGATTGTGGAAGAGAGGGGGAGGGTGTGAAATCAACAATCGTCCAAAGAATCAACTTTCCAGTAGACACAAGAGACCGCTGAGGGGGAAGGCGAACATGACAAATTTCTTCTGCTGCTGAAATGCTGGATCTTACCCCAAGCTCTCTACTCCACTCAGTTCCAGTGCTGGCCAACAACTCATTACATCCTTGCTTGCAGGATCAGAGCCAGAACATCTACAGTAAGGGGGGGGGGGGGGGGAGACCAAGTCCAGAGGCAAGGTTTCAGTGCAACACTCTGTGCTGGATAGATGGGTATTGTCTCGATTATGTAGAAAAGTCTATAAATAATGGCTCTAATCTGTACATATGCCAGGTGGCTTCTCTGCACAAGGCTGCGCTTCCACTATGGTTATCTCGGTTTCTGTGAGGTAGAAGCATTTTCATTTATATTGTCAAGAAAAGAGAATGCTTCAATCAGATGTTTTTGAATTCAAGATGTCTGACACAAAATGTTGATAATTATGCTAATTAGTACCAAGTAATTTGTTCTGCACAAATGTGGGTAGAATAAAAAGGGCAACACATTTGTCTAGATAAAGAGGGCTTATTTATGAGTTTTCATCCTACAGATAAAAGCATGTCATTAAAGCTGTACATCATATTATTGTTTTGTCTGGTGTGTTGTAGCAGCAAGGAACTGTTCAGTGAATGTAATCAAGAAGGTTCCTCGTGCTGATAGGACATTTTTGTGACCAGAAAACTGATATGCGTTTAAGCTCAATACTTTATTGTTAGCATTTATTTTCCTTGACAACAATATGTAGTCTTGCCACCAATTTAATTAGGAGCATTTAATAATAACTTTGGGTTTATTAAAGTGTGATACTTTCTAATTTAACACAGCAAGAAAAATTGTACCATCCTAGTAGAACTTCCAGGCTTTCAAACTAAGGCCTGCATGCAATATATCTGGGTCCCCAAGTACTGAAGAAATTCTGTAGATGCAGCTGTGATCATACTGCAGGTGTTATTAGTTGGGATGGTTCAGATACATGTTTTTCTCCATTCCAACATCTCCTTAAGAAGGTCAACTGAGGGGATCCCTACATCTCTATCAACTGACAGATGGCAACTAGAACAGAAAGAATGGAACTGAACCATTAGAAGCAAGCTTCAGATGGAAGTCACATAATGTTTGGTGTCATAGAAGAAACACAAAAAAAGGCTCATTTTCAGCTGTGCTATTTCCCAGTTCTGGTTATTGAATGGGAATATGGGATACTGTAAAATAACTGGACAACAGCTTTCAATAGCCCATTAATACAATACCCTTATGAAAGGCCAGAGGTGAAACAGTCCTTAAACCAACTCCCAGAGATGTGAGAATAAACATGCAATGCCTTGGGTACTCTCTTTCTTTTTAACCAGTAGCAATCACCCATTTATACTAAGGCATGAAACAAAATGGCCCCACGGTGGCTCAAAGGTTAAGACGCTGAGCTGCAGACTGGAAGGTCTGTAGCTCGGCAGTTCGAGACCTGAGTGCCGCATGACAGAGTGAGCTCTTGTCTCTGGCCCCAGCTCCTGCCAACCTAGCAGTTTGAAAGCAAGAAATTGCAAGTCGATAAATAGGTACCACCTCGGTGGGAAGGTAACAGTGTTCTGTGTGCCTCAGCATTTAGTAATGCTGGCCACATGACCATGGAAAAAGTCTTCAGACAGTTTGGCTTGGAAATGGGGATGAGCACCACCCCGTAGAGTCAGAATCGACTGGCTTTCAATCAAGGAAAACCTTTACCTTTATGAAATAAGACATCAGTCCATCATGCATTCTATCTACTGAAATGTTACACTTGTGTGACCAACAGGGAAGTTCTCTTCTTTTCTACTGAGGGGGTAATATTAAATGGCCAAAATAGAGTATCCAGACGCCTTAACTTCAAAAGAGCTTACAGTGAGCTAATTACTTTGTGTGGAATTTTTAGTTGTAAATGAAATATAAACCCAGGGTGAGACTTTAACAGGGGTGTGTGACATTTCCAGAGTGTCTCTAGGACGTATGTACAGATCACTACCAAAATAAAAGGTATAGGACTGACCAGATTGTTAGAGAGTAATCCTAAACAGGTCTCCTGAGAATTAAGTCCCTGTGAAGGACAGATTAGATTCTGCTTCTCTCTAAGAGTGACCAGCGAGAGCTGATAGAATCTTAGTGAGAGGTGGTTAAAAAACAGCAGTTGAGAGAGCATTCAGGGAACTGAGGAGGTGAGAATGTGTCTGGTTGAATGAAGCTGTGGTGAGCAGCTTAAAGATGACTGAAAGAGTCAATGCGTAACAAAAGAGCCTAAATGCTGAAACTGGGAAACAATCCCAAGGTTCAATGGAAAAGGAACTTGTAACCTCTACCAGTCTTTCTTCAGTGTTGTGTTCAAAGCATAAATAAAAGTTAACTTCTTGTTTGTTTAACCCTTTGGACTAATTGTCTCAGAGTAAGAAACCCCCAACACACACACATAGGCGCACACATTGTCATGAATTATCCCAGCCTCAGCAATAGTGAAAGCTCCTCAGAAGAGGAGGAGCCCTGTGCAGCCAGCCTGGAGTTGACAAAAACCAACCAGCAACAAAATGAGCTGAAGGCATGCCAACACTCACAGACAACAGCTGATGCAGACCCACTGCCACCATCAAGCCCTGATTCAGCAGGTGAAAGTCAGTTGGCCACTCCCAGCCCTTTGGGATCACCTACATCTTTAGAATGCCACAGAAGGAGGCTGAGATCAGATTTACTGGTGAGACAGCAAAGTGCACATCTCCTGGCTCGATGCCAGCTGATAATGAAGATGAGTTATTACAGGACTGTTCTTGTGTAATGAGCTGTAGGTATGATGCCTAGGCATGCAGCTATAAAGTCTCCCAGGAAAGGCTGTTGGGCATAGACACAACATGTACATTAGACACTGAACTGCTGACACTGCCTTGATTGATTCCTGGAAATCTGACCTTGGACTGAATGACTCTGATTTGTCTGAGCTTTGCAACCCTGACCTCTGGACTGAACAACTCTGGACTTCAGAAACCTTGTTGAATGGTGTTATTTTGGCAAATCAGCTGAGATGCTGCAACCTGATACTCAAAGCCTGCAAGTCAGTACACAGAGAGAGAGAGAGAGAGAGAGAGAGAGAGAGAGAGGGGCTAAGATGGTCTCTTTATATATGGTGATATGAATAAATGATGGCAACCTATGAATGGAACAATATTTGATTCCCCAACTGCAATTACTTTGCACAGTGCTGGAGTGAGGGGAAATTATTAATGGGGGCTGGGCTACCCTATCTTCTGATGTTTTTGTGAGTGAGAGAGAGCAAGACAATGTTGCACTTACCTGTAATTGTTGTTCAATGAGTTGTCACTGTGCAGGCGCACATAAGACTGTGCAGGCATGCAGGCCAGCCACCAGAAGATTTTTTTACTAACTTAGTAACAGAGCAAGAGGAGCCCCTCCCAACTGGAGATGTTGGAGTAATTTTTCTGCCCAACAGTCACTTGCTCCAGGGAGGGGCTCCACATTCTTCCTCAGTTCTCCTGAGCCACCACTATGAGCCAGAGATTTAAAAATATTACAATAGAGGAATAGTTCACAGCTGGGGGGGAGGGAGGGATGTGTGCCTGCACAGTGACAACTCGATGGACAACAGTTACAGGTAAGTGCAACACTGTTTTCATCATTGTTGTCTTGTGCAGTTCCACATGGGAGACTAGTAAGCTGATTTACCAGGTGGCAGGGTGAGCGATTCGCTCGAAAATAGAATGCAAGATTGCTGTCCCTGCTGACATCTCCCATTTTGTATTAACATCTACAGAGTAATGCTTAATGAAAGTGTCTGCAGATGACCAGATGGCAAAGAGGCAGCTGCCATAAAGCTAGCCTTAACAACCTGGTGCCATTGGTTAGAAGGGGCTCAGGTCACTTTTGAGGTATGGACAGGCCATAAAAATCTTGAAGCGCTACAACCCCCCCCCCCCCCCGCACCTGAGCACAAAGCATTGAGATGGGCGGAGCTCTTTTCTGAGTTTTGATTCACATTACAGCACCTCCTCAGGAAGTCGAATTTCCTGGCTGACACTCTATCATACCTCTCCCAGCATGCGAGTTAATGAGAGGAGTGGTGGATACCATGTTCACCCCCACCCAACTAGGAGGGGCAGTGATGACTCACAGCCAGACAAAAAGGGGGGGCACAGGAAATCAAACATTGAGTGAATAAGTTTTAAAATGCCCTAAATGAGGCCGATAAAGAAGATATTGAGAAAGAGGGGACTTCGGTGCTAAATGAGGATGGCTGTTGGTATCAGCAAAACAAACTGTTCCAAGAGCCCTCAGGGGGGAGGTTTGTCTCTGGGGCACAACAGCAAAATGGCTAGGCGTTATGGTTACCTAAAAACCCTGAACCTCATTCAAAGACAATTCTGCTGGCCCCAAATGTGGGGGAACATTTCCCAATACGTAGCATCCTGCCAAACATGCCTAATGAGTAAAAGACAGACTGGGAAACTCCCTTGGAAACACAGGAACAGCCATAGGCTTTCCTCTATGGATTTCATTATGGACTCACCCCCAAGGCAGGGGAAAACAATCATCTGGGTGGTGATTAACCTGTTTTCAAAGCAAGCCCATTTTATCCCTTGCAAACGACTACCAACTGCCTGAAAACTGGCTCAATTGTTCTTAAGCACATAATCAGATTGCATGCTTTGCCCCAGAAAATAATTTTAAACCTCAGGTCCCATTTTGTAGCAAAGTTCTGGAGAGAATTCCTAAAGTTGTTGGGGGTGGAACAGGGACTCAGTAATGCACACCACCCAGAGACTGATGGACAAACTGAATGAACTAATCAAGTACTAGAAAAATTTTTGAGGTGTTTCATAAATCATCAACAAACTGACCGGGTGGACTTACTCCCTTTTGCAGAGTATAGCTACAACAATTTGGTGCATAGCTCCACCGGTGTCTCCCCTTTTAAGGCAGTACATGGATATGAAGGGGGCCCTCTACCCACCCTGAACCCTGGAGAACCTGCTACAGATGATGCCCAAACTTGGTGGGCCAAAGTTACTCAAGGGTGGCCAGCTTTGCAGAAACCTTGGAAAAGGCCAAGGAGGACTAAGGGCGTAGACTTTCCAATTTCGGGGGGGGGGGGGGTGGGCTGGGTCAGAGACATCACAGTCCATTGTATCCGGTGGAGGCTCAGCACCTCCTGGAAAACTTTGGGGGGGGGCAGCTCCCCAGCCCCCCTGAAGTTGACAACTATGCTGACAAAGGTAGGGGTCCTGAATGGGAATTGAAACCAGGGGACTTTGTGTACATTTCTACAAAAAAACCTCAGGGGTCTACAACCCGGGAGGAAATTGGGTTGGAGATATGTAGGGCTTTTCAAAGAAGTCTGCTTAATCAACAAAGTGACTGTGGAAGTTGAATTGCCAAAGAATTTGTATCACGTACAGTTTTCCATTTCAGTCTACTGAAGAAGGATCCTGGACCCTTGAAGTGGAGACCTCGCCCTGCAGCTTCTCCTCCTTTGATCATGTGGGGAGAACCCCATCAACAAGTGGAAGACATTTTAGACTCTAAAGTCAAATGAGGGCGATCGTGTTATTTTATTAAATGGAAGGACTTTAATCCAAGCTATAATTAATAGGTGCAAAAAACCCATGTGAATGCACCCAGACTGGTGCACGCTTTTCATAAGCAGCAACCCCTGAAGCCGGGGGGGGGGGGGAGAATGAAGGCTTGGGGGGGGGGGCAGAATGTCAAACTCGCTCTAGTTTGCCATGACTGCTGGGGGGAGGGAAATTCCTGTGGGGGGTATGTGCCTGAGTGTGAGAACGGCTTCATTGTAGGGATGAAAGTAACTCTTCTAAGACAGCCATCCTCTCTGGGATGGCCTTGGTCCACATCTCCGCTTGTCACACTGTAGAGATAGTGTTACAGTGATTTATAGGTGGGGTTAGAGAAGCACAAATTGCTAGGCAGGAATGAATGCGTTGTATGATTGGAGGGGCTCTTGTTTGAACTGTCTATAACTTTGGGGTTTCATGCCAGAATATCAGTTCTGACTCAGCAAAGGTCTAGCTTGGCATGTCTTTAATTCTCAATAAACAAATCACTGCCAGAGAGTGTTGTTAAGAGTAATTTTGTTGAGAGTGACTCCCATGGGGTTTATGGTGACTCCCATGGGGTTTTCAAGGCCAGAGACATTCAGAGGTGGTTTGCCATTATCTGCCTCTGAGTTGCAACCCTGGTATTCCTTGGTGGTCTCCCATTCAAATACTGACCAAGAGCAAGAGGATATTTTGCAAATTCATTCCGCAATGGAGGGAAAGGTATAGGAAAAACTAGTTTAGGAAAGAACGGGGGGGGGGGGGGGGGAAACAAAGAAAGACCAGGATAGCAGGTCTGGCTTGAGCTTTCCTTTGCAAAATATAAATTCTGGCTACAGCAATGCACCAGAAGACACCAGGTGAAAAAAGGGTGTCAGGCCAAGCAAGAGGGAGGCGTACTCACAGGCAGAACTGGTGATGGGATTGGATGGTGCTCTTGAAAATAGCCCTGAAAGACCTTGCTGCAGGCTGCGGCTTGGCAATTACTGCTGCAGGAGCCTTCAGCTGTGCTGGATGGTCTTGCCTTGCTCCAAAAGAGGCTTGGTTGGTGGGCCTAGCAGCATCTTGTGGTAGATAGGCAACTGTTTGCCTCAGCTCCACTCCAGTAAAGTTTGCAACCATCATGAAAACTTACTAAAAAGGCACAGCAAGCAGGAAGTCACAGCAGCAGCAGCTGCTTTCTCTGCTCTAAGTTCAAATGCTGCATTCAGCTGGGAGAAATTCTGTGCAGTATTAGAGCACTCAGTTTGCTCCTGGCCACACACACACACAAACACACCCAGGCACCAGACCCCTGGGAAACTTTCCAGTAAACTCACTGGCCAGTTCACCTTTGTGTGAACTAGACTCTGACCAGTCATCATAATTTTCTTTTTGCTTCTGTGGAGACAGATGTTTTAGCCAAGGGCAGAGCAAGACCAGATGTTCAGCATTGCTCTTTCATGTGCTTGAGACACTATAAGAACTCTGATGCTTTTTCCAGAGGAGAGAGAACGTGTTCCCAGCCTCTCTTTGGCTTATAGGAAAGATTTCGTTACAGTTTGTATTCAGCATCAGGCCTGATGGTTAGCATTTATTTTAACCTGTCTTGGGTCCCACCACAATGGGAACAGGGTGAGATCAAATCATTTTAAAATAAAATGTGTAATAATTAACCACTCGGAACTCAGAGTTATATTCAATGACTTGGAAAGACCACTCAAATCCATGTTTCTGTTAGATACACAAAAGTGTGAACGGGTTGTATTCTTGGTGAACTAGACCAGTTGGCATACTGGGAACAGGGATAGGAAGTATGAGAATGAAAAATATATTTATTACTATTATAAAGCAGAGCAGGGCAAATAAGCATAAGAAACAAACATGTATTATCATGGGCTGGATCCAATCTATTTTACCAATAGTGAAAAAAGGAGGAGGGGTTTCCATTGGCCAATGGAAAGGTTCCATTTGGGATTGAGGGACCAGACATGCAAAAATGTCACATGGAGTGGGGGCTGTAATAAGGAGGAGAATAGGCCAAGACTGAGCAAAAAAAGCTGCCTGGCTCCAACTCATAGCCCCAGCAGGCATGCCATGGTGTGCAATGGGACAGATTCCACCTTGGGGACCCTGCTCCAGTAGAAAGGCACCATAAAAATGTTTTAAATACATAAATGTGTTTTTAAATAAATAAGATAAATGGCAATGGTTCCTTCTAGGCTGCTAGCTCGGGGTGTTCTGTTCCTCCCATAGGTGTCAACTACGGGGGGGCTCGAGGGCTTGAGCCCCCCCCCTGGGAAAACGGTGCGCCCTCCGCTGCACCCTTCCTAGGGCCGCCGCCACCGTCTCTCTCCCCCCCACCTGACCACTCCGTCCCTCCCTCCATCCATCCAGGGGCCAGCTAAGCAAATGCCCAGCTGCCCCCTGGACAGACCGAGGGAGGGACGGAAGCAGGAGAGGTCAGGCCGGGGGGGAGGCGGTGGCGGTGGGAACATGGTCCCGGCAGGCACACGCGCTTTGCGCGTGTGCACGAAAGAGCTCCCCCCCCTTCCCGGATTTTGAAAACTTGACGCCCCTGGTTCCTCCCATAGTTGGTCACAGACCTTGCCAGGAACTGTTTTGGCTGCTCTGACTAATCACTACCATCTCAGTGGTTGTAAAATATACTAACTTGGACACTATTGTACCGTAGAACTAAGCAGGTATGGCCAAATCTTGTGGCCTGCTGTGCCTAACAGTGGGAATCGTAAGCAGTAAGAGCTGACAGTGGGAGCTGTCTAATACCGAAAGTACTTCTTGATCTTTCAGGAACTTTTCCTTCTGTTTCATAATGAGCATTTACAGTGGATATGTTGCATCCTATATTTATGTCATCCTCTCCGCAGATCTCACTGTAATTAGAGCCCCCTAATAACTCACAGACTGCATTTTGATTTCACCTGGTAGGTATCATGCAAAGATGAATGGGCTGAATTATTGCAAAAATCGCCGGTTTCCTGGAAACCATCATTTGCTGGACCTGTCCTTGTCCCTGGTGCAAGCATAATGCTTTTAATAATCTCCCGCTCCCTAAGTGATATGTTTGCATGAAAACGATTGATATGAAAGACAGTTTAAAAAAAAAATCCTTCTTGGTATTTTGTTCTTTTGGCGCCACCTAGAGGCCCTAAAAAACTCGATAGCTCTGTAAAGAATGTACCTTATTTTTCCCTCACAGGTTTCCTTTCAAACCAGTCTGGAGGTTATCATCATTTAGAGCAACATTACCACAGAAACTCTTATCCCTCTCCCCTGAATCACACACAAATTGTTTGCATTTGGCGGAGAAGGCCTCTAAGCTGTGGAACAATCTCTGCCAAAGGACTAAACGGTCTGAAGAATTTTTTTTTTACCTGTAAAGCAAAAACATCCCCTGTAAATTGCCCTTGTGAGGCAATGAGCATAGGCTTTGTTTTCAGGATATCCTCTGTGTACAAATCAAAAGCACAATAAATCAAGCAGGTGCTTGGAGGGAAGGCAGCTTCACAACAGCCTGCCAACATGACAGAGCCAAAAGCAACATTGCACCCGTCAGCAAAACTGGCTGACTCCTTATCTGCCTCCTATGAAGCCAGCCACGCTCCATTTCAGGCTGTGACTGCCTGGAAAAGCACAACAGGAAAGTTACCCAACACGTAGCTCAGCAGCAAGACAGAAAACTAGTCTAGTATGAAAAAATTGAAGCTGATAACTCTCTGTCATGGGCTGCTTGGTGGGAGAAGAGTGCCAGAGTGTTGTCATTAACCATAGCTTGATTACCCTGGAAAATCGCTGCTTATTGACATGCACTATCTAAAATTATGCTAGGGTCTCTCACTCAACCTTAGAAATAGTGTCAAAGAGTCTAGGGCTTGGATCCTGAGGTGCTACTTCATGAGCAGAGCAGCAACAACTCTGCTCAAACAGCTTTTCCTTCTGTGGTAAAGGGAAGGATGATTTTTTATCAATTCTGCATTGCTGCTGCAGACTCCAGGATTTAGCTTCCACAATCTTTTTAGTTTCACTGACCTACAGGGGCACAATTTTGGGGTCCAGAAGGCTGCAGTGAGAGTGGGAGAAACATTTATTTATTAGATATTTATACCCCATTTCCCTCCCCAATAGCAGCTTGCATCATTCTCCTGCCCTGCCTGTGTTTTATCCTTACAGCAGCCCTGTAGATATAGGTGAGGCTGAGAGAAAAGGACTGGCCCAAGGTTACAGAGTGAGTTTCCATGGCAGAGTGGGGATGTGAACTAGGTCTCCCAGATCTAGTCTAACTGGGATTGCCATCTCTGGCTTGGGAAATTCCTAAGGCTTCTTCTTGGTTCTACATTTATTTTAGGGGGATCAGCTCTCAGACCACTTCCAGCACACTGTTACCTCAAACTTCCCAAAAGTGCTTTTGCCACAAACTTTTGTTTTGCTCTGTTTTGAAATCAATTGCTTCTGGAAATATTTAAGTGCTGCCCACTGCCACCCCCAGTTCCAGCCTCTTTCTCTTTGGTCTACGTTAGGTGGCCAATTTACATGATAACAGGTTTCCTCATGTTCAACTGCTGAACATTTACAGTTGTTTAGCGTTCACCACAGTTTGGAGGATGGGAGCGCTACTGGAAAAACCAGTTTTTCAAGAAGCACTTGTGAGCCAAACAGACTTCGATCACAAACATTTCCGTCAAAACAAATGCATGGATTGACGGTTTGCATTTTGATCTGATACCAAGCATTGATAATTGTATATTATCCCTGGGATATTCTTGTTACATAATGTTAGCAAACATTGCCCTGTTAATACTGAAATGCCTCATCCACTCAATGTCGTTCTGATTTTCCTGGAATAATTCCTCCCACCAGCCAGGGCTCTGTGAAAAGGAAGAGAGAACACGGGGCATTGAAGGGAAGGGAGAAGTATCATGCTGATGCCTTGCCTACTCCTTCTCCAAAGGATAAGAGCAATCAGGGCTCAAAACACACTTTCTTCTGTGAGTATGCAGAAAGCATAATCCGCAGAGACTTCAGTTTCCAGCACAAAGTGCCGAAGAGTAATTACATATGCAGAATGAAAGGAAATGATTCTAATCAAAGGCTTACCGCCTCAAGTTCTGGGGAAATTGAGAGCAAAGAGTAAATGCAGAAAGGCTCTTTGTTTTAAATAAAAGCCCAAATCAAAAAAAACCTGAAACCCTTCAAACAAATTGTCAGGCCAGGCTGTTTCCTTTTTCTAGTTGGTTGACAATCTTATATTAGAGATAATACACATGTTTTCCTGATCTTCACTCTAAATTTGTCTGGCTCTCATACATATCTCACTTAATCCTGCTAACTTGCATTAGGCCATTCCATCTGTCTTCTTAATAATTAGCACAGGTTAACCTATCTGGCTCAGATCCAATAAAGTATGAGCAGAGAAACTGCAGCCACGCACAAGTTGCCTTCTAAGCAACTTTAAAATTTGCCAGTCAGCAGTTTACAGGTGGGGCTGTGGCTCAGTGGTAGATCACCTGCTTGGCATACTGAAGGTCCCAGGTTTGATCCCTGTCACCTCCAGTCAAAAGGATCAGGAAACAAGTGATGCAAAAGACCTCTGCCTGAAGTCTTGGAGAGTATGGATGACCATGAACCGGGAAAAATGGAGGTTCATCCCAGTTCGTGGTTCATGGGGTCTCCTGAACCATGAACCTTTACAAACCTTCCAGTTTACTGAACTGGTTCATTTCATGAGGTTTGTGATGCCTCCCTCCTCCTTGGGGATTCAAAGTGCAATAGGGGAGGGACCTAACGGGAGGTCTGGTGCGGGAGGGGGTGGGGAGTTGAAAAACTAAGATGAGGGGCAGGCACAGCAAGGAAAGCTGATTATGTTAAGCCGGGGGGGGGGTGCCCAAATGTGCAGAACTTGAGGATCCTAGGATCCAAAGTGCAAAATGGGGGGTGGAAAGTGCAGGAGGGGGGTGGAAAGTTGGAAAATCGAGACAAGGGGCAGGCACGGCAAGGACAGCTGGTGACCTTAAGCTATGGGGGGGATGCCCAGAGTTGCATAAGTCAAGGATCCTAGGATCCAAAGTGCAAAAGGGGGGATCTAACAGGAGGTCTAGAACAGGAGGGGGTGGAAAGTTGGAAAATCGAGACAAGGGGCAGGCACGGCAAGGACAGCTGGTGACATTAAGCTATGGGGGGGGATGCCCAGAGTTGCATAAGTCAAGGATCCTAGGATCCAAAGTGCAAAAGGGGGAATCTAACAGGAGGTCTAGAACAGGAGGGGGTGGAGTGTTGGAAAATCAAGACGAGGGGCAGGGATAGCAAGGGCAGCTGATGAAATGCCCAGAGGTACGCAAGCTGAGGATCCTAGGGTCTGGGGGGGGGGGGGATCCAACAGGAAGTCTAGCATAGGAGAGGGATGGAAAGTTGGAAACCCAAGATGAGGGGCAGGCATAGCAAAGGTAGCTAATGATGCTACCAAGGGGGGATGCCAAGGGGTGTGGAAGTCAAGGATCCAACGGTCCAAAAGGGGAAAGGGGGAGAAATTGAAAGTTCAAAAATCCCACTGAGGGGGTCCTCAGCCAAGAACCCACTGGCTGAGCCCCTCTGTTCAGCTTGAGCAGAATGACAGGTGCCTCAGAGCCCTGAGTAAGCACCAAAGACCCCCAACCCCACTGTTTTCACACTGAGGAATGACTTCCAGTTCCCTTTCCTCTCTGCCGCTAACTCTCTGCCTAACTGCCTGCTGCAGCTGTAAAAACAGCTGCATGTGAGCTGGGGGTCTATATCCATTCTGCTCCCACAGAGCAGAATGGGAGCTCTCCTGTTAGCAGCCAGCATTGCCTGTCCAGTTTTGGAGGCCACTATTGGCATTTCCAGGGCTGCAGAAGGGCTGTAGAAGTCCATTCCCCTCATTGCGTTGATGATTGACTGATTGGTGGCAGGGCGTCACACGAACCGCTGACATGAACCACACAAACCTCTGTGAAAACCATGGAGGTTCGTAGCAGGTTCATTGCAGATGTGATCGCATGACCCTTCCCTCCATGGTGATTTTCATGATGAATTTAGGTTCATGACAAAGTTCATGCCCAGAGTCTGCTGGAGTAGACAATACTACTGACTTTTATGGACCGATGGTCTGACAGCCTCATGTGTTCAAAGAAGAGGGGAAGACTACCTCCAAAGGACTATGCATGCACAAGTCCTAACAATTTGAAGAGACAAAGAAACTGTGCACCCAGCATCAATTTAAGATTGCTAACAGATGATCTGATCCTTTAGTGGAAATGGGCACCTGCAGGTAAGTAACATCAACTAGTAAACAACCTACCACTTACCACTAAACTTCTTTTCATTGGAAAGACAGGATATTTGGCAACCTTACATCCACTTACATTAGGGTTGCCAAGTCTGGGTTGGAAAATACCTGGAGACTTTGGGGTGGATCCAGGAGAGGGTGGGGTTGGGGAGGGGAGGGGCCTCAGCATGGTACAATGCCATAGACTCTACCCTTCAAAGCAGCCATTTTCTCCAGGAGAACTGATCTCTGTCAGCTGGAAATCAGTTGTAAAAGCGGGAGATCCCCAGGCCCCACCTGGAGGCTGGCAACCCTAACTTACATCCGCTAGTTACTTTTCAGGGCCAAAGTAGACAGTACCATACCCTGAGGCTGGCACAGTATCCCTGATACTGCACCATTTTAGAGACTTTTAAAAAATCACCGTGGAGGCCTGATCCTACTAGAGGCCACAGGTGAGGGGGATGAGGGGCGCCAGTCTCAAGAGAGAAACCCCCCATCCTCCTGTGCTGTAATCTCTGGCAGGATTGGGCCTTTGCTGCAATTTTAAAAGTAGAAAACAAAACAAAAAACAGGCTCTAAAGTAGTGCAGCATCCCCTTGATGGACTTGGGGACATGATACCATCTAGTTCGGCCCTCAGAAAGGGATAGTTGCATCAAAGCTTTCTTCTGTACATCTAGAGCTTGTAGCTGAACTAGCTAGGCCCATGTTTAATTCAATATTTTGAACAACCATTACTTAAATAGTAGGTCCTTTAACGAACATCTCTGCTTCTAGCAAATGTTTTTTTTTTTTTAAAAAAAAGAATCACACAAAGTAGAACTCTGCTGCCTTGCATGCTGGACAAAAAGTAAGTGCTTATTACAAATCTTCAGCCTTTTGAAAATAGTGTTCCAGTGAGTGCTAATTTCTCTGCTTCAGCAAAGGATTAAATGCCACCATAAATTCTTTCCCTTCTACCTGAAAGGAAATGGGTAGAGCTTAGCTAGCTAAAAAGACTGACTAAAAGGCACAGCCGGGATGAGTCTAACCTTGCCGGCAGAGCCCAAGGATATTTCTGAAAAGCTGCAACAATACACAACAAACTCTGCTAAATATAACTTGTACACTCAAGCCCACAACAATAACACAAAATATAGCTTATTTTCTATGCTGTATTGATCAGCTTCTACAGTTTGTTAACTACATCCAGAAATAGTGTAACATGATCAAAGTTTTTGGAAACTGGCATCATCGTGTGTGTGTGCAAGGGGGGGGGGGTTAATTTATTAATAAAGAAACTGATTAAATGACTATGTAACCTAAAATAGTTAAAATAGGATTGAACCAAGGATAGTGAACTGGCTAACACTTTGATGTAGTTTATCTCGTAATGCTGTGATAACACATGCCTCAGGTTTCAACCTCTGTATCCCTAATCTTCCTTGACTATACTTTGTGAATGGCAGCATACTTGTTTTTCTCTATATAGAGGTTGCCTTATTGTAGGAGTAAATCATGAATGAAGCATGTCTTTGGCTTAGTTCCAGTGACGGCCACCTTCAGATGTCACCCTTGAAAGCCACAAGCACTGTTTGTGCTCACGTACTCCATTGCATGTGGAGCTCAACTGAAAGTAAATTGGTTGACAAAGCTTTTGATCAAACTCCAGTTCAAATGACATCTGAATGCAAGTGTCTGCGCAAATTGGAATTTGTATCCGCCCTCACAAACTGGGATTCCAAACCATAATTTAATCTCAGTTTCAAACCCTGCTTTGTGGACTCCAATTTCCCAGGTGCATTGATCTGTCAAGGCAAACTGGCGTTTGATTGAAGTCTTTGCAAACTGAGAATCTTCCACATACTGTCCACACATGAGGGGAGAGGGAGGCAGAAGAAGGCATGTAAGTGTGAAGAAGAGTTTTTTTATACCCTGCTTTTCTCTACCTTAAGGAGTCTCAAGGAGGCTTACAATCACATTCCCTTCCTCCCCCCACAACAGGCCCCTTGTGAAGTAGATGAGGCTGAGAGAGTTCTGAGGGAACTGTGACTGTGGCCAAGGTCACCCAGCAAACTTCACGTGGAAGAGTGGGGAATCGAACCCAGTTCTCCAGATTAAAATCTGCTGCTCTTAGCCACTGCATCACGCTGAGTTTATGTCTGTCACAGACAAACAGAGGCATGCTGTGATATCTGGGTGATAAAGCTAAATTCTTTCTTTCTGTCTGTCTATCTAGTACTGCTCATACGGCTATGACCTTAAGCAGAAATTAGAACAAAAAAATATTTTAGAAGACCTTACTCAGTATTATTTCTCTTATATTTGATTATTGCGCCTAAGAATTTTGCCACTGAGAGGGTGACACCATCATTTGCATCTGATAGTAGCCATGACACCTGGGCTCGCACGTTTAGCAATTCTGTATCTTTAAGTAAAGGGGTGACTAAATTAGCCCTCAACTCATTGAATATAGGGCACTCCATAATCATACGTTCTTTGGTTTCGATTGTATCATATGAGCATCTGCATGTTCTGTTACAGTATGATACTTTATTATATCTGCCCTCCAAAACCACCAAAGGAAGAACATTCAGTCTTGCTAAAGTAAAAGCTCCAGTTTGGTGTTGTGGTTAAGTGCGCGGACTCTAATCTGGGAGAACCGGGTTTGATTCCCCACTCCTCCACCTGCACCTGGCTGGATGACCTTGGGCAAGCCATAGCTCTGTACCAGCTGTTCCCTCAAGGACAGCTTGGGAAAGCGTTCTCTCAGCCCCACCTACCTCACAGGGTGTCTGTTGTGGGGAGGGGAAGGGAAAAGGAGTTTGTAAGCCGCTCTGAGACTCCCTTGGGGAGTGGAGGGCGGGGTATAAATCCAATCTCTTCTTCTTCTTCTTCTTCTTCTTCTTCTTCTTCTTAGTTTTAGGACTGTCAATTGCACTGTTAAAGGGGGACATTGGGGGGAGGGGAAATCATTCCCCTCATCTATATGTCATTCCATCAGAAGATCTGCCATTATGCCAACAGAGCAGCACCTTAGGATCCAAGTCTAAGTCTAGAAATGAACTGCAACAGGGCAATATTAAAGATTATTTGTGCCTTTCATAGCATCTTATTTTAGTAGTAGCTACCCAACTACTAGCTGATACAGGGCACATGCGTTGATCCCATTTAAAATATGCATCTGTTAGTGGTAAAGCAGAACAGTACTCAAAGTCAGCTGTTTTGGCTATGGAAGCTTAAGAGAGTTTTGACTTTGCGTTCCTGGGATGAGACCCAATTTGGAAGCATAATTATCCTAGGAGGTGTCTCCTGATACCAGTTCCTCCTAACTGCTTACTGACCATACCATAAAGTGTAAAATTAATGCAGTAAATGCCATGGAGTGACTATGATGATCCATAATTTGTTTTCTTTATTGTAAGTCCATTGTCTGCATGCTACCAGCTGTGAAATTGTGCAATAAGCCATAATTAAACAGTGAAAGAGAGTAAACAGAACTAGTTAAGTGTAATTTGGTGCAGAGAGAAACACAAGGTGACTTTTAAAGTTTTTATTAGCACAAAGCAGGGGGAGGAAAAAAACCAACAACTGTGAAACTTATGGTTTAAATGAGTCCACGGTGATTTTAAAATACTACCAAAGATCAGCTTGCACTACAAAACAGCAATGCCACTAAGGATAGCTCAGAAGGTCATTTTTCAGCTCATCTTAATCTTCTGAAGCCGCAGTTCTCAATGCATTTACCTTTCCGCAGCCCATCCAAACTCAATGGGGTTTAACAAAAAGCACTGAAGGTCACAGTTCATACTAAGAAGCAAGATTCAGTTCCCCAGTTACATATACAACTAAACCGGCTGCCAGTTGCAATAAGCAGAGCTGTGTCCCACAAAAATAATAACGGTTTGAATGTAAGCTAATGACAGATGCCCTCCTAATAGGCTGTTATTGTTTGCAAGCGACAACATATTTCTATCCATAATGATGTCACCACATCTGTGGATGGGACTGTCCAGCGACTGAGAATGTGGTATGTACTTCAAAAACCTTGACTGTTCCTTGGACACTGTCAGTTAACTACTGCAGAAACATAATTGGGGGGGGGGGACTCCTACAGCTTCTTTCTAGCTTTTCATTTTTCAAACACACCCAAATCTACTTCCTGCCACTTTTTGCAGGTTTAGAGGCTGCAGGTTCTTGAGCTGGGTCTGCTGGTATTAGTCTTGTTTTACCAGGTGCAGTAGGTTTAACATCGGGCATCTCTTCACCATGTTTGTACACACTAACAGTTACATCCACCATTTCGCCACCATACTTGTTCTTGACATTTATACTGTACTTTCCTGAGTCTTCTGATGACACCCCCTTGATTATCAAACTGGCATACTTCCCTTGCTCCAGGGTAACTACATAATGGTCATTAAGTTCAAGAAGCTTCTCATTCTTAAACCAGACCACTTCAGGATCAGGATTACCAAAGACGGTGCAAGTCAGGTTCAGGGTCTAAAAGGGGGAAAGGGCAAGGGAGAAAATTAAGGGTTAATCCAATGTGTCATTTATGGAAACAAAACCTTTGCGATCAAAACACTGAATAAAGAAAACATTACAAAGGAGAATGACTGGTGTGAGTTTATGAAAAAAAATGGCACCTTGAATAGGTTTGCTGTGATGAGATAATGGCTGAGGACAGACTGGCAGTCTGGCCCGCTCTGCCTCTGCCACATCTGCCTGGAAGAGGTGGGCCGGACACAATGCGTCCGGCGCCATGCTCCTCCGGCAGCATCCAGGCACCACTTAAAAGTGGTGGCCCGGCTGCTGCACGCACATTCCACTCGCTTCTGGCGGGTGTGAACACGTGCCGGGCCGGGGGAGCCATGTGGCGTTTGGACGACGGCACCAGAAGCCGCCCGCAGTCTGGATGCTGCAGGCGGCTTCCTTGCGGTGGCGTGCGAACGCCGCACAGTGGGGGCAATTCCTCCCACCTTGTTCTGCCGCGCAGCAGAGGCGTGGCAGTATACCAGTCTGTCTTCGGCCAGTGTTGCACACGTGCAAGACTTATCATGGCTGCAGCACAGAGGTGTAAGGCATATTCCTTAAAATGTACTTGTTTTCGATGTGGGTATTCCTCCATCCTTTCAGCTAGTACAATGCAATAATAGCCCAAGGGCAGCACTGTGTGAAGATGTCACTTGGAATATCATTGCAGACTTGCCTGAAGCAGGCTCCCAACCACACCATTAGCTTGACATGATGTTCAGACAATGATACATTTAAAAATGTCTTTGAAGTTTTCCCCATGCATAGTGCTTGGGAATACTGAGCAAGCCATTGCAGACACAAAATCTCTCAAGGGACCTTAATTAATCTGAGTCACACTGAGGTTATTGCGGAGTTATTTGTTGTGTCGATTTGTTCTAACATAAGCAATTCACGGCCCAATCTGCATTAAATAACACAATTCATGTTGCAACAAATTTTTGTGATGTTCTGTTCTTTGATGCAAAAACTGTCATTTCGAAGGGCATGAAAAGGTCTGGGGGGGGGAACCTCTCCCTTCCACTGTTTTGCAAATTTTTTTCATGCCCCCTCCCAGCAATCCTTCCCCTGCTGCTCATGTGCCATTTTTTTTTCTTATTTAAATGCCATTATCTGCACTCTTTTCTCAGTTTGGTTGCTGTGAGCTGATGTGCATGCCAATGCATGTTAGAAACTGTTTTATTTTAAAGCTCTTGTTGCTGTGCGCTGATGTCCATATTGGGCTTTAAAAACAACAGTGAAATTTAAAACTCATTTATTAACACACATTAAGGCTTTTTTGAAAAGTTCATTTCTGTGTGCTAATGTGCATTTAATTTTTTGAGCTTGTTGCTATGTTCTAATTGATGTGCACTGAGGGATCGTGTGAACCACACTGTTGTGTACTGAGGTGTATAAAAAAAAATCAGACATCCCTTCTGTTTTCCATGTGTTCTGAGCTCCAGTTGCTAAAACACGAGGCACTGGGATGGCCACAAACTGAACCACAAAGCAAAATTCATCATGAATTTTGCCCTGTTTGTGGTTCAGGAACAGAAGTTCATGACAGCTCTACCATCACAAACTTCCAGAAAGTTCTAGAGCAGTTTGTGCAGTTCATGGTTGGAGCAGAAAGCAGGAATTTAAAGGGACCCTGCTTTCTGTTCCCTGCAAAAGCCACAAAAACAGGTGAGTGGCAGGGAGTGGCTTCCTGCCGCTCAGCTTTTTTGAACTGCCTTTAAACTTTAAAAGGACTGCAGAGGACAGCCCAAAAAACAGCTGTGTGGCAAGGAGCACCTCCCCTCTGCACAGGTTTTCATGCGTTAAACTTTAAAGGGACCACACAAGACAGCCCAAAACAGCTGCATGGCGAGGAGTATTTCACTACCTACGCAGCTGTTTTTTAGGCTGCCTTCTGCAGTCCCTTTAAAGTTTAAAGTGACTGCACAAATCAGCCTGAAACAGCTGAGTGGCTCAGCTGTTTTTTTGGGCTTTCTGCAAACCCTGTTTAAAAGGACTGCAGTCCTTTTCAATGGGGTTTGCAGGGCCATGAACCACGAAGCGAACAACAAGTCTCCCAGTTCAGTTTGGTTCAATCCATGAACCAAACCACATTTTCCCAGTTTGTGCCCATTCCTATGAGGCACTTTTCAAGAGGTACAAAAATATTTGTGAAATTACACCCCTCAATTAAGTTCAATACTAGCCACAACATTTTAACACTAGGAAGCATGGGAGATGTATCCTGGCTAGGGACATTTCCAGTCCATTACTACAAGAAAAGATGGTTCCAAAGTTGCAGCAGGGGGGACACAGAAGTCCAAGTTCCAAGATACAACCACTATAGCAATAGTGGTGTTACACCCAGTGTCACTGCATAACCAGAAATGTTGTGTACAGCTATTAAATTTTGAGAGCCTATGCCTGTATACTACTTTGCCAGCAGAGTGGCCATTCAGCTGGCCAGAAATACATGTGCTGTGCTGTGGTGTAGGTGTATGTGTTTCTTTAAGAGAACTGTTGTTATGAGAAGAGATGTATATAAGTTGAATATAGGAAGTGGGAATGAATGAAGCTGTCGGAATGTGTTTTAACTGCTATTTGGCTGCTATAACCTTCATAAACAGATTTTGGAATTTGACTTGGAGGCATTATTGAACAGACATAACAAATTGGTGATGAAGGTGGGGTGGCTTTTTTTTTGCCTTTTTTGCAAAGTCCAAGTGAGCCTTTTACTTCATGGATTCATATTTTTGATAATTATCTGCTTGCAATGAGTGGCACAGATGTGTCTGAAGAGAGAAAAGTTGTGCCAAGCTGCTTATTACTCCTTGGTATAGAAAAAACAATGTATTTTTTACACATTTCCTCTTGTTGATGTAAATACGAGACTGCTCATACTGTGGTGAAGGATTTTTTTTTTTTGGTGCTCAGAGTTAATGTTGTAGCTAATCATTATAAATTTTGTCAGCATGAACAAAAGCCAAGGGTGTCAACTTTACAATATATTGCTGCTTTGAGAGACTTAATTGGCCCCTGTGAGTTTGGAGCATTGGCTGATGAGATGATTAAAGACCAGCTGGTTGAAAAGACAAATATGCCTCACATAAGAGAACGGTTGCTTTTGGAACAAGACTCTCTTTGGAGAAAGCGATAGCAATACCAATTCAGACTGAGGCAGCTTTGAATGAAACTAAGATGGTAAGTTTAGGCACTGGAGATAAAGTAAAAAATGTGGACCGTTTGCAGAAAGCTCCAATACAGACTCAAGACACTACAAAGGAACTGAAGAAATATACTGAAAAGTTATGGAGTTAGTGAAGTAGAACATCAAGAAAAATATGTGGTTCTATACAGCATCTTGCAAGTTATCTTAAGTGGCCTGCAAAAGGAGCACAATGCAGCTATTGAAGAAGACTGGACATTTTGTTAAGGCTTGTCATAGCCAACAGAGTAATTACCAAGTGCATGCAATTCAAGTGCCTGATGTAAATGTTTCGAGTGTGGATGGGAGTAGATCTGTGTATGCAACAAAAGAATTATGTGTACTGTTAAGGTCGTTGCTACCCCTTTTGGGAAGGATCGGGACATTGAGTTGATGCTAGATACAGGTTCAGCAGTCTCCGTAATACCTAAGGTACTTTATTTGCAATATTTTAAAAATATGCCATTGGTGGAACCAAAATTGCAGTTGGTATGCTATTTAAAGAACCAAATACTTTTATGTGGTTGCAGTCATACACACAAGATAAAGTGGGGGGGGGGGGGAGAGAGGCTATTTCCTCCAGCGTAAGTTGACCCGCAGTTGTGCGATCACATGGACTTTTGTAATTGCGGGCACAGCCCGCCACTGCGTGATCAGACACAACCACGGGTGAGTCAGGGGGGTTGCCATTTGTTTCTGATGCGCTTCCACAAGGAATTGATGAATTGCACTTTCGCACTGAGGTCTCCCTATGGAGTATGCACTTAAGGGGTGTGCACTGATGCGCATACTGAGAAGGGGGGGAAAACAGTGGCACGGAGTAGGGATAGCCTGATCAGACTATCCTGATGCCATGGAGCACACTGGGGTGATCAGACGCAGGAAAGTCCATCTGTGGCCCATAGCAATCCGTTTGCTACTGGACTTTCCGAGGTGTTTTTTTAACTCCGCTTCTGCAGTGGAGCAAAACGGGTTGCCAACGGCTGCGGGGCACTTCCCAGATGTTGTCATCTGATTGCACTCCTTCAATCTGCCTGGCATTCACTCCTATGTCAGGGCAAATTGTGCATGTGATTGCAACCTGTGGTTGTATACCTGCTGAAGTGAGTTTGGGTGCATGTTGTTCACCAATAGAATTTTATATTGTGCCTAACGGTACTCCCTTGGAGAAAATTTGTTTGCTGCATTAAAATTGATGGTGGTGGATGGACATATTATGGATCCCCGATTAGATGCTGAATCATCACAGAGGTAGTTTCAGCTGTGAGTGTGGATAATTCTATAATGGAAGTTGGTTGTGCAAAGGGATTTGTCCATAAGGTAAAGGTGAGGTCTAATGTGGTCCTTGTGCCACAGAAATTACAATGGTTGCCATTTGCTGTGTCAGAGGAGCTTAAGAAATTGGTGCAGAAGGATATTATCAGAGGTTGATTCATCGAAATGGGTTTTACCTGTAGTTGTGATAAAGAAGAGAGATGATAGCCTATGTCTTTGTGTAGATTTAAGAGAACCAAATAAGGCTATTGTGGTTGATATTCACCCAGTGTCACATACAGAAAAAATGTTTTCTAAATTGGCAGGGTCAAAAATGTTTTCCACTCTTGATTTGCAGAGCGCATATCATCAAGTTGTATTGCATAAAGAGATTAGAGATCTTACAGTATGTACTACACATGATGCATTTTTTCTATTTAAATGTGTGCCATATGGGTTGGCCTTGGCCCCTTTTACTTAAGAGGTGGAACTGAGTTGAGTGTTATTTAGATGATATTATTGTATTTTGAATGACCCATGAAGAACATGAGATAAATTTACAGTCTGTATTGAGGTGTGTTACTGTAGCTGGCTTGAAGCTTAACATGGAAATATGTAAATTTAGGCAGAACTTTCCTTTTTGGGACATGTTGTCTCTTCAGCTGGGTTAAAATCTGATTTAGATCATGTTGAAGCAATTTTACAAGCACCACCTCTGATTGACTTATAAGGCTGGTGTTCTTTTGGGGGGTTTGATTTTGTGGTATGCAAAGTTCATTCCTAATTTTCTTTCCATTACTGAACCACTTACAGAGTTATTACATGGAAGTGCAAATTTGGTATGGTCACCTGTGGCTCAGGCCAGCCTTGATACTGTAAGAGATTTTGATTGTTCATAGTTCAGCTCTGGCATTGTTCAATCTGACATTGCCTATAATTGTGACAACTGATGCTTTTGAATACTGATTGAGAGCTGTGTAGACTCAGCTCCATGAGGGTAAGGTGGAATGGACAGTTTGCATTTGTGTCAAGAACGCTTAGGCTGGGAGGAAGTATTCTGTTGTTGAAAAGGAAGCACTTGCATGTGTTTGGGCCACAGAAAAGTGAAGAACTTACCTGTGGTGTCAACATTGTTGACATCAAAAGGACTGGGAAGGGCAGGGAATCGAATTGCTAGGTGGTCAGCATGGTTGCTTTCTTTTATTTATGAGATGGAGTATAAACCAGGAATAGAAAATGTAACAGCTAATTGTCTCAGCTACCTTTGCCATCCTGAGACATTTTGTCAGAAGATGACAAAGAAGTTGTTATACTTCTCTCAAGTATCCCAATTGCAGCTACACCAGAGAAATTCCAAGCTGCATATTTAGCATGCCGAATCCAGCAGAAACTAAGGGGATTTTTGAGGAATAAATGGCCTAATAACATAAAGGGAATTAGTTCAGAGTTGTTGCCTTACTTTAGAGTGCATGATGAGGTTTCATTACAAAATGGTTGCATTTTATGAGATACACATCGACTATTTGCCCATGATACACATCAAGGAAGTGTATGGACTAAACAATGATTGTGGGATTTGTATCAGTGAACTAGAAAGGATTCTCAAGTGGAAGCAGCCATCAAGGCTTGTATCACTTGTCAGTTACATGATAAGCCAGCGGTAACACTCTCAGCACTATTACAGCCAGTCCCATTTCCACATTCTGCATGGGAAAAGGTTGCAATTGATACTGTGGGCCCTTTTGATACTGCCTTTATTGGGTGTCATTATGCTATTACCTTAATAGATTATTTTAGTAAGTGGTGGCCAGAGAGCATTTACGTCACAAGCTACTTCTGCTGCTGTGATCAAGTTTTTGGCTGTAGTTTTCAGTAGGAAAGGGGATCCTAAAGAGTATCTTTGATAATGGTGCCCAATTTACTTCTTTGGAGTTTGAAACTTTTCTTGCAGGATGAAATATTATACATGCAAGGTCGTCGGTGTATTACCCACAAGCAAATGGAAAAACTGAACAATTTAATAGAAGTTTGAAAGTATAGTTTGCAGACAGCTAAGCTAGAAGAGAAGGACTGCTTTTACCACTGATTTTCTGCAAGCATATAGGGCAACATGGCATGCTACAATGCAAAGATCACCGGCAGAATTATTACATGGGCGAGAGAGATGTATACTAAATTAAATATAACTAGATTTTCAAATGCAAGGACTGATATATTGTTAGAATCTAGTTTTGAGAGAAATAGTGGTTCAGATGCAAGAAAAGTATAAGGTTTACACAGATAAACAAAGGATGTTAAATCTGAATGTGGTTCATTTGTTAGAATAACAAATTCTAACCTTGGATCCTGAGGAAGGGAGAATGTAAATTTACCTCACCTCTTAAGATTGCTGAGAAGAAAGGACCATACACCTATAAATTTTTAGATGGCCATGTATGGAATGCTTCCCATTTGGTACCCATGTATTCTAGTGGAAGTGAAATTGGTTCTGAGTCAGATGACTCTCTTTTGTTACCAGTAATCCAAAATAAGGTTGGGCCTGATCATGATGGGGACAATTCAGGTCTTCAGTTGGCACCTTTAGATATGTCTCAACAGACATTATCATCATCATCTCCAGGGGTCATTTCGTAGAAAAAGAGGTGCAGGAGGTCATTAGCATAACTCATTAGCATATGCCACGCCCCCTGACATCGTCAGGCGAATGTCAGTTTCAGCCCCATTATACCCTATGGGCTATTCAAGTCAATGGCAAAAAATTAATAGG
Source organism: Lepidodactylus listeri (assembly GCA_029233225.1). Taxonomy (NCBI): domain Eukaryota; kingdom Metazoa; phylum Chordata; class Lepidosauria; order Squamata; family Gekkonidae; genus Lepidodactylus; species Lepidodactylus listeri. The sequence continues at coordinate 40,609,780 of JARCFY010000016.1, read as the reverse complement.
GTATATGAGGGACTGGAGGAAAGGGGGTTTGAGGGAGAGACTCCAAACTTGTAGGGTAGCTGCTGGGGCCTCTACCCGAAATACCCACCAAGTTTCAAGAAGATTGGACCACAGGGTCCAATTCTATGGGCCCCCAAACAGATTGCCCCATCCCCTCCATTGTTCTCTATGGTGGGGGAAAAACGTTACTTTTTTCCCACCATAGAGAACAATGGAGGGAATGGGGGCAACCTGTTTGGGGGCCCATGGAATCGAACCCCCTGGTCCAATCTTCTTGAAACTTGGTGGGTATTTCGGGGAGAGGCTCCAGCAGCTACCCTGCAAGTTTGGAGCCTCTCCCTCAAACCCCCTCCCCTCCAGCCACTTTTTAATCTGCCGCTGAATTTCAGCAGCAATTCGGCAGCGGGCCAAATCAGATCAGAGAATCTGATTCGACCTGGGGCTGCCCCAGTGCCCACTCCTGGGCTGGCGAAGCTCTGCTTCGCCTAGCTCCGGCCCCAAATGACCCCTGATCATCTCAAGATATACCATCTGCTGAGAAAAAAAGAAAACAAGATGACTAGCTGTTTGGACAAAGGACTATAGTATGGGTTAAGAAAGGTGGGAAATGTGGTGTAGGTGTGTATATGTTCCTTTAAGAGTACTGGTGTTATGGGGAGAGGTGTACATAAATTGGATGTAGGAAGTAGGAGGGAATGCAGCTGTAGGAATTTGTTTTAACTACTATTTGGCTGAGATCTTAATAACCAGATTTTGGAATTTGACTTGGAGGTATTTTTGAACAGACATAACATGTGCTTCTTGGTGTATTTTTAATATTAATCTAATCTTATTCTTATATAAAAATTTACATGTTCATAGCCTTTTCTACCAAGAGCATAGAGCTCAGAGCAGCATAGAGAGGACAGAACCAAAGTTCACAAGGCTTGGCTTGATGCTGGCCTCTGGTGACATGGGAGGAGGCAGTAGTTGTATGCCACACTTGTCCTGCCACCAGATAAATCTGAGCCATACCCCCTGCAGCACTGCCACTACCATGGCAGCTGGGCTGGCTCTCAGCAACAAACAGCACAGGATGAGGGGATAAGCATAGGCTGAGGACAGACTGGCAGTCTCGGCCGCTCTGCCTCCACTTCAAAAGCGGAGGCAGAGCGGCCATTCAGACAGCCGCATCTGCCCCGAGGAGGCGGCCCAGATGCATCGCGTCCGGCGCCGCGCTCCTCCCGCAGCAGCCGAGCACCACTTCAAAGCACTACTTCAAAGTGGTGCTCGGCTGCTGCGGCGTGCGTTCCACCCGCCGGAGTGGGTGTGAACGTGCGCCGGGAGGGGGAGCCGCACAGCGTCCGCACGCCACCGGAGGAAGCCGCCCGCAGTCTGAATGCTGCAGGCGGCTTCCTTCCGGCGGTGTGCAAACGCCACATGGGAAATGCCCCCCTCCTTAGTCTACGCGCGGCAGACTACCAGTTTGTCTTCAGCCATAGATTGCACAGGCAGCCCTGCGCAGGCATTGACCAGCATTTCAGACTCACACCCCTTCCCAAATAGCTGAGTCCAAGATAGCCTTACCTTTCCTTCCATTATAGTCACAACATCAGGCAATCCGCCAATTACTTTACCACGGTCTATGGAAACAAGAACAAGAAACGTGTCATACAAAAATTGCCAGAGTTCAAACAATAGACTAAGTGTGTGACATCCTGTTCTATTCAAGGTGTTCTGCATTCTACATCAGGTTAAGTTTAAATGCTGGGACAACCAAGTATTTGCATCAGCAGCCTCTCCAGCAGTGAATATTAAGGGAAATGCAAAAAATGTGAGCTCTCCCTGCAACAATAGGAGGCAACTATATAGTGCAGATTCTCAAACAGCAGGACCTATTCTGTATTGCTGTCATACCCAATTTAATTCATGCCTTCCCAATGGTTTTCACTTACAGTATCTTATATACAGAAAAGGGCATCTAATTTAGGGGAGAGTCTAAAAAGTTAGAGGTGAGAAACAACTAAGCTTTCTGCATACTGAAATGCAACAGTTTAGGCCATGGACAGACTTAAAGTCTGCCGCGCCTCCGCAGTGCGGCAGACTAGGGCGGGGGGAATTTTCCCTGTGGCGCGGCATTTGCACGCCGCTGGAAGGAAGCCGCCCGCAGCGTTCAGACTGCGGTCGGCTTCCTATGGCGGCGGGTGGATGCCGCGCGGCTCCTCCTCCCCGCGCACATTCACACCCGCTCCAGCGGGTGGAACGCGCGCCGCAGCAGCCGAGCACCACTTTGAAGTGGTGCTCGGCTGCTGCGGGAGGAGCGCGGCACCGGACGCAATGCATCCGGGCCACCTCCTCCAGGCAGATGCGGCTGTCTGAACTGCCGCTCTGCCTCCGCTTTTGAAGCGGAGGCAGAGCGGCGGAGACTGCCAGTCTGTCCTCAGCCTTAGTGTGATGAGGAAAAACATTATTGATATTCCCAGTTTTCTCCTGCAAAAGGCAAACCTGTTCTAACTGATGAGACTGTATAAAAACCAAAGTATCCCACCTTTCCTGGCTCAAAGTACCAAAATGTTTTAAGTTCCATTGCCTACTGCCATACAGGGCCACCCCAAGATTATTCACTGATCTGGTTGAATTAAACTTTTTGCCCTGTCCTGTGTTTTATCATATGTTGAACAGCCCCAAAACAGTGCAATCCTAAACAGAATTACACTCTTCTAATCTCACTTACTTTGATAGGTTTAGGACCAATTTAAGATCTCGTTGTCAAAGATCAAGTGAATTGCAACAGAATTTTCTTATTTTTAATTTCAGTCATTATTATCCTATTATATTCCACTTCAGCTGAGACCTGGACTAAATGCCACTTTCAGCTTCCAGGGCACTGTCAGTCATATAAATTAGAATCCCTATTTCATGTGCTGGAAAAATAGATAAAGCCAAAAGTGCAGTCTTCGTCTCTCTCTTTTCCCAATAAATTTTCATAACTAAAGCAAGCGCTATAAGTGGCTTCCTATTCCTCTCTGGGTCTGGCTGGTCCTGCATACACAACAGCAGATAAACACTTTAGCTGACCATTTCAGGTAAAATTATTGGCAGGGGATATAGTAAATTACTAGCCTCTTCAATGTCATCATAATGCTTCAGAAATAATAATGCAATATGATGGAATAAGATGTCCAGACATTCTTCTGGAAGCTACAATTTTAGCCTGCAATTCTAAGCATACATCATGGAAGTAAAGAGCATGCATGTTTAGGAGTTGAACTGTGAAACTTATCCATGCTGATGAATAGCAAACCGTCCAAACTATATTTGCTGTATCCGAAGGAGTGCGCTTGCACACGAAAGCTTATACCTTGAATAAAACTTTGTTGGTCTTAAACTTTGTTCTGCTGCTTCAGATGAACATGGCTACTTATCTGACTCATATGCATGTGTGGAGGAAAGTCATTCCTTTCATTCCATATTTGCTCCATAGTTTTGTTGCGTGAAGTGTTCCATTCATGTACGCTGATGCTCTCCTGTGATTTCTATGAATCACTTGTATGGATGTGCATTATGATGGGCATTTCAATACATATTTTCAGTGTGGGCAGGGTAGTCCCAAAACGATAATACATACTCAGAGTTGAATCTTGCAGAGAATTTCCATACAGAGAAAGCAGAATTTTTGCTAATTCTCCCCTCTCCTACAAACCTCCAGCTCGCCCCATACTGTTCTAGGGGGTTCCCTTTTCCCAGAGCAGCATCTCAGGGGATTCTGAAGTGGGAGAGGGAGGCAAAGAAGTCATACTCCACAGATGGAATTAGGGTTGCCAAGTCAGCCCGGGGGGCGGGGGATCCCCTGCTACAGGGGTTCCTGATCCGCCGGCCAGCATTCGGCCGGCGGGGGGAACCCCACCCCCGAAGTCGTCCAGCCAGGACAACTTCCCCAACGTAATGACGTCACCCGGAAGTGACGTCATCCCATTGGGGGCATTGCCAGGGCGACGCTCTGGCAATCGCCCCCAAACTATATGGTATCATAGAGTTTTGGGGCAATTGCCAGAGCGTCGCCCTGGCAATGCCCCCAATGTGATGATGTCACTTCTGGGTGACGTCAGCAGGCGCGCATGCTTTGCACACGCGCCGGGGAAGCTCCCAGAGGATGGACGACTCCCCCCCGCCGGTAAGTAAAGAAGACTTGGCAACCCTAGATGGAATCCCATCCATCCTCAGAACTCTCTGCCAGCTCCAGGCCTCAATGTTTACTACCTTAAACATATTTTTATTCATTTCAGTTATTTATAAACCCCCAATGTAAACCAGAGTCTGTTGAAGAAACCAACCTATTCCAGACACCACTTCCCTCTGTCTATGTATGGGTGAGGGGGTGGGCAGTGCTTGCTGGTTGCTGGTGAAAAGGAAGAGCCACCCAGCCCAATGCAGTATGTGAATGGAGACAGCACTGGCATGGGGCAGGTGAAGAATATTTAAGGTGCCAGCATTCACCTCCACCTCCCCCCCCTTTGCATCTGTCTGCAAAAAGATAAGTACACAGTTCCATTCTGTGACATAAACAACTTGGAATGTAATATCATATTCCAGAGAGAATTCCTATAAAGAAACAATTTGGAAGCATTCTGGCTTATACGTTTTCTCATTCTTGCTACCATCAGCACCTAATTTGTCATTGTTCATGTCTGTCCACCATCATATATACTTACTTGTAATAATTTTTCTTTATTCTTGTCTTTGTACACAACTTGTCATAGCCTTTGAGTTGAAAATTTGGTGTTGGATATCCATTTTCCTGCTTTGTTTTGTTTTTTATCCACACATTTTAATTTACTTCCACACAAAGAAACTAAATAATTAGATTTTCCACCTAAGACTAAACTGCTGAACAAACTCCCCATTGCAGTCCCAGACAGATGGTTAATCAAATCTCTAGAGGACCACCAGATGTGGCCAGTGGGTTATGTTCAGATTGGTGGTTTTTATGTTGGGCTTGCCTGGCCTAAGACAGCACACTTAATAAGCCATTCACTCTGAAACTGCACCATGCCTGTTCTCAAACAGGTCTGAAAAATCTGCCACTTATTTCTGCCAGCGGTGATCAGGCAGCCAATTAATCAATGGTTTGTTTGGCTGTTGCAACCTGTTTGTGTGTCTCTGCAGAAACAAGCTACTTGCAGCCCACACAAGCCAACTCCCAGCTGATGATGGATCAGCTGTACATTGGCTTCTGACCAGCAGCCAACTACAGGCTGGTTCAGTCCAATGCAACCTGAACATAATCTTGATCCGCTCACAGTCTGATTGCTAGTGCTGAGCAAAGTAAGCTCAACTGCCAAACAGGTTCACTGAGAACTTTGCTGAATTCCTAGCTTGAAGGAAAGCATCATCTATATGCCTTATTATTTCATCTTCATTGAATGGCTTTATATGTGCATATTATGGCTGTTACCACCATCTCCTCTGGCCTTTTCATTACATTACTAGCTCTTGGTCTTACATGATAATAATTAATTTCCTTCCTCCATAAATAATTTACTTACTCTTCTCAGCAAAAGCAGCTGCCCTAAAGGCAAGAAGAAAAAAAGGAAATAAAAGAATTAATATTACAATACTTTGTAATGTCATTAATAGTCAACAGCAGGTAGTTGGAATTAGTATAATTATAAAAGTTAGAAAGCTTACTTGAGTCTTTGGAATTCTGCATAGGCATCATCGTATGCTGCAATGAAATATTTCAGTGTATTATAAAGTTTTCCTTGGACTTAGTATAAGACATTGTCATAGAACGTGTGTTTTTCTTTTTAATCTATAACATGATACATAAACATCAAATGAAATAAGAACCAGGATCAGAGCCAGCACTGATAAGACCAGACATAGAACCAATGAAGGTAGTACTACACTCTTGAAAAATATTGGTGTGAAATAAATATCTAAAAAGGAAGGAAGGAAATTTTCCCACCACAAAATGGGCCAAATATTATCTATTTTCTTTACAGTAGGGAAAATGTTGTACTATTGCTAAAGATTCCTACCTTGTCCAGAGAGATCAATAGTTCGCTTATGGGCATCCTTTCCATCAAATAGCTCAAAAGTATACTTTCCTTTATCCTTTTCTGTGGGCTCACATATCTGCATCCAGGCAATTTCTTCACTACCTCCAATCCTCATTTTTTCACTAGAAGAAATTTTGGATTCTCTAGAAAAATGAACAGAAGGGTTTTTTTAATGTGTCTGAACAGAAAGAAAAAAATACTGGCTAGGATCCAAAATGCCACTTTATGACCACCTTCCAAGTACTTTAGGCTTGTTTTTCAAACAACAGATCTATGCCACATAGTGTCAGACTCTTGAACAAACGTACCCTCAACAACACTCTCTTGGCAGTGATTTGTTTATTGAGAGATCAGGATGTGTCAAGCTAAGACCATCTTGTGTCAGAACCACGCCAGTTCAGAAAGTATACCTGCTTCAAATGACCCCCCCAATCCCATCCAATCACTCCACACATTCAGCCCGCCTAAATATAGCACGCATCGTTATTCCTCCTACTCCCCCCCACACAATCTACAGTTTATTATCTCTAACAAGTGGGCAAACAGAGATAGGCATTCAAGGTCATTCTGCATACTTTCCAAGTTGGGAGGCTCCTTAGAAAAACAGTTGCAAAACGGCTGAGCAGTTTCTCACACACTCGCTCATCAGCCCCCCCTCCCCATTAACCCCTAGAGAAGATATAAGTAAAATGAATACAGAAAGACATAAGTGGAATACATGGCAAATGAGGTTCTGACACATAGCATCCAATTCTGAAACTGGGGAGTCTTTCAGTGGCAAACTTTGATATGGCATTGTGTGGAAGAAAGGGGTGTGCCTGTTCAAAAGCAAAGCAAAGCAACACACACAAAAAATCTAATAGTTTAATTGCATAGGCCCAAGCCTTTTAGCATGCCTAGGAAAGCTTTTTGGAATCCATCTACTGAAATTATAATTAAATGAAAAATATTGAATTCAGTTTTATAGAGAAAATGGCAATAAGTCTCATTTAATGTACAGGCATTTAAGCGTATTGAGGACAAGCAAACTCTGAATTAACAGTTCGTGGGTTGTTTCCTTCTCTGGGCACTTTCTAGTCTCGGCTTTACAGTTTTGATTGTATTCACTGGCACAACAAACCCTAGTGGGTACATCTAAACATGAGCAAAAGTCATCCCTCTGGATCTGAAGTCTTTTCTGATTTGCTCCATGATATCTTATTTCTACAGCAATTCTGCAGAGTGTCTCCAATAGCTGCAGTTTCAAAGCACGTGTGTGAGCTTCATTTATTTTACAGCATGTCTCTACCACCTTTGCATACTAATATCTGCAAGGTGGCTTAGAAAATACAGATCAGTACTATGATGAAAACAGAAAAAGCACACAAATAAAACATCAAGGAAAACAAAAAAAAGTAGTTAAATAATTAGACTCATCAAATTTCAACATGGGGAAAGCTTTCAACACAGCACAATGAAAACAACTTTGTCAAGAGACAGACAAAATTCAAAATGAAATCCTGTTCAAATATTAAAATAAATCTATTAAAAGACAGCATGCAAATAACTATGGAAATTCAGGATGGCTGGAGAAGGTGGTGTGACAATGAAATTCTTCATTTACAGATGGCTCAGGATGCCCACCAATTACCTCATCAACAGTGTGCAATTACCAGTTATGTGCTAGCTACCTGAACTATTGCTAAAAACCCTAATTAGAGACTAATTGGTTCCAAAGACAAGGCCTAATTATTATTACAGGTGAAATCCAAGAAAATCTGAAGGAACACTCCAAAATTATTGCTTTGTTTATGATGTCATGTGATCAGGTTAAGGATGGTTTCCCTACTTTTGTGGTTTCGTAAAAAAAGTTTGTAAAGACTTTTGTATTTTTTCCCCTTGTTAACAATAAAATAAACATTTTCAAAGGAATGAAAAATTCAGCAGGTGAAGATATTGCTCATCAGGTTGTGCTCTGGTCGTACACCAATATACAGCTGACACTCCAGCCTCCCCCATGACCTCACCTCGCCTCCCAAGGGCTCCAAGGCCAAACCTGCCTGCTGGGTAGGTAGACCAGGCCTGGTCCACCTCTTCCCCCAGTAGGCTGCTATTGGAGGGTCTGGCTTTTTGGCTGGCCACCACCTCAGTCCAGCCACTTCAGCTGCCATGGCTTGGCCCAGCCTTACCTGGACCAACCCAGGTACTGCTGCTGTTGGTGAAGTCATGGACCAGCCTCAGTGGGTTGGTGCATCAGAGGGGAGGCCATTCAAGGATCCACTGCTGCTTGCCTGTCAACACCTGGCTGCAGTGTTGGAAAGTCTAGGGAATGCTGTGCACCAGTCAAGGCATAAAAGCTGCCACTTTAGTTATGACCTTACGAGTCTGCTACACCAGGGGCGCCCTTCTCCGGGTGCGCATCATCGAAAGCCCTTAAGGTGGGAAGGCGATTCATCAGTCCCCCGTTTAAGCGCCTTGGAAACCAACCACCAAAAAAAAAAAACACAAAACTTGCCCACGGTTGCATCTGATCACGCAGTGGCAAGTTGCCCCGGCAGGTCCACAGACCTGCGTGATTGCACAAATGCAGGGGAAATTGCTCTGGAGCAAAAAAGCCTCGCTTTCCCTCTGGATTATCTCGCTTATGTGGAAGGGGCCCAGGTCTATTTAAATAAACCTCTACTCCCTGATACAATATGAAACAGTTAGAGACAGGACTCTCACAGGCAAATTATGAGAAAAAACATTCTTGCTTAGCCCTGAAGCAACCAACTAATCCCATACTACAACCTGTTAATCTGCAACACAGACCAAATGTGTCACAGAAATATAAGTGAGCCTGGGGCATTTCAGCATGGCAGTCTGAATTATGCCTCTTTGATAGTCTTCTCCCATAGAGCTTTGCCGTATAGCTGATGGGGCATAAACTAGGATTGTGTTCCTAGTGCCCTTGGCTTTTCTATGTATAAAAGAATAGTTTATATTTTTCTAGGGTTATCATTTCCTTCTCTGGCACCTACAATCTCCACAAAGCTTAGATGAAGGACTGTAGTGTATGACCTACTACCAGTAGTGCTTGCTAACACAGGGGTCACAGCTACGTGCTGTACTTCCCATGGTCAAAATAAAATCAACCGTTAGTTTATTTTGTGAAGGCTCTTAGATTCCCAGAATGACCTGCTATGCTACAATATCTATGACTCTCTACTTGTCACGTAACATCCTTTCCTATCTATGATATGAGTTCAAAGTAAAATTGTTTTAGACATATTATTCTGTTAAAACGTGTTCGCTTTACACCAGTCATTTTGACTGAACCTATGGTTTCAGCTAATCCTGTCTTATCCAAGGCAGGATGGTTGCAGCCACACCGAAAAGGCAGTGGAAAGGATGCAGAGTTATCTTAAATAACTATTCTTAGCTTCACCTTGACTGGCTGGTCTGTGCAAGGTCTTTGGTCCATCTTGCCCCACTGGACAATCCTTATGGAGGCAGAAGCAGAAACACCCCCCTCTCATTAAGGCAGAGAACAGGTTAACCAGTAAAGGGTTGGATACAAAATTCATTTTGCTAGAGATGGAGCCTTCCTCAGTCTCAAGGTCCCTTCTGCCACTGCAAGGAATCTAGCTCAGCTGGGAGGAACTTGTTCCACTGGTAGAAGCTTCCTTGTGCTAGATGAGGTTCTGCCATTAGGGGAACAGAAACTTTGGAACCATCTAGTGATTCAGGAGAAGATCCTGCTTCATTTTCACAGAACTTTTTAGCAACTGTGGGATGGTCCTGAAAATGGACAGGGGAGAGAAAATTTGGCCTCTCCTGCCTGGGTTGATTAATACTCTGGGTTTTTCTTAAAAAAAAAAAAAAAAGGCACAAGAACATGCCTGAAGGCTTGAGTCATCAAGATAAAATCTACAACCCAGAAATAATTCTGGGGGTATTTTAATGTCTTCTAGAAGTATTTCTTTCAGAGGACAAAGTATCTGCCTTTGTTTTCTCTTTAGAACATTTGACTCTCTCCTATTTCATTTTGAATTTATTTTACACTTATTTTTGCTCTATTCATATTTCAATATAATAATATACATGAAATTTAAAGGGGTTTTTTTTCCCAAGGAAGAACATCTGTCACCCAGGGAGTGTTCTTATTACTCCTGCTATTTATCATTTATAGTGCTTTCGAGATGTGCATGGCATTCTCAGAGTAAAAGAAAAGACATGCAAAGAGACAAGACAAGCAGGAGTGACAGCAAAGGGAAGGGGAACAAGGGGAGATAAAAGGGTATGCCATCCGAAAGCAAGCAAAAGTAATTACATCTTATATGATTAGGTTAGTTGAAATTTTGTGAACAGAAGTACAGGCACTGCAGAGGCAGAGGGAAAAGATCTCTGCAACGGAAGAAAGCTTTCAAGACTGATCTGAAGAATAAGAGCAAGCTCCATCTTAGGAAAAGCTATCATAGCACATGCGGCACCATGGAAAGAGATACATATGATTATGACTGAAGTACATGATTTAGATAAAATCATGTATTTCCTCCAGTTGATGAAGGCTACTGATGTAATCCTAACCAAGCAGAGTTACAACCTTCTAAGCTCCTTCTATGTTTCTTGACTTCAGTGGACTCAGAAGGGTATAACTCTACTTCACAATGCACTGCACATCAGACCAGACCAGCACTGGTCAGCGCTGAAATCTCACCAATAACTTTAGCCCTGCAGCACTTCAAATGGACTGTAATGACTGACCTTGTGGGACCAAGGAGCTCAGCAACAGCCAGCATGACTGAATGATATAAGAAAATTCAATTGCCCTGGCAGAGAGAGTGAGCCCTTTGCTCTCAGGATACCGGCCACTGCCACTGCTTTCATCCAAGCACCAAAGGGTGGGATGCAGGAATTTGCCTTTTGATATGAGACTCTAATCTCCTGCCTCATCTACTGAGGACTTACAATGGCCAATCCACATGTTCAAAACCTTGAACTAGACTTTTATGCAGTAACTGTCATGAGGTTTAAACACAATCAGAGGAGAAGGACTATCACGGATACACCAGATCAAAAAGTAAAGACGGAGCTCTTCCGCCAGGCTTTCAACTAGGAGCCGCCGCCGGGGAGAATTTGTAGGATAACATCGCCCTGGTCCCTGGCCATACTTGTGCTGCCTCTGTTCACTGTGAGAACTCTGAAACCGCCATCTAAAATGCTGTTATATTGTTGCTGTATTTTTGTGTAGTGCTGTGTTGTTTTTATGCTAGTTTTAACTGTCTATTTTATATTTTGTAAACCATTGATGGTATTTTATGGTTGTTAGCTGCCTTGAGCCGGTTTGCTGGCAAGGCGGGATATAAATATAATAAATAAACAAAGAAATAAATAAATGCAACAAAACCGTGAAAATTACTAGGATAATATATTAAAAACACTATTTTATTTCTATCTTCTGTTAGAATTTACCACCATGATCTATATGCTGAATAAATGAATAGCTCTATATTATCCCGTAATCATTTAGCATACAACCAGAGTGAATAGTGCTCAAATTACAACCTTTTTAATATTCAACTGACATGAAAATAACCAAGGATAACCACTCCAATGGGGAGATAAAGTTTTGATATCTCTGTGGACATTAAATCTTCACTATCCCTTTCAGAGCTTCATTCCTTAGCAATCCTCTTCAGTAATGGCGTCTGTTAAATCTCAGAACAAATTAACGTATGTCAGCAGAAGATTTTGACTCTTGAATACAATCTCATTCTTAGACTGTATTAAAACAATCTTAAACAGTTCCCATTTTAACAGGATCCATCTCAATGACAAGTTTCATTTGATATGATCTTAACAGCAGGTTCCATTTGACGGGGAGGCTGGCTGAAACCCATTTCAAAACAGCTTTATCAAAGTTGGGTCTCATATTGACGTCATCACAGTCACAAATCATTCAGTCGCAAATCATTCAGCTGAACTGTACACAGCCTTACATTCTTGCTGACATGAGCATAATCTGAGCCCTATTCTCACTGGTTGTACGCTAAATGATTACGGGATAATATGGAGATATTCATTTATTCAACATATAGGTCCTGGTGGTAAATTCTAACGGGAGATAGGAAAAAAATAGTGTTTTTAATGTATTATTGCATTCACTTTATGATCAGGCTCAGGGCTTTTTCCGTAGAAAAAGCCCAGCAGCAACTCATTAGCATATTAGGCCACACCCAACAGCAGAAACTCATTAGCATATTAGGCCACACCACTGACAGCACAGCTTATTAGCATATTAAGTCACACCCCTGTGTTACCAGAAGAGTGGTCATCCAGCCACACCCACCTTTTGCTTCTTATTCTAGTTACCTTGTTTGTTGTCAAAACCCAGGGCTTTTTTTGTAGCAGGAATTAATTTGCATGCTAGGCCACATACCCCTAATGCAGCCAGTCCTAATGAATTTCTGCTGTTGGGTGTGGCCTAGTATGCTAATGAGTTCCTGCTGGGTATGCCCAACTCAGGAGCCAGCCGGAACTCCGTTCCTGTGCGTTCCTGCCCAAAAATAGCCTTGATAAGGTTTAAAATCAGCAGCAACAAATGAGATATTTGTTTTGTCTCCTGCTTTATTTCTAGTATGAGTGTACTGTGCAATCACATTTAAATCTGTCCCTTTAGTTCCCAAAACACATTGAAACTGAAATTCCAATTGCTGGGTTTTTAGTTTCAAGGACAAGCAACTTGGCCAGGTATACAAGATGGGTTGCAGCTATCTAGGCTGATCGATATGTGAGCATAGTCAAGTAGGTGTTTTTTTACATCTCCACTCTGCTAACCCACTACCATGCTGTAAACTGTGCTTTACACACAGAAGTCCCAATCTGGCTAGAGGTAACATGCAAACAGGGATAGGGTTTTGTGTATCTACTTAAGAACTTTTAAAAAAAAATGATGTTCACATTTGGTAGATAGTGGGGAGCCTTAGCCAATGTCTCAGTACAATTTCCCAGCAAATTTTGAATTGCAGGCTCCTCAAAGTGTGCTCCCACCGTACTTTTCAAAAAATGATGTTGGTAACAACCACAGACACTGGGAGAAATCTGTCAGAAATCTTATAAATCAGATTTAAATCCAATGGAAAGTTGATGATGGAGTGGAGAATCCAGATTCGGTTTTGAAATCCAGTCTAATAGGATTTTGTGATCATCGTTGGTTGACTTATGGATATCTTTCTTCAGTATCAGGACTCCATGGCCTTTACATTTTTAATCTGTTTATATCTTTTTGCCCTTCAAGTTATGAGCTGCTTTTCTATTTAAGGCTTTGGGGCTGCCAGTGGATTAGGAACTTATAGGGTGAAGGGGAGTAGCTGAAGAATCAGTCTGTAAATGACAGTACACTGATTGCAGAGTCCGATTTACACTGAAGTGATGCAATTAAAACTGCAAAAAAAAAACAAAACCAATATTGACTTATCTGTTTTTGTTTCTTTAGTATTTTTGTTGAGAAATGGCTCACCATATATGACCAGAATATTGATAACCTCACTTTACATTCTCCACAGAGTTTCACTTAACTCTGCAATACAAAAACTAGATTTCTCTTTGATCAGCTCAAAAGTAATCCAAATGGGGTGATTTGGCCTAATGATGACAAAAGCCTAGTATGAAAAAGAATGAAATGTTATTCATCTCCCCCACCCTTTACTATACTAGCTTCAGCTCAGTAGACCGAGCAGACCTCTAAGATGGAAGCTCAGTTAGATTCCCTGCAGTGCAATGAGTGGATGATTGCATGCTGGCTTTAGGATTTGTTTTATGCTCCCTGCTATGCAAAGTGCTGGGATGATTCAAGGCTGACTGGGGATGTGCATGCAGTAGTGCCAGCTGCACAGATGACAGTATGAAAAACAGGGATTGGGTCGTTTCTTATGAAAAACGTTCCCAGAGAATTGCATTTTTTTTCAGCAAGAAAAGAGAATCAGGAGTATAACTTTTCCTTCAAAGCCCACTATCAATGCAAAAATGTTTATCAGCAGGTCTCTGTATACCAGGCAAAACGCAAAACTGGACTTACAGCACAATCCTAAACAGGGTTACACCCTTCTAAGACCATTGACTTCTATGGGTTTCGAAGAATGTAATTGTGCTTAAGATGGCACTGTTAAAGCCAGCCTCTCACTTACTTGTGATACCAGCTCACTTTCATTTCCTCTGTGTAGTACTTCAGGAAACACTGAAGTCTGATTCCTTCTGGAGTACAGTGGATCTTCAGCTCAGAAGCAGATTTACCTGCAAGCACAGAAGAACATTCGTGTCAATCATTTAGGTTTTAAGGTCTTAAATTAGCACCTAAAAATGTCAATGTTTTTGAAGAAGCAATAAGCTCTTTTCAGGAATTACCAATATGTCAAATATCTATGTTACAGTAAAGATGAGAAATTTGGACAACATTTACTTTTTAATAGGTCCAAAGAAAGTGTCCGAAAATTCTAACGTGTTCACATGTCATCCTCATCTCTGCCATTTATTAAAGAAGAACACTGGGCTGGATCCAAACAATTTTTCAACTGGTGAAATAGAGAGAAAGGGCTCCCCTTTAACCACCAAAAAGGCTATGTTTGGGATCATGGGGATTGCATGGACAAAAGCCATGTGGAATTGGGCATGTAATAAGAAAGAGAGTTGGCCAAGGAGAGCACAAAAGCTGGCTTGATACAGTGCATTATCTACGTTGTGGAGGTAAATGTCAAAAACTATTTATTTATTTATTTATTTATTAAAATTTATATCCCACCCTCCCCGCCAATGGCAGGCTCAGGGCGGCTCACAACAAAGGTTAAAATACAATCAGTTTAAAATGACACATATACTCTAAAACAAGATTGGCAGCATTAAAATATTCCCACAGGTGCGTCTGAACAGCATTCATACATAGCCCGTGTATAGACATACACTGGCTGGCCGATCGAATCGCTGGCAGATGAAACTGGGCCAGGGCTAAGATGTTTACCCTAGGCGGCCCCTACCTGAAAGCCTGGTGGAAGAGCTCCGTTTTACAGGCCCTGCGGAACTGCATCAAGTCCCGCAGGGCCCTGATGTTCTCCGGGAGCTCATTCCACCAGTACGGGGCCGCCACTGAGAAAGCCCTGGCCCGTGTTGATGCCAGCCGCGCCTCTCTCAGTCCAGGTAGGACCAGCCGGTTTTGGGATCCGGATCGTAGTGCCCACTGGGGAACATATGGGGAGAGACGGTCCTTCAGGTAAGCAGGTCCCCGGCCATATAGGGCTTTATAGGTAAGCACCAGCACCTTGAACCTTATCCGGTATGCTATAGGCAGCCAGTGCAGTGCCTTTAAGGCGGGCTGTATATGCTCCCGTATAGGGAGACCCAACTAGCCTCTTGATACAAACGTATCTGACATTTTTAATTGCCTCCCTAAAATCTTAAAAATTAATTAAACCTTGCTGAGTGTCCAATGTTTCCCGTAATGTGTATATCTCTGTACAATGTAATCTGTCAAATCCAAGATGCTACTTCAATGCATTGAACACAGTCCAAAATTCAAGGTGATTTTTATAACTGATGTAATCTTTTGAAGGCTCTCCTGTGCTGCACCAATGGCCAAGAGAACAAAGGCCTGCTCTCTCATGGGGACTTCTTATCATAAAACTAACAAGCTGCATTGTCCTTAATCTCTTTCAATAAATGACACAAAACAAGACAGGGAGGAAAATAATTCCTTCCTTTTAATAATGTCAATTAACAACTTATCAAGGCCTCTTCAGAAAGTTAACCACACACCGGCACAAGGATATGCATCACTGGAGTCCTTGAGAGTTCCTGTTCTTAATGACAAGTGACTCCCTTAGGATGAAATCATACGGCATTGCAAAGTTTGGAACACGACAGTTAAGTCAACTTTTTTACACCACCAAAAAACAATGCAGAAGCTAGAATCGAAATCCCATAGCAAGAGAGTAGCTGAAAAGCCCTTTAAGTCGCACGTGAGAATTTGATCTTAGGCTATAGAAATGTTAATTTTTGAACTGTAGTAGAAAATGTATTTACTCACCACTGACTCGACTCAACCCGAGGATCATATCATCATATACTGAAAAGAAACAATACAAAATATCAGTGTAGGAAAAGTAATTCTGCATTATTCACATGGCATTACATTAAGTGGGGAGAAACAATGAGGTTGTGATCGTTATTTCAGAAGGGCTTACATTAAATTATTATCACACTCATGCTGGTGGTTCTGCCTCTTACACCTAGCAACAGTTGCTTGGATCCTACACTTTCTTTCCACTTGTGCTCCTCTTCATGTGTTTCAGGAGCAGTCCTCTGCTGTGGAGCACACATTGCTCTGGTGCTAAACACTTCCACTCAAACAAGACTAATGTCTTTCAAGAAGCCCAAAGTGCTTAGAGTGAGAGAAAGATGCTTTGCAGTGGAAAACTATCTCTGCAACTGACAAAAGAGGAAGGCAAATGGAAAGTAGGAGTAGGATCCAAGCCATTGATTTTAGCAGTAACTGGGAAAATCCAAAGCAGGCCACTTCAGACTTGGGATATGGACACTGAGATGAGGTTGAGGATCTGGATATGCTTTCCCCCCTTCCCCAATTTGTTTTGAATTTAATACTTGGGGATATATTTAAAATAGCAGCAATGACACCCATTTCAGCAGGCAGCAGTGGAGAGTAACAATGGGAGGAGCAGAAAGCATAAGGTACAGTGAGTGGGGGGTCCGGAAAGACATGTCTGAGGGTGCTGGGGGCAGAACAGCACTACCCACAGTCCAGCTGAATCCTTATACATCCATGACTCATGCTGACTTTGGCAAGTTCACAGTGCTTTTGGAAAGTGAGGTCTCTGGGGCACTCCTCATTTCTTGGTTCTGCATTTACAAGACCACTGATACTGCCAATCTGGACCATGGCTGGATCCTAAGTATTATTTAATTAATTGATTGATTGATTTGATTTCTTAACCACCCTTCCCTGCTTACGCGGGGCTCAGGGCAGTTTACAACAGGTAATTCAGTAGATTTTAAAATCAATTAAAAATCCCAATATTAAAACATTCAGAAACATTGAAACATTGAAAGCATTTTGAAACAAGATGGCAGCGCTAGCATTCAGTCATTGGGGGGGGGGGGAGTGCCCGGCAGATGTAAGGAACCATCACTGGCCTCAGCCAAAACTATTGATTACAACAATGACAGACCAAAGAGCAGTACTGATTAAAAAGTAAGGGTTGGGTTCTAAACATTACAGAGAGCTAATAGAGGCTTATATCATTGGGGATCAATGAAGGCAGGTTTGTTTTCAGGGGGGGAGACCAGGGTTCCTTTCGAGCAGGAGCTTGGGAGAGCGCAGCTCCGGGAGTTGGTGCCAGCTCCACCCCACCGCGGGGGAATGCCTGCTTGTGTCATGGCTGCAGCAAAATGACCCCATCCCCTGGAAAGGTCCTTGTTCCTCCGACCAGCCTTCTGAAGGCTTCAGTCACCACTTAAGCTCTCCTCCCAGAATAGTTGCATTTCTGAGGGTTGGATTAGTAGCTATCCCCTCTCTGCCAGTTCGTTCGTTCATTCTTTCTTTCTTTCTTTCTTTCTTTCTTTCTTTCTCTCTCTCTCTCTCTCTCTCTCTCTCTCTCTCTCTCTCCTTTCTTTCTTGCCTTCTGACATACTTCTGGTGATGTCAGGGGGTGTGGCATATGCAAATAAGTTATACTAATGAGTTATGCTAATGAGTTCCTGCACTTCTTTTTCTACGAAAGGACCCCTGGGGGAGACTAAAACTTTCATAAATACTTCAGAATTCCAGATCATTTCTACTTCAGAGAGGTTTCCCCCAGAAAAATGGAGCTTTACCTTTCCCTGATACATCCAATGTAGAGACATCTTGACCTCTGTCATCTGTCAGGGTTGCCTTGTATTCACCCTGCTCCTTTTTAGACAACTAGAAATCAAACATGGCACAGTTACAGTGCAGCTTAAAATTAATGCAAGCCTTTTAAATGTCATACAGTTTCTAAAGCATAAAGAGAATTTATCTTGAAAGTTGCCTGAACAATGAAGACGTGAGGAAACCGAGGTGAAAGCATGGTTAATGAGGTAATTTTATTGCATTCATATGGTTCACTATAAGTAATAGATTTAACTAAGCTTTATAAAGTTTAAAGCACTGTTCATTTTTGACAGGGAAGTGATCATCATTGATTTTAACTGCTTATATATCAGGAGATCAAAAAGTGCCTTTTCAGGTTTTGCTTCTACCCATTATATTGAGTTTGGCATCATTAACCATGTTTCAAGAGACAAACTTAATATAATAAAGTAACAGTAACTTCCTGAGAAAATTTGCCACAGTTATTGAATCTTGAGGTTCCTTGAGAGTAAGTTGCATTGAAATCACTGAGATTTCCTTCTAAGTAAAGGATATAATGCAGCCAATCACCAGGTACAGCCCGCTGATTAAAAGTTGAACATACGCTTAACATTCCCTCTGAAATCCGTAGGATTGAATAATTTTGACACTGGCTAGGTCATCATGTCCACAGTTAGGCATGATTGGAAATGAATGTGATGTGATTGGCTGATGAGAATGTGGGAGGAGGGGTGTCTCGGAGGAGATTCTGTGTGTTTTAGAGAGGTGAGGAAAGAGGGTTTTTTAGTCTGTATAGCAAAAGAAGCAGTTGGAGTCTATCCTGTGTGGCTAAGACAAACTGTTTAGCTTGTGTGGCTAAGAGAAGCAGAGTTTAGCCTGAGTGGCTAAGGCTGTCAGAGTGGAGTTTTGGTGTTTTGAGAAACAGCGTGTGACGCCCAGTTTTATCAGTTATGTTTATAAGTTCCTTTCTTCAACAACAGTTCAAAATACCTAGAAACATATTTTATTCTTTTATAAATAAATCATTATTTATTTAAACATCCCACCAGTCAGAACAGTCCTTCCTCAGGGCCACATAGTCCTTTGAAGTGCCCAGACACAGTGTCATTCTACCATAATAGAGAAGTGTGGAATTTTTAATTCCTGGTGGCAGCAGTAATCTAACAACTTTATGTGAACATAGTGGGTTTTAAAGGAAAAACAGTCTTCCCCCCGTAAGGAGGACATCATACTCCCCTTTCCTCCCTTCTTCACAAATGCTTTTTGAGAGGCCTTTGAAGTCTCTAGACTTGAAAGGGGCAATTGGGTGACAACAGATGGCAAAACATACTACATCATTTTAGTATTCTGTTGTTTTGGAGCATCCAGTATCTACAGGCTTCAGCCCAAACTAACTGGTATCAGCTAGGTTTCCCATTCCCTCAATGAGGGTGGGGGTTTACCCGCTTTTGTGGCCCCTGAACCCCACCCCCAAAGAGCCTTGTGTGCATCTACGTGCCCAAAGCGATTACATCACTCGAAGGTGATGTCATCGTGCCAGGCACATTGCAGGGGGGATGTTCAATCATTTAAGGAAAAACCATAAAGTTTTCCCTTAAATGATAGAGGGTTTCCTGCATTGTGCCCTGTGCAATGACATCACTTCCACGTGCCGAAGAACTCCAGAACCGGGACCCCCTGCTGGCAGCCAGGTAAGACCTGGCAACCCTAGTATCAGCTGCTGCCACTCCGAGGTTCTGCTTACCAAATATTTATGCTTCATTTGTATTCCTTAAAAGTCCTCTTTCCAGTCATTTGTTTGACATTTCCCCCTTCCGTTTCTAATATTTAGAAGTTTTATTTTAGTTCCTGGGTATCAGAATCTGGAGCAGTTCCAAACCAAATTTTACTTAGGGCTCAGAGTAAATTGGTTAGGAAAACTGCTATGAACAACTCTGTTAGGCCTTGTGTTCTTTTTTTGTTCATAGTGAATAAAGTTATACCATGTTCACTTAAGAAGATCCTTTGCATCTTCCTAAGCAACTGCAGTGTTTTACACTGTTGTTTCTTATCACTGGATTATGGCTGGTTAGGAGCAAGTTTTCGTATTCTCAGAGATCTGTCTTCTACCTGATTCTACCAACACCACCCCTCAGCATTGGAACTATCAAGTGGACATCAAGCGGGCATGCTCAGCATTCATACATGTTCTTTTAGATACACTGCAGTCAGAGCTATAGTAGCTAATGCCTCT
The DNA here is from genome assembly GCA_029233225.1 of Lepidodactylus listeri. NCBI lineage: Eukaryota > Metazoa > Chordata > Lepidosauria > Squamata > Gekkonidae > Lepidodactylus > Lepidodactylus listeri. Next base: position 40,589,649 of record JARCFY010000016.1, on the reverse strand, counting down.
GTAGGCTGTAATGACGGTTTTGCATGAATGCTGCATATTTACAATGTGTTCATTACTTAAAGTCCTAACATAAAAATACACTTTCAACAGGCACCAAGACACCACCTACAAAAATATCTACTCTCTTGAAGCATGAAACTGAAATAAAGGCCTAGGGTGTCAGCATCAACAGGAATCTTAGGAAAAGAGAATTCTACATTTCTGCAACAAACACTTCTCTATGATCTTAAACTTCCCACTGAAAAATTAGGAAAGAGATGGTCAACTGTACGTGTCATTTAGGAATTATTACACCATACCCTTGGAATAGTCAGGCAGAGTAATTCTTTCTGCAAGTCAGGCAACTCTTCCAGCTCAATTCCAGCTCCATCTCTGAACCACTTGAAAGCAGTCTCCTTCTTTGTATTGGCAACCTGAACAAGAATACCAAAATATATTAAGGATTAGATCTTGTTGGGAGAACATTTCTCTATCTGTCATTTGCCTTTTAGTAAAAGGTTCAATATAATAATATCAATGCAACAAACATGAAATTAAGCAAACTCCGGAGCACGACAGAAGACAGGAGGGCCTGGCGTGATGTGGCCCCTGGGGTCGTGAAGAGTCGGACTCAACTGTGTGACTGAACAGCAACAACAACAACAAAAGGTCCAAATGACATATGTTATGATGCCATCTTCATTTCAATTGGAAATAATCAGAAAGAGTCATTTAAAAAACACAGGTTGCGGTCACACGCGTGAGATCAAGCGGGGGGAAGAGAGCTATTTCCTCTGGAGGAATTTGACCCACAGTTGCATGATCACACCTCCCTTTGAAGCTGAGGGTGGAGTCCATCAGTGTGTGATCAGATGCAACTGTGGGTGAGTCGGGTTTTTTGTCCCGTTTTATCCCCATGTGCTTAAACAAGGATCAATGAATCACACCTCCACACTGAGGGCTCACTATGGAGTTTGCAATGACATGCATACTGTGAAGGGGGGGAAACAACGGCACAGAGTCAGGATGGCCTGATCAGACCATCCCAATGCCATGAGAGCGCGCTGGAGTGATCAGACATGGAAAAGTCCACCTGTGGCCCATCGCAACCCATTTACTACCAGATTTTCCCCAGTGTCTTTTAACTCTGCTTCTGAGGTGGAGCAAAACGGGTTGCCGATGGCTATGGGGCGCTTCCCAGATGTTGTTGTCTGATCGGTCCCATTAAATCCACCTGACATTTATGCCTATGTTGGGTCTAATTGTGCGTATGACTGCAGCCACATAGGAGCAATTGAAGTCTGTGTAATAATAGTGAAAAAAACCTATGGAGTATTACAGAAGAAGAAGAAGGAGTGTTGGTTTTTATACCCCACTTTTCACTATCTTAAGGAGTCTCAAAGCAGCTTACAATCACACTCTCTTCCTCTCTCCGCAACAGGCATCTTGTGAGGTGTGTGGGGCCAAGAGAGTTCTGAAAGAACTGTAACTGGTCTAAGGTCACCCAGCACTTTATGTGGAGGAGTAGGGAATCAAACCCAGTTTTCCAGATTAGAGTCCACCACTCTTAACCACTACACCATGCTGGCTCTCTTACAGACATCCATATAATGTCAGAAACACAATCTGCCCATTGCGTCCTGTATGGGTCAAAGCACATCAGACACTAGAAAAAGCTTCTACAGCAATATAGGATGCAACATAGGTAACTCCTATGTTTTCTTAGTGGAAAAAATAGCTGAGGGAAGGGTGTTTGAATTCTGGACCATGGTGCTGGGAGGAAAAGTTAAATATCCCCCCCTACACTGCCTTGATCTAAATCGGTGTTCAATCAGCCACTGCTATTTACCAAAGCAAATGCACTTTGGACCCATTCACAGACCTTCAGCCTCTCATCTGGTTTGACTCTATGGCTCTTGGTCAGGGGTGGGCAAACTGTGGCTCGGGAGCCACATGCGGCTCTTTCACATATATTATGTGGCTCTCGGCAGGGCGGCTGGGGAAGCTAAATATCATTAGCAAACAAATATCATTGGACAAATTAATATCATTATCAATATCTGCTTTTACCCCTTTTGTTATTATTTTTGGCAGTCTCATTTAATGTTAATAAAAAGCAAATTTCCTTATTCTCCAATACAAGCAGGTAATATTTGTTCATGTCTTGTGGCTCTCAAACATCTGATGTTTATTCTATGTGGCTCTTACGTTAAGCAAGTTCGGCCACCCCTGTTCTAGGTGGCTCTTACGCTGAGCAAGTTTGCCCACCCCTGCTCTAGGTGAAGCCAAACCTATCACAAATAAGTACACAGCATTTATCTTGGTCAGCTGTAATGGTTCCTCTGGTGCCACTGCTAGAAAAAAAATTAGTTGGACTCACAACTCTACAAAATATTTAGTTTAAGGATCAGTGATGGCCTTTTGGGACCAGGATTGTTGCTAGTCACAGGTCCTTGTCCACGTTATAATGTTCCAAAGCAAAGGGGAGCCGTTTGAAGGGAGGCCCTTTGAAACACCAGCTGGAGCTCAGCTCAGTATAATGCCAAAGCAGAAACAGTATTTTCAGTGTTGCTTTACGCTTGAAATATAGTTGTGTCTCGGTTGACATATGAAATATCGCTCGATGAGCAAGTTTAAACTGTAACTTCAAAGAAGCAATTTTAGAAAGAGTTTTCAAAAACAACAGAAGATGATTGCTTTTCAGAGATGCTCTTCTATACTTTGGAACAGGCTGTCTATCAAAGAACTGCTGTTGGTTCTGTAGCCGCAGTTTGTCACACTCATGTTACAGAGACCAGAAAAATACTAGCACTAAAAACAGGTACAGGAAAAGTAGGCTTCCTTGTCCCCAGCAATATCAGTTACCAATTGCTGGGAGATTTAGAAAATATGCAAAGCAAGGGAAAGTAATTTGAATTGAGAGGCAGGCTGAGGAATGTGGCCATTTTTTTTCATTGTTAATTGCAAAACATACTGCAAGATAATTTAAAACTTGTAAAAAAAGTCTAGCAAATCTGGTGCTTTGATACTAAATTATCACCTGAAAAAAACGAATTCTAGCAATTACGCTCTCATAAAGGCAGTGTAGATGTATCATTGTACACAAGCCAAGAACTCATGCTTTAGTCCTCTTATTGACAGAGTTATAAAGAGATCTGTACATGCACTGCAGTGCAATCCTAAGAATCTTTTCCTGGGAGTAAGCCCCACATCAGTAGACCTGCTTAGGATTGGTCCCTTAGTCAGTGGGTATGTATGGTGTGCTGGTTCCAGTCTAGGTCAATAAAGTGAATGTTGCAGGAAAGCTTCCTCTTGGAGAACTGCTACGATTAATGAATACTCCATGCAGAGATAGATCTTACTAGCAGGAAAAGGCTTCTGTAGACCGAAACAACTAAATTAGCTACATTTCCTCCCAATATGGTGACCAATGGGACTTTGCCATATAAAAAGGGATTTAAAACCCCTTTCAAACAAACAAAACAAAAGGAAAGCATTAGTATATGCCAGGGCTTTTTTTTGTAGAAAAAGCCCAGCAGGAATTAATTAGCATAATAGGCCACACCCAATAGCAGAAACTCATTAGCATATTAGGCCACACCCCCTTACAGTGCAGCTGCCTCCCAGGATCTGCTTCCCCAGGTGCCCCGCGGCTTGCAGGATGTATGGGGACCCCGAGGGAAGGAAGGCAGTTTCTGGATTGGCTTCCCCAGGCACCCTGCAGTCGTGAGGCACCTGGGGAACCTGCGTGGGGGAGGCTGTAGGAATGGCCAACTCGGAAGCCAGCTGAAACTCCATTCCTGTGTGTTCCTGCCCAAAAATAGCCCTGGTATATGCCATGATTTTGCAATACTCTTTTGTGACCTCCCCCCCCAAGTGCTGTTGCTCATTTGACTAAAGTAAGGAAGTTCTTTGTGTTGTAATGATCAAGTTTATATTTTACATATCTGTCTATCTCATGCTGATCAGAATAACCCAGTTTAAAGAGACCTGCATGACTTATATTTACCGGAGAATATCTGTAATTTTATTAAGCACACTAAAAGTTTAACCAGAGAAGACACAAGAGGTGTGTTGTTGGATCTGCAGCACAATGGCAGGGGAGGGTGTTAATTCTTTTCCTGGGGACCATTTTATGGATAGTAACTGCCCCTTACCAGAGCAGCTGTTAGCCATAGCTGGGAACAGAAAGCAAGTAACCATAAGCTAACTTATGGATATAAGCCTAAAAAATCAAAATAAATAAATAAATAAATAATTCTTTCATCAAAATCAGTGGGAAATACAGCCAAACCTTAAGTGTATTACTCAGAAGTAAGTCCAACTGTGTCTAGTAGGGCTTCTTCTAAGTATTCAAAGGACTGCATTCTCAAATATACATTTTTTTAGATCATGCCCATAACATTTTATTACATTATTTCTGATAGTTTAAATCAGTACAACTTTTCAAGTTATCAACTATTTAACAATATGGTAATCCATTCACATTTCTACTCAACTATAAATATGCTTTGTTTAAATTTTTGAAAGAAAGCTGTTTAACTAAAATATATTTAAAAAAAAAACATGTTCACCTTACAGAGCAGCAGCACTTCACATTCTTCTGAAACATCCCAATACAAATATTCCAGAAAATGAGGACCTGAAAAACAAGGTGGATTTTCATATATGCCACTGAGTGATTATTTGCCATTTTGTTCTTGTCAGATAAATAATGGGGTGGATCCAACCACCCTCTAAGTAACCTTCCTCCAACTTAAGTAGCTCTTCCTCCAACAGAAGACTCGACTGGAGGAAGACTTCAAATTTGAGCCAAAATAAAAGGTAGGGTACAAATATTTCAATAAATGGTTGAATAAATTACTAAATTACACCTGGTGGCGTGGTAGGATATTCACCCCATTATATATTGGGGAAAATGGAAAGTAAGCCATATATTTAGGCAGTATCCATGAGATAACCTTTACCTCTTTAATCTACATTAACAGTCACCAGTCATGTGAGTAAAGATATATGCCCAACTAATCTAGTCATCATGTGTATGAAGACCCAAGAACCCATTAAAACCACATTAAGTACCCCTACTGCTTTCATAAGAAGGGATGCAGGGTTAGCCATTGCTCTCTGCTACTAGTACTTACTTGTGTCTATGTGTGACATGAAGCAGCATCACGGTTCTGTAATGAGCGATGGCTCCACCACCACCCAGCCCCCCAAATCAAAATGGGCCTGGGTTTGGGAAAGATGGTTGACCAATCCTTCCTACTTTACCTTGTTTCCTCAGGTATTCTCTTCTCTGGAACTCAGCTTCAGCCAAGACAGCCTTAAATGCTAAAAAGAAGATACAGGGGGAAACTGGTCACTCAGGTATTCAGAATTATTTAAAATATACTATAGCTTAAGCCACACAGGTCAGTAACTTACCATCACCAATAAGAACCAGTGATGACTGATTCTTGGCTTTCCCATCGTGAATCTGCACTGTGTAGGTACCTTCATTTTCAATAGTAAAGCGGTCCATGACCATCTCAATAACACCAGTTGAATGGTCACACTTAATTCTATGAGTCTGAAGATTTGAGAAGAGAACATTTACTGGATAGGTTTACTGTGGATGAGAATGATCACAATATGTACCAGTGATTTAGAAACCAGATCAAATGGAATTGCTATTTCCTATTACTCTTGTCTCTTACATAGTGAATCTATTAGTGATGACCTTCAACTTAGATGGCTTTAAAAGGCTTATACAAATTCATGAAGAATAGGTTCCATCAATGGCTATTATCCGTGATACCTAAATGGAACCACCAAGATCAGAGGTGCTAAATGTCATAATGTCAATGCTGAAAACACACATACACACACACACACACAACCACTGTACCCATTTTATGAGCCTCCTAGGACACCTGGTTGGCCACTATAGGAAACATGATGCTGAATCAGATGGACCATTGGACTGATCCAGTAGGGCTCTTATGGACCCAGACAAGATATAGTAAGTATATATTGCCATGTCTGTCCTGCTCAGATTCTTCACTTAAACATTACATCAGTTTGCTACTTAGCAAAGGTATGGTTGCTCAGTAGAATAAGTATTCTACAGGCATTAATTGGTTCAAGAATGTAAAGGCATGGAATATTTGAGCTCCAGTACCTAAACTTATCATAGGCAAGCCACCCTAAGCTCGCTATTGGCGGGGAGGGCGGGATATGTCTCATGAAATAAATAAATAAATAAAATAAATGAATCCACCTACATAATTCTTGCTACTCTTTCTCTCATGTTTTTAGCTACTCTGTTGTTGTTGTTGTTGTTTTAAAAAAACTTTTATTTAATTATTATAAAGGATGCACTCACATTTTATGAAAGGGACTAGCTAGATTAGCTATATGCTTTCATGGAAAGAGCTCTATGCCCAGAACTAGCAAGTGGAATCCATATTGGTGGACAGACAAGGTAATCCATGGCTTTGCTCACATTATGTGGTTGTTTGGGGGAACCAAGAGTACCCTAAGTCATTCATGATGACCTCTACAGAGAAATTGCTCTTATTAATGTCCCTAAGAATTAGCTTGTATAGCCCTGTAAAGCCTGAATCAGGGAATAGAGGTGAACAAGACTGTTAATAATATGACATTTTGGAGGTCATTAATTCATAGGGTTGCCATAAATTGGAAGCAACTTGACAACACTTAAAATCCACACACATACTCACATAATCTTGTAATGGGAATGTTAGAAGTATGAAAAGTTATTGAGTTAAAGGGAGAATTCCCATATCAATGGGGGCAACAGCAAAGACAACCCCCCATGGGGAAATCTCCCAGAATTACAACTGAACTCCAGACAACATAGATCTGTGCCCCTGGAGAAAAAAAAAACTTTGGAGGATTGACTCTATGGCATTAGATTTGGCTGAGGCCTCTCCCCTGCCAAACCCTGCCCTTCCACCACAAAATCTCCAGGAATTACCCAACCGGGAGCTGGCAACCCAGTCAGGCCTGGCCCCCATAAGTCCTTACTCAAAGGCTAAAAATAGACCTGGGAAGGAGGTCCCAAAAATAGACCCTCTCTCCCTGTCTTTTTACTCACAGAAACCCCACCTGGAATGCTGTGGTTGCCTAGCAACAGCCACTGAGGGCATCCATTGCTTAAAGCTAGAGGTGCTTCTATCATTTTCAGGGGGTTTCTAATAGCATAAATAAAGGAATATGTACCAAAAATTACTCCACAGACAGGAGATAGGGGGTGGGAATCTTTATACCACACTGGAATATATTTTTCCTTGCCTAGCCAGAGAATCTGCAAATAAAATGGCCAACTATAAAAAACAAAATGGGAATTTAGTAATGTTTTTATGTTACATCATTTCAACCATATTTCTAAGAAAGACCGGAAAAAGTTGTTCCAATTAGGGCTCTGAAGGTAATTATCTATTTTTGGCCAGTGCTGAGAACTAAATGATATTCTTGCTAGAATGATGGTCTATTGAACATGATCAGCAGCTGCAGTGCCTGTCTCTAGGCAGGTTTTAGAATATAATTAGATTTCTAGCTATTTTCATTATGCAGCAAGATGAAGTTCAATGGTTTTATGGCAGCCATAAATACAAGGCTTTTACGCAAACTTCCACAAAAATATCATCCCTCTCAAAATGTAAACGTCACCTGTGGCTTGCTCATTAAAGAGGTAAAATAATATTACAGTTCCATTTCTTTTTAAAAGTGTACCTCTGCTGCCAATGCTTTCAAAGCATTGCTAAAAATACGAAGTTGGAGAAGGAAGGGGAGCACATTCGGTGCTGGAAATAGCAAAAAAAAAAAAAGGAATAGTCCCTGGACATATCTGTGGAAATAAAGAAAAAATTACAACATTCTAAATGAAGAATGTTTCCTTTGGGGCCTGTCTTTATACAAACCAGTGATGTTATCATTGCTTTTGAGAGCTGACAAAACCAGAAAGGGTCCATAGAATGTTCCTCTGTTATTTAAGGCTTTTAAAGGGTTTTTGTGTAAGGGGCATTAAAAGATACCACAGTGCAGAAAAATAAGGAGGGATGGCGTCGTCAAATATGCTTCCATTCCCATTATTGTTGATACAATTTACTCATTTCCAGTGGTGTGCTAAGTATGTTCTGTTGGTCCTGGTACACAGAAGCATCCTTTAGAGGCGCTGACTTAAGTTCATAAAACCTTGCCCAATATGTAAGAGACTGAATGATATTGTCCTATCAGGAAATAGAATGAGACTTCCTATAGTTGTTGTGTGTGTTTTTCCTGAGGAAAAATCAGAAGTCTGAAACACTGAATACTACCTGGGAAAAGTGTTGGATATTTATTTTATATATTTATACTTGTGGAGTCTGTATTTTCTCTTTATGGATTTTGTTGACTTCTGTGTTCTTCCATGATGGATTATGTATAGAGTTATCTCAGATTAGATATATTGTACACTGCACTGAAGTCTCCTTTTGTATATCTTTGCGGGATATTCAGCTCAGAGTTGTTTTCTGTGGTTTTTGGCTTTCCTTACTGTGGCCGAGGACAGACTGGCAATCTGCCCCTGGAGAGCTCCGCTTGGGAAGCGGGAGAAGGGACATTCGCAGCTGTCCCTCGGCTCTCTTCCGCACTTACGCGCTTTGAAGCCGGTTTCCTCTTGCTGTAGAAGGACACCGGGAGAAACCAGGGGCCGTCTTACGCATGCCTCCCGCTTTCAGGCAGTGTGAACCGAAAGAAGGCGGGATTCAAGCGGAGGCGGCTGTGTGAACGTGTTGTTTTTGCCAAAACAGCCATGCCACAAGCTGCGGAGGCCGGCCCACCCGGGGCCACTCTGCAGCAGTCTGAACGCTCCGTAACAGCATCCTTGCACAATACACTGGCCAGTGTGAATGGCCAGCCCTGGGAAATTCTTCCCCTGCAGCTTTTGCCTCCGGATTCCTCCCACTCCAGATTGCCAGTCTGTCCTCGGCCTGTGTGCTGTACACTTTGTTGTTGCTAAGTATGTACAAGCCACAGAGATACAAGGGCCCTGTTAGCAGAATTTTGCACCTACACTGCACATGGAGGGTGCGGCATAGTAGTGCTTGGCCAATAGCTCGCAAGGGGCAAGAATCAGCTTCAGGTCTGGCTGGCTGCTATCACTGCCTGTCGAGTGCAGAAAGTGGGTGAAGCCTCACTGACACCTATAAAATAGTGCAGAATTGCAGAGGAAAAGCCGATGTGCCAGAGTGAAGTAGGTGCTCTCTGTATAAGTCATTAGGGTGGGTTGTTACATATTTCAGGCAGTTTTAAGCTGCCCTATGTACATTGTTGTTGAAACATTGTGGAAATTATTGCTAGTGGTTTTATTGTTCTTGCATGTATTACCTTTCTTGAATCTCCAGAGACAGAAACTGAATAAATGTTTAAATGAAATAATTTTATAAGCTCAGGCGAAGTATTTTAACAATGAGCTCTGCGTACATGCATATGGAACTTTCATCTGTGGAGGACAGTCAAAGAAGTCAATATGTTTCTGGACCATTATGAGCTTGGCTGCCTTCAGCCCCAGTAGCACCAGAAGTTATTCACCCCACTAGGTAAGTCAAAAGAAATAGAGACTGGATGACATCAAGGTAAGGTGGGGGGAAAGACATTGAAATATACTTGGCTGAAAGCCACTTGCTGAAAGACAACTGGCCTTTTATTATAAATATTTCACCATTTTGGCTTATGTCCCCTGTAATTTTCAGGTATTTGCATTTATGTGTGATATATTGATTCAGATCTTTGTATTTTATTGTGTTATTTTTGTACATGACACCCATATGTAGTGTTTGCAGGGAACACATTAGACCTTTTCATATACCATATTTTTTGCTCCATAAGATGCACTTTTCCTCCCCAAAAAAGTGGGGGGGAAAGTGTGTGCGTCTTATGGAGCGAATATGGAGCTTTTCTTACCTGTAACAGGGCTCTTTCTTCAGCAGGAACGCAGGGGAACGCCATTCAGGCTGGCATCCCAGCCTTCCCCGCCCCTCCCTGCTGGGCCTGAGCTGTTAAGACTTAAAAGGGAAACGGCAGGAAAACCCCCACCTGGCTATGTACTCTTTCCCTTTAAGTGCTTTTCTCCTTTAAGACAGTCAGCAGCAGAAAGCCCCGCCCACAGATTAAGCTCCATGGCTACTTTGCACAGAAAGGCCTGGTTTTGCATGGCATGCCAACATCTCTCTTCTTTCCTTTCTCTTTCTTTCTTCCTTCCTTCCTTCCTTCCTTTTCTTTTTTTTGTCTGTCTGTCTTTCTGTCTCTCTCTCTGTCCCCACCTTTCTTTCTTCCTTTCTCTTTCTCTCTCTCTCCTCCTTCCTTCCTTTATCTCTCTCTCTCTTTCTTTCTGTTTCATTTTTTCCTGTTTTCCTCTTCTAAAAACAAGGTGCGTCTTATGATCAGGTGCGTCTTATGGAGCGAAAAATACGGTAATTGGGGGATGTTCTTATATATCATTAAAGGAATCTGTTGTTTATACTTACAGACATTTCAACTATTTAGCTATTTTTTCCCTTTTTTTTCACTTCCTTTTTGGGGTTAACTAATCCATTTTCTTTGGTTTGTTTGTTTTTTACCTCTTCTCTTTTGAGCAAGATAAATCCTTCCAAGTTTGACAATGCCTACCCAGTGCCTACTCACTGCCAGCCAATCAGCCCACTGATGCTTTAAAGTAATGCATTAAGACCTCTTTCTGGGTTTTTTTTCATGTGAAGCACTTCACTTGCAAAAAGTAGGGTCTTGCCATGTGAACAGGTTTTATGAGACAGCGCCAGTGCCTGAATTCGTTCTTTCAATCTATATATAGGATGAGGTGGCATGAAAAACAAAGTTCCCTCACTGTTAGGGCTGATCCTTTTTGAACAAAAGTTATGCTATTAAAGCCTGGCACGCACATTCCTGCTAGGTATGTACTTACATCACTGTCGGCAACTTCAGTGTCGTTGATGACAAATCTGTAGCTGGCTTCTGCTGACAGGCTCTCAGCCTGAAGCCAGAAACGAACCTGTCCTCTGTCCAAAATCTCATAGGCTAATTCTGCCTTCAGAGGGATTGCTGCAGGGAAAGAACAAAGCACAAAGCCAACATGTGATCCCTGTTGAAAATAACATTGCAAAATGCAAGTCCCAGCAGGTTAAAGCTTTTGAACATTTTAAGCAACAAACAAGCAAAATGCTCTGAAAATCAAAGGGAAAAAAATCTCTACTGTGTTTGCACAGATGTGTATTAAAGCTGTTTCTGTATGAGTCAGAGCACAAGCTGAAGTATGTATTGATTGCACTATTTAGGGCTTTCAAATACATAATCCAGTAAATATTAGACATATCCAAGCTGAATCCATTCCTCCAAAGACATTTGCAGTGGTGAAGAAGATCTCTCTTAAAGAGAAACTAATATTTGCATTTAATTAATAGAAGGATAAGCAAGCCGCTTTATGTATTTAAAAAAGTTTTGATTACTTTACTCCAATCAATGCTGTGTAAATACATTCCTACTGGGACTGAATATTAGATTCAGAAGACCTACTTACTTGGATTCCTTATTTCATGGCTTAGTGTCATCAGACGTTCAAGCTCTGAAATGAATAATGTTCAGGTTTCAGTTTATTCTGATCATCAAAATAAATGTTAAGAACACTGTTGGACACCATAAAGTGCCAATAATCTTCAGCACAATGAGGAAACTGCCTATGAAGTTCAGTTTCTGATGAAGACCCAACCATGTGAGATATACAGTTTCAAAAATTGTGGCTCACAGAATAAAACACAACAATTTAAGCAAGAGGGAAAACTCACTAGGCAAGCCAACAAGAAGCCTGCATCTACCTTTTCTTTTACTCTGTTGACCCTGTTCCCCAGTGCTTCATTTTGAAAAGGCTTTTTTGACAAGATTGCAAAAGAGAAGGGAAGCTGGTGGACAAGAAGTATTTACAGAGATCTATTATAAATGTCAGAAAATCCTCCTGGAACTTGTGCAAAAGGCTGGGTTCTACATAGCTGGATACAGAGATTAGCCTACTTAGCATATTAGAATTGCTAATAAGGACTCAGAAAATGGAACTAATTGCATGGTGTGCAAGTTTGCAAGCAACAAAAAGACAAAATTAGCAACTGAATAATTAAGAAAGGCAACAGATATTTCCATCTCATTCCAAAACACATCACGTGTCAGTAAGTTCCGTACATTTCCAACTTTAGTAGGCTTTCAGTGGTAGGTACAAATGGGCAGGTATTAGATCATGTGACATATATACAAATCAATGAAATGGGGAATTCCTGGCATTGTGTGAAATTAGATCATCTTAGGTATTAGATCATGTGACATATATACAAATCAAGGAAATGGGGAATTCCTGGTCAGTTTGCTTCGCTCCCTTGAGTTCAAATATAGCATAAGGCTCATTGGGCAACTCTTAGTGATTTCAGCCAATGGAGATGCGGTGCTTCCAAGCATATACCTAAATGCACCTCCCTCAACCAGGCTTTTGCCAGTGGCTGATGACCTATCTACTCTCTCTCTAGACATCCTGGGATTAGTCAGTCACCGCTGGGATTCAGCAGGATTTTTTTTTTTTTTTTACCTCTTGGATTGGCTATAAGGGGAGTCCTTTTTCATAAAATCATAGTAGAGGTTGGTTTAAATAGGCCTGGTCATTTGACTGTTTAGGCCAGAACTAATTTGGCAGGGATAGGTTGGGCTCTCACAGTGGATAAGGATGATCAGCAAGCATCCTGAGGCATCAGGAGTGATGGAGGGCATGTTCGGAACAGCTGGCCATGCAGCCAGGTGTGATTGGGAAGGAGTGCTCTTATTTAACAGTATGACATAGATCAGTTTATTTAATTAAACTAATTAAACCCAAGCTGTTATCTATTGTCTTCATTTGTGGAATGCCTGGGGCAAAAGGTCTACGAAGATCTATGAATCATGTCCTATAGAATATGCACAGAAATAATAATCATTGCAATGTAGTGCTGAAGAAAATAAACTGATACAACACAGTAAATTTCCTCTGTGCAGCATTTATTTTGTAAAGTAGTTTATAATTTCAGTGTACAAATTTGAAAACTTAAATATTCTCCTCAAGAATTTTTTTCATTCCTTTAAAAGTCAATTCCTTTTTGGCACACTAATCGAAATGGGTCAATTTAATTAAAACTAACTTCTAAAGTTACCTCTTTGACCTTATGTGAGCTGGCAGCGGCAAGCTAACAGTTGTCTATCCCTATCATTTTTATTTAATCTTGCCTTTCCTTCAGAGAGTTCAGGGTGGTGGTTTCCTAATGGTCTTCCTTGCTCTGCCATGTGTTACAAGAAAACTGGATATCTAAGCTAAAAGGAGAAAGTACTTGTTCTTACCTTCTTCATCCATAATATAACTGGATGAAACACCTTCAGTATCGCTAACGGCAACAGAGTATGTTCCCAAATCATCTTTGTCGGGCTTTAGGAAATATAGTTTAGAACTACAAAAATAGAATAAAAAAAAAACAGTGGTTTGCTGTAAGTGGCAATAATTTCAAAATAGTTTTTTCCGGGATTTCTATAAAAGGATTATCCAACTCACTGATCTCCAATTGTTTCCACTTTAAACTTCTCATGATCTTCTATCTCTTCATAGAATTTAGCCCAAGTAAAATGAGACGCATCAGTAATTTCTTTGCAGTCAAAGGCAAGGTAAATATTGCCTTCTTCATCCACACCTGATGAGATTTCCTTGGTGTCTGTAATATACAATTAGAAACATAATTACTGAGGGGAGGGAATCGCATCTATCTAGTTTTGATTCAATTCAGCATTTAAGCATGGGCTTAAAATCTGTGATACAAATGGAATTTAGTAAAAATTATTTTACTTTCAAAGCCATTTGAAAAGTTAAGGCTTCTAGCCAAGGAAAATAATAGGATTGGTCTGCCACTACAATAATGGATAGTGTTTAGGAAGAACATCAGCCAGCTACAATGAGGAGGCTTTGTGCACCCAGAGAGTATTGGCTAGCTCCCAGTATAAACACTGATAATGAAACCAGAAGTAAGTTATATGTTAAATAATTATAAGTTCTAAATAATGATATTCCATTCAGCTTCATGCTGTTTTCCATTTACCATGGTTTTTTCCCAGGATATTTTGAAGGAAATAAAGAAATAAAGAACTTTGCTCCTATTATAATTTTGAACTGGATCAAGAAGCTGACACCTCCTTACAAAATATAATTACTCCTGAGGAAGACTGCTGTTGAAATGAGTTTATAACCGGGTGCTCATTGAGGAAAATGTTGGATCCTTTTTGTAATATTATAAAGTTGAGAATGTTGGACAAAGTGCAATTTTGTAAAGTTTTGAGAGTAATATAATTTTTACTAAATTCCATTTGTATCACAGTGTTTGTTTGCTTGTATGGTTTTCTTGTTGATACCTGTCACCCCATTGTGGTTTGGTTTGTGCTTAAAATCTGAACAGTTTTAATTTATTCAACACATTGTAGACGGAACAAAGTCACGGCTGGGAGGAAAAGGCCAGTTTTCATTTTTTGTGATTTCAACAAAAGAATATGGAAGCCAGTTTGCACATTATCATGTTAAAGTACATCACAGGTCCTTTCTGCACTCACAACTTACTGCAGAGTATCCAAACAGTCAAGCCTTTAAACTTGACTTTGGATTTCTGTGCCTTCTGTTCTCACCAGTCTTACACCATGGGGTATTTATTCTGCAGCTACACAAACCTCCCACACTTTTCAAAATTGGTGTGGAACATCACGTGTGACGTGTGGTGGGCAGTGTCCTTTTTTTAAATTTACGTAATTGTCCCATTGGAGTTGCACAGTAGTGTCCAGCAAACACCTTCCATTTAAATCCTCAGAGTTCATTATTTGTGCATGGCTTTTAGTGTTAGTATGTTGAATGATAGGGAATAGAAAGGAAGTAAGGGAAAGGGGGAAAGCCTATTGTTGAAACTGGCCTGACTTGTCCCGAAATTGACAAGGAGCTGAGAAGCCCCTTTTTCCATATTGCCAAGTACTAGGGGAGAGGGCAGCTGTGTGTGCATTGAGTGTCTCTGCCTTTGGAGAGGCAAAGGTGCTGCTTGATTGTCAGTAACTTCTGATTATCAGCAAACAGCCCCCCTTTTTACACAGACAGCTAGCTTCTCCCCTCTTGGTCTCCCACCTCCTCCTCCTTTCTAAGCAGCCTGCCTGTTCTCTCCCTCAGTCTTCCCTGATCTGAGAAGCAGAGGCATGGAAGCCAGGCTAAAGATTTCTCCTTTAAGGTTCAGAGGATAGATTTGCCCTGGCTTATGATGAGTGCTTGTGGAAGGGAGGTGGATTCCCTCCCTTTTCCCAGGGTGGCAGGAGAAGGTAACACAGAGCTGAACAGCAATGCTGATGGCCCCCTGCAAGTTCAGCTGTGTGCTACCTTCTCCTAATGGCTGGTTTAAACTTGGTGGGTTCCTTGGCAGGCTCTGTTGAGCTGTCCAGTTTAAACCAGCCTACCCTGCAGAGCCTCAGCCAATCCTGTAGACAGAACTCTCCCTGCAGAATCAGCTCCTGCAGACACACACAAACAACCACTTCAGCCTTTCCTGATTAATAATTTTTTTAACCCAGAAAATCTAGTTTAGCACAAAACCAATTTCACTAAACTCATCTTGCTTTTTTAAAAAAAAAAACTTTACTTGATGGAAAAAGTAAGTGTTGATAAAAGTGGGAAGATGGTGGAAAGTGCAGAGTAGGCAGATTGACCTCAGTATTCAAGGGAGTGGCCTCCAATGGGCAAGAAAAGGGAGGGGGAAATCCAAGGGAAACGATGCTTTTGAATTATTGTTAGCTTGGAAGAGGAGCAAGGGGGGGAACTGTCACAAAACCACTTTCAGAAAAGCTGGGGAAAGAATTGAAGGGATGAAAATCAATGCAGAACTTTTTAAAAAACCCACAACTAACAAACATGCAAGGTGAAAGTGGGGGTGGGGAAATGCAGAACAAAAAAGATACCGCAACAAAGAGGCACTGTGAAAGTGAGGGAAACCACCAGTGCATAAAATACCATAGTCTCTAATAATGAAATCTGACCAAAAAAAAAGTGTGCTAAGAACTGGGAGATCACTTCCATGCATGCAGTAAGATTTTCCAGGCTCCCTTCCTCACAGCATCCATTTATGAGAGTCAGAGGACTCACCAGCATAGTACATAGGATTAGGGTAGTCCAGAACAGGGGCATAGACTTTTGGAAATTCCGGGGGGGCGGGGGCGATGTTCTCCCCACCCCCCGAAACCATCACACCTCCCTGGGCCCTTCCGAGGCCCACCAGCCGCTGCTGCCGGTGCCTTTCTCTACCCCCCCTACCCTCTCCCTCTCCAGCAGCGGCGGCCGGGCTTCAGAAGGGCCCGGGGAGGCGCGGCAGCAGGCACTCCATTTTGCCAGGGGTGGCTGAGCCCCCCCCCCAGAAATTTCGGGGGTGGCTTGAGCCCCCCCGTAGTCTATGCCTGGTCCAGAACAAAGAATGGCTCATACTGTTATAACGATATGGCACAAGTTCCTTGGATTCCACACACACACTGATGTGTGTGTGTGTGTGTGTGTGTGTGTGTGTGTGTGAAACATGTAAAATAAAACTCACATGTTTGTGAATTTGTTTCTCCAACAGCTTAAAAACCACAAAAGAAAAAAAAGCAGGAAAAGAAGAATTAAAAAAAAAACATTCCATAGGCACAACATACAATATGCGTGAATGGGAAGATTTCAATCCAAAAGTAATCCCTATGTCATATTTTAAAATTGGATAGTGGGCAGTACCATTTCAGGGATCCTTTAACAATGGAAAGAATATAGCCAGTAGCAGCTCATATATCATTACCTATGGCCTTGCCTGTTTTTCTTCATTTGCCAGAGAAGTGGCACTCATTTTGGCCATTCAGAGTCAGGGCACATTTTGGGTGGGAAATGGGTTAGGCGTCCATTAGGGATTTTAGGTGATTTGAAGGTAGGTAGGGTTTGGGTGCTGTTCTTGTCGAATTTCTATTCCATGTTATAAGTCAGAATCAAACAAGAAACCTGCTTTGTAACTATTACATGTTCTCAGACTCCTGTTCTCAAAAAAATTTGTTACTGTAATGCTGAGAGGGCTGGAGAAAAGGAAAACAAAGAAACAAACAAGCCCTGCATACCACTGCACTAAACTTATTTCTTATTTGTTTTCATCAAGCATACTGTGTGGTTCGTTCAAGCCTATACTTCCCTCATAATAGGACAAGTGAAAGCTGGATGGCACCCTAAACCCTGTTGGCAGAGTAATTAACACAGCAATGGTGTACAACCTGATTAAAGAATAGATAAAGGTTTATTTAGGAATTAATATACTTGATAGAAAAGAGGAGAGACAGAGACAGGTTCCTAACTACATCTCCAGCTGAGGTAGAGAGTACAACTGAGTGTAGCACTTCCCAGAAGAAGGGGGAAATTGTCCTAAGAGTAGCAAACTGGAGACAGACAAGGAATGACACTTAACAGGAGAGAAGGTGCTGAGCTCACTATCCTATCTAATTGTCTTCTTGCTGCCCCCTGCAGGATCTTTTTCTCTTCTTCTTTGTATACCAGACATTGCCTTTTCCAACAAATCCAAGCATTGCACTCATTGAGAACTAGAAGACTAAGCAGTCCCAAAAGCCTCAATTATAAAAATCCCCATATGCACTTTTTGCCATTTTTCATACAAATGCTACTGTGGTGGATTCAAATAGTCTTTCCTGTTTTCAGGTGAGTCCTACGAGGAAAGGCTGAAGGAGCTGGGCATGTTTAGCCTGGAGAGGAGATGACAGAGAGATGATATGATAACTATCTTCAAGTACTCGAAGGGCTGTCATATAGAACATGGTACAGAGTTGTTTCTTGTTGCCCCAGAAGGTCGGAACAGAACCAACAGGTTGAAATTAAATCAGAATCGTTTTCAGCTAAACATTAGGAAGAACTTTCTGACAGAGTGGTTCCTCAGTGGAACAGGCTTCCTCGAGAGGTGGTGGGCTCTCCTTCTTTGAAGATATTCAAACAGAGGCTAGATTGACAGCAATGCAGATTCTGTGAACTTAGGCAGATCATGAGAGGGAGGGCAGGAAGGGTTGTTTCAGTGCTTAGTTCTTGTGGCCCTTTCTTGGACACCCAGAGAAATGCTGATTGCGACTTTGGGGTCTGGAAGCAATTTTTCTCCAGGCCAGTTTGGCCAGGAATCCTGGAGGATTTTTGTCATCTTCTGGGCATGGAACAGTGATCACTGTGGGTGTGAATTTCCTGCATTTTGCAGGGGGTTGGACTAGATGACCCTGGAGGTCCCTTCCAACTCTTTGATTCTATAGCACTTGACATATAACACATATAAAGTAACATACTTGGCTCATTCAGATCAGATAGAAGAAACTTACAAATCAACATTTTTTTCTGAAAACCCAAAGTAAGAGTGCCCTCCTAACCACCTTAGGCAGGCCATTCACAGACACACATGAACACACATGAATTTTACTTATACTGAATCAAAGCACTGGTTATCAAGGTCAGTACTGTCTACTCCTACTAGAAGAGGCTGAAGTCTTTCACATCACCTATTATCTGATTTCAGAGATGCTAGGAATGGGACCTTCTGCAAGCAAAGCATATGCTCGGTCACTGAGCCATGGCCCCCTAGTCTCTAGAGATGAAAGTATAATGGGGAAAGCCCGAGCTAAAAAAGTGCAAATGTTTCTATGAGGGACACAGTAAGCAGAAACTACTAAGAGGAGTTTTAAGTGGCAGTGTCTTCAACAAAACAAGTCTTCATCCAGCAGAAGATTAGTCATTTAGCTAAAGGAACCCTTTGTATCCAGCCCATCAAATGTAACACCATGGCTTCAGTGCAGCAGACTTTTTCATCCAATGTCACCCATTTCCTCTCCTTCCTACAGCTTCCATTCCCACATGGTTTTTGCCCCTGTAGGTTCTATAATTTTCTACATAGCCTTTTGGGGTATCCTACCTTCCTTCATTCACTAGTGGAAAAGCTGGTTGGATTTAGCCCTATATTTTCATACCTGGTTTAGCTTGAACCAATACAGCTTCAGAAACCTCAGATGCCTTGCCAATACCAGCTTCATTCACAGGACGAACTCGAAATACATAGGTATTCCCTTCCTGTAACTCGGTAACCTTGAAGGAGAGACACAAGAAATTAATTATAACAAATGACTAAGTTCTAAAAAAATAAACAGATCAGAAAATACGTTTTTCTACCTTCAAATAACGGTGTGATGTTGGTTTCTCACTGAATGTGATCCATTCTTCACCTTCTTCATGCTTGTAGTCCACAAAATATCCACTAAC
The DNA here is from genome assembly GCA_029233225.1 of Lepidodactylus listeri. NCBI lineage: Eukaryota > Metazoa > Chordata > Lepidosauria > Squamata > Gekkonidae > Lepidodactylus > Lepidodactylus listeri. The sequence continues at coordinate 40,570,304 of JARCFY010000016.1, read as the reverse complement.
AGGACTGCTGCCAATGTAAACAGGAGCTTTCCAAAGAATCACAAGGGATGTGTTCCTAACCTCACAAAACGTAAGGTCATAGGGAGGACCTAAAGCATATGGATCAGCAGAAGAGAGCAGCAATTTAGTCAGATATTTCTCATAAACCTTACATTTTCTTATCCTTCAGTAGAAGTAGTGGATTTTTCCATACAGTTTTTTAGTCTACCATCTCCTTCCTGACACAATTTCATTCCATACTGGTTGAATACTAGTGAATTTATCAGCTGGTCACCTATCATAGTCTGTTATGTAAACCCCAAGCAACTGGTTGTCTGCAATGTTTTACTGCACATCTTCACAATTCAGCAATCTGAAGTCAACCAGAAATCTTGAGGAGGACAAGACTGGTGACGTTTTCCTCACAATTTGGTAGCACAATGCTGGAAACAAGTTTACAAAGTGGTTAGGTGCACACTGGAGGGAAAGTTGCCACTTGACACATGTATACACCTGTTTTATTAATTGGTATAACATAGATAACTAAATAGAACCTCGTAATTTCATTCTGATATACCAAATATTTTAGTAGGAGCACTCATGAATGCAAATGGTATTTGTGTGAGAGAGGGTAGATATGAATGATTACTTATAAAGCAGTTTTATGCCATTATTCTGATGTACCAAGCTATACAATGAGTTTGGAATCAACCCTTTTATTGATTGTGAATGCTTTCATTTCCAGCTATATTGATTTTGCTGTTTCCACATCAGTAGTATGCATGGAATGGAAGTTAGGAGTCTCCATTAAATTTCTCCAAAATAACAAGTACTTTTAAATGTTTATCTTAGGGGACTTGGTATCTACTTGCTTACATTCTGTGACCCAGTACTTTTCATGTTAACAGAGCAAAAAATGCTGTAGCTGAGAAAAAAAACTGAAAGAATGATTGAACGATAGTTTTCTTAATTCCAGCTATAAACAGATAACTTTTCCATGTCTGTCCATCCTGCAAATCTGGACAGCTATATTTCTGTATTGAAATAGTCCCAGTGAAACATGTCTAAGTCCATTGAAATCAAAGGTTTTAGAAAGGTGTAAAATCTGCTTAGGATGGCATTGGTCCTCATCATTATTCCGTAGTATTCACATATCTTTATTCAAGAACAGCCATAGCAGGTTTGGGATGGCCTTCAAACTTAATTTAATCTAATGCTGTCTTATTTTTAAAAGTGTGCAACAGAACAGTGCCTATATAAATCCAACATTTTCTGTAATTCAACTACAAAGGTCTGGAATGAAATGTAGAATATGCAACAGTATGATATATACAAAACATGGCATGTTTGACAAACGTAAACAAAACTTCCACAGACTAGGTAACCATAAGGAATTAGGCGTGCAGAGTAGGAGAAAACATGCAATTACTGTATGACGCCCACTCCGACAAACTGATCATGCAAACTGTGGTTAGAAATAATTAATGGAATTATTGCCGCTGCATGACAAATGTTAAACTGTAATTCATTTTTTTTTAAACACTGCATTAATGTTACGAACAGCCAGACAACTCACCTGGCTCTGGCATTGTCCAGGCTTCACATTTGAAATGGTCACTGGGTTCTGATGCTTGTCCTATACCAGCTATATTTGCAGCAGCAATTTTGAATTCATAATATGCCTTTTCTGTCAAATCCTCTACCTTTGCAGAACAGTTGACATTAAAAAAAAATTAATGCAGACAATATTCCCGTGTCTCTTCCGACAGTGGTAAAATATTCAATCCATACATTTATCCATATTTAACTTCATTGCCATTTGAAGACAAATGGGAAAAGGTCTTGCTCTGCTTTTATAAAAATCGGGACAAGTTCCAGAAGGGTAGTTTGGTTGGTCTATTGCAATCTTTTACAAGAAAAAGTAACTTGGGATACTTAAATGGGTAGGTTTTTGAGGTGCAAGGGTTTTGTGGGGAACATTATAGATATGTCCAGACAAGTCCATCTTAGAATAAATTCATCGCCACATTCATTGTTGCTTTGTATGTGTACATGCACATACACAAGCACACAGATGGAGTCGTGCCAAGTGTTGGCCGTTCGAGCCTCGTGTCCCCATAGTCTTTCTATTTTCTCCCCATCCAATTCTTCCATCGCTCGGACAACGCATCTTAAGGTAAGGCACTGCTTCCCCACCAACGAATTCCTGCTCATGCAAATGTGCTACTTTCTGTCCTTATTTCTTAGGCCTGTGTGAGTGTGTGTGTGATTACATTTTTGGTATGCTTGAACTACACCATTAAGTAAACAACATTTAATTTGCCATCTGCCTCACGTGCCTCTTTCCTGGAGAACTCCCGGGAGGGGTGGGACCCTGGAATAGTTGGCAAGAACCCGTGTATTTTGCTGATTGCTAAACGTAAATTAAAGCAATTCGGCTAACACAAGAGACCCAGTTAGTTATGAGCCATGAGAAGAAATATATGAAAGGAGAGTAGGTGAAATGGGTGCTATTGAATTCTGGCTCCTCTTTGTGGTTGTTCTCCCCCTCCAAAAAAAGGATTCTTTCCCTCCCCCTCCCAATTTGAAACATTGTTAATGTTAATTAATGGGCCTGTATTTGAAAATATGGTAATTAAGCCTAGTTCCACTTAAGAGTCAGTACGTTTTTAAGAAGGCTGCATGGTCACTGGACACACCCTGTCATTTTCTTCCTATTACCAACAGAGTCTGTTATCACCAAATTCCATACAGTACACAGGGATTATAAAGCCATAAAGCTGTATTCAGTTAGAGTTACTGTGTGTTACAGAGCACAAAACTAGCAAAAGAAGTATTGGTGCATCATTATGACAATTCAATAAAAGCTACTATTGCTTTACTTACTAAGGAAAAATATGAATCTATCAAGCGTGTTGTTTCTTGAATGGTCTTACTACATGTTGAGGTGGACAAAACACAGGGATACCTTGCTTGCTACTCCTTACTGTGCATTGTGTTGATGTAATGTTTTCTTTAATGCTGATGGAACTCTAATTTCTATAAAAGGCATGTTGATGTCCAGCATGAACTAATATAATGCAATGTCACACCAGTTCAGAAGAATAGGGAATTAACCAGCCATCACGAATGTATGTAAGTCATAGTAGGCACCATGTTGCCCATTTCTGCTATATATTGTACCTGCCTAAGCAGCTGAAAAATTATCTTTCCTCTTCCCCATGGGCTACTCACACAGCTGGATCATAAGTAACCTGTGCTTGTGACTCAGTACAGGAATGGCTAGCTGAATCAACATATGGTAAGAGCACAGGTACCTTCCATAGAAGACAATGGCATGTAGTTTTGTACTTGAACCAGACTAAGGACTCCAAGTAGCCCTTATGATATCCCATTCAATCTTTAGAAGAAGAACAAGAAGAGGAGTTGGCTTTTCTCTACCCTGAGGAGTCTCACAGAGGCATACAATTGCCTCCCCTTCCTCTCCTCACAACAGGCACCATGTGAGGTAGGTGGGGCTGAGAGTGTTCTGAGAGAACTGCGACTGGCCCAAAGTCACCCAGCATACTTCATTTGGAGGAGCAGGAAACCAAACCCAGTTTTCCAGATTAGAGTCTACCTGTCTTAACCACCATACCACACTGGTTCTCTTTACTTTTCCGTCAGTAAATATTTTGGACCAGACTGGGTACAACTACTAAAGTAAACAGTAGAAATAAAACAAAATTAAATCTAAATACTAAATACTAAAATTGAAAAACAGTACTGACCACGTAAATTCTCTCTTTAGTAAGAGAGGAGTTGACTTCATGCCAGTTGTGGTGATGGGCTTCTCGTCTGTCTATGTAATAACCCAGAATGTTTGATCCCCCGCTGTATCTTGGAAGTTTCCAGCCAATGGTCATTGATTGGCCATCACAGTTGAGAAGGGTGATTCCATAAGGATATGATGGACAAGCTTTAAGAAGTCAAGCAGACAGAACATTAGACTAATGTCCAGAAATATAATAGCCAAGGGGTCCTTTCGAGCAGGAGCTCGAGGGAGCGCAGCTCCGGGAGTTGGTGCCAGCCCCCCCTTCCCCCGCGGGGGAATGCCTGCTTGAGTCATGGCTGCAGCAAAATGAAGCCATGACTCAGTCCCCTGGAAAGGTCTTTGTTCCTCAGACTAGCCTTCTGAAGGCTTCAGCCACCACTGAAGCTGTCCTCCCAGAATAGTGGTATTTCTGAGGCTTGGATTAGTAGCTGTCCCCTCTCTGCCAGCTCTTTCTCTCTCTCTCTCTTTCTTTCTTTCTTTCTTTCTTTCTTTCTTTCTTTCTTTCCTTCCTTCCTTCCTTCCTTCCTTCCTTCCTTCCTTCTGACATACTTCCGGTGATGTCAGGTGGTGTGGCATATGCAAATAAGTTATGCTACTGAGTTATGCTAATAAACTCCTGCACCTCTTTTTCTACGAAATTACCCCTGCAATAGGCTATATAAAGAGCATCATCTCCTAATTGGGGACCAAGCTAGACATGACAGAAGGAGAACTGTGAAAAGTCTTCCATTTTCTTTTTCTTTTTTTCTTTCTTTTTTAAAGCAGACTGGGGGAAGGACTTAAAAATAAGGCTTCAGCATGGAAGGATTTAACTATTTTTACCACCTCAAATGAAATCCCCCTTCCCAAATGCTATCTACATGCCAGGGAAAACACAGAGGAACATGGGGTGGAGAAAGAGGAGAGAGATCATTTTTTCTCCCTCTTCCATAATATGAAAACTCTGGGACCCCAAAGAAGATGATGGGCAACAAATTCAGGACAGACAAAAAGGAAGTACTTCTTCACTCAGTGAGTAAAATTGTGGGATTCACTACCAATAAACACATGGAGATTGCATCGAACAGATTGTTCTAAAAGGGTATTAGACAGAGCCATGAAGGATAGATCCATCAGTGGATACTAGCCTGATAACTAAAGGTAAACTCTGCATCCGGAGGCAGTGAAACTCTGAGTACCAGTGCCAGGAGGAAGAGGCCATGGTCTCCATGCTCTACTGGTTGGTCTTGCATGGTGCCTGTGTGAAACAGAATTTGAACTAGATGGCCCACTGGGCTGATCCAGCAGGCAAACATTTTCAAACAGATTCCCCCCCCCCCCTCATATTTAGTTAACAATTTCTAGACTCTAGAACAGACACATATGCTTGGCAAATGGGTTATAGATTTTTCTGTTGATGAGGAATCTCCTGATTTTCCATTAATTTCTTTAAAATTTCACCTGGAAATGTGGCAGTCCTATTAAATGATGGCAGCTGGCTAGGGCTCTGGTTATCAAACTGTTTTATTTCAAAGCTTAAGCCTTACAGAAAGTCACTTACTGAGGGCTGCTTGTACGGTTATAGGCTCAGACTCCTGAGAATTTTCACTCATTCCCACTGCATTTGCAGCTTTCACGCGGAAGATGTATTTTTCTCCTGTTTCTAAGCCATGAACTGCAAACCTAAAAGAAATAGGAAGGGGATTTTTCACTTTCAATTTATGTGCTTGGCTTATGTTACTAGGGTTGCCAAGTGACTTACCTGGTGCAGTGGGGGAGAGTTGGTCCCATTCTGGTGTTCTGGCATCACATTGGGCAAGGTCTCATGAACTTAAGAACTCATGGTACCATAGAGTTTTTGTGCTGATTGCTAGATCATCAGCCGGTGACATGCACGGTGTGATAACGTCACCTCTGGGTGATGTCATCACGCCGGGCACATTGGCCCAAACCAGGCACTTTGGGGCAAGGTTTCCTGCCAGCCTGATCCAGACCAGTGGATTGGGGCCTGTTTCAGTGGGGAACCCCCCCCGGGGGGGGACCTGGCAGCCCTATATGTTATACAGAGAGAATTGCAGTCCTAAATATAAATCAAAAGTGGATACCTCTCCAGTAATTTCAGCATGAGAAAGAAAACAGAATCTAAGGACCAAACTATGGGGATGTGGCACCATGTCTATGGTTCTTTCTTTATGGTTCTTTCTCTATAGAACAGCCATCAGGAATATCTCTCTCTGTTCCTTTACCATCGGGACATCACATATGGATGTCATCATCGAGACAGCTCATCCAAATTTAAGGAGAACAAAAAGACAAAAGGAGGGACATGCACTTTTCAATATGAACAGGCCATGCTGCTTAAGGCTGTACAGGTTAAGCTACTGCTTAAACTGAATAACTGCCACCCAGTCTCAAATGTACCATTCTTAAGCAAAGTGGTGGTGACTGGGCAACTTCAGGGAATCCTGAATGAAGCAGATCAGATCCATTCCAATCTAGTTTCTGGCCTAATTATGGGATTAAAATGGTTACCCTAATGGATAATCTGCACCAGGAGATGGAGAGGGGAGTGCAACCCTATTAATTCTTCTGGACTTTTTGGTGGCTTTTGATACCATTGATATGGGTATCCTTCTGGACTACATTTTGGGGTTGGGACTGGGAGGCACTGTTCTGTGGTGGTTTTGGTCCTACTTGAAAAGCAGGTTTCAGAATGTGGTGCTCCCCCCTTTGTTTCTGGCCTACAGGGTCCTGCAAGATTCTATCTTGTCCCCCATGCTTTTCAGTATCTACATAAAGTCACTGGGAGAGATTATCCAGAGATTTGGGCTGAGCTGCCACCAATATGTGGATGACACTCAGCTCTGTCTTGAGCTTCCAGAGGATCCCAGGGAGGCTGTGAAAACTGTAAACAGGTGCCTAGAAGCAATTTTGGAATGAATATGGGCTAGAAAACTGAAACTTAATCATGACAAAATGGAGTTACTACTGGGGGGGGGGGGGGAGGTCCGAGCTAGGAATTGGGATGCTTACTGTTTTGGATGGGGTTGCACTCCTCCTAAAGGAACAGCTTTGTAGGGTAGGGTTGCTATTGGACCTGGGCCTCCTGTTGAATAAAAGTGTGGCTGTGGTGGTCAGGGGTACCTTTCACCAGCTTTGGCTGGTGAGCTGGCTGTAACTTTTCCTGAGCAGCTAAGAACTTGTCACTGTGGTGCATGCCCTGGTAACATACAGATGAGATTGCTGTAATGTGTTCTACATGGGATTGGCCTTGAAGACTGTCTGGAAGCTATAGTAGTAAGAATGCTGCAGCCAGAATGTTGACTGGAGTGGGTCACAGGGACTACAACACTCCAGTCTTGTTCCACCACTACTGGGTCCCACATTTGCTTCCAGACCCAATTCAAGGTCCTGGTATTGACCTTTAAAGCCCTATATGGCTTGGGGCCAACATACCTTAGGGATCACCTTCTAATATATGAACCTACCCATCCACTCTAATCATCTTTGGAGACCCTGCTTCAGACGCCCCCACCATCTGAGGATAGAAGGGGGGCAATCCAAGAAAGGGACTTCATGATCATGGTGCCAAAACTTTGGAACTCCCTCCCCCAAGAGATTTGTCTGTCTCCCTCTATCATTGTCTCCTCCAGAGGGTGAAGATTTTTTTTGTTTTGTTTGGAATACTTCCAATACATCTTATTAGACTTGCTTATTTGTGTTGCTGTGTGGGTTTGTGTGTTCATATGTTTTTATTGAATTGTTTTATATACACTTTATTTTAAATACTATTTTAATTTGAAATGTTGTAATGTTTTGATATTTGCCCCCTTGGGGACTTTATTTGGGTGGAAAGGTGGCACTGAAATGTTTTTAATAAGAATGAAAATAAATTGTGCCATATTCTGAAAGCCAGTTAAGATTCTCAACACATGAACATTAGTAAGGTTGAACTCAGAATTAGACTTGGGCATGAACTGGGAAAATGCCATTCAGTTTGTGGTTCATGGCATGCTCGGTTCATGAACCACGAACCTTCACAAACTTTTAGCCTCCAAATAAACTGGTTTGGTTTGTGAAGTTTGTGATGTGGTAGAACAGCCCCCCCCATGTGCTAGAGATACCAAACACACAGAGGATCTCTGGCTGACTCTCCTCTACCTGCCCTCCAAGTTTGGTGAGGATTGGATTTATAGGGTCCAAGTTACAGCCCCCCAAAGAAGGTGTCCCCAGGAAAATGCTTTCTGGGGAAATGACAGGTGCAGGTTCAGGAAGTTAAGAGGTGTATAGAATGGATCCTGTGCAAGCTAGAGATATCAAAGTTACAGGGGACTTTCCCAGGGGGCTCCTCTACATGCCCTCCATGTTCTGCCTCCCTGTTGCTTTCAAGTTTGGTAAACATTTAGATAGAGTGGAGACAGTCTGTCTGGAAATGTATCCATTCATGAACCACCACAAACTACTTGATAGTTCATGAAAAGTTCGTACCAGTTGACCTGCCATGAATTTGAGTTAGAGAACCACAAACTCGCAAAAATTCATCATTGAACTTTAATTCGCAAGCTGGTTTGTGCCAATCCCTACTCCGCATTCTGTGCTAGCAGTAGCCTCTAAAAGGTACAAGTGAGTATACCAAGTCATCCACTAGTCCATTTGGCCCAGTATTATGAACTCTGACAGCAGCTGTCCAAGTACTTGAAGGGCTGTCATACAGAGGATGGTGAGGAGTTATTTTTTTGTTGCCCCAGAAGGTTGGACCCGAACCAATGGGTTGAAATTAAATCAGAAGAGTTTTCAGTTAAACATTAGGAAAGACGTCCTGATAGAGTGGTTCCTCAGTGGAACAGGCTTCCTCAGAAGGTGGTGAGCTCTCCTTTTTTGGAGGTTTTTAAGCAGAGGCTAGATGGCCATCTGACAGCAATGTTGATTCTGTGAACTTAGGCAGATCATGAGAGGGGGCAGGGACAGTTACATCAGTGCTTAGTTCTTGTGGTCCTTTCTTACACACCCAGGGAAATGCCGATTGCCACTTTAGGGTCAGAAAGAAATTTTCTCCAAGCCAATTTGGCCAGGATTCCTGGAAGGGTTTTTTGCCATCTTCTGGGCATGGAGCAAGAGTCACTGGGGGTGTGGTGGCAGGTAGTTGTAAATTTCTTGCATTGTGCAGGGGGTTGCACTAGATGATCCTGGAGGTTCCTTCCAGCTCTATGATTCTATGATCCTAAGGCATCAGGCAGGGATCCTTCCCAGCCCTGATACACAATTTAATGAAAATTCCACAAACTGAACTTGGGATCTTCTGTATGAAAGCTTATGACATCTTGCTGAAGCCCTCTGAGATCCAATATGTAACTGCCACAATAGTACAGGAGTGAGATCCAGCCCTGTACAACTCTGGTAATGTCTGGATGGAGGAATATCATGAGTAGAGCAACTAATATTGCTCCTTCCATGGCAGCATTTACCTCCCTGGATATTAGGTAATATCTATAAAGAAAGAAGCCAAGAGATTCTCCCTTCCCACATTGTCCTGTCATTTAGATGTTAGATTTAGATGTGAAATCTGTGTTTCTGAAGCTCTACTGAAGACACAGAATATTGTTTGGGGAAATGTAGAAAATAAGAGAAAATATATAAAGATTTTTCTGTACCTGGTATACTTGACAGGCTTATGATTACATGGCTCCCAGCGATTTGATCCCACCACAGAACAGTCAATATAATAGCCAAACAGATCTTCTTCATGTTTTGGCTTATCCCACTGTACTATCACAGAAGTCCTTGTATTTCTTGTTGCCACTATGCGTCCCGGAGCAGATGGAACAACTATGCCACAGAAAGAAGCATTTACTTCATTTGTAGCAAGTTATGTAACATATACAACATATAACCACTTACTTCCCAATTATGAGATTACTTGTACCAGCAAACAAGTTCTTAGAACAGGATATCCCAGCTGTGTAACCAAAGCAATGCTAATACTGCTCAGTCAAAGCTGAATAGTTTTAAGCCCAACTGATTTGAATGGAAAGGACTATGTGTTTATTACTTCCACTGAGATCCTAACAATGCTTAACTTTGACAGAATCGCCAAGAAATTACATTGGTGTTCATATTGTGCTCTGTGGCATTAAAGTGATATTATTATGGTTCTTCAGAAAGACACTGATAGAAACAGTGCGTTAAGCAAGACTCCTGATTAAAATTAATCACAATCCCAACCTGGTGCCTGCTACCTTGTTGCCCTGATTCCAGACACCTTTTGTACCTTATCCTTTTCCAAGTTCCCTTCCTCTCATTGTTTCCTTTCACCAATTCATACCCCTTCCTTTTCTACTCTTTTTGGCACTTTCACATTCTTTCCTTCCATTTTATCTGTTGAGCAGTAAAAGAAAATGGGAGAAAATCTAGAAGAGACAAAGATAGAGGAGGAGACACAGAATGGAGGATTTCCATTCCTACAGCCTTAACCAGGGGAACTCATTCTAGTCTCCTAGAACCTTTCACACCCAAAATAGTTTCATGCACATGCCAGATAAAATCCACTGCACACAGGATTATGTATTCCCCGGTAATGGTTTCAAATAAATTCCACCAGCAGAGAGCCCACTCCTAAAAAAAATTATAGATGGTAACTAAGGCCACAAATAGTAATAGGCTCAGGCATTTACACTACTACCTGGATGTTTTCTGGATTCCCTACAAAAACTGAAATTTTCCATTCCCCACTCCTTGCATGTAGACTTTACATTTAATGGGGAAATTATTTTTTTTAAAAAAAGTATGAAACAGGGTACGGACCCTCAGGGCATATTGTGGTGATACTTACTTCCCTCTCTCAAAATTCTGAAAGTGCTCACACACTCAAGAAAGTTGGGCCCCCCCGATAATATTTTATACCTCTGATCTAATAAGATGGTGAAACTTTCCAATACAGCTAAAAGGCAGAACTTCTATTTGAAAGCATCTATTTCATTAGACTGGTGTGTTTTGATACTGCTGGTTGCTAGGAACTACTAGGTTAGTGGAATTCTGCTTGAAGGACTGCCTAGAAAAGTTTTCAATAAATATACGAACCACTCTAGACTTTGATGCAACCAACAATTACCCACAGTATTGTCAGCTCCTTTTGTATGTTGTCAGATACATTACAGTGTAAGCTGAATGGAATATGTTGATAAAACAATCCACTTTTAGCATCATATGAATGTCTTGTCCTGTTTTGCTCAGGTTCACAACACTGCCTCACCAATGGAGTCTTGTGCTTGAATAGGAGGTGTTATTTCAGAAGGATCACTAATCCCGTGCTTGTTCGCTGACAAAACTCGGAACACGTAGGACTTCCCTTGGGCAAGATCAAACACTGCGTAGCGAGGGGATCTCACTGCCACTTGGTCATTGACTCTCTGCCAGCTTCCACTGCCAACAACAGACTATAAAAATGAGAAAAAGTATTACTATTTTGTGAGAGTTGCCAGGAGAGTTCCTCCGTCTTGTGAATACTGCTAGCTATATGCTTGGTTATCAGTATGCTGTCAGATCACTAAGCTAAAGGCAACATAAGATGATCTTTTTATTTCATCTTGCACTTTTGTGTCCATGCAAAACTTGACATAAATAATAGAACATCAGAAGAAGCTTCCTAATGGTAACAGCAAGTTTGACAATGGAACTAATAACCTAGTGGGGAGGATCTCCATCACTGGAGATCCTCAAGCAGAAGATGGACAACTATCTGTCAGGAATGCTCCAGCTTTGGATTTCCTTAACTGAGCAAGGTTAAGATTAATGGCCTACAAGTCCTTCTCCAAATCTAGGACTTGGCTCCTGCTTAAAATTTCCACAAACTGTAGGATTTCTGCCCATTATGAGTAACTTTCCCACCACCATCACCACCACTGAACCCCCAAATGCCCCTAAAAATTCTGCTACTAGGTGATGGGGGACCTCCAGGAATAGCTTGGGTGAGTCTTCCTTGGGAGAGGAGAGTCAGAAAAATTCAGCCCTGCTTCTGTCTGCAGAACCTTTAAGCAGGAGCAAAATATAGAACTATGGTTCTATGAATTATACAAGAAGAGGATTTTTTAAAACGACGTGAACCAGATACTCTTTTAAGCAGGCATTATTCACTGAGAGTTTGGAAACTGTTTTGAGGAAACTGAGAATAAGCCACATTGCTCTGTCTTGGGAAAGATATTAGTTGACTATCATTTTTGAGAATTAAGTAGCTTTGTTATTAGTTTGTCCTATTGCACCTAACAGCAACAAATCTTGTTCCATCCTGGCATAAAATAAACAGCAAGTACCAAAGTTGTGCTATGTTGTCCCAGTAAATGGGAAATGAGCTTCATCAAGAAAAGAGCCTTGTTCGTTACTCTTTCAGAAGCAGACCCACTAACTGTTGCTCACTCAGGGAAGCTCACTATATGCTCCCACTACCCCACTAGCCCTTTGTAACATGAATGCCAAAGAGCCAGAGTTTCTTAGTGGTACCTACAATACAACCTCTGCCTTGTTGATCTCTCTATTGCCACGCCTCACTTTTCAGTTCACATTAAATAATGTAACAAAATACTCAATTTCCCATGCTTTTTCTGTCCTCCGGTTGCATAGCCTTGGGTTTGCTCACTTTATTGTTTTTCTTGCCTCTGCCGAGAATGGTTTGAAACTAAATGGTATGTGGCCACAAAATGCCTTACAGCTGACTGCAACTACATGGCACAGTACCTTCTCAATGAAATATGATAATGGCTCTTTGCCACGGGGAACAGGTGGATCCCAGCTGAGTACAACATATGTTTTGCTGGTTTCTGAAGCATGTACATTGGTGGGAGGTCCTGGAATCTTAACTTCGCCTAGAGGAGTAATAAACTCAGTAAGTGTTAAATGCCAGATTAACCTCCCAGGTCAGCGCTTATGAAAAAGCTTGTCTTTCTGAACTCCCACACTAGAGTGTATTGCTTGGCTATTAAAGGGCTCGAATATCATTTTTGCAGTTTATTCAGGGTTTTTTTGCAGTTTATGCCCCATTTCTATTTTGAGAAACTAACGCAAGCCAATTAAAAGGGGGGCAACTGATTGTTTACAGCCAAAGCAAAGTTTTCAACATGTGTACTTGTCTCACAACAGGTTTTTTTTTTATTCCTTTGATCACATTGGAATCTCTTTAATCTGCTCTACTAAATGGCTTGATAAAGCCTTCACACTTTATGCAAATAGGAGAAAGGGCTGATCAAAGACATGAGACCAAGAACTTCTGCCGCTGAAAAATGAGCAAGAAGAAGAATGCTCATGAAAGAGCACAGCAATTAACTATAAAAACAATACATGTAAAACACAGAAATCAAAGAAAACTCTCCTCTGCACCAACAATGACAATGAGAAATGAGACTTCACATTCAACTATCTGCAAATGAAAGGTTTTAGCAGAAGCAGATCTTCTCCACCTTCACCTTCCTCTAGAAACACCCTGTATGGCCCCAAAGCCTCTGCTCATGGGACTCTCCTGCTGCTACAAGAAGGGGAGATGGAGGAAATTCCCCTTGCCTTTTGCACAAATGCAGCAAGCCTTGGAGCAGAGCTTCAAGAGCATTCAAGAGCAGAGCTTCAAGCATTCAAGCTTCAAGAGCAGAGCATTTTGCACCATTTCCCCTTCTTCCTGCAGGCTTCCACAATACCTGGCAGATTGCCCGGGAGGGTCCCATGACCCTCAGAAGAGGCTTATCAGTGAATCAGGTTGCAGGGGAAGGGGAAGATCTTCTTTTTCAATCTCCTTCCATTTGTGGATGGTAGATCCAACTCCAATGAAAGACTCCAATAGTCCTGCTGCCTTTGCTCTCAAATTACCATGAAGTTACAATTCATGGGTGGGCTGCAGTGGCTCAAGTAGTTAAGACACTGAACTGCAGACCAGAAGGTTGGTAGTTCAGCAGTTCAATACCCAAGTGCTGCATGATGGAATGAGCTCCCATCTCTGGTCCCAGGTCTCAAGTCATGTAGGGCTTTGAAGGCCACAAAAACCAACACCTTGAATTGGGCTTGGGTAGCCACTGTAATTGCTGTCATATCACAGTCATGTGATCCTGATAGCTAGCCCTGCTGCCACAGCCATTATAGGAGAAGAAGCCAACACTTGGCTCTTGTTTCCTCTCAGAACTCTAAGGCACCTGTTAGGTACAATGGCTCCAAATTCAAAGCAGCAGCAAATAAGTTCCTGGGAAGGACAGACAGTAAACAGTAAAATGAAATTAAAGAAGTAAGCTGTTCTAACATCTCAGAACTGGAGTTCTATGCAGCTGAGGAAAGAATAAAAGATCTTTAAGAGCTTTGACAAACTGTAGCTCACAGAATTCTTTGATGAAAACCACAAAGCAGAAACATTAAAGTGTACTCTTAGTGCAGTAGCTATTTACATAACACAGGACTTCACCCAGCATTCAAAGTAAAAGTACAGTAAATCAAGATTCCCATTTCCTTTTCCCAAAACCCTCATCCCCAAGATCTTAGTTACATACGTAGAGATGCATGTTTAATTTTACATGGTAAGAAACCAAAAAGGGGGGAGCCTATATGGAAAGAAAAGGTACCAAGAAGAGTAGAAGAAAAATGAGGACAAAACATAATACACCATGGGGAACAGCAACAGTGGAGGACAGGTAGCGACATATGGAAATAAAATCATGCATGTAAAACATACCTTCAAGGTCATCTTGATAGATTACAATCTGCTTGCCTCCATCTAAATGAATAGCTGAGAAACCAAACCAAAAATTAATTATTTGTATTTAAGATTTCTGTGCTATTTATTGTATTTTTATTTTATTTTACTATGTATATAGTCTGCCTTTCTCACTGATAACCGAGTTGATGCAGTCAATAGGATGAGACATCTAATAAGCAGTGTACTAGGACCAGGATTTACAGAAAACTGAAACATAGAATATTAGCCAATAATGCAGATTCACACTCTGTGAAGATTACATTTAAAGAAAAGCAATGATCAGTCTTATGTATCTATCCTGTATCATTATCAAATATTGTAAGAGATTATCTGCAATGGGAATATCATTCATTGTTATATGAACATGGAGGAAATCCATCAAAATTGATAATCACTTAAGAACAAATGGAAGTACCGCTTTAGACCACATTAATTGCATATGGAATCCCAGTGAAGGTTTACTTACATAGACAGATTTGAGCAAGGGTTAGACAATTCATGAAGGACAGACTTGCTACTCGCCATTTGATAGAGACGAGTGGGAAATCTGATCTCACCAGATGTCACAATCTAAACAGGGATTCCACTCCCTCAGACTGCTCATTCAAGCAAACCCATTCCAAGGGGTATTTCATGAGCTATCCAACGAAGTCAGAGACTTGATCATGGCACTTAGAGATGTAAATAGATTTCACATGTTGCAAGACGAAAGGGTTTAATTAGATGGCTACAAAGGACATTCTGACTTTTCTTATGGACTCAAGTTTTAATTGTACAGTGGACCAATTCAAAATGAAGTTCAAGTAATGTGTATATGGCAGTTGCACCTGACAATGTATAAATAATGGATCAATTAAAAAGTTAATACCACCTACAAACCAATTATCTATAGTTTCTACCACTTCGAATAGCACTGATTGGATCCAAGATAAACAAAAGTTACTCCTAGATGCCTCGGCAAGCATTTGACAGCTCATCATACATATGACATAAGTACCATTCACAGAAAAATCTGAAATGAATTGCCCATAATACGGAGTTGTTAGAAGGGCTTCTGAGGCTCATTAGGTACAATATCAAAGAGGAGGATAGGAGAGGCACCTGATAGGTGTAGCAAACTATTCTACTGCATGCACTGAGGTCTGTGTTTGAAAAGTAGATTATAATGCTGAAATAATAATTTGAAAATTAACACAGAGAGACCCTTCAAAACAGCTAACTTGATTGCAAACTTTAGTTCCAACAGCAAACCAAATATATTGTGTGAACAGGGTTTTCTTTCAATAAAGTTGGCATTGGATGGTGTGACGGCCCTTCTCCACTCACACAGAGTGCCTACCACCCTCTAAAGCATCTCTCTCACACAGGGTCTGGGTTACACATAGGTCAAGATAAGATGTAACCCTTCTTATCTCTTTTAAAATATAGAGAGAGCTTCTCCTCTCAGGTCCTCTCTCACTCACAGAGGCATCAGTAGACAGGGTAGCTCAGCCCTTTTAATAACATGCCCTCATTCACACAAAGTTATCAGGGCTCAAACACTGTTCCATTCACATACTACCACCATTTATTGATGCTATACACACACACACACCCCTACCGAGATATTAACTTGTGTCTGTTTCTTTCCCTGAGGCACACAGTCCATGGACAGAACACTGAAGAAAGTAAGGTACATATTACAACCAATGTTCCCTCTAAGCTCCACAGTGTTGGGAGCAGAAATTCTATCTCGTGAGCAAAAAAACAGCTAATAGAATCAAAGTTGTGAGCAAGTCCACATTTGACTATCACACAAATTAGTTTTTTAGAAGATTACTTCCATAACCTTGCAAAAATCTCAGAATAAATTCTTTTAAATTATATTTAAACTATATTTTAAGAATAATTTAAACATAAGAGAAAACAGAATCAAGTCAAATTTCACCTACCCCTTTCCACTATATTGGTAGACCTGGCCTCCAAAGAACAGGTCTACCCACCCCTTTTCACTATATTGATAGCCCTGGCATCCAGAGAACAGGTCTACCCACCCCTTTTCACTATATTGGTAGACCTGGCCTCCAGAGAACAGGTCTACTCACCCATTTCCACTATATTGGTAGACCTGGCCTCCAGAGAACAGGTCTACTCACCCCTTTTCACTATATTGATAGCCCTGGCATCCAGAGAACAGGTCTACCCACCCCTTTTCACTATATTGGTAGACCTGGCCTCCAGAGAACAGGTCTACCCACCCCTTTTCACTATATTGGTAGACCTGGCCTCCAGATAACAGGTCTACTCACCCATTTCCACTATATTGGTAGACCTGGCCTCCAGAGAACGGGTCTACCCACCTTTTTTCATTACATTGGTAGACCTGGCCCCAGACCATCGCCTTGTGTTGAACCTTAGAAAACATACCAGCACTTGGGGGGAGGGGCAACTCTTGCACTCTACTTTGTTTTTGTTTTGTTTTGTTTTAGTGAAATATGACAACCAGCATTACAGGTCAAGCATAACAGAGAAGGAACAATCACTGTCAGAATCCTACCTAACCTGACGAACAAGAAGTTGCTTAAATGTTATCAGCCTGCCCAAACTACTTATGTATTCAAATATTTATTCCCCACTTTTCCCTGTGACTCAAGGCAGCTTACAAATCATACTGAAAAGCAAAATAAGGGTGTGCAAAAATTTTTCAATTTTTCCAGCTCCATTGTAGCCCATGGGGACCATTATAGTCAGTAGGCCCCATAGGCTACAATGGCAGATCCCGGGACAAAGTTACTCTCAACAACACTCTCTCATCAGTAATTTGTTGACTGAGATATAAGCAAGTTCCAGGTCAGTTCAGCACTGTGTCAGAACTGAGGTTCAAGTGGGAAACCCCAAAGATATAAACAGTTCAAACAAAGCCCCCATCAGACACACCAATTAAACTTTTCAAACCTTCTGCCTAACTTTTGCACTCCTCCCCGCCCCCTTGGAAATATATGGCTCCCTTATCTATGAAAGCAAGAAAGGCACAGCTTGGGCTTCAAGATCGTCCCTGGTAGGGAGGTATCTTGGGAAGAGTTACAGCACCTACGACCCAGTAGTTCACACACGCTAGCATTCACACACACACACACACACACAAACACACACACATGGAAAATTCCCTTCCCCAGTCATCATGGCAAACTAAGAACAGAATCTATCTAGGAGTATCTGGGGCTTGGGGGGGCTGTGTGTTTTTTTAGGTAGAGGCACCAAATCTGCAACATAGCTGCAGGTGCCTCTCCTCAAAAAATCTGCCAACATTCAAAAAGATTGGACCAGGGGGTCCAACACAATGGGCCTCAGAAGGAAGTATCCCCATCCTCCATTGTTTCCAATGGAGGAAAAATGCTTTGTGAGCAGAAGCAGAAATCCCTGTGTTGCCTGTTAAAATTTTGTGAGCCAGCACCCCCTAGTGTAGCTTAGAGGGAACTATGCCAACATTTCATTCCCAATTGAACTTTTGAACTGATTCCCTATTCTAGAAATTGGGATCCTTTGTTACAAATTGTTTTCAGCCAGCTCTAAGCAACTTTTCTTCACAGTTTCAGTCAATCAGACATCCTGTTTTCCCTCTTGACTCCCTAGCTGCCAACACTCAACTGGTCTCTTAACTGCTGTTTTCCAACTGTCCACTCACTAACATTCCATCAGCTCTCATTGGCCACTCTTAGGGAGAGGTGAAACCTAACCTGTTAATCACAGATGGTAATAGTAGGAAAGTGGGGAAAGACATCTCACCTACCACCAAATGGCAATAAGTGGTCTTGTGTTCAATTACTGCCTAATAAATAATGAAGAGTTCTTTAGTTGGTAACTTACTTTGTAACCTCTCCAAGTCAACAGGGTCAAGAGCTGCCACAGCTTCAGAGATTCTAGATGGTCTGCTGATACCAGCCTGGTTGACTGCCCTCACACGGAATACATAAGAACGCCCTTCGAACAATCCAGTCACTGGATATATGCAGATTTTGACAGGAGCATCATTGCACTGAATCCAGTTTTCGGTACCTACTTCACACCTGGTTGCAAAATGACCAGAAAAAAAAAAAGGATTTTTTTTGGCCAACTTTTAAAAATTGATATTGAACAGAAGATGCTTTACAATGGTTTGTTTGAGACCAGTAATGTCTTAATCAGGGCTCCATTGGGGTCAGGGCGTGCCGGAGCGCCGCTCTGGGAGAGAAGGGGCCGGGGGCGAGCACATAACAAAGCCTCGCCCCCCGGCAGAAAGCCTTCCCCCCGTTCACCGGGGCCACGGCTGGCCGCCGGCCCCGGGGAAAAAACCCCTCCCTCCCCCAGTCACCATTCCTGGGCCGCAATCCAACAGAAGGCGGGAAGGCCTGCGGCGTCATGTGATGCGGCGCTGGGCAGGTGGCAAGAAGCGGAAGTCGGGATGGGCGTAGTCCTGCGAGTCGGGGCTTGGGGCCCACCTCGGTGGCAGTGATGCGGGGACTCGGGGCTGCGTTGGCGCAGGCAGGGCTCGGCCATGGCGTCGCCGGCAGGAGCGGGGGCGGTGTGCATGGTGCTGGCTCTCGCCGTGTTTGCCGGGCGGGGAGCAGAGGCGGCCAAGGTGAGCGGCAGCGACGCTGAGATCTCCCCCCACCCCCGGGGGCCACTCCGCCGGGCGAGACCGGCCCTTGCAGCGCCTGGCGGCTCCCTCCTTCTCCCCTTCCCTCCCCCGGGGGAGGGTGTCTCTGAAGGCAGACGGGAACGGTTTTGTGTTTTCGGGCCCTGGGTAGCCACCGAACCGGAGCAGGTCTTGAGAGGTGAAGGCTGGGTGGTCAGAGCTGTTGGCAGCATCGGTGGGGCTCTTGTCAGATGCCTGGGTGCGCGCGCATGCACGGATTCTCACAAGCTGCATCCTGCCCTGTTTTTATCCGACTCTTCCTCTGAGGAGCTCTTGGTGGGAAGTGCGTCTCTTCCCTCCCTCAGTAGATTTCTAACCACCCCGGGAGGAAGCCTCGGCCAAGATGTGGCTAGCCCCGGGGAAAACCCCTCCTCCCTCCCCCAGTCACCATTCCCGGGGCCGCGGCTGGCTGCCGGCCCTGGGAAGAACCCCCCTCCCTCCCCCACTCAACAGTTCCCGGGGCGCAAGGGAGGGAGAAGCCGGGCCTGAGTGGCTTAAGACCACTCAGGCCCAAGCAAGGGGGGGAGGGAAACGCCAGCCCCAGTGGGAGGAGAAGCGCCCCTTCCTTCCTTCCTTCCTCCTTCCTTCCTTCCTTCCTTCCCTCTCCCCCCACCTACCTACCTACCTTCCTGTTCCTTCCTTTCCTCCTTCCTTCCCCTCTCCCTTCCTCCCTCCCTCCCCCCTTCCTTCCTTTCTTCTCTCTCCCCCACCTACCTACCAACCTTCCTGTTCCTTCCTTCCCCCCTTCCTCCCTCTCTCCCCCCTTCCTTCCTTTCTTCTCTCTCTCTCCCCCCAACTACCTACCTACCTTACTGTTCCTTTCTTTCTTTCTTCCTTCCCCCCTTTCTTCCTCCCTCCTTCCTTCCTTTCTTTCTTACTTCCCCCCCTCCCTCCCTTTCTTTCTTTCTTTCTTTCTTTCTTTCTTTCTTTCTTTCTTTCTTTCTTTCTTTCTTTCTTTCTTTCTTTCTTCTCTCTCTCTCTCCCCCACCTACCTACCTACCTACCTTCCTTCCTGTTCCTTTCCTTCCTTCCTTCCCCCTCCCTCACTCCCTCCCTTCTTGCCTTCTGACACACTGCCCATGACGTCAGGGATGTGTGGCCTTTTGACACTTCCGGTGACGTCAGGGGGTGTGGCATATGCAAATAAGTTATGCTAATGAGCTCCTGCACCTCTTTTTTTACCAAAGGACCCCTGGTGTTAATAATTGAATTACATGAAACTGTGTCCTGTAGTTTATCAGATGTATTGAATACCAGAAGGTTGGATCCTATGGATGAGCAGATGGAAGGAGTTCACTCAAGATTACCCTTCCCTCCTTACCCCAGAAATCCTCAGCACACCCTGAAAAACCTCCAGTGAGGGTCTGGGGATCATCATGAATGAAGTGTTGTGTGGCACCAGGGCTGCAGCAAGGAGGAGGAAATCAGGCCAAAACTGAACATGCATGTTTACACCCTTGCTTGCTCTTGCTAATCTTTTAGAATCATGACATTTTCTTGACTTCTTGAATTTAAAGAAAAAGAGTCCATTTTTTAAAATTAAAACAACCCTTGTTGTAAAAAGGTGAGGATTACTCCAAAAACTATAGTGCTCCAGCCTCTACCCACCTGATGTTCTCAGACAATATTCTCCCAGACATTTATGCCTTTCAGGTATCCTGAAAGAAACACTCCCTTTAGCAACTAAGACTGTGAAGAGGATCCTGTGCAGAGACACTAAAATGCATGGAAACACATGAGTCGGCAAATGGGTTGGCAAATTCTGGGCGCGATCATACGCACCCATTTGCGACACAAGAAGGACGATTCCCCACCGGCTCAAAGTGGCGTGATCACACAAGCACATCTGGGAAGCATCCTGCAACTGGTGTCAAAGTGTCGCAAACCACTTTGAGCCGGTAGGGAATCGACTTATTTAGCTACCAGTGAAAAGGCAGTCTCAATGGTTTGCGACAGCCCAGAACTGACCTTTCTTGGTGTGATCACGCCAGCGCAAACAAGTGGCGTTGGGGAGCGGGCTTTTTGGGGGGTTTTCCCCCTCCCATCCCGGTATGCGCATCATCGGATGATCTTAAGGGTAGACAGGCAAGTCATCAATCCCTTGTAGAAGCAGATAAGCACACTGAAAACAGCCGGGGGGAAAAAACCAACTCGCCCTCGGCTGCGTGTGATCACGCAGCGGCGGTTTGCCCTCACAGGTCCATGGACGTGTGTGATCCTGCAAAAGTGGCACAAATTGCGCCGGCACAAATTTGAGTCACTTCCCATCCTGCTTATCTTGCTCATGTGGACGGGGCCTCTGTCTAAAATCCCTGATTCCCCCCCCCCCCCCAATTCATTTGAAATCCCATGTGGAAATGTGCCAGCCCCACCAAATGAGAAAGTCCGTCTACAGACCTAATAGAAAGCATTGTTTGCATATGCATGGTTCTTGTTTGAAGACTGCAATATTTATGCATGGCTCACACTTACAAATGAGCTATCGCAGGCCCATAGACTACAGTATGCTTCATTTCTTTACTTATTGTTCAAAGATTTCAAGTAAAAACAAGCCAACTATCTAGCCTACCAGAACCGTACCTGTCCACAAAATATCCAATAACTGGAGCTTCATGGGTAGTATTTGGTGGTTTCCAAGTAACAATAACATAATCTCTGTTGGCATCATGGCATTTCGCGTCCATTGGTGCTCCAGGAGCTCCAATCACCGGGGCATCAGCATCTAAAACCAAGAGAACATCCAGATTCAATCAGGTGTCCATAATTTAAATGGCATTATTTATAACTGCCGTGTGCCTCATTCAGAGTCTCTGACTAAACCCAGGAGCTAATCCCATGGCATCTGAAAGTTAAATCCTAACAGAAACTGATGTTTCAGTAAACTACATATCATGGCATCTTTGTGCAAAAAAAAATTGCATGACGAAATATTTTAATGTGGATCAAAATGGATCCAGTTAAAATCTCAGCGCTAAGGGCTATGTGAAGAGATGCCCTTCAGTACACATTTTATAAATGGTCTGGTCAGGAGGAAGGAGAAGGGCAAATATCCCATTATCAACCAACCCCAAGGCCCACCAGTTCAGAAATCCACTGGGGCATATGACTTAGACCCAGTCACTGTGAATATCCAGCCTCCCCCTCACTGTGCTGTTTCCCACCTGCTTAACTGTTGTGAGGCAAAATTTTCTCTTTTAAGATTATGTATAAAGGTGAACAACTGCATTGCAGAGATAATGGAAGCATGCTTCAGTGAGAAAAAAATACAAACAGCCTCATAGGATAATGGTGCTATTTGTTTCAGAAGGAAAAATGACTAAGCCATGATCAAAGGCCATGATCCTGACACTTAATTAGTTTTATGCGCGAGTAAATATGTTTATGATCAGGGCTCAATTGTCAAAGAATATTGTTAAGCACCATTCCATTTGCATTTGGAAGGGTATGCTGTAGGTTCAGCCTGAAGTATTTAAAACCATCTAAATTCTGCACATAGAGGAATACGCTCATTTAAAAGAAAGGGGGATGTAATGCTGGGTTTTTTTCCATAAGGACCTCTGTAACCTTATTCTTACTTGCAGGAGAATTGTGAATGCAAATGTAAGGTCAAAGTATAACCCTCCTTACTTCCATATATTCATCTCATTTTCATCTACATATCTAATTTTTTTTTAAAAAGCAAAGTTTTCCTTTCACATTCTGTCTCCAAAAATTACATAAGTATGACAATGTTCTCTGGTAAGCATGGGCGTTGTACACAAAGATTTCCTCCCAGTCTCTCTACAGTGTCAGGCACAGCCACTAAAACTGAGGTGTCTGCCTAACTTCAGTGGTGATGTAGTTGAGGAAAGGTTGTTCAGTGTCCTACTATTTTTAGTTCTGATAATCAGATGTCAAAAATGGAGCAGAATTGTACCAAGAAAAAAAACTAAAAAGTCCTACCTCTCACAAACAGAAATGCACTATATTCATTCACTCCGCCTCTTGTCACTATGCGCAGTGTGTACAAGCCTTCATCATCTTTGTTCAGGTGGCCGAAAGATAAAGTTGCCTGGCCTTCTCCAAAGTATGGTTTTGTCCACTTGGTTTCTTTAATTAACACATCTGGAAGAGAACTGGGATTAAGCATCTGTCAGCATAGTCAGCAGGGATGATGACTGACCTTTCCGCATGAATCACCGAGGCAGCCATTTTAGGGTACATTTATTCAAGGGGGACTTTAAACCTTAGAAAACTCTACTTTCCCAAAGACTGAACTGTCAGCCTTCAAATTTATGCCACCTCTGATTATATAAAGATGTATGTCCTCTATTTTTATAGTGTTCTATGTGATCCCTCAGAGACCTCAGACACCTAATGACTAGATGTTTCACCACCACCATTTTTATCCAAAAAGGGGGGGGGGGGGACTTTAGAAGCCGTGTCATAAAAACCTAATCTAGGGCATGAGCTAGATAAAGTTAAACACTTTTAAATCCTATTGATTTCAATAGAACAGAGTTAAACATGTACTTTGCTCTTCCACTGAAATTACTGAAATGTGCTTAACTCTGGCTGGATTGTACCCCTAATCAAGAGTTATCATGGTATGCACTTTTGATCCTTTTTAATAAACTTCACTATTCAAAGCATATGTCAGATTAAGCTGGAAAGAGGAAGGGAAAAGTCAGATTTCAGTTTAATCTGAAACTTGCTATAAATACACACTTAATTTAAAATCTGTTGGGTATTCCTGCTGAGCAGTGAATCAAATTAAGTCTGAATTTCTCACAGGTGAAAGGTTGCAACTCAAGATTAATGTAAATTAAATCTGATTAATGTAAATTAAATCTGATTGACTAGCACAATCGGGGCAATGAAATGTGTGGAATATTTTTTTCTTGACCACAGAAGTTCTTACCTGTTCCTACCTATTACCTTAATAATTGACTGTTACTTTTGCCCAGAAGGAGAGTGTGTCCCAAGAGCTGTTCTGCACATATCTATTCTAATCAACAATTGTCTTGTTATAATGAACTTTCCACTTCAGGACTATAGATGAACATTCCACAGTTCTGATAAAAATACAAAATAACTATTTTAAAAGCTACCGGCTGGGCATTTTGGACAGCAACTACATGTATTGAAAGATAAAGCACTCATAACTGACAAATGTGCCACATTTTCAAATAAGAAGGCTGGCGTTGAGGAGCAACTATCTGCATATATAAATTAAAACCATCTGTTACTGTGTCATCCATAAAATTTCTGTGGTTCTCCCCCACCCTTTATGGAAATGCTTCACATTGTAATGGCTCTACCTCCCATCTCTCAGTCATATCCTGATTTGCATACTTTATATGTTGCTTGCATACACTGCTTTCTCTCAAGTTCTACAAAGTCATTTGAATCCGATGTGAGAATATCTTCAGGTGGAAGAACACCTTGAAGAAATGTATGCAGGGCTTTAGGAACTCATTAGCATAATAGGCCACACCCAACAGCAGAAACTCTTTAGCATATTAGGCCACACACCTGACAGCACAGCTCCCTCTCAGAATAGGCTTCCCCAGGTGCCCCACAGCTTGCGGGGCGCATGGGGAACCCGAGGGAAGGAAGTCAGTTTCTGGATTGGCTTCCCCAGGCACCCCACAGCTCCCTGGAGAACTCAAGGAGGGAAGACAGTTCAAACGGCCTTCCCTCCCTGGATCGGCTTGGCTTCCCCAGGTGCCCCTTGGCTTGCAAGGTGCCTGGGGAACCCAAGGGGGGGGGGAGGCTGTAGGCATGGCCAACTTGGAAGCCAGCTAGAACTCCGTTCCTGTGCATTTCTGCCCCAAAATAGCCCTGAATGTATGGATAGCCAAAACCCCTTTTTAAAGATATTTTGGTTAATTACAATGAGAGCCAGTCAACCAGGAAACAAAGGAAGGAAACTTTCACTGACTGAAGAAGTATCTTCTGCCAGAGAAAGGTTCCTTGTACCATAGGGCTCCTCTGCTAGAAGAAAAGAACATTTGGATCCCAAAACCATACAATTCCCTTGGTCTTTGGAACACAAAGTTAAGGTATCAAGCCTTTGGAACTTTTTGGAATCAACAGAAAAAGTAAGAGAACTCCAGTTGCTTTGATTTGGAGAGCCATGGCTTCTGGCCTTGTGGAACTCTGATCTGTACTGAAGTCCAATAAAATCTTTTCAAACAGGCAGTCTATGGGAAATGATTCCAGTACAATCCTATTGAAAACAATGGGCATAGACTGGAATAACTCTGCATAGGATTACACTGATAACATGCCTAGGAAAATGGAAACCAGACTGTAGTAAAATTATGGGCTAAGTGAATGAAAGGTTAATGCTATAGACTGATTTCCTATCAAAGTACCACCATATTTTGAGGCTAACCCAATTATACAGTCCAGCAGCAAAAACTACCTCTCTTTACTGCAGAAGAACTAGAAATACTATCCTTACTAAGTTATTACCTCCTCTTTTTTTTTTATACAGGGCTCATTTCGTAGCAGGAGCTTCTTTGCATATTAGGCCACACACCCCTGATGTAGCCAATCCTCCAAGAGCTTACAGTAGCCCCTGTAAGAAGAGCTCTGTAAGCTCTTGGAGTATTGGCTACATCAGGGGGTGTGGCCTAATATGCAAAGGAGCTCCTGCTACGAAATGAGCCCTGCTTTTATAGAGTGGTGCTTTATAAAGTTTGTCTTCTAACCCAACAAATTCAGTTTCATAATCTAATTGTAGTCCTTATTTATTAAAATAAGCTATAAAATAATAAAATAATTCAGTATTGCTTTTCTGTAATAATTAACTCAAAGCTGTTATTTTATGGTTAGGAGGGGGGGTTTCCCCTTTAAAAGAAAAAAGTGCAAAGATACTTCTTTTCAAAGGGATTCTGCAGAATAGCTGGTAAACTCTGCAACTTTTGGTACGGTGAGTGACTCTTATAGTCCCCTTGAATTAGGAAACTTGTCAAAACAAAATAACTATTTGAATAGCTAGTATCTGAACTTATTGATGATTTCTTTGTCCTTTTGTTTGTTAACTCCCAGCAGCTACCTGAATAAAGGGCTTTTTGATTTAACTGATGCAAACAGGAGTCACTCACAACACAAATGGGCTGACATCACAAACTTGATTACTGCCTTTGATGGAAGAGACACACATCCAGACACACTGGATATTTGTTACCAGAGCAATCTGGAGAGCATGTGCAGTTACCATAAGAGATTATCCACTGATTAAACTTTTAGCAACTGCACATCATATGAGAAAGCAACACCTGGCTCTAAAGAAAATCTTTTCCCATGTATTTATTTCTGGATGTGTGTTGTTTTACAATAGTAATATTGACCACTGAAGAAGGTCCTAAGGGGCCAAAACATGTATGGTCTACTGATATACCCATCAATTGTATATGTATGGTCAATTGATATACCCATCAATTGTACATGTAAAACTATCAGCTCTGTGTGTCAAAAGTTGTAAGAGTCTGATATTTGGACCATTGCTTTTAACCTATTTTATCTTTTATTAATGTGTACACCATAATAAATATTTGTATTTTTATAATAACTTATTTTTGTTAGCTTGACCCTCTTAGATCACAGCCATATTTTGGGTTGAGTCCCCCCCCCCCCCATTCTTGGTTTTTGACATCACAAATATAACAAATAATTAGCAGCTGAAAAGGAATACTCATAAACATCCCAACAACTGATTGAGGTACGGTTTGCACTCACCCTAATTCTTGCTTACAATTACGCTTTTAGCATATTTCTCTACAAGATATCTATTGACAGATATTCTCTAAAGTCAACATACTTAAGAGTCTTTAGCCTGCTCCTATCCTTCTCTGCTGAACACTTGATGATCGTCATTGATCATCATTGCCAATTACATCATTGTTCGCAGACCAGAGCTTTTATCAATTGCTGTGGGTATAGGACAGGACAGGTTTCCACATAGCCTGAGGTGAGGCACAGCTGCCAAGGCCTAGATCTTCTGAAGGGGCCTGCTGCCCCCTCTCCCCACCTGCTCACCTCCACTGCTGCCCATATGCTTGTTGTAAGCTCTACCATCACCCATATTCCTGTCTGCATGCACGGTCCAGTATTGCTGGGGGAAGGGTGTACTGGACAGAGGCACTCCCAACAGCAGTGCTCCCAACTGCATACACTGCTCAATACAGTCAGGGAATGTTGTAAGAGCACTGGGAGGGCTAGCAAATGAACAAGTGGGTGGAGAAAGAATGCATGAATGGGCAGCGGGGGAGGAGAATGCAGGCAGGTGGGCCAGAGATGTACAAGTGGGAGGCAAGGATAGGAGACCCCCCCCCCCCCCCCGGGTACTTTCTGCCCAGGACAGGAACCAGGACTGAAACCAGATCTGGTATAAGACTTTTAATAGCCAGAATCTGGGATGTATTTCCTCGTATTTCCAGTTGGATTTGAGTCCAATAGCATCTTAGAGACCAACAAGATGTTCAGAGTATAAATTTTGAGAGTCAAAGCTAGGGAATGTTGACCCTTAAAAGCTTATACCCTGTAAGTCTTGTTGATCTCTAAGGTGTTGTTGGACTCAAATCTAACTGTTCTACTGCAGAACAACACAGCTTCCCTCTGAAACTTATTGTTCCAGAATGCATAAAATATCCTACACCTCACTGAAGGAAATCCTTCTGTCAGAAGAAGCGCTCTGTGAAATCCAGCCCATAGAATCTGATTTGGTTGACTGGGGCTGCAGTCACACTGGTGGTTTGGTGCGGTATGGTGGCAACTCAAATTGTACTGGTTCAAAGTGTAGCAGAGCATTCCATCCAGACCACACACCCTGTGGCAGGTTACCTGTGTGGCCATCCCATGGGGGGGGCATCCACATTAGTGTTGCACATCAACCACAGGATGAGCCATAAGGGTGGGTTTTATTTAAATACAAGTGGACGGATGTGCATATGCGCTCATGCACATATGGGCAGCAACTAAAAAAAACAGTGGTGGAAATGGATCTGCAAGTTCAGATGTCACTTTTGGGTTTCTTTTGCTGCAGGAGGGTTCAGATGTTGGAAAACCCAGAAGGAATCCTAAACAACCCATTAATACCAGACTTTCCCTGGTATCTGTTTATTCCATTTCCATTGCAGAACAGCACAGGTTGCCAATGACTGCACCACAGGAGGCAGATGTTCTCATCTGGAGGGGCCCATTTATTCCACTCAGGTAACACTACTATAGCGCCACATGTGATCGCAGCCTGGGAGTGCAATCTGGAGCACAGTTACACCTTTTTAAATCCACTGAAGTCAAAGGGCTCAGAAACGTGACTCTGCTTTGCATTGCACTGTTAACATATCCTCCAGAGTTTAATAGCCAATAAATGCTTTAAACTGGAGTAATTTGGAATAAGCACTGCATTAGAAGGGGTCTAATTAGCAGACATAAATCACACATGTCCCTCTCAGCACCTTATAAACACATTCTAAAAAAGGAGATAAAGGGAAAAAAATAAAAGATGATTTTAACACCAAAGAAGAAGAATAAATGACATAATGAATGCAAACCGAAGCATTTCCATACCAAGTACTCTAAAATCAGAGCCTTTTTATAACAATATGTATCAGATGCACCCCACTAGTAACGTTACTTTTTTACTGGCCTTTTTGTCAGCATGCACTCTGACCTAGATGTTAGAATCTGACAATAGTGTGTTTGTTTTCCCTATGCCTGTGATCCTGTGATCTCTATAGTAGCCATGTGTTATTTACTGCTTGCCTTGAAGTATATTATCTGCTCTGCTAAATGTAACTGTCCTTAGCCGGGAGGATGGCATGCTACATTCCTGAACGTCACATAAACAACTGGAACTATCGTATCCGTTCACTCCCACCATCCTTTGAGGCTTGAGGCATTTTATCTTGCTATTCTAACCTTGGAGACTCTCGGATTGTTTCTAACCAAATGTTTAGCCTATCGTTCACACATTTGGGTCACACAGGGCAGGAAGGGAATTTTTATTACTTTCCCACCTCTACTGTGAGAACCAAATGGTTGCCATTTTTCCCGCTTCTTTGTATCTCCTCTGATTGGTCAAATGTCTGTATTCAACTATGCCTGAAGGTATATTAACCCAGATTACCTGCTGTCATGTATCTCTAACAAACATTGAGAACCTGAACCATTATTAGAAATAAAAGAACTTTGATTCAAACAAAGGTCTAGTCTGATAGTGTCAGCTCAGAAGTCTCACACTAGATTGCCCAGACTAGTCTGTTCTTGTCAGATCTTGGAAGCTAAGCAGGGCTGGCCCTGGTCAGTATTTGGAAGGGAGACCACCAAGAAATACCAGGGTCATGACATAGAGGCATTCAATGGCAAACCACCTCTGAATATCTCTTGCCTTGAAAACTGCAGGGGGTCACTATAAGTCAGGTGTGACATGACAGCAAACAGAAAAAGAAAAGAAACAAATGCCAGATGACTGCCATTTCCTGCAAGGTGAAAGAGCCACCCAAGGACACCAGTGGAGCGGTTTCAAAGTGATATAACTATATTGTATCTCTTGACAAATTCAAGACCAATTTAAGGGCAAGCCCACATACTTTCTCTAAAGAAAAAAAAACTTACCATCTCTGTACCACTCAGCACGAGGTCGGAGACGAGTCAGCTCTGGAGTGACCAGGAGACCACATCGAAGAACAAGAGTTTCACCTTCCATACCAAAGGTGACACCAAACCTCTCCAAAAACTGAACATCAAAATGGGTGAAGCACACGTCTGGCAGAGGTACTGTATGCAAAGCCACAATGAGGACAGTGAGAAGTAGAATGGAAGAGATGTGGGATGGCAATAATGCCATGGAGATTGAAAGGCAAACATAAAGACAGGAGTCAGATAATTTTTAAAAAGAGCATTAGTAGAGCATATGAAATGGATTGTTACCTACATTCATCTCATTACACTCTTGGTAAACAGGTCTGCAGGTTTTCAAAAACCTGCTTGGTCAAAGCTGATTGAGGGACAAAGCAACATGTTCTTGGATATAACAATGGCAATGACACAACTTTTTATTCTGTCTCAAAAGAAAAAAAAATCTGCCTCCACTCAAAGTAACATATTACAGCTTGGGCGCTGCTGAAATTGCTGTGTTTTCTTTCTCATAGATGTTTTGATCAACTCAAAGAACTGTCAGATAGTAATAAATGAATACAGCAATCCTCATCAAACAAGAATGGGGAAAACACACAACAGCAGCTCAGACCGCATTTATCTGCCTTTTCACACCCACCCTTATCCAAGCCTCTCTTAATTGTTCCATCCATGGTTTTTGTCCAGCCCTAATCTAATCCATATAGGTCTGCTCAAGGTCTAAAGGTGATGTGCAAAGACTGGGCTCAATGTAATTTTTCTTGGCAAAGTAAAAGCAGCATGGAAAAAAAGGAGAACATGCATAGTGTGGTCAACCATCCACTTTTATTATGTCAATGTAATTTCCAAACAGAAATGGTTATGTCTGGCTGTTGTAAAAGGCTAAAACTTAAGATGTGTCTTTATTATTATTTGTGGTTTTGTTGCACTTTTGAAACAAAATCAGAGACGCTTTCAAACACTAATAATACATAAACCTTAGAGTTAAAGTAGGGCTGCCAAGTCAGCCCGGGGGGCGGGGGATCCCCCGCTAAAGGGGTTCCCGATCCGCCGGCCAGCATTTGGCCGGCGGGGAGAACCCCACCCCCGACGTCATCCAGCAAGGACGACGTAATGACATCACAGGAAGTGACGCAGCACGTTGGGGGCGTTGCCAGGGCGACGCTCTGGCAATCGCCCCAAAACTCTATGATACCATAGAGTTCTGGGGCGATTGCCAGAGCATCGCCCTGGCAACGCCCCCAACGTGCTGCGTCACTTCTGGTGACGTCGATGGGCGCGCGCGCAAAACGTGCGCACCCAGAAGAAACTCCCGGCAGCAGGAGGACTCCCCCCCGCCGGTGAGTTTTCAATACTTGGCAGCCCTAAGTTAAAGTTCCAGAGGGGTACCCATGTTAGTCTATTACAGCAAAACAAAAACAAATGAAGCCTTGGAGTACCTAAACATTTATCAGATTTATTATGGGATGAGCTTTCATGGACTAAAGTGGACTCAAATTTTGGGACTGTTTTATCTTAATGGGAATTGCTTTTAATATTTTATGCCAGTAAAAGATATTTGTTGTTGTTTGTTTGACTAAAGTGGACTATGCCATAATAAGCATTAGAAAAATAGTTTACAAAAATAGGGATGGGGGACCTATATCTTGGTCCTTTCAGAAAACCAAATAGGACAAACAAGTCTGTACAGAGCATGCGGGTGTTCCTGAGATGTGCTGTTTGCAAGCTGTTGGGAAAGTCACAGGTTAAGCTAGCTTTCTAAATTGGGCAAAGTAGCAAAGTGACAACCAGACGCATTTTTATGATCAAGTACTCCTGAGTTTTATGACCTCCTTGTGAATTGCAAAGTGTACTTACGACGAATGGGTAAAACTCCACCAGGGTACGGCTCTTCATCTCCTCTGTACCCTGTAAAAAATGACAGGTGTAATATAAGGCCCAAAAGCCTTGTTGCAGGGATGTCTATAGTTGAAACAAGTGGGAACTGACAAAGACTCGCAAGAGGCATCTCATTTTCCCCTCATCCACTATTTCCTCTTTCCCCTCTTTGAAAGCCCCCATAGCATCTCCCCCTTTTCCTGATTCCTTCTCTCCTTCCATCCAAACAGCAAACCTACCTTTATCTGTCTCTCTGTCTTCAGCTTTCCCTCCCCCTCCCCACCCTACAGCCTCTACATAGGAAAACTATGGCACATTTACCAGCCACTGGGCCAGGCTCACTTGCATGAAAGGGAACTCTGAAGGGCTTGTGGGGCAGCACATCACTTTCCCCCCTCTTCCCTTTCCCTGCTTCATTCGCTCTTTCACAGTCATTCACCTTTTGTTTACCTCCCATCTTCAGCTATATTTATTATTTATTTACTTCATATGAACCCCACATTTACCCACAGTGGGGACCCAAGTAGCTTACATTATTCTCCTCTCCTCCTTTTTATCTGCACAACAACTCTGTGAGGTAGGTTAGACTGAAAGTATGTGACTGGGCCAAAATTACCCAGTGAACTTCCACAGCAAGATGGGAATTCAAACTTGGATCTCTCAGACCCTATTCTGAAGCTCTACCTGCTGCACTGCAGTGGCTTTCATAGGGTGGCTGCTGTTGAACAGTAGCAAGCAGCCAAGTTTAGTTGAGTCATACAAGTCAGGTGATACCGAGTCATCCTCAGGTTATTGCCAGACCTAGGTTTGACAACCTCCAGGTGGGACCTGGAGATCTCCCAGAATTACAACTAAACTCCAGATAACATAAATCTGTTCTCCCAGGAGAAAATGACTGTTTGGAGGGTAGACTGTATGGCATTATATTTGGCTGAGGCCTCTTCCCTCCCCAAACCTTGCCTTCCTCAAGATCCACCATAAAATATCCAGGAACTTCCCAGCCTGGAACTGACAAACCTAGCTCAGTCCTGACCCCACTGAGTCCTCAAAGGCCAAAATAGGCCTGGAAAGGATCCTGCCCTCTTCCCCGGCCTTTTTTACTCACAGAAATTCAGCCTGGAATTAGGGCTGCCAAGTCCCCCGGGGGGGGCGGGGATTCCCCCGCTAAATCAACCCCAATCCATCAATCCAGATCCGGCCGGCGGGGGAACCCCACCCCCAAAGTGGCCAGATCCAGCCCATATGCCCAGCGCAATGATGTTCCCTGGAAGTTATGTCATCACGCCGGGCACATCACTGGGTGATGCTCTAGCAATCGCCCTGAAAACTCTGTGGTACCACAGAGTTTTCAGGGAGATTACCAGAGCGTCACCCAGTGACGTGCCCAGTGTGATGATGTCACTTCCGGGCAACATCGTCATGCCCCGCGCGCGTGCTAAGGTCCCGGGACAGGACCAATATTCCCCCGCTATTTAATGTAAGTGATTTGGCAACCCTACCTGGAATACTGTGGTTGCCTGGCATAAGCCACTGAGGTAATTTATTGCTTATAGCTACAGATGATCCTTTTAACATTTTGGTTTATATATATATATATATATATATATATATATATATATTCCCATTTTCCTGCAAACCTAGGGCCCTTTTCATATTTGTAGAAAGATCTGTTTTGCCCATTCACAGCTCCAATCACCAGATTTAAGTATCCTCAGATTTAGCCAACTTCATAATTTGTATATAAATTATTTTTCCAAGGCAGACTTACTCCGCACAATTACAGCAGCATTGGTGGATACTTGTCCATGCACATTTGTTGCAACTGCAGAATACGT
The DNA here is from genome assembly GCA_029233225.1 of Lepidodactylus listeri. NCBI lineage: Eukaryota > Metazoa > Chordata > Lepidosauria > Squamata > Gekkonidae > Lepidodactylus > Lepidodactylus listeri. Next base: position 40,536,816 of record JARCFY010000016.1, on the reverse strand, counting down.
AGCAGTATCATCGTAGCTGGCTCTAAACAGGGTGAGAAACAGAGAGAGAAAGGGGAATTTCACACTACACCTTTAAAAACGTTACTGAACCGGCTCGGAATAAACTGGTACAGTGACGGTCATTTCAGACAGCCCTTCCCCTACCGTTTTGGAGCCATATTTGAAGCAGTTTGCCATTTCAGACTGCCGCTTTCTTTTCAAGCCTCTTTTCGCCATACACGCAAACACATACATGCACATGGCGTTTTAAGACTCAGCCTGGATATCTCTCTCTCTCTCACACACACACACACACCGCATTTTAAGACTCAGCCTGGATCTCTCTCTCTCTTTCTCTCTCTCTCTCTCTCTCATACACACACACCACAGCGTTTTAAGACTCAGCCTGGATCTCTCTCTCTCTCTCTCTCAACCCCCCCCCCCCCCCCCACATTTTAAGACTCAGCTTGGATCAGCTCTTTAAAAAAAATTCATGGAGATCACCCACATGGGTGAAAAGAGGTGCGAAAACATTTCACACAGCACCCTGTAGTGCTTCAGGACCAGTGCATGAACTGAAGAACGCTTGGGAGGAGGTTTCCAGGTAAACCAGCTCAGGAACGCTTCCCCAATGGGAGAGGCACGTTTCTGTGTGAAAGGGCCAATATGTTCCGTTAGGGAACCGATACTAATACGGTTCTGTGTGAAATGCCTGACAGAAACCATTACTGAAGAGTTCCTGAAATGGAACATATTGGCTGTGTGAAATTCCTCAAAAAATCCTAATTTTTTGACTAATATTCAAATACTTACACATCAAAAGGCAGCTTGCAACATAGTCAGTCTCAGTCTTTTACTGAGGTCAACAGGTCATAAATAAACAGGAAAAATATATTAATATAAACATAAGCATACAATTTTTTTATGTTAAGAAGTAATGCCATAGACCAAAATTTTGCTACTGCCAAGGGTCCCATTTGGATCGATATCTGCTAGTAACTTAGCTACAACCTCTTGTTTTGCGACACAACTCCATTTTTGGATATAGATTGTGATTCATTTGTCACAGGCCAAATCGTATTCGTTGCGATCAATAAAGAAGAGCCAGATGGTGTCTAAATCCCTGGATTTGCAGTCAGAAGCTCCTGGATTTGCTCAGAGAAAGGAATTCCTAGGAACCTGCCTGCTAGTTCCCCTAGTAGCAGGACATTTAGTCTTGCCTTAGAGAACAATATTCTGTATTTGGAAACCGTTAAAAACTTACAGTAAGCAGGTAGAGTCTTTGGAATTAAAAGACCCAAATAATGTAGGGAACATACCCTTTGAACTCTGCAACCAGTACTCCATTTATCAAAATGTAGGATGCTAGATTGAATCAGCTTGCATGCAGAGGATCATCCATTTGGTTAATGAGCTCGAGGGAAATTTTAACCATGAGCTTTGAAAGCCATCCTTAGCTAGGTGGTACAGACAGCACTCCTCCAAAGAATAGTACAGATAGGACTTTTCCAAAGAGTAAAAAAAAAAAAATCAGTCTAAACAGGAAAGTTGCTATCCAAGCTTTAGCCTCCAGGGATGGTTCAGCAGATTCCAAATGGATAGCTGGACCAGAGACACACCTTGACAATGAATGCAGGAAAGAGATTAAACAGGAATCATACTTGTCATTTACTTTAGCTATGGACAAGGGCACACCATATAATAATATGGGAACTACCTTCACCTGAAAGGCACAAATAGCAGCAGGTGCACAGCTACCTCCTGTGGTCTGAAAGAATCTCAGAAGGTATTGATGCTAGCTTCTAAGCAGTAGTAATATGACTTGTCTAAGGTAAATTATAGGGGGAAAGGACACCTAGATAACAAAAGGTGTTCACCTGAGCAATTGCATGGCCATTCATAGACCAAGATAAAAGGTGTGAAGGTGTATCTCTGCAAAACAAACAAAAAACAAACCTACTTTTGCCTTCTGATAATTTATATCTAAAGACTCCTGGAACAATAGAGTGCAAAAGCATTCAATAAACATCTTCGCCCAGTACAAGACTGAGCTAACAGTACAGCATTGTCAGCATAAAACAGATTTAAAATAGGTCTTTGAGACAGGTGAAGTGGGTGGAAGAGTTCACCAGAAAGGTGATTAACTGAAGTCTCTGTCCTCCCCAGGCTCCATCCCCAAATCTCCAGACGTTCCGCAACCTGGATTTGGCAACCTTGTCCCTTGCCGGCAGCCGGGGGGGGGGGGGGGGGGAACCTGGCAACCTTCGTCATGGCACAGACTTGGCAATGCAACAAATCTGCTCAGCCAGGGTGACCCACAAGCAGGCAGAGAGGGATGCCCAAGCTGAATCAAACTCTCCTGAACCCTTTCTGAAACTACACTTCCGTTCTCATCTATTAAAAACGTTCCTGTGATGACAGGTCCCGGAATATTTGCTTGCATGCATTTGCATAAATGACAGTTTCATCACGACTTCTACTCTCTGTTTGTTGTACAGTCCTTCCCCCCCACACACACCCCCGACTCCACCTGAGAAGTGTCAGAGGCCACTGCTTTGAAGTTGCCATGACTATATTAGAACATTTAGCATGCTTGCATCAGATTTCCTCTTCAAAGATGGGACGTCTTTTATCTTGGGGAAGGCAGGCGAAAGGGATACAAATAGTGCTTTCCGTTGCCTGTGATGTTGTGAACCCTTGATGCGACTGACAAGGAAGGAAACACACAGAGAGTCTGGATACCAAGCGTGCAGATTTTGCCATTTGCTTTCTTTGAAAGCAGACAGGTATGTCACAGCCATGCTTTGCTCCTTGAGGGATAAGGCTAAGATGGACGGGGAGGGGGAGAAACAGGACAGATCTGCAGCCAGGACACTTACTGCTGACTACGCCACTCATCATTCAAAGGTGGAATATGTGTGACTTTATTTTGATCACTTGCCTATGAAAGACAGTATACCTGCAGAGATAGCAAAGGAGTTGCTTTTGCGATGTGTAAGGATTACAGCTCCTCCTAGAGGCACATCACTGAAACTACAAAATAACTCTTAAGCAAAAGGCCATAATCAGCACAATGGGGGCGGAGGGGGGGAAACTATGCATTGTTCATTATCACAAAAGTGATACAGGCATGGGGGGGGCGGGGAATGCTGTGTGCAGTGTGCAGCTTTGCATTAAACTGGCAGGTCTCACAGAGAATGCCTGCAAAGGACAAACTATAATTAAAACTACTGCTGGATTTATATAAAATGGCTTGAATTACTATGTCATCCAGTCAGGAGGTTTTGAATGATGTCAGGTTAATGCAGCCTGCTTAATAATATATTGCATCCCATTTCTACTTAGCCTAACTACCCACGATACAGATAAAGTCAATACTGGCATATTATTCAGATTTGATAATGTGCCATAAATGGCGCAGTGAAAAGAACCACTGCGAAGAGTCAGACTACAGTCTTCATAAGTAGACAAGGACTGTCTTGCTATATCAAGATCTTGATCTATATCAAGTCCAGCATTCTCATCCCTACAACCCGTGTGGTCCGGAAGTTTCCAAGTGGGCCATGGAATTATTTTCCCCCAACATACCCAGTGGTATGCTGCCTTTGAAAACAGGAGCTTCACTTAGTGATAGAGGTTAAAAGCAATCCAAATGCTCCAGCAGCACTCACAGTAATGCTAAACCATGAGTTTGGATCCCTCTTGGAATTGCCATGGATATAAGGAAGGTGGGCAATTTTTGTCTATTCTCCTCTCCCACGGGAGCCCAAAATACCCCACAAAATGCTGCTCCTGGGGAATGGGGGCCCTCCAGGAGGAGCCTAGGGGGGCAATCAGAGGTCCCCTGCAGAAGGGAGGAGAATGAAATTCATGAGAATGAAGCTCAATAAGAACTCGTACAAGCCTTGAGCAGTAAGAACTCCTACAGCAGGAGGAAGGGAATGTCTGGCAAGCAAAAAGCGGTGTGGAAAAAGGACTTGAATCATAATAAAGTAAAGGTAAAGGTTTCCCTTGCTTAAAAGCCAGTCGAATCTGACTCCAGGGAGTGGTGCTCATCTCCGTTGCAAAGCCAAAGAGCCAGCATTGTCCAAGGACTTCTCCCTGGTCATGTAGCTGGCATGACTAAATGCTGAGGTGCACGTAACGCTGTTACCTTCCCACCTAAGCGGTACTTATTTATCTACTTGTAATTTCTTGCTTTCGAACTACTAGGTTGGCAGGAGCTGGGGCCAGAGACAGGAGCTCACTCCATCACGCAGCACTCAAGTCTTGAACTGCTAAGCTACCAACCTTCCGGTCTGCAACTCAGCATCTTAACCTCTGAGCCATCACGGTCCCTTGAGTCAGAATACGCAGGTGGAACATGAGAAAATAGTACATTAGCATCGCATGTATTCTCATTTTGCCAATTTCTTATCTACAGTCTTCCTTTTCTGATAACTGTCCCTGGTAAAGCATTATCCCTGTTTTGGCGTTTGGAAAGGTTTTGGAGGCTCCTTTTTAGAAGATGGTGTTAATGTGCATTTATTTCCATTCCCTGTCAAAATAGTAAATATTACTGAATGCATTTGAGTTTCAGCTATATGCATGTGTCAAAATGGCTGCAGTCAGTTTACTAACACACCTGCTTCACAAACCAGTTCAGAACAAACGATTGCAGAAAAAAACAAATGCAGAAGGAAAAGAAGAGACATCAACAGTATGTAACGGTGGGATGAGGGAGGGTGGCTCAAGTAGTGATCCTTGGTGTCGGGGTAGGGGCAACCCAGTTACACAAGTGTCCCCATTTCGTTTGAGGCATATTGAAGGCTATGCCCACAGCATAGCTTCACATGACAGGTTTCATTAGCAGAGGACTGGATATGATTCTTGGCTCCATGTTCTGAACATAATCTGTGTATAGAAATTATCAGAGATTTGGAGAATTTGTCAAACAAGGGAAGACATAAAGGACTGGGTTTCTTGGGGAAAACTGAGAGGGAACCTGGTAAATGGATATTGGATATATGGTGGAAACCACAAACTGATTTCCATATTCTCCATAAGAATGTGAGTACAGTGTTGGAAGACCTTTTGAATGGAAGGAACAATGAATAAGGTTGCCTAGAGGTTTGATGGAACAGAGCAGGTTAGGCAAAGGGAAAGAGATGACCTTGTCCTCTTGTTTTTTTGGCAACTGATCAGAATGTTAAGAAGTATTGGACAGAATGACCCATGATGTCCTTTCCATCACTATATTCCCATTATTTGTCCATTCTACAACTGGAATGCATAGTGCTATCCTTTTTTTCTGAAAAGACTTTTTTCCCCCTCTTGGTATGTGATTCAGTTTTGGGGGGGAGGAATCTAAATTAAGCTAAAACAATGTATGACATACTGAGACAAAACACAACCCATCAGGTATGCATGGGAGACAAAAATTGTCTGATGGCACTTTGTCAAGTACTGGGTAGACCAAAGTTTGCATCCAGTGGCACATTTAAGACCAACAAAGTTTTATTCAAGGTATGAGCTTTCGTGGGCACCCGCAGTTCTTCAGATACAATGAAATGGAAACAGAAATAACAATCATACATATAGAGGGTGGGTAGTAAATTGGCATACAGAATAATGCAGGTTCATTTTAAAAGTTTAAAGAATAATAAGCTTAGTATATAAAGCTATCATCTGTTTGGGTTCAACTTGGGGGGTGTTTCTATTTCCATTTCATTGTATCTGAAGAAGTGTGCATGCACATGAAAGCTCATAGCTTTAATAATACATTGTGCCCCTGGACTCAGACTTTGTTCTGCTGCTTCAGACCAACATGGCTACCCACCTGGGTAGACTAAATTAGGAGCGGTTGATTTTAAATTGTGCCTGCCTGGCACAGATTTTGTGTGTATGTTAGATGTCATCCTTGAAGCTACTCATAGGCATCTTTGGGATGCACCACTGATAAGGACCAGGATATTACCACAGTGAGTAATTCAGTGGAAACTACACAGTAATATGCAGAGGAAATCCACAGCAGCTGTTCTTAGGGATTCATTGGAGACATCTTAGGAAACCGTGTTGGAATGAAACAAAGACCATGCACACATAATTCCAGGCTGAATAGATCAGGGTTCAGTTTGCTGACAACAAAAGGAAGTAGAAACATGGAAAAAAATTACAAACCAAAGAATCCTAATGAGAAGGCAATTGGTCTTGTTGTTAATGGCAGCTCATATTTATGTATGTATGTATGTATGTATGTATTTATATTTATATCCCGCCCTCCCCGCCATTCAGCCAGCTCAGGGTGGCTAACAACATATATAGTATACATTAAAATATCCATTAAAACCATCAAATCAGCATAACTGATCTGTAGGTAACTGTTGAAACACTAGCATTAGCCCCTGACTGAATAGGTAAGAGTCCTCTGGAGTCCTGACTAGAGGACCTCAGGAGATGGCAGCACAGCCATCAGAGCTGCTACTTTGGAACCAGATAGCAACAAGGCTGCTGAATGGGAAAAAGCATGTAATAGGAGGTGATATCTTTGGCCCATGCCAGTAGCTGCAACCCATTCAGCAGCTATCTTTCAGAGAATGGTTAGAGGCACATGGTACAGCAGGTCTGGGCCTTGTCAGTGGCCAGACAGGAGATAGGAAACCTTTTGTAAAGTTTATATATGCCATTTTGAGTTCCATGGTAGAACAAAGGAGGGATATAAATGCCATTAGCAACCTTCCTGTAGAACGCTGAAATAGTCCCAGTTCCTCTGCTTCTGTATCCTGATGGCCTTCACTAAGGGCATTGGATCCCCTACTCCTATTAACAGGTGGAAGGTAATAGTCTACCAACTAATTGTGCAAGTCTCTACCTATATATGTGTGGACTGGCAACTTCCATTTCAATGTATCTGAAGAAGTGTGCATGCACATGAAAGCTTATACCTTGAATGAAACTTTGTTGGTCTTAAAGGTACCACTCGGCTCAAAAAATTTTCTGCTGCTTCAGACCAACACGGCTGCCCACCTAAATCTACTATGGCTTCTTGAATGTGCTCAAAACCAATGTATATGAGAACCAAGAGTGAATTGCTCTTGACGTTTTTAAAAAAATCAGAAAACTGACCCATCAGAAATTTTGTAAATTCTTGTGCAGATGTATGAGTCTTCTGAGACAGGGAAATGGACAGATGAAAGAGGATCCAGTTGCTACTCTAAAATGATGGGGTGATGCCACATCTTTGGCTCCTCAAGAATTTTTCCACTGGAGCCAGGGAGCACCCAGCATATTCATAGGAATAAATGTCACACTTGCATCAGAAGGAAAAGTTCTCTGCATAAGCTTCAGAGGAGTGCTAAGATGACAGCCAAGAAATTCCTAAGCTGCTTTACATGGTCACGTATCAGATGACTTGAAGCTCAGCGTATCGGTATGAACAGCTGAGAAGAATACAGAAATAGGCAGAGAATCCTAACCAAACAAAAATTAACACTATAACTAATGTTATATAACTATTTAAATCTTCCCCAAAATTATAACGAACCAAAATTTTTCTACTACAAAGCAACACCTTCTGCCTCCACTCAAAGGAAAGCAAGCTTCTAGGTCTCCAGAAAATATATCCCTAAAAGTCCAAATTGCCCATTTCATTTTGGATTTGGAAGTCCAGTAGTATCTGCAAACCAGACTTACAGGAAAAGAAAAGTCCAGTAAAGTTTCATTTCATCCAGTGATGTCATTCAAGTAACTTGCATATATCTAGTTTGGAAATCAATTAAATTTTATTGTGGTCCACTTGATCATTTTTTAAAAGCCGTGAGTTGTTGAAAGAAAAAGGACTTATTGAAGGGAAAGCACACAAGTACCTGTCTGCAGATAAAGGCATTATTTCCCAGTTTAAGGATATGACTCCTTATTTTGATTTCAGACTTAAATTTCTGGACCAAATATTCCCACTCATCTTCAGGACCTTGACTGTAAAATGGGGATAGCAATACTGATCTATCTTACATGAATGTTGTAATAAATCACTGAGAAATGAAACAGGTTGAACGCCTTTTTTAAAAAAAAAAATCAGCAGTAGAAATATGTACCCTTCTGGACATAGCGGTAGAACTTAATTAATTGATAAAGCCATAACAGGGCACAGTGGTATGTAACTGCAATTAGAAGGGTCCAGGAGACAATGAATAAATATGTTACTATGGTCATCAAGCAGTGCCCTAGAATCAGAGGACCGCTTTATCAGTTAATATAATCTAGCGGTCTAGTTGAGTATGGGTGTTGGAAAGTGTGCTTGAAGAAATGAACGTTTTATACTCAGATATCATAAAATGCTGCAATTAAACAGTGATCCGGTGCAAAGGCAGTTCGTTGTTGTACTCATGCACCCCTTGCATGGATTCTGGTTGAACACCTCCTGACTTGAGCAGGAAGTCTTGCACCCTCAATGAACCAGAATGTGTTTACTCCACACAGATGGGGATTTTAAACTGGGATTCAATCAAGATTTACAGTGTAATCCTATGTCAAGTTACTCAAGTCTAAACTCATTGATTTCACTGCATTTAGACTGGAGTGGCTCTACATAAGAATGCACTGCAAGAATCTCAGGTTGTATGAAGTGACCTGACTAAAATTCAGAGGTGCCCCTATTACCCAGTTGCTCACTGCATTCAGTTATGAAGCTCACTAATAAGTAGCACTCAGACCCAAATATATGTACCCAGATGGCGCTGTGGCTCAATGGGGGATCATCTGCTTTGTATGCAGAACGTCCCATGTTCAATCCTCACCATCTCCAGTTAAAAGGACAGCTCTACCTGAGAGCCACTGCCAGTTACAGACAGTACTGACCTCGATAGACTAATGGCCCAGCTCAGCATAAGGCAACTTCATGTGTTCAGAAAATTCTTCACTAACACCAAATGCATACTACTGTCCTGTCATCGCCCTGTTCAAGCACACCCAATAATGCCACACTCCTCCTGACACTTTCAAATTCAGTCTCTGCCATCTCCAATTACAGGATCTCATGGAGCAGCAAAGATCTTCCTCAAACTGAAAATCTGGACAACCCTGTCAATAAAATTAGACAACACTGAGCTAGATGGACCAATGTCTGATTTGGTACAAGGCAATTTCATAAGGTCAGTCATGCAGGCACCATGCACGGGAAGCAAAGAAACCCAGAAGAAAAAGACATTTTCCAAATATATCCAGGATCCTCGTTCACTGGCCTTTCTAGAGATTAGGTACCTGTGTTTTGTTTTGGTTTTTTTTCAGCTGGCCTAAAAGCCAGGGAAGGGGATAATGACATGGGGAGGTAGCCAAGAAGAGGCGGCTTGAACAGAAAAACATAGAAGGCAATCAGCTGTCCTGTCGTTAGACCACATAAAAATAAATCTGGCACTTGGCCCAAGCTGTTGTTAGACAAGTTCCTGATGAGAAATAGGGGGCTTTCACTGCCAATCAAGAATGGACGTACGAGAATGGAATGCTAGCATTTCGTTGCACTTACAAGAAGAACAACTTCCAGGATGTACTAGAATGTTTTGGAGTTCTCGTTTATTGTATGGCTACTTTTAAACCCCTACAAACAACTTTGGCCAGACACCAAGACTGGCAGCCGGATTATTAAAATCAATCTAGCTGGCCAAAAAGTCATTCATGATTCTAAATGTAGCAGCTTTTCCTGCCCAAGGTAAAATTTACCATTACTCTTATCTGCTTCTGTCCGTGCAAGGCTAAGCAACATAAGATCCATAAAGTATACCCTCTCATCTCCAAGGAACACTTTCCCCAGGAACAGGTAAAACACAGGGAGGCAGAAGGGCAGGTCTGTGCAGGTGAGGAAAAAAGATTTGATATGGGCTTGCAGTGCAATCCTAAACTGAGGTTCGCCCTTCTAAACCCACTAATTTCAGTGGACTCACTGCTTAGGATTGCTCTGTTATTGCCTTATGTTGCTTTTGCTTGCTACAATAGTCAAGTATTTCTGTTCTAGTCACAGGGTCAGACAGTCTTATGTCCCACATTTTGGCTGAGGACAGACTGGCAATCTGCCCCGGGATAGGTCCGCATGGGAAGCGGGAGAAGGGAGCCTGTTCAGACATGTGCAGCTGTCCCTCGGCTCCCTTCCACACTTACCTGCTTTGAAGCCTGTTTTCTTGCGCTTTAGAAGGACACCGGGAGTAACCGGTGTCCAGAGGCCGTCTTGCGCTTGCCTCCCGCTTCCAGGCAGTGTGAACCAGAAGAAGGCAGGAGGCAAGCGGAGGCGGCAGTGCGAACGCGGCATTTTGCCAGTTTGTGCATTAGCGCTCAGTCCTATCACGAGCTGCAGAGGCCGGCCCACCTGGGGCCACTCCACAGCAGTCTGAACGCTCCGTAACGGCATCCTTGCGCAATACCCTGGCCAATGTGGACAGCCAGCCTCGGGGGATTTTTCCCCTGCAGCTTTTGCCTCTGGATTCATCCCACTCCAGCTTGCCAGTCTGTCTTCAGCCTTTCACTGCACCATGCACTCTTGATACAGGGGTCAGTTATTTATGTAATGGTTGGTAATATCTCAGAATAATTTACCTGTTTATTTCCAGCACATGCACTCCATATTTGCTTTCAATTCTGTACTTTCCAGGCTCACTTGCAAGGGTAATCAATTCTTCATTTTTATACCTGACAAAGGAAAAGAAAACATACTGTGCTGGCAAACAAATGGCAACAGTAAATAAGCTGGAATTAGTGCTGTTTGGACACAAAAGGGAAAGAACGCCGGCTCTTTGCTCAGGTTTTAATGACCTTCGGTGGATGAATAGAAAATAAAGGACACTATAGGAACAGAGCAGAAATGATGACTTACTGTCAAATGCTGCTTCCTGGCCCCTTTCTCAGGACTGTTCCTTACAAGGCAATCTAATTAGGCTTTCCGTACCTTGAACAGATGTGTAGAAAAGGAAATTCAACCGGGTCAGCTCTTCTCACCCTTCCGTGAAGAGCTCTGCCTGTCGTAATGGCCTCTTCTTTGCATTTAAAGCTATGCTGCTTTCTAATTGCACCCATAACACTGCATCCAGTTGTGTGAATTTTCAAATAGGAAGGGAATCACTAGCCCTTGTCTCTCTCCAGGAGCCATTTAAAAGCTTACAAAATGAAGTCTTTAACTGTACAATGTGGTGTTCATCTCCAGGCTCTAGTTCCATGGTTAATGGTAGAACTGAGCCCAGTCTAGGGTTGCCATGTACCTGCTGGGGGCAGAAGATCTCCCACTAGTGCTCCAGAGGCCAGCAGGAGAATGTTGTTGTTTTTTTACAATTGCTGTCAGTGGCGGTGTGATGTCACTTACAGGAAAACCCAGAAGGGATGTCACGCCTCCCTAGAAATCACCAGAAACTCTAATAAAACCATGGAGTTTGAGGCGATTCCTAGAGAGGCATGACAACACTTCCAGATGTTCCCAGAAGTGACCTAATGCTGTTACTGACAGCTGCCCCCCCATGTCGCCACCCCAACCAGTCTCTGGATAGTCTAGCATATCCTCAAGGCAGACAAGGCTGCCTTTTGGCTCTAGCTCACAACTAAGAACCATCCTAAACATTACATGAAAAAAGATCACATGACTTGCTCAACTTAATGGGCACTACAGTTTAAGTATCCAAGAAGGATCCTTTCTATTTGGATGCATGCTAATTTTGATTTTTGTTCCCTCTCTTCCTCCTTGTTTGACACCTTTTGGGGAAAAGGTGGAAAAAATTATACAGCATGGTAAGCTTGGTTTAAAAACAATACCCCTCCCCCCCCCCCCCCCCGCACACACAGAAGAGTTTACAGGAATAGGAATAAAAATGAGCAGGTCAAAGGGGAGGAGGTATTATATTTGCTAGTATAAACTATAATGTAAATTAATCACTCCTGCCTCTTTAAGATAGTCCACATGCGTAATGAATTTCTAGTCACATGATCTTTTAAGTGATAAAGGCCACAAACAGGTCATTACTGGAGAAGGGGAATGAAAAGAAAGTTTTGCACAAATTGGATGATTACTTGAATGAGAGACTGCTGCCACCTAGATTATGTGGGAGGTTAGAACAGAAAATTTAAGAAGTCACCAGTTCTAAGTAATTACAGTAAAGGAGAGCAATCCCGATACTGCCATGTGAGGTTAGACTAAGGGCAGGTTCACATACGCATATAAATCACTGATGTTCCTTCCCTCAATGACTGATCAACAAATATGAAACTGTCATTAAAAAGTGTTTGAAATGTCTGGTGCTCTATGAAAGATGTTTGAAGTCTCTTGTGCTGTTTGATTTGTGAAAGTTGTTTTCACACATGCCTTTTATTACTGGATGCTGCAGGCACTGAGTCACATTATATGCATGCGTATATTTGCCCGGGGGAGGAGGAGATTTATAAACATCGCTCATTAAGATCTGTTTTCAGTGACGGACACCCCAGACCTCATCCACTTCTATAGAAGACTGAGAAAAAAAATATCCTACTAACTCCCTCTGCTCTATAATCACACATAAACCAATAATGCCAACTGAATCTCATTTTCTTAGATAGACTTCCAGCATTCATCCTCATATTTTCAACCAGACACAGCAATATCTGGTTGCTATCCACCTTTATTAAAATTAATAGGCGTTTTAGCTATTCATTTGTATTGAAGTAATGTAAGACATTAGACTAGATGCCGTTTGGAAGAATGCATGGCACACCTCCACTCACTCTTTCCTAAGCAATTAGATTAGCGTGAAATAGATTTGAAGTTAAGAGCGTTGATATTTTAAGGGAAATGTTCTGCAATATCCAGTGTGAGTCTGCAGTATAACATCTCAGGCCTTCTGCTCCTTTAACTGCAGTGTCAACAGTAGCCATTCAGCATTCCATGAAGGATTATGAAAGGTTTTTAACTTAGCCATTATACATGTGACACTGAATAGCTGAGCTACAGCTACCAAATGAAAAAACCTTAACAACATTTTGAGATTCTTGGAAAGGATTAAAGCCTTACCATTGTACAATAGGGGTGGGAAATCCTTGGACAGTGAAGAATAGTTTCACTGCCATCTTTTCCCACACAGTATGAGACCGGAGCCGTACTAAAATTTCTGGGGCTCGGCTTATAGTCTCTTCCACAGCGTATCTTTCCAGAGCCATCTTTTCTGCTACCTGTGATGCAACAGAGACAAAAAAAAATAAAGTAGATACAGAAGAGAACGAGTTAGTTGTGATGTACAGAAGAAGGGAAAACAAATAATTGTTGGGTTTATTTATTTATTTGTTTGTTTGTTCCATTTATATCCCGCCTTGCCAGTTTTTCAACCGGCTCAAGGCGGTTTTTCAAAGCATGACAATAAACTGATCTGAAACCGAGATTCATAAATATGCCCTTTATTCAGAAAACGCTAAATGATAATTTTTATCATTTCAGGTACAAGATGACTAAGGGATACAAGCTACAGAAAAGTTAGTAAAGGGTGGAGAAAGCAAAGAGAGACTTCTGTCTCTGCCTGCCAGAACACTAGAATTGGAGCAACCAATGAAGCTGATGGGCAATAGATTCAGGACGGTAAAAAGGAATATTTCTTCATTCAACAAGTGACTGAATTGTGGAATTTATTGCCAGTGGATGTAGTGGATGTAGTGATGACCACTAGCAAAGATGGCTTTAAAGGGAGATTCGACTGATGCATGGAGGATAGGTCTCTTAGTGGCTACTAGCCACGGTAACTAGAAAGGCTTTCCATATTCAGAGGCAGTAAACCTTTGATTACCAGTGCTGAGAGTCAACATCAGTGGGAGACCATGGATTTCATGACTGTTTGTTGGCCCTGTAAGAGAAGTGGTTGGCTGTGGTGTGAGGGTCTAGCTATGCAATAGATGTGATGCAAGCCAACACACAGTCACACATGCCACCTTATAAATGGCTCTGTCACTCAATACAGCTCCTCCCATGCAGAGCTCAGAGCCACACAGTTGGTGAGCTGAGTCCCTCAATGTTACGTGTGACTGCAAGTCAGGGGAGCTCCAATCTGGCTTGTATCGCATCATATAGCATGAAATACGGTGTTGGACTGCACGGATCACTGGTCTGACCCAGCAAGGCATCTCTTATACTCACTTGCTTCTGTATTTTGTCTTTATAATACTTTTCATCACACCTGCTCAAGGCCGTTTACTGTTAAAAACCTAGTGCTAGTGTCCCCAATTTATTTGGGTTTCTGATTCCATTTCAAAATCACTGTTAGTGATATGCCTTTTATACATATTATAAGCCAAAATGTTTACCTTTAATGTGGAAAAAATAGCGTAATGAAACAGAAAATGGCATGAGAATGAAGACTCACAGGTTTGGTTTGCCCAAGGGTGAAGTGACAATGAAATACAGTCGAAACCAAGAGACTGTGAAAGTCAGCATTACCCCCTCATCGGAAATTTATGGTCTTATTTCAGAACAAAGATGTGTTTTACAGTACCATTCTCTGTATGCTGACTTTATCCAATTGTTCTCTAGCATGGAGTCTGGCTGAGCGAATGTCTTGTTCCAAGGAAGACAACTCGGTAGCAAACCGGATTCTTCTCTGTTCACTCACTTGAGAGGTTTGCTCGAGACTTCTGCATGACCCAAATAAAAATTTTTTAGGACTTAGCCTCAGTGCTTTCATACTACTATTGAAGTGCCGTAGCAAGCAGGTGAAGTATCATTAGCAGCATTAAGCAGATGCTAATTCTGTATTGTGAACTATTTCACCCTCCTCTTATGGTGTAACGAAACATCTCAAGCAACAGATGTTTGGATTTCTTTTTTCTTTCCTTAGTACTGACTTGAGTAGTTCTACTAAGGCCAACTGTAAACAAACAAACAAAATGAGATATGGCTCCTCCCAGGATCTGTTTCAGATATCCAGGAGAAACAACCCCCAAACCTAATTCATGTATGCATTTCCCAAGGGTCAAGCAGAGGTTAAACAGAGTTTAAAGGAAATCTAAGAACTTCAGTCCCACCCAAAAAAAGTCCCTTCATTTTTCCTCCAAATAAGTTACCAAGCTATAGCAAGAGATGTCTCGGGAATAAGCATAGTTTATTCTTTTGTGTCTCAACTTCCCTCCCAGTTTCTTTGCCTAGCAACAAAGAACATGGTTATCATTAATAGACCCCTTTAATTTAGTCTGAAGTACATCAGGTTGTCTGTCTGAACTCTGCAAGGACCAATGAATGATGGTGATAGTCCTATGGTGAGAGCCCGGTAGGACCATGTAGTGGGGTTTGGACAACTTACTAGACATGGTTTAAGCACCCCTAATTTATGCTGTGTTTTATCTTTAACTCTTCAACATTGTGCATGGCTGAAGAGGAAGCTCTATTACATTTTTTTTAAGCCATATCACTAAGAATGTTGGCATGCCTGCAGAAAGAGTTTGGACTAATTTCAAGGACCAGTGGGTAATTTACAGGTTACTGAACAATATAATTCCAGCTTTCTGAAACACCAAGAGTTAGCTTAGCAGTCTAACTGTCCAGTGTAGCCAACCTATTTCTAGATCAGACTGGACGTCAATTGAACTTCAGTGATCAAAGACCCACCTGGAATATAGATAGGATAAACAAATCCCCGTGGTTCTTTAAAAGGGAAATTTATCTTGCCTGGTACTTGTACACCATGTTTTGTATTATTAACCAAGCTTCTAAATTAAATAAAATTCATATCCTGTTAAGGCTAAAGAGCTAGAACTTCTAGCTGCCAGACAATCATAGGATCTCCTGGCTACACTACACACATGGAAACGATCAACCAATCAAACAGTCCTTCTCAGAACTACTTTACAAGGGGTATAGGACACTGCATCCGAGTATTTAGGGGGGTTGCCCAATCAGTCTGCATGCCCATAGTATCAACTTGGTTACATATTTTAAGCATATATGCTTCCTGTATGTGACTGCCAGGTAGGGATCATTTGGGGCCAGAGTGAGGTGAAGCGGCACTCTGCCAGCCCAGGAGTGGGTACTGGGGCAGCCACGGGCCAAATCAGATTCTCTGATCTGATTCAGCCCACTGTTAATTGCCGCTGAAATTCAGTGGTGGCTTAAAAAGCAGCTGCAGGGGAGGGGGTTTGAGAGAGGGGCTCCAAACTTACAGGGTAGCTGCTGGTGCCTCTCCCCCAAATACCCATCAAGTTTCAAGAAGATTGGACCAGGGGGTCCAATTCCACAGGACCCAAAACAGGTCATCCCCATTCCCTCTATTGTTCTCTATGGTGGGAAAAAAGTAATATGTTTCTCACCATAGAGAACAATGGAGGGAATGGGGCAACCTGTTTGGGGGCCTGTAGAATTGGACCCCCTGGTCCAATCTTTTTGAAACTTGGTATTTCAGGAAGAGGCCCCCGCAGCTACCCTGCAAGTTTGGAGCCTCTCCCTCAAACCCCCTCTCCTTCAGCCCCTCATATACCCTATGAGTTTTCCCCATTAACTTCAATGGCCCATGGGGCTGAAACTGACATTCGGCTGGCCGAATAACTCCCAAATCGGCTTGCATCTGAATCAGGCCAAAAAAAAATGATTTGCACACCCCTAGTGGACACGAATGGCACTGGTGGCAAGCCCCTCTCCCAGCAGGCCTGTGGAGGAAGTGAAGCAAGAAGGGGTTTAAAGTTTAAACCCCCTGTGTAGAGTTGTGTGGCAGCAACAGCACAATCTTTCCATTGTATTCTATGGGGCCCTTCTCACTTCGCTCTAGAGTTGTGTGGCAGGCCAGCTGGGAAAGGGAAGGGGAGGCTTTTGAAGATGCCCCCCTTTTGCTTCCCTTTCTGACTCACTTCCGGTGATGTCAGGGGGTGTGGCATATGCTAATGCTAATAGGTATGCTAATGAGCTCCTGCACCTCCTTTTCTACGAATGGACCCCTGCTGCCATGTGATAAATAATAAATAATAACCCGTGTAATGTGGCTTACACAAACAGAGATAACACCATTTATATTGCACCGGTAAGCTGAATCATGTGGATTCTTCTGATGATAGCACCTGCTCACCAATAGTCGCATGGTACCCACATGATCTCACCAGCCTGGGTGATCAAACCATTCGTATTTACATACAAGAGCCAGCTACAAGAGATCAACAAAGTTGTGCCACCTCTCTATAAAGCTATCATATGAAATTCAAATCTTCAAATGTAATCTCTTTTAAAAGTGCAATTGGCATTTGTCTTCCGTTTACTACAGTCTTGCTGCTGGCAACAGGTAACTTGAGGTCTTTAACTTGAGTGAAGAGGGGGAAATGAGGATATCTCCCTAACTGTACCTTTCATAATACATCATGTTCATGTTCCTGCTGTATTTGTTGTACAGTACGTCAGCGGGCATACAGCCACTCACAAAACAGGAATAGCGTTGTCAGCATATTTATTATAGGAGTACATCTCTTGGCTGCAACTGAGAAGTCACCTTAACCCCCCTGGTGATAAATAGGATGTGAGGAAGATAACTATATTATGAGTAAGCTGCCAAAATACACAGTTTAGGCATTTAGTATGACCATGGTACATTTGCTTATGGGGGCGGGGGCTTGCTCTGAGCACTGATTCCCTTATTGCTCTACTTTTTAGAAGTCTTTTTCAGTACTGGCATATGTTACTAAGAGATTTATGAGACACCCAATGCTTTGGTATTCCAAAACCCTGAACTTTCAGAATTTGAAACCCGTCTTTTAAGGTAGGCAGGGTTTGAGGACTTTGTTGTCCTGCAGTTAGCCACTATACATTGTCTCAGTGCACAGTTCAGTGACGTGTACAACAGCATAATTCTCAAGAACTACAGAGATAAGATGATATTCCATTAGGGTTGCCAAGTGTATTAAACTTACCGGCGGGGGGTGGGGGGGAAGCTCTGCTGGCCGGGAGCTTCCGGGAGCTCTGGGAGCTCTGCTGGCCGGGCGGCGTCACCGGAAGTGACGTCAGCACATTGGGGGCGTTGCCAGGGTGACGCTCTGGCAATTGACCCAAAACTCTATGGTATCATAGTGTTTGGGGGCGATTGCCAGAGCGTCGCCCTGGCAATGCCCCCAACGTGATGGCGTCACTTCCGGGTGATGTCATTACGTGAGGAAGGTCATCCAGGCTGGACGACCTCAGGGTGGGGTTTCCCCCACCGGCTGAATGCTGGCCAGCGGATCGGGAACCCCTGTAGCAGGGGATCCCCCGCCCCCCGGGCTGACTTGGCAGCCCTGTATTCCATGTGAAAATTAAGGAAACCAGAGGTCTGCTGTCAACAATCTCACTGGTAAATTCAAATCAACTTGTAAACTTCTCTGTAGCTTCATGGTCTTCTCTGTCCATTCTCTCTCCTAGTTTTCCTCTGATATTCTTCCCTCTGGACTTCTCATTCATCTGAGGAACCCCCTTCTTCTGCACCTCTCCTTTTTCAGCCCTCATCCCAGTCCATCTCTCTTGACCTTCAAAGGCCCCTTTCTCCTCCTTTTCCTGCCCCTACTACTTCCCTCTAGAATAAGAATGGTTTCGACAATTTATTATTTATTTATTTATTAGTTCAATTTATACCTCACCCTCCCTGCCAAAGCAGCCTCAAGACAGGCCAAGATTTCTTCTCCCCCAGCCTCCCTGTGGCATTGAGACAACTCAACCAATCATTGCCAGATGATTCATTATCATTACCACTCCCACAACAAAAATCCTTAGCTTATTAAATTAAGAAAATGGCTGAAACAAGTGTTACCTTTTCTGGTGTTCTTGAGACTCTTCTTCAGACGAGCCATGAAACCTCCGGGCACAAAGTCTACAGGTTGTTTTTCCCAGGCTGGAGGATGTCTGATAGGAAATTGCCTGTCTAGAAGCAGCCCTTCAAAAATCAAAGAAACAGTAACTTAACATACTGTGGAGCTGGGTTTCTGTTTCTTCCTAGGTTCATGGTTATTAGTTCATTTGTACACGTACAAGTTCAGAATTCTCCTCTGCTCAGCATTGCAGAAGGGGGAAAAAACTGGCCAGATATCTAGAACAATCGCAGCTGTAAAGGAAACAATCTCAGACAGCTTAGACGAATAAAGAGCCTACATTTGTTTAATGGTACCAGAATTTAAATTGAGAAGCTAAAGAGCTCCTTTTGTTAGGCTGAATTTGAATTGAGAACTTAATGAGCGCCACTCCAGCAAATAAATATTGGTCAAATAGTGCAGTAGTGTAGAATATGCAGAAGGTCACAAAGGACATCTCAATGGGAAGAGATTTTCCATTAGCTCTTTATAACAATTCAGTTGTGGAGGAAAGTGTCTTCTCAAGTATGTGATATGACACCCGAATTAACACTGAGAGCAAGGCACTCTCCAAGAAAACATGACAACAAAATATGAAAAAATAGTACATTTCTTTTTCTTTTCTTTTCTTTTCTTTTCTTTTTGTGATGTTATACTGTGGGGCCTCTTAAACTTGGCATAGCTTTGGACTCCAGCATTTCTTAATAAAGCCTCACCAACAGTGAAGCTTCTGGATCATTCAGTCACCTTGTTGGCACTGCATTCAAGTCAACCAGGCGCTGTTTCTTTCCCACTACTATCAACAGGGGTCATTTCGTAGAAAAAGAGGTGCAGGAGCTCATTAGCATAACTCATTTGCATATGCTATGCCACCTGACATCACCAGAAGTATGTCAGAAGGCAAGAAAGAGAGAGAGAGAGAGAGAGAGAGAAAGCAAGCAAGCTGGCAGAGAGGGGACAGCTACTAATCCAAGCCTCAGAAATACCACTATTCTGGGAGGAAAGCTTCAGTAGTGACTGAAGCCTTCAGAAGGCTGGTCGGAGGGACAAGGACCTTTCCAGGGGACAGGGTCATTTTGCTGCAGCCATGACACAAGCAGGCATTCCCCCACGGGGGAGGGGGGAGCTGGCACCAACTCCCGGAGCTGTGCTCCCCTGAGATCCTGCTGGAAATGACCCCTGACTATCAATACTCAGAATAAAAACTTTTGCTTGGCATCTATGTACCATCTAAGTAACTAAGGGTGGCACAACAGCACTGGAACCGTTAAAATAAATCCTCTAAGGAAAGCCATGCACAATCTGTGACAAATGCGGCCTACTAGTCATGAACTGTGACCACTCCTGTGCTCTGATGTCACATCTGAAGTCCCAAACAGGCCATAAAAACATATTGCAGAAAGTGCACAGCTGGTGGCTCTTATATGGATTCATGCGTCAAAAGTTGTGCAAGGCTGCAGTCACACACACGAAATAATCCACTTTCGACGAACTTTCAATGCACTTTCCAACAGGATTTTACTGCGTGAAATGGCAAAATCCAGTTGGAAAGTGCACTGAAAGTGGATTGAAAGTGGATTATTTCGTGTGCGTGTGACCGCAGCCTATACTTGCATTAGGCCGAAAGGAATTCTGAAAAGCCGTTTACTCATGAGGGTAAAGTGTCATACTTACTTTCTTGCTGCATATTCCTGGATCAAATACCTGGTCTCAATGTTGCGATAGGACTGATCAAAGTGCTTGTGCCTTTTTTGGTAGAATGGCACTCTCTTAGACGACATGTTGGGATCTGTTGCTGTTTACAGTGCCTGTAAATTAAACAGCAATAATTCTATTTAGTCAAGGCTTTCAAACTCACTACGCTGTTTTCCCTTTCAACGTCATGCTGAAGTGGGATACACCTCCAAAAATAAGTGGCTTAGATCAGGAGTGCCCATTGCTGTGTCAGTATAACAGGAACATGAAGGCCGATTGGATTAAATAGTTAGAATGATATGATAAGAGCTATGCCTTTCAATCCCATGCAAGTTTACTTGAAAGGAAATCCAACTGAATCCAATTAACGCTGCTACAGAGTAAACAGATTTGCAGCGCTTCCTTGAAAGAGTTACACCCTTTGCAGTCAGTGGGTTTAGAGGGGTGTAAATCTGTTTAGGATTGCACTGTTAGTGTGCTATTTTTAAGCTGCTCCACATATGACAAAACATAAGACATGGCAAATTTGTAATCCAGCAGGACACTGATATTGAAGGCCTTCAAACTGGTCCTTATTCTCCTATAATTGTTTTGTCTTACTTACAATAATTGTCTTACTGAAAACTGCTGTTTGACTTGATGGCAAGTAATATAAGGGTTTGGGTGGCTAATGTATGGTGGATTATTCATATTATGGCTTGATATTACAGTCAAAAGGCCTGGGAGTCATCTAATGACTTAGTTCCATTGAAAATGACAGAATGTAAGTTAACAGGACTAGCTGATAATGATGGTTGCAAAGAAATATTAGTCCCAACTAACTGATCAGGGCCACTGAGTCATGAACATACATGTAAGAATCTCAGCTAGGGAGACTTTAAATATCACTACTAGAGCATCCTGGAATACATAGGTTGCTTTCACACACACTAAATAATGCACTCTCAATCAGCTTTTGATGCACTTTGCAACTGGATTTTACTGTGTGAAATGGCAAAATCCACTTGCAAACGGTCGCTGAAGTGGATTGAAACTGCATTATTTAGCATGTCTGAAAGCATCCTATGAAATCAATATGTATGTAATTGTTGGATTGTTGAATACTGGCTGGCCTTTCTTCAGAGCAAATTTAGGGTGCAGTCTTCATGGAAAACAGACACAGAAAGAAACAGTCAAGCAAACTGAGTCTACAAATCTAGGAGTGTGATCCAGCAGGACCATCCTTTATTAGCAGAGTGACATTCTCAATAAATTGCTAAATGCCATTCCAAATGCAGGCTATATTTATATCCTGGCAGAGAGTCATTGCTTGATTGGCATTACAACTTTAATCCAATGTGCGAGAAAGAGGTATGGCCTCATGAGCATCTTTCCGCCTAGACAGACAGATAAAACCTCATCAGGAGAAATGTATCCATTATGAGGGGCTGTCCCATCCAGAAGACTGACATAGCAGTGTGCATGTAATTCACAGTCAGCTGGACTGCAACAATGTTAAGTGACAATTTCTCATGTCTTAAAAAAAATGCCCGGAACTATCTTTCTTTAACGCCAAGTTCGGATCATCATCATTAGGAAAGCATGGAGGAACTTCTTTGCTAGCTGCACCATCTTGCTAAGGATATTTCCCCCTTCCTGTTCCAGTACCTATAAAACTGGGACATGGCCAGAGGCATGGGCATGAGCTGTAGGGCAAGAACCAAATGGCCAGAGGCATGGGCGTGAGCTGTAGGACAAGAACCAAACAGCTCCTGACCCTTAGGCTCCTCGCCTGTGGCTTGCAGCCCAGGCCTTCAGAGAACCCATTGTATAAGCCCATTGTATGTGGTCTACCACTGTGCAGTTGTTTGGGGCAATTTTGGTTCCCTCTGAGGAGAAAAGCAGGGTACAATAAATAAATAAATGAAATCCACTACATCTTTTTCACTTATTCCATCACATAATTTTAACATAGCACAATAATATTAAGCATGATGCAATCTTTACACTTTTTCTTAAAGTGCTTTCTGTGTAGATGATATATAATGTTGTTAAATTACACAATTCCAGGATCTTACCTGCTACCCTATATGGGGCACCTTTATGGCAACTTGTAATTGCTAAAGATCTTAAGAGGCTGCCAACTGGCTTCTTTGACACCTTGGGAATTCCCAATTGCGTCTCCGACTCAGTAATTAGATTCAAAATTGGACTGTACTCCTTACAATCAATCACATGGAAATATGCCATTAAGATGCAGTTAAAAATATTCTTATTAGAACCCCCAAGTCAACTAATACATCTAATGAAGCAAGACTTGTTTTTATTAAGTGCTAGTGTCTTCTTTGACAAACTGTGCGAACTGGGATTTTTGTTAGATGATAATCGATTTAATTACTAGTCTGATCACCTACTGAAAACAGTAACAGAAGCAATTTTATCACATAATTTGTCTGCGTTACTTACTGATTCATACAGGAAATGTTCTCCTTTGTATTATGGCTATATCCCTACAACTTCCTTTACAGTCACTAATTATTTGGTTACTATAAAAATCCCAAACACAGACGTTTAATTCTTTCGGCAAGACGTAATTTGCTCCCAACAGCCGAATAATCAAGAAGGCTTAAAGATATTACCTGGATTGAAAGAAATGGTTCTGGTCCATCTGGAGCAATAGAAACCATCTCACATGTGCTGTTACCCTGTCCTTTGTTTATTGAAGCTAAGTGTGATATATTGGGATCTCTTGTGAACCCTGACATTCAGTGCTCTAGTAATTATATTATTCTGAAGCTGTTATTTTCAAATGATGTGGGCTGGCTGGAAGCTGTTGCTAGGTTTCTTGCATACGTTTTCATATTTTCTCAGTATTTATTGTTTTATTGATCTGTTTTCGTTTTAGCCATGATTCCACCAACCAACGGATGAATGGATTGAAAATGAAATAAAGATTTATTAGATACATAACGCTAATGCAGGAGTCCCCGACAGGGTGCTTGTGGGTACCACGGCATTCACCAACACCTTTTCTGGCACCTGCCAAGTGTTCTTAGGAAGTGGGTGGGGCCTGATTGACTATTGGAGAATTGATTGGCTGGGCAGATTCTTTTTTAAGTTGCTTTGGCAGCAGCTGCCTCCACAGCGCAAGGATCTACACTGCGTTACAGAAGTTAAGCTGTGGCAATTATTTTGTGTCTGGCTCTGCCTCCTGTGGCAATCATTTTGTTGCTGCGCCCGCCATGCCGGGTTAAAATTCCAAACGTGCCTGCAGGCTCAAAAAGGTTGAGGACCCCTGTGTAACGGGTTTTATCCATCTGAACTTCATACGTGGATGATGTTGACACACCATGAGCAAATTTTTAGATTGTGTCAGTTTTTTGATTGTGAAGCTACTGACAGGACTAAATCCAATTTCATTCTTCTTCTGCACTAGGTCTGTTGTATGCACTTTTAGAAATGCATGATAATGACAATAATGATGAGTTCTGTGAAATGCATTGCCTAAGCTCCAGTGCAAATTCAAAGGTTTTGAGAAACAAAAGAATGAAGAGCCTTTGGGAACCTTGTCTGCATATGATTGGTATTATAAGATTTGTTCTTCTCAAATTTTGTAGAAATTTACTTTGCTTTCACTATGTTGTATTAACGATGCTGTTATTAGATATAAATGGTCATTCACTGTTTGTTCTTAGAGTCTGGCAGTCAGAGATATATTACCTCTGAATGACCAGACTTCTCTTTTCTGCAACCAGACACCACATCTCCTTTTTGACAAATGATCATCTGCTGAAATGATCTGCCACTTTCTCATTGCCACCTATTGCCAAGTCAGGTGAGATTGCTATGCAAACTTTCTTACATTCCTTTTCACACAGAACGGATTTCCTAACTTCTCTAAAATTCTTCAGAAAAATCTACAACATATGCACAACCATTTTTAAAAGTATTGCTTAATTTCATTCTCTGTAAAAAATGCTCTGCCCCTCATATTATTGTGTTTTG
Source organism: Lepidodactylus listeri (assembly GCA_029233225.1). Taxonomy (NCBI): domain Eukaryota; kingdom Metazoa; phylum Chordata; class Lepidosauria; order Squamata; family Gekkonidae; genus Lepidodactylus; species Lepidodactylus listeri. The sequence continues at coordinate 40,512,405 of JARCFY010000016.1, read as the reverse complement.
CTCCAGATTGGAGCAAAACTTATGGCTAAATTCACTAATGAGATCTGTCATTGGCCAGTCCCAAAATCTACCTGCAGATTCTTCTGTTCCCACCCACAGGAGGAAGGAGACAAGGAGTCTGTACTTTCAGTAACCATATTAGCCCAAAGGACACTGCAGATCAAATGAATGACTGTTCCTTTTTGCCATCCAGCCCCTGGATTCACAAGCAGGTTTTTTTTCCCTCCAAAAGATAAAGCTTCTGTGCCTTGTAACAAATGTTCACTTATATGAAGATGCCATGCTTTATAAATTATGCATTACTTGCCATATTCTGATGTTCCTTTTTGTCTTCCCTGCCTGATTCTGTCCTGAGTCTCATCTATAATTAGACTATGAGCCTTCTGAAAGGTCTTGTTAAATTCCATGTAAAGTGCTTAGCTTAAAGTGCTATATAAATCACCATAATCATAAAGCACGATTGGGTTTGATCAATGTTAACTACTTTCTGTAGATGGCAGACTTCCTGTTGAATCAGAACTAAACTAATTCCCAAGGACTGTGCTGAGGGAAGCTACTGTGATACTGGTATGTGTTAAATCCAAATCCTGTCACTAGTAGCCAAAGACTTCTTGCCACTGGATGAAAATTCCTTCTGTCAGAGGAAAGGTCTCGATTTGTGACAGTCTTTGGATCCCTTTGAGGGGAGTGCAGTATGGGAATGTAGTTTCACATGGTCAATTCCCGGAGTATATAATCACATCCTACTTATTTCGATTCTACCCAATATTGTAATTGGATGTGCTAGTTCATCACTTTGTGTCCGAAATAGCCAGATTGCATTGCCATAAGCAGTTGAGCAGAGATTACATACTACAGCAAAGGTGACTGTTACTATGGTGGCCAAAATATTTCAAACTCTGAAAGAAACTCTGGTCAGCTTCCATCAGGATATGATGTTTTTGCATTGGTTTCACTAAAAATCCACACCAATAGTGTAGAGAAGAAACGTAATAGTTGTCTCTTCACTGAGCGATGGAATGCCAACTGCATTTCTCAGACAGTTGCAGAAGAAAATGCCTCCTAAAGAAAAAGAAGAAGTCCTGACACCGCTGACTTTTCTTTAATCCACAAAGAGACTGCACAGAAATTTTTAGCCCCTTGGTTGCATGAAAATGAAAAGCCTGGTAATAATCTAGCACAAGCCCCCGAATATTTCACATCTGTAGTTTTCTGACTAGCTTGAGGGAATATTAGTTAGTAGTCATTTTCTTGCATATGAGGATTTCAGTTAGAATAAACACACAACTTAAATATGTATATATATTCTTCTAAAAGATATTCTTAGATGTTATCTGGTTTCAAAGAAACTATAGCATATAGTCAGCTATTTCATGTAGTTGCACTATGAACATTTTAAACATTTTAATCTTTAAATCCAATTTGTGTCAAGTAGCAGCTTGAAACACTGCACTAATGTGTATGCAACACCATAGTTAGACTTGCCAAACCCCTGGTGAGGCTTGAAGATTCCCCAAATTACAACTGATATCCAACTGACAAGAGATCAGATTCCCCTGGAATAAATGGCAGCTTTGGAGGGTGGACCCTTGGGCATTATACTCCACTGAGGTCCCTCCCCTCCCCAAATTTCACCCTTTCCATGACCCACCCCAAACTTCTAGGAATTTCCCAACCCAGAGTTGCCAATGCCAACCATAACTACAATACAGGTTGCCAGCTTTTCTTTGCTGAGTCAGTTTGTTTAAGAGTCATGCTGCCAGTTCCTAATGAAGAAATTCTGTCATCTTTTTATCCCACGCTTCCTCCACTGAGTTTTAGGTGGCATGCATGGCTGTCCCCTCTTCCATTTTATCCTCACTACAAGCCTGTGAAACAGACTCAGCTGAGAGAGAGAGAGAGAGAGGCTAGCCCAGGGTCACCAAATAAGCTTCATATTTAAGTGGGAATATGAAGCCCTCCCAGTGCTAGCCCACTACTCCAACCAGTACACAACACTGCCTCTCAGTTCAGGTCAAGGTTTTGAACAGACTTGGAGTATGTTCTATTGGTGGAACTTAAACAATGTTTACATTAACCAAAGGAAAATCCACCACGTCGCCTTTATTCTGCCTATACTTTCTATAATTGTGTTTTCAGTATACAATATGCTTCGTGCTCTTTATACTGAATCACATAAAGGGACTGAGTTGGTTGGGAATTCTGGGGATGCTTTCACCAATTGCTCTGATTAAAATGTAGTAATTTTTAAAAATGTGTTATGAGTAATACATCTTCAAAAACATTTTGTACCTTAATTTGTCCCTTACCTGTGCGTAATGGACATGGTTGAGAGCTAGCGTAGTGTAGTGCAGTGACAGTACATCCCCTGGGGCAAGTGCATATATGGAGCATTCCTGCCCCTTGCCAAGTATATACTTTCAGAGGAGACCACAATGATGTAATACCAAACCCCAAACCTAGGATGGTCTTTAGGTTACTTCTGTTTGCAATACCCCTGGATGTAGGCAGGGCTTTGTAGGAAGGACATCAAGTGCTGGGAGAGGGGGCAGACAAACCATCCAGTAGTCTCCTATTTATGAAATATTAGCCTCTGAAGAACTGGAAAGGATTAGATCCAAATCAAGACCAGTGTTAACAATGGCTAAGCTGAAGAAAATGTTCACCAGTTGTAGTAGTACATGAAAAAGTATAAGTAACCAGTGGTAGCTTCTGGTAGGCAAATGCCTCCATTGTTTTCAGAGGAAGTACAAAGCCAGCAATTTCCTAGTACACTCTGGCATTCTCAAAGTACTCACAAGTGATGGGGGGGGGGGGGACTCAATGAATGACCTGCCCATGTGCAGAATGCATGTATTGATAATAATGGATGAATATGTGCATCCAACCAATTGAAAGAATACAGGCTGAGGACAGACTGGCAGAATGAAGCACAAGGGAAGCAGGGCAAAAAGACCCGGGACAAGTTTGTTGCAGGGCTTTCCAGTCACACTGCATGGACTGATGTGGGACCATACTGGGGAGAAGGCGAAATGAAGCGTTTGCACTGCGTGGTGGCCCCTGGCAGTGCCACCATGGTGGTGCGCAGCTTTGGTCCATTTCGCAGACCTGCAGGTAGGCACATGGGTACATGGGCGCATGGGCACAGAGGCAGTTGGGGAGGCTATGGGCTGGGAGCTTTAACTCCGCGAGCTGGAAGAATCCCCGCAGGCAGTTGTGCGCTCAAGTGCACAGTCCACATGGGTGGTTACGCACAACCCGCTGGATCAGCGGGTTCACATTACCACCACTGCTTTATGGCGGCTTTGCAAATGTCCACACTTCCAGGGAGCGGGATCAACGTGCCCTCCACGGCTTGTCCTGGCTTCCACCAGGTACTTTTTAAATGTAGGATCAAGGCACCACAGGATGGGGTGAGTGCGGGAGGGGAACGAGAGGCAGCAGTGGTTGTGTGAATGGCTCCACTTAGTCTGCTAGAGAAAGATGCCTATATCGAGGCAAACTGCCAGTCTGAACTTGGCCACAGTTTGTTGGGTAGTTGTTACCTAAGATCGGTAGATTCAAACTCTATGCATACCGAGAGACTTTTGGATGGCTGTACACTTGTTATGGTAATTCATGTCACAGAAAATATACTGGAACTCATTCTCCTAATGCAAAGCTTCTCACCCTAATTGATGTCTATATATGTCTTGTTTTAAAACTAACATAGATATGCAAACAAGCAGGGCTTTTTTGTAAGGGTACTCACCCAAGCCCTGATCTGGATGGCCTAAACTAGCCTAATCTCATCAGATCTCAGAAGGTAAACAGGGTTGGCCCTGATTAGCATTTGGAAGGTTGACCACCCAGGTAATCCAGGGTCATGACACAGAGGTACCTCTGAACATCTCTCACCTTGAAAACCCTATGGGGTCACCATAAGTCAGCTGCAACTTGATGGCATTTTCCACTGAGTACTGGCACCTTTTCTTCAGGGCTTTCTCAAGTCCAGGGGTTGGGGAACTGGTGGGAATCGGTGCAGCCTTATGAGTACTGGCACCTTTGTGTTTACAAACAACAACATTGAAAACATGGGCCCATAATAAATGGGGGGGGGGGACAAGACTTACATCAGCCTATTCAACCCACCACAAGAGCTGCTTGGTGAGGATCATGACAGCTGCTTGGTGAGGATGAAAGGGTGAAAATTTGATCTTCGCTCCTCTTTTTCCCAGGGCAAATATTTCATTACACACGTATACAAACAGTTGTTGGACGGGGCAAAGCAGAAGGAAACCCTCTTCTGATGCACTTCCCTTACACACACACACAGAGACACACATGGGAATTTGCCCTCTCATCTTTCTCTCCACTTGCCTCAGATAACAAAGTGAAAGGAAGAAAAAGAAAGCACCTGTCTCCATTTCCTCCATTGTTTAACTTGTACACGAGCATTGGCAGAGCATGCTCAACCAATTTGCCTCCAAAAGTAATAGATTTGGAGTCTCTGTGCACCTCCCATGCATTGGCGCCACTTGCTGCATACTGATCAAACCTTCCACATCTAAACCACACATATTATACATGCTTCTGTGAAATACATTTATTAGAAAACAATTGCTCAGAAACACGTGTATCTTCTTGGAAAAGCATTTTAAAATGCTTCTATTTGTGCCGGTTTTTAAAATAATGAGACATTTGATCAGTCATTGGGGCCCTCCTGAGCCGCTTGCTGTTATGTTGATGCTAAATAATAGCTGAGGTGAGATGCTGCCAACATCATATACTTATGGGCAAGGTACTATGGGGCAATGGCCCCTCAGAGGCAGCAGCGGGATCTGGAGCCAATCCAATACAGGTACGCAAGATACATATTTTCTTGAAAGAAGTCCCTTTGGTAGCATATAGGGAAGAGGAGCTGTAGGTCTGGAAAAAGAGACTGTTCTTCTCTATCAGGTTTGCTAGGCATTTATATGTACGACACAGAGCCAGGAAGAAGAGACCTTTTTATTTTCCTCTAGGGGCCTACAAAAAAAGACCCCATTAATACAAGCTGACAAAATGCTATAAATGGCACCAATTTTATTCAACTGCATAGACTTTAATAAGGGCCCAGAGGCTAGCTAGGTCCACAAATGGATGGCAGACTAATTTGGATTGATCTGAAAAAGTAACCAATCCAACACCTTGGATACAAAAGGGATTTGCTGCAGATGCCTTGTTAAATCTGGAGGTCTCCCTTAGCAGATACTCCCTTCTCCTTTTCACCAGGCATCCCAGAAAATCGAACAAGGAGACTACAAAAAAAGGGGAGCTGTTTCCAGCCATCCCAGCTTCCATTCGCCTCCATCATAGCACTTTCGCTGGCTCCTGTCTATGCCTTCTTCATCCAGTTCTGCTCTCTTTCTATCAGGCATCAGAGCACAGACGTTATTTCCTTTCCAAACTCCATCAAGAGGAACACAGTGGGAATTTTAAAAGATATTAAAAGATACTAAAAGGTACCAGGCATCAACAGAAGATAACAGCACCTCAGAAATCAATTTTATATAACGCAAGAAGACTCAAAATCCATGGCAGGCAGAATCTGGATTTTTAAAAACTGCTTTGGAAACTTTGGTTAAAAACCAGTGGCTTCTTTCACTTGTTCCTTGAAAATGGTTCCTTGAAAATAATTGACCAAACCCAAGTTATAAATGTATACCCCTGCAAATAAATGAAGCAGTTATTAAATTAATAAGCCACAAACGTTCATACATACGTTGATCTTGAAGAAAGAAATTGTGTGTGTTTGTCTTTGGGGTGCAATATATATAAACATACAACCTCTTGTGTTAAATTCCCGTTGACTTTAACGGAGCTGGATTACTTTGGACCATTAGATTGCAACACAGCTCACAATTAATCTGTTTAAATCCCATTGACTCTGAGAGGATTTAAGCAGCCATCAGCATGCAGCCCTGTGGTATTCATGGACACAAAATGAAGAGGGAAAGATTACGTAAGATCCCCCTGGTAAAATGAACAATTAAGTTAATACATATTTAAGCCATTTCACACAGGAAAAATACAGTATGGCTGCGGTCACACACATGAAATAATCCACTTCCAGTCCACTTTCAATGCACTTTTGCCAGTTCACGCAGTAAAATCCAGTTGGAATGTGCACTGAAAGTAGATCGAAAGTGGATTGTTTTGTGTGTGTGACCGCAGCCTACATGTATTTTCTTTAAAAGCATTTCGTTTGACAGTGAATACTGTATATAGTTTTTAAAATGAACACATACCTACCAGTGAGATGTCAAAGTGGCAGAGAGGAGAGGAAGAGCAGCCTTGCCCAGCTTACTAAGCTCAGGGCTGAGGAAAACAAAAATAATGTCCAACTCTAAAAGAAGGCTACTGCCTCTACCCTCCCATTTATGGGCAGCCACGATGCTATATATAGAATCCATTGAGTTGCTTCCACAAACCAGGGATGTGTCTAATAAGCATTAAAGTGTGATTTAAGTAAAAGGACATTCCCCAAGTTACATCACTTGTTAGCCTGGTACCATCTTGGGGTGGAACGAGCAACAAATATAAACTTTCATTACTGGCATATATAAATTAGCATTCCATGTTCTATGTAAGAATGTCCTAAGGAAGAATTAAGGATTTATTTAAAATGCCCCTTAATATCCAGTTGTTGGACTTGCAGTGATAATGGCTAAAAAAGACCCACGGATGGTCATTAAGTTTTAAAAAATCTTATTAGTGTCTACATGAGATCCCCTTGGTGCCTTGAGCTGTAAATTGATCCTCCCCGAAGTCTCTTTAAGGGCTGCCTGGATTATAAAAAAACATTGTTGCCATATGTGAAGCCATATCATCTAAGTTAAAAAAAGCCTTGTTAACATGGGAAGAAATCAAGGCCAGCTTCTCTGATCACTGCTTCGCTCTGCTTCTAAAGTGCCGAATGCCTGGTCTTCAGTATAGCTCCTTCGTACTTGCTGATAGAATGAAGTGTTTTGGTCTGTTACACAAAATATAGACATAATACTACCAGCAACTACAAGGAGGTTTAAGCATGTGCTTAAGGCTGAAATCCTTAAAGCAGCTTATTTAGAAGCAAGTCCAGTTGCATTCAATGGGACTTAATGTGAGTAAACCAAAGTTTGGGGAGCAACTCTTCAGTGTTTCAAACATTGGACTTGAAAAAGCTTAAGTCTAGCTGAAGTGCATCCTGTGGTAGCTAAACTTCCACAGTGAGAGTAAAAAGAAGTCTTTGGTTTTAAGTCAGCAAGACAACATGGCAACTAATGTGGGAATAGAGACAAGATTCAAGGAGGTGCATGAGACAGACAGCAATATACTCAAGGGCTTGTGGTGTTCAGCATAAAACCAAATTGCTTTCTTTGAGAATTAAAATGAATACTTTGTCTCCATTCTTAGATACACAGTGTAAGTTACAGCTGACAATATATGATGCTTGGAGCAACTTTTTAGAGCCTGTCATTGGGATGATGCCGAAACAAGAAGAAGAAAACAACACAGGCAGCCATTAGTACCCTATGTAAATGAAGATCTCAACTGCATTCGGCATTGTGTATCACTGATGGCAAAGGCAATTCCAGGCCATTGTCACACTTTTTACTAAGCACAGAACAGACAAGACAAGGATATGGGCCATGACCCAAAGGCTATGTGAACTTTGGTCATGCTGCAGAGCTTCTGAAGGCCCTCCATTGTGTGCTGTGCTGCTCAACAGACCTCTCTCAGGCTGTGGTCACACACACCATTTAGAGCGGAGGGGAAGCACCCGTATTTCCTCTGGAGGAATTTGACTCGCAGTTGTGAGATCACAGGCTCAGCCCGTCACTGTGTGATCAGATGTCACCGTGTACGAGTGGGTTTTTTCCTGCTGTTTGTTTCCCATGTGCATAAACAAGGAATCACACTTTCGCACTGAGGATTCCCCATGAGTATGCGATTGTACACATACTGCTAAGTGGGGGGGGGGGAGGCACCGAGTCAGAATGGAATAATCAGACCATCCCAATGGCCTGAGAGTGTGCTTGAGTGATCAGATGGGAAAGTCTATCCATGGCCCATCGGCAAGTGTTAGGACTAGACTTTCCCCGGTGTCTTTTAACTCCATTTCTGTGGCAGAGCAACATAGGGTGCCAACAACTGCGGGACCTTTCCCAGATGTTGCTGTCTGATCATGCCCTTTAGATCCATCAGATATTTGCAGCTATGTCAGATCTAAAGGAGTGTGTGACCACAACCTCAAAGTGTAGGAGAGCCCAGAGAGCTGCCCCCATATTGTACTTAAAAACTAAGGCGAGAAAATATACAACTTGGAGTCCACAGTGAACAGCTTCTATACTCTCTTGGTCTGCTGTGGCTTATTGACAGAAATACAATGGTTGTTAAACTTTGTCCTCAGTTTTTTTTTTTAATGTCCTGTGTTGTGCAGCTTCAATGCAACTTTTTGCACATGACAGCACAAATAATAGCAGGTACATGCCACACCAATTATACATTTGTTATCTAACATGGAGGCCCAAGTCATATAGACACATGGAAGCCACTTTGCCATGACCCATGTACACACAACACATACAACACCAAACTGTAAGGTTTTAGGGGTAGAAATGGATGAAGATGAGCACAGGATGAAAACATAGCAAAGAGGAAATTATCTAAAATGGAAAATATGTGGATATACACTTCCCTCTGTCTCACTCCCCCCTCCATATTCTACCCTATTTTCTTCATGTTTTTCTAAATATAAATCTTCTGTATATTCCCAGAAATAGAACAGGACTTGAGCCAACATAGCACTTTATGACTCCAGGTAATTAAATCACATTTCATGTACTGCCTGTTGCCAGCTTAATTGATGCTAAACTGTGGCTGAGGACAGATTGGCCGTCTCGGCCGCTCTGCTTCCGCTTCAGAAGCGGAGGCAGAGCGGCCGTTCAGACGGCCGCATCTGCCCCCAGGAGGCAGCCCGTACGCATCGCGTCCGGCGCCGCGCTCCTTCCACACCAGCCGAGCACCACCTCAAAGTGGTGCTCGGCTGCTGTGGCGTGCCCCACGCACACGTTCCACCCGCCGGAGCAGGTGTGAATGCACGCGGGCAGGGGCAGCTGCGCGGTGTCCGCCCGCCACTTCAGGAAGCCGCCCGCAGTCTGAACGCTGCGGGCGGCTTCCTTCCGGCGGCATGCGAATGCCGCGCCGCGGGGGAAATTCCCCCACCCCATTCTGCCGCACCGCAGAGGCGCGGCAGAATGCCAATCTGTCTTCAGCCTGTATCTGTATATCTCTTGAAGGGGGGGAAGAAAGAACACTTTTATCAATAGTGTTATCTGCCATTTTAATCAATGGCATTATCTGAATCCATGATTTTACCATTAAGTCTATTACAGGCTTTTAAACGTAACCCATTCTTATGTTGCCCTATCTATCGTGTGCTTGTGTCACTGACTAGTTTTCAATTCCATTCATGCCTTCCACAACCATTGCTATGGTCATGTTCAACTATTCTAGCATTAGGAAATGAGTACGTGCCCAAAAGAGCCTTAGTGACTTCTTTGGGGTTGGTGCAACAGACACCTGCAAGGAACTGTACACCACAACGCTCCCTCCAAGCTCCTCAGTAGCTCTCAGGCCACATTTCTCTTTTGAACCGTACAACATGTTCTTTCCAGTGTTGTTAGGTCAGCTTTAAATGCGTTGGCAAGCAAACGCAAAACAAAAAACAGAGGTAATGTAGGTCTTCCGATACAAGATCTTTAAAGCTCCAGCACGTGGGAAGCAATGGTAAGATTTTAAATACGTAAAAAGGAGTGAGGGTTGACCCTCTGAAGCACCAAAAATGATTTTGTCAACTGCCTGATCAAATTTGGGCAAGTATTTTTAAAGCATTCATCAGCATAACAAAAATAAGAATGTAAAACAAGGCTGTTCAGAGGGGCATTTACATAAAGTGAATGAAGTTGTAATTAATGTAGTTAATGTCTGTGGAATTTAAGGAAGCCTTCATTGCATGTATTAAGCTTTATTTTAAAAATTGTCCTCAAATTTCATAATCCACCTTTATTACTTTTGTATGTAAAATGTTTTGCTACATTTTTCTTCATTCTTGTGATGCTACTTCATAATAGCCCAGTTCACATTTTACCATGAATGTATGTACATTCTGCCTGTATGTGTGTACATCTGTTTGTAGGAAAGAGCCAACATGCATTTGCTTTTCAAATAAAACTGCAGACCAGTAACCTGGTTAAAATGGAGGGCTTTTTCCCACTCACATTGTGCCGGCGTTCTGCCTCCGTTTGTCCCGGCGCTGGGTGTCAATTTCACACCCTTTGCTGCGGCGCGTGTGTTAACACGGGGCTTCGCGTCATTTTCTCTGCGCCTTCGGTAAACCTTTTTTTTTAGGTTTACCGGAGGTGCGGAGAAAATGGCACGAAGCCCCGTGTTAACACACGCGCCGCAGCAAAGGGTGTGAAATTGACACCCAGCGCCGGGACAAACGGAGGCAGAACGCCGGCACAATGTGAGTGGGAAGAAGCCCGGAGTGTTTATCATGTATTCAGCTGTGTATGCATTGACTATAATATGAGCATTACTCAATGCACACAGAAAGCACAATCAAGTGTACACTGTACATTGAGTGTACCTGTGCTCATTTTAGCATGTGAACAAGGCCAGTCTGTATCAGCGTATCTTAATTTTATTGGTTTTATGTACTGTACTGTTTTTACTGCATTATTTCTAGTTGCAGTCCTTGGGTCTCAGCAAGAAAGGCAAACTATAAATGGATTTGATATTTATGCTAATTACAAAAACTATTTAGTTAACTGTTGTGATTAACTTTTTTAAAAATAAAGGAATAATCACCACTTTTAAGAAATGTTAGGTAAACTTCCGATAAATGTAAATGATGCAATGAACAGTTCCACTAGAGTCCAAGTTAAATATTTTTAAAGTAGCCATAAGAAGCAGAGACTCACAACTGTGCAAGTCACTATAAAAGGGGGTTAAACACTTTAAAAAATGGTGATATCTCCTTGACTCAACATAGGTGCACAACTGATTAAATCATGACTGCAAGAGCACAAAAGCAGCAACACTCTATTCGCCATTTATGTGAAATATTGTGACCATGTAGTTACAAAAGATGGGATTAACTGAAAATGATTTCTGCTTGATAGGTTACTTTAATACTTTGACTGTGACTGGGGTGGAGGGTTAAGAACCTTTACCAGTGATTGAGAAGGTTCTGTATACTGACTGCACAGACATAAAAGCTACTGCAAGCTGCAGCTCATAAGATAAAAATACAGCTTATTTTCCAAGGCTTTACCTGCCATGACCATGTAGCATATTAAATAATATATGCAAGAAAGCCTTGTAAGCAGCTAACCAGACAGATGCAAAAACTTCTCAACATGGCATCCAACTCAAATGTTAAGCAAGAAAGAGAGGTGATCTGATCAAGGCTTTGGCTTGCATTAAACTGAAAGTTCAGCTTTGGGAGAAATCTGCAACCATGAGTGCCTTCTACTGATAGATTGCTGGATCCAATCAAAGAGATTTATACTCTCTTCTTAGGAAGGACAAAGTGGTACTAATTCAAAAAGGCTATTTCAGTTAACCTTCTGATTCTCAGCAGCCAGCTAATATGGCACATTTGAGAATGAACTTAATTCTTGCGGGGGGGGGGGCACCAAGGAAGTAGAGCACAGTGGGAAGAATTATTATTGTAAGTTTATCCTTCTTGATCTTGAAGCAGTGATGTACCAAAGGCAGGGCATGGGTGTGGTCTGCTCCTGGAGCAGCTCAAGAAAACCCCTTGAAGGAGGACCTTTGAAGCTAGTGTCATGCTGCATCCAGCTGAATGTCTTTTCTTTTATTTTTAAAAATCAGTTCTGGCTGTAGCCACTAGGGGTGCAGGGAAGTCTGATTATAGCAAAAAGCATTCTAGGATCGACTAGAATTCCCTTTCTCCAAGACTGAAGCGAACTTCTGTAACAGATCGTGCTAAGCCCAACAACCAAGCCAGCACACTGATAGCTGCTACAGTAATTGCCAGCCTGCAGGTCCTTTTCTCCAAGAGTCTAGCTTTTCTCTCTTCCTTTCTTTGCACCCAGCTCAGCCAGATCTTGAAAAGCAGTAGTTAGGGTGTTGCAGCAAGATAAAACAATCTTTCCCTCAAGAGAACCTTTCTCTCCCTGTTTTCTACACTTCTCTAATTCATTTCTGTTTCCCTTCACCTAATTTTTCCGTGTCCCCCCCCCTCCATTATTTTCGCTTCTTGGTCTCAAGAACTTCTCATACCTATCCTGCTTGGTGACAGAAAGTATTCCACTGTCAGGTCGTACCTCCAGCGCACAATCAGCCCATAGGGATGGTCTCCATTTTAAAAAAGTCTTAGGGATGTGCGCATAACCACAGAAAAACAAGTATATGGTAAGGCACATATGTGCAGACAGGATTTTTTTTAAAAAAAAGCTGACCACACGGCTCTTTACAGTGCATGCAATCTAGACAATCCACCACGGGAGTCACGCGTGGTAAAGTGTTTCACAGGCGAGCAGTCTGGTCATGCAATGCTGGATCAAAAAGATCTAGCTCAAATTACAGCCAGACCAATGGCAGGATTAGCTGCCCATCTGAATGCACCCTGCGGCTCTCTAGCTCCGTCACATGTTTGTACAGCACTTATGAGTTGTTAAAGCACAGTCAGTCACAGCTAGGTATGCCACTGCCCTAAGGGGTCACTAAAGTCAGCTGTGAATCGACAGCAAACAAAAAGTGGAGGGGATGTTAAAAATTATCAGCCCAGGTGCCAAATAGGCTAGGTATGCCATTGTCGTGAGTGCAAAAGATCTGTAATTGTATGAATCAAATATAGTGGAAGTACAAGGGCAAGCTACAACTTATCTAGCACATTTTTAGCCTGTTCTTCTGCAGCTGAGCTCAAGCAGCGTATATGGTTCTTTCCCATTTTATCCTCAAATTGTACCATGAGGTAACTTAGGTTGAGAGTGTATGACTGGTCCAAGGTCACTTAGTTCACTTTGTGGAATATAGACCTTGAGTCTTCCAGATATTAATCTTACCAAGCCACCAGAAAGTGTCCCAGATGTCAAAAATCATGGTTTTAACTATCTTCTGCAATAGCATATACCATAGGCCAGTCAGTCAGCTTCAGTCACATTGACAATGCAGTTGATCCCAACATTGAATGTTTCTTTCCAGATAAACCTTCTAAAAGGATCAAGTCTCTACACAAGGGGTCCACTGGGAGATATGGTTGCGGTGTTATGATTGGTTCATGTTTGTTAGCCCTTCGTACTGGTTAGCCCAGTGACCAACAATACAGTAAGTTACAAAAATAAGACCTTTGTCATGTTGCCAGAATTCAGAATTCTTGTACATCATCAAGAATTAAAGGTATGGGATATTAGATCCTTTGTGCTATTGTACAAAAATTTTCCCTGAATTCTGGGTTGCTCGTTGTAGCACTGTTACACAGAAGAGTAGAAGTATTGCTAGTAAATCTCCACCAAGTGCATACATTAGAAACTGTGCCAGAAAGTGGAGCTTTTTAATGGTTTGCTACTGTTGTTACCCAGTCAGCAGGAAAATAACGTTCAGGATATGTATCTCCTCTGATAGCTATTGGAGGGGGGGTGTATCTCCTCTTCCGTCACCTTCAACTCTCAATCCATACATGTAAATTGTAGATTGGAAAGTAATTGAATGAAAAAGGCTGAACTTTATCTGACGAACTGTGACAGAACAGGCCTGCTTGACCTGCAGACCCTGTTCTGTCTGCCCCCTCTTTGGGTTGCCACCTCCTGGAGGGGGCTATTTCATTTCCCTTCACTATGGTATTCACTGCCACCACCTGCTCATTTTCAGGGTTCCTGCTGAGTGGAACAGGACTCTCAATCCCCCTTCCTAGTTCTGAGGCCTGGCCTCAAAGTCTCTTACTACCCAGCATCTGGTTACCACAGAGACTGAATGCATCTTTGGGCCTCCCCTGGAGGATTGGCCACTTGCACTCTGTCTCCCTCCTCCCTGGGGGTCCCTCTTGTCCAAATCACATGTCCCAAAGCAGTTGGGGAAACTATGTGGCACAGAGAACACTACCAGTGTCAAAGATTAAAATATTTATTAAAACAAAAAGGGGAAAGGCAGGGGCAGCAGGTCCCTTTCTAGGGCTGTTTTGGCCTTTGAGGGAGGATTTATCAGGGCCAGGCCCGGCAGCAACCACTGGGTGGCTTGATACCACGCAACTTGTATGACTCAGCAGCAGCCGCCCTTGAAAGCCCATGTGGCAGGCCCATAGCTACAGTGGGGCCTCCTGGGGTCTGGACCCCCGACTTCCTGCCAAGGCCCCCCAACTTCCTACTCAGCCCATGCCCCCCGACTCTCTGGGCTGCCTGGAGGACTCCCTCTGCTGCCACCCTTCCCTGCCTTCCAGCAGCCCCGCAGGCCTCTCCTGGCCTTCCCTCACAGACTTTATCATCCCTGTAAAGGTATCTTTTCTAATTGTGGGAATTGAGATTCTAATTGTGGGAACTGACATATTTATTGCTTTACTGCTTTCCCTCCCTTAATTAAGCCAAAACAACTGTTGACCTTATAACCTTAGCCTGTTACTTAGTTTTGTCTTAGCATCTCATGAAACATCTTCATCATGTTACATGTCAATTTGCTGTTCAGCCTCTGTCTATAAGTTTGAACCTTACCTACCATTCCAATGCATTTGAAAAAGTGTGCATGCACACAAAAGCTCATACCTTGAATAAACCTTTGTTGGTCTTAAAGCTGCCCCTGGACTCTAAATTTGTTCTACCAAGAGCAGTTATTTTCTCTTTTTATCTACTACATTAGCACCCCACTGTTTCTTTAAGGAGCTCATGGCGCCTTCAGAGAAACTCTGCAAAATGGGTTACACTGTGGGGCTTCTCCAAGGTCATCCCATGATCATCATGACAGAGTAAGTAGCTGAACCCAAACCTCTCCAGTCCAACTCTCTAACCACTACACCACACAAACTCTTTTTATAAGGAAAAAAAAAGCAAACTCCATGTGCAATTTCATCCATCGCCACCTCCCATACATGTCTCACACCCACTCCACAATTGCCTAGATTGGTTTAGCTTTCTTGGTAATAAATACTCCATGTGGCTTTACCTAAATGGTTCCAAAGACCTGGATAGCCTTCCAATTGAATTTACTAAAAATGATCTTTCCCCTCTCTCTACAGCTACATCTGCCATCTGGTTTCATAACTGATAACACTTTCAAATAGTGGTAATACTGTATTAAACCACAGATTGGTTCTACCAGACTTTCCAATTTGCTATCCTTACTCCAGCAATTTTGTTTTCTTTCTTTCTCTTTTATGAACAAAAGGAAAACATGACAGCTAAAACAACATTAAGCTTACTATGAGGAATGTCTCTTTTCCAAAAAGAAGTGGTCTACTGGATTGCAATGTGGGCTCATCATATGCTATTCTGCTTCTCACAGGAATTAATCTTTAGCTACTTTTGATTGTGACCACGTTAGCCATAGCCTAAAGCATCAACAATCTATTCTGGGGTTATTCGAGAGTGTGACCCTTGCCTCAGGTGCTGTTCACATCGTTCTTCAGGAAAAAACAGGGAAGATGCTGGAGATCCACAGTCAGATGTTCCGTCTCTTTAAATAGCAGGGTAGGAGCACAGGAATTGGATTAGGACCATGGTGTTAGAACATAAGAAGCCATGCTGGATCAAGCCCATCCAGTCCAACGCTCTGACCGATTTTGCACAGGGGCTGCCCCGGCGTTCTTCCTCCGTTTGCCCCGGTGCTGTGCTTGAATTTCACACTATTTGCTGCGGGGCACATTTTGACCCATAGCTTCACCCAATCTTCCCCACGACTTCAGTGATCCTCAAAAAACAGGATCTCTGAAACCGCGGGGAAGATCGGGCTGAGCTGTGGGTCAAAATCCGCCCCACAGCAAATAGTGTGAAATTCAAGCACAGCACCAGGGCAAATGGAGGAAGAACGCCAGGGCAGCGCCTGTGCAAAATCAGTCTCTGAGTCACATGGTGGCCAAATACCAGGTGCCATCAGGAGCTCCACCAGCTGGTCTATCAGTGTTGCTTCAGTGGTTTAACTCTTCTCCCTGTGCTTTTTTCCTGATACAAATAGGTTTCCTGGAGGTACTACATGCCACAAGTAAGCAACTTGGGGCAAACAGTATACAGAGAAGTCATACTGGGAAACGAGCACTAGTCTAAGGGTTAAACTCTTTGTCCAGCACCACAGGCACAATTCAGCTTACACACACACTCACACCCCACATATACAGCCATGATTTGTGGGCACTCCTATTACATTTTTACTATTTTTCTCCAAGGAATTTACGAGAGCCAGCTTGGTGTAGTGGTTAAGAGAGGCAGAACTCTAATCTGGAGAACTGGATTTAATTCCCCACTCCTCCACATGAAGCCAGCTGGGTGACCTTGGGTCAGTCACAGTTCTCTCAGAACTCTGTCCACCCCATCTACCTCACAGGGTGTCTGTTGTGGGGAGAGGAAGGGAAAGCGATGGCAATGTAGTGAAGAGCTGGATATAAAACCAACTCTTCTTCTTCTTCTTCTTAAGATACTCTCCACCCACACAGCATGTGACGCATGATTTACCTGTGAACTTTCCCAGAATATCACATCAAGCCAGGTTTCGGAAAGATCAAAGCAAAACAGGGGAAAACTAAGCAATATACTGGGGAAAACATTTTCAAAAACTCATCTACCCTTTTCTCTCTTTTCAGATATTGAATTGTAGACATTTTTGCCATAGCACTATCAACAAGAACTATTAATACAAAATTTCCCACACAGTTAGCAAACTGAGATTTAAATAAAGAGCTCATTCCAATCAGCAAACAAATCACTGTTAGATTAGAGTACGAATTTCCATGGTGAAAGCAATCAAAGAGCTGTCTAACCTGGTATTATCTTTTGAGAGCCAGTTTGGTGTAGTGGTTAAGAGGACAGACTCTAATCTGAGACAACCAGGTTTGATTCCCCACTCCTCCAAATGCACCTGCTGTTGTGACCTTGGGACAGTCATAAGTTCTTTCAAAGCTGTTCTTTCAAGGGCAGTTCTCAAGAGAGCTCTCTCAGCCCCACCTACCTCAGGGTGTTTGGTGTGGGGAGGGGCAGGGATTGTAAGCTGCTCTGAGACCCCTTTGGGTAGTGAAAGGCTGAGTATAAATCCAGTCTCCTCTTCTTCTTATACCAAGCATACTTTTATAAAACTATCCCCACGCTAGTCGTGTTTGTCCTCAAACTAAAAAGCTCCCATTTTAAGCCTTTGTTAGACTCGAAGCTACATCTAAATTATTATCTTTATGTACTTGCTCCAGCACTGTGGTATCCTCTTTGAGATGACGACCTGATCCTTATGTGCGCATTAAATGCTGTCAAGGCACTTACGACGTATTGCAACCCTATGGATTAATGTCTTCCAAAACATCCTGTTATTAACAGACTTGCTCAGGTCTTGCAACCTGAGAGCGATGGCTTCTTTCATTGAGTCGATCCATCTCACGTTGGGTCCTCCTCTTTTCCTGCTGCCTTCAACTTTTCCTAGCATTATTGTCTTCTCCAGTGACTCTTGTCTTTACATAATGTGACCAAAGTACAGTGCAGTTTAGCCATTTTAGCTTCTAGGGAGAGTTCAGTATTACAAATGTAGCTCTGTCATAGGTTTATGCAGGGCTTTTTTTGTAGAAAAAGCCCAGCAGGAACTCATTAGCATAATAGGCCACACCTCTGACAGCACAGCTTATTAGCATACTAGGCCACACCTCCATGTCAGAAGAGTGGTCATCTAGCCACACCCACTGTTTGCTTCTTATTCTGTTTACCTTGTTTGTTGTCAAAACCCAGGAATTTTTTTGTAGCAGGAATTAATTTGCATGTTAGGCCACATGCCCCTAATGTAGCCAGTCCTAATGAGTTTCTGCTGTTGGGTGGGGCCTATTATGCTAATGAGTTCCTGCTGGGTGTGGCCAACTCAGGAGCCAGCCGGAACTCCGTTCCTATGCGTTCCTGCCCAAAAATAGCTTTGGGTTTATGTCATAGAAATATAATTTAATTTTTATTGAATATAATTATTGGATATAATTTACTGAAGTAAACAGGATGTATAATAAGAGCACCATCGTGCGATGGTACGCCGATACCTTCTTTCCCTTACGTTTCAACTGTCTATAAAGATTATTTAACCAGAGAAGGGAAATGACACTATGTGATTGAAATGACAGGAGTCTAATAAACACAAATAGAAAATTACTACTCCCTGGGAACTGAAGATCTTCATCCATCTATTTTGGCTTGTAGGTAACCTGCTAAGCCCTTCCATTTCTTATTTCAACAAGTAAGCAAAATGCCCATCATTAGAAGGGGGGGGGTGTACAAAGACAAATCACAGCCCCAAGCAGGGTTCTTACTGGTGAGGGCCAGGTCATCTGGTGTGAGGGCTGAAGTTCACAACCTCCTGTGCTTCAGTGGCCTAATTTTTAGGAAGAAGGTAATCCAGGGTTTGGGCTGCACCATTTGAGACTGTGCCCTCCATATCACAACATTTCATCACATACAGAAAAAAATACATCTGGAAAAAGGCTATATCAGACTTCTTTCTTAATATCAGGATGGGTGTCACAGTCTGACATGGCATAGCTCAAACCCATTTCGCTCTTCCCAGCCCAGTTCTGCCAGTTGCGAAGATTTCAGCCCATTTTACGATAGGAGATATACGAAAGCTGAAAGGAGAAAATATTGATGTGACAGAGAGAGCCAAATCCATCCCCTTTTCATATGTGGTGAGAGGGAGTAGGATGTAGCTGGAACCCCACCCCCTTTACATGTCTGTCAAGGAGCCATCTGGAGCAAGTGGAACTCTGGAGCCAATTTCGCACTGGCCAGTTGCCTCTTGTTCTCTCCGGAATTTCCCCTCCCAGTTTCCTCTGGAGTATTTTCTTCATTTTCCCACTTGGAACCTCAGCCCTTTTGATATAGCGTGACAAAGGATTTTCTCCAAAAAATTTAAAAAACTCCCACAATGGGGCGGCCCTGATGAAAGGTGGGCGAGTGGGAGTGTTTTCATTTTGGGTTCTCCCCCGGAGCAAACAGGAAAATCCTCTAAAAACAGGATTTGTTTGCTCCAGGGAAACTCCGGTGCAGCAGGGCGATACTCCAGAGCAAATCGTGAGCCCGGAGCAACTGGTGTGAAATCAACCAGAAGCTCTGGTGCAAGCATGAGGGCAAACCTGGGGCAAACGCTAGTGCGAAATCGGCCTGGAAGTCCTGCCTCGCCAGACTCATCCCTGTAATCCCCAGGCCTTGACAGAGGTCTCTACCTATTTCAGATAGGAAACCGCAACAAATTAAGGACGGAACAGAAAAGGAGGATTGTACAGAAGTCCTGAATCAGTGTATACTTGAAGGTTGGCCAGGGGACCATAACGATTAAAGTATCTGGTAATATTGGAATTGTAGGACTGAACTCTCAGGGATAGATGCACTGATTTTTCAAAGACAGTAAGACAGTGATCCCAAGGACACTCTGGTATTCCATACTCAAATGATGCTTAAAGGCTATTTAGGGAATGAAAAATGTAAAAAAGAGAGCTTGGGAGGTCATGTATTGGCCATATTTTAACCATTATATTGCTAACATTGTGGCAAACTGTTTGAAATTCCAACCACTGCGGCAAATAAAGCCACTGATTCTACACTGTTCCAAAGAGGGCATATGAGAAGGTAGGCACTGATCTTTTTACTTGGAGTTCACAAACATACTTGATAGTTATGGATTATTATTCCCTATATCTGGAAGTCTGTACTCTATGTGGTATGACCAGTAGATCAGTGACAACCAGCCTGAAAGCACAGTTTGCGGAACTTGGACTCTTTGGTGACAAGGCCCCTCAGTTTTCCAGCTCAGAGCTGAAACAGTTTTCAGAAGAATGGGATTTTCATCACAACACCTCTAAACTGAGTTAGTGTAAGCTAGCTCACAGTTTCTTAGACTCCGGCTCACACATTTTTGTCTTAGCTCAGGAAGGATGGCTCCAGAGCAAACTAATTTCTGCGGTAGCCAAATCGCTCGCTCGCAACTTTAATGCCAGTAGTTCACAAAGCGGAATCTTTGCTCACAAGACTCCACAGTTTAGAGGGAGCATTGCTCCGGTCCCCATTATCCCCAATCCAATGGCCTTGTGAAAGGATGCATACAAACAGTAAAAGCCCTGCTGAAAAAAGCAGCTGTCAGTCAGAGGGACGTATATAAGGCATTACTGGCACACTGTAACACTCCATTAGACAATGGGTAGTCCCCAGCTCAGTTACTCATGGGATGATGCCTCCATTCTGCACTGCCCATTGCTGAAGATTTACTCACTGGACCTGACAACATTGATGGATGAAAGAAGAAAGAAGTGATGAAACAATAACTTAAACAGCACTTTGATGAAAGGGCTCAGGAACATCCAGATCTGCAACCAGGTGACAGAGTTTTCATTAGAAACTACAGTTCCAGTGTGTGGGATCAGAGATGTGTGTGTGTGTGTGTGTGTGTGAAGTCACAGCCAACTTATGGTGACCCCCAGCAAGGGGCTTTCAAGGAAAGTGAGAAGCAGAGGTGGTTTGCCAGTGCCTTCCTCTGCGGAGTCTTCCTTGGAGATCTCCCTTCCAAGTACTCATCCTGCTTAGCTTCCAAGATCTGATGACATTGGGCTATACCATTAGGGTTGCCAGGTCTGATTGTCTTGGCAGTGGGGGGTGGGAGAGAGCCGCCCGTGAATATGGGGGTGGGGCGACGGTGCTGTACGTGATGTTGTCAGGATGATGACGTCACACGGAAGTGATGTCATCATGCCAGGGATGTCATGCATCGAAGCTCTAGCATTTTGGCCGAAACTCAATGTTTACCATAGAGTTATTGTTTCATCACTTCTTTCTTCCTTCATCCATGTTTACCATAGAGTTTTTGGCCAAAATGCTAGAGCAATGATGCACGGTGTCCCCGGCGTGATGACATCAATTCTGTGTGAAGACATCACACTGATCATGTTGATGAGCAACTGGCATCTTCAAGGGTGGGGCCAGCTGGCTGGCAGTGGAATGGAGCACCAAAGATTGAGGGATCCTTTGGCGAGACCGGGGGTCTGGCAGCCTTATATACCATGCTGCCCTCCCTCCCTGATCAGAGGGGCAGAGTTGAAAAAATAGCATCTGCATGAGTAATCTAGTTCAGATGGACCACAGAGACACCTTTTGGCATAATTGTAGGGACCTAAGAGCACTCCCAAGCAGACTGCAAAATGTGTTGATACATAACAATACTATGTGTTCCCAAGCAATATTATTGATATCTTTTTAGGAGCAATGAAGACACCAAGCTAAGCCAGAACAATGCCCATCTGAAGATTATGGGGATCAACAGCTAAACAGATGATCAGGAAGGAAGGTGCAAGCTTTGATTAAAGGATTGGTTGCATATTAGCTCTGTGCTCTCGGACAGTTTCTTGCTAGACCAAGGCTGTAATTAGTTGTGAACTAAATAGAAACAATCTTTTCCTAGACATTTCACTAGACTGACAAGACACAGAAAGAGTTGAACAGCAAAAGTTTATTTAACAGAAAAATAAAGTATTTAACAGGTAAATGTTTTGTGTGGATGGCTTCACTATATAAATCTGGCTCTCAGCTTCGCCCCCCCAAAGTCACAGACTTTTCCCCAGTGAAAGCTGAGCCTCAAGTAAAGTAAATAAACCCTGAAGGGAGATTTGTTTCCCCTTTCTCCAGACAGGCTCCTTCAACAGGTTCAAGGCTGCTCTTTTCCCACACAGAGCTCCTCTCCACAGAACCTATACATGTAAGTATAAAAGTACAAGAAGTGGGACCTGCAATACTTGCAGGGGGGGGGGGGATTCCCCACAGCTCCCAGCCTACAGAAGCAGGAGAAACTCTGCACTGAGGCGAAGGAAGTGGCCACAGGTGAGCCTAGCAGGCAGGCCCACCAGGCCCACCAAGCCTTCTCCTGCCCCCTCGGCACCGCCCCCCGGCACCGGCAGCAAGGCCTGAGCAGTTCCTAGCCACCAGGACCACCAAGCCTTCTCCCCCCCCCCCCCGCCATGGCGGCAAGGCAGAGTTTTACTTGGGGGGGGGGATTTAAGTATCCCCTGTATAGTTTTTTCAACTTTTCAGATTTTTCTGCACACTTGGGGAGTGCTCGAAGTGTGCAGGAAAATCTCTTTGCCCCCGATGTGCCCCCGATGTGTGGATTTAGATATCCACACAGAGGAGGCATCTTGGCTATTAGATATATAGATGATGGACAGGAGGCTGTCCTGCCCCTGAAGGGAAAAACAGCCACTCAGCTGAGTTTATGGGGGTGCTGCTCCAGCATCCAATCTACCTTTCAGAGGGGGGATGGAATGTTGGAGGGAAGCACAGCAGGTGGACTTCAGATCAGCCTCAGAGAGAGAGCAATGATAGTCTGGGTCTGCCTCAGTAAGAAAGTTTGAAGGGTAGCTAGTTATTAAGGTGGCAGAGCTTCAGGAACGCCCCCCCCCCCCGGCTTCTTGCCAACTTAGGAAATGTCTTGAAGGATCAATCTCATAGAATGTAAAGCTTGAATGCTTGGGACAGCTGTTCTCCCACCCCACACCGACTAGCCTGTTTGGTTACAGTTCTTGGCAGTGTTCCACAAGTGCCACACATGCTATAGCAGCAGTGGACAGCACAGTGGGAGCTTCTACACAAAAATAAAGGCAGAACGGGACTTCTTTGCCTCTCCTCGGATCCGTTGATGATCTTCAAAGGGAGATACAGATGATCATGTAACTGAACAGTGTGCTTGTAACAGACGTGAACTGATTTAATCATCCCGCCATATGGAAAAGGGAACTGAATCCTAGATAAATTAAAAGAGAACAGAGAATCCAAATGAGGGCTCAACATTACATTTTGTTTGTTTGTTTGATTGACTGATAGATTAATTGATTTATACTCTGCCCTTTCCACCAAGGTGGGCTCAGGGCAGCCTACATAAAATGTATATATAAATACAATTAAAAACATACATAAAACACCCAAGAACAATCAGTATCCATTTTCAAAAGTGCAGGAAAGAATTAAAGTGCAGAGCAGAGATTCCTAAATACAACTGTACCACAATTTAGGTGTTAGTCCTGGTGGAATTCTCAATCAGCTCAATTTGATCAAATAATTTATGTGGCGAGATAAGACTGAAGGTGGTAAAACCCGGGCACAGGGTCATTCCTTGGTGTTTAAGGCAACTCCTAATCAAAAGCCTGGTCGAAGAGGTCTGTCTTACAGGCCCTGTGGAACTGTAAAAGGTCCCGCAGGGCCCTGATCTCCTCCGGGAGCTCATTCCAACAGTATGGAGCCACCACTGAGAAGGCCCTGGCTATTGCCAGTCTACAATCCTTGGGGCCCAAGAGGGCCAGCTGGTTTTGAGCCCCTGAATGCAGTACTCTCTGGGGAATATATGGGGAAAGGCGGTCCCTCAGGTATGCCAGACCCTGACCATAAAGGGCTTTGAAGGTCAAAACCAGCACCTTGAAGCAAATCCAGTATGCTATTGGCAGGCAATGCAATGCTCTCAACACAGGCTGGATGTGCTCCCGCACAGAGAGACCCATCAACAGCCTGGCCACAGCATTTTGCACCAGTTGCAGCTTCCAGATTTGGGACCAGGGCAGCCCCATGTAGAGAGCATTACAGTAGCGTGATCACGAGGTGACTATCACATGGATCACTGTTGCCAAGTCATTGCGTTCGAGGAAGGGAACCAACTGGTCTGATCAGCCAAAGATGGTAGAAGGCTGACTTGGCAGTGGCTGCTACCTGGGCCTCCATTGTTAAAGAGGCATCCAGAAGAACTCCCAAACTCCTAACCTCTGATGCTGGCACCAACTGCGCCCCATCGAAGGTTGGGAGTGGGATCCCTACCCTCAGGTCACCCCGGCTCAGGCACAGGACCTCCGTCTTCATCGGATTCAGTTTCAGTTGACTCAGTTTAAGCCAACCAGCCATGGCTTGTAACGTGTAGAGTCAGACTGGCCACCCAACAGCGGATAGAGCTGGGTGTCATCCACATAGTGGTGACACTCTAGTCCAGGGGTGGCCAACCTTGCTTAACGTAAGAGCCACATAGAATAAACGTAAGAGCCACATAGAGATGTCTGAGAGCCGCAAGACAGGAACAAATATCACACACACGTTTTTATTTTTAAAAATATGCAAATTTGCTTTTTATTAACGTTAAATGGGACTGCCAAAAATAAAAACAAACGAGGAAAACCAGTTATAAGAAAGAGAGAGAGAGAAACTAGGAAAGCAAATAGATGGGAGGGAGGAGGGAAGGAAGGAAGGAAGGAAGGAAGGAAGGAAGGAAGGAAGGAAGGAAGGAAGGAAGGAAGGAAGGAAGGAAGGAAGGAAGGAAGGAAGAGAGAAAAAGCATGCCTCTCCTTTGCTTCCCCAGCCGCCCTGCCAGGAGCCGCACAATATGTGTGAAAGAGCCTCATGTGGCTCCCGAGCCACAGGTTGGCCACCCCTGCTCTAGTCCATGCCTCTGGGCAATCTGGGCAAGGGGGCGCATATAGATATTGAGCAACAACATTCACAGTCATCATTTGGGCTATGCTTAGCTGATCTGTTTGTCCATGCTTCTCAACCATCTGAGGGTCATTAAGCAACTAACTAAATACAGAACTTTAAAAAAGAACACGTAGTAACTAAACCACCTAAACTAACTAAAAACTAAACAATGACTATTCACTTCTTTGAACTTCTAAAACAAGCTTTCAGAATCCAGAACATAAACTGACTCCTGCTCACTATCATTTAACAATAAAATATTTTATTATTTATTTTACTTACAAAATTTACCTTTCTGCCCTCACAAGGGCCACCAGCAGCTAACAAATTAAAACATACACAATTTAAAAATCACATTTTAAAGCCATTAACTCACCTTCCAAAACTACACACATCATTAAAACAATTTAAAACAGCTAAAATAGATGCAAAGACATAAAAACAACAGCATTTAGCAGGAAGGAGGGATCACCAAAGGAATGTCAAATGAAACAAAAAGGGCTTTACCCGCTGTTGGAAGATGACAACAAAAGGGGACTGACAAATCTTCCTGGAGAAAGAGTTCCAGAGTTTTGGTGCCACAACTGAGAAGGCCCTCTCCCAGTTTGCCACCCGCCTAGTGTCGGAATCCAGGGGCACTCAAAGCAGGGCCTCCAAAGATGACCACAGTGATTGGGCAGGTTCATAAGGAGCAGACAGTCCTTCAAGTATGTTGGTCCCAAACCATACAAGGGTTTGAAAGTCAACACCAGCACCTTGAACTGTGCCCAGGAGCAAATTGGTAGCCAGTGTAGATGGGCCAAGATTGGGAAAATATGGTCTCTATGACCCACTCCAGTCAACATACTGGCTGCAGCATTCTGTACCAAATGAAATGTATGATCACTTCTCAAGGGCAGCCCCAGGTAGACCATATTGTGGTAATCTAGTCTAGGGATAACCAGTGCATGCACCACAGTGTCCAGATCTTTTCTGCCCTGAAAAGGCCACAGCTATCTAACCAGTCAGAGCACAGAAAGGCACTCCTGACCACAGCTGCCTTCTGCTTATACCCCCAGACTATGGACCTGTTCCTTCAAGGAAGCACAACCCCATCCAAAATGGGTCACACCTTAAATCCCAGGTCCGACCTTCCACCAAACAATAGCACTTATGTCTTGTCAGAATTAAGCTTCAGTTTATTAGCCCACATCCAGTTCAAAACTGCCTCCAGGCATCAGCCAGGGTTGCTAAAGCCTCCCTGGGATCAGTTGGAAAGGCAAGATAAAGCTGAATGTTATTTGGATATTGGTGACAACCCAGCCTGAATCTCTACATGACCCAGCAGTTTCATGTAGATGTTAAAGGGCATAGGGGACAAGATGGACCCTTGCAGGACCCCATAGAACAAAGGCTAAAGGACTGAGTAGCAGCTCTCCAGACTGCCTTCTGAAACCTACCGTTCGGATAGGCCTGGAACCACTGGAAGACAGTGCCTCCCAATCTCAGCCCAGAAAGGTGTTCCAGAAGGATACAATGACCAATGGCACTGAAAGCTGCTGAGAGAATTGTACTCAACAGAATTGTACTCCCTCTGTTCATCTCTTCATATAGGTCATCCATCAGGGTGACCAAGGCTGTTTCAGTCCCATGACCAGGCCTAAACCCAGACTGAAAAGGATCTAAACAATTTGCCTCATCTAGGAAAGTCTGAAGTTGTTCAGCTTCTAGCTATTCAATTGCCTTACTCAAGAATGGAACATTTGAGACTGGTCGATCATTATTGTGATCTTTTGAGTCCAGGGTAGGCTTCTTTGGCAATGGACAAACTACAGTCTGTTTCAAGGCTGGGGCAACCGCTCCCTCTCAGACCCACACCCCAGCAGATTTAAGTAACCAGGAAGGGCAAAGGTCACACGAGCAGGGGGTAGGCCTCCCAACTCCCAAGAATCCTGTCCACATCTTCTGTCCACATCAGACTAAACAGACTGAAAATAATCCCAGTAATCAGACAAGTCAGCATTTTATCTGCAAAGTGCTGAGCAAAAAGGTCATAGTGGGCCACTGAGCAATCCACCTCCTCCTGCAGGCCAGATCCCATCAGGTTTCTGGCCATCTGAAACAGCTCTGGTGGCCTATGTTGTGCAGATGCAATTGTGGTGGGAAAGTGTTGTTTCTTTGCCACCACAAGATTTAAGCTAAGACTCCAATTCTATGCCCCGGCGTCGGGTCCTCTGTTTGCCCCAATTGCCTGCTTAAATTTCCCTCTGCCACAGGGTGGCATTTTGACCGGGGCTTTGCATCATTTCTCTGCGGCTTGGGTGATCCTCAAAAAACAGGATCACCGAAGCTGCGGAGGAAATCGCACGAAACCCCGGGTCAAAATGTGCCCCGTGGCAAATAGTGGGAAATTCAAGAAGGCAATCAGGGCAAACAGAGAACCTGACACCGGGGCAGCGCTAGTGGGAAATCAGTCCGTGGGGTTTTTTGTCCTCAATGGTCAAATATATGGAGCTGTGGAAACTCCCAAAGTGATGTGATCATGACAGTGGCAACTGATGATGGTACTGCAATTTTCAGTGACACTTCTAAGTCATTTGTAATGTATATTTCTATCCTTACTGGGACTTTCTAAGCAAGCACACATACAATCAGGCTGCATTCTCAAAGTTTTTCTTGGAACATTTTTATCAACACTAAATTTATAAAAACCCTATCCTATAAGTTATTGATGGGATTAGCTTCATTCTCACATCTTTTTGTTAACTCTTGCATTTAGATGCTAATTTGCTGCTATCCATTGATCTTACCGGCCATCTGATCCAATTTCAGCTCTGTGCATGCATCTTGGCTCTGAGTGGACCCCTCCTAACGGCAGCCCCACCCTCTTTTTTCCAGTAGGTAACTTTTGAGGAGATTTTGTTCCATTTGTCTGAAGAAGTGTGCTTTGCACATGAAAGCTTATACGCTGAATAAAACTTTGTTGATCTTAAAGGTGCCACTGGACTCAAACTTTGTCCTGGTGGGATTATAGTTTTAATGGGTAAAGGTTTCCCTTGCTTGAAAGCCAGTCAAATCCAGTTCTAGGGGGCAGTGTTCATCCGTTTCCAAGCCAAAGAGCCGGCACTGTCCGCTGTTACCTTCTCACCAAAGCGGTACCTATTTATCTACTTGCAGTTTCTTGCTTTCAGACTGCTAGGTTGGCAGGAGCAGGGGCCAGAGACAGGAGCTCACTCCGTCATGCAGCACTCGGGTCTTGAACTGCTGAGCTACCGACCTTCCGGTCTGGAAGGTGAACACATAAGAAAGCAAATTTCTGCATGTACTTCCCTATGTGAATGCAGAATTGTGGTATGTAAATAGCTGTGGGGTGTGAGATTCTATATCCTAACCCAGCAGCCAGGGCTGCGTTCTCAGCAAGTTGGGCAAGAACATGAGTGCAATGCAAAGCTGAGTTTCCTGTCCTGAATCCAACCTGTTCAGTACCCAAGATAGCATATTCCTTCATCCACCTTTCATGCCTCAAAAGAGCATGGGCAGCATACAGCTTACCCAAAACAGATGAAAGATTAATTGGGCTGTAATTTGCAGGATTCCCCCTTATCCCTTTGTTTGTAAACTGGGAGTATCTCGTCTCCAAGCCCAAAAAATATTCTTGGATGTATCGATCACCATAAATAACGTAGCACTTAATGTTGGCTGAACTTTTATCATGGGATAAAAGGACAAGTCCTTTTGCAGCTCAAAAACAGGCTAATTAAAAGGAAACAGAGAGTGAGTATTAATGGGCAATTTTCTCAGTGGAGGGAGGTAAGCAGTGGGGTACCGCAGGGATCAGTACTCGGTCTGATGCCTTTTAACTTGTTTATTAATGATTTGGAGTTGGGAGTAAGCAGTGAAGTGGCTAAATTTGCAGATGACACAAAGTTGTTCAGGGTGATGAGAACCAGGGAGGATTGTGATGCACTCCAAAGGGATCTATCAAGGATGGACGAGTGGGCTTCAACGTGGCAAATGGCATTTAATGTGGCCAAGTGCAAAGTGATGCACATTGGAGCCAAAAATCCTAACTATAAATACATGTTGATGGGGTCCGAACTGGCAGAGACTGATTAAGAGAGCGATCTTGGAGTCATAGTAGATAACTCAATGAAAATGTCAAGACAGTGTGCGACTGCAATGAAAAAGGCCAATGCTATGCTGGGGGTTATTAGGAAGGAAACTGAAAACAAATCAGCCAGTATCATAATGTCCCAGTATAAACTGATGGTGCGACCTCATTTGGAGTACTGTGTACAGTTCTGGTCGCCACACCTCAAAAAAGATATTATAGCACTGGGAAAAGTGCAGAAAAGAGCATCTAGAATGATAAAAGGGTTGTAACACTTTCCCTATGAAGAAAATTTGACACGCTTGGGGCTCTTTAGCTTGGAGAAATGACGGCTGAGGGGTGACATGATCGAGGTTTATAAGATTATGCACGGGATAGAGCAGGTAGAGAAAGAAGTCCTTTTCTCCCTTTCTCACAATACAAGAACTCGTGGGCATTCCATGAAATTGCTGCGCAGTCAGGTTAGAACAGATAAAAGGAAGTACTTCTTCACCCAAAGAGTGATTAACACGTGGAATTCACTGTCACAGGAGGTGGTGGCGGCTACAAGCATGGACGGCTTCAAGAGGGAATTAGATAAACATATGGAGCAGAGGTCCATCAGTGGCTATTAGCCACAAAGTATAGATAGGAACTCTCAGTCTGGGGCAAGTGATGCTCTGTAATCTTGGTGTTTGGGGGGGGGGGCAACAGTGGGAGGGATTCCTGCCCTCACTGATGGACCTTCTGAGGGAACCTGGTGTTTTGGGCCACTGTGTGACAGAGTGTTGGACTGGATGGGCCACTGGCCTGATCCAACATTGGCTTCTCTTATGTTCTTATGAACTTTAAACAAGCCCAGAGGCATATGACCTGGGTGCTTTGCCAGACTTTTACCAAAAAAGCTAGAATTCTTCCTGTTGCCTATGCAGGAGAGGGGGCAGGGGAGAGAACTAGAGATTGGATTTTCTCTCCCTTGTCCTTTGAACAACAGGGAACCTGTGAGATGTCAAAGAAAGGAAAGACTGCACTTCACAGTCACTTGGCTGTGTGAATGTAAATTTTTAACTCCTTATAAATTTCCCATCCTGCCCGTCTAACCAGAACTGCAAATGTAGTCTGGGAAAAGTTTGAAATCCACATTGTATGAAGTTAGTTGAAAACTTCAGGCTTATTAGAATATGTCTGGCTGCAAGCAGCTGTAATTGTATGAATGTTCTATTATGCAGCCAAGGAGTTTCATTATAAAGCTTTTAGAGACTTGGGTGGTATTATCCATTTACTTCACCAAGCTCAATATCAAACAGCATGGAGCAAAATTCCAACTCTTATATTCATTAGCTCCCTTTGAAATCGTTATGAATCTCTGGCTCAATTAATAAATCCAGTATAACGGTCTTAATCTTTCTGGGGTTTGTTTTTAATTCAAGCAGTGTGTAGCAACTGTTCCTTAAAGGCACTGCAATTACAGAAAATGGGAATAATAAAGGCACAGACCTGAAGGGACTGCCAGTTTTCGTAAGAAATTTCAGGGTTGTAGTTTATGGCAGAACCAGATGTCACAGAAGATGCATGGCTGCCATGGAAAACAGCAGCCTGAATCTCTCTCACTCTCTTTTCTCATGTAAAATAGTGCTGTCACGCTACAAGAGCAAGCAAAGCCATGTAATGCCAAAAGTACATGATGCCTTTCCCCTAGTCTTTAATTGCTTGCAGACTTGTTTAAGAAGTAACACAAATTACAAATGTATTCCTTTGTTACAAATCTGCATATTGCCAGCCCTTCCTATGTTCTATTGAATGAGCTAGGGATTTGTTTGAAATCTTACATTTATGTATCTAGCAGCCACATGATGTCCATGCACAGATCAAAAAAGCCACACAATCAGGCGACACAGAACCTGGAGGAGCCCAAGGTTTGGAGAAAAAAACTAAACAGTACTAAAAGTGAGGAAGAAGAAGAAGAAGAAGAAATTGGATTTATACCCCGCCCTTCACTCCCCAAGGGAGTCTCAGAGCGGCTTACAAACTCCTTTCCCTTCCCCTCCCTACAACAGACACTCTGTGAGGTAGGTGGGGCTGAGAGAGCTCTGAGACAACTGTCCTTGAGAGAACAGCTGGTACAGAGCTATGGCTTGCCCAAGGTCATCCAGCCAGGTGCAAGTGGAGGAGTGGGGAATCAAACCCGGTTCTCCCAGATTAGAGTCCGCGCACTTAACCACTACACCAAACTGGCTCTCCAATGAAGGGAGAAAAAAAACAATTACCAGAGAGAAAACAAGGTCTAAGAAGCATTTTAGGCTGCTGAAGCAACCCAGAATGGCGCCTGACATTAAGGAAGTGGTGTCGGCTGCCACCACTCTAAAGGCGAAGCAAGAGTTGAAGATAAGGGGGAACCACAGGGGATGGCATATAGAGTGGGAGAAGAGAAGGGCAAAATGGAGCAAATGGTAGCAAGGATGCAAATATGGTTTCCAACACTACTTCAGCAAATGTCAGATTTATCACTTCCGGTTAACACTCTAGGGCTGAGGACAGACTGGCAATTCGCCCCGGGACAGCTGCGGGGGCGGAAACTGCGTGGGGAAATGGGTGCGGGGTGTCCCGTTCACACTGGTTACAGTGCTGCGGGACCCTACCAGAGAGGAGGAAGAGCGGCGCGTCCACACCACCATCCGTTCTCTGGAGCCTCCTCTGCTGCGGCACATGGCTTCTGGCTGGTCCGGCGAGGCGTGGCTGTTTGCATAGCTGCAGCCACTGGAACAGCACGTCCACACTTCCACCACCACTTCCTGTGCGCCGTAGACCCGTCCACACCGGCAGGAAGCAGCAGCGACGCACGCCCAGACAGCCAGAGACCTGTTTCAAGGGATCTCCAGCTGAAGCAGCACAACGGCGCCTTGCGGATGGGTGAGTCCACGCTGCCGACGGGGGACAGCTGCAGCAATGTGCACGGCCCCTCTTCCTCTGCTTTTAAAGCGGAGGCATAGCGGCCCACATTGGCAGTCTGTCCTCAGCCTAGGTTGCTTCTATGGTCGTTACCATAGAGACTAGGGGGAATTTCTATAGCGTCACTATGTGAAGGCAATGTTTTCCTCCCACTCCTCAATTCCTCGGGGGCAGAAAATTTGCCAGTCTAGGTGAAAAAGGGGCTGTGGGGGGAAGTGTAGACAGAAGGAGTGAGAAAGATGCTGCCAGTGAAGGAGGTGGGGCTGGTAGGAGTGTGTGAGATTTCCCATCGCACACCTCACATGTCCACTCATAATATCTCATCAGAAGTGTAAAATGAGTGACATTTGCTTCTGGCATTATATGGTTCCCCAGTGCCCATGAGTGACAACCAATGATCCAGAAGGCAGCAGGTAATGGAAGAGAACAAGAATGTGACAACACATTCCACCTTAACATTTAATTCCAGCCTAAATTGGGTTTTAATCAGGGGTCCGTTGGAGCGGGAGCGCACAGGAGCGCAGCTCCGGGAGTGAGAAGCCCAGGGGGTGGGCACATGACCAAGCCCCGCCCCCTCCTCAGCTTCCCCGAGCAGTGCAGAGGCGCAGCGCCCTGGGGAAAGCCCGGCTAGGGTCTTTATTGTTTTTAATGTTTTGTTTGAATATTGATAATTTTATCATTGTTCCTTTTATGACTGTGTGCTGCTTTTCCAGAGACTTGCTCAAGGTGGCATATAAAATTTCTAAGTATACCAAGGTGGCACATGGCACATAAGTACTGGAGAAATTTCACCAACCCTTCAGCAGCTTCCACCCCATCAGTTTGGTGTAGTGGTCAGGAGTTGGACTCTAATCTGGGAGAACTGGGTTTGATTCCCCACTCCTCCACATGCCGCTGCTGGTGTGACCTTGGGCCATT
Organism: Lepidodactylus listeri; assembly: GCA_029233225.1. Taxonomy (NCBI): domain Eukaryota; kingdom Metazoa; phylum Chordata; class Lepidosauria; order Squamata; family Gekkonidae; genus Lepidodactylus; species Lepidodactylus listeri. Next base: position 40,479,792 of record JARCFY010000016.1, on the reverse strand, counting down.
CACAAGTTCTCTCAGAGCTGTTCTCTCATGAGCAGTTCTCAAAAGACCTCTCTCAGCCCCACCTACCTCACAGGGTGTCTTCTTGTGGGGAAGGAAAGGGATGGGTGGTGCACATTTCCTGGGTATCTCAAGTCTACCTGAAACCTGGTGGTTTCAAGGGAGCAGGAAGAGAATGAGGGTGTGTTCTTTACGCTTATTTTTATTGCCCAAAGTATTGGATGGGGAAGGGAATGGAGGAAGAGCAGGTCAGTTTCACTCACCTGTGAAGTGGAGCCTGAGGGGTGGGTGTTGCCTTCTGACACACTTCTGGTATGTTAGGGGGTGTGGCATATGCAAATGAGTTATGCTAATGAGTTATGCTAATGAGCTCCTGCACCTCTTTTTCTACAAAATGACCCCTGGTTTTAATTGTCTGGAGCACACACAGACAAATGATATTTGGTCCCAGTGGAGTGTCAGTAGCCGAAACAGTTCTTTCGACCTCACCCATTTCTTCCAAGCAAGAAAGTGGTTTTTAAAATTTACTGTGACCACCTCTGTTTCATTTCCTCTTTTTCTCCACTAGATGGTGCCACAAAACACGAAAGATCCAAGCTGTTGATTAGCAAGCAAGGAATGGAATTTGCCTTCTCCATCTCAAGACTGACAGCAAGTGTGAAGACGAAACCTTACAAAAAGAACTGGTGTTCTAAATCAGGCTTTCAATAAGTAAAGCACAGCTGTCTGATCATGATGCCAGTTTGCTCAATTTTATGCAAAGGAAGGGGGAAATATTTCTCTCGAGTGGGAAGAAGTAGAGACAGGGATGCAATCGGAGAGGCTGAAGGTTTCAGCTCCATTCCTTCTTATTAATTAATGTCCCCTAAAAATAATCTGGGATGAATCTTTCCCACTTTTCTTTGGCTGACAGCTAGCTTGTCACAGGGACAGTCACAGATTTGGCCAGGGGCAGTCTTTAGAATTTAAACTGATCCCTATTTGGATGTAGAACAAGCTGTCAAAAACAAACTTGCCGTCTCAAGGCCAGCTGATGCATCATACGAATGCCTCTCTTGTTCTAGGTCTTTCTTATTTCTTAATTTATCATGCAACTTCCAGCAAGTTGCTATATTTCTTTAGCAATTTTGCTTGATTTATCTACTTTGTTTAGACCCTGCCTCCCCCCACCCCCTGGTGAGAACCCAAAGCTGCTTACATTGAGCCCTGACCTGGATAGCCCAGGCAAGCTCAATCTTGTCAGATCTTGGAAGCTAAGCAGGGCTGACCCTGGCAAGCACTTGGAGGGGAGACCTCCAAGGAATACCAGGGCTGGGATGCAGAGGCAGGCAATAGCAAGCCACCTCTCAGAAATGCCCAAGCCCCATTAGGGGTCACCAGAAGTCAACCATAACTTCTAGGCATGCACACACAATACTCCCCCCCCCCCAAAAAAAAGCTCCTTACATCATTCTCCTCTCCTCCATTTTATCTTCAGAACACCTCTTTGAGTTAGGCTACGAGAGAGTAATTGACTCGAGGTGACTGAGGGGAGCCTCCATCTACAGAGGCAGCAAACATTTGGATATTAGTACTGGAAGTAGGGTTGCCAATCTCCAGGTAGAGCCTAGGGGTCTCCTGGAATTACAACTAGTCTTCAAGTGGCGGAGATCAGTTCTCCTGGAGAAAATGGCTCTTTGGAACGTGGACTCAGTGGCATCATACCCCACTGAGGTCCCTCCCCTCCCAAAACTCCACCCTCTTGAAACTCCACCCCACAAATTTCCAGGAATTTCCTAACCAAGTGCTGGCAACCCTAGCTAGGAAGGCCTCAGCCTCTATGCTCCGCTTGTTTGGCCCTCCAGGGCAACCAGCTGGCCGCTGTGTGAAACAGTATGCAGGACTAGACAGACCACTCATCTGTTCCAGCAGGCTCTACTTATGCGCTTATGGGCACTTTCAGGTTTTCATTTTTAACCCTTTGTTTTCTGATGCTGCCCTCATTCATTCTACAGCAGTGTGGGGAAAGAGGTTCTAAACAGCAATTACATCTGTTCATGAATCATACGCAAATCACTCTTCCCCTTTCAAACCGTGCCACTTTTTCTGGAGCCACGTGGATATGTTTTTAATGTATCTGTTTTTTTTAAAAAAAAGGAACAAAAATTGAGGAGGAAAGGACATTACTGGAAATGGGCAGGAAGTCAAAAGGTGGTTTTTTTGGAAGCCGTACAGAGATTTTAAACGTTACTTTGCAGAAATTAAGTGCACCAGACGCTGAAGAATCGGGGGGTTAAGGGGGGGGAGGCTCAGTCCTGCATTGCAAATGGGACACAAGCAGTTGTGTCTGAAAATGTTTTTTTTTTAAATCTGTTAGCAACTGGCAGCCAAAATGGTTCCCATAGACAGTAGGAAAGGCCCTTATGTCACCCGGCAGGCTTGCATGGCAGAAGGTCTCCCACATGTATTTTTTCCCCCGAGTGCACTGCTTTTGGGAAACGAGTGTTTATTCCTGCTTTCTCACAACACCACGGTGCATTTATCTGGCTTTTTTCTAGCCCTTCTCATACCTGCTTCACTCCAACATTTTGACAAGGATCACAGTAAAGCCCAGAGCTTCTTTTGAAGAAAAAGCCCAGCAGGCACTCGTTAGCATAATAGGCCACACCCAACCGCAGAAACTCATTAGCATATTAGGACACACCACTGACAGTGCAGCTTATTAGCATATTAGGCCAAACCCCCACATTACCAGAAGAGTGGTCATCCAGCCGATTGTAAGCCGTGCTGAGACTACAAGTGAAGGGCGGGGGATAAATCCAATCTCTTCTTCTTCTTCCTGCTGGGTGTGGCCAACTCAGGAGCCAGCCGGAACTCCGTTCCTGTGCGTTCCTGCCCAAAAATAGCCCTGGTAAAGCCTGGATGGCTGCTGTATGGCTGGGAAAATTCAGATTTCCCAGCATACAGAGCAGCCACTTTCCCTGACCTTGTCCCCACGACTGACATTTTCTTTCCCCACCACTGGGGGGGCTTTTTATTTTTTAAACTGGTACTAGAAAATCATTATATATATATTTTCTAACCCAAATATACCTTATTAGCTGCCACCATCAAGGGACGCTCTATGATTTTGATCACTATAGGGGGGAAGTCTCACTTTTGGACTAGTCTCAGTATGGAGTCCAACTGCCCTTGGCCAGCCCCTCCTTTATCAGACAGTGCACGTGTGTAAGATGGAAATGAGGTTCATCTGCCCCTTCTTTCTCTTTGCTGACCATTTCAGCACCTTTTCCTGGTAGAGTCATGACAAATAAGCAGATGATCCATGTGTAGGTTTAACTCAAGTTCTCCTCACAAAACCAGAGGTCAGGTTTTTAAATCCTTATTGACTAAACATATATGTAAGAAAGCACAGATATTTAGGAACTTCTATGAAGAGATAGAATAATTACAGAGCAAAAGAAAATGCACTTGCTAACTAGGACTACTTACTAAACATCCCTCTCTAGGGTCGGGTTCAAGGCACAAGGCTTTGTCAGAAGGCTCCCTGAGGCTTGTCCAAGGAGTTTTTGGAGATTCACTTTGCCTGAACGTGGTGAGCGTGTTTCCTTAATGAACCATGAACCTTGAATGAAGAATCTAAGGCCTCCATATTTAGGGGTTTCCCTCTAACTTGGGAATCCCCCTCCTCGGCCAATCAGAACTCAGGGAACAGATTCAAAATTCCCTCCAAGAAGACTTTGGACAAATCAGGTCAAACGTATACATTAAAGGAAGCTTTGCACTTCTCACCAAAATTAGCATCATATGCAGAGAGTTGAAGTCCAGGAATAATTTATCAGCGTTAATGACAGACTGGCCAAAGAGGCAGAATTAGTATTTTAATTCCAGAAGAAGAAGAGTTGTTTTTTTTATACCCCACTTTTCTCTACCTTAAGGAGTCCCAAAGCGGCTTACGTTCGCCTTCCCTTCCTCTCCCCACAACAGGCACCTTGAGAGCCAGTTTGGGGTAGTGGTTAGGAGCGTGGACATTAATCTGGGAGAACAGGGTTTGATTCCCCACCTCCGCATGCAGCTCTCTCAGCCTAACCTACCTCACAGGGTGTCTGTTGTGGGGAGGGGGAGGGAAAGGAGATTGTAAACCGCTCTGAGACTCCTTTGGGTAGTGAAGGGCAGGGTATAAATCCAATCTTCTCTTCCTCTTCTTCTTGTGAGGTAGGTGAGGCTGAGAGTTCTGAAAGAACTGTGACTGGCCCAAGGTCACCTGGCGGGTTTATGTGAAGGAGTGGGGAATCAAACCCGGTTCTCCAGATTAGAGTCCACTGATCTTAATCACTACACCATACTGCCCCCCCCAAAAAAAAATCTATCAGAGTAAACGTGTCAGCCCTCTTCTGGGAATGTAGTTTGGTATCTTATTGACCACTGTGAGCAGATAAATTTGTGTTACCCTATGATTATGTTAATCCATTCATAACATGCATGATTACTATTTTGTCTGAAAGGGGGAAATGCATGAATTTTTAGACACGTAGGCCAAGGCTAAAAACCCAGCATTCGCTGTGCATGTATGGTCAAATGTATCATCTGGAAGGGGCTGAAACAAGTAGGACAAGTGTGCTTTACCAAACCTGCAGTGAAAAACAGCATCCCCACATGGGACACCCTCACAGAACGCACGCTCCAGCAGAAATCATTGCTTTGCTGAAGGAAACTCGGTCTTCAACACATCATCCTCAAAACAGCAGCATCTTATCTAGGTCAGCCAGCACTTTGAAAGGCCAGAAGCATGAGAGCTCCAGATTATGTAGTGTCAGTACACAACTTGCTTTCCTAAACCATCAGCTGCATTCTTCCTGGCCATCTGCCTCCTGGCAAGACTAAAGCTTCCTTGGGACACAGCACAATAATCCTCTCACGTAGTGCCAACCCTACGTCATCTAATTTACTGCAAATACTGTTGAAACAGGAGTCATTTTTACTCACCCTTTAAATCTCAGTCCTAAATACATGACTCTCCATGAACCGACTGCAGCACTGGCTTTCTATGATGACTCATGGCATTGCGGTGGTGCAGTTGCTCAAGTGCCGTTTTGATGTACAGAATCCAAATGCAGAGGTTTGTCTTCAGCTAAAAAACCAAGGTCTTGTACCAATTGGTTAGCCTAATGTTTTGTTTCTTTTTCTTAGTTCTGTAACACCACTTTAATATTTCTATATAGTTTTCCAGTGCTCCAGTGCTCTAGTGAACAGAAATGTATTTTAGTGAATAGAAACCTTTATTTCCTTCTTAAGCTCTCAGACTGTGTTCAGTGATCTCATCCAGGGCACCTGGCTGCTTGTCCACACAAACACTCCTTCCTGGGCTAAGGACAGTTAGCACACGGTAGAAGGCGTGTACAGCAGCTCCCACACCTCATACCATGGATAGAGAAAGAAAGGCTGGAGTTTGAGTTGTGACATATATCAAATGAGACAAGAGGGGGAGGGCCAGTGGGAAATCCAAGCCCTTTCACACACAGGGAGATTCCCTACTACCTCGCAAGTAATCTTGGGAAAGAGTTAACAATGGAAATCTCATTAAAAATTTGCTTACAGCAGCTAAAATATTGTTAAGTAAAGGTACAGGTTTCCCTTGGTCAAAAGCCAGTCAAATCCAACTCTAGGGTAGTTGGATCATCTCCGTTTCCAAGCCAAAGAGCCAGCGCTGTCCAAAGACATCTCCGTGGTCACGTGGCCAGCACGACTAGACGCCGAGGCGCACAGAACACTGTTACCTTCCCACCGAAGCGGTACCTATTTATTTACTTACAATTTCTTGCTTTCGAACGGCTAGGTTGGCAGGAGCTGGGGCCAGAGACAGGAGCTGACTCCGTCATGCAGCCCTCGGGTCTCGAACTGCCAAACTACCGATCTTCCGGACTGCAGTTCAGCGTCTTAAGTGCTTGAGCCACTGCAGCTCTTACTGCAGTATTATTGTAATTTTTGTACATCTGTAATTTAAACGCCCTCTTCCCATGTTTTAATGATGTGTGAATGCAGCCTGAGTGTTCACCCCCTGCACTCTGGATAGGGGTGGGCCTCATGATCCCAACTACTGGGGTGCATAGGAGACCGCAGAGCAGCAAGAGCCACTCTGGTCTTCTGTACTGAATTAGAAGCTGCTGTTCAGTGTCGAGGAAAACATTTATATGGCCTAGGACCAATCCCAATAAGGGCTTTGGGGAATGCAAAGAGGGAATGGGTGGAGTACTGGCTGTCATGAAGCAGAACTGTTCACAGAGCAAATCTACTCCCCTAGTGTTAAGATGGGGTGTAAAGTAGTCCAACGTCACCTAAAAGGAGTGCAGCCTTACGCACGCTAAGAGCTGCAACAAAGGGATCATTTCCTTGTTTTAATCCCACACAGGCAGAACCAAACGGTTTTGCTCTCTGACAGCCAAAATTCCTAGGATGGTTAGGGAGCCTTAGATGAAGACCAAGGTTTATATCACTACTAGGTGACAAAGCTCGCTCTGTAGCTTTGGAACCATCACTGTATCCAGACAGCTGGGCGCAGTTAACCCTGAAGGGGCAGAGGACTTTTCAGAAGAGGAATGGGTGTGTGAAGATTTCTGGATTTACGCACACACCTGTGGCTGTTGCCAGTTTCCTACACCATGGTGGACCTGGGAGCTAGACCCTGACCACACCACCCTGGCTGTGCCCACACCTCATCTTGCTTGTGCTTCAGCGTGACTGACCTGCCTTGCACCTAGCATGTTCTGGGAAAACTGGTTTAGAAAGTCTTTCATCTAAACTCAGTTTGCCGTGGCATCTGAACTAGGGTTTGGTTCTTGACCACAGACTGAGATTTAAAAACTCTCTTAGTGAGCAAGAAATGAACCCCAGTTTTAGGGGTGTGCATTCAGTAAAGCCCCACTGAAAAAAACCCCCGAAAAATGCTTTTTTTTTGCATTTTTCAGGTATTTAGCATACCGAATCAGATACCCCGATCTGATTCAGCTGCCGAATACTGAATTCTGAAAAAAACCAAAAAGATTCAGGTTTTCCCAGGCTTTTTCAGCATTGCCGAATACAGGCTCTGGGGGGCTTTAAAAGGCTCCACTCACCGTCTTTTTCCCACTGTTTTTGTCTCTTTCCCACCCTTTGCTCTGCTTTCGGGGGGGGGGGGACTTACAGACAGTCAATCACTGCAGTGCATTAGGAAATGCCATTGCAACTTGCAAGGTTGTTGTTGCTGCTGGCTTCATTTGTTGAAGCCCAACTACTAGCTTGTTGCTTTCCCAGGGGAGGAGTACTGGCCAACAGGGTTTGGCATACTGCTCTTTGGCCAATCACAGAAGTTTGTTCCTTTTTGAAATCCCTCTGTGTATGCCTAGAGAGCATAAAAGCGGGGGTCTCTGGCTGGCTGGCTGGCTCCATTTCTGCTTCTGCTGCTGAGGGAGAGCCTGGGTTGGAGATTGCGTAGCTGGTTTCTGCTTCAGCCACTGCTCTGAGCCTGCTTTCCTGCTGCTGACTTCAGATAAAGATCCATCCTGCCTGTTGGACAACAGAAGAAGACTGAAGCTGAAGAAGGGAAGGATGATCAGTGTCCTGTTCATCTCCCTCTCCGACTCTCTTATAGTCCCCCTCGGAAGTCTGAGGCTGAGAGACAGCGCAACGTCCATCACTTCCAACAAGTATGAGCTAGAACTTTGTGGTTAACATATTACAACCCTGTGCCACTTACTGGAATATAAGAATAAATAAATGTATGACTAAACGCCAGGTTTACACAGGCAAAAAAAAAAGAGGTGGACAGAGTGTGCTTTATAGAGTTGCCAACCTCCACGTGGGGACCAGAGTTCTCCTGGAATTACAACTGGTCTCAAGACTAGAGAGATTCATTCCCATGGAGGAAAGGATGCTTTGGAGGGCAGACCAGTCTATAGCATCACATCCCTGCTTCCGCCTCCAGGAACTGCCCAACCCAGAGCTGGCAACCCCAATGCTGTACCATTTCAAACTGCAAACAAACTGCACTTTTGAATGCTTCTTCAACTAAAAACTCCCTGTAAACAATGATAATTCTGAAAAAATTGACACATCAGGACAAAAGCTGCTAAGCTACCCTTCGCATGCCGTGCTAGCGTTCCATTTACAGGAATCAGGGGTCATTTCAAGCAGGAGCTCGGGGGAGCTCAGCTCCGGGAGTTGGTGCCAGCCCCCCCTCCCCATGGGGGAATGCCTGCTTGTGTCATGGCTGCAGCAAAATGACCCCGTCCCCTGGAAAGGTCCTTGTTCCTCCGACCAGCCTTCTGAAGGCTTCAGCCACCACTGAAGCTATCCTCCCAGAATAGTGGTATTTCTGAGGCTTGGATTAGTAGCTGTCCCCTCTCTGCCAGCTCTTCCTTCCTTCCATCCTTCTTTCCTCTCTCTCTCTCTCTTCTTTCTTTCTTGCCTTCTGACATATTTCTGGTGATGTCAGGTGGTGTAGCATATGCAAATAAGTTCTGTTAATGAGTTATGCTAATGAGCTCCTGCACCTCTTTTTCTGCAAAATGACCCCTGACAGGAATTATTAAGAATTAGGAATTTTGGAAAATGTAATACTCTCCACACACCCCACACTCTGAAGTGTGGTCCATTCTAGTACCCCACAATCTCACACTGATTCTTGTGTAGACCAGGCCTTAAAGCACATGATCCTTAGGCAGATAGCATGGATTAAGGTTTGCATATGCAGAATGCCATATCACAGAGAACCGAGAAGCTTCCAGCACCAAAGGAAAGGAAAGACTTGGAAACAATGTTTTTAAAAAATTAGATCCTTATATTCAAAATACAGTTTAAGAAATACTATTGCTGTTATAGTTTTCTGAATTAAAAGACTGTGAGGAAATTAATAGGGTAATCAAAGTGGCTTCAGTTTATCCCATTCCCTTTCTTCAGTGACTTATTGTTAAGTCTTCAGATATAGTTTACCAAAAGTCAACATAAGTGACTCACAGCTTTATCCAGATGAGGAACCAACATAAGGAAGTCCAAAGACTAGCACAGGCAAAGAGTTCCCTTTTGATACCATTCGCATTTTAAAAACAAGTCTAAAGTCTGCTCCCTCTGCTGGCTGAAACTTCTACTGCTTACTAGCATGCTCCTTTCACTATTTTGCAAAGGACCTAGCCGCCTCTTAAAGATTACACTCGATATACAAGTACAAGGCCAAATTTACACATTAAGAATTAGGTGGTAGAATAGGCTGCAAATGGAAAAAGATATTTTTTTAAAACAGTTCCTTAAGTTTAAAACTCCTTGCAAACAGAAAGTCAGTATAGCAAATGAGAGAGGGTAGAACCGTCCTCCTGTGCTAGTTTTCTGTTCTCAGTGTAGTTTTGTTTGTGCCAAGTAGGGTTGATCATGGTATGCTGAGAGTCCATCGGAAAATGTTTATTTTAAAATTTTTCTTTACGGTAGAGGATTTCTATATTGCCTTTCTTCACATTGAAGGTAGGGATGTAGGTAAATGTGAAGCTCCCTTATATTGAATCTGACTATAGTGCTCCATCAAATTCAGTATTGTCTACTTGGACTGCCAGTGGCTCTCCAGGGTTTCAGCTGGAGGTGTTTTCCGTCACCCGCTACCCGATCCTTAACTGGAGATGCTGGAGATTGAACCTGGAAAGTTTTACATGCTACTCAGATGCTCCAGCGCCGATGCTCCCTCTAAGCTGTGGAGTCTTGTGAGCAAAAATTCTACTTTGTGAGCTACTGGCATTAAATTTGTGAGTGAGCAATTTGGCTACTGCATGAGTTAGTTTGCTCCAGAATTACCCTTCCTGAGCTGAGACAAAAATGTGTGAGCTGGAGGCTAAAAAACTGTGAGCTAGCTCACACTAACTCAGCTTAGAGTAGGGTTGCCAAGTCTGGGATGGAAAATACCTGGAGACTTTGGGGGTGGAGCCTGGGGAGGGTGGGGTTTGGGGAGGGGAGAGACCTCAGAAGGATACAATGCCATAGAGCCCACCCTTCAAAGCAGCCATTTTCTCCAGGGGAGCTGATCTCTGCCAGCTGGAGATCTGTTGTAAAAGCAGGGGATCCCCAGCCCCCCCCCCCCCCCCCGGAGACTGGCAACCCTAGCTTAGAGGGAACACTGGCAACCACTACTGAGCCACAGCCTCCACTCCAAAAGGGGACATTCATCTGCTTCCATGGCAGAACAGATACTTCTGGAAAGCACATCAAGCAAAGCATGAAGGCAATAGCTGCTCTGCAGCTATTGGTATTCTACATTTAACTATAGGCCTCATTCACTTGAGCCACTTTAAAAAGGCCTTTTCAGACCCTCTCCCTGTTGGTGCGCTCATGTGAAAAACAGTATTCAGTGTGCTCCCACTGTTTTTCTGAACTGACTGTTTGCTATGGCAGGGAGATAGATTTCCACCTTCCTGTGCTTTGTAATGCATAGTAGTCTCTGATAGGCCTGCAACAGAGCACTTTTCTCTACACACTGACCCACAGCAGGGAGCCGGAACAACCACCTGGTGGGGACACATTGCAGTATGTTCTGGTATTCAGAGTTCACAGATTTACAGCAGTTTTTCAGCACTTCAATACTCCTTCAGAACAAGAAAACTCAGTACCTCAACTGCCAGTCTTATAACAATTTTCCTAACAGTTTTGGCAGCAAATTTATCTATATTACAGACAATGGGTTAGTTAAAACTGGTGAAACGGGGGAAAGGCATTTTGTTCTTTACGTTCTGACAAACCCAGCAATGTTTTCCACAGTTGACAGAGAGGTATGAAAGGAAATGTTGCGGCTGTGTTCAGTAAGATTTGCCTGGGCATTAATATCAGATACTCTCTAATATCCTCATAGAAACCTGTCAATTTATGATTCCATATGTTGTACATTACTGTTAAGAAAAGTGGAAATAATTTGAAATTTCCCTTTGGCCAGCTCTTCTTCCCCTAGAGCAGAGTTCTGGGCCACCGCACTCTCCAGGACCCTCTTTTGGTCAGCCAGGCCTCAGTGACTGTCTCAGACTCTAGAGTGGAGTTTGGGGGGCTTAACAGCACTCCAGGCCTCTCTTTCTCCAGCCAGCCATCTGTCCCTCAGCAGCATAGAATAGGCCTGGCTCTTCATCCCCAATCTTCCCCAGGCCTGCTTAATAAAACCCTTACTGTTGGTGGGGTGGCACTCACCCAAAGATTCCCCAATGATCTGTGAAGTAGGGCAGTGTAATGTAGTATGTTCTGTGTAACAACCGGCCTGCCATGTGCTCCCAGGTAATGGCGCCCGCCGCATGGCCAGAGCACATGGTCAGGCAGAGAGGGGAGCTTGAGTCTGGAGGAACAATAGACATCCGGATTCAAAGCCTGCACCAATGTGGGACCTAGGTTCTCCCTGGGGAGCCAATGCGGCCAAAGGCTCCTCCAGGGAACCTATGACAAACATGCGCATATGTTAAGCCCCTATCAGGTCTTTTGGGTGCAGCCGGAGGTGTGGCTCCGGCCAGCATATAATGAGGACCCTGGAGCCCTGGAAGCATGCTGAATCTGACCATCTACTGGACAAGCAGAATCACTCAATAAAGGCTTCATGATTTCACTGTTCCTGGTCTCCCAAGTCCAGTACTCTTCAGGCAGCCTCCTGCGGGCATGTGGAGACGTCCTCCAATGGCCTCCCTGTTCGGAATTACTGCACCTCAGCCTCTGCCTTCCCACACTTTGCCCCAGACCTGTTTCTCCAGCCCTATTGGTCCAGGGCCCGTCTTGCTGGTTGTTCCAGCCTGCCCCTTCAAGACCCGGCCTGGCAATCCTACACAGCCCTGCCTCCCCTCAGTGGTGAGGCTGGCTGTCACAGCCTGGAATGGTAATGCAGCACCCAACACAAAAAAAGGCAGTTCTGGCTGGCTGCTGCCACCACAGCCTCCTGCCTGGCCCTTGGTGGTTCCATCATCTTGGCCAGCTGTGGGGAAGCCCGCATCAGCTGTTTTATCCCCCTGGGATTCCACAGTAAGTGTAGGAGGAGGACCATCACCCCCACACAGTATTTAAATCAGCAAAAAGTTTCTGTGCAATTGCGAGTCTATGTTAGTGAAATAATGGTGATGCTGGATTCTGGGGCGGGGGGGGAGGCAACTTTAGGTGTGCTAACTTTATTTTACTCAGAACCCCTCTTGGCTTATTGAATTTACTCAACAATATATTTTGTGCTGAGGCTTGTGTTTTATACCCTTGTGGGTTTGAATTTCCATGTGCCTTCATTGACCAGAATCCATTGCAAGTGGACATGGAATGAAGAGAGCCAACACAAACAGCTGTGGTAACAAAAGGCCGTACACTTATTTACTACCAGAGCAAGAATCTGCAATGGGAAGAAATATTTCATCAACTGGTGCGCTTTTCCAGTGCAGGAAATGACTAGGATGCAGATAAGCCAGGCCTCTTCTTTCCATACTATCTGGATGAGTCCATCCTGGCTCTGAGTCGCAAACAGTCCAATGCACTGCTCAGGCTCACCCATCCAAACACTTACAGCCAAACCAGATGTTACATCTGGCATGAGGTAGGGATCCCCAACCCAACTATGTTGTTTGCATAGTTGAATGTCATGCTGGGGAACTAAAGTTCCTAAGCATGCCAGTTCCTGATTTGGCTTGGGACTGCAGCGCAGGGAGAGAAGGGGCTTCAGCCTTCCCTCCCCCACCGTTTTCCTGATCAGAAACAGTCTCAAAGCTGTCTAGTTTGGAGCTTACGGAGGCATGCCTAATCCCTTCTCCCTGGCTTTGAAGGGTCTTCAGAAGGCTGGTCGGAGGAACAAGGACCTTTCCAGGGGGCGGGGTCATTTTGCTGCAGCCATGACACAAGAAGGCATTCCTCCGTGGGGGGGGGGGGCTGGCACCAACTCCCGGAGCTGCGCTCCCCCGAGCTCCTGCTCGAAATGACCCCCTGCTCACCCTTAAAAACATACATCTGGTTTCTGTAGGAGGAAATGTATCAAAGGGAGGGGAGTTCCAGCAAAATGGCCACCCAATTTTTTTTCTCAGCTCAAATATTATTTCCTCCTGATGCTGTTTCTAGTGACAAAATTAACTGTCTTTTCTTACCATACATTGGTAGGGGCTCACCTTTAACAGAACTCATTTGCTCAGTGTTGCACAAAGGAAGAGAAGGCTTTTGATTTCCCTCCCACCCTGATTTTGCCTCCAGAAAAAGCAGCAGGGCACGATTTTGGCCCCATTTCTCTGGCTCTACATGTCCTTCCTAGGGGCACGCTGAGCCCCAGAAAAGGGGCAAAAAGCCCTCGGCCAGTGCCATTTTTGCTGGCAAACGCAAGGCGATAAGGGAAACTGGACCCTCCTCCCTCCTTTGCAATGCTCCCTCGCAGTGTCGAGCACTATTAAAGGTAAGTTCCGCAATGTATGTTTGACTGCAAGTCTGGTAGGGCACCCATGACTTGTGTCGGGCATACTGTGTATCTTGGTTCTCCTAGAAAGAATTGGGAGTGTACCCACTGTCCCTGCCCCTCGGGCATCTTTGCACCCAGACAAAAGGGTCTGTATAAAAATTTGAGAAGATTGCAACAAGAAGCAGGGACCCTGGCACATGTACAGCTAACGCAAGTAGACTTGTATACACCTACGGCTCCTTGCAAAAACTGGCCAGTATACGCAGTCATCCAGGGACAGGCAACTGAGCTATAGTTTGGTCATAAGAGATCTACAGATATTTTCATAGGCCATGATTCTGTGTATTCCTGAAGCCAGCCTTCCAAAGAACCACGCTTTTATAGAACGCTGACTTCATCTGTGTATTGTTATCAACCCAGATCATTTGTGATTTCTCCTAGAGAGGCCTTTGCAATGAAGAGGAAAGAGAAGCGTGCCAAAACTTGGTAAAATCCTCAGTGTTCATTCCACTGCTTGCAACAAGGTTTCCATGATCTTTGGCCCTTTATTTTTGTTTCAGCCAACCCATCTTGGTGGTTTTCATTGTTATTTCAAGGGGATTACAAATGCTTTCAAATATTTCAAGGGGATTAAAGATGCTTTGTTTTCCAGCAAAAACCACAGGATAAAATTAAAGAAAACCATTTTGAAGACAACACAGCTAAGGATGGCTGCCCAGTAATATGACCCTCAAGCTACTTTTTGTCTTCAAACATGAGCGAAGTGCTTGTTGGCACTTTCAAGTACAGCACAGAGTGTGCCCTCTGACCTCCATCATGTCTGCCAAATTGCTCACATTGCTTTGCCTAGACATACTTTCAAAAACAAAATGTGTGGGAGGAGAACTGTTGACACAGCAGTTAGTAACACTGTTAAAAAGAAAACTGAACATTAAATGTGAGGAAGTCTGGGTTTTGAACAAAGGCATGCTATTTAACACTCGTTTTTGCTGGCTCCTTAAAATTTGTTCCAACTTGGATCCTCATTACTGTGTAGCTGTAAGAAATGTGAAGAAGCAATGCCTGTTTCTTTCATAGCCACAATTGTTCCTATCATAACATGCATGTCTTGAAGAATCCCATGGAATAGTGTAAGACATGCTCTGATCATGTCACTCATTGGAAAAACCTCAGAAGACCCTAATCTTTATTATCTCTTTTAGAAAGACCTGTTCAAAGAAATTTAAAGTCATCCATATTCCTTCTATTTATCTGTAACACATGCTGAGCAGCAGGCAGTTCATTTGGCTCCACTTGCTTCAGTAACCTCACAGGTGAACTCTTGCAGTGGACTCTGTTTGGGGCTGCCCTTTAAGGTTTCAAAAGCTCTAAGTGGTCCAGAATACAGAATGATTTCTGATGCTGGCTCTAGGGAACATAGAACATTGCTTTTGTGTGAACTGTGTGGGTTTGTAATAAATTTGTTTCCAGCCTGAATTTAAGATGTTGGTGCTCATCTTTAAAGCAATTTATGATCTAGGCTCAGGATTAGGGATGGGCTGAACCATGAACCACTATGTTGGTTTACGAACTGAAACAGTTCGTATCGGCTCATGGGCCATTTACAGTTTAAACCCCTACTTTCTGCTTCCTGTGAAAAGCTAGGGTTTCCAAATAGCTGAGCAGTGGGAACCACCACTCAGCTGTTTGGTTTAAAGGACTTGGAGCCATTTAAACCAAACAGCTGAGCTGTTTTTCATGAATTCACGAACCACCACAAATTACATCAACATTCGTGGAAGTTCGTGGTCATTCTTCGGTTCGTGAACATCGCTTCGCGATCCACAAACTGGCTAAAATTCATGATGAACTGGTTCATCAGCTGGTTTGTACCCATCCCTACTCAGGATACTTGAAGGATCATAGTGTTCTTCTCCCCACTTGTTATGATAATCTTTGGATGGTTTCATCTGTTAGGCCAGTCATTCTCAGTAGTGGACCCTAAATTGTGGTGGACCCCAAATTATGGAACCATGTGACTGCTTGTGTTACCAGCATCAGAATTTTAAATGATTTCAATACAAGCTTCCGGTGATTAATATGCCTATTCGATTTTATCAGCTCTTAATGACTGATGTATAGTGGGTTTTTGTTTTGCTGTTTTGCTTATTCCTGTCTTCTGACATTTAATTGAAGTTTTAAACTAGAGTTTATTTGCTGCTTTCCACCTTGAAATTAATGGTAGCAAAAGACGGTTTTACCTTTTTTTAGTGTGATGTAGGGGTTAGTGTGTCGAACTTAGATCTTGGAGAACCAGGCTCAAATCCCACAGCATCATGGAAGCTTGCTGGGCAATTTAGGGCTAGTCACTCTTTCTCAGCCTGACCTCCTTCACAGGGTTGCTGTTGTGAGGACAGAATGGAGAACAGGAGAAGTCAGTTTGGGTCCCCACTGTGGAGAAAAGTGGGGAGAAAGAGAGAGAGAGAGATCATTTGCTGGAAAAGGCAATGTCTGATGTACAAAGCAGAAGAGAAGAAGACCCTGCAGGGGGCAGCAAGAAGACAATTAAATAGGATAGTAAGGTCAGCACCTTCTCTCATTTTAAGTGTCATTCCTTGTCTGTCTCCAGATTGCTACTCTTAAGGCCATTTCCTCCTCCTCCTTGGAAGTGCCACACTCAGTCTTACCTTCTTTCTCAGCTAGAGGTGCAGTTAGGAATCTATCTTTCTCTCTCCTCTCCTCTTTCCTATCAAGTAAATGCCTAAATAAACTCTTTAATCTGGTTGTGCACGGTTGCTATGTTCATTACTCTGCCGACATCATGAAGGTCTCAGTATAAATACATGGAGACTCAATCTGCAAAAAACCCATGTGTGCCCAGCATGGTGATGAGATCCAGTTCTTGAGCGCCACAGCCAAAAATGATTCAAGGGGCAAGTAAACTCCAATACTAGGGGAAAATATTTATTTATTTATTTGTTTGTTTCATTTATATCCCGCCTTGCCAGTTTTACAACCGGCTCAAGGCGGCTAACAACATATAAAAACATAAAAACAGGTTTACAGATTAAAACATTTAAACATTTAAAACAGCACTGTATTAAATACCACAAGATGGCGACTTCCTAGCGCTCCGGTGGATAACTGCAGCAGGGTGCGATCAACAGGGCCAGGGAGATGGTATAGTCGGCTTTCTCCCCGGCGGCGGCCCCTATTTGAAAGCCTGGCGGAAGAGCTCTGTCTTACAGGCCCTGCGGAACTGCAACAAATCCCGCAGGGCCCTGATGTTATCCGGGAGCTCGTTCCACCAGTAAGGGGCCACCACCAGTAAGGGGCCGCCAAATTCTTTGCACACCTTCAGTTAGTACAGAGGGAAAAGGTACACCTCGAACATAAGTCCACAAAAGTATATACTCCTACATCTCAAGTAGAAAATCAGCCTTCATTGTATAAACTTGTTTGGACACCTAGAGCTCTGTCTTAAAGTACCTTTAAAATGGTCTTTTGGGTCCTTTGCCTCCCTTTTCCTTTGATTTTGCCGCCCCAAGCTATAAAAAAGAGTGAAAATTTTAGTGTTAACAGTCTGCATATTTCAATTGTACCTGGAAGTAATTAACTTTAGTTTTAAAAGGATGCTAATATAAAATGAATGGACTGTATTAAAGAGATATTCTACTACATTCTGCTGGAGCATACACATCCACCATCTACATGGTTAGTCTTCTAAGTACTCTTCAGTCTGGTGTAGCCAGTCTGGTGTAGTGGTTAAGTGTGCAGACTCTAATCTGGGAGAACCGGGTTTGATTCCCCACTCCTCCACTTGCACCTGGCTGGATGACCTTGGGCAAGCCATAGCTCTGTACCAGCTGTTCCCTCAAGGACAGCTTGGGAAAAAGCTCTCTCAGCCCCACCTACCTCACAGGGTGTCTGTTGTGGGGAGGGGAGGGGAAAGGAGTTTGTAAGCCGCTCTGAGATTCTTAAGTGAGTGAAGGGCGGGATATAAATCCAATCTCTTCTTCTTCTTCTTCTTCACAAAAAGGGAATTGGATACTGATGTCAGCACCAGTCCATGCTTGTTTCATAGTGTGTGAAAGTATCCAGTCTTTGAGACCTAGAATTAAACAGATTGCTTAATTTGCTCACACACACCCCCACCCTCATTGTACTATTGTGAGCTAACTCACAGTCACAATGTGAAACTAACAGATGAATCCTAATGAATCCTCTGTTACCTGGGAGATGCTAAAGGGTGAGGGGGTGTCGTTGAATTTATTTGCAGTTTTGCTTTGTGCCTGTGATCCACAGACAATACAAGCCCTATGGAGTACCCAGTCGCAGGGCTCATTTCGTAGCAGGAGCTCCTTTGCATATTAGGCCACACACCCCTAATGTAGCCAATCCTCCAAGAGCTTACAGAGCTCTTCTTACAGGGGCTAGTGTAAGCACTTGGAGGATTGGCTACATCAGGGGTGTGTGGCCTAATATGCAAATGAGCTTTTGCTACGAAATGAGCCCTGCCCAGTCAGCTGCAATCCTGTTTCCTGAGTTCCACTGAATAAAATGAAACTCACGTCTGAGTAGACCTTATTAAACTTGCTTCCAGTTTGCTACAGCCAAAATAACAAACAGTCTTGTGGCACCTTAAAGAAAACTGGGATCTGGCTCACAAAACTTTCTGTCACAATACAATTAGCGTAGTAGATGACCAAAATAGGTTGTGTGAGGCTCTCCCCTCTCCAGCTCCGTCAGTTTGCTCTCAGCTGTCCTGCTGGGTCCCTCTGGAAGGTCTACCAAGGCCTCAGAATGGGGAAAGGGTTGCTTCGCCTGATTCCTTCTCTGTCCCAGGGTAACAGCTCTTCTCAGACTCAGAGCTGTGCCCTTCCTTTCTCCTCAGCCTCTTACAGGAGCCCTTTTTAAAGAAGCTGTCTATACCCACCTTTCACCACTACCTTCTTATTTGCCAGCTCCCTGGCCACACCGGGCCTATTCCAGGGATGTAGTGATTGCTGTCTCCTCCTTCTTTCCCCCTGCAAGTAGGGTTGCCAACCTCCAGGTGGAGCCTGAAGATCTCCAGATGACAGAGATCAGTTTCCCTGGAAAAAATGACACTTTTTGGCAAGTCGATTATATAGAATTACACCTTCAGAGCTCTCACCCATCCTTAAGTTCCACCCACCCCAGGCTTCACCCCCCCAAAAAACCTCTCCAGGTATTTTCCAGCCTAGAGTTGGCAACACGCCCTTTCCCTCCTCCTCCAGCCTCCCCTTCCAATGGTTGTTTCCTGGGTCGGATAGGCTGTAGGCCTTCTGCACCCCTCTCCATTTTCCCTGGGCCTGCCCCTTCCCAGGCCGCCGTATGAGAACTGCTGCTTGAGCCTGGATTACTCTTTCCAGGCTCCTTTGCGGCTGCTGGCTCTGACACTTTATTTGGGCTGCTCTGAGATTAGGCCCCAGCTGGCACCCCTGCAGAGGTAGCCTCACTAGTGGGGGGGCGGCTCAGAGTTCAGTGCCATTCCCAGACAGGCTACATAAGATGTTGTTCATTTATAAAAGAAAATGGAGCTCCAATACACTGGCATCTCTTGTCATATTTTGAATTAATCCAAATACTGATGGACAAAAATGCCACCGGAGATATCGGTCAACTAGAAGCATTCATAACATTGTACAATTATTGTGCGTACATGTATGTGTAAAGTGCCATCAAGTTACAGCCGTTTTCAAGGCAGGAGAGGCAGAGAAGTGGTTTCCCATTGCCTTCCTCTGCACAGTGACCTTTGACTTCCTTGGTGGTCTCCCATCCAAGTACCTGCCAGGGCTGATTCGAATTAGCTTCCAAGATCTAATGTGATCGGGCTAGCCTGGGCCATCCAGGTCAGGGCATTCAATTATTAGGAACAATTAAAAAGTCACAGTGCAGTAAGCCACTTTTTGGGTTTACCATAACGCTTTCTTAGGATGGATGATAAGCGGCAGAACAAAACACAAAAATGGAGTGAGGTACGCTGCTGGGCAAGGCAACATGACCATTTCTGCAGTTTATTAAAATCATAACATGGAATACAGGGGATATTCTGCAGACTTCGCTATACTATGCCTGGTGGGGAAAGAGGTACAATGTACCGCAAGGCAAAGGAGCAGTGGCTGCTGTCCCTTTGAAAATATGAATGCCAGTAGTTATTCTGATCTGTCTCTAAGGCTGCAATCCTAGGAACACTTTCCTGGGACTAAGCTCCATTCAGTAAAATGGCCACTTCTGAGTAGATCTGTCTAGGACAGCTCTTTAACACTAATTGGAACATGAGTTCCTTGCAAGGCTGAGAACAGAAGGAAAAATAATAAATGCCCTTATACAGCAAAGATGGAGATTAATTTTCAGTCGTAAACTAGATTCAATAGAAACC
The DNA here is from genome assembly GCA_029233225.1 of Lepidodactylus listeri. Taxonomy (NCBI): domain Eukaryota; kingdom Metazoa; phylum Chordata; class Lepidosauria; order Squamata; family Gekkonidae; genus Lepidodactylus; species Lepidodactylus listeri. Next base: position 40,460,038 of record JARCFY010000016.1, on the reverse strand, counting down.
AACCTGGACAGTATTACCTAGTTGGAGGTGTATTCTTTTCAAAGTCTCATCCTTAGGTTGCGGAAAGCCATCTTTCTCCAGTTCTAGAGTTCCTCTTCTCGGTGGATGCACGTTGCATATTTTCCAGAGCGGATGGTATATATATAATGCTCTTTTCTAGCAACATTTGCAAAAAAAATATTCCAAATGGTTATATATAATACTAAAAGGGACTCAATAGGAAGTAGTTAAAATACAAGTAAAATGGGTATGGTATTTATTTATTTAATTTAATTTAATTTATTTTTATCCCACCCTCCCTGCGGGCTCAGGGTGGGTTACAAATCGAAAAATAACAATATAAATTGTTTAAACCCTATTTTTCTTAAAACACAAACCAAACGCAACCAGGGTGAATTCACCCTGACAAGTTTGAGCTGGGTCCATGTGGTCAGCGTTGTCAGCAGGGAGGGCTGAGACAGATTTGGATAGCCACTGCCTCATCTAAAGGCCTGGCGGAACAGCTCCATCTTGCAGGCCCTGCAGAATTGTAACAAATCCCACAAGGCTCTGATCTCAAGAGGGAGCTTGTTCCACCAAGTTGGGGCCAGGGCAGAAAAGGCCCTGGCCCTAGTCAAGGTGAGCCAGACATTCTTGGGCCCAGGGACAATCAGGAGATGTTGATGGTTTGAGTGCAGTGCCCTGCATGGGACAAATGGGGAGAGATGGTCCTGAAGATTTACCACAAAAACCTTAACTGGCTCCGGCACTCTATTGGCAGCCAGTGCTGTTGGCGCAGCACTGGGTGGATACGAACCCACACAGGCATTGCTGTCAACACATGCGCCACTGCAGCCTGCACTAGCTGCAGTTTCCAGGTCAGGTTTAAATCATGAATTAATTACTTTCTAAGCATCCTTCTCCTTCCTTTATAGATTAGGGGTGCATTCAGACAGCTTTTTTGAGTCACGCCAGGCACGAGTGCCTGGTAGATTTAAAGTGCAAGTCCAGACCTCAACATCTGGGAATTGTGTTGCTTTCGTTAGTAGCCCATCGATCCCCATCGGGGATCCGTACTTAAAAGATAGTGGTTAAAGTCCGGTCTAAAGCTGGCCGACGGGCCAATACCGGACTTTCTATCGTCCGGTCATTCTACCAGTGTGCAATCAGCCTGTAGGGATGGTCTCCAGACCATCCCAAATGGCCGCCATTTTAAAAAACTCTTAGCGGTGCATGCATAACCCTTAAACATGCAACGTCCCTGGAGCTCTGCTCAAGCGACCCAAACAATGTTATGTTTCTGACGGTTCCCACAATCAACTTTAATTGAGATGGTACCTAGAGGAAGGTACCGATGGCAGTGTTTTTACCATTTTTAGTACACGCATGCATGGAAAAACAAGTATATAGTGAGGCACCTATGCGCATGTGCAGACAGGATTTTTTTTTAAGCCGACTGCATGGCTCCTTACGGTGGATACCATTTAGACAATCCACTGTGGGAGTCACGCATGGTGAAGCGCTTCACAGGCAGGCTTGTCTGGTCATGCAATGCTGGATCAAAATGATCTAGCTCAAATTACAACCGGGCCAATGGCAGGATTAGCTGCCCATCTGAACACACCTTAGGGAGGAAATTCCCTGAAAGGACTTTAAACAGGAAGCCTTTGAAATAAACAGGAATAAAATCCATGTATGCAAACTTTCTGAACTAAAGCACAAAATTCACTCTGTTGGAGAATTTCCTGTTTTTCTTTCCCCTTTGTCATCTTTTTAATTGCTGTAGTGTTAAGATGTATGTGGGAGCATCAAATGCATAAATATCTGTAGTTTGTCCATTCTTAACTTCTGTTTCCTTCCATTTTACCCTATCAGTCTGTATCCCCCTAAGCTACTGCTGTCAAATGTATGAAATGGTTGCTAAGTGACCACCCCTGTGCCTACAGGCAAAGCTATCCCACTGCTTTGAGGCAATTGTGACCTGCCATGGTATATTTAAAGAAAACAAAAGCAACACATGAGACATTTTTTCACTTAATTGTTTGGGTAATAACAGAGACACGGTCTGGCCCTTTCGCGGACAAGCAATACAAAGAGCCCAACAGCCCCAGATTCCACTAAATTCAAATAAGCACACATTTCTACTTTTGAATACCCATGTACAGTTGCAGTCACATGCGTGAGATAAAGTGGAGGGGGAGGCTATTTCCTCTGGTGGAAGTTGACCTGCAGTTGCACGATCACACAATCTTTTGAAGCTGCCGGCATAGCCTACCACTGCATGATCAGATGCAACCACGGGTGAGTTGGGGTGGGGGGGGGTTTGACGTTTTTCTCTGATGCGCTTAAATGAGGGATCGATGATTTGCACCTCAGCCCTGAGGGATCCCTATGGAGTGTGTGATGATGCTCATGCTGAGAAGGGCAAAAAACAACGGCACGGAGTTGGGATGGCCTGATCCGACCATCCCGACGCCATGAGAGCATGCTGGAGTGATCAGATGCAGGAAAGTCCATCTGTGGCCCATAGCAACCCATTTGCTACTGGACTTTCTGAGGTGTCTTTTAAATCCGCTTGTGCAGAGGAGCAAAACGGGTTGTGCGGCGGAGCAAAACTGGTTGCCAACGGCTGCAAGGTGCTTCCCAGATGTTGTTGGGTGGTCGCGCTCCTTTAACCTGCCCGGCACTCACACCTATGTCAGGGTTACTTGTGTGTGTGATCACAACCTACATTAGTAGTGGGTTCTAGCACATGGGAAAGACACTACATGGAACCACCTTTCCATCATGTCAATTCCCTCAAAACATTCCTCTCTTGTTGTAACTGGGATGCAGAGGGAGCAGGCAGGATATTCTGTGATGGAAATAGGAATAGGTAGAAGGGGGACTGATGGAGCTGCAGATAAGGGCTGAATTGAGGGAGGGAACAGGGCAAAATCAATGGTAAATCAGGGGAAAAATAGGAAAAAAAACCCTTGAAATTTCCCTTTCATGAGATAACACAAACAATGAACTATCTAATGTCCTAATATATCCATTATATACATTTTACTTCAGTGGCTAAGTATGGAAAATGTGATGTATGGTTAAGTGGTCAACAGATCTTTAACCTTTTCCAGATCTGTAACCATCCCAAGTATGTGAGAGGGGCTGTGGCTTAGTGACAGAGCACAAGTTTAGCATGTAAACAGTCCCAAGTTTAATCTTTATGATCTTCAAGGAAAGGATCACAGGCGTTGAGGAAGACCTTTCAAAAATGAATAAAACAATTAATTTCTTCTATACCACTTGCTTTAACAAATAGTTACTCCATAGGGAAGCTTTGGCCCTTTTTGCCAAGTTGTTACCTCAGACCCACAAAAGAAGTCCTGTTCCCATCTTCCCCACTATCTTCCTCTCATCAGAGTGGCTTGATATAGAGAGGGAAAATAACATAACCATTCTAGAATGATATGGGGGAAATGGGAATCCCAAGGCAGCAATTCAGAGCTGACTTCACAACAGATATTGGCTTCACTGGCTGACTCAGATCACCCATTTTTAATTAAGCGATAGACACAAATAGAGGAGAACTGCACTTACAATTCAGTGAGAGGATGTGAAATTCCTCTTAATTGGATTTCTATAACTAAATTGCCTGTTCTGCCTTCATAATAAAAACGCTGTGTAAATTCTTCCTAAAGACCAAAATTATACCTTGATAGGAAATTTCATCTACAACTTGTATTGTCTAATTTAACATTTGTCTTGTCTACCTTGCAGCACTCAGGGTGAATTTCAAAAATTATTTATAGCAAGTTAAAACAAAAAGCTCTGCGGAATCCTAACCTCAGCAGTTGTAAAGTAAGGGGAGCTTATTGTTCCAGAACTAAAGATGAATATATACAATAGGGTTGCCAAGTCTGGGTTGGAAAATACCTGGAGACTTTGGGGCCGGATCCAGGAGAGGGTGGGGCTTGGGGAGGAGAAAAGCCTCAGCATGGTACAATGCCATAGAGTCCATCCTTCAAAGCAGCCATTTTCTCCAGGGGAGCTGATCTCTGTAAGCTGGAGATCAGTTGTAAAAGCGGGAGATCCCCAGGCCCCACCAGAAGGCTGGCAACCCTAATATACAATTAGACTTTTCCCTCCTGTTGACTTCTGCCATTGCAAGTTAGTGGGAATTAATTAGATATAGGTTGCCTGAAGAATTCCAGTGGCTAATAGCAACAGCTATCCACGCATTAGAGAAACAAGTTTTTGTTTCAATGATGTTGTGGAATCCATTGATCTGTTGCTCCATTAGCTCTAAAATTACATTAAGGAGTGGAGAAGACAGAAGAGGAAGCCATTCACATCATGATATGCAGAACTTTTAGAGATACCATGAATAGTTCCCCACTGGATAATTTGTAAGAGGGTGGAAGTGCAAAATTCAGGGTCTCTGCAAAGGCTGTGCAGATTCTGAATGCAGATTAGATCCCTTCACCCTCATAGTCATGGGCTCTTTCCCTACTAGGGTTCCCATCCTCCAGGTGGGGCCAGGGGATCTCCCACTTTTACAACTGATCCCCAGCTGACAGAGATCAGCTCCCCTGGAGAAAATGGCTACTTTGAAGGGTAGACTCTACAGCATTGTACCATGCTGAGGCCCCTCCCCTCCCCAAACCCCACCTTCTCCTGGCTCCACCCTCAAAGTCCCCAGGTATTTTCCAACCAAGACTTGGCAACCCTATTCCCTACGGTGTGGGCCAAAGCCAGCAGAATGCTCTTTAGGCAATGGCTGCAGTAGGATTGGAATTTCCTAACCATAATCCATTGAGAAAAGGTATAGAAGATCATATAACTGCCACAAATACAGGCCTGGCCAGACTTTGGGATTAAATTCTGGTTGCCAGAAAGAAAATTTTAATCAACTTGGGGCGGTCTAGTACTCAAGCATTTCAAGAGGCCAAATAGCCATTTAATTTGATATTTGAGTGTGCTCGTGTGTGAGAAATGTGCACGGGCATTCTAATCAGCACCATTTTCTCTCATCTGTATTAGAGGCAATACTATTTCTAGGAGAAAGGGGGAGATGGCGGCTATATTGAGGCTAGGCCTCAGACGAACTTCCCCAGGCAAGCAGGGTTGTGTGGGGTTTTTTGCCTTTTTCCAGTAAGGGAAACAGCCAAGAGAAGAAGGTGACATGGTAATTCCTACCACTTTCCTAAATGCATCACTGTGCTCCACTTTTCAGATAATATGCCCTATCCTACCATTTCATGCTTGGAAACAGGTCTCACTATATCAGAGAAGAGGAGGAGTGCTGAATATATGCAAGAAGCCAGATACAGAGGTACGGGCTTCCTGCTTTCTACTACATGGGACTGAAAGAAACATTCTTCTCTACATTCTGGCTAATACAGAACAAAAGGCCGGTGTTATGTATTGACCATGCGGTCGCCATGTGCTCCCTTAATTGCGACCGCATGGCCAGAGCACATGGCCAGAGCACATGGCCAAGAAACTACCTGAGCTTCAGCCAGGTAGAACAAAGGCCAGGTGGATTCAAACTGGCCACCAATTCTGTACCGGTTTCTCCCAGGGAACCTATGAGATGTAAATAGACTTCTAATAGCCTATCAGGCCAGTTGGGTGAGGTCAGGGGATTATCCCTGACCAGCATAAAAGGAGGGCTTCGAGCCCTGGGTTGTATGCTTCATCCGGACCGGCAATAAAGATCATGCTGTTTCACTGTTCCACGGACTCCCAACTCCAATACTTATCAGCCACACCCAAGTGGTATGCCTGTCATCTCTGCAGATCATATTAAACACAGCTGGAATACAATTTATCAACCTTGAGATTCAGAGTGAACATACAACTAAGTTAGCATATCAGTAGCTTCCACCTGGGCACCCGTGTTGCTTGAGTGCACGTGTCCGCCTTGAAATATGAGGATGTATCCAAAGGGCACCTTTCTGCAGGCAGGAGCCTTCTGCTCATCGTACTGTTCACCCTTCACGAGAACCTTGCACAAGAAAAGTAAGACTAAATCATAATCTTCTGCTCACAAAAGCAAAAGAACGATCGATTGGAGTGATCGATTGGAGTGATCGATTGGAGTGATCGATTGGAGTGATCGATTACAGCAGGGGTCCCCACCATGGTGCCAGTACATACTACGACACCCAACGACACCTCTTCTAGTGCCCGCCAAGTGTTTCTAGAAAGTGGATGGGATCAGATGGCGCCATTGTCCAACAGGGCTTCTGAGTGGCCACTGGAGACTTGATTTGCTGCGCAGATCTTTAAAAACGTTGCTCTGGCAGCAGCTGCCAACACATCACGAGGATCTTAACTGTGTGGCTGAAGTTAAGCTGTGTGTATTCAAGAAGGTATTTTAAAACAATATGCTCATCTAAAAAGGCATCCCATTAAAGAGAGACTTTGCCTGAAATGTTATGGGGATGTCCGGTATTCTGTAGGCAGAGCCAGTTAGGTCTCTTTGAGTGGTAGTGCTCTCAGCCTTGAATAGCGAGGCTCGAGCATCAACAGGAGCTGAAGGCAAGGACCTGGAACAGGGACACAGCTTACACCTAGTAAACCAGTTGATCCAGAAAGCTTCCCCTCCCAGCTCAAGGTTTAATTAGGCCTTGGCCTTGCTCTGGAAGCAGCACCTAGGACTCATTTTGCCAGGCTTAATGGGAGCCAGAGTCCTGCAAAGATTACCTCCACCATGATCTGGCCCAGGAAGTGGAACACAGGCTGCCAGCCTGGCTCTGCATCCTTGCTGGGCTATCTTGGCACAAGTTCTCAGCTTCCGCCACTCCTGCCAGGTAGAGGTGGATTTTGGTGGGCTTTGAGGACTCAGTCAGGTCTGGTACTTAATTGCCCCAGGAACTCGGGGGACAAAGGGAAGCTCTGGAGGAGAAGCTCCTGCTGCAAGCTCCACAGGGGCAAGTTTTGGAGGATCTCCTACTGCAGGTTCCTTAGGGTCAAGTTCTGGAACAGATAGGCCAGGGGCATGTGCCCTGCAGGGGTCTTCTTGAGTTTCCTGTGCTTCTCCAGGCCATGTCTCTGCCGCCTCAGGCTCCTTTCAGACGTCTGAGTCGGACACCAGAGCCAACTCAGTGTTGGTCATGACACAACCTAACTCTCTGACATTTTCTGTTTGGTTTCACCTCTTGCATATTGTGGCTAGCTCTGCCTCCTGTGGCAGCCATTTTGAGGTGGCACACATCATCATGTGTCAGAATTACAAAGTGCCACAGGCTAACAAAGATTGGGGATCGTGGACTACAGCACTGTATAACCTCCAGCCAGTCTGGTGTAGTGGTTAAGTGTGCGGACTCTAATCTGGGAGAACCGGGTTTGATTCCCCACTCCTCCACTTGCACCTGGCTGGATGACCTTGGGCAAGCCATAGCTCTGTACCAGCTGTTCCCTCAAGGACAGCTTGGGAAAGAGTTCTCTCAGCCCCACCTACCTCACAGGGTGTCTGTTGTGGGGAGGGGAGGGGAAAGGAGTTTGTAAGCCGCTCTGAGACTCTTAAGTGAGTGAAGGGCGGGATATAAATCCAATCTCTTCTTCTTCTTCTTCTTCTTCTTCACTGGTATTTGCAAAATGCTGGTAGGTTTTCTTTCCTTTCACTCATAGTTTGTAGATGTAGTCCACCATTTTTTCTCATTCTGTCTAAAAGGCAAACACTATTTTTATAGGCTATTAAGGGGTTTAGTTCTTCCCTCTTTATTTTACACATTGCAAAAAGAAACCACAGTAGGGAAAGGACAAAGAAATGTTCTACACTTCAAAGCCCTGAAAGGATTTCACCAGCTTGGCAGAATCACTTTACGTTCACTGTACTCACTTGGAAGAGCTGCATGGACAGGGAAATACAATCTCACTGCAAAGGGAAAAAGCCAGCATCATCTAAGCCCTGCATCTCATATGCTCGCTCAAAGAAAGAGTGGAGTCAGAACTTCTAGGATCAATGGACAAGTACTTGTGAAGACAGTACACACACTGAAAAGTACTGAGTTCTTGGCGGCATTGACTAGGACGAAGTTGGTGTAGTGATTAGCTCAAGTTTTATTTAGAGAGAACAAGCATGCTTAACCGGCCACAGGGCCAACATATATACACGCCTATGGGGGGGGGGTCTGAATTTCCCACCTAGGTCTTATTGGAGGATTAGCAGGACTCCTGGATCCTTGACTCCTATTGCCCTAGGAGCCAAGCTCTGAGCTCTTTGCACTGGTGCCTAGTGGCGGTCAGCGGACACAACACACACATTCAATTATTTCCACTTCAAATCATTCCAGCTGAACTTTAGTCGGAGTTCTTTCAATCTGCCCAAGCAGGCGTCACTGCCAAGCTGTTCTCAAGTCTCTAGCCTGAAGAGGATACTCCCTCCCCAAGTAAAAACTATGGTCCAATCTGCATTGGTCTTTCCCCCTGCTGTGACAAAAAGTGAAAGGGGGGGGGACTCAACCCAAAAAGTAGCTGTGATCTAAGATGGTCAAGCTAACAAGTAAATTAATACAAAATATACAAATATTTATGAGGATGTACACATAAATAAAACATAATGAAGTTAAAAGGAAGTCTAAATTTCAGACTCTAAAAGTTTATTTCATTCAGAACTGATTGTTATACATATCAAATTGATGGATAAAACGTTTGACCTAAGGACCATATGCATTTCGGCCCTTATGGGCCTTCCTCAGTGGTCAATATTCCTTATTTCACAATGACACACATCCAGAAATACATGCATAAAGAAAGTCCTTGAGGAGCTGATGTCTGTAAATGATTGTATCCAAAATAACTCATATTTGGAGAAGTTTGAGCTGTTTGAATTTGTAGTCTGAATAGTAAGAATGTAATGTCAGCAGTTTGTTAGGCTAAACTATTCCAGAAGTAGACCAGCTTTAAACTTTAATAATTATATTTTTATTTTTATCTAGAATAATTTGGAGAATTTGTACAGCTATTCATAAGGCTCAGTATACAAATCTGTAGCAACTGCATAGCATTCAAGATAACTCCAGTAAAAATTATTTTAAAAAAATTATTACATATATAATAATCTGGCCTTTTTTCTTTTCCCTTTTTTCCAACAATTTCAGAAAGCAACAAAATTCTTTACTGAGGAAGGCCCATAGGGGCCGAAATGCCTATGGTCCTTAGGTCAATCCATCAATTTGATATGTATATCCATCAATTTGATATGTATAACAATCAGTTCTGAATGAAATAAGCTTTTAGAGTCTGAAATTTAGACTGTTTCTTTTAACCTCATTGTTTTATTTATGTGTACACCCTAATAAATATCTGTATTTTATATTAATTTACTTGTTAGCGTGACCCTCTTAGATCACACCGTCCCACCGTTGTGCCAACGATCTGATATTGTCTCACAAATTTCTGTCTGCATCTCTTGTTCCATCCACTCTCCTATTGTTTCGTCTCAGTGTCAGCTGTCTGCATCATTTTATTGCCATTTAAGTTAGGTGAGAATCCAGTTGTCTGCATTTAAAAGCAGCCAGGGAACATTGTTCTGAAATCATATGGGGGGGGGGGGTGAAGCACGCTGTGCTGCCGTGGTTGGTTGCCATAGAGACTACACACTGTAAGCTGGAAACATGGCCCAGAGTCAAGGTAAATAACAAAGCCAAAGGTCAGACACCCAGGAAGTCAATTCAAGGTTGCAGGTTTCAAGGACAAGGAGCGGCTGCTACAGACACAGACGCAAGTCTGAATGTGCAAAGTTGTGGCCATGCTGAAACAGGTACATGGAGTGTTTTTGAGCAGGTCCTCCCTTCCCTGGGAGTTGAGTCTGCAAAGGCTTACAGCTTCTCCCGTTGCCTTTGCAGGAGCTGCACTCTGGCATTCCTTCTTCGCTCCTGCAAAATCAACCTCTGGTGTGCCCTCTGTCTGGGGCACTCAGGAGAACTAGGCGGGGAGTCTAGCCTCAGGGTGTCTGCAACTGGGGGTGCTGGGCCAGGCTCAGGATCGGTCTCTCCTTCTGGCTGCAGCTCCTGTGCAGCTGTGAGGAACTCTTCCACCTCAGGTACTGTTGAGGGTTCTTCTTCTGGACTGACTCCAGAGGAGGCTGCCTCTTCCTCATCTGAGGACTAGTCAGCCTCAGCAGAACCAGCACCCACAATACATCCCCACCCCTGAACCATTTGTTATTTCCTGAGGCAGTCCCCAGCACACCCTGCCTGGCAACCACCGGGAGTTTCATGATTTTTATCCATCTCATCCCATCTTTCCTGCCCCCTCACCAGGTCACCCCCTTTACTTTCTGTGGGGGGGGGGTTGTGGGTGCTGTTTCCTCCCTGCAGCGCAGCGCCCTGCCAGTGCCCCCAGGAGGCCACTTCCCCCCCCTCTTGCGCTCTCCCTAAACAACTTTATACTGAGCCAAATGGGATGCCAGCACCACAGCAGCACGGAACAGCTTTACATAGCGGATACAGATTGGGCCTATGACTCACCAAGCCTCCCAAACAATTATTAACTGTTCTTGCAGAATTTGAACCCAAATGCTCAAAATTTTTATGGTAAAATCAGGCTCACTCCACTCTAAAAACAATAACTCACTCTACAAAGGAACCAAATGGATCTGTTAAAAAGCACGTGCATCTGAACCACGGATGTACTAATTATTGTATCAAAAGAAGCCTTTAAAGGGGCCTCTTTAAACAAGAAGTGGGTGTGTGATTTACTTAGAAACAAAACCCACAAGGCGAAAAGTGCATGGTTTGGACCAAATGAACAGAATAGAGGCCCCGATCACATGCAGAATTAGCTGCGCGATAGGCACAAATGCCATGCCGTTGTTTTTTTCCCCTTCTCAGTATGCGCATCATCGCATACTGCCATAGTAAGTCCTCAGGGCAGAGATGTGATTCATCGATCCCTCGTTTAAGTGCATCGGGAAAAAGGCAAACCCCGTCCCCCGACTCACCCATGGTTGTGTCTGATCATGCAGTGGAGGGCTGTGCCTGCAGCTTCACAGAACTGTGTGATTGCGCAACTGTGGGTCAAACTACTCCGGAGCAAATAGCCTCACTTCTTCCCCGGATTATCTCGCTTGTGTGACCGGGACCAGAGAAAAGCAAGGGAAGGAGTCTTTAGTTTGGGAAAACAATTGCATTCAAGCGCCTGCCCCAAATCTAGACTGTAATCAACATGAATGGCTTAAGGAAGGCCTATAAGCCTGGCAGACAAGTGCCACTGGATACTTTTCTCAGTTGCAAGACCTGCATTGTAAGTGCCGATGATTCTGTGTTCACAAGAGAATTAGATTGTGTATCTGCACATATTCAAGATACATCATTCTTGAGTCTTCAGCCAAGTAGAAGCACTGTGCTCTTCACCCTTTGGATTCCTATGACATTAATCTTCTTGGAACCTGACTGTATAAATTCAAATAAATTTCAACTTAGAGAAAATGGCAGACAGTAGATGTACTCTTCTGCTAAGTCCAGGTCTTTCTTTGAAAGTATGATAGATTTACATGTATAGCAAGTACACAAAATTTGAAACAGAGCAGTTTTCTTAGTTGGGACCTGAGAATGCACAAAAATAGTTAGTATGGCACATTAAGAAAGGACACAGATCAATTGCAGACCTCCATGAAGGAGCTTTTGCTTTCTGCTAGTATTTATTCCAGTACAGCATAGGCCAAAGTACAAAAAAACCTTTATGGAGATTTTTTGCTTGTGCATTTAAAAACAGACTGGTAACAAATTACATTTCTTCTGCATGTCATTTACTTGAATTGTGCATGGTGTCCAAAGCATTTGCATGAATCTGTGATTAGTATCAGCATCAACACAGTCACTGAGGGGGAAGAACTTATCCAGACTTTTCCATTAGGAATGCAATAGTTACAAAATACCAAACCAGCTCCATGAAACATTATATAATGTCCAAGATGTGATCCTATCACAATAAAGAGAGAGTCAGACAGAGGGAGAGAGAGATGGGGAAGTAGAGTTAACCATTATTGAAATATTATTTTAAGCGTATCAGTCGTGTGTTGAACACTGGCTGGATTGTGCTGGAAAACAGGTCAAGTGCTCAAAACTGCCTGGAATAGAATGGGCCTTGTGATGGCATGGTTTGGCAGAATTCCTGCATCCAATTAATCATGTGTTAATAGCCTCACTGTTAAGACAGTCCTGTTGGACTGATGGTGAGAAAGAGGGTATACTCTTTTTCTGTCCCTATGCAATGACTTTTGTGGTCACTACATAGTTCTCTAATGGCATCCGAAGCGGTCTAGCATGCAATGTTTATCTGAAGAAATTGTTGAAAGGGACTGTATGATTGTCTGAACAGTCTAACACTTAATGGACTAGATGGGCACCACACCATGGGGGAAAATAAACCATGGTGTACTGGATAGCTTCAGCCCATCTTATTCATTGCTTCAAAGATGAGGAAAACAGAGGATTGGATCTATCCATCATTTTACTGGTGACAAAGGAAACCCTTTTGATCACAAAAAGACTAAGAATCAGGAGACCTACATCTACAAAAGCCATGAAGGAGAGGGGCTGTAGTAAAGAGGGGAACTGAGTAAGAATGAATGAAAAAGCTGGCTGAATCCAACTCAGTGTCTTACAGACACTTGCTGGATATTTAGGAGTATAATTACAGCCAATTGTTACCTCTTCTTGTCAACTCATTACTATTTTGATATTAAAAACAGGAACAAGAAAGGAAGCCTTCATCATACTTATAATTTATCTCTCCTATGATGAAACATTATTCATTTTTACTCTGACTTCACTGATGACAGAATCTCTCTAGAGCCAGTTTGGTGTAGTGGTTCTCTCTCGAGCTCTCAAGAGCCAGTTTGGTGTAGTGGTTAAGTGCTCGGACTCTAATCTGGGAGAACCGGGTTTGATTCCCCACTCCTCCACTTGCACCTGGCTGGATGACCTTGGGCAAGCCATAGCTCTGTACCAGCTGTTCCCTCAAGGACAGCTTGGGAAAGAGTTCTCTCAGCCCCACCTACCTCACAGGGTGTCTGTTGTGGGGAGGGGAAGGGAAAAAGGAGCTTTGTAAGCCACTCTGAGATTCCCTTGGGGAGTGGAGGGCGGGGTATAAATCCAATCTCTTCTTCTTCTCTCTACTGACTGAAAAAATGCTGGAGTCTATGCAGGGTGTGAGATTTGATAAATCGTAGGTTACAATATTGATTTTGGTAGAATTCTGGAGATTCTTGATAGGCCAAAAACATTAGCAGAGTCACCAGATGCATACTTTTAGACTATGAATTTTGTTCTTAGTGAACTTAACGCAAACTTCCAAAAATATTAAAGGAAACTTTTACTTTTTAAATGTAGAATACACAGTATCTGAACACATCCTCCTCCTTCATGCTAAGGCAACAGGGTTCCCTCTTTATTCCCTGTAGCACCCCCTTTCCCTCTCCCAATAGACTTCTATACACATTTCACACTACATTATAAACTCTTCAAATTTTCAAAAGTACCTGGACAGTGCGGTATGGCAAACCTGGGGGGGATGCCGCCCCCCTCCCCCCAACTGCCCACATTGTTCTTTTGACTGCAGCTGCATTTGTGGCTTTGGAAATAGTCAACTCATCCCACAAAAACACACACTGAATTTCCTGAAGGTCACTAAGTCACAAGCTGCTTACTCTGCTGTATTGTTGTCTTTCATGGGATGACTCTAAATTAATTTGACATGTGCCACCTTTTCCCCCTTTGAAATAAGTAATGCTTTCCAGTGGCTCTGAATCGACTTTTACAAGGTATTCTTCTACTGCTGGGGCCCTAGGCCCATAGACAGGATTCTGTAATTTGGGGGTCTTTAATAAGTCAGGGGGCACTGATGTCACAAAATTAAAAAATTAAATTAAAATTAAATGTTTAAAAACTCACTTTTGCAGCATTTGCACTCTGCCTGCCTACGCGGGGAGGCAAGCTGTATTTGGGGAAGGGGCAGTGGTGGGGAGTCCTCCAGGTAGCCCAAAGAGTCAGGAGTCCTCTGGGCAGCCCTGAGAGTTGGGGGCTTGGATGGAAATTGGGGGGCCTTGGCAGGAAGTTGGGGGGCCAGGCCCCCAAATACCCCAATGTAGCTATGGGCCTGTGGGGCCCTATCCTGCTATCAGACTAACAGCCTTATCCTAGGCATGCAAAAGTGTCACCATGTAATTGTGCTTACACACTGGAGACCACGGAGCCCAATTCAAGCTGAAGGAAAGGCAGGGTATTGCCCTTAAAGAGGGCTGATATTAATATTTGTAAATCAGGTACTGCTTTCTTCTACCAAATTTAGTAAGCCCATGCCCTTCAAATGCTTCTGCAATGGTGTGCTGGAATCATTGTTTAGTAGCTTTCCCCCATCTGGGGTTGCTGATCTAGCAGCACATGAATGGAATCAGTTGCATTGTTCTGTCTACCTCATAGTCATCCCCAGTCCCAGCCAGGTGACAACTGTTTTGAAAGGACTTATGTAAAAAGTGTTGCCTACTTCATGCCAGATCTTAACCTGCAGCTAGAGCACAAAAAGGATTCCTAATTTTCACCTAAATTCTACAAGGTTGCACCAGTGCATGCCTCTGTGACATCATCATAATTTCTATGCAATGCCAGTGTAACCTCCAGTCTCACACTTCTGTGTCTCTGTTGGCAGACCAATGCTTTTGTGCTAACAGCATGGGATGGAACTGGGGTACAGTTCCTCTTAACTTGAGCTGCCAGTCACTGCTTCAAATCAAATGTCATGGGACGGGGCTAGCAATAACAAACCACCCACGAGTTGAAGGCTCAAGGGGACAGAGGGTAATTCCTGATTGCTAACTGAAAGCCGGGGGGGAGAGACAGAGAGAGAGAGAGAGAGAGACGCTTCTTTCATGGGAATAATTTATTATTTTTAAGCACTTGAAATTGTATCAGGTGTTTATTTACAAGAGAGCTCATTGTGCATAAAATACTCATTAGGTACCGCACAGTAGTTTTATTCATTAAACACGTGGGATTAGCATCATTCCCATTCCATTTTCACGAGAAGTCTTTGACAGACTAAATATAAGGACATTCCTTTCCCAGCTTTTCCCATGAAAGGTACAGGGAGCAAACTGGATTTGTATGAAATAATGCTAAAGCCATACGTGTATAGTCTAATCACTCATTGGGGCTTCCATTTACTGGTCATGTGCGATTGAAGGGCTTGGAACTGAAATTAAAAACCCCACAGGCTGGATTCAGAGTCCGTGTGTGAGAAAATGAAGGCACGAAGCAGGAAATCAGTTTAAAGGTGCCCCATATGTTGCCAGGAAAGTCAATCATCTGGGTATGATTATGCGGACATCACACAAAGGAAACTGCATTTAATGGCTAGTAATTAAGTCCAGATTACGGTACGGGAAACACTCACTCGTGTGTTTCACTTTGACTTCAAAGAGAATGCAATTTTACCCATGTTGCAGCATTGGAGTTTTACATCTGTTTCTGGACTGCATGAAACTGTGGATATGGAAACAATAGCTGTAAGAGTTTTAATCTAATCTGTTTATGTATTTCTTTATGAATGGGCTATGCACAAATGCTTGCTGAATATACAGACGGCTGCTATGGGGCAGGGCAGGGGCACAATTTAAATACTTTGGGGGATTGGGGGGGGGGAATTAATTCAACAAATGAAATTATTTCAGTGATTTCCTGGTTCTGACCCACAGCACAGTTTAAAACATAACACCATGTTAGGTACTGAAAATGTCCTTAGTAGAACTTTATGAAAATGCTACATCAGGCACTATGTTGAAATGTTTAGGAAACCACATTTTGTCATTCACTCAACTGCCAAGTACAGCAGAACATGTTTTTGATATTTTAAAATGCATTCCATGGCCTACAGAACATCTGATTTTCTCCTTTTTGCTTGTGACATACCACAATCAGTAGTACATGCATTAATCTTAGCTGATGGGTATAGATCATTATGTCCCCCTGCAGAAAAATGGATTGGATGTAACTTTCAACATTTCAATATATTGATTGGATTCTTTGGGCCCACCCCTGACAACATTTGGAGGACAATCCAGTTGGTCTTCTATGTATACTACAAATCACTCAGCCCTTTGTAGTACTCAGTGCATGGAGAAGCTACCAATGGGAAAGAGAGTAGGCAGCAAGGAGCTCTTGCAAACAACAGTACAGCAGGGGAGTCATGTACAGAAACTAGATGTCTAACAGACAGCACACTCTACTGTTGAACTCAGTGGGCTCAGAAGGCTGGAACTCTTCTTAGGATTGCATTTAATAGATGGATTTGATTATACTGGTTGCAGTGTACCATTTAATTAAAATAAACTTCTAAAGCACATGATTTTAAAAAAAATCTCAAGAGTTTTTTGAGCTCTTTGGCATAGAAATACCAAGATTTAGCTCTCCACAGGACCATTTAGCACTGAGACCCTTTAGAGTAGGGGCATCAAATATGTGGCCCACGGGCTGGAACTGGCCCCTTGCAGGGCTGGTATCTGGCCCGCAAGCAATTGGCTCTCTCCTGCTTCTTCCTCCTGGGCTGCTGCTGCTGCTGTATCACCAAACCTGTCTTCCCTCCAGTGGCTGGGATCTCCTCTTCCTCTTTTGGGGAGGAAGGGTGGGGGGAAGGAGAGTGTGTATGTATGTACACCAGAGAAAAGCTTCCTCAATCTCTCTCTTGCTTCGTCCTCCGGGGCTGCTGCTGTGGCTCAGTTCTCTTTTTCCTCCTTTGGAGAGGAAGGGAGGGAGGGAGGAAAGAGAGCACCTGCATGCACCAGAGAAAAGCTTCCCCAATTGCTCTCTCCTGCTTCGTCTTCCGAGGCTGCTGTTGTATCTCCAAGCTTCTCTTCCCTCCACTGACTGAGATCTCCTCCTCCTCCTCCTTTGGAGAGGGAGGGAAGAAAGGGGAAGGAAAGAGAGAGTGCAAGAAATAGTCCCGTGGCACACTGAAGACCAACAAAGTTTTATTCCAGGTATTTTGTGTGCTTGCACACTTCTTCAGAGAGAGGGAAGGAGGGAGAGAGGGAGATTTTTCTGGCAGGCACGATTTACATTAATATTGCCTAGCTTTGCGACCTGATCACACATATGTACATTAAAAGAGGAAGGCGGGTAGGAAAGAGATGTTTTTGGGATAAGTAAAATTAAAGGGAGATTATTTTGGCTTATTCTGAGAACTTTTTAAAATTAGATTTCTCTGTGCCTATCTGGGATAAGAATTTAAAAAATACATTTATGGTTCCATATATTCTAGTTTAACACGTGTTCTCCCTCTCTGGCCTCCCACCTCACTGGCTGTCTTTCTTCACATTACCCTTCCCCCTTGCTTTTTAACTGTTTTATGATCATCACAAGCACTGAGTGGATTTTGTCCAGTCTGAAATCCATACATTATTTCTCTTGGAGAGATCCTTCTTTCCAGTTCTAGCAGATGAAAAAAGGAAGGAAGGAAGGAAGGAAGGAAGGAAGGAAGGAAGGAAGGAAGGAAGGAAGGAAGGAAGAATCTAACAGTACAGCTTGCAGACTTTCTTAGTGCAAGGGAGCAAGGCTACAGCAGTAAGTTAATGACTAACAAAATTTATGACAGGGCACGAGCTTTCATGAGTCACTGCTCACTTTTTCAGATGCAGCTGGAATGTGAGTCCATCTGTCCTTGTATCTTGGAGAGTGAAGTGATTTCAGATGCCAAATGACAATAGCAGGCACTGGTAGGGTATGAGCTCTCGTAAGTCACTGCTCATATCTTCAGAGTTATGTATTCTTTGTATCCTTTTGGACTTAATCCTCCTGGAGCAAACTGAGACCTAGGTTTCCTGTCTCATTACCAATGTTGATATCTCCATTTATGTACAAGTTGAACAGAGTACTACCCCTCTGCATGTCACACCTAATCCATTCAAGCTTGCTATTGCCATTCAGCATCTGAAATAATTTTTATAAGTTTATATTTCCGGTATCTCATGTTACATTTTATGGCACACATGGTCCAGCCCAACATAATGACATTTATGTCAGATCCAGCCCTCATAACAAATGAGTTCAACACCTCTGCTTTAGAGGCTATGCCTGATTAGACTGACTAGATTTATTTAGGATAGGACTGCCTACTCTGGGTTGGGGTATTCCTAGAGATTTGGGGATAGAGCCTGGGGAGTGGAGGGTTTGGAGAGGGGAGGGGACCTCAGCAGGGTATAATGTCATAGAGTCCACCCTCCATGACAGCCATTTTCTCCAGGGGAACTGATCTCTGTTGTCTGGAGATCAGTGGTAATTCTGGGAGGTCAGCAACCATAGTTTGGTTCCAGACTTTTTTGGACTGGTGGCACTTATATTTGCACACAACTTTAGTGCATACAGGGCAATGTCTCTACCCTTAATTCTACTGCTTTATTTTATTTATTTAATCATTTGACAAAATTTATACCCCACCTTTCTGTCCTCACAAGGCCACCAAGGCAGTTAACAAATTAATAAGCATATGAATTCCTTATTTAGTTACCAGCTTTGGTGTTGTATATAACTACAGCTATATTACTGTTTTTTAAATCTCCTAGGAGCTGGAAATTATTATTTTTTCCAACACAATTCATCACCTATCAATAGATGGCATTTTAGAGAAATTGCAAATATATTATACAGTGAAAATAGGATACAGTGGTTGGTAAAAATCTTTTCTAACTTTTGCTTAAATTAATTAAAATATGTCACACAATTTTTAAAATATTTAAATTAAAATATGTCACAAGAGAAAATAATTCTTATATATCCTTAGGTTTCCCTGAACAAGGCCCGTAAAGAATGATTGAACAGGCTTAGTCCAACTATGTATCATATTTATACTCTTGACAATTTATTATATATGCAGTTTTATGAATCAATACCATTTTTAGAAACCACTACAGAAGACTGCTTACTTAAAACCTGTTTGGTTTACATGATTTTAAAAATCTAACTACTGTTTCAATTTGGTGTGTACGATATTTTACTTTTATATCAATTTTAACTTACATGTATCTTACATCCCTATTTAAGCAGAATTATTTTACAAGGATTATATATTCTTGCAATAGACTTTATCTGCACCTCAACTTTTTTTGGTTATTGTTCTTAAACTTCACTGGAAGAGAAAAGTCTAATATACAGCCAGTTCCAAAATATCCATCCATTTCCTGTTTGTCAGTCTCAACAAATATTGGACCTATAGTTCATAGCAGCTATGTAGGCCTAAACATTTCATTGTTGCGCTAATCAATCAATAGTGTATTTTTAAAAAGAAGGGTAAATACATAACAGTAAAGATTAGGTTATTTCTCCTTTACTAAACTGATGTCTTCTATAATCAAATCTGCTTACTTCCTTTGGAAAGAACCAAATTTAATGTTAGCAGTGTGCTCAAGTGACATTTTAACAAAATGGAACATCTTCTATTACTCTTCTTCTAACTAAAACCACTACGCACCATAAGCAGCAGGACCAAAGTCCACTCTTGGCTGTACAATTATTAGTTAAATACTGCCACGGTCCAGCTGTACTATCAGCATAGTTCCCATGCATGAAGGATGCCCACCAAACTGAACACAACCCTCCCCCCCCCCCGCTGCCTGTTCCCTTCAGCTGCACATGGGCACACA
The DNA here is from genome assembly GCA_029233225.1 of Lepidodactylus listeri. Classification (NCBI taxonomy): domain Eukaryota; kingdom Metazoa; phylum Chordata; class Lepidosauria; order Squamata; family Gekkonidae; genus Lepidodactylus; species Lepidodactylus listeri. The sequence goes on along the minus strand of JARCFY010000016.1, from coordinate 40,440,432 downwards.
CACAAGAAATAAGGTGTCTGTGTACCTCCCCACACCATTCAATCCATGTCGGTGTCAGGAACTGACAATAGCATCTCTGTAATTTGCTTTCGTTTTCTTTGTTCTTGTGGATTCCTTGCCTGTACCCCTTATCTGGTTCAGCCCCTCGCCCTTTGTAGCTAGTTCTGTCACTTTGAAGTATATTGCTTGCTCTGGTTAATGTTACAATTTCTAGACGGGAGAATGGCGACCCAAATTCCTGCACGCCACTGAAAACAAATGGTCTTCACTCCCATGTATCCCTCCTCCCTCTTTCTGGGCCAGAGTGTGTTATCTTGTTGTGAAAACCTTGAAGCTCCTTTATGGCTGCCAGCCTAGAATTGTTGTGCCTAGCTTCACACATGTGGGTCACTCAGATCAAGAAGGGAATTTTTATAACTTTCTCACCTTGCTGTGGGAACCTCAGCGGTCATCTTTCTTTTTCCTGCGTTCACCCACTGACTCTGATTGGTCTAATGCTGGGGTTCAATTGTGGCTGGAGGGTATATTAACCATGACTGTCTTTTGTTATGCATCACTAACAAACATTGAGAACCTGTTTGCAGTATTAGAAAATAAAGAGCTTTGATTCAACGCAACGCTTTGATTTCAAGAGCAGATCTCTTGCTGTCTATTCAGAAGCCTCACAGTCACCCCCTTGCCTCTAATGAGGAGTAACTTGCATCAGGCTGAGGGGGGAAGTGGGACAGACACATGACCAGAAGTACAAACTCATATTGTGTGATGGAACCTCAGAGGGAATAGGACTGTTGACGCCGTCGGCTTTCTGTAGCCCTATTCCCTCTGAGGTTCCATCATACGATATGTGTTTGTACTTCTGCACAGGCAGAGGGCCCTACCGAGTTCATGGGAAACTATTCACAAGGGCACTGAGCCTACAGCAGAACTGGACCATCAAATCTATTAAAAAAAATAAAACCTGTTTATCTAGGTTAATATTTTAAAAATCAATATGGCACATTAATCTCTGGTTTATATGTATAAAAGAAACCTGAACACCCTTTTTAATATTTTCTGTTTAGAAAGCTTCCACTTAGAACTTAACTCCAGTGGCACTTTAGAGACTTGGGCAAAATGCATTCCACTGCACTCCTGGGTTTATTTTCCGGCTACAGATTAACAAGGTCGTCAGCCCAGACTTAAGAGATGGAAATAAGAATGTATTTCAAAAGTGATTGTTACGCCCATTTAAACCTGGGCGTAACATTTCATAGGCTCAGGGTTTCAGGCTATAAACCCATACCAAAGTTTGCTACATAAAAATCCACATCTTAAGAGTCCAAAGAGCCATAAGGTGTGTGTGTGTGTGTGTGTGTGTGAGAGAGAGAGAGAGAGAGAGAGAAGGGAACAATTGGAGTGATCTTAAGCAGGCCTACTCTGAAGCAGGTCCCATGTTATTCAACAGGGCTTACTCCCAGGGAAAGGCCCCTAGGAGTGCAACCTAACAGTGCCATCCTAAGGAAATCTACTCAGCTCTACTCAAGGGGGCTTACACCTAGAAAAGTGTTCTTAGGATTGCACTGAGAGAGCTATGTTGCCGCACGATGCAGGGCAAATGGCTTTTGTGGATGAGGAGACTTTCAAGAGCAGTTTGGATATGGAATTCGGGGCAGAGGGGGTCAGCCAATCAAAGGAAAACATCAAACAGTGCAGGGGACCAGTGGACTTCTCTTGCAGGGCCATAAGCTGCTCTTTGGATCCTTGTTTCCGTATGTGAACATTCCAAATTTGAAGTGAACTCCAATTATTCATTTTGAACCCAACCGTCATGTAATGTGAAAAGCAAGGGGCTCTAACTTCCCGCAACCTATTCTTCTCTGAATGGGCTGCTGCTCCTTATGTGAACAACAGAAGAGCCATTTCTTGATAAAACTGGAACCGTTTCTTTGTGTGCTTCAAGTAAACCACATTTGGTTTTCATTGGCTTGCAGTCAACAGCCCTGAACTTAAGGAAAAGGAAATCTCCCCTACTATGAATGTGCTGGTATGTTCGGTCTCACGGATTTTGTCAGGATCTGAACTGGAATATTACGATGCAAAACCATGCATGAAAACAAACACCAGAGTACGTTAAGAACAAAGCAGATCACATCTTTCTGATAGACCGTGCCGGGGGGCGGGCGGGGGGGGGATGCAAGTCTGAAAAACTGAAGCAAAGTGAAATTGAATAGACCACCCCTTTTATTTTAGTTTTCCTCTCTTCCCAATATGTACATGAGGCAAACATTTGCCTTGTTCCAACCCTTTATGTCTGACTTTTGTCAAATCATGTATTGTGGCTGCAGCTTCCTGAGACTGCCCAAGGCCGTGTCTCCAATAAAGACTCTTATGTCAAAAGGAAAACTGTTGCAACCCAGAGGATCTTCCACTACTTCTTACGACAGAGAAGACATTCTGTTTTGTCCCGTTAATCTCCCGAGAACCCCCGCCTCGTGGCTCCTTCCACATCTGCTAAGATCCAGAAGGGAGCAGAAAACCAAGAGCAGAAAGATGCCAGCTAGACCCAAATGCATATGTACAAAAGAACTCTTTCATGGAAATTCTTTTACAAAGCTTTCTCGTCCCCAAATTTTTGACAGCGGCAGAATACCTCTAGGCTGGAAAGTGGCACAGACATTGCTCGACAATAACTCTGTTTTAGCAGCTTTTCACTGACTGGTTCTAGAAGTGTCAAGAGGTGATTTCTTTATAACATAAAGTATGCTAGGAAGCTTAGAACAGTTGCAGCCAGCTGGTCAACACTTTAGGTGGGACACCACATAAGCCTCCATAGCAGTGCATGCATTATGTGAATTAAGGACATCTAACAGTGGCCTTCAGTTAGCCTCTGGAGCTACAAAAGTGTGAAGTAACACAGAGATGACTTTTCACTCCTGGATTAGCCTCTGCTGCCTGTATAGCCCTTCTGCCCACCACCACCACCACCCCTGGATTTTGGAGAACACCACATTCACCCCCTCCGATCTCTCCCTCGGTGGCGTTCCTGCACTCCTGACATCCATAAACAGGACAAGCCTGAGCTGCGTATTGGAAGGGACATCTCTTACAGTGCCAGCGGGCTCTCTGGTTCCAGTGTTTTCTCTCTCTCCGGCAGAGTAAGCACAAAGGGGAGGAGGACCCCTTTAGCATCAAACGGGGCTTTGAACAGTTCTGTGTCAAAGGTGCCTTTCAATCCACCATCTGCTTCCACCTCGCCATTCTGGGACAGGTTAAAGCACAGCATGCCAGTCCGGTTGACACAGAAGATGGTGTTCCCCAAGGCAGCGCAGCGGAACGGCTGGACAGGGCTGCCGCTGGGCCGCCAGGAGGCGCACTGACTCCAGTGCTTGGCCACTGTATTGTACCGGAAGACTTCCACCCCCCCAGCCTGCCCCTGCTCCCCGCGACCACCACTGACATCAAACCGGTAGATGAAGTTTTTGTAGGCCACCATGTCAGCAGAGCGCCGGCGGCTGCTGTTGTAAGGACACTCCTGCCACTCGTCCCGCTTGGGGTCGTATTTCAGCAGACGGTAGAAGAGGGATCCACCGGACACGTAGATCTCCCCGTTGCAGGTGGTGGCTTCGTGAGCCACAGCAAAGGCGCCTTTGGGCAAAGGGGCCACTGGATTCCACCGATCAGCCCGGGGGTCGTACTTCTCCACGGTGAAGAGGCACTCGCCCCCCACGGCATAAAGATAGCCGTCCAGGGCCAGGAGTTTGAGCTGGGAGCGAGGCTGCCCCATGGGCTTCACCTGACTCCAGGTGTCCGTCAACGGGTTGTAGCAGAAGACCTTGTCGGAGAGCCTGGCCCGCTGGTCGCCTGGCCCCGCGGAGATGCCTCCCGCCAGGAACAGGTAGTTGTAGAGGACGCACATGGAGCACCCCTTGGCGTTGGCCTCGTCGGGCAAGCGGGTCAGCACCCGCCACTCCTTGGCCGCCGCGTGGTAGCTGTGGAGCAGGTAGCTGCTCTCGTCCAGGGACACGACGGAAGAGGGGCTCTGCGGGCGGCTGCTCTCGCGGCTCTGCGGCCGGCTCCCGCCGCTGAGCCGCTCGAAGGCGTCGCTCACCTCGGCGACCAGCAGGCCGGGCTTGCCGGCCTCCAGGCGGCGCTGCAGGATCAGGTCCCGCTCGGCGCCGGTGAGGCGGCCGTAGACGGCGGGCTCCCGCAGCACCTGCAGGTAGTGGTCGCTCATGAAGCGGTAGGCGGCCTCCCGCAGCTCGGCCAGCCGCTGCTTCTTGGCCAGGCTCAGGAGCTGGAGGCAGTTGTCCAGGCGGAGCTGCGCCCTCATCGCCTCGGCGGCGCAGTGCAGGGCGCGGGGCATCTGGAGCACGCGGGCGCCGCTCGCCACCTCGGCCAGGTTGTCCGGGCGCACCTCGCCCATCCGCCCCGTGTACATGTACTCCAGCAGCAGGCCCAGCGCCCCGTAGCTCACCCCCTTGACGCGCAGGATGTCCCGCGAGGCCCGCGCCCGAAAGTAGTCGCTCTTGGCCGCCAGCACCGCCTTGTGGGCCCGGAGCCGACGCCCGGACACCTCGATCACCAGGTCCGGCTCCTCCGGGACCTGCGCGGCGCACACATCTAGCGGGGTCGCCTGGCTGCCGCCGCCGCTCTCCTCCTCCTCCGACGCCGCGTTGTTGATCTCCCACTGGCTCTGCACCACGCGGCAGTTGCTGCTGCTGCTGCTGTTGCTGCAGGAGGACGACGACGAGGGGGAGGCTGCGTCGGGCTCCGCTGGGGCGGCCTGGTCCCCGCCGCCGGGCGAGGGGAAGCACAGCGAGGAGCTGAGGCCGCAGGGCGCCTGCAAGGGGAGCTGCGGCGCGCTGCCCCCGTTCTCTTGGTCGGCGGCAACGCGTCCTTCCATCGCGGCGGGCTGCTGGCGGCGGCTCCGGCCCGCCGATTCCCCGCTGGCGGCTTCCCCCGGGGACGCTAGCGGCGGCTCCATCTCCTCGCAGCGCGTCTTCGCCTCGCCGTTCTCACCTGGGGAGGGGAGACAAGACAGCGCTGAGTTCGCCATGGGCGCCTCTCGGGCAGAAGCCCCCGCGCCGGCACGGCTCGGTCAGTTTCTCTCCCTCCCTTCCTTCCTTCCCCCGCCCGCCCCCCTCCTCTCCCCGGTGCCGCTTTGCAGTTTCTCCAAGCGGCCGTGAGCTGCTCGACTCTGCTCACTTGGCGCTTGGTCGATTTCCGCTCTGGAGTCCCACCCGTCGAGCGAGGCGTGGCTGCAGCAGCTACAGCCCTTCGCCACTGAACTTTTGAACCGTTCCTGGAGCGGAGGTTATCGGGAAGCCGCCAAGCAGCTTGATCAGGGCAGAGGCTTCCTGGGTGGCACCGCCACGATTAAAGTACAGTCCGGTGTCTCCACTCCATAGGGAGGTGAGGCCGGAGGAAACCGGCGAAGGGTGTGTTTTTTTAACCCCTTCAAAGTAATTTCCCGGCACTGTGACACAGACTTGCATTTTCCCCAGTGAAACCCATGATTACACAGCGATCATCAACGATTATCCAGTTCCCACATGCCCAGAGCTGCCTTTGTCTTCCTTAAATGTTAACAGAAAACTTTTAAAATTAGGGCCGAGATAACCAACACTATGACAAGTATAATTCTGTAAATGAACCACGCTTACATAATTTAGTCTCTCTTTTCTGGTCTTGCAAAAGAGCAAGGCGCCCAGTGTCCTGACCACAGTTCATCACACAGCCATCTAGCTTCTGAGATTGCACAGGGACTAGCAGTTAGGAGTACTAGACTAGGATCTGAGAGAAACAGGTTCAAGTCCCCACTCTGCCATGGAGGTCCCCTGGGTGACCTTGGGCCAGTCACATACTCTCAACCTAACCTCCCTCACAGGGTTGTCAGGAAGAGTGGAGAACAAAACTGTGAGCTGCTCTGGATCCCCACTGGAAACACAAATATATTGTCCTCGCTCTTTAAAGCCTATGTGCAGAGCCCCCGGGGGACTAGAAACTTGCCAGTATGATAAATTCCAATTAATGCCCATGGTATTCAACTGGGAGCTGATATGCTTATTAGTGCCTTACTTTTAAAGAGCATCTGCGTATGTTAATATAGTAAACGACAGGCTCCATATCTAATTTAATGGGACTTATTCCCAGAAAGGGTTCAATTATGCAGTCTAGCTTGATCCTATGCATAATTCCCGAGAATTAAGCTCAAAGTTTCGTTCATGGCTTGCGCACTAAGTTGAAGCATACAACAAAACAGTAGATGCATATATTTAAGTGCATGAACAAGTCCCCGCCTCCCACATTGTGCATGGACCTTTTCCCACTACTGTTAAGGTTTCCAAGAACTGGTCACGGTTCAAAGACACTGAAAAGCTGAGAGTCAGGAACAGCAATTAAGTGCTCCTCCAAATACCTAAACTCAGCCCAGTTAATGTCATACCTTCCGAATGTGTTTCAAGAGCTGGTGCCAGTTACGGATCCAAATTCTTATACCTTGGTCTCCAGTTCTGTCAGACAGCTAGCAGCAAATCAATAATGTACAAATCCTAGCAACCATCAACAGACAAACTCAGTCAGATGCCACCCTCTTGCTATTGTCAGAATACACAACATATGCAGAGCTTTGAACCTCTCGTTTCCCATGAAGTCTGCCAAAGACGAAGCATTTCTCAGAAGCCCATCCTACAGATATATTGCCATTACACTAAGGCTGATTTGATAGTGGATTGAGTTATATTTGTAATTCTGTACAAACCATGTGAACCACTTAAGCCTATGCTTTTACGGCATAAAGGGAATAATAATAATAATATAACTTGCTGCTTCCTTAAGTTAGTGTGATTAATTGCTCAAAGTGATTGTGATTAGGAATTCCCGTCTGACGAATGCAGTGGGCTCCAATTCCTGCACCCAAGGCAGAGACAGCAAAGGCAATTCCTGCTTCATGAACGGTTCATGTTCTGGGTTTGACTTCCATAAGCCACTCGTAGGCAGGGAAGTACAGGAAACAGGTTCTTTTTTGTGTTAAAATCAATTTTGCAGCTATGAAAAAGAAGTCTAATCCCTCTGATGCAAATGTCAAAAATTACAGGATTGCAATCTGACAATTATTTTAAAATGGAGAAACCACTCTATCAATGTAATGAGAAGGGCACAACTGGGTGGGTGTATATATTCAAACTTGAGTGCATTTAAGTAGCAATCTTAGGCAGGTCTACTCAAAAGTAAGTGTCATGTTAGGGTCTCAGTCCCAGGAAAGTTCCCTTAGGAGTGCAGCCTTAATCACTTAAAATGTGTTAATTAATTGACAGCCAATTTGATCATCATCATAATACATTAGTTTGTGGTCCTGCTACCTGAAGTTCTGGTGACAGATGGCATCTTTTGTACTCCTTCCACGCAGAGTGCTTGGGAAAGGTCCCTTTTTGCGAAGATCAACGAGTCTCAACTATAGTCATCCCAAAATTTATTTCTATGGTTATTTCAGTGGAATAAATGAACTGCAATACTGTACATTTTCAGAATATTTTGAAAAGCAATCCCCCATCAGGTTGTCTTTTTGGTCAGCAAGCTGGCATCAATACTTGCACGTGAGCCTCAATGAGATCTTCTGTTTCTTACGGAGTCATTCATCTTTCCTCCACCTGTATAATAAAAGAGTTTTGAATTTTGTTCAGTTTTAAAATGAAACAATCCCCAAGCTTGCATTTTGTTTGAATTAACTCTGAAGGCAGCTTTTATGTGACTACTGGAAATACTGTAATGGAGTTCCCTTTAATCCCATAAACTAAATATACATTTGCTCAGGCATTCCGGTGACCTATTATAAGACCCAAAGTTGCAATTCATTTTAAAAATCCTTCTCTTTTTTATTACAATGAAAGATAATGCTTTATTGTAATAACCCACTAATTAGCAATGCAACTCTGGTAATATGCAATTACTCTTGTCTAATTTGGATAGAGACGTGCATTTCTATTTACACCAAAAGACACATCCCAACCCATTCTGTATGGCTGAATTTAACTGTGGGGGCAGATGTGCTGCACTCTCATTGATTGTGTACTGCATCTCTCATGTTGGATCAGGGTAGTATGCTCGCAATCCTCAAGCCCCTTCCTATGGAATAGACCTACTGACTCCATAAGAGTTTCCTGATAGTTCAAGGAGCACTTTGTGGAAGTAGTGTTAAAAAAAAAGAATTTGAAAGGTTTGAAAATTTAAGTCTTCAGATTTAATTTGATAATTAAGTTAATATCATCTGGTGTATACTCCCCTCTGCCCCAACCAGATACAATAGTACAGTGACCTAGATAATGTAGGCTGCAATTCTAAGGGCGCGATCATATGCACCCCATTTGCGACACAAGAAGGACGATTCTCCGCCGGCTCAAAGTGGCGTGATCACACAAGCACATCTGGGAAGCGTCCTGCAGCCGGTGTCAAAGTGTCGCAAACCACTTTGAGCCGGTGGGGAATCAGCTTATTTAGCTACCAGTGAAAAGGCAGTCTCAAATGGTTTGCGACGGCCCAGAACTGACCTTTCCTGGTGTTATCGCACCAGCGCAAACAAGTGGCGTTGGGAAGCGGGCTTTTTGTTTTTGTTTTCCCCTCCCATCCCGGTATGCGCATCATCAGATGACCCTGAGGGTGGAGAGGCAAGTCATCGATCCCTTGTAGAAGCAGATAAGCGCACTGAAAACGGCCGGGGGAAAAAACCCAACTTGGCCGCAGCTGTGTGTGATCACACAGCAGCGGTTCGCCCTCACACGTCCATGGACCTGTATGATCCTGCAAAAACGGCTCAAATTGCGCCGGCACAAATTTGTGTCACTTCCCGTCCGGCTTATCTTGCTCGTGTGGACGGGGCCTAACAACACTTTCCTGGGGTTAGCCTGTGAAGACAGAAGTGATTTCCTAGTGGCTAAAAGGTAGGTGTCAGGTGCATTCCAAAGGTTGGGAGGGCATTCCAAAGGTTGAAAATGTGGTTTTGTGTTACCACTACCTCACCTCTGAAGGATCCTGTTAGTTCTTCAATTGGTTTACATATCTGATAAATTTAAAGAGAATGCTAATGCTATAATGATTTTCATCTGTTTTGTAAGCTTGTTTGCTTGCAGTTTTAATGGGGAAGGCGTGTGTTCAAGATCTGATACCTAAGGCTGCAACTCGTATCAGTCAGTGTAGCCTACAACTTGCTGATATCCATAGACAATTTGCAACACTTCAAAATAGGGGAGTCATTTGTTCTTTGTCAGCGTGAGATCCATTTAAATCACATCGCTTGCATAAGCAGTTCATTCTGAGGATTTCCTCAATTTGCCTCCTTCACCAGAAATTTACTTCGGAAATTTTGCAATACAACTTTGGCAAGTACCCTTGTCATTTCAGAACTCAGTTACAGTTTAGGGTGCAGTTGTGAAACAGTCTGGACCCAAGAAGTCTTCTCAGTCAAGCTAAGCAAACATGCAAAAAACTGCCCAGAGGGTGTATATTCTACAAATCAGGGGGACGGGGGACATTAGGACTTCGGGGAGGACAAATGGGGGCAATTTGGGATTTTAAGCAGACCCGTCTCCCTATCTGGCTTATGGCAGCCAGTGGAAAAAAATTGGTTTATACCCATCCTATGGACCCATCCTGTGACTTCTCCCTCAGGCCCTTGAAGAAGCGGCACACAGCAAACAGGAATCAAGCCTAACATTAAGGAATTACCTGATGGTCATCAGGCACAGATATAAGAGTGAATGCTTGAGATCTGTGTATTGTATGCATATATTATAAATATTGTTATATAGAGAGTTCCCTTGCCTGGAGTGTTGTTGTTTTTTAATGTCCTCCTATTTTACTTGGGAAACACTCAATGATAAAGCTGCACAATTGGTGGGCAACAGCGGATTAAAGGTTATGAACCACTGCTCTGATTAGGTAGAACTGTTGGCCAGCAAGGCACTTTAAGTGCTCTTATGGATTTTAAGATTCATAAGCTTGAACTTGGGTTGCTAGCATTGGAAGGGCCATGTGCATTCTCCATTGCAGGGGAAAGCTCCAGTCCATGCCAGGAGGCTGGCACCCTCGATAGTTCACAAAGACAGAGACAAAGACTCCTTCTGCCATGAGGTTTCTTTCTGTCACACTACGCTGGTCAACCCCTGCCCCCTCCAACATACCTGAGCAGATTATGCTAACGTGGTTACCTGGCTACTAATGGCCGGGCCATCATCCAGCGAGCTAGGGCCATTAATAGACAATGCAGTGGCCCCGATGAGTCATCGGACCTCGCCCAAAGTGTCGGTTCCTGGTGAGATCATAGTTTTGCAATATTGTCCACTCTCTGGCCCTCCTCCTTTTGTTCACTTTTAACCTATGGTAGGGTCAGAAAGGGATGGACCGCCTAGTAGGTGTGTTAGGGGGATGTGGTCTGTGCAGCCCACCCCAAGACCACCTAATAAAAGACCTTGCACAGAGGCAATCGGTCTCTTGAGCCATCACCTTCTATCTGCTTTACCCCCCCCCCTTATGTCCAGCTTGCTATCCCACTTCCTTGCCTCCATCTTTAATCCCTTGTTTGCGCAGCCAGGAAGAAGCGTGTATCTGCAGGTTTAGATCATGCTCCCCCATTTTTCCTTTCCAATCCCTCTAATCTTCTGTTGGAACAAGGATCCATCTCCAGGATAGGTAAAGTATCACCCATCAATGAAACTCCTGCTAATGCAACAGTGCTATTTTCTATCTAAATTTCCTTAGACCTGTGTGTGTGTGTGTGAAATTCTGTTTTGTGTATGCTTGAACAACATCATTTAGTAAACAGCATTTAATTTGCCATCTGCCTCGTGTGCCTTTTTCCTGGAGAACTCCCGGGAGGGGTGGGACCCTGGTATAGTTGGCAAGAACCCGGTGTTTTGCCAATTGCTAGCTTTAAATTAAAGCAATTCGGCTAACAGAACAAATTTCCAATAAATATTCCATTTCAATACGTACAATGAATAGATGGACCTAAACAATTAACTATCATACATTTGATTTACTAAAACAATAATACATAATGAATTTATACTAGTGTTGGAGGGGTGGGGTACCACTATTGATTTCATCTGGATGAATGCCACTGTAAGGAAACAACAGAGATGGGAACCTCCAGCAACCGTGAATTGTACTGACAGCTTTGGCAGTGACACACTAGCTACATCCTGGACATGTACCCCTGATCTGGCAAACTGAGACACAACTTGGCGAAGAAATTTGGGCGGAATGAGGAAGCCTTCGGAGATGCTGTTTTTGAGAAAGAGAAATGTTGTTCTTACATACTGGAAGTCACATTTCTCCAGTATTTGCTGGCCTGTGCGTTTTTTAAAAGAAACACTTCACAAACTTTCCTTACCATTAAAAAAAAGCCCTCTCCTTTTACCAAAGCTCTGACTCAATAGTGGGCAAAGCTTTTATTACCATGCTGCCAAAAATGTCTTACAAGGACAAAGTCTGCCGTGATCAGGAAGGATAATCCCCACATCACATATGTATCATTGTAACAGGAAAGAATAGCCAGAACAGAAACATAACTGGATAATGTTGTTTACAGGACAAGGTTTATGAAAGGTTTGGATTAGATGCTCTTGTGCGATGTTAGCAGTCCAACGTCACTTCCAACTTGCCCATGTTTACATTTGGGCAAGCTAGCCCACAAGAGCTCCTCCAGGGAAGTAGCCCCTGTGTCTCCTTCCAGGTTATACCCTGCTTGTCCAGGCCAAGTTAAACCATAGAGTATCTTTTATCAACAGGGCCCAGAGTGCTGATCCTTTTTGTTCGTGAAAGAGGGACAAATGGAGGGCATACGTCTAAGTCTGACCTTGCACATATACTTGTTCAAGTGCTTTGACATTATCAAGTGCTCTTGTGAACAAAATAATTAACACTAGATACAAAAGGTGTGTGGCCTGTGAAGGCCTGGAACAAACACTTGAGAAGGTAAAATGGATGAGGACCAGTGAAGTGAAGTCCAGTCCAGACTAAAGTATGGTTAACAGTTTAAGGTAAAGCTGCTCAAGTAATGAGGAGTCAGCCTGTTCTGGAGGGGGTCTGTAAACCCGCTGAAAGAGCAGGTTTGTAGTTAGAGCATACTGCTGTATCCTGGCCTATGGCTAGGTCTGCTCCATGGCACATAGCACCTTTTATCCACTTCAGCTGATACGTCATTCCTCAATGAAAATGATCTGGTCACTGCGATCTGTGCTTTGATCACATCCAGGTTAAATTAGTGCAAAGCCGTGTAAAAGGTCAAGGTTTCCCTTGCTCGAAAGCCAGTTGAATCCGACTCTCGGGGGCGGTGCTCATCTCCGTTTCCGAGCCGAAGAGCCAGCGCTGTCCAAACACTTCTCTGTGGTCATGTGGCCAGCATGACTTTAAAAAAACTGTCCAGAAACTTTATTTAGTTCAAAATGTGGCCGTTAAGTTATTTATTTATTTATTTATTTTAGATTTCTATCCACCCTCCCCGCCTCACAGGAGGCTCAGGGTGGCTACCGACATGGTTCACATACAATAAAATTCTATAAAAACAACCATAAATATAAAAACATATAGTATACACTTTAAAACTACAATGCAAGATGGCACTTCATTGCCCACATCCTCTAGGGGACAGGATACAGGAATCATTTAGCGTTGCTCCAGGGGACAGTATACAGGGATCATTCAGTGTTCCCTTTAAGCTAAGTTAGTGTGAGCTAGCTCACAGTTTTTTAGCCTCCGGCTCACACATTTTTGTCTTAGCTCAGGAAGGATGGTTCCAGAGCAAACTAATTTATGCAAGTAGCCAAATTGCTGGCTCACAACTTTAATGCCAGAATAGCTCACAAAGTAGAATTTTTTCTCACAAGATTCCATGGCTTAGAGGGAGCCCTGGTCCCAAGCAAGGGTGCCTAGGAAGGACGGATCTGCCAGGGCTGCAAGCTGCCATCCTGAGCACACCGACTTGGAGACCAGTCCCCCTGAAAGGTTCCCAAGCCACGATGTAGTTTGGAAAGGGGTGTCCACCAGTTTCCCCTCTAAGCTGAGTTAGTGTGAGCTAGCTCACAGTTTTTTAGCCTCCAGCTCACACATTCTTGTCTTAGCTCAGGAAGGATGGCTCCAGAGCAAACTAACTCATGCAGTAGCCAAATCGCTCACTCACTAGGGTTGCCAGCCTCCAGGTGGGGCCTGGGGATCTCCTGCTTTTACAACTGATCTCCAGCTGAAAGAGATCAGCTCCCCTGGAGAAAATGGCTACTTTGAAGGGTGGACTCTATGGTATTGTACCATACTGAGGCTCCTCCCCTCCTCAAACCCCGCCCTCTCCTGGCTCCACCCCCAAAGTCTCCAGGTATTTTCCAACACAGACCTGGCAACCCTATCACTCACGGCTTTAATGCCAGTAGCTTACTAAGTAGAATTCTTGCTCACAAGACTCCACAGCTCAGAGGGAACATTAATTTACATCATCCCTATGCTGAAAGACCTGCATTAGCTGTCTACCTGTTACTGGGCACAATTCAAAGGGCTGGTAGTTCTCTTTAAGTCCCTAAATTACTGAGGACTGGGGTACCTGATAGATCACTTCCTCCTGTACTGTTCAGCCCTCATCCTACGTTTTCCCACCCATAGAGGAGCAGGCATCAACGATAGGTGGGACCTCCTCGGTGGTAGCACCTCACCTGGGGAATGCCTTCCCCCATAAAGCTTGCATGGTGTCTGTTTTACAGGTTTTTAGGTGCCAGGCCAAATAAGTTTTTCCCCAGGTTTTCAACTGAATTTTTATGCGTTTATCCTGTTCTCTCCCCACTTTTTATGTTTGATTTTAGTGGCTGCTGTTTAAAATACTGTTAATTGCAGGGTTTTTTTTTAGTCTACTAAATGTAACACTTTGTTGTGTTGTTTATCGTTGAATTTTATGTTGTTAGCCACCTTTAGCAGACTCTGGAGAGCGTGTGATAGAAATCTTTTAAATAAACACTACAATCCCAAGCATTGCTTTTAACAAAGCTTTCTAAGACTGAAAATATTGTCAGTATCTTCTATTTTGTTAAACATCTTAAACACCTCGAACGTGTAAAATTGTCCTCCATGCTAGCACTGAAAGCAAACACAATGAAGTGGACATTTATAGCAAAAAAGGGTACAGTTCCATTATCCTTTGATTTTAATGGGGAAAAGTTTCAAACTCTTCAAACTGCCCTATTGAAATTAAGAGCGCAAGTAGCAACATCTGGCTAAACAGTGCTCTGGAAGCATTTCAAAGTGGACATGAAAACAAAAAACAGCTCTCAGGGCTGCTTAATTAACCTCAACCTTAAAAAAAACTTCCTTATCTTCAAGTCTGAAAATTTCCAGATGGGACAGTTCAAGAAGGAAACTTTTTTTTTTTTAGTTAAAGGAGTGGTCAAAAATGGAGTTTAAGACATTTTGCTTCAACTACAGGATGCATCTTGAAGAGCTTAGATGATTACATCCTCTCTAGGAGTGCTTATTAAACTTCTTCCCAACCTCTCACAAAGGCATATTACAGTCCAGGTTGCCTTAAGTAGTAAAAGTGATTCTGTTTAGCAAGGACATGTTTTTTTCCAAATGAGCTCAATAACTGATGCTTCCAAAAATAAGTTTTCCTGATTAGAGACCACACAAGCTTAACTGTACATCAGAATCCTTTTCAAGAACTCAGGGAAGGGTTGTTTTAACATTGAATAACAGCTTACAACTGGCAACTGTCAGAACATTTAACCGTGACATATAAGGAAAAAGTACTTTGGATCCAGTGGCCCTGAGGTCTTGCCAGCAAATTATTTTATGTGAGGTGAATCAGGGTTGCCAGCTCCAGACTGAGACATTCCTGGATATTTGGGGCTGGATCCTGAAAAGGGTGGGGTTTGGGGAGGGGCCACAGTGATATATAATGCCATAGAATCCGCCCTCTGAAGCAGCCATTTTCTCCAGAAGATCTCTGTAGTCCGGAGATCAGTTGTAATTCTGGGAGGGCTCCAGGCTCCACCTGGAGGTTGGCAACCCAAAAGGTGATGCCATTGTACCTTTATGGTTTGTGAGGTAGAAGTATATTCACTGGAATATACTTCTTCCCATGGAGAACTCTGCAGCAAAACTAAGACACATTGGGCTGCATCTCATAAGGTATGTCATATTCTCATGTTTCCTGCAGAAGAATTTCAATTGCCTAGCCTGAGTTTGGGACTATTTGTTTCAGCCGGTATTCTCTTTCTCACTGTGTTCAGTTAATTATCCCATAATGTATCTGTCCATCTTGAGAATATGCCTGAACAGCATAGACCATTCATTTTGCCGGTTGTGCCATAGCTCAATCCAAAAACATGATATTGTGCCATAGTGTGTCTATATGTAATACCGTCTGTTGGTGAGAGTCAGTGTAGTATAGTGGCTAGAGGCTTGATTGCCACTGGAAATGTCCAGTGAGCTTCTGTAGGTAACCCATGGGGCAGTCACTCTCTCTCTTAACTTGCAGCACAGATAGCTGTGAGGATGAAACAGGGGGATCCTTGGAGGGCAAATGGAGTAAAACTGTGACAAACCACATTTGCCTTTTGCCCACACAGCAGGCCTCAGCACCGGAGAAGCAGGCAGTACCCCCAAGGCATAAGAGCTGCAGTGTGAGCCCTCCGGTTCCCACCGTGCCATAGATACCTGTTGTCTACTCTGCTTATAGAATCTGTGCCACAGTTTAGGCACTTATTAAGATGGCTTAAAGCCATTAATGTTACATAAAGCCATTAATGTTACACAACCAGCACCTTGGTCATTGTTCTCATTGGTTTCCCCCACAAGTTATGAAGAATGAAGGGGGCTAATAAACAAACTTTACCAAAAAGGAGGTTGGAATGAAGCTCCACTCTTAAGCATCACAATAATGATGGAGAGGATTTTCTGAAAACCCTTGATAATCCTTCGAATTAACATGTTGCTGGAAAATATTCTAAACATCAATGCAGTTTTACAAATCTTGGGAAGCTGTGGAATAATCCTTCTTGAGAGGCATTCTTAGAAGAGCCTGGGTGGGGGGTGCAAAAGGCTGTGATTGGTCAGCCTGGATGTCCTCCCAAACCTGTGTGTCTGTTTTGCGAAGCAGAATTTGGGGGTGTAGATAAGGGTGAAATGAATGCACTTCCCCCTTCCTGTGACTGAACCCATCACCTCTGAGCTCTAATCAGAACAAACATGGAGAACGGCCACTGGTTGTCTTGTTTCACAGTGCAAAATATCCTCCTGCAAAGTGGTTTGCACTAACTTCAGAACGAAGCCAACACGAGGAGGCAGAATTTTTATTAAGTTATATTGACAGTGCAGATCAGCGGGACTTCATCAGCTGCCCTCTAAAATAAATAGAGGTTTTTATTAAAAAAACAAGTCAGAGCCAGGATTCTCTCTTTTTCATCCCCTCTTCTGTCTAAATGACATGGTTATTTTCCTTTCAGGAAATGTGAGCTCTGTAAGTAATACATAAATATGTTGTGGTTGAACTTAAGACACTCTTAGTGTAGGTCTGTGCAAAGCATTAAGGAATTATAAAACCTAGGCAATAACCAAGAAATAAGATATTCCCCAGCAAAACTGTTCTCATTTAAACGGAAAGACACCGTCAAAAGGGAACTACAGTCCAGAGTTAAAATCAGAATACAGTTAGTATCGGGTTCATGTTTGCTATTCCACAGCAAAAAAATATGGAGTGCCAGGAATGAGGTAGCTGAGATTTGCCATTAGTGACCGAAAAATTAATGTTAGAAACAGGATGACTATTTATTTATTTCACTAGATTTATATCCCGCCCTCCCCACATTGTAGGCTCAGGGCAGGTATCAACAGATATATATATATATCTGCAATTAACACAGATTTTCAAATTAAAACATATTACAATAATCTATTAAAGTCCATAAAACCATCAGCCTTAATTCACTAAAATCATCTGCATTTAAAACAACACATAGCAAAATCCAGTTGGAAAGTGCACTGAAAGTAGGGTGAAAGAGGATTATTTAGTGTGTAATGACAGCAGCCTAGGATTGTGATTCTGCAGTCCCGAACCAGGGTGCAGGAGTTTAGGATGACACTGGGCAGCCGGTCATATGCTCTCTACCAGCCTGACCTCTGAAAAGTTTTATCTCACTCTGGGACCACCACAGGGTCATCTGCCTGCTTAGACTCAGGCCTTTGGAGAAACTAGAATGTTTATCCACCCCCAGTAAGTTGGTAACCTGCCCCAAAGGCCTCCACATATTAAGCCCAAGCAAATAAAGGGTAGTACCAAGCAAATAAAGGGATGTTAGTACCATCACTACTAACATCTGTGATGGGGGCTGGCCCTGAAAGAAGATCGGGCCCGGAGGCTGTGGAGGGTTGGATTACAACCCTAGCGTTACATCTCTAAGGGAACCTGTAGCTCGCCATCTTTACTTTCTGAAATTTTACCATCATTGCGAGCACTTTAATTGTAAATTTATTACTCTGTTGTTGTATTCTTTTAATATGTTTTTAAATGTTTTATGCTGATTTGGCACTGTGTGCCACATTGTAAGCCACCCTGAGCCCGCTCGCAGGGAAGGCGGGGTAAAAGTGCGAAAAATAAATAAATAAATAGTTATGTATCCTTTTCCCAAGCCCTGATCTTTGTTCTCCAGCTGAAGAGATGATGCAAGCGGTTACCAGAGATAGGACTTTAGGTGCCCACACCACAACATTTGTTTGCATTGAGGGGGTATATGCATTGAGGGGGTATACTGAGGGCTTTTAATTGGGGGGGGGGGTCCATCTAGCATGAGAATTATTTCATGGATGTTTCCAGGAGTTGGTTTCTTTTGTTTTATTTGCTGCTTCTATGGCTTGTTTTAATATTGGCAATTCTTGTTCTATTTATTGTTTTTAGTTTGTGAACCACTTCAAGCAGATCTTCGGGAAAATGGCACATACGTTTTATAAATTAATAAAGGCAGAACCATACAGAACATATAACAAGTGTTCAAACCCGAGGAAAAGGGAAATGATAGACTAGTGATCTGCATCCAGGCAGGCCCAATGCATTAGCTGTCGAACAGAAACAAAATGATCAAACTCATCCTCCCGACTCCAGCAGAATAGACACTAGCAACTGATTCTATTCTATCATGTTTTCCTGTCAGTTTAGAAAACCTTATTTTAAAAACCCTGTAACTTGAGCCTGCAAACTGTTCCACCTGCCTTCACTCTCTCTTCTGACCCCAGCTGTCTTACTGCCCTTGTGGAACTCAAACCTTATTGGCGCATGCAGATACAAAAATCATAATAATTCTATCATAACAACCAACTCCCTTTCCTCTTCACCCAGCCCGTAAGTGCCATCAAGTTGCCACCAATTTATAGCAACTCTGGCAAGGGGCATTCAAGGCAAGTGAGAATCAGAGGTGGATTTGCCATGGCCTTCCTCTGCAGAGTCTTCCTTAGTGGTCCCCCATCCAAGTACTGACCCCGCCTAGCTTCCTCCCTGGCTCATTTCTATCATAGGAGAAAGAGAACTAAGTGGTCAGAGACGTACAATGTAGGCATCTGACACCCTTTTGAGAAGCCACTTGTCATGGGAGTTCCAATAAACTTGCATCCAGCTTCCAAGCAAGAGGGTTTAGCAGCAGGATCCAGTTGTTAAACTGCATCGTCAGAATAGTATTGTATACTTTAAAAAAGACTCATCTTGCATAATCTTGTGATTACCGGCCTATAGTTTATAACACCTCATCCTTTTGGGCAGAAGGAGAACTTGGGAACAGAGGAAGGGATGCCTGAATTCTGCCAACTCATTTTACCACTTTCGTCAGCATTCTGCAAAAGGTACCTGTCTTTTTGCACACTTCACCAGTCATCCCTAGACAGCAGTCAGTTCTGTGCTCAGTAAATAGCATTCTTGTTCTAACTGGGCAACATGGCTGCAACTTTCATAAATGATTCGAATTATAATTTAGTATTATAATTTGCCACTGGAAATTTGAACTTGCAGTCTCTGAATCAGTTCCTTTCCTAATACTCAGAAGACATCCTTCTCTCTCTCTCTTTTTAAATTTAAAGTTATGTGTGGTGTTTTATACAATTTAAATGGGAAATGCTCATTTGCCAAAGAAAATGACTATACATTGTATATACCACAATCAGCACAAAGTATAATCAGATGCGGAATCAGGGACCAAAGAAAGATTTTTTAAAATTGTAAAGTTTTCCGTTGTCCTGAAGGAAAGGGCACTACTGAAGGAAACTGCATTGCTGCAAATGAGTATTGTACTTTCCAGAGTAAAAAAACAACAGAATAGCTACAGGACGTATTTTTGATGCAATTGCTCCATAGGTCCTGCATCTTACAGTAGGATCCTAAACATGTTTACTCCAAAGTAAATCACAGACTGAATTTGCATAAGCCTCTTAGGGTGGTCAGACACCTGAATCAACTGATTACAACTGACCATGCAGGTAAGTTCACTAAAGTCACATTTCAAATCTTCCTGTTTTTCACAATCCAGGTGTGAGTTTGTTTGTTTGTTTGTTTGTTTATTTCAAATTTATACCCCACCCTCCCTGCAGAAAGAGGCTCAGGGCGGCTTACATAAAAATAAAGCACATAAATAACATTTTTACAATCATAAAACCTTCTAAAACCATACAAAATTATAATATTATAAAATGCTAGCAGGATCTATAGTTAATACTGCTTAAAAATGATGGTGGCAGTCATATTAACATATTCAGTGATCTGTCTTTTCCACTTGAGTTCAATGGAGTTTGCTCTGAACTCAATAAAAGGGTTTCGGATTTGCAACCTTAGTGAAAGAAAAAAATCACAGCTTTTATGAAACCCGTTTTTAACTTCTCCTACCAAGGCCTCCCTGGATTTTCTCTCATAACAGGATGACTTAAGAATTCTGGCAAACTCCACTGTGCATACTCCGCAGGCTTCCGTTACCCTGTGCCTTCTGTTGACATGAGATTACTTTCTTCTGAGGTAAAACCAGGGCAGCTGCAAATGCTATATAATCTTGCTTTCCTGTAGGGCTGAATTGCCTTCACTAAGTATATGCCAGTGACAGAGCTGATTCCCATAACTGGAAACCAAGAAACTACCGTATGTGTAGGCCCATTACCCTGCAAATAATTTAACGTGTGCGTCCATATGCAAGTTATGCTCAGTTGCTTCGGTCATCCTCCTCTTGGGTGGAATCTTGTCTCTGGCTTTGCTAGTCTCTCTCCTCCTCCCAACAAAACTACAGCTCCCAGGATTCCCTAACTATTACATCAGTTAAAACATGCAATCAAGCTGCTAGGGCTACACCACTGAACTGAGTGACCATTCTTTTATCACAAAACTGTTCTAGACTATATAGGCATTCCTTGATTAGTCAGAAAACATTTCTTGTAATTATTTTGAAAACACGTCTTACAAGAGGCATCCCCCCCCCTTCTCTGATACACAAGAGGGAATGCCCCAAATACGATGTCGGCTACAACATACATACATATAATCTAAAAAACCAAAGAACATTTTTTTCCTTTTTGTTTCAGAACAATTGTTTTTACCCAATGCAAACATTAACTGATTGATCAATTCAGAAACAAATACATTCAACGGACCACGATTTCTTTAATTAGATGGCCAGTCCTAGTTAGCTGTGCTCTGCATGTGTATTTAGACAACCATTCACAGCAACGTAGAAAATCACCACTCAGCACCTGAAGTATGGACAGAGAGTGTGTGAAAACCAGCAAATTAGTGGGCTGAGCCCCTACCTGCCAAGCTTCCGTAAAACTCCTTTTCCTGCCCTCCTAAATGTTCAACATGCATATGAACCCAACTGGCTCCAGGTTGGGGGGACTAAGAGTCTTCTAATGACCCCCCCCACACACAGTGTGCTGGCAGACCTTCCAAACATATACCCATGGGGTAGAGCAGTCCCATGGAGTTTAAGAAGTTTAATATGATCTAGATAGGATTGCACAGCAGGGAATAAATGTGGCTGCATAAATACTAGATAATTAATGGGCATGATCCAGTCACAATCAAGCGCCATCTTACAAGATTCAAGATAATGGGTGTTGAACTCTGAGGGCACAGTATAGATATATACATGCCAGTGTGATGCAGTGATAAGAATGCTGGAGTAGGATCTGGAAGGCCGGGATTCAAGTCCACCCTCTACCATGAAAGCCTACTGGGTGACCTTTGGGCCAATCATTCTCCCCCTCAGGTTAACCCACCTCACAGGGTTGCTCTGAGACTAACGGGAGGAGGGGAGAATGATGATGTAAGCTCCTTTCGATCCCCACTGTAGAGCAAAGCAGGGTTTAAGTATTTAAGTAAATAAGCAGTGGGTTGGAATCCACAGCTCTGTTCTGCAAATAGTGGAGCTTTTTTGCTGTGTGTTCTGCCATTAATGGAACAGATCTGTAGGAGCCAGGACTATTCTATGCATCATCAACCATGTGGATGGCCCTTGAGAGAGCAACCTAAACAAAAGACAGGTCCCTGCCCTAAGGAACTTGCAGTCTCTGTTTCACGAGAGGGAGCAAAGGGTGGGCAACAAGGGAACATATGTGGAGAAATCATTCAGAAGGGAATGTGTGTGTGTGTGGGGGGGTGTACTTAATTATGGGGGTTAAGGAGGGAAGGGGGACAGCATCATAGATGTTCAGGGGAAGGATACTGGGATAATGAAAAAAAAGAATATTTTGTACATGTCTTTAAAAAAAAAATTTTTTTAAAGCATACACAGTTGGATCAAAACAAGGGGATGTGAAGCTCAGCCTTCTTGCAAATATCTGTAACTGCACCTCTCCCAAAATCAATCTTTACTTCCTTGGGAGGATTTTTTAATGCCTAGAAATCTATTATTACACCGAGTAGATTTTAGACCAGTATGCCTAAAACCTTATTTTCATCTCTGTTCCAGTCCACATTCTCTAAGGATTGCTAACCACCATGATGTAAAACAATGTTTGTTGTGTAATACAGTGTGATGGTTTGGTGGTTTTTGGAGGTCGAGACACCTTCTAATAAAACATTAATGGAAGCACGTTTGGCTTCCAAGCCTTCTATTTGACACCGTTTTGAAAAAATAAAAAGCCTTTGGGAGAATGGTGCCAAATGCCTTCGCACCTTGACAGGCCGCAAAGAAATAGAGCCAAGGATGAAAAAAAACCACAGAAATAAAATTAAGCTTTCTGTGTGGTTTAGGCTTAGGAGAAAGACCAGCGAAGATGTCTTTGCAGAGGAGAATATGTGCCGTCCTAGTGCACTTGCCCAGGCAGTGAAGTGGATTAATCAGGATTGCGGGAAGAGAATGAGGTGAAAGCATGATTGGAAGTGACACAGTTCTAAATCTCCCTTAACAAACACATTCCGGCTGGTTCTTTCTCGCAAACCACCGCCTCCCCCCCCCCCCCCCCCCCCCTCCACTGCACGCCATACCTTTGCAACGCTGCTTCATTAACTGTTGCATTATGATGGGTTAGAAAGACGATACAATCCTTTCCGAGGATCCAGCAAATGCAGAATGCCTGCCAGCCTCTCGCTCATCCTTGCCTACCACAGTTTAAAAGCGACCCCTAAAGCAAAGATATAGCAAATGAGAATAAGGAGCCTGGTGAAAATGAAACTTGATTCTCGCCTCCTGCTATCCGCCGGGTTCCCTGGCGTATCTCGCCGTTTGCAGCCTCCTAACGGGGTCTCAACGGGCCCCAGGAAGCCGCTCACCGCAATCCGAGCGACAAAACCCAAAGAAAGGCGAAGGCTGATGCGCAGCCCTTGTAGCGCAACCCGAACGATCCGTTTCCAGCCATGCACCTCCCGGAGAGGGAGCTGCATCTCTTTTTTCGCATAAAGGGGGAGCTCAGAGCCACGTACCGTCACCTTCAGCCAGCCTGTCAGGCGAGCACCCCGGCAGGTCGCTCGGCGGAGCCGCTCCAGCCGCCGTGCCATCGCGGCAAGCCAGCCCGGCGCGTGAGGCCCAGCCCACCCGCCCTCCGCGCCCAACGCCGCCTTCCAGCCGGCGCGCCTGGAGACGCTCGTGGCTGAAGCCTGGCGACGCGGCGCAGCCCGGGCAAGAGCAGGCAGCAGCAGCCCTGGCTCGGCCCACTCTCCCGGCGCGGGGAAGGGGCGCGTCACCGCCGCTGATTGGCTCCGAGCTCTGCGGCCCCGGGAAGGCAGCGCGTCCCAGGCGAGGGCGGGCGTGTGTGCCAAAGAGCGCGCTCCAGGCAGCGCCGGGCCCGCCGCCGCGCCTGCCACTGGCTGGGCTTCGCCACCCGGCTGCTGGGGGCGAGTTGGCTGGCAGCGCTGGGCAGGAAGGCCTTTTGTCGGAGCGCGCGGCTCCTGACTGGACACGGGGGCGTCGGCGGCCTGGGGCCCCCGCTGCGCGGCTTCATCGCCCTTTGTTCTGTGGCGCGGGGCGATGCGGCGGCCGCTCCTCCTGGGAAACCTTTTAACTTTTTAAAAAGCAAAACCCCACCGTGTGTTTCCGGCGCCCTTCTCGCCCAAGAAAGCCCCCGCCACACCCGCGTCTGCCTTTCGTGCCTGAGGACCGCAAACATTTCGCGAACCTGTTGCTCGCTGCCTCCACGGCGCGGTGCCTGTCTGTCAGGCGGGGACAACCGGCGCGCCGTTCCCAAATGCAGCTGCAGCGCCCCAGTTTCCAGCAGCGGGCGGCTGGCAGCCTTCCGAAGCACGGCGGGGAGGGGGGCGTGATTAGCCCCTGCAGCTTGCTGGCTGCGGAGCACCGCGGGGGCCGGACCACAGGCGGCGGCCCGAGTTGTGTCGTTCGTCGGCGTGGCGCTGGGTGCTTGGCGACACGGGACGGGGCAGTGGCGAGGTCCTCTCGCCCCTTTGCCAAGCGCCTCACGTTCGCTTTTGTTCGGAGCGGAGCCTGGCAGACCTGCGGCAGACTCCACCCCCGCGGAAGCAGCAGGAGCAGACGAAAACAAACTGCAGGCCGGACGGAAAGCGGTGCGCATCCTTGGAAGGAATGCGCTCGTACATGGCGTGAAAGAACAATGGGGGGGGGGGGGGGAGATGCAACCTCCGTGCTTGCGAATTACAAGTATTCGTATCCAGTGGCAACTATTGGGAAATGGGTTTATAATAGCAGTGGTGATATTCCAATCATAGTCTCTCTTCCTCGTAGTAAAGCAGAGCTGGGAATTAAAAAAAAGAGAGAAGAAAATTGATTGAACCCGGACACCGGGGAACAACCGGTAGCATTCAGTGAGCCAGTTTGGTGTAGTGGTTAAGTGCGCGGACTCTAATCTGGGAGAACCGGGTTTGATTCCCCACCCCTCCACTTGCACCTGGCTGGATGACCTTGGGCAAGCCATAGCTCTGTACCAGCTGTTCCCTCAAGGACAGTTTGGGAAAGAGCTCTCTCGGCCCCACCTACCTCACAGGGTGTCTGTTGTGGGGAGGGGAAGGGAAAAGGAGTTTGTAAGCCGCTCTGAGACTCCCTTGGGGAGTGGAGGGCAGGGTATAAATCCAATCTCTTCTTCTTCTTCAGTGGACACACATCCCAGGGGCATGTTATAACCTGGAGGCTCAAGACTGCGGGAGGGACACCTGGGGGAGGGGCATCACCCCATCCCACAGAATCTTTTAAACTTTCCGTCTTGAATAGCTGATTTCCTCTTCTCTTTCACTGACAGTTGTTCTCAGC
Organism: Lepidodactylus listeri; assembly: GCA_029233225.1. Taxonomy (NCBI): domain Eukaryota; kingdom Metazoa; phylum Chordata; class Lepidosauria; order Squamata; family Gekkonidae; genus Lepidodactylus; species Lepidodactylus listeri. The sequence goes on along the minus strand of JARCFY010000016.1, from coordinate 40,415,743 downwards.
ATTTCAAGGCCTCAGAAGAATATATAGGCCTCCTCAGACCAGGCTTTTAAAGGGCCCCTATCTCGGAATTAGGGCTGGTTTGAGCTTCAGTCCTCTGCTAAACCTCTGGCACACCTATGATACTTTGATTTCTATAGCAATTAGCCTCTCTAGGCCTGAGGACTCTGGTAAGTGCTGTGGCCTCCAGGATAATGCTACATGACTTCTACCTTACATGACTTTTGCCCTTTGGAATGTTTATACATTATCAAATTCTAAATAGAGTATCTGAAGCTAGCTTCCTGGGACTCTCTTAGTCAGCCTTGACTCTCTCGAGTCAACCTAGCATCACCCATTTTGCCTTGACCTTCCTGACCCCAGAGATAGAAAGAATGGGCTGAGCCTTGCCATGGACGTCACAGATGTATGTCAAATGTTCGTCATACACTTGACTGACAGTTACATTAGCCCTATGGTTGGAAAAGGTTCCTTAGCGTCTGAATTTAGTTTTGTTCCTGGCTGATCTGGCCAGCCACCCTTCTGTTATGGGTCTTGACCGAGCAACCAAGGAGATCCTTTATAGAACTTTAATAGAGCTAGTTAGGTACTGGAGTTGTCTTGAAATATTCTGTGCTGAATACTGAAATGCTACAAAAGTGTTTTCTAACTTAAGAGTGTAATAGAATAAACTGAGTTTTGGTTTAGAACAACTGTCTCTGTCTGTCTTGATGCAGTTGGGAAGCCAGCTTCACTTCCTCCCCAAAATGAACACACTGGGAATGGGAGTATGTGAAAAGGTTCTGGCACCCCTCATTTCTCCAACACCGCCCCCCTTTGGTTAATTTACCGGGTTATATTTTTCTACATACTTGGACAACTAGTCTGAATAGAAGACTCTTATCAGGTTTCAAAGTCTACACAGGGGCTGGCTGGGTTACTATTAGATATAGTGAAACATCACTTTCAGAGCAATCATTCAAAGCCTTGTACCTGACAATAATACATCAAAGACACATACCAAGAAAATTATTAATTGCTAAAATACCATATAAGCAAACATAAAACCTGCGGAGTAGCTCCCAAATTCTTGGCAGAATAAGGTAATTTTTAAAATGACATTTTCTAAACAAACACAGAGAAGCTTTCCTTGGGAAGGGAATTCTGCATATCACCATTGCAGGGACTGCCCTATTCCAGCCTTTCTTAGATCAAAAATCTCTAAAGGATGGAATCTGGAGCAGAGACAGTTTGAAAGATCTGAGGTGCCAGTTTGAGAGAATCCTGCAAAGACAGGTGTTTGCTAAGGCGTCCTGGACCTTACAGTGAACACCTGTACCTTGAAAACTTCAAGTTGAAGTGAGCCCAGAAACTAAGGAGAATCAGTACAGCTGCCAGAGCCAGTGTGGTATAATGGCAGAGGGTCAGAGATACGGTTCAAGGACCAAACAAATTCCATTTTGGGTGCCTGGTGAGAACTAAGAAATAATAGTTCAAGAGGAAAACTCTACTGCTTGCTTGCTTGTAGAATAGGAAAGGGGAATTCCTTCATACGGTATTTAAGATAATGAGCACCAGGCACCATAATTTAGAAAGGTTACCTAACAGCAGGGGTCTGTTGGGGCCGGAGCGAGGCGGAGCGAAGCTCCGCCAGCTCAGGAGTGACCACTAGGGCAGCCATGGGCCAAATCAGATTCTCTGATCTGATTCAGCCTGCTGCCGAATTGCCGCCGAAATTCGGTGGCAACTTTAAAAGTGACTGGAGGGGAGGGGGTTTGAGGGAGAGGCTCCAAACTTGCAGGATAGCTGCTGGGGCCTCTCCTCGAAATACCCACCAAGTTTCAAGAAGATTGGACCAAAGGGTCCAATTCTACGGGCCCCCAGACAGGTTGCCCACATTCCCTCCGTTGTTCTCTATGGGAGGAAAAAAGTTAACATTTTTTTCCCACCATAGAGAACAATGGAGGGGATGAGACAACCTGTTTGGGGGCCCATAGAATTGGACCCCCTGGTCCAATCTTCTTGAAACTTGGTGGGTATTTCGAGGAGAGGCCCCAGCAGCTATCCTGCAAGTTTGGAGCCTCTCCCTCAAACCCCCTTTCCTCCAGCCCCTCATATACCCTATGAGTTTTTGCCATTGACTTCAATGGCCCAAAGGGTATAATGGGGCTGAAACTGACATTCCCTTTCTGACACCCTTCCGGTGATGTCAGGGGACGTGGCATATGCTAATGAGTTATGCTAATGAGCTCCTGCACCTCTTTTTCTACGAAAGGACCCCTGCCTAACAATCAAAGATACTATCCTACCCTCTCTTGTTAATTAGAGTGATTGATAATCAAGCATGGGACAGAGAGACATGTGGTGTTAAACAAAGGGATGGGCATGTCCAAAAGCCATTTTGTGCAGGATTATAAAAAGCTTGAATCTTCACTTGTTCTTTGGAATTCAGGCTTTTGAGGCTTGGGTTCCCCCTTGTTCAAATAAAGCTTTCCTGCTCATATCAGAAGCCGCCCTGGTTGTGTCTCTGATAGGGACAAACACCCCAGGCAACGGCTATTTGGCTTACAGGGAGGCCCAGGCTCAAACTCTCTCTCTCTCTGCCATAAAAGTTCCCTGGTTGACCTTGGGCCAATCACTCTCACTCAGCCTAATTTGCTTCACAAGAGCTTTGGTTGTGATGACAGGGTGGAGAAGGGTAGAACAATGTAAGTCATTTTGGATTCCCCCTGGGGAGGACAGTGGGGGATACATTAATAAATAAATTGTGTGTGTGTAAAGTGCCATCAAGTTGCAGCCGACTTATGGCGACCCCGTAGGGTTTTCAAGACAAGGGACTAATAGAAATGGTTTACCATTGCCTGCCTCTGCATAGCAACTGTGGAATTCCATGGAAGTCTCCCATCCAAATACCAACCAGGACCAACCCTGCTTAGCAGCTAAGATCTGATGAGGTCTGGCTAGCCTGTGCCACCCAGGCTGAACACTAGTATGATGAGCTTCCCTAAGCTTGATTCCAGACAAGAAGTTAGCTGGAGCAGCTGAAGCATAGGCCTTCTTCGTAGAAGAAAATGCCAGAATTAACTCCCTGTGGCCTCACACTTGCAGTTTTCCTGGTTCTGTTCTTCACTGTCGCTGCTGGTATTTCCATAGCTCCATTGGTCTCTACGATGTGATCTCATTTCCAGATAATTCTTTCAGCAAATCATTATTTGGAGCTTCCTTCTTTCTTGGAGATGCTCCTTTCTGCCTGAGAACATACAAAGCACACTGATGGCCAGTGAAATGCCCATTGTCAAGTACTGATAAATGCAGAGTGGCAGTTGACATGCAGTGGTTGGACATGGGTCAGCGCAGGTAGGACTAGAACAAGCCAGTTAATAAAGTAGCACGAAGATGGAAAATGAGAGTGGAGAAGCATCAATCCATTTATACAACCCAAATGTTGGAATCATCTCTAGTTCTGATGGACGGTGCTTCCAGAATCATTTTAAAGGCCAGACCATTCCATCTTCTTGCTTGGCTTCCTGTAGAACACAAGCTGTAAAGTAAAACAGTAGCCAGCAATTCTTGTTTTATGCATGACTTCTGGACTAGATGGTGCACTAAAAGAAATCCGCCCTTATTATACAAACGGCTATGAACAAGTATTTTCCTCCCACTGTACAATTGTCCTATACCCTTGAACTGGATGAAGGGAAGCACCCATTGGCATATAATAAAGGTTTCCCTTGCTCGAAAGCCAGTTGAATCTGACTCTAGGGGGTGGTGCTAATCTCTGTTTCCAAGCTGAAGAGCCAGCGCTGTCTGAAGACTTTTCCATAGTGATGTGGCTGGCATGACTAAATGCCGAGGCACACAGAACGCTGTTACCTTCCACCCAAAGGAGTGCCACTTTACCACCACATGACTGTATCCTTATAAACATTCTGAATTTATTGCTTTTCTTTAATGAACGAAATCATGAGTTCTTAAAAATACATTTGATAAATCACAAACCATTTTATGACTGCAATTCTGTCCAGCAGTGTCTCTAGATAATAAAATCATATGCAAAAGAACCTGACCAGCTTGCATTAATGTCCTTCCTTTCTCTTTTGTTGCTCTGCTGCAGTTCTCAAGTTCATCCAAATCATCAAGCACAAAACAAATACAAACCATGATGCCAAACAACTATTTTCCTTTTGTTATATTTTATATTGTTGTGATTGCAATTGCAAGATGACCAGACCTTAGATCAAGAGCTGTATTGTCGAAACATTCAAGGTTGTGATTACACTATGTACACGAAAGCTTGTTTCAGAACGATTAGGGCAGGTTTAGACAACACAGCTTTCCCCCTCTACTGCAGAGTGACTTTGCAATTACAACATAGTTAAGACTGCCAACACTTTTCTGGCAGGGCTCCTGTGCCTTTGACATCTACCTCATAGGTGCACAGATTTGCCCATCACTGTGTTGTCAGTCTTACTGTTGTGATCGCCTCTGGGAACTGCCACAATCACTGCCTGCAAGGTTCACACAGTTTATTCCTTCATAAACTTCTACAGACACCCCTCAGTTCTGGAATAGAATGGCCATTAATGTATTAATTGCCATTAATACATACCTGTATTAATGGCAAATTCTGCACTTTTCCCACAATTAATTCAACTGATCTGAGAAAACCATTCAAAGTTTGCTTTGAAAAGCCTCTTGAATTTCTTCAGTGGTACTACAAAAGCACCAATTCTACTTCAGTTATGATACATTCATACATTGTTGGCAGTTTTTCCTGGGGATCAGCTTTTTAAAAATGAACTTATGAAATTATTCTTTTCCTTTCTTACAGAGCAGTTAAATCTGACTCCATCCTGTAGAATTTACTGTTTTTCTCTACACATGTGCATTTAGCAAAAAACTACAGGTCGAATCCTTTTTGTCTGATATGCAAGCTTTCTACATGATGGGATAGTTGTCTTCCATATCCTTGAAATAATGCTATCCCAGGAGGATTCAGTTTGGTGTAGTGGTTAAGAGCGCAGACTCTAATCTGAGAGAACTGGGTTTGATTCCCCACTCCTCCACATGCAGCTGCTGGTGCAACCTTGGGCCAGTCATAAGTTCTATCAGAGCTGTTCTCTCAAGGGCAGTTCTCAAGAGAGTTCTCTCAGCCCCACCTACCTCACAGGGTGTCTGTTGTGGGGAGGGGATGGGAAAGGGATTGTAAACCACTTTGAGACTCCTTCAGGTAGTGAAGGGTAGGGTATAAATCCAATCTCTCCTCTTCTTCTTTACATGCTTTTAAAAAATGTTTTAATCAGGTCATAGACTCTGCTTTGTATATGCTGCCTCTTGGTTTATGCCGTGACAGCCCACCTAAGCCCTCTCACCAACTGCAGGCAGCACATCAACTGTGTGTTCAAGCCTGTCAGGTAATGGATCTATCCCATTTTTGGAGCTTTTGGTTCAGTATTGTGATGGGGCTTGTGATGGACCCCCATTAAACTCCAGCAGCCCTTCAATGTTTGCTGGATTTTTTAGGGATGCTGTCTGAACTAGGATGCATCCTTCGCTAACAATCCAGTGAATGTTTTTCTGTTCAAACTTTAATTTTTCAAAAAAAGTTATTTCGCCTTTGTCTCTAATGGAGACCTAAAATAGCTTACGTTCTTTCCTCTGTTTTATCCTCGTAACAGCTCTGTGAAGTAGGATTAGGCTGAGATTATGTGACTGGCGCAAGGTCACCCAGCCAGCTTCTATCGCTAAGTGGACATCCAAGCCTGGTCTCCCAATCGGACACAAAGCGCTCTATTGCATTAGATTTATCAGGGCCCTACAGCACACATAGAATTAGAGCACCTCTGTGTTTTCCAAACTACAATAATGCATATGTTGCCAATCAGCTTTTAAATCATCAGTATATTAAAATTAAAATAAAACTATAAGGAATATTGAATGCATACTGTATTTGCTTTTAAATTGTACCTCTTCAGGAAAACGTTTCTAGCCAGCAGAGCACAAAGTGTGTGTGTGTGCTTGGTAACCTTTTAACTGTAAATGAGAACACCACAAGTACAGTTTTGAAGACTTGTTTATTCACAGAGGGCTTTAAAAACATTTCTTCAGAGTTTATTTGGGACATAAATACAAACTTTTATGGCTCAGGTTATAACATTCATACTATTAAAGGTTAGAAAATTTTTAATGAACTGTAGTGGTTACACATTAGTTCCCCTTCTTCCGGTTTTGCAAAGACTTCTGCTTTCTCCAAGTGGGATCAGAAGCAAAATCTGCTCCACCTAGCAACACATTCAACTATACCTATTTGTTGACTCTAGAAATGCCTCAGCATTGGCTTGCGTCCAACACTGAAAAATGTAGTACCATTCTGCAATATATTACAAAGCAAATATTATATTTTATACTTGGTTACTGTTAGTATTTCAGTGAATGTACAAGTCTGTAAAATACTTTAAAGCTATTCTTTACCATAATATCTAGCAGCATATATCTTGTAGATAGGTCTATACTTTATCAGCAAGACTCAGCATCGGGAATTCAAAGCGCTGGTCAAGGACTGAGTTCGCCCGGCATCTTTCACTTGGACAGCTGTGCCCAAAGCCCTCTCCCTGATTGTTTTGAAACCTCCATGAGATTCAATAACAAAATTTCCCGCAAGGAACAGGAAAGCTGCTGTTCAAGAAGAGCAAGTTCACACCTTTGCAATAGCGTTGCAGTTCTTAGGATACTGACAAATGGCAACAAAAGCCAATGAGGAAACTTCACCTGCTACATAGTTTTTTGATGGCTGTAACCTTGACTCTCACATGCTAAAAGTTGTTCTTAACGGGAAAAAGGTCAGCCTCATTCCCAGCTAAGCTGACATTCCAAAGGAAAGGGAGCACACCATGAGCAAACAGTTAAGTGCCTAAATTCTATTGAAATGAATTGATTTTAGGAATAATGGCGCTTTGCTGGATTGTGCCTAGGGCATCTGCTTGATTCAGACCAGAGCCTTTGTGTTTCAAAAGCACATGTAGCAGCATTCCAAACACAGTACTCAAACCAAAAGAGTTCATTTAAGCATATGCAAAAAAAATGGGCTGGACACCTATATAATTGGGAACTGATCTAAAAAGCCAGGGCTGGAACTACTATGGTTACTTCATAAAAAACCCCGTAAGCTCTCTTTTTGACCTGGTCCATTGATTCGGCAACGTAGGGTTCACTTCTGCTTCTGAATATTCACTCAATAACATTTTGCTTGCTGACACTTGTATCTTTTCCTGGATCAGATCAGACACAACTGAACTTAGGAGCACACAGCGGTGACTGTGTGTCGGTCACAAATGTCACACAGCCAGCATGCAGAAGTGTAAATGATTCTCATGGCCTCTCCGCCCAGGACCAAGGATACTGAACTCACAGTCTCACCTTCATTGGGCAGTGTCTATCATTTGCTGGTACTGGAGGGTGAACTAGATGTAACATCACAGGATTTATCTTCCCAAGCTGAACTCCCCATTGTGATGCCTTCTGCATCAAGGATAGAGGGTGCAACTAGGCATGATCCAACTACTCACAGTCAGCGGGATAATCACTGTTGCAGGTCAGCACCAATTCCTGTCCATCTAAGTTCAATCATTTTCACAAGTCCAAGAATAACCCGTTGTGTGGTTTATGGAGGCATATGGGCACAAAGCGAGGCCAGCTCCTCACTGTGCAACCTGAAATCCAGCAGGTTTCAAGCTCCAAGAAGGCTAGCAACGCATGAAATGGCTGCCAGTACCACCTTAAAGTTGGGCGGAGAAGATGAAATGGCTCCTAGCTTCAAACAGGAACATGCAGGGCATGTGCCTGTTGGCTGAGTTAGCTAAATCGTAGCAGTGTTGGACTGTGTAGACGAGCCTGAATCCCAGGTGTGTATGGCATCTGCTTGAACTAAAAGAGAGCTGAGAATGGCGTTTGCGCAAGAGGGGGTTGTGCACCTTGCTCTCGGTAAACACATGCTCTTTCCTTACAGTACGGCACTGTGGCAGGCTTCTTCCACTCACATATTATGCAGTGGATTATACCTACAGTCATAGTTAAAGTGAATACCAGCCAACCTTAGATGAAAGCTTGTATTAATAATGTGCACTTTCGACAGGCGTTTGATATATTTGTATAGTGCTGAACTCAATATTACCTTATGAGGTTGTCATGGTCTCTTCACGTTACAGTTCTTTTGTCACTATTCTTTCCAAAGCTTCATGTTACATTTATTTTTCTGCGATCCTGCCCCACTCCACACAATTCGAAACGTATACAATTTACACATGAATGGCGAACACTCCATTGCCAGCAACAGAATGTACAATGAAACTACTGAAAGAAAAAAACATTGCATATACTCCCTGCGCAACTAAAATCTGCACTCAGTGTAGGAGGATCAACTAGTAAGAAAGCTCTAAAATAAAATGAGTAAAATGTACGTTTCATCCTGATTTTTTACATTTATTTTCTGCATAGATTTAAATGCCAGACTTTAAAATTAGTATTGTTTGCTTCAAAGGAGTATAAATCTAAAACAAATATTTGACCAAGTTTCATTTTTTGTCTGAGCCTTGAGGATAATACATGACAAATTATCTACGTGCTCTGGAACTGAGACTATAGTGGAATAGTTATTGCTCAAAAACCTTGGGTAAAACATGCAGCACATGCACGATATTCCTTAGTTAAAAAGGGGTTACTTAAGAAAGCGAGGCCCATCAATAGAATGCTATTTGTTTCTTGTCTCATGTAGGGATCAAGGCCATAAAATTGGAATATAAATAATGGCAACATTGTAAAAAAAATTGTTTAAAATGAACTGAAATAGTAATAAAGTTATATTTCTGTTACATAGGTAATCATTAAGAGTTAAGCATTTTCAAGACAGTTCTTAAAGGGAGGCCTGGGGATATCTTTACAGGTCTTACAAGAACAATGGTCCTATTGACAGCTATATAACTAGTCATATCAGTAGACCTTAGCAAAGATGCACCTTAGCTTAGAACTCCTTTTGAAATGATGACACCACCACCATTCTCTTTTGAAGAGGGATCATCATGACGAATTTTCTGGAGCTAAAGCAGATGTCTTTTACAGAGTCGCATTGCATCATGATTTTAGATATTTAATAGTGGAATCTGCCAGATCATCACAGATGAAACCAATTCGTCCGGTCGCTGTGGCTTAGATTTTCTGTTCACTCTTCTGTGCCCTTGGCCTCCAGAGATAACTAATACAGAAATTGCTTTCCCTTCTTTGGATCTACGTTTTTTACTTTGATTAAGAGCAACATCTTTCAAAAGCTCGTAGACAGCGCTCTCCTCAGGCCTGTGTTCGATGGTGGCGGATTCATGAGATAGTGTTAGAGACCCTGAAGATGAAGACATGTCACTTTTTTGAGCAATAGAGCCTACTGAATCTCCTAGCCAAACAGCATTGTCATCTGTGTTGCTTAGGGAGGAACCGGGTTGCTCATTGTGAACAACACTGTTTCGGTCATCATCTTTCGACGCTGAATGAGGTCGACTCGGGCTATGCCTTGATTTGCTTTTGCTTTGCTTGTTTGTCATGGAAGCCATTACAAGGAACTTAACTGGGCCATTATGTGCATGGTAGGAGACCATTCCCCTTCCTGCAGCCAAAAAGAAAATAAATTTAATTTAAAAGGATCCTCATTATGCTGGTCATTATTTTGCTAGCAATTACATCCTCAGAACAAGAAATGAATGAAACTATGCCATGTTACAGTGCCTTTACGTCAAGATCATACATGGTTTGGTGACCACCATTCTTGCTGTTGTGCCACATCCTTGGCTTGGAAGCACAACTACTGAATTCACACATATGCAGGGGTCATTTCGTAGAAAAAGAGGTGCAGGAGCTCATTAGCATAACTCATTTGCATATGTCACACCCCCTAACATACCAGAAGTGTGTCAGAAGGCAACACCCACCCCTCAGGCTCCACTCCACAGGTGAGTGCAACTGACCTGCTCTTCCTCCATTCTCTTCCTCATTCAATACTTTGTGCAATAAAAATAAGCGTAAAGAACACACCCTCATTCTCTTCCTGCTCCCTTGAAACCACCAGGTTTCAAGTAGACTTGAGATACCCAGGACATGTGCACCACCCATCCCTTTCCCTTCCCCTCCCCACAACAAGACACCCTGTGAGGTAGGTGGGGCTGAGAGAGGTCTTTTGAGAACTGCTCATGAGAGAACAGCTCTGAGAGAACTTGTGACTGGCCCAAGGTCACACCAGCAGCTGCATGTGGAGGAGTGGGGAATCAAACCCAATTCTCCCAGATTAGAGTCCAACTCCTGGCCAAACTGATGGGGTGGAAGCTGCTGAAGGATTGGTTAAATTTCTCCAGTACTTATGTGCCATGTGCCCAGATAAAAAATGGTATACTTAGAAAATTTACATGCCACCTTGAGCAAGTCTCTGGAAAAGCAGCACACAGTCATAAAAGGAACAATGATAAAATTATCAATATTAAAACAAAACATTAAAAACAATAAAGACCCTAGCAGGGCTTTCCCTGGGGCGCTGCGCCTCTGCACTGCTCGGGGAAGTTGAGGAGGGGGCGGGGCTTGGTTATGTGCCCCCAGGGCTCCTCACTCCTGGAGCTGCATTCCTGTGCGCTCCCGCTCCAATGGACCCCTGCACATACGTCATTGCGACAATGTTCCTATAATTTTCTCTCTTCATCCATAACATTTAAATATAGTCACCAAATGGTCTGGCGTCATCATACTGAATTTCCTCGCCTCTGCCATCTGCAGCCAGTATTGTGGTGTGGGAAAAGGGAACACACACACACGTAATAGGAGGACTGGACAGGTACACTGTTTGGTGGCTCCTGTGTAAGCTCATGTAAACTCTTCCTTTACACAACAGGGAGTCAGATTCTGTCTCCAGTCTCTACCCACCCTCTTAGGAATAAAACGTGTGAACAGAATTAAAATGCATTAGAAGAACCTACTATACACTACAGTGACCTTCTGACCCTAGAACAAATCAGAAAAAATTAGGACACTAAGAGCTGAAGTTGACACACAGTTCATGCTTTGTTCTGTTTTTACAACAGCATGAGGAAAGAGGACAGCTGACTTGTTTTACTTGGCATTTCTGCTAACTCAACATTGCATGCTTTCTCCAAAATCCACAGCCAAAGGCCTTGTTTTCAATCAATCTTACCCCACCCGCTATCTTTTTACATGATGATACTGGTCTCACGAAAGTAAAAATTCTTTCTTAGATTCCAGACAAAAGCTTTAAAATTAAAGGCCCTGCAGCATAATGGCATATGTCCTATAAGGTATTAAATTATGATCACAGTCTCTCTTTTTACCTTTTTACTGGAGGAGCTGTCCTGAAAAACAGCTGACTAGCTGCTAAAACGGTTTAACAGGAAAACTGTGCAAGAGCAATGGAAGATGTAATCCAGCAATTAATCATAAAGATTCAAAAATCTGTATGAATTTCCCAAGTTATAAACATGGTCAACGGACTCACAATCAGTCCACATGTGGATTACCAACAGCCCCCCCCCCCCAAGTTCACATGTTGGCTTGATTAATCAGCTCATCTAGCGAGATCATATGCAAAGAGGGACAAGCATGGGATGGCATTACTTCTTTAACACTATATTTCATTTTGTTGTATGCTAAGATACACACACACACACAGAGGAAATGAATACCCGCAGTTGAAACTATAGCAACAAAATCACTTTTATAACCCCTTCTCCCTATTAATCTGCATCATGGTGAAAGCTGTATATTTGGATAAAGAACAGTAATTTAGTATAGGCCACAGAAGGTTGGATCAGACATTCTACTTACCAGTTACTTTTGGGATTCCCTGCAAACGAGGAACTGGGAGTGCTACTATAATCCCTAGGTTTGTCCCAACCAATAAGAGGCCATGGCATGCCAAAAGGCTGGTTACAGAAACCCGATGCTGTCCTGCAAGATTTAAAGCACACTGGATTACTCTATGATCTTTGCCATTACAAGACTAATCTTACTGCAAACAGACTGTATATATAAAATCCTGCTTTATTAAAAGTGATTTTTGCAAAAGCTCAACATACTATAATATTGGTGATTCCGCAAGTCCTGTCAGTTAAGTGTTGATACAATGGACCCCTTTCACTCTCTCCACACTGGAATTAACCTTCCTGCCAAAATTCTTTGGTTCCCTGCTGTGACTGAGCAGCCCTTGGAAGCATGTAAATAGAGGGTTTTGAAAGAATTTCTGTCCCACCCTGTCCCACCGAATTTGGCTTTTAGCCCTGTCCAAGGAACTTGCTGTAGAAAAGCAGGAGCCCTCTTTTTATTTCCCTTTTGAAATGGTACTGGATACAGTTTAACAGTAAAACAAAAGAACAAGTTTATTCAACAGGCAGGGATTGAATAGGGGAGTCAGGGATTGGGACTGCTGAGGTAAAAGTTGTTGACACTACAGAATTCACTTCTAGTGGCAAAATATTGTTATTAAAGCTTATTTTCAGGTATTCTTCATTCTTAATTATTTAGTATTTTAATTACAGAGACAATGTTTCATCAAAGTTTCCTGTGGCAATTCAGGTTTCCTGGAGCTGGTCTTACTTTGTGAACACAACTCACCCCTTGGTTAAATTACAGTTTATTTCTATTTCCTGAGTTGTTTAAAACCATTTTCCCTTAACAATAGACTAGGGTCCTCCTCAGAACTAAACCCTCAGAGACACTGGGCAGGGATTAATCTCCTCCTCCTCCTCAGAGTAATTAACTCTGTTCCTTTTTTTGGCTTGAAAGGGAGTTTCCACACAATACCCCCATCACTCTTGCCAAATCTCTCTCCCAGTTCTGGTGACTGTATAAAGCAGACTTCAGCTTATATTGACCCTTAGACTTTGAATTCTTATAGTGAATTCTTCCTCAGGTTAGGAGTACAACAGTTAAAACAAGGAATCTTTTACTTTCACTCTGCAGGTGAACCTGTCTGACTTATCATGTCGGATGCATTGACTTCAAAACGCTGTCAGACACCAACTGAACGCCTTCAGAAAGGTTGCAACTTTTAAACTGTAATCTCCAGACTGACAACTGACCACTCCCCTCAGCTGATCATATATTTTCCTCTGCTGGCACTGGCCAATCAGAGAAGAGGAGCAGCTTGTCACTCAAGCTCTCCCTTCCAGGTATCTCCCAGTTCTCTGATTTAGCTGCACTATGAAACCTGCTTTTAAAGTGCAGTCCATCACAGGCGACATTCCTCAAAATCGTATAAAATGTTGCAGTTCAACCCTTAGCTTTTTTGAGATCTTTTAAAAGGACAACTAAGCTTACTTTTGTAGCACTTTTATAGTAATGTAAATCAGTCAAGCACTGACAGATGTACCTTACAATATGCATGAGGTTTCAAAAGGATTTATCTAAAGCACCCCTGATCACATGTTAGATTAGTAAGGAAATGGCTGCTTTCTAACATTCAGCATGGCATTGTTACGGAAGCACTACTGATTTCATGCGACCAGTTCCATTCTACTCTTAAAGGAAATTGTGTGTCTTCAAAGAATGAGTACTTAATTAAAGATCACCATTAATGTATGAGATATGTTGTCTGTCCACATGTGAGAATGCCCAAGTGCTCCATCAGAACTGGTCAGAGGGGCAGCCTTGAATGAAACTGAAAAGTCTGTCCTTGCAGCCAAAAGTGCCTGACAGTAAGATGATCTCAGCTGGATAGAAGAGGACAGGGGACAACATCTGTCAGGGAAAAGTCCCTGGACCTCCCAAATAATGCCAGAAGCACCAGCTGAGGGTTGTTTGTAGAAGTCAAAGTACACAACCAGGCATTAATAAAACAGTATGTTAGGAAACAAGAGAACTACAGTATGGAAGGCTGGTATAAAAGTAGCCTAAGAATTCTGGAAGGTGAAACGTCTCTTCTTCACCTACGGAAATCTCCTTTCATTAACTTGCAAATATTTACATAATTTTCAATAAACTAGAATTGCTAATAATAACAATATATTATTGTTGTTGCTGTTATTACTGAATTGAATATTACTGAATTTATTATTACATTTATTCATTATTATTATTGGTTGTTGTTGTTGTTGAATTAAATAGAAGAACTACATTGTAAGTTGTCGTTTTTCAGGGGTCCCAGTCATGGCAGGCACATCTTAATGCCACTTTACTAACTGTGCAACATACTATGAGAGTTATCTTAACTGTTTTCTTTTCAAGGGGCAGTCAGTTAATTCCACCAGCTCTAAAGGTTTTTCAGGGCAAGGTCGTTGCACAACTTTTGTACAGGGCAGAAATTTGGGGGTGGAACGAGAAAATACTTAGGCAGTTAGATACTATACAGAATGTCTTTTTAAGGAAAATTCTGGGTCTCCCCCAGGGAACCCTCGTGCCATACTTGAGATTAGCGCTCGGTCTACCCTCAATCACATCAAGAGTCCATTTGAAGTTATTAAAATAATAATAGTAATAACCCTGGGAAAGTGTAGCCTGTCCACAATTGCTAGGGTTTTCTATGTGAAGGGCAATCAGTTTGTCCCTGCGGCCATGAGAGTTTTCAGTGCCAAAGTCATATCCCAAATACTTTATGGGATTCCTGTCTGGACTGGCTCCTTTAATCAACATGTGGAGCAGATTCAGGCAATGTTTATGCGGTGTATCTTTGGAGTGCCAAATTGTGTTAATTATGCAGCCATGTGCCTGGAAACAGGACAGCACCTCCTAGTGACCAGAGCTTGGCTATCAACCTTAAAATTCTGGTTATGCCTTTACTTTAGAACACAACTTGAGAGCTATCGGACTCATTTGTATCTAATTGGTCAACCTCAATACTGAGAAAAAATACAATCTATTGGTAACTCCCTTGACTCCCTGCTCATGTTAGGCGAATCTTAAACATTTAGAATTTTGTGGCAGAGTACTTGCAAAAATTTTATAATCCGCGTTTAGAAGTGAGATCGGCCTATAGTTGTCAATTAAATCTAATTTATCTTTATTTTTTGGAATGAGGGTTATTAAGGCAGAGTTCCACGACTCTGGAACTCTACCTGTCTGGTTTATAAATTTTAAAAGCTCTTTATATATTATTGAGATTTGCCCTTCAAACTTCTTATAAAATTCACCCGGCAGACCATCTGGTCCAGGGGTTTTATTTATTTTTTGTTTTTTGATAGCTTCTACTACTTCGAATATTGCAATGGGCTCACTTAGCCTTTTCTTTTGTTCCTCCGTAAATTTCTCCAAATTTAATTTATTTTTTATGTATAATTCCAACTGTTCTTCATCCTCTTCAATTTGTTTATATATTGCACTAAAATATTCTTCTGCTATACTTTTCAACTCTGTTTGTAAAAATTTATTCTCTCCTTTCTTATCCTTTAATGAAATTATTGCTCTTTTAGCCTCTTCTTTTTTCAGTCTGTACGCTAACCATCTTGAGGGTTTATTCGCGTTTTCAAAAAAGAGTAGTTTATTAAGTTGGACTCTTTTCCCCTCTGAAGTTCAATATAACATCAAGAAATGGGCTTATAGCCACCAATTTTTTACAGCTTACATCCCCATCATGAAGATGAGTTTTTATGCTTGCATGCTTCGATGCCTTACCATATGCAGTCCTTTATGGTAGATTTGCAAATGTTTCCTAGCCTGAAAGGACCAGTCTATGTAGTAGCAGAAAAACAGAATTGATTACCCACATCTCGCTTAGTTGTGAATTCTATGACAAAATACGGAATGTCTTAATCAGCCCCCTTTGGATTAATAGGCACAGTTGCCCAGAAGAGAGACTAGTATCCTTCCTTTTATCAGATCGCCGCCCTCATATTACCTTTGCAGTGGCACGGTTTCTTTCTATTGCTATGAGGGTCAGAGAATATAAGGTTAAAGTTATGGTGGGATGATTGTTTTTACATATTTAAAATTTGTGGTCTTTGTGATTTTTTTTCTTTTTTAATCTATGCCAATAACGGTTTTGACTGACTGACTGACTACAGAGAATGCTAATAACAGCTTTTCAACTAGCAGAAATTCCGTTCGGCACTAGCAGCACAAATCAGATTGCCAACTGCTTCCACTGCCATTGCCTGCCCACTTAGTCACTGTTGTCAGTTTTAGTAGTGGGGAAATCTCAGCAACCCAGCTGTGAAAAACAGCTCCTTGGAGGTACTGAGGGCAGCTGTGCGTCAGGAGGCCGAACAGCTCATTTTCACAGTAGGCCTGGTAGCTTCCTTCTTACTCGGTTATAAAATTAAATGCTACAATACAATCCCTACTGGCAGCCGTGTTTTACGCAACATAATGGAAGGTACAACTGATTCTAGAATATAAGTTATGGTCAGCTTGTGCAAAAAGGATTTGGCCAGCCCACTGTTTTGCTTGAGCCACTGCCAAACAGCTGGCTGTGCTTATATCAGTTTTTTCACCCTTGATACTCCTGCTTGTTTTGCATCTGAGAGTTGCCTGTTGCACTTCCTTGCCCTGGGCACATGCACACAAGGAGAAGTGATCATCAGGTGACATTTAATACCTTCCTTAGTTGAGGAAACGGATGAGATGGCTACAGCAAACCCTTATAAGTCAAAGTGGCTTTTTTTGCAATAGCAATACTACAGCAACATCACAGTAAAAATTGTGCTTCTCCAACTGTCAAATAACTGAAACCAAAATACGCAAATGCTTGTATATGCACACCCCAGCTATGCAAAAATACTTTTGATCCTTTATTTTACATCACCGACATTTGAACATAACTGCATATCTTCTCCTGGCTTAGTTTTTACTTTTGCTGGACCATCTGTAATATTTTGATGACAACATCTGGAAAAGGGCAGAGGACTCAAGGCCTGTCATGGCACAACATGACTATAGCAGTCTCTAATCAGTGATTTGTATCAGTGAAACAACATTGTTTCCACATGTAAAAATCATGAGTGATTACCTAGCAATTTAACATCTTGAAAGGAGAAGGCAAGTTTGGGAATCAACAGTTGGAAGTGAGGTCAAATGGAAATCCTCTGCTCTTAAAATGATGGAACTGTTGGGAAATGAGGAAACACCTGTCCTGAGATATGAGCTCTAAAAAAACCAGCCTCATTAATGTAAGGCGGTAAATGTACACAATTATTTCTACGCACTTTTATAGATGTGTAGATGTTGTACAGTACACAGGTTTGTACATTTTATTTTTACTCCTGAATCATTACTACTCAGCTCAATATATGACTTACGTTTCATAAGGGGCCTTGTATGGAAAACACTAGGAATAAGGCCCATTGTGGAAATAAATACAACGGGCTCTAGAAAGAAGCTCTGGGTGAGTGCCCCGGCCTTGGGCACTCAGCGTCAATTTGCTGTGGTGACCTCAGCAGGGTATAATGACACAGAGTCCACCATTTTCTCCCGAAGAACTGATCTCTGCTACCTGAAGAGCAGTTGTAATTCTGAGTGATCTCCAGCCCTCCCCTGGTGATTGGCAAAAAGGGTTCCCCAGGAGGAAATGGCTGGTTTGGAGGGTGGAGTCCACAGCATTGTATCTGTCTGAGGTCCCACCCCTTGTCAAATTCCACCCTCTCCAGGCTCCACCCCTCAAATCTCCAGGAATTTCCCAACCTGGAGTTGGCCACCCTGTCTTCTTCCAAGCCAACCATCAACCTGCCGTTATCTGCCCCTCTGACTTCAGCTTTCCATCTCCTCCCCATGCCTGCAGCCTCTACCGTGCTCTGAAGCCCTGACTGCCAAGTCACACTGCCTGTCATGGGGGGGAGGATCTCAGCAGGACATAAGGACACAGAGTCCACCATTTTCTCCAAGGGAACTGATCTCTGCCATCTGGAGAGCAGTTGTAATTCTGAGTGATCAATCAGCTGCACAGCAGGAGGTTGAAGCAAATGGTCCAACCACAGGAGAAGTCAGGAGAGACAGCCAGTTTGGCAGTTAATTCTGAGGGAAGAGTGTCCAGGCTGGCAGTGGGCAGGGGAGAGAAGTGGACCCAGGACCCAGCCAATGACACACGAGTACTCTTGAGTGGCGGTTGATGGGCCAATGGCTGTTGGAACACACAGCACAGCCAATGGGAGAGCTGGAAATGGCCAATACATAAGGGAATTATATATATATAGGATAACCAGGATCCATGCTGCTAAGATTCTGAAACAGCCAGAACTGTACAACAACCTCTTCATCTTAACTAGTTTCAGTAGCAAACAAAAGTGATCTTTGACTAAGTAACTACAACAATGTGAAGATACACTGGGAACAGCTGTGTACATACAAAGGCACAAATGTATTTTACAGGCTTTGAGACTCATTGGTCCCTGAGACTGAAATGCTATAAGCACTGATACACCAAACATAGATGTTCTGAAGCAATAACATAATTTATATGGCACAATTTAAATGTTCAGAATGCTGCATGTACAGTAGATTTTTGTGGCACTCTTTACTGTAACTGTGTAGCCTTAAGCTACTATTATTTATTTATTTACAAAATTTGTATTTCGTCTTTCTGCCCTTACAAGGGCCACCACGGCGGCTAACAATTTAAAACATACATGATAAAATCACGTTTTGAAACCATTAAAGTTAACCCCCCCAACACACATACACACATTGTTAAAACAAAACAGTTAAAGTACATACGAAACATAAAAACAGCAATTAAAACAATGGGTACACAATGCGAAGTGGAACAATAAAAGTTTTCACCTGCTGGTGGAAGAGGGTAACAGAAGGAGGACAGACAAATCTCAATGGATAGAGAGTTCCAGAGCTTTGGTACTATGGCCGAGAAGGCTCTCTCCTGGGTTGCCTCCTGCCTAATCTCAGAATTATGGTCTCCATACTACAAATGTGTGGCTGAAACTGAGGGAACAATATCTTGTCTAGTTGTGGTCAAGATTTAATTTCAGCTTCCTCGCTCCCAACTCTCACTCACTGGCTGTAGCTTTTCACCCCATACTCTCTAATCTAGGATTTATCTCTAAAGTGGCAGATTAAAGTTCTCCCCCACAGCCAACGGTATTATTACTCTGAGTTCCAAAGGTATCTAAAGAAGATCACTAAATAACACTTCTTCATTGGCAGATCTTGCTCAAAACCACATTTTCCCTTTCTAATTTTACTAGAAAAATTAAAAGTTGTAAATTTGAAAAAAAAACCCTCTTGGCAATACCAAATTACCTTTATTGCACTTATAGAGCCATAAGGCTTTACTTTTCATAAAACTGTTCAGATCTAGTCTCTTATTTAGATATTTTGTTATGAAAGGCCATGAGATTTAGAAGAGGTGAAGGCCTGTTACAAAAAGGAAGCTTATTGTGCTCATTCTTTTCCCCAGTGAGGAAATGCTGTGTTTCCTGGAAACTGATGGGAGAGAGGAAAATATATTTGTTACATTGGAAGATAATGAATGGAAAGTACCCTTTGTTACATAGGTAAGCTGACATCAGTTGTAAAAGGACCAAATGAAGCATTCCTTCAGAGTCAGCAGAATCATTGTGTAGGAATGGATGCTTTGTGACAGAAAAAATACTAGGGAAATAATGGTTAACTTCAGGACTTTTACAGGAAAATAGTCTATTGAATAATAAAACATCAGATGAGTTCATGAAGAATCCATAATGTTCACGACAAGATGGAGTAAGTAAGGCCCTTTTCACATTACCAATTTCAAGTAATTTCAAGTAAAGCGATACAGGGACGGGGGTTCCAGTATACTAAATTTCCTTCCATTAACAAGCCAGCTCTGAAGTGCTATTGTCATTTCAAACAGTGCCACTTCCTGCCCGCCGCCCTTTTCCGACATCTTCCTTGGACTTTTTTTTGAGTGTTCCAAGTTGAGTGCTATAGTGCTCAACTTAGAACGTCAAAAAAAAAGTCCAAGGAAGATTGTGCAGCGAAAAAGAATGTGTGGGGGGGGGGGGGGGGGGGGGAGGAAAGCAGCATTGTAAGAAATGCTATGGACATTTAAAACAGCATACCACATTGATTCAGAAGCACAACAAAGGGGTAGAAAACAGAAGAAAGAAGTCTCCCTCAAAAGCGGCTCCACCATGCTTTGCCAACCCAACACAAGCGAGTTTGTATGAACAGGTAAATAAATTCAGCTAGTGGCCGGTTACTAAAACAGGTCTGTCTGAAATGATAGGAAAAATACCATTGGCAATTAGTTACTAAAATGGGATACAAAGGCAGTTTGAAAAGGGCCTAAGACTCTAAACTTGGGCTGGTTAGTTTGGTGCAATAAACATGGATGGGAAGTGCAAGTTTTATTGGAAGCCAGGACCATAATTATGTAAGACTGTGTACAGATGTAGAAAAGAGCTTCAGATCTGAGGAAGTGAGCAGTGACTCACGAATGCTCATACCCTGCTACATATTTTGTTAGTCTTGAAGGTGCTACTGGACTCTTGCTCTTTTCTACTGCTACAGACAAACTAACACGGCTACCCATCTTGAACTGTGTACGGATGTGTTCTTCATTCTTTTTCTGTGTATAAGCTTTATATTCTGTCTTTCTGCCCAGTCAGGGCCACCAAGGCAGCTAACAATGAAAAACAAAGCATTATAAAAATATGTAATAAAACCAATTAAAACTAAAATACCATATGAAGGAAAAAACACAGAAAACACTAAACTGTGCAGTCCAAAGCAAGGGCGTAGACTTTCCAATTTCCGGGGGGGGGGGGGGGCAGAGACATTACAGGTCATTGTCTCCGGGGGAGGCTCAGCATGTCCTGGAAAAGTTTGAGGGGGCTCCAGCTCCCCAGCCCCCCTGAAGTTGACGCCTATGGTCCAAAGGTAATTGGGACTGCTGAGGGAATGGCTGATGGAAAACACTGATAGAAGAAGACACATGAATATCCTTGGGGAGGAAATGCCACAGTTTTGGTACCACAACAACTCAAAAGGCCCTCTCAGGTTGCCACCAATCTAGCCTCAAAAAGCTGGAGTACCCAAAGCAAGGTCTCAGAAGATGAGGTGGGGCAGATGGGACAAGTAAAATCATATGCCAAGCTTTCTGTCATAGCACCTCCAAGTGTAAAGAAAGACACCAGTGATACATGCATAGCAATAGTTTTTGGCATTTAAGCTGTTTTAGCTTAAACCTATCAATAAATCCTGATGGATATTCTGCCAGTGAAACTGAATGCAACAACACACTGGCTGCATTCCTGAAAGACAGGCTGAAGTAGGGTTGCCAAGTCTGGGTTGGAAAATACCTGGAGACTTTGGGGGTGGAGCCAGGAAAGGGCGGGGTTTGGGGAGGGGAGGGGCCTCAGCATGGTACAATGCCACAGAGTCCACCCTTCAAAGCAGCCACTTTCTCCAGGGGAGCTGATCTCTTGTCGGCTGGGGATCAGTTGTAAAAGCGGGAGATCTCCAGGCCCCACCTGGAGGCTGGCAACCCTAGGCTGAAGGGAAAACTTGAAGACCTAGTGCTGGCTCAGAGTCTTCCATATGCAACACCCAGAACATTAAGCAAATAAATAAGAGAAATCAAATCACGTCAGTACAGAACACCAAAATCTGGTCATAGATTCAAACAGTCCGTTCCAAGTACAGACATAAACCATCATTATCAAACTGCATCGGAAGTTATATTTGCTGGCTCACTTTCAAATAATCTAATAAACTCTGGGCTGTTTCCATATACTGCCTTCCCCCAGGGTGGAACACAGTATGCTTCTGCTTTATTGAGGGGCTCAAATACAGTACTTTGCTCTTTCTGAGCATGGCTCCCAGCTTATTGAGGAGCTTAGATACAATACTATACTCTTTTTGAGCATGGCTCCCTTTTAAGCCAGGGCAAAGGAAAACCCCTGCAGGTTGGAGCTTCTGCACCAATGCAACCAGTGAGAAGGGCAGGGGGCACCAGCAGGAAGCAGTGTGGGGACAGTGGCATGTGAATGCTGCCTCTACCCCCTCCTAACCCTCTTGCTGCTGCTTCCGCTGCAAAGGTGTAATTTTGCACCCGGCATGGAGCCAGGCAGGTAAGGCTTAAGTGCAAAGCAATGGCATACGAAGTCTGGGTTTTGTTGTCATGTTTCGAATTTTCACTAAAATGCTTATGGCCGCTTGGTAACAGCTTTACAGTGCTGTAGGTCAGCCAGATACAGATGGCTTCCAGAAGCAGCCAGATGTTTCCTTTTTTCTAAAAGGACTAGGAGGAGTTAGGCCAAAACAAAATCTAGCTGGTAAAGGTAAGGGTTTTATTGCTGTTTGCAGCTGTATACATTTTGCCTTGGCCCTTCTAAACAGCTTTCATAAATAAATACTTAGTTATTAAGCACAACTGTGTCTCAGGATACATTTGCTGTTCCAACGCAACACTGATCTAATAGCAATTCAATCATGAATACATGTCTGCCAAACATAATTTTTGCCTTCGCTTAGCCCATTAAAGTATGTATCATGGACACTGTGCTCTTTCAGGTGGTCTAGCGTAACAGAGGGAAATTATGAAGGCCTTTTTCAAAACAAGTAACAACATGCACCAGATTACAATTCAGCTCCTTCTGTTCTTCAGCACAGCAGTACTGAATATCTAAGGTCAGCTGTGACCAGAAGGAGTCACTGATGGCTGCTATGGATGAGTGAAGGGAAAGCAAACCATTAAAAGCAATCAGCAGGAAGCAGCAGTACAGGGAAGGGGTATCACAAACAGCAGAACCACAGTTGGCTGCACAGTTGCTGACTGCTTAGCAGCCTCCAGCACAGGATTCAGCAAGGACATTCTTCCAAGGAGCTGACTCTGCCTTTATCACCACCTCCCAACCGTCATACTAGTAACAGGAAGGATATTTTCTCTTCCCTTGATCAGTTTGCAGCATCAGAGAATCTTCACCAGCTACTAGGGTTGCCAAGTCCGGTGAACTTACTGGTGGGGGGGAGTCCTCTGTTGGCTGGAAGCTTCACTGGTGCGCGCGCTTTGCGCGCGTGCCAGCTGACATCACTAGAAGTGACGTCAGCAGGTTGGGGGCGTTGCCAGGGCGACGCTCTGGCAATCGCCCCAAAACTCTATGGTACCATAGAGTTTTGGGGCGATTGCCAGAGCGTCGCCCTGGCAACGCCTCCAACGTGCTGACATCACGTCCGAGTGACGTCATTACGTGTGAGAAGTCGTCCAGGCTGGACGACTTCAGGGGCGGGGTTTCCCCCGCAGGCCGAATGCTGGCCGGCGGATTGGGAACCCCTGTAGCGGGGGATCCCCGCTTGGCAGCCCTACCAGCTACCCAAGGGAAAGACACAACATTGCTACAAGTTGCTTCCACGTGAAAGTTTTTTCTGCTTTGGCTTTCAAACTCCAATTTTTTTCATGGCGCTCTAATAATCTTTTCCCTGTCTTCGGCATGTTTTTTTTTTCTGAACTTGCTTTGCTCATGCCTTTCTGAAAAGAGCACAGCCCAAGTGCATTATCACCATGCCTGGATAGGAAGTTGCATATTTTCAAAGGTCCCACGCACACACACACTGGCACCATTTTCAGGCCATCTGCTGCTCACTATTTCATTCTATGTAAACCATTTCTATACCACCTTTCCATCCAACCATAGGTCTCCAAGGCAGCAAACATTAAAAACAAAACATTAAAACATTTGAGACCTTAAAAGGAGTTTTAAATACAAATCATGCATCTAAAGTTTTGGTGCCACAACCAAGAAGGCCCTTCCTTGGGTTGCCACCCATCTAGCCTCCACTGACTGAGGCTCCCAAAGCAGGGCCTCTAAGGATGATGCGTAGGTTAATATGGGAGTAGGCTGTTTAAGCATGATCTCAGCTGTGTTTTTTGTCTCCTTCCTATCTGCAGATATAAGGGCTGGGCCTGGCCAGAGATCCAAACTGAAGTCCATGCCTTCAAATGAGCCAGCCACTGAACCCAGGAATGTAGTTGTGTTTTTCTTTACCGGTTTATTTATGTTGTGTGTTTTCCATGTTGTCGTAAATGGCTTTGGGTTCTGTCAGGGAGAAAAGCGGAGTATAAATACTTATATAAAAATGTCATGCCTACCACTAGAGGGAGGGTGGGTTAAAAATTGGCAATTGCTGTAGCACTTTTTAACCAATTGTTTTAAAATTACCAGTTGTTTTGTAACAGCCAAGAAGAAGTCAGTGACGTGGCAGGGAAACTGTAAGCCACGAGGGGTTGACAGAGGAAACTGCACAGAAAGCTCCTTTGTAGAAACGGTTGCCAATGCTCACGCTTCTGCATTCACAGCAAAACAGAGAGAATCCTTGTTGTGAGGGAAGCAGCCAGAGTTGTATACACACTGGGTCAGACCAGTACTGGGTACAGTGGTATCTCTTGACTACAGATATCTAAATCTAGCAATGTCTACCTGCTACCTAGCAACAGTTCTCCTCTATGTTCAGCACAGGGACATCGGGTTATGCAAGGGACTAGGTTTTAATTTAGAAACTTTTCAAGCAGCTGCCTTTTCTGCTATAATTTAAGAAGAGGAAGCGGCCCTCAAATTAACTACAAGAATAGTCTGTGATACAAAGTTTGAAGAACTGCCATTTTAGCAGAATCTTTTCAGCTCAGGAGGCTGGAGAGGAACCATTTGTTCCAGTTATTAATGAATAAACCAATTAATTGCAGGTGAATTATTTCTGATCTAAGAGGTCTAAGCAGAAAGAATACTAAAACAAGCCTCCAGGCAGCTGGGTAATCTGGGATTACAGTGTCTCTGTATTGCTGCAACTTGATTCACAGCAAGACTGAATTATCTTAATAGCAGGTCTCTCCCCTGCATCAAAACTATTTCTTCAAAGCCTTGGACGTATTTCAATCCCTGCAGTTCTTTCTTTCAGATTGGCAACTAAAATGTTTAACACAGAAATGAAGTTCCTGCAGGTTCCTCAACAGAGCAATACTCATTCCAGTGTACTCATTTTGCTACAGGAATTGCTTGTTCATCTTTCATGCTAAGTTCCTCCCTTTGCTCTTCCAAGCATATCAAATACAGATCAGTATTTTTTTCTGATTTTTTTCCTCCGCTCTCTCCAGTTTCTTATCACCACACAAACATCACATAAACCTCTGGCTTCCTTATTGTTTAATGGCAAATAGATTTTTGTTATTTCAAAGTTATTAGAATTATAGCAAACAATGCAATGAAAATGGTTAAAATGTTTCATTATAACTCCCCCCAAAGCTGTTTCTTTAAAAAATAAGAACACAACAGAATTCTTCATATAAAATAGAAGCTGTTGAAATGGGATAAAGGAGATGGATATACAACATAAGACCATATATGAATGACTAACACAAGCTCTTCAACAGAAATATACATTTTATTTCCATGGCAATGACCACTGAGACTAAATATTTTCCAGTTAGCTTTTCCCTCCTCTATTAAACTCACACATAACATATATTCACTGCTAACTACCGTACAAAAAGTTCACATCTCACAGTACAAAACATGGATTCCTTTTGCATGAGGATGACAGACTGAATGAAGAATCCACCAAAACACAGATTGCCTGATTTGAGTGTTAAGGAGAAACGAAGAGGTTGGAAGAGGGATGTAGAAGAACAAAATATATTATTTTGTTTAAATCAGTTCATATTTTGAAGTTAGCGGAAATATTGCAAGGCAGAAGGACTGGCAATGGATAGGACATAGGAGCGTTTCTGTAAATTTGACAGCAATTAAGAAAACAAAACAAGTTAACTCAGG
This sequence comes from Lepidodactylus listeri, assembly GCA_029233225.1. Classification (NCBI taxonomy): domain Eukaryota; kingdom Metazoa; phylum Chordata; class Lepidosauria; order Squamata; family Gekkonidae; genus Lepidodactylus; species Lepidodactylus listeri. The sequence continues at coordinate 40,390,043 of JARCFY010000016.1, read as the reverse complement.
TAATAACAGGTAATTGTGGTGGATCTTTCCCCTATCCTACCATCCACTTGAGCAAAGTTTATTTGCAGTTCTGGTCACCACATCTAAAAAAACCCCAACAACATTGCAGAGCTGGAAAAAGTACAAAGGAGGGTGACCAAGATGATTTGGGGGTTGGAGGAAAGGCTGAAGAGTCTGGGACTTTTCAGTTTAGAAAAGAGACAACTAAGGAGGGACATGATAGAGGTTTATAATATGATGCATGGGGTGGAGAGAGTTGACAAGAGAGAAATTTTTCTCCTTCTCCCATACTCGAAGGCATCCAATGAAGCTGATGGGCAATAGGTTCAGGACAGACAAAAGGAAATACTACTTTACACAGAGAGTGATTAAAATGTGGAATTTGCTGTCAGAGGATGTAGTGATGGCCACAGGAGATTTAAAAGGGGATTAGATAGATTCACAGAGAACAAGTCTATTAATGACTACTTGCCACAGTGACTTGAGGAGAACCTCTACATTCAGAGGCACTAATCCTCTGAATCCCAGAGCCAGGAGGCAACACCAGGGGAAGGCCTTGGCCTCTATGCCCTGTAGTTGGCTGCCCAGAGGAACTGGTTGGCCACTGTGTGAGACAGGATGCTGGACTAGATGGACTATTGGTCTTATCCAGAAGGGCTCTTGTTATGTTCTTTTTAATGTATTGATCTATTAAAATATTTACATCCCACAATTTGTGGGAAAGTTGGTGGAAGGCTACTCAGAGGATGACTGGAAACACACCATTTTTCCCAGGCTACCCACTGCAAAGAAAGCAGGACTTTTAACTTTGTTTTGGTAGGAAATTGAGAACTTGAACAGAATTACAAAGGAAAGACAGGCATCAGGGCTATACCTGTATTATGGGACAAGATAGCTTTACATCTGCATTTCTGGCAAAGAACTTGGCATTGCCAGTCCGTGGGAAATAGGCTTCCAGTCCCCAGGCTGTGGCAGGGGTTCCCCCGGTTTTTGGGGCTTCTTTCTGCCCCCAAACAGCCATATCCCCATGTGACTTCCCTGACTTGATGATGTTATCCAGAAGTGCCAGGGACGCTCTGGTTTAAGGGCAAAACGCTATGGTTTTAAGCAGGTTTACCCTAGAGTTTTGCCCTTAAACCAGATCATCCCCGGTCTGATGACATCACTTCTGGGTGACATCATCACGTCGGGGACATACCGGAATGCCTCCCAAATCCCCCCACCAGAGCAACTAGAGGACCTGGCAACCCTAGTGGGAAATCCTGCTTTGATCCATAAGGAGAACTAAAATGACACATTATTGTAGTCACATAATATCAGTTAACAGTCTTGGATTGCACAGTTCTGGTTTTTAGAGCATATTTGTAAGACTGCCTTCCAGTTTTAAATGCCAACACTGATTTTGTGTTTGTGTACGTACATGCAAATTTACACTGCAATTAAAACTATACGAGATGTAATCTCCTCTGCAAAAATTACTTTTGAGTGCACGAACACAGTTCTCCTAGCTCCCGCCAGAATAAGTAAAAGTAAATACTGGGAATTACTGGAATTCTTGTCCCTCCACCCACATAGTTCATACATTTCTGTTTGTAATTTCTGGGGGGAATGATTGTGAAAACTCCTACTGAAAACCTATCCCAGCAACAGCCTACCTGAGACCTCAGCTTAGGTCTGTGACCTATAATTATTACTGTGAGCAGAGAGATTTCCAGTTTAGGAGTCATGTTCATAAAACACTACGCATTACCAAAGGAAGCTTTGAGCCGACCTTGGCTGGGAGGGTGGGGTATAAATTCAATAAATAAGTAAATAAGTAAGTAAGTAAATAAATAAAATAAAGCATGGATGCCATTAAATAAGCATATCTGTACCTGGTAACATATTGTGAACAAGAGTAGCAACATTCACATCTTGGAGGTGCTTAAGGGTTTCTGTGTGGAAAAGGCGAAGTGTAGATCCTGATGTGAAGGCAATCCAGATTCCAACTCCTGCCACAGCCATGTGGGAAATCACCATCCCTTCCTCTTGATGAGCTTCAAAGTGGCACTGAATTACAGACAGACAGAAGGCAAAGGTCACGGAGCAGAACAACCAATCTCACTAGTCCTCATGTCATCGTTTTCTCAGAAGGGGAAGAATGTGTAGTAGTGATATTGTGCAAATGAACACTCTCCTTGTCGATGTTCTTTTCCATGCCAAGAAAGGCAGGACCATCAATGACAGTGTTGGGAAACTGCCACCTCTCGTCACTAGTAGTTTACTGGTAAACCCCTCATAGAAATCACTTCTTTACAACAGGAACGCAGGTTTTCCTATCTGTTTTCTAGAGACCAATTTTTAAGCTTTGGTACACCTCAAGATAGTGGGATGGATCCAGGCTAAATCTGCAGGTCCCTCCTCAATACAAAACCCTTCATGTCACTCCTCAGGGTCTCCTATTCCCCAGAGCAGTACTGGGCGGAGATCAGAGAGCTTCACAGTGTATCTGGGGGCGGGGGGGGGGGGGGGTGGGACGGACAGGAAACTTCCATTCCGCCATTGGAAAATTTAGTCTGGATCCAACTTTCTGCTAGCTAGAGAGGCCCAGGTTCAAATCCCTATGCAGCCATGAAGCACCCTAACCTTGAGCCAACTGTTGTGGCTCAGTCACACAGGGGCCGAGGACAGATTAGAGTTCTGCCGCGCTACAGGAGCGCAGCAGAACAAGCCGGGGCAAACTGCCCCACAGCGCGGCGTTCAGATGCCGCCACAAGGAAGCTGCCCACAGCATCCACACTGCAGGTGGCTTCCGCCGGCGGCGGCAGAACGCCACGCAGCTCTGCCAGAAGCGGATGGAACGTGCGCACAGCCACCAGGACACCACTTGGAAGTGGTGCCTGCCTCCGCAGGGCAGATGTGGCAGTCTGGATGCCCGCTCTGCCTCCGCTTTTAAGATGGAGGCAGAGCGGGCCAGACTGCCAGTCTGTCCTCAGCCAGGGTTGTTTGGAGAACAGAAAGGAAGATAGGAAAGGACCATATATCCTACTCTGAGCTCCACAGGAGAAGGCTGGGATGATGAAGAAGAAAAGATTGCATTTATACCCCGCCCTTCACTCACTGGGAGTCTCAGAGCGGCTCAAAATATACTTTTTGATTGTGTATATTTTGATTGTGTTGTTAAGTGTAAAAACCTAATTAAAGTATAATTTTAAAAAAAAGAGTCTTACAGTGGCTTACAAACTCCTTTCCCTTCCCCTCCCCACAACAGGCACCCTGTGAGGTAGGTGGGGCTGAGAGAGCTCTGAGACAACTGTCCTTGAGAGAACAGCTGGTACAGAGCTATGGCTTGCCCAAGGTCATCCAGCCAGGTGCAAGTGGAGGAGTGGGGAATCAAACCCGGTTCTCCCAGATTAGAGTCCGGGGATAACAAAAAATGTAATAAATAAAATAGACGGCAAAGTAAATAGTGATAATATCCATTTTTTAACATTGCACGGACCTTAAAAAAACCTGGGTTTCCTTGGCAGTACCCAACAAAGAAGAGGCCCCTAGTCATTGCTTCAGTGTGTATTGCAGGAAAACCTGGACATTTAGATACAAGTGTGCCAGGCACACAGACGCACACAAAAATGACAAAGTATTATTCGACCCTCAAGCATACTTCCAAGAGCTGGATATTTTAACAAGTTGCAGAAGCAGTCCTTCAATGCATGGCAAGTTCTCCTGGTGCAAAGAGCTTCCGTTCATGCAAGAACAGTGTTTTACACAGCGAAACAAAAAGCACCTAGCACCAGAAGAAAGTGCTGCGCTTCCAAGGAGCAGCTCTGCAACCGACAAAAGATGTGGTACAAACAGCTTAGGTTAGGATCCAAGCCACTGATTAAAAAACAAAATGAAACATGCAATTCATATTATATTTGGGGGGGGGGGGAATCCCCCGAATTTATTCTGATAAGGACATGGCCAAAAAAATGGGACAGTTCCAGTTATGTGATTCTGCAGAAAAACAGTTCTGAATTCTCTCTTTCAGAAATATGGAAACAGATGGCACCATCCAAAGTAAAGAACACAGCAATGGAGAAGAAAATCATGCGGCCAAGAAAAGTAACATTCGTTTTGTCGAATCAGTTTACCGAAGTTAATCATGGGAAGGGTCAATGAAGAACTAAAATCTATTTTAAAAAAGCGTTGAAATTCTATATCCTTTGCTGACTAAAGTCAGTAAGATACTTTCAAAACTGAGCTTACAGAAGAAGAAAAAAAGAATGCTATTATTAGGGATAAATTCAGCCTACCAAAGTGGGTTATTCGGGGATCATCGGTTGCTGTGATACATTATCATCATGGGACACCTGCAGTAATATTGCTTTCTTTATGATTAATATAGGTTAGCAAGTGTTATGAATATTAGTAATTTAAATGATGGCCTTTGGAGATTGAGGGGGGAGAGAGTGCTGGATGCTTCTTGAAAAAGTCAGGAGCATTGGTATTCCATTGAGAAATACTGGGATGCAGGGCAAGTTCAGTATGATAGAAAACCTACGTCTTCTTCTTTGCATAGCTTTTATATCTGAGAAATACACAGTATTTGCCTTATAAACTAATCTGGGCAGACAATGTAGACTCATCTCCTCTCATGCATTGCGAGCAGCCATGTTAAGTCTGTCTGCAGCAGTAGTAGGGTTGCCAAGTCTGTTAAACTTACTGTCGGGGGGGAGTCCTCTGCTGGCCGGGAGCTTCCCCGGCGTGCGCGCTTTGGGGGCGTTGCCAGGGCGACGCTCTGGCAATCACCCCAAAACTCTATGGTATCAAGTGTTATGGTATCAAGTGTTATGGTATCAAGTGTATCATGTTGGGGGCGTTGCCAGGGCGACGCTCTGGCAATCACCCCAAAACTCTATGGTATCATAGAGTTTTGGGGCGATTGCCAGAGCGTCACCCTGGCAATGCCCCCAACATGATGGTGTCACTTCCGGGTGACGTCATTACATGGGGGAAGTCATCCAGGTGGGACGACTTTGGGGGTGGGGTTTCCCCTGCTGGCCGAATGCCGGCCGGAGGATCGGGAACCCCTGTAGCGGGGGATCCCCCGCCCCCTGGGCTGACTTGGCAGCCCTAAGCAGTAGAAAAGAGCAAGAGACCAGAAACATCTTTAAGACTAACAAAATTTGTGGCAGGGTAGGAGCTTTCGTGAGTCACTTATCCCTTCTTCAGATCCTGAAGTTATCTAAAGAAGTGAGCAGTGACCCACAAAAGCTCACACCCTGCCATAAATTTTGTTAGTCCTTAAGGTGCTACTGGACTCTTGCTCTTTTGTCATGGATTATACCAGCAACTGAAGAGCTCAGGTACTTATACAGTTATTTCTCAGTGTGCCTCTATATTAAGGATACAAAACATTTGTCCCCGTGCACAAAAAGCAAAACACCTCTGGGATAAGCTTTCTCCCAAGATGCTGTTGAGTGAATGCCACAAAGCATCACATGCTGTTGAAATTGTGCACAGCCCCTATGTCAGCTTGTCCCTAGGGAAGCATTTCTCATCTGACTGTCCAAACAGTGCCGCCCTCAACTTCTAACTTACTATTTTGTTTCTTTAGGTTCATTTATTTATTGTGGGCTGCAGGGCATTTTTTGTAGAAAAAGCCCAGCAGGAACTCATTAGTATAATAGGCCACAACCAACAGCAGAAACTCATTAGCATATTAGGCCACACCCCTGACAGTGCAGCTCTCTCCCAGAATTGGCTTCCCAGGCACCCCGTGGCTTGCGGGGCACACAGGGAACCCAAGGAAAGGAAGGCAGTTTCTGGATTGGCTTCCCCAGGGGTCCTGCAGCTGCGGGGTGCCTGGGGAACCCGAGGAGGGGAGACAGTTTAAACTGCCTTCCCTCCCTGGATCGGCTTGGCTTCCCCAGGTGCCCCATGGCTTGCAAAGCACCTGGGAAACCCAAGGGGGGGGAGGCTGTAGGCGTGGCCAACTCAGAAGCCAGCTAGAACTCCGTTCCTGTGTGTTCCTGCCCAAAAATAGCCCTGATGGGCTGGATGCAAAGAAACCATCAGCAGAGTTCTACTGGGGGAAAGCTTCCCATCTTCAATAGTCCACTGCTTCACTCAGAAAGCTGCTCCTAAGGTTTAGGGACACTCAGAAATCATATAGAACACAGGATGGTGGAAATCAGGACTCCTATTTCATACATGGCCACTTTAGAATGGGGCTGTCAACTCCAAGCTCAGCAGGGATATGATGTCACAGAGTCCACCCTCTGAAGCTGCCACTGTCTCCAGGGGAAGCGTTCCCTGTAGTTTGGAGATCAATTGTAATTCTGAGAGATGTCCACGCCCTGAAGGCTGGCAATCCTACCTTGAATCTAACACAGCATTGATTATACTCAGATCCAATGCTCCCTCTAAGCTGTGGAGTCTTGTGAGCAAAAATTCTACTTTGTGAGCTACTGGCATTAAAGTTGCGTGTGAGTGATTTGGCTGCTGCATAAATTAGTTTGCTCTGGAGCCCCATCCTTCCTGAGCTAAGACAAAAATGGGTGAGCCAGAGGCTAACAAACTGTGCGCTAGCTCACAGTAACTCAGCTTAGAGGGAACACTGCTCTGACCATCCAACAAACTTTCAAATCAATGTACAACATGGTTTCATCCCCTTCTTTACCTTCACAACAAGCCTAGGAAGACGGTACCAATGAGAGATTGTGACTGGCACAAATCCACCCACTGGGCTGGATCTAGAGTAAATTTTCTAGTGGCAGAGTGGAACTTTTCTCCCTCCCCCTGCCACTTCATCTCACTGATCTTCATGAAATGCTATTCCTGGAGGCTAGGGGACTCTGAGGAATGACATGAGGAGGTTCTGCAGCAGGAATGGGGAACAAATGGAAATTGCCAATTTAGTCTGGATCCAAATGAATGAGCTTCATGGGCAAATGTGGATTTGTACCTACTTATTTGTTTAGTGCACTTGTATGCTGCTTTTCTGTACCACCGGCCTTCAGATTAAAATACAGATTTAAAAACAATTAATAAAACCAACAAGTCAATCCACGACAAAATCCAGGGAGCTACCTAGCTCAACACAACCCAAACCTCTTTCTACTAGACCACGTTTCCTTCCATTAATGTGCTGAATGACACACACTTATTCTCTCTATTTTAATAGTTCCTTTTTGAAATAATAACTGGTTGAACTCTAAACAGCTTTGTGGAATTCGGTGGAGCTGTTTCTGATTCACACCCAAAAGAGAACTGGCAGTAAATGTGGGTTTTTAAATATGTTTCTGCTCAGTGAGGTTCCACACATGTTACTTTTAAAGGCCTCTCAAGAGAAAACAAGGAAACTTCTCCAAAGAGATAAAAGGTACATATGAAATGAAAAAGCTTGTTTATTGGCTGTTTATTGACATAGTCAATATTGATGAATACAGGAGAACACATAGAAAATAAATCACACTGGTATTTCAAAATACCACCTGGTTAGAAAGACTCATAAGAAAGCCTACTCTAAGAACCATGGACTGTGTCTGGATATGCTCCCGCTTTTTGAGAAACAGGATGTAGTTGTAGCTGGAGTTACTTTTTAAGCTTTTACATTTACTGTGTAGGTTCTGCCCCTTCCTGTAAAAATACTTCTGGAAAAATCCGGGCTGGGCTACTATGCTGTGCGTTACACAGGTATACCCTTTAAGATAGTTAGAAAACTCAGCAGGTGCAAGATGTTGGAGCCCATGTTTTAACAGACACTGAAAAGTTTGAGCTTATCTGATCAGTGACATGCCAACTGCACTCACTATAGCAGCTCCAGTCAAGTATCATCCCACTTTGTGTGCCCTCATTACCAAGAGGTTAGAACAGGGGTGGGCAAACTTGCTCAGCATAAGAGCCACCTAGAACAGGGGTGGCCAAACTTGCTTAACCTAAGAGCCGCATCGATTAAACATCAGATGTTTGAGAACCACAAGACATGAACAAATATTACCTGCTTTTATTGGAAAATAAGCAAATTTGCTTTTTATTAACATTAAATGAGACTGCCAAAAATAATAACAAAAGGGGTAAAAGCAGATATGGATAATGATATTAGTTTGTCCAATGATATGTGTTTGCTAGTGATATATAGCTTCCCCAGCCGCCCTGCTGGGAGCCACATAATATATGTGAAAGAGCCGCATGTGGCTCCCAAGCCATAGTTTGCCCACCCCTGGGTTAGAACAATAACAGAGACAAACAGTTCTCACACCGCAGTGGCTCTTAGGGATCAACATGACCTGCCGGTAGACCCAAGGAAGAACTTGTCTGACTGTTTTGCCTAAGGACCACAAGATGTTAAAATTATACTGGCAGATAGTTGGACCAAATCACATTGTTTTTCTAATTACAGTTTTTAATTATTATTGTGTATGTGTGATTAAAGTGTCGTCAAGTCACAGCAAGCTCAGGGTGACCCCATAGGGTTTTCAAGGCAAGAAACGAACAGAGATGGTTTGCCGTTGCCTGCCTCTGCGTAGCAACCCTTTTATTCCTCTAATCCAAACACTAGCCAGGGCTGACCCTGCTTAACTTCCAAGATCTGACTAGCCTGGGCCATCTTGATCAGGGCAATTCTTTACAGGTTTTGCTTTATGGTTCTCTTAATGTGTTATTTTTCAATACTGCATGTTGCTCTGAATGCTGGAAACAGTCAACAAATATTTTATATAACTGAAAAAAATAATAGGTAGTTGAGAAGAAGAAGAAGAGGAGAAGGAGGAGGAGGAGTTGGTTTTACATCCCGCCTTTCGCGATCCAAAGGCATCTCGGAGTGGTTTACAACCTCCTTCCCTTCCTCTCCCCACAACAGACACCCTGTGAGATAGGTGGGGCTGAGAGAGCTGTGACTGACCCAAGGTCACCCAGCTGGCTTCAAGTGGAGGAGTGGGGAATCAAACCCGGTTCTCCAGATTAGAGTCCTACCGCTCTTAACCACCACAACAAGCTGGTGTAATGCAAACATTTATATCCCACTTCTCTTAAAACACTGGAAGTTTTCCTCAAAACATATTAAAATAAGACCCAGGCAAACCAGTGTAAGATGGAGAGGGACAGGCAACTGTGACACTCGCCAAGGAGTTCATTCAGCTGACTTGGTGCCATTGCAGTAAAAGCCCAGCTTCTTGCAACTGATGTTCTTAGTGCAACGGCACCTAACATTATGTTGAATGCAAATAGCATAAAGGATCACGTGGTGAGATGTGGTCTCTGTAAGACATAGGCCCCAGTCTGTGGAGGACTTTAAAAGGCAAATGGCAGCAACTGAAATTGAGTCCAGAAGCGAACTCAAAATCAACACAATTGTTACAAAAATAATATAATACATTTATGCCACCCAGTATTCATCAGGGCTGGTAGCCCTACCCCTGGGAGATGCCCCATCATAGGAAAGGGGGCTTCAGAAGCCTCAATACATACATGGAAGTTCTTCACGGGGTTCTTTGGACTCCAGGCAGAACAGATATATTACCCATTTCATTTTTCTTTCTCACTCACACCTCAGATTTGAGAAAGCAGAGGTCAGGTCTCCTTAGTATATATTTCTTTTGGCTATTTCATAGTGGCTGCCAGCTAGGACTGACAGTTCACTTAAACAATCAATTTAGCTGCATTATAGTCTGCTCCAAACCTGAGAACCACTTTATCAATTTCATTTCATACCCTGTTTATTTTATGCCCTGACATGTTTTTATTCACCTGTTTTCATTGGCTTGATTTATTTTATTGTTGTTATTGTTTTAGTTGAGAACTGCCTTGAGTGTGTTCCTGTTCTGGAGAAGCGGCATACCAGTTTGGGAGCCAGTTTGGTGTAGTGGTTGAGTGCGCGGACTCTAATCTGGGAGAACCGGGTTTGATTCCCCACTCCTCCACTTGCACCTGGCTGGATGACCTTGGGCAAGCCATAGCTCTGTACCAGCTGTTCTCTCAAGGACAGCTTGGGAAAGAGCTCTCTCAGCCCCACCTACCTCACAGGTGGTCTGTTGTGGGGAGGGGAAGAGAAAGGAATTTGTAAGCCGCTCTGAGACTCCAAGTGAGTGGAGGGCGGGGTATAAATCCAATCTCTTCTTCTTCTTCTACCAATTTTTTAAATATATAAGCTATATACAATCAAGACTCCTCCTTCCTCTGTTCTAACTATTTCTTCCTTTTATCTTGCCCCAGAATAAATGTGCATCTAGCCAGTACATGGACTGAAACAAGGGCGTAGACCTTCCAATTTCCCGGGGGGGGGGGGGCAGAGACATTACAGGCCATTGTCTCCAGGGGAGGCTCAGCACATCCTGGAAAAGTTGGCTGGGGGGGGGCTCCAGCTCCCCAGCCCCCCTGAAGTTGACGCCTATGGACTGAAAGTAATAATGAATTGCCTGAAAAACTGGGACATCACCATCATCTTATCGAGATTCCCATATTGCCAGATGGGGCTTGTGCCACGTCTGATAAGAACCAGGTCACTGTTGCTGTAGGGTACCCCATTTCTATCAGAAAATCCTATTCTCATCTAATTAATTCCCTATAATAGGAGGGGAAAAAGAAGAACGGAAATAAAATGGCAGTGCTGTGCTGCAGATACTTATGTTGAGAACTTGCAAAAGAGTTTACATGGAGTTATAACAGGAACAGTTTTCACGCTCCCGCTGACAAGACTGCACAAATTCTAACCCAACCTCGTAAGCCACCTTGAACTCTGTAAGTAAGAAAGGTGGCTAATAAATGTTTTAAATAAATAAATAAAACTTGTAGGAGCGGAAGGACATCTTTTGATTTAGTCTCATTTTTACTTTACAATGGAGTAGGGCACCCTTTGAGCCCACTGTTTTTTTACAGTTTCAATAAGGTATGGACAAGGCCCTTGCCTTATTGCCAACTTTCTCTCTTCAGCAATTGAAGAAGAGTCTGTACATTAAAACAGCTGCAAGAAATTTGCAAAGGTATTTTTCTTAACCGCCTATATTTACCAGCTAATTCATTATACTTCCAGACAATGCGTGCTTCAGTCCCCTGCTGAAATTCAGACACTAATGAAAGGGTATACTTAGGTGACAGACTATGTTACAAATTACTTTAGCCTAGAGTGATATTTGGTTGTCACTGCTCATAGCTTATTGTTGGATTCTGTTATCCTTTCCGATCCCAGTTTTTCTTCCCACTTTGACACAACGTTCTTGGGTGACCGAACATACTTAATGAACAGAGAAGGGAAAGCTGCCTTGTGGCAGCAAGCTGTGTCCCTTGTTTGTGCATCTTCACTTGAAGGTGTATGAAGATTCTATGTGCGTGCAAGTGAACACAAGAAACTGCTTTGTACTGAATTAGACCCTTAGTCCATCAAGGTCAGTATTGTCTACTCAAATTAGCAGCAGCTGTCCAGGATCTCAGGCAGAGGTCTTTCACATCACCCCCCAACAGGTCCTCTTAACTGGAGATGGCATGAATTGAACCTGGAACCTTCTGCATGCCAAGCAGATGCTCGACCACTGAGCCACAGCCCCTCCCTTAACTGAACATGCTTTAGCTCACTGTCCCTATGATCAAGAACCCTGGAGCGGTGCTGACATACACACATTCCCTAGCAGATGGGTTCTTTATGCAACTTCAAGAGAGAACACAAAATAGCAGACATGTAACTTGCTACCATAGTGTCACTTCCTCCCCTACGTACATTGAAACGCAACGGAATGTTGCATGAAAAGGGTTCCTATCTACCTCACTCAGGCTATGCAGGAGCAAATGGAATATCCTTAGCTAGTGTACCAACCTTTACATTCCACCTTTCCCTTGTGGCTCAAGGAGGTTTACAATCCCAAAATTAAAAACATACAATGTACAATATAGGAAGAGACTTTGCACTTTAGGGGGGAAAAATGGCAATAAGCAGTACTGATCAATAAACGGATATTTTTAAATGATCTGTTCCCAAATGTTACATATTATGCATACAGCTGCAACCAGAGTCCAAAGCACCATTGAAAGCAGTCACTAGGTCAGCCACATTAAAACACAAAGAAAGAAAAACACCCCATAGACGTATCCAGGTAAATAATGATTGGGGTGGGAAAAAATGGACTAAGTGTTCATGATTATTAAAAAAAAAAACCTGACGACATCCTTATTTCATGTGGTCCTAGAAACCAACAGGTTTTTTTTAAAGAAGAACATCTGGAAGAACATCATGTTGAAAGACACTACCTGTTCAGAAAATGGCAGAGAAGCTCAATGTTTTAAATAATAAAGCAGACCTGGTCTGATACCCTAACCAGTACAGTATAGTTGGCTGCCTATACATCTGATAGCAACTTGCATCAAACAGTGAATAGCTAACAGTGAGAAATATTCAAAAATGAAAGTGGTCCAGCGAAAGGAACAAAACAAAACATTGACGCCGCAGCCACCTGGCCTCTTCCCCCTCCCCCGCTTTGCCGACTGAGACACATGAACTGGTTGTTTTCGCTTTCATCCGAGAGAAAACAAACACCCACAGCCACCGTGGAGCTTTCCAAGACAGGGACAGAGAATAAAGCACTGTGATTGCTGCCAGTTTGGGGAGCCCTTTCTTTCCTCTGTCAGAGAAAAAAGAGTAGGTACTCATGTAAGACATAGCCCTCCACCTGGATTTTCCATGAGGGCAAGATCTGATGAAGTACTATGGTAGCGGTCCCTGCAAATGCATTCTGTCTGGCTGTCTCTAAGACAGAGAGCTCTGTCTTTGCCTCACACACCCCTCTCCCCGAGGCCACTTTCAAGTGCTCTTGCTCTATGGCAACATTAAGAGTTCTACCACATATTTCGAATCCCACAGAGGATTCTTTTAAAACACTGGCGCCTGAGACGTCCCGCCATTGTTATGGCAGCCCATTGCATAGTTGTATCATTCTCTTCCCCCCACTTACACACACAGTACAGACCCCTTTGTGATTCCTGGCCCAAGGAGCGGTGCCAAGGGCTGAGCCAGGCTTTCTCAAGCATAGCGGGGCTCCATATAATGGGCCCCATTGTTCAGGAAAAGTGACTGACTTTTCACCACTTTGGCAGAGAGAGAGAGAGAGAGAGAGAGAACAAACGAACAGTACTTAGGCACACTACCACGCAACATGGGGTATTTTTTTTCTTATATAGCACATTTCAGATGCCTTTCTATGCTTCTTAAAATAACATACTAATGTGTTTCATCCAATAAAAATGTGAAGAGTAGGATTATTCTAAGTCAAACATTGTTGCATTCTCCCCCCCCCCCCCCCCCCCGGAATACCAGGATGAAAGCTCAGTAATGGAATCCCAGTAAAGTTTATTGAGATGTATGCACCTGGCTGGATGACCTTGGGCAAGCCATAGCTCTGTACCAGCTGTTCCCTCAAGGACAGCTTGGGAAAGAGCTCTCTTAGCCCCACTTACCTCACAGGGTGTCTGTTGTGGGGAGGGGAAGGGAAAAGGAGTTTGTAAGCCGCTCTGAGACTCCCTTGGGGAGTGGAGGGCGGGGTATAAATCCAATCTCTTCCTCTTCTTCTTCTTCTTCTTCTTAAATGTGGAGTTTTTATGTGCGTCCAACACCTTCTAGACTAAAGCTGCAACTGTTCTGAAAAAGCAACTTGTTAAGTGAGGCTGCACAGGGAAACCAAACTTGGTGGCCCCGGGATGGTCATTCTCTCAGCCAAATCCACCTTACAGGGTTATTGTTATGAGGACAGAATTGGAGGAGGGGAGAACAATAGTTGTAAGCCATTTTGGGGACTCCATCAGGGAGAAAAGGGGGGGCATAAACGTCTGAACAGAATTAAAAATATCTATACAAAGCATACATGCTAAAATATGCATGTGGAGAGTGGAACTAGCACCCAGAGCTAAGGTTGTACCGTGAAAGCTTAATCGTGATTCAAAAAACACTTACCTTCAATAGTATGCACCACAGTGCCTTTCTAGGAACTATAGGAAAGAGCACTGACTAATTGAGGTGTACCAGCTGCACTGACATCATTGATATGTGACAGACCCCTGGTCAAGTTACTCTCAACAACTCTCTCTTTGGCAGTGATAAGTTTATTGAGATGTATGCATGATCCAGAACGTCACTTGTGTTAGAACTAAAGCATTTTGGCGGCTACATGCTTAATATAGGTAATTCAAACAAAAGCCTCGTCCTTTCCCAAGCACACGTCATTCACACACCACGTCTAGTGTTGCCATCTCAACCAGGGAGGGAAAATATATAGTTTGGTCATCTACTAATCAAGCTGGCACCAGAAAGCTTCAAGGACACCTTTCTCTGGGAAAGAGAAAGAAGGTGCAACTTGCAAGGAAAGTTATGGCTATTAAAAGTGAAAGGTCCCACTCTCTCGCTCATTCACTCAATACCCTTCCTGCAGGAATTCCCTCCCCCCAAAATGATGGCAAACCAAAGCAAGCAAAGCGAGTAAGCTTTGACAATATGAGCATTCCAGACAAATGGCATACAATATATTATTACACTTCTTAGCTTTTTTCTATACTAGTTTTGTAATCTAGTTCTAAATTTATAAATGTAACAAAAAAAGAAAAGAGCACCAGCATTATATGCAAATGCAACCTAATAACTCATAGAATTGCACTAGGACAGGTTTTGGCAGGTTGGAAATTTCTCTTGCCCAAGAAACACCACAGCTGTAAATTTAAGTGCATTTGGCCTCCCTTAAGATTGTAAACTGCTCTGGGACTCCGAATGAAGGGCAGGGTATAAAGAATTGGATTTATACCCCACCCTTCACTCACTTGGAGTCTCAGAGCGGCTTACAAACTCCTTTCCCTTCCCCTCCCCACAACAGACACCCTATGAGGTAGGTGGGGCTGAGAGAGCTCTGAGACAACTGTCCTTGAGAGAAAAGCTGGTACAGAGCTATGGCTTGCCCATGGTCATCCAGCAGTTGAAAGTAGAGGAGTGGGGAATCAAACCCAGATCTCCCAGATTAGAGTCTGCGCACTTAACCACTACACCAAACTGGCTCTCTAAATCCAATCTCTTCTTCTCTCTAATGTTTTTTTTAAAAAAACCCCTCAATTGTTTCTTAGAACAAAAACAAAAAACAGGCATTCCGAATTACACACAGACCTACAGATGCTAGAATCAGAGATATCACATTGTCGGCACACAGCTTCCAAAAGTTCTTTGGCCTGGAAATCATATTTAAAGCATCAGCCCTCCACAGGCTGCAACTTGAGGTTTCAAGATGAAGATTCCAAATGACAAACACACAGCAAGGAAGGAACAGTGAGTAGGAGGCAACAGAGATGCGAGAAACATGCCAACTAGTTTGAAAACATTTAATAGACCAAAAAGGGGGAAAGCTTATGGGCTTTGTTTGTTTACCAAGGACTGCTAGCATCCTTAAGCAGAGGCATGGTTATGTCTGTGCTGTGAAGGGGCGGATAACGATTGAAAGATACTTTTGTAAGTTGGTGGGTGGGTGGGGAGAAGTGTGGCCAAAGTGGGTGACACATGCAGCATCTGAAAGTCTGTTTAATGTCACTTGCCCAAGAATGCCCCTCCTGGAGCAGGAGAAAACAAAATACTGGGGAAGCTTAGGATTTCTATACAACTCAGAGGAACTGGTAAGTAGTTCTTTCAGATCTTTAGTTTAATCCTTTCTTTAAAATGGCTGATCATTGCCTGATGTGACATGATCATTGTATGAAAAAGTAAGTCCTGAAAAAGAAAGTTTAGAACATAACAATGCGAACTGAGATCTGAATGGAAGAGGAATTACTTTAACAAGAAGCAAGAGAGTGTCAGAGGTGCCGACTTTTAAAATCCCCAAGGGGGGGGGGAGTTTTTGTGCGCGTGCGCACGCGCTGAGACCATGTCCCTGCCGGCCCCCCCCGGACTGGCCTAGCCAGGTCAGTCCAGGGGGGGGAGGTGGCGGCCCAGGTCAGTCCGGGGGGGGGGGGGCGGGAGGCGGCGGCTCAGGTCAGTCCTGGCGGCCCAGTCCTGGCGGCCCAGGCGGCGGCCCGGTCCCGGGGGGGAGGCGGCAGCGGCAGCAGGTCAGTCCCGGGGGGGAGGCGGCGGCCCAGGCCAGTCCTGGTGGCCCAGGCGGCGGCCCGGTCCCGGGGGGGGAGGCGGGGCAGCCAGGGCAGCCGGCCTGGGCGCTCCATTTTCCCGGGGGTGGCTGAGCCCCCCCGGGAAATTTCGGGGGTGGCTCGAGCCCTCGAGCCCCCCGTAGTTTACGCCTATGGAGAGTGTACTTCAGACTATTCACATGTGGGAAGTAAAGATTCTCCCTCCTTGTTCCCCCCGCCCACCAGAGTTTCCAACTCTGGGTTGGAAAATCCCAGTATTTCTGGATATGTGCATCATCAATCAGCAATTGAAATCATATTTATACCAGATTATAACATCAGTGAAGAGGCATGCGTGAGTGCAGTTACCATGTTAAGGGATCCATGGCCTGTTTTATAAGCTTACATCATACCACACAATATATGAAATAACAACACCTGGTCAGATTGATGTACATTATTTTCTGGATTTGTGTGTGTGTGTGTGTTTAACGTGTGTGTGTATGTGTGTGTGCATGTGCACCTAGATGTTATGGCGACCTCTGGTAACTGAGCCCTACTGGGGGCCTGGAGGATATCCGGAGAGGTGGCTGAATAGGAAGTCTCCCATCCAAGTTCTTGCCAGAGTCAACCCTGCTTAGTTTTCGAGACCTGATGAGATTGGGCTTGCCTGGGCTCTCCAGGTCAAGGCTGGATTTTTTTTAAAGTATGTATTACTGACCACTGAGGAAGGCCCTTGAGGACAAAACATGTATGGTCTTGTGTTGGTCATTTGACACATTCACCAACTTTGTATGGGAAAATTATTACAGCTTATGTAAAGCTTGTTCTGACTCTTAATGCAGCCTGATATTCAGGCCCTGACTATGTTTTTAACTTTATTATTGTGTACACCATATAATAGATATTTATTTTGATATTATTTTATCTGCTGTGATTTGGAGGTGGAACCAGGAAAAGGTGGGATTTGTGAAGAGACCTCAACAGGGTATAATGCCAGAGAGTCCACCTTCAAAAGCGGCCGTTTTCTCCGGAGGAACTGATTTCCTGTCACCTGGAGATCAGTTTTAATCCCAGGAGATCTCCAGGTCCTACCTAGAAGCTAGTAACTATACCTACCTATAATCAACCAGCATTGTGAAAAGTCAATACCAAAAGCAGGATTGACTTGAGAGCATCACTTTAACCATGGGTGACTCAAACTGGCTTCCAGCTTGCTTGTCTCCAATTCAAGAAGTGTTTAGACTTCCAGTTTTGAGGAGAAAATAGTGTCAGGCCTGTAAAGCATTACTCATTTACTTCAGTCCTACCCAAGCTATGATACATCCTGAACAAATCAGGTCAACATTTAAAAAAAAAAAAAATACAGAGCCAGTTTGGTGTAATGGTTAAGTGTGCGGACTCTAATCTGGGAGAATCGGGTTTGATTCCCCACTCCTCCACTTGCAGCTGCTGGATGACCTTGGGCAAGCCATAGTTCTGGCACAGCTGTTCTTGAAAAAGAGCAGTTCCTGTCAGAGCTCTCCCAGCCCCACCTACCTCCCAGGGTGTCTGCTGTGGGGAGGGGAAGGGAGAGGAGATTGTAAGCTGTTCTGAGACTCCTTCGGGTAGTGAAAAGTGGGGTATAAATCCAATCTCTTCTCCTCTTCTTCCTCTTCTATATGTGTCAGAGTTTACCAGTCTGAAGATCATATATTTCACAAGGGAAAAAGCATAGTATGACACAATATGAAATGTGAAAAAAACCTGCTTACCTCTACAGCATGTGTTTCAGTACTAATTATAAAAATTTGTCCACCAGAAGCAGCCCAAATGGTTTCTTCCATGACAAGAAGACTTCTCACTGGCAAAACGCCCAACTTCACTACTTTCTGAGGTTCTGAATTCCAGGCACCATCTTTAGGAAAACAGAGAGATGCAGCAGGACATTAAAAAAAAGACATCATTTGTATGCACGCACGCACACACACACAGAGAATGCTCCAAAATCTGTTCGTTGCCAGCATGACAGCACCCCTCTTGTTCAGTGGATTACTCAGCCACTTTTTCCCTGCCTCACTACGGTCTCTGTTCAAACATGTTCAAAAACCTTTGCCATAGACAGTAGTGGGATAAATGAAAACAACAATGAATGCATGTAACCATGGGCAACAATGGCTTTATCACACTGTTTTCAAATCTCTGAAAAGATATTGTCTACCCACAGCCTGTGACTGAAGAGGTAGACCTATGACAGGAAGGAAACAGTATACAGAACGTTTCCAGAAAATCGCGTGGTGTCCTTTGCATCATAAAAGACAAAATGTTGTTGTCACAGGCTAAAGCTTTAATCCCAGTGTTCAGCTTTTCCAAAACCGGAACTGCTCCACTAATTGGCCTGCCTCCCTTTGAACATTTGGCAGCTCTCTCTGAGCCATTCTTGCAGCCTAAAAGAAATGGGGGCTCAAATATCATATAGGCTATTTTTTGTCATTCCCTCATGATTCTTTGTCACATGCTCAATTTGATTTAGGGGAGGGTCTCTTTCCTTTCATGTGGCTGGGGCCAAGACTGGTCTTTTTTTGGTTGTTGTTTAACAGATTCCTTATTCTCTCAGCGGCACTACTGGTGATTCAACAGTGCTGCCAAAACAGCCTTGAGAATAGTTTGTTAATTGAGTTGTGCAATGGAGCATAAACATTTGACCATTGCATTACCATGAATAGTCACTACTGACTTTTTATGACAGGGTAGTGAGATTTAAAACATACAGCAGTGGTTACAAGCAGGCAGCATTCAAGATGTTAAAGACAAAAATTCACTTTCCCGATTATATTTAAGACTGTCATTGTTATCACCGATCACTCAAGGGATCTCTATGCCCCTACAAATGGCCCCTACAATAAACAGCTGGAGGTCTCTAACATGTTCACACGAAAGCAGCTCTATTGATGAGATAAACCTCTTGAGCGCTGGGCACTGTTCTCACCTGCATGCACACACACACACACTTACACTTTGGAGCATGACCTTCTTCAATAGCAACAATCTACCCAAACTCTAAGTTGACACACAAACAAGTATCAGCCTAAATAATTCTTTTAGATATAGCACATTTCTCCAGCTGTATTGAATTTAAATGTTCATTTTGCTTTTGGAAAGCAGTGGACAGGAGCATAAGCTTTTCAGAAATGGGTGACAGATCCACAGCCTGTTCTAGCGCTAGTTAACCATGTAAAGAGTTGAAGCTTGGGAAACTTTGCCAGGTTATTTCCTTGCACCTTGGGAGTCAATGATCATAAAACCCATCTGAATGGACCCTCTCCACAGTTTTCAAGGATAGAATATCACCCAGGACTTCTAGAAAAATCTAAAGAACTGTACGTACCTAACTCCCCCCCACTAACGTTTTGTTTTTATAGTCTTCACATTTATGCAAAAATATGAGCTGCTGGGATGTTGGATGAAGAATGGTACGTGTTGAAGAACAATGTGATTTTGATTCCCTACCAACAAATAATGTGTGCCAATTGTTATTAGGTCAAATTATCTTCTCCGCTCTTCAGCCTTGATTCACATGTCTGGCAAAATAGGTCAGTGCTTCATAAAATCGCACCTTCAGGGATGATTGGAAAGGGAGCTTGAGCATTATAATCAGTATAGATGAAAACTGAACAGACAACCAATGCAGATATGGAAAGATACCAACTGATTGGGTGTGCTTTTTTACTAGCCTTTGGCTTAGATTTTAACTACCACAAACAGATTTTCTCACTTCAGCTCCCTGCACTCCACAAAAATCTGTTCCTTAGGGGGATCCTCCACAACAGCTAGAACACAGCAGAGGCTGATGTGAGGATGGAGAATTAGTGGATATTGAAGGAACCCCTTTTCAAAAATGGAGACATTTTTGGCACTTTGGATCTAAGCTAAGGAATCGCAATCACAGTTACGAGGCAAACTTTAGGTGAAAGGAATGCAAACTGAGTCAGAAGATAATGCAGTGGTTGGAATTGGATGTGTTGTGCATATGGGGTTGGATACCATCAAAAAGATCTGCGCGTTTCTATACTTGTAGCTGTAGCGAGAATAACACTTGCTCAATTTTGGAAAAATGAAAAGGTCCCATCTCTTTACGACTGGCAAAATAAACTTTGGGAGTTTTTTGTGTACAGCCATGTTACTGTAGATTTAACAGAAAATTCACAAAGTTTCAGGCAATTTGGTTCCCGATTGTAAACTATTTATCGAATTGTAAAATTGTTCCAAGGAACCCTTTCTATGACAAATTATTGTTTTTTTGAAAGATATGAATACGGATACTGTAACCCTCCCGTCATAACAATATGTTCTTACATTAGTTATACTTTATTCAAACAGAAATATTTGTATTCTGGTTGCTGTCATTTGTTTAGTATATTGAGTTTTGTTAGTTAATGTTAAACAAAATAAAAATTTACTGGAAAAAAAAAAAGATCTGCGCAAAAAGGAAGAGGCAATTTTTGCTGATTTCCCCATCCTATGGAACCCCCCACCTCGCCCCTCGTGATCCTCTGGAGGTTCCCTTGTCCCACAGGAGTAGCATTGGGGGAGGGGTGTTGTGCAGCTGTGCACAGAGGTTCTTATGTGCATGGAAATTTTAGATGAAATCCAATCCATTGCCTTTAGGTTTGAATTGTACTCCACTCCCTGAGAAAGAATCTTTTCCCTACGACTTGGGTCTCCTGGGTTTAACTCAAGGCATCTTACACCTCTCTGTCACAACACCAATCATGCATAACAATTTGTGTATAGATAAAAGAGAACAAATAAAGGTTATACCTTCTGATTTGATGTAGATGACGATGTTGCCATTGACAAGACCAACGAACAAATAGCAGGATTTGTATGCTAGACTCATGACAGTGGACTTTTCAGGAGTGAAGAAGTGCTGAAGTCGGACTTTCTTCGAGCCTTGACTACTTTTGTAAACGGAGATGCTATTCAAAAGCAACAGGAGGAAAAAATAATCTACGGAAAGTCATCTTGAAACCTCATGAGTTCTGTTCCAGTAACGGAGGTCGAAATGCTTTTCAGTGTAACTCAAGAAGGACAAAACCTTATGAGAGAGACACAGCAGTGGCTGCTGCCTTTCTCCTCCTTGTAATGTTTGCATGAAACAAAGCACAGCATGACACCATCACGCTGTACATTATTACCCTCCACCAGCTCAGGATGTGAGATAGGGGCAGGGAGATGTGCAGCATGCCAGTATCACATCATGCATCGTGTATATCAAGCACTACAAAGCAGAAAGAGACAGAGCATCTCCACAACCCTTGTAACATGTAGTTTGGACCTTCACATTAATTTGGAATCAGAAATTCTCAAACACAGACTTCCGTCCTGTGCACCTGACAAATGCTTCACAAGGACAAGGTAAACTCCTTTTTTTATACCAGTCTTGCAGAATTTCTCTAGAAATACTATCACACGCAATCCAGTTAATTAGAACAAAGGTAAGCCTGCTGCTGTAAGAATGAGACCGGATGAGATGCTCAAGACTGAAGCTCCGGGTGCTTGTTGGAATTCAATTATCAGGTGCCTGAGGGTCTGACTGGCACTGTCATCATGGTGCAGGATGTGTGTGTGTGTGTGTGTGTGTTAAATCTTCTCCACTATGCCATTTTTCCAAACTAAAACAGCCTCGGGGAGCTATTACTTGTGCTGAAACTCATGTTTACCACAAATGAGGCAATTAGCGGTTCCTAGGGGCTATTTTAGATCAGGAAAACAGCAGGGTAAAAGTTTAAACCCCCATCCCTTCCTTGTGCCATATTCCCATTCTGAATATCCTCCCTACCATACACTCCTGATAACTGAATTTTAAGTAACACTGTGTCACTCCAGACACAGCATTTCTAGTCTTAATCTAGTTTGCCTCTTGGTGTTTGGAACAGAATGGTTCATCAGGTACAGCCACAGTGCCCCAGAACCAGCAATAATTCAGCATTGATTCTAGCTTCATCGGCATGATTAAGAGTTGCACCAGTGCAAGTGTTTCGATTAGAGTGCACCTTTTCACTGGCTTGGCATCAAACCCTGTATGAATGAGAAAAGGATATACGTATGTGCTACTTGTAGAAACATGCATTTACGTTTTCTGTCATGACAGCCAGATGTTGTAATGAGAGGGTTTAATAAACATGGATCTGGCAAGAATAGTAGTTTATCTCTGCAGGTAAATTAAAGCTTTCAGCTTAAAAAACCACAGCTTGCTTGTTACTCAGGATCCTTCAAAATCTAAATCTGCATTTTATACCGGTTAAGCTATCTAATAAATAACTGTTCTTTGTTTTCTGCCTCCAAAGCAGCTGTGCAATTGTGTGTGGAGCAGCCTGAAAGGGATGGGGTATGATTGGTACATAGTTTCGGTGATGAGGACCTCAAAATTAGCTTACTTATGGATAATTTACTCTGTGGGAACACAGCCTTAATTTAACTTTATCTGAATAATTCTCTGAACAAGATGTATGCAGAAAGGATCTTTCCAACTCTGCTCTTTGTATGCACCAATGCCCGCCTGCCCCAGTTGCTGAGTGAGCAAGATTCCCCATTTAGTTCAGTCCAGAGGGCAATCCTATGCAGAAATACAGAGACCTAAAAAAAACCCTAAGTCTTTTAAAATGAAAAGATCTATCATTTACGTTGAGGAACTAGTAAGCAAGCTCTTCATATTCAAGATGCATCAGTTCTCCATTTTGAATAAGTATCTATGCTTATACTGCAGGATATTGACAGCTAATAAATACTATTATGTTCACAGAAATAAAAGAGAGAGAAAGAGAGAGAGAACTACCTTCCTTCTTCTGTGCCCAGGCAAATAGTTGGCACATTGGAAGGTTTTGTAGGCACATCTTCCAGATCAGAAGGCACTTCCGAGCTTTTACACTTCTCCGCTTCTGGGATGTAGACCATGCAAAGAATCCGCGATTCTACATTGAAGCATTCAATAACTTTTGGGCTGGAGTTTTGAAATGACACAATGGCAATTTGGCCCATTTGATTAGTACAACTGCCAATCTGGATCAGGGAGAAAAGATGAATGTCCTTTTGCAGCAAGATGTCAGTAAACAATTGCATACGTGCGGCAAAGCTAATTAAAGAGAGCTTTGCAGGGTTTCTGCAATTATAACACACCAGCCTAGGCAATCTGCTCTGCAAGTTTTTTCCTGCTGTCCCCTTCCCAGCCAAATGCCCAAACCACTTGAACATGGGCACCCACAAACTGGTGGCTGTGTTGAAAGGGCAGAAGATGTACCTCAGAGCTGAAGGTTACTTGACCCATTCTGTAGGACTTTGGAGCAACCAATAACCCCACTCAATACTTCCAATTTTCTTTAACCTTATCTAGTAACAGCCTTACCAAGTCTAGTTGCAATCAACTCCCACCGCTACGATAATGTCAGATGTGTCTCAGCCTACATCATATGACCACTGAATACCTTAGAAAAAAGAAAACTTACCCATAGAAAGCCATGTTCTATAGAAAGGGGATCTGAATCACTTTCTTCACATGAGTAAGGCTCAGGATTATAAGCAGCACATTCAACCTTTACCAAAAAAAGAAAGAAAATTGTTAGTGCAAACAGCACCACCAGTGTTGTAGACAAGGCACCTTATGTCTGATTTTCTCAAGATTTTGACGCATGCACTCAGATCTTACAGGAAGTTAAAAGGAAGAAACAAGAAAAAAGAAAGGTAGACACAACTTTAAAAATGAATAAAACCCTTCCCCCCCGCGAAGGCTCAGAGTCAGAGCTGTAACACAAGGACCTGTAATGGAACCTACATTGCACCGAGTGCCCCTGGGATGTTCTAGAATTCCTCTCCATTCTAGCTAAATACAATGAAGTGCTTTTGCTAGGCTATCACAGACTCGCTGCTTTCTCTTCTGTCCTGCCTGTTGTATAGTTTCTGTGTCCTCCTTTCCCTTAACTTCTGCCCTTACTATCTGAAGTACAGATGCCTTTCCTTGGGCAAGGTTCATGTCGCTTTTGTGCTTGATACTTCACAGTGCAGCATAGAGCTCATAATACACATCGAGGCTTAAATAGTAACACTATATATATATATATAAACGGCTTATTTTATTTATTATATTTATGCTGTGCTTTTCAGCCGTGCTGGCTACCAAAAATACGGACGGAAGATACACAGTAAAGGAAACAAAGCAAAAAATAAACTGTGTGCTAGAAATGCAAACAAATGCAAAATCACTCAAATAATTACAAACAGCCAATATATTGTATCACAGTGAATTACTAACAGATACATTACTAACAGTGAATTACTAACTTGCTGCATTCCAATTCATTTTGTTTACTTTGGAGACTTTGTTCCCCAATAAGAATATGTTCTTTAGGGTGGTGTGCACTGGAGAGGCTTTGGCACTCGCGTCAGGTTCTTTCCTTTTGATAAAGCCCGCATGGTGACACATGACCTTGGAACCGGTCAACGCGTGGGACACAGTTATCTGGAACCCGCACACAAAGTTGTTGTCTAATGATGGTACTTTACCCCTGCTTTCCTTGTTATGGACTTCAATTAAGTCTTATGTTGTGCATCGTACACAGGTCTAGCAGTTTCATCTGTTAGTAATTCACTGTGATGCAATATGCTGGCTGTTTGCCTTTTGTAATTATTTGAGTGATTTTGCATTTGTTTGCCTTTCTAGTGCACAGTTTATTTTTTTGCTGTGTTGGCTACCAAAGCAGCTTACAGTTCAAATTCATAAATACGTGATATAGACAACAGCCGTTGCTGTTGAAACAACCTGCGGAATTCTGACTGATAGAGCAGGAGAGATTTATTTTTGGGAAAAAAGAGAACCCCTGCCTTCACTGGACAGACACCACCAGACTTCATGGTTTAGTGAGCTGGAAATGGGGAAGAGACACGAATGGATGATACCTTCACCCTTGTTCTACATTCAGTTCTAGGCCCTTTCCCAAGCCTCTCAGCTGTCCTGGATGCTGCAGTTACTGCTTTTGTTCTTTCTACATTCCTCCAGTTAAGAGCAGAGGTAGAATGGAATCACTCAGGCCATTCTGTTGACTAGCAACCCAAACTATCTTCTCTATAGCCTCCAAGTTGACACACAAACACATATCAGCCTAAATAATTCTTTTAGATATAGCACATTTCTCCAGCTGTATTGAATTTAAATGTTCATTTTGCTTTTGGAAAGCAGTGGACAGGAGCATAAGCCTTTCAGAAATGGGTGACAGATCCACAGCCTCCCCTCAGCGCACAGCTGATCTTATATTTCCCTCAGCTGGCACTGGCCAATCAGAGAAAAGGAGCAGCCTGTCACTCAAGCTCAACATTCTAGAGCAGAGTTAACTATTCACCTCTTTTCTCTGATGTTGCTGCATTAGGAAACCAGTTTTATAAAGACGTGGCTCATTCTTTACTTTCAGAAACTTCTTCTATACCAACCCAAACATTTTTGTAATAACAACTTATAGTGAGAGATCATGGTGTTGGAGAAATGAGCATGTAATGCAAGGTCTGAGAAATTCAGTCATTATAGGGTTAACTATGCAACTTGTTTGTTTACCTAGGTTTAGCCTGGAAGTGATACCTGGCAGCTGGCCAATTATCTGTAAACCCGGGAAAGCTAAAGGTGTACTGTCTTGCTAATTGGTCAATGATATCAGGTGTTTCCTTTCAGGGGTCAAGAAGAAGGAGAGATCCTCCATTGCAATCTCACTCTCTATCAGTATGTTTTAGTGTGAAGACGGAGCACAATGCAGCTCCTTAGGAAGCATGTTTTGTTTATTTGTAGCTAATCCTGTTTACCTTTTCCCTTTAGTAATAAACTTCTTTTAAACTAAAAGAAGCAATCTCTTCTTTCCAGAAAAGCAAGATTCATTACTCTGAATTTTTCTTGATTATTGGACAAAAGACCTAACAAATGGTAGCAGAGGATGGTTCTTAAAAGATGGTTCTTCTCTTGAAAGCTTTCTGGATTGATTGAGAAAGAGAAATAGGGAATAAGAGCTAGAGGCTTGGATTTTTAAAACGACCACTTTTTTTCCTTCCTGCTCTCAGAGCAATCTTGCAGCCAGAAAGGCCCAACCCTGTTTCCTTGCTGATCAGGGGAACACCTATGCTGGATTGTAGTTTGCCAGGAGCAAAGGATCTTTTTTGACTGGATTAATTTTTGCCTGCTGTAATTGGAGCTGAGCTGAGCCTTGGAGCACCGGAGAGAAGCTGAGAAGCTGCTGCCGGGAGAACAAAGGAAGGCGAGGCAAAGGAGCTTTTGAACTCCGCGCTGCTGCTGCTGCAGAGAAAGGAAAGATTAACCCTGCCAGCTCCTGGAGAAGTAGATGAGCTGAGCCAGATTCCAGCGAAGCTGCTCAACCTGTGCTTCTACCTCAAATCCAAAGGGACATGAGTAACAAAATGGCTTTTAATGCCCCATCCCAAGAAATGCCAAACCTCAGACTTACAAAGGCTAACTATCAGTGGTGGGAGGAGTATTTGAAGAGTCGCCTGCAGACTCACAATGCCCTTCAAGTATTAACAACTGAAAATCCTCCAGAATCTGACCCTGATAAGACACAATTCCTTATGATGGATGGTTTTGCTAAAGCCCTGATTTTAGGGAGTATCCCCTACACAGAGGTACCAGGATTAAGAGGGCTAGCCACGTCCAGATTGATGCTTCAAAAGCTAAAGGACAAATTTGATAAACACAGCAAGAGTAAAATCTATTCCCTCAAGGGAAAGATTTTTGATTTCAGGATGAAGGAGGGAGACTGCCTTCCCAAAGAGATGGACAAATTAATGGGCATTTACACACAGCTTAAAGACCTGAATGAAGCACCCTCTGATACAGATATGATTTCTTCAATTCTTAAGGGTCTGCCTGGCTCCTATAAGTCTGTAACCAGTATGATTAGACTGAAAGATGATCTGACTTTAGAAGGTCTTTTGTCTGCACTAACTGAGGAATATGATTCTAGAAATTTGAAAGAAAGTTTGTCTGATGAGATGTCTGTTTTGAGCCTAAAGCATGGACAGAGATTTAAAAGGAAAATAGAGTGTTTTATATGTGGGAAAAATCATCTTGCAAAGTACTGCTCTTCTAAGTATGTGTTTAATGATGAGCCCCAAGAACAAAGAGCCACAGGAGCACATGGTTCCAGTAACAAAGAACCAGCCAGTGGAAGGGGAAGCCATTATGGGAGGAGCAGAGGTCACATTTCACACACACAGCACAGAGGAAAGAAGGTTGCAGCACAGACACAGAGCAAAGGTCATGCTTTTAGGATCACTGATGATTTTAACACAGATGATAAGAAAATATTTTTAATCGATTCTGGCGCTTGTACACATGTGTGTAGAGAAAAAGCCTGGTTTAGTAACATAGATGTTGAGAACAAACCAAGAATTTACCAAGCTAACAGGCAATTATTGAATGTACAAGGTGTTGGAACTGTAAAATTACAATTATGTACTACAGGTAATCAAATAATTGATGTTGAATTGCAAAATACAGCTTATGTGCCTAAAGCTGTTGAGAACTTAATTTCAACAAAAAGCCTTATGAATACTGGACATATTGTAGTGCTCAAACCAGAGCAAGGAAGCAAGGTCTCTACCAAGGATGGAGAGCTTGAATTTAAAGTGGAAGAGAAAAATGGATTTCATTACTTTGTAGCTTGTGATGATGAGGAGACAGAAACTTTTGATGTTGATCCTGATGAGGAAATAGAGACTGTTGATGATAAGGAACAGATTTGCCAGACTAAGGATGCTTGTGATGATGCTTGTAAACATGAAAAATGTTTATTTTCGTGGCATATTAAAATGGGACATAGAAATTTGAAATCTGTTGAGCAGTTGTTAAAGCAATGTGGAATACCTGTTGTGCATTGTGAAAAGAGTGAAACTAGATGTGAGACATGCCTCAGAGCAAAGGGAGATGCCCCAAGTTATTCTGGGAAAACTCCAGCACAAAATCAAGAATTTTTGGAAACTGTATACAGTGATCTTGTTGGGCCATTACCTGCATCCCTAGGTGGGAACAAATATTTTGTGACTTTCACAGAGAATAAAACAAAATACACTTATGTGTATATGCTGAGAAGTAAGGATGAAACACTGCGTAGATTTAAAAATTATGTGGCTATTGTTAAAAATAAATTTGGCAAAGCACCTCAGAGCTTACTCACAGATGGAGGTGGTGAATATTGTAATGCTGAATTCAAACAATTTCTACAAGAGCAAGGAATTCAACATAAAGTATCCATTGCCTATTCACCCCAGCAAAATGGAGCTTCTGAGAGATTAAACAGAACACTGCAAGGGATGTGCAGAGCTATGCTAATGCATTCTGGACTGCCAAACGGTTTATGGGCAGAAGCCCTGAACACAGCAGTGTACTTACACAACAGATTACCCTCAAAGATTATTGGAACCTCCCCTTTTCAGGCTTGGTTTGGAAGACAGCCTGGTCTAAGACATATCAAAGCTTTTGGCGCAAAAGGGTATGCACACATACCAAAGGAAAAGAGGGGAAAGCTTAATTCCAGATCTGAAACTGGACTTATTGTAGGCTATCCTGTTGGTGGGAAAGGGTACAGGATATACAATCCCCAAACCCACACAGTTGAAGAACGCAATGTTGTTTTTATTGATGAGACTGTATTGCCTAGTGTTTCCACTGCAGCTGATCCAAAGATGCCTGGGACTGCACCTGATGAGTTCGTTGCTTGGCTACCTGTAGTGACTGCTGGTGAACTGGCTGGGGAACTGGCAAGTGAAGCAGCAGGTCCACCTTCTGAGGAAACTATTGAAACAGAAGGGGAAGCAGGGGCCACACCGGAGGAAGCGGCTCAACCCACGGCAGAACCCACAGCAGAACCCACACCCAGTGTGAGGCGATCAGAAAGGAGCACTAAGGGACAACCTCCAATGAAGTATGGATTTTGTGAACTTGTGCAACCTGCAAAGGAACCCAAGAACTGGAAGGAAGTTTGCAACTTACCTGCGAGTGAAAGAGGCAGATGGCTTGAAGCAATGGAACAGGAGCTGCTATCCATTAGCGAAAAAGAGGCCTGGACTCTCACTCAACTACCTCAAGGCAGAAACCCTGTTGGATGTAAATGGGTCTTCAAAATAAAGCACAAGGAAGATGGAACTGTGGAGCTATACAAAGCACGCCTAGTAGCTAAAGGCTACTCACAGCAATATGGGACTGACTATTTTGAAACTTTTGCTCCAGTTACTGACCAAGCAACATTCAGAACACTTCTAAGTGTTGCAGCATCTAGGAACATGATAGTAGAGCATCTTGATGTAAAGACTGCTTTTCTCAATGGAGAACTATCTGAGGAGATCTACATGGAACAACCTGAAGGTTTCAAGGTCAAAGGTCAAGAAAACTACGTCTACAAACTCAATAAAGGACTCTATGGCCTAAAGCAAGGAGCAAAGGCCTGGTATGACAAACTTACTGAACTTTTAAAGAAGCAAGGCTTCAAGCAAGGGAAAGCTGAACCTTGTCTGTACACTAGAATCAGAAATGGACAATACCAGTATGTTCATGTTTACATTGACGACTTGATTGTGGCTTGTCAAAACAGAGGAGACATCAAAGCAATAGCTGATGGACTGAATAAGGAAGTGGAAGTCAAACAGCTAGGAGATGTTCAACAATACCTCGGAATGCAAATTGAGACACTCGAGGATGGAACTTTTCTTTTATGCCAGAAAAGAAAGATTATGGACTTTATAGAATCTGTTGGCATGAAGAACTGCAAAGCTTCAACAATCCCACTTGAACCTGGATATCTGAAGGAGAAGGACGGCACACTACTAAAGGACATAGGAGGATACAGAGAGGCTGTCGGAAAGCTCTTGTACCTGAGCAAATCAATGCGTCCAGATATTACAGCGGCAGTTGGATTCTAAGCAGAAAAGTAAGTTCGCCAAATCATCATGATTGGAGTGCAGTAAAGAAGATGGCACGTTACCTAAGAGGAACAATGGACTTAAAACTGAAAATTGCACCAACTGAACAACCAAGACTAGTCGGCTACATGGATGCCAGTTGGGGAGAAGAGATGAACAACTACAAGTCTACCAGTGGATACCTATTCTTTTATGGAGATGGACTGATAGACTGGACTAGTAGAAAGCAGACTGTTGTAGCGCAATCCACAGCAGAAGCTGAGTGCATTTCAGCAGCAAGTGCCTGCAGCAGACTTGAATGGATCTTTGAGATGTTGAAAGATTTTGGAATAATTGAACCTGTACCTATACTTATGTTAGAGGATAATCAAGCTTGTATAACTATATGTAAGGAAGAGAGCACGACTGCTAGAAGTAGATCTATTGGTATTAAATGTGTATTAGTTAAAGATTTGTACCAGAAAAAGCTGATAGAGATTAAGCATTGTCGTACAGAAGAGATGGTGGCTGATATTCTGACTAAGCCACTGACCAAAGACAAGTTTGAAAGACTTCGTGAAATGTTGAATCTGCTTGATGCTAATGTTGGATAATGTTTTGTGTATGCATGTATAATGACTTGCATTTCAGGTCTTGAGAAGGGGTGTTGGAGAAATGAGCATGTAATGCAAGGCCTGAGAAATTCAGTCATTATAGGGTTAACTATGCAACTTGTTTGTTTACCTAGGTTTAGCCTGGAAGTGATACCTGGCAGCTGGCCAATTATCTGTAAACCTGGGAAAGCTAAAGGTGTACTGTCTTGCTAATTGGTCAATGATATCAGGTGTTTCCTTTCAGGGGTCAAGAAGAAGGAGAGATCCTCCATTGCAATCTCACTCTCTATCAGTATGTTTTAGTGTGAAGATGGAGCACAATGCAGCTCCTTAGGAAGCATGTTTTGTTTATTTGTAGCTAATCCCGTTTACCTTTTCCCTTTAGTAATAAACTTCTTTTAAACTAAAAGAAGCAATCTCTTCTTTCCAGAAAAGCAAGATTCATTACTCTGAATTTTTCTTGATTATTGGACAAAAGTCCTAACACATGGAAGGAAAAACAAGTTGAGAGTGTGAATATTTCCCTGCTTCTTTGTCCTTTGCTTTTTAGTACCATAATATGGGTTATATTTCTTATACCTAAGACAGGAGTGTTTGGGGCCTAAGTACCTGAGGGGATTCTTGTGGAACAGTCCAGGATCTAAAAATATATTTGACATGTAGTCCTCTTAGCATCTAAGATTATTTGAGCCATATAAAACCAGCAGAACAGAGAGATTTAGACCTGGTCTACATTTCTGTTCTTCCTATCTGCAACTCAAGTGGTTATAAAATAGTTATGGTTTTTCCTTACATGGTGACAATCAGTAAGAAGTTATGCAGGGGAGTTAATAAGACCTCAGCGATTATGTAGACTTGACTCACTGAAGGTATGGATCAGCCCAATAACTGAGAAATGGAATTCTTTCACCCAATTCAATTTTTACTATATTCTCAATGATCAGCCACATTGGTCTGTACCTGACAACAAAAGTGAATCTTACCAATGCATGTACCAATACATAATTCCATTACAAAACCAAACCAAAACAAACTATTCACCTTAAACTCCTGTTGTTTGGCCATCATTATAGGCATGTGCTTAACAAGAAGAGGATGCTTCTCTTTTTTTATCTGATTCCCATCATCTTCAATGCAGAACCAACCCAATATATTCTCTTCAACTAGGGGGAAAGAAGCAATTTGTTTTTATTTGATAGAACAGCTCCAATACATGAGCCTTTACGAATATTAATCTCTCTAGGACATGAAGGTGAGAGCCAGTGGATCTGGTTCCATCTGCCTCCAACATATGCAAGATGGAGGAGTGACCGCACCCATTTTTCCTCCTCTTTGCAGACTGCTGTCCTACAGGCCTTTTTGTCCATATGGATCCCAGATTCTTAATATGGCTCTTTTGGAGGTAAGAAACAATCCACTTTGGCTGGAAAAAAGGTGGTAAAATTCAACCCAGGATAATATTTATTAGATTAAAAATCTAATAAAATTCATTTATAGGTCCATATTGAATTGAAAAAGGGAGGAAAAGAGAGGAAGAGGGGGAATTGGTTTAACGTTAATCTACAGTTTTATATACGATGTGAATTTAGGCAGCACTAGTAAAGGTCTCTAGTTTAACAGCAGCCAGTCTTTATAAAGCATCAACAGATGTTCTCTGAAATGTACAGGCCAAGGAGTCTGCCCAGTAGAAGAAATGGTAGACCACATAGACTGATTAAATACGTAGTTAACTTTGAAGTACTGGAGAAGATTAAGCAGGTATGAACCCAGCTGTTGAACCCCTTCCTCATAGTGGGAAATCACAGAAATCAGAGCTGTTCAGAATGTTTGTTTGCAGCAGTTGCCACATTCCTGCAGCAATTAGGTAGCAGAATTATAACATGGTTTTAACTTCTGAAGTACATATTTTAGGCAATAATTGAAAGTCTAAATGTTTAGAAGTTTACAGTTTGATAATTTGCTGATAGTAGTTTTTAAAAAATAGGATACAGAAGAAATCAAGAATAAATTTCTAATGGTTGGAATGCAAAGAATTGGTACACACAAGGACTCTGGAATAACTTGTGGGATTTTTTAAAAAATATTTTTTTGCTTTAAGCAGCAGAATCTCATATTTTATCAGTAACTCGTTTCAAAATGCTTCTGTTTCAGAAGAAGTGTGCAATATGCCACAGACTACTGCTGCTCGGATACATACAAGCCCAAAGTCCCTCTGAGCATTAGGGCTGCCAAGTCTGCCCGGGGGGCGGGAGATTCCCCGCTACAGGGGTCCCCAATCTGCCGGCCCGGATTCGGCCGGCAGGGGGGAGCCCACCCCTGAAGTCGTCCGGTCAGGACAACGTCTTCAGAGTGATGATGCACATTGCCGGGGCAACGCTCTAGCAACCGCCCCAAAAACTCTACGGTACCATAGAGTTTTGGGACGGTTGCCAGAGCATCACCCTGGCAACATGTACAACATGATGATGTCACTTCCGGTGACATCATCACAGAGTGCAGCAAGAAGAGGACTCCCCCCCACTGGCCTGTGGTGACTACTTGGCAACCCTACTGAGCATGCAGTTCTTTGGATTTTAACACTTGTCTACTTCCTATATAAAATAAGTAAAAAAAGGTTACTTTTCTATAATTCACTGATGCTAGAACATTAACAGTCACTATAAATTTAGAAAATTTCTGCAACATCCAATTTTACATTGATTCTATATCGCTAGTTCAAAAAAAAAACGTTACAATCTTCTGTTATTAGCTAACTATAGCTGTTTCAAGTTCCCTGACACAAACTCTTACCTAACGCAAGCTTAGCCATTTGTAAATTGTTGATCCAAGACTGTTTGATTGCAGGGGTGAAAGTATTGAACACTGCTGTAAAGAAAGTAGGCCGTCCAGATCTGACAGAAAAGAAATTAAACAATTCAACAGAGTCCTTTGAAATAAGAAAAAAAAGGTTTTAAGTGTAGTAAAAAAAATAACTGGAAACATCATGTTACATCCTGTGTTCTCAGGATGAGCAGGCTCATAACTGGGAAGAAGAATTCATTAAAGGATCAGGCAAATCAAGTTGAATAGGCAGGGGAGGACAGGATCAGACCTATATTTCAAAATTAGGCCCTATGACCCCCCACAAGGTTCTGAGAAGCAGCTGAGAAATATCCCCTCCCCCAAAAGCTGGGTTTCTTCCTCCACACTCATATCCTAGCTCCATTTCCTTTTTCCTCCACAACTTTGGAGCTACCTTCAGAAAGAAAGGAGGGACATTTTCTTCTCCATCCCCATCTTTTGGTGGGGGCTGGGCTACCCCATTGTCTGGGTTGCAGGTAGGTTTTACTTCAGAAGAACATTTCCCAGAAGTGTAGTGTTAGATCCCTACTAACTTGTCCTGCTTCCCTGGAAGCTGAAGTTGAATCCTACAGCGGTCTGCAGCTCGGATTTCATCTTCTTTTTTCAGTATAAGTTTTTGTAAACCCGAAGTCCAATCATGTGCCACTGACTGATTTAAATTCTAACAGAAAGTAAAGAAAGAAAACAAAATATGCTGTGAAGTCCAGAGGTTCATTTCTAACTTTTGTTTACAGTAATGTTTCCACAATGTGAAAGACAAGAGGCTCTTTGAATCACTATTCACATGGTGAAATAGAACTATTTAAGGGTCAAGCTAGACATGATAATGCTGGAAGATCTATGAATGGTTCCACTGCTATTTTGTAAATCTTAACTTGCAGTTGTTTAGGGCCCAATTTGCCATGGTGTGGGAGGGTGCTTAGCTCCAGTTCTGTGATCTGAATCACATTCACCACAAAATGTGGGTCTGTGGGTACCTCTATTTTCTCTGTAGAGGAATCAACAATTCCAGGGACATGCAATGTAGAGGGGGAAAAGATGCTGAGGCACAAAGGTAACATGCTTTGCATCATATCGCTTGGCCCTGAAACTCAAAGGATTGAACTCTGAGAGTCTTAGTTGTACACAAGCATCGGAAGTCACCTCAAATTCCCCAGTTGAGATGGGCACGACAAAGACAGCTAACACCTTTAGAAAATATACTACAGGAATCTAAGGAACAAACTCCTGGGCTTATCACAAAGATGTACCAGATAATAAATAAATTAGACGAGGAAAATGAAACCTTATACCAAAAACAATGGAGTTTAGATCTAAACACTAACTTAACAGAAGGTGACTGGACTTTAATTTGGAACTCTCCAAGTAGGACATCAAAAATAAGCTTAATAAGCATTCAGGCTACAAAATTAATGATGAGGTGGTATATACCACCATCAATCTCCCACAAGATAAGTAACAGATACTTGCCAAATTGTAAAAAATGTGGTCTCTCTGCTAATTATATGCATTGCTGGTGGACATGTCCGCAAATCAAGAACTTCTGGACCCAAACAGTACAAAGCATCTATGAGATAACATCTATTAATTTGCCAATGAACCCAGAGGTAATACTGTTAGAACTTTGGAAAACCCCACATATCACACAAGGAAACACAGAAGGTATCTCCATATTACTGACAGCAGCTAAAAATCTCATAGCCTCCAAATGGATAGATAAACAGGCCCCATCAAAGCAAAACTGGTATGAAAAACTGTGGGAATATTTTATACTGTCTAAGTTATCATATACTGTATGTAATAGCCGACCGAATCAATATCAGAAAAAAACAGTTTATGTTTGGTTTCCAATTATAAGTTACCTTGAGAAACAACATGTTATCCCATCAAACCCTGTATATCCAAAAATGATTTATTTTTAAAAGTTTGAACTAATTACATTAAGCTAATGTAACTATATACGCTGTAGCATGACGGCTGTAAGATCTGTAATGTTTGTTAAATGTGAAAATGGAAAAAATGTTAATTAAAAAAAAAAAAGGAAGTCACCTCAAATGTGTGCCTCTACCTAACAACATATTTATCAAATGTAAACCATTTTATGGCCAAAACTAGAACAAAAAGTTTTTGGTTAAAGAATCATGTTGCATATTTCAGGTGGGAAGAATCATCTTCAAAGTCATATATTCCTGTCTCTTCTAATCCTGGAATAAAGTTTTTGATGTACATATCAATCCAAATGTAGTTCAATAATTTAGCAATAGTTTCACTAAATAATTTCAATGAGTAATTTAATAAAAAGTGTACTAATGTACTGAAGTCCAAACTATACAATGGCAGCTAAGCAGTACTGCCTCAAAGAGACTTGGCAATGTTCTTACTAAATATTCTTCACTGTTCTTATGCCCGATTCTGAAATCCTATCTTGGTGTTGTGTCTGCTGACCGCCACTAGGCACCAGCGCAAAGAGCCCAGAGCTTCGCTCCTAGGGCAATAGGAGCCAAGGATCCAGGAGTCCTGCTAATTCTCCAATAAGACCTAGGCGGGAAATTCAGACCCCCCCCCCCCCCAATAGGACCATAGGTGGGACCTGGGGTGTGTCCTGGGGGTGTATATATATTGGCCTCATGGCTGGTGAATGCATGCTTGTTCTCTCTAATTAAACCTGAACTAATCACTACACCAACTTCGTCCTCAACAATGCCGCTGAGAACTCAGTACTTTACACTCCTCCAGTATACAAGTCAGCCTACTGGAAGAAAAAGTACCTGATGGGGAAGACGCTGCAGAGAACACAATAAAAATCTGGAGAAGGTTCAAAAGCCCCCTATGATCCATGCACTATTTCTGCTCTTTACAGTGTAATACACCATCCCCACCCCTTAGATTTACAGACATAAGAAGGTGCCTCAGGGCTCATTTCGTAGCAGGAGCTCCTTTGCATATTAGGCCACACCTCCTAATGTAGCCAATCCTCCAAGAGCTTACAGAGCTCTTCTTACAGGGGCTACTGTAAGCTCTTGGAAGATTGGCTACATCAGGGATGTGTGGCCTGATATGCAAAGGAGCTCCTGCCACGAAATGAGCCCTGAGGTGCCTTATACTGAATCCAACTATTGGTCAGTATGGTCTACTCAGACTGGCAGAGGCTCTCCAAAGTGTCAATTGTCTTTCACATCACCTACTCCCTGATCTTTTCAGCTGGAGATAATGGGGACTGAACCTGGGACCTTCTGCATGCCAAGCAGAGGCTCTGCCACTGACCTGCTCTGCTATCATCATGTGTCGCTTGGGCCCAAGCAGTACACAAAAGAATATAACAAAAGGCAAAAAAACCCATGAATTGTTTACCAATCTCAAAGGGTGCTAAAACAGAGACTAAATAGCAGAGCATTCTGTGATTAAGTAATATCACCACCAATATGTGGTGTAATTACACGGTAGCATTTTCTTTAAAAGAGCTGAAATTTGCAGTTTCACATTTCCGTATGGAATCAGCAGCCACTGAGAAAATGATGTTATTATTACACCAACACATACATGAAAACAGCAAGGTTAAAAAACGAGATCAGCAAGACACCCATAATCTGCTTATGACTCTAAAGTTAAACCTTTAACAAGAATTAAATTAATTAGAGTATCAACAGGTTGTGCATGCTTTCTCTCACATTAAATAGCTAAGCTATCCGGAAGGCTTTAAGAGATATGAGAAACAACTCAGTTACATTAGCTGTTACCTGGTAGTGTCCTTTTAGGCTGCCTATCAGTTGACTAATTTGGCCAACTACATTGAAATCATGTAAGAGATTCTGCAAATCATGGTACAGTTGTCCCGGTCCCATATAAAGTTTATCTGAAACAGATTAGAATAAGCAACTATATCACATACATTAGGACAGTATGACTGAATACATCTAGTTCTGTACACATGGAATGCTAGGAATAACATCTCCTAAAAAACCCAGGAACTTATCTGATCTTATTACTTCAGGTTCACAAAATTTTAAAAAATTGCTTCTAAATCTGAAGTGGTGTTGGAGAAAAACCAAAACAGATGGCTTAAATTAGACCAGGTATTTTGGTGTTTCCATTTTCTTTCCCATTTGTAATCAGTGCATTAATACATAACCAGGAATAGCACAGCTTTGGTAATTATAGGCCTTAGGGTTGCCAAGTGTATTTAACTTACCGGTGGGGGGGAAGCTCCGCTGGCCGGGAGCTTCCCCGGTATGCGTGCAAAGCGCGCGCGCTGGCACGTTGGGGGCGTTGCCAGGGCGACGCTCTGGCAATCGCCCCCAATGTGATGGCGTCACTTCTGGGTGACGTCATTACGTGAGGGAGGTCTCAGGGGTGGGGTTTCCCCCACTGGCCGAATGCTGGCTGGCAGATTGGGAACCCCTGTAGCGGGGGATCCCCCGCCCCCCGGGCTTACTTGGCAGCCCTAATAGGCCTCAATCCTACCAAAGCATTAAAGCCATCAAAATAAAGGTGACACAGTCACTACAACGGGATACCTGATATTAACTACTATTTCTGCACAGCAATCCCTGCTGAAGCAGAAACAGCAGTCACAGCTCTGGCTGTACTCACGGTTCTCCAACACACACACACAGAGCCCTTTGCCATGGCAACTGGAAGTGCTTTCTACCAATGAAGTCCAAAACATATGTAACTTAGTACTTTTATTGGACTGCAGCAACTGCCATCAGATACTAGAGCTGAACAAGTAGGACTCCTAAGAATTAGATTTATATTTCTGTCAATTTGAATAGTTCAGAATTAAAAATATAATTTTGGAATTGAATTTAATCTTGTTCATTCAATATGAAAAATTATAGAATTAGCAGTAGACATTTCCTCTTTGCTACCAAACAGGGGAAAGGTGTTAAGTGTTCCATTTGCTGCAAGTCAAAGAACAGTAGAACAGGGTGAATATCAGAATGATTAGAGAGACAACTGAAATAGTTTGGGGTCACAATTCCTAAAAGAAGACAATCCGGAGGGAAGGTTTCTAATTGCTTGTTTTATTTATTATAAAGGGTAAGATGAAAGAAATTATGCAAATTATGCAAATTACCAGCGAACAGGGAGTGCAGTTTTTGTCTTCTTCATGCAGTTTGTCCCTCTCCCCAAAGCAAACCCTATCTA
The DNA here is from genome assembly GCA_029233225.1 of Lepidodactylus listeri. NCBI lineage: Eukaryota > Metazoa > Chordata > Lepidosauria > Squamata > Gekkonidae > Lepidodactylus > Lepidodactylus listeri. The sequence goes on along the minus strand of JARCFY010000016.1, from coordinate 40,351,479 downwards.
CAAAAGCTCAGTATCCTTCATTTAGTCTTTAAAGGGTCACTGGACACCTGTTATACGTAATAAGTGAATTCACAGCAGTACCACTATAGATTGTGTTGTCCTGGCCCCTTCCCCAGTTCAAATGAGGCACGGGGGGCAGATTGGCTGTGGCTGGTATGACAAGGGCTGTAGGCTCTTAAAGCTGACCTCCCCTTCTTCCATACAGGCTTTTGCTGTGAGCTGCTACCCCCTCCCCCACAGAATATCATGGGACTAGCTTAGGGCTGCCAAGTCCCCCGGTAGGGCGGGGGAAACACCGATTTTAAATACTCACCCCTGCTTTTTCAAAGTTGGCCACCGGGGGGACAAAATGGCTGCCTTAAAAGGGAAATGTCTGCAGAGAGCCTGCCCTGCAGTAAAAAGCCTCACCAGACATTTCCCCTTTAAGAAGTCAGCAAGAGAGCTTCCACAGCAAGAGAGGTCCACCCAGAGATTAAGGAGGGACTGAAGGAGCTGCTTTTGCATGCAACGTTGCTGTAGTAAGTTTCTCTTCCAGCTCTTTTCCTTCTCTCTCCCTTTCTTTTTTCTGTCTGTCTGTCTGTCTGTCTGTCTCTCTCTCTCTGTCCCCATCCAGCAGAGGTCTATCAGTGGCTATTATTAGCCACAAGGTCTAAATGGAACCCTTTGTCTGGGGCAGTGATGCTCTGCATTCTTGGTGCTTGGGGGGCAACAGTGAGAGGGCTTCTGGAGTTCTGGCCCCGCTGCTGGACCTCCTGAGGGCACCTGGTATTTTTGGCCACTGTTGTGACACAGAGTGTTGTACTGGATGGGCTGTACTGGATGGGCCGATCCACTGTGGCTTCTCTCCTGTTCTTATGATATGAAAATCATATTTAGCACTTGTGTAGCACTTAGTGCTTCATATTCTGCCGAGATGAGGAAGGATTCAGTAGGGCTGTTGCTCAGTGATAGAGCATCTGCTTGACATGCAGGAGGTATCAGCTTCTTCAGCTAAAAAACGATCAGGCAATAGGTGACATTAAAGATCTCAGCCTGAGACCCTGGAGAGCCACTACCAGTCTGAGTAGTCAATACTGACCTTGATGGACCAATGGCCTGATTCAGTATTAGGAAACTTCATGAGTTCATGTGTCAGCATGTGGAAGCAACATCACACAAAATGATGTCACTTCCTTTCTCCTGGCTCCACCCCCAAAGTCTCCTGGCTCCACCCCCAAAGTCCCTAGATATTTCCCAAGTTGGACTTGGCAGCCCTAGACTAGCTGTTCAGTTTAGGCCAAGCAGGAATTTTTGGGGCTCCCCTAATTGGCTCATGGGGAACCTGCTTCTGCCTGCTTCATAGTATCTACAAGTGGTAGGTATAACCAGACCTGGTCCTTAACTAGTTAGTCCATAACTAGTTGCCAGGAATGGGGCAAGTTGCTCATGATAGGTAAGAAGAATTAACAAACACCCTGAAGAATTGGGTGTGATGGTTGTCTCCTGAACAGCCCATCATGCATCTGGTGATGGGGTGGATTGTGATGGAGCAACCTTGGTGCTAAACTGATAGTAGCTTATGGTGTATCGGGAAGGGTGATGAAACTCAGCAGATAACATGTGCATGTAGGGTTGTCACATGTCCATTGGGGACAGGACATCTCCTACCAGCAGGATACCAGATAGAATGGCTGGAAATGACATCACTCTTCCCTAGGAACTGCTCCCCCCAAACCCTCTTACAGTTTTACCACTGAGGTTTACAGTGATTCCTAGAGAGGTATGATGTTACTTTCAGGCTTTCCTGGAAGTGATGTCATGACTTTGTTGCCAGCTGCCCCCTGGTCTCCTGCTGGTTACCAGGCCAAGCCTGACAACCTTATGTACTGGTAATTATAAACAAGGCTTGCATAGTTGCTGGCCAAGTTTGGAACCAAGGTGGATCTTTTCAGCAAAGGAAGTATTGCTAGGCTGCCTAGAACAAATCACCCCTTAAAATTTGTTAGCATATTTTAATGAATTATGACATAGATCAGCCATTTAAATAAACTAGTTAAGCCCATACAATTGTCTCTTATCTTTGCGGGGGGGGGGGGTGCTTGGTACAACTGCATCTACAAACTTTTTACTGCCACATAGCATTCATATAAATGACCCATGTAACAGAAGTATATAAACACAAAACCAAGAATAATGCTTAAGGACCAAGGGCATTATGAATCTAAATGTAGTGGCTACACTCTGATCTTTTGTTGAGATCTGGACACAATCTTCCTGTTTAGACATGTGATCATCATAATCATGTGCTAAATACAAGAGACATCATGGGAAATAATAATTTTCCAATAATATACATTATTATTGAAATAAAACACAAAGTCAGTTGTTCCCTTCAAGGTGATGTGAATAATCCCATGAAGAATGGTAATGCGAGATGCGTCCATGAAGATATAGTTCTGATAAGGGCAGCTATGCATGTCTTGATTGTGCCTACTGAACTATCTGCTTGTAGTCAAACTGAAACATGCAAAGATTCAGGGCTTGTAAGGAAGAGGAAACTAAAAATTGAACGTATGCAGAAGACCACCTTAGGACAGCTACTAATTTATTGTTTAATTTAGTGTTACTGGCTTTGTGAGAAGTGAGAAGTGACAAGACCTGAATGTAAATTTAAACCATGGGAAACAGTACTTACAACTAAGAGTACACAGATTTTTGATTTATTGAGATATGTATTGATTGATAAATTTATACCACATTTTCTTCCCCAATAGGACCTTAAGCAGTTTACAACATTATTCTCTCCCCAGCCATAACATAAGAACATAAGAGAAGCCAGTGTTGGAATGGCCCATCCAGTCCAACACTCTGTCACACAGTGGCCAAAAATACCAGGTGCCCTCAGGAGGTCCACCAGTGGGGCCAGGACACCAGAAGCCCTCCCACTGTTGCCCTCCCCCACCAGCACTAAGAATACAGATCATCACTTGCCCTAGACAGAGAGTTCCTATCTATCCCTTGTGGATAATAGCCAAAGATGGACCTCTGCTCCATATGTTTATCCAATTCCCTCTTGAAGCCATCCATGTTTGTAGCCGCCACCACCTCCTGTGGCAGTGAATTCCATGTATTAATCATTCTTTGGGTGAAGAAGTACTTCCTTTTTCCGTTCTAACCTGACTACTCAGCAATTTCATTGAGTGCCCATGAGTTCTTGTATTGTGAGAAAGGGAGAAAAGTACTTCTTTCTCTACCTGCTCTATCCCATACATAACCTTGTAAACCTCTATCATGTCACCCCTCAGTCATTGTTTCTCCAAGCTAAAAAGCCCCAAGCGCTTTAACCTTTCTTCATAGGGAAAGTATTCCAACCCTTTTATCATTCTAGTTGCCCTTTTTTTGCATTTTTTCCAATGCTGTAATATCCTTTCTGAGGTGTGGTGACCAGAATTGCACACAGTATTCCAAATGAGGTTGCACCATCGATTTATACAGGGGCATTATGATACTGGCTGATTTGTTTTCAGTTCCCTTCCTAATAATCCTCAGCATAGCATTGGTCTTTTTTATTGCAGTCACACACTGTTTCGACATTTTCAGTGAGTTATCTATTACGACTCCAAGATCTCTCTCTTGGTCAGTCTCTGCCAGTTCGGACCCCATCAATGTATATTTATAGTTAGGATTTTTGGCCGCAATGTGCATTACTTTGCACTTGGCCACACTGAACCCCATTTGCCACGTTGACGCCCACTCGCCCATCCTTGACAAATCCCTTTGGAGTGCCTCACAATCCTCCCTGGTTCTCACCACCCTGAACAATAACAACCAACTGTGAGGCAGCTTGGGCTGAGAACCCAAGTGGCGCAAGGTTTCCCCAGTGACCTCCTATGGCAGAGTGGGGATCCAAAGTCAGGCCTCCCAGATCTTGGTTCAAATCTGCTGTGCTGTCTCTAAACGATCTTTGTTTTTTTGCACCGTAACGGTGATGAGATGCTCAAAGATGTGCAACACCTCCTGAAGCAGGCTGTAGTGAATATTTTTCATTAAAACGTTTTTTTTTTAGTACTAAGAGATGATGCCCTTACAGTGTAATCCTAAACAGAGTGCACCCTTCAAAGCCCGTTGACTTCAGTAGACTTAGAAGTGCATAACGCTGCTTAGGATGGCATTAATTATTCTGGACCTATACCAGTTCTGAATGAAGGCTGTATTATTTCAGAAGAGAAGCGTGCTTAATTGAAAAGCAGCAATATTTTAAAATTGGGATTTGGAGTGTGGCAGTTTTTACAACGAAATATTGAGTGTAAGCTCTTGTATTGATGCCCTCATGCCCCTGCTAGGACCCTACTCACAACTACTCCTTAAGGGGCAGACAATATACAAATATTATTTTCTTCCACTGCAATGATATTCATAAGTGTGTTCATTAAGAACAAAAAGCTGATGTTTTATATTTTTGAAGTAGTCTTAATTTAGCCTCCTGTTTGTAACATCAGGGAAGGCCTCAGCCTCTGTGCTCGGTTGTTGGGCTCCCGGGGAACTGGTTGGCCACTGTGTGAGACTGGATTAGATGGACCACTGGTCTGATCCAGCAGGGAACTTAAAAGTGTTCTTAAAGTGCTGCCAAGTCTCAACTAACTTGTGGCAACCCCAAAGGATTTTAAGGTGAGAGACGAAAAGAGGTGGTGTGCCGTCAGCACTTGTAGAAGAAGAGAGCCATTTTGACCCTTCCCACCCCTTATTATAGCCACCTGACTTCTGAAGCTGTATATCCATGAGGAGCATCTCTTAACCCTGGAATCTTTTTTCCAAGATCAAAGAATTATGGGGTAAGGGGAATATGAAGAAAATCTGCATTCCTTCTGCTAATACATCGCTGGATCAAACCTAAACTAGCTCTTTCTTACGCACAGTGTGTAAAACGTGGAACTGTAAACCAGAATGTCTTCAAATCTTGACTCTGCCATGAAATCACTAGTAGGGTTATCAAGCTATTATCTCAGCTTCAGCTCTCCCTTATCGCATCTACAATATAGGGATAATATCAACTGACTTTGCTGAGTTGTCCTCAGCGCTATTGAGGTAATGTATGTAAAAAAGTCTATGAACACCCAACAATGATAATGAGACAAGAAGCTTAAAATGGTTTGAAACCAAAAGTTGAGTGCCATGCAGACTAGCCTGGGAAGAATCAAATAAACAAGCCTGGCCTGGGCAACTATTGATACTAAACCTAAAAATAACTTTTCAATTCTTGGACACTGCCATCTACTTTATTTGCAGTATACCAAATTAAAACGGTAAAAGCCCCTTTTTGCTACAAAGGCATCTACTCCAGTCTATAAAAAAGTAAACCAGAATTCTTCCTAGGCTTCGCTAGAGAGAACGGAACACTTCAGTACTGATCTAACTGTCTGTCTCTGATTCTCCAGCTCTAAATATTCATTATTAATGTTAAAGCCAGTGATAAAGCAAATGAGGATTATTTTTAGCTCTTGCTGCTCTATAAACTTCCTGCACATTTTGTTATGTAAGTGAAGCTCTTTACAGCTGTACCACCCCTCCAACAATAGTCATTTTATTTGTCTTTTGCTTTAGTTAGAAGCACTGTTGCTGTTTCCATGGCTACCTGTGAAAGCTTTCCCCCACCTCCCTCAGACAACATTTTAACCACAATTGGGAGTTCATATGCAGGAGAATAGGACAGAATTAACTGTTCTGGAGCTTGCTTACCGAGATAAATCTAATTCAACTCATTAAATGTATTAACATTAATTAATTAATTAATTGGATTTTTAGACCGGGCAGGGCTAAGGGTGGTGCACAACATAGCAAATTCATAACAAATACAATTTGAAATAATAAAAACACACTAATTGCCTAAGAGATGGCGCTAAAGAATTCAGTAGTGCCACTGCTGCGGGGGGAGGGGGAGTAGGGGATATAGACAGGATGCACAGAAAGATGAAACTGTTGCTGTCTTCAACCAAATGCCTGGCGGAACACCTCTGCCTTACAGGCCCTGCGGAACTGCATAAAGTCCTGCTGAGCATGGATGTTATTCAACAGAGAGTTCCACCAGGTTGGGGCCAGAGTGGAAAACGTCCTGGCCCTGGTCAAGGACAGCCAGACATCCTTTGGGCCGGGGACTACCAGTAAGTTCTGATCTACTGAGTGCAATGCTCTTCTGGGGGTATACAGGGAAAGGCAGTCCCAAAGATACATGGGTCCTTGACCATTAAGAGCCCTGAAGGTCAATACCTGAACCTTGATCTTGATCCGGTACTCCACAGGAAGCCAGTGCAGCTCTGGCAGCACAAGATGGATGTGTGCTGTATGCGGGACCCCTGTAAGAATCCATGCAGCTGCACTCTGTACTAGTTGGAGTTTCCAGGTCAGCCTCAAGGGTTGGCTCATGTACAGCAGTCTAATATGGAGGTGACTGTTGCATGGATTACTGTGGCTAGATCAGGGTGAGACAGGTAGAGAGCCAGTTACCTAATCTAGTGCAGTTGGAAAAATGCCAGTTTGGCAACATTTGTGACCTGGGCTTCCATTGTTAGGGAGGCATCCAGAATCACACCCAAGCATCCAGAATCACACCCAAGCTCCAGAATCACACCCAAGCTCCTGCCGGTCTCAAGGACACACTGTCAAGAGCTATGAGCTGGTACCCCCAACCTGAATCTCCCCAGTGCAGCCACAGAACCTCCATCTTGGAAGGATTCAGTCTCAGCCGGCTCTGTTTCAGCCATCCCACCACAGCCTCCAGCCCCTCAGCCAAAGTTACCAGGGCAATATCTGACCAGCCACCCATCAACAGATAAAGCCGGGTGTCATCAGCATATTGGTGACATCCCAGCCCAAAACTCAACACCAGTTGGGCGAGGGGATGCATGTAGATGTTAAATAACATCAGGGAGAGGACTGACCCCTGAGGGACCCGACATACTAAGATGACACCCTCTCTGCCAGTGCCACCCTCTGTCCCCAACCTTGGAGAAATGAGGTGAGCCACTTTAAGACTACCCCATGAACTCCTACGTTGGCAAGGCGGTGGGTCAGGAGTCTTAACTGGAGACAGATATGAATACCCAAACAAACCTGGAATCAATGAACAAGGTTTTAATCCACAGAAAAATACACACAACCGATTTTTCAATATTATGTGAAAATTTAAAACGTGTGATTCAAATTGTGTGACTGAAGTAAATATAAGGTTAAATATAGTGAGTCAGAATTAAAAGCGTTAAAGACTGATCTAAATGCAGACAAGGAGAAACTTGCATTGACCTGCTATCTACAATTAAAACATTCTTTAAAGCTCTTCCGTAATTCAGCATAATTGGCAAGGCATAACAGTGAATCTAAATCAAACTTTCTAGGAAAACAAATTGTGCTGCCTGCAGACATGATCACGTCGAAAGTCAAAAGCCCCCTTCCCTCATTCACTTTCAAGTTGGTGCTATGCAAATCAACACTACCCACAGCCAGGGATATGCTGGTTTCCCATGCAACTGTGTGATTCATGGGAAGGAAGAATGCCAGCATTAACAGTTTCTCATGGGGCACTGTCACAGGGAAGAAATGTTTGCAAGTAGGGTGGAGAAGTAGTTAATCGTCATTCTTGGCCAGTGTTAGACAACAGGTTTTGTAGTATCATCTACCATCCGGCCGCATAACAGTTTATGCACTGGAATCAGGCATACAAATATCTACAGTTTTACACATAAAAAAAGCCCTGCTGGATCAGACCAATAGTCTATCTAGTCCAGCATCCTGTCTCACACAGTGGTCAACCAGTTCCTCTGGATGGCCAACAACAGGGCATAGAGACCAAGGCCTTCCCCTGATGTTGCCTCCTGGCTCTGGGATTCTTAGGCCGAGGACAGATTGGTGTTCTGTCACGCTTCTGCAGCACGACAGAACACAGCGGGGGGAATTGCCCCCGCCGCGCAGCATTCACATGCCGCCGCAAGGAAGCCGCTCGCAGCGTCCAGACGGCGGGCGGCTTCTGGTGGCAGCGGCAGAACGCCACACGGCTCCCCCGGCACAGCGCACGTTCACACCCGCCGGAAGCTGGTGGAACGCGCGCGCAGCAGCCGGGACACCACTTTGAAGTGGTGCCCGGCTGCTGCAGGAGGAGCGCGGCGCCGGACGCGTTGCGTTCGGACCGCCTCCTCCGGGCAGATGTGGCAGTCTGGACTGCCGCTCTGCCTCCGCTTTTAAAGCGGAGGCAGAGCGGGCCAGACTGCCAGTCTATCCTCAGCCTTAGTGCCACACAGAACACAGACAATGTTTCCTTAGCTCAAACAGCAGGATTGGCTTAACTGAGAGGAAATACCATACTGCAGGTCAGTAAAGGAATTCCATATGCCCTGCAGCAAAATCCTTTGGTGCTTTTCACCAGTCAGCTTTTGATAGTGTTACAAAGCAAATCTGAAGAAAGATCCTTCTAGCTGTTATTATTGCCGTTACCAATGCCTAGGGTTGCCAAGTCCCCTTGGCAATCAAGTGGGGGGGATTCAGGGGGTGGGCTGGGATGTGATGACATCACCCGGAATCGCTGTCATCGCATCAGCTCTGCCAGGGGTCACGCTCTGGTTTTTGGGTGAAACTCTAGGCTGAATTCACCCTCAAACAATAGTGTTTTGTCCAAAAACCAGAGCGTCTCTGTGCAACATCGCTGATGTGATGTCACTTCCAGGTGAAATCATCGCATCGTTTTGGGGGGGGGATTCCCTTGCCAGGCAGTTGGTCTGTGGCAGGGAGAGGCCCCCAAGACAGGGGTATCCCTCACTCGGACCTGGGGGCTGGCAACCCTACCAATGCCTAATCAGAGCATTTTTTTTTTTACAAAAAAAGGTAATACCATGTTTTACACACCCATATCATTAATGTTTTTATTCAGTGTCAATGCTGAATGCAGATTAGATGCCCTTACTCTTGGCTACTTTCTTGTTCCACTGATCTATCATAGGAAACAGAGGAAGTTTATGGCAAGGAAAAAGTTTTCTTGATCCAATCTCACACAGCCCTCAATTGACTACTAAGATAAGACAATTAACATTAAAAATGAACAATAATTTGCTCCACTGTGCTTGGAAGGTTTTTTTTAAAGAAATATATTTGGTGCTGCAATGACAGTGAGGTGGGGATAGAGAAACCAGGAGTAGATTTTCTGTTGAGAGAAAGAATCACTGGCTTCGTGGTAACTAAAAATCTGCTGAGGCCCATGCTCAGAGGCAATTTGTTCCTGAATCCTAAGAACTGCATCTTATTCTACAGAAAAAAGAATGAGGTTGTAGAAATAATTTTTGCACAACATTTTCTCCACTGCAACATAAGCCCCCACCCTGACAGTTCAGAACAACCTCGGCAACAGTGAGGTTAGTGGACCTTCAGGAACATGGGGTGTGGTGTGAGAGACTGCAACTATTTCAGGGAACTGGCAGAAGGGGCTTCCAACTCTTGTATGAGTCGCAAAACAGTTAGCAGAAGAGGAGATTGAATCAAACACATGAAGTTGCTTTATACTTAATCCAGACTAGGGATGAGTATGAACTGGGGAAAATGGAGGCTTGTAAATTCAGGGTTCTCACAGACGAACTTCTCAATTTCCTGAACCAGTTAGTAGTTCGGAAAGTTCATGGGACTACAGCCGCACGTGGAAGTGAGCTCCAAAGGCATTTAAATGCTGTCGAAGCTCACCACCTGGGACCTGAGTGAGCTCTGAAGGCCTTTTGCATGGAGTGAACTGAGCCATAGACTGGCATGATATCATAACACTGCCTCTACCTGTGCTCCACACTCCTGCTCTGAAGCAGGGCCCTACATACTTAAGAATTAAGCACTGAGCATGGAATTCTTGGAACACATCAATAGACAGGATGCACATAGGGACATAAGAGAAGAAGAAGAAGAGAAGAGATTGGATTTATACCCCGCCCTTCACTCCTCAACGGAGTCTCAGAGCGGCTTACAAACTCCTTTTCCCTTCCCTGCCCCACAACAGACACCCTGTAAGGTTGGTGGGGCTTAGAGAGCTCTGAGACAACTGTCCTTGAGAGAACAGCTGGTACAGAGCTATGGCTTGCCCAAGGTCATCCAGCCAGGTGCAAATGGAGGAGTGGGGAATCAAACCCGGTTCTCCCAGATTAGAGTCCGTGCACTTAACCACTACACCAAACTGGCTCTTTGTACATCTGAATGGGTCCTCTGTTAAAGAAACTATGCACAGAAAGTTTTTACTATATAACTGTTTAGAAATGATGAGTGACTCTCCGGGCTCCAAAGAGTCTTACAATACAAGCAGCTTAGCAAGCCCTAAATAGCAGACTCTTCTTAGCAGGATTAATATCTGGCATTCCTCAAAGCTCTTCCTCAGCTCCTTCAACCCCATCGCTGTCCATGGATACTAAGCTCAGCATAATTCCTATTTTCCTACATCCGTGACAAGTTACTGAAGAGAGCCAGTGATCACAGGGTGAGATTAAGACAAAAAAATTGGAAGACGGCAACTACAAAAAAGTAGTACCCTAAGAATATTTAGAATGTATTAATTTAGAAAACTTTTACTCCGCCTCTCTAGAAACCTGCCCAAGGTGGCGTACAAAAACAAACAAACAACAGAACATGAAAATATATTAATTAAAATCCAGCATCCGGGGGGGGGGGGCAGCCCAGCATAAAAACATACACCTTTTAAAAAACCAGACAGCTTAAAGTAAGTTAATTAAAAGTCTGGGTGAACAGAAATGTTTTGGCCTGATGCCTGAAAGAGGGCAAAGTAGGTGCTAGGCAAGCCTCAAGGGGAAGGGCATTCCACAAGTGAGGTGCCACTACTGAAAAAGCCCTGTCTCTGGTTTCTACCTGCCTCACTTCTGAAGGCAGGGACACAGAAAGCAGGGCCTGTCAGGCAAGATCTTGGCTGGAAGGCTGGACAGTATGGGAGGACGTGGTCCTTCAAGTTTATTTATCCATCTGATTGTGATTTAGCAATACTGTCACACTAGCTCAATTTAGAATTTAAAAATGCCACAGACAAAACAATACTTTAAAAAATTCACCTAAAATCAAACAACATGTTAAGATGTTCCCCTAAACCAGCCCAAATCAAACAGTTTGAAAGATGCTTGGATTGCGGCTAAGCCTCTAAAGGGTTTATAATGGTAAAGGCAAAAGGTGGAAAGTCCCGGGTTTTTCTGGCAAAGGTGAACCTGGCTTTGTAACTGAACCAACAGATGCTCATATAGGGCAAGCTGAACATTAGCTCAGCAGTCAATCTTGCACTTCCCCCATGTTCCAGAAAAGCTTCCTACCTTTTTCTGCCATATGAACATACATGTATTTGTAGAGTTGCCAACATACAGGTGGTGGCTGCAGATCTCCCAGAATTGCAGTTATTCTCCAGACAACAGAGATTGGTTCCCCTGGAGAAAACAGCAGCTTTGGAAGGTGACACTATACCCTGCAGAAGTCCTTTCCCAAACTCTGTCCCCCCAGACTCCATACCCCCAAATCTCCAGGAATTTCCCAACCCAGAGCTGGCAACCCTATGTGCTTGTGAATTCAATGCTGTTGTAAAAAAATGCAAAACTACTCTAGAGGGAAAGTGGAGGGAAAGTGGAGGGAGGGAAAGTGGAACAGCCAACTCAGTACTGTACAGTGCTGACTGCAAAAGAGCTCAGCCTTGAGGAGGAACAGAAACAGCTTAGGGGACCAAGGAAGTTCGTAACCAAACGTGTACATTAGATTTCAGTAAGGCAGCCTTTAACAAACTCAGAGGTATGATGAGAATCATTCCATGGGCAAGACTGCTGGAAGGGAAAGGAACAAGTGAAGAGTGGACTCTCCTAAAACAAGAGCTCTTGCAAGCTCAAGCTGTTGTTATTCCAGCAAGAAGGAAACATGGTAGGGGATGCAAGAAGCCAATGTGGATGAACAGAGAACTGTGTGATGTGCTAAGGGAGAAAAAGGAAATATTCAAGAAACTGAGGCAAAGACATTTTCAAACCTTGCACCCAGCTCTTTGCCATAACAAAAGGGGGAAAGGAAACTTTTACAGGGAGGGGAGTGATAGATGTGTGAACTGTTTGCTCTTAGCGGTGTAATTTTCCCAAGAATGACACCTCTCCCTCCACCGGGGGGGGGGGGATATCTGGAGACTCTTTGGAGCTTGATTCCTTTATAAGTAGTAGGGATACTGCATTCCAATGGGGGGGGGGAGATGTAGTGGTTAGGTGCAATGAGTGTGACGTGTGTGTGTGTGTGCCGTGCTATTGGAGAGGGGTCCTTTCAAATTGTCTATATTAACTGAGGACTTGCCAAAATCGTTAGTTCTGACACAAAGATGCTTTAACCTGGATCTTGATAATTTTCCTCAATAAACAAATCTTTTGCTGAAGAGAGTGTGGAGAGTAACTCAACCAGGGGTCTAACGGACATACCTCTAAAGAAGAGTATCTGCAGGTTGCTAGGCACTGTAGGTCAGCCATCAGAGAGGCCAAGGTCACAGTGAACTAAAGCTGGCCAGGGAGGTTCGATACAACAAGAAAATCTTCTTCAAATATGTGAGAAGCAAACGCAGGATAAAAGAGGCGATGGGCCCACTATTGGGTGAAAAGGGAGAAATTCTGACAGAGGGAAAGCAGAAAAGCTCAATGCCTATTTTGCCTCAGTTTTTCCCCTGAAGATGAGAACAGGCTCACCTAGAAATGGTAGTACGCAGGTCACAGCATCTGGGCTGCTGGACAGAGAGGTAGTTGAGAAGCACCTAGCTGCACTGAATGAGTACAAATCCCCTGGGCCAGATGGTATGCACCCAAGAGTGCTCAAAGCTCTTTCTGAAGAGCCCTTGTCCATCATCTTCCTGACCTCTTGGAATATGGGAGACATGCCACAAGACTGGAGGAGGACAGATGTTATCCCAATTTTCAAAAAAGAGAGGAGAGATGACTCAGGAAACTACAGGCCAGTCAGTCTGACCTCTGTCCCAGGGAAGATACTGGAGCAGATTTTATTACAATTCCGCAGGGCCTGCAAGAAGGAGCTCTTCCGTCAGGCATTCGATTGAGAAGTTGCATTTGATTTAATACTCCATCATAGCCTGCACCCTGGAATCCATCATTGGATTCACCTGCTGAGTTGTGCCACCACTGCTGCACTTGGAGAAGGTAGTGGAGCAACTCGGCAAGTGATTGATTCTCCATTATATCCTATGGGGACCAACAGCAATGGGGTGTAATGGGGCTGAAAAATGTCAGGTTTTCTGAAAAATTCTCGAATCCAAATGCCATACAGATACTGGGATTCAGGAATATCAGGAAATACGAATATTCTTCGGGTTCAATATACCCGAACCTGAAAAATACCATTTGCACACCCCTACTTCAAAATTCTAAGAATACAAAGGATACATGAATGATTCCCAGTTACTCTTTTTCCTCCTCCAGTATAACGTGCAAAACAGCACATTACACATGTTCCCTTTGGAAACAGACAGAAGCTTCACAATACACTGCTCAAAAACATGAAAAATGAGAGCATGAGTCACTGTCTCTGAGAACATCTGAAGCTGCCCCCTCAGTAGTTAACGAACACTAATGATAAACCTGTTTAGATTTTAAGAACTGGGAGAAGAGGTTAGGATTAGAAAGAAACGCTTATTCTTTTTTCAGAGTGAGCAAAAATATTTCACCTTGTCTGAAAAAAGTTCTGAGATATCTGCTCTTCACCTTTTGTTCTTTCACTCAGAATCCAGAGGACATATTCCAACACAGAGAATACAAAAAACGTGCTAGAGATATCAGAAGATTCCAGTCTTTGTTCAGTGGAGGCAGTTTTACCATTTGTAAGACCATTTACAGGTCATGTTTCTGAAGGTCTGCAAATGTTAGGCTGAATTTACGTGTCATTCAGGTGGCATGTTTACACTTAAAAATAAAAACTACATAGGCCACACTTGATATCATCAGTCATTTTTTGTGAAGGGGTATCCCAAAAGGTGTGGGACTCTCCCAACCTTATTAGAAAGGAAATACAGAAGACATACAAGTCACATAAAAACGTGCATACTTAATTCAGTGACATTTGTCAAGGACTTGCAGGATGCATCTCATTTCCGCCTTCCCATTATTTCCTTTTTTCCCCTTTTCCTGAAGCCCTATAGCCTCTCCCCCTTTCCTGCTTCTTTATCTCCCTCTAGGGTTGCCAACCTGGAGATCTATCAGAATTATGATGGCTTCCCCGCCTACAGAGATCAGTTCCACTTAGGGTTGCAAGCTCCAGGTTGGGACATTCCTGGAGATTTGGGGATGAAGCCTTAGGAGGGTGTGGTCTGGGAAGGGAAGCAACCTTAGCAAAGGAAATGGCTCCTTTGGAGGGGGGAGTCTATGGCATTATACCCTTCTGAAGTCCTTCCCCTCTTCAAACCCCTCCATTCCCAGTCTTTCCCCCCACCCAGATCTTCAGGAATTACCTAACCTGGAATCAGCAACCATATCTCCTTCCCACCCAACAGCCAACCTACCTTGAACTGGTCCTCTGTCTTAAGCTTTCCTTCTTCCCACCCTGGCAACTTCTAAATAGGAAAACTATAGCCCAGTTATGTGGAGCTAGCCACTGGGCCAGGCCCACTTATTTATTTATTATTTATTTAATTTTATTTATATCCCACCATCCATGCAAGTGGGCTCAGGGGATATCACAACATTTAGTTAAACATAATTAACATTAAAACATTAAAATCAACAGAATAATTTAAGCAAAACTAACATAAAAATGGAATATCAAGCCAAATTTCAGTCTAATCAGAATAAGATGGCAACAATTCAAGGCAATTCATAGTGCTTCCTGCAAGATGCTGAATTAGATGGTGGATAATAGTCATCTGTTTCCGATGATGCTCTGCTGACCTCTCTGAGCAGGGCCAATCACAGCAGGCACTGTAAGCACTGCAAGCAGTGCGAGCAGGGGGAGGCCAAGATGGCGGAACAGCTCCATTTCACGATTGCATGACAGAGACTCCTCAAACACTGGGGTGTGTGGGGGGGTGCCTCACTTTCCCCTGTATCCCCCTCCCCATACTATTTCCCAGGGGTCATTTCGTAGAAAAAGAGGTGCAGCAGCTAATTAGCATAACTCATTTGCATAACTCATTTGCATATGCCACACCCCCTAACATACCGGAAGTGTGTCAGAAGGCAACACACACCCCTCAGGCTCCACTCCACAGGTGAGTGAAACTGACCTTCTCTTCCTCCATGCCCGTCCCCATCCAATACTTTGTGCAATAAAAATAAGCGTAAAGAACACACCCTCATTCTCTTCCTGCTCCCTTGAAACCACCAGGTTTCAAGTAGACTTGAGATACCCAGGACATGTGCACCACCCGTCCCTTCCCCTTCCCACAACACGACACCCTGTGAGGTAGGTGGGGCTGAGAGAGGTCTTTTAAGAACTGCTCATGAGAGAACAGCTCTGAGAGAACTTGTGACTGGCCCAAGGTCACACCAGCAGCTGCATGTGGAGGAGTGGGGAATCAAACCCGGCTCTCCCAGATCCAACTCCTGACCACTAACTGGATTTAAATATCCTCAGATTTATTATGCAGACAAGCAAGGACCCAAACTCCTCACGAGGGGAATTCCTCCCCCCATTGCTCTGCTGCCAGGCCCGGCTCCTTTCTTCACGAAATTTTGCTGGTCTTTAAGGTGCTACTGGACTCTTGTTTCTTTCTATTAGTAAAGACCATGCGTTCTGAATATTAAAAATTTAGTTAATATAGACCAGAGTGAGATTGCATAGTATTATAAAGGTTTTGTTAAATACTTTACACACTCCATTTCAATGCAGCAACTACAAATAAGTTTGGGGTGTTACTTACTTGGTTTAGGATTAACAACAATATTCTCAGAGGAATGTTGTGGAGGAAATCTACAGTTCTCGCTTTGACCATCATTATTCCCATACTCTATGACTTCCACATGTCCAAGGGGCACACTCCATTTTAGTAAATACCTTTGGCCGGTCACGATGCTGCTGCTTTCATGAGAAGAACTAAAAGGAGGATGCAAAACACATAAAATGGTACTGAATATCAAATATTATTTCTTTTATATGCAAGGAATACTTTCCTTACAATGAATACACATGAACGTGCCTTCTACTGAACCAGGCCATTGGTCCATCATTGTCTACTCAGATTGGCACCAGTTCTCCAAGGTCTCAGCTGAAGGTCTTTCACACCACCTATTACCTGATCCCTTTGACTGGAGATGCCAAGGAATGCACTTGGGACCTTCTGCATGCCAAACAGATTTATTATTATTATTGTTGTTGTTGTTATTATTAATATTTAAATTTAAATTTATAGACTGCCCTTCCATGAAGGGCTCAGGGTAGTGCACAACAGGTTAAAATACAGAATAATAAATAAATTGCAGATTACAATAAAATCAAGAGCTTTAGTCAATGGCTTAAACATGCTGTTTGTTTTCTCCCCCGGGCAGATCAGGGACCAGTCATGGAGGGGGCCACGATGAGAACCATGATGCGGGCCACTGCTGTCCTCAACCGAACCATAGGCCTGGTGGAACATCTCTGTCCTTGAGCAATGGCTCCTCCCCAATAAGGGGTAACAACACACTGCAGAGGCTATTTTAATTTTGTGTTGCCAGTGTACAGCAATAACAAAAAAGTCATAAAATGTATTGACCATTTTTTTAAAAAAAAAACTTTTCTGGGAAAAAGATGGTTTTGGGGAGGATATTTTTTGCATTTGTGTGTGTGCCCACGCCTGGAAGTCATGGCGACCTCTGGCGACTCCTACTGGGGCATGGAGGACATTCAGAGAAGTGGCTTGATAGCCCGCCTCTGGCCTCTTGGCCCTGGTATTCTCTGGAGGTCTCCCATCCAAATACTTGCTAGGGTCGGCCCTACTTAGCTTCCAAGATCTGATGAGATTGGGCTTGCCTCGGCTATACAAGTCAAAGATGGGAAAAAAATGTTTTAAGCTGTTTCTGCAAAATAAATTGATAAGTTTCCTAGGAAAATACTTTTTCCTACTTAAAAGATCAGCATTCTATCACTCAAAAGGAAAAAAAACCCCAGCTTCGTAACCTTCCCTTTGCTTTCCCCATCCTGTGTGGTGCTGCAATTTGAGAAAACACCCTGGGTTTCCCAGATCATCACCGGCTGTCTTTGTGCTGCGCATGCTCATGCAAAGCAGTCTCAGTTCAAATGCAACGTGGAAATGGAGAAAACTGAATATATTTGAGAAAGAATCAGTAATTCTCAAAAATCACAATATTACAACTTTGTACGGAGTGGTTGGTTATTTTGAATGAAGATTATAAGACAAGTTGGAACGTTGCAAAATGAACATTAACTAGTTGATAAAATTTGTTACGTGCTGATGTTATTTTGTTATAAGAAAATAATTTAAAAAATTGTTTGTAATTTTAAAAAAATGCAACATGGAAGGCGACACTAAGAAGGATAATGCATACGGAGCAGAAATCCACACACGAGCACGACAGAAAAAGATCTTAACAAGAAAAAAGTATAAGCAGAAGAAGTACAGGAACAACAACCCTTCATTTCATAGGCAGCAGGATCTTAATTAAACATGCCCCCCCCCCCAATGTAGACGTCATCAAACTTATTACTGTCAGTCGGCTTATTCTCCCAGTGTACCATGTGTGACTTTAAGTGAATCTGCAGTCACCACGACTGGCACAAATTCTCATGGCTCCGCCTTTCATTCAGCATTTCTAATTAGTACATAAAGACAGGCCCTGTTCACTTCAGAATGTCGGAGCCAGAACAGTTGCCATGGGGATGCTGCCAAGAAGAATTTCTTTCCCGAGAGCAACCCAGCCAGCCCACACCGTTTGCAAATATTTGCCACCTACACCATGATGCAACCCCTCGCCTACATTCCCAAGAGAGTACGGAACACACATAACCAGATGGGGCAAACGTTTGCAAAGCGTGTGGGTGGGGCAGGGATCATTTGCCATTAGGAATCCATTTTCAATATATAGTTCTCACAGAGTGGAATGTGCGCTATGCTTTCCATTGTCCTAGAGTCACTCAACTGGGCATTTTATTCAAGATACGCTGCAATTATTAGTCAGTAATGCCTTGCCAACCTAATGCAAGGAAGAAGCACTCTACACACAGTAAGAGGAAAGCTAGATACAATACTGTCCAATTAAAGGGCTTACAAGGTCCATTTTACCCCATGATAGATTGTTCCAGGATTTATGGGTCTAACTTACTGAGGCCTTATAACGCTGTGGATTAAATGGTGTTTATCTTGGTAAAGATTCTGCATGGAATTCAAATGCAAACTTGACTTTGGGGGGCTTTGCCCTTTGCTTCACTCACCTTGCATACCCATATATTTTTAATGTGATTTCTAATGTGATTGCAATGAAAGAGGAAGTGATATGCAAACAAAGAAAACGTTCATTGGGAAAAGAAGTTCCTGAAGAAACACGAGCTTGTATCCCACTGAACATTTCTGCTCATGGAAGATGTGGACTGGATCCTCCCAGCAGTCTCCCCCCCCCCCCCCCGCATTCTCCACCAGCTCTTCAAAGAAAAATGCGGGGAGAGTGGTGGCATGCTGGCATCATGCCTATGCAGAATAGTGGTGTTACAATCCTGGAGTGCCACCTGCACATCCCCTGGCAGGAAGTCACTTCCATCAGTAGAGCATGACTTTCTTGCCTCACTGCCTCCACCTCCTGCTGCAGTCCAAAATGCCACTTGTGAAAGGCAGGGGACCTCCCGAAAATCATGAGGTGGAGTCGGAGAGTCTGCAGTGGGAGGGGAGAATAGCAAAAATTGCTCCACCTGCTGTCAGTGGATATTTTTCCATGGCATCCAAGTCACAGATCACTTAGAAGTTGTAAAGGAATTAAAAGAAGCTTCTATTAAAAGTAGTCTATATTTCAACACTACCATCAGAACAATTTATTGTCTAAAATGGCAGGGGTTCTGGCAGTGATATAGATCCCAAAATAGATTTGGTCGAAAACACAAACACCTGTGAACTTTGGAGACCCGAAGGAATGATAATCCAGTTTTGGATGCTCTACTTTCATTTGTATTCTAGCAAAATGAAGTATGGATCTGTTGCTGTAGCAGGTTCTGCGATCAGGGAAAGCTTGCAACCAGGTCTCAGAGATAAGTTAAATGTGCTACCATAGAAGATGCAGTTGGACTAGAACAAAGAAAGCAGGAAGCTTTTGTACAATTTTAAGTTAAAAGGGCAAAGCCCAACACAAGCATCTGGTTATTTAGGTTTTGAATAATGTAAAGACAGCCCACTCATGAGAAAGGATGGAATTGCCAACAGACCTTGGGGGAAATGTTGTGCCCCTTTGGCAGAGGTTTAAAGTGACCTTAAATACCAGGTGATGTTCTTTACCTCCATGCCATGAAAAGCTTCAGCTATCCATTTCCAACAAGGGAAAGGACATTTTTCACCAGGCCAGCTGGCAATCCTAGACAGAATGACACATCTGGGAAGAGTTATGTGATGTTCATGTCAGCCTGAATGCTAATACTACACTTTTATTCAGAATTAAACCCAATCAGTTTTTAAGTAATTTAATCATACAACCATTCCATCTGCTAGCTATTGTTGACTTCAACAAATCTTAAAACTATACATGTGACTGGTGCCATAGACTACAATGTTAAAGATTACTAGAAATCTCACCAAACTATCTGAATAAATAAGGCTTAGCATTAGGTGTAAAGCTGGGGTCTGCTGCACTACACAAGAATATTAGATCACACTTGTATGTGTGGTCAGGTTTTTGCTTTAACAGCACAGAAGCCCTCCCTACACACTTTCTCAGTACCATAATATACTGGGGACTCCAGATGCTTTTGGGAAAGGCTGTGGGGGAAAGGAAAGAAGAAACCCAGCCACATGCAAAATCCTTGCGTGGGCTGCTCCACTGCATCATCATGTAAGTACGAGAGCTGCTTTGGAATCCTAACCCCATTCAATCAATCAGAAATGTAAAACAGTATAGTACATTACAAAATGGAGTGTGCAAATGCCAGGAAATCTATAGCAGAGTTGGCAGCGGAATTTGCATCCCCCAGATTAAAGCACCAATCGTTACAATATTAAACATTTGCAAAAAGGAAGTCATCCTAAAAATCAAACAGCTCACAGTGAGTTAGACTTCAGCATTAGGAGCTGTGTTTATGCTATGCCAGATTATTGAAATATCAGTATACTGGCAACGGCCTTCCAGAGACTTGATAAGAGGCTTTTTGCAGCCCATATTTTAGGAAATGAATCCTCAGCATGCAAAACATGTGCTGTGCCACTAAAACTTGAACCCCTACAATGTTAATAACGTGACGTCACTGTGGAACACGCCCTTGTAATATATATTACTGCAATGTGCTGTACTTGGGGCTGCCCTTGAAGGCTAACCAGAAGCTTCAGTAGATATAGAATGTAGCATCCAGAATGCTCACAGCAGTGGGTCATAGGGACCATATTGATGCACAAAATCTATGCCTGGGTGCTTCTGTGGCCGAATTGGAAACACAGTCGGAGTCCAACAAGTTAGATGAATATCTGTTTAATGCATTAAAAAC
This sequence comes from Lepidodactylus listeri, assembly GCA_029233225.1. Taxonomy (NCBI): domain Eukaryota; kingdom Metazoa; phylum Chordata; class Lepidosauria; order Squamata; family Gekkonidae; genus Lepidodactylus; species Lepidodactylus listeri. The sequence continues at coordinate 40,330,860 of JARCFY010000016.1, read as the reverse complement.
AGGGAATACGGGGCTGAGTACCTTAGCACTTCAGCAATCCCAAAACTGTATTCTGCCATAACCAGGTAGGGCTGAAGGTCTTATGCCCCAAATGACATCACATATAGTTTACACATTGAAGAATCTCTAACTGGTACCAAGCAGTTAACATCATATAACCATCATTTGACTTTAAACCTTACTATTGGTCACGTAGGTCTATGACTGCATTTGCTTATCTGCTCTCCAGAACGATGGGAACATTATGGGGATGATGGGTTCCTTTCTGACCTGCATATGGAGGGCTAGCTGATAAGGGGTATGAATCACATTAAGCTTGCTCTCGGCATCCTTGCAGCTTACGCGTTCCTTTACTATTGCATCCTAATTCCATCTACAGAGGCTTTTAATAATACTTTTGCTTAATAAGGCTTCTTATACGAAAAAGACAATCATAAAATATATATGTTTTGCTATAAGTTTCTCTAATCAGAAGCTTCTCGGTTACATACCAGGACCTGGATCTATTATGATTAAACTTTTGAAGGCACAGTGACAGCTGTCAATACATATATATATATATCAAGGAGAAAGTGTCAGAAATCACTTTCAGAAATGGCATTCTTTTCCCCTTGTCCTACAATATCACTCCAGTCTTGTTTCATCTACAGTGGCTCCCAGTTTGCTTCCAGACCCAATTCAGAGGCCCTATATGGCCTGAGGCCAGCATATTTTAGAACTGCCTACTCTCACAGGAACCTACCCAACCTTCTGGTCATCTGTGGATCCCTGCTTTGGGTGGCCCCACCACCTGAGGCTAGACAAGTGGCAGCCCAGGAAAGGGCTTTTTTGGTCATGGTGATGAAACTTTGGAACTCCCTCCCCTGGGAGATTCACCTGTCTCCCTCTATTGTTGCCTTCCAGTAGTGGGTGGAGAGTTTTTTGTTTTGTTTGGCATTCCCTCATTTTCTTTGACCCTCCTTCCTCCTTGACTGTTTATATGCTTTGATAAGATTTTGTTCTAATGTTTGGTTTTAATGACTGCTGCCTTGAGGGCCCTGAGTTGAGTCGAAAAGTAAATAAAACAATACAAGTACGCTAAGCTATCAAGAGTACCATTTCTGTAGCTCAGGATGAAAACTTCCCGTCAGCGTTAGCATGTGTGCACAGGTGCATGTACATCTCTTCTCACCCCAGGCTTCCTAGCACTTTTCAAAAGCGAACGTACGTGGAACCTTACCGGACATGCACTGTAGCACACATTAATACATCATTTAACATGAACAGCCGTCGTTCTTTGGTTTTGACTATTTCCCCTCGGTCACTGTAAACAGTTTCCAGCATATCGTCAGTTCGTATGAGGTATCTGTTGCCGCTGCTAAGTAACTGAAGTATAAAAAGGAATATATTAGCCAGTTCACGATACAGCACTCCTACAGTGTTTCCTATATATCTTTAAAGCATATATGAATTAATATAAATGGTTTGCCATTCTTTTGTTGACCTTGTTCTGTGGTGCTGAAGACATTACATCATTTCCAATAAAGGCACGTATTTACTGCCCTAATTGTCACTTGGCTTTCTTGCAGAGTTGTTTTGAAAATGGAGTAAAAGATCAAGTCTCCAACCTTAAAGCCTCTTGAGTGGTCTGTTAACAAGACTTTTCTTTTGCCATAGTGACTTTTCCTTCCATATCTCTTTCTTTCCTCTAGGCCGGGAACTCAAAAGCCTATTATTATCTCTGCCTTAAGAACATAACACTAAAGTCAACATCCTGCCTAAGAGCATTTAGTTTTATATCATAAAAAGAAGGGCTCTCAGCACATTCGTCAGCCATCCTTTAGGCCCGTGTTCAGAATGGAACTGACAGAACAGCACAGTGGCATAACGACATAATCAGACTCTTGATCTTGCCTCTCCCTGCCTGCTCCTGTGTTGAAAACCAGTTTGTTGCAGTGGTTAGAGCGTTGCACCAGGACTGGGAGTTGGGAGCTCAGCTCCCCCACTCTGCTAGGAAGCTCACTAGTGCCCAGCCGCTGTCATTCAGCCTAACCCACCTCACTGGGTTTGTTGTGACAAACATACATGTCACCCGTAGCAACTTACAAAAAGGATGCAATTTAAAAATATGGTAGAGATAATCTGCTGTTCTGTACCACCGCTTCCCTTTCTTGGCCACTACTATCACCTCCAGCTCCAACAGGGGACAGAAATAAAGCCCCTCCACAGCTAAGGTGGAGAAGGCAGCTTTGATGGGAAGAAGGATGAAGTGGCAGGAAGAAACAGGAACAGAAAAGGCTGACCAGTTGGTATACTCGTCTGGTAATTCCATTGTGAAGGGCAGTTGAGGAATGAGCCATGAACTCTCTTTTTCGCCTTGGGCTGCATCCACACATTTTTGGATATTGCGCTGTCATTGGTCTACAGTAGGGGTATTTTGGGGCAGGAACACACAGGAACGGAGTTCCGGCTGGCTTCTGAGTTGGCCACGCCTACAGCCTCCCCCCCCCTCGGGTTCCCCAGGTGTCTCGCAAGCTGTGGGGCACCTGGGTAAGCCAATCCTGGGAGGCAACCTAGTAGGCTAATGAGCTTCTGCTGTTGGTTGTGGCCTATTATGCTAATGTTTTAATGGTTTTATATTGTTTAACGGTTTTTATATTGTAAACCTTTATGGTATTGTGTTCTGTTAGCCGCCTTGAGCCGGTTCGCTGGCTAGGCGAGATACAAATAGAATTAATAAATAAATAATAAATAAATAAATAATGAGTTCCTGCGGGGCTTTTTCTACAAAAAAAAAGCCCTGGTCTACAGTAATCCTTTGCAACTAGATTGTCTTGTCCACACCGGAAAATTCAGTTGCAAATGACTGGTATAACAAAATGATAGTGTAATACCTGACAACGCATGATACAGCCTTGAAATCCACAGGAATTAAAAGTCATTAACTCTGATCTGTTGATATTTATGCTGGTTTTCTAAGTCATACCTATTTTTACTATTCCTGACCTTTAAAATCCACTTTCCTACAACATTATGAGAAAAGATGAAAAGCTTTTGCAGTTTTGTATAAAACTGTAATACATTTGTGCAGGAGAGACAGGAAGGATTAGTCAACTAGCGGAACAATTGTGACCATGAACAATAACTGTACCTTTATGAGATAATTTGTCATTGTTGTGAAGCTATCCTCCATGCGGTTCAATGGAATTATATTCCCATAATCCCACGTACATACAGCACAAAAACCCCCAAACATTCCATAGTACAAAAACCACTGCATTCTAACCCATTTTCTCAATGCAGAAACTAGGAGAGAGTGACCTGTGCGGTCCCAACCTTGTTTAGATATCGCTCATTCATGGCCTTTGCAATCTGTTTTATTTCACATCGCTGATCTGCATCCTTCTTCCTTTCATTCAGCTTCTCTGCCAGCATCTCGAGCTCTGTGAGAGCCATCTGCAGAGGCAGCCTGTCGGGGTGGCCTTTAGTAGTGTTCTTTAACATATCCTGAAAACAAAGAGGAAAAAGAGAAAGCAGAACCCTCATGGTTTCTGTTTTTGCACAGTTCAGGATGCTTTATCCTCTGGAATCCATCACAATGATCAAGCCCCTACCCTGCCTGATCAGTGTACCTACAATCTACCAGTGGAATCCACTTCACAATACAATCTGCATGCAAAGCGTGACGTGACACGCACGCTTAGTACTTCGCGGTCAGAGAATTCCATACTTATCTGAAGACTGTTAAAGCCCCCAAAGTGGTCAGTTTTTATTGTCGGCTTTGTGGCAGGGTGGGCTGTGATTGAGAGGACAGATGATTCAGCATCTGGGTTTTAGCCATTTTTCGTCGTATTTTAACTGAGCATTTGTTTTTGAACGACTGCTTTGAGACTGCTTTGAGACGACTGCTCCTTTGAGACGGTGTTATTTATATCCCAAAGAAATGGTCTCAAATGAATGCCTAACTTTATCTCAGTTCCCAATAACCTGCTATTAACATTTCAACCACTCTCTTTTTATTCTGTTCAATACTACTGCAGTACTTTGCCAGAGCATAACAAAGCTCTCTCAGAGACATATCAAAGCAGAAGATCCAAATCCCCCGTGCTGTTAACACCATGACTTGCCTGTAGGAGAAGGATGAATTGAGGAAAACGTTGTATGGGTTTCATCATTAAGCCGTAAAGTGTAATCCTATCAGGACTAGATTCTTGGCATAGCTGTGATGAGAAAAGTCTCGGTTATTTCTGCACCAGCCATATTGTCAGTATTGCTTGTGAGAAAATAAAATGTTATGCCTTTAACACTGGATCTGAACTAGATAGCTATAGTTCATGGATTGATATTGGTGAGATGACTTCACCAGTAAAATAGCACAGCATTTGTTCCTTGGTTCAGATTTTACTTGTGCCATGATGTGGCCTTAGCAAAGGCACTTTCCTTACCAGTCTCTGGTCCCTACCTGCAATATCAGGATGATAAGCGAGTGACTTTGCAAGGATCAGGGCGCGATCATACGCACCCATTTGCGACACAAGAAGGACGATTCCCCGCCGGTTCAAAGTGGCACGATCACACAAGCACATTTGGGAAGTGTTCTGCAGCTGGTGTCAAACTGTCGCAAACCGCTTTGAGCCGGCGGGGAATCGGCTTATTTAGCTATCAGTGAAAAGGCAGTCTCAAATGGTTTGTGACGGCCCAGAACCGGCTTCTCCCTGTGTGATCACGCCAGTGCAAACAAGAGGCATCGGGGAGCGGGCTTTTTGGTTTTTCCCCCCCTCATCCCGGTATGCGCATCATCAGACGACCCTGAGGGTGGAGAGGCAAGTCATCGATCCCTTGTAGAAGTGAATAAGCGCACTGAAAACGGCCGAAAAAAAAAAAAACAACTCGCCCGCAGCTGCGTGTGATTATGCAGCAGCGGTTCGCCCTCACAGGTCTATGGACCTGTGTGATCCTGCAAAAGCGGTGCAAATTGCGCCAGCGCAAATTTGTGTCGATTCCCGTCTGGCTTATCTCATTCGTGTGGACGGGCCTTACAATAAAATAGTCTGTGTGACATACTCTGAACACTGAAAAGGACTACATTAACATTACTAATAGTATGTTCATGCATACCATGCATTTTGACTACCAAAAAAATGGAAATGGAAGTTTGGCTATGTGTGCACATTCACATTATCATATGTGAAATGTTACTTAAAATTGCGCCTTGATCAGCAGAGCCCCTAAGAATATAGAATTTTAACTAGAATTTTATAGAATATAGAATATAGAACTAGAATATAGAATTTTAACTAGATATATAGCAAATCTGACTGATTTGCAATGCTAGAATTTGTTGTTGTTGTTGTTGTTCAGTCGCACAGTCGAGTCCGACTCTGCGACCCCACGTAGGGTACACTAAACAAAACAGTCAATTACTGCAAACTATGTTGTTTCTGTTATTACCAAAGATCGTTTAACCAAATGTAACCCATATAGAATAATATTCTTCAGCCTGATGTAAACCTATAGGAGTAAAAGCAGGAGGTTCTCCCAGTTCATTACTATTAATCACAGCTACTTCTTACGAACTATGCCAGACAATTCAGCAGCCAAACCCCAGGGACGTCTGGAACCTGAAGGGCTTGCTGTCATACACCCTCTCCAGAGACAGGTTGGAGCTGCAGCAACAGACTGCAAGCAAAAACTACCAGCTCGGTTGTCCAGCAACACCTTTTAAGACCAACGAAGTTTAATTTTGGGTATAAGATTTTTTGTGCATGCAAGCTTCTTCAGATATACCAAAAACTTATACCCAGGATTACACTTTGCTGATCTTAAAGAAGCCACTGGACTCAACCTTTGTCCTATTGCTTCAGACCAACATGGCTGCCCACCTGAATCCAAGCTCTACTGAGACTGTCTCAGCTATAGAAGCAGTGGTGGAAGCTGGACAACCCTTAGAACATGTGATATCTCAAATATGACTGGAAACTGTGGCAAGGACATTTTAGTACAGAACACCAGAATCTGTCAATCCTATTCTTAGTCATCAGTGAGTACAGAAGGTGTACATGTTACTTGTAATGAACACATTTTTAGTGACCTATACAGTGATAGTATATATACTCATACATACACATACAGCATATGAATATTAAAAAATATATACAAACACACACACACGAACAAATCTGTATTATATTTGGTTTGTTCAGTGAAGAATTGATTAAACAATGGCCACTGAAAGGACAAAGCATTCATATCCAGCTAATCACAGTTGCTATGACAGTCTGCAAAATTGAGCTGTGCACCAATTAACAAAACAGACCCATTAAACTAAGGGTTTAACAAGACAACACTCAGGAAATTAATGACAAGACCATGGATGTTTTCAGCTCCCAACTGGCTGCTATTTGAGAGAGCTGAAAACCCAGACAAGGATTTCCAGAATGTTGTCGAAGGCTTTCACAGCCAGAGTTCATTAGTTGTAGATTTTCCAGGCTGTATGGAGTACTATATGGAGAAAGATGGAGTACTCTCTATGTCAATGTGAGAAAAAAATGTTAGGCAGGTAATTTATATCTACTCAGGAAGATGAGTTAGGGCTGAGCCATTATCATGTAGGAGTTTCCCAGGCTGTGACATGCTAATGGAGTAGCTTTCCTGAGGAGATTCTTTTGCATATGGATTGGCTATTGAAATTCTAATCTTATCTGTAGTGCTGTTGAAAGATGTAGAACATTTTGTGTTTTTCAGGACTGGGAACCATGCCCGATTTATTTTTAACCTCTCTTCTTTCCTGCTGAAATTGTGTTTATGTTTATGAATTCAATGGCTTCCCTGTGTAATCTGACATAGTAATTGGATGTGTTGTCCAGCATTTCAGTGTCTTGGAATAAGATACTGTGTCCTGTTTGAGTTAGGCTATGTTCAGCCACTGCTGATTTTTCAAGTTGGCCAAGTCTGTAGTGTCTTTCATATTGTCTGGATGCAAGAATAAAAGAACATGACACTGCAGACTTCAGGCCAAGCTGAAAAATCAGCTTAGAGGGAACACTGGCCCTAAACCACCTTCCTGAGTAGACATAAATTACCTGCCTACCGTTTTTCTTCTCACATTGACACAGAGAGTACTCCATCTTTCTGTGTTACTCCTCTGAGGATGCCAGTCACAGCTGCTGGCGAAACATCAGGTACTACAATGCCAAGACCACAGCCATACAGCCCGGAAAATCTACAACAACTAATGATTTCCAGATTCTTGTATAGTTAAGCCTCTAATCTAGTTAGTTTCTTCCCTCTATTTAAAGACACCATTTTGTTCTTATCTACCCAATTTTTTAAACTTTAATGCACTTACCTTTAAAAACTCAAGAAAGGCAGGTTTTGTGGCACATGTTTTCTTAAGAATCCCCACCGCAGTGCTAAAATTGTTTACATATTCACTATACGCATCTAGTACCATAGACTTAGAAAACTGAAAATGCGTAAAAAAAAGAGTGTTACGAATGTAGCTCTAGCATACAATCTAGTACTAGTCAACATGGAGTATTCAGCACGAATATTTTAACACATATACAAAAGAAATTCACACCTTTCCTAAAAAGAACAAAAAGTTACTGGCTCTATTAGAATTTTTGCAAAAGGCATAATATGAACTTGTACACAGATCAGCCACACATATTTCTTTGGAACAAGATCTTCCCCAGTTTGCCACAAATACAATGATGATACACAATTCATAGGGCTCTAAGGGTTCACATGTTATTATCCCCCCCCACAAGACCGATTACTTACGGATGCAACAAAAACATCTCCAATCATTTCAACAGAATCCCACTCAGAGATGCGACTGGCCAAGGCTATTTGGAACATTGAATGACACTGAAGGATTTCTTTAATTCGATAGAAGACCATCTTTAGTTTTCTTTCACTCAGTAATTTGGGTTCCATCTCTGACAGGGGTCTCTCATATTGCTGGAGTAAAAATGATGAATATTAGTTAAATAATTATATCTCATTAAGGATAGTTTAAATTCATGCTTATAATGAAAAACAAATAAATTGGTAAGAATGAATCAAAGTAACAAGTTTTGCCTTAGTGCCAATGAAACAACCACCCAGCTGTGTTTGAGTTTAGAAAAAGGTAAAATGTATTCAGTTACCTCTAGAATCCTTTTGAGAGCATCCACATAATTCTTCTCACTGTCAACGACGGCACCTAAAATATATCTTCTCACAACCTGTTACATAAAGAACAGTTACAAAAATCACATTTTAAGAACTACAGTCAAGGGATACAGTAGCACAGAGTTTAACCACACCCAGCACTAATAGGCTCCATCTCCACCTAGTTAGTATTAATCGTAGTTGAGGTCTGCATTAGCCAAGTTCCAGCTCCGGTTAACATTAAGGGAGTGTGGATTTGTGTGCGCGCAAAAGTACGAACAGCAATACAAAACCAAAGTAGAAATCATGACCTAAGCATGCCACCTGTCTCATTGGTATTGCTTTCGGAAAACTGCTAGATGAAAAGCAACACATGAAAAGTAAAGTTCATGGAGACAATACACACATCTTCTCTAGCATTAGATATGAGACTTCTTTCAAAGTTATTCCCATCTGATTCATTTTAAAACCTTGACCGCTGTCATTTACAAGCGACTCGGTACATCAAAAGAAAATTAGCTTGTTCAATGTGCACTGCTCCAGTGAAGTTTATTCATTGACGCAAGTAACCCATATTTACTTTTTCATAGATACAATGATTTTGGAATTTTCAGGGCCCTTGTGGAAGGAAAAGGCAGCATATTGCTCCTCCTATGCCCTCATATTGCTCGCCTGCCTGCTGCTCCATTCTGAGAAATAAGCCCTCATGCGTGATGCTCCAGGTATGTTTGAATGACGTAAAGTTACCAATTCTGGCATGATGTTCTGGGGGAAGGGGTATTGTTGGATCCTTGTGTGTTTGGAGTGCTGTTGAATCAGTACTGGGAAGCTGGTTTCTTCAGGTCTGATGTGAGGAAAGAGTTAAAAAGCCAGGCAGCTTCCCTCATGAGTACCTGAGGATGGATCTGTGGTTGCTAGCTTTGCTTGCATGTGGCCGACGACTCCCAAAGATGAAAGAATGGCTTCCTCACTCTCATACAGGTGCCAAGCAATGGTAAGGGAGCTACTGACACAGCAAGATTCTGATCTTAATCAGGAATCTCAGGGCAGACTGATACCAGTCTTTCCTGGGAAGGCGAGGAAAAGTGCTAAAGTGCTGAACCCCAAATTCACAAATTGGGTGTATGTGTGTTGTATGCTGTCAAGTCACTTCCAACTTATGGAGACCCTAGGAATTAATGACCTCCAAAATGTACTATCACCCTTCCTAGGTCTTGCATTTACTGAGTCAATCTATCTCATGTTGGTCTTCCTTTTCCCCTGCTGCCTTCAACTTTTCCTAGCGTTATTGTCTTTTCTAGTGAGTCTTGTCTTCTTGTGATCAAAGTATGAGAGCCTCAGTTTAGTCATTTTGGCTTCTAAGGAGAGTTCAGGCTTCATTTGATCTAGAACCCACAGATTTGTCCTTTTGGCGGTCCATGGTATCTGTAAAACTCTCCTCCACAAAAAAAGCATAGAACATGCATGCAGAAATGAAGACGCCAGGGATGAAACTGACTCCTACAAGCAACTTTACAGGCTTGCAGCTAGTCAAAGTAAGCACGTTCCCGATGATGCCATTATATGACTGGGCCAAAGACACTGGCAAGTACTGAAATCATGCGTTATGCCCGCAAGGACTGTTATAACACACACTGAAGACAACCCGTGAAAAAACAGCCTTTGCCACCCAACAAGGTAGCTAAAGATGATGACAACCCACATTATATTGATGTAGACTCACAGGCACTTGTTCTTGAGTACCTTTAGGAGAAGGCTAACGTAAAGCCAGTTCACAGTTCAATACGCATCGTACTCCGAAAGGCCAAACATGATACCTTAAATACCTTGTTTATGTTTAAACCTGTTACGTTCACCTTAAAGATTTCTTTCCATCGCTTTTATCTATTTAAAATATATACATTACATATGCCTTCCTTTTTGCTGAGGGTCACCTCTTGATCCTTAAGCAGAAGTTCACATCCAACAGAAGACTGTCTTCCATGATTCCACTTTGGTCCAAAACGCAGCGGTGCGTGTCCTTAGAGGGACACCACTGAGAGCACATACACCTCTGGTGCTGCACCAGCTGCACGGGCTCCCAGCTGAATTCCAGATCAAGTTCAAGGCCTTGGTTCTTACATCCAAAGCCCTATGTGGACTGGGACCAACATATCTGCAGGACCGTGTCTCCCCATATTGCCCCTTGAAGGGCTTTGCGCTCTTCTGATCAACATCTACTCGTCATCCCCAGCCCCAAAGATGTCCACCTAGTCTCGGCCAGAACCTTCTTGGCTCTGGTGCCAACCTGGTGGAACCATCTCCCTAGTGAGATCCGGGCCCTGTGGGATCTAATGCAGTTCCACACGGCCTGTAAAACTGGGATGTTCCACCAGGCCGATGGTTGAGGCAGCGACAACTGATCGGCAATGACCTCCCCTGCTCTGTTCCGCCTCGGCCATGTCTATGGTCCACCATAGCTGCTTCCTCACCCACCCACTTCCCTTGTTCTGTCTCAGTCTGCAGCTACGCATAATCTGGAATTTCATCCAATTCATTAAACTGTTTAGCTGGCACCTTTTACGGCTTTTTACGTGTTTATATCGTATGCACTGATACTGTTATTGTTTTTATGGATTATATTAGATTTTAAGTCTTAGTATACCCTAAGAATGTTGTAAACCTGCCATGGACCTGGTGTGCAGGCGAGGGAGGGCTCAAAGTCAAATGAAATAAAATAAAGAAATAAAGGAATAAAGAGAATGCATGAATATCATGGTCTTTTTAAAAAAAAAATGCTTACATTCCACCATTGCATTACTTCTCAATAAACTGCAGGGAAAAGGGGATTGGGGGATTCATCTTACATCCTGCAGCATATCGTGTGGGAATAAGAACTTCTGTCTCATGCAAAGATGGCATTCACTGCCCTTTGTCTTTCCCTGAAGAGGAGAGACCACTATGGAACTGCAGCTCCATGAAGAAAGCTTGTGTTGCTCACTTCTGTGCCCCAAACGCAACAGTACTGCAGCAACAAGTGGAGAAGACATCTGGAATCAGTCATTCAACCGATGATGCCAACACCCTTCAAAGCTTTTGGAGAAAGAACAATAAGTTGGACCTTTCCCCTAAGCCTATCAGTTAATTAGTCAACAGTAATTAGTCCCCTTCTTCGCTTTCCTTCCTATGAATGACAGAGACCCATCTGTCTACAAGCCATGCGTGCTAATAGCTTTAATTCCTGAGAAGTCAGAAAGTTCACGAGCACTCTATCAATTCTTAACAACTCAGTCTGGTGGCTCAGGCACTCACTGCACAAATCAAAAGCCAGAGGTTTTGCAAATAAGAACAGCCCTGCTAGATCTGACCAACAGCCCATCTGCTCTAGCACCTACCTCCCAGAGTGTCAGCCCAGTAACCAGGGCACTGGTACCTCTCATAATCGCCATTCAGAGACATATTGACTCCCTACATGGAGGTTCCATCCTACACGAACTTGACATACCCCTTTTAAAGAAATTTAACCTGGTGGCCCTTACAACATCCCATATCCATGAGTTCCACTGTGAAGCAATACTTTCTATTGTCTGCCATATGGTGTCCCATAAAAAATGGTTTCAAAATATGTAGTCCTCATTAAGTATTTTAAGTATTAAGAGAGCCAGTTTGGTGTAGTGGTTAAGTGCGCAGACTCTAATCTGGGAGAACCGGGTTTGATTCCCCACTCCTCCACTTGCACCTGGCTGGATGACCTTGGGCAAGCCATAGTTCTGTACCAGCTGTTCTCTCAAGGACAGCTTGGGAAAGAGCTCTCTCCGCCCCACCTACCTCACAGGGTGTCTGTTGTGGGGAGGGGAAGGGAAAAAGAGTTTGTAAGCCGCTCTGAGACTCCCTTGGGGAGTGGAGGGCGGGGTATAAATCCAATCTCTTCTTCTTCTTCTTCTTTTCACATTTCTTGGGATTTTTTGAGGGGCAAGAACTGATACAACCACCATTTATCTTGCCATTTCCCCATAGCATAGCTACTGCTTTAACATCTTGTACAAAAGCTGACTTCAATTTAGAATACAGATTTTTACCGCATACTATGACTGATTCCAGGGGGGGGGCACGATATAATAAAGCATCTCTGACAAACGATAAAAACAATGTAAGCGGTCAAAGGTTTATTCCAACTACCACTGCAGGTTTATTTTTAAACAAGCCTTTCTGAACTAAAGTGATGACAAGAGACGAAATGAGTCATTAACCTAGCAGGTTTTGCCTCGCTTGCTGAGCAGCTAAGCGCACAGGTGACGAGTTAAGCAAGAAGCAGGCATCTTATTTCGCCCCCATGTGGTAAGGAGCCACATGTACATGTTTTAAACAAATATTTTTTCTAAGTATATGCTACCCTATCAAGTAGAGGCTTGTAAACAAGCTGCTCACTTGGCATCTGGTTGCAAGTAAGGTTGCCACCAGGAAACCAAAGGAGGAACCTTTACAAAAAATATACTTTCCTCACCCTGAAACCACAAAAGTCTATTACAGGGGTGTGCGGGTGGTTACATTAACAAAAATATTATGTAAATAGATGGCATGCTCTTGAAGCCTCAGGTGGAAGTTACTTACTGGGCCAGTTTTACTTTTGCTGCAATTTAAAAGCTCAGACTTACACCGATTTCCCCCCCAAAAAACCTCAATAGAGGAAATAAGCATATCAGAATTTGCAACGCACATTAATGAACATGCTGTCTGGAAAGAGCTGGAGTTGAACCATAATTAATACGCAGATTTGTGCAAGTATGCTAATTTCAGTTGCTCTGTGAGAGAAAAAAATCTCAGGGCACTTGAAACACTGCGTCGGTCAACAATAGTGAATCAAATTTGGGTTTTATTTCAGTTTTGTAAATGATTTTTTAAAAAGACCACACTGCACAAACACACAACTGACTGTACAAATGTTTCGTAGAATGACTCTCAAATAAATGTGCTTTTGCATTCAACAGTATCTAATGCACAAACCTGCTGTTGTGATAAACCATCAGGCATCGGAGTCATGATTGCCTCTGTGTGCATGCAGTCCACATCAATAAAAAGCTCTTCTTCTTCCAGAGAAGACGATCTGTGGTCTAGACATAATTTAAAGTGGTTGAATTTTACATATATGAAATGAAACTATTGTTCTTCAGAGAAAATTAACTACAGCATTACTGTACCTGTTTCAGCACTATAGCATAAAGCTCAGTTCCCACAGTTATGTTTCTTATTGCAAAAGGGACTTTGGTGTAAAGTTTATCTAGAATTTTTAATTTCAATGGTTTTAGAAAGATGTAACTCCTTTTAGGATTACAGTGTCAGTCCAATGTTGCCAAATAGGGAGAAACTGATAATATAAAAACAGAAGATTTTCTTTGAATATGCCAGGTAAACTATAACCTGATTGTTTGCTGCTTCTGCTGTCTTCATGATGCCTCAATAACAGTACAAGAAGTTATTAAGTTATCTGAAGAATATACTTTGGAGGTCAACTGCAACAGGAAAAAACTGGTAGCTAGGTGTGTACTTGTGGCGACTTCCCACATTAGGGTTTAGGGAACACAGAAGCATATAAGTTTGCAGGGAACAGAATTTGGAAATGTGCAGCAGAGATCTAGGGGCTGGATCTGATGAAATACAAATGGATCTGTGCTTGCAGGCGAGAGCTTTCCCACTTTTCTCCTTCCCAGCAGCCCTGTTTGACTGCTGAGAAACTGATAGTGGGTGAGTCTTGTGAACAAAATGTCATATGTCGTAAGGGAATGCAGTAAGAAGTTGCCTCCAGCCCCCTCTTCTGCCAGTGGCTCTTCTGCTGATACAAGAGATTCTGATAAGAGAGGGAGTCAGTGGCAATTCCCTCCTCTCAGGGCAACCAAGTGAGTGATTTTAAAAGGTCTTATCGGTTTTAAAGACTAGAGGTCGAGCTAATTTTAACAGGTCTTTTATATGTTTTAACAGAGGTTGAAACATTCTGAGGGTGTTTTGATATTGTGAAGGCTTATGGCCATATACAATAAAACAATACCTACCTACTGATGATGTAAAGTCTGAAATATAACATTTGTGGTAGGAATTCTAATGGAGATGACTGTAGTGTAAAAAAAAAAGAAGTGAGACATGCATACTTTTTGTTTTCTCCACTGAAGGACCTCTCTGTAGACCACACTGGTGGTTCTGCCCTCAGGTGCTAGGATCACCAGGCTGCTTGGTGAGCACACTCTGGAGCAGGCCACATAGAACTGTCCATGTGAGAAGCAGTTGTCTGTTAAGTCAATTCCTGCCAACTTCAGTGTCTGGCCTTGGGACATTGATGGTCATAGCAAAGCAGACCTTGAGGGGGAACTGCAGCCTCTTGAACTCGGAGGGGTTTTCTGATGGTACGAGTGGTATGCATGGTAGGAACACCAACTCTACCGAGCACTGCCGGTGAGCAGTGTGGCCTTGATGATGTTCCTGTGTAGGGCCTTCACTTGCAGTCTGGTGCTATTGCAGAGTTTGGGTGTGTTGAGGTTCCGCAGCCACATCACTGGAGCCCCCACTTTGAGGAGAAGCTTGTGGGCAGGGAAGTCAGAAGGGTTGAGAGTGTTGAGGAATTCTACAAGATAGTGGACCATGTCATCCATTTGCACCACTAAGTCCACAGATCTGTACTCCATTTCTGCCCCCACTACTGCACCTGACAGTCAACTGCCTGTCAGGTGGAGGAGGGGTGGGTGAGAGTATGTGTAAAACCATTGAGGAGGCCAGCCCAGTACCATTGCTAAGGTGTTTCTGCTCAGGCAGCCTCCCTGCTCCTGGCCCTGCTTCTACATCTGACAGGCACCTACCTGTCTGGTGTAAGGGGGAGTGTGTTTAAAGGCTGGGCTAACAGCAGCGCTAAGGCAATTCTGCTGAGCAAACCTCCCCGAGAGCTGTAAGCATCCCACCCCCTCTCCTACACCTGACAGGCAGCTGCCTGTCCAGTGTAGGAGGAGAAGCAGGGTACTGCAAGCCAATATGGAGGCTGGGCCAGCAGGATCGCTAAGGCGTTACTGCTGGGGTGGGCTCCCTGATGGCTTTAAGCACCCTGCACCTGCTGCTGCACCTAACCGACAGCTGCCAGTCAGGTGCAAGAGGTGGGGGGAGCATGTTTGAAGCCATCCGGGAGGCTAGGCCAGCAGCATTGCTGCACCTCACAGGTGGCTGGCCATTCCTGACTTTCTCAACTGTCATTAGCTCTTTGCAGTCTCCTGTAACTGTTTTTTTTTTAAGCACAGAACACTGAGCTCTGCAGCTGACCAATCAGAGAGCGGGGAGGTGCAAGGAGGCAGCAGCCTGGCAGCTACATAGGAAGCAATCGGGAGAGCACATTTTGCACCTTTTGATCCTCTTAGAGGCTGCATTTCTAAAAATCACTTCTTAGTGAGTATCTACATCATGGTAGGAATGCTCTCCCCGAATTTCGTGTTTCTAGTTGCAGGGGTTTAGCCTGGGCATTGATTTTACAGTGAGGGGACTTTCTTTTATGTATATAATTTTAACTTAATTTCCTTTCCGAGAAATAGACAACCTTGGGAGCCAATAAAATGCATACATTGTGAGAATAAAATTTATATCACAAGAGATCTTCCAACCACTCAAAGTAATTTTGTTGTTGTTGAATATAGTGGCTGTTACCTTAGGTACAGACAGACTGAAACATGTGCAGAATATGCACATTTTTAGTTTCTGTTCCTAGCATAGATGTTACCTGGAGAAGCACAATCTTGGTCTAGCTTTAATGTTTATATTCCTGTTCTGGAAATCATAAAAAAAAATAATGTTCTATTTTATATGATATAATAGAAACACATTTTAAATTTATAATCAGTTTTCTTAAACACCTTCTTGATATACAAGAGATTGATATGCAATTGATACACAGATCCAGTGTTGTACAGCTGAAATATTGGTGGATTTAGTGCAGTTCTGCTTGTGTAAGCTCTTGTGCAACATGTAGTACTTTCCTTCTTATATGTTACAAGGTGCAAAAATTAGTTCCACAGGAACTTGTGAGAGCAGAAACAGAAGTCTGACTTAGCAAAAGTAGTACCATGGTCTTTTTCTTGTGCATCCGCTAGCGTATGAGTGGAAACTTTGCACTGGATGCACCCCATTACTCCTAAACATTATTTTTTTTTTGCAAAGTATTATTCTAAGGATATTAAAGGGTTGTTTCTGATCCTAGTCAACAGCCATCTGAAAAAGTTTAGACAACTGATCAATTTCCCTTCACAAATGTTGCAACTGCTTTTGAAACTTATAGAATCCATGAGATGTTAAACATGCATGCCCTATAATATAAGCTAGCAGTTCTTGACCCGTTGATACAGTTACTAGCGTTCATTAAAAAAAGAAGTGATCGATATATACCTTGGCCAATAAATGACTTTGTTTTAATGAATGATCGACCTTTCTTCACAGCAGCTTTAGTTTTTTCAAGACCATCTTTGGTGCCTTCTCTAGCAGCCCTCATGAGCTTTTGCATCTGTAAGACAGTAATCAACACATTCCACAAGGTTAGTGAATAACAAAAGTAGAATCCATTGGCTTTGCAAGTGCCACAGCAGCCACTGCATGCAAGTAGATGCTCTTGAAAAGAACACTGTCAAGGTGCAGAGACCAAAGACAATATTTCGCGCAATGTATCAATACATTTACTTTCGCATCCAACCTTTTGCCCCTATTGTTTTTTAAAAATATACAGCTTCTGTAAATGCACACACTGTGAGTCAGTAGCCAACCAGAATCAAATATTGTATTTAATTGGTTTGCAAAATAACTATATTACTGTTTATGTTCTGCAGTGATGTGCTCTCAACATAATTGTAAGGGGATAATCCTGACCCACTCATGCACAAAGTAGAAGGGGAGAATCTGCCCATATGGGAACATCCACTCATAAATGGGGAGATGGATCTGGAGCGCAAACGAGAACGGGTTTTCCCCCCCAGTTTTGCTTGAATTCTTGCAGGGATTAAAAACTACCCTCCCTAACTTCACCATCTCCTGATGCTCATTATGGCTTTTTCCTGAGTCTATTCTGTTGGTACAGAACAAAATAATGCTGTGAAGGAACTACACTGGTATCACCAATTTCATATTATTGTATCAGAATTCATTTGAACTGAAAGATGAGAAATCCACCTTATTCATTTCATCTCCATTCAAAATCTGAAAGGGTGAAGACTGGTCTTTCAAGAGAGACTTTTGCCAGCTGTATTTAGCCATAAAGATACATTTATATAGATCATATTGCAACATCAGAGTTAGACATAATTTTTTCCCTATTTAATTTCCAAAGTGTTATATGTGGAAAGTCAAAAGAGATGCTGGCTCACATAAAAATCCTTGACAATGTTCTTTTAAGGCCAAATGGCCAAGTACCATATGAATACATACTGTCCAATTTCCCCCATCAATCTTGTTTATTGAAACACAGGTTCATTGTGTTTAAAGAACAATACTTTTTAACATTTATCTTGTTACAAAAATCAACTACGCTACCTTCAGCTCATGTTTTTGCCTTAGTTGCTGAATCTCTACTGCTCCCACCGTGTTTGCCATCAAATCTCTCATCTTTTTTTCATAGTGCTCCTTTAAACGGGTTAGGTCATGAGAAAGCTATAGCATACAAAAAGATACAGTCTTAAACTTCACGCTAAACTCTCAAGCCGTATCATGCATGCTGATGGCCGTATAAGAAAAGGGTTTGCAACAACCAGTAAAACAGATCATATCTGTTTTGTTTTTTTTAAACGACGTAAGGGAATTTGGTTGGTTATTTCATAGGCAACAATGGTACTTCAAAAGGGTAAAATGTAGGAAGTTCTCCTCATTTGCCTGCTGGGTTATATACCTACCAACATATAGCAAATGTTGCATTTATCACATCTGAACATCATTTATGATTTTGGATTTCTCTATCACACCCAATCATATTTTAAACATGTAACTTAGACTTTGCAAAACATTATGGAAGTCCACCTTGAAAGTATTTCCAGCTGCTATCAAAAAAAAAAAAGTAATCCATTATTGCCTGTTTTAGCTCGCTGTCATTAAACGTGGAATGAGCCGGATTTGGTTGTTCAAGAGATTAACCGAAAAGGGCAACTATAAGGGGGAAGCAATGACAAATTCAAACAAGTTTAAAGATTTTTGAAATCGAGGCTAGGAAGAAAAACTTGTGGGTCTTACAAGCTGCATGTATCTTACAAAGCTGCCATTGATGGGAATTCAGCAGGTAAACAAAAAGTGAAGATAAATGGAGTTTTATAGCATAGTGATTATGTGTGTTTATAAACTAATATGGCTTTGAGGGATTTTGGTGACTATTCCTGGACTTGCTTTTTGTCTTTCACTTTACAGTACAAGCAGGGGACCCACACGACTCACAGGTGGGAGATCTCATCCTCACTCATTTTTTTTGCACTCGACTGTTTGCCCTCAGGCTTCCATCCCCCCTCCCCCGCTAGGGACACCAAAATCCATGGGGAGCGGGACTCTTGCCTGCGCCTCCCCTTACTCTGCCTTCCCGCTCACTGCTTTGCCTGCCTGCCAGCTCCACATATCTGTTCAACTACCCAACCCACCTACCCCCCTTGCTTCCTTGCGAGAAGCAGTGGTGTGGGAGTGGGGGAAATTGTGGGCAGTGGCTCCTGCCCTCCCCCTTCTTCCACCTACCTCTGCCTCTATCTATGTGGTCAAATGGCAGCAATTCTCTTTCCATCTCCCTTGGGAAGCCAACAAAAGTGCATTATCTGCATAAGCATGGAAAACATTCCTCTGTTAAATAACTCTTCTTTTTTAAACAGCACTTTTAAAACTTTTTTGATTTTTCTGCAAACCTAGGGTATTCCCCCCAAGTTTGTAGAGCTCCTTTCTTTCTACATGGACCCAACCCTCAGATTTAAGGATTCACAGCTGGGGCCATGCTGAGAAGTAGATATAAACACATGGGGGATCTGCAAGTACTTGAGGGGGCATCTCATTACCCCTTCTATAATTCTTCTCCACTATTTCTTCTTTCCCTCCTCTGGCAGGCCCCATATCCTCTCCTCTTTTGCTAATTTATTTTCTTTTCCCCACCCACCCACATACCTTTAGCCACTAAGCCCAGGTCACACAGTGGATGCTAAAGATACATTAGTTGGTTGGTGGGTGGGTGGGAAGGAGAAAAGGAACTGTGGTCACCAACAGACCCAAGAAGTCTTTCTTCTTTATTGCACACAATGAAAAGGGGTCCTTTTCCAGCAGTTTTCGGCCTTCCAGTCCACTCCTGCCCCTCCCTCCATGTCTTTGCTTTTCAGAAACCAAGGCTTGGAATACTTAGCAATATTATTGTGATTGCCTGGCAATTCCTAACATGGCTACTGAGAGGTCAGTGGACACTCTTTTCTTAAAGCTACAACAGGTGTTATTTCTATTAATGTGGGGAGCTTTAATCCCCTGATGTATTTTTTATTCAGATTTTTTTCTGCAAACCTGGGACTTCCTTCAAGTTTGTAGAGAAACCTCGCATCTGTCCCTCACTCCATTTTAGACTTTATAATCTATAAAGTCTGTATCTGTGTTTATAATCTATGTCCAATTCAGAAATAGATATATGATAATAGTTCAAAATAGGATCCATGAGAAAAACTGGACATCATAACGCTTGGGGAACGACAGTGCCTAGAAGCTGTGGTATTCCAGAAGAATGTGGCTCTGAATTTACATACTTGTCTCCTGTGGTTGCCACGCAGAAAGGAACTGGGCATTCCATTTTTACACTCTGTGTCACTTTGTTCTTCGTAGCTTTCAAACTCGCTGGAACTCCACCCATAGTCTAGAGAGCTATTTCCACCTTCATCGCGATTCTCAACATCATCGTAAATCATCTCCTCTGCATGCATTAATTTGCAAAGTATTATTTTTAAAGCTATTAAAAGACACATTACAAATACAGCATTTACTAGTAAAACCTTACTAGTTGTGATCTTTAACATACTGACTGTCCGCACCTTCTTCACCCCAGATTACCCCCAAATGGCTTTCCCTCATACAGGCTATAAACTGCATGTTTAGTACCCATACAGCTTGTCTTCTGGGCAACAGATTACTAATATTACTTGGGGATCCAGCATGATAGAATGAATACATGAAGGGCAAGAATTAAAAAAAAAACAGTTTTAGACATCACAAGTATATTTAGTTTCAGTAATATATTTGCATGCATTTTGGTGTGATGTGTGCCTTCGCTAAAAACATCAGCGAAGTCATCAGCTGAATTTAATACGTGCAGTGCAATCCTAAAAAGAGTTGCACCATTTTAAGCCCGGTGACCTCAACTGGACTTGGAAGGGTATAATTTTGCTTAGGATTGCACTAGTCACCTGCCAGAACCCACTTGTCCAGGTAAACTTTATGTTCTGACTAACAGAGTAGGACTGAGAGAATGGAATTTCCCAGAACTTTTTGGATTTGATGTCAGAACATCACTTGCAACTGTTGCAGTTCTTTTCCTTCTTCACAAGAAGATCCTACCTGGTTCAGAGTCTGAATTTTCTCTTGGTACATCGTCATATATTACTTCATCTGCATCTAAAAACCAAACAAAAAAAGTGAGGGGACGCTTGACAGATCATTAGACAAACTCCTTAAAAGACTGACCAGAAATAAGCACCAAATATGCAATCAAATAAAATTTAAATAGAAATAGCAACAATAAGATGCATCATACAAATTAGTGCCTTCTCCACTAAATGGGGAATATAATGCTTTTTTTTTTTTGGCCATCAAGTCACAGCCAACTTATGGAGACTACGTTGGGTTTTCAAGACAAGAGATGTTCAGGCCTGGTTTGCCATTGCCTGCCTCTGTATAGTGACCCTGGTATTCCTTGATGGTTTCCCATCCAAATACTGATTCGACTTAGCTTCTGAGATCTGACAAGATCAGAGTCGCCTGGGCTATCTAGGTCAGGCAATACATTCTACTATCATTGCATAATTTCATTTTTACATGATAGAAATCTGATAGAGTTGAATGGAACCAACCCTTCAAGAACATAAGAAGAGCCCTGATATATCAGACCCAGGGGACCATCTAGTCCAGCACCCTGTCTCACAAAGTAGCTAATTAGTTCCTCTGGAGATTCAATGAGTCAGCATAGATGCTCAGGCCTTCTCTTCCTTCCTAGCACTGGTACTCAGAGGTTTGCTGCCTCCAAACGTGGAATTTCCCTTTAATCACCAAGGCTAGTAGCCACTGACAGATCTATTGTCAATTAATCTGTCTGATCCCCTCAAAGCTGTCTATGCCTGTGACTCTTACTATATCCCCTGGCAGTGAGCTCTACATTTTAATCACTTGTTGAGTAAACAAGTATTTCATTTTGTTCACCCAGAAACTACTGCCGATCAACTTAACGGGATGCCCCCCGTGTTCAAGTATTTTGGGAGTAGGATAAAAAGTTCTATCTATCCACTCTCTCTATTCCATGCATGATTTTATAAACCTGTATCATGTCCACTTAGTCATCTCCTTTCTAAACTGAAAAGGCCCAGGCTCTTCAGCCTTTCCTCACAGGAAAAGTGCTCCAACCCCTTAATCACCGCGCTTGCCCTCTTCCATATTTTTTTCAGATATGAGATTCGGCAACCAGAATGATACATTACAATAATTTTCAACTCCTTTCCTAATTATCTTTATCCTGGAGCCTTCTTTCTTCACTGCTGCCACACACTCAGTTGACATTTTCATTGAGCTGTCTATTACAACTCCAAGGCCTCCTTTCCTCTCAGTCTTAGCAAGTTCAGACCTCAGTAGGATGTACTTAAATTTGGGGTTTTTTGTTCCAGTGTGCATCACCTTACACTTACCTACACTGAAATTCATTTGCCACATAGGTTGTCCACTCACCCACTTAGTAGAGATCCTCCTGAAGTTTATCACAGTTGGCCTTGGTTTTTACTATCCTGTATAATTTTGTATCATCTACAAACTTGGGACACTACACTGCTAATCTCCAGTTCCAGAATATTTATGAACAAATTAAATAGCACCAGGCCCCAAGACCAATCCTTGTTGGGACCCCACTGTTTACTTTCCTCCAATGAGAGAACTGTCCATTTATTCCTCCTCTCTGCTTTTTTAAAAATTTGATCATTATTAATCAATTAGAGGACCCCTTCTCTTATCCCATGACCCAATACTAAGTTTACTCAGGAGCCTTTGGTGAGGTATCTTGTCAAAAGCCTTTTAAAAGTCCAAGTAGTCCAGGTCACCATTATCTTCATGTGTGTTCAGTTTCTCAAAAAACTCCAAAAAGTTTGTGCGGCAGGACTCCCCTTTGCAGAAGCCATGCTGATTTTCCCTCAGCAGGCTCTGTTTCTCTATGTGCCTAATAATTCTTATCTTTGATTACAGTTTCAACTAATTTGCATGGGAAAGATGTTAGGCTGACTGGTTTTTAATTCCCTGGTTCCCCACTGCACCCCCTTTTAAAAATCGATGTAACATTTGCTACTCTCCAGTCCTCCGTACAGTTGCTGATTTTAAAGAAAAGTTGCATGCACTGGTTGTTGCATACACTGGTTAGCAGGTCAACAATTTCACACTTGAGTTCCATACGACAAAGAACAAAACCCAACACAATCTGACATCAGGAGGATCTAGGTTACTTGCCCACAATGAAGGAATGTCAACATCCACTTTAGGAATCTAACCTGGTAGGTGACTGCCGTATCCTTACAGGCAGGCAATTGTACTTAGAACTACTGAAACTAGCTTGAACAAAGAAATCAGTTTCTTATGGGTCCAAGAATACATTAAATAAAGAACAAATTCACCCCAGAGTAAATCAAGAAGTTGTGGTTCAATGGTAAGGTACAGTCCCAAAGTACAATCCCCGGCATCTCTAGTTCAGGCACCTCAGAAAGCAGCTGTTATGGGGGAAATCTCTCTCTCTCGAGATACTGGAAATGCTACTCAGAGCCTACAATATTACACTAGAAAAGAATCAGACCATTGATCTATTTTCAGCTATGAACCCGAACTCACCAACTTATTTAGAAGAACTGAGAATCACCAATACTTACTCTCCGTCCACTCACCGTTGGGAGGACTGGCAGCCCATTTGATTAAGGCATGGTCATCTTTATTCCCCTGATTATCTTCACTTGAAAATAAAATGTAAAAGGTTATTGTTATTTGAGTATGCTTGCCGTAACGTAGGCCACAACCTGTTCCTGCTCTTCGGATACTTTGTGTGGAGTGCGAGGAAAGCAGAGGTGGTTGCCCAACAGTGTCAAGGCCCAATGAGCAGCAAGTGAATGGAGCCCTATTCATTACCACGGCATAGCACAAATATGGCATGACCAAGCAAGGCCACTCCAAATTTTTCAGGCCCCACAGTGCAATGTCTGAAGGGAAATACACAGCCTTGAGTAAGGGGCGGCATAACCCCTTGAGGGGGGCGGGGGGAACACTATCAAGCCAAACCAGAAATAAGGAAGCATGAAGATAATAGGTTATATAGTGGTCTCCAGGTCCTTGCAATCAACATTGTTTCTATATTTAATTGATTAATTAATTTAAATTTAATTTCTAGACCACCCTCCCCCAGAAGAGCTCAGGGCAGTTCACAACATTCAATACATACATTCTATCATTCCAAAAGCTACAATAATAAAAACAAGTTAAAATTAAACAACAACAGTCAAACTATTCCAGATGACGTTAAATACTTGTATCCTAGCCCTTGGAGGGGCGGAGAGATGAAGGATAAGGAGGCCAGGCTTGATGTCAACCATTGCTGTCCTCAACCATAGGCCTGGCGGAACATCTTTGTCTTACAGGCCCTGGAGAGGTCCCACAGGGCACAGATGTAATTAGACAGAGAGTTCCACCACTCCAGCGCTATGGCCAAAAAGGCGTTGGCTCTGGTTGAGGACAGCCAGATATCCTTTGGGCCAGGGATCACCAGAAGATTCTTCTCCTCCAAGTGTAATGCTCTTCAAGGGGTATGCCAGGAGAGGCGGTCCCATAGATACATTGGCCCCAGACCATTTAGGACCTTAAAAGTTAATACCAGAACCTTGAACCTGATCTGGTATTCAGCCTGGAGCCAGTGCAGCTAGCGTAGCACCAGTTGAACATGTGCTGTTAATGAGGTTCCAGTTCTGATGTTAAAATGCCCTGAATAGACTTGGAGGCCAACAGATAGGAACCTATGCCTCGAGAGATGAACCTGAACATTCCAAGTTCATCTAAGCAGCTCCAAGGCCTCCCGAGTACAACCAAAGTCACCTGAGGCTCCAAGGTTCCACCCAACACCAACTGAAGCAAGCCATCTAGGTCTCTGGGCCTTCCCAACTTTGCTCCACAGCTCTATGGCCACCCGAAATAACTGCCCGGGGTGACAACGCCACCCAGTGGCCAGTGGGACTTATAGCAACAGCCCAGGTCACTCAGGACTATTCGCCCCAGGGTCATTCGAGACCGCCTAGGCTTGCCCGAGGCCAAGTGAACTGAGGCCGTGTAACCCGCCCTAGCCAGGCCAACAGCAAAGCCCAGCAGGAACAGCCAGCAGGGCGGTAGCGGCAGCAACAGCAACGAAAACATTTATAGAACTACCTTTCCCAAGAAGATTGTTCAAAGTGATCACATCGATCTCTGAGGTGAGGAAGGCATTATGCAGCAGATACAATTAAAATAGGTCACCTATTCTCAGCCTTAGACATGCATGCAGTAGCTGGGACAAGACTTCAGTTTTTCCTAAACTCTATGATATACCATAGAGTCTGCCCTCCAAAACTACAATCTTCTCCAGGGGAACTGATCTATGTAGTCTGGAGATCAGTTGTAATTCCAGGAGAACTCCAGGCCCCACCCAGAGGATGATAACCCTAGTCTCTACCATATTACAAATTTTGGTGCAGCTCATCATCAACACTATTTGCTCTCAATGAGCAGGATTGTGACCTTTCTGTCTGAGCACAGACTCACATCAGAAGGTACTAATGGTCACTGATCCTTCATTTTTCCCATCTATTACCCATGAGTAGGCTCTCAATCAGTGCTTACTTACATAACATGGATCTCTTCACCAATTCTCCAAATGGGCTATGCGTTAGGGTTGCCAGCCTCCAGGTTGGGCCTGAGGATCTCCCGCTTTTACAACTGATCTCCAGCTGACAGAAATCAGCTCCCCTGGAGAAAATGGCTGCTTTGAAGGGTGGACTCTATGGCATTGTACCATGCAGAGGCCCCTCCCCTCCCCAAACCCCACCCTCTCCCGGATCCACTCCCCAAAGTCTCCAGGTATTTTCCAACCCTGACCTGGCAACCCTACTATGCGTCCTTTTTATTTTATTCTTTATTTGGCCTCTACCTAAGTCTGGACTAGTAGATGGGGACACATTGTTCTAATCTGGGGGCAAATGCAGCGCAATGAAACATGTCTTCCACTTCAACATGAAAGGGAATGGGCAAATGCAAGCAGGCTCATTCTCTACCTCCCTCACTCAAAGGATAACAACAGTGTCTTAGTTAATTGATTTCAGCAATGCATATACACTAAAAGGATTCATTTAGAAGAGAGAAGAAAAAGAAATTGGATTTATACCCTGCCCTTTGCTACCCGAAGGAGTCTCAGAGCAGGTCCCTTTCCCTTCCCCCCAACAGACACCCTGTGAGTGAGGTGGGCTGAGAGAACTCTCTCTAGAACTGCCCTTGAGAGAACAGCTCTGAAAGAACTTATGACTGACCCAAGGTCACACCAGCAGCTGCATGTAGAGGAGTGGGGAATGAAACCCAGTTCTCCCAGATTAGAGTCTGCGCTCTTAGCTACTACACCAAACTGGCTCTCTTAAGAGGGACATGTCATCTCATCCAGCTCCATTTTTGATGTATATATTCCCTTTATCATGTTTTCCTCAGAATTCAATCACACCAAATAGTGACCATATAGGCTTGGTTTTTTATTTCATTTCAGCCATCATCATCACCACCACCACCATATTATTATTATTATTATTTGGTGACTTACATTATTTAAAAAAAAAAAACAGAATAAAATCATACAACAAATTCTAAACTTCACTGAAGAAGTTATTGTATCCCCAGTCCCCCCCCCCCAAAAAATCCTTGAGAGATATCTTCCTGAACAATAGCTGTCTCACTGATACACCAGTAAAGATTGATACTTATGGTTCCCAGCCTAACTATTTTGAGAGGTATCGTATTTCAATCTCTGTCTACACATATATGGGTTATAAAGTTAGTCCCAAGAACTCCAGTACTTTGTTCCTGCCATTGGTGTACATCTCATTACTGGGCTCTTGCAACTGGCTCAAAGCCCGGGGTGAAAATGTTCCTTGGAGGAAAATGTGTGGATTTGCATCAGCCTTGCTGTCCCAAGACAGACGTCAGTAAAGATCGCTCTCCGCTCTTCCACCCTGCTTTCACCTATGCTACTTTCTCCTTTCACTGATGAACCTCACTGGACCTCAATCTCCAGAAGACGCCTCTTACGTTCTTCAGGTCTTCTTTCCCCCGCAATTCAGGTCTTCTTCAGGTCTTCTTTCCCCCGCATTTCTCTTTAGATTAATAACATTTGCTTAGGTTAGGATTCAGTAGAAGTTAGGATTTGTAGAACATTCAGTTAGTGTGTGTGTGTTTCCAGTTCTGTATTCAGTTTGCTAATTCCCTTTGCTGTTACTTGATCCAATATTTCTGCCCCATATTCCTGGGCGGTGTCATTGCCCAACTGCAATAACGCTTTCTTCCATATATATGTACTTCAGGAATGCAACAATGGCATTACAGATGTCAAAGGGACTACTTGGGTTCTGGTTAATCATATTGCCAGTATGCTCTACCTAGAAGCCTAAATTCAGCAACCTGGATTGGACTGCATTGCCTAACAAGATATTAACTTTTAATTTATTCCAATATAAATTTTCATTTGGAAGCACTGACAGCAGCTCTAATTGAGGAGTCTCCATCCAATCTAATTAAGGTAACGTGTCATAAAGGGGGGGGGGGAGTCCAAAGAAGATTTCAAAAATGATCCATAGCAAGGGTCAAGTGAAAGAAACCTCTCAAAAAGACAAAGTTAGGCTGATTAAAGAAATGCCGACTGGCAGAAGGAACTGGCTTGACACAGGGCAAATACAGAAAGCAGAATGGTAGAAATCATAAAAGGAAAGGAATAAGGAAAGAGGCAAAAAGGTCCTGGAAGGGACAGTACCCAAGAGAACATGATCTTTCTAACGCAGTTCACATTTTACAGAGATTCTCTTTCATGAGTAAAGGCTTGTAAGGTTTGCGAGTTACCTGTTCTGCGGGTCCTCAGAACTCTGGGAATTAGAATGACAGTCTTCAGCTGCTGCCTGAACATTTGCTAAAAAACAAACAAATCAGAAGTAGAAGTCCTCTCAGTAGTAATGCAATTATTATTTCTCATTCAGCACCAATGTTAATATGTGATTTGTCTAACACAGAACACACCATAAATACAACAATGTTTTGTGAACGCAAAATGAGAAAACAGATATAGATCTGCGAACAAAATCCAGGACAGCCAACACCTCCTTATGATCTCTGAACCACTTCATTTTACTGGGGTGTATCCAACCATGCAATTTCTCCAGGGGAACAGCATTTGCAAAAGAGGGAGCAGCAATTTCTACCAGTTGTTCCCTTTCACCAATTCTTCCCCTAATTTTGTACCTGATCCTGAGGTTCCACTGACCCTCCCCCCCAGAATGGGAGGGAGGGGACACAGGGGACTGTGGCAAGAGAAGGAAGCAGGAAAGTGACACTGTAAGAAGTTCATACAGGCTGGATACACTCCATTAATTTTATTAGCAAAAAGGTGTGAATATAGAAAAATGACCCTCAATATTCAAAGTCAAGAATAGGCAACATGTTAAAACCTTGACAGATGCAAAGGTACCATTTCTAGAAATATATTCAAATCAGCAACGCAAGGCTATAAATCTCACATTTTGCTCAGTTCCCAACAAATTCCCTTTAAAAACCAACAAACTTGAGTTCTTTTGGGGAAAGCTGGCAATCATATGCATCTCTCTTCCAAAGAACCTGCATGGTGTGATTTAGTCAAACAGAATAAGTCAAACAGAATATTAAGCTATATTCAAGAATCTGAATTGCAAACAAAGTCTGATATACAAAACGTACAGAGAAATTATACTAGTGAAAGAAGTTTCACATCTCTTTCTTCTATTCTAAAAGGTAATCTAGAATCAGGTCACTATATTACAACTTCATAGACAATAAATCCCAGAATTATATTACCTTCTTCATCCACAGATATGTTGCGTATTATAACAGGACTGGAGTATGCTGGCAAAATCAGTGGTATATTTGAAGGTACAGCATAGCCACAGGGTACAGGAACAGAATATCCGCTTGACAGACTAGGGCTTATACTTCCATCTTGTGGACTTGGCTCTGGTGACAATGATGGCTCCTTTTCTTCCACTGGTGAAATGGTTATGACAGAGTAAGGGTTTACCCTTGGTAGAGCCCCCTCTGAATTGGCTTCAGCTTTCTGCATTTTCTCCGTTCCAGCTACATTTTCTACAACCCCTATAAAGTTGAAGACAGAAGTTTTAGTTTTATTTCAGCACTGTAGTCAAAATTATATTACAAATGCAGTCCGCTGAAGTCTGTGGGTTTAGAAGGCTGCAACTTTGCTTAGGATTGCACCACAAATTAATATTGTTTCTACTGTTGACAGTACCATAGCAATCTACTGTTAAAAATACAGTACTCCTACTACGAAGATGGTAACGCCTGCTTGCGGGGAGGGCGGGGTATAAATATGAAGTATAAATAAATAAATATAAAATAAATAAATAAATAAAACATTCTAAACTGGAACACAAACCACAGTAAAGCTATTCCATCATATGTTCCAGCATGAGACACTGCGAATCAGAATATGTGGTTCTTCTGTTCCTTTTATGAGGGATGGCCTTCCCAGTTAACAAACAATAAGCATTATGTACTTTATTTAATTTTAGTAAGTACTAAATATATACAAAATATGCTGCTAAGGACTGTGAGATGCCACAGTGAAAACTAAAGACCTTATCACATATTATTTCATCTCTCTTCCCCCCCCCCCAATACACATACATTGTCTATGCATATGGAGGCAATGAACAGAACCTCCTCTGGTGGCTCCGAAGTTGGGGTTGACAGCTGCCACAGTGAGCCAGGCAGAGGAGGCCAGGAGATGAGCTGGGCTTGCCAAGAATGGAAGCGGAGGGTGGGGGTGAAGAAGCAGCAGGTCCAGCAGCAAAGGCTAGGATTCGCATGGAGTTTGCCAAGAATTGAGCTGGGGGGGGGGTTGGGAGATGAGACAGGCCAAGCAGTGAAGGCCAGGATCTGTACTGAGCTCCCTGGGAGCAGAGTCAACTGGGGAACTGCTGTACCAAGCTTGCAGCCAATGGAGGCAATGGGGGGGGGGGGTGTCAGGAGACGTGGTGTGCCCAGCAGCACTGTAAGGGATGGGGGAAGCTGGACATTTTGAGGGCTCAGTGGTGGAGGCAGGGAGCCATGCTGGGCTTGCTGGGAGCAGATTAGTGGGGGAGCTGAAGTTGAGCTGCACCAGCAGTGCAGGCAATTGGGGGGGGGGGGGACTGCAAAGGTTTCCAGCGATGGTGTGTATGAGGGAGCTGCAGCTTAGACTGAGAAGGGATTTGTCCCCCTGCAATTATCATAGGTCCCCAGCTGTATATTCTAATAGCAACATCAGTCAAATCCTAGGATACTTGAGTGGACAAGACAGATCTTTCTACAAACCTGAGAACATCCAAGGTTTGCAGAAAAATCTGAAAACTTTTTTTAAAAATGCAGGTCTGTTGTTTTTTAAAAAAATTAAAAAGACTGCCTTTAGCTTTAAAAACAGAAGCCCTCAGTGGCAGTTGTTAGGCAACCATACAATTTGAGGCTGGATTTCAGCAGGGGAGGGTGCAGTGCCCTTTCCAGAGCTGTTTTGGCCTTTGAGGGAGGACTCATCAGGCTTAGACGTGGCAGCCACCACAGAGTGACTTGATATCACCCAACTGCATGACACACCCAAGCCAGGCTGCTTATTCCTGTTCAACAGAAGCCACCTATGAAAGCCAGTATGGTGCAGCAGTTGGTGCTTCAGAGTAGGTCTGAGAGACTCAAGTCTGCCACAGAATGTCACTAGGTGATGTTGTGCCAGTCACATGCTTTCATCCTATCCTACCTGACATGGTTGTTGTGAGGATAAAAAGGACGAGAGTAGAATGATGTAAGCTGCTTTGATCTCTACTGTGGAGAAAGCAGGGGTATAAATGAAGTAAATAAATATAGCTGAAGGTGGGAGGCAGATAGTTGGTGAACGGGTGAGAAGGAGAGAAGGAGACAGGAAAAGGGGAGAGGATATAGAAGTTGCCTGGAGAAGGGAAAGGGGAAATAATGTGGGGAGGGGGAAACAGGAAAAAGTTCCCTTGCCCCAAGTCCTTGAGGTCTCCCTACCATGCATACTTGGCCCATTTTCCTAGGTGTGAGCTGCTGTGAGGAAGGGAAAGCTAAAGAGAGAGGGGCAGATAAATGTAGGCAGGGGTCCATTGGGGCCGGAGCGAGGCGGAGCAAAGCTCTGCCAGCTCAGGAGTGGCCACTAGGGCAGCCACGGGCCGAATCAGATTCTCTAATCTGATTCAGCCCACTGCTGAATTGCCGCTGAAATTTGGCGGGAACTTTAAAAGTGACTGGAGGGGAGGGGGTTTGAGGGAGAGGCTCCAAACTTGCAGGGTAGCTGCTGGGGCCTCTTCTCGAAATACCCACCAAGTTTCAAGAAGATTGGACCAGGGGGTCCAATTCTACGGGCCCCCAAACCGGTTGCCCCCATTCCCTCCATTGTTCTCTATGGGAGGAAAAAAGTTAACATGGCATATGCTAATGAGTTATGCTAATGAGCTCCTGCACCTCTTTTTCTACGAAAGGACCCCTGAATGTAGGTTGGTTGTTCGGTGGGAAGGAAAGAAGGAACCAAGAAAAAAGGACAGGCTGTGGAGGCTTTTGGGGAAAGGAAAGAGGTAATAGTGAGGAAGGCAGAAATGAGATGCCTCCCACAGGTCCTTGTAGGTTCCCTCTTGTAATTTTATAAACCTCTATCATGTCCCCCTTCAGTCATCTTTTTTTCCTAAACTGAAAAGTCCCAGCCTCTTTAATCTTAAATTCATATAAATAATGGGGGGAAGGGCATTCACAATGTGATAGTTCTAACTCATTTGCTGACATGAATTAAACAATACAGCTGTTACTGTTATGTAGAATAACCATTATTCATTTAATGGCATTTAATGCATAAGAGGATTAAAAGACAACATCTGAATTCCTTCTTAAGTTATTTTTTGACCATCAGCCGTGCTCTGTACAAATGCCCACCGTAGAAGAAAGGAACACAAGAAAGAGTATCATCCACTGTTCTAATCTATAGTGTGAGTTGCACTTTTATACATAGGCTCCCAATGTAAACAGTACCATGTAAACAGTACCTTGAAAACATAATAGCCAAAGCAGGCTACAACAGTCTCACCACTCTACCCTCAGGCGCACAGGGTTGCCAGCCTTCGGATGCAGCCTGGAGACCTCCCAGAATTACAACTGATATCTAGACTACAGAGATAAATTCCCCTGGAGGAAATGGCAGCTGTAGAGAGCAGATTCTATGGCGCTAGACTCCAATGAGGCCCCTTTGTTCCCCAAACTCCAACTTCCCCAAGCTCCACTTCTAAATCTCCAGGAATTTCCCAATCCAGAGTTGGCAGCCCTATATACACACATTTTCCTGTTCAAAATGAACATCTGCACAGGGATCCAGAATATTCATTTTACAGGAGACACAATCATAAGTAAACAAGCAATGCTCTTACAGAGAAACCTACCTGCAGAATTCAGCTGTTCCTGATCTGCATTAATCAGAGAACCAGAAATAGATGGCAAAATGGTTTGTCTGTCAGCTTCTGGTATTTCATCCCCACTATCGAAATCAAACTGTTCTCCTTCCTCCTCTTCTTCATTGGTAGCACTGGCTGTTAATTCGTTTTCTAAAACTGAACATAGTGTTTAATTAAAGAAACTGACTAACAAGGCTGCATTTAAATGGAGGAATGGTTCATTTTTACAGCAAACACTCAGATATTAGCACTAGCAAAACAGGTTTGCATCTCTAAGCAGGCGAATGTGTAACCCATGTCATTGTCAATTTAACACAGTATTTTATTTATATCTAAAAGTTTAGAAGTTAGGACTTAGAGCTTGACTGAGGGAACTGCTCATTCTTTTGCAGGGATGTGATGGGCCCAAACAGTGAGAAACTGACCAACCAGGGAGAAATGGCATGTCAGAATTTCCCCTTAAGAAGACATTGTAAAGAAAGGGTTTGTCAAGCGGTTGGTTAAGCTGTGGTTAAAGATATGGTTTCAAACTCTTTCCCTGGGCCCTGACTGAGTCAGTCTGGCCTGCAGCAAGAGAGAGAAGGCCTAGAACTTGGCTGAAGACGCTGCAAATTCCTTTGCAGACCAAAGCCAGAGAAATGAAGGATCCAGAGCAAGAGCAGCGGGTAGGGTTGCCAGCCTCCAGGTGGGGCCTGGGGATCTCCCGCTTTTACAACTGATCCCCAGCTGGCACAGATCAGCTCCCCTGGAGAAAATGGCTGCTTTGAAGGGTGGACTCTATGGCATTGTACCATGCTGAGGTCCCTTCCCTCCCCAAACCCCGCCCTCTCCTGGCTCCACTCCCAAAGTCTCCAGGTATTTTCCAACCCAGACTTGGCAACCGTAGCGGGAACTATTGAAAAACACAGCGATGAAGAAGCAGTCCTGCATTTATTTAAACCAACATTCTGCACTTGCTTGTTTTCTCTGTGTTCCTGGGCACCATTTGCCAGGACTTGCCTTTGTTCAGGGTGCCCTTTCTGAAAAACACCAAAGATACTGTTCCTGCAAAGTTTGCTATGTGCCATGCTATTATAATGGGCTATGCCATTATGATTCAGGGGGCATTTATTTCATGGAAACAAAAAGAGAATTGGCTGCACCACTACTGCACCAGCTTCTGCGAACCATGTGCCTTTTGTCAGTGCAGACAGCCCTCACACTGTTCCTTTGCCTTATCACACTCCCTTTAATAAACACAAAATTATTTATTTTGAATTCCACTTCTACAGATTTTTAATTCTGTGGCACTAGAATAAACACAATTCTGCCCATTCATATACACAGGATAGTCAACAAAATGTTTAAAGGGTTCTTAAACTATTACTTGCAAGACTCTCAGAGTGGATGGCTAACAGCAGAAAATCAGTTTCAGCTTCATATTGTTACAGAGTTCCAAAAATGAACTCACCACTGTTTTTATTGCAAATGATGTTTCGTTCTGAATGATGTCTTCTAGGTTGGTTCTACCCTAAATGACCACTGTAATCTTCCTCTAGTATTCTCTCTGTTTTGCCCTACAGTCAGTCCTGCAATATTTGTTGGCAGAGTTCAGGAATAATCCAATCCACACTTTGGAGCTTTCAAAGAATTTACTGCAACAGGATTTTGCAGAAGGACAATAAACTGACTGCAGGCCACCAACAGAATAGTGAAGCCTTCAGAGCACAAGCACTAAAACATCCTACTACATAGCAGAGAGAAAAAACAAGAGGTAGGCTGAACTACAAGAGAAGAACTGTCAATAAACACTAAACACTAAAGAATGCTCCACAGCTCCCCCTAGGGTACAAGTGGACTAAAGTACTCTATCAGCAGTATTTATAGCAACTCCTAGCAGGCTGCTGCTTCTCGATAGGGTTGTCCGGTCCCCCAGGTGGGCAGGGGTTTACTGGCCCGGAACTGGCTACTGGGGGGAACCCCAACCCCAAAGTGCCAGCATCACAGCAACATGCCCTGGCGTGACGTCACTTGGAGGTGATGTCATCACGCCAGGCATGTTGCAGGGGACGTTCTAGCATTTGTGGAAAAACTCTATGGTTTCCCCCTCAAATAGCAGTGCCTGCCCCTAACATGCCTGACGTGATAATGTCACCTCTGGGTGACAACGTTGCGGCGCCTGTGCTTCGTGTGCATGCCAAAGTCCCGAAGAGGGACCGGGACCCCCCCCCAGCCAGGTAGACCTGGTAACCCTACTTCTCCAACACTACTGACCATCCTTAAGCTTGGTAGAAAGATTCTGCTGGTGGGAGGATTTCCACCCATGGTGCGTGGCCTTCTCACCTCCCCCTTTCCTCTACAGCCCCCAAAGCTACATATGTTTAGTAAGATCCAAGCCATTATTAGTCAGTGTGCAATTATTCACCTCCTAGATTTTCCCCTGAGGACAGTGAGAGTAGTGGCTTTGTTAAAATAAGCTGAAGCAGCAAAAAAAAAAATGTTACTCGACAATTACAGAATTGCAGTCTGCCTAGAAAGACAGGCACAGATACAAGGCCAAGGAAGGAATGTGGTCACTACCAAGTGCACACGTGTAATGAGCTAATGCATATTATCTAACACACCTTGCATAGATCAACAGCTAATTGTAATACACATGCGATGAATGATTTGGAGGAGGGAACATGACAACGAGCCAGCATGTATTAGGTGGTCGTGGAGGCCGTAACCTCCAATTACCTAAGCCAACGGGGGAAACGAGGAGGGAACTTGCGACCCGGGGTATGGAATAAAATGGAGCAGCTTGAAATGAGCTGTGAGTTCGTATAAGTTGACTCCCTTTATTGTCAATAAAGCATATCAAGGGTACTCCAGACTGACTGCCTTTTTTGTTTTCCTCCCCGGAGGGGCCGGGGAAGGTAGATTTTGTTTCCCACAACAGGAAACTATAGGAGGTGAGAGTGATAACGTCAGTACGATATCCAGTGACCTGTGCATCCAACCTTAGAGCTTGCACATTGTCCAACTATTTCATTTCCCTTTCCTTCTCCCTTGAGGGTTCTACAACGCAGTGTTTCCCGTCACCTGCACAGTTCCTTTAAACAATCTGCCCCTGTTGTGTAAAACTCCTAACCATAATCCACTTTGCTCATGATACTAGGTGTCGTGTCAACAAAGAAACTGCATCTGAAAGTGGAAAAGACATGAAAATACTTGCAAGTTATTGTAACAGAGGCTTTTCCTAAACTCTTCCCACATTAACATACTACTCAGTTCCTGAGCTAAAGCTCAAAAAACTGTTAGACATCGTATGGATTTTGAGAAGTCTAGATCCAAGCATATCTCTTCAGGAACATTTGTACTCTAGACTGTGCCTTATTAATTCACTCTTCCATCACAGCCAATCTTTCTCCAATAAGAACATGCAGTGCTTGCACCTTTTAAGCACTTAGCGATTTCTTCAGAGTAATAACATCTGTTAAAATGCTGCTCCTTTGAACTATTTAAACCTTAGGTAAACATAATTTGCCTAATTTAATTTAATCACATTTTCATATACACTGAAAGAAATAAATCACTTGCTGGGGGGGGACACAGACACAGAGATGACATAAGAAGCATTCCCAGACCAAGGAGGTTCATCAAGCCCCTTGGTCTTGCACTTTTAACCGAAAGGTCTTCAACCAATTTACAAATCCCTAAGAATTCAGTTACAATTCCTGTAGCAGAATACATCTTAAAAGGAGGACAATAAATAAGCATCAGAAAATAAAATAGTCAAAGTAAGACCAGCAGACAGTAATAAAATATTAAGCTACAGCAGCAATAAGCAGTAATTCTGATATCTTGAAGGTGCTTTACAGGAAATATACCAGACTCGGGGGGCGGTTCGGGGGGGGGGGGTTAAAAGCATCACTGACCTCTATTCCTACCAGAAGGCTGTATCTGGTCTCTGCTCCAAACACTCCTTGTAAAATAAGTAAGGTTGCCAATAGGCCAGGAAAAAGTGTCCTGCCTTTTTAACAGAGGTTTATTATGTGGAAATGGGCAGCTGAAGCTTTTCGTGCCATGGAGCTGAATATCACCTGATGACTGCTGCAGATCAAACTGATATTAAAGGGACACTTACAGGGACCACCTTAAGATTCGGCAGCCCTAGGGCCAGCTTACAATGTACAGTCCTCTGCAAACACCACCCACAAATCTCCAAGAAATTTCCCAAGCCAGACTTAGCAGCCCTACATCATACTGTGATTATACCTTAAAAATCAGATAATCCAAAAGATTAAGCAATAAAAGTAGATGTAATAACATCTTGATATCGAATAGCAACATGTGGCCCCCATCTGCAGATCTCTAAATCCATGGATCAGAGTCACACGGACACTAAACAGATTTTCCTGAATCCAGAACCCATTAAACTTTGTGACAGAGCAGACATATTTAATCAGATTTATTTAAATGGATATGGATCACATCCTAAGCATGTAACCAATAATCACTTTTGGCATCAGAGAATGAATCTGCGGCTGTTCTCATTCATTAGCTGCTCTTTCATGCAATTAAGCGGTTAAAAGGTAGCTGAAGTTTCGAGATCACAAGCAACAGCAAGATAGAACTGCATCCACCCCCTTCAGGAAGCAATGTCCACATAAGCAGAAGAGAATGGACAATGAAGGAATTCTTGAAAGGTGGCTTCTAGACAACAGTAGTAGTGTGTGTGTATTTCACTTTTTTAGGCTTAATGTTTACCCTGCACTTCCCTTCCCTTTTGTAGTTATAAAATTTTATATATATGTGTGTGTGTGTGTGTGTGTGTATACATACACACACACACACACTCATATATAAAAAAGTTGATTCACTTGAAATGTGGCGTGGGAAGAGAGTTTTATGGATACCATGGACTGCCACAAAGACAAATCTGTGGGTTCTAGATCAAATCAGGGCTTTTTTTTGTAGAAAAAGCCCAGCAGGAACTCATTAGCATATTATGTCACACCCCTGACAGCGCAGCTCCCTTCCAGGATTGGCTTCCCAAGGTGCCCTGCGGCTTGTGGGGCACATGGGGAACCTGAGGGAAGGAAGGCAGTTTCTGGATCAGCTTACTCAGACACTTCACAGCTGCAGGGCGCCTGGGGAACCCGAAGAGAGGAGGCGGCTGTAGGCGTGGCCAACTCAGAAGCCAGCCGGAACTCCGTTCCTGTGCGTTCCTGCCCAAAAATAGCCCTGGATCAAATCAAACCTGAACTCTCCCTAGAAGTTAAAATGACTAAACTGAGGCCATCATACTTTAGTCACATTATAAGAAGACGACTCAACGGAAAAGACAATAATACTAGGAAAATTTGAAGGCAGCAAGAACAGAGGAAGACCCAACATGAAATGGATTGACTCAATCAAGAAAAACACGGCTCTCAGTTTGCAAGACCTGAGCAGGACTGTTAACATTTTGGAGGCAATTAATTCATAGGGTTACCATAAGAGACTGAACAGTACTTAACATGCACACACATACGAAGTACAAGTAATAAGGACTGTTCTTTGAAGAAGGAAAGCTTTCAAGGAGTTTGGCCCTTTAGATCCATGTGGTTTACCCACATACTATACTTCCTTAGTTTTAATTCTATTTTCACCTTGCTGTTTATAGTAGGTGCTCTATACAGTACTGTTTGTGATTAATTCAACCTAAATCAGTTTCGTGACAGATAACAATACTTATTTCATTCATTTTCTTTGACCAAACTACTTCTTATGTTTCCTTGAATTTCCTGGTGAGGTTCAGTGTGAATGTTTCACTTCGCAAATGATACCTCTTATCTTCACTACCTACCTTTTAGATCATTAGTTATATGTATAAATTTATACTGTAAATGTATTAATTCTAATTTTTAAACATATTAACAACCAAACATAGAAGCCATCTAATTTAACTCCTGAACCTAATTTAAAGTACGATATAAGGAATGAACATCCCTAAGATTTGCAGTAACTTTTAACTCCATTAGCAGTTATCTGAACTTTAATGCGCACATAGTTAGAAGTGACAAACTTATGATTAGCCTGAAACTATTACAGCCAAAATTACTACAATTCGAATGGAAGGAAAAATAAGCATTTCTATATCTGGATAGAAATCTTAGAAACAAGATGCTGATTATCTCCTTTAAAGTCCTTCATAACCTGGAACCACATAGCTGAAGGTCCACAGTATGAAACAGTGCATCGTTTTAGATCTGTCCAGAGCTTTCTGTTGCTACTTCTTTCTCCCTAGGGTTGCCAATTTCTAAAAATTCAATATAATTCTGCAAGCAATTAACAAGCAATGTTATTGAATGTCATTCCATGAAAAGCTTCAACTGCCAATTACTGCTCATTAAACCTCTATGAAAGGGACAGCGCATGTTTCTCCTGTCCAGCTGGCAACCTCACTTCCACCCAGTTGGCCCATCTGGCCTCCACCAAAAGTCAGGCCTTTCTCTGTGCAGCCCTCTTGAATAGCCAGCCTGAGGATTTTTTTTATTGCTATTAATGTGGATGGTTATATTTTCTTTTTTTTTTTAGAAGGAAAATGTGTGTGGGGAGGGGATGTAGGGTTGCCAAGTCTTAGGGACTCACCGGCGGGGGGGAGTCCTCCTCCGGCCGGGAGTTTCTTCTGGCGTGCGCACCAGCAATGTCACCGGAAGTGACGTCAGCACGTTGGGGGCGTTGCCAGGGCAACGCTCTGGCAATCACCCTAAAACTGAGTTTTGGGGCGATTGCCAGAGCGTCGCCCTGGCAACGCCCCCAACGTGCTGACGTCACTTCCGGTGACGTCATTACGTCATCCTCGCTGGATGACTTCGGGGGTACAGTTCCCTCCGCCAGCCAAATGCTGGCCGGTGGATCGGGAACCCCTTTAGCGGGGAATCCCCCGCCCCCCGGGCTGACTTGGCAGCCCTAAGGGGGTGTATTTAGTTTTCTGTGGGCTTGACAGAATGGGTTTTTTAAATTCCTTTTTAATATTTGTGTAGTTTGTTTGAATTGTTAATGTAATGACAGTTTCTAGCTGCTTTGAGCCCTTCAGAGAGAAGCAGGGTATTTTTTAAAAAAACAAAAATAGTTAAACAATGTACTTTCTTCCCAACTGTCTGTTTCTCTTTCCTCTTGTGAAGAGTGTGTTTTTAAATAAAATATCAACGATTTGCTTTAACAGATTTGTTTTCCCTGTTATTTATGAGAAGCAACAGGATCGCTGTCCTTCGATTTGAAACAGAAGTTCAGACACCAAACAAGCAACTAACAGCTTCCCAAACAAGAGACTATTCATAATTACAATTCAGATGTTGTTCTCATTCATCTCTAAGCTTGGCTCCAGTTTTGCCATCCGTTTTTAACAGTCTGCAAGCTCAGATGGGGATTTCTGACAAACAAATGCAGCACAAGCAATCCCTTTAGTGTTGGGGTTCAGTTTAGGCAATATTCTGACATACAGAGCCAAAGGAGGCTTCGTCATACAGAAGGAAGATAGTCTCAATTCCTGCTTCCAAAAGATATGAAATAATCGACAGTGCGGTTTGGAACTCACCAGTATAACCAACATCAAGTGAAAAAGCAGAAAAGAGTAAGAACCCAGTAGAATCGTTAGATATCTGTGAGCAGTGACTTATGAAAGCTCAACCCCACAAATGTTGTTAGTATTTAAGGTGCTGCTGGACTCTTACTCTTTTCTACTGCTACGGACAAACATGGCTACCCATCTTGTTCTATTAGGGCTGCCAGGTACCGGCGACTTACCGGCGGGGGGGGGGAGTTGTTCTCCCCCCGGGAGCTCTTCTGGTGCGTGCGCTTTGCGCACGCGCCACGGCAACGTAATGACGTCACCTCTGGGTGATGTAATTACACGGGAGAAGTCGTCCTCACCGGACGACTTCTGGGGCGGGGTTCCCCCC
The DNA here is from genome assembly GCA_029233225.1 of Lepidodactylus listeri. Taxonomy (NCBI): domain Eukaryota; kingdom Metazoa; phylum Chordata; class Lepidosauria; order Squamata; family Gekkonidae; genus Lepidodactylus; species Lepidodactylus listeri. The sequence continues at coordinate 40,290,851 of JARCFY010000016.1, read as the reverse complement.
GCCGGCCGAATGCCGGCCAGCGGATTGGGAGCCCCTATAGCGGGGAAGCCCCCGCCCCCCGGGCTGACTTGGCAGCCCTATGTTCTATCAAGTGAAAAAGTTACACCATCATAGCAGTCCCTCGAAATTAATTCTGCTAAACAATTTTTTAAAAATAGATTCTGTGCATAAAGAAGATTAAATAGGATATCCAGTTCTATCTTGTTTGTGTCAGGTTTTATTATTAATTCAACACAAACTCAAAATATGTACATTACAGTTTGATGGGTATGATGGGCTTGCTCCCTCCCTCTCCATAGCAACGCCATCCCACGTACAGCAGTGCGATGCTGTGCAAATGATTCAAAATACTAGAAGAGCAACGTCAACTTCTGGCCCAGTACAGGAATTCTGACTGCTCTGTGTCAGAGAGAGCAGCTGGAAATGTCTCCTAGCTACTCAGGACAGCATAGTACGATATAATTATTAAATCTGATACTCAGTGTCTATAATCCTAACAATCAATATGCATGCTTCCAATGCATATTTGCGTAATGTTTCACTGTCATCAGTTGTCAGTGCCAATATATAATCTTTTAAAAATTAGTCACAATTTATTCCTTTGGGCTGAGCTGTGTGTTCCCACTGGCCCAGTTTTAAAGGAGCTCGGTTCTTTGGTAGTAGAAACACATAGGGTTGCCAGCCTCCAGGTGGGGCCTGGGGATCTCCCGCTTTTACAACTGATCCCCAGCTGACAGAGATCAGCTCCCCTGGAGAAAATGGCTGCTTTGAAGGGTGGACTCTATGGCATTGTACCATGCGGAGGCCCCTCCCCTCCCTAAACCCCGCCCTCTCCCGGCTCCACCCCCAAAGTCCCCAGGTATTTTCCAAGCAAGACCTGGCAACCCTAGGAACACAAAGCTCTGCCAATACAAATGTATTTGTAACTGTGGTCTTTGTCTTCACGTTTAGGAGTCTTTTGATGCATATTGCAGTTGTGCTTTGAATACTGCCTCCCCAAGTTGGAAGCCAGTAGTAGAAAGGTAGAGTAGAAAGTTGGAAGCCAGAATTCTCACATCTCATTTGTATCCCTTTCTTCTACAGAGAACCCTAATGTAACCCAAGAGGCAATCACTTATTTGCACAACCATGTCATAAGGTGGGCAGGTTCATTATTTTTAAAATGTCCATCCTATTTCATAGTAGTTTCAGTCCAGTAGACATCACCACCTTAAATGTGCCCACTGTTGAGAAACCCGAGTGCTCACACACAATTTAGCATAGCCCAAAAGATTCTCCAGGGAATTCTGCACATATCATATTCCTATACCTGATCTGACCCCATCGTATACACCCATTACCTGATGAGCTGTCTTCTATAATTATACTATGGAGATTAGGATATATTCCACTAAAAATGATACTAGATGCATTCATGTACTCACACAACTATTTCTCCCCCCAAGAAAAACATATCCATTTAAGCAGCCTCCAAATTTACTGCATCCAAGAATAACAGAAACCATACCCCAGGGATGATATTTAACAACTGGAAAAACGAGCTTCATCTAGAAAAGCAACTGCCAATGAATGAAATCACTGGGTAAAATCTCATCATATTAAACACACATACACCAAAGCATATCTTATGTCCAAACACAAGAAAACAGATGAGTCAGATTTAAAAAACAAAACAAAATTATATTTCAAAATATTAATAAAATAGCTGAATCCCCCTCGAGAAATAGACCCCTCAAATTAGGAAGGAACTAAAAACAAAACACAGATATTCTAAATTTGACAAGGAAAAGAAATACAACTTTGTCCTTCTGATTACCTTCAGGGGGCGGTGGGGGAGGGAATCCTTCCATATCCATAGTACTACGTCCTTTACCAAAAATTTTAAGCACAGTAAATGCCCCTGCAATAAAACATTTAAAAAGGTAAGCACCATGGAAATAATCAAAATACCTTACATCTGCTACCTAACATTAAAATTGGAGAGACCTGGAAATAGTGGAACAAATTTTGGGACCATATGCTTAAATTTGGACAGTCATTGTCCTGTCTGTAACAGCTAAAAACAATGATATGGTAAACTCCTTGAGCATGCAGAAGTTTCTACTGCGACACCTTCAGACACCACAACATAATGGTGTAAGGTGGATCTTACTACATTTTTTTGGCATTGTGCTTGCTGGCAGCTTTATTTATTTTTATTTATTTCTTTATTTATCTTTATTTTTATACCCCGCCCTCCCCACAAGCAGGCTCAAGGCGGCTTACAAGGGCACAATGCCAGTTAAAACATCATAAAACAGATTTAAAATCAACAATAACAATAAAAATTCCAAGGTTACAGATATGTCACAATAAATTTCCAATAAAGTACATACCAATTTCCAATAAAGTGCTTCCAATCTTACTAATCAGATGGCTTCCTATCAGGTTAGGGACCTACCAACCATAACCATCAGGTCTGGACTGCATTCAGGGCCGGCTCACACTATAGATGTTACTGCAGTGGATATTGCTGCTGTTATTATTGGTGGCGGCTCCTAGTTAAAAGCCTGGCGGAAGAGCTCCGTCTTGCAGGCCCTGCGGAACTGCATTACGTCCCGTAGGGCCCTGATCTCCTCCGGGAGCTCGTTCCACCAGGTTGGAGCCGCCACCGAAAATATAATAATCTTTCATTTCTCACATTATATTTTATAGTATTCCTCACATTCCTTTACAATAATCTTTCATTCCTCACATTATATTTTGTGGTGTCTCCAAAGAGCTCAGCATTTTGTACATGGGTGAGACGATCAGTATTTTCCACAAAATATGAGCTCTTCCCAGGAGTAGCTGGTTTTTTTCATATAAAAAGCACAAGAGGAAACCGGTAACTTTTTGTAATTTCATTGCAACTGTCTATGTTTTGCTCCAGATATTTATTTTAGAAAACTGTTTCACATGCTTTATGCAGACTCAAATTAATCAGAAAGAGTTGTGGCTCAGTGGAAGAATATCTGCTTGCAAGCAAAAGATCCCAGATTTGAATCCTGACAGCTACAGTTAAAAGCATCAAGTAGTAAGTGATGTGAAAGATCTTCACCTGAGACCTTGGAAAGCCTTTGCCTGTCAGAACACACTACACTATACTAAGCTTGATAGACCAGTAATTTGACTCAGTATAAGACCGTTTCATGCGTTCTTGCAAGTTCAGCTTCGAATTAAATCCTTATGGTGAGAAGGGAATTGTAGAAGTCATAACTGGCAAAGTAACACGTACCTACACAACCTGGAAAGTTTGTTAACATACAATACATTCACTTTCTTGCTCACCTTTGTAGCAAAAATGACTTGTAACCACTCAGTAAGATGTTTTTTCATTTGCCTTGAAAAATATTGAAGGCTTTCTTTGCCAGTTTCCCCATGTTTTCCAAGTTGTTGATCAATATATCAGAATGTCAGTTTTAGAAACAAGACAATTGGTTTTAATCCATAAGGAATCCATTTTGAAAGATGGCTAGATTTCCCTTGAATGTACCTCCGTACGTCAATAAATTGAGGTAGAAATGATTCACATATCAATAAAAGTTCTGCTCCAACTCTCAACAGCCTGTTTGTTTTATATTTTCATGCTCTTAAGCTGTAGAACCCTTTAGACATTGTAGCTCACTGCCCAACAGTTTTCAATTACAGGAGATGACTGGGCAGATCTTCAGTGTTTCTCTCAAAACTTCCTTATGGGCAAGAGAGTGGAGCATGTAAGATTCTCCTCTACAGTATTAACCACACTTGTTATTACTGTGCTAAAAAGCTCTTCTTGACTTTTTATAGTTGATGTGCTAGAAATCACATATGCGAGAACTGCACGGGAAACAGAACTTCCTTTTCAATAAAGGAACATAATACAATGACCATTAATAGAAGAATTTTTCATGAAATGTTTTTCCTGGATGAATATAATTTTCATGTAGGAAAAACCAATAGTAGACACAAGGCATGTGTAACATCTAGGGCGCAATCACACGCACCCATTAGCCACGGAAGATGGATGAGTCACCGGCAGATCAAAGTGGTGCAATCACACCAGCACATCCGGGAAGCGTCCCACAACCATCGTCAAACCGTCGCAAGCTGTTTTGACCCAGCGGGGAATTGGAGTAAAAGGCTACTAGTGAAACTCCAGTATCAAATGGTTTGCTACAGACCAGAGCTGGACTTTCCCCATGTGATCACGCCAGAGCAAACTTGTGGCATCGGGGGTAGTCTGATCAGGCTGTTGGGGGTTTTTTTCCCCTTCTCAGTGTGCGCATCATTGAAAGCCCTTAGGATGGGGGAGTGATTCATCAATCCCCCATTTAAGCAAATCGGAAACCAACCACACACACACAAAAAATATCTCGCCCGCGGTTGCGTCTGATCATGCAGCAGTGATTTGTGCCAGCAGGTCCACAGACCTGTGTGATCATGCAACTGCGGGGCAAATTGCTCCAGGGCAAATTAGCCTCAATTCCCCTCTGGATTATCTCACTCGTGTGGATGGGACCCTAGTGTAGCAGGCACATACACACACCCCGTTTGGTGTATGTACATGTTAGAAAGACACAATAGTCCTCTGCATGCTTTCAAAAAATGTACACTCTGTATACATACAGGGAAATGCAATTAAGTCTGCTGGCCCCAGCCCACTGTCTATATGTTCCCATGTACAGACAAGCATTTGCAGTAAACTGTATAAACATATGCTTTGTACATGATTGGGAATGTGGCAAAAAACAAGGTCCCAGTTACTCAAGTAAGCTGCACAGTGCTCCATGTAGATGTTCATTTATATGTACGGAAATCCCAGGATGGGACCAGAAGCAATCTATTCACCACGATACACAAGCGTTTGAATGTGAACCACCTGAACAAAGCTAGTGAACATCTCACTTTTATATGTGGCAACAGAGAGTTATGTGTGCCCTTCACTATCATATCCGTCTCTCCTTCCTGGAAGAGATAGTGAAATGAGAGAAACTTCGTATGTGAAGCAATCTTGATCCTCACCCAAGAATACAGACTGGTGGGTAGTTGTGTTGGTCTGAAGCAATAGGACAAAGTTTGAGTCCAGTGGCACCTTGTAGATCAACAAAGTTTAATTCTGGGTATAAGCTTCCATGTGCATGCACGCTTCTTCAGATGTTATCCTGAGCAAGCATGTTTGTATTTGAATTGCTATCTAATTTACACAAATGAAATCAGCTGGATTTAAAGTATTGAATACAATGCAATCCCTGCCTCTCTCTCCTGATACAGCCTACCACATCTCATGAAACACTGCCCCTGAAATTCAGTGGGACCCCCTCCCCAAAGAGTTGGGTGTAATGAGGGACCAGCAGTGTGGAAGTACGCTTATTCTGGCAGAAAACGGGATACAGTCTAGTTCAAAATATTTTAACACCATCCTTGTGTCAACTCTATATCCACTTCCTATGGAACAGCACTGGAAATAAATTTAGCCCGTATAAAAAAGACGTACAATTTATACTTTCTATGAGACATGACAGATGAAATTTGTGGTGAAAGCTTTTTTAAAAATTTAGCATCTCCAAAGTTGAACACATTACAGAGAAAAGAAAGAACCACTTGTGCTGTGTGCAAGGATGTTCAGAGGAACATTTATGTTACAAAGAGGATATTTAAAGGTCTTTTTCTGAATAAGCAGACAAAATGTATCCCAACTGCATTTTAAATTCGTATGCTACTCCCACAGTCCTGATCGTCTCACTATAATATGAATAGCTGGGGGGGGGGGGGGGGGTTACTGCAGAGGACATTAATCTTGTTGTTACTTCCCTTCTTTTCTGCTTGTCTGAAAATGTATTCCAGTGTAAGAATGTCTTTCTTTCACAACCACTAACTTTTTAAAAGACTCATGGCTCGAATTCAAAGAACTGTGTATTGGATCTCACACAACCCCCACTTATTGCAGCCATTTGAAACCCCACAAAAGTCCTTTTGAGGGTCAAGGGGACTTTGGAAATGGTGTGTGTGGGGGGGCTGCAATGGAAAGGGGAAATTGGGGGGCGGAATTACTGCCACTTGCCATACCCTTACAAACGTTTGTACAATTCACCCTTCCTACTGCATTCCAGCTCACCAAGCATGTGGCTGCCATAATGTTACAAAGGTCCATTAATTGAATATATTCACTCAATTCAATAACTTCTCCTTTACCTCCCCCCTTAATAGTAGCTTCTAGAGCTCCTTGCTCCCACTTGTCACATCAAACAACTGGATTTTGATACTGTGAACTTTCAAATTAGAGTTAAAGACAACCTAGTAGACATCTTAAATCTTAATACAAACATGTTAAGAGTCCGCAGCTATCATCTTTTCAATCGAAACCACAATCAACTGGAAAGCATACTGAATTAATGGCTGCTTTCCAATCTAAAAATAATCCATGTGCAAACATATCTGACCAAAGATTAAGTAACATAAATATTGTCTTTACTGCTGTGGGGAAGGCTAACAACTGCCTGGTGGAAAAGTCCCTGTCCCTTCAAAGGAGTCTTAATGAAATGCTATTTACAAGGTGATATTATTTACCTCCATGCTATGAAAAGCTTCAACCGCCCATTTCCTCCAATAAAGGGGCAGGACATTGTTCTCCAGGCCTGTTGGCAACCCTGGTTATGGGCTATCTACTGGACCCAAGGACTAGCAACTCATCACAGGCATCAAGATGCAAGAGATGCCATCCTGCATCTCACTAGGATCATTCACAGAAGTCATATAGGAGACCTGTTTTATACCTTCCACCAACCTTAACTATGAAGCTTGAACCGCAGTAAGTGTGCATAAGATTGCACGGCACATACACTCAGTTGGGGTGTGTTCCTGGTACCAACCACATGTTGCGTGTGCCTCGGTGTCTGACAGAGCTCAGACTCTGACAAAATTAAACAGTAAGCTTCATCCTGGAAAAAGGGCAGTGTTCATGAAAAGCCACAGAGATTAAGTATTTATAAAAGGGTCTCCTCAATAAGTGGCTTGGTTTGTGACAGAAGGACGAACTGTGTGGGTTCCTGGTTAAAAGAGGCTGGCAGACAGTGTCTGTGAAAAATAAGACTGCTCCAGCCTGTGAAAGGTTAAAGGAACAAAACCCCAAATACTCAGAAATAAGGGGGCTCATCATAGTGCCACTGGACTCTAACTTTGTTCTACTGCTTCTGACCAACATGGCTGCCCACCTTGATCGATGTAAGGTAGTTTCATATGATTGCGCTTAGCATCCTTGCATGTAAACAGAGAGCTCTGAAACAGAAAACAGATGTTCTGGTTCCTAAACTGATAATTTTGCTGTGTGACATGTGGGTTGTATGGCCAAAGATTTGAATTACATTCCTAGTTTTAGAATCTACTTGGTTGCAAACAAAAATACTCTGTCAAAGCAAGCAGTTGGTATACATGCTTACCAATGAAATACATGAACTTCTACACAGAATCAATAATTTAAATGAGTATTTAAAAAAATATATCTTCGGGTAGGGTTACCAGCTCTGGGTTGGGAAATTCCTGGAGATTTTGGGGGAGGAACCTGGGGTGGATGGGGTTTGGAGAGGGGAGGGACTTCAATAGGGTATAACACCATAGAGACCAGCTTCCAAACCAGCCATTTTCCCCAGGGAAACTGATCTCTCTCGGCTGGTGACCTGCTGTAATTCCAGGAGATCTCCAGTCCCCACATGGAGACTGGCAACCCTATTTTGGAGCTATGTTCCCAAAGCACTCATCACTTCTGGAAAGTCACTCTTTATATTCCCTTTAATATGTTCCCATTAATATATTCTAACAGAAAGAAGGGCAAATTCTTAACCTGAAAGCTGCTGTACCATATTCTGAAGTTTGTCTCAAAAACGGGGTGCTTTTTAACAGTACAACAAATATAACTGAAACAGATTTTCTAAATTATAGGGCTTCTATTCACTATTGTAGAAATAGCACAGTGTTGCGCTGATTAACTGCTTACCCACACATTACATTAAGCTTCTGCCATTCTAATAGACTGCTAATGTCTGGGCATCACTCACGGCTAGGGCTGCCAAGTCAGCCTGGGGGGCGGGGGATCCCCCGCTACAGGGGTTCCCGATCCGCCGGCCAGCATTCGGCTGGCGGGGGGAACCCCACCCCCGAAGTAATCCAGCCAGGACAACTTTCCCCAGCGTAATGACGTCACCCGGAAGTGACGTCAGCACGTTGGGGGCGTTGCCAGGGTGACGCTCTGGCAATCACCCCAAAACTCTATGGTACCATAGAGTTTTGGGGTGATTGCCAGAGCATCGCCCTGGCAACGCCCCCAACGTGCTGACGTCCCCAGGCACGTGCGCAAAGCTCGCGTGCCAGGGGAGCTCCCGGGCCAGGGAGGACTCCCCCCCGCCATTAGGTAAGTAGGACTTGTCAACCCTACTCACGGCTGTCAAGGTATGCACTTTTAAGAAAGCCATTTGGGTTAAAATATAGATCTGCTTTCCTGTACACAGGACGACTTTCCCCAGTGTAATGACGTCACCCGGAAGTGACGTCACCACGTTGGGGGCGTTGCCAGGGCGACGCTCTGGCAATCGCCCCAAAACTCTATAGTACCATAGAGTTTTGGGGCGATTGCCAGAGCGTCACCCTGGCAACACCCCCAACGTGGTGATGTCACTGGGCACGCGCACAAAGCGCGCATGCCAGGGGAGCTCCCGGGCCAGGGAGGACTCCCCCCCGCCATTAGGTAAGTAGGACTTGGCAACCCTGCTCACGGCTGTTGAGGTATGCACTTTTAAGAAAGCCATTTGGGTTAAAATATAGATCTGCTTTCCTGTACACAGGCACAGAAAATTGTGCACATTTTAGTTCATCAGAATCCAAATTTGTTATTTCCAATAAGGCAAGTGTTCCTTAGAGATCCCCATCAATGTCTTATTGCACAGAGAGTAAACTGGGCACTCTGAATATTCCCAACGAATCCCTTCTTTTACTTTCAGAACTGGAGGTGTTTCAAAAAAGAAGGAACAGAGTACTGGAAGTAGAGCTAGCCAATTTATACAATGCAGCCAATAAGACCTGCTCTCCTCTAAGCCGTGGGATACTCCCCACTGTAGGACTTCTCCCTAGCTAGTTTTACCAATTACAAACCCCAAAAAGCCGCAGAATTTTTTTATCTTGCCAGGCTTAATGTTTTGCCGTCTGTGATTTCAACTGGAAGATTTAGGGTTATACCCCTTATTAATAGACATTGCCTGTTTAAATGGAAATATTGAAACAGTGGCCCATGTGTTGTCAGAATGTTCTTATTATAACAATATCAGACAAAGTATTTTATCTTCAATCTCATCCACCATTATGGATTTCCCTGATGCATATAAACTGTTGTTTCTACTTAACAACACTGGTGACAATATAACTGACTCAGTGGCAAAAAAAAATTATGACGCCATTTTTATACGAAGCAATATACTATAACCAGGGCTATTTTGGGGCAGGAACGCACAGGAACGTAGTTCCAGCTGGCCTACAGCCTCCCCACCCTTCAGGTTCCCCAGGTGCCTTACAAGCCATGGGGCTCCTGGGGCAGCCAATTCAATCCAGGGTGCCTGGGAAAGCCAATCCAGAAACTGCTTTCCTTCCGTTGGGTTCCCCATGCGCCCCGCAAGCTGTGGGGGACCTTGGGAAGTCAATTCTAGGAAGGAGCTGTGCTGTCAGGGGTGTGGCCTAATATGCTAATATGTTTCTGCTGTTGGGTGTGGCCTATTATGTTAATGAGTTCCTGCTAGGCTTTTTCTACAAAAAAAAGCCCTGACTATAACCTTGGGATTATTTGGCTCATAATTTTTATGTATTTGCTCAGAGTTCCCCCTTTTACAATGCCAATAAAGGTATGATGATGAGAATGTGGCTGCTTTATCCATCAGGCTTAAAATGGCTTGGTTTTAAATTAGATCCTAATCTGAATGTAAAACCAGCATTAACTGGTTTTTTTCTTTCAAGTTATTTCCCCCATTAATTGTACTTTATATGAGACACAAAAGTGTGAAATAGATTCAAATGTGCTTCTTTGCATCACCTATCAAAATATTCTAAGGGAACCTCTTTGATAAATATGCGTGCAGCCACAAAATGTTTATTTACAGCTGCAATATTATAGGGCTACATACCTCTGCCTTATTTGCGGATCAGTTGTTCCCATTTTCTTCCCCTGCTTGGGATGGAGAAGATAATCGATTACAAAACCCTAATGCTACATTACCATTTGTGTCAGCTCGTTAAATGTGAATGGGCAAAAAGTACTCTACCAAGAGATACAGATCAAGACAGGTAGCCATGTTAAGTCTGTAGTAGAAGAAAAGAGAAAGAGTCCAGTAGCACCTTAAAGGTAAAGGTTTCCCTTGCTCGAAAGCCTATCCATCTATCTAGTACTATCTAGTACTGCTCATACGGCTATCACCTTAAGCAGAAATTAGAACAATTTTTTTAAGACCTTACTCAGTATTATTTTCTGATATTTAATTGTTGTGCATATGAATTTTGACACTGAGAGGGTGACACAATCACTTGTATCCTATAGTAGCCATGACACCTCCGCTTGCACTTTAGCAATTCGGTATTTTTAAGTAAAAGGGTGACTAAATTAGCCCTCAATTAATCCAATATATGGCACTCCATAATCATATGTTCAATGGTTTCAATTGTATCGTATAAGCATCTGCATGTTCTATTAGAGTATGATACTTTATTATATCTGCCTTCCAAAACCGCCAAAGAAAAAACATTCAGTCTTGCCAAAGTAAAAGCTCTTCTTCGTTTTGGGACTGTCAACTGATGAAAATATTTTGGCAGTTGCATCGGGAGGGCAATTTCCAAATGGAGTGTCGAACATACCCTGCACACTCTAATAGATGTATTTGTAACATCCAATTTCCTTAAAGATTTTTGAATTTGTCTTATAATATCTTTAGTTTCTGTATTTTTCATCATATTATTTGTTAATCCTAGGCATTTTGTTTTCTTTTCCAGTAGTTGATCCCGTTGGCTGTAATGTTTATCTGTCTGGATAAGCCTGAGTAAATCCTCCCTCAGATTTTAAAACCTTTACTTTAAAGAGAAATGCTTTAATCCAAGCCGTAGCTTCTATCGATAATTTGCCTAGTTCTATTCTCAGTGCTACGCCCAAGATATATCTAGGAGTAGCCAATAAGCATCAGAAAAATCATACTGGATGGAATCCATTTTTTCAGAAGTGGCCTGAATCCAGTTTCCACACCATACAGGAACTGGTTTAGAACCTTAGCATTAAATACCTTTAAGGCAAAGGGGACAAATTCGCCTCCTGATGAGTAGAAGTAGTTTACAATTGTCTTCCTTATTCTCAAGGCTGTGTTCCTTGCTAGATCCAAGTATGTTTTCCATGTAAGAGATGGTTCAAAGTGGATTCCCAGATATTTAAATTGATTGACCTGTTCCATAGGTTGGCCTGCTATGTCCCATTTGAAGATTTCCCCCTTTTTCCTTTCGGTAAATACTATGGCCTTGGATTTTGCCACACTGATGGACATGCCCCCATGATAACAGTAATGCTCGAAATGTTTTATCATCTTGCAGAGGCCCACTATAGATCTAGACACTACCACTGCATCATCAGCATATAGAAGGATTGGAACTTCATGCTTGGATAAATGTGGAAGATGACATGCTTCTTTCAGGGGACAGGGTCTATATAAATTGTACAACAGGGGTGCAAGTAAACATCCCTGCTTGACTCCTTTGTCTAGGCTGAATGGCTTCGATAGCTGTCCTAACTCCCCACATCTAACCCGGGCGGAGGAATGGTTGTAGAGCTATTGAATTAAACAGGAGTCCGTTGGGGCCGGAGTGAGGCGGAGCAAAGCTCCGCCAGCTCAGGACTGGCCAGTAGGGCAGCCACGGGCTGAATCAGATTCTCTAATCTAATTCAGCTCACTGCCGAATTGCCGCCGAAATTCAGTGGCAACTTTAAAAGCCACTGGAGGGGAGGGGGTTTGAGGGAAAGGCTCCAAACTTGCAGGATAGCTGCTGGGGCCTCTCCTCGAAATGCCCACCAAGTTTCAAGAAGATTGGACCAGGGGGTCCAATTCTACAGGCCCCCAAACAGGTTGCTCCCATTCCCTCCATTGTTCTCTATGGTAGGAAAAAAGTTAACATTTTTTCCCTCCATAGAGAACAATGGAGGGGATGGGACAATCTGTTTTGGGACCCATAGAATTGGACCCCATGGTCCAATCTTCTTGAAACTTAGTGGGTATTTCGAGGAGAGGCCCCAGCAGCTACCCTGCAAGTTTGGAGCCTCTCCCTCAAACCCCCTTTCCTCCAGCCCCTCATATACCCTATGAGTTTTTGCCATTGATTTCAATGGCTCATAGGATATAATGGGACTGAAACTGACATTCCCTTTCTGACACACTTCTGGTGATGTCAGTGGACGTGGCATATGCTAATGAGTTATGCTAATGAGCTCCTGCACCTCTTTTTCTACGAAAGGACCCCTGGAATTAAATAAAGGAGACGTGGCTCAATGCCATATTTCTTCAGCTTTCCCCGTAACTGGGGTCTAGAGTTTGCATCAAATGCTGATTGTAGATCCATGAAGGCAGTTGCCAGCATGCTTTCTCCGGAATTCGTGTACTTATCAACCAAGAACTGGAGGGTATGGCAATGGTCAATGGTATTTGCTCCTTTTCTAAAACCAGCCTGTTCATTTCCCAAAGTATTATTTCCTTCAACCCAAGATTCCAGTTTTTCACGAATTGCAGCATAAAGTTTTCCTATAGCGGATATCAAGCTTACTGGATGGTAGGTAATTCATAGGGTCTGTTGGGTCCCCCTTTTTATAAACTGTAACAATTAATGCACCAGGCTTCAGGCATATTTCTTGTCTTGTTTATTTCAGTGAAAAAAGCAGCCCAAATCTGTGCCCACCAGTCTGGATAAATTTTGAATAGTTCTGCTGGTATTAAATCGTGCCCAGGTGCTTTCCCTTATTTGTTGTTGTTTAATTAAAGTCTTAATCTCACTTGCTGTTACTGGGGGCCATTCCTTCACACCCGATGGCAATATTGACCTACCTTTGTGGGTATTTTCATTTCCATTTGCGAAAACAGAGGTAAAAAAAGCTTCCCAGACAGTGGCTGGAATATGACAGGGTACAGGAAGCCATGTGTTGACTCCTTTTGCAATTAAGATCCAGATTTTTTTTTCCATTTTTTGTTTTTATGGTCAAGAACAGACTTTACCAATCTTTTTTCTGGGCCTCCAACTTTTTACATTTCAATAGTTTTTAAAATTCTTTTTTCAATTTCAAAATATTCGGCAAAATCTCTACTCTATTTGAGTTCTTAAACTGTCTATTTAGGCACCTGATTGAACTTTTGAGAGCCTTACAGTCAGAGTAGTACCAATTATTTCTATCATTTGTCTCCTGTCCCCTGGGCTTTGCTGTCACCAAGGAAGGCTTGAAAAAGTCAATTAAATCCATGAAAAATTCCGTATTACCCATGTTCTCAATTATTTGGGAATCTGTATATTTGGTTTTTATCAAATTCATGTGTGTGTTTTTGCTTTTGCTTCAACAGCTTCACACTACCTCAGTGATCTTAAGTGTTATGTGTCTGGGTTAGTGCTGAGTTCTTTACCTTAGATAAGAGACAGTAAATATCTAGACGTAATAATAATTGTACAGGATAATGATCACCCTCCAAATAATCCTTCACTTCCAGGGATTCCACTTTTCTGAGTAAGTCAGCAGAAGCAACAAAATAGTCTACTGCACTGGCCCCCAAATGATTTATACATGTAAAATCTCCTTTTCCATCAAACTGTGCACATCCACTTAATAGTAACAGATCATTCTTTAGTAATAAAGAATGCAAAATGTCTGCCTGATCCATTAATTTTCTTGTCTTTAGATTTTCTGTAACTCATAATTGGAAAGTCCTTTATCTGCGTTTTATAACTTTCAGAAAAAAGGTTCTGTTTTGCCTCCCCAACTCTAGCATTAAAATCTTCAGCCATAAGTACTGTGGTTGTAGGATGAATCCTGGCCAAAGATTCCAAGTAGTCCTCTAACTGGGTCCAGCACTGGGATATTTTATTTATGGGTGGGAGACGTTTGCCACAATTATAGAAAACTCTATAAACTCCAGAAATAATGCCATTGCATAAGAAGAACTATTAGGAAACTCAGTAACCCTGACTTTGAGGAGTACTGAGATCAGACCAATCAACCCTCCAGAGCACCTTCCACTTTTCCCATAATCAAGTAAAAAATTCTGGGCGAAGCCAGCGAGATAAACTTTACTCTTTACCCGTTTCCTGCAGTAGTATTAGGTCAATTTTGCTCAGGAATTCTTTAACATCACTTGACCTCATCCTAGTAGCCCACCAAGTCACGTTCCAGGATAATATTCTCAGTCAGTCCTTTTTTTCTTTAGAAGTTGGTTCCCCAGATGAACCATCCAGAAACCTGTGACTGAAAGGACTCAAGGGCAGAGCTGGTTTCTCATTCCATGAGGGCCAGGTTAAAGGCATCTCAGCTGAGCAGAACTGTTAATCTGGTTTATGGTCAGCTTGTGTTCTGATGTCACATAGAGTAGAAGTCAACCTTTGTAATCTCTGACTCATGATGTCCTGATCTCTGAGTGGGAGGGCACCAAAGGATGCTAATAGGCTCTCTTCAGTGCCCTCAATTTCACCCATGTTAGTACCATTATTTACTATGGTAGCCGTGTTCGGCTGTGGGGAGGTAGATTTTAATAAAGGGTCATTTCGAAGTGGTGGTTCTTCAGGTTTCTAAGGGTGCTTTGGATTGTTCATGAAATCAGTGTACTTCTTAGATGCTGGCTCCAAGGAGGTGAGGTCAATAAAAATTTCATGATCATCTTCTATTTGACTGGGCTTGAGGGTGTATTCTTTCCTATTTCTCCTTAGCTGAGATGAAACCTCCAAATTCCTTAAGAAGGGAGACTTCCCTTTTTGATGGAATAACTGTACCAGGAAGACCTGTAATTTTCTTAAATACTCCTGCATCAAGATTATTAATACTGGTATCCGTGGAGAGTAAAGATGAAGTCTAACTCTATGCCCCCTCAGGAAACCTGGAATTCTTTTCAAGAATTTTAAGTCAATGGAAGTTGGGTGTTTATGTAGCAGGTAAGATAAATGTTCTTTAACTGCCCATTTATTCATCCAGCTTATCATTTGACCATTATAGGGTAAGATGTTCAGTACTATTTTGTTACTATCAAGGATCAAAGGGTGAGCAAGTGGATCCAGATTTGATACAGGGTTGCCCCCCCATTGTTTTCTTATGTCAATCACCCCATCCTCCCCATCCTTACTCTTAGATTGATAAATCACCCCTTCACCTTGTTTACTTAGACCTTGCTCTCTCATTGGCACAGTAGATACCACTGTTCCTTTCATTTCTAAATTTCTACATCCCTTACACCCCATATTGCCCTTACTCCCCTTTACCAGAAAATCTTCAGTAAATTTTGACAGTATATCTAATTTCTCAAAGACTTTCCATAGAGTGTTAAATATTAAGAGTGTCTGATCTGCCAACACTTCCAGATCTAGTTGTTGTTTCTTCCGGAGGGTTTTCCCCAGAAGTTCATCTACAATAGCAATGTAAGTAAGTGATTCTAAAGGAAGATCTGAAGAAACATTCAAGGGACGTGGGGGAGGACATGTGTTTGTCCCAAGGAGAAAGAGATCTATTATGATTTTTTGTGACAAAAAAATTCTCCATCCTGCTCTGCTTAGAAGGGGGGTAAATCCTCATCAAGGGGGTGCACCCTTTTCCTTCTCATTTTCATATGACACTACACTACTAGATAGCTAGCTGAAATATATTTAAAATCTAATCAATAAAATCAGTAAAATTATAAATCAATAAAATCAGTAAAATATCTTTAATATCTAGCTAAAATCAAATTGATCTAATAAATTCGCACTACTTAGTTTATTATGCTAAAACACAAATCTGTTTAAATTAGATTAAAACCTAAAACCTAGCAGTACAGTAAAACCATAAAAGCCCCAACCGGAATGGCCTTAAAAAGGTTGTAAGGGTTAAGGCAGTTATGGACCTTAAAAGAAAGAAAGAATAGAAACATATGAGGGGGGAGGTAAATTCTTCCCAGTTTCCCTTCTCCTCAGCTTCTCCTTGGCTTTCCCTCTCTTCCAGGCTACTCAAGTTTCTCTTAACTCCACCGTACCTTCATCCTGCCCCACCCTGTCATAGCCTACCAAGGAGAGAGTAACAGAGGGGAGAATATTTCTGTAATAGTTTCTAGACCAAAAATAGTCTAAAAGTCCAAAAGACAAGACCTCCAGTAGCTAACAGTAGCTGCACTGTTGAAGGAGGAACAAAACCTCCCCCATGCTATTTGTAATTGCTGAGAATGCCTTAGATAAGAATGATGAGGGAACTTTCACTAACAGAAAGAAATCCCCCCTCCCTATGTTAACAAAACAAGATAAAAAGCAGACTGCTTCAGTGCGAGACTAAAATCAGTTAAAAACCAATTAAAATAATTAAAAACACTTATCTGTGACAGAGCACAGTCAAAAGGTGTCTGGTTGCATTAACTCGAAAGCCAGTCGAATCCGACTGTAGGGGGCGTTAACTCGAAAGCCAGTCGAATCCGACTCTAGGGGGCGTTAATTCGAAACCCAGTCGAATCTGACTCTAGGGGGCAATGCTCATCTCCATTTCCAAGCCAAAGAGCCAGCACTGCCCAAAGACATTTTCAATGGAGATGTGCCTGGCATGGCTAAACGCCGAGGCATACAGAACACTTTTACCTTCCCACCGAAGTGGTACCTATTTACCTACTTGCAATTTCTTGCTTTCAAACTGCTAGGTTGCTGGGAGCTGGGGCCAGAGAGGGGAGCTCACTCCATCATGCGGCACTTGGGTCTCGAACTGCCACGCTACCGACCTTCCAGTCTGCAGCTCAACGTCTTAACCTCTGAGCCACCATGGCTCCAGTAGCACCTTAAAGACTAACAAAATTTGTGGCAGGGTATGAGCTGTCGTGAGCCACTGCTCACTTCTTCAGCTGCAGTATCTGAAAGCTCATACCCTGCCACAAATTTTGTTAGTCTTTAAGGTGCTACTGGACTCATAGGCGTAGAGTACAGGGGGGCTCGAGAGCTTGAGCCACCCCCAAAATTTTCCGGGGGGGGGGCTCAGCCACCCCCAGGAAAACGGAGCGCCTGCCGCCACACCTCCCCAGGTCCTTCCGAGGCCCGGCGGCCACTGCTGGAGAGGGAAGGGGTGGCGAGGGAGGGAGAGAGAGGCACCGGCAGCAGCGGCTGGCGGGCCTCGGAAGGGCCCAGGGAGGCAGGGTGGTTTCCCGGGGGGGGGGGAGAACATTGTCCCAGCAAGCGCACGCACTAACGAGCCCCCCCTGGGATTTCCAAAACTCTACGCCCCTGACTGGACTCTTGCTCTCTTCTACTACCACAAGAGGCGGGGGGAAGTAGGAAGGTCAAGTAAGCATTTTTTAAAAATTAGATAAATAAAAAAAGCAAATACAAAAAGGGGAGAGTAAGAGGAGAGGGATAAAAGGGATATCATTCTGCTTTATATCAAATTGGGGAATTACCATGTAGTATCAATGGCCCTGAACACAATGAATTCCAATCTGATATGCCTTGGGCACACAGTGAAAACACAGTTAATGAAACAGGAAGTAAATGTCCTGGATTTCAGTCTTCTTTTAATCACAGAATGCCTGCTGGATAGGGTTTCTCATGAGTATGTCTTACACCCAAAGATGAAGAAAGGTGATATTCCAATTTTTCTACTGAGGTTGTCAGTTCTGTGCCAAGAGAGACCATCTATTATTTTAATGAGTGCAGGACTGTAAAGTACTTGCTTTTTGCTTGTGGGACACTGTTGTGAAGATTGCGAAGGCTGATTATGGGAGATTAGCAAGGAAAAGACCCTGCCTATGGGCATGGGATTGTACTAGATGACCTTGCAGTCCCTTCCAGCTATATGAAACCATGCTTATTCAAAACCACCTTCACTTTTCCCTGCCTCTACCAGAGAAACAAGCCACTGCTTGTGTGTGTACAGAGGCAGACACATTGAATATTAATGTGTATATATTCAGGATGAGTAAGACAACTGAACTCAATATTGTGCATACTGCAAACCTAGAGACAGCATACAGCATTAATAGACTGACTTACCCAAGAACACAAAAAGGAAAGCGAATAGAGTAAAATCTCACGTGCTACCACAAATAATACACTTGTCACTCTTACGCATGTCAGTCACATCGGAACTTGTGATGTACAAAGCACTCGAGAGAACCTGAAACCTCTCAGATTCAGTGGGAACAGAACTAGCTCAGGCAAAGATATATTGGCTTGGAAAAACTGTTTATACGAAATGAAGAAGAGAAAGGTTTGGTTCAGTGGTAGAACATCTGCTTTGCATGCAGAAGGTTCCTAGTTCAATCCTGGCTTCTCTAGTTTAAAGGATCAAGTAATACAAGATGTGAAAGACCAGAACTAACTGTCTTCTTTAAATGATCTAGTCAGTGAGAATTTACTTAACATTCTTACACGTTTCTACAGCATAATGAAGTGTTCTGCAGGCATCCCCTAGACAATCGGTGGGTTGGAAAAGTAGCATCCAAGCTGAATCTGGAGCCTGGCTGGTAGCACCTGTCAATCCCTCCTATCCCACTACCAGCCAGGAGGAACTCCAGCCCCATTGCCAGTGCCTCAGGTGCTCAATGCAAACCAAGCCAGGACACATGGGTACGGGACACAGGGAAAACCAGCATGGGGGGAAAGAAGGCAGGGGCAGGTAAGACAGTGACCGTAGTGGTGTGTCAGAAACAAGGCTGTAGCTGAAATCTCACCTCAAACATTAACTTGCCAAGTAATATGAGACAACTCACAGACTCTTGGTTCTGTCTTTCTGTCCCGCATATACAAGGATTCCTCTAAGAATTTCTGAGAATGTACCTAAAGTGTTTTGCATACTAAAAAGCTATGCCCAAATTCAAATATATCACTCAATAACTCAAACCTAGACTAATGTTTCTGTGGGTACAAGGACTTCTGCCCATGGAGTAAGATCTTCCCATTTCCCCCTCCCAAACAACCCAAATGCCCCCATCCTGTTTACCCAAGGAAAGGATTTTGGGCTCCCACAGAAAGGAGGAGGCAGCAAAACTACACTTCATGGTGGACATCCTTGCACATATGGAAAACATTAGTCTGGAACGAACTCACAGTGTTCACGGGGGTCCGTTGGGGCCAGAGCGAGGCGGAGCGAAGCTCCGTCAGCTCAGGAGTGGCCACTAGAGCAGCCACAGGCCAAATGAGATTCTCTAATCTAATTCAGCCTGCTGCCGAATTGCTGCCGAAATTTGGCAGCAACTTTAAAAGCAACTGGAGGGGAGGGGGTTTGAGGGAGAGGCTCCAAACTTGCAGAGTAGCTGCTGGGGCCTCTTCTAGAAATATCCACCAAGTTTCAAGAAGATTGGACCAGGGGATCCAATTCTACAGACCCCCAAACAGGTTGCCCCCATTCCCTCCATTGTTCTCTATGGCAGGAAAAAAGTAACACTTTTTCCCACCATAGAGAACAATGGAGGGGATGAAACAATCTGTTTGGGGGCCCATAGAATTGGACCCCCTGGTCCAATCTTCTTGAAACTTGGTGGGTATTTCGAGGAGAGGCCCCAGCAGCTACCCTGCGAGTTTGGAGCCTCTCCCTCAAACCCCCTTTCCTCCAGCCCCTCATATACCCTATGAGTTTTTGCCATTGATTTCAATGGCCCATAGGGTATAATGGGGCTGAAACTGACATTCCCTTTCTGACACACTTCCGGTGATGTCACCGGACGCGGCAGATGCTAATGAGTTATGCTAATGAGCTCCTGCACCTCTTTTTCTACGAAAGGACCCCTGGGTGTTCAGACCCTTTCTCACCTTGGAGTGCCTGTGTGAATAGGCACTTTTAAACGCACGTGTATTAAGTTTCTGATACATGAAAAACAGAAAGGGTATTTTGAATAGGCTTGCTTCAGGTCATTATTTTGGTCTCTGTATGGGAGGGGCTGTGGCTTAGTGGCAGAGCATCTGTTCTGCCTGCACAAGGTCCCTCGTTCAATCCCTGGCATCTCCAGCTAAAAGGATCCAGCAGGTGGTGAAACTCTGCCTGAGACCCTGGAGAGCCACTGCCAGTCTGAGTAGACAATACTGTCTTTAATAGGCCAATGCCCTGATTACTTACAGGGCAGGTTCATATGCACATTAAGAGCATATTACGTCACATAGCTGTCACAAGAGACAGTGCCTGGTAGGCAATTACTTGCACATTAAAGGTCTGGGGACGCGTTGTGGCTTAGTGGTACAGCACCTGCATGCAGAAGGTTCAATCCCCAGCATCTCTAGCTAAAGGACCAGCCAGCAGGTGATGCAAAACACCCATGCCTGGGTCCATGGAAAGCTGCTGCCAGTCTGAGTAGATAATACTGAACTTGATGGACAGATGGACTGCGTCAGTATGAGGCAGCTTCATGTATGTGTTCAAGCAGGGTTACTGTCACTGGAAGATAATCTATATACTAATAGCCAAGTGTCCCCTGTGCGTGTGGATATCTAAATCTGCACATCGGGGGCACTGGGGGGGGGGGCAGAGAGATTTTCCTGCACACTTGGGGGACTCACCAGGTGTCCAGAAAAATCTGAAAACTTTGAAAAACGATACGAGGGATATTTAAATCCCCCCAAAAGTAAAAGAGCATTCCCTGCACATGCGCAGAAAACCCTCTGGGAACTCTGTGGCGGGCTGACGGCTGGGAGCTGCTGAGGCCTCACTGTCAGTGCCAGGCGGGAGATTGGTGGGTCTGGCGGCTCAAAGCCACTCAGGCCTCACCGCTGGTGCCTGAGGGGGAGGAGATCAGTGGGCCCTGCGGCTGAGAGCTGCTCAGGCCTTGCCGCCGGTGCCGGGGGGGGGGGGGAGAAGACTTACTTGCAGCCACTTCCTCCTCAGTTCCTCCTTTAAGAATTCTCCCCCACTGCAAGTATCGTGGGTCCCGCTTCTTGTATATTTCAAAAGGCTGAAGAAAATAACTAAGGAATCTAACATAGAAGCTAATATCGTTGCCCTTCTATTTATATAGCAGAACTGTGAACTGTACGGTTCAGCTCCAAAGTCATAAGCAACATTCTAACACAACCTTGCAAAAACATTTTCTTCCAACTACTTGACTCGTCCTTTTCAAATCAGTCATCAAGAGTATTCCTATATCATCAGGGCTCCTCATGCAAGCACCCCCTTTGAATAAATTGGCCACTAGACCTACAAATCAAAACAAATCCTTAGTTGTACAGAAAAGCCTCAACCAAGTCTCCTGAACACAAAAAACCCTGGCATCTGCATACACATTGGGCAAGCCCCAGTTTCAGCATAATCAACTCTCCCTCAAGAGCTGTATAGAACTTCCAGGTGCTCCAAAATTCAACTTCTAGGCTTGCAACCTTAGCCAGCAATTTACCCCTGGAAAGCTTCTGAATCCATTGATTAAAAGCCCAAACACTGTCTTCGGCATCTTCCCGAAGGACTGCACTCCAAACCAAAGAACTCAGAACTACTTTCATTGATTACTAAACGTCCTCCACTCTCTCTCTTTGCCTTTCCTTTGCCCATCCCACCCCAAAGCCACAGAATCGTTCTGTATGATGCTTCACATCCCCTTTGCAGAAAGGATTTGTTCCAAAATTCACTAAATATATTCACAACACATCCATGTCAGTTGTTCTAGCCAAGCAATAGGGGCACGTACCCTTCTCAGCTTGATCCTCGGCTTGGATGCTATGTTGCTTGCATCAAATATTAGATGAATCACAGAAACTCTGCCCAGCTAGAATTTTAAGCCCTAGATTCCTCCGAGTAACTAATTCTGTCTCAGCAGATATCATCTGCTTTTCTTTTCTTCAAGACTTAATTACACAGTGGTCATTCTGGCAGTTCCTCAACAATTCTGAATGGAGAAATAAAGTGATGGCTAGTCAGATGGTATTTTAACAGAGAACCTTCAGTTCCATTAAGAAGTTGTGCAAACAAATAGGATTAGCACCGTTTTTGTTTTCAGTCATGAAAACCAGACTGCATCTACAAACTTGGTGTGCTTCAACAAGTTACAAACAAGTATTTTGTTAGTATTCTGTACTACTAACCTGCATTTAAAATCCTGAAATAGATGCATGGCCCTCCATAATGGAAGTTTTCCAGGTTTTATATGTATTAGTACTATTAGTGTAGTCCGTACATATGGGGCAGCTAAGGGACTGAGCAGTAAATCAGGACACCCCTGGTTCATACCCTATCTCAGACATCAATTTATCGGGCTGATTTAAGAAAAGGCTGACCACTCGCAAAAAATAATACAATTATCCTAAAGCAATACGCTTCAACCCAGGGGTCCTGCCAGGTTGCAAGCCCTTTCAGAGCTGCCTTTTTTAGGACCTGCTACTTGCATAGACAGCAAAGACACCACACCACCTGCCTCTCTTTGCATGCAAGCCAAGAGAACCGCAGGATGGCAACGCAAGAGAGCAGGATAAAGGGTTTATCTGTGGCTCTAGCTCTAGCCTTGTCCTTTGCAATAGTATACCCCCTATGGCTCGGTAGGTCCCCTATCCCTCTTGGTTTGCTGCCCCACTGCCCTGACCTTGACACTGGAGAGATCACAATTTATTTAAATTATTTATTTATTTATTTATTTCATGAGACTTACATCCCGCCTTCCCCGCCAACAGCGGGCTCAGGGCGGCTAACAACACAACTTTAATACATACAGTGCCAATTAAAACAATTAAACTTATACCCCAAGATCAGCAGCTTGCAAATTATCATGAAGGTGTTTGTTCCTGGCCTTTGAAGTGTAGTTTTTTTTAAAATTACTAATTGAGTAAGCAAATTAAATTGGTACGCTTCGCTCACAACTTTAATGCCAGCGAGCGGTTTGGCTCCTGCATAAATCAGTTTGCTCTGGAGCCATCCTTCCTGAGCTACGACAAAAGTGTGTGAGCCGGAGGCTAAAAAACGGTGAGCTAACTCACACTAACTCAGCTTAGAGGGAACACTGCTCACAACTGACCTGATTCACAGGCTTGTAACTCGGTCCCATGCACCCACCAGGGGTTCAAGGTCTGGTTGAAGGGCACCGATCTAGAACAACTGACTTACAGCTTTCAGCAAGTCTATGCATCTGTGAAGGCTGACGACATTTAGAGTCAGTGGGACTGACAAACTTCAGCCACAGTACAATTCTGGGGTACGCACGCCGGATTGCAGCCAAGAGAACCGCGATTGGAACCGAAGCGTACCAATTTAATTTGCTTACTCAATTAGTAATTAAAAAAAAAACTACACTTCAAAGGCCAGGAACAAACACCTTCATGAAATAGTCCACCAAACAAATCCTCAGCCAAGAAAACAGGTCTTCTTTTCGGTCCGCTCCCGAAGAGAACTGCTGAGCAAACAAAACGCCACGAAGCTCTATCACTCCGACATCTGTACTGTGGCGCTTAAATGAATTTTTTTATCATGACACCACCGGTTTCTGAATCCAAAAGCGCCTACACACCCACTCACAGCCTATGAATCACTGCTCCACGGAGGAGAGGAGAAAAAGAGAGGGGGGGGGGGGAAACCAGGGAAAAGATTCCCAACACAAAGCACATCTGCGCGGATCTTAACCGTGCGCCCCTTTGCAGAAGGCAAGAGACCACGTTCGTCCACACAGCGACTGCCGATGAAACCGACTCTGGCATCCGCTTTCCAGAGATGCAACCGGCGCGCGGACAAAACACTTTCGATGGAGCCCTCCAGACACGTCACTAAACTTTCTCCTCCACAAGCCCGCTCCCCTCCCCACCCCGATCCGCAAAGCCCTCGCATCCGAGATGCCCTCCCAGAGGCGCGCACACAGCCAAGTCCTCACCATCAAGCAAACATGCTCTTCATTCCTCGCAGCGTCCAGCGTCCGTCGCTGCCATGGCTGTTTCCCCACCTTTGTGCTTCAGCCGCGGCGGCTCCCGCTGTCTCCTCGGCTACGGACGCCGGTGCAGGCTCCGCCGCCCCCTTGCAAAACACAGCCACACAGCATTCCGCGCAGGGCAGCCTGCCTCGCGAGGACGTCGCCGAGCGCCCAAGACGCCGCGTGATTGGCGGGTTGGGGGGAGAATCCCGCCCCGCCGTTGGTTCCTTCGGCTGCCCGTCTCTCCGCCGAAGAGGCCCGTGGAGAGCGCCGCCAAGCCTCTCGGGGTCCGCCCCTCCCGCTCTCCACGCATGCATCGCATTCCTGCAGGCCCACGTGACGCGTCCTGATGGCTCGCCTTTGTACAGCTGTGCGGGGCGGCGTGGGAGCTGTCAGCGTCTCCCGAGCGCGCCAGTTCCTTTCTCTCCCCCTCTGTTGGGGGCAGCCCGAGCTCGGTTTCCCTCCGACACAGTCGCCGGCCCAACAGACGATGGAGGAATACTTTCAATGCAAAATAAAGGGGTGGTTCTGTCGGGAAGAGGCAGACGGTTGTGCATGCCAGTTGTCTTGTTTTCAACGCATTTCCCATTAGTGTGTTAGGGAGGGGCGGGCGGGGGGGAGTTCCCCACTGCAAGCATTCTTTCCTAATGCAAAGAGCACACTCCCATTTCATCTGCTCATCCCATTGTGATGGCTAGCTGACTGGGCAACTCTCGTTGTCCTTTACCGCCAGTCGGAGCTGCACCTCGCCAGGGTTGCTGCAGGGGAATGTGTGCAGCCCAACTGCCGCTTCATTAAATGGGGCGCTGTCTGTCCGGGAGTCAAAACAGCCAGAACAGAACTGAGAAAGGCAGGGTGTGCCCCTCAGTCAGAAACAAGCAGGTCTTAGCCCGGGAATGCGGCTACTCTAAGGACATTGCTGCAACACACACACACGCGAATGACTGCTGTACCAAACAGCCCGACTTCTTCCTGTGCTGTTCTGGGGGTACTTAAGAGCAGGGGTCCTTTCCTAGAAAAAGAGGTGCAGGAGCTCATTAGCATAACTCATTAGCATAACTCATTAGCATATGCCACCTCCCTTGACATCACCAGAAGTGTGTCAGAAAGAGAATGTCAGTTTCAGCCCCATTATACCCTATGGGCCATTGAAATCAATGGCAAAAACTCACAGGGTATATGAGGGGCTGGAGGAAAGGGGGTTTGAGGGAGAGGCTCCAAACTCGCAGGGTAGCTGCTGGGGCCTCTCCTCGAAATACCCGCCAAGTTTCAAGAAGATTGGACCAGGGGGTCCAATTCTTCGGGCCCCCAAACAGGTTGCCCCATTCCCTCCATTGTTCTCTATGGTGGGAAAAAGTGTTACCTTTTTCCTGCCATAGAGAACAATGGAGGGAATGGGGCAACCTGTTTGGGGGCCCGAAGAATTGGACCCCCTGGTCCAATCTTCTTGAAACTTGGCGGGTATTTCGAGGAGAGGCCCCAGCAGCTACCCTGCAAGTTTGGAGCCTCTCCCTCAAACCCCCTCCCCTCCTGTCGCTTTTAAAGTTCGGCAGCGGGCCGAATCAGATCAGAGAATCTGATTCGGCCCCTGGCTGCCCTAGTGGCCACTTAAGAGACATAAGACAGGAACGGCAACAGGATCGCCATCTCCTTTCCCTCATATTTGTTCCTTTAAAATAACAGACACCCTGCAATGGTTGTTTTCTTTATTGCTGCTTCTCTCTGCGGAAAAAAGCTGCCCCTGTTGAATTGCATGCTATTTAGCTGTATTTCTTATTTAAAATGGTAGGTTGGAATAGTGATTGCGATGTAATACAGTGAATATTGGGATTCGTTTCTCTGATCTGGTGTCAAGAGGAGACAAAACAGTGCACAAAAAAAGAAAGCAGCTATTCCCATATCTTCCATTTCTTTTTCTCCAAAGCTGCAAGTCTCAGGGTACCAAAATCACCTTAATTTGCAGCCTTTAAGTCACAGCCCGTTTTTCCTCCTGCCCCCCAACACACATGGCTAAAGATAGAAATATTCCCATGTCCTCCATCCCTCACCAATTGTTTAGAAAGCAGCCTTCCACATGGTGCTGGAAATTATTCTATCATCTACTATGTGTCTTCTTATTCCCTACCAGAGAGAGAGCCAGGGTGACACAGCAGTTAGAATGTCTTATTAGAACTGGGGAGACACTCAGTCAGCCATGAAACTCATGGGGTGTCCTGAGCTGTTACTCTCAGCGTAACCTTTCTCATACAGTTGTTCTGAGATCAAAATGAAGCAGAAGAGAACTCCTATATGCTGCCCAGTATTTAATGGAAGACAGGTAGGATAAAAATGGTATAATTGACAAACAGACCCTACTCCCATTACATTGTGGCCAAGCAAAGAATGGCTTATAGGCAATTCATGGGTCCTAGTCTCGAATATCCTCCCACGAAGTATGCTTCAGAACTGCTTATCGTTTCTTTCATGGGCAGCCTTCTGATGTCATTTTATTTTTAAAGATAATAGGCCTTGTCTTGAATATACCATCCTGCAATGACACCTTGAGAGCCAGTTTGGTATAGTAGTTAAGAGCGTGGACTCTAATCTGAGAGAACCTGGTTTGATCCCCCTCCTCCATATGCAGTTGCTGGCATGACCTTGGGTCAGTCACAAGTTATTTCAGAGCTGTTCTCTCATGAGCAGTCCTCAAAAGAGCTCTCTCAGCCTCACCTACCTCATAGGGTGTCTGTTGTGGGGTGGGGAGGGGAAAGGAGATTGTAAGCTGCTCTGAGACTCCTTCAGGTAGTGAAGGGCAGGGTATAAATCCAATCTCGTCTTTTACTCATTGGTAGGGTTGCCAGCCTCCAGGTGGTGCCTGGAGATCTCCTGCTATTACAACTGATCTCAAGATGACCAAGATCAGTTCTCCTGGAGAAAATGGCTGCTTTGGAGGGTGGTCTCCATAGCATCACATTCCTTCTAAGGTCCCTCAACTCCCCAAACTCCACCCTCCCTAGGCTCCACCCCCCAAATCTCCAGGTATCCCCCAAGCTAGAGCTGGCATTGGACTGCTTCTGAGATCTCTCTGTGTGTATTACATCTTAATGTTTTTACTTGCTCTTGCTTGTTATGAGATTGTTCCCCATCTCAGATCCCCAGTTCTTAGAATATGTCTCATTCTAACACTTGTTCTGCACTTTTGCACTTTTCCCAATATTTCTTCATCAGTTTTCCGTTCTATTCAGTTTTTGTTGGTTAAAAATATCTGCAAGTGCTATGCAGATAAGAGGACCTAAATTTGAATGTAGGAGGCATGGATGTAGGGGCCAAGAAAAACTGTTTTGAATATGAGTGACAGTTTTGCTACATGTATCTCAAGTCTTGGAACCCTTAAACTTAAAAGTAATATATTTACTTAATTTTATATCCTGCCTTTCTTCCCAGTGGGGACCCAAAGCAGCTTACATCATTCTGTCCTCTGGTCTTCTTCTCTTCTCCATTCTGTCCTCACAACCACCGTGTGAGGTAGGTAAGGCTGGTCACCTAGCAAGCTTCCATGGTAGAGTGGAAATCTGAACCTAGAGCTCTGAGATTCTAGTCGTATGGACTCACTGTCTTTAATAAACTATTACTGGGAAAAAATAAGGAGTAAAAAGGTACTTTTAAGAAGAAGAAGAGATTGGATTTATACCCCGACCTTCACTTGGAGTCTCAGAGCGGCTTACAAAGTCCTTTCCCTCCCCACAACAGACACCCTGTGAGGTAGGTGGGGCTGAGAGAGCTCTGAGACAACTGTCCTTGAGAGAACAGCTGGCTTGCCCAAGGTCACCCAGCAGGTGCAAGTGGAGGAGTGGGGAATCAAACCCGGTTCTCCCAGATTAGAGTCCATGCACTTAACTACTGCACCAAAATGGCTCTCATTTATCCCAGAGTCTCACAAACTATAATTTCCAGATCTCTACTGAAATACCTTAGTGAGGCTTGTCCTTTCTGAACGTCACCTTTTTAAAGAGGAAAAGCATCTAACTGTAGGAGGTAGAATGAATTCAATCAGCTGTGACATCAGATTTCATCAAAATTTAGTCCAGGGCTTTGCCGTGGCCTCCTTCTGAAATTAGAAGTGCCGTTACATGGCTAAAGCAATTTAATCAAGCTTTCATATCTCAGTACTTTTGCTTTACAGTGTTATTTAAAAAGGTTCAGGTTTCAGTTTATCACCTTTAGCCATAGGCCATTACAATGACTATATATATATATATCTATATATATCTATATCTATATCTATATCTATATCTATATATATATATATATAACATCTATATAAACTTCTAAAACCCGGAAAATAAAAATCTGCTAGGACATGATAAAACATTATAATAATTCCATCTCTCTCATCCAGACTTCCGTAGGTAACCAAGGTCAGGTACTGCTGTTTTCTTCCAAATTTTCTCTGCAGCAAAGGCAAAGAGGGCCACCTTGTATGAAATCTCGGCCTCTACATCTGCTAGTAGAACTAGAATTTTTTCCGTTTCTGGTCTAGTACCTAAGGAGGCCAGGATTGGGTCTAGAAATTTCTTCCTAGGGCAGGGGTGGCCAACCTGTGGCTCGGGAGCCACATGCGGCTCTTTCACACATATTGTGCGGCTCCTGGCAGGGCAGCTGGGGAAGCAAAGGGGAGGCATGCTTTTTCTCTCTTTCTCCCTTCCTTCCTTCCCTCCTCCCTCCCATCTATTTGCTTTCCTAGTTTCTCTCTCTCTCTTTCTTATAACCGGTTTTCCTCATTTGTTTTTATTTTTGGCAGTCCCATTTAACGTTAATAAAAAGCAAATTTGCATATTTTTAAAAATAAAAACGTGTGTGTGATATTTGTTCCTGTCTTGCGGCTCTCAGACATCTCTGTGTGGCTCTTACGTTTATTCTATGTGGCTCTTACGTTAAGCAAGGTTGGCCACCCCTGTCCTAGGGGATTGGTAGAGTGGGCAGAATAACAGGTAATGGCATAGATCTTCTGGCATTGGATCTCCATGCAGGCAGAGATGTTGGGCAACAGGCGAGTTGGTATAACAGCCTTCAAGCATTGCTGATTGCATTGATTGGAAGCGGACTGAAGTTAAGTGCAGAACGTAATTTGCTGAATGAGCTCATTGTTAAGTATTGGGCCCTTCGATGATCTGATTTGATCCATTTGTACTAGGGTGAGGATTTATTTTCTTGAATGACTCGCCTATCTTGGGCCGTGTCCTGGATGTATATTCGCTCCCTTCCGTTAAAGTCGGTCCGAAGTGGCCCATGGATTACATCTGGAAGATTATATATTTGCAATATACTATTGTATTTGGATACCATTTAGGGTCTTTTAGGCAAGCTAGGAAGTAACTACTTGAACGGTGATCTGTAGGTGCTCTCTTCAATTTGTGCCAGTAGTTATAAAAGGCTTTATGAGCACATGCTCATAGAGAGGGAAGGCCCAGTTCAGCTCTTAACAGTGCTGCTGGGGTGTTTGTTGGTAGGTAGCAGCCTTTTCATTAAAGGGTTTTCAATTCTCTCCAGGCTGGCAATGGTGGAATCGTTCCACCCCCATACCTCAACATAAAGAAGTTGGGCGATTGTCTTGCTCTGGAAAAGCTTTAGGGCTAGGTCTATCAGAAAGCCCCCTTTTGTACAGTAATTTAAAAAGGTCTCTTCGCTTAAGTTCATGTACCAACTACACGAATATGCAACTGGGGTCCCAGTCACATGAGTGAGATAATCCGGGGGGGAAGTGAGGCTATTTGCTCCAGATTAATTTGACCCACAGTTGCGCAATCACACAGTTCTGTGAAGCTGTGGGCACAGTCCACCACTGCGTGATCAGACGCAATCGCGGGTGAGTCAGGGGGGCTGCCTTTTTTCTGATGCGCTTAAACAAGGGATCGATGAATCGCATCTCCGCCCTGTGGGCTTCCTATGGCAGTATGAAATGATACACATACTGAGAAGTGGAAAAAAAACAATGGCAGGGCATCGGGATAGCCTGATCAGAGTATCCCCAAAGCCATGAGTGCACGCTGGAGCGATCACATGGGGAAAGTCCACCTGTGGCCCGTAGCAAACCTGTTTGATACTGGATTTTCCCTAGTATCCTTTAACTCCACTTCTTCGGCGAACAGAAACGGGTTGTCGATGGGTGTGGGATGCTTGCCAGGTGTTTTGGTGTGATCACGCCCTTAAAATCCGCATGGCATTCATGCCTATCGCGTGGCTAATTCTGCTTGTGATTGGGGCCATGGTATTTTAAGTGCAAGCAATCTATGGCCAGTCTTGTTTGGTGACTCTCATGACCAGTTGCACTGGTAAGTGAATGTGTAACTTGCAAAAACTGAAATGTAACATCATGCCTCTTTGGAATGCTTATGTTGCGCCCTAACCAAAACTGCTCTGAATGTTTTATGAATGCTCTAGGATGCATGCCCATGGCAAAAATACTCTTCTGGCCCCAATCTTCTGTGTGAGAATTAAGAGTGGTGACCAAGAATTCAGAAGCAGGCCCCTCTTCATCCCAACACCAAACCCACACTTGGCAGACCAGTTTTTAAATATTTTTCTTATTTTTTCACAAACTTAAAAACACAAATAATACGCAAAAGAAGCTCCAAACATGGTTTTACAAAGGGTTGTACAGATTCTTAACTACTGACATGGATCAAAATATTTCCAGGCTATTGAAAAAGCCACCCTGACTACATGGCTACATGTAACAACTGGTTTCCAGATTTGTTTTATAAGTAATACACTATCATGAGATTTCTCAAAGTTTGAGTCCAGGGGCACCTTTAAGACAAACAAAGTTTAATTCTGGCTATAAGCTTTTGTGTGCAAGCACACTTCTTCAGATACACTGAAACAGTTTTCCTCAGGCCTTACATATAGGTAGAGAGAGGGTGGGGGGTTTAGTTGCCCGGAAGGGCTAGTTTGAGTCAAGATGCATAAGTAACTGGGTGATGAGTATAGCCAAGATTGGATTATAGCAGATGGTAAACCTGTGAATGGCAGCAAATTAGCAATACAAATACAAGAGTTAACAAATGGATGTAAGAACTAAGTTTGAGTCCAGTATCGGACACTGATCATTTAACTTTTCCCCACAACTTCAGCCATCATTCTTCCTCAGGTATCTCAATCTGTACTACCCAATCCTTTGTACACTTTTTGTTCTTTGTAACAAACAGATATAGCACCATGTCCTGCAACTGCCTTTGTACATCATTTTTATGACATTTAAATAAACACAGTTGGATCATGCCTTAGCTTTATAGTTTTATTATTTTTGCTAATTATTCAGGTAACCATATTCCAGAATTAATGCTCTTTTGCATTTTCTCCACAGATGGAAGAGACTTCTCTTAGGTACATCGGAAAATAATCATTTCCCCAAACCGCTTTCTAGAAATATTATGGATCTTCCATGGTATTAGGTACCACTAGTTTTCCACAGCTGTTTAGCCATTCAAACAGTACAGGGAATATAGTGTGACGTGATGAAATTTCCATGGTTTAAAAAAAAGTTAGTCCTCACTTGAGTTGAAAGGATAACTGTCCATATTAGAAGGCCCATATTAGAAGGTAATTTAGGTAACATGTAGTCACCATGACTTGCATATTAAAGTCAAGATTCTTAAGAAGACATCACATGTTCCCAGTGGACTGCCTAGGGAGCACCATTTTACAAACTGAGGCCTAGACACAGCATCTTCAGGGAGAGTTACAAGCTAGAAACGGGATAAATATTGTTGACAGTCCAATTGGGTGGACTGAGAATCCAAAACATTCGAAAGGGTATCAGATGTTAGCAAGAAAACTCATAATTAAGCCCATTGATTAAAAATGCAACATTTACCCAAGGTATGCATTAAAATTGCTTAAAAATACTGGAAGGTATTTATTGACCTCATATATTGCCACAGTCTGTAACATAGTCAATCCAAGCAGAGTGTGGAAGCTTCCTCCTGTCTTGACTGAAGAATAACTAAGATTTAAAATGCCATTTACTGTCCCTATGATTCAATTTAATTGACAGCGGATACACAGCCTACTTGCATGCTTACTTATATCTACCTCTAGGGAAAACATTAGAAGTTCCTGAATACAGAATCTACCACCTTTTTACTTTTCATTAGCAAAGCCAAAAAGCATCAGTAATTATACAGTCACCATTACGTTAGTTCCTTTAGCAACATCTGACCTAATCATTTAAAAAACAAAAACTTTTAATCATATGATCATATGAGAGTTATAACTTTCCAAGTCCACTTAAATCAGTGAGCTTAGAAGGGTGCAACTCTGAACAGGACTGCAATGTTAATCTGCTTTTAGTAGGAAGAAGAGAAGAGAAGAGATAGGATTTATACCCCACCCATCACTCAGGAGTCTCAGAGTGGATTACAAACTCCTTTCCCTTCCCCACCCCACAACAGACACCCTGTGAGGTAGGTGGGGCTGAGAGAGCTACTTTGAGAACAGCTCTGACAGAACTATGGCTTGCCCAAGGTCATCCAGCAGCTGCAAGTGGAGTGGGGAATCAAACCCGGTTCTCCCAGATTAGAGTCTGCGAAGTTAACCACTATACCAAACTGGTGTAATTCATTATGGGTTCCTTACTTGTGGGGCCTAGGCCTCTCACAATCAGGCCATGGCCACATGAGCGAGATAATCCGGAGGGGAAGCGAGGCTATTTTGCCCTGGAGCAATTTGCCCTGCAGCTGCGTGATCACACAGGTCTGTGGACCTGCCAGCGCAACTCGCCGCTGTGTGATCAGATGCAACTGCGGGCGAGTTTTTTTTTGTGTGTGTGTGGTTGGTTTCCGATTCGCTCAAACGGGGGATTGATGACTCGCTCCTCCACCCTAAGGCCTTTCGATCATGCGCACACTGAGAAGGGAAAAAACCCCAGCAGCATGGCGTCGGGATAGCCTGATCAGACTATCCCTGATGCCACAAGTTTGCGCTGATGCGATCACATGGGGAAAGTCCGGCTGTGGCCCACAGCAAACCGTTTGATACTGGAGTTTAACTAGTGGTTTTTTACTCCGCTTTCCTGGTGGAGCAAAACGGCTTGCGATGGTTTGACGACGGTTGCGGGACGCTTCCCAGATGTGCTGGTGTGATCGTGCCACTTTGAACCGCGGGTAAATTGTCCCTCTTCCGTGGCTAATGGGTGCGTATGATCACGCCCCACGTGTGGTTATGTGGGTTTTACCTTAATAACAGTACTATCTTCCAAGTGAAAACCCTTTACCGTTCTCCATATGGATGGATGGCAGCCAAGTCGTCTCTATGAGTGAAATTGCAGGAGCAAGCTTGTGCTTGCAGGAACACAGTCATTGGGGGGCTGCTGAACATCCTCAGGTTCTGTCTCTCAATAGTAGCTTATTTTGCCTTGCAAGGCTGATGAAATTGGGCTCACGGAAAAATAACTAAGTCTTAGTTTTGGATATTGGCACTGGTTTCTATATTTTAGTAGGACAACAACATCCCTGATACATGGGGATACCTCCGTCCTAGAAACCCTCTACACTTTCTTACCTCTTATGGTTCTTATAAGTAATACTCTCTTTCCAAATTAATTTCCTCCTATAGATTACGAACACAAGCAGTTTCTCAGCAAACCATTTCCAATAATGGGGACAATTCATTTATAAAATGCTGGAAAGTCATATTTAGCCTCCTCAAGGATGTATCCAGAGAAAGCTTCTCTGCATCGTTAATCAGACCGCTGGCCCATCTGGCTCAGCATCGTACGTTCTATGGGAAAGGCCTCCCCAGGTTCTCCGGCAAAGAAAGATTTTCTTCTTCCAAGACCTGCTGCGGTCCTTCTAACTGAAGGTGCTGAGGACTGAGCCTGGGATCTCCTCCATACCTTTCTTTCTTCATTTCAAATAATCTGATGACCCAACAGTCTTTGGACCACATGAATCACTCTAATATCATCCTCTAGTTCCACCAGTGCATTGAAGCTATTGCAGC
The DNA here is from genome assembly GCA_029233225.1 of Lepidodactylus listeri. Classification (NCBI taxonomy): domain Eukaryota; kingdom Metazoa; phylum Chordata; class Lepidosauria; order Squamata; family Gekkonidae; genus Lepidodactylus; species Lepidodactylus listeri. The sequence continues at coordinate 40,256,811 of JARCFY010000016.1, read as the reverse complement.
CAAAACATCTGCAAAAGCCAGCATTTGTGTCAGCTTGTGAAGAAGCCAAGAAAGCAAACGAAGCCCCAGAAGCTATCACTGGCTGAAGCCAGAAATCTCTCAAAGGGCCCACCAACACACAGTCAAAGAAGGTATGAGCTAAAGTTTCAGTCCCACCAGATCCACAAGGACACAACCTGTCTCAGTAAATTACTCCTCAGAATCTACCTAGCAAAACAAGGAAGGGGAAAGCATTTAACCTAGGCTAGCCAAAAGAAAAGCCCTGTCACGCGATAAAATGAACTGTCAATCGATAAAATTAAGACGGAAGCATAAAAGGAGGCAAAGTACCAAAAAATAACATAGACTGTATTCTATGAGCCCTAGCAAGGGCCAACTGACGATCTAATCTAACACCTCCAGTGCTCTATTAAGGGGCAGTCTAGTGGCCTGAGAGCCAAAGGACAACAGAAATGCCGAAGACAGCCCCCCCCCCCAAATCTTCTGCATAAAAAACCATGGCCTTGCTCTCAGGTTTTACTAAAACCCAGAATCCCTTATTTCACAGCAAAAGTTTTCTAGAAGCTATTTATCAGAATGAACAAAATACCACAAAACAGTAAAGTGACCTTATTAGTTCTCCAGAACTTTCATCAGTCTGGATATTCAGTAGAAACCATTTAAAAAAAAAAAAAAGACTGGGATCAGAGGCAGAAAAGGCATGATAGAGAAGCCCCCGAGGCTGCAGCTGCCAGGACTATAAACTAAATACAGGATGTCTCATTAGGGGATGCTGGGTGCAAAATCAGTTTCCTGGTACACCAAAGGCTGTGGGAACAAAGCAGCAAGCAAGCAAAGACACGAACAAAAAGCTCCTCCCATTCTTCCTGAGAAATAATTCCAGTGGGAGAATGCTGTGTTTGAAGAATACCAGCGAGCTCAAGAACTTGCTGCTTTGTGATATTTTGATTGGTCCTAATAAAAAGTAGAACATGACCAATGCTCCCTTTAAGCTTTGGAGTCTTGTGAGCAAAAATTCTACTTTGTGAGCTACTGGCGCTAAAGTTGTGAGTGAACAATTTGGCTGCTGCGTAAATCAGTTTGCCCTGGAGCCATCCTTCCTGAGCTGAGACAAGAATGTGTGAGCCGCAGGCTAAAAAAACTGAGCTAGCTCACACTCAGAGGGAACACTACGTGACTTCTGCTCAGGGAATTCTTCTGAGAGCGTATTGTGTAGCGGTTAAGTGCGCAGACTCTAATCTGGGCGAACCGGGTTTGATTCCCTGCTCCTCCACTTACAGCTGCTGGATGACCTTGGGCAAGCCATAGTTCTGTCAGAACCACCTACCTCACAGGGTGTCTGTTAAGGGGAGGGGAGGGGAAGGGAGTCTGTAAGCCGCTCTGATACTCCCGAGTGAAGGGTGGGGTATAAATCCAATCTCCTCCTCCTCCTCTTCTTTGGACCAACACGGCTACCTAAAATCTTGATTTCATAGTCTAACTTTTGAAAGTTACCTGGAATATATATATTGTGAAAACTAGACTCGTAGCATCTCTCTGCCTAATGAAAACCATTCCATTCTGACTTAAGGGACCTGCAGCTAGAAGTCAGCTTCTGGGGAAAGATACTTAAATGTAACTGAGAACATCAAGAATCCCAGGCCGCCAATTTTGGCCTACTGCCAAATAAACCACAATTCCAAGTAATTGCTATCCTATGCTGGACCGGAACTAGCAATTTAGAGACGTGATAGGGTTACGTTTAGACTGTTATGCCTCCTTACAGGAAAACAATTCCCCTGCAGATATCCTCCTTCTCAAATAAGTACCATGGCAAGCTCGCAATACTCTGTTTTATAGGCCATCGCAAGACCTTCACAACTGCACGTTTCCATTAATGTCCATTTATAGCTCATGTAGAAAATAGAACAAAGAGTGATTAACTTGCCTCTAAAGTACAGTTCTGCCCAGCTTTAACAATTACCGTAATGGTTCATTTTAATCTCCTAATTTCATAAGCGAACATTCGTGGAAAGAACATTTCGCTGAAGGCTTTGTGAGACATCCCTGCCTAGTCATTGCGGTGCAGCGATTCAGATGCCAGACTGGAATCTGGGAGATCCAGATTCGAATCTCCACTCTGCCGTGGAAACTTACCGGGTGACCTTGGGCTCAGTCACACCCTCTCAGCCTAACCGATCCCCTAATGGAGTTGTTGTGAGGATAAAAAGAGAGAACAATGTAAGCGGATTTGGGTCCCCACTGAGGAGAAAGACGGTATAAACAAGGCAAATAAAATAAAAGCAACAGCAAACAGAAATATTTTTCTGCACCCAACACTGCTTATTTTTAAAAAGCCAACACTTGCAGCATTCTTCACGAAGAATTGGGCATCCACATTTGAGATGATCTGATTTTATGTTCTTCTTATCAAAACAGATATGCTATACTTCTCAAAAGCCACTAGGTGCCAGTGTTCTACAATACAACATTGTACTGAAAATTCCTCAAGTTTTCTCCAACAGTTTAAGGGCATTTTGGTAGTCAATCCTATGGAGCAGTCATGGGCAGTGTTCCCTCTAAGCTGAGTTAGTATGAGCTAGCTCACAGTTTTTTACCCTCCAGCTCACACCTTTTTGTCTTAGCTCAGGAAGGATGACTCCAGAGCAAACTAATCCATGCAGCAGCCAAACCGCTTGCTCACAACTTTAATGCCAGTAGCTCACAAAGTAGAATTTTTGCTTACAAGACTCCACAGCTTAGAGGGAACATTGGTCATGGGACTGCTTTTGAATGTGCAAAGTACTTTTCAGCAGCATTTAAGGAAGGCTGGATCCACACAATGCTGGATACTGAGTAACTGTAATAATTTGCTTCCTGGATTTCCCTGTCTAAAGGAAATCCATGAGGTGGATGATTACAGCAGTGCAATACCCAACACCATGTGAATTTCACCTGAATATTTAAGCATCCCAATTAGACTTTAAGGGTTGAAGGCTTTGTCTTTTAGTATCATCAAATTCCATGCATCAGAATGATATGTTATTAGTTCTTTTGTGACCCTCACTAAAATTTGGTATTGGAGCAATTTATAATTTCAATAAACTGAAGCGTCACCTAACACAATGTCTAGTATTTATCAGCTTCCCTGACTGGCCCCATCTAGGATGCAGTTTATAGTTCCTGCGCATAACATCTATACTGCACAGTTCCAGATTTGGGTTAGTAGTTATTCATTGTCTCTGAGCTAGTAACTAGACCCAAGGTCAAGCTCCACCATGAACAAAAAGAACCATAGTTTGATTATCACACCCAGGAAGTACCCTTCCTGGGATAAGTGAGGGGTGGTGGTTTTAGAACATTTAGAGTAAGACTGCCACAAACTAACTCAGAACAAGGAACACATGAGAAAGGTCAGAACAGTACTCCATTAGACGATTCTGCCCTTGTAAGGTATTAAACTTGCCTTTTTTCAGTTCTAAAGCATATCTCCTTGCCATGACTATTTCTACACATACTGAAAAAGGAGAGTGTCTTCAAGGGAAAGCAACAGCAACAAGCCTATGTCAGATGCAGCGTGCCAAATGACCAGTGGTGAGCTTGTATCAGTCTTTTTACTAGAATTCCCACGGCCCACCAGGGTGTGTAGGAATGCCAGCTCTGGGTGGCACCTGGGGATCCCCTGAAACTAACGCTCACCTCCCGAGTACTGAGATCAGTTCTCCTGGAGAAAAGGATGCCTTCGAAGGCGGACTCAATGGCATGGTACCCCACTGAGCTCCCTGTCTTCCCAAAGTTCCATCCCCAAATCTCCAGGAGTTTCCCCAACCTGGATCTGGTAATCCTACCCGCCATCTCCTGCCGCAGACCAGGGGAGACCTGGCAACCTTAAGTGTGTGTTACATTCACAGAGCAAAAATGCATACTCAGGGCCTCTCTATAGTTCAGGGATGATTAATCTGTGTTGTGCGATCTTGCTTTCTTGTTTATTACAAATTAATAAGTGTCTTGCAGACCCAGCTCCACTTCACCCAGTACTCTTTGTAAGAGGCCCAGTGACCAGTAGGCACACTACCTCAAATCTGCCACAGTCTACAAGATGACGAAAGTTCAGTGAGAGGTCAAAGGCTAATACTGTTTGAATAAAATCATGCTCCGGACTAGGAAGACTGTTACTGGAATAGGCAATGGGACATGTGAGCACATGTATGGACACTGGATAGGAATAAGCCACGTGGAAACAGCTATTGTATCACACTACAGAATGGAGCCCACAATACTGATGCTGGCTTACTAGGAACTTCTACCCCCAGCCACAGAAAAGATGAGAAACATTTCTTCTTGGTATTTTACCCATAAAGTGAAACCATGCTCTGATTGTTTAACTACTATTCAATCTCATCCTGTGATAACAGAATATATTTTATCGTAGCACAGCCAGACTTGCACTTTTTAAGGCTTTATGGGAAGAATCACATCCCGGCCCACACGATCACTGGCGTATTAAAAGATATGCTGAGTTAATGGTCAGCATTCATTGTATTAATGCTCAAATGTACATCATGAACAATGACTAATTTAGCGAAAGCTTGTAAGTGTATGGAAGAACTAAGAGCAACTCTAGAAAATATGGATAAACATCCAGAGCTCTTAGGTAAAAATCAGAAACATCCTCCATCACTGGAAATCTTTAAAAAATGGCAACAAGGCAGAATGATTTCCTGGTCTGTCACCTGGCTATGGTGGGTGGTTCTAAAAATGGCTGGTCTCCTGCATTCAACTGGAGCTTTCTATATTTACCAGACATACTCAGACATTGCTGAAGTTCAGGATTGGTCAGTAGCACAAATCTCTAATTCAGGCAGCAACACTATTAATTTAAGAATACTGATAAGAAGAAACTAGAAATAAATAGGTTTTAGATCTTCTAAAAGTGAAAAATAAAGCTTCATGGTCCTAGTTGTCTAACCCACAGTTCATGACTGTGTGGAAAGACACCCAAATTCAGCATCATAGCTCTTTCGTCTGGAGTGGCTTTCCATTTAGTTTTTGGGAGGAGCCATTTTTCATTGTTCTATTGGTAAAGTTCCAGTCAACAGGACAGACAAGCTGCTTAGTCTTTTTGTATGTCCAGTAAGGGTTAAGTACAAATGTGACAGCGCTCAGCCCTGTGAATACAACTGTGAAATGTAGGCATCCCAAGTTTTCTTGCACAGCATTCCAATTGGAAGTGCACACCCACCACATGTGGTAAGTAAGGATCATGCGGCAATGAAACATGTGAATCATTACCCACTGGTTTGCCTTCCAAAAGAAAGTGTTAGCCCAGCCAACCTAGAGAACAAAGAAAGAAAGAAAGAAAATTAGATCCAACAGAATGCACTGTTTTCAAGCATAAAAATACATTTTCTTATTATAATGGCATGAGGAAAACTTGTCAGGTCAGACTCTGGCAGTATTAATCCTTGCGTCCTCAACTCCCTGGAGGTTAAGTATTTTGGAGTCTTTTGACATGTTTGAGGTTGAAAGGGATACACCCAACTTGAAAGGAATGTGTTTGGGCTATGACCATAGCCTTAGCATTAAAAAAAAACTACAGATAAGACCCTTCTCTCAGAAAATAAAAAAAACAGACTGAGTTACTCTCAGTTAAAATTGGGATAACTACCTTAGAGATTGCTTTTGCTAAGTTTCTAGAACCAAGGTGCTGGAAATTATACCAAAGGCTACTTTTCAGCCTTCAGGAAAAAAATTAGGCCTCACTGGTAGGTAGGAGGAACAACGAAAAAAGAGAACAAGGTACAAGGTTTATTATACCTTTTAGCTCCCAATGCTGTCATGCTACAGTCCTTAAAAATACTGACTTATCCAAGATAAACTGAATTATATGTTAGTCTGAGACTTCAAAAAATGTAGGCAGTCAGTTATTAGGATGGGGGAGACCCAGGATCAAAATCCCCCTCTCATGAAGTTTCCTGTATGACTGCTGGCCAATCACTCACTTTTAGCCTAACCTACCTCATAACAATGTTGTGAGGATAAAATGAAGGAGGGGAGAATGACATATCTTGTACTGATCTCTTTGTAGGAAGGGCTGGATAAAACAGTACTGAATAAGTAAATAAAAATACTTTAACATTAAGCACAATTCACAAGAATTTTAAGGGCTTAGTATTATTTCATTGCTAAGTCATTTCAACATCTTATTTAATCGAGCATCTTTGCCGCTAAAATTAAACACAAGGTGGCTGAATGTGAGATAAGTTTGAAGAAATCCACCCACTTTTAAAACCAGTTACTGGAAGGGGCAGGCCCCCCCCCTGCTCCATTTAAAGTAAAAATGTTAACTTTCTTGGTTTTCTATGAAAACTGCTTAGATTCATTGGACGTGAGCTGTCAAAAAGCTATGTTGAGTTAGGAGGGATGCAGTAAGGAGGAGAATTAGGTGAGATCTCAGCTCAGGAAAAAGAAGATTCAGTGTGGAAGCTTCCTTAGACTGAGATGTGACACACAAGTGCCACTGAAATCATCAGGAGTTACTTCTGCATGATGTGCATAAGATATTAGACAGGGATGGCAGGAAGGAGTACATTATTATTCAACCCATGCACTGAAGGCCAAAACATGTATAATACATCAACCCAGGTAACTGAAAAATGCAGCCTACAGATTTAATCAGCAGAGACTGCAATCCCACATGTACTTCCAGGAAGTAAATTCACTGAACTCAGGCTTACTTCAAGTAAACAATCACAGCTTTCAACTGTAGGTTATAAAATATACAGATACTTGACTTGGAAATATCATATCTTTTTATTCATTTTTAAAATGAATCGCCTGGAGAAGGTGATGGGATAGATGAGGTCCAATAGATCGAAATTCAGTCCAAACAAGACTGAACTGCTGTTGGTCAAACACAAAGTCACTTGAGGACTGTAGTCAGTACGTTCTGGAGGGGTCTGCACTCCTCCTAAAGGAGCAGGCTCACAATTCAGGGGGTGCTGTTGAACCCTCCCCTATAATTGGAGGCTCAGGTCTCTTCCGGGGCACGGAGCACCTTTTGTCAGTTTTGGCTGACATGCCAGCTAGAGCCCTTCCTTGAAAAGTATGATTTGGCCACATTGATCCATTCTCTGATCACATCTAGATTAGGTTACAATACTTTGTTTTACCTTGGGCTGCTTTTGGAAACTATTAAGAAATTGCAACTGGTCCAAAATGTTATTGTCAAGAGCTGGGTATAGGGATTACCATCATCCCTGTGCTGAATAGACCTACGATGGTCGTTCATATGTTTGGGTCACAATCCTAAACGCTGGTTCTTTTCTTTAAGGCCTTGAATGGCTTGGGCCTGGAGCACTTGAAGGACTTTCTCTAGTCTCCACCCCTGTTATACAGCCTACCAGTCAAGACCGTCTTCTCAAGACTTAGTCCCTAGGCCCCACCTTCCAAAGGTGATGCAGGTTTTTTCAGTGGTGGCCCCTCACCTTTGGAAATACCCGTCCTCTGGATGTTCACTTAGCACCTGCCTCACTTTCCTTCAAGTACCAGGCCAAAATATTTCTTTTCACCCAGGCTTCTAACTGAGTGATATTCTCCTTTTTACCCCTTTCATGGCCTGCTTCTGGCCTAAGGGATTTCTGAAAAATCTCATTTTAGGCTGCCCAGTCTCTGTTTCATGCTTTCGCTTCTTTCTGATTGCCTTGTTTTAGTTTGAAACTGCCTCAAGCAGGTCTCTGGAGAGGTAGCATACACATTTTCTATAATAAACAAATACCCCTGATATTCCTCCAAGGAGCTCAAGGGAGTAACATATTGTTCTCTCCCTTTCATTTTGTTTTCCAGTAACTCTGGGAGGTAAGCCAGGCTGAAAGAGAGTAACTGGCCCAAGGTCGCCCCGTAAATGTTGTGAATGAGCAGCGATTGAAACTTGTGTCCTGCATTGTAACCATTATAGCATACTGGCCCCAAGATTGGACACTTTCTTGAGGAAACACCTTTAGTAGTCTGATGACCAGATACCGATACATGAGCTGTGCTGGATCTGCCCACCATCCATTCAGCCCTCACTTCTGTTTAGCTAGCTCTGTGAACAATGGTCCATAGAGCAGGATTTCTTTGCCTCCCCTTCTTGCTGCAGTCCACTGAGACCCCCCCCCCCAAAAGTTGTATTTGGTATTATCTGTATTACTCAAAAATATGGCGTTCAATTAGCTTGGGCTGTATCACATGACACTTCTGAATATGTCTCAACAATATCTCACCTTTAAAAGAATCCAGGATATACAGGTGAAAGGTGTGCTCATCTCTAGTAGCATTCCCATCAAGGGTATATAATGTCCAGATTTTATGTTGGTCACCAAACCAAAAAAGCCACCAAAGGCAAGCAAATGGTGAACAACTAAGAACAAATCAAATGTCCTGAAAACAACATTAGACACATGGACAGCTACGTTTTCAAGCAAAAAGAAGCCACAGGCTATTAAGCAGTTGAACCAGCTCCACTCCTGCTGGGAATATACTTTGTCAGCCTGAAAAACTGGATCTAGAAGCAAGGCCCATAAACCAGCAACGCAGCTCTGAACGCCAAACACACCTCGTGTGGCAGCCAGATTCCAGAAGACTTTCTCCTTTGCCGGCAAGGCTCGGTAAGTGATGCTTATCCTTGAAGATAGGTAGTGCGAGAGAAAAAATACTCCCAGGTAGATAAAAAAGCCAGCCACCACTAGTTTCAGACGAACTTCCCACAAAACATAATCCCAGGCAAAGATGGCTCTGGATGCCACATCACCATCTTCTTGAACCATCTTTTCAGTTTATGTTGCAAACCACTTGGGTCTATTTAAGGATCTTGAACTTTTGCCTTTACATTGACCAGTGACCAAATCCACATTGCCATCTGCAAAAAAAAGAGATGTACAGATATTTTCACGTTGTGGCATAATCTACGGACACTTAAATCCAGAGACTGCAACCAGATACTGGAGCCATGAACAGACAAGAACAGATCATTCTGCAACCCTGAGAAAAGCCTCAGGTTTGCAGAAAAATCTGAAATCTTTAAAAACAACAACACTGGAGGGTTTAAAAAACCCAAAATAATAGAACCGTGTTTCCCAAACATTTTCAGGTCTTGGTTCCATAAACTCATCTTCAGTGCCACTTACACTACCCAATAAAAAACACTATTCAGAATAGCTGTTTCCATGACCCATTAAGGGCAATAACAACAATAAAATTAAAAACAGTAACAATCAATTGCCCAGTACAAAGTTTGAGTCCAGCGGCACCTTTAAGACCAACAAAGTTTAACTGTGGGTATAAAAAGTTTAATTGTGGGTATAAGCTTTCACGTGCATGCACACTTGATCAGATACAGCTAACCACCTGCATCTTATTGGCTGCACACGTATTCAAAATCTGATCAAAACTTTTTAGTTTTGATGAACTTTATCCAGTGATACCAGTTTTTCAAAGTCTGACTTGACAGTAATATCTTAGATGCCACATTTAACAACTACTTCACTAGCCCGTAAATTCTTAATATGATGGATAGGCTTGATGAAGTGATACCAGTTTCCCAATGTCTGGTTTAAAGTCACTCAGCAGGAGTCTTAAATCACCATGTTCAGTACTCCGGAGTTGATTTCTTTGCTTAGAGAAAAACTGGATGACCACACTAAAACCATCTTCCATCAAATGGGGCAAGGCATGGCAGCAACCGCAGGGCAACTTGACTTACGTGACTTACGTGACTCAACCGCAGGGCAACTTGACTTACGTGACTCAACCAGGGAATGGCAGCAAGTTTTGTTCAACAGCAGCCACCCCACAAAAGCCAGTGTAAGAGTGGTTAGACTAGGACCTGGGAGCCCCAGTTCAAAACCCCACTCTGCCACGGAAGCTTACTGGTTAACCTTGAGCCAGTTACACATTCTCAGCCTAACTTACCTCACAGGGTTTTTGGGGGGATAAAATGGAGGAGAGGGGAATGACGTAAGCTGCTCTGGGTCCCCGTTGTGGAGAAAGCCAATGACATCCTTAATCATTTCAACATGGGTAGCCGTGTTAGTCTGCCTGTCGCAGAAGAAAAGAGCAGAAGTCCAGTAGCACCTCAAAGATTAACATTTGTCGCAGTCTTTTGTTAGTCTTCGAGGTGCTACTGGACTATAGCTCTTTTCTGCTTAATCATTTCAGCTGCCCTTTTTCCAGCTCTACAATACTCTCCTTGTCGATATATCCTCATGCCACCTCCCTGTAGGCTACAGGCTAAGTGATCCTAAGCAGGTCTACTCAGAATTAAGTCCCGTTTTATTCAACGAGGCTCACTCCCGGGGAAGTGTTCTTAGGACTGCAACCTAAAATACTAACTGTCGGTTCTCTCAATAATCCCTAGAATAGAAGTTGCCTTTTTTTCCCCTACGGAGCTGATGTCATCATGGACCGCTCCGCTACAAACCAAAATCTCTTTTCCACTGAAGTCACCAGCAGTTTAGCCCTCACGAGAGAACATGCAGTCAATGCTTATGTAGAGACCTACAGAAAACAGTTATCAAGGCTAGTAGTTAATGAATTGGAAATGCACAAACAAAATAAGTCTCATCCAAGTTGAAAATTAACAGAGTGAAATATGAGCTTCACTAGTCCACAACGCCTGGACCTGGATAACCGAGGCTAACCTGATGTTGTCAGATCTTGGAAACTAAGCAGGGTTGGCCCCGGTCAGTCTTTGGATGAGAGACCTCCAAGGACTACCCGGGTCGTGATACAGAGCCGGGAAATGGCAAGTCACTTCTGAACATCTCTTGCCTTGAAAACTCGGTGGGGTCGCCATAAGTCTGCTGCTTCTTGACGGCAAAAAAAAGAGAGAGAACCTACAACAGCATCCAGTGAAATATGCTCCAGAATTCCTTTCCTTTATTGTTTTCCTAATGTACGTTGATACAACGTTTTGTAATGAAAGCACACCCAGTTGAGATCAAATACAGGAGTCTAGTGGCACCTGTGTTGTTGTGTTTAAAGAAATTCCTCCACGAGAGTTTGCCTTTGTCAGATGCAGTGAACGGATCCTCATTAGGCAGACCTTTTACAGAAGGAGTACAAAAACAAGCAGCAGGGTTAAGAACAGCATGAAATGCAGTTATGCACAATTAAAATCTAGACAAACAGCAGCAGCAGCAGCAGCAACAACAACAGTACAGAGGCTCTTCAAGAGTTTTGCTCACCTAACACTTGAACCTGGCAGGAAGGGGCTGCGGTTCAGCAGCAGACCATCTGCCTGGCATGCAAAAGGCCCAGGTTCAATCCCTGGCACTACCAAATAAAAGGATCAGGTAGGAGCTGACGGGAAAACCCTCTGCCTGAGACCCTGGGGAGCTGCTGCCCGTCTAACTAGACAACACAGACCTTGATGGATCAAGAGTCTGATTCAGTAGAAGTAGAGTTGCCAGGTCCTCCTTAGACACCAGCGAAGGCTGGGGAGGGAGGCAATAAGGTTGCCAGATCCAGGCTGGGAAACTCCTGGAGATTTGGGGATGGCACCTGGGGAGGATAAGTGGAGTGCAGTGCCACAGTGGAGTGCGAATGCCCTCCAAAGCATCCATTTTTCTCCAGGGGGGGATTGATCTCTGTAGTCTGGAGATGAGCTGTAATTCCAGGGGATCCCCAGGTTCCCCCCCCCCCCCCGGAGGCAGGCATTCCTAAGCAGCTCCATGCCTTCTGCTAATACTGCTAACACCACCAGTGAACAAAACCACCACATTCCTTAGGGGAAAAGGGGTGAGATAGATAGTCAACCTCCCAACTGCGTTCACTGGCCTGTAACAGTTACCTCCGGCAAACTAGTTTTGAGAAGTGAGCGGGTGCCCGGGCAGAAACTTTAAAAGGCAGGTGTAACCCCCAAGAGCTTGAGAAAACATGAAGCCAACGCGATCGAAGGAGGCGAGTCAGTTCCCCCCACCCGGGGAGGGCCTGCTTCCGCTCCAGTGGCCAGGCCTCGGCTGTCATTCCGGGGCCAGGTTTCTCCCACAACCCCTCTTAACCAAAGAGGAGGGGAGCAAACAACCAAACTCCCAACCAAACGACCAACTCCCCTCTTAACCAAAGAGGAGGGGAGATCTCTCGGCGGGGTTCCCCTGGTGCCCAGAAAGCGCCACTGTCACACCGTTCCCAGTTCTAGAACGCGTCTCCAAACACAGGACTGCGCCCAAGGGAGCCGCCTCTTCCCCGATCCTCTTGCAAGGAACACAGCGAGGCCACCGCTGAAACGGACCAGGGAGCCGCTCTGCAGCGTGCTATTATTTCCCTGCTTAACTCAGAAAGGCGGCGGCGGAGGGGGGGAGAGAGAGAGAGCTTCCTTACCGGCTAGGCTGTTCCAAAGGGAACGGGCCTCCGTCCTCTGGCTGCTGCTCGTCCTTTTGCTGCTGGTCACGCGCGCCGAACTGCTGATCGGCAGCCTTCGCCTCGGCCGAGTCCGGACTTCTTCCCCATCCCGGCGCCGATGGCCACGCAAATGCAAAAAACAGCCGGGGCCGGAGCCACTCCGCCAAGGACCCGCTCACACGCACGCGCTTCCTCTCGCCTCCGACCAGCCTGTCGCTCAGAGCAAACCATTTCGCTCTGCCGGTGGGAGGGGAGGAAGGCGAGCGGACGGGGTAAACGGCAGTTACGCAACGCGGCTTATTTGCGCCGGCAGGAATTCCAGCTTGACTCCCAACACCCTTCTAGACGTTAAGCAGCTACGCGCAGCATTGCCCAAGAAAAAAACGATGCGTGGTTTTCGGATTAAAGGGAACGCCTCCCATGCATGAAAAACGGCACTAGGACCGAGCAGAGCCGCAATGTATTAAATAGGAAACCGCTTTGTAAGCACTGTGTGTCCCAGCTCACAAGATTCACTGTTGTCCAAAACAAAGCAGTTTTGCAATTAGGAGGGACTCATGACTGTTTATCCTGGTCCTGGGAATGAAGTGGGACTCACTAATCAGCGTGCGTAGGAGCCAGGCGCAAACCAAGTTTTACTTTTTTAATGTAAACGAATAATTAGATACTCCTTTGGGAAATCTACAAAATCCTTAAAACTATAACAATCGAGATGTAGTCTGGCTTCTGAGTAAACCCCTGTTGAATGAATGTTATGTCCTAATGGCAACTATGGTTTAAGGCAGGGGTGGGCAAATTGCGGCCCGGGGGCCACAGGGTTTTTTGCGGCCCACCAAGACAGTCGGCCATGTGGTGTGATAGGGTACATTTGTCTCATTAACCTGATTCTAAAATTAACTGTGCTTACAGCTATAGATGATATGAAATTAGCACAATAAATAAATTGAATAAAACTTCCACTATTTTATTTTATTTATTGATTTATTGATTTTTATGATACAGTTTATACCTTTTCTGAAATGCAAAGTTAACTTATGAATGCAATCATTTTAAAAGGTGCGGCCCTCCGCTAACCTCCGCTCCCACAAAGTGGCCCCCGAGCCAAAACAATTGCCCACCCCTGGTTTAAGGTAACTCACGATTAATCTTATCAGGGAGTTTGGGGGTAATCTTATCAGGGTAATCATAAGAACATAAGAGAAGCCGGTGTTGGATCAGGCCAGTGGCCCATCCAGTCCAACACTCTTGTCACACAGTGGCCAAAAACACCAGGTGCCCTCAGGAGGTCCAGCAGTGGGGCCAGGACACTAGAAGCCCTCCCACTGTTGCCCCCCCCCCCCCCAGCACCAAGAATACAGAGCATGACTTGCCCCAGACAGTTCCTATCTATACTTTGTGGCTAATAGCCACTGAAGGATCTCTGCTCCATATGTTTATCTAATTCCCTCTTGAAGCTATCCATGCTTGTAGCTGCCACCACCTCCTGTGGCAGTGAATTCCACGTGTTAATCACTCTTTGGGTAAAGAAGTACTTCCTTTTTCTAACCCGACTACTCAGCAATTTCATCGAGTGCCCACGAGTTCTTGTATTGTGAGAAAGGGAGAAAGGTAATTCTTTCTCTACCTGCTCTATCCCATGCATAATCTTATAAACCTCGATCATGTCACCCCTCAGCCGTTGTTTCTCCAAGCTAAAGAGCCCCAAGCGCTTCAACCTTTCTTCGTAGGGAAAGTGTTCCAACCCTTTTATCATTCTAGTTGCCCTTTTCTACACTTTTTCCAATGCTATAATATCTTTTTGGAGGTGTGGCGACCAGAACTGTACACAGTACTCCAAATGAGGTCACACCATCAATTTATACAGGGGCATTATGATACTGGCTGATTTGTTTTCAATTCCCTTCCTAATGCACTGTTAGGAATAGCATAGCGTTGGCCTTTTTCATTGCAGTCGCACACTGTCTCGACATTTTCATTATCTACTCTGACTCCAAGATCTCTCTCTTGGTCAATTTCTGCCAGTTCGGACCCCATCAATATGTATTTGTAGTTAGGATTTTTGGCTCCTATCAGGGAGTAATCCTGTCAGGGAGTTTGGGCAAGGCTGGGGGTGTGGTTTAGACATGTATTTAAGCAGACCCCCAAGCCCCATTCAGCAGCCTGGAATTGTACCATCAATAAATTTATGAGCTGAATTCACTGCAATGCGTCTCTGGACCCAGTACTTTATAATGAAGTGTTACTTACTTCTGGGTAAATATGTTATTTGAAACATTGGAATCACCTGGATCTTGTGGGAAAGATGTATATTTTTTTAAAATGTCAGACTCGGATCTGGGAGACCCAAGTTTGAATCCACTCACTGCCATTGGAAGCTCACTGGTTGACCTTGGGCTATTCTCACAGGGTCAGCCTTACCTGCCTCACAGAGTTGAGGATGAAATGGAGGAGCGGAGAATGATGTAAACTGCTTTGGTTTCCATAGGAGAGAAAGGTAGGGTTAGGGTATAAACTGAGTAAATAAGTGTGTGTGTGTGTGTGTGTGAAGTGCCCCGAAGTCACTTCCAACTTACGATGACGCTATGAATTAATTACCTCCAAAATGTCCTGCCCTTAACAGCCTTGTTCAGGCTTGCAAACTGAGGCCCTGGCTTCTTTGACAGAGTCAGACCATCTCATGTTGGGTCTTCCACTGTTCCTGCAACCCTACCTGTGCTACAGCTCTCCTCACTATTAGATCAACTCCATTTATTCTGTGTGTGTCATTCGCCCAGTAAAATACTTGGTAATTTTCTGACTGAAAATTTTCTAATGGTGTCCACCTTGGTTCGCTCACTCCCAGGACTGCAATGCTTAAACATTCCATTTCTCATTTTACGAGTAGCTACCCTTAAAGTAGCCACTCCACCCCTACACCCATCGGAACTCTGTTCTCTTCTGCTGGTGTGGCCATCGATTCCTAAAGGGAGTGGAGTCTGGAGTCTCAGCTGTGGCCATTCCACCTTAAGTGACTCTGCTTGGAGTTTAACCTCTTGACAGAGTCTAAACTAAGGGTATCAAGCATACAGCCTGGCAGCCAGACCAGGCCCCCAGAGGGCTTCTATCAGGCCCACACTGGAACTGGCCATCTCCTGCTTCCAGTTCTGTTGCTGCTGCTGCACCATAGCTTGCTTCGCCAGACTCCCTCAGTTGCTCAGCCATTTCACGTTTTTCCTGGGTCCTAGGCTCAGAACTCTGAGCATGAGATTTTTTGGTGAATGTCACTAAATTAGGTTTGCAGCTTACAGATACACACCTGAACAGCACACTCAAGATTGCAACAGCACAGACATTTTGATGCAATAATTCAGAGCAAGAGGTGTCAGTTATCAGATACTGTTAAATAAACAAAATATGCAAGTGTGCTAATGTTGTAAGCATGTTTTTATTTTAAGTTAAAAAAAATCTTTGATTGTGATTGTGTCCTTTATAAAGTTTATATCTCCACTACCTGGCATTACATTTTATGACACACATGGTCCGGCCCAACAAGGTCTCATTTATGTAAGATCTGGCCCTCATAACAACACCCCTGGTCTAAACTCCTTACCGTATTGCTCTCAGCTTTGCTGACACACACAAACACCCTCACCATGTTAAGGTGTGTGTACAGAAGAAGGAGTAAATAAATAACATAAATAAATAATATTAATTGACATATGAACTGAGAGAGAGAGATAGGTCCCTGGCTCAAAATGGCCCTGGATCAGCTTGTAATCCTGTGGGTGTCTGCAGAGCAAAACCTCCTACTGTGGCCTCACTACCTAGTTACGGATTAAGTCTCTCCCTTTCTCACACAGAGAAACACACACATTTACTGTCTGATTCCTCTGGTTGAGCCTGTCACTGCGGTTGTTCCTAAAGTGACACCTGATGAGGCTTTGAACAAAAGAGTGTTAATGGTCTTTACTAGCTGTGGGTGTTTCCTGAATGGAGTTTGCCTTTGTAAGAGAACTGCAACTCTTAGGTCAGCAACAGAATGCCCTGGAAGGTTAAAATGTCACCCGTCTGATTTTTGAATGTTGTGGTTTCTGATAGTGGTAGAAAGAGTAAGAGTCCAGTAGCACCTTTAAAGACTAACAAAACCATGGCAGGGTGTGTGCCTTTGTGAGTCACTGCTCACTTCTTCGGACTTATTCCTATTTATTTTTTGCATGCTCCTGGACTGAATCCTCCTGTACCAAATTGAGACCTAGGTTTCCTGTCTCATTACCAATGCTGATATCTTCACGCCTCTGTATATCACACCAATGCTGATATCGCCACCCATCTGCATAGCACACCTAATCCAAACACGTCTGCTGTTGCCATTCGGCATCTGAAATCATCTTTATAAAGTTTATATGTCTGGTACCTTGGTGTTATATTTTATGGCACACATGGCCCAGCCTGACAAAGTGACATTTATGTCAGATCCGGCCCTCGTAACAAATGGGTTCGACACCTCTACTTTAGAGGATGTGGCTGGCTGGTTACAACAAAGTCGACTGAAACTAAATCCATCAAAGATGGAGGTCCTGTGCCTGAGTCATGGGGGAGTGGGATCAGGAATCCAACTCCCAACTCTTAGTGGGTGCCATTAACACAAGTGCCAATGGTGAGGAGTTCAGGTGTTATCTTGGATGCCTTGCTTTCAGTAGAGGCCCATGTCACGAATGTTGCCAGATCAGACTTTTACCATCTTTGCCTGGTCAGGTTCCTTATCTCTCCTCCCATGACTTGGGTCCTTTCCGCATTTGCCTGCCACTCTGGATTTTCTCAGTGTTCAAGACAAACTGTCTATACCTGTTTCTAGTTTCAAACCATACTTGTTCTAGGCTGAGGACAGACTGGCAATCTGGAGCGGGATGAATGCGGAGGCAACTGCTGCGGGGGAAAAACTCCCCGGGGCTGGCCGTTCACACTGGCCAGTGTATTGCGCAAGGATGCCGTTACGGAGCTTTCAGACTGCTGCGGAGTGGCCTCAGGTGGGCCAGCCTCCGCAGCTCGTGATAGGGCTGTTTCGGCAATTTGCGCATGTGCGCATGAGCGCTCATGTGCAAACTGGCAAAACGCTGCGTTCGCACTGCCGCCTCCGCTTGCCTCCCGCCTTCTTCTGGTTCACACTACCTGGAAGCGGGAGGCAAGCGCAAGACGGCCTCCGGACACCGGTTTCTCCCGGTGTCCTTCTAAAGCGCAAGAAACCCGGCTTCAAAGCGAGTAAGTGCGGGACAGCTGCGCATGTCTGAACAGGCTCCCTTCCCCCGCTTCCCAAGCGGAACTGTCCCAGGGCAGATTGCCAGTCTGTCCTCAGCCCTAGTTTATAAATTAATGTTTACATTTGTTAATTGTCCTCCTGTGGTCAAGCTAGCATTATACTGCTTTAAACAAATGCTGTTGCTTAGTACTCTTCAGACCCCCTGGAGTGAAATTTGAAACCAGCGTGAAATGAGCTTGGGAAAAGATAGCAGTCAAACTACTTCAGAGGGGAGGTGTAAATTGGGCCTAAGTCCACAGCAAAGCAGCATCCAAATAACCAGAGGCAACAGCAGGCTGAAACCAGGCTGACCACTGAAGGGAAGTAATGCAATGCAGAATGGGGGGTGGAATGGAATAAAAAGAAGGTTGAACTCGATTTTAGTGAAGAATGGGGGGGGGGAACTGGATTAAAAAGAAGGTTGAATTTGATTTTATTGCAGAATTGCTCGGAGGACACTGCAGTGAACATGGATTAAAAGAAGAGTGCAGAAAGGGCCTTAGCCATGGTGATCCATGCAATGGTCACCTCCAGACTGGATTACTGTAACTCACTCCATGCTGGGCTGCCCTTGACTCTGACCCGGAAGCTTCAGCTGGTCCATAATGCAGCAGTGCGTATCCTGATGGGGACATCTCTGAGGGCTCATATACAGCCAGTGCTCCACCAGCTGCATTGTCTTCCAGTTGAGTACCAGGTCAAGGTCAAGGTTATGGTATTAACCTTTAAAGCCCTGTGTGGTCTGGAACCAACATATCTGCAGGACTGTCTCTCTTAATATGCTCCACAAAGAGCTTTACACTCGTCAGGACAACATCTTCTAGTGATCCCCGGCCCAAAAGACATCTGTTTAGCCTCGACCAGGGCCACAGCTTTTTTGGCTCTGTCCCCAGCCTGGTGGAACACCCTCCCAAGTGAGATCAGGGCCTTGTGGGACTTACTACAGTTCCGCAGGGCCTGTAAAACAGAGTTGTTCCACTCCGCTCCTTTCTGTTTGCATTAGGTCAGCTTGTACCATTGGTGGTGACTGACGCCCACTTGCTCAGCACTTTGATGCATCTTGGGCACATATACAGGGGTTCATCTGGGAGTTTTTGTCAAACCATCTATTTTGCCATCTTATGAACTATGTTATGGGGGTTTTAACTGGACTAAATTGTAATTGTTTTTAATTTTATTGTTGTGACCTGCCCTAAGCCTGCAAGCAGGGGACGGCAAGATAAAAATCCAAAAAATGAAATGAATTTTCAACAATGGGACTTTAGTGTCACGTGATTTGCTCTTGATGCCTGGGTGAAGCCCCTGGAGTGCAGAGTCCCCATCTCTGGCACCTAATTTGAGGTAGTGAATCCCCTGCCCCTTTACCTTTACCCATGCTCTGCTTGGATAATTGAAAATAAAACAAATTATTATATTCCACTTCTTCAGACACTTGCTTGAGGCAGCTCTCAAGTAAGATCAATATCTTAAAACCATAAAAACAACAGCATAAAATATCACTATTAAAAGCAAGCCATTAAAAGCACATTACAGGCATAAGAATGCTGTAAAACAACCATTGAGCAGTCTCAAAAAATTATTCATTGACTCAGACCCTAAACAATCTAAAACAGATAAAACCCCGGTGTCTCCAGTGCATTCTCAGTCAAAGAAATCCAACACATGTAGTGCCACCTCTAGAACTTCTCTAGAACTTCTCACTGCTGCAGGAAGGGTAGCTTGTATTCCATCTGTATAAACAATAGCTGAGAAAGAGACCATCAAAATGAATTAGTCAAATTAGTCAATGAATTAGTCAAATGAATTAGTCAAAATGAATTAGTCAAAAATTATTCATTGAATCAGACCCTAAACAATCTAAAACAGATAAAACCCCGGTGTCTCCAGTGCATTCTCAGTCAAAAAAATCCAACACATGTAGTGCCACCTCTAGAACTTCTCACTGCTGCAGGTGGGTAGCATGTATTCCATCTGTATAAACAATAGCTGAGAAAGAGACCATCAAAATGAATTAGTCAAATATTTCCAAATAGTCTACATTACTACCTCAATTGTTAAAATCCCAGTTGATGATGAAAGAATTAGCCTATGCCTCTGACATCTCCAGAGCTGATAGCATACTTGTGTATCCTGTTTGGTTGTGTGGCCTGAAATATGCATGTGGCACAATTGCCTATAATTGCAAAAGGGGTTGTGATGCAACTCTTTGTTGCAGTGAATTAATAATAGATTTGCCAGTTTTCCTTTGGACATCTTGGGGCAATAGTAACAAAGTATTCTGTGAGCCTCAGGGCAGTGACAGTGTTAAGATTAATGTTCTGATTTTAGCACACTGCCAGGCATCAGAAAACAGCTAGCTTGGTGGCTGACACCTCTCATTACAGACAGGGCTCCTACACTAATATGAAATGTATGCCCTTGACAAGGATAGCCCAGGATATCCTGATCTCATGAGATCTTGGAAGCTAAGCAGGGTTGGCTCTGGTTGAATGGTAGACCACCAAGGAGTACCAGGGTTGTAACACTGAGGCAGGTGATGGCAAACCACCTACAAAAATCTCTTGCCTTGAAAACCCCGTGGGGTTGCCATAAATCGGTTGTGACTTGACAGCAAAACAAAAACAAGCAAAATGCACAGCAGGTTGAGATTTTCCTACTATGGAGGTGAAGCAGTAAAGAACTGTTTGTCTGGATTTTGGGTTCTTGTGCAGACACTGAATCAAACTCATCTAACCTGAGGTCTCCTATGCTGAATTCATCAGGCAAATCTACTACAGCTACCCAGTTTTCAGTCATTTTCACTTCCTTTTGTCAGACCCCGGGACAAAGTGACTCTCAACAACGCTCTCTCATCAGTGATTTGTTTATTGAGATACAGACAAGTTCCAGGTCAGTTCAGTACTGTGTCAAAACTGAGGTTCACGTGGGATCTAGACAGTTCAAACCAAAGCCCCATCAAATGCACCAATCACACTTCACAACCCTCCCGCCTAACTTTTGCACTTCTACCCCACCCCCCACCCCCAGGAATATATGGCTCCTTATCTATGATAGCAAGAAAGGCACAGCTTTGGCTTCAAGGTTGTCCTTAGTAGGGAGGTATCTTGAAAGAGAAGAATTATGGCATCTACGACCTAGCAGTTCACAAACTCCAGCATCCCCCCCCCCCAGGAATTTCCCTTCCCCCAGTCATCATGGCAAACTAAGAACAGAGTTTGACACCTTTATAAGAAAACCCCTTTATATGAAAATCTTTATCGTCACAAGTCAGTGTGCGAAGTTGAGAGATTTAGCCTGATAGATATAACCAGACTCCTGTCTCCCCAAAACATGCCTCCAGTATAGAAAATAAAAATGTAAAATATCTTATAATCAAATGACTATTCTATTATCGTGCTAAGAATGGTTCATGTTTGTATAGTGCGTGTGAAGCAGATGGTTGTGATCAGGAACCACCATCCTAATGACCTTCTAGAATTCAAGTTCCTGCTGAGGCATGTGTTATCTTTATGCAGACTTTTAACAATAGTTTCCCTTATGTTTTGGGTTTCTTCTGAGAAAAAAGTAAAGCGGATGAACTACCCCCGCACAGGAAATCAGGACTGCAGATTGTGATTTTACCTGGCCACAAAATGCCCAAGGGAAAGCTCTATGCAATGAGCCCAGCCGAGAAGGCAGAACTCATCCAGTTCATTGACAAAAACTTGGCACAGGGTTCATCCAGCCAGCTTCCTCAACGTTTGACCGGGAGCACCCCCAGCAAAGGGAAGACCTCGTTCAAACCCCGGGCTCTGCAGCTGGAAGGGGCAGCGAGTGAGCAGGGAGAGCTGGAGCTGACGGAAGCGCAGATGTCGGGAAACTCCAACGGCCTGCAGTGAGTGGCGCAGAACTGCAGGTCCCCTTCCATGACGCGCCATCTCCGGTGAGCATCCCTGGCCCCTTATTGTATATGGTAGTGACTGTAATAACCCCTGGGACCGGGACCCATGTCTGGGTCCGAGCCTTAATTGACTCTGGGTGCGCCCGGGACTTGATTAGCCCTTTAGTAGTTGAGGGGCTGGGACCTAAGGTTGCCCCGTTGGGGGAGCCACTCACGTTCACGCAAATGGATGGTTCGGAAATGAAAGAGGCGTGTGTGGCAGAAACCGAGAGACTAATTGTGGGGACGGGGGAACATTGGGAGAAAAGAGCTTTCATCATCACCCCCAACACCCAATTCCCCATGGTGTTGGGGAGCCCCTGGTTAAGCTCCCATGACCCCTATATCAAATGGAGCGAGGGGAAGATCTCCTGGGTGGACGAAAAATGCCAAGACCACAAATGGGACCCGGGGTGGGGCCCTGGACCTCCGGTGCCTCTCCGGGTGGCGGCGCTCACTCTGGTGCCCACGGCTGTCCCCCGGGAATATCGTGACTTAATGGGAGTGTTCAGTGAGACCGAAGCGGACGAACTACCCCACCACAGGCTATCGGATTGTGCCATAGAGCTGATCCCGGGCGAGAAACTACCCAAAGGAAAACTTTACTCCATGAGCCCTCCGGAGCGGGAGGAGCTAAGAAAATTTCTGGACAAGAATTTGGCGCGCAGCTTCATCCGCCCCGCTAAGTCCCCCTTCGCGGCCCTCGTTCTGTTTCGGAAAAAGAAAGATGGGGGGCTGCGCTTGTGCATGGACTACAGAGGACTAAATGCGGTGTCTGCTTCCAACGCCTACCCCCTCCCCCTCATTAAAGACTTGTTAACGGAGGCGGCCAAGGGAAAAGTGTTCACTAAGTTGGACCTCCGATATGCATATTTTCGGGTGCGCATCAGGGAGGGGGATGAGTTCAAGACTGCCTTTAATACACCATTGGGACAGTTCGAATACCTGGTGATGCCGTTCGGGTTGAGTGGCGCGCCCGGGGTCTTTATGAGCTTAATAAATGAAGTGTTGCACAAGCATTTATTCAAGGGGGTGTTATGTTTCTTAGATGATATCTTGATCTACTCTGCTGATAAGAAAGAACATGTGCAGTTGGTCCGGGAAGTGCTCTCAACCCTCTTGAAAAATCAGTTGTATGCAAAGTTGTCTAAATGTGAATTCCATCGGGACTCTGTGGATTTCCTAGGGTACCGCATTTCTCAGAAGGGACTGGAGATGGACCCTGCCAAGATAGAGGCAGTGGTTCAGTGGGAAGCCCCCCGAACGAGAAAACAACTACAGAGTCTGTTGGGATTTTGTAACTTTTACCGCACCTTCATAAAGGACTTTGCTACAGTCACCCTTCCTCTGACTGAGTTGCTAAAAACCAAGGGGAGGGGGCCAGAAGCGGGGAAGCCTGGGGAGAGAATAGCCTGGACTGGAGAATGCCAGAGGGCGTTCGAGACCTTTAAGACTCTCTTCACCTCAGAGCCCATTTTGGCTCACCCCGATGAGACTAAGGAATTTGTAGTTCATGTTGACGCTTCAGATGTGGCCATGGGGGGGGCATCCTACAGGAAGGGCCGGATGGGAAGCTGCACCCTCTTGCCTACATCTCGAAAAAATTTAACGAGACAGAAAGGAATTGGTCTGTTTGGGACAAAGAAGCCGCCGCCATCTGACTGGCCCTCACCACTTGGCGGCATTGGTTGGAGGGGGCGCAAACTCCTTTTGAAATTTGGACGGATCACAAAAACCTAGAAGCGCTGCGCACCCAGAGATCCCTGAATGTGAAGCAGCTCCACTGGGCAGATTTTTTCTCAAAATTTAATTTTGTGCTTAAACATTTCCCCGGGAAGGCCAACTCGTTAGCAGACGCACTATCCCGATTGCCCCAGCACGAAAGTTTAAAGGAGGAGGTGTTCGATTCCATGTTCTCCCCCCAGCAGCTGGGAGGTGCGGTGACCACCAGGAGTCATAGTAAGCAGGCGACAGCAGAGCCGGGGAAAAACGACTGGGGGGGGGGGATTATTCCCCGGAAGAAGTCGAAGAGTTAGAGTCTTTAGGAGACTGCTCCCTTCGAGAAAATAAATGCTGGTACCATGGGGATAAACTGGTGGTACCCCGAAGCAGGAGGAAAGACATATTGCTGACATGCCATTCCTCCAAACTAGCCGGGCATTTTGGATTTCTAAAGACGCTGAACTTAATTCAGAGACAGTTCTGGTGGCTGCGCATGCGCAAAGATGTTTCGGACTTTGTAACCGCCTGTCAGACCTGTCTAATGTGCAAAAGAAGGGGGGGGGAGTCCCGGGACTCCCTCTCGCCCCTGGGAGGCGATAGCTATGGACTTCATCACCAACCTGCCACCCTCAAAGGGAAAGACTGTAATTTGGGTGGTGGTAGACATGTTTTCGAAGCAAGCCCACTTTACCCCCTTCAAGCAGCTGCCTACGGCAAAGGGAATGGCTAAGGCTTTCTTCAACCACGTGATAAAGCTGCATGCTTTCCCCAAACGTGTGGTATCCGATAGGGGCAGTCAATTCGTTGCCAACTTCTGGCGGGAGCTTCTGAAACTAATGGGCATTGAACCAGCCCTGAGTTCAGGGTACCATCCAGAGACCGATGGGCAGTCCGAACGAACTAATCAAATTCTAGAGCAATTTCTAAGGTGCTACACTAACTACCACCAGGATAACTGGGTGGAGTTACTGCCGTTCGCTGAATATAGCTATAATAATGCTGTGCACTCTTCTACTGGTGTTTCTCCATTCATGGCAGTAGGAGGCTTTGAAGGAAAACCACTGCCCACAGTTGAGGACGCATCAAGCACCCCCCCCCCCCAGACTTTAAGCGATGGTGGGCAGCCCTGCAAGAGTCCTGGCCCCTGATAGCCAAGACTTTGGACCAGGCAAAAGAGGACTACAAAAAATATGCGGACCGAGGCAGAGCAGAGGGCTGGGACCTCCAGCCCGGGGACTCAGTTTACCTATCCACAAAAAATATACATGGATTACAACCCAGTAGGAAGTTGGGGTGGAAATTTGTGGGCCCTTACAAGGTGTTGTGTAAAATCTCTGATGTATCTTTTGAACTGGAGTTGCCTAAATCACTGAGTTCTGTGCACCCTGTTTTTCATTTCAGCTTGCTGAAGAAGAATCCTGGGCCGAATGCATGGCATCCAGTTCCTCCGACTCCTCCTCCACTGATGAAGGGGGAGGCACCCCATTTTGAAATTTTGGAAATTCTTGATTCTAAACTGCGCAGGGGCCATGTGTATTATTTAGTTAGATGGCTTGACTTTGGCCCTGAACAAAATGAGTGGGTTCGTTCTGAAAATGTGCATGCTCCTAAGTTAGTTAAAGCTTTTCATAAAAGATTCCCGGACAAACCCGGGTAGGTTTATTTTCGGGGTGGCAGTGTGTCAGAATCTGCTGATTCAAACAAAGTGTTCTATGGCTTTTCTATTGCTTGCTGCTATGATTTCTGTTGCTGTGTATGGTTATACAGCACCTGCTATGTAGTTGCCCCCCCCCACCATGTAACCCGCACTTTGGCCAGTATGTATGTAAGATATATGACCCCAGGTTTATGACCCTGACCAGGCCTGGTTTGTGTAACTGTCAGGCCGGGAGGATGACAACTTCAAAGTATGGGAATAATGGGCCTCTCACACTCCTGCCTCCGCATTCCATTCATCCCGGCTGGGATAGCAAGGGAGGACAGGTCCCATCTCTTATCAACGTGCGAAAGCCTTGAGGCCAACGATTGTTATGTGAAATGGTAACATCTAAGGGGTCTGGTTTGGGAAGGGAAATTTACAACTTAACACCTCACTTTCTTTCCTGTGGGAAGCAAACGGCCAGAGACCCTTTTTGCCCGCCGTTTTTCCCCTTTAGTGATTGGTTACCTATGGGCAATTCAAACTGTTCTGAAAGGTATAATAGACCTGCTTCTGTCATATGCGTTATCTCTGACAATAATCCGAGAACCTGTACTAATGTAGAGATTGGAAATAAAGAACTGTGTTTCATCAACAAAGATCTGATCCTTGACTACTTTGAGCAGAAGTCTCACAGAAACACGTAAATGCTCCCAAACTAGTGTGCACATTTCATAAACGACCGCCCCACAAACCGGAGGGTGAGACCTTGGGGAGGGGCAGAATGTCAGCTTTGCTGATTCGTTTGCCATGTATTTGGGGAAATTCCAGGGGAGGGGGGAGTGTGAATGTGTGAGAGTGAGAATGGCTTTATTGTAGGGCAATACATCTCATGTAACTTCGTGAAGAATCCTTCCTTTCCCAGGGATGCTGGCCTTGGTCTGTTTCTCTGTCTCCCTGCTTGCCGCCTTAGCTGAGACAACAAACGGATGATTTACCGGGGTGGTGGTGGTGGTTAGAGGCATGCTAGTTCGGTGGGAATGAATGATCAATGTGATTGGAGGGGACTATGTTTGAACCAGGTATAACTGGGGGTTTTCGTACCAGAATCTCAGTTCTGACTCAACAACATTCTTAGCTGGGAACATCTTTATTCTTCAATAAACAAATCACTTTCAGTGAGTGTGGTTGTCCAAGAGGCTGACACACAGCTGTATAGTATCTGTGACCTTCAAAAGCTTACTTTGTGTACTCCAGCACACAGCCCACTTACCTCAGACCAAGATGGTCAACCAGATACCAAAATGTAAATTAGATATAGCACTGCTTGATGGAACCGATAAATGCCTATCTGCTCTAAGCAAAGCTCACAAGATATAATTTGCACATCCTTTAACGCAAGCACCAAGGAGCTCCTTTGTCCACAGCAATGTGCTTCAACTCTGAGATTCAAATAGGGTGCCTTGTTGCAGAAACTTGAATTGATGTGACTGGGATGCCTTGAAGGTCCTTTTCAGCCTATGACCCCAAATTCTAAAACTTCTTCTCCCTGGAAGTGAGAGAAATCCATTCCTTACAGGCCTTCACAACTAAGCTGAGGCCACCATAACACTGACTTCAGGGGAGGGGCTGTGGCTCAATGGTAGACCATCTGCTTTGCATGTACAGAGTTCTGGGTTCAAGGACCAGGTAGTAAGTTATGTGGAAGACCTTTAACTGAGAGCCTAAAGAGCCACTGCCAGTATGAGTAGACAATACTGACTTTAATGGGTCTGATTCAATATAAGGTAGCTTCATATAAGGTAGCTTCAGAGAGCCAGTTTGGTGCAGTGGTTAAGTATGCGGACTCTAATCTGGGAGAACCGGGTTTGATTCCCCACTCCTCCACTTGCACCTGGCTGGATGACCTTGGGCAAGCCATGGCTCTGTACCAGCTGTTCTCTCAAAAACAGCTTGGAAAAGAGCTCTCTCAGCCCCACTTACCTCACAGAGTGTCTGTTGTGGGGAGGGGAAGGGAAAAGGAGTTTGTAAGCCGCTCTGAGACTCTTAAGTGAGTGAAGGGCGGGGTATAAATCCAATCTCTTCTTCCTCTTCTCTTCTTCTTCATATAATTGTACTAGAAGGCCCTGGATATGAACTGCCGGGTTGGGAGATCATAGCCTTTTGTTTTTTAGTGTAGTATTTATATTCATAAACATTTCAAATGATTGTTGCTTTTCATTGTAATTTCTTATTCTAACACCAGAATTTCTAAACAGGGTTACACCTCTCTAAAGTCATTGAAGTCAAGGATATGAGACTGTTTAGGACTGTCCTGGTAAACTTTGATTTTTGTCCTTAGTACCTTGCGGACCTTTTTGGCTTCCTACTAAAAGGCTGCTGGTGGTGGAAAGTGCCATCCAGTCACAGCTGACTTATGGTGACCCCATAGGATTTTCAAGGCTAGAGACTTTCAAAGGTGGTTTGCCATCACCTGCCTTGTGTCACAATCCTGGTATTCCTTGGAAGTGGTCTCCCATCCAAATACTGGGCAAGGCCGCCCCTGCTTAGCTTCTGAGATCTGATGAGACTGGGCTAGCCTGAGTTGTCCAGGTGAGGGCAAAAGACTGCATTCGCTATTTTATTTGCTACTACACATAACCATTTTCTACTTGGGAAAAAAAATCAATAAATCCCTTCCATTAGCTAGGCTTATCTAGTTATGAAAGAACAAGGGTGTGTCTATAAGTCACTAAGCTTTTACTCATGAAGTGAAATTAGAATTTTCACAATCTTGGACACTGCTAATTTCCTCTGTCATGCACAAGTTGTTGGGCTGGGTGGGTGACCTTTATGAGTCATCTATCAACACATCACCATTTGTAGAAGTGGCAATGCATGTCTGAAGAGGAATTATCCCATACAAAGCCCTGGATGGCCTTGGACCCTCATATCTGCAGAGCTGCCTCTCCTCCTATGTTCTGCCACAACAGCTCTGCTCACTTTTCTGGGCCTTCTGCAGGTGCCACCCTAGCAATGGGCAAGATACACGTACTTTCTCTGTTGTAGCCCCCCACTTTGTGGAATGGCCTGTTGGAGGTATGGTTGCCAGCCTCCAGATGGAGCCTGGAGTTCTCCCAGAATTACAACTGATCTCCAGATGACAGAGATCTGTTCCCCTAGAGAAATTTCTGCTTTGGAGGGTGGACTCTCTAGCGTTATACCCCATGGAGGACCAGCCACTTCCCAAACTCTACCTTCCCCAGGCCCCACCCCCTGAATTTACAGGAATTTCCCAACCTAAAGTTGGCAACCCTTGCCTGAAGAGGTCAGAAGAACTTCTGTGCTCCTGTCATTTCAGAAACTATGTAAAATGGAGCTGTTGAGGAGAACTTTTCTATAATGGTAATAGGGCTATATTATATAGCAGAATGGTCCACAAAGGGATTTACACAGGAAAAAGGACTGTGAGTTATAGGACAGGCCCTGACCAGGATAGCCCCATCTTGTCGGATCTTGAAACCTAAGCAAGGTTGACCCAAATCAGTATTTGGATGGGAGGCCACCAAGGAATTCCAGGGTCGCTATGCAGAGGCAGGCAACTGCAAACCACTTCTGAATGTCTCTTGTCTTGAAAACCCTACGGGGTCACCATTAGTTGGCTGCAACTTGACAGCAAAAAAGGGAGGGGGACACATTATCAGTTTGATGCACATATTCCCTGTTTTTGTGTAATTGTTTTTTTATCATGGTAACACCATTTGTCTCCATAACATCCATACTCTGTCCACCTGATATGCCATGCTCAGATGAATGATGGGACATTTTGGAGATCATTAATTCACAGGATCTCTGTAAATTGGAAGTGACTTGACAGGAGATAACACATAAGCGATCCTAGTCTTAGTAAACTGGTTGTTAGATGTCTCATATTGATTGTATTGACCTACACTGTGCTTATTAGAAGTCTCTTTATATATAGACTAATATTGAGTTACACTGTGTAATCTGCTTTGAGTCTCAGTGAGGAGGGCGGACTATTAAGTCGATAATGAAATTAATTACATGCCAGTCTTAAAAACTGCTTATGGTTAAATCTGCTCCAGTATAAATAACACATGACAACATACACAAAGGAAGGCCTTCAATATGTATTCCTGTCCTCCCCAGTTTCTATGATTTCCCAAATCTAATAGTACCATATGTATACAGGTGGTGTTTGTGGATTAATAGCCTACATCAGGGGTGGGCAATTGTTTTGGCTCGGGGGCCACTTTGTGGGAGTGGAGGTTAGCGGAGTTTAAAATGATTGCATTCATTAGTTAACTTTGCATTTCAGAAAAGGTATAAATTGTATCATAAAAATCAATAAATATAAATTAAATAAAATAGTGGTAGTTTATTCAATTTATTTATTGTGCTAATTTCATATAATCTATAGCTGCAAGCACATTTAATTTTAGAATCAGTTTAATGAGACAACTGTACCCTATCACACTTTTCTAAAAAAAAATTTGAAATCAGGAGTGAGATTGCTTGTTGAGATTCCCAACGGAGGCCTGACTGAAACCACGTGGCCGACTGTCTTGGTGGGCCACAAAAAACTCTGTGGCGGGCCGCATGTGGCCCGCGGGCTGCTATTTGCCCACCCCTGGCCTACATTAATGTGTATATCTTTGGTTTATCAGTTTTGTTGAAGTTTCCAGTGAGTGATTCCTGTCCTGCAAAACAAAACAACATCATTATTACTTAGTGATAAATCCTGAAAGCCTTACTTAAATGTGTAAATTCTGATTCAGGCAATCTTCTAGGACTACTCATCTGCTGAAAGGCCACTCACATCATTTTTCTGTCATACTAGTCAGGCAGCTCCAGTGCTTCCACCCATCCTTATTTTTGGTTCCCGTTTCAACAAGATGTGCTGTAGCACAACAATCAAATTTGCTTATTGCCTCATCCGAGTTTGTCCTTGAGCACTGAGAAGAGGCGGATCAAAATCAGAAATGGCACAGTCTGCTGGGAATTCTTCCTGTGAGAATCCCAGGTGCTCATTACGCAACTACTTGCTTCTCACTGAAATTCAGTTTTGTCTGGTGTAGCAACCATAAAGATGTTTCAGGAGACACTCCTTTGAAAAATGTGTAGTCATAGTCAGGATGCCATTCTCCAGGTGGTTGCTGGAGATCTCCTGGAATTACAGTTGGTCTCTGGGTTACAGAGATCTATTCCTCTGGAGAAAATGGCTGCTTTGGAAGGTGGACTCTGTGGCATTATATTCCACTGAGGTCCCTCCCCTCCCCAAACCATGCAGCCCACAGGCTCCACCCCCAAAATCTCCAGGATCTTCCCAACCCAAATCAGGAAAACCTAAGTCATAGTATGTAGGTCAGGAGCTGGCAACCTTTTCTCTCATGAGAGCTACTTCTGAGTAATGAAACATACCCCCCCCCACACACACACATATGCATTACCGAGTTATGTTCTGTCCTAGAAACTAAGAAGAGCACTGGAAATGAAACTATTGTCTAATAAAGAAAAATCCTATAAAATACTACTTTTTAAAAAAGCCTAGAGCAGTTCTTTTCACAACCTTTTCCTGGGTGTTCTGAGGGAAGAACAAGCTAGTTTGAGCTACCTGTTGGAGACCCCCTGGTCCAGGAGTTTTCTACACAGGGACAAGCATGTGTCATTTCCCCATTGCTGCTGCAGCGGCCAATATAGTGCAGTGGCAATGGGGCTTCCATAGGGCAGGTTTCCCCATGGGTTTCCTGCCTGGTCCCTTGGCATGGGCCAACCCACCCCCCCAACACACCACCAAAGCCTTTTCAGATTTTTTAAAGTTGCAATTAAATATCATTATCAATATAATGATACTAGGAATAAGGCCCATTGTGGAAATAAGTACAACTGGCTCTAGTTCCCCGGCCTTGGACACTCAGCATCAATTTGCTGTGGTGATTTCAGCAGGATATAATGACACAGAGTCCACCATTTTCTCCAGAGGAACTGATCTCTGCTACCTGAAGAGCAGTTGCAATTCTGAGTGATCTCCAGCCCTCCCCTGGAGATTGGCAACAATAATTTCCAATGAGGAAATGGCTGGTTTGGAGGGTGGACTCTATGGCATACCTATCTGAGGTCCCACCCCTCCTCAAATCCCACCCTCTCCAGGCTCCACTTCTCAAATCTCCAGGAATCTCCCAACCTGGAGTTGGCAACCCTATCTCCTTTACAGCCAATCATCAGCCTACCATTACCTGTCACTCTGACTTCAGCTTTCCATCTCCTCCCCCCTCCCTCCTGGACAGCAGTTCAATTGTAACAGCAAGAGATCTCCAGGTCCCATCTGGAGATTGGCAACCTTAGGGAAAAGTCAGCCACACAGCAGGAGGTTGAAGCAAATTGTTTAGCCACAGGCAGGGCTCATTTCATAGCAGGAGCTCCTCTGCATATTAGGCCACACACCCCTGATGTAGCCAATCCTCCAAGAGCTTACAGTAGCCCCTGTAAGAAGAGCTCTGTAAGCTCTTGGAGGATTGGCTACATTAGGGGTGTGTGGCCTAATATGCAAAGGAGCTCCTGCTACGAAATGAACCCTGGCTGCAGGAGAAATGTTTTTGTCAGGAGAGACAGCCTGTTTGGCAGTTTATTCTAAGGGAAGAGTGTCCAGGTTGGCAGTGGGCGGGGGAGAAGAGTGGACCCAGCACCCAGCTAATGGCACACATGAGTACTCTTGAGTGGCAGTTGATGGGCCAATGGCTGATGGAGCACACTGCACAGCCAAGGGGAGAGCTGGAAATGGCCAATACATAAAGGAATTATATATATACTAGGAATAAGGCCCGTTGTGGAAATAAATAAAATGGGCTCTAGAAAGAGGCTCTGGGAGAGTGCCCCAGCCTTGGGCACTCAGCGTAATTTTGCTGTGGCGACCTCAGCAGGGTTATAATGACACAGAGTCCACCATTTTCTCCAGGGGAAGATCTCTGCCATCTGAAGAGCAGTTGTAATTCGGCGTGATCTCCATCCCTCCCCTGGAGATTGGCAGCAATTGTTCCCCATGAGGGAACAGGTAGTTTGGAGGGTGGACTCTATGGCATTGTACCTGTCTGAGGTCCCACCCCTGCTGAAACCTCACCCTCTCCTGGGTCCACCCTCAAATCTCCAGGAATTTCCCAACCTGGAGTTGGCAATCCTATCTCCTTCCCAGCCAACCATCAATGTATCATTATTTGCCCCCTAGCTTCAGCTTCCCATCTCCTCCCCCCTCCTTCCTAGAGAGCAGTTGTAATTCTGAGTGATCTCAAGTCCCCACCTGGAGACTGGCAACAATGGTTCTCCGTGAGGGACTGGTTGGCTTGGAAGGTGAAGTCTATGGCATTGTACCTGTCTGAGGTCCCACCCCCTCCTCCAACCTCACCATCTCCAGGCTCCATCCCTCAAATCTCCAGGAATTTTCCACCTGGAATTGGCAACCCTATCTTCTTCCCAGCCAATCATCAACCTCACTCTTCAACTTTCCATCTCCCCCCCACAGCCTCCACCATGCTCTGAAGCCCTGGCTACTATGTCACATTGGCTGTCATACGGGGTTCATCTCAGCCCGGTATAAGGACACAGAGTCCACCATTTTCTCCAGGGGAACTGATCTCTGCCATCTGGGGAGCACTTGTAATTCTGAGTGATCTCCAGCCCTTGCCTGGAGATTGGGAACCATAGTTCCCCTGGTGGAAAAGTAGTCTTTCTCTGCAATGGGGACCAAAGCAGCTGACATCATTCTCCTCTCTCCCTTTTGACTTGCACAACAACCCTGTGAGGTAGGTTAGGCTTAAAGTCTGTGACTGGCCCAGAATCACCCACTCAGCAAGAACCTGCTCTGAAGCACTGCCTGCTACGCCTAGGGTACCCAACCTCCAGGTGGAGCCTGAAGATCGGCAGGTATTACAATTGAACTCCAGACAACAGATCCCCCCCCCAAGAAAATGACTGCTTTGGAGGGTGGCCTCTATGGCGTTCTGTTCAGCTGCCCCAATGAGTTTTCTCCCAGAGGCCAACATAGGTGTGGAAAGGGGCTTTCAGAGAAGCAAGCTTGGTTGCCTAGCAACAGGCACTGAGGGGAAAGTTGTCAGCCCCTAAATACCTGGTGATTTGGGGGGTGGATCCTGTGGAGCAGCATTTTTTTTGGGGGGGGGAATGGAAGGACTCAGCAGGGTATAATGCCATAGTGTCTACACTCTAAAGCAGCTATTTTCTCCAGGGGAGCTGATCTCTGCCATCTGGAGATCACTTGTAATTCTGAGTGATCGCCAGCCCTCACCTGGAGATTGGCAACTCTTCTCCTCCACCCACTGCCAGGTGGGTCTAACTGTTCCCTCAGTGGCCTGCTTCTGTCAGTAAAAAGACAATGGACTTTCAGCATAACCCCCTCCCCCGTCGACTGTCAGCTTGGCAACCTAGCTTGCTCTGATTAAGGAAATACCTGGCGATTTGGGGGGGGGGTGGATCCTGTGGAGGGCAGCATTTGGGGGGGGGGATGGAAGGACTCAGCAGGGTATAATGCCATAGGGTCTGCCCTCCAAAGCAGCCATTTTCTCCAGGGGAACTGATCTCTGTCATCTGGAGATCAATTGTAACAGCAAGAGATCTCCAGGTCCCACCTGGAGATTGGTAACCCTAGGGGGAAGTCAGCCACACAGCAGGAGGTTGAAGGGAATGGTTTGATGGTCGCTGGCCCACCTCATTAGCCAGCCAGCCATGGTGGAACTAAGCAGGAGAAACCACCTTTATTCTGACAGGAATTTTCAGTGTATTCTGACAGGAAAGTCAGAAAGTCAGGCGGGGGAGGGTGGTTATGCTGAAAGTCCATTGTCTTTTCATTGACAGAAGCAGGCCACTGAGGGGACAGTTAGACCCACCTGGCAGTGGGTGGAGAAGAAGAGTGGACCCAGCACCCAGTCCTTCTCCTTCGCTGTCTCCCTCCAGACTGAGGCCGAGTTACTGGCCAGTGACTCTGTGGACAGGACTGAGGCAAAGCAGGGAGAGAATGCAGCCAGTGGCCAGGGACCCCTTTTGAGTGGCAGTCCTTCCAGCCAACTGATTTTGGTGCCCCATGGAATCTTGCCACATGAAAATGGCTTTATATAATAAGGAAAGATAGGATAACAATAACTCTAATAGATTATCTGAATCCCCAGCTTTCATTTTTTTAAAAAAGTAAACCTCTAGCCCGGTTAGTTGTGGAGCTACATCTTTCCCTTATAGCTTTGCAAAGAAAGGGGCTAGAGACTTGCTTTTTTAAAAGTTGAAAGATTAGAATTCAGAGAATCTCATGCACACATAATGTTATATCAATATAAAAATCAGTATAAAAATATTCAGTTGCTGAATGAAGATGGCCACTGTGGGGAAAAATGGCTGCCAAGTGGGTGGGCCAGAAACCCCCCCCCCCTCCCCAGACTTTCCTACCCACACACAGCATCCATCCAGGCTTTATTGTGATCTTTCCCGAAACTTTGGACCAAAGCAGGTTTGGGAAAGATTGCAGCGAAACCAAGGCAACCTTGGGAGGTGCACAAATATGCCACAATGCTGTGTGGAAGCCCCCACCCCTGAAACCCCCCACTTCCCAACAGCAAATAACCTATGTGGAAATGGTCATAGAATCTATTGCCTTAAAACAGACACACAAGCTACATATTTTATTTTATTTTATTTATTTTGTTAAGACATTTATATCCTGCCTTTCCTCTTGGTTCAAGGTGGGTGTCATGCTCATTCATTCACACATTTTTAAAGACACTAGTGTAGGAGCTCTGATTGTCTGGGCTACAGGTCCCCAGACACATATAACCATGTGTTTAAAGATGTATGTGCATGACACAGATACATTATTGAAAATAGTAGGGTAACAGTTGTTTCTTGCCACAGCTGGATTGTGTAGTCTCCCTCTGGTTTCCTGTATATGAAACTGATAGGCCATCTGACCTCCTGAAACATTAATAGTGTCCTTTAATTGTATAATATAGTTCCACAGTTGTTACAAATACAGAACAGTAGAAGCCTTCTTACACGTGAGTCATTAAAGGAGCTAAATCTTAATGATAATCCAACTTGTCAACATTTCTTTTGGATGATCATCTGATAGGATCGAATTTTGCAGCTGTATTACATGGTGACCTGAATGTGAAAAGACACACCAAGGCTCATGTGACCTCAGACAGAACGTCCGTGGCCACATAGTTTATAGATGTTGCTAGTTTGAACCTATGGAAGGCAATTGACAACATAAATACATCGTACAGACATTTCTTTCTTTTGGGTTAATGTCAGGGGTCCTTTCGTAGAAAGAGAGCTGCAGGAGCTCATTAGCATAACTCATTAGCATATGCCACACCCCCTGACATCACCGGAAGTGTGTCAGAAGGCCACACCCCCTGACATCACCGGAAGTGTGTCAGAAAGCCACACCCACCACTCAGGCTCCACCCCAAAATTCTCCAAGGTGTTTCCCAACTCAGAGCTGGCGAGCCTATCCGATGGCACATGTGGGGGGAAACAAACAAACCACCCATGTCAGGTAAAGAGGGGGGAATACCAGGCCAATATATTTTTATTCTCCTTGGCATTGACGGCTGAGGTGCTTTCAGTGTTCCTTTTCTGTTTGACTGGCAGACTTCCTCTCTGTTACAGTTGACTGTGGATTTTATATTACTGCCATTTAGTGTCATTTTTGTCAGCCGCAACAAGGTTACTTTCAGAGAGGGAAAGCAGGTTATCCATTTTTAAATAAATAATGTTGCCAAGTCTGGATCCAGAACAACAAAATCACAGCCACTAATTTTTGCCTAAACAAAACCCAATGAGCTAGAGTTGTGGTCTTCAACTAGGAGTTGGCAGACAGAGCCACTCCCCCCAAGCCATTTGGAAGTCCCCACACATGTATAGACACAGCAAGGGTGCCATAGCTCTTACTTCTCTTTGGATGCACATGAAGAAGAGCAGGGTGGCAGGGTGAGGTCACCTTCGGGGGGCCAACCATTGGTTCAGTGATGACTGGTTTTTGTTTCTTGCCCTTGGCCCCTTTGGTCTGTTGGTTGCGGTCCAGCTCCCCCTCTTCCTGTCACATGACTCTGATATCACATCCTTGCAGCTCACAGGATCCTGGTTCTAGAAAGAGAAGGAAAAGAGATTGGATTTATACCCCACCCTTCACTACCGGAAGGAGTCTCAGAGCGGCTTACAAACTCCTTTCCCTTCCCCTCCCCACAACAGACACCCTATGTGGGAGGTGGGGCTCAGAGCTCTTGACAGAAACTGTTCTTTTTCAAGAACAGCTGTGCCAGAACTATGGCTTGCCCAAGGTCATCCAGCAGGTGCAAGAGGAAGAGTAGAGAATCAAGCCCAGTTCTCCAAGATTAGAGTCCATGCACTTCACCACTACACCAAACTAGCTCTCTGATACACTTGAGTTTGAGCAAAATTAGGATGCAGTGTGTTCCAAGAGGATTCCAGTAGGAATTGTTTCTCTTGCTCAGTTGATGTACATGCAGATTTCCTGGTCTAACTTACTAACCATTTCTTTAACACAGCTGCTCGTAGGAAAGCAGGCTGTGTGGGAATGTGACATTGCACGTTAAGGACAGCAAAGTGCTGCATTATTTTAAAAACGGTCTGGAACCTGTTAGTGTTCCACTTCTGGCATTTTGCTGAAGCGTAATCTGTCTGCAGTGCCAAGGGACCCCTTGCATGGAAGCAGCCAAGGTTAAACGAACACCACCCATTCATATCTGACATGCAAACATTTCTGTCTCCACTACAAGTGATCAACACATCCAAAGAGTTTTCCTAAGAACAAACAGTTTCAATGTATCAAGACACATAAAAAGTTGCAGTTGCATCCAAAAAGGTGTATTTGTGTCTGTGTAAAGTGCTGTCAAGTTGCAGCTGACTTACAGTGACCCCTCGGGGTTCTTGAGGCAAGAGGCAAATGGAGATGGTTTGCCATTGTCTGCCTCTGTATCACGACCCTAGACTGTGCTGGTGGTCTCCCATCCAAGGACTAATCAGGGCTGGTCTTGCCAAGCTTCTTAGATCTGACAAGATCGCACTCATCTGGGCCATCCAGGTTAGGGCCTAAAGAGGGGGGGGGAGTTTTAACTAAACCAGAGGGGGCACCCTCAGCATATATGACTCCCCCCTTTCTCCTTTACTTAAAATAAACAGTTATGATTTTACTTACACCATGATGATTGAAATAGGATAGTAATTATATAGTAGTCTGCCAGTAACCTGAATGGGATTTTCTTCGACAAATAGCTGAAGCAGCAGGAAATCGGGGGGGTCACCTCCCTTGGAAGAAATGGGAAAAACAAAATGAGTGGGAACAAAGAAATTCTTGCAGGGACAGTCCTGGCTTCAGATTAGCCTGCCCTGACTATGTTGGTGGTCTCCCATCCAAGGACTAACAAGGGCTGGTCTTGCTAAGCTTCCCAGATTTGATAAAATTGCACTCAAATGGTTCAGACAGCCTATTGTCCTCCCTGGGAGCTGTGAAATTTTTTTTTGTGGAGCTCATGGCCAGAATAAATGGGTAAACACTTCACAACCCCCCTTTGGAGACTGCCAGCCACTCCACGTATGGATGAAGTGGGGGGGGAGAGAATATCATGGAAGTAACCTCATCTAGTCCAACCCCTTTCACAGGAAATTCACAAATACCTCCTTCCCCCCCACACACCCAATGACCCCTGTTCCATGCCCAGAAGATGACAAAAAAAACCTCCAGGATCTCCAGCCAAACTGGTCTGGTAAAAAATTGCTTCCTGACTCCAAAGTGGAGATCAGCATTTCCCTAGGTGTGTAAGGGCCACGAGAACCAAGCAGGTTGGCAGTCTGCTGCTCGGTCCACTCCCAGACCAGGGGGAGCGCCTTCTCTTGTGGCCACAGGACTGAGAGGGGAAGGCTCCGACAAGGGGCATCAAGTTTTCAAATGGACGGCTGGGAAAAGGAAAGTAAAAGCCCTCTCCACCCCTGCTGCCCCGCCCGCCCCAAAAACGGGCGGCCAGGGAAAGGAAACAAAAAACCCCACCCACCCCAGTTTGCTCCGGCCGCTCTGCAAACGGGCGGCCGGGAGAACTAAAAAAAAAACCCCCACCCACCCCAGCTGCTCCGGCCGCTCTGCAAACGGGCGGCTGGGAGAAGAAAAAAAAAACCCCACCCCACCCCAGTTTGCTCCGGCCGCTCTGCAAACGGGCGGCCGGGAGAAGAAGGAAAAAACCCCACCCCACCCCAGTTTGCTCCGGCCGCTCTGCAAACGGGTGGCCGGGAGAACTAAAAAAAAACCCCACCCACCCCAGCTGCTCCGGCCGCTCTGCAAACGGGCGGCCGGGAGAAGAAGGAAAAAACCCCACCCCACCCCAGTTTGCTCCGGCCGCTCTGCAAACGGGCGGCCGGGAGAACTAAAAAAAAAACCCACCCACCCCAGCTGCTCTGGCCGCTCTGCAAACGGGCGGCCGGGAGAAGAAAAAAAAACCCCCACCCCACCCCAGTTTGCTCTGGCCGCTTTGCAAACGGGCGGCCGGGAGAAGAAACAAAAAGCCAGCCCTTCCTTACCTCCTTTCCACACTGACTCTGGGCTGCTGGGTGAAGGGGGCGGGGCTTTTGTACCCGCCCCCTGGCCTCGTCACTGCCGGAGCGTCGCTCCGGCGCGCTCCCCCTCGAATGGAGCCCTGGTTAATGTTATCTTTCAAGAAGTGATTTATGCATACCATTAGGCAGCATCTGCATGAAGATGCATTGATTTCTTTAATTTATTGGAAGGTGTGTGCAGGAGGAATGGACAATAGATCTAGTATCAGGTTGGTGAATGAATACAGTGATTAACGTGCAGAGGTGGGAACACCAGCACTGCATTTTGGCGTGTGCTGCTTTACAGGATCCACATCCCCGGGGTCATTGTGATGATTCCATGTGGTGGTACATGCAGGCCCTTAACAAGACAGACAACCAAAATTTCTGAACAAAGGTTGAGTCCAGTGGCACCTTTAAGACCAACAAAGGTTTATTCAGAGTATGAACTTTCATTTCTTCTGAAACAATGAAA
This sequence comes from Lepidodactylus listeri, assembly GCA_029233225.1. NCBI lineage: Eukaryota > Metazoa > Chordata > Lepidosauria > Squamata > Gekkonidae > Lepidodactylus > Lepidodactylus listeri. Next base: position 40,217,816 of record JARCFY010000016.1, on the reverse strand, counting down.
TGGAAATTACCAGTCCATACATATAGGTAGAGGGTGAGCAGTAAATTAGCATACAACATACTAAAGATGATTAACAAATTCAAGGACGAAACAGGAATAACAAGCTTAGTGTATATGGTTACCATTTGTTCGGGCTTAATTCCGGGGGAAACCATAGTGAAGGAAATAAATATGTCAGAATTGGAGATTGATGGGCAGATATTTTCTTAATTGTAGAATGCTGAGAGTAATTAACTGAGACCCTGCCATTACGCTCCATCAGTCTCCTCCCAAGCATGGAGGCGACCTTACAGCATCTTTTTCTTTGACGTGGGGTGATTGGCTGTCTAGAGTTATCTCCCCTGTTCCCAGACCAGAGAAATACATTCTAATCTACCATTTTAAATTACATTACATTCTACTATTCATTACATTGCATTACAATCTACTATTCTAATCTACTATTCCAAATAAGAAATAAAATAAAATAAAGAGGCTGCACGCCCCTTCTGGGGGATTGGGGAGAATACACATGTAAGGACTGAACGAGGTTAGTATAGAATCTTGGAGAAGCAACTGAAAGCCTGTCAAAAAGAAGGCCACTGAACTTCAGGGAGGGGAAGAGCAAGCCATAGCAGCTGAGCCAAGAGCTTCATGTTTTCAAGAAGGCTGTGTCAGCTGCAAGGGCATAGCGTTTCTAATTTCCGGGGGGGGGGCTGGGCCAGAGGGGGGGAGGGAAACAGGAGTCCCCCACACATGTGCCGGGATGCTGCTGCCATAAGAGCCTCTCCCCCCACCTGGCTCCTCTGCACCCCTCTCCCCACCCACTCCTACCTTACTCTCGCTCTCTCTGGGGATTCTGGGTGACTGACCAGCACGATGACGTCACTTCCGGGTGCTGTCATCAACCTGGGCAGTTGCCTGGATCGCCCCTGGAAAGGGAGACGTGAGTGCGGGGGAACCAGATGGGGGGGGGGGTGCTCCGGCTCTTGCGGCGGTGGTGGCTTCTTGAAACTGCATCGGCCGGGGGCCCGGGGAGTGGAGAGGCACGGCAGCGGGTGCTCTGTTTTGCCTGGGGGGCTCAGTCCCCCCTGGAAAATTCCAGGAGTGGCCTGAGCCCCTGAGCCCCCATGTAGTTGACACCTATGGTTAGCTGGATTCCTCAGTTCTTCATTCTTATAATTTTCTCTGCTGTTCTCCCTTCAAACTGCAAGGGGAAATTAGGTACTAGAGAACAATGAAAGGAGCAAAAAAACCCTGCCAGTTGATACCCCTCTCCCTTCAAACAATACCATTGGTTGGATCTAGCCAGCTTTTTCATCTAATTCCCTTTCTTATTCCACCCTTGGGGTGGGGTTCATGCCTTTTGTCCATGCAGGTCTCATGATCCCCAGCATAGCTTTTTTGGAGGTCAAAAGGGATCTTCGCCTCCCTTTTTCATCTGTGGAAAAGCTGCTTGGAAAAGCTGCCTGAAGCCTCTCTAGTCTATCCTTCCATTAGACGCAGCTTGAGTGTCTGTGTGAGGGGAGAGGTAACATAAGGTGCCACTCTTATGGAAATCTTGATCACAGAATTATGAAAGTCATCTGTCAAAGGGGTGGCAAAGTGCTGGATGGCTCTCTATATTGTTCTGCTTCTACATGGGATTTTCCCCCCTCATGGAAGGCAGAAAACTCCAAATTAAATGAGATGATTAGTGTTGCCAACTCAGGGTTGGGAAATTACTGGAGATTTTGGACATGGAACCTGGGGAAGTCTGGGGAGGAGAGGAAGTTCAGCGCAGTATAATGCATCAGCAGTGGAGAAGGAGGAGGAGTTGGTTTTATACCCCACACTTCGCTGCCCGAAGGAGTCTTGGAGTGGCTTACAATCACCTTCCCTTCCTCTCCCCGCAACAGACACCCTGTGAGGGTGGACAGCATCCACCCTCCAAAGCAGCCATTTCCCCCGTCAGTAGAACTGATCTATGTTGTCTGGAGATCAAAATCTCAGGAGATCTTCAGGCCCCACTTGGAGGCTGGCAACCCTACCATCACCTGATATTATGCTTAGAATGAGTGTGGGCTCATGGGACTTCCCCCTTTAAACTGGAATTTTTAAAACCCTCAATTTCCCCCCCCCCCCCAGCAATTGTAATGTAAATACTGAAGGACTACATCTTCCAACAGCCCCAGACTCTGTCTGACCTCATTACAGTTGCCTTTTTTTTCCTGGAAAAAAGACTGGAGGTGGGAAGGGATGGGAAAAAAGAACTGCATCCAGGGACAAATCTGTGAGAGCCGGAAGGACACTAGTGAGGTTTATAGAAGCTGGAGCAAACAAATTGGAATCCAGCTGTGGAGGAATGGACTTGCAAGCTCCTCCTGTTTCTTCTGGTTGATCCCAGGAAGACAAAAAGCACTTGCATCCATTTCAAGTCTCCTGTTGAAAATAGTCCTCTCACTCCCTGGGGGTGCAAAACAAAAGCAACACAAATGAGTACCTTCTGCTGCCATGGACTACTCTAAGAGCATCTCCTGCCAAACAGAGTAATACTTCTAGTGCTCTATTCCTGCACTTCTGTTTACAGGTTCTGCCTAGTTGCTGCATCTGTCCATTTCTGTCTACAAGCTAGTGCAAGGGCAATTGACGGCAACTCTGCACATTCAAGCTATTGTGCTCTAAGAATAGGCAGCTTACCCATTACTACACTTCAGATAACAAGACCAAGTAGGCATGGTGTGTTTCCAGAGATCAGACTTAAAAGCCTCAAAACATAAGGAAGTTTACTAAATTAATAAAATAGCATACAAATTCTTCTCAAGCTTCAGGATGAACAAGGAAACAAAGAAAAGGTGAAAACACCTGGTTTGGTGTAGTGGTTAAGTGTGCGGACTCTAATCTGGGAGAACCGGGTTTGATTCCCCACTCCTCCACTTGGACCTGGCTGGATGGCCTTGGGCAAGCCATAGCTCTGTACCAGCTGTTCTCTCAAGGACAGCTTGGGAAAAAGCTCAGCCCCACCTACCTCACAGGCTGTCTGTTGTGGGGAGGGGAAGGGAAAGGAGTTTGTAAGCCGCTCTGAGACTCCAAGTGAGTGAAGGGCGGGGTATAAATCTAATCTCTTCTTCTTCTTCTTCTTCTAAACTAGGTATTTCCTAAGTGATGTCTAATTAGGATAGGCCAGCTTTTCTTGAAGCTGCAGTAGTATAAAGTGCACCATTACCTTAGATCTCCTGGCTGGGACTTCTCTTCATTGGTCGTTCCTGCATGAACAAGATGGAGTCCCTAGTAAAGCTTATGTCCATCATGACTTGTGCCCATCTGAAGAGCTGAAAAAAGGGTTGCCAACTCCAGGTAGGGAAAAACCTGAAGATTTTGTGGGTGAAGCCTGGGACTTCAGCAGGGTATAATGCCATAGAGTCCACCCTTCATAGCAGCTATTTTCTCCAGGGAAACTGTTGTTTGGCAATCAATTGTAAGTCCAGGAGAACTCTAGGCCATGCCTGGAGATTGGCAACTGTAGCGGGAAGCTAAGAATAATAACCCTTTCCCTTGTGCCCTGAGTTTAAATAACCTCTGTCTTTCTTCCCCCCTTGGGATGAACTTCCTGTCCCAAAGGAAGAAGTTCCTTGAATCACTTTAATTTCAGAGGGTATCCTTGTTGGTCTGCAGTAGAACAGTTGGATTTGAATCCAATAGCATCTTAAGAGACCAACAAAAGTTTCAGGGTATAAGCTTTTGAGAGTCAAAGCTTCCTTTGTCAGACAATGACAGGTGTCTTTTGGGTTCCTGATGACAACACTCCAATACTGCTCTCTATAAGCAATTAAAAATATCCAAAAAATCTATAAATTGTTAATAGAATATAAAATGCAAGATGAATGGGTTAAACCCACCATGGTAACCTGGGCACGTTGGATAGGTCACAACATAGACATGGATGTTTGGGAGAAGGTGTGGAAAAGAAACCTGAAATTTATGAAAGCAAGTGCATTCAAAGAAAATTTGTATAAAATGTTTTATCTCTGGTATCTCTCACCAGACAAACTTGCCAGGTTTTCTAAGGCGAATTCAAATATATGTTGGAAATGTAAAAGTTCTATAGGTAATTTTTACCATATGTGGTGGAAATGTAAAAAGGCAAGAAAGTTTTGGCAATTTATAAGGAATATATTGCAGGAAATAATACAGTGTGACGTACCTTTGTTACCAGAACTATTTTTACTCAATATCATTCCGGAGAGATACGACTACAAAGATAAGAGACTGATCATTCATGTTGTCACAGCAGTAAGAATATTATATGCGAAATATTGGAAAACTGAAAAGATACCTGGAGAGGAGGAAATAATAGCAAAGTTGTTTGATATGGTGGAAACAGATAATTTAAGTTTAAGGTTAAAAAATAAGCAAGACGCATTTAAAACAGCATGGCAAAAATTTTATTATTGGTACGAAAGAAAATATGTAAATGTAATGGACAATATGAATGGTTTATGAATATATATCAGTTCACTCTCTTTTTCAGCAAAATATGTTGTAATGAAATGTGGATATTATATGTAAAATTAAATAACAATAATAATAATAATAATAATAATAATAATAATAATCCTTAGACCCAACTTGGGAATTTTTTTTATCTCCACACCCCCCCCCCCCAAATACACACCCGGCAACCCAGGCCTCCTATTGTCTCAGCCATAGGCACCATCACCGTAGGGGTGCCTACATACACGGATGCTATTCTCAGACCTTACGCCATCAAAGCCCCTAGTTATGTGTGAGACACCACAGACTACTGAGATGGCTTTCTGACCATGCTCAGGAGACATATAGTTTATGTCCACAGTAAACCAAGGGGGTCTCTGGCGAGAAAGACACAGAATCTCATATCAGGGAAATCTAGAAGAGAAGAAGAGAAGAAGAAGAGATTGGATTTATATCCCGCCCTTCACTCACTTAAGAGTCTCAGAGCGGCTTTTGGACTGCTGTGAGGTTTCCCCCTAGGCAGTCAGCTGCAGAACTCCGCACCCTAAACTAGATCTGCATGTCATAATCCCTTATTTCCTGTCCATGCTGGAAACCTCAGGAAGTGAATGATTATAATACTACAACATTGGATGGCATATGGATCCTCTCCAAGAAAAAACAACAGTGTTTTCCTTGCTTTTCGGCTGCTGGGGAAAAAAAGGAGGAAATTAGAAAAAAAAAATTCTTGAAGGGTAGCTCTTGTAAACTCTGGTACTGCAAACAAATGCTCTTGAGCCAAACTTGGAGACAACCCTAGGACACCCACAATAATGCAAGATTTAATTTGAATATAGCAGAGCTTGCAATAAACCCAGATGCCAACTTTGCTGTCACATACATCCAAAGGAGGAGGGGGGAAAGAAAGTCAGAGTTCAATAGAAACAGAACAAAAACCAAAGGAAAACTGCATAGGAAGCACTAGTATAGAATTGGATAGTGAAAAAGAAATACTAACAAAAGTAAACATACAGTTTTATATCAAATAGTGAAAACCTGAAACATACAATATAGGAATTTATACAACAAGTGAATACAAATAGAGTAAGGTTAGAGTAAGGTTAATGAAGGTTTCCGGAGTAAGTCTTCATTTTGTGGAAAAAACTTCATCCGAACCGGATTTTCACTCAATGTTTCCAATTGTTTTTTTCAAACTTCTCAGAAAGAAAGGAACAGGCACATTATATTTACAGAGTTATAAATGCGCTTCTACCTCCGAGATATGGAGCTCTGAAATCTTGGGCAGGTTTTGTACCCGCTCCATATCTATCTAACATCATATATGATGGCTATATATGGGCTTTTTCAAGAGCACGTTTTGACGCCCTACCCTCTAATCTATTACAAGGAAGGTTTTTGCGCTGGCTGATCTCTCAAAGATGTTGTCCTTGTACAAATCTTGAGACAGAGTCAGTCTCACATATCCTATTATATTGTAATTTTTATGTTATGGAGAGACAGTTGTTAATCTTCCCATTGTTGTCCAAATTTAAACCTTTGGATGTTCATTTGAAATTTGCGCAATTAAGGATTTTAACTTTTTTGTTGGAAGATCGGAAAGAGAGGATATCTTTAGCTGTGGCAAAATTTTGTTTCCTGGCATTAAAGACGAAGAAACTTGTATCCTAGATAGTAAGTTAATGATAAATTAGCATCGTTCTGTTCCCGCTTTAATGAGGCGCTGCTCTCGTTTTGTATTAATGCCCTTTAAAATATCTATTTGAATTTTATGTATTTATTGTGTATTTTATATCAATATTCCCTTTGGAAATGTTTTATTTTGACTGGTTGCTTGACCGTACTAATAAACTTGACTACAGAGTTACAAAATTATGTTCTACATCACAGAGGATACAAAGATTCAATGGGCAAAGCAAGGATTCTGGCCATTTCCAGCTCACCCATTGGCTGTGCAATGTGCTCCATCAGCCATTGGCCCATCAACTGCCACTCAAGAGTACTCGCGCATGCCATTGGCTGGGGGCTGGGTCCACTTTTCTAGCTAGAATCCTTGCTTTGCCCATTGAATCTTTGTATCCTCTGTGATGAAGACTTACTCCGGAAACCTTCATTAACCTTACTCTAACCTTACTCTATTTGTATTCACTTGTTGTATAAATTCCTATATTGTATGTTTCAGGTTTTCACTATTTGATATAAAACTGTACGTTTACTTTTGTTAGTATTTCTTTTTCACTATCCAATTCTATACTAGCGCTTCCTATGCAGTTTTCCTTTGGTTTTTGTCACATACATCCAGACAACACAATCACTGACCTAACAACATCAGCTTCACCATCTAAGGCTTATTCACATGCACATCTTCTAACATGGTATATGCCATTAAATGCCAACAATGCTCTTTGGTTCTCTACATAGGGCAAAGAGGTCAAACCCTATGACAAAGGATAAATGAACAACACTCAAAACAACCCCCCTGACTTTACAGGGATACTGGTCTCCTCAGGAGTTGGTCACTGGGATTCCCTTGCACCTCTCTGTGGGCCACAGATCCAGACCAGCTTGCACCCCCTTATCATCCGATGATCTCCCCATCCTGCCACTCAGCCCTCAGTAAGCCACTGCATTCATTCATTCATTCATTCATTCCCCCCGCTTACAAAGTTGAAGGTGTGCAGTGAGTGCATGTGAATCGTTGGTTCATTTGATTGCGCAAGCCCCTTGGCTCAGCCATGTTCTGTTTGTGTTCCTTTGTGGTTGGGTAGCCAGCCAGCACCTGTCTGTTGCTCTGCTGCCACCATTGCCTTGACCAGTGCCAGGTGCTCCTGGAGCCCAACTCTTCTAATTATTTGCATCTGCCCTTGGTATGACTGATGAGGGGACCTCTTTCAAGGCTGTTTGGTGGGGCAGAGCATGTTTGGGGTGGGGCATTGCCCTTTCCACACACTCTATGGCTACGGGCCTGGGTATAAAACACGTGGATCTGATGAGTCATATAAACTATTCACGTCTATCACACTAACAACCATAAATATAGCAACCATAGATATAGCAGTCCCACAAAACATTACTTACCAGATCTGACCGTGACAAAAATATCTACCATATACAATTCAACAGGTCTACTCAAACAGGCCACTTAACAGTCTGTAAGCATTCAGATGATCCAGTGTATATCCATTTGGGCCAAAAATACTAATAAATATACTCAGTCCAAATTTCCAATAGATTTCACAGTCCAATAATCATTTCAAGTGTGGATCAAAACAGTCCCTGAACAAACCTGAACAAACGATAGTGGGATGCCAGCTCTTCACCCATTTCAATAAGAATCTTCTTCATAGTCATGAGGTATTCCACTGGCCTGCTGAAATAATATATAATCACCAACGAAACATCAAAGATGAATCATACAACATTAAAAATATAAAATGAATTATACATTATCTCCATTATAAAATAATATAAAATATCCCAAAATAATACACAGGTAAACATGATCTCAAGTCTCAGTTACATGAAGCAACAATCAGGTATAAATGTGAAGTTCCTTTCTAAAAGCCCAGGCATCAGCTGTAAGAAATCCTCGAGGGCATGTCTACTAAATGTCTATATTTAAAGATACAGTAAAAATATTCTAAAGATTTATTTTTTTTAAAAAAATATGAAGAGTTATGAAGAAATAAATGATTTTTTAAATATATGAAGATAAGTCCAGTTTCTCATTTAATCCAGAAGGGTACACCAGAAGAAGCCAGTCTGGTGTAGTGGTTAAGTGTGCGGACTCTAATCTGGGAGAACCGGGTTTGATTCCCCACTCCTCCACTTGCACCTGGCTGGATGACCTTGGGCAAGCCATAGCTCTGTACCAGCTGTTCCCTCAAGGACAGCTTGGGAAAGAGTTCTCTCAGCCCCACCTACCTCACAGGGTGTCTGTTGTGGGGAGGGGAGGGGAAAGGAGTTTGTAAGCCGCTCTGAGACTCTTAAGTGAGTGAAGGGCGGGATATAAATCCAATCTCTTCTTCTTCTTCTTCTTCTTGTGAATTTAATGGGTAAATCCAAAAGGCTTGCTTACTTCTTAATTATTGTTTTCATAACCAGAGTCATAAACAGCAAACCCTCATCCCACGAAAGGAGAGCTTAAAAGTTACTATGAAAATTATCATGTGACTTAACAACAGCTGATAGAAATTTCACCACGCACAAAGTAGTTTGCTTATGTTTATGTCTGAGTAACCAGGATGATTTTGTTTCTGAAGAGATAATGTCCTGATTAAATAATAAGGATGTGCACAAACCACATGACAAGCCAAAATTCATGCTGAATTCTGGCTGGATCAGGGCTCGGTAGGCAACATTTGACATGCACATGATCTTCAAAGAAATCTCTGAGACCGATTTCCCACAAGGTGCTGCCCCGGCGTCATTCTTCCCTTTCCCCCCATTTCGTGCTTGAATTTCCCACTATTTGCTGTGGGGCACATTTTGACCCACGGCTCCACCCAATTTTCCCCACGGCTTCAGTGATCTTTAAAAAACAGGATCACTGAAGCCGCGGGGGAAATCGTGTGAAGCTGCAGGTCAAAATGCGCCCCAAGGCAAATAGTGAGAAATTGAAGCACGCAGTCGGGGAAAACGGAAGAATGACGCCGGGCAGCACCTTGTGGAAAACTGGTCTGAGCTTCTGAGAACAACTTGGGGTGGCTTGGAAAATGAAACCCAGAAACTCTAGCATGAAAATGCTAAACAACATATTTAATTTTTTAAAAATTATTTCGAATATGCTCACTGTTCCTTTAAATATTGGCATCTAATGGGCACATCCGAAAGGATTTCTTCCAGCTGATGCCTGGGCTTTTGAAAAGGGACTCTATACTTGTACCTGATTGTTACTTCATGTAACTGAGACTTGAGATCATGTTAAAGAGATTAGCTATGTATTGTTTCAGGATATTTTATATTATTTTATAATGGAAATAATGTATAATTCATTTTATATTTGTAATGTTGTATAATTCATCTTTGATGTTTTATTAGTGATTATATATTCTTTCAACAGGCCAGTGGAATATCTCATGACTATGAAGAAGATTCTTATTGAAACGGGTGATGAGCCGGCACCCCACTGTTGTTTGTTCAGGTTTATGGGACTGTTTTGATCCACACTTGAAATGATTATTGGACCATAAAATCTATTGGAAGTTTAGACTGAGTATATTTATTAGTATTTATGGGCCAAATGGATATACACTGGATCATCTGAATGCTTACAGACTGATAAGTGACCTGTTTGAGTAGACCTGTTGAATTGTATATGGTAAATATTTTTGTCATGGTCAGATTTGGTAAGTAATGTTTTGTGGGACTGCTATATCTATGGTTGTTAGTGTGATACATGTGAATAGATGGTTTACGTGACTCATCAGTTCCATGTGCTTTGTCCCAGTTTCTACAAGCCACTTTTTAAAATTTCCAAAAGAACTAGAGAAGAAGAGAGGTTACTTTATCAACAAAGAAAGCAGTCAGTCTGCCCAAACCCTTTATGTTATTTTTTGGGGTACACCCTAATGATAGATACAGTATGAAGTTGACGGGCTTTGCCTGCTATTCTCCAGCACATCCCTTAATATTCCCACAGAAGTATTCTCCAAGCACATATTCAAGTTCTGGCATGTGGAACTGTAAAACATGACTGCTGATGATTATTGCAGTGGAAGAGGGTTTCTCCAAGTTAAGTCATAATGGGAGAACTTGACAAACATGTTCAGGATCCTGTTTTCATGCGCAATAGGTTTGCTCCAGGGATAGTTTTCCCTTTTTTTCTGTCTCTCCTAATGTAGCAACCTCTGCGCCACACAGAAATATGGTAAGGTTGTCTCATCTAAGTTACAGCATCTGAGCTAGTGTTTTGTGTACGATCACACAACATTTATCAGAGTTTCCCTAAGCTTCAAGAGTAGATTTGATTATGTACATTTGGTAAATATTTAACTTTCGCAATCATCTAATAAAAATTATGACTGATTGTTTCATGTTTTTCTCCCTCTACATCTGCATAGATCAGGGGTCTCTAGTGTCACCATGCCACGATATAAGGACTTGCATGGTAGAAGATTTTTATGCGCCCTCCCCCTTTTCTACCTTAAGGAGTCTCAGAGCACCTTACAATCACCTTTCTCTTCCTGTCCCCACAACAGGCACCTTGTGAGGGGGGTGGGGCTGAGACAGTTCTGAGAGAGCTGTGACTGGCCCAAGGTCACCCAGCAGGTTTCATGTGGAGGAGCGCAGAATCAAACCCTGTTCTCCAGATTACAGTCAGCCGTTCTTAACCATTACAACATGCTAGCTCTTCTGGGCCATCCAAGGCAGGGCCAACCTGCAGAGGACCCACACAAATTCTCTAAATAAAGTAAATAATGCTGGATTTAAATGTGCCCTGGTGGGGCAGAAGAACATACCTGTGTGACATTGCACAAGCACTGCAACTCATTTGAACTGGGCTGCTGCACATGTAATCCTGTTGCACATTGAATCTATCTATGGCTTGGTAACGTTGTATGCATATAGTAGCTAAGGGCTAAGTTTGAGCAAGACCCTGGGTATGTACAACACAGCGTGAGTAAATTCTTCTGTGTCACATTTAAGTCAGGCCACTGTCATTGTGAAAGGAGAAGTCCAAATGTGCAGGCACTCTGAGTCTCTGCGCTGTAGCATACACAGGGGTGTGACCTGCAGTACCTACCTAGTGTATTGTAGCATATCGTTTTGAGTGTTTTCTGCCATATTGCGTAGTCTAAAAATTCAAGCGATGAGTATTTTGGTGGGCAGTTGTCAGTTTATGGCACTTCCTTTTGTTTATTCTGAAGCCGAGTGTGCCTCTTTGCTGCTGAAGGATTGTGCAACCGTGTCTCGGTTGTGATATGTTTTACCTGACAATTTGCAGTATAAAACTGAGCACTTCCCCTTCCACTACTGGTTATCAATTGCTGAGGTCTTCTAATTTTTAAAAAGGGGAAATGGGGATTTCATTTGAATGATTTGTCTTTGTTATTTTGGGTCCTTTCACCAGCAGGGCCAAACCCATCCTCACACAGTTAACTGCTGGAGCTCCCTCTGCTGGTCACCTCAAGCTACAGCTGCTGAAGCAGTTGTATGTTGGATTCTAATGAGGGCTTGGTAAATTCTCTGTCTTCTGAGATTCACCTCAAAGACCTAGGAATGTTGTTATCCATACTCCAGAAGTATAAACAGCAAAGGAAATTGAAGGGATATTCATTAATTAAGCCTATTAGCCCAATATGATATTACATATGAATCGTTTTGCTTGAAGCTTACACATCCTGAAAAGGAATTCCATTAACCTAGTTTTGCGCTGCACAATCTTATCCAGCCCTCTGGTTTTTGGGGAGCAAAGCAGCATACCAGCTGCATACCGTTGATGGTTCAGAACCTTCCACTCAAGGCCAGACTACATGTTTCATCCTATAACGAGTGGATTCATTTTCTGTGAAGCCATATAGCAACTGCAGGGATTGGTATAATAAAGGCCCACAGGGGTTTGGGACTATCTCCTGCCTTGCCCCCCCCCTCCAGTTTTCCCAAGCCAAAACAGCACTGGAGGGGGGAGCTATTTGCCTCATTTTGGAGCTGCCCAAACTTGTTACAATAGTTTGCCCCTTAAATACTCCTTTTGCCTTTTAAATTGCACAGTCAGAGAGAGATAGAGAGAGATATATCCCTTCCTTTCTCCTGCTCTGATGCTATCACTTTGATGTTTAAATTGCTACTGTAAGGTCCCTTCCACACGAGCGAGATAATCCGGAGGGGAAGTGAGGCTTTTTTGCTCCGGAGCAATTTGCCCCGCAGTTGCATGATCACACAGGTCTGTGGACCTGCCGGGGCAACTTGCCACTGTGTGATCAGACGCAACTGTGGGCAAGTGTTTTTTTTTTATGTGGTTGGTTTCCGAGGCGCTTAAACGGGGGATTAATGAATCGCCTCCCCACCCTAAGGACTTTCAATGATGCGCACACAGAGAAGGGGGAAAAACAACAACAGTGTGGCATCGGGATAGCATGTGATCAGGCTATCCGCAATGCCGCACTTCGGCGCTGGAGTGATCACACGGGGAAGCGCCGGCTGTGAACCGCAGCAAACCATTTGATACTGGAGTTTCACTAGTAACTTTTTACCACGATTCCCCACCGGATCAAAATGGTTCGTAACGGTTTGACGGCGGTTTGCGGGATGCTTCCCAGATGTGCTGGTGTGATCAAGCCGCTTTGATCGGGTGGTGAATCGTCCCTCTTCCAGGGCAAATGGGTGTGTATGATCGCGTCCTAAGAGAATCTTCCTTCCTTCCCCCGGACACCTTCTCCTTCTCTCTCCCCCATCTTGCAGCCATGGCCTTGTGCCTCTCCGTCCATCCTAGTATAGCTAGTTAGATCAGAGTACTATCTCTACTCTATCCTATCCTGAATACAGTTCCTTTGAATAAAGGGCTCATATTCTCTACTAAAGATAAAAGCAGGCTCAGCAGCAACCTAAGACAAATTCTGCTGTGCCATACTGCACTCTGTTCAACCTATGAATGCAATGGTACAACACTAGACTGGTTCCACTCGTTGTCAGATTCTTTAATACGTCATTTGGCTCGGGAAGCAACCTAGAACCATCCCCAATAATCTCTGTGACATTTTACATTGGGTTTATAAGTTGTGTGAGAGCTTCTAACGGTGTCTTTTCAATGAGTCAAGCTGTGTTAATAAAGAGTAAGGCCAGTTTTCTCAAAAATTTAATTGCAGAATTATTTACAGAAGATGATCATAAACAATACAGGAACCAGTGGAGAGAGGCAGCTTCATAAAAGAGCCAGTGGGGTGGGGGAGAGAGAATAGAGAAGCACATTTGTTGTTCTTACAGTTAGCTGAAGGCAAATAGAGGATCATGGGGAAAAAAAGTAACTCAAGAATAAAACAATTGGCAAGGATGTTCCAAACGAACGAACAACTTTTTGGTAAATAAGATATTACTGAGAAGCAAGAAATTATTGTAGCAATGAAACGTTATATTATACATTCAAATTCAGGTATCCTGCATGCTACTAAACAGAACTTATCAAAAGAACCATAAAAGCATGAGAAAGAGAATTACATAAAATAGCTTTAACTCCAGTGAAGTGTAGGTTTATACAGATGGCAAATATTTGGCACTCAGGTCATCCTCATTGTTGATATGATTTCTTATGTGTATATGTGTGTGTGTGTATTTATATATATAATTCTTTAACAATAAACTAAAGAGCTAGTTTCCTGTTTCTAACATTCCTTGAAATTCTGTAGGAGGCATTTAATTTAGTCCATAGGCCACAATTGAAGATTTTAGCACATTATGCACTGAGTGAACCTATGAATTTCTCTCTGCACAGAAGAAGCTGTACAGATATAGTGGGTTCTTCCTGGGTTTTACAGGAAAGACCATTTTTAGAGCAGTATTAGTTTACACTGTTTTAAAGGGCTTTTTTTTTTTTAAAAAAAATCCAAACCCAACCCCCTCCCCCTGCCATTAATGCATGGAGGAAATAATACATACATGCTGAGCCCTTTAAAATGGAAATGGAGACCAATATCAAACCTCAGAGGTAAATCAATGTATAAATATGAATCCAGATTTCACAGGAAGTGATAATGTAAAGTTGAGGTGAAAGTGGACAGAGTGCCAACAAAACATTATGGCAGATGGGCAAGATACTCATCACTAAGCACAGAGTACCTCATGGGACTTCTAACATAACTGGGTACTGCATTTCCATACTTGGAAATAGGTGCTTATGAAAATCAGCAGTACGCTTATCTTTGCTGTTCATATGATTCTGCAATTTTAATTTTTTAGATCTCTGTCTGTGTTCTATATAAACAGATATCTATAGAATCTTTTTTCTATAGATCTCTGTCTGTGTTCTATATAAACAGATATCTATAGAATCTTTTTCTATAGAATTGATGTGCATCACTTCAAAGCTGAGGGAATGTCCGCAACTTGACCAGCTTTGAAATGCTTTGCATACGGCTTGCTGAGAGTCTGTGATCCCTAGTCCCCAACAGAGATTTACCAATGGAAATGTAAGTAGCCTTGCTGGTTCCTCAGGAAGAATCAACCTTATTTTCTTCATCTTTTGCATCACACAGACCTTTCTGATTAGTAGCAGATTTCTAGTGAGGAGCTACAGATACCATAAAGAAATTGATGCCAAAAGAAAAAAAAAAGATTAATGTATCAAAGATGATACAAATGCTAGAAAAATGTACAAAAGGGACAAAGAACAAAGACAGAAAGAAGAAAAATGAAAGAAACTCACAAGAGTCCCAGTCTAACCTTCTTTCAGTCAGCATACCCATAGCTTCACGAGAAGCACATGAATATATGAATGGGGCAACCACAATTTCTGAGGCTAGTAAGCCCCCAACAGCTGTAAATTAAGTTAACAGTGGTGCTAGAAGAGGTATTGGGCAGGCACTGAGCTTGCTGTCTACCTTCTCCTCCTACTCTTCAAACCAGTGTGATATCCAAACATTGGCCTGGAATGGCTGAACCCTCGTGTATGTGGTTCGTTCTCATTCCTTTTGTAGCTGGAATACATGCTCAGAAGCCAAGTTCTACACACATGTGGTTGGGTTGAGTAAGAAACAGGGGAGCAGAACAGATAAGGCACAGGCACTTCGAACACAGTCCAGCAAAAGTTATGCATGCCTACACCCTACCCCACTGAATGCAATACAGTTAAAGTGCACAGTTCAATGCTTAATTGCTTCCGATTCTTCAATCACATAAAGCTGCTATATCCTGGGTGAGACTGTCAGTCTCCATAGCCCAACTCTGCCTATCCTCCCTGGCACTGACTCTTTTCAAACTGGAGATGACAGGACTGGGTCCACCTGCACAAGAAGGATGGGATACATTCTGTAAGCTGGCTGTGTGTGAAAGTTATTTGCAGTTCTATCAAACCACACCTAGTGAGATTTAAAGGTTCAAAGAGGAACAGAACTTGCAAGTTTGCAGTCCTGTTTTTAAATCCAGATGGGTAGCCATGTTAGTCTATCTGTAGCAGTACGAAAGAGTAAGAGACCAGCAGCACCTCAGGGGCTAACAAAATTTGTGGTAGGGTATGAGCTTCTGTGAGTCTTCTTCAGTGAGCAGTGACTCACGAAAGCTCATACCCTACCACAAATTTGGCTAGTCTTTACGATACTACTGGACTCTTACCCCTTTCTCCTGTTTTTAAGTTTAATTTTGCACTGCATATTAAAATACAGGCTTGAACCCAGTGACTATCTTCTCTCGGTGAAGTGCCTTGCTCTGGAGAAAGGAGTGCTGATCTGAAGGAGTCCTTCCACCAGACCAAGCTGACTTGCGTAGCAGAAGCAAGCCCTTAGATCCAAGCCTATATTTTTAATCTACTAAAGTTACAATTAAGAATTCAGTGCATTTTCACTTGGGGAGCGTCAAAACGTTGTCTCCTTAGCACATCCGCTTTTAGGAAACAGCAGGCGTGTTCAGAAAATTCAGCAAAGAAGTCTCTGAGAAATACAATCTCCCCCTTCCGCTATTGCTAAAGAAAATATAATTTGTAGGATCAGCAGTTGCATGATCCAAGTCCTCTGTGTCTTGGGTTTCAGAATGATTGCAGAACTCTATTAGAATTGATTTTGCAGTTTTTTTAAGATTACAATGTGATCTGTGGGAGTTCTGATGAGCCACCCCAGAGGAGAAGAGTTTTATCCTCCCTCCCCAGTATTTCCAGGGTCTGTGCAGATTTTTTCAGAGTCCCATAATGCACTCTGAAATTCAGGGATCTTGCAGAAAGCCATCTAGCAAATAAGCAGGCAACCTACAACTCCACCTCAAAATCCGTGTGCTAAAATAATACCTATACATATATATATATATATATATTTTAAAAAATAGTTTTTGGCACACAAAGAACAAGCTAGTTTTGAAGGGGCTTCTGTTATTTTTTGCTGTTGCTTGTTTTTATGTCACTACTTTCCCCAGGACCCCAATTCTCAGAGCTGTGGAAGTATGTTCCCATTCTGTTTCCTTTCCTGAGTCTGGGAAATGGGTTCTGTTCTAAATCTTTGGGTTCTTTCAAATTCCTTGAAAAGGGCTGGAAGATTGTCTGAGCAAAACCCATGGATAAATGATGGAAAACCTGCTTAATCCTACTTCCTGTTCTCTTCAGTTAATGACGGGTTGTTTTTGAATAGATGTGGTTTCTTTTTTCTTTGTCGATATAGAAGGTTGTCTAGAACAGAGAAGTTCTTTCATACACACAAGAGTCTAGATTACAAGCTCCCTTGAGCACCTCTCAGAGTGCATGTCTATCAGCACAACTATTTGAATAATTAAAAAATGGCTGTTACTATCTGAAACCCTTTTGCATGAATCCCACAAATTATCTCTGTATTCTTGAGCTTGTAGTTTTGTATTCAACGTTCAATGGGCATTTACTGTGTTTTTTGATGAATGAAAATTCATCAGTCTCCCTCTATAGGGATCTTTTGCTACGAGGGGGAAGCCTTTTTGTGTCATCTAGCAGACCCATAATAATGGTTACTGGTCCTCCTTCTAGAGTTGGTCATGCATTTTTAATTGAATTACTTTATAATTTTAAAGATATTTTTAATTGCTCAAATGTTGTAATTTTTTTGTTTGTTTGCCACCTTGTGGCCCCTGATCGGGTGGAAAGGTGGCATAAAAATGTTTCAAATAAGTTAAATTAAAATGCTGTTTTTGGACTTACTCTCGAGGACATTTCTCATTCTTACCAGAAAGGTAACTCTGATCAATCAGAAAGCAACCCACAAAACGTGTCATGATGTTTAACTGACAAACAGTGGAATGGAAATGAAAGCAAACAACCGCGGAGGTCACTGGAAAACAAGCCTAGGTTATTTTCTAACCAGAGAGGTTTTATTTGATACAGCCCAGTCTTGTGCATCTTTACTTACAACTGCCCTATACTTCTCAATGATATTTATAGTGTTACCCTAAGCTGAGTGACATCTTTCTATGCAGACTGACATCAATGGATTTAGAAGGTCCAATTCTACAAAGGATTAAACTATGAATCACAGTAAGTGTACACATAATTTAGGGCCCTAGTTCAATTCTCAACATCTTTGAGAATTCTGCTTACTACACTATAGACAACAAAGGAAGAATTTTGCCTATATGTCACTTCATGGCTTCTAATTTATCACTTTATGGATTCTAATTTCCAATGTGGCTTCAAGATACAACTTTAATTGAACATGATAGACTTCACCGCTATGGTGGTATCTTTTAATCATACGATACTTTAAATTCTCTTGTTTGAACCACATCTGGTAATAACTCTCTCTATGGACTTTAGGGTTTACTCTAGACTGGGGCCAACTGACTTGCAACATGAGTATTATAAACATTACTTTTATTTTTTTTCTGCAACAAATTAATGTACAATACATGAGAAGCATGGCTTATTAAGTGCCATTATTGTTTAAATCTTCCCTGTACACAAAAAAAAAAAGAATATATATTGCACTTAAAAACTTAGTTTTCGAACAGGAAACATTTTATCAGAGTTAGCAGAAGGCAACTGGTTTACATTTTTAAATCGTTTTCTTTGGAACAGAGGTGGAACAAACAGCGAGATGTACAGAGGCAAAGGCTCATATTCCGTGTCTTCCCATCATTGCACGAACAACACGCAAATTAGTGTTTGGCTTGATCACACTGGCCTATTCTGTCCTTCGTGCTTTGCGCCTTACTCATTAGTAAGAGTTGATATTAATTTAAACAATGGAGAGTGAAGTAAAAGTAATAGACACAAAGGTCTTATTATCTGCACAGGAAAGTCGCTTCTGTTTAAGGAAGTTCCCTTTGGAATGGCGCAGCGCAGAACACTCCCTTAACCTAGAGTTGCAACCACAATTACAGCCGGCTGTTCAGACGTCACTCCACATGGGATGCAGAAGAACTGTTTTCATTTAACAAAGAATTCCACATGCCAAACCACCAACCCTTATACTGTTTCATCCACTAGGCTAGGCGTTACATTTGAATCGGTAGGTGTGGACTCTTGAAAATTGTTTGCCTTTCTTTTGCATGGAATGGTGAAGGAGTCAAATGCAGCTTGTTGCCTCATCAGTTCCTGGCTCTGCACAGGTTTACTCAAGTGAGCAAAGCACACATGTTTTGGCCTTACCTACTGACTGAACGAGACAAAAACAGATCAGCTGCACTAGGCGTGGTGGGACAGGGAAGAGAAGGAAAGGAAGATCCGTTTCAAATCTGCTGTCTCTAGGAAATGCATACTCTACTCTTTTACTTTCATGTAGTTACTTCTATGTAGCAGCTCCACTTGAAAAAAAAAATCTCATCTGTAAAGATACCTGCAAATACACTTGCATTTAAAACAGAACGGTAAGCAGCATTAACATTATACACTACCCAGCAGGAGTCGTCTCTTTCCGAGAACGTCTATTAACACACTGGGGAGGGGGAATATCCTAATCATTACAGAATATTTTAGGATTATTATTAGTCTTTTGCATTTGTAATGTTATACATTCCTCTTGTTTTGTTTTTTTTTGCTTCCAAATGCAGTTTAAGGCTATTTGGTAAAAATTTACACAAGATATCAGGCTCAATTTACAGGGTTCCCTCCTTTCTCAAACATTCAACTCTAAAGATTCATATCTTGAAGCTAAACATGCTTATATCAGCTTTGCCCTAAAACAGAATGCATGCTTAACAAAATACATTGGAGGGAGGGGGGAGGGGAGAAGCGGAGAAACCCAATGTCGGATTTGCCTAACAGCATTTTTCAGTCATGTGGTGGAAGGAAGGGCTTGCAAAGTACATATTTAAAGTGCTCGTCAAAGTGAAAAAACCAAAGTGCTGTAGTATTGTTTAAGGAGCTGTTTTGCCTATGGCTAAATACAGATTGTTCAACTAAAACTGGTAACAGAAATTTGTCTCCAGGATGCAATTCAGTTTTTGTATTTTGTTTCATTCTGAACCCTGATTTGTGTGTGTGTGTGTGTGTGTTCTTCTGAAGAATTAGGAGAACCTTGGAAGGATAAATAAGCTGAATAATGCTATGAAGAGCGTAGTTCACGCCCGAGCACAATATTTCTAGCTTTTCCTTGGTATTAAACAAAGGCTTTGGGGGGGGGGGGACTTTCTTAAATTCCATAGTTAGAAGTCACACACCTCTTGACATCATGTCTTATAAATCTGAAACAACTCTCAAGAGACTTGTTTGTATATCTTTAACTAATACTGCATAGGAAAAAAATTGAACAAAATTACAAATGTAAACCACAGTTCACCTTTTTAACCTTAAGATTACCATTTAAACTGAGATATACTTACCACTCACATTCATATTTCTTAAACTGGTTACAACATCACAACTGGTATTTTAAACAAGCAAAGGTTTTTTTGTTATTTTTTTTTGTTTGGTTTTGTTTTAAAGGATACCCTGGAAACTCAATTGATCTAGCATTTTGAGACTTTCAAATATTACATGTAGCACAGATTTTGAGATTTTTTTTTTAAATCCATGTGTGTAAACAAAAAAACGACAGCATAAAAGAACAGTTTAAAATGTAATGAATGTTCCAAAGGAGCAATAGAACTTTTCACAACTTGCTACAGAAGATCTAAATTCTTAAGGCTTCCCTTTTCATTATTTTACTCAAGTCCTTTTGCGTTTGTTTCCCCGTCAGACTTCTGGACTCTTGAAGCATGTTTCTCACTGGGCTGGATGTTCCCACCGCCATTAGATATTCCTTTGCTTCTGTGTTTTTGTTTTTGTTCCTGATGAACTTTGGAGTTTCATGGCTGGATATCCCTGTTTGTCTCCAAAAACTCAACTTGATGAGAGATAATAGGCCTCGTGTTATTTTGCAGTAATGGAGATAAGCAAAACAGCAGAGCACATGGGCAAAAACTTTAGCTGGGTATAAGGTAAGGGAACTGGAGGTCAGAGAGAGAGAGAGAGAAATGGGTTCTTTCTTCCTTGCACTTTACATTTGTAGCACCTTCTACTTGGATTAGCTAATGCCTCTGGTGAGTGGTGAGATGCACCCATTTGAAAAGTCTGTTATATTCTTATCCCGAGTTATCAATCATTTATAAAAATATAAATAACAAAAAGAGTAAGCTGGGTTCCATCTCAAGAGGTGTTTCTCGTTGTCCTCTGAGAACATATTGGATAAGTAAGGTCTCAAGAAGCCCTATCCATTGGAGCTGATTGTTTAGTCTGTTAATAAATACCAAAAAAGGGGGGGGGGAAGGAAAAGAAGTGTAGTTCTTGCAACGGGCTCAGCGAATTCGGAGGAACTCAAAAAACATTCCACTGTGCAGTTGGCACACAGGGCACAACAACAAGGGCCCGTTCGGAAGGAAGGGGAGAGAATGTGACAAAGTTTAGCCGGGAGGAGACAAACTGTACAAGCGTTTCGCTTTGTTTTGTTCTCTGAAAAAGAAAAGAAGAGGAAGGAACTATGTAGCATTCTAGTCTTTAAAGCCTAGTTTGGGCCTCTGGGATATATATCTCAATGCTGTCTGCCCGCTCTGTGACCGAATTCTGCCGGAAGGAGGCTGCTCTTTTCGCAGCCATTAGCCGCCTCCGGGCTTCTTGGCGTTGTCTATCAGGCAGATCGAGAGACCTCTCTCTTGCAATGGGGAATTTTCCTTTTGGGGGCTTCTTTGGTACTGGAGGAGGAACTTTTCTTTCTTCCTACAAAGAGCATTTAAGAAAAAGAACGGAAAAACAAATTAAATACAGTCCAATCTTAGAGGGTCCCTTCCAACATTTGCAAGAATTCTTCCAAGTGAAGCATCACCAAGCCAAATTAAAAAGGGCTGAGCAGGAAAGGTAAAGATAAAAACCAAGTCTGTTCTTCAAAACCATCTATCTATCTATCTATCTATCTATCTATCTATCTATCTATCTATCTATCTATCTGTCTGTCTGTCTGTCTGTCTGTCTGTCTGTCTATCTATCTATCTATCTATCTATCTATCTATCTATCTATCTATCTATCTATCTATCTATCTATCTATCTATCGTTTACTTTACTAAACAAACAGCATAGCTATAATCTGTGGAACATTCCACTTGTAAACCGTAAAATACCAGACATGGTATAATGTATCCTCTTTCACAGTGGTGCCTTCCCAAAATTTTACACCCTGACCTGGATAGCTTGGGCTAGCCCAATTTCATCAGACCTCAGAATCTAAGCAGGGTCAGCCCTAGTTAGTATTTGGATGGGCGACCTCCAAGGAATACGAGGGTTGTGACATGGAGGCAGGCAATGGCAAACCACCTCTAAAGTCTCTCGCCCTGAAAACCCTCCGGGGTTGCCATAAGTCAGCTGTGGCTTGAGGGCACTTCCCACCACCACCACCATTCCTTTATAACAGATAAACACAGTACATAGAACTAAAACATAATATCTTATTGAACCACAGTCCAATATTGAACCACGGTCCAATATTGAACCACGGTCCAGCCAGTCATTCTTGTACAGGTTTGTTCCAAAACCTAAAGAATGCAAACTAAAGTATAGACAAATTATTATACATCGCAAGCATCCCTAGCAGTGTGATTTGAGTTAGAAAACCCAGATTTACTGCAGCTGCCTTCTGTGGAGATTCACGTGTGTGCTGCAGCTGAAAAAAGCGTGGCTGCCCTGACACAAATATCTAAATTGGGCCTTTCTATGTCAGAGAAAAATCAGCTGCAAAATATTTTTATTTCCCTATTTCCCTAAACATGTTCACAGTCAAATTTGAAGATTCCCTCTACTGCTATAGCTTATCACACTTCCTACGTCAATAATAAGCCAGCTGGACAACCTTACAATCAGGCAGGTCAGTAAAAGGGTTTAGAAAAACCTTCACTCTGGCTAGGTGCTCTGCCCTCCCTTCTGCTGTACGTGAAGGAAAATACAAGAATATTCCTTTCACAGAAAGGCTTTGTACCTGCCTGTTAAGGAAGGTTGAGACTATATGCCCATATAATAAAGTGACGCATAATGAGATCATCACCCCACTGACTGAAAGAATTTCGGGCCCTTCTGACGAAACTAGACTCAAGTCTCTTCTTTCTGATAGAAATCCCAAGGTTACCTACCAAGTAGCCAGTTTCTGTATGGCAATACGCAGGTTACAGAAATTTTATGACAGTTAGATATTAGGTAGTTACAGTAGTTAGACATGAGATTAAATTTTAAACTGCTTTTTAATGCTTTGTTAAATGTATTTTAAATTTTTGGAATCTTGTAAATGTGTATTTCTTTTTCTGTATGACTGGTCTAAGGACCAGAACAATAAACTGAACTGAATCAAGCAGGTCAATCTGAACTCATTTTCTTGACAGGTACAGCAGCAAGAATATATGTCAAAAGCTTCACTTGAACACCATTCCAAAGGACTATATTTGGAAAGAAAGGGCACAATCCAGCCCAGGTTATGAGTGTTTTATGATCCACTACTTAGAATGTGAGAGTTAAGCACATTTTTAACTCTCCCACTGAAATCAACTGGACATGAGAGTGCCAAGATGGCACCCTGACTCTCTCCTCGGCACTGCACTCTCAATGCGGAAGAAGTGGCAGGAAAATTGCCTAAAATAGAGGCTTTTAATTAGACTAGTTCTGCAGTGTTTGGTCTCCACTGAATATGAGATAGCAGCTGGCCACAGATCTCAATTCTCTGTACTCATGCCATCTGTTAAGTACTACAATTCTTCCTTTAGTTATTCAGAGGTACAGCCTGGCATATCAATTGACTGTCACAAGGAGAGATGTTTGTGGTACAGGTCACTGCATTAAATGTTGAACATGGTCTTTTTATACTACCTCTCCAAAGAAAGTTATGGTATTAGTGAGTTTCCAATCAGAACCCTGTCTCTTCCATCCAGGGCTCAACAGCAAAATTTTTAGTTTGTATTTTATTGTTCTCTAAATTTACAAAAACAATCTTATCTGTTCTCACCATAGTAGTTTATACACGGGTCCTCGACTTTTTTTGAACCTGTGGGCATCTTTGGAATCTTGAGGCAGGGGGGTGGGCACTACTACAATATGGCTGACATGGGAGGCAGAACCAAGCATGCAAACACACACAAGAGGAAGAGAGGATGGGAAATATAAACATTCACATATACACAGAAGAAGCTCAAGGGAGGAATAACATGCACACACAAGATGACAACCAATGGAGGAAAATGTGCACACAGAGAAAAAAAGCTCAGTTGACATGTTACACAGAGAACATGCACATCCTGCATGTATGTGCATATACCTGTTTGGAAGAAAGAGCCAACGTGTGTTCACTTTATGAATGAGACTGGAGACTAGTATCTGGATTAATGTGGGGTTTATATCACACATTCAGCTGTACATGCATTGAATGCCACATGAGAATTCTTCAATGTACGTATAAAGAACAGTCAACTGGACACTGTACATGGATTGTACGTCCCTTCACTGTAACTTGTGAACAGGGCAACCGATCAAGGGAAAAATGGATGTTCCACTGCTCTGGTGTTCCTTGGCCCACACTGCCTCACAACTGAACTGTGGGTCCTGTTTACAGGATCCTAGATCCATTTCTAGTGAGCAGTGGGGAGGATCTGAGTGTAACATTTTTTTATTTGTATGAAGGCAACCAGTCACTGGTTCTTCCTTCAAAATGGCCCTGCCTACTTTCTTGAAGCACATGATGGGCATTTGGGGAACTGCCTGTGGGCACCATGGCATCCACAGGCACCATGGTGGGGAACCCTGGCCTAGAGTAAAGACTACAACCAAATAATCAATTAATAGAAACACCACTGGATTTCCATATAAACTTGAAGTACAAACTGACATGCAGCACAGAAGTGCCAGTGATGCAACCTGAGCGCATGAGCCCTAATTTGGAAAAATAAATCTTTAAAAATAGGGTTCTGCATGAATATGTGTGTGTGTGTGTGTTTCGATTTTATATTTTTGGTGTGCCAAACAATGATATAGTCAAGGTCAAGTGGAGTAGACCTGCTTAACCCTTCCAAGGAATCAGGATTCTTTCTAACCCTGGAAGAAATGGGAAAACATTGGTTTACCCATTTAAAGCTTTCTATAGCCACCAAACTCCTGTTATTCCTTTCCCCCAATTAACTGCAGTGCCCCGAAGTCCATCTCTTTCTTCCCCACTGCCTATCTTTTTTAAGTTTGAGTTTTCTCAAAAGGGTAAAGGGTCATTCTGGCTTGAAAATGAAAGTATTATGCATAATCATAAGTTAGATTTTTTTCATAATAGCTAATGCCATGATTGAGAGAACTTCAGGTTTCCATTACTTTTGCTGTAATTTGGGGTCACTTTGACCCCAATGCCAAATTAGTGTAGTTGGGTTTTTTTGAACCTTGGAAGGGTTAAGGTTGCCGTCTCAGGCTTCCTGCTGGATTTGGTTTCTGCCTCTACATTGGTATGTTTTTGGATGAGAGCATGGAACGAAGGCATGAAAACTATGCTGAAAAACGATCATTCAATTAACCCCCCCCTTTTTAACTGAAATACTCTATTTACTGATTTAAAACATGTATAAACCCTAGTTACACAGCCACTAGATCTGCTGAGAGAAGGAGACTAGGGAGACAACATTCCTGTCATGCTGGGGACTAATAAAATGTCATTTGCTTTAATATAAAGTTTAGGTTAGGGTTCAAGTGCTGTGTGGGGATCTCAAAAGGAATCTGTCTGGGGGCTCCTGATGGCCATCAGCAGCCATGACAGCTATACTCACTGTTCTATATGAACAGCATCTGGAAGAAATAAGGTACAAATCAGCAGTGGAGCTATACATCTTTAACAAGAACGGCAGATTCCCCAGGTATCTTTAGGGTGCTACAACTAATTCAGCCTCAGAAAAACGATTGTTTAAAAACATTATCATAATCAGATTATGATGGGTTTTTTACTGTCTGTTACAAACACGCTGTTAAAGTTAACAACAGAGAGCTAGAACATTCTTCTGTAATAGATTTCCTTTTTAAGAGCAAAAGCAATTGCTCTTGAGAGCATATGGACCGGCCACAGTATTGCATCCTCTATAGCTCAGAGAGAAGACCAGAATCAATGGTTGTGGTCTGCTGGTGTAACACATCATCATCAGTCAGTTACTAACTGAACAGAAAACAATGGAATGCAATAAATGGGGCATCAGTTCAAAGTGAATGTAAATTGTTCCATCTAAAGTATTCTTACCTTTCTTTCAGGTGATTCTACTATTTTCCATTCATTCAGTTTCAGCTGGTGCAATTCATCAAACTTCATACTGACATCTTCAATCGATAGCTGTAATAAGTCCCAGAATCCTGCTAGATCCTGCAAAGTTGGCCGTGGCATGGCACTGGGATCCTGATAAACACACAACAAAGAAGGTGTAAATAGTAAATATCAATTAAGTATATTGTAAAACTGTTAACACGCATGTTTCCTTTCCTTCACATCCCCAAAAGTATAAATGATGCTTTCAAGAATTCAATAGCTTGACTGAATCAATACTGAAATCATAGCAGCTAATGTTTGGGACCACCAAATGTGAAATCCACTGAATGCTGGAAGGTTTGAACTTTCTTTTGAACAAAGCAGAAGACTCTGTCCCTCATTGTTTCAGGAAACAATCTGAAATGGAAACCATGATCTCTTATAAAGACCCTTTCTGAAAAACTTATACTGGCCTCAGCAATAAGCCTTTATTGGTCTCAATGGAACCCAGCCACAACAATCTTACCCACTCCATGTCAAAAATATATTTGACTAGCAGTAAAGCCCACTGTAGAGGCTCTAGAAAGATGGGAAAGGTGGGGGTGTGTCCACCGGCCTTTCACTGGGCCCCGCACCTTGGTGCAGCCCGGGAAAGGCGGCGGGGTGTGCCAGGCCCCATGCCTTGGTGTGGACCAGGAAAGGCGGTGCTCTGCTGCCCCCCTTTCTCCCAGTCGGCCTGCTTACCCTTGGCCCATTGGAGCATCCATCCCATCTGCCGGCTCCCAGCATACTGAGCCCAAGACGCTGGCCAGTGCGTCTGTGGGAGGGACTCAGGGCAGCCAGCCAATGCAACCAGTGCCTTCTGATTGGCACCTGAGGGAGCCAACTGATTTGGGAGCACAAAGAACTTTGCCACCCCAAAACAGGATTATATATAAGGACAGAATGATCCATGGATGATTCCTTAGCTGCCATTTTGGAATTGATATCTTAAGTGTTTTTTTTTAAATCAGAAAGCAAGTACAGTTTTGGAAAAACATTAAAATATTGTTTAAGAAACAATGCAGAAGGAGAATGTATGAGAACTAGTGTGTCATAGTGGTTAGTGTGTTAACTTAAAATCAAGGAGACATGGATAAATCCCTATTCACCATTCAGTTTATCAGGCAACCCCTAGCCAGTCACTCTCCCTCTGCTAACCGACATCACAGGAGAGAATCATAAAACCATAGAGTTGGAAGGGTCCTCCAGGGTCATCTATTCCAACCCCCTGCACAATGCAGGAAATTCACAAATATCCCACTCCCAGTGACCCCCATTCCATGCCCAGAAGATGGCAAAAACCCTTCAGGATTCCTGGCCAAACTGGCCTGGAGAAAAATTACTTCCTGAGCCTAAAGTGCCAATCAGCATTTCCTATGGTGTGTAAGAAAGGGCCACAAGAACTAAGCACTGTTGCAACCCTTCCTGCTCTCCCTCTCATGATCTGCCTAAGTTCACAGAATCAGCATTGCTGCCAGATGGCCGTCTAGCCTCTGCTTAAAAACCTCCAAAGAAGGAGAGCCCACCACCAGAGAGCCAGTCTGGTGTAGTGGTTAAGTGCGCGGACTCTAATCTGGGAGAACCGGGTTTGATTCCCCACTCCTCCACTTGCACCTGGCTGGATGACCTTGGGCAAGCCATAGCTCTGTACCAGCTGTTCCCTCAAGGACAGCTTGGGAAAGAGCTCTCTCATCCCCACCTACCTCACAGGGTGTCTGTTGTGGGGAGGGGAAGGGAAAGGAGTTTGTAAGCCGCTCTGAGACTCTTAAGTGAGTGAAGGGCGGGGTATAAATCCAATCTCCTCCTCCTTCTCCCGAGGAAGCATGTTCCACTGAGGAACTGCTCTGTCAGGAAGGGCTATATATTTTGTCCTGAGTTCTTTGGAGTAAAAATAGGATTTTAAAAAATTGGAACAAATAAATCTGTTCCAAATTACATTAATTTCTCCTATTAGATTAATTTTATATCGTATGTTGAGGTTCAAACTGCATATTATATGCCTGACCTTCAACTGATGCAAATTAGTGCAGCCGTATGTACTGCAATGGAGATCTAATCTACTGCAGTGTTTTTTGGAAGCTCGGCTACTCGTGGGGCAATCCAGTGGGTGGGATTGGACAAACCATGCATGCACACTTGCATTTCTGAAATCCTCCAGCCTACATTTTCTCCAATTTATTCTTTAAAACCCATGCAGTAACTACAGCTATGGTGGTCATGTAGGTTTTCCATTCTATCCTCATTTAGAGAGATTATACTTCTTTCCTAGGTGCTCAACTCAGAAATAATGCTACGTACTTTCCAATGTTGGCCTTCTGCTGCTTTATACCTTCTGGGCCACAAGAGGGCTGCCTTGTATAATATGTAATATATACACAAACTCAATAATGTATACTAGTGCTTCATACTCTCAACCGTCACCCTGCAAAGGGTATAATAGATGCTTCATCTTGAGACATACTTACATTTGATCTTACTCAGAAATGTCTCTCTCTATCAATATATATCTATATACATATTAATAAAATTAGAAACGTGGTTCTGACTACATGAATTGTGCCTCAAAGGACGATAACCAGTAAAAAAAAGGACTCAGAAAATGTTTGCTTCAACAGCTTTTTTTTTTTTTTTAAAAGAAAACTGGAGATGGCAGGCGATATAGTTCCTGCTCTTTTGAATCTCAACTAGTTTTATTGTAATAAGTGAAATAGTTAAACTCTACTGTTTGTACTTTGACATTAAAAATGAATTTCCTGTACTTACCAGTTTGGTGTAGTGGTTAAGTGTGCGGACTCTAATTTGGGAGAACCGGGTTTGATTCCCCACTCCTCCACTTGCACCTGGCTGGATGACCTTGGGCAAGCCATAGCTCTGTACCAGCTGTTCCCTCAAGGACAGCTTGGGAAAGAGCTCTCTCAGCCCCACCTACCTCACAGGGTGTCTGTTGTGGGGAGGGGAAGGGAAAAGGAGTTTGTAAGCCGCTCTGAGACTCCCTTGGGGAGTGGAGGGCGGGGTATAAATCCAATCTCTTCTTCTTCTTCTTCTTCTTCTTACTAGCTGCTGCCAGTGTGTGGGTATGTGCGCACACACCCACAAATGTAAAACGTAAAAAACCCCAAACCCTTTGCAGAGCATTTGATCATTTTTTCCCTTATGTGGGCTGACTCACTTGTCCTGATGCCCTCACTCTGCTGGTGGCCTACAGGAATCAGTCAGAAGAAATCAGCTCATTCAAGGCCCTGAAGCCCCGCTCAGTGCGGACATACCCTCAGCACTCTCACCAGCAGTGACATAAATAATTGTAACGGGGAAGTGAGAAAAGAGTAACTTGACTGCCTGTGGCATTATCTAAACCAGTTACCACTGATGCAAATGGCAGAGTAAATACAACCCAGAGCGCTCTCACTTGCATTTCAAGTATGTTTTTCAAAACCCAACCTTACTGGATAACGAGACTCAAATAAGCATGCAGAGAATGAATGCCTTGCCATGCTGGTAAAGGTTAAACTGAAAATATTACAGAATGATTGATTTTAAATAAGACAGATTTATAGGTCACATCCTCTGATGCCAACTTAAAATTTTATTTTGTTCTCTCATTCCAACAGGAAATGTTGTCTTTCACTGGTGCTGCACTCTGAGAGAAGTTAGCTGATTTAATACTATAGTAGTAAGACAGAAGCTGGAAGGAGGGACCTCAAGGAAGAGGTCTCAGCTGTCATAGGGATCTTGTGCCACAATTACTTTTTCTTTACTGTATCAACCACATTGCCAAGAGGGAATGCCAGCATTCAGTGCAATGGTTGGTACAGTCTTCCTAGAGCTTGTAGAACAATCAACATATTACGGAAGGAACTCACTGGGTAGCATCCAGAGAGCCATACAACTAGGTCCATGTCTCTAAGCAATACTTTGGACTTGTATCAGACCATATGCCACCTGCCAAACCTGAGGGAGCAGGGAAATTCTGAGGGGACTTTCAGAAAGATTGTGATATGGTCTGCTGTACAAAATAAATTTCACTGGACATGCCCGACACTTGGATGAGCCTTAAATAGATCTTTGGATCCCAGCCAAGGTTATTCATTCGTAGTTTTCTGTTCAGTGTTTACAACTTCCAAATCCCTGGCGGTGGTTACATGGCAAGCTTACTGCGGTTTGTTCCCACTGTATATTTAATCAGGGGTATTTATTTGCGGGTTGGAATGATCAGACATCCCTCCCCAAACCACTTTCATTACGTGACGAGGCTCCATGGACCATCCAGATAGCCGCACCACCCAAGCAGCAGTGTGGTGCGAGATTTTATTTGTTTTCCTTGGGCACAGACAAATCACCATTCAAGCGTTGGATGTATGCTGTGTGGGATCAGTCATGCACACAACGGCGGAACCCTTAAAGCACAAGAAGGACATTCAAATGTACAAATTGGCTTCATAGTGAGAGTTGGCGGTCCAGACAGGCAGAATTGCAGGTTCACACTGCAAGAATCCGTTAAGTACTTGATTTTCCTGGTGTCAGAAAAACCACCACCAAATGGTGTTGATTATCGGAGTGATAGGGTTGCAAGACAGGAGGCAGATGTGCTTATCTGATCAGCCCTTTTAAATCCAATAGGGAACAGCAGCGAAACCTACTCAAAATGACCATGTGACCACGAACCCTGAGTGGCAACTACAGTTATCTGAATAATACTTAAACTGTCCATCTGTTTCTTTCTAGAATATGAACTGTACAGAATAGCCTATATGAGTGATTGCTGACAGAGCTATGGGATAAGGCAGGGGTGGGCAAACTTGCTCAGCGTAAGAGCCACCTAGAACAGGAGTGGCCAAACTTGCCTAACGTAAGAGCCGCATAGAATAAACATCAGATGTTTGAGAGCCACAAGACAGGAACAAATATTACCTGCTTTTATTGGAAAATAAGCAAATTTGCTTTTTATTAACATTAAATGAGACTGCTAAAAATAATAACCAAAGGGGTAAAAGCAGATAATGATAATGATATTAATTTGTCCAATGATATTTGTTTGCTAATGATATTTAGCTTCCCCAGCCGCCCTTCTGGGAGCCACATAATTTAGGTGAAAGACCCCGAGCCACAGTTTGCCCACCCCTGGGATAAGGGAACAAAATTTGAGGGCCCTTGTCAATCTTAGGGTCTTATGGAGCTGGGAAAGTCATGCAACTTGATGTCAGGAGTGGGACTTGGAGTGTGAGGAGGGCAGAATCCATGGTAGCGCTCACAGCAGCCATGAAGAGACTTCCTGTATCCCTGTATAACTATTGTCACATACTCCTTGTCTCTGTTCCATGAGGTAAGATTCCTTAGCTGTATTAAGAAATCGTATCTTGAATCATTTTCTCATCCCATTATATTTCAGGTTTCCATGTGCCATTTCAAAACAAAATAGCCTAGCTCCTGCAGGTTTTACTGTGTTTCTGTTACAATAATAAGGAAAAACACAAACAGAATAATATGTAAACATATCCATGTATTTCTCTCATTGTAACTCAAGTTTAGTGTACTCTTATCACATATCAGCAATGTCACATAGCAAGCCTGAGGCCGGTCACAAAATCACAAACCCAATAAATTTTATAGCTGAATTTGTGTTGCTACATTCAACCACTCCAGGTACTGCCTTCTACGACAACTGAAACTGCATGTGAGTAGATGGTGTAGAAAATTATACAGATTGGTAATAAAAGACTGGTACCGGAAGGTGGGTGATCTCGTGCCGCTTCAGCTAGTGAAGCTAAGCCTGAATAAAAGCCAAATAATATACAGGTACTACTCATTATACAATAATTAATATAGCTACAATCACAAAATATTATATTATTTTCACCCAATAACTTTTGAGACAGAGCAGGAAGTAGCTCGAATCCAGCATATTGAAGAGCATTGACTTACCAGGTTCTGTTGACATAGCCAATAGAACTGCTGGAACTTCTGAGACATAAGCAGCTGAGCACTTCCAACGGCACTCCGGATCTTACCTAGAACTAAACAGGCAGAGTGATTACCATCCGTTTGGGTTTGGAGAAAAACATTGCACAGATATGTCTATAAAACATAAATGTTAAGTGGGAAAATCCCTTTCTTCTGTATATTCAATAGTAAGCAATGTAATTACTTTATTTGGCCAACGACCAGTACAAATCAACAATAAAAGCTTTACATTAAGGTAATTAGAAAGTAAAATTGGTCTGATCCTTGGCACCAGTTTAGATAAAATCTGTACATAAAATTTCTCTATGAATTCTACAGGCTATTGAAAAAAAATTGGCGCAACTAATGGTAACCCGTTGATTAGCCCCCATTAAGAGTTTCTTTAAAATTTGAGCATCAGAAAAACCTAAAATATTATTAAGTAGAGGAGAAATTATGTTAGAACGAACTTCCTGATAGAATCAGCAGTGGAGCAATATATGCTCAATTGATTCCACCTTTTTGGTACCATACAAACAAGTCCTCTCCTTCATGGGAGTCTTTTTGTATCTCCTCTCTAAAACTGCAGAGGGGAGGACTTGCCATCTCACCAAAGTAAAAGCTCTCAGTTGACTGGGTACCTCCA
The DNA here is from genome assembly GCA_029233225.1 of Lepidodactylus listeri. Taxonomy (NCBI): domain Eukaryota; kingdom Metazoa; phylum Chordata; class Lepidosauria; order Squamata; family Gekkonidae; genus Lepidodactylus; species Lepidodactylus listeri. The sequence continues at coordinate 40,185,430 of JARCFY010000016.1, read as the reverse complement.
AGACAGAGAGATACGGTGTCGGGGCAGCGACATATTTAAGCTTCTTTGGAATCAGGAAATTTGGGACATTGTTAATGTCTCTTTGTTGCTCTAGTAACACAGGTAATCATACTATCTCCAAAGTGTACCTATGTTAATAGATCTATGGGAAAACTTCTCAGACCCTAATGAAATGGAAATTTATTGATGGTCTTTCTGCAGTACTATTCTAATGATTCCTTAATCAAATATAACTTCTGTGTATGTAGAACATTAAAATAAGATTAGAGAGAGAGAGAGAGAGAGAGAGAGAGAGAGAGATATGGATAGATGAATGGATGGATGTAATTTCCTCCTCATAATAAAACAAAACAGAAATGGTATCCTTTGCGAGATTTCATTCTGAAAGACTTCATTCGTATATATCGTCATTGTAATTTATCAGCATCTTTTATGCCAATAAAGGTCGAAATGAATATATCTTGTCATTCTATCTAGTCCGTCACTCTGGCAAGTATTTTTCTGACATCTGCCCAATTCAGTGGATTCTACCACCTTCATTAGCGAAACATGCTGGGATATTTAAATTGTGATAATGTAGCTTGTCCTGCAACATGTAATTTGAAAAAAATATGTCTTTTCTCATTACATGGTAACTCACCTGTTATATTTATTGGAATGACTATTTGTCAGAGGAGTCCAAGACTGAACCTTGTGGGTCCCCAGAGCTGTTGCACACAAGTAACCAAACTCTTTATTTTATTACATAAAGTTTTATTTAATTTCTATCAAAACAAAAGGTTTAATCTACAGGCAACACAACACTTTAAAGTCACACAGCAACCCTCCCCCCCCCCCAAGAAAACTAATTTAACTAACACATTTCCAGTACCTGCGTTAGACGGCACAAATCTTAAGTCCAAGAGTCAAAGACCGTAGCTTATGCATCCACTACTTTGCTGTCTATTGCAATATAAGCATATCATACAAGAATATCATAGTTCAGGCCTTCAGTCCATATGAATACCAGTTGGGTTCCTTTTTCCAGGCCCTTAACTCAATTATAGATTTTTGGCCAAGCAGCATGAGGTGATGATGACACCCAGTCAGGACATATTCTTGCTGAAACCCTCTAGAAAATTACCTCATAACTCCTGATTCCTTCCCTCCCATCCTATGGGACACAGGTTCTCATGAGAAGCTAATTACCACATTTCCAGCTTTGGCCTTGAAGATGATGAGGGCTGTGTAGGCAGAAGGACCAATTAGCAACACCTACAGGATGGGACAAGCCCATTACCATTCACATTAACCCTTGAGGGGGGTCAGGGGTACTTTGCCTCACACTACTGTTTTACAGACAACTGTAGATGGATTATTGAAATTCAGATTTAATTATTTCCGGTACCAAATGTCTTAAGTAATGAACAGAAACTTTTGTAAAACTTAGCCCAAATACCTACTGTATCAGTGACTATTAGCCACAAGGTATAGATAGGATCTCTCAGTCTGGGGCAAGTGATGCTCTGTATTCTTGGTGCTGGGGGGGGGAGGCAACAGTGGGAGGGCTCCTAGTGTCCTGGTCCCAGTGATGGCACCTGGTATTTTTGGTTACTGTGTGACATAGTGTTGGACTGGATGGGCCATTGGCCTGATTCAAAATTGGCTTCTCTTATGTTCTTATCTTCCACCACTGGTCTTTGTTCGCGCCCTTCCCCAGATGGAAGAAAGAATCAGACAACCATAGGCTGGGAAACTAAGGGCCACTTTATTTAACATACATAATAATGGCAAGGGCAAACAGTAAACAGAGGCATGGTCAAGGCCTGGGGTCTCCTGGCCCCATCCTTGCCATACAATGGGCAAGGCACCCTGCCCCTGGGTGGAGCCAACTGTAAGTGGCTCACCCCTGGCTGGCCCAGCAATGGGATATGCCATGAGGCCTGTGTGGAGGATCCATCCTGGTGATCCCCAAAGGCAGTCTGCCATCCTCATCTCTGGCCACGCAGCCTCAGGGATGATCCTGTCGGACCCCTGTAGCCCTACAGGGTTGCTGGCTGGTGCTTACCAAGCTGCATAAACTCCACCCAAAGCCATAACTCTGCCCTAACTATAATGTGACAAACTTATCATATGGCCCCACAGGTAGGGCCGAAACAACAAAGAGCTGCTAAGTTAATGAAACTAAGATGCAGTAATTTGTGAAGCGACGATATTTTAGAGTTATTTTATTTATATTGCTTATAAGTCGTCCCAGAGTAGCCTCTGTCTGACTCTTCTTACACCAGCCATTTCTCAGAAGAACTCCAGGGCCTATTCTTGACTACCTGCAAAACTCTAGCCAAAACCTGAGAATAAAAATAGCATTTACAAAACTTGCACCTCCCTATTGTTGGCCGGCAAGGCACTGCTAGTGCTCTTATGAATTGCAATATTCATAAAACTGAACTATGGGCTACCTTAAATGGAAGGGCCATGTGCTTTCTTCATAATAGGAGCCAGCTCCAGCCCATGCCAGGAGGCTGACACCCTACATGAGTTCACCAGAGACAAAGGACTCCTCTTGCCATGAGGTTTCTTTCTGTTTCCACTCACCGGACATCCCCTGCCCCCTCCAACATACCTGCATAGTTATGCTAACCCAGTTACTTAGCAACTAATGTTTGGGCCACCACCCAGTCAGCCAAAGTCATTGACTTACAATAGATGTGGCCAGGTGAGTCATCAGACCCCAGGCCCAGAACCTGTTTCCTGATGAGATCATACTCTGCACACATTGACCATCTCCTGGACCTCCTACCTTTGTCCACCTTTCACCTATCCCAAGGTCCAGAAGGGACGGACCGCCTAGTAGGTGTGTTAGTGGGATGTGGCCTGATCAGCCCGCCCCAAGACCTCCCAATAAAAATCCAAACCTGGAGTCACTCGCTCTCTTGAGCCGTCACCCTCTATCCATTCTGTTGACCCTTCAGTCCAGCTTGCTGTCCCCAACCCTTGCCTCCATCTTTAAACCCCATTTTCTCTCTCTGGACTCGCGATCCAGGAGAACCACGTGGTCTTGCTGGTTCAAGCCTCGTGTCCCCATAGCCTTTCTATTTCCCTCCCCATCCAATCCAGCCTGACATCGGACAACTCATCTAAGGTATTGTGCTTTCCCCACCAACGATTACCTGCTCATGCAAATGTGCTATTTTCTGTCTTTATTTCTTAGGCCTGTGTGATTCTGTGTGTGATTGCGTTTTTGTATGCTTGAATAACATCATCCAGTAAACTACATTTAACTGGAACATTGCCTCACGTGCCTCTTTCCTTGAGAACTCCCGGGAGGGGTGGGACCCTGGTATAGTTGGCAAGAACCCGTATATTTTGCTGATTGCTAAATGTAAATTAAAGCAATTCGGCTAACACTATTCTCTCTCTTCCCAGTTCTTCCTCCATTATGTGAAGTCTTCATTTGGAGCGGGCTAACCAGTGAGAATCCATCCTTCTGCCCAAATTCTACCTCACAGCATGAGGCCATTGCAAAATGACTGCAAAGGGTATGGTTATACGAGGCTGTAGGCCCACATTTGCATGCCTTCATTCTGTTCTGCTTGCTCCTCTGAAACTGACCTCGCAAAAGGAAGTAACTACCATAGAACCCTTTACTGCAACGGGATTATATATTGCATGCTACAATTTCCAGCACACTTTAAAGAGTTCAATTGTCTCAACAATTATGTCACAAGTAGCCATATTCTGATCGAGCTTGATTGACAGTCATATTTCATGAAGTTATAAATTCAATAAAAATACATATGACACTAGTTTCCATGTATAACTCTAATTTGTACGCTCATTTTCCTGGCCACCTGTGGTAAGAATCACTTCTAGACAGGGAAGCTTTTGTAGACAGACAAGAATTAGGGGTTTTTTTTCTTTTAGTGTGTCTATTTGTCATGATGACTAACACAGATATACACAGCAAGTGGCTATAAAAACTTTGGAAGACTAGCAGTTTTGCAGATTTATTTGCAAGCATGATATCCTCAGACATTCTAGCATTAGCCATACTTTCCTAAGTAAATCAGTGCAATCCTAAACAGAGTTACACCTGTCAGTTACTTCAGTGGACTTATAAATGTGTATCTCTATTTAGGACTGCACTCTCAGTCAAGTTTTATTGAGTTTCTTGTGTTCCTATGAATTAGAAGGGTCTCTATTTCCTACAGGTTTGCACTAATAATCTTGAGCCAATATTCTCCACTCTCCATCCACTAATATTCTCCATTCTTGAGCAAGGTGACTGAATGGATGACGGCTAGACAACTCCAAGCCTTTCTGGATGAGGCAAATTGTTTAGATCCCTTCCAATCTGGTTTCAGATGGCTTATCCAGTAGCAGGCCTGGATCCAAGAACACCCCCAGACTATGGACCTATTTCTTCAAGGGGAGTGCAACCCCATCCAGAATGGGTGACACTAAGGTTGCCACGTACAACTTGGGAAATATCTTAGGGCCTCAGCCAGAGAAGCATCTGTCAACCACCCAGCCAGCCCCCGGGAAAGGGCACAAGGCTGCCGACGGGGTGGGACTGGGAACCCACCCTCCTGGGTCTGGAGGAGTTCTGGCCAACACCCAGATCAGAGCTTGGAGAAGGCAGGCTGGCAGGCAGGCAATTCCCATCTCTCTAACTGTTTGTGGAGAGGAGAGCTGACAGAGAGTGAGTGAGCCAGGAGCAGGCCTTGTCTCGGGCTGCAAGGACCCACCGAAGGGGGCAGCAAGTGCTTCCACAAAGTCCCCCAACACTGCTTCAGGCAGGCAGTGTCAGCCCACCCAGCACCTCACCTCAGCATGCACAGGGCCCAGAGGGGGGAAAGGAAAGAGCGTGCACCTGCAAAGGATATTGTCCCTCCCCCCCGTGAAGGGAACCACTCACTGGCTTCTCCCCTAGGAAGAAGAGTCCTGCCTCTGTCTTCCACTCAAGAGCCCTGCACCGCCACCAGCTCCAGAGAGTTGGGGGGCCTGGGGTGGATAGGGAGTTGTGGGGCTTTGGGAGGAAGTGGGGGGGCTTGGGAGGCCCCACTGTAGCTATTGGCCTGCATACAGGCGATGCAGTCCAACCCCCTGCTCAATGCAGGATCAGCCTAGAGCTTTCCTGACAAGTGTCTGTCCAGCCACTTCTTGCAGAAGAGTCACAATCATTTTTTTAAAAAATTGTGACTAGGATCCAGAGAGCTAAGTTATATAAATAAAACTTAAGTCAGCTGGCTGACTATGCACAAGCGAACTGAGGAAGGCTAGATGGCTCTTTCCCCAGTGTTCAATAAAGAAAAAGGGGAAAACAAAGGGAAAAAGGGAAAAGTAGGCTCCAACTGTCACTCCTTTTCCTTCACAGAGGCTGTCATGGAGCTGTCTCCTTTCTTAAGAGAGCACCACTCAGAACAATTGAAAGAATCTTCTTTTTTGTCAGAAACAACAATACCTCATCAGTACCAAACAGAACAATACAATGCCAAAAGTACCTGACAAAAGAGGACACACTGCCAAAATGAAAAAATCCAAAAAACTAACAAATCAGTTACTGCAAGAAAGCCATTTAAACAGTAACCAACTATACCATGCAAAAGACATTAATAATACACTGTTGGTGTGTGTGACATGCTTGACCGCACAGCACCAACTCAGGAGACTTGAGTTCACAAGACCACATCAAACTGCACCACACCAGCAAAGTGTATTTACAGTTTATTTACAGTGCTATAATATATACTGACATCCACCAACTAAGTGCTACGCCAAACAACTGATGTGCGAGAAGGAAAAAAACACACACTCTGTATACAGTAATAGAGCTACTCATTATCCAGTGAGTGAGCTGCTAAATCATGGTGAGTACATCAGTCAAAGTCACATTACAGAACAAGCCCGTACATGTCCCTGTACAGTTTCCACTTGCCTCAGTCACCTGCCTCTCAGGTACCTGTCATCCTAGATCCTTATGATCTGAAAGCTCATTTATAACTGACATACACAACATTTTGTTGTGGGTCCCCACTTGTACATTTATATTAACAATATGGACTGTGTACTTATGGGCAGAAATGGAGATGGGGAAAATAAAAAGATCACATTTTAGTTATTCTGTTTATTAAGTAATCTTCTTTATTATACATTATTGATCCATTTCAGGACAATGTAGGATATTAATCTAAAGGATCTCCTTGTGGAAAGCACTCTGGTAAAAACTCCCTGACTTCACAGTCTTTCTGGACTGTGTTGAAAAAATCTGACCTTTAACTTTGCCTGCGACCTAAGACGCATTTAGTTGACTATGCAGTTGACTAAGAAATTGCAGTATAGTCCATCAAGAAGGACTTAATGTTTATTCTGCAAAAACAAGTGAGCTGCCAAACTGGGGCCTTTACATCTGTTACATTCCATTGACCTGAACAAGACCAAACCTTCCTATGAATTTTGAAGGGAAAAAACTCTTGATTTTGCAAATGTTAATCTAGCAAAAGTTAATTGTAACAAAGTGCCACTGCAATCAGTGGGATTCAAGTCAGTAACAACCAGGTCCCATGACACTGTTTTCAAAGGAATGTTATCACAACCGTCCTTGGATTGTGACTACACAGTGTTTATGTGTTTCTCATGAAATTGAAGTCTACAGGATAAATAGGATAAAAAGTGTGGTTGACAGATTAGCTCATTACATCATAAATGCCTTCTGAATTTAGAGTGGTTCATTTGATAATTTTAACTCAATGATGTTGGCAAAAGAAAAGGCTGCTTTATGTTTGGGGGGTCACACAAGCATACCCAATTATCCTGGCTTAATTTCAATGGCTTCAGAAGTGTAGGGCTGCAACATAAACACGATTTTTTAAAACTGAAAGCATTGGTAACCAGAAGGTGTTAGCAGTTGACTCAGACTAAGGAAACATTGGCAAATTAAGAGAAAAGAAGAGGAATTAGGTGCTGAGATTGAAGACAGCGAAGACTTTTTCAGGACTTAAAGTTGCATAGTGTCAGGTCTTGAATGAAACTCATCCCCAACAACATTCTCTTGGCAGTGATATGTTTAGTGAGAGATAAAGAGGTTTCAAGCATTGATGTTTCTGTTTCAGAACTGACCCTTTGGCACCAGTTCCCCAATTATACAGGATTCAAAGATTCCCCCCCCCCCGCATCCAATCCAATCACACCAGTACATTCAGCTCGCCAAAATCTATGGTGCTTCCAGCATCTCTCCTCCAACACCTGCAAACTCACTATCATATTATCTTGCCGTGCCTAGCACTCAAGGTCAAGCGCGCATATGTCCTACAATGGGGAGGCCCCACTTAGACGCAGTTACAGGCTAGCACGATTCTCAGCAAAGCAGCTTCACACACACACTCACACACTCCCCCCTATTTCCCAGCACAGAATGAAATACAGCATTGAGTTACAGACTTCACAGGAAGTGGGAAAGAATTACATGGCAAACAAGGGCTGAGTTTGACACATAGTTAAATGAATGGTTTGTATTCTGTCACTGCCCCCAGTCCAGGGCAATGTGTTCATTCATTCATCCTGACGGCATCCTGAAAGTCAGAGGTTTATAAAACCAAGCATTATATGGGGTTGTCAGATGAGCAGCTTCAGTAAATTGAAAGATGCATTTCTCTTTCTATAAAATTCCATGATAAAATAGGTGCAGTCCATTTTCAAGTACTCTACTGTTGTCAGGGATACTCATGCCATGTCTAGTGAATTACCTGGCCCGTCGCTGTCTGTCACACTGAGATGTGCATGAATCTTAGAAATAGCCTCAGAGAATTAGAAAAATCTACGAGCTGGCCTACTGTGAACTGTGTAAACAGTCAGTAGCTTAGTAGGCAAAGGCCAATCACCACAGTGAATAGCAGGGGCCATGCTTCCCCCTCGTTTTCTCAAAATACCTCAGTTGACAGCCATGGTTGGCTTGGGACAACAATACCAGCTCTTTTAGATTCTAGCATGGAAAAGCTGGGAGCTTAGAAACAAGCTCGGATGTGGCCTGACACTGGGTTTTCCTTGTAACTGATAGCCTAGAACTGTACCTTTAGTATCTTTTCCTGTTCTAATAAATGCTTGAAGTGTTTTACTCAGAAAAATAACAAAAACAGATGAAACAGAGTTGATCTAATAGTGAGGTGAGATGTAGCACAGGCAGTCAGGGGCTATAATGCAAAATCTGACTGAATAATATTAACCAGATTTCATGGAAAGCCTACCATATAACTATCATTCAAGTTTATGTCCCAGCTACAGATGCTGATGAGGAAAAAATTGAAAGCATTTTTGCAAGTATCCAGGAAGAAACTGATCCCACACCTAAATAAGATGTGCTGATAATCATAGGTGACTGGAAGAAACATCAAAGGAGGAAACAAAGTAGAATCAAATATTGTTGGAAAGCTTGAGCTAGGAGCACAAAATGGGGTAGGGGAGTGATTCATAGAATTCTGTGAAGACAAAAGTTTGTTCATTGCAAACACGTTTCAGGCAACCAGATGATTGTATACATGGACCTCACCAGGCTGCCAATACAGAAATCAAAAATATCACATAATAAGAAGCAGAAGATGAGGAAGCCCTATTCTTTCCACTAAAACAAGACCAGGAACCGACTGTGCTACAGATCATGAGCTGTTAATATCATAGGCGTCAACTACGGGGGGGGGGGGCTTGAGGGCTCGAACCACCCCTGAAATTTCCTGGGGGGGACTGAGCCCCCCCCGGCAAAATGGAGCGCCCGCTGCCATGCCTCCACACCATGCCTCCCCATCATGCCTCCCCAGGACCTTCCTAGGCTCGGCCACCTGCCGCTGCTGCCTCTCCCCCCACCTGGCCACTCCTGTCTCCTTCCCTCTCCCTCCCTCCCTCTGTCTGGGGGCCAGCTGGGCAAATGCCCAGCAAGATGGCGTCACCCAGAAGTGACACCATCACGCTGGGGATGTTGCCGGGGCAACGCTCTATCAATCACCCCGAAACTCTATGGCACCATAGAGTTTCAGGACAATTGCCAGAGCGTCACCCTGGCAATGTGCCCAATGTGATGGCATCACTTCCAGGTGACACCATCACGCTGGGCATTTGCCCAGCTGGCCCCTGGATGGACAGCGGGAGGGACGGAGGCAGGAGTGGCCAAGTGGGGGGGGGAGAAAGGCGGTGGTGATGGGGACATGGTCCCGGCATGTGCGTGTGCATGCAAGAGCCCCCCCCCCCGGATTTTAAAACTCAATGCCCCTGGTTAATATTGAAGATCAGAATAAGGCTGAAGAAAAACACCAAAGCATCTAAGCAACATTCCTGAAGAGTTTAAAGACCATGTAAAGCACATATTTACATTACTACATTCAAGTGAATGGGAACCAGAAGAACTATGGGTTGGAAACCAGAGGTATTATTAAAAGAGAATGTGCAAAGACTATTCCTGTAGCACGCTCCCCCAAATGAAAAGGCTTGATGGATGACTGATGAGACTTTTGAAATTGCTAAATGTAGACAAGAAGCAAATGTAAAATGTGACCGAAACAGAATCAAAAGTCTAAATGCAGTGTTCCAGACTCACACGTAGAAATAAAGAGGACTATTATAAGAACCAGTGTAAAGAAATAGAACAACAAAAAAGGAAGAAAACGAGATTTATTCCAGAAGATCCAAAAAATCAAAGGGAAATTTAATCAACATGGAAATACATTAACTGAACATGACAAAATAAAGAAAAGATGTGAACAATACACTGAAGAATTATACAGAAGAGATGAAAGGATGACAGATTCCTTCCAAGAAGAAACTTTTGAAGAAGAACTTACAGTTTTAGAAAGTGAAGTGAAAGCTGCACTGAGAGCAGCTGGGAGAAACAAATCAATGGGATGGGATATCAACAGAACTATTCCAAGCCATAGAATTGGAGTCCACCAAAATAACAACAAAAAAACACTTGCCCACAGACTGGAAATGCTCAATTTACATTCCAGTTCCCCCCCCAAAAAGGCAACTATTGGACTACTGCATTAATTTCTCACACAAGTAAAGTGATTATCAAAATCTTACAACAAAGATTGTTAACAAATATGGTATGAGAAGCGCCAGATGTTTAAGCTATATTCAGAAAAGGAAAGGCTTTAGCGATCATGTTACACAGTTACATTAGTTACTTGAGCATAGGAGAGAATCCCAGAAGAAATTCAGCTTGTGTTTCATAGAGTACTGCAAAGCTTTTGACTGTGTGGATCATGAAAAGTTGTAATTTGTTTTAAGAGAAAACATGTGCCACAGCATCTGTTTTAATGTGCAACCTGTACTTCAGACAAGAGGCTACTGTTGGGACAGAATACGGAGAAAAAGAATGGTTTCCATTTGGCAAAGGTGCCAGACAAGGATGTATTTTATTTTCCTGTTTGTTCAATGTATATGCAGAACATATCATAAGGAAAACTGAGGGTGGAGTGAAAATTGGTGGAAGAAACATTAACAATCTGAAATACGTAGATGACACCACCCTGCTAGCAAGAAATAGTGAAGACTTGAAACAACTCTTGATGAAGGTTAAAACAGAAAGCTGTCAAAGCAGGGTTACAGCTGAACATCAAGAAGACAAAAACAGTGGCTGCGGACAGACTAGGAAAGTGGGCGGGAGAGCTCTGCTTCAGAAGTGGGGGAAGGGAGCCAGTTCAAACAGTCGCAGCTGTCCTCCAGCTCCCTTCCATACTCACCCGTGTGGGAGCCGCTTCCCTACCGCCTCAGAGGGACTCCGGCAGAAAGTGGTGTCCAGCGGCCGTCTGCCGCTTGGATCCCGCTTCCCATCTGTGTGGACCGGAGGAGACAGGATTCAAGCAGAGGCAGCAGTGTGGATGTGCCACTGTGGAGAGATGCGCATGAGCACATGAGTGCACCCATGTGCATAAGCAGCCCCAATACAAGAGGTGGGGAGATTTTAAATTTTTAGAGTGCTGCTGCAGCCATGCAGCCATGCGCATAGGCGCCCATGTGCCCATTGCCGAAACGGCCCCGCCACGAGCTGTGGAGGCTGGCCTGCCTGGGGCCGCTCCGCAGCAGTCTGAACACTCCGTTCTGGCATGCTCCCATGGGAAACTAGCCAGTGGGAACGCGCAGCCCTGGGCCAGTTTTTCCCCGCGGCTTTTGCTCCTGCTGCCATCCCAAGGCAGATTGCAAGTCTGTCCTCAGCCAATGACTACTGGGGAATCACACAACTTTAAGGCTGACGATGAACAAATTGGAATTGTTCAAGATTTTCTATTCCTTGGCTCGATCATCAACCAAAGGGAGACTGCAACCAAGAAATCAGAAGGAGATTAAGATTGGGAAGGGCAGCCATGAAGGAGTTAGAAGAGATTCTGAAGGATATGTCACTGGCAACCTAGATCAAATTAATTCATACTGTAATATTCCTCATTGCTATTTATGGGTGTAAAAGTTAGACAATGAAGAAAGCCAACAGGCAGAAAGGTGATTTATTTGAAATGTCATGCTAGAGGAGAGTGTTACAGATACCATAGAAGTCACGGCTTTCAGTTTGCAAGACCTAAGAAAGGCTGTTAACAATAGGACACTTTGGACATCATTAGTTCATAGTGTCATCATAAATTGGAAGTGACTTGATGGTACTTAACACACACACATGCACACAATGTTTATGGTAAATAGAATTTTAGTTATTGAAATTTATGTACTGTTGACAACAGTCATGTACCCTACACAACTGAGGACACGCAAACCCAAGGCAGCCCTCCAGCCATTCATTGTAATCTTCAAGGAGATCAGCAAGCATTTTATTTTTGTAATTGCAGGCAAGCAGCAACAACAGCAGAGATTTATTGAGCCACAACTGGGCCACTACAAATTCTAAATGGGTTAGATCAGTTGGTTCATGCTCATTTTTGTCCAAGAGAAGGAACATATTGTGATTCTGGGAAAATGGCAAGCACATATGCTACAAGGAAAGGGCAATAAGCCATATATGACATACCTGATATAAAATTATTTAAATACTACAGTAATTTGCTTTACATTTCAGAAGCAGGAAGAAGTGAGAGGAGAAAGAATTAAGGCACATATTTAATTCTTGTAGAGAATTCACAAAAGTCTGTTTAAATTTTCATTTGAGTGATTCCTTTGACTGCTCCAGAAACTGAGGCTCTATGTGGATGACAACTGTTTCATAGAATTCATCTCGCACTTTATCGACTAGCACAAAGATTGTACAATAAAGTATAACGAGGCACTGCGGATGCATTGTTTTTTTCTTAGAGAATAAAATACTCAGGCTAAATCAATCTACAAAGAAAGGCAAGCATATATGGATGTTTCCATAAAATTCACCCCAAACAATCTTTCATTGCTGGAAGTAGTATACATATAAGGCATCTTGCAGTTTTTAATGAAATGAAGGCATGACATAAATGTCTTAATGAATGAATGAATCTCAACAGTCCCCTCTGCGTGCAAATACTTGTTTCCACATATAGGGAGCATACTCTCCCCCACCTGGTTTTTCTACAGACTCAGGGGAGTCTGTGGGTCTGTTGAAAAATCCCAAAAGTTTTTAAAAAAACCTTGGGGAGGGTTGAATCCCCCCCAATATCTTTTCAAATGGCCGCCACAGGGATCTACTCCAGGCCCTGCCACATTAGTGAGAAACAGACTGAGACAGCCAGAGAGAGAGAGAGAGAGAGACAGACAGACAGACAGACAGACAGGGCAGGAAGCAAAAGCAGGACTGGACCTAGGATTGGGAAGGATTTTTCCTGCAGTATGAATGGCTAAATAGCAGGGAGTTTGGAGCGAGGCCCGGGACTAGGATTGCCCGCTCCAGGTTGGGAAATTCCTGGAGATTCTGTGGTGAAGTCTGAGGAGTGCAGAGTTTGGGAAGGGGAGAGGCCTCAGCTGGACAGAATGCCACAGAGTCCAGGGGGACAGATCTCTGTTGTCTTGAGTCCAGTTGTAATTCTGGGAGATCTCCAGGTCCTGCCTGGAGGCTGACAAGCTTAGGGCTAGCAACACCCTCTGGGTGACTTGAGACCACCTGACTTGCATGATTCAACTAGACCTGGCTGCTTGCTACTGTTCAACAGCAACCACCCTATGAAAATCAGTGTAGAATAATGGTCAGAGCTTCAGACTACGGTTTGCGATACCCAGTAGATCCCCATCTTGCTATGGAAGCTCACTTGGTGATTTTGACCAATAAGATACTTTTAGCCTAACCTACCTCACAGGGTTGTTGTGTGGCTAAAAAGGAGGAAAGAATAATGTAAACTGCTTTAGTCCCCACTGTGGAGAAAGACCATAGTCTTCATCAGTAGAAGCTGCAGGAGGAAAGGAGACAGAAAGCTGAAGACAGAGGGGCAGACAAAGGTAGGTTGGCTGTTGGGTGAGAAGGAGACTGGGATGCCAAATCCAGGTTGGGAAATTCCTGGATATTTGAGTGGTGGAGCCTGAGGATGGTGGGGACTGAGGCAGGGAGGGGAGGCTATAATGCCATATCTGTCTCTCCACCCTCCAAAGCAATCATTTCCTCCAGGGAAACTAATGTTGCCAGGTGAGGGTTGGAGATCTCCTGGAATTACAACTGATCTCCAGATGGCAGAGATCAGTTCCCCTGGAGAAAATGGCTGCTTTGAAGGGTGGAGTTTATGGTATTATACCCTGCTGAGGTCACTTCCAAACTCAAACCTCATCCCCCCAAGGCTCCACCCCCAAATCTCCACCATGGAGCTGGCAACCCTAAGAGGAACTGATCTCTGTACACCCCACGCCTAGCATTGCCATCGCAACCAGGGAGGGAAATTATATGGTTTGGTTATCGAATGCTCAAGCTGGCAACAGAAAGCTTTAAAGACACCTTTCTCTGGGAAACAGAAAGGAGGCATGACTTGCAAGGAGAGTTATGGCTGCTAAAAGCAAAAGGTCCCATTCCCTCACTCATTCACTGAATGCCCTCCCTGCAGGAATTCCCTCCCCCCATAACATGGCAACCTAAAGCGAGCAAAAGCAAGCAAGGTTTGACACGCAGCCTCCTTGGGAGCCTGGTGGCAGCCTATTCCAACCAGAGGAAACAGTAGAAGGATAAGCTGGACAAGGGCAGAGTGGACCTGCATGGCTAATTGACAGCTGCAGTGGTGGGCCACCCTCCTTAGGAACCCAGTGGCCACCTGTGGGGCTGGGACAGAAGCAGGCGGATGCAGTGCCATGATTGGCTTAGTGGCCCGGCAGCGATGCCAGCCTCCTTGGGAGCCTGGCAGCTGCCTGTTCCATAATTTGGGGCATTCTTAAACTTGGATCTCTTCAGCATGGGGCTGAGGAAGGGGCAGGGGTGCACAAAGGGTGCCCCCAAAGTAGATGGTGCCCACACATCCTTGGATGAGGAGGAGGACCAGGGTAGATGGGACATTCTGGACAGATGGATAGTGCTCAAGCAGCAAGTTGGCAGACCTGCTGCTCCTGTCAAGTTGGTGTGTGGGGGAAGCCACTGAAAGGAGGTTTCTGGTGGAGGTACTAGCACACTTGTCTACTTTGGAGGACAGGCACAGTGAGTCATCTGGAACTGAGAGGCTGCTACAGTTGTGGAACACTGGGAGAAGGAGCCAGGCAAAAATGAGGTGGTGTGATGGCAGCAGCCTGAGGGGACCCAAGTGGCCTCAGATGTGGTTCTGGCAGTTGAGGATGGTAAGCAAGACCACCTGCTCCTTGGTGAGTATGCATGGGCTTGGGGAGTCTGGGGTCAGCTCGCTGCCTCCAGTTCCTTGGCCAAGTCACAAGCAAACAACACACCACAGATGCCCATGCCCATGCAGCAGGGCAGTTGAGCTTGGGGGCAGGCCAGCCAGCGTCCCAGGCTGGCTGGGGTGTGTGTGACATTGTGTCAGACTCTTGGACAAATGTGCTCTCAACAACACTCTCTTGGCAGCGATTTGTTTATTGAGGTATTAGGATGTTCCAAGCTAAGACCATCTTGTGTCAGAACTGACCCGGTTGGCGCCAAATCAGAAGTTATACATGGTTTGAACAAGCCCCCCCCCCCCCGGTGCCCCATCCAATCAGTCCATTCATTCAGTCCACCTCATTCTAATGCGCTTAGTGATCCCTCCTTCCCCCACCTGCAAATCTATGGTTACTTTATCTAGACAGGCCAGCTAGCAGAGACAGGCATTCAAGGTCACTTCACATTCTTCCCATGTCTGGAAGCTTCTTAGGAAAACAGTTGTGAAGTGCAGCAAAGCAGTTCCCCCCCCCCAATCACACCTAACACCCCCCCCCCCCCCATGACCCATGTTCAGATACAAGTGATACAGTGAAGGTAAGATACAATCTTGGCAAACAAGGCTCTGAGTTTGACACATTGCCACCCCCACAGCCGGAGGTGATTTCCTGGGGAGGCTGGGGGATTCTAGCCCATGGAGATGATGCGTCAGGTGGTCCCCTTGAAAGTCTTGCCATTCGGGGACCAAGCCATGCCCTTGGGGGATCACCTCGCTTCAGCAACATGGGACAAGATTTTCAGATGGGAGTATCTGGGAGCATTCACTCTTCTATTCTGGGAGCTAGAAGGAGGGATAAGGAGGATCTTGAAGAGAGGGTCAAGGAAAAGCTTTGTAAGGAGGTTTTTTCCTGCTGTCAACTGTGTTCTCTTTCTACATTTTGGGAGCTGCCAAGAGAGGTGACGGCTGGCTCACCATTTGTGGCCACAGTATGGTTTTCTGAGGGGTCCACTGGGCCAAGAGGATGCCCAGTGGTTTGGTTTGCAATTGGTTTGCAATTGGGGCTCAGTGAGTTGTTTGGTTTGCAATTGGTTTGCAATTTGGTTTGCAATTGGTTTGCAATTGGGGCTCAGTGAGTTGGCCACGGTTGAATGGCTGGGGCAATGGGGCTTGAGGTGGCCTGGCCTCATCCCTCTGCTGTTTGAAGGGAGGTGGTGGCCTCCGCCTCACATATTGGTAATCCACCTGGATGGAAACAATCTTGGGCTGGTGAAGTGTAAGGCCCTGGTGTTTCAGGCAAAGGCTGACCTGGGTTTGTCAAGAGCAGGTGGTTTGGTGTGCAGATCATGTGGTCTGCTATATTGCCGCATGGGGTGTGGCACGGCATGGGTGACCTTAGATATTTGGTGAGTATTTGTATGTGTGCTTGGAAGTCATTGTTGACTTCTGGCAACCCTTAGTCAGGCTTGGATGTTTCAGAGAGGTGGCTCCCTTCTGTGTCCCCGCCCTGGTGTTCCTTGGTGGTCTCCCATCCAAGTACTTGCCAGGGTCGGCCCTGCTTAACTTCTGAGATCTGATGAGATCAGGCTTGCTTGGGCTATCGAGGTCAGGGACAACCCGAGATGTTTGGACAGGGCTTGCAAGAAGGCAAACAGAGAACTGATTAAAGTGATGGCTGGCGGATTGGGTCAGTTTTTGCCCCACCCTGGGATTCGGGTGGAATTGGTTGACTTGTACAGGGGTGATGGGGCACACTTATCTGAGAGGGGCAACAACAGGCTCCGTAGCCAGAAAAAGTTCAGTGGAGGTGCAAAGACCAGGAGCAGGGAGCCTAATTAGATAACCACCAATTATATTAGTAACCAGGGCTATTTTTGGGCAGGAACGGAGTTCCAGCTGGCTTCTGAGTTGGCCATGCCTACAGCCTCCCCCCCGCCGGGTTCCCCAGGCGCCCTGCAGCTGTAAGGCGCCTGGGGAAGCTGATCCAGAAACTGTCTTCCTTCCCTCAGATTCCCCAAGTGCCCCGCAAGCCACGGGGTACCTGGGGAAGCTGATCCTGGGAGGAAGCTGTGCTGTTAGGGGTGTGTCCTAATATGCTAATGAGTTTCTGTTGTTGGGTGTGGCTTATTATGCTAATGAGTTCCTGCTGGGCTTTTTCTACAAAAAAAAGCCCTGTTAGTAACTAATATAATTGGTGGTGACCTAATTTAAGAGAGAGAGTGGGAAGTGGGAAGGATGACCTTCCATTTACAGTGTGGCTTCTTCCACAGAGCTGGATGTAAACCAGCTGAGAGAATGGGTAAGTCAAAATGGGTGCAACTGCAAAACGGAGAGCTTTAGCACTGAGGACAGCAAAGCACAGATTCAGCAAGAAAACTACACAAAACAACTCATATTGGTCTTTAAGGTGCCACTGAACTCAAACTTTGTTTAACATTTGTCAATAAACAACAAAAAATATGTCTCATTGCATGCCCGCATATTATACCACCCCTGCCCCCCAACAGCAAAATCAGGCTGCCTCATCAGCACACTAACCTTAGAAAGCAACACAAAAGAACTCCCCCTTTCCCCCCCAAGAGCTGCTGCCACCATCCAAGCCTCAGAGCAAAAAACAATTAATAACACACACCCTGCAACCCCCTCCCCGCAGACACTGCCACTATCCAAGCCACAGCAGACTGGAACTAGGTGCATATAGCACTGGGAGCAGCTGCCGATCCATACAGAGTAGATGCAGAGTATGGGATTACTTAGAGTGTGGGGAACAGGAAGGGGAAGGCAGTGCTCTGCCTTAGCCATGGTGCCGGCTAATCAGGAAATGCACCAATGATTGTCAGGGTAGATTGGAGGGAATGGCAGATTCGGGAGGGGGCCATCTCCCCCAGGAGCCCCCATGGCTACAGGCCTGGACAGTGATATATTTCTGGAAGATATGTGGCAAGGGCGCAGGGTCCTAAACAGATGCTTGGCCCTGGTGGTGGTAGATTAGTGTGGAAAAAAGGGGGAAAGTGAGAATGGATCTGGTGAGCACCATATGGCACCTTCCCTGTTGGGGTCAAGGGGTTTGCTAGGCTAAGCTTTTGGGTTTTGCAGCCCAGGGCTGGGAATGAGGACTGCCTTGGGGACTGCCTTGGCTAGGCCCCTTGCCTCTAAGTTTCATGGCTTGGGGGGGTTGAGCTCTGGGGCAGCACCTTATTTGCTATACTAGCTGGGGGCAAGCTGTTAAATACTGGGTTCAAAACGTGTTGCAGTGAAACAGCTCTGCTTTATTAAGTGAGTTCAGGAACCAGACTGAAAATCCCAAAGCAACCCTGTTTAAATATCAGACAAAAGCCACACCCAAACATACCCCACTCCCAATGATAGGCTATTTACATAACATTACTTCCTAATTGGCCACCTCCAGAGACCTGGTGGCTATTGTTCTGGATCTCCAAGCTCAGCCAGTTTCTGGTAGACAGTCCTGGAATGTTCCAGCCCTAATACATAACACCCCTCCCCTCTAAGTTCCAAAGCACCTTAACATAGTCCTCAAGGGACGCTGGCTTGCACCTTTTCTGATGAGAGCGTCTTGGTTCAGACAGTATTGGTGAAGTCACTAGGGCTGTGTCTGGGGTCTCATCAGCGGTGCTGGGGAAGGACGGTGAGTCAGGAACAGAGTCCTGGGGTTCTGGATGGGTGTGGGCAACTCTGAATGGTCAGAACAGTCCTAGGTTTGTGGCACGTCCCCCTCTCCACTGTGCTCTGGCTGCGGTAGTAGATGTCCTGGGCAGCTGGCCTCTCATGGGGGAACCATCCATCTGGGTGAATAACAAAGGTTCTGGGCGGGTTTGGACTGGTACTCCTAAGCCAGTCATGATAGCAGGACTGATTAAGTCTCTGGCACGACCCAAGTCAATGAGACCCCTCACCTGTACATGGGTACCCAACTCAGGATTCACTACTGTCACAGTCACAAAAAAGAGAGGGGGGGGTTGTGCTCACCAGTTGTGGTGCTGGTGACTTTTGGACCTGCTGGGCTGCACCCTTCACAGCAGGTCCCAGCTTTTTCCCTGCAGCTGGGAGGCATCTTCTCCACTGGATGATGCTCCATCGGGACCTATGTTCAGTTGGAGGACTCTCAGCTGCTTGGGATGCGTTCCCCCAGATTTAGGCTGGCTCTCCAGGCTGCATCGCTCTGGGGTCTTCCTGTCTTGTAGGGTGAGATCTGCCAGGCAGTTGGCCACGAAGTAGCCTTGCTCCCCACACTGAAGGCACAGGCCCTGCTTCATCCTTTGGTCCCACATGGAGTCACACATTTTTAGCTGTTGACTTTTTGACTTGGGCCCAGTAGATTTTGGTGTGGATCCGGTCCGATACATCTTGATCATGTTCTCCTGAGGACTTTTTCCAGCATGGCATGGTGAAGCCCAGCCTGGTAAAGCCTGATGAAAATTTCTTCAGGCCACCCCTGTACCTCTGGCAGCATACATCTTGAATTCTCCTGAGTACTCCCTCACCAACTGGTTTCCCTGGCAGAGGCCTTGCAATCGGTTTTGTGCTTTCTCCATTTCCAGGGGATCTTCATATTGCTGCTGCAGAGCCTACATGAACGTGGTCACATCACAGAGTTCTGGTCCTCTGATGTTGTGTAGACCAGCATACCAATCTGCAGCCCTGTCCCTCAGCCACAATATGATGTAATCCACTCAGTGCTCATCCAAGGCAAAGGTGGGACCCCAATCCCACAGGAACTTGTGCACCTGGAGGAGGAAGAAGGCAAGCTTCTCCAGACTGCTGTTGAAGGTGGCATCCAGTAGCTCTTGAAGTCATTCTGGTCCAGGTACTGGTGTGGGTGGGCCCAGCAGGGCTACTGGTCCCCCTGGTGGCACTGCATGGGGGACCAGTGGGACTTGCATGGGGAGGGAACCTGGGCAGGAACACAGGGTTGCTGTTGCCCACAATCAGGTCTTCCTCCCCCATCCAGAATTAGTCCCTGCAACTTGTGCTGCACAGCTGTGCTGATAAACCGGGGCAAAGCCAGCATGATCTCTTGCATCTCTTGCTGGAGTTCCATGGTCTTGGCTCGGAACTCCATGTGCACTCTATCCAGGTCAGCCTCTTCTGCCACGGGGTAGTGTCCATAGCCCTTGTGGTAGGTACTCCCATACCACCAGCCATAATTCACCAACCAAGGGTCAGGGGTAACCAAACAACTTTTCTCTGTCCAGGCGGTGATATAGGTCCACAAGTTGGTGCCTTGATCCAACGGGTCTCTTGGCTCCACGGTTTTTGTGGGTGCAGCTGTAGTTATGGGCACTACCTCTTCAGAGGTAGTGACCGGAACTTCCCCATTGTCTTCACCAGACATGGTTGTGTGCAAAGCAGGGGAACTATAGGGAGTTCTAACAACTTGTCAGACCCCTGAGTAAATCAGTTCCCAACACCAATAATTCAAAAGAACAAGCTTTATTGAGACATTGATAGGATTCATGTGCATAATGTAATCTTTGTTAGAACTGATGAGAAAAGGTGTAAAGCAAGCAATTATACTCACAGCATACTGGCTCAGGGCCAATCAGGAGCAGATAGGAGCCCGTCAGAATAACAGACACTGGTTCACAAGGGAAAACTGATACTAGGCAGAACATACAGTCAAGGTTACCCAAGCAGGCCAGTGTAGATAACGGAGGGGCTGAGAACCAAACCCAAAAATTCTAGGCCTTCTCCCTCTCCATGGCAACCAAGCCAAATAACGGTGAGGTCTGACACTAAGGATCCTGTTCTTTTCAAGGGGGCTTACTCCTAGGAAAGTGTTTTTGGATGGAACTCTTAGTTACAAGTCTGAAACTGGAATGGAAAGCCATTCAAGTCAATGGGATTAGAAGGATGTAACTCTGTTTAGGATTGCACTATTAGTTCTCAGGATCAAGTCTTGATAGATATTTTAGAAGTCTATCATAGTAATTGAAACACTTCATGTAAAAACCAATGGAGCAATATTAGGAATCACATAAATATCTTAAAATAAAATTAAAAATGGAAAGTATGAGATACATAGATGGGCTCTTACTTTCTTCAGAAAGATCATTTTCTTCCGCTTCTCTCTCCATCTCCTTACACCATCCTTCCATTCTCTTTGTTTCAGTATGTAGTAATTTCATAAACCAAGAACCATCCCTCCGACAAGGAGACATCCGTCCTGTTTCAACTGTTTCAATGGCTGGTTCTAACCAGGGTTCAGGTGGTGGAAGATTGGAAGTGTCTACTTGGGTCCTATAATCTTCTCTGTAACTAAACAACCCCTGTGTCCGTACAGTTCTTACTGCACCATATTGAGTAGGGGTGCTAGGTTCTGAATGCCGCTGGAAAGAGCCACCAAACTGAAGTCCCTTATCCTCCATTGTTATATGTCCTGGGAAGCCTTCAAGTTCTAGGTCAGCCTGAACAGCCGCTGTTACACTATTTGAGCGCTTAAACCGTCCATGCCTGGAACAGAATAAAAACAAACTCATACATTGTCCAAATACAGTAAGCGTGGTCCCAATCAGGATTTTCCCCTTATTCTTTAGCAATATTGATCATGAATGACTATGCTTATTTGAATAAAGAAGGTGAATGAAATACAGTCTGCATAGAATACGTTGTTACTATCATTCACAATAAAGATATGGATGAAAATAATTTAAAACACATTTGGAAGCAAATATTGATTTGTTCCCACTTTAGAAAACAAAACGTGTAAATTCGCTGGAAATAATTTCAAACCTGCATTATCATTAAAACAAATTAAGTCAAATAAATGAATTGTAAATCAAAATGTCTAAAATAAGGGGGGGATTCACAGTTATATCCAAAGTTTTGTTGTAAGATTAAAATACTGCTATGCATAGAACACATGGTAAGGCATTCAAATACATTTCTCATTGTGTATATGTACACGCATATAACATTCCCCCCTTTCTTGCACACAAAAACACACACTTTGTGTCTCTGTTTGACATACCGTTTTTCATCTTCAACTTGCACTCCAACAGAATGATATTCTCGTAGACCTCTGCTCTCAGTATCTGAATCAGTTGCTGTTTCCACCTAGTTCAACACAAAAGATAAATCTGCAGAAGTGAACATTGAAAATCTGAAATTATTACTATCTCAGTGACTACTAACCTCAATATATCTGATTCCCAATGTGGCTAAATCTGTGGATACTTAAATCCAGAGAATGATGCCATGGACAGACAAGACAAATCTTTCTAAAAACCTAAAAAAAGTCCCAGGTTTGCAGAAAAATCTGAAATCTAAAGGGGGGTGAGAATGGGTTTTAAACCCCCAAATAATAGAAGCAGTGTGTGTAGCTTTAAGAAATGGATACTCTCTACAATGGCCATCATTGGGGTTGCTAGTCAACCGCAACAGTATTGCCAGCCTTCAAGCCTCGGTTTCTGTCAGGGACCCTTTCCAGAGCAGTTTTAACCTTTGAGGAAGGACTCATTCAGGCTAGGCCTGGCAGCAACCACTGAGTGACCTGACACCATGCAGCATGCACAACTCACCCAGGACTGGCTGCTTGCTACACTTCAACAGCAGCTGCCCCATGAAAGTCAGTGTGGTGTAGTGGTTAGAGTTTCATACTAAGATCTGAGAAACTCAGGTTCAAATCCCCACTCTGCCACGAAAGCTCACTGGGTAACCTTAGACTGGTGATACATTCTGAGCTTACTCTACCTCACAAGGTTGTTGTGAGGATAAACGGGATGAGAGGAGAATGATATAAGCTGCTTTGGGTCCCAATTGTAAAGGAAGGTGGGGTTTAAATGAAATAAATAATAAATACAGCTGAAGGGCAGGGGGGTGGCAGATAAAAAAAGGCAGCAAGGAATGGTTTCTAGAAGAAGGGGAAAAGGAAACAGTGTGGGGAGGGAGATACAGGGGAAAGAGAGGTGCTTCATGCAAGTCCTTGCAGGTTCCCAACTGTACAAATGGACCCGGACCAATGGCTGGCACTGAGCAACTGGACCTGAACCAGCAGTCAGTATACACACAACTGGGTAGGGTTGCCAGGTCTGGGTTGGAAAATACCTAGAGACTTTGGGGGTGGATCCAGGAAGGGGTGGGGTTTGGGGAGGGGAGGGGCCCCAGCAGGGTACCATGCCACGGAGTCCACCCTTCAAAACAGCCATTTTCTCCAGGGGAGCTGATCTCTGTCAGCTGGAGATCAGTTGTAAAAGCGGGAGATCCCCTGGAGGCTGGCAACCCTACAACAGGACCATAATTTTTTGGTGGGGGCTGTCAGTGGGAGGGAAGGAGAGAAAGAGGCAGGAAAAGGGGAGAGGCTATGGGGGCTTTCAGGGAAGGGAAAGAAGCAAGAGTGAGGGATAGGAAATGAGATGCCCCCAGCAAGTCCTTGCAGGTCTCCCACCTGTTATATTTCTAACAACCTGATCCCAAAAACGTATTAATCAGTTCTGCTGCTTTTCAGTGCACATAACTTTCAAAGAGATGGAATCACAACCTAAGATACCTCTTGTGAAGTAAAACAATTCAAATCCTTAAATGTTTGAGGAAAGTAGTAAGGTGATTCATTTTACAAAATAGAAAATAAACCCTTTTGTTATAAATGCATAATGTTCCGTTCAGTGCAAAAAAAAAAATCACCATCAAGCTTGGCATCATTGTTTCGTTATATAACTTAACAAACCATTTAGGCAGAATAACATAACTTGTTTCAATAAAATAAAATGCTAATAATATAATTAAATATTACAGTAAAATTCCATGGACAATTTAGACATGAATGTATTTATATAATGGTGTGATTGCAGTATTTTTTCTCTTTTTTGGATCATGACTGAGAATAATACTAGGATAAGAGGATCTGTGCTGCCAAAGTCTCCTGGGTCATGAAGTAGGCTGTGATACATGCCAGAATCTAAAGACTTCTGAGCTGAGTCAGGACCCCTGGATTTATTTTGTATGTCTAGTCTAGTTTTGGTACAAGCTGGACCCAGAGAGCACAAAAACCCACTCAGTCATACTAGCTAGTTGCTTTCTTGATTTAGCCCTTCTTCTGCTCAATTATTAATGCAATAGCCAATCTGCCTTTCTTTGCCCCTCCATCACACCTGTTTCCAAACCTGTACCTCCTGGCCTTCCTTTCTTCTTTTCCTTGTTTAAAAGCCTTGTTCAGAAAGCTTTGGTATTAGCATGCATTTCATTTGTTCATGGTGAATGAGTGTGTGTGTGTGTGTGGGCGCTATGTATATAGTGGTGGTTCCAAGATTTCAGAGGCCAATGGTCTCTTTCAGCCTGGAAGAGATGGGCATGTGAATCTGAAACCCCTCTCATAATGGGGTTCACATGGAATTCACTGCCACAGGAGGTGGCGGCGGCTACAAGTGTGGACAGCTTCAACAGGGTATTAGATAAACATATGGAGCAGAAGTCCATCAGTGGCTATTAGCCACAAAGTATAGACAGGAACTCTCAGTCTGAGGCAAGTGATGCTCTGTAATCTTGTGTGTGTGGGCGCTATGTATATAGTGGTGGTTCCAAGATTTCAGAGGCCAATGGTCTCTTTCAGCCTGGAAGAGATGGGCATGTGAATCTGAAACCCCTCTCATAATGGGGTTCACATGGAATTCACTGCCACAGGAGGTGGCGGCGGCTACAAGTGTGGACAGCTTCAACAGGGTATTAGATAAACATATGGAGCAGAAGTCCATCAGTGGCTATTAGCCACAAAGTATAGACAGGAACTCTCAGTCTGAGGCAAGTGATGCTCTGTAATCTTGGTGTTTGGGGGAGCAACAGTGGGAGGGCTTCCTGCCCCCACTGCTGGACCTTCTGAGGACACCTGGTGTTTTTGGCCACTGTGTGACAGAGTGTTGGACTGGATGGGCCATTGGCCTGATCCAATATTGGCTTCTCTTATGTTCTTATGTTATTGCTGTCTCCTTAACCTTTGGGGTTCTGTGCAATTTGACAATGGAGACGCTGCTGAGGAGATGATGAGCTTTGTGTGGCCCTGGTGCCTCAGCAGATATCTATCACGCTGGGTCCCTACAGCTGGTCTTGTGTTTGTGTCTAAGCTTTGCTTTTCTTCCAGGGAAGCCTGAATGGATCCTTTCTTTCCATTCCATGATATAGTTTCACTCCAAATTTGTATCAGCAAATAAGAGTACATAGTAAAACGCAGAAGAAATTAAATTTTAACCCTATTGTTCTTGAAATTGTATTTCATCTTCCCCAAAATAACTAATTGGACAGCATAAGCAATTTTTATGGAAACCAAGTGAAACTTAAAACAGTAACAAAATGAAAAGGTGCATGCAACAGCTTCAACCAAGAGATCTACAAAAGACAATTTTTGTACTACTTTTTTTTTTTAAATCCTTGCAAATTCTAATCTTTGGTCATGGAGAGAACAGTTTAAACTGTATTTTAAAAATGTAAGCTTTAATGCTAAGACAGTTTCAAAATATTTTTATTTTAAATATATTATTATTATAAGTGAACAAGAAGGGGGGACTTGTGACACTCGTGGGGAGGGAGCTCCATGCAGAGGAAGAAGCTGCTGCAGGTGAGCTTTCCCCCCTGCCCAGCTCTTCCCCCCCCCCACCCCTGCCAGTGATGGCGAGGCCCATGCGGCTCCCAGCCACCAAACCTGCCAAGCTCTTTTCCCCACCAATGACAATGAGGCCTGTGTGGCTTCCAGCCACCAGGCCCGCCAAGCTCTTTCCCCACCACCAACGATGGTGAGGCCCATGCGGCTTCCAGCCGCCGGGCCTGCCATGCTATCCTGCCATTCTCTTCCCCCTCGCCAATGATGGCGAGGCCTGTGTGGCTTCCAGCCGCCAGGCCCACCAAGCTCTCCTCCACCCGCAGCCAAGCTCTCTCCCCCAGCAACAACGGTGAGGCCCATGTGGCTTCCAGCAGCTGGGCTGGCCAAGCTCTTCTGTACCACCACCCGCCGCCACCAGCAGCCACAGATCTGAGGTAAGGGCATTCCCTGTACATGTCCAGGGAATGACTTTTTTTAACTTTTGGGGGGATTTAAATACTTTTTACTTATGGGGGGATTTGGGGGATTTAAATATTCCCCATATAGTTTCTTTAACTTTTTAGATTTTTCTGCACATCTGGGGAGTCCCCCAAGTGTGCAGGAAAATCTCTCTGCCCCCCAAGTGCCCCTGATGTGTGGGTTTAGATATCCGCATGGAGGGGGCAACTTGACTATTAGTATATAGACAAGAAGTGGGACCTGCGATACTTGTGGGGGGGAGTATTCCCCAAAGCTCAGGGCCTGCTGAAACCAGAGAGCTCCAGAGGAGGAGGAAGCAGCAGCAGATGAGCCCTTATCCCTCTCCCCCAGCGGCAGCGGCGAGGCTGGCCCCCCAAGCCTTCTCCCTCCCCCTCCAGTGGCAGTGGTGAGGCTGGCCTGCCAAGCTTTTTTTCTTCCCCCCAGTGGTGGCGAGGCCGGCCCATTAAGCCTTCTCCCCCCCCCCCCCCCCAGCAGTGGCAGTGGCAATGGACAGTTCCCAGAGCGTTCTCTGTGCAGGGACTGCTCTTTTACTTTTGGGGGGATTTAAGTATCCCCCATATATTTTTTTTTAATTTTTCATTTTTTCTGCACACCTGGGGACCCCCAAGTGTGCAGGAAAATCTCTTTGCCCCCACCCGAAAAATCTCTTTGCCCCCCGAAATGCCCCAATGTGCAGATTTAGATATCCGCACAGAGGGGGCATCTTGGCTATTAGTATATAGATAAAACTCAGAAAGATTTAAAGAAAGTCTGTGCCTCTTGGAGACTGCTTTCTCATGACTGTGAATGGATCTATTGCTCTTGGTCTGCCTGAAGTGAGGCCTGATGGAGTGTGGCCCATTCTAGAGTGAGCTTTTCACCTGCAGTGATGGGGAGGACTGTTTGTTAGATTTGTGAGAGGAATGAGCTGACTGAAACCAAGCTGCACAGTGACTGAAAGAGCTGTAAGTTGCCTAAAGGTAAAGTGGGAAAGTACATAACGTTATTGTATATTTTTCAAAAACATCATAATTTTATCATTTTATTCAGCCGCTTTGGAGATTTTGAGCTGGAAGATCAGCATGTAAATACTAAAAACCTTTCTAAGACCGTGGACAGATTGGCAATCTGCCCCGCTCTGCCTCCGCTTCTAAAGCGGAGGCAGAGAGGGCGGCCAGATTGCCGCAGCTGTCCCCCGTCGGCGGCCCGCACTCACCCGCATGTGGGCCGCTCTCCAAGCGCTGCAGCCGGAGACCTCTTCGAACTGGTCTCCGGCTGTCTCGGCGCACGTTGCTGCCGCTTCCTGCCGGTGTGGATGCCTCTATGGTGCACAGGAAGCGGCGGCAGAAGTTTGGATGCGCTGCGCACAGGCGCGCGTCCCCGGACCGGCCAGCAGCCGCTTGCCGCAGCACAGGAGGCTCCAGGGGACGGCGGGCGGTGTGGACGCGCCGCTCCGCCTCCTCTCCGGTAAGGTCCTGCAGCACTGGAGCCAGTGCGAACGGGCAGCCACAGGACGGGTTGGCCCCGGGGCTTTTTCGCCCGCTCGCACTGCGCTCCAGTTTTCCAGTCTGTCTTCAGCCTAACTGTGCACACTGGTGAAGGCTGATGTAGTTGGCAAGTGAGAACAGAGGAAAACCAAAAAAGAGAAGAGCAAGTACCAGATTGTAGTTTGCTGGAGACATCATTACCATAGGTGTTTTTGGTCTTTAGGAAGATGATCAAAATTGAACTTTTAAATTATATTTTAATAGTTCTGAACAACACAAGGACTTCTACTGTTCCAACTTATCATTCTGTGCAGCTTGCCAGTGCTGACACTGACTAAATACCCCAATGATTGCTTTCACATTTTAATACCTTTCATTTGCTTGCCATGCCTAGAAGCAGAAGCCAGTGCCAAATGAGGATTTTCTACGCAATTTGGCATAGTAAATATTTTAGCGCCAAGTGCACAAAAATAAATCTGGAAAGGGAAGAGGGAAAACAAGTCTCCAAAGGGGAGAAGGATTTTTGATTTCCGAGTGGATAAAGGGTACCCCATAACATCACAAGCCTGCGAAAAGAGGAAAGAAATGCTAATGACTATTTCACATGGTTAAATCCCCTGTATCGTACAGCCAGGTGTAGCTAAAACTTGAGAAACTCAGGTTCAAGTCTCCACTCTTCCATGGAAACTCACAGAGTGACCTTGGGAAAGCCATTATTCTTCTTCCTAGATTTCTGCTGATACCAGCCAGCTGCTTTCCCTCTCACCTACTTCAGTTGGAGCTTTTATCTCCCTGTCCTGACCACTTCCAGTTCCTACTTTAGAGTAGGCACCTTCCCCCAGTGTGTCCTTTATCCTATAGGGAAGTTAGCATGGGCGTCAACTACGGGGGGGCTCGAGCCTCCCCCGAAATTTCCCGGGGGGGGGGGCTCAGCCACCCCCGGCAAAATGGAGTGCTCGCCCAGCCGACCGTCGCCACCTCTCCTTCTCCCCCACCCCCGGCCTGCCCTCCTGCCTCCTTGGGCTGGGGGGGGGAGAGGAGCAACGGGGACACGGTCGCGCGCTTTGTGCGGGCGGCAGTCAGCCGGCCAGCTGGCTGCCGCCGCCGCCGAGACTGCCGGGTCTGTCTCCCTGGGCCGGGGGGGGAGGAGCAACGGGGACATGGTCCCGCGTGCGCGCACGAGAGAGCCCCTGCTTCCCCAGGGATTTAGAAAGTCTACACCCCTGGAAGTTAGTACTGGTTGTGCCTTCTGTTTGCTCCTCTGTTGCTCCTGCACAGGGCTACCAAGAGAGGGGGACAAAATTCCCAGGGCTCAAAGTCAGCTTAAAGGCCCTGAACTGGGGCTCCCTGTCAGCCAGCACAGTACAGTTTACCCTCCCTTGAATGCGTCTGCTCTGCCCTTTTGGCATCTCTCTCTCTCACACAAACACGGGGGGGGGGAGAGGAGAAAGAGAGCAAGGCAGATTTGGGGGTTGGCTTAGCTTCCCCTTCTTGCAACAGGCCAGCCAGCCTCACATGCTGTGCCTTGCAAAAAAGCCCACCGTTCGCTGCTTGTTCCCTGCTCTGTTTCCTTAGCTGCACAGAGAAGTTTCTCTACCCCAAGAACAAAACTGTCATCTAGTAACTGAGCCCCTAGCTGAAAGAGGTGGGGGAGGGGGAATTCTCAATTCTCCCCTGCTCCAGTGAAGAGACTATGCTAGAGGGGACTGTGAAACCTCAGACTGTGATGCTGGAGAGGCAAACAAGTTTCCAGGTGGTTGCTCAGAATGAGCATCGGGATCAAGGAAACACAGATCTGTGTCTATAAAGCACTGGAAGTTCCAGATAAGGTTGCCAGCTGATCCAGAAAGAGGCTTGGTTTGCTCCTCTGCCAGTCATGGAAGCCTGATTTATAGAAATCACCAAGTGGAACTTTTAACGAAACAGAGCAAACACTTATTACTGGCTCATTCCTCCAGTCCAGGCTGCTGTGACAGGCACACAAGTAGGAGTCAGTAAAAAACTAGCAAACAGGTAGCAACCCCTTCATCTAAGGCCCATTTTGCATCTAGCATTTGCTCCATTGTTTTACCAAACCCACACTGGAACAGAAAAAGATGCGGCTCAAAACCACATTCAAATACCCAGGGTACTGACTGCAGAGTCACCCCTGAATGGCCATAAAATGGCCATAAATCTATGCAGATGGTATCATAAAACCAAGAGATCAAAGGAAGTGAAACCAGCATGCAGAATGGAGGCTACCATAAAATCCAACAATCAATCAAAGTGATAGTGGCATGCAATGTAGAGGGAAAATTCTGTTCCAATGTGGGTTTGGTCAAACAGCGGAGTGAATGCTAGATGAAGAGAGAGAGAGAAGAAGAGATTGGATACGTACCCCGCCCTTCACTACCTGAAGGAGTCTCAGAGCGGCTTACAAACTCCTTTCCCTTCCCCTCCCCACAACAGATACCCTGTGAGGTAGGTGGGGCTGAGAGAGCTCTCTCAACAGCTGCTGTTTCAAGAACAGCTCTGACAAAGCTATGGCTTGCCCAAGGTCATCCAGCTGCAAGTGGAGGAGTGGGGAATCAAACCTGGTTCTCCCATATTAGAGTCTGTGCCCTTAACCACTACACCAAACTGGCTAGATGTAGAATTGGCCAAATTTGGGATAATTGCAGTGGGTTATGGAGAGGGGCATTTGGTGCTGGTGAATTGACAGGGATGGATGTGGGGATGGAGGAATTCAGAAGAAGTGAGGGAGGGAATTTAAGGCTGCAATCCTTGTGCAAACTTATATGCAAGTAAATCCCACCATAGTCACACTTTGAGTAAACAAGGGCAGGATCTGAGGTTGCCAGCTCTGGGTTGGGAAATACCTGGAGATTTTGGGGGTGGAAGCTGAGGAGGGTGGGGTCCAAGAAGGGACTTCAATAGAATATAACGGCATAGAGTCTGCCTTCCAAAACAGACATCTTCTCCAGGTGAACTGACCTCTGTCACCTGGCAATCAGTTGTAATAGTGGGAGATCTCCAGCTACCACCTGGAGACTAGCAACCATAGGCTAACTGGAGTAAGGCCTAAGAGTAAGGAGTGTGCATGATTATTTAAGAAAACCAGAGATCTTACACTGTCTGGCTGGGAGAGGAGGATGGGGTGACCTCAGCTCTCTTCTGTTTGCTTCTTTCTGTTTAAGGTGGCCGCAGCAGAAGGAAAGGGGAGAAGAAGAGAGAGCAGGAGCCAGCTGGATTTCAGTGTCCAGGGACTAGAGTTGCTTTCTAACATTCGTGCAGATGCAGGACTCAGATCACCTGGCTCCTTGCCATGGAAGGTAAGATGGACTTTTTACATGTTCCCTAGTTTCCTTCCCCCATTAAGCATCTTTACATTGGCATGCCTCGCTATATTCAGTGGGGCTTATTCCAAGTAGGGCTGCCAAGTCAGCCCGGGGCCGGGGGATCCCCCGCTACAGGGGTTCCCGATCCGCCGGCCAGCATTCAGCCAGTGGGGGAAACCCCGCCCCCGGCTGGACGACTTCCCTCACGCAATGGCGTCACCCGAAAGTGACGCCATCACGTTGGAGGCGTTGCCAGGGTGACGCTCTGGCAATCGCCCCAAAACTCTATGATACCATAGAGTTTTGGGGCGATTGCCAGAGCGTCGCCCTGGCAACGCCCCCAACGTGCTGACGTCACTTCCAGTGAAGCTCCCGGCTGGCAGAGGACTTCCCCCCGCCGGTAAGCAAACGGACTTGGCAACCCTAATTCCAAGTGGTAATTTATGTCCCACCTACATTTAATTGATAAAACATGGTAGGGTTCTGGCTCGGTCCCTTGGCTGGGGAGTCTTCCTGATTCTGATTCCTCATTTTGATTGTCTATTTTCCCCTGTGAGTATGCACTGTCATTTTTTCTGTTGTTCACACTGGGCAGTGTGGGGGCTCTGGATGAGTGCTTCTTGCAGGCACGGATGAGATACTTCCTGGGCTGTTTTAAAGCACCTGCACATGGAGGTGGGGGACTCATTCTTTGTTACTTTTGGAGAAGAAGCTAGATTTCTTCCTCATTTCTCTATCTCTTCTTCTTTAACATCGACCTGTGCAGGGCGGTTGTTATTTGAAAGTGGGTGTTCTTGGTTTTTTGCACCATACCTTATCGCACCCTGTGTAAGTAAGTTAGGTAAAAACCCATTCTTTGACATTCCTGGCCCTTTTCCTTTAATATTTCTTATCTAATGAACAATTATTATTCTACTCATAGATGGTAACAGCAAGCCAATAATATTTGGTTTTGATCAGGGTCACATGGGGGGCCCAGATGGAAACTTTGTTCGGGGTCTTTTGGCGGCTCTCGGCAGCTCGGCTCCTGAAAGCCAGTGTGGCTCTTCTCTCTGCTCTGTAACTGCTCCTGCTCCCCCTTTCTCCCCCGGGGTTAGGACACCCTTCGGAATGACCCATGTATATTTGATTTCTTGCACACCTGACCTCACTGCAGGTTGGCACAACCAAAATGCCACTGGGCAACAAGCACAGAACTGGATTAATTTCATTTTAAAGGCAGCTGAATTGGTAGCCATTATTAATAAATGCTGTGGAATGCTAAGTATTCTTGGGGTGAATAAGTACTTCCTTTTGTTTGACCTGGATTTACTGCCCATCACTGGGTGCCTGTGAGTTCTAGTATTATGAGAGAGAGAGAGAGACTCTGACACTCTTTCTCCATTTTCTTCAACTCATGCATCTCTATACTATTAGCGAGCTACGGCCTCCATCTGGGGGCCATCTGGGCAAATGCCCAGGGTGATGGTGTCACCTGGCAGTGATGCCATCACGCTGGGCACGTTGCCAGGGCAATGCTCTGGCAATCGCCCTGAAACTCTATGGTGCCATAGAGTTTCAGGGCAATTGCTAGAGTGTTGCCCCGGCAACCTGCCCAGCATGATGGCGTCACTTCCGGGTGACACCATCACCCTGGGCATTTGTCCAGATGGCCCCCAGATGGAGGGAGGGAGGGACGGAGGGAGGGAGAGAGGGAGAGAGAAGGAGGCAGGAGTGGCCAGGCAGGGGGGAGAGGCAGTGGAACGGCAGGCAGGCCTAGGAAGGGCCTGGGGAGGTGCAGTGGGGAAGGCGTGGTGGCGGGCGCTCCATTTTGCCGGGGGGACTCAGTCCCCCCGGAAAATTTCGGGGGTGGCTCAAGCTCTCGAGCCCCCCCGTAGTTGATGCCTATGCCCCCATCTGCAGGTATCTAAATCAACAGATTGGGGCCATGTGGACACTAAAGAGATTTTTCTGCCAACTAGGGAAACCCCATAGGTTTGCAGAAAAACTTAAATATTTCTTTAAAATGCTAGGGGGGTTAAATTGCCCCCAAACTAAAATAGTGTTCTCTGTACAAGCAGACAATGTACCTATTTCTGGCAGTTGGAGGAGCCTGGGAGCCATGCTGGCTCAAACAGCAGTGCAGCCTGAGGCTCCGTCCTGGGCCCAGGGTGAGCACGGGACTTACACCAGGCCCAGTGACAACTGTAGTGCAGCCTGTGGCTCCACACTGGGCTTGGTGGCAGTAGCTGCACAGGCCAGGAGTCATGCTGGGCCCAGCAGCAGTGGCGCAGCCTAGGGAGAGCACGGGGGATGTACTGGGCCCAGTGGGAGCTTCTGAAGAGCTTGCGGGCTGCGCTGGGCTTGGCAAAAGAGAGGGGGGAGATGGGATTCCCCTTGCAAGTCTCATGGGCCCCCATTTGTAATTTTATAGGTCTCAATCACATCTTCCCTAAACTGTCTTTTCTTGAAACTTAAAAAGCCCAAACTCATTAGCTTTTCCTGAGAAGAAGCTCCAGCTTCTAGATCAGTTTGGCTGCTAATGCAGTGTAATCTGCAAAATTACTTTGCTCCTTATCTCCCCTTCTAGCTAATTTCTGAACAGATTTAATAGCACCAGTCCCAATACTGATCTCTGCAGGAGCCCACTTCTTGTTGTCCTTTGTTATGAGAACTGTCCACTTATTCCTACTTTATTCTTCCTGTTTTTTAATCTGCTTCTAATCCACCAAAGGTTTATAGAGCTAATTTGAATATAAGTAACCGATATTCAAACAACACTAGGAGGAAATGAAGAAGGAAGTGCAGACACATCTTTTTGGAACCTACTATATTCTATTTTTTACCAGTCTGAAAGATCAATGCTGTTATTTAACACCATTACAACAGAAAAAAACCTTACTATGAATTATCAAACTTTTTTTAGAAAGATAAAACGGTACCATAATAGTAGTTTTTATGCTTTCTTGGTGGGTTTGTAAATATATATATATATATATATATATATATATATATATATGATCACTGACAGTATTATTTAAAAGAATACATTAAATGACAGGATATAATTTAAAACCCATGATCATTTTGCTTGGTTCCTAGAAAACTGTCCTGACAATATCTGACAAATTGTCAGTGACAAATTTATTAAACCTAGCTAGCAGAATTGCCAGCCAGCGGCCATTGGCGTGACGGCATTGTGACACTTCCATTACATCACTACCACAGAGTTTCTGGCAGTTCCTAGAGAGGCATGATATCATGCCTATTTTATTTACTCCCCCCTTGCTGGTTGCTAGAGCCTTCCTGCTCCCAGTGTGTATCAGGCAATCCTAAGAGCTAGTATGGAAAATAAGAGAAATTTCTAGAAAGAATGATTATATTTTTACATTTGTATTTGAGCTACCTGGAAGCTGGGTTATAGAAATGGTAGTGGAAAGTGCCATCAAGTCATAGCTGACTGAGGCTTCTCATTGCCTGACTCTGTGTAGCATCCCTAGATGACGGTCTTCCATCCAAGTACTAACTAACCATAGCTGACCCTGTTAAGCTTCCTAGATCTGATTAAACTGGGCTAGCCTGGGCAATCCAGGTCAGGGAGGGTTAGAGAACTACATGTGCTTTTTAAAGCAAATTTATCGTGTGCATGGGATAGATCCACAAACACGCTATACTCATATGCCAGGGAGCAGTGGTCAACTGCAATTTCCTATAACACATACCTCAAGATTTAGGGAAGCACCCCCACACATACTTCTTGTGGGGAACAGCTGTGGCTCAGTAGAAGAGTCCCCACTTTGTCAGCCGAAGGTCCCAGGTTTGATCCCTGGTATCGCCAGTTAAAAGGCTCAGGCAGTAGGCTAATATGAAAGACCACTGCCTGAGACACTGGATAGCTGGCTCCACTCTGAGTAGACAATACTGACATTAATGGACCAATGGTCTGATTCAATATAAATCTGCTTCCAGTATGTGTTCTTATTTCATGTGAGGAATTCCAGCAGAATGCACGTGCCTCAGCAGTCATGCAATGTGTGGATAAGCTAATGGCCATGCTATCCCAGAATTAGAACACACACTACATGCTCAGAGGCAGGGATCCAAGCTTCCTCATAGGAGCCTCCACCACTGGAGGAAGGGCTACTTAAGCTGGAAGAAAGGTTTTGAGAGAAAGGCTTCAAACTTTGCCCAGTGGAGGGGAAGGAATATGGATAGGATCCACCACAGTAAATGTCCAAAGTATTCTGCAGGATTTATAAAACAGAAATTTATTTCCAGGTTTCCCTACTTGATATTGCAACTTTATTGTGGGCTAGAGCACATGCCTCTTAGACCTGTGTCCAAAACCTTGAAGTGGATCCAGTACTCAACCTGGAGCCAATTACTGCCCAGTCTCAACTCTTACATTTCTGGGCAAGGTAATTGAGAGAACAGTGGTGGAGCAGCTCTGTGGTTTCCTAGATGACACATCAGTCCTAGACCCATTCCAGTCCGGTTTCCATTCTGACTACAGGATGGAGACAGTGCTGGTTGCCCTCACAAATGATCTCCGCAGGCAGCTGGATCGAGGTAGGTCAGTGCTGCTGTTGTTATTAGACCTGACATGGTGGCCCACCACCTTGCTGACATAGGCATTTGTGGGGTAGCCTTGAAGTGAATTTCTCCAGAGCCAGGGGGAACTGGGCATCCATGGGACCTAGTACAGTTCCACAGGGCATGCAAGGCAGAGATGTTCCGCCAGGCTTACAGCTGAGGACAGCAACGGTTTCTACCACACTTGGCCCACTCTCCCCCTACAGAGGGAGAGAGATTTATACTGAATGCTGTTGCTGATTAGACTGTATTTTAATGGTTTTATTCTGTAATCTGATTAATGTAATGGATGTGTAATTAATTTATTGTATGTTTTAATTATGATGTACACCGCCTTGAGCCCTTTGCGGGAGGGTGGTTTATAAATTGAATAAATAAATAAATAAACATAACTGACCAATGTGGAATTCCTACTAGAACTGGCCATTGATTTCTACCAGCAGAGCCACAAGCTTTAAATGAACAGGGTAAGAGTTACGGTAAATCACTGCCTGAAGCTTAAGCGGCTTCCTTCATGCCACTTCTGTTCATTTACATACCATGTTACATTGGAGCATGAATTTAAGAAATTCAGTAATTAACTATCCTGCTATGAGTGGAAATACATACAGGTGCAGTTCAGTGGCACCTCACAGTTATTTAATGTGAAAGCTAGGAGTGTACTTAATCTAAAAAAATATGTAAATAACACTGTTAAATTCAGGTGTTCCAAGTGCAGCTGTTATTGGTAAAACAGTCCTTGTAGGTTTACAAAACAGTTGGGTTACAAAGTAAAAAGCCATGCTGCTTTAATTCATGGCAAGAAATATGGCAAAATGGGTTTTCTTCTACAAATGACACAAACAGAAGTAGTTGGAACTGACTACAGAAAACCCCTGTTTGGGTTCAGAAGATGAAAGATGCTACAGTGAAGTTCTGGAGTAATAATATCTCATCCACGCATGTAATTTAGTCTCCGACTTCAAGCTTACTGAGGGCTATGAGGCTGGTTTTGGCTTTTGTTCTGCAGTGCCTTAAGCACAATATCTTGTTCTTCGCATAGTATAAATAATGGAATTGCTGATTTGGTATTTTATTTCTAGAAAGAGTGCTTCAGACAACTAGGATCTCAGGCAAGTGGGAAGCCAGAACAATGCCTCATGCACTGTGGAGCCTTGGCATCATGGGTTCTAGAGCCAGCTGCAGAAATTTTAGAAAGTCCCAGGAATTTAGGTCTAAGGTATAATTGGCAAAATATTGGACTATATCAACAAATTATCATATGCAATTCATGTGAGCTTCAGGGGGAGGGGCTTAGCACCCAGAACTTTGGGAAATTATCTAGCAGTCCTTGAATATAACCCAAGGACTGAGAATTTGACTGCACTTACCAGGGCGTTCAAGATTAGCTGGAAGTTAAAGGAAGGGAAGAACATTCATTTCATGAGGCACACATAGAGCAAACCTTATGGCTGGTCCAAAGGAAATGGATGAGAGAACACTCTCTTGGGTTGGGCAGCATCAGTAAATATTGAGGCTGACTCACTGGTGGAGCATTTTGCTGATCCCTCTTGGCACTTTAGCTGATGTAAAGGCAGTGAGAGGAAAGGTAGAGAAACTAGCTGAGCTGAGATCTGAACTAGGGTGTGATTAACTTGCATTCAAAGGCATTGGAGAGTTATCTCTAGAGCAGTGACTTGAAGGCTAAATGTACTTTGATTTGAGAAGAAGTCTACAAAATAAGTTTTCTTATCACCGGTCAGCTGTTAATAAAGTTGGACTCTAGAGTATTCCAATGCTTATTCCCAAGGTCATTATTTCAAGGATGCTTTCAGCTTTTGGGGACCAGTATTTACAATGGAATTTTTTGCTGAAAAAATGGCAAGGAAGTCATTGTGCTATTGCAAATGCACAGTTCAGACTTTTTAGAGCCCATATCATTGACAAACAATGTTTGTTATTTACTGTACTTGAAAGCATGCAATAAAGACTGAACATCAAATACCTTGTTGCTGTAGAGATTCAACTGTATCAGTGTAAATTGTTGAACAAATGTATTGAGAGATTTTGCGAGTACACAAACCAAAACAGCAAGTAAAAAGACAAGACACAACCATTGTAAAAGTCATCACTTTAGACAAAAGAAGAAGAAATTTCTGTATTAACTGGGCTGGAACAGAGATGGGGACGACATGCTGGTACCGTAGCAGCTTTGGGGCAAGTCTTTGTATGAAACACATGTGAACAGCCACCATCATATTTCCTGTCTGAGCAGGAAATTCGTCTTTAGCCACTTGAGCTATCAGTTTTTCATTATCATCTGTCAAAGCCCCCTTTCTCTTAAAAACCCACCCCATCCTTCATTGCAGTATACTGCAGTGTGAATCATTACAAGTCCAATTTTTAATTACTGCCTCAGCATTCAGGAGGGGGAAAAAGCTGACCTGAACGTTTTGTGCTGATGCTAAGCTGCATTCTGGACATCTATACACTAGCTGTAGCAGTCATTTGACAGAGGTATATAGGAAGGTTTCTGTCCAAACACAGAGACATTTTATGGGCCTTGGATATGATATGAAATTTCATGTTGCCTCCCCTTCCCCCGGAAAGTACTTTTAGAAGATCTCTTTAAAATTATACAAACCTATTCCGGAAGCTTTTCATGGTAGCTACTGAAACTTGAAGTCATTACTGTCAGTGGAATGGCTTTTGTTTAAAAGGGACAGTAATTCCACCTAATGAGGATGGTTTTCAGCAAGGTGAGTCCATCCTCCATTCAGTCTGAGACAGGGTCGAGGGAGTTGTACTACCTCGGGAATTTCTGCTGCAGTACTATTATCGTACAAGGTCAAAAATGCAAACGTGCCTTCTTAACGAATGAGCTGAACCTTACAGCATTAATCAAATATTTAGGAATCATTTCTATGCTCCTCTTGCTTCAGAGAACCTTGAATCTTGATAGGGTCACCCAGACTACCTTTAATTAATTGTCAGTTATTTTCTAGCACCTTTTTGCGACCATTGACGAAGTAACCTGACAGCTACTTAAAAACCAGTTGTGAACTCTGCACAGTGAATTAGCTTTGCAAAATTAATCACTTGGATAAGCTCATACACCTAGGTAAACTAGAAATGTTGTGCACTGTAGTTTAATATGCTATTGTAATAACACATTGAATTATACAGTGAGCAACATTTCTTGTCTTAGCAATAAGAACTACTGAGGTAGGGTTTATTGTAGTTAGAGTGCTGAAAGAGAATGGAAGAGACCTAGTTCTTGCTTTCTTTTCCCATAACATTTACCTCAGGCTAGGAGGTTTACTGAGCTCAAATCTCCACCCAGCCATGAAGTTCAGAAGGTAATCCTAGACCAATAACTCTCAACTTAATGGCCTTACAGGACTGTTATGAGGGTAAAATGGAGAAAGAGAGAACCATGCACATCACTCTATGTTTGTTAGAAGAAGGGCAGGATAAAATAAATAATAAATAATAAAATAAGAACTGCATCAAAGGTCCTTCAGCACCAGCCCACATGGCTAAATACTCAATTCCTATAATAAATAATATGTTTGCAGTAACTCCTAGAAGTCTTGTAGTCTTCTTTTAGGGGTGAAAGAAGGAAGGACAGGGTGCTAACTGATGTGAGATTTCTGTAAGTTCATACTGAATTTTCATGTTTAGTATTTATGAAGATCACTTAGCAACAAACTGCATTTCAGGGCCATCTTACACCTTATGCAGAAGTAACTTAAATTTGCCATTTATGGTACAGTCCAAACCTAAACAGAGTCCACTCTGATGTGCGCTGATCTCAGTGAGTTTAGGAGAACATTTCACCCTGTCTTTCCTTCAACTTCCTGGCCCTGCCCCCCATTTGGTGAGAGATTAGCAATGCACTTTGGGGCCTCAACCCACAGTTTGAGAACCACGGGACTATAGTGAATAATATGACTGGCAGCAGGATCCTATGTGAAGGCCTGTGAATTCGCAGAAAAACAGAGAAGAGGGGAACAAACCATCTACTTGTGCCCATGCAGTATAATTTTCATAGCCAACATTAAAGACAGGTAACCTGCCCAACGATATCCTAAAGATATATTCATTCATTTTATTTCCAAGCACTGCACATTGGCTGAACACTCTTCTGCCTGGCTACATCGCCATATTGTAAATTCAATAACGCTAAGCAGCCGGGGATTGTTTGTCAGGTTAGGAACAGCCACTGAAGCCGAATGACTCATTTAGTGCTATTTACAGAACCGAAGCAAGTAACTCATCATAGAACAGATGTTAATGACAGGCTACCTGAATCCCTATAGAAGAACGCCGACTTTTAAGGAACTCCTCAGCTTTTGTCACTAGAATGGCCTTGTCGCTGGTTCGTACTGAGGTGCTGTGACTCTCGGACACATGGCGTTGGGCAGCTGCAGTTTCCATGGCAAGGTTCATGGCCTTGTTACTATCCAAACTGTCTGTAGAGTTGTACATCCCTCGCCCATCTTGAGGCCATGGGGAAATCCTCTGAGTCCGGCTATCATGATAGGCATCCTGTGTTGATTCTGTGCTGCTCTGTGCTGTAACTGAGATTAGTGGCTTAGAGGTGGTACGAGGGGGTACAGGCGGTGGTGTTTTTTTGTAACTGGTATATGTTACGGCTATGAAGAGAATTAAGAAAGAGGAGAGAAAACATAATTAATAACAAGCCTCATTGTGATGGAAGGGAGGTGACAAATGGTAAAAGACAGATTATGCTACTAAAAAAGGGAAGGAATTACAAAGTATACTCATCGATAAACCTCACAATCAGCATAAATTCTCTGTCATATGGACAACAGTAGCCATAGCAACAGGTTCATTTATTTCAAAAAGAAAACAATGACTGTGAATGTTTTTCTTGCTCCAGTTAGAAGCCCAAGCCGCAGTAAAGGGGGGGTGGGGAAGGAGTTGACAAAGAATTTACATGAATAAGTTTAAGTACAGAGATGGAGGGTCCAAAATCTGGACTGTATACGTAGATAACTGTTGACTGGTGCTCCCTGACAGGGGAACCCAAATACAATTCTCTTCTGGTCAGAGCCAATATGGATTCTGCAGTAATCAAACCAATTTCAGACAAGTTGTAAAAGCACTGTAATATGAAAGTAGCTTTCTAATGCCTGGACTAAAAGACAACAGGACCCCGTGAATTACAGCTAAGGAAGGAATTACAGTGTGTGATGGGAGAAATATAATGTAGTTAAGAAAATCATGTCAATGTTATTTGTGTGAGGGAAAGAAAAGTGGTGAAAGAAGAACTATGTGATACTTTTAAAAATTCTGTTAAAAATTTGTTCACCTCCTAGTGAGAAGGGGACACACTCCCGAGAGTCTGAACATCAACAGTTTAAAAAGCTTATTAAATATCAGTTGTCATTCATAAAAATCAGCCACTTTACTCCTGATCTTAAGGCTCCCCCTTGATATAATGATGGTCTCCTGCACAATGTTAAAACAACTTAAAAGGACATATGAAATTTATTTGAGAACAAAGTTATCAGGAACAGATATATAATCATAAAAGTCTTTATAAGCAAAAAAAGAAAACAAGAGGTGCCAATTTTATGACAAGTATCCTGTATTTCTATAGCAGCATAAAGAGAAG
Source organism: Lepidodactylus listeri (assembly GCA_029233225.1). Classification (NCBI taxonomy): domain Eukaryota; kingdom Metazoa; phylum Chordata; class Lepidosauria; order Squamata; family Gekkonidae; genus Lepidodactylus; species Lepidodactylus listeri. Next base: position 40,144,709 of record JARCFY010000016.1, on the reverse strand, counting down.
CAGAAATCCAACACCTGTACCTTTTTCAGCCTCTTCACCTGTGTATACAGGTATCAGGCTAAAAAAAGAAAAAACTGGCAAACTTAGAAATGAATTGGATCAAGCTTTAGTTGAGAAGTTGCTAGCTCAAAACAACTTTCCATCTACTAGGGAGGTCCTTCTGAATAACTCTGCCTCACAACAGCATCAGGATGCCAACAATATGATACATTCAAGAAGGTGATTCCAGAATACAGGAACCACATCAGAAAATATTCTGTGTCAAGCACACAATGATGGAATTTGCTTTCATGCTGACACATTAAACAAACCTTGATCTGAGTGACAAAGAGTACATTGGGAGATGCCATCTTGCAGATGTGAGAGTCCCAGGCCTGGAAATATATAGGCAGCCAGTGTAATACCTTTAAAACCAGTGTAATAGGCACATTCCAGCCATATTCCAGTAATAATTCAGCTGCACCATTCTGCACGAGATGAAGTTTCTGAATGTCTTAAAGGGTAGCCCTCAAGTAGATGAATGTTACAATGTGCCAGCCTCAAGTTTATTGTGACACAGATCATTGCGGACAAGTCAGCTGGTCCAAATGGGGCCAGTTTCTATGACAGATCATCAAATGTGCTTTTGTTCACTACTTTAACCTGTCTGTCCATCACAAGGGCAGAATCAAACATCACACCTAGGCTCCTTACAGGCTCAAAGATAATTCCTCCCTATCAAAAGTATGGATCACTGCGTCCACCAGGACACCAACCAGTACCATCACCTTCTTGCCTGGACTAAAGGTAATTTTATCACTTGGTAGATTCCTTAGGCTTTTTATAAAGGTGTGTGGTAAATTTCTCCCCACTTAATTACCCAGGACACTAACCAGTAAGTTGCCTGAACTCCAAACAGAACCCTGCATTTGTCCACCTCAGCTTTCCTTAAATTACAAAGAAGAGTCCATTTCCCCTCATCACTCCTCCTTTAATTCCAAGAGGAACGGCTGCTACCACTGTTCCCTTTAAGCTGAGTTAGTGTGAGCCAGCTCACAGTTTTTGAGCCTCTGACTCCCACATTTTTGTCTTAGCTCAGGAAGGATGGCTCCAGAGCAAACATGTACATTTCTGACTCTGAGTATACAAAGCTTACGAACACATGCCTCTGCAGTATTCACTGTATTTTCACACATGATGGTGTTCAAGGGTGTGTATGGTTTTCCCCCATGCCCTATATGAAAAATGTCCTATGTGAAATGTTTCTGTGCAATAGTTGCATGCAAAGACTATGTGTGAAGTGGTCGGGTACAAAATACATGTAAAACTATGCTGACTGATTCAGCATAGTGCAGTGGTTACAGCATCAGACTGTCAAACCTTGCTCCTTTTGCTCACTTCAGTTTGTCATGATTTAGGGGGGAGGGAATTACTGTGGGGAGAGGTGTGTGTGAACATAGGCATCAACTATGGGGGGGGGCTCGAGCCACCCCCAAAATTTCCCAGGGGGGACTGAGCCCCCCCGGGAAAATGGAGCGCCCGCCGCCATGAGTCCCTGGGCCCTTTCTAGGGCTGCCACCGCACTGCTGCTGCCGCGCCGTCTCTCTCTCTCTCTCTCTCCCCCCCCCACCAACCTGGCTGCCTCTGTCCCTCCCTCCCTCAGTCCGTCCAGGGGCCAGCTAAGCAAATGCCCAGCTGGCCCCTGGATGGATGGAGGGAGGGACGGAAGCAGGAGTGGCCAGGCCGGGGGGGGGGAGGCAGCGGCGGCGGGGACACAGTCCCTGCATGCGCGCGTGCAAAGCACGCACACGAGCCCCCCCCCCCGGGGAATTTAAAACTCAACGCCCCTGTGTGTGAATGGGTGAATGAATGAATGAATGAGATTTTTTTGCTTTGCAGCCATAACTTTCTTTTTTAAGTGCACCTCCTTCTGCGTTCTCATGGAAAGTTGTCCTTGAAGTAGCACTGGTGCCAGCCAGACAGGAGATAGCCCAGCTATGCATCTTTACTCCCTGGTTGGGATGGCAACGCTTGGCCTGCATGTGACGTATAAGTGGGAGGGGCTTTTTACCTGTTTTACCTATATGAAGCATGCGCCTGCCAAAATGCTTCAGTTCTAACACAGTGATGTTCTGGATCATGCATACTTATCAATAAAGCTTATCACTGTCAAAGAGAGAGCTGTTGAGAGTAACTTGACTGGAGTCTGACACAGACTAGGTCTGAATCCACATTCTGCCATGGAAGCATTCTGGGTGACATTGGGCCAGTCTCTCTCTTGTGGGGTTGTTGTGTGGATGAAAAGAAGCAAGAGAGAATGATGTTGTAAGCAGCTTGAGAAAAGCAAGTCTCCCTTGAGGAGAAAAGCAGTATATAAATATCTAAATAAGTACATTTGGGCATAGCCCCACTCTAAAAATCCGACCTGCAGGCCTGGTCAACAGATGGAATGGAATGAGGTTGCATAGTCCTACAAATGCATCATTTCAGACTGAAGGTGGGATTCACATTTTTTTAAATGCCCACCTACAGAGAACATTTCCCTGCAAGTATAAATATAGTGTAACAAAGGATGTCTAGAATAGTAGGCTATTTTAAAAATTTTAATGAGTATATTTACACAGGAGAGTATTTAGAAATTATATTCTCCACTTGCAGGCTGTTAGTGGGTTTTTTCCCTTGTCGGGAAGCCATTCTTGGGGTAATCCCTTAGGTTATCATACAAACAACATTTAGACGGGAACATACCTCAGACACGCTACATTAATGGTATCTTAAGTATGCACAGATGTCTTTTAATTCAGAACAATACAATATTGATCAGGTTTTTTGTGTGACGGTCTCACAAGTTAATTTGTCCTTTGATAATCTTGAGTACTATAAATAATGCTTTTGAGACTGGTAATTTGTGGGATTTACTATGCTTATATTTAGACATTTGGGGAAGGCCTTGGCCTCTATGCCCTGCTGTTGGACCTCCAGAGGACCTGGTTGGCTACTGTATGAGATAGAATGCTGGACTCGATGGACCACTGGTCTGATGCAATGAAAGATCATTGTTAAACTGGAGTATACAAGATCACCCTAGAACTAGGATTCATGTAACATTTAGCAGAATTTGGTCACCTATGTTCAGTTTATGGGTTGGATCCAACCAGTTTTTCCATTCAATCTCACTCAATTCCCTTCCTGATTGTACCCGCCATCCCTCATGGATTTTGTCCATGATTACAGGCATTGCGTTGTTGGTGGTTGAAAGAAATCCTCTCTGTAGCTTACTGGCAGAGCATCTGCTTGGCATGCAGAAGGTCCCAGGTTCAATCCCTGGCATCTCCAGTTAAAAGGATCAGGTGGGAGGTGATGGGAAAGACCTCAGCCTGAGACCCTGGAAAACCACCGCTGGTCTGAGTAGACAATACTGACTTTGATGGACCAAGGATCTGATTCAGTATAAGGCAGCTTCATGTGTCCCATTTTCACCAGTCAAAAATCTGATTGCATCCAAACTGCTATTTGATTGAACTGGCTCTGAAAGAACTATGCAACTCTTAAAAGCCAGTGCTATGCACATATGGCTCTTCAAACTGGAAATTATAGTTGTAGCAAAGCTCTGTGGTGACAGTTTAGATTTGGCATCAAGTTTTTCCTGAGGAGAGGTCACATTAGAGCAATACAACATGCTAATTCCTCTACAAATTCCCTGCTATTTGAAGGCAGTAATTACCCTTCGTTTCATGAATCAATAAAAACACTAACCTAAGTGGAAAGCATCCAGGCTGACAGAGATAAAATGCCATTCAAATTTCACTTACTACCTATTCCTGAAAAAGCACAGGAGCATATTCCACTTCCTGTATAACACGACTCATTCATCAAAGACTTGATCGTGCCTTGTTTTCAAAATATAGTTGCCTTCAGCACTGCACAAGACAGGTGTCCTTTATGAGAGTGTCAGGAGGATTTGTGTTCCAGCTGGAGAAAATCCTCCCTCCACCTGAGATTATGTTGCAACAATAAGTCTTCAACAGAATGTCTATTTTCCTGGCAAGTGTGAATAGGAGGTGAGATGAGGCCTTTGGAGAGGTTAATACTCTGCTGGATCTTACGAGTGGCTTCTTTAAGGACAAAAATGCAACATCTCCTGGATTATAAATAAGCACAAAGAGACATGGAAGTGAGAAAGTGGCTCATAACTCTGAGCAAGTCTTATTGGAATGTTTGATGCTATTATTTGATTATTAAGAAGTTATCTGCCCCTACCCGTGAAGTAAATTAGACTGAAAATGTATAACTAGCCCAGCATGAGTTTCCTGGATAGAACGGGGATTTGAGGTCCTAGTCTGAAACTTTAAGAAGATGAAGAGTTGGTTTTTATACCCGAAGGAGTCTCAAAGTGGCTTACACTTGCCTTCCCTTCATCTCCCCACAACAGACACCTTGTGATGCAGGTTGGGCTGAGAGAGTTCTGAGAGAACTGTGACTGACCCTAGGTCACCACAGCTGGCTTCATGTGGAAGAGTGGGGAATCAAACCCGGTTCTCCGGATTAGAGTCTACCACTCTTAACCACTACACAGCACTGGCTTTTATAGGTGATTGCTGTTGAACATGCAAGTCATGTGATATCAAGTCTCCTGGTGGTGGCTGCTGGGCCTAGCTCCAATAAGTCCACACTCAAAGGCCAAAAATGGCTTGCCCCCTCCCCCATTTTTATTGACAGAAACCAAGCATCCATCTCTTAAAGCTACAGGTGTTCTTTTTATCATTTTGGGTTTTTTAACCCCTCCAGTGTATTTCTTTTTTGATTTCAGGGTTTTCTGCAAACCTTGGATGTTTTTCAGATTTATAGAAAGATCTGTCTTGTCCTTTCACAGTCTCTGGATTTAAGTATCCTCAGTTCTGGCCCAGTTGCCTGTCAGAATATACAAATGGGGGCAGGTGAGATGTGTGTGTGTGGGGGTAATCTCATCCCCCACTGCCAAGTCCAGAGCATCTCCCAGACACCACTGTGGAGGGCTCAGAGAGGCTTCTGGACTCTGCTGCTGCAGCTGGGCCTAGAGGAGCTCCTGGCCACCCCTCCTGCCAGCTATGCAGAACTAAGGTAAGTATGCTGTCTGCATGTACACAGACAATACTTTTATTTTTTGGGGGGGGGGATTTAAACCCCAAATGCATCATTTTAAGTTTTCAGATTTTTCTACAAACCTGGGGGTTCCTCCAAGTTTGTAGAACTATCTGCTTTCTGTCAGTGTGGACCCAATCCATGGATTTAGATATCCGCAGATTGGCCCACATTTGACTATTAAAATGTTAAGATGATGTTCTTTAATCTTATTGCTAACAATCTAACACAGTATTGATGCAATCCGAAGGGGGCTCAGAGAGCCAACTAGGTGCTATGCCCTTGTATCCCTAAGATATGTCAGTGTAACAGCACAGTGCTGCTGTACCACCTGGACACAAGTGCAACCCCTTGCGCTTGTGCAAGAGGGGGTGGGCCAGGGGGCATGGCAGGAATTAGCTGGCTCCCTAAGCCTCATCAGCTCGGGAATGGCCCTGGAACCAGCGGAAAGTTACACCAGAAAAAATCATGCCTTAGAACTTAGGTGTCCATGAAGCCAGTGAAAGCAAACTCACCACCAGCTACCATGCCCACTGTACACCAAGAATCACAGGGTGCGAATAATATAAACCCAGACTGGTGTGCAGGCAGGCAGATGCCAAGTCACACAGCATGGGGCTATGCCATTCAGCCTGTGGTGAAGTCTTGAATGAGCCTATGGGAAAAAAAATGGAGGGATATCAACAGTTTCGGCAAGATGCGGATGGCCCTGGGGACAGGTGCATAGCCCTGCAGTGCTGAGCTCCTCACACAAGGCATGGATGGCCACCCTGTCTTGCAGAAGTGTCCCAGGCAGGTGCCATCGGGGAGCTGATGAGTTCATAGTAGCACCTGGCACAGCACCTCCTGTGGCATCACAGAGCCACCTAAACACACAACATGGGCAGGAGGTGGATCAGTTGGATCCCTAGCAGGGGCAGCAACACAAACAGCAACCATCCTGCTGTGGTCCATCAGATGGCTGTGGAAAGGGAGAGTGCATTAGAGGCATGGATTGCAGGGGTGCCCCTTCCTGTGGGTTGGGGGTCATGGGTGGGGGCCATGGGGAGTCTGTGTGTGGTGGTGCAACCCTCACTTAGCCCCAAATGCTGCAACTGGTGCAGTCCCTGGTGGGGCTGCAGATTTAGAGCTGCTGCCAGCACAGTGCTTTCCCCAATCCTCTCATAAATGTCGTCACGAGGGAATGGCTGGAGATCTGTAGCAAATGGAGGATTCCTGTGTCCCTGGGTCAGCAGTGTTTGGAGGAGCTCATGGCAGCTGCTGGGCACTTGGAGGATACTGGTGGCTGTTTCTGGGCACACAGACAAGCCACAGATGCACTTCAAGAAGCTGTTTGCAGACCTCTTGGTGGCGGTCTGTGGCCTAGAAGCAGCACTGGTCCTGCAACTCCCTTTCTGCTCTACCACCAGCAGTGGAGGGGGGTCACATTGGGCACCTCCTGGGGCTGGCCTCAGCATTGTGGCTGTGGTCCTGGGAGATGTCCTCACCCATGGCCAGCCCCATGTTCTCTTTGTGCTCCCTGTGCTACTTCCCTGGGAGTCAGCCCCTTTACTTGGCATGAGGTATACTTGTGTGTGGGCCCAGTTGGGGTTTCTCTTTGTGCACAGGGTGGTGGAGAGAAGAGAGAAAGAGAAAGGTGGAAAGAATGAAAGAGGTGGAAAGAAAGAAGGAGAGAGAGAGAAACAGAAACAAGGAAAGCAAATAGATGGGGGAGGGATGGGGGGAGGAAGAAAGGAAGGGAGAAAGAAAGGTGAAAAGAAAGATGTGAAAAGAAAGCAAATAGATGGGATTTAAAGAGACAAATGCCTTCTCCAAGCTGGTGGGTGGGGTTGCAGGATGGAGACTTGGAGAACGCCTTTAACCTTAAATGTGTTCTCCAAGCCCCCCACTCCCACTGCTGCACCAGCTTGGCTTAGAGAAGGGATTTAAAGAGACAAATACCTTCTCCAAGCCAGCCAGTGAGAGAGGGGGCTTTGAGAATGCATTTAAAGTTAAAGTTGCTTTCTTTTTCTGCTCCCCTCCCACCTCAAGCCTACCCAGGGAGGGGAACATTGGCTGGAGAAAGGAAGACTGATCGGGGAGGCATGCCTCCCCTTTGTTTCCCCAGGAGCCCTGTCGGGAGCTGTGCAATATGTGTGAAAGAGCTGCATGCAGCTCCTGAGCTGCAGTTTGGCTACCCTTGGACTACAGGATGAAGATGCAATGAGCTCTTCCCAGTGTTTAGTTAAGGGTGCTTCTACTTCACGCTTGAAACAGGATAGGAGGAAACAGATTTTTCTAATGAACTAATGAGCTAATGAACTAATGAGAGAGCCAGTTTGGTGTAGTGGTTAAGTGCGCGGACTCTAATCTGGGAGAACCGGGTTTGATTCCCCACTCCTCCACTTGCACCTGGCTGGATGACCTTGGGCAAGCCATAGCTCTGTAACAGCTGTTCCCTCAAGGACAGCTTGGGAAAGAGCTCTCTCAGCCCCACCTACCTCACAGGGTGTCTGTTGTGGGGAGGGGAAAGGAAAAGGAGTTTGTAAGCCGCTCTGAGACTCCCTTGGGGAGTGGAGGGCGGGGTATAAATCCAATCTCTTCTTCTTCTTCTTCTTTGGGATAACTGATAATTCATTGGAGAGAGAGAGATTTGACACATTTGTTTGGGTGGCTCCCTTGACTCTGCAGAGATAAGGCAGCATTATAAATAAATAAATGAAATAAATAATAGGCTTGTGATTCCTTATCTGCTGATCTTTGCAATGACATCAATTGTGAACAAATTGGAAATTATTGCAAACATAAGTGTACATTGGCTTTGGATCCTTTCCAGTCCAGCTTCAGGCCAGATTCTGGCACTGAGACAGCCCTGGGTGCTTTGGCTAATGATATTTGATTATAGTTTGACAAAGGTGGCTCAGCACTGTTGATCTTTCTGGACCTGTCAGCTGCCTTTGACACTGTCAACTATTTAGCTCTGTTTGACTGCCTTGTCTCCCTGGGGGTGAGAGGAGGCCCACAGAGGATTGCCATCAGAGGAAAGGTGCCATCTAGCTCTAAGTTGTGGAGTTCCACAGGAGTTCCTCCTTTCCCTGATGTTCTTTAACATCTATATGTGCTCTCTGGCAGAGATTTGGAGTTGGGTGCCACCAATATGCTGATTACACTCAACTCTACCTCCTGTTTGAAAAGCAACTAATGGCTGGGATCACGGCCTTGGCCTCATGCCTGGAAGCCATGGTGAAATGGCTGGGGGAAAGCTGGCTGAAGTAGGATTCCCTTGAAAACAGAGGTCATGTGTCTGGGTGGGTCTGGGATTCAGAGGTGGCTGTCTACCGGTGCTTGATGAAGTTCACCTTATGACAATGGACTCCATCAAAAGCCTTGGGGTGTGGCTCCACCCAGCTCTTGCCTTGGACAACCAAGTGACCCTGGTGCTGAAGGCAGCATTTTATCTATCTTGAGCCTGACAACTGGCTCCGTATTTGTCTCGTTCAGATCTTGCAACTGTGATCCATATGATGGTCACCCTTAGATGAGACTACTGTAACATGCTCTACATAGGGCTACCCTTGAAGATGTTCAGAAACTGCAGTTGGTCCGGAATGCAGTGGCTAGGCTGCTTGGTCTTCTTGGTCGCCTCATATAATCCTAACCTTGTGGCAGCTACACTGGCTTCCAATTGGTTTCTGGTGAAATTCTAGGTGTTGATTTTGACCTATAAAGCCCTAAATGGTCTGGGACCCTCATATCTTTGGGACTATCTCTCTTGATATAATCCCCCTCACCCCCTTTGGTCTCCACCACAGGGCCTACTGCACGTGCCCAGTCCACAAATAGCCAATTTGTCATCCACAAGGGCAAGGGCCTTCTCAGTGGTTGCCCCTGCCCTCTGGAATCAGCTCTTCAAGGAGGTTCATGCCCTGAAGGACTTATTAAGAGTTTGCAGGGCATGCAACACTGCCTTGTTTTGTTAATTAATTAAGACAATGGGTGAGCTGTCTGTCTGTCCAGACTTGTCCCAGAGCTCATGACCAATTGAATTTTGCATCAGAATCTGTTTTATTGTATTTATCAGTTTCATTATCTATTTTTAAGTTTTAATGCTATGTTGTGAACTACCCCAAGTTCTCTGTTGAGGAAAGGGTGCAATTATAAATCAAATAAATAAATGAATGACTAAACAAAATAGATATTAGCAAATAAACAGTGGTGGTGTGAAGGTCTATTCAGTGGCTCGATGTGATGAGAACATGCGAAAACTGTGATATACTAAAGCGACAGGAGTAATGGGATATGGGTAGGGACTGGTAAATGAGAGTACATGGGACTTTCACTTGACTCCCACATTCATGAAAAAAAATACTCAAATTTTCTTTGTATCTTGAATATTTTCTTCCCCTTATGCTGATTTAGACTGTGAGTTTTATGAGAACAGAACCATAGCTAAATATATTTGCGTGAATGGTCTTGAAAGAGCCAGTACAAATCTACATAAATAACAAAATGTATCCCAGAATGAATTATCCATAGCATGCAAATATAAATATTTATGTTTTATAATTTATTTTTATTGTAGATTTACTGGGATTAACTCTGTAACATACACAGAGATTTAATGTTTCTGAATCATGTCTTCATAAATTTCCCATGAGGTTAGGATTATACAAATTGAATGACTAGGTCCTCATAATCCCATCCCTTTCACTCTTGTCCTTGATTTTTTCCCCTTTATTCTCACAGGATTTTTGTTGTTGTTGTTTCTAGAGCTACAGTCCACTGTCCATTCCTTTACTTTTGATTTTGTCATTGCAATAATAAAGGTTACAAAAATCATAGCATGTCTACTGAAATTAGATAATTATTCTAATTTTAAAGGACTCTTAGAGGCCATATACATGACCTAGCTTAGGATGGTGTCTTTCACTTATGAAACCTTGTGGCCAAGTTGCACAAGATGCTGGGGTTCCTTTTGGTTGGGATGCTGTCACTGGTGATGTACTGTACCAAGCAGGGACTTATACTGGATGAACTTTGGGATTCTTTTCATCTATACGACTGTATAGGGCTGCCCTTGTCCCAGATCCGGAGGCTGCAGCTGGTGCAGAATGCTGCAGCCAGGCTGCTGACGGGTCTCTCTTTGAGGGACCATGTCCGGCCTGTGCTGCAGATGCTGCACTGGCTGCCTATAGCATACCGGATCAGGTTCAAGGTGCTGGTGTTAACCTTTAAAGCTCTTTATGGTTAGGGGCCTGCCTACCTGAGGGACCGCCTTTCCCCATATCGACCCCAGAGGTTACTGAGGTCAGGCACTCAGAATCGCCTGACTTGCCCCGGTCCAAAAGAAGCCCGTTTGACTTGTACCAGGGCCAGGGCTTTCTCGGTGGCGGCTCCTTACTGGTGGAATGAGCTCCCGGATGACATCAGGGCCCTGCGGGATTTATTGCAATTCCGCAGGGCCTGTAAGATGGAGCTCTTCCATCAGGCTTTCAAATAGGAGCCGCCATCGGGTGGAGAACTGGCTATTAACATCGCCCTGGTCCTGGGATAGTACCCCCGCCACCTTCGCTTACCGGGAAACTCTGAAGTCGCCATCTTTGGAAATTTTATGGGAATTTTATTGTAATATTTTAACGGTTTTATATTGTAAACCTCTACGGTACTGGGTTTCTGTTAGCCGCCTTGAGCCGGTTCGCTGGCTAGGCGGGATATAAATAGAACAAATAAATAAATAAATAAATAAATAATATGTATTATTTGGCTCAAGAAATAATACAGAGGTGCTGTAGAGGGGATGTTCTTTTCTGCCCAACACATTTTTATCTAAGGGAGTATCATAGCAATGTGGGGATTTGAAACTGGTTGCTCTACATAATGTAATCTGACACTTTAACCACCCTGGCTTTCAATTTCTCCTATTATAAATGCTCTCCCCTCCAGGCTCCTCTGTGCCCTATGGGGGGGGGGAGACAGCATGGGGACCCCCCCAAGCTTAAAGCAGCCTGGGGAAATTTGTGATCAAGCAAATGGTGTGCAGGGAGAATTGTTAATGCCCCACCCCCCGCTTCCCACACCTTGACTCTAACTCAATCACTGAACTCCAGTATCATATAGTGTTATGTCTGCTGACTGCCACCAAGCACCAGCATCCTTAAGCCAGTGCTTGGTTCCAGAGAACAATAGGGGTCAAAGATCCTGAGCTACCCACAGCCAACCAATAAGACCTCTGGCGGGAAATTCAAACCCTCCAATGGGAAGGTGGGTGTGTCTTGGGGAGGTGTATATAGTTGGCCTTCGGCCGGTTGGATGTGTTGTGTTGTGTACAAGTAAACATGAACTGATCATCACTCTGCTGTCCTGTGTCTTCATGCATTGAACCCAGTACACAATATATAGTTTGGCCCTGAGCCATCTATATTAACCTGCCATCTGGAAAAGTGAATCAAATCACTAGCCAGAAGCAGCTGAATTGAAGACTGAATGGCAGAATGGTTAATTGTATCTACCCATGGATAAACTAGTTTGATTTGATGAACTCTTTGCAAGACAGACAATCTAACAGCTGACAGCCGTGAGACAGGCCAGCATTCCTTTGACCCAGGACAAACAGTACATTAGAAAGGGTATGTCCTTGTAACATACATCTCTGATGGCTCCTGCAGATGGAAATTCCTTAACCAGAAGCAGCAATTGAGGGCCGACTAAACGTGCGAAAGCCACAGCTGGGGAGGGGAGTAATTTCCCCAATTTTTAGACTCCATGTGGAGCAGCAAAATTGTGGAAACAACACTCTACAGTTTAGATAGGAATTATGGGGCAAGTGATGATCTGTATTCTTGGTGCTTGGGGAGGGGCAACAGTGGGAGGGCTTCTAGTGTCCTGGCCCCACTGCTGGACCTCCTGAGGGCACCTGGTATTTTTGGCCACTTTGTGACAGAGTGTTGGACTGGATGGGCCACTGGCCTGATCCAACATTGGCTTCTCTTATTTTCTTATGTTTTCATGCAGGAAAAAAGCTTGAGAAGAGGCAGAAGCAGTACCTGCACCCCAGCACTGTTTGGAGCCAGTTTGGGTTCTCTTTGTTTTAGAAGCCATTCCCCACAGCTGCTGTGCTGGAAAGTCGAGACCCAACTCTTTAAAAACAGTAACGTTTATTTTGGCCCTGAGGCAATCTCTATATGAGAAGGAAAAAATATGACCATACTCAGGTAGTGTTGCCAGGTCCCCTCCTTGCTCCAGTGGGGGGACTTTGGGGGGCATTCTGGGGGTGGGTGGGGATGCCCCAAGCCCTGTCTCAAGCATGACCACCTGCCCAGCCACCCCTCTCCTTCCCCCGGCCCCGCATATCACATCCCCCACCCCTGCTCACAAAAATACCCTTTAAAGGGTCTTTTTTCTTATATTTTCACAAAAATACCCTTTAAAGGGTCTTTTTGTGAGCCGAGCCTGTGGCTCGCGACCACCCCTCTCCCTTTCTCCTGCTAGATTTAAAGGGCCCTCCAGCTGATCGGTGGGTCACATGGTTTCCGCCGATCAGCTGAACCCCTTTACATCTGGCAGGAGGGGAGTGAGAGGGGTGGTCGGGAGATGGTCACGCTTGGGGGCAGGGCTTGGGGGTGGGACTTACCCCACCGGCCAGCTGGCCATGGGTGGATTAGAGCCCCCCAAAATGGGGGAACCCCCATCTGGACCTGGGGCTGGCAACCCTATACTCAGGGATGGACCCAAAGAAAACAAAAGTCCCTCAACATTACACAATAGTTTTAAATCAAAGCCCCATTTACTATGGAAGCATGATGAAGCTGTATAAATTATTGTAAATGAAGATCCCTTCAGAGTGCAGAAACACATTTTAGAAATAAATTTTGGAAAAAAACAAATAAATAAACCATTGTTTTGAAGCAGGAGAAACCCAGGCTAGTAAAATTATAAAGGTTAGTTAATCTTGCTTCACAAAAATATATAAACCAAACCAAACACCAAGATCACCCATCTGAATGCTTGTATTGCAGGCACAGAGATGTAGGCAAAGCCAAAGAACAGCTGATAGGAGGAATACAAAAGGTTCTATTTTAGATCTGTTAATTAGCAACAAATTATAGTGTAGCAAACCGCATTCTGAAGACAGCTAAGTATTGATAGCAGCTCCATTGTGGGTTTTTTCACTCTCTCTCTTTAGATAATCCCCCTTTCCTTGTGATAGGAAACAGAATTTACTGATCTGTGTACTGAAAGCTGGCTTACTTTCAGAATCTATAAAGACAGTTCCACATATGCTCTTTAAATTTGCTGCAAAGGATGAAGTGTGAAATCATTCCTTAGAGCTCTGGCAATACTAATTAAGCAGAGGCCCAGTGGGAATCACAGTGCTGGTCAGCCTTGTATGGATTCGTTTTATTAGTTTCTGTATATGTGTTTAAATGCATACATGCGGTGATTACATGTGACATCAACAATTCTAACAGCAGTCACTAAATTACTGTAGAGAAAAGAGTACTTATTTGTTTGGGGATTTATGAAAGATTTTATAAAAGGAAAACACTGAAATGAATTTGATCCTCTCCAGATTCTTAAAACTGTTGTTCCAAATTTTGATGTGCAGTTGATGTCCCCAGGTATTGACTGAACATTTGTCAGTGATTAGATGTCTGTATTCAACATGTGCAGATATTTAATTTTGATATGTTACAGTCGATATTTGGCAGTAATTGATAGTACAAGTACAAGTAAATTATTAAGTAACTGTATTAAGCCACTGGTCATTACAAACTACAAAAAACCACCGTAGCAATAATAAAAACGGCCACCATTAGAATCAGATTAAAATTGACTACAAATTGAGATAATAAAATGGCTGACAGATTTAATCAGGTAACCAGCCCCTTAGATCTAATTTTGGATGCTGCTAAAGCAAACAAAGAAACTCTATAAGATACATATGCATCATTATCTGAGAGCAGGAATGTAATCTTCTCAGTTTCTGTGTATGTTTGCATAGCCGACAGGATTCCTGCTAGAAGTATTTGACAGTAGACATATAATGTTATTTTTTTTTTAATCAAAGTTTGATAGACAACATGTAACAGTAATTAGTGTATGACAATTGTTACTGTAAGTAATGTCCTATTTGAAGTCTTCCAAACAATCAAAAATGCCTGGAAGACTGCAATATTCAAACACTGAAATATTCAAATATATGAAGACAACAGAGAACATTTTTAAAAAACAAAGAACGTTAACCGTGGTCCTCTATGAAGGCATGTGAGAGCTACACACTTTCTCAAAGACATCATCTCCTCCCATCGCAATCCATTTTAGTAATTTTAATTTAGACTACAGCAAGTATTGTGTTTATACCAACAGCACTTTTGCCCTGTGAAATGATGGCATTTTTTTACTCCCATCATGTACTATCTTTGAGAGCTGAACCTTTTTCATACTTCCGCATCTAGGTCCATTAGATTCAATACAGGGTAGGATTTGAGTGCCAAAACCAAAACCCTAACAAACTTCAGCAACCTCAGCTTCTCTCCTATTAGGAGAAGTTGAGACTGGTAAAATTATTTCTTGTACACAGAAGCACAGTCTCTTATGAAATCTGGAAACCCTACTCAGACTGGTCCAAAGAGAAGGCACACTCTATTTTGGTGCCAATGATAAATAAGAGCTAAACTAAACTAAACCACTGGAATGTATAGCAGCACAACTGAAAATAAAAAGCAGTTGTAGCCAATGAATGGTATTGCTAGGGAAAGGCACTTGAAAGTTAATAATGATGGCACCAAGTGAATTTATCTGCTCCATTCCACTGCTGGGAAGTTCCTAGAAATTGACTGAAAGCTCTTCATATGGTGGCACCTTCAGGTACACCTTTAGATGCTTGTTTCCTGCATTCTACTATAGTATTTATGTGCCAAATGGTCAGCTTGCTCTCAGACTAATGCAATGCACTGTGGATAATGGTTTAGTTGGGAATTGATACTATAGCAAATTAATCATTAATCTTGCCCCTCATAAAAGCACACCTTAGGCATAATTAGAATGGGGACTAATTACTTAGCAACCATCACTGCTGTATGTTTTCAGTGACCTTAAAGGAATGTTTGAGGCCATTATGATTCTAGCAGCATCAGATTTCTTCCCACTATGTGACCAACTGGATTATAGGCAAACATATAATAGCATTCGTATTAGTCTTTGCTGGATAGAAGAGTCCACCAGCCAAGGCTGGCTGGCTGTTAAACTGACTCCCTGCAGTTCATCTGTACAGTTATACGATTCTTACTCTCGAATGTACTGACCTCTTAACAGCTGGCTTTATGAGATCAGTGAGATGACTGATTGAAACGGATTTGCATAATTCTGTGGAGCATGACCCTTATACCGCTTCCAGAATGCTGTCTTGCTCTTGCTCACTTTTATCAAGCTCAAGAGCAAAACTTCCCAGCCTTCCCCCTGCCACCGTAACCTTTAGCTCCAGACAGAACAGTGGAGGATGTTTGTTTTCAAGAAAGCCTTTCAAGTCCTACCCCACTAATGCAACTGAAATCAAGTGCAAAGCTCTTGTTATCACTTCCCCAGGATCAAAATTTAAAAGGCCAGAAGCTGAGCTTTTTCATTTTGGGCCTTTCCCGTGGGAGCCATTCCTCCTGATGGTCTGGCAGGACCTCTTTGGCAATTTTCAGGATGTACTACAAGACTCATTTATTTCATTTAGTACTGAAGAGTGTGCTTGAGATTTAACTTTGGCTTCAGTTTGTTGTTTTCCTTTTGAGCTGGCGTGTGCATTTTATTTTTGATTTAGCTGCAACCCTAAGAAAGTTGACTAGCAATTAAGAATTATTTAGATTAATAGGATTTATTACAGAAAAAATTATTAGAAAGGGGGAGGGAGCTAAGACTTAATACCAAAAGATGCTGTATTAGTTTCAAAGAAATCTGCATATAAATTCAGACAGTAATAATGAGAGATATTTTCCAGTAAATGTATTACTGGCAACACCCAAAACTAGGGCTGCCATCCTCCAGGTGGGGCCTGGGGATCTCCTGCTTTTACAACTGATCTCCAGCTGACAGAGATCAGCTCCCCTGGAGAAAATGGCTGCTTTGAAGGGTGGTCTCTATGGCATTGTACCATGCTGAGGCCCCTCCTCTCCCCAAACCCCACCTTCTCCTGGCTACACCCCCAAAGTCCCCAGGTATTTTCCAACCTGGACTTGGCAACCCTACCCAAAACAGATTCACACATATGGACAAAAGCATGGGAATCTTTATTTCAAAGCATAAGCATCCAGTTGTATGCCTATATCTCACGTTTATGCTGATACAATGTAAACTATAGCTCTATAAAACAAGGCTGATTTTGATGTTTCCATTAATTTATGGAGTTGCTGGTTCCCATGCATGTTGCAAAGTTCAGGGGAAGTCTAACTGGGAATTCTGGACCTTCCAGTTACGCTGGAACTCCAGGTTAATATCCAAAGTGTCACTTTTGCACACTCAGATCAAATGTTGTAATATTTAACAAAGCAAGCGGCTAAGATATTTGGAACACAAGGCTCCTGCCAAATATTTGTGCAGAAGGAAAGATTTCAGTCTGTGGAATGTGACTTCTTCATCTCGCTCCTCCCACTACAGCCTCATATGCCCCTCCCAACACAGGGACAGAGGACCACCAGGAACAGTATAACATGGAGGGAAGTTGGCAAAAAATCACCTCCTCATTCCATCAGTGGAAACTGGCCCAACTTCCAACCTACTGTCACAGACCAATGTCAGAAAGTTTTCCGCCACACTTTAAACGAATGGCTCAGTTTTTATCCCCACAGGTATAAAACAAATAAAAGACAAGATAGAAGCAACGATGCCTGGGAATAAAGGCTCACACTTTATCAGTATCTTGAGTTCTCTTCTATTTCTTGAGGTGCAGCCTTGATACAATATTTAGAGATGAACTACATGTTCAGGTATAATACAGTGCAGCCTTCCTTCATGAACAGTGCTGCAAATGGAGGTTATATCCTTGGCTGCAAATGGAGACTGCAAATGGAGGTTATATCCTTGAATGCTGTTCTATATCCAGGGATGATTACACATGGCAAGGGTTCTCTGTGTTCCTTGCATCGCCACTTGGAATGCAAGGGCATGTCCATTAGCAACAGAGGTTTCTCACATGAGTTTTCTGCACACATTTCTCCATCAGCCTCGCTCAGCTGTCATTTTTTCTGTTGCTGGGGGGGGGGGTTTGGTGTTGCAGCACTGGAAGGCTTTCTGATGACTTTAAAAAATATTAATTGCTATAGCACTATAGTGACTACTGTTTTTTTAAAAAAAGTCCTCAAGAAGCCCACTACTGGCAAGGCATGATAAATGGCAGCCCTGAAAGGGTGACAGTAGGAAAATGGCTGGGCCTTTGAAAATGCACACCTTTCCCATCAAGATGGGGTGCTAACATGCTTGGATTGCATTATTCCCCAAAAGTCTGCAGTAAAACTGAAAAAAAAATACTGAGGATTAGGAAAGGGCAATTAAAGTAGAAAAACCTCTCTGTGGAAGCAGTCAAAATTTCCTTTGTGTAGACAATTAGCATGTCAAGGAGAAGACTATGATAGATCAGGATAAGGAACTGTTTTAGGGTTGCCAGGCCCCTGATCGGGGCAGGGTTTCTCCTGATTTCAGGGGCTCCAATCCAAGCCCCACCCCTGAACAGTCCTCTTCTGAGGCATCGGCATCAGTGTGATGACATCACCCAGAAGTGACATCATCACACTGGGCACATCGTATGGCAATGCTCTAGCATTTTGACCAAAACTCTGCGGTAACCAGAAGATCCAGGATCAGAGCTAGGAGCCTGCCACAAGCCCGGTAAGACCTGGCAACCCTAAACTGTTATATGGAGAAGACATGGTCAGGGGCATGCATGTGGCTGGGTGAGACATAGAGCTGGCCAGATCATAAAAGAGACCAGTCGGCCAGCCAGAATTCAAAAGGGATCCAATGGTTTAGGGTGACTCACGAGTGACCCTATCAGTATGTTTGGGTGAGGTGGGGGGGCATGGTTTAGAGGTGAATATAAGCAGGCCCCCGAGCCCTGTTGAGACACGTGTTCCTGAACCATCAATAAACCTTATGATCCATTCCTCCTTAGGGTTGCCAGCTCCAGGTTGGGAAATTCCTGAATATTTGGGGGTGGAGCCTTCAGAGAGCAACGTTTGGGAAGGGAAGCAACGTCAGCATGGCATAGTGCCCATACAATCAACTCTCCAAAGCAGCCATTTTATCCAGGGGAACTGATCCCTGTAATCTGCAAAGCAGCTGTAATTCTGGGTGATCTCTGGTCTCTACCTAGAGGTTGTGAACCTTAACTCCCCTGGAGGCAATGGCTGCTTTGGCAGGGGGTGAAGTATATGGCATTATACCCCTCTGAGGTAACTCCCCTCCTCAAACTTCACTCTCCCCAGTCTTATACCTCAAATCTCTAGAAATTTCCTAACCTGGAGTTGGCAACTCCTCCCACCAAACCACCAAAAATCTGCCCCTCTTTCATAAACATTCCCTCTCACCCCCCCCCCCCCCCAGCAGCCTCTGCCTAGGAAAACTGTGGCCATTTGTATGGCTACTGGGCAGGCCCACTTGCATGGTAGGGAACCCACAAGGACTTCAGAAACGGCACCTCACTTCCCCCTGTGTGCCTCACTACTTCCTCTTTCCCTCCTCTTGGCAGCCCCCATATCCTTTCCGCTTCCCCTACTTCATTCTCTCCTTCTCAGCCATTCACCAACCTACCTCCCTGCGATACCCACTCAAATGTGGGGTGCTGCAGGGGGCAATTCTTTCGCCAATGTTGTTTAACATCTACATGGTCCCCCTCACCAGCTGGTCTGGGAGTTTGGGCAGGGTTATCACAAGTATGCGGACAACACCCAGCTTTATCTGTTGGTGGACGGCTGCCCAGACTCCACCCCAGAGGATTTGACCAGGGCATTGGAAGCAGTGGCTGGGTGGTTGCAACAGAGCTAGTTGAAACTTAATCCAATGGAGATGGAGGTCCTATACCTGAGCCAGGGGCAGTTGAGTCGGGAATCAGGCTACCCACTGTCACGGCAGAGCCCGGGAGCCCAGCTGGGCAGACAGGCTGGCAAGCACACCCTGGGTGTGACTTGGCTGGAGACAGTCAGCAGAGCATTGCAGCAAGTCCCAATCTCAAAGCAGAGGCTTAGTCAGAACGTGCCAGAGGTCAGAGTCCATAAATCAAGCTGAGGTAGGGCTGCCAAGTCCTCCGGTAGGGCTGCCAAGTCCTCCGGTAGGGCGGGGGAAACACCGATTTTTAGTGCTTACCTCCCGCTTTTCCAAAGTTGGCCACCGGGGGGACAAAATGGCTGCCTTAAAAGGGAAATGTCTGCAGAGAGCCTGCCCTGCAGTAAAAAGCCTCACCAGACATTTCCCCTTTAAGAAGTCAGCAAGAGAGCTTCCACAGCAAGAGAGGTCCGCCCAGAGATTAAGGAGGGACTGAAGGAGCTGCTTTTGCATGTGGCTTGCAAGGTGAGTTTCTCTTCCAGCTCTTTTCATTCTCTCTCCCTCTTTCTTTTTTCTGTCTGTCTGTCTGTCTCTCTCTCTCTCTCTGTCCCCATCCAGCAGAGGTCTATCAGTGGCTATTATTAGCCACAAAGTCTAAATGGAACCCTTTGTCTGGGGCAGTGAGGCTCTGAATTCTTGGTGCTTGGGGGGCAACAGTGGGAGGGCTTCTGGAGTTCTGGCCCCGCTGCTGGACCTCCTGAGGGCACCTGGTATTTTTGGCCACTGTTGTGACACAGAGTGTTGTACTGGATGGGCTGTACTGGATGGGCCGATCCACTGTGGCTTCTCTCCTGTTCTTATGATATGAAAATCATATTTAGCACTTGTGTAGCACTTAGTGCTTCATATTCTGCCGAGATGAGGAAGGATTCAGTAGGGCCGTTGCTCAGTGATAGAGCATCTGCTTGACATGCAGGAGGTATCAGCCTCTTCAGCTAAAAAAGGATCAGGTAATAGGTGACATTAAAGATCTCAGCCTGAGACCCTGGAGAGCCACTACCAGTCTGAGTAGTCAATACTGACCTTGATGAACCAATGGCCTGATTCAGTATTAGGAAACTTCATGAGTTCATGTGTCAGCATGTGGAAGCAACATCACAGGATGTGACATCACAAAATGATGTCACTTCCTTTCTCCTGGCTCCACCCCCAAAGTCCCCAGATATTTCCCAAGTTGGACTTGGCAGCCCTAAGCCGAGGTCAGTCAGGAGCAGAGCTGAAGCCGGAGTCAAGGAATCCTGAGTGTCAAAAGCCGGGGTCCAGGATCAGGAAGCAGAAAGCAGAAGTCCAAGAAGCAAGCCGGGTCGGAAGCCAGAGAATCAATCAGGATCAGAGGCAAGGTATACAGGAACGGAGGGCTCTGACAACGATGTTGCCAGCACGGATTGCTATCTGCCGGCAGCCTTGTTAAATAGTGTGCTGGCTCATTAACCACTTAGCACTGCTGTGCTAAGTCCTGGCTCCTGTTAGTACTCAGGACTTAATGATCTTCGCCCCTGCCTGCATGCTTCCTTGCGTCGCCGTGTCAGCTCTTGCCTTCTCCCTTCACGGAGCCTGCTGACAGGTGGAGGCGAGTCTGGTGGAGAATTGTCAGCCCCAGGTGGGTTTGGTTGAGGACTTGGCTGTGGATCCTCTGCAGGACGTACGTCTTCTGCAGTTAACTGAGCCAAGTCCTCCTGTCCATGGCTGTCAGGCACTGGGTCTAGGGCTAAGTCAGGGGCAGGCATGACACCCACATTGGATGGCACATTACTTGTGACAGCCCAGAAGGTGAGGAGCCTGTGGGTCGTCCTGGATACCTCACTTTCTATAGAGGCCCAGGTTGCCACAGTTGCCAGGTCTGCCTTTTATCGTCTTTGGCAGATCAGGCAGTTGGATTTCTACCGCTATCTCCAGTACTTGCCTACAGTGACCCATGCAATGATCACTTCCAGGCCTGATTACTGTAACTTGCTTTATGCAGACTTGTCCTTGTGGGTGATCCAGAAACTCCAGCTAGTGCAAAATGTGGCGGTGCACCTGTGCAGGTGCACATTCGGCCGGCACTACACCAATTGCACTGGCTACTGATTGAGTCCCGGATCCATTTCAAGGTACTGGTATTGACCATTAAAGCCTTGCACAGCCTGGGACCAACATACTTGAGGGGCTGCCTCTCCTCATATGTGCCCCGGAAAGCCTTTCACTCTGCTGATCAAGATCTGCTGGTTGTCCCTAGCTCAAGGGACATCTGCTTAGCCTCTACCAGGGCCAGCGCTTTTTCCACCCAGGCCCCGGTTCAGGGGGAAAGCTGGGGTGGGAAAGCAAGAGCCCCCTCCCCTCCCCACTGCCTGGCATCAGCAGAATCAACTTCAGAGGCTTTTAAAATGACACCTTAAAGTGTATTTTAGCCCTAATTCTGTGTGACTTCCTTAAGTGTTTTTAGGAAACCTATAGGCAATCCTGAACAGAATTACACCTTTCTAAATCCATTGAAGTTAATGGTTTCAGAAAGATGTTAACTCTTCTCAGGACTGCCCTGCTAGCATGGTTGTTACTAATATGTAGATTGTGTGATTGGGATATGAACGATGCATATGGACTACAGCCTCAATACCAATTTCAGATAGTAATGAAATTATTTTTCTAAGAAACCTCTTTATGGCTTGGTATATTAGCAAAAATCATTACTCTGATTTATTATTAATCTCTCTGAATATTCAAAGCAATCCATTTTCAACAGAAGTATGACCTTTCTGCCTTTTATGGAAAAGACCCTATGCATATCAAATTATTTCTAACATGTTGCACTACATTTAATTTGGGTTGCTTTAAATTAATAAGTAAATGGTCATCTGAAGTGTGAAAATAATTTGAAATGAAACTGCTGTCTGCTGCATTTCAAATGCAGCAATATTAAATAGTTACTCTATCATTTAGAAGCTAATAACTTGTTTTGAAAATTGAAAGTTTCACTTAACATACTGTATCATATAATCATTACACTCGTGGAGGATCTTTTATATTTCAAATATTGGTGGAAGGAAGATCCATATCATTTTCTGCTTCCGTTACATGATGTAACGTTGAAGTGAAATGCTCCCCACCATAATGAATGGAATAAACATCGCATATAGGGCCTCTGTACTGTAAGAGCAACAGTCATATATTCCCATTTGAATATTTTACTCATTCTAGTCTCACAGAAGCCAAGAGCTGATTTGTGCAGTGGTATGGATAATTTAAGTAGTTACAAGTTACAATGCCCACAGGCATATCCAGATTTTCAGCCTTCCAAATTTCAGTGTTTGGAATGCATCAGTATACTTAGCTTAACAAGTGTGAGAGATAAAGTATTAGAGCGAGAAATTACCTGATCAACCCTAGAGTTAAGAAAGATACATTTCATTACAATGAGTTATGCATTTTTAAAAAATAAAATGAAGGCACTTCACATATCCAGAAGAATGCCAATCAGGATATACTATATTTCTTATGCTTCATAAAAGCATCAGCACAGAGAAATAAAAAGGAATTGTAAAGGTAATAATCTTTTTATTTGAAGGTGACCCTAAGTGAGTTTTCAGTTTATCCCCTGCCCTGCAACCTGTTCAGAATTCTGGAGAACAGTATGCTATATCACTCATTTATATTTCCAGGGGCACAGACGTTTTAATTTCCGAGGTGGGGGGGGCTCTTACGCGCGCGCTTTGCGCACACGTGCGCCAGGACGATGTCCCCACTGCCACCAGAGCCTCTCCCCCCAGCTCCCGGCTCCCCTGAACCCACTCGCTCTCTCCCTCCCTCCCTCCTGGGGCCATCCGGGCAACTGCCCAGTGTGATGACATCGCCTGGAAGTGACATCATCATGCCGGGCACATTGCCAGGGCAACACTCTGGCAATCACCCCGAAACGCTATGGTGCCATAGAGTTTCAGGGCGATTGCTAGAGCATCACCCTGGCAGTCACCCAGATGGCCCTGGGAGAAAGGGAGGGAGGGAGAGAGCGAGTGGGTTCAGGGGAGTGGGTTCAGGGGAACTGGGTGGGGGGTGGACGGGCCTAGGAAGGGAGGTGGGGAGGCATGGCAGCAGCAGGTGGGTGGGCACCCCGTTTCACCGGGGCGGCTCAGTCCCCCCTGGGAAATTTCATGGGTGGCCTGCACCCCCGAGCCCCCCGTAGTTGACGCCTATGTATATTTCAAATATTGGTGGAAAGATGGTCCATATCTATTTTCTGCTTCCGTTATATGATGTAACGTTGAAGTGAAATGCTCTCCACCATAATGAATGGAATAAACACTGCACGTAGGGCCTCTGTGCTGTAAGAGGAACAGTCAGCTACATATCAGGAGATCCATGTTTTGGATCAGAAACAATATCGCTTAACAAAGTATAAACATAATTTCCCATGTAATGGGTTCCAAACAGCTCTTCTACTGGTGTATGCAAAAAAGGAGCACCCAGAAAACCTATGCTGAGTATAGTGGGACATTCATGGACAATAGTCAAGTGTGACAGGGGCTGTAATAAGGAGAAGAATTGGGAAAGTCTGAGTGGAAAAGCTGGTGGGATCCAACCTATTGTTTCCTATTGGGTGCCACAGACCTCAGCCTGAGACCCTGGAGAGCCACTGCCAGTCTGAATAGACAATACTGACTTTGATGGACTAATGGTCTGACTCAGTATAAGTCAGCTTCATTTGTTCACAGTGGTAATTTCTTCCCCTGCTAGTAGGGGGCTTTTAAAAAAAATCAGAAATTGAATAGCAATATATTGATATAAAGTACAGCAATATATGCACCAAGTTCTCTGAATCCCAAACTTTCATTTTCTTATTAAAAAGTATGTCTCTCTTCCCATCCATTGTGGAGAGATGCCTTTTCCTTTAAAGTTCCACAAAAGAGAGGGCCAGAGACTTACTTTTTTATAAAAAATGAAAGCTGAGATTTCAGAGAACCCGATACACATACTACTGTACTGTTATATATTTATAAAGCTATTCAATTGCCAATTAAAAAAAATAAAAATCTCCCTGGTGGTGGGTAGGTGGGGAGAAATGGCCACTGTGCCAGTGACGCCCTGTGGGAGTCCCGGAGCTTGCCAGCCCGCTCACCATTTTCCTGCTGTGGGAGTGGGCTCTGCTGACTCCCATGCTGGCAGAAAGGAGAAGCCTCCAGTGGGACAATGCCAGCATGGTTACATCCAGGATCAGTTCAGTCCTTTCTGTTTTAAAATTTGAAGAGCCATGGTGGAGGTCTGGTCTATCTGACCATCAGCTGTTAATTGGTTAGGGAAGAGAGAAGAAGAAGAAGAGATTGGATTTATATCCCGCCCTTCACTCACTTAAGAGTCTCAGAGCGGCTTACAAACTCCTTTCCCTTCCCCTCCCCACAACAGACACCCTGTGAGGTAGGTGGGGCTGAGAGAACTCTTTCCCAAGCTGTCCTTGAGGGAACAGCTGGTACAGAGCTATGGCTTGCCCAAGGTCATCCAGCCAGGTGCAAGTGGAGGAGTGGGGAATCAAACCCGGTTCTCCCAGATTAGAGTCCGCGAACTTAACCACTACACCAAACTGGCTCTCCAGTTTGGAGATACCGACTAGTCTAGAGAAGAGGAGGTTGAGGGGGAACATGATTTCTCTCTTGAAGTATTTGAAGGGCTGTCACTTAGAGGAGGGCAGGGAGCTGCTCCTGTTGGCAGCAGAGGATAAGACTCGCAATAATGGATTTAAAATTAAGGGTGGGAAGGTACCAACTGGATATTAGGAAAACCTTTTTAACAGTAAGAGTAGTGCAACAGTGGAATCAGCTGCCTAGGGATATGGTGAGGCCCCCCCCCTCACCAATGCTCCCTCTAAGCTGTGGAGTCTTGTGAGCAAAAATTCTACTTTGAGAGCTACTGGCATTAAAGCTGTGAGTCAGCAATTTGGCTACTGCACAAATTAGTTTGCTCTGGAGCCCTCCTTCCTGAGCTGAGACAAAAATGTGTAAGCCAGAGGCTAAAAAACTGTGAGCTAGCTCACACTAACTCAGCTTAGAGGAAACACTGCCCCTCACTGGCAGTCTTTAAGCAATGCCTGGACAAACCCTTGTCAAGGATGATCTAGGCTGATCCTGCATTGAGCAGGGGGTTGGACTAGATGGCCTGTATGGCCCCTTTCAACTCTGTGATTCTATGATTCTATGTCTAACAGCTGTTTTCTGAGGCAGCTTCCTCTCTTTCGTTCCCCATTCTTCTGCCTCCTTGAAGGACTCTTGCAATTTCTAGAGATAAATGCTCATTACTCCTGGCATTTTTTTTGAGTGTTTGGGGTCATTTAGGTTTCCCTAAACTGAGCCAAAACGTCTAATTTTGAGTATAATTTCAGCTTGGGAATACCCTAATACATACCCCTAATATGAATGCCCTGCCTCCACTCTGAAGTGGTACACTTTGTTGGAAGTTCCAGATGCGATGTCCCCTGTCTCAGACCTCCAGACTGATAACTAGAAGTGAAAACTTCTGTCTCCTGTGATGTCACTTGCTAAACAAATGCTTTTATCTGGATACGCCTCCTTCTATGGTTCATTAGGAATAAAACCTGGCTATTGTATGGACTGGTTATACAGTGGAGGTACGAAAGCTAGTCAGAATCCAACCAAGACTAAAGGTATACATAAAATTAAACAAAATACAGAAATTAAAAGCGAAAAGAGTTATTCAGTATAGTGTTTTTCTGTTCAAGAAGAAGAAGAAGAAGAGATTAGATTTATACCCCGCCCTTCACTCACTTGGAGTCTCAGAGCGGCTTACAAACTCCTTTCCCTTCCCCTCCCCACAACAGGCACCCTGTGAGGTAGGTGGGGCTGAGAGAGCTCTGAGACAATTGTCCTTGAGAGAACAGCTGGTACAGAGCTATGGCTTGCCCAAGGTCATCCAGCCAGGTGCAAGTGGAGAAGTGGGGAATCAAACCCGGTTCTCCCAGATTAGAGTCCGCGCACTTAACCACTACACCAAACTGGCTCTGCAAGAAGTCATAATGGCTACACAGGTGTATAGACCCTTCAGTTCACATGCGACATTTCTTATTAGTAACTTTTCATATGTAAAACTGCTCATTGCATAGGTGATCTTACCTGTTGTTGACCTGATTGTTGAGGTGATATTGGAAGATGCCATTGCGGGGATACATTCATCGTCCTGGGAGTAACCTGCCTGAATGGCACGCAAGTAACTGTGGCTTCTGGTTCGGAAACATCCTGGGAGGTCGAGGGCATCCATTGCCTGAGCTTCAACTTCGCTAAATACTGATTCACAAACAGATTCAAATTGCCCATTGACCTCTGCTTCACTCATCTAGATAAACAACAACATTGTGCTTGGTATTTTGGGGCTGGCGTTGCCTGAAATGCACTTTGCGTTAGAACGTCAAAAAACAGGCATCAATAGTACATGCATGCAGAATTCTTCTCTACCACCATTACCTCCCCACCCCAACCAAAAACTTTGGCATTTCTACATTTACTAAAACATAACAAGATGATTTAACTATGTACATTCTCTTGCTATTAGATAAATGCTAAATACATCCATTCCCAGTTGGTTTTGATTTTAGATTTAAGAGTCTGGTTTTAACTTGATTATACTTAATAAATACAATGAAAAGGCACACACAGAACCCCCTAAGCATTAATTTGCCAAATTAAACTAACTGTAGTGCTGAGGCTAGTCTTGATTCTGATCAGTTTTACTCTCCCACCACCCTTATATTTGTTTTCTTTTCTAATGAATTCCAGGAAGCATCTCCAAGTCCAAATAGGGATATGGCTAAAATTCCACAGTTCAGCTACAGCTCTAATAGTTTTTCTTTTTTTTTTTTGAGGGGGATCAGTTTTGGGGAATGTGGCAAAGCAAATTAAGTCAATCTCTCTCCGAGCTACACTTCCTTTTGCATTAATTCATCAATCGCTGCTTGCTGAATGCATCCAGGATTGATAGAAGACCAGAACTCAAGGGGCCTTATCTAAGAGCAGGACTGGCTTTCTGCCTTCTTTAACTGAAGTTAGAGGCAGTCACGCTGTTGTTTTTTCCTCTACACTATGTATTCAAAAGTGCTCACCCTTGAGAATTCTGCTTGTGTTGCGCTGTAGTAGGAGGAGAGTGTCACAACACTAGAAGTGAGGTGCAAAGAGGGGGCTGCAAGAAGAAAGAGATTGAGTGTTGTAGCCCCAAAGCAGCAAACTAGAAGATATGGATTGGCCTTCAAAAACTTGCTGAGCTTTCTTTAGCTCATGTACATTTTTACATTTTAGTTTGAGAGCTATTCATTCGCCATTTTATGGATGCTCAAGATCTGCTGGGGGCCAGAGCTGACTCACCACCTAAGTAATCTAAGCAGCTTCCTGGGGACTCAGGCCCATTCTGCATCTAGCATTCGCTCCGCTGTTTTACCAAACCCATGTTGGAACAGGAATTCCCCTCTACATTGCATGCCACTTTCACTTCCTTTGATTGTCAGATTTTAGGGTAGCTACCACACTGCATGCCGGTTTCACTTCCTTTGATCTCTTAGTTTTATGGTACTGTCTACATAGAGACCTTCTGCAGTCCCTTGGAACCAGTGTTTGCTGCTGCCAACGCCAATAAAAAAGGCCAGCACTATGCTGGGGATTATTAAGAAGGGAACTGAAAACAAATCAGCCAGTATCATAGTGCTCCTGTATAAATAGATGGTGCAACCTCATTTGGAATACTGTGCGCAATTCTGGTCACCACACCTCAGAAAGGATATTACAGCATTGGAAAAAGTGCAGAAAAGGGCAACTAGAATGATAAAAGGGCCGGAACACTTTTCCTATGAAGAAAGGTTGAAGCGCTTGGGGCTCTTTAGCTTGGAGAAACGATGACTGACGGGTGACATGATTGAGGTTTACAAGATTAGGCATGGGATAGAGCAGGTAGAGAAAGAAGTACTTTTCTCTCTTTCTCACAATACAAGAACTCATGGGCACTCAATGAAATTGCTGAGCAGTCAGGTTAAAACGGATAAAAGGAAGTACTTCTTCACCCAAAGGGTGATTAACACATGGAATTCACTGCCACAGGAGGTGGTGGCAGCTACAAGCATGGACGGCTTCAAGAGGGGACTGGATAAACATATGGAGCAGAGGTCCATCAGTGGCTGTTAGCCACAAGGTATAGATAGGAACTCTCGGTCTGGGGCAGGTGATGCTCTGTATTCTTGGTGCTGGGGGGGGGCACAACAGTGGGAGGGCTTCTAGTTTCCTGGCCCCACTGGTGGCCCTCCTGAGGGCACCTGCTATTTTTGGCCACTGTGTGACAGAGTGTTGGACTGGATGGGCCATTGGTCTGATCCCACATTGGCTTCTCTTATGTTCTTAGGAATAAGGCCCATTGTGGAAATAAATACAGTAGGCTCTAGAAAGAGGCTCTGGGCAGGCACCCTGGCCTTGAGCACTCAGTGTCAATTTGCTGTGGTGACCTCAGCAGGATACCGTTTTCTGCAGGGGAACTGATCTCTGCCATCTGGAGAGCAGTTGCAATTCTGAGTAATCTCCAGCCCTCCCCTGGAGATCAGCAACAATGATTCCCCAGGTGGAAATGGCTGGTTTGGAGGGTGGAGTCTATGGCATTGTACCTCTGAGGACCCACCCCTCCTCAAACCCCACCCTCTCCAGGCTACCTAGTCTTTCTCCACAGTGGGGACCAAAGCAGCTCACATCATTCTCCTTTCCCCTTTTGGATTTGCACAACAACCCTGTGAG
Organism: Lepidodactylus listeri; assembly: GCA_029233225.1. Lineage (NCBI taxonomy): Eukaryota > Metazoa > Chordata > Lepidosauria > Squamata > Gekkonidae > Lepidodactylus > Lepidodactylus listeri. Next base: position 40,115,808 of record JARCFY010000016.1, on the reverse strand, counting down.
GTAGGTTAGGCTGAAAGTCTGTGAGTGGCCTAAAATCACCCAATCAGCTTCCACAAGAAGAACTTGTGTCTGGCAGACCCTGCTCTGAAGCGCTAACTGCTACATCACACTAGCTGTCTTGGGGGGGGCACCTCAGCAGGGCATAATGACATAGAGTCCACCATTTTCTGCAGGGGAACTGATCTCTGCTATCTGGAGAGCAGTTGTAATTCTGAGTCATCTCCAGCTCTCACCTGGAGATTGGCAGCAATGGTCCTCCAAAAAGAAATGGCTGATTTGGAGGGTGGAGTCCATGGCATTGTACCTGTCTGAGGTCCCACCCTCTCCAGGCTCCATTCCTCAAATCTCCAGGAATTTCCCAACCTGGAGATGGCAACCCTAAACCCTTCCCAGCCAACCATCAACCTACCATTATCTGCCCCTCTGACTTCAACTTTCCACCCCCCCCCCACCTGCAGCCTCTACCTGGGAAAGCTACAATCTTTCTCCACAGTGGGGACCCAAGCAGGTTGGAAGTAACCTCACCACAGTATAATGACACAGAGTCCACCCTGCAGAGCAGCCTTTTTTTCAGGGGAGTTGATCTCTGCCATCTGGAGAGCAGTTTCAATTCTGAGTGATCTCCAGCCCTCACCTGGAGATTGGCAGCACTGGTTCTCCAGGAGGAAAAGTACAGTCTTTCTCCCCAGTGGAGACCAAAACAGCTTACATCATTCTCCTCTCTCCCTTTTGGTTTGCATAGCAACCCTGTGAGGTAGGTTAGGCTTAAAGTCTGTGACTGGTCCAAAATCACCCACTCAACTTCCACAGCAAGAACCTGGGTCTGGCAGACCCTGCTTTGAAGCACTAACTGCTGCACCTAGGGTAGCCAACCTCCAGATGGAGCCTGAAGATCACCGGGTATCACAACTGAACTCCAGACAACAGATCTCTCCCCCCCCCCCCGGAGTAAATAACTGCTTTGGAGGGTGGGCTCTATGGCATTCTATTCAGCTGAGGCCTCTCCCCTCCCCACACTCTGGCTTCTGTAGACTCCACTATAAAATATCTAGGAATTTCCCAACCTGGAGCTGGCAACCCTAGTCAGGACTGGCCCCAATGAGTTCCTCACAAAGGCCTGGAAAGGGTCTCCTGCCTTTGCCTTTTTACTGACAGAACCAAGCTTGGTTGCCTAACAGCAGCCACTGAGGGAAAAGTTAGTCCCACAGGAGCCAAGCAGGAGAAGTGTCTTCGTCAAGAGAGACTGGGGGAAAAACAACAGTTTATTCTGTGAGGGAAGAGTTTCCAGGCTGGCAGTGGGTGGAGAGAGGAACGGACCCAGCACCCAACCAATGGCACACAAGTACTCTTGATGGGAGAGTTGATGGGCCAAGGGCTGGAGAAGCACACAGCACAGCCAATGGGAGAGCTGGTAATGGCCAATGCATTAGGGCAATTATATATATATATATATATATATATATATATATAGGATGCTGCTCAGAACTGGAGGGAACACATGGGAGCAAGTGCGCCCCTCCCCCAAATATGGCACAGACACTGTTAGTGTTGAAGCTGGGAAGCAGCACTTTGAGTGAGGCAGCTGCTTGGGGTGACAAAAAGAGTTGAGCCAACCTTCCTGGGGACTGTGATTGTGTGGAAAGCTGAACAAATTTAATCAGCAGCATACTGGTCATAGGTTGGGCATGGGATTTCTTTTTTCATAGGGAAAAGCAGCCTCTGCCAAACATCTTTTGTTTGGAAACTGTTTTTGGTTCAGAAGTCTACAGGAAGACCATCAGCTGGTACAAATTTATCGAAATGAGATAAACAACTTTCAGTCTGTCCTCTGCATTATATATTGATTAGCCCCACTGGACATCATAGGATGAATTTAAACCAGCCAACTGCTTTCCTAAGCAACCTATTTGCCATGTCCTATGAGCACTGGGACTCTCCCAGATGGTATCAGGTCCCACACATCAAGCAGGCCACACACTGGATTTGATCTTTGGTGTGGGGATCGACATGGATCTGACTGCTGTTGATAAGGGTACCTGGCTGAGCATTCTACCTCCACCCTGTCTAGGCAGCAAGCAGATTTATGCTTGCCCATGGAGACTAATGGATCCAATTGGATTCCAGAATGCTCTGTGGGATCCAGTACCTCCCAGTGACTCATTAGATGAACTGAGAGGACTGGAATACCTGTGTCTCTGAAGCCATTGATGAGATCGCTCCCCGATGCCCTCTTCATTCCCGCCCCAAACTAGTCCCACGGTATATTATGGAGTTTAGGGGGATGAAGTGGGAACTTAGAGGGTTAGAGTGCATTTGGCGGTGGTCTTGTGATGAAGTTGCAAGAACATATTATAGGTCATTTATAAAATCCTATGAGATGGCAGTGAAGGATGCTAAAAGAATTTTTTGCAGCCTCCATCGCGTCCACTATCTCTTGCCCATCACAGTTGTTTAGGACAATCTTTAATCTCTCTCACAGAGAACTCAAAATATTAGTGAATTGGCCATTAGCTGTGAGGCTTTTGCAAGCTTTTTTGCAGATAAAGTCTTGTTGCTCCGCTACGACCTGCCAGCCAATTTTGATAAGAGTATGTGAACTGGAGGCACCTTGGCCACCTTTGGACTCAGTATTTGAGAGCTTCAGCCATCTCTCCCAGGCTGACGTCAGGATCCTGGGTGCTGTTAAACCGACCACTTGCCTCTTGGACCAATGCCCATCATGGCTGATAAAAGCCAGTGGTGATGGAGTACAGGGCCCCCTGGTGGACATTATCAATCTGTCAGTTCAGGGGTCTACCCAGGGGGATTAAGAGGCAGAGGTAACACTGCTCTTAAAACAATAATCTCTCGGTCCTTCAGATCCTTCTAATTACCACCCAATTTCAACTCTTTCATTTTTGGAAAGGTATTTGAGAGTGGCAGCAGAACAGCTACAGAGTTTCCTGGAGGACATTGAAGCCTTGGACCCATTCCAGTCTTGATTTCTGCCCTGGCAATGGGATGGAGACAGTTCTAGTCACCCTCACAGATGATCTCCACAGACAGCTGGATTGAGGTGGATTGGCGCTGCTATTATTTGACCTAACAGCAGCATTTGACATGGTTGACTATGATCTGTTGACCCACTGCCTCACTGATGTAGGAGTTTGCAGGGTGGCTTACCTCATTTCTCCATGGGTGGGGACAGAAGGTGGCACTAGGAGATGTTTCGCCTTGACATCTCCTAATATGTGGGGTTTCACAAGGGGTGATCCTCTCTTTGATGCTATTTAATATCTATATGTGCCCCCTTTCTCAGCTGTTGTGGATTTTGGGGCTGGGTTGTATTTGTTGATGGACAGCTGACCGGATACCACCCCAGCTATTTTGGCCAAAGGACAGGAGGCCATAGCTGAGTGGTTGAAACACAGCTGGCTAAGACTGAATCCTTCAAGACAGAGGTTCTGTGGCTGAGCAGAGGAGGTGTGGGATTGGGGTTTCAACTCTGGCTCTAACACCGGTACAAACCACCAAGAGCCTGGGCATGTATCTGGATGCCTCCTTATCTGTGGAGGCCCAGCTCACAAACAGTGTCAGGCTGGCATTTCTTCAGCTGCACCAGATCAGGCAACTTAGCCCCCTTTCTGTCCCACCCTCACTTAGCCACAGTAATCCATGCAATGGTCACCTCCAGGCTAGACTACTGTAATGGGCTCTATGCAGGGCTGCCCTTGAGACTGATCCAGATATTACAGCTTGTCCGGAATGCAGCAGTGTGGGCCTGTACTGGGACCCCGTCGACAGCGCATATTCGACCAGTTCTTCACCAGCTCCAAGTTGAGTACTTGATCGGGTTCAAGGTTTTGGTACTGACCTTCAAGGCCCAGAATGGTCTAGGACCAGCGTATCTACGGAACCGCTTCTCCCTATATACCCCCCCAAAGGGCATTACGCTCTGGAAATAAGAGCCTCCTGACGATCCCTGGCCCAAAGGATCCCTGGCTGTTCTCAACCAGAGCCAGGGCCTTTTTGGCCCTGGCACCAGCTTGGAGGAACTCTCTGCCTAGTGACATCTGTGCCCTATGGGACCTAATGCAGTTCCGCAGGGCCTGTAAGGCCCAATTTACACCTCCCCCCTGAAGTAGTTTGACTGCTGTCTTTTCCTATGCTCATTTCACGCTGGTTTCAAATTTCACTCCCTGGGTCTGAAGAGTACTAAGCAACAGAATCTGTTTAAAGCAGTACAATGCTAGCCTGACCACAGGAGGGCAATTAGCGAATGTAAACAGTAATTTTTAAACTAGAACAAAGTATGGTTTGAAACTAGAAACAGGTATACACATTTTTTTTTTGAAACTAGAATGATTCCAGCGGGAAAGTCAGATGTAGATTTGACCTAAGACAGAGATGTTCTGTCAGACCTATGGTTGAGAACAGCAACGGTTTGTCAACAAGCCTGGCCTCCCCATCTCCTTCCCTCTAGAGAGGGGCATGGAATATTCAGCACCATCTAATTAGTTAATTATTGCTGTTTTATTGTTTTTAAATTTTATTCTGTATATACATGCATCTTATTTATTAGAATTGTATTTATGAGCTGTTGTTAACTGTCCTGAGCCCTTGGGGAAGGGCGATATATAAATTGAACAAATTATTCTTTGTTCAAGAAATAAAATAAGAAGCCAGATACTTCCAAGAACCTCATTTTGAGATTTTGAAGACTTTGGACATTTTAATTCTGTGTATATTTTGAGATACCAATCAAAAATAGATTGGACAAATTAATAAGTAACTTGAAAAGGGGGGGGGATCATTCAAAAGCTAATGAAGCAGCTGTGTAAATGACGGATAATAACAGAGCCTGTCATTTATTATAGGACAGTGAAAGAACTATTATAAGTAAAAAATAATGTTATTCATGATATCTTGGTATGCCAAATCGTGGCTATGGGGAAAATGCTTATTCCTTTAACAGCTGAGTAGCATGGCAGGTTTCTTTAGTTCTAAAAAGGTAAGCCAAACTGAGTAGAGGGCCAACAATTAAAACATAATATATATAATATATATATAAAATACATGTATTTTTTGTAAAGAATTAAAAACACATATACGGGCTTTTTTATTTCACCTTACTATGGTGGCCAAAACTATCAGAAATCAACCCGCTGTTAAAAGCACATGGCCCACATCAGAATAACGGCTCTCATCTCTATAAACTACACATGTTAGTAATTTAGGACTAACTTCTTTTGTACAGGAAAACAATCCCAAGTACCCCTATACTCACTCATGCAGATAAACGTAATGTGTGAACTGGGTGATCCCAGATACAATACACAACTATTCTTGTGATTGTGATGACATTTCCCCCCCAGCAATAGCTGCGATCAGAATTGTCGTAAATCAGGAGAGTCTCCAACTGGTCGCTCATGAGCTGCTAGTAGATCACAGAACAGATCATGAAACCTCTAGAGGGCCCAGGAGAAGACTGCAAAAGGATCTGCTCTAGCCTTTTACTTCATAGGATTTCTCTCTGAGCTTCTTACTGTTTGCCTCTTTTCTAGCGTTCTTCTGAGTCCATGATCTGTTTCTAGGGCGGAACAAACTGGAAAATGTGCTGGGCGGGGTGGGATATTTCCCATTAGTTAGAAGTAGCACTTTTTACAGAAAAGGTTGGTGAGTGCTGCTGGAGATTGTATTTTGGATTTTCCGGTTTATCTGGTTATAACCAGTGTTCCCTCTAAACTGAGTTAGTGTGAGCTAGCTCACAGTTTTTTAGGCTCTGGCCCACACATTTTTGTTTCAGCTCAGGAAGGTTGGCTCCAGAGCAAACTAATTTATGCAGTAGCCAAATCGCCTGTTCACAGCTTTAATGCCAGTAGCTCAAAAAGTAGAATTTTTGCTCACAAGACTCCACAGCTTAGAGGGAGCATTGGTATAACCTTCCACATCAATGCATGGCCAAGGGGCTGTTCTTTGGAAAAAGGCTCCTTAGGTTGGTGGAGTCTTTAATTTTTGCTCAGTAGAGTAGTAGGCTATAGGCCATTGTGTGAACTGTACCAGCATAAAGGGTGTAATCTTACTGTTAGGACATATATTTTTAAATTGAATAAGTTAATTATAATTTCAGTGAAGAAACTCTAACCACGCTGAAAATCTTCTTGTGCCATTACCCATAATTAAATCTATTTTGAAAACAATTATTTCTGACTTTCCTAATTATTATATCATTTTAAATCAAATTAAACAAACTAATGTACTCTGGAAAGACAAATTCTTATGCTGGACAGCCTTTTACTAATGATATTAAGAAAGAAATATGAGACAGTCAAATTACAAGTATGAGGAAGGTCTTGTTTATAATTCCTATACCCAGTTTATTAGCAGGGAACATATTTCCAAAGCCACACCCTTCACTTGGCTGCCCCTGAGCTGTAGCAAGAGACTTACTCCTGCTTGTTTTACAGTTAGAATGTTCATGGAGCTTCAGTTGGCTTCCTGTGCTTTCCTCCCACTGCAAATTTGGATTTTTACGAAGTACAGCTATATTTAAACCAGGCCTGGTATTTCTTTTTGGTGCACTAGTGTATAAAGGAGTCTGCACATTATTCTTTAAAACTCTGCATACCAGAATACCATACTTCCTGTATAAAAGGTCCTGGTTGAGGACAGACTGGCAAAATGAAGCGCAAGGGAAGTGGGGCAAAGAGACCCGGACCGAGTTGTCGCAGGGCTTTTTGTTTGCACTGCGTAGACTGATGTGGGACCATACCGGGGAGGAGGCAGAACGGAGTGTTCATACTGTGGGGCGGCCCCTGGCGGCAGCAGCATGGTGGCATGTGGCTTTGGTCCATTTTGCTGACCTGCGCATGGGCACATAGGCGCATGGGCACAGCAGCCTGATTAGCGGGCTCACATTACCAGAGCCGCTTGATGTGCAGCTTATTTGCATCCACACTGCCAGGAAGCGGGATGAACGCGCACTCAGATGCGTTTGACACCGGTTTCACCAGGTACCTTTTTAATGCGGGATGAAAGCGCTTCAGGATGGGGTGAGTGCGGCACAGCAATGCCAGACAGCTGTGGCTGTGTGAATGGGCTCTCTTAATCCGCTTGCAAAGTGGGCCTATATCGGGCCAAACTGCCAGTTTGAACTTGGCCCCTGTAATCGCATCATCTTAGAAGGAGTATCTTCATTTTTGAATTTTAAGATCAGTCTTGCATATGGTCGAACTCTAGGAAGTTTAAAATAGGAACTCAGCGATATTGTGGCAATGCTACATTTTAACAGTTGGCTCAAGGATATTTTAAAATTTTGCCATCTGTAAAGTTTGTCCACTGGTCTTTATATGAAATGGCCAGTTGATAGCAGGGGACATAATAGTTTTTTTTTGGGGGGGGGATGTATCACAACCCTTTCTCTGGTCATTCAGTGAACATGAACTTATGCAACAGGGTATCTGAAGATGAAGGGCCCACAGTGGATGTACATCTTCTTCTATGCATCTTTCTTTAGCTTGGCCATTTCCATGCAGGTTCTGGCCCAGATTCAACAGTGTTGGGAAACAGTTTTTCTCCCTGCTTCCCCACTGCATTGTGGTATGTTTGTGCACCTTCCAAGGTTTTCACTGCTTTCCCCTAAGCCAATTTCACACTAACGTTTGCCCCAGGTTTGCCCTCATGCTTGCACCAGAGCTTCTGGTTGATTTCACACCAGTTGCTCCGGGCTCACCTTTTGCTCTGGAGTATCGCCCTGCTGCACCGGAGTTTCCCTGGAGTAAACAAATCCTGTTTTTAGAGGATTTTCCTGTTTGCTTCGGGGGAGAACCCAAAATGAAAACACGCCCACTCACCCGCCTTTCATCAGGGCCGCCCCATTGTGGGAGTTTCTAATTTTTTTTTAGAAAACCCTTTGTCACACTATATCGAAAGGGCTGAGGTTTCAAGTGGGAAAATGAAGAAAATACTCCGGAGGAAACGGGGAGGGGAAATTCCGGAGAGAACGAGAGGCAACTGGCCAGTGCGAAATCAGCCCTAGTCTTTCTCAAACCTGCTTTGCTGAGATGTTTTAGGAAAGTGTGTGTGTGTGTGTGTGTGTATAGTAACTCTCTTATTGGTATATTGATATGATATGAAATCGATGTTTAAAAAAAATTGAAAAAGCCCCAGTAGCCCAGAGGAGGGGAGATGCTTGCTGCTAGGGGACTGTGACAGAAACACTGCTGGGAAACCAGCCATGAGGAAGCCCCATTGCCACTGCACAGTAGTGGAAGCTGCACTAGCAATGACAAAACAGTACAAACTTGTTCCCACGTGGAAACTTCACTTGCATAATCTTTTACTTATATGAATGGAAGGGGATATGAGCAGTAAGAACCAGAATCCATGTAGACATTCTCCTGCTCTACCTGGGATGTTCCCTGGCTAGACCAGGGATTATTGGAAATTCACAGCTCTCACAAAAAAACAGAGGCATATGTCTTCTTCTCTCTCCCCATTAGATTTTCACCACGTTTGTCAGCCCCACATCAATCTGGAAAAATTATGCATGGGCTCAATGGACCCACATGAATGATCAGCTATATGAGTCGGAGGTTTGTAACGAGGAGGGGGTGAGATCAACCCCTTCTGCAGTCAATGCTGTTTCTGGCAACAGCCTTGCAACTCCAGTAACACTTTGGCCTTTTTCCCACTAAAAAAAAAGTGGGAAACTTTGGCCCACTTTTTCCCACTAAAAAAAACGGTTTACCGAAGGTGCGGAGAAAATGACGCGAAGCCCCGTATTAACACACACGCTGCAGCAAAGGGTGTGAAATTGACACACAGCGCCAGGACAAACGGAGGCAGAACGCCGGCACAATGTGAGTGGGAAAAAGGCCTTAGTTCTGGTCAGAGAGGAACTGAAGAAGGTCACACATGGAAAGAAGCTTATTGCACAAACGTATCACTCAGAATGATTAGAATTCCTGTACCTCCCCATTATCATCAATTTGTCACTGGATATAGGACATAGTAGATGGACGGTGAAAGGCTGGTTTCTCCTAACTGGGAATCTCTGAGAGAGTAATGGTACAATGCCAATGAGCAGTTGAGTAATAAATGAATTAAAACAGGAGAAAGATCCCATTACATAGTAAGGCTCGTTAAGGCTGGGATCACATACAAGTGGACTGAAAGTGGATTATTTAGTGTGTGTGATCACAGTCTAAATGAGAGATGTTAAGAACATGTTGTTCCAGCTGATATACTTTACTGTATTTCTCATATCCTAGGAATAGGGTCTTTTGGTCGTCTGAAATAGCTTAACCCCTTAATACTCTATTCCCTTTAACTCAGACCTCTTTACGTTTTCAGTTCTCTGGTGTCGTTTAAGAAATGAAACCTGTTAAAATCCTAGGATGTGTGATAAACTACAGGTATTTTTTTAATAAAGTTTAGAAGCTAAAAGGAAAAAAAAATTCTAACCTGGCTGATGCAGCTGGCCTGACTGAGCGTGCTCACTGCTCTCATATAGCTCTGATTCCTCGATCGGAACTTGGGGGAATTGTAGTTTGCTGACGGATCCAAGTTGTGACCACCAGGCACATCACTTGCAGCTTGCAGATAGCTCTGACTAGTAAGGAAAGGTAGAAAGAGATAATGTATGAAAAAGCTATGCTTCAAATAATAAGGAAGTGAAACAGCCCAGTATAATATAATAGCAGTGGCTCCCCAGTTTTTCCATAGTAGAAGATCTGCTATAGGACAGTGCTCTCGTACCAAATACAATACATGTTCTACTTAAAGATTATGGCTTTCAGTCCATTACTCATGTTATAGATACAGGCTTTGATCCAGCTGAGTGAGCCCTAGCTTCACACATCTGCTCTTAGCTGTGATGGCACCAATCTCATGTACAGATGGAGTAAGTGGGCAAATTCAGTCCTTCCAGACATTGCTAGCTTTGATCATTTGGCAGAAGGTGAATTTGTGGTAAACCACAAGTACAGATCAATAAGTTAAAGAAGATGGAAACTATGCTGGGAATCACTAGCAAGCCTATCAGCCTGCTTCCCTAGCATATCAGTCTATTTGGATCAGGGCTGCAGAGCTTAGTAATTGGTAGTGATATATTCTCTAATTCATGTAAAATAATGGTAAAATAAAGATATTAAACTTTCTTTTGTTTCTTTAAATCATTCAGAACCCACACTGTAAAGCCTTTGTCAGCTAACTCAACATAATCGAGCATAACTGCTAGGGATGCATCAATCTACTCATTTTAGATCTTTGGGGATTCTTTTATTTTCAAGCACCTCTGCTTAATCCTTTCCCAAGCCATTTATGATAAAATCTGAATGTGGATACTTCTTCTATGCTAACATTATATTGTTTTACACTGGTTTTTATCCATTTTACCCCTTGGAATACCTTTTTAACTTCATTAAAAATAAATGTCTTTATGTGAATAAAGTTTCCACTTTCCAGAAAGTGAGTGAGCTGACATAAGTGAGTAAGCTGACATTAGGCTCTATTGTTTTGATTTCTCTCCATGTGGCAAATGAGAAGAAGGAATGTGGGACCTTAAATGAATCCTATCTTTACTATATTCTAGCTTCCAGTAAATATTATTTCAAACTGAGTCTCTGGACTATTTCAGAATGAATGCTTCCATATCATTCTTCTCTTTTTTCTTTTTAAAGAAACAAACTCACCATACTGATTCAATTAATCAATGGGACCTGATTCAGTTAATCTCTGTGACTTAACTTTACTTTAATCAGGATAACATGTTTTAGTCTTTTTTGTGCAGACACTGAGATATGCTGTCCCACCATTCAGCTGCAAAACTGTCACGGGTCTAGATTCAAAAACTCAATATTAATTGAGAAAACAAGAACCCTGGCTGGGTCCCCCTGGGTTATTGCTCCTGGCTCCCTGCTTGGAACCTCTGAACAGCTTCCCAGGCCTGTGGGTCCTTGAGGTTAGATGCACACAAGAAAACCAGATCTTGTAAAAATGTATAAAGGTTTATTAAATTATTAGAAGAATTGACTACGGAGTACAGTCTTTTTAATTCAGCAACAAGAAAACAAAAAAGCTAATTTTTCTATCTAATACATCACATACCTTGGCATTAGATGACAAATCTCCTGCAGCATAAAATCCAAACACTAGCATAAAAGCATTCTATATGTCATGAAGTATAACATAGCTAAGCATACTAGCATGGTGTTAGCATAACTCCTTTCTGCCTTATAGCATCAGGTGGTCTCTTGGGTCCAATCAAAGATCTTCTTCTCAGGAACTTTCCAGAGGATGTTGGCAACTGCTCCTAATTTCCCCCTTTCATCTGGTTATACAACTGAGCACAAGTTCTCATGATTTGCACAATTACATTTAGTGTCTAGCCTTGGAAGAGGTAATGATGGTGGTTGCAGGAACACTGGAATTGTGATCACCTGCAAGCAGGACTAGACCTTCTAATATTGATGTTAGCATGTGAGGGGAAATTAGAGTGCTTAGCCTCACAGTCACCCATCAGCCTTACAAGGACATAGCCAGACATAGCCATATCAGCAATACTAATACAGATCCCAGTGAGACACCAGGCATGAACTCACCCAGCAGATATCTCATGTCAAAAAAAGAAAGAAATCAAGACAATGAAGGAATATTTTTTTAAAAAAGGCAAGAAGAAGGATATAGGTGATGGAAAAATTAAGTAGAATAGAACTGCAACAGAAATGTGACAGATGAAAAAACACACTGCTGCATTAACTCTGGCAAGCAATCAAACAGGTCTGAATCCTTTTATCCAGGAAAAAAACACTGTGGTTTGAGTAATGGTGACCAACATGAGAAATTGTTTCAACTTCCTAATAACTGCGATTGTACAACTCTTCCTCAGTTACATTTGCCTCCACTTTTCCCACTTTTCTTCCTCTGTTGTCCCCCCCCCCCCCCCCAATAAATTTAGAATGTAAACTCCTCGGAGTAGAAACTTGTCTTGTGCTCACCCTGAAGAGTGCCATGCAGATTACTAGCACTATACAGAGAGTAACAAAAAAGTACTTTAGAAACGAGTGTTCACATGATAGTTACTTTATCAAGAAATGAGAAGGAAGACCATTTGTTCACGGTTCACGGGAAAACAGAACGTAATTATGGATCACAGCGCAAGTGTTACTTCACAGATAGATCCGACCGGTTCTTGGAACTGCTTTTCACTTAAATTGCTATGAAAAACAACTCTGTTTCTACCCATACACGAAAACTGACGTTGTCGCAGTTTGGTCCAAATTCTACGATTGGATGAACTAAGTGGATTAAATGTAAGGTTCTTGAGGTTTATAAAAAAAATTTTTTTGGATGTTATGGTATTAATGATTCTGTAAAATGAAGACAAAATGGATTATGTACACGTAATTATCAATAATTCTGTAAAAATAAAAACTTTTGGAGAAAAAAAAAGAAAAGAAAAACAACTCTGTTTCTAATTCCATATGTATGTTTTGAAATGAGTTTTAATACTTCACTCAGAGACAATCTAACTTTATGACATCTAACTATAGAACAAAAGCAAAGAAAAACACTATAGGATGCCTCTGTTGAAGCAATCTAAATCAGCACTTATGCTTTTATGTCATGCCACTAAGCAACTCTCGTTTTCTTTGTCTTCATCATATTAATATTCTTCACAGGAATTCTGCTGAATCACAGGGGGAGATTCACAGTTTCATCGACATATATTGGAGAAGTAAGCTTCCTTTCCTCCCTTTTACATCTTCATTTCATATCAATAACAACAACAACAATAATAACAGGCGGCGGCGGCGGCAGCAGCTTGAGTATTACACTGACCAAACGACTAACTTTTCTTTTGTTCAGGCTAGAAGTTGTTGCTAATTTTAGCCTTATTTTAAATTCATAACATGACAAGATGATATGAAATGTCTTTAATTAAATCCCTGCTTTCCCTAATTCAACCTGCTTTGCTCTAAGAATACAAGCTGTCTCTCTCAAGTTAAACACAGATGTAGACCACATTTTAAGACCACATCTCAAATAAATCTTTGCCATCTTCGTCATATGGGAAGTCCTAACAAGAACAAATGTTATTACAGCATTCCACTTTCTTCTGCTTAAAAGGAGGATACAGGAGATCAGATGGAGCCAGTTTGGTGTAGTGGTTAAGTGCACGGACTCTAATCTGGGAGAACCGGGTTTGATTCCCCACTCCTCCACTTGCACCTGGCTGGATGACCTTGGGCAAGCCATAGCTCTGGACCAGCTGTTCTCTCAAGGACAGCTTGGGAAAGAGTTCTCTCAGCCCCACCTACCTCACAGGGTGTCTGTTGTGGGGAGGGGAAGGGAAAGGAGTTTGTAAGCCGCTCTGAGACTCCAAGTGAGTGAAGGGCGGGATATAAATCCAATCTCTTCTTCTTCTTCTGGAGGATCAGTGGGTGAATTCCAATATGTCTCCTGGTCAAAAAGTTTGGCAAGCTCCCAGAGTATTCCAGAGTAAGAGATCACAAAAGAAATGGTGAATGCTTCTAAAATGCTACTTCTATTGACTGAATTGTTAACCTCCTATATGAAAACACACCACATATTCATTCTGCCAGTCAAAAGTAGTAGAGGCACAATTTCGTACGCGTCAAATTGTACTCAGTTTTATGACTACAGAGCTATTTGTTTCTGCTAAAACCAACAAAAGGGACATATACTGAACACTGCACAAGAAGTAAACAGGCTCCTACACCTATGGTGCCATTTGAAGCTTCATCCAAACGCAGTGGAATTAAATATTACAATGCAGTGCTGAAAGACATCAAGTTAATTCAGTCTTTAACTATAAAATGGTTTGGTATTATTAAGGATATTATGGTTATTATTGTTGGAAGTGAAGGACTTTGCACTGTCTCTTAGCCTCAGACTGCAGAAGGGGACTATAGAGAGCCAGAGAGATAGGGACCTGTGCATCCTTCCTTTCTAGTGCTCTGCAGCTATCCCTTTGATGTGTAGATTGCTGCTTTTGGGGAATCTTCCTTCCTAGCTAACAGCTCCTCTTTCTCACTTCTCCATCTTGATAACCATGAGAGCAGCACATGCTTCCTGCATCTCCATCCATCCTAGTTAGTTAGACTAGATTAGAATCTCTAAGTTTGCTAAAATAAAAGGGCTCCGCATGAACTTTATTTCCTCAGCAGCAGCACACACAGCACATAATTCTGCTGTGCCATGTGCTTTGAGCACTCTGCAAATTCCACTGATGTATTGTTATTATTAGTAGTATTAATTGTCACAATCCGATATTTGACTGGAAGATGGCGTTCTGTAATTCAAGATATAGCCACGTTCCTGGGAACTGCAGCTGTATCTTTGCAGGATTCCTGCTGTTCCAAGCAACACTGTCTTCTGGAGCTGAGCTGGTGTTATTTGTTCAATGCCCAGAATGTCCAGGTGTTTCTTGAAACTTCTGGGCACTGTGCCAAGGGCTCCAATGACAGCTGGCATGATGGTTAACCTTCTTCTCCCAGAGGCACTCTAACTCTATTCATAGGTCATGGTATTTTATGATCTTCTCCTGTTCTTTCTTTTCTATTCTGTTGTGGCCTGGGATTCCAATATCAATGATCCAAACCCAATTTCTCATTTTCTCCCAACAACTGTGATATCAGAGGTGTTATCCTTCAGGTGTTTATCTGTTTGTAATCAGATAATCTTTGTTTCATTGTTCTCCACGATCTTGTCTGGTTTGTGCTCCCATGAATTTCTGGCTGATGGTAAGCCATACTTCTCACAAAGATTCCAGTGCAACATAGCTGCAATTCTATCATGACGTTCTTTATAGTCAGTTTGAGCAATTTTACTGCAGGCACCAACCATGTGATCAACTGTTTCATCCTTTGTCTTGCAAAGTCAACATTTGCTGTTATCACTGGTCTTCTGAATCTTGCTTTTCTACTATACATTTCAAGAGCCTGCTCTTGTGCAGCTAGAATTTCTTTACTTTTTTTATTCAAGTACCCATTTTGGAGTCACCTCCAGGTATTTTCACTATCAGCTTTGTTATCTATGTCTTTCAAATATTGCCCATGGAAGTGCTTTTCCTTCCAATTGTCAAAATCAGTTTTGATTTCAGTCTTTTTGTAATCATCTTTGGTTTCCACAACCTTAAATAAGTCTGCCTTGTATACTTTAACTAGAAGTGTCTCTTTGCTTTTCTTGGTGTCTTGGTGTAGCCATTCAGTGCTTGTGTTTCTTCTTCAACTGCTTGCTTAACTTTCAGGAGACCTCTTCCACCTAATTTTTTTGGTAAGTAAAGATGATCAGCTTCACTACTAGGATGCAGTGAGCGACGCATAGTCATTATCTTGCGAGTTTTGCGATCTATTGCTTCTAATTCTGCTTGTTTCCAATCAATAATGCCAGCTGTGTACCTTATAACTAGGGACTGTCCATGTGTTAATTGTCTTTACCATGTTGCCTCCATTTAATTTTGTTTGCAATATCTTTTAAACTCTTTGGTAATACTCCTTGGTTGTATTTTTCTTAACAAGGGTATGTTTCATGTTGTCAGCTTCCAAAATTCCAAGGTATTTGTAGTCTTCTTCAACGCTTAGTGTTTTTATGTTCTTGTTTGGCATCTTGATTGCTTCTTTCATGATCTTTCCTCCATTCAGTGCTAATGCTGCACACTTGTCAAGGCTAAATTCCATTGCAATATCTTTGCTGAATATTTAATAAAGAGTCAGTCTCTGATTATGGCTTTCCATACATTATCAAGTCATCTGTATACAATAAGTGTGACATTTGGGGGCATGTCTTTGAAAGCTGGTATCCTAGGCCTGTGCTGTTGAGAATAATGGTGAGTAGTATTAGGGCAATGACAATTCCTCGTTTGATATTAACTGTTCCAATTTCTTCACTATTCACTATCAACTTGGTGTTCCATTTACTCATGGCAGTTTTGATAAATGTTATTACAGTTTTGCTGATGCCTATAATTTCTAGTGTTTTCACGATCCATGTATGAGTGGGTGAATCAAATGCCTTCTTGTAATCAATCCAAGCAACATTCCGGTTGGTTTCTCCGTTTTTACAATTTGATAAGACCATTTTATCAATCAGTAACTGATCTTTAGTGTCCTGGGATGATTATTGTTGTTGTTGTTGTTATTGTTATTGCAAATTTACCTTGTATTGGACCAACCTTAGGCATCTTGCTAACATATTTAGATAACTGGTTCAGAAAAGGATGTCTTCTATACCCCTTTGTATAGAGGTGGGCAGAACTAGCTGGTTCATCTCTGGAAAGTCTTCAACAGTTCTGGAATAAATTAATTCTAGCCAACCAAAACTCCTTAATAGATTTGAAAATATGGAATGGATTTTTCAATCCAGACTGGGCCCCAAACAAGCCACAGCCCAGATTCCAGACAATGCAAAAATCAGTGCCCTCTGTTTTAGAACATAAGAACATAAGAAGAGCCCTGCTGGATCAGACCAGTGGTCCATCTAGTCCAGCAACCTGTCTCACTCAATAGCCAACCAGTTCTTCTGAATGGCCAACAATACAGCCATAGAGGCCAAGGCCTTCCCTAGATGTTGCTTCCTGGTTCTGGGATTCAGAGGTTTAGTGCCTCTGAACGTGAAGGTTTCCCTTAGGAATGTGCATTAGACTCAGCCAAGCTGAATAAGAACCCAAATAATGCCTATACGACATTATATGGGATGGCCAAATACTGAATCAGATTCTCTGATCTGATTCAGCTGGCCAAATAGGGCATCCCCACATACTGCCGAATCCATTCGGCATTTATTCAGGGCTCCTGAAGGGGAGAGAAAAGGAACCCAGGCATTTCTGCCTGACAGATGGGTTGGTATGCTGGTCCCTTTGTCAGACAGAAGCACCTGAGATCCATTCCTCCCCCCCCCCCGCCTCATGTACGAGCAGGGCAGAGGGAGAGAGGGAGAGAAAGGGAACCTAGGTGCTTCTGCCTGACAGAGGGGCTGGCGCACTGACCCCACTGACAGGCAAAAACATCTGAAGGGAGCATGCTGCCTCTGTGGAGAGACTCCAGAGTCTCTCCACAGACTCTCTGGAGTCACACTGCAGTGGCTGCACACTCCCTAACTCCCCTCAGTCATAATGGCTAGTAGCCACTAACAGACTTATCCTCCATGAATATAATCCCTCTTTAAAGCTGTTTATTCCTGTGATCATCACTACATCATCGGGTGATGAGTTCCACATTTTAATCACTCTGTATGATAAGTAGTATTTCCTTTCGTCTGTCCCAAACCTGATGTCCATCAGTTTCATTGGATGCCTTCAAGTTCTAATATTTTGGGAGAGGGAGAAAAAGTTTGCTTTGTCAACTCTCTCCACCTCATGCATGATTTTATAAACTTCTATCATGTCTTCCCTTAGTCCTCTCTTTTCTAAACAGAAAAGGCCCAGACTCTTTGGCCTTTCCTCCTAGGGAAGGTGCTCCAACCCCCTCATCATCTGGTCACCCTCCTCTGTACTTTTCCCACCTCTGCAATGTCCTTTTGGAGATACAGTGACCAGAACTGTACACAGTATTCCAAATGAGGCCACACCATAGATCTATACAGGGGCATGAGAATATTGGCCGTTTTATTCTTATGTATTTATTTATTATTTATTTATTTTTCATATTTATACCCCACCCTCCCCGCGAACGGGCTCAGGGGTTTCTCAATCCCTTTCCTTATCATCGCTAATATACAGATTGCCTTTTTTACTGCTGCAGCACACTGGGTTGACACTTTAATTGAACTATCCACTATGACCCCAAGGTCTTTTCTTCTCTCAGTCTCATCAAGTTCAAATCCCATTAGCCTGAAGTTAGGATTTTTTTTTTATTATACTCATCTTGATTTGGGAACAACATGGCAAGCACAACTGTCATCAGCAACTGCCAGGGTGTGTGCTCTTGTGAGCTAACACCCTAAACTCTCAATAGATTCCTCTTTCAAAGGGGAAAAAAAACCCCTACTCTCTGAACTGGCAATTTCTTCGTGAATTTGTCTCGCTCATCCTGAATTTGTCTCGCTAGTCATGTATTAGAGTACTTACTGTGATTGATTAGAACCCTAAAATCACAGACTTTGAACTTAAATTTTCTCTTGTTTAAGTCTGGTACATCGTACCCTTCAGAGCAACAGTTTTCTAAAGTGGAAGTTATACTTTATAGCAGATACTTCAAAAATAGCAAGTAAATCTATCATTGTGATAGCTGGATTTATTAAAATAAGAACATATCCAACTCTTGCTCTGAAATATCTCATTTTAACATCTAAGATAGCGTAGACCTTCCTATTCTGTTTCTTTTAGCTTCCAAGCCTTTGCTCTTCTAGTGTAATGATACAACCTCCCAACAGGGCCTAGGGATCTCCTGGAATTACAACCAATTAACATTGTTTGTTCTGCTTCTGTGTGGCTATTGGGCTGTAATGAAGATTGACTGACTGAACTGATTTCCAGACTACATAGATCAGTTCCCCTGGACAAAATGGCTTTTTTGGAGGGTGGACTCTATGCCATTATATGTTTTTGATGTCCTTTCTCTCCCGAAACCCTGCTTGACTCAGGCCCCACTCTCACATCTCCAGGTATTTCCCAACCCAGAGTTGGCAACCACATTCTAGTGCTACTATCCATAACAAGAAATATTGGTTGTGAATGAAATATAACTTTCCTTGTTTTTCTCTAACAAACGATGTTCATATGGTAGCACAGTTTCAGTTTCAGTTTGATTTATTACGATCCAAGATCAGAATTCAAACAAACATGTGCCTTAATTATAACTTATATACTAATAATACGAAGATAAGATAAGGTACTAGGTTAAACTGTTAAAAACTGTAGTAAAAACGATCATAAAACCCATAAAATAAGCTAAAATAGGACAACACATACTCTCCAATAAAAAGCTCTTGCAGCCATATGCTCTAAAAAATAAACCGGCCATTTCCATCATTGATGACTCAATTTACATGGTAGCACAGGTCCTTCATATACAATGGAAGATGCACAAATCCAAATTTTGTAGGTAACTTGGTTAGAACCAAATTTTGCAGTGCCGTGGAAGGATGGTATTCTTTCTGTTTGGTTTTTCACTGGCAGCACAAAATGTAATGTGGCTGCTATGGGCAGGGAAGGCAAATGTCAATGGGATATGGGAGAATGAGGGGGTCAACTGATATCGTGAGCCTATGCCAACCACAGCTAAGCTGTGTTTTATGTTTACGAGATAGGGAATGCCAGAGCATACTCTCAAGAGCTATGTTCCATCCAAAACGCTCTTATCAACATTTCTATGCAAAATGTAAACACAAATATGTCAAAAATTGTTTCCCAGAGGTTTTTAGCTAGTTCTTTCTGCCTTCATACTTTCCGCACTAATGAAATTCAAGGTAAATCCAAAGAATCACTGCTTAGACAATTATATCAGAGACAGAATGATGGGTTTTTCTCTCCCCCTCTTCCCCTGTTAGTATTTTTTTTTAAAATCCGGCTTGATGAAGACTTCTGGAGAACTTGAAAGGCTTGCACAATATGTTGTGATATTTGGCTGGTCTTAATAAAAGCTATTATACAGATTTTGTTTTGGGGTTTTGCTACAGACTGACACGGCTACCTACCTTTTTAGTCTGCTTAGACAATTTGTTGACTTTCAGGAAAGATGTTAGTGTCTGTGCCCCTAAAAATCAGCAATTCTGAATGGCTTGCAAAATGTATCTTACCATGCCCAAGACTGGGATGCGCATCTATGAATTCCAACAGAGAATATAGTTGTGTGAATTTTATCATAGACCCCTGCATTTTAGAACATATCTGGGAAGTTCCATAGGCACAGTACTTGTTAAAACACACACACATGGAAGCAATAATTTATTATATGTAAACAGCAATTATTAAAAATCTCATCCCCATAGTCAGAATACCTGTCTGAATTTTTTTACTATTATTAAAACAATGTTTTTTCTGTTTCCACACAGTATCACAATTATGTTCACCATAAGAATTACCACTAAAAATGGCATCCATGGGGTTGAGTTCTACATTCCTGAGGCACAATGTATAGAATATCTAAATTATCATTATTAATCTCACAAAATCTCTATAACTCAATAGGTATACCTGACTTCCATTGCTGAGGCTACCAGGGAAAGTGGCAAGTAGCCAGGCCCAAGGGTTGCTAGGTCCCCCCATGGCAGGGGATGGTGGGGTAGGATTGCCAGATCCAGGTTAGGAAACTCCTAGAGATTTGGGGATGGAGCCCGGGTGGGACAGGGACCTCACTGGGATACAATGCCATAGAGTCCACCCTCCAAACATCCATTTTCTCCAAAGAAACTGATCTCTGTAGTCTGGAGATGAGCTGTAATTCTGGGGGATCCTCAGGTCCCATATGGAGGCTGGCATCCCTACCAAGCACCCCTCCATCATGACTTGATCCAGTTCCATCTGAGGACCCATTCCTATTGTTCTGTTTTCTTAAAAATAAAAACTGCTTTGGAAACACTTGTGTAAATACACTAAATACATATATCATGGAAAATCCATGCAAAAAACAGTGATTTTCCCTCTAATTGCAGTGATCTATGTGGTAAGATACTCCAAATATTTCACATATACAGAATTTACCATGAGGGGCGCCATTTGTTTACAGCATTTCTGGTAAGCAGCCCTTACAAGCCTTAACTTATTGTATGCATGAGCTTATCGGTCAGCAAGCCCTTAACTTGGGTAAAGATGATAATCTCAAAAGGGTATTTTGAGCCAGTTTTAGAAACAGAGATGTTTTTAAGCAGTTTGGGGGATCTGATAATTATCATAGTCATTATCTTGAATTGCACTCAGAAGACTGGATTGCAGGTATTGAAGCACTGGTGCAATGTGTGCCCAGACCCACTACCCATCGCAGCAAGAACTGCTGCATTCTCCATAAGCAGAATCTTTCAAACCACCATCAACAGCAACTGCATATAGGGTATAGTGCCACAGGACAGATTCAAGGGTATGACAACATGAATGATAGTTGCCAGGTTTGAGTATCACAGCAAAGCCCATAGCTAGTTCTCCAGACAGAATGGACAGCACAGGTTCCTGACATCATTCCTGTCTGCAACACACTTATTATCACCATAATTATGGCAGCTTTGACTCCCTCAAATTTCAGATATATGCACTGCCTGGTCACTGAGCACATGAGTATGATCTGTAAAGAAAAACAAATACTGAGCTGCACTAAACATAATTTTTGTAAGAGTAATAGAATCTGAAAGTACCTAGAGAACTTCACAGTACAGAGGTCAGATTCTCAACATCCAATTCCCTTGCCATATTAGACCATATTACCCAGATTAGAGTGGACAACAAGGAGAAATCAAGACCAATCAAGGCACTCCAAGTTGAATTTCCTTTATTTGTTGTATGTGTCTGCAATCCAGACCAATTTATATTCAGTCTAAAATTTGGCAAATCATATCTTTTTGAGGTCAAGATTTCTGAATGAAATTATTTGCATCTGCAGGAAGGGCTTATTTTCTTTAACAAATTATTTACTGCCTGGTTGGCAATCAATAAAATAAGAATACATTAGGAAAATACAAGGGTTTGCCTCTTCTGTTTCTCCGAAGCTCCTCTTAATAACTGAACTGAGTTAGGCCTTTTTCTCTCCTTCCAATAATGTCAGAATCCTATCCTTGCCAAAGCAAAATGTTGGAGGAAAATTTTATTAGGATAAATAAGTTGGGTGAGTAATTTTGAAAATCAATTTAAACAGGACCAGCTTTTGTTTTGTGTTGAGTGACACATTCGACAATCAACTTAATCTATACTTTTCTTTGTATAATACTGTAACATACAGATTGTCATTAACACCATTACGTCTGTTAGTTTATTCAGTATTTCTGTGTAAGTCTTTCCTTTATTCCTATTTCAGAAAAGATTGTTTTCTAAATCCCTAATGCAGCTGTTTTTCAAGCTGGTAATATCAGGTCTATTTTTAAATTTTCCAAGACAAAATTTTTGCAGGCCATAATGATCTACAGGTAGTCCCTTCTACAGCCATGCGACTGGCCAGTTCACCACCCAAATGATCCAAAAATCTATTTGGGGCATCAAATCATCAGAGGGTGCAAGTAGGAGGAGACAGCAGGTATGCTTTGGGCCTATTATTTCCTCCCAGACAGGTGCTACCTCCTGAGGACCATCTTGGATCCCACAGGCACGACACAGGAAGAGATGCCCCCCCCCCATGCTACTGTCATCTACTTCAAGGTGGGCAACTCTGGAGCTGACGGGGGTAAAATGGGTGCATACACTCTCTACTTGTCCCTCGGCTGGCCAAATTCAACAGTTTTGCTGCTGTAGACCTTCTATGCAACCTGCATTGGCTTCCAGTTGAACCTTACTTATCTAATAAATGTAAATAGCTAAGGCAGATAGATGTTCCTGGAATTCCAGCCCCAGATTTAGTTCACCACTGCCTATTTAAAAACTACAGAGCTAGTCTTATTGGTGGAACAAACTACCACTGTCTACTGTCTCATCTACCTCTGTGCCTCAAGGTAAACCTAACATTTGGGGCAAGTTCTTACTCAGCTGACACTAGCTAAAAAATAGAAAATGTAGCTGCAGCCTTTTATTGAAGTAGCGCAGATATACTGCCTATTACTGCCCTCCAGCAGGAGAAGAAAGCTTTCCCCCACACCTGCGGTAGGCAAGGAACAGGCAAATAAGGCTTGAGGGCATTGTCACACTCCATGCTCCTTGTAAAGAGAAAATTACTGCCTCCATGTATTCTCCAAGCAAATTCACCTGCTATTTTACTCTGACTACCCCATGAAAGCCTGCTAAAAGCTCCAAAAGTATGTTTGTGTGACACTGGTGGTAGAGGATGAATTTGCTAATTTTCAATTAGATATGCTACTTTCCATTTTTCAATTAGGTTTGCTAATTTTCAAATCTGTTGCAGCAGAACACATAGTCTGAAAATGTAATTATTCTGAGCACATCTTTCTCCCCCCCCCAAAAAAAGTTTATAATTTATTTTACTAGGTTTATTTTGAACCAGGCAAAGATATTTGTAGTCCTGGGCCCTACAAATCCATGGCCATTGCCTGTTCAGTTTGCTACAGATAATGGAACAGTGAGAGCTGCAGAAGTAAGGCAGATAGAAAACGTGAGCTAAGTCTACACAGGACAATCCAGTTAAAACCAATACCCTATTTGTCCTGGCCTGCACAAAGATGGCCAACACTACAGATATCACAGATGATAACAATAGTACTTATTTTATAAAATGTTATTAATACATATAAAACAGTATGTGATCATAGCCATATGGTCCTCAGTATGACTTGACTCAGAATTGTTTACCTTCATTCTAAATACCCAGTCATTCTTTAGTGTTTCATTTCATACCACTTCTACTGAAATATGACACATTTATTCTTCCAAAAACCTGTTTAATATTTAATAATTATTTTGCACTTATAACACAAAAATTAATCTTAACATTTTTTCTAGAGCCAGTTTTGATGATACCATATGAAGGAATATGAGGAGAGAAATGTACTCAAGTCAGTGAGCTTCAAACTAACCAAACATAGGATAACATTTTGAAGGACTTACTTTTGATGATCTCCGAGAGCTCTTTGTCCAATGGATTTTAACAATGACTCCGGTCGGACTGCTACCTTTGGTGATGTTTTGGGGCTAGTGTCTGAATCGCCACTTTCCTCATCTCCCATGGCTTTAATATAACTTCCGCTTCTCATCCTTCTGCAGGGAATCTCCTCATCTTTACCACCAGCAGGGTACCCTCCCCATTCATCTTGAGGCACCTGGTACAGCATAGCACAAGCACAAAATAGGAATACATTTTGCAAGCTGGGGGCCTGTGAGGAATTGCAGGGGAAGCAGAATGATTTAAAATTGTACCCCCATTCCCAAATCTCCTTTCTCAGAATTCTATAACCTGTCAGGGACTTGAGCAGGCCATTTTTTATCGTCATCATCTTTTTTTTTTTAACCGACTCCATTTCTCTCAACATTATGTGTCTCCTGGAGTATGCTCAGTCTTTCCAGGAAATTGTGGTATTTACCCCTTTTTTTGTAGAATCCCTTGAGTATGTGGAAACTTCTACATGGTTTTGTTGCTTTCCAAAGTGACGTAAGTCACTCAGCTTACTATTTGATACAGTGATAACAATGGTAAGATATCACTTTCAGAATATGCATGCATCTTAAAGAAGAAGAAGAGATTGGATTTATACCCCACCCTTCACTACCCAAAGGTGTCTCAGAGCATCTTACAATTTCCTTTCCCTTCCCCTCCCCACAACAGACACCCTGTAAGGTAGGTGGGGATGAGAGAGCTCTTTGAGAATTGCTCTTGAGAGAACAGCTCTGAAATAACGTGACTGACCCAAGGTCACACCAGCAGTTGCATGCGGAGAAATGGGGAATCAAACCTGGTTCTCTCAGATTAGAGTCTGTGCTCCTAACCACTGCACCAAAAGCGTTCACTGTTGCATAAGCAGACAACTTAGCCTGGACTTGTAGATATAAAGCTCTTGTATTTGACTCAGGGTGAACAAAGATGACTATTTACCTAGCAGGAATATATCCCATAATGACATGAGGAGGTAAATTATCTGCAGTGAAGCCCATGGCATACAATGGGATACACACTGTCCGTGATAAGTTACCATTTGTTAAATGAGCACCTTTATTCACACTTTGACAGCCTTTCAAAGAAGCCAACAAACATTAAGACCCAGGAGACCTGCATTTAGAGATAAGCATGACACAATCTATAACTACATTCCATAATGCAGTTCCCTCATCAAATCATAGTAGGTGTGAGGTTATTAACTAGTGGTCAAGCATAGCTATATATAAATCAAATATGGTCCCATGAAATGCATTCTCAGCTCATCTTACTGTTTTTTGTCACATGTGCATGTGAGGGAGGGGCAAAATAACAAGGAAGACATTTTATTGCCTTCTATCCTTCTTCCCTACCACATACTGCCTTGCATTAGTCCACCTAAGGATATCTCCATGCACAGAAGCTATTTTCCACCTGTGAAATCACCTGCCAGATCAAGCAAGATTTGTGAGCATGTCAGATAGTCATCCAATTAATTGTGTAGATGCTGTGTATATATACGGCATTGTTTTCACTGGGATATACATGCAGATGTGCATTCCAATGCATTCCTGCATACATTAATATATCCTCATAGACAGGAACAGATTCCTGCTAATTTTCTAGGTTCATTTAGCATCCACACACAAGATACCCACTTTATAAACAGGAGAAATTATGTTCCATTTCCAAAGTAATGCATTTTGCTTCAAAAACTATGCAAGTTATCATTAGAAACCACATCATCTTATAAATATGCCTCATAAAACAGAGAGTTTAATAGTTAGGCATGTCATTTTAGAAATACCTTTGTGTGGTTAGTAGAATCACAATTAATCCCTTTTCATTATCTTTGGAATCAGTGGATGTTAGATGGATAGTTTCCAAATTAATACCCAAATGAAAATGAGTATGATGACTACTACTAGTAACTCTGCTTAATTACAAGCAGGGCTTTTTTGTAGAAAAAGCCCAGCAGGAATTCATTAGCATAATAGGCCACACCCAACAGCAGAAACTCATTAGCATATTAGGCCACACCCCAGACAGCACAGCACCCTCCCAGAATCAGCTTCCCCAGATGCCCCACGGCTTGCGGGGCGCATGGGGAACCCGAGGGGAAAAGGGTGTCGGCGGAGCCAACTTGGAAGCCAGCCAGAACTCCGTTCCTGTGCGTTCCTGCTCCAAAATAGCCCTGATTACACGGATATCACATAACTCACGTGATTCTCTCATAATTTCAGAAACTAGCTTACAGGTGCTGTGCATTTGGCTTATATATCCTAATTTTTTGACATTTGACTCATCGTCATACAATGCTCTTAATCACATCTCTTGCTTCCAGATTCTCATCTTTCTTGGTCTGTTCTGATGTAAAAATAAATACATAAATTTAACAATCAGCAAGTACATTTCATACCAACATAGTTCTGAAAGTATAGGCTATCTATACTTTGATTGAGGCCAGTGGTATGACACAGTGGTTTGAGTTGGACTAGAATTGATGGGACTAGAGATTAATCCCAACAAGGCAAGTGTTACTGGTGAGTGGAAGCTCTGACCCAGGACTTAAAGCGTCACTCATTTTGGATGGGGTTCCACTCCCCTAGAAGGACTGGGTACATGGTCTAGACATGTTCTTGAACACAGGCCTACTGCTAGATAATCAGGTGACCACTATGGCCAGGAGTGCCTCTAACCATCTTCGACTGGTTAGAGCAGTGGCCTTTCCTGAGCTGCAAAGATCTGGCTCCTGTGGTGCAGGCACTGGTTACATCTAGAAGAGCTTACTGAAGTGCACTCTAAGTGGGGCTGCTCTTGAAAACTGATCTGTAACTTTGGTTGGTGCTGAATGTCGCAGCCAGGATACTGACTGCAGTGGGTCATAGGGACTATATTACTCCAGTCTTGGCACATCTACACTGGCTCCCAATCTTTTTCTAGGCACAATCCAAGGTGCCACCAACCACTGTCGTCATCTTCTGAGGCCCTGCTTTTGTTGCCCCCATCTCCTTAGATTAGGCAGGCAGCAGCCCAGGAGAAGACCTTCTCAGTTGTGGCACCAAGACTCTGGAACCATCCCCCAAGGGAGACTCATTTGTTGATTTCTGTTGCCATCTTCTACCAATGGCTGATGACTTCTTTGTTTCATCTTGTGATCCCTCCTTCCTACCCGATGTTTTAACTGTTGTTGTTATTTATCTGTATGGGTATTTTAGCTTTGGTTTTAATTGTCCATGGATTTGCAGTTGGGTGCCATCATGCTGATGATGCTAAGCTCTACATTTCTTTGTCCACATGTTGCAAATCTAGCTATCCTGAGCCAATGCCTAGGTACTGTGGTTAAGTGGCTGAGGATGAATGAGCTGACACTGGATCTTGACAAAATAAAGATAATGCTGGTAAGGCAGGCCAAACTCTTTCAGAATATTGCAATTCCTACATCTGAGGTGGTTCAGCTGACTCAACTAAGTTTTGGGGGCTTATTCTAGACTCAGCATTATTGCTGGGGAAGCAAATTAATTCTGCTGCAAAAAGTGCTTTTAAAAATTTTCCCTTTGCTTGGAAGATAGCTCTCTACTCTGATCAGGCCAACCTGGCCACATGGATCCATGCCACAGTAATGCAGATCTAGACTATTGTAATGTACTACATGGCTCTGTCCTTGAAGACTACTCAGCAACTGCAGCTGGTACCAAATGGTGCAGCTTGGTTGTTATTCAGAGGTAGGCACAGTATGCATATCTATATATCTAATTCCCAAGTACCCTCCCCCGTGCGGATACCTAAATCCGTGCGGGGGGGGCACTTGGGGGGTGGGGTGGGGTTTCTACACATGGGGGGCACTCCCCCCATGTGCAGAAAAATCCTAAATGTTTAAAAAACTTTTGGGGGGATCTTTAAATCCCCCGAAAAGTTAAAGCGTTCTCCGTGCGTGCACAGAGAACGCTGTGGCCGCTGTAGGGGAGGGGGTGGGAAGCGGTGTGATGAGGACTCACTGCTGCCATTTGCGGGGGGGAGGGAGGGAAGAGCCTCGGCGGGCAGCAGGACTCTATGCCCCCGCCGCTGTTTTGAAAGCAGGGAGGGAGGGGGGAAGCCTCAGTGGACGGCGGGTGTCCCTGCCGCCACTGCCGCCGCTTTGAAGGCGGGGGGAAGCCTCAGCAGGCAGCGGTCTCCCTGCCGCCACCACCTTACAGGGGGGGAGCCTCGGCGGGCGGCTGTCTCCCTGCCGCCGCCGTCGTTTTGAAGGCAGGGGGGAAGCTGCCTAGAGGGGGGACGGGGGAAGGAGCTGTCAGCTTCTCCCCCCCCCCTGCGAATATTGCGGGCCCCCCCCTTTTGTTTATCTAATTCCCTCTTGAAGCTGTCCATGCTTGTAGCTGCCACCACCTCCTGTGGCAGTGAATTCCAAGTGTTAATCACTCTTTGGGCGAACTATCTGTTCTAGAACTATCTGTTCTAACCCAACTGCTCAGCCATTTCATGGAGTGCCCACAAGTTCTTGTTATACCTATTCTGGAGCAACTAGTTTTTGGATACAATTATAGGTATGGTTATCACCTGCAAAGCCCTTAATTGGCCAAGAAACTGCATATTTGCAGGACCAATTTTCCCATTATTTCCTGCTGAGGCAGCTCCACTAATCAGAGAATATCTTGTAAAAATTCCACCCTGCAAATTGATACGATGAACAATTCTCCAGACCGAAGCATCCTCTGCTATGGCTCCCATCTGGTGGAATGGCCTGCCTGAGGACCTCAGGAAGTCTCCTGTACTTCTACCACTTTGCAGAATGTGTAAAACAGTGTCAAACCTTGCTCACTGTACTCGCTTTGGCTTGTCATGCTTACAGGGGGAAGGAATTCCTGTGGGGAGAGGACTGAGTGAATGAGTGAGAGAATGGGACCTTTTGCTTTTAGCAGCCATAACTTTCCTTGCAAACGCACCTCTTTTCTTGTTCCCACAGAAAGGTGTCCTTGGAGCTTTTTTGGTATTAGTTTTTGCAGTAGATAACCAACCCATATATTTTCCCTCCCTGGTTGAGATGGCAATGTTAGGCGTGGTGTGTGAGTGACATGTGCTTGGGGAAGGAAGGGGCTTTTGTTCGAATTACCTATATTAAGCATGTACCCACCAAAAATGCTTCAGTTCTAACACAAGTGATGTTCTGGATCAGGCATACATCTCAATAAACTTATCACAGAGAGAGTTGTTGAGAGTAACTTGACCAGGGGTCTGCCAAAAAGAACAGTTCAGGAAAACATTTTAATACAGGGAACAGGGAGGTAGTAAACCAGAATTCTACAGGAAAGGAAGCTTCTCCCCCTTTGCATTGTTTATTGGATATATTATACTGTCTGTACTTCAGTGTTCTGAAATTATGAATTCCACTTCTTATTAATATTATACTAATTCTGTTCTTTATTTCCTGTAATCCAATTTTACTGCATTGTTCATCATCATGTATCTAATTCTGTACTTGTCTCCTATGAGGACTGAAAACCCCGGGGTCAGGTACAGACAGGGGTATTTCTCTACAGAACTGGGGCACCCAGAAAAATACAATTTTAAAACAATGTAAAGTTTTTACAAAAATACTGAGGTTTTGGCTGCCATTTCTGAAAAGGGAGAAAGCTGCCCACCACCACATGAGCCAGGTGGGCAGGTGGGTGAGGAAGAGAACCAGAAGCTGCCACCACATCAGCCAGCCCATTAGGCAGGTGGCCAGGTGTGGGATGGGAGTTATTGACCCTACTGCCCCCCTCCACTGGCACTGCAGGCAAGTGGACAAGAGGGAATAGGAGACATTGCCACCCCCCTCTCAGGTCAGTGTTGCTGGTAGGAGAGGAGGAAGGTACAGGAGGAAGAGTGGGAGCAGCTGTTGCTGCCCCCCACCTCTGCATAAACCAAGAGAATCACGGGTGCTGCAAGTGATCAGGTGGGCAAGTGGGGAAGGATGGAGCAGGAGCCATTGCTGCCATCCCCACTACTACTAAAACAATAGAACAAACCGTGCTATATGGCCATTCATAAATCAAAAACAAAATAAAGGTCATCAAATTTTTAAAGTCCAATTTTTTATATTGAGAAACAAATATTGCAAGCATGTAAACATCAAATCATGTATTGCAAAATACAAATGAGTCAACCCCTTAAACAGCATTGTTCAAGCTGAGTTATCCATGTTAAAAAAGGTGGTGAACCACTTCTTTTGAATGTGTTGTGGTCATTTTTGCAAAGTACAAAGGTTTCAGCTTAAGAAGCATTTCGTGACTGTGAACAAGTTCCGACTTTGAAAAAATCTTCTTTTGAAACAGGCCAGTAAACTGGCTGCTCTTCAGACAGGGTTTACACTTCTCGCAGCCAGAACCCTGAAAGCTGAGGTTAGATTTCTCACAGCAGGATCTCTGAATACCTTTTTGAAGATGGATGACTCAGCTTGAACAACACAACTTCTTGGTGTATTACGTGGGGATGTCACCTGAACAATAAACATTGGAGTTGGATAGTTCGGATAAACATCCCTTTCAGGAATTGATGGTATTGCACCATTTTGTTATAAAAGACAGTTGTTGTTCTTCTTTTGAATGAACATTATATTTTACTCCCATTGAGTCATCAGTTGCATTTTGTCTGGTTAAGGTATTGACTCATTTGATTTTTGCAATGGGTCCCTTCCACAAGATTGAGATAATCCAGTGGGGAAGCAAGGCTTTTTTGCCCCGGAGCAATTTGACCCACAGTTGTGTGATCACACAGGTCTGTGGACCTGCCAGGGCAACTTGCCGCTGCGTGATCAGATGCAACCATGGGCGAGTTGGGTTTTTTTTTGTGTGGTTGGTTTCCAAGGTGCTTAAACGAGGGATTGATTAATTGCTTCCCCACCTGAAGGGCTTTTGATGATGTGCACATGGAAAAGGGGGGAAAAAACCAACAGCGTGGCGTCGGGATAGCATGAGATAATGCTATCCACGATGCCACACTTCCATGCTGATCACACAGGGAAAGTCTGGCTCTGGCCCGCAGCAAACCGTTTGATACCACATTTGATACCGTTTGAAACCACATGAGCCAGTTTGCTGGCAAGGCGGGATATAAATATAATAAATAAATAAATAAATAAATAAATTTTCACTAGTAGTTTTTTACTCCGGTTCCCTACAAGATCAAAACAGCTTGCGACCATTTGACAATGGTTGTGGGACGCTTCCCAGATGTGCTGGTATGATCGCGCCTGTTTGATCCACTGGTGAACCATCCCTCTTGCGTGGCAAATGGGTGCATGTGATCACACCCATGGTTTGATGTTTACATGCTTGCTATATTTGTCTACGTCAACACAAAAACACCATTAGATTTTTAAAATTTGAAGAACTTTATTTTGTTTTTGATTTATGAATGTTCATATAGCATGGTTTGTTCTATCGTTTCAGTGCATTGTCCTAACCGTGATTCTCTCTTTTTGGTTTACCCCCACTACTACAGCAGCCATATGAGCCAGGCAGGTAGAAGCGGCAGCATTGTAGGCAGATGGTCTGGCCGGCAAGCAGTTGGCCAAGTCTTGTGGGTTCCCAACTTGCATGTATGATACTGCGTTCTGCATTATCTTTTAAAACTCTTTAATCTACCTTGAGCTTCAGCAAAAAGGTGGACAAAAAGGATGTTTATTGAATATATTATTTTTCTCTAATTGTGAAATTCAGTTCATTGGATCCTCTCATTTGTGCAATCCAGGCTACTGGATTAATTGTACTGTTTTTATGTCATTGTTCTTTAATTTTGTGATCTTGTTGTATTGGATTGTTCATTGTGTGCCTTATACTTGTCTTTACTGCAAAATTCTTATAATTCTCCAATTTGCTCTGAGTCTCATAAGTAATGGAGCTAATAAATGACCCCACATGACTCTCTAACCCAAATGTCTATAGCACAACATACAATGAATGGGATGGCAGACTGGGAAGAACACTACTGCCAGCTCCAAAATTTAAGCTGTGCTTTTGCTTGCTCTTCCTGCTTCCTGTCCTTCGGTACTTATTTATTAGTTATATTCCCCCTTTCATTGTGGCTTGAGGTTTCATACAAGTCAAAGCTAAAATACCACATTTTAAAATGAATAAAGCCCCAGATACCCCTTCCCCCATGCAGATGCCAGCAGTTTATACCCCATTAAGGTCTCTGTAAAATAAATGGCCTTGCAGTATCTCCAGAAGATTTCTAAGGATGGTGCTCTCCTCATCTTCTGAGACAACCTGTTCCACAGACTGGGAACTACTACAGAAAAGAACAGGCTCCAATTCATGCTAGGTAGGCCAGTATAAGTGAGGAAACTGTTAGCAGGTAGCAGCACGGAAATCATAGATGGCACACGGGAACATATGTGAGTGTATAGTCTTTTAGATATGTGGATCCCAGGCCATGAAGAAATTTAGAGGTCATAACTAGCACCTTGATTTGGACTCAGAAACAAACTGACAGCCAAAGTAGCTGTTTTGAGATGGGCAATGTGTTCTCCCATTGGCTTGCCCCTGACAACAAATAGGCTGCCACATTCTGAACCAGTTGCGGTTTCTGGACTGTTATCAAGGGCTGCCCAAAACAGAGCACATTACACTAATCCAACCATAATGTTACTGACAGAAGTTGCTCTTGGCCACTGTGTTAAACTGCTATTTGAACAGCAAGGCTGGGTCCATTAGCACCCCCAGCCTCTTAACCTGATCTGGAAAGGCCATGGTATAAAGCCAAGTTCTAATGACTGGGTATGGCCAAGCACTGAAGGGATCTTGGCTCATAGTCAGTGTGTTGTGCCTTTCCATCTTATTAAAGTTATTCACATGTTTATATCCCACATTGCCTCACTGCTCCAGGCAGCTCACAAATCATAATTATTAAAAACATCACAATTGAAAACCAACAAAATAAAACTCCAAGTAACCTCCTTCTGCCCTGTGGCCTCAGACCAGGTGGTCGTTTGGGCTCAGGAGTAGCCCAAGGTATAATGGGATATTCTGTTTACCTGTATATTTAATATTATTTTTGTACTGCATTTTGATGGCTTTATTGTTGTTGTAAGTTCCTGTGAGTTCCTCAGGGGAGAAAAATGGCAAATAAATATTCTAAGTCACTAACAAGTAATAGTAAGTCAGGAACCCAGAAGTGATGTTACCGTAATGTGCAACACTTTAGACAATTTGCCAACTTTAAAAAAGAAGCGAGAATGGCTTCTGAGCAATGAACAATATTCTGAGGTACAATTTCAGCCCTAGAAACAGAACATGGCATAGGAATAGGGTTGCCAGTCCTTGGCTGGCAACCAGGGGGAGGCTTGGGGGGCCCGAAACAGGCAGGAAGGGTGTCACATGACTCCAGTTCTAGGTGAATGATGCCACTTCTGGAAACGATGTCACTGTATCACGTCATGGTCTAAGGTTTGCTCCAACCTAAATGGTAAAAACTATAAAACCCGGCAAATTGTCTAAAGTGTTGCACATTACGGTAACATCACTTCTGGGTTCCTGGCTGGAAGTGACATTGTAGCAATATGCAATGCTACCCCTTCCCCCATTTCCTCTTGCTACTCTCTTGAGCGCTGGCAGGGGAATGCTGGCAGGGGTTTCACAGCCAGCATAGGTCATCTGGCAACCCTAACTAAGAAAAGCACCAGAATGATACTACCAGCTAACCAACATAGAGAAAAATCCTATATAACAAAACTTTTAAAAAATAAAACGAGAGCAGATCTTTTTATGACCTTTTCATAGATCTTCTTGGTGATGCACAAGCAATTCTGCAGCAGCTGGTGAGCTACAGTTTTTTCACATAATACCTGTTGGAAACCCCTGTTGTAACTGCATTCACTTGGTACCATGGACAAAAGGGAAATATTTGCTTTGGTATAATATTCAGCATTTCATTTCATCTTATTTATGTTGCCTCTCTCTTTTCTTCATTCAGAACGCTTGCAAAAATCAGTATACATGTGATGGAAAATACTGAAGTTGCTTTATGACTTGTGAGACTAGTCATTGGTGCCTGATATTCCCATCTGCAGGGTTTGCATCTGCTAATTGGGAATAATTACTCTAATTACCTACTTGCATTTAGCAACGATTGCTGATATGTATAATTTCTCAAAAGCCTTCTTCCTATTCCACGATGGTAAATCCTTGTATTTGTAGTTTTTAATGCACAATGGAAAAGAGATTCGGGTGGCATTATGCTGTTTACGGTTCAGCACCTGTGTTATGACAGAAGAAATGCTTGCAGCAAAATGGAAAAACTCACTCCAAATTGACTTGCAAGTACCAGATTGATCGTCTGTTCCGATCACCAGTTCCATTCTGTTGCGATTTCACCATTCACACTGGATGCAACATCCCTTTATACTTTAAAGATATTTTGTACTGGGTTAGACATGCCCAAGAAGTAAACCTCATTGTGAGGGCTAAAGCAATCCACCAAATCTTTCAGAGTCATTTTCCCCAACCCAGAAAGTATAATAGAGAGATAACAACACTGGCCTACTTTTTAAAGCAGTTGTAAGGATTGCTAAGATAATGGGCACTTTGAACACTTAGGAAAATCACAAGGCAAATATTAAAAACAGTGGGTTGGTTCCTATGAGGAAGTGAAAGATGGGCATTTCCAGCCAACTCCTCCATTCATACTTTGAATGGTTTATCTATATACTAGTAGCAATGTGTGGCCTCCATCTGTGGATACCTAAATCTGTGAATCAGGGCCACAAACACTAAACAGATGTTTCTGAAAACTTAGGGGACCCCCTAGGTTTGCATAAGATACTGACTTAAAAAAAAACAGTGGGAGTGACTTGTAGTATGAGAATTGATGTTTGATGGGTAATTGGAATGGAGTGATTTCACCACAAATAGACAGACTCAGAAAAAAATATTAAAATTGCACAAGCCAAGTTACCACAGGCTTTTGTTGACTTGATGGACAACTTGGGTTTAGTTGATATATGAAGACAAAAAACTGGTAACTCTTAAGAATATACTTATTTCTCTGAAAGACATAGAGCCTTCTCAAGATTAGATATGTTTCTGACTATGGCCGATTTGGCTAGTTGGGCTGCAGACAGACTTGTTTTCTGCCACGCCTCCCCGGCGCGGCAGAATGGGGCAGGGGAATTTCCCCCGCCCCGCGGCGTTCCCACGCCGCCGGAAGGAAGCCACCCACAGCGTTCAGACTGCGGCAACTTCCTGGAGCGGCGGGTGAACGTCGCGTGGGCGCCCCTGCCCGCTCGCGTTCACACCCGCTTCGGCGGGTGGTACGCGCGCACGGGGCACGCCGCACCAGCCAAGCACCGCTTTAAAGTGGTGCTCGGCTGGTGCTCAAGGAGCGCTGCGCCGGACGCGACGTGTCCGGGCCGCCTCCTGGGGGCAGATGCGGCCGTCTGAACGGCCGCTCTGCCTCTGCTTTTGAAGTGGAGGCAGAGCGGCCGAGATGGCCAATCTGTCCTCAGCCTTGGTTTGTAGAGCAGAGATTTACCAAAGACTTTCTTCAATCACAATCCTGTTAGTTTGGTTTATAAAAGGAAATTTACTACTTTTAGGTGGAGATTAAATGAAGCATTGCAGCAAAAAGAATCAATTGTTGAGGATTATAAGAAAAAGTTGAAGGAATTTTTTGAACTTAATTTAAATAAATGCATGGACATGAGAATGGTATGGGATGCAAGCAAAGCTTTTATTAGAAGGCATTTAATACAACATAACTCTCAGTTGAAGAAGAAGAGGCAAGAAAAAACACAAAATATTTTGGAAGAGATTTTTTAAAAGGAGGAGAAATTTTAAAAAAATCACCTAGAAATAAAAATAAGAATTTTACAACAGCAGTTATTGATGTTATCAATAAGAGGAACGGAATTAAAACTTAGTTATGTTAAACAGAGAAATTTTGAATTTGCAAATAAACCAGGAAGTTGATTGGCCTATAAACTGAGAAAAGAAAGAGAAAAGAAAATGATTTTAAAATTACAAGAAGGAAATACTACACTGACAGATAATTTGGCTATCCAAAATACTTTTCATAAATATTATTCTACTTCATATAAAACCCAGGATGTCCCATTGGTAAAAACAGATGAATATCTTAGTAAACATTTTTTACATAAGATTTCAGAAGAACAAAGACAAATTATTAATGGACCTGTAATGATAAGAGAATTAGTAGAAGCTATAAAAAAGAATAAGGAAAAGTGCCAGGACCAGATGGGCTATCGGGTGCGTATTATAAGTGTTTCGAAGATGAAATCTTACAATTTCTACAAAGTACAATGAACTCTATTTTAAAGGGGGGAAAGGTGCCTGAGACATGGAAAGAAGCTAATATTGCATTGATACCCAGAGACTTAACTTCAACAAGAAATTACAGACCAGTTTCATTACTTAAGAATGACTATAAATTGTTTACCACAATTTTAGTGGAAAGGTCGAGATTGATTTTACAAGGATTTATACATGAAGATGAGTGTGCTTTTTTACTTAAGAGACAGAGCAGCAACAGTGTTAGAATTGTAACAGATACTGTGGAATATTTATTAAAGCATAATGAAAAACAAGCCACATTTTTTTTGTATGTGGAGAAAGTGTTTGGCAATCTGAACTGTATGTTTTTATACTGTGGTTTTATAGTATTTTATTGTGTCTGAAATATGTTGGTAGTTGCCCTGAGCCGCCGCTAGGCGGGGACGGCGGGGTAAAAATCTAATAAAATAAATAAAATAAATATGTGTCTCTTACATTAAGCAAGTTTGGCCACCCCTGATTTAGGCTGAGTCACCCACTACAGCATACATGTGTTCAACTATACTTTAGTACCACTTTAAATACAGCCAGATGACTTACAAGAAAAAACAATTTATTGTCTTTATACTCCCCAGTATAGTGGCAATAGCTGTGGGAGGCATAGTTTACTGTTTTATTTGGTTTTACCTTTCTACAAGCAGAAGCCTGCAGGGATTTGCAGTGGGTATCTCATTTAGCCTTCCCCCACAATTTCCTCTTTCCCTTCTCTGAGAGTTTTCCTTATTGTCCCTGTTCCTTGCTTCTTCCTTCCCATCCACCAGACAACCTCCCTTAATCTTTCCCCCTGTCTTCAGCTTTCACCCCTTCCCTCTCCATGGCAACATCTACCTTGGAAAAGTCCGGCCCAGATATGTTGTGCTAGCCTGGCTGCAGGGCTGGCTGTGTGCTGCCATACAGGCTGAGCCCATCTGCAGTGGGGAACATGCAAGGACTTGTGGGGATTATCTCACTTAAAACTGTATCCCTCTTCCCATACTATTTATCTCTCATTGGCAGGCCCCATATCCTCAGCTTCCTTATGTTCTTCCCACCTACCAACTTACCTACCTTTTAACTGTCTTGCACCTTCAGCTATATTTA
Source organism: Lepidodactylus listeri (assembly GCA_029233225.1). Lineage (NCBI taxonomy): Eukaryota > Metazoa > Chordata > Lepidosauria > Squamata > Gekkonidae > Lepidodactylus > Lepidodactylus listeri. The sequence continues at coordinate 40,078,739 of JARCFY010000016.1, read as the reverse complement.
TTACTTTCCCCCTTTATTAATACTCCACCATTCTCCCCAACAGGGGCTCAAAGTGGCTTACATCATTCTCTCCTCCTCCATGAAGGTAGATCCAGGTGGTCAGCCATGTTGGTTTGAAGCAGTAGAACAAATTTAGAGTCCAGTGGCATTTTTAAGACCAATAAAATTTTATTCAAATTATAAACTTTTGTGTGCTTGCACACTTTTGTGTATTTGTATTGTCAGGGCTCATTTCGTAGCAGGAGCTCCTTTGCATATTAGGCCACACACCCCTGATGTAGCCAATCCTCCAAGAGCTTACAGTAGCCCCTGTAAGAAGAGCTTTGTAAACTCTTGGAGGATTGGCTACATCAGGGGTGTGTGGCCTAATATGCAAAGGAGCTCCTGCTATGAAATGAGCCCTGTGTATTGTATATTTGGAAAAGTGTGTGTGCACACGAAAGGTCATACCTTGAATAAAACTTTGTAGGTCTTAATGGTGCCACTGGACTCTAAATTTGTTCTCCTCCTCCATGTTATCCTCACAACAACCCTGTGAGGAAGTTAGGCTAAAAGTGTGCGACTTACCCAAAGTCACCCAGTGAGCTTCCATGGCAGAGTGGAGACTGGAACCTGAGTCTTCCAGATCCTAATCTGAAACTCTTCTAACCACCATACCACACTGGCATTCATGGGGCTGCTGCTGTTGAAAAGTATCAAGCAGTCGGCCTGAGTAAGTCATGCAAGTCAGGTGATAGCAAGTCACCTGGTGGCTGCTCCCATGCCTGGTCCTGATGAGTCCTCCCTCAAGAGCTAAAAGAGGCTCTGCCCTTTCCCCTGTCATTTACTAACAAAAACCAAGCCTGGAAGGCTGGCAATACTGTGTGGTATTCTAGCAATGGCCACTGAAGACATGTATTTCTTAAAGCTACTGGTTCTATTTCTATTACTGTGGAGGGGTTAACCTCCCCCCCTTTTGCAAATATGGCTTTTCACGTTTGTAGAAAGATCTGCCTTGTCTGCCTCTGGTTCTAGTCTCTGGATTTAATTATTCACAGATTTGGCCATGCTGAGAATTAGATATATTGATTATATTAGACTGTTTTTTAATTATCAGCTAGCTAATGTATTTCCAGCTGGTCTTCTCACAACCTTTGGTTTCAAAAATCTACATATTTCATGGTTCCAGCATGCCAGCACTCTCCCTACTGCAAACCACTCTTCTCTCCCTTTTCTTTCTCACTGGTGTAAAGGCACAGATGGGGTGGGCAGGGGCCCATCACAGCCTGACCCCATTCACTTCACTTTTTCTGGTGCTACATTGCAGTTCGGCAGGGGGAGAGACTTTCAAAGGACAAAAAGGGGAGTAAACAAGCAGAACTTGGCTCCTCCTTCTGCCTCCTCCTGGCAACAAAGGAAGTGTCCACATAGACATTCCCCTGAAGCCACTCCACGCTGTCTCCTTTGAGCCAAATGGAATTGTTTTATTGTTAATCTTATCTAAAGGGGAAAGCTCTGGAAATGTTTTAAGTAGTGCTCTCAATAAGCATGACATTTGTCAGGTGGGCATGTGGGCATTTCCCTTTAATGTGGGGACTTCCTGCTCTCCACGGAGGAGAGGACACATTGCCCTAAGGAAAGTACTGGTCGCTAGGATAAGCAGGAGCTCCTCTGGAAGACCTTATTCTCCTCTTTTCCAGCTTATCCCCTTGCTTTCATTTACTCCAAAGAAATTTTGAGAGCAGTCAGAATAGCGCAGAGCAGGAAAAATAATATACATGTACCTTATTATTACTATTTTAAGAAGATTCAGCAATTCAGCAACCATTTAGTAATCTGGAATTAGTCACCAGGCCTTGGACAATAACGTCACTTGGCCCATTTCTGAGCTTTTCAACAGTGAGAGAAAAGGTAGTTTGTTTTATTTTACTGATATGAGCTAGTAATTTGGGGAAACAAATTATTTAGAGAAGAAGAAGAAGAAGAAGAAGAGATTGGATTTATACCCCGCCCTTCACTCACTTGGAGTTTCAGAGCGGTTTACAAACTCCTTTTCCCTTCCCCTCCCCACAACAGACACCCTGTGAGGTAGGTGGGGCTGAGAGAGCTCTTTCCCAAGCTGTCCTTGAGGGAACAGCTGGTACAGAGCTATGGCTTGCCCAAGGTCATCCAGCCAGGTGCAAGTGGAGGAGTGGGGAATCAAACCCGGTTCTCCCAGATTAGAGTCCGCGCACTTAACCACTACACCAAACTGGCTCCTATCCAATTAAACCTAAAACCTATATTCTAAATTCTATAGATTATCTACCGCTACCTCTTTCTCAGATCCATTTCTAGGCTTACTTTCTAGGAAGCACACTGATGAATGATGCTGTTATCTTAGAACGTTGAGATCTGTTTCTCCGTCGTTCATTTACCAACCATAGCAATGTACTCTGCCTTATCATTTATTCAAGGGCTACATATTTCCTCTATAAATTAGGCAAACGTTGTTGGCAAATATCATTGCAGACCCAATGACTGAATCTCAGGCCGCGTTCAGACTGTCAGTTTGGCCCGATATAGGCCCGCTTTGCAAGCGGATTAAGAGAGCCCGTTCACACACCCACAGCTGCCTGGCATTGCCGTGCCACACTCACCCCGTCCTGAAGTGCTTTCATCCCACTTTAAAAAGGTACCTGGTGAAACCGGTGTCAAGCCGTCTGGGTGCACGTTCATACCGCTTCCTGGCAGTGTGGACGCAAATAAGCTGCACATCAAGCGCCACCGGTAATGTGAACCCACTGATCTGGCTGCTGCGCCTATGCACCTACGTGCAGGTCAGCAAAACAGATCAAAACCACATGCCACCGCTGCCAGGGGCCGCCCCACATTGTGAACACTCTGTTCCACCTCCTCTCGGGTATGGTCCCGCATCAGTCTATGCAGTGTGAACGGAAAGCCCCTTGTGCTTCATTTTGCCAGTCTGTCCTCAGCCTCAGATAGGTTAATGTAAGCAGTTTGAACACAGCGATAGGGAATGATGATGTTCTAATGTGAGAACAAACAGCCCAGTCATCTGCTTACTCAGAAGGAAGTCCCACTGAGGTCAATGGGACTTACTGCAATTAAGTGCGCACAGAATTGCTGCCTACATTTTCTTTCCAAATTAAAAATATGACATTGGGGGGAAAATAGTCTCTGGGCAATGAGCTCAATCCTGCAAAATGTACTGGCAACTAAGGGATTGTAATATAGATGTCTGTGCAACAAAATCCCAGTACAGTTTTGGGAAAAAAGTGGGGGAACCATTTAAAGAGAGGGGAGACTAGAGTAGGGGTGTGCAAAAAAAGAAGTTGGTATTTTTTGGCTTTGGGTAAATCTGACCAGAAAAATATCAGTAAATGCCAAATTTCCTCAATCCAATACTGATAAAGAATTTGGATTGGGGAAATTTTCGGTATTGCCAAAAATATTCGGGTCTGATTTACACCACCAGAGGGAAAGGAGGCATATTAAAATGCCTTCTTTCCCTCTGGTAGCCCCTACAAATTTCCCTGTCAATTTCACTCCCCGCCAGTCAGCTGTGAGTGAAATTGACATGGGAAAGCCTTTACTCTCTGCCTTCCCTTCTCTAGCTGACATGTTGTAGCTGGAGAAAGGCAGACAGGGAACCTAGGCATGTTTAAAATCCTTTTTTCCCTCCTCAATTTGGGGAAGGGAAAGAAGGGCATTTAAACATGCCCCCCCTACTTCCCCAAGTTTATCCCCTCAGGGAAGGAAGGGGGCATGTTTACATGTGTGCCCTTCCCTTCCCCAGCATGCCCCCCATGACGGGCAAGCTGAGGAAACAAAGGGCATGCATGCGAACATGCTTGGGTTCCCTGCCTGATCTTCTCCAGGAGAAGACCTGGAGAAAATCAGGCAAGGAACCAGGTATGTTTAAAATGTCTTTCTTTCCTTCCCTCATCTGGGGAAGGGAAAAGAAAGGCATTTAAACATGCCCCCCCCCTTCCCTGAATTTCTCCGCAAAAGCAGAGAGGCTCAGGGAAGGAAGGGAGCATGTTTGCATGCCTGCCCTTTGCTTCCCCAGAGGGCAGGCATGTTTAAAATGCCTTTCTTGCCCTCCTTGATCTCAGGGAGGGAAAGAAAGGCATTTAAAGCCAACAGCTGACTAGCAGTCAGGGTGTTAGGTTTAAATGAAACCTTTTTCCGGTATAGCAAAATGTAACCAAAAAAGCACCAGATATCGGCTTTTTCGAGTTCATCTATACTGGTAGCCAAATACAGATCAGAGATACACTGACAAGGTATTTTTCGAGTATTTTTTTGGTTTGGCTATAGCCAAATGCACACCCCTAGACTAGAGTGGAGAAAAAGCAAGGAGGTGGTGACATCTGGGCATTTCCTGTAGGGAAAAAAATGACTAACACATAGGAATGGAGGAACCATTGGTGGGGAAAGATTAAGCACTTCGTCCCTACTTTTCACTTCTCTGTTCTAAATTTCACCTTTCTGAAAATGATTTTCACTCTAAAAATGGTGTTAGGGATTTTTTGCCCATACTTGTGTATCACGTGAAGTTAGCAGCTATCCAGTTGAAATCAGTGGAATTATAGCAGATGTCACTTTCAACAGAATTTATATGCTCGTGCTGCTTTAGACCACAATGTGCTAGTTTTCTATTTACATGTGGTATGGTGGTGTTATGGAGGTGCATTCAACATTGTGAGCCCACATCTGCAATGAAATGGCAAAAGCTTGGCATAAATGCCCATGTGCTGCCTTGGTTAGGGTGTCACACTAGGATCTGCGAGACCCAGGGTTGCATTTCCACTCTGCTCACTGGAAACCTGCAAGGTGAATTCAGGCCAGCTATCCCGTCTTTCAGCCTAATCTACCTCACAGTCACTCTGGGTCCCCAAAGAGGAAAAAAGTGGGATATAAACATGTTCCCTATGGGCATCTTCTGTTTATAAGAAGCATGTCTCAACTTTTGCTAGCCCAGATCCAAATTGTTTAGTTATTATTCCTTCTGTAACATGGGACTCTCTCTGTACTTATTTAGCATCCATGATCTGATGCAGGAATCTAAATTGTGTGATTGGATTTATAGGGATTGCCTGGGATGATCCAGCCCTACAGTGAAATTATTTTTATAAAGGCCACTTGATCCATGATTCTGAAGAATGTGTGAAATACAACAAAAAGCATAACTACAGAAATGGCTGCCTAATGAAAGAGAGGGGTTATTGAGATAGTTGCACTACTAGATTGTGTCACAAATCAGATGCAGGTAATGTGTAAGATGATAACAATGAATGATCTAGAGAGTATCCTTTCAGGGAACCCAACTGAAAATTAAAACCCAGCAGAATCCTCCAAACAAGAAAACTAGCAGCAGTAGGAATAAAATGGGATTTACGTCTGAGTAGACCTGTTTAGGATTGCTCCCTGTGGGGCTTATCCATGCTAGTCTATTTTAGGTACTACAATAAAATAGTAATGAAGAATTTTCTCTGAAGTTATATTAACATTGGGCGACAGTGATAAAAGGGTCTGTATTCTACCATCCCAATAAGCAAAATTTGAAGCCTTCTCCCCAGTTTCGCTCTTCCAGCTACTTAAGTTTGCTTAGGAACTTCCTACAGTGTCAAGTAGGATACTGCCCAATGTTTGATAAAGTCTTAGCTTTTCCCTCAATTTTTAAAAATGTTCACTGATGTCCTATGATAAGTCTAATGTACATGACCAATGTGATTACCATTTATGTTTTGAGTCTATGAGAGAGGGGGGTTTTGGTGTGTGTGTGCGCGCGCGCATGTGTGTGTGAAGTGCCATCAATTTTCAGCCAATCCATGGCAACCCTGTAGGGTTTTCAATGCAAGAGATGAACAGAGGGGTTTGCCATTGCCTGCCTCTGCATAGTGTCCCTGCAATTCCTAGGTGGTCTCCCATCCAAATACTAACCAAAGTCAAACTCTGCTTAGCTTCCAAGATCTGACAAGGTCAGGGCACTAGAGAGTACTGCAGTTAATTAATTAATTCTTAAAACGAATTTCATTTTCTCTATCTTAAGTTATATTCCCAGGCACAGGTGAACTGTATGAAACTAGGGAACTTTTAAAAATAAAATATGTAAAGCATGCATGCAGAAAACCCTCTGGCAAAATTTTATAATGGCATGTTTCATTCTGATTAATAATATTAACTACATTTAGCTCTTACCTGAAGGTAATGGCATGGCCTCAGGGAAGGCTTGATTTCTTGATGAACTAGAGGCTTATCTAGGTTAAGTGACGACTTGCGATAAGCTTCTTTAGCCTGGCTTACGGTAAGTGTAGACCAAGAACTCCTTTTCATGTATTTCCCATCAGGGGCCATTGCAAGCCCTTCACAAGCAGAACACTTCACATCATTGTTACTTTTTGAAGTCTTTAGCGAGAGATCCCCAAAGTGTCCGTGAAGAGCCTCTGGGTAGCAATGAGAGATGTGGTCCACATGATGCCTGTTTACAACACTAGGTGTTCGGTAAGTGCTATCACTATCCAGATTATCATCAGAACTCCACCAGCTGCTCATTCCAGTTTTATGCTTACTCTCCGGTTTCCGCTCTTTACTTTTACTTCTTTTGCTATGTTTAGAATGATGTCCATGATGATGGTCATCTCCTCGGCCATCTCCCTTTGTCCCATTCACATTGCTCTTGGAAGATCCTTCCAAAGAATGAGATTTTGTGAAAAGTTTTTGTACTGAATGAACAAGATGGCGTATTCTCCCTGGACTTTCGCTACGTTGCTCAGCAGCTGTTGAGGTCCTCTGGTACTGTAAAGTGTGAAAGCCATCTCTATGGAGAGGAAGTTGTTTTTCAAACTGATCCAGCAGATTTGCAGGGATCCGGTTGATCTTAGGGTTAGGATGAGACATGGTGCAATCGTCCCTAGTATCGTAATGTGAGGTGTAGTGCATTCTGGGAAAAGTGCTACTGGACATATGATCACCCATAACCATGGGCATCATCATGCATTCTGAATGGATGGAGCTTCGTGGCGAGCAGCGATGGTGATCCATCGGACAGCTCTCCGTTGGGCTGAGAAGATATGATTGCCTTGAATCCTGGCCATGATGAATATGATCGTGGGTGTGTTCACAATCTTCAGGGGATGCTAAGCCACAGGTATGAGCAGAACATAACTGTGGTTGATTGCGACTGCCAGATAATCCTTTCATGTTCTTTGAAACAGGAGAGTATTCCTCATCGAAGGGCTGAGTAGGAGACCATGAGTACGGTTGGTCTGTGAACAAAGCATAGAGATACAGCAGTAAGCTACAGGAAATAGAGCAACAGGCTTTAAAATAAAGTTTAGCGCAACAGCATGTTCATGCTTGATTTCTGGCATGAGTACAGGTTAAATTATTTGTCAGGCAAAAATTAAGGTTAATTTGTTTTTCTTCTTTTCAGACAGAACATGTGATGAGCTTCTCTTTTATTTTGTATTTGGATCAATGGAATTATCCAAATGCTGATCTGACTACTTAATAGACAGAATGGTCTGTACTACTGGAATTAGTCCAATAATTCACCATTACTTCTCCATAAACAGAGAAATCCACAAACTGTGGCTGCTTGAGTTAGCATGCTTAATTATGAATCCAATTTGATAGGGCCAAAATTAAACACTTTTTCAGATGACAATCTTAAGAGCAGTTAACCCACTGGACAGAGGCTTACTTAATTCTATGCAACTGTATTTAGAATTAGGCTGTTAAAATATCACTGTGTTGAACAGGTACTTAAAACTTTCCCTGAAATTAATGAGACTTAATGGTGTTTTGCTTGGGGTAGACTATATCCAGTTTTTGCTTAAATTGACTAGGATTGTTCATATTCTTTTCTCGTAAGAGAGAGTATAACAGTGCTAAATAGATCATTTCTGCACACTATAATTCTGGGCTCTTTTTCGGTAAAGCACTTGCTTTTTAGGGGTCAAGTCATGATTTACATACCTATTTCACTGTGCTATAAAGTTGGGGCTTCTATTTATTCTCTAGATTTAAATCACACCTTTCTTTTATTATGGAACTCAAGGCAGCCTACCAGGCTTCTCAGATGGTCTCCCATTCAAGCATTGAGCAGGCCCAGACCAGCTTAATTTCAGTGTAGTTGCTATACATTAGGCTTTCCAACTTGGAACCAGCTCATATGTACATAGCCATGGCACATGGACTGTTTCTACTAACATGGGTCTGCAAAGAACAGGATTGACTCAACACATGAAATTCTTTATACACTTTCTCTTCTTACTAGCTAATGAAGACATATACTACTGAAACTTGCAGATTCTTTTAAATCTGTCTAATATCTTTCCCTTCCAGGGTAACGTTATTCCTAATAAACGCACAAAAAATGGCTTCTAATTAAGGGCATCTTCTATAGAAAGCTACACTGTGTTCACAGTTTCATGAATTCTTTTGCTCACTGTTATATAAGATTTTGCAGCTGGGAAATTGTGCAAAGAGCTCAAAGAAAACAGGGGATGCTTCAGTTTGATTTAAGTATTCAAAGTCCTCCTCAAATTTCAGTTTATTACACTTTTGAAAAGGAAATGAACATCTGAGCTGTCAGAGCAGTCCTTTACAGGAGCAGCCAAACATTTCCATAATTACATTTTAAGTATCCTTCTTTCACAGTCTTTTTGAGGTATTTCCTCCAGAAAGCATCGCGATGGAAAGTTATTACAAACAAGTAGTAGATTTCAAGAGAAACTGAAGCTAGAGAATGCAGCCCTGTTTCAGTGGATTGACTTTCAGTTGCCCATTTGATGGGACACACAGAACTTAATCTAAAGCATTGCATCAGCCCATTTCACTACAGTGGAAAAGGCAGCCTTCAAAAAATCCAAGTTACCTAATGGGCAGTAGCTCAGCAGCGGAATGCACAACAGAACCCTTTCCACAAGACTTGCATTGCTATCCTAAGCAGAGCCACATGCATCTAAGTCCACAGAAGCCAATGGTTTAGAAGGGTGCCATTCTATTTAAGACTGTACTGTCAGTTCCACAAGAAGTGAAATTGCATGGTGGGAGACTGAGCAGATTATCTACTATCCCTTCTTTCTACCGCAAACAAAACTGCAACCATGAAATACAGAGTAGTAAATGAGCTTTAATTACACAGTCATATTTTGTTCCATTGAGAAGCCTGCAAGGGGAACTCTTGTGCTCTCCTCCCATATTTCTTAATGAAAAGAGAAAAGGGGCCCGGGGGGGGGAGTGGTCTTTCATCTACTTTTCTCCTCATGCCTTTGCCCAGCGAAGTACCTAATGGCCACAAGTACCTGCTGGGGTATACAGGATGGCATTGAGGGAGAACAGCTTTGCACAGAGAGTAGCAGTAAGTTTCTGTGTGGAAACTGAGCAGGGTAGAGACCGTACAAAGAGGTACAGCATTACCATTGCTCCAGTTTAGTCTATTTCACAACAATAACGGAAGTGATAGGTCCCTTCACCACAACCTCAAGCAGTGAGATCCCAAGGGGGGTGGACACAGTAGTGGAGGCATGGTGGGACTCAGCCCCACACAGGGCAGGCCCAGACAAGAAGACCAGATACATGGGAGTGCACCTGGTAGGGTGGAAAACAGGCTGAAGGCAAGCTCCTTTAGAGGAGGCTGGGATGGGGTGGAGGGCAGGGAAAAGCTCCATTGGCCCTGGCTCGTACCAGTCTCCAGAGTCTAGCCCCTGGACTGGAGGAAAAGAGAGAAGCCGGGGATGTCTCTCCCCTAGGGAACCCTTCAAAAGGCAGATCTAGGAACATATAGGGAGGAAGAATTTGACCACTCTCTAGATTGCAAAGGGATAGGATGTGAGCAGGCCAGAAAGAGAAGGAACTGGGTGGAAACAAATCCCCCTTTTCTAGGCCCATTTGAAGCCGTCCTAAGACCCTGCCAGGGAATCCTAGCGGGTCCCATAGCTCTAGCCTCTGCCCCTGTTCTGGAAGAATTGGACAATGCCTTTTTCTCCGCATTGGTCCATTTCTAGCACATATCCACTCTGATCCTTCCAGCTGCCTGAGTGTAGCCTTTATGCATTAGCTGTAGGCAGTGGGTTTTTGGGGGGAGCTGGTGGAGTGGGATATTGTCGGGGCAGTATTCCTCCCATTATTTTTGGCAATCCTGGGTGACACACCCTTCCCACAGGGGTTTCTTTTAATTGCTAGAGGTATATAATCCATATAATTATTTTATGTTTGCAAAGAGCCCCTAGCCTGGTGACTAGATGCTACATTTTTCAGCGCGTAGGGTATGGGTTCTCTGATGTAGCTCACTTTCCCTCAGCTACACAGCAGCTGCAGGGTATGTCCTTTTTAAAGATCAGAGGGAGCCCTTTTTGGCTTGGAACTGTGTCATTTGGAGAAGAGGGTCTCCTGCCTTCTCCCCCATACATTTTCAGAAGCTGAAATGGCCTAGCAGGAAGTTATTTACTTTAGCCTGCAATAATTAGAGTTTGTGGGGTGCACAGCTTAATAATATTGTTTGTGGGGCAGCCTCCAGCTCTGGATTTATTCATAAGGGTCATATACTTCAAACACTTTTGTTTATTCAGAGCATTTGCTTTATGTACTCTTGAAGCAACTATGAAGAAGTGGGTGCACATGAGACAGAAGAAGAAGAAAGTAGCAGTAGTAGCAGCAGCAGCAGCAGTAGTAGTAGTAGTAGCAACAGCAGCAGCAGCCTGGAAAAATTATGAGGGCAGCAAAACTCTCTCTCGATTTGGCTTGCAATAATTTTTCTGCATCTGCTGTCCCCAGGCTGGCATCTATTTTGGAGCCTATGTACAGGAAGGGAGAGAAAGGTGCCTGAGGAAGAAGGGAAGAAATAAAGTCGCCCCCCCCCCCCAATAGACTAGTCTACCTTGTCTCTCTCTCTCTCTGTTTCAGGGCAGGCTTTAGGTTATGACCAAGATCAGATCAATGGGCTATAAGTCCAGCGTTCTGTTTCCTACAGTGCCACAGTGTTCTTCAGAGGAGTATTATGTCAGAAACATGCTGTCAGAACCAGATACTGATAAATCTTTCTTCTGTCAATCTAATTCCTTTTAAAGCCACCTAAACCATTTTTTATGAATTTAGGCAGGAGACTATCTTAGGTTCTCCAACCTTGTCATTGCCATAAAGAGCACCAGAGCCCAGAACCCCTCTACACAGCTGACCTGTGCTGCAAGAATGTCATCCCTTTATCATTTGACCTGAAGCAAATCTATGTGGCATGTAGAAAGTGAGCCTCATTCCCAGTTGTGTGGAGGCCAGGAACTTGGCTATTGATGAAAATACAATAAATGTCCCGCAACATATGTTGCAGTCAGCTTCTTATGAGATGGTGGCGAAGGCTGCCCAAAGGGAATTCTATACAGTCTTCATCACATCTGCTAGCTCTTGCCCAGCACAATTATTCAGGGTAATTAGGTCTCTCTTTTACAGAGAGAACCCAAAATGTTAGAAACTTGGCCATTAGCTGAAAGGCTTTTGCATGTTTTTTTGTGGATAAAGTCTTATTACTCCACCACAACCTGCCTGCCAATACTGGTACATGAACTGGAGGCCCCTTGACCACCATTGGATTCAGTACTTGACAACTTCAACCAACTCTCCCAGGCTGATGTTGACAGGATTCTGGGTGCTGTTAAGCCACCCACCTGCCTCTTAGATCTGTGTCCATGGTTATGGCCAGTGAAAGCCAGTGGTGAGGGAATACGGGGGGCCCTGACAGATATTATCAATCTGTCCTTCAGTTCAGGGGTCTATCCAGGGGGATTAGGCTGTGGTAATACTGCTCTTAAAGAAACCATCTTTGGATCCTTCTGATCCTTCCAATTACCGCCCAGGTTTGAACCATTCATTCCTGGGAACGGTAATTGAGAGAGTGGTGGCAGAGCAGCTCCAAAGTTTCCTGGAGGACACATCGACCCTGGACCCATTTCAGTCCAGCTTCTGCCCTGGCCATGGAATGGAAACAGTGCTGGTCGCCCTCACAGATGATCTTTGCAGACAGCTGGATTGAGGTGGATCAGCGCTGCTGCTCCTGCTTGATCTGATAACAGCATTCGACATGGTCAACCATGACCTGTTGACCTACTGCCTTACTGATATAAGATTCTGTGGGATGGCCTCAAAGTTGCTTACCTCATTCCTCCAAGGTCGGGAACAGAGGGTAGTGCTAGGAGAGAGGATGTCACCTAGACACCCCCTAATGTGTGGGGTCTTTAAGGCAGCAATCATCTCTCCAATGTTGTTTAACATTTATATGCACCCCTCACCCAGTTGGTATGGAGTTTTGTGCTGGGTTGCCATCAATATACTGATGACACCCAGCTACATCTTTTGATGGGTGAAAGGATGGATACTGCCACAGTTAATTTGGCTGAGGGGTTGGAGGCTGTGGCAGGATGGTTGAAAGAGAGCCAACTGAGACTGAATCTATCTAAGTTTTTTTTTCAGCTACATTTTTTCAGCTACACCAGGTCAGACAACTGGCCTCCTTCCTGCCTTGCCCAGACCTAGCCACAGTAATCCATGCAACAGTCACCTCCAGGCTAAACTACTGTAACTTGCTGTAAGCAGGGCTACCCTTGAGACTGACTCAGAAACTACAACTCGTCCAGTATGCAGTGGCGCAAGTCCTTACTGGAACTCCACAGTCAGTGCATATCCAACCAGTACTCTGCCAGCTGCACTGGCTCCAGATTGAATACCAAATCAGGCTCAAGGTTCTGGTACTAACCTTCAAGGTCCTGAATGGTCTGGGACCAACTACCCCTCCTGGTATACCCCCCAAAGAGCATTACGCTTCAGAGAGAAGAACCTACTGATGATCCTTGGCCCCCAAAATATTCAGCTCTCCTCAACCAGAGCCAGGGCTTTTTCGCCCCTAGCTCCAACCTAGTGGAACTCTCTGCCAAATGATATTCATGCTCTGTGGGACCTAATGCAGTTCTGCAGGGCTTGTAAGGCAGAGATGTTCTGCCAGACCTATGGTTGAGGATAGCAGCGACATCCATTTTGCCTGGCACTTCCGCTTTCTCTCCTCCTGGCACTTCCGCTTTCTCTCCTCCTGGCACTTCCGCTTTCTCTCCTCCCCCCACATGGGTGTAAGGATAAAATTCTGGTTTATTAAGCATCATCTAAAATTGTTTTTGTATTGTCATTGTTTTATTGTTTTAATTAACTTAACTTGATTTATGAATATGTCTACTGAAATTGTTCACTGCCCTGAGCCCGCTATGTGGGGGAGGGTGGTCTATAAGCCAAACAAACAAAAAAACAAGCTCTTATGCTAAAAAAACTGATAATTCATGTAAAGATAAGTGGAGGGAAATATTGGGGCAAATGTAAAAGTACCCTTTCGAGACTATGTATTATGTGATGTCAATGGCTGTTAACACATACTATACACAGCTACTGCTATCTGTAAGAGCCAGTTTTTGAACAAATGATCATAATCTTCATTTTGGTATAATGAAAGTAAAGCATCAGTGCAAATTAACGTTGTGTAATGGAGACTTCCATAGCTATATAACTAAGAGATACATAAAGCAGTTTTATCCATCAAAATGTATGTCAGTTAAAACACAATATTTATTGAAGATAGTGTGTTACAGTGTGTAACTGGGTATATGCTTATTAGTGGGTATTAGAAGTCAGATGTTTGGTCTGAGTCTTCCCTCCTCACATAAAAGTAGAGGGCATGCACGCCTGTATGAAGGACAGGAAGCCTAGAGCCAAGAGACATTGTGGAAGGAAGGAAAAGGCCAGAAAAGAAAAACATTTTTAGGACAAGAAATTCTCCCCTCTATTCTAGTCACAGTCAAAATTGAGGGGATGTGGGCCCCAGGGGCTTGAGGGGATATAAAGCCTGCAGGGCAGATTGACTGAAAGGGCACCCCTGTAGCTGTGCTTTGTCTCTGTATTTGGCGTGTCCTAGTCCCTGCTGAGCATTTCTAGGCACCTAGAAAAAGAATGTTTATTTAAATACTGTTATCCTTCCTCTCTCCAGTTATTTAAGGTGTCTAAAAATGCCAATAAGAGAGAAAGTATACAATTGAAACATTTAAAATTATAACATCTTTTATTTTTAGATTATACCGGGAGTAAGGCCCATTGTGGGGAGAAATACAACGGGCACTAGAAGGCTGGTGGGGTGGCAGAGGCAAGGGGAAAATAGAGGGAGGCAAGCCATGTATATTTCCTTCTGTTTAGCTACAAGGCAGGGCAGGACAGCCTCATGGTAACAGGTGTGGTTCCCTCCACCGCTGACTTATGCTGATTTGGGGTTATGCAGTGGCCGCGAAGGTAGAAAAACACCTCCTCCTATGCCATGTCTTCTGGGTTCCATGGGTCTGGAAATTGGTTCCATAGCCAGTTACAGGGTTGCCAACTCTGGGTTGGGAAATGCCTGTAGATCTGAGGGGTAGAGCCTGGGGAGGGCCGGGTTTGGGGTGCGGAGTGACTTCAGCAGGGTATAGTGCCATAGAGTCCACTGCCCAAAGCAGCCATTGTCTCCAGGAGAACTGATCTTGGTCATCTGGAGATCAGTTGTAATAGCTGGGAAATTTTCTGGAGGGGAAATGATGTGCAGTAGCTGGGGAACACGGTGATTTCTGAGAGATCTCCAGGCCCCACAGGGAAATTGGCAACTCCAGTCAGGCCCATAGCTAACATGGGGCCCACAGGGCCCGTGCCCCCTAGCATTTCTTCTCAGTCCCTCCCTCCCAGGCTAGCACCAAAGTACCTCAACATGCTGCCTGTGCCATGCTGCCTCCAACCTGGCTGCCAGACAACTGAGCACCTTGGCTGCTTCCCCATCAGCCTCACTCCACTCCCAGCCAGCGACATCCAGAACAGCAGCAGTGGAGGTGGCAGCAGTTCCAGCAGCAGGAGGTGCCTGGCTTGCTTGGTGGTGTGGTGGGTGGGTAGGTGGGCTTGCTGGGCTAGCCCAAGTGTGTGGGCTAGGGAGAGAGATCTGCTGCCTCTTCCCTCTCCCACTGTCAGATCTCTTTCTCCACCCCTTCTCTGCCAGTCCCCCTCCTGGATGCTGCTGCTCACTGCCTGCTTCTCCCTGCCTAGCTTCACAACTTGAGCAGGTATGCAATGCTCCGGGGGAGAGAGGAAGCTATGGCTGTTGGGCATTGCCCCCCTTACTTGCTCTGGAGTCTGATGGGGGTGCAGGGCTGCCTTAGAAGAAGACTGGCTTTTAAGGAGTTTCACTAATTAACTTTGATTTAATTAGCTGATGTTCCCCCCCAGGCCCCCTCCCAAAAATATCCCTAACTACAGGGTTGACTCCAGTGAGCATTTAAGGGAAGATTGGGATATGTATTATTTTACCTCAGGACACATTCAATGTCTTCCAGCAGCAACAAAAAAATGTTTAGAATGTTAGAGGCAAAGGCCAATCGGGCCACATATGCAAATAACCTCTGTGTTCCAATTGGCTATGGGGGGGAGAGGAACAGCAAACTGTTTAGAATGCAGGAGGCGAGACTCAGGCAACGCAGCCAGTGGATAGGGACAGCTTGAGTGACACATCATGGAGTCAATTGATTTGGGAGTGCATGGAATGTTGCCACTCGAAAATAGAATTATATTTTAAATGATAACTAACATCTAATGGTGTAATCTGTCTGGAGTCTCAACAAGAAAGGTGGGCTACATATTAAGTAAATAAATAATTCGTTTCATTTACAATTGCAATGCAATCTTCAGCATAAAATCCCCTAAACAAAAAGTCTTCAGAGAGAATGGCCTTGCACAACATTCTAAAAAGAAGTGAAGGTACCCCCTCTGAACATTTTTGAGTAGGCCTCATACCTATACTGAATGATTGAAGCAATGTCTGTGAGAGAGCACTCTGAGCAGAAAATAGCATGAGGAACACAGTTGTTGCATATATTCATACAGTAAATGCAGTCCACCAGAAATACATGCAATGAAATACTCCTACAGTAAGAATTGGCATCTTAAATTCAACTGGCCATCAGGCCTAATGACTGCCTTCCTCCCAGACTGCTTCACTGCTGCTGCTTTTGCTTGCTGTTTTGGAAGTTGTCCAACAGGGAAGAAGGATTGGGAGAATTTTTAATTATTTAAAACTACCCACAGGCTCTTAAATTCAACTCAGCTAAGTTTGCTTACAATTTCATGAAGATATGCTATGTTTTGGGTATGATTGTGGCAGACAGGCAAACCCCTGTCCTTGTTGCTCTAATATCAACTTAGATCTGTACTGTTGTTATATGACCTGTGCTGGTCCTTGACCGCATTAATAATAAACTGAAACTGAAATATCAACTTAGTATTTCTCTTCCCATCCCACTCTACAAAAAAGAAGGCTAAAATATAGCCATCAATTTTTAGCTGATTATTCTAGCCTAAGGGAGTCTTGTGCATGCGTCAATAGAGATAGACGCCTCAAACTACTCCTCCAAGAAAATAGTGAGATAAAATGCAATAACAACTGGAGTCAATCGAAGATAAACAATAAAAACAGAACCTAAAGCGGAAGCTCTGAAGAATAATTACTGGCCAGGTTTGGTGAGTTATTTTGTATATAAATCTATTTAAAAGACGTGCCGAAGGCTGCACTTAAAATGAAGATAAAATGGTGGCAAAGAAAGAGCTTAAAGAGTTGTCAGAACTTATAGCTAACATGGAAACTAATATCAGAGGTGATATTAGACAGCTTCAAAGTAAAGTGGAGCAATTAATTGAGGACATTGAAACAGTCCAAGTAATTGCTGATAAAGCTCTGGAAAATACAAAACATAATGAGAAGGAGTTACAAGAACTTAAGAGAAGGGTTGCCTCTTTATCTGACTGACAACGCAGAAGGAATCTCAGGCTTTCAGGCATAAAGGAGACTATCCTGATTGGAGGACTTGAAAAGACTTTAATTGAATGGTTTCAAGAGCTTGGAATAAATATTATGGAAAATGATTTGGAATGCATCCATAGAAGTTTAAAAAAAAACCCTAAAGCTGGAGAAAATCCAAGGGATGTCATTATTGCCTTCTCAAGAGAAAAGCTGCAAGATAAAGTTTGGAAAACACTTAGGAAAACTAAAGGCTTACAACTCCAAGGACAGAGGGTTATACCACGGCTGGACTTATCACCAGAGACTTTACAGGAGAGAAGACTGATGAAACCATATGTTCAGGAACTGTTTAACAATGGGATTTTATTTTCGTGGGAGTACCCAGCAACTATCTTAATCTTCAAGGATGAAAAATTGATGAGGGCTAAAACCTCTTTAGAAGCGGAGAAACTGCTTGAAAAACTTAATATAAGAAACAGAGTCTGAAAAGGGACTGGAGAAGGAAAAGAAGAAAAGGAAGGAAAAGAAGAAGAAGAAGATGAAGATGAATAATAAAAAAGGACTGAGTTAAAAAGTTTAAATGTTATTTAGTGAAGAGGGAAGAGGGAATCTTAGGGTGAATTAGAAGTAAAGTGGGCACTGGCCCCTTAAGAGTATAATGGATTTATGGTATTTAAGGTTATGTTTCAGATAGAGATGATTGCTGAATGGGAAATAGAACATGAATATGGGGGGGGGGTGGTTTATAGAAGTAGGCAGGATTTCACTTCTAAGACCAGAAAGAAAGGGAGAAATGGAATCCCTTTCTAAACCCTTAAGGAGGGGTTTCTTGGGCTACAGGGAAGGGTTTGACCAGGTAATAAAAGAAATTGAAAAAAAGGGAAATAAAGACCAAGAGCACACCGGGGAGGAGTTGTTGCAACTAAGAAACGGGGAGGGTGATTAAGTTGCTCTCCTTGAATGTAAATGGGTTGGCCTCAGATGTTAAATGGTACAGACTAAATAAACAGTTAAAGGATTTAGGAATAGAGGTATTATGCATTCAGGAAACACATAGAAGTAAGAAGGACTTGAGACCACTATTAAATTCTCAAGTATGGGGTGTGCAAATAGAATCTAGGGGAACAAAAAAGGCAAGAGGAGTGGCTGTCTTGTTTCATGCTAGACTGAATATTAATATCTTGGAACAATATAATGATAGAGAGGGAAGAGTTATTTTCCTGAAATTTAGAATGAATGGTAAGGTACATACATTGGCAAATATTTATTCACCTAACAAAGGGCAGAATTTATTTCTGAATAGGATACTTCAAAGATTGCAATCCTTCTATGAAGGGAAATTATTAATAGTGGGAGATTTTAATACTGATATTTCAGAGAACAAGAAATTGAATATTAAAAAATGGAGACTTAGAGACATACATGACATTTTGCAAAAGGAAAAGCAACCTACTTTTTTTTCAAAAAGGTATAAAAAGTTTTCTTGTATAGACCATATATTAATAAAAGAATCTAATGATATGAGAATTAGGAGGGTGGAAACAGGGCCATGATCTCTGATCATGCTCCAATTACCATAGAGGTAGAATTGAATGAGGAAAGGAAGGTTAAACAATGGAGATTTAATTCTAAAATTTTCTTTCAACAGAAAGATAGGGAGGATCTATTAAAGGGAGTGGAATATTATTTTAAGGAAAACAGGAAATCTGCAGATGATGATATAATATGGGATCCTGCAAAAGCAGTTATTAGGGTATGTATTACAAAAGAAATTCAGCTTAAGAAGGAAATAAATAATAGAAGAGAGCAAAAGTTGAAGGAGACGTTATACCTTCAGAGGAAGTTACAAAAGAAATATGAAAGACAAACACAGGAACAGCTAAATAAGGTGAAAAATGAATTACAGGAAATGGACCTCACCTCTATGTGGAAAAGAGACATACTGGTAAAGAATGAATATCAAAGGAATAATTTAAATACAACAAAGAGGTTGGCAAATTACTTGAAGAAAAGAAGGGAAAGGCAGAGGATAGGGTGTATGAAAAATGAGAAGGGAAATAAGGTATTTAAAGATGATCAGATAAGAGATATTTTTGCTAAATATTACCAAAAGTTATTTAAACCGGAGGAAAGTAAACAATTTGATGAGGTTATAGGGAAAAAAGTTAAAGAAGAAGAGTTAATAGAACTAAATGATGACATTACACAACAAGAAATTTTAAATGTTATAAATAATTTAAAAAATGGAAAATCACCAGGATTGGATGGATTTACAGCAGAAATTTATAAAATGGTGGGAAATTTGATAGTTCTGGAATTACAAAGGTTATTTAATAAAATTCTGAATAAAGGGAAAGCTCCAGACTCTTGGAGGAGGTCAGAAATTATCACAATTGCAAAACAACAGAGAGACCAGAAGATCCTAATTCTTACAGACCAATAAGCTTGGCAAATCAGGATTATAAAATTTTTGCAAAGGTCTTAGCAAATAGATTGAAAAAGCTATTACCAAGTCTAATAGGAGAAGATCAATACGATTTATGAAAGGAAGGTACATAGATCATCCTATAAGGAATGTGATCAATGCTTTATATCATGGAAATAATAATAAGAAGATTGCTCTTTTGAAATTGGACGTATATAAGGCATTTGATACATTAAATCATGAATACTTGTTCCAAGTATTACACAAATTTGGATTTGAAGGACCTTTTGTGAATGCAATAAAAGAAATTTACAGAGAAGGAAGAGCAGTGATTAATATAAATGATGGACATACTGGGGAAATATTGATTCAGAGAGGAGTTAAGCAAGGGTGTCCTTTATCCCCAATGCTATTTGTTCTAGCTATGGAACCTTTGGCAGACAGAATCAGAAATAGTATCAGAATACAGGGGTATAAGGTAGGAAAGGAAGAAATTAAACTGAATTTATTTGCGGATGATATTTTAATGGTTTTAGGGAATCCTTTAGAAGCAATGAAAGAATTAGTAATAATTTTAGAAGACTTTAAATCATGTTCAGGATTGGGAGTTAATATTGAGAAGCCAGAAATAACGTTTAGCAAGATAGATGTAAAGGAACAAAAAGAAGTAGCAAAGTTAACAGGTATAAAGCTAGGGAATAAGAAACTGAAATATTTGGGAGTAATTATAACAAGAAATGTCAAGAATTTGATGGGGATAAATGATAAAATAATATGGAAGAAGATACAAAAAAAATTAAATCAAGGGAACAATAAGTATTTGAGTATACTAGGGAAGATTAGGACACTTAAAATGTTTATAATACCCAAGTTGATGTACTTGTTTCAAGTACTTCCAGAATGGGTACCTAAGAAACAGTTAGTAATGTGGGATATGGAATTTAAAAATTGGGTATTTGGAAAGAAACAAGCTAGAATACCAAGGAAAGTAATGTATTCATCAAAGGAACACTTAGGCTGGGGTATGCCACAACTGGAAGGATATTATGAAGCTTTTCAAATAAAAATGTTGGAAATGCATGGCAAAAGTAAGGGTAAATGGGCCCAATGGAAAGATTGTATAAACAGAGGAGAAGGCAGATTTGGAATATTTACACAAAGATTAAAAAAAGAGATTGAGAATACAATAGGCCCAGGACAGACAGCATTAAAAATATGGAGGGAAAAACAGGTTAAGTGGATGCCTCCTCTTTCAAAGTGGGCCCCTCTTGAATCATTAAATGAGGAAATTAAAAATTTTGAGGCAACTTTTTGGAAGGAGTTGAAGGGAAAGGACCTATGGAAAGTGAAAGATATGTATAATGCTCAAGGGAGTTTAATTCTGATGCAAGAAGTAATGGGAAGAGTGGGAGGACACTATTGGGTAAGGGTTATTAGTTTATATAATATTATGAAACAAATGAAGTGTTCTGGAATATTAAATGAGGAGGACACCCCAATGGAAGAATTGTATAAAATCAAAGAGGATAATAAAAAGGGTATTGTAAGTAGGGTTGCCAAGTGTATTAAACTTACCGGTGTGGGGGGGAAGCTCTGCTGGCTGGGAGCTTCCCCGGCGCGGGCGCGAAGCACGCATGCCAGCACATTGGAGGCATTGCCATGGCGACGCTCTGGTATCATAGAGTTTTGGGGCGATTGCCAGAGTGTCACCCTGGCAACGCCCCCAACGTGATGGCGTCACTTCCGGGTGACATCATTACGTGAGGGAGGTTGTCCAGGCTGGATGACCTTGGGGGTGGGGTTTCCCCAGCCGGCCAAATGCTGGCCGGCGGATCGGGAACCCCTGTAGCGGGGGATCCCCACCCCCCGGGCTGACTTGGCAGCCCTAATTGTAAGTAAGATATATAGGAGGTTGATTGAAGATAAAAAATATATGATTGGTATAACACAGTCAAATTGAAGATAAAAAATATATGATTGGTATAATACAGTCAAAATGGGAGAAAGATGTAACACTATCAGAAAACGAGATAAATAAATTAATGAGAGGTATTAGTGATATAAAAATAGAAAAAAAATAGAGAAATGGAGACAAAATTAATTTTGAAATGGTATAGAACACCTGCTCAGCTATCTTATATGATCAAGGGATTGACACCTGAATGTTGGCATTGCAAAAAGGAAAAGGGATATTATGCACATCTTTGGTGGGAGTGTTCTAAGGTGGTTAAATTCGGGCAAAAGATCTTGGGAAAGGTGGAGGAAATATGTAAGGTTAAAGTGGAGTTATCAGGGAAAGTATTATTTATGGGAATTTTAGGGAACTATAAAATAAATAAAACACATCAGGATCTATTTAAAGCTATGATTTTGGCTGCCCATGCAGTTATAGCGCTTGTATGGAAAGATCCTGCAAAATGGACTATAGACAGATGGCACGGCTATTTATATGAATGGGTACAGTCAGACATATTAACGATATTAAAACAGGAAAATCTAGGTGAGGATAAGATTGTGGAAGTCAAGAAGAGGTGGGTAGAGTATATAAAATGGGTAAAAGCAGGGGGTGCCAACAATGATATACTGATTACACTCCAAAAGGTGTGCTTCTGATTACAGTTATAAAATAAGGAATTACTGCTGGTCTTTTGAGGGAGTGGGAGGGGGGAAAGGGAATAGGGAAAGAAACAGACAATGTATTGAGGTATGTAATATATGTTATGTTATGTATTGTTTGAGTTATATGGAAGCAGGATCAAATATGTCAATTAAAAGATTATTCTAGCCTAAGAATAAGAAGGGGGGGGGAAAGGTTATTCTAGCCTAAGAATTAATTCACAAGTTTTACGTAGCTGCACTCTCTCTCTCTCCCCTTGTTTCTCACATGAGTGGTCAGAATTCCATCTCTTTCATGCAATAAATCTTTCTCATTGCTTCACTTGTTTCCTCCTCACTGCCCAGCCACACTATCCTGCACTCACCCTTCTTGCTAATCTTTCAAATGTCAATTAAAAACTCAGAGCAGCTGATAAGGTTTATGGTTTCTTCTTTGGTTGACTGCCTTTGGAGAACATTTGTCATGCAGTTATATTGGAAGAGAGTGGTGTTTTAAGATGGGATTTAATATCTGAATTCATGGTTTAAAAAATGGGAGAGGCTTCTTAACAAACATCTCAGCACCACTGATATACTAAGTGCATTTCAGTACTATTGAGGAATTGAAGTGTGGTTTATTATTAGTGATCATGTACCAGAACACAGCTCCTGACCAACAGAAAAGCTCAGATTTCAAATACTTTCAAAATAAGAGTGGAAAATGAATGCTAAAAATTAGCCTGCATACCTTCTATGGAATGAAAAACTCTCATTGCATAAGACAACACATACACTGCAATGTGTTTACTATTTTTGATACATTCCCATGCATTTCATTTTTAAAAATTACTTGATCTTGATAACACCGCATCAGGTATTGGTATAATCTGGCAAGCCATTTGTGTATTTTACCTCAAATGCAGCCTGTGATAGGTTTTAACAAAGTTCTTTAACAAAGTCATGTCATTAATTTGACATTTTAAAGACCTATGAAGCATGAAGATCAAAACCATTTTCTTTCAATATATTTTTAAGTATATCCTTTCAACTTTATGTGTCTGAAGTGAATTTCATGGAACTAGTCTTGTTCACTGAAGCCAATTTTGCCATTGTCAATCTCCCCTCTAAGTGATATTTCTTCTTCCCTTAAGCTTGCTCTAAAATAGAGGTGTAAAATTTCTGGAAATTTTGAAGTCATATGGAGAAAAAAAATCCCAGGAAAAACCTCCAGAAATTGGTGCATGTTTGTGATGAAGTATATGCAGGGCTTTTTTTTCCCTGAAGGAACGCACCAGAACAGAGTTCTGGAACCTCTGTGACAAAATTATTTTTAAAATGTTTAAAATTTCATGAGTTTTCAGTGTACAGATTGAAAACTTCCCCTCTTGAGAGTTCTGGCATCTCTTTTTCAAAAAAAAAAAAAAGCCCCGAGTATATTAAAATATCTTTTTCTATAAAAATGTTATTGATTTAACAACTTAAATTGTATCATTTATAACTCTGCATATATAATTTGCCACATTAATGGAATTTAAAAATATAAAGAAAAACCAAAAATATACCAAAAACTTGAGAAAGCATTGCAAAACTGCTGCCCACTATGCTTCCTTAGTGTCTTAAACTTTGCTATTTGAGAGTTTAGGGAAAGTTAGTTGAAGGCAAAAAAACAAAATGAGGTATATTATTTGCACAGAACCACTCTCAGGGAGTCAGAATAGGTACAACTGACGGCATATTTGGACATCAAGTTAAAGTTTATAACATTGAAAACATTTAACTCTTTATAATGCATTAAACACATTGTATCATATTAATTGCTGCCAAGATTACCTTCATTGAAGCAAAAACATATTTTTGAAAATACGTTGCAAATGTCTATAGTATATGTAATCATATATTCAGCTAAGTCTGGCTGCTTGCTGCTGTTCAAGCTGGGTGAAAATGAAGTATATAAATAATAAATATAGCTGAAGATGGGAAGTAGATAAAAGACAGGTTGGTGAATGGCTGAGAAGGAGAGAATGAGGCAGGGAAAGGGGAGAGGATATAGGAGGTTGTCAGGAGGAGGGAAAGGGGAAATAATGTGAGGAGGGGGATACAGAGGAAAGTGATGTGCTCCCCATATATCTTTGAGGGTTCATTACCATGCAAGTGGGTGCTATGGCTAGCACTACACAACTGGACCATAGTTTTCCTAGGTAGAGGTGGCTGGAGGGGACAGAAAGCTGAAGGCAGATAGAGACATCAAGTAGGTTTGCTGTTTGGTGGAAAGGAAAGAAGGAAGCCCAGAAAGGGGAGAGGCTACGGGAGCTTTCGGGGAAGGGAAAGGTGAAATAGTGTAGTGGTGGGAATTAGATGCCCCTGCAAATCCTTGAGAGGTTTTACTTGTATATGCTAATAGCCACATTGGCCATCTCTGAGGATACTTAAATCCGGAGACTGGAGCAGTGAATGGACAAGACAGATCTCTAGGCAAACTTGAAATATGACTCAGGTTTGCAGAAAAATCTGCAATCTTAAAACAACAAAAAACCCAAACCAACACTTGGCAGTTAAAACAAAACCAAGATGATGAAAGGAGTGTCTGTTGCTTTAATAAACAGATGGTCTGTTGCCAAGCAACAACTCTCCAAACTTGATATCCTCAGTAAAGGGGGGGGCAGGGCCCTTTCCAGTGCTTTTTTGACCTGGGACCAGGCTTGGCAGCAGTCACTAAACAACTTGATAACACTCCAACTGCTAGAGCATCACTCCCCTATGTCCCCAGCGTGATGATGTCACTCTGGGTGATGTCATCACGTCTGGGATGTCACCTGGCAATGTCACTATTTGGAGGTGGGCCTTCCCCTGCCGGCAAGCAGTGGATCTGGCCGGCAGTGGATCTGAGTCCCCCAAAGCAGGGGAACCCTAGCTGGGAACTGGGGGATGGCAACCCTACTTTCAGGGTTGTTGTGAGGATACATTTGAGGAGAGGAGAATAATGTAAGCTGCACTGGATCCCCACTGTGGAGAAAAGCAGCATATAAATGAGGTAAATAAGTTAGTTGGGGCAGATAAAATGTGGATTGGTGGGTGGGTGTGAAGAAAGAAGGAAGTAGAAAAAGGTGAGGGTATGGAAGTTGTTAGGATGAAGGAAAGAGGAAATAGTGTGGGGAGGAGATGCAGGACAAGGTGAGGTGCTCCCTCCCAAATCCTTGCAGGTTCCCCTAATCTGGCACCGTGCACTAATCTGGCACCGTGCAACTGGGCCATAGTTTTTCTGGGGAGAGGCTGCCAGGGGAGGGAAGGAAGGAAAGCTGAAGACAGGGGAGCAGATTATGTTATGTTGGCTGGTGGGTGGGAGGGAGTGAAGGAAGCATAAAAAGGGGAGACACTCTGGAGGCTTTCAGGAAAAAGTATGTACCAAGGGCAGGGAAAATGAGATGCCCCCCCAACAAGTCCTTGCAGTTCCCCCACTAGTCATGATCTAATGCAGTAGACTGTTTTATCTAAAAAAAATTACATACTACACATTTGAGTAAAACAGTGTTTAAAAAAGAGTTTAGTCATTCCAAAAGGGGGGACGGGACTGACAGGGGCTTTCTTTTCAGTGTCCCTCAAAATATTCCAGTTTTCCATAGGAAAAACTGAAAAAAGCCTATGGAAAAAATGGTGAAAAAACTCACCCCCCCAAATTTCTGGGGTGTTTTCCAGGCTTCATCACATCTCTACTCCAAGAAATGAGTCTTACAATGGGATTTCAACACAGAAGCTATGAGATGATTCAAACAGCAGTTATGAGGTTTTAGATATGACCAAATGTTTCATTTAGATAGCTACTAAATGCTATGACATAATCCAGGCAAACAGCCTCAAATGAGACTGAATTAACATTATAACAGGTATGTATTTCTGTGTTGGCCTGCACAATCAGAACTAGAAAGATACAAAGGTGAAAACAAACTGGATGTAGAGTATATGACATACTTCACAAGACCCCATCATTTAGCGCTGTCTCTACCCACTGGGCATGGACAATGTTCTTGGACACTGGATGAGAGCCATAACACCATAGAGGACTTCAAACCTAATCTAACGAATGCCTCACTTCTATGCTGGATTATACTTTATACTCAAAACACAGCAACCCAATACTGGCTCTAGCATGCACATAGAGGTCTGCTTTTATTTCTGTATGTAACTATTTCCCCAGCTGACTCTTATTGGGAATGGCACATTTTGAATGTAACACGAGGCTAAACCTGCACATATAGAAGCAATGGCTTGGATCCAAGGGAGAGTTTTCACAGACAGAACATTTTCCACCTGTGGAGCTCAAAATTTATTTTATTTATTTCCAAAATTTCTATGCTGGAGGCAGCTTAAAATGAAAATAATAAATTATCAGTATAAATACAACAAGCTTATAAAAGAAGGTCAGGTGCATAAATAAGCATAAAACTATCCAGAAAACAGACCTCGGAACAATAGCAGCCTATTAAAAACCTGAAAGATAAAAACCCTAATTAAAAGGTCAGGTAAAAAGATATGTCTATCTAATGTGCAGTGAAGTAGACACCAGGTGAATCTCGAGGGGGAGGGCATTCCAAAGGCAAGATGCCACCACAGAAAACACCCTGTCTCTAGTTGCCAGCAGCTTCACCTCTGAAGGTGGGGCATGGAGAGCTGGGCTTGAGAGGCATGTCTTGAGCAGTGGGCTGGATAGTAAGGGAGGAAGTGGTCCCTTAGGTATCCTGGCCCCAAACAGTTTATGGCCTTAAAGTTAAGAGCCAGCTTACCCCTGGAAACAGATGACTGGCCAGTGCAGTTCTTTAGGTCTCTGCCCAAAGATACGATCCCTGTAACCATCAGCAATAGCCTTGCTACTGCATTTTGGGCCTACTGAAGTTTTCAAAGGCAGCCCCACATAGAGTGCATTACACTATTCTAACTTTGACTGAAGCATGCCTTTCTGCATCCCACTACCTCCCGAAATGCCCCCGGAATGCTTTCCCTCCAGAGTGGGATTTCAGCATGAATTGGGGGCTGCAGAGAGAGGAGCAAGGCGAGAAAGTTGCAGTCCATTGGGAGAAACTGTTCTCCCCCTGGAAACACTTTGTTGGATGCAAACCTTTTTCTATACCTCACAGCAGCATAACAACTGTGGCAGTATTAACACTAGAAGCAATGCACAATCTAGTTTTTTGCTATATAAAAAGGACACTTTTCCCTTGAACTTCATGAGCTATCTTCTGTTGGCATCTGTGGTGACACATCAATTGTCCTGTAGATATAAATTAATATTCTCACATTATGATGAACTGAAATTTCATGTAACATTTTCTGGGCTAGTTTCATCACAAAAGATGTTTAAGGAGAAACTATTACCCCATGCTGTAGCACTTCTCACAAAGTTAGATTTGTTGAACACATCTTACATAAATAAAACTACTGTCTAGCACATTTCCCTCTAAGTTGCACTAGGCGGCACTGGCGCGCAACATTTCAGAGGGCTGCTCAGAGCATTTTAGCTTCAACTCACAACATTTTTTCCTTTCCATAGGAAACAATGGAGGATTGGGGCACCTCCTTCTGGGGCCCATAGAATTGGACCCCTTGGTCCAACCTTTTTGAAACTTGGGGGGTTTTTTGAGGAGAGGCACCAGCAGCTATACTGCAAATTTAGTGCCCATACCTCAAGAAACAGCCCCCCAGAGCCCCAGATACCCCCAGATCAATTCTCCATTATAACATATGGGGCTCATTGATTTTATGGTCCCCGTAGGCTATAATGGAGCCAGAAAAAATGATATATATATTTTTGCACATCCTTATTATGCTTTTCAGTATGATTCGTAAGCTGCCTTGAGTCACAGGGAAAAGTGGGATATAAATATTTGAATAATTAGTTTGGGCAGGTTGATAACATTTAAGCAACTTCCTGTTTGTTAGGTTAGGCAGGGTTCTGACAGTGATTGTTCCTCCTCTGTTATACTTGACCTGTAAATTTGTCATATTTCACTAAAAAATATCAAAGTAGACTGCAAGAGTTTTTTCTCTCCTAAGTGTTGGTATGTTTTCTAAGGGTCAGCACAAGGTGACGGTCCAAGCTCAGATCTACCAATATAGTGGACTGGGGCAGGTAGACCTGTTCTCCAAAGGCCAAGTCTACCAATATAGTGGAAAGGGGTGGGTAGACTTGTTCTCTGGAGGGCAGGTCTACCAATGTAGTGGGAAGGGGTGGGTAGAACTGTTCTCCAATGGCCAGGTCTACCAAGATAGTGGAAAGGGGTGGGCAGACCTGTTCTCTGGAGGCCAGGTCTATCAATATAGTGGAAAGGGGCAGTGAGACCTGTTCTCCAGAGGCCAGGTCTACCAAGATAGTGGAAAGGGGTGGGCAGACCTGTTCTCCAGAGGCCAGGTCTACCAATATAGTGAAAAGGGGCAGGGAGTTTTCTGGAGGTCTGGTCTATCCCTGTAGAGGACAACATTTTGTGTAATAAAATTTGACTTGATTCTGTTTTCTCTTATTATGTTTAAATTGTTCTTAAAATATTGTTTAAATATAGTTTAAAAGAATTCATTCTGAGATTTTTACAAGGATATGGAAATAATCTTCTAAAAATAATTTATGCAATAGTCAAAGGTAGACCCGCTCACAACTTTAATGCTACTCATTTTCCCCTCTCACAAGGTAGATTTTTCTCTCACAACATCGTGGAGCTTAGAGGGAACACTGCTATCTAGTCATCTTGCCAAAGGGGGAAAAACCTGAATTTATTTTCTCAAATCTTAAAAGATTTCAAAATCAATGCAACAGCTTTATTGGAAATATATAGAAGACAATGTAGACAACATCAGGAATGGTGCCCTTCCAGTGGTAGCTGGTTTCACATGGCTGCTTCTCATTCCCATCTGATAACTTTTGCAATGGGGACATTGTGTGGAAGGGTTAGATGACCTAGGTCAGGGGTGGGCAAACTGTGGCTCGGGAGCCGCATGCGGCTGTTTCACATATATTATGTGGCTCCCGGCAGGGCGGCTGGGGAAGCTAAATATCATTAGCAAACAAATATCATTGGACAAATTAATATCATTATCAATATCTGCTTTTACCCCTTTTGTTATTATTTTTGGCAGCCTCATTTAATGTTAATAAAAAGCAAATTTGCTTATTTTCCAATAAAAGCAGGTAATATTTGTTCATGTCTTGTTGCTCTCAAACATCTGATGTTTATTCTATGCAGCTCTTATGTTAAGCAAGTTTGGCCACCCCTGTTCTAGGTGGCTCTTACGCTGAGCAAGTTTGCCCACCCCTGACCTAGGTATTTAATGCACAAGCACTGTTACTCCTCTGGAGCCACTGCATAAGTGTAGAGAGTACCCGTGTCATAATCCCCTTCCACACATTCCACTTATTACTTAAGTTACCAAAGTGATGTGCGAAGCACTATGTTGAGGGGTCAGCATCACTCACTGCTCAAAAAACTAGTTTCCAGAAATTATAATATGGGTGATCAAGTGTCAGTGTTTGACTCAGTCAGTCAGTTTATTATTACAGTCATCGACCAGTACAAGTGTTTGGCTCAGACAAAGACAAATGAATGAGCAATTTTCATCACTACAAATAGCCTCTTTGCACACCCAAACAGGAAGAATCTCTTGCGAACATCTGTGATTTTGAGCAGTCAATTG
Organism: Lepidodactylus listeri; assembly: GCA_029233225.1. NCBI lineage: Eukaryota > Metazoa > Chordata > Lepidosauria > Squamata > Gekkonidae > Lepidodactylus > Lepidodactylus listeri. Next base: position 40,049,220 of record JARCFY010000016.1, on the reverse strand, counting down.
CAGTAGCTCAATGCATGAACGCAAGAGACTGCTTGCTATTTGTGAAGTCAAAGACAGTCGTCTGCACACGGAACTCAAGGCTATGGTACATTAAACTACAGAAGAAATGTTACCTTTTCAAAGAGGAGGCCCCAAAACTCCATTTTTATATGAAAAATTGGATTCCATAGAATACAACAAAATCTGTGAAAGTAATAATAATACTTAATGCTTAGTGCTTTGGATAGTGGCTTACAATTTTAACACGCTAAACGTAAACATTTCATCAAGCTATATTTCCACACTGTGAAGGAAGCAGAAAAGCAAACCAGAAGATGCTACTGACTTTTCACATGCAGGGAATTACGTAAAAAGGGGGACCTTGGTGTTGACTGCAGCACTGCAGAAGTCTCTGAATGAGGCCTTTAACAAGGGCAGCAAAAGCTTTGTTATCTAGCATTCACGGGGCCTGAGAGTTGCCAGTTAATCAAATGTGCCAAATACTCAAGCTTGTTGCTCTGCCCCACTCCCCAATGAGAGCAGATCCCCCACTCTATGGGAAATGCCATGGTGACAGCCTCCTGACCTGGCAGGACTCTTCCCCCTGAGCCTCTTGCTCAGTAAACAAATGAGTGGGCCAACTCCTTGGGAGCCCTCCAACAGAGCTTCCTCCTGGCAGCTGAAGGGAAAAGTGGCACCTGAGGATGGCGTCAGCTGGCACCACTGGCTACCAAAAGCCCAGCAAGGATGTTGACATCAAGCTAGGTGGCTGGAGAGGCAGGAGTGGGTAGCACATGAACCTAAATATGGAGGGGTACATTGGCTAAGGGGAAGGAGGTTGACCTCTGGGTGATGCTGGTTAACTGAGCATTCTGGATAACTGAGTGCTGGCTAACAAAGCTTTTACTGTAATTTGCTCTTGCTATTTCTAGCAATCATGTTCAAAGGTTCCAGCGATGTTAACTTATCTAAAGAAAAAGTCTGTTGTTTTAAAAATAGCATTACTGAAAAAAGAATGCAACATATAATGCTTTTGAGTACAAGAAACAAAACGTTATGCTTTTTTCAGGATACATTTTCACAGGGGAAGAAAGGGTGGGGGAAGGAAAGGATTTGGATATACTGACAAGCATTTAGTTTTCACATCAGGGCCCCTGTATCATCTAGTACAGAGCGTTTTGCAAAGTGCATGTTCTTATTTCATGCCTTTGCTGCGGTTATAACACCAGCCAAAATTAGGGATGAGGGAATTTCCCAGCAGTCACTTCCTTTATAGACCTGTAGGTTTGCTTCATTCTCCATTCTGTTCCAACTGAACTGAACTCCCATTTATACGAGAGAATTTTAAAAAGTGATTCAAGAAGTGAAGAGTTACAGAAGCGCAGCATATGTAATGGGCCACATCCTTTAGTTACTGCAGTTCATTTGTATCTTCTCCTGCTCTATATTATCAGTAAACATCTACTGACTTATTTTTTTTTACAAAACAACCCTAAAACAACACAATGATTGTATGTATTTTGAATCTCATAGGTATTTGACCAGTGTGCAAAATATTCATTGAGAAACTTGGTGTAATCACATGTACAATCATACTAGGTTTGCTTTTTTGCATCTTTTTATCAACACACATTTTTGCATTAATAATGTAGGAGGATAACGCAAGTGAAGGGAAAGAATGGAAAACTGAATTTATATGGATGTAATTTGGAATTTTTTAAAAAGGGAAGTTTCTAATTTGTCACTTCCACTTTGGAAACAAGCCCAGGAACCCTCCAAACTTGGGAGAAATTCAGTTGTGGAGACTTTTACTAGCATCCCTAACAAAAAAGTACAGTCCTGACATTGGCCGAAGACAGATTGGCCGTCTCGGCCACTCTGCCTCCGCTTCAGAAGCAGAGGCAGAGCGGCCGTTCAGACGGCTGCACCTGCCCCCAGGAGGTGGCCCGGACGCGTTGCGTCCGGTGCCGCGCTCCTTCCTCACCAGCCGAGCACCACTTAAAAGTGGTGCTCGGCTGGTGCAGTGCGCCCCGCACACGTGTTCCACCCGCCGGAGCGGGTGTGAACGCGCATAGGCAGGGGCATCCGCACGGCGTCCGCCCGCTGCTGCAGGAAGCCACCCGCAGTCTAAATGCTGTGGGCGTCTTCCTTCCGGCAGCGTGGGAACACCGCAGGGCGGGGGAAATTCCCCCACCCCATTCTGCTGCGCCGTGGAGGCGCAGCAGAATGCCAGTTTGTCTTCGGCCATTGAATAGTTGTGATGCACTCCACTGGGCATGGATATATAGAATGGATGTAGACATATCCATTCTATGAATGTTTTTCTGCAGTTTAGTTACGTGGCCAAGTGGAACCAGAAATAAAATACCCACGGATACCAAGTGAAACTAAGTTGAGCAGTTTAGTATATTTCACCATGAATATCTGCAAAAAAAAAAAAAAAAAAGCACAGATCAATTGTACCAAATGAAACACATCCACTACAACATGTACCCTACTCTTCATGTGTTTCCCAAGGAAAATTTCAACTGCCAGACTTGAAACATTCAATTATGATAAACACAGAATGTATTCAAGCTAAGGGTTAGACTTAAATGCACCACAACACGTACTTTATTGAAGGAAATATGTTTACAGAGCAGGACACATCAGACAATGCAGATAACACAAAATGCAACTATCCAGACTCTGACATGGAACAATTAGGATCTGATTAAAATGAGAGTACTATGAGATGGTACACTTCTCACACTACAAATGCAACTCCTGATCATATTCCCTCCCTCTTTCTCTCTCCACATCTTGACTTCTCACCTCTCCTCTTGAGCAGAGCAACTTGAACAATGTTTGAATTCTTGGAAGTCACTGTCTTTCTATGTGGGCTTCTAGTATAGAGTATTAACATTTGAGGACTCAGTATTAGTTTGACCCCTTATTTTTGCTAACTCTTCAGTCCATAAATTTCATTTGTTTTCACTCTAACTCAGTTCTTAGTATTGCTTCCAAGCTTGCATAGATACCTGTATAAGTTTACTTGTAGCTGTGTGTATTACTGCCCAAACTCAGTGCATTCTTTAAGTCATATGTAGAAATGAAGTCAATAGCTCCTTTAGCATAGGAGAGAGGCAGTGGAAGGAACATTTTCTTTCTTATACCCAAGCTACTTAGAGGGAATCAGGCTCAAACTGGAAATGCCAGGACACATTCACATTGAGAATTATCTACAGACCTCTCGACCTCTCAGCTGAGGCTAAACAAATCTACACCAAGATCAGTATATTTGTTTAACCTTTACTGAGAGGTTATAATAAATGTTTTTCCCCAAAGTGTTTGCTATACAGATGCCATATTATTATTTGATGTTGCTGATGTTACAGTTCTGTTGAATCTACTTTAATTATTTAATAATTGATTTTTGACCTCTGCTGCTATAAGACCTATGAAAACTACGACTGTATCAGCATTTTCCCCCTGCACAATTTGGACACATAAAGTTATTTTATTGTACATACTAGAGAACATACTCAAGTCAGTATCAAAACAAGTCATACCTGGGATCCCATATTTGTTATGCAAATGTTGATATTCATGTTCTTTTTGTTACCTTCTATTGTTATTTTATCTGTGGCTGAGGACAGACTGGCAATCTGAAGCGGAGGCAAAGCGGAGGGAACTGGAGCGGGGGGAAAAACCCACGGAGCTGTCCGTTCACACTGGCCAGAGCAATGCGGATCAGCAGCGATACGGAGCGTTCAGACTGCCACGGAGCGTTCAGACTGCCGCATAGCCAGCGCGCGTGGCTCGCGCGCGCCGCTGCACTTTTTTTTGTTTTCCTTTGATGTTTTTCGCATGTGCGCATATGCGCACATGTGCACATGCGCAAAACTTTTTGCCGGTGCATTCACACTTCCTCCGGATGCCTCCCGCTTCTTCTAGTTCACACTGTTTGGAAGCGGGAGGCATGCGGAGGAAGGCCCCTGAACACCGGGAAAAACCGGTGTCCGGGTAAAGCGGAAGGAAAGCGACTGGGAGACGGGTAAGTACGCAACGGAGCCGACGGACAGATGTGCATGTCTGAACGTGCTCCTTTCCTCCGTTTGCGAAGCGTGCCTGCCCCGCTTTAGATTGCCAGTCTGTCCTCAGCCTGTATAAGTGTTGATATCTATGGCTAATTATATTATTTATTTTGTTATGCACACATTCATCACTGTGATATTGATATTACACAATTTTTATGAATATCATTCATTTATATAAGTATCCATATCATTTTTGCTTGCCTGTTTAGATGCCCTCAATTGTTTCTTCCCCCCTCATTTCAAAGTCACTGTCAAGAAGCTACCCAGCTCCAAATGGCTGAGGCCGTGGCAGCATTCCACATGGATGAACTGGATCTGGGCATAAGTGGATTAGCAGTCTTGGAAATTACGAAACAAATTAGGTTCTTATAAAGGTAAACTAAAAACTTTAAAAACTGTTAATGTATTATCAACAGTCATCTCGCCAACATGTCAGCTCACCTCAAGAAAGCCACTGTTTCTTTTCTGGACAGCACAAAAAAATCTTTTGGCAGAGTTAAGATGGAATATACTTTGTTTCATTTCTTCAGTGTTTACACAACTAACATTAAAAGATGTCCAAGCTCACCCAGTACTGATAATGCTGCAAATAAAGTTTGCTATGACAAGAAGAAAACAAAACAGTATGACTGAAAGCTTTTTCACACCACAGATGTGCAACACCCTCATAAAGATCACTTCAGAAGCCCGTACCTGGTGGGTCTTAATGTGGAAGGAGCTATTTACAAATATGATCCAAAGAACTAATAGCAAAACCCACCTTTATTGCATCTGTACTGCAGCTGCCGTTATCACCCCCTGGGTTGGTGATGTGGTAAAATGCCGCTTTAGCCAGAGTTGAAAAATCACAACTCTAGATTGTAAATTTGTACCATGTAACTAAAACTACCTTTCCAGGCAAGACAAATCTCCCCCCATGGTAGCCAACAGATCAAGAGAACTTTTCCTTTGTCACCAAGCCCTGAATGTAATAAAGATGTCTCAGGGAACTTCCATCAGGAAGGATAAGGGTTTGATAGGATTTAAAGGAAGAACTTTGTACTGTATGAATGAAAGATTTTGAGTGGACTATAAGTTTGGATGTTTATTGTTTACTGGACTGGGGAGAGGGGTGTGGAGAAGAGAACATGGAGCTGATACAGGAAGATGACTTCAATGAAAGATACCAGGAATGGTTGTGGAAGACAATATTTTTATTTGAACAAGCATTAAATGTTTATGGGAGAGCTAGGGTTGCCAGCCCCCTGGTGGAGGCGAGGGATCGCCCAGTTTGAAAACCTTTCCCCTATTTTTGAAGCATCAGGCAGCAGGGCAAAATGGTGGCCATCAGTGTGACGCTCTAGCATTTCCTTCCTCTTAGTCTCTATGGTAGTCATAGAGTGGAAGGCTAGAGTGCCACAGCTGCTGGAGGACTCTCTACCTGCCTCTCACATGTTTGGGATGGGTTCCTCCTAGCCTGTGCCAGTGCAGGACAAGCAACACAGTCTCCATCGATGAGCTGGCTCTGAGGAGTAGGCTGCCCTCCCTCCTGCAGTTGTTTGCTGTAAAAGACCGCCCCTCCCCCGCTCCCAGCAGCCCTCATTCAGGCCCGGACAAGCTGGAGACTGCTGCTGTAAGGGGTTTTTAAACAATTTTTTATTAATTTATTTAAAAACTTAGGCAATAGCAAAGTACATAGAATTCAAAAAAATATCTACAACAAAGACACATTAACACACTTGCCTTAAATCACTCATTATATAAACCCCTCTTCTCTCCTCCTTCCTAAATATTTTGATAATAGCAAACAGATTAAACCTTATGGGAACCGGAAGTTTCAACACTCATAGATATAACCAACCCCAAATAGTCAAAGCTAGAGACCTCTTTCAGAAAAAAAATTAGTGTTACAAAGAATATATTTCTTAAAATAACAACAGCTTATGAAGATATGAGAGGGTAATTCTAATATCTTTGCTTGATAAATATGATAGAATAGGAAACTATTGTTCTACAAACATTGAATGATATTCACTATTTTCTGACATTTTAATTTTTTTTCATTAGCTTATCTAGAACAAAGTATTTTGCTAACTTATTAAACCATGCTTTTAATGTAGGCTTAGATTTACTCTTTCATTTTTGAAATATGGGCTAGACAGACTACTGTTACATACCATAGTGACAGCATTTTAAATGCCTGCAGACATAAGTTGACATTCCTAGATTTGTAGACAGGTAAAGATCTAATGTTTTCCCAGTGATGCAGGAACAGATTTGTAAGACCCTTTTTTTTTTTTTTTGCCAAGCCTTCTGATAAATTGGTGGCCTGCTACAATCTACGTTTACTAAAATTTTGTATATTTTAGAAAGTAGGTGTTTGGCTTCTATAGAACGAGTGTTGATTAGCATTTCAAATTCAGTGAGGGGTTGCTTTAAAGAGTCTGAAATCTGACTATTTTCTGTAAGATGTTTCAATTGCAGATAAAAAAAGCCAGGAAATTTTATTATTTATCATGTTTTCCAATTTTTGTTCATTTAAGATTCATCTTTGCCTACCAGTTGGACTAGCCTAGAAACGTTTGAACCATAGCATAAATTTACCAAACTCTTTTCTCTACCTGGGGGAAACCAAGATTGGTTCAGGAAAGGGGTTACCAGCGATGGGACTGACATCAATTTCTTCCTCCATCTATCCCAGATATGAAGCATGCTCATCAAAAATGTATTATCGGCAACTGCAACCGGTCTTTCTTTAGGTAGTATCCAGAATAAGTCTTGTAATTGTATTGGGTAAGTATTCACCTGTTCTATATCAAACCAGCTTTTTTCAGCTTCTGAACTGATCATCCTTATTGCTTCTGTCAACTGAGCAGCAGCCTGGTAAAGCTTCAAATTTGAAACATCTAGGCCTCCTTTGCTCAAATATCTATATAACAAATTAGATCTCATTAGATATTTTATAAGACCATATGAAACTGTTTAATAATTTTTGCCATTTCTGAATAATATTAGGTGGAGGTTCAATAGGAACAGCTCTGGCAAGGAATAAGAACTTATGAAAAAGAAAGCATTTTACCAAGTTTAATCTGTCTGCCCAGGACAGCTGTAATTTGTTCCAAAGTTTACACTGAGTGCACTGAGTTTCAACTAAGTGCACTGTTGTCAAGAAGTTGGCTTTAGCTAAATTATCTAGATTTATAGGAACTGAGATTCCTAAGTATCTCCAATTTGATGTTATCTATTTGAAAACATATTTTGCTTTTAAATCTAAGGCTGACTGATTGGAAAGATGGACTGGGTAAAGTTCTGATTTCAGTCTATTGATCATTAAACCTGATATACTGCTGAAGTCTTCAAGTACTAATTGGACAATCGGGATAGTCATACTTGGGTCAGAAACATATAGTACTTGGTCTGTGAACAAACTGACCCTATGAGTTCACATCACATCACAGATCTTTATTGGCATAAATCGAGTTACAAAAGAAACATAAACAGATGAAGAGGTAACAAGGAGAAATGAGTTAATCATGTACATCTATGCATTGCACAATCGATCCTTCATTACCAAACTTAAAAATAAGGCAACTTTTTCTGTAGTTTCAGGTGACAGATCATTCAGGAGGTGGTGCACCTTCAGAGCATCTGGACAACCTATCATGTTGGATAAAATTGGGTCTAAAAGAATAAAACATGTATCGTCATAGTGGGGACAGTCTAGGAGAATATGGAGAACTGAATCAACTTGATTTAGATTACACGCACAGAGTCTTGCTGAATATGGGATCCCTTTATATCTACCATGAGTGACAGCAAATGGAATGGCATTACATCTAGCAAGTGCAAATTCTCGGCACAATTGTGGGGCATGGAGGGCTGATAAGTAAGAAGGCGGATGGCCAATAAGTGGGAGAATTCCAAAATTCAAGGGGGAGCAGGATTTATTTGCATCACTAACTAGTTTCTGCATTTCATTGTCCAGGATTCTGCATCTAATTAACTGATATGCATTTGTGAGATGTAGCATATACAGAGAATCCATGGATATTCCCATTGTAATTATTTTCTTCTCTATGCAGGCAATCCATTTGGATGAGATAGATTCAGACAGCATTTGGTATATATAGCTCCCACAGTCAGCAGCGTAGTGCAATCGTAGCCAGTATTTGATTGATATTAACCAAGCCCTTATTTCTATCATGTTAAGGCCTGCTTCTAAACAGATATGAAATGCAGTATGGCAGACCCATGATTTTTCTAGCAAATTTGGATTGCAGTCTTTCAAATTCGGTCTCAAAGGCGCTTATCCATGTTGGAATACCATACAGTAACTGTGGAATCACTTTAGCCTTAAAAACTTTTAAGGCAGCTGGAACAAACTGGTTGCTTCTATTAAAGAAGAAATGTGAGATGGCTGATGCATTAATATTAGCTAGATTAATCATAAATTTGCGATGATATGACCAGGACATGTTATAGCTGAAATAGAGATCTAGATATTTGAAATGCTTGACCTGCTCTATTTCTTTCCCATCAAATGTCCACTTTTGGATTTTGCAGGACTTAGCAAAAACTAATATCTTGGAATTCTTGTAATTGAGGAGTAACTTATTCTCAAGAAAATATTTAAGACATCTGTTCAACAGATGCCTGAGCCCCACCCTTGTGCACAAGAGTAGTACTGTATCATCTGCATACAGCAGGATGGGTATCCGAAGGGAGCCCAATTTAGGAGAATGGAAATCTTCTTCTGCTAAGATGGGGGCCAAATCATTGAGAAATAAGTTAAATAGGAAAGGGGCAAGTATGCATCCTTGTTTAACTCCTTTGTTAAAGGGAATTTTTGGTGTTAATTCCCCTTCAGTTGAACATTTGATTTGGCAAATGGTGGAAATGTGTAACATTATGATTAATTTTAAGAGTCTCTTATCAATGGTACAGTTTGGTCCATAGTAACTCTCTGTCAATAAAGTCAAAAGCTCCTTTTAGGTCCAGAAAAGCTGTGTAGAGTTTGGAATTTCTAGATGTGGTATACGTATCAGCTAGGTGCGCTAAAGTAACACAATGATCTATTGTAGATTTACCTTTGGAGAACCCAAGTTGTTTGGGGTCTAAGAGTTAGTTTACCTATTTTGACTCCTTGAATCAAAGGATGGTTTCTTATTTTTTCCACTAAGAGTTCCATAGCTACCGCAAAAAGTAATGGAGAAAGGAGACAGCCCTGATGTTTACCTCTGGTAAGATTAATGAGTCATGAGGTTAAACCATTAGCTTTAATAATTGCTGATGGCTGGGCGTATAAAGCTTGTATAGCATTCATAAAATTGGGGCTGAAGTCCAAAAATTTAAGCAAGTGTTTCAGATATGATACTTCTAACTTATCAAAAGCTTTCTCTATGTCTATAGAAAGAAGAAGAGACTCCTGCTTTGTGATTCTTCCATAGTTTATAATATTTAGTATCCTTCATATGTTATCTGACATAGCTCTGTTAGGAATAAACCGTGTTTGGTCCTGGTTTATATAATTTGTTATAATGTTAATAAAGAAATAGGTATGTAGGACACAGGAAGAGTAAGGTCTTTGTTATCTTTAGGGAGCACAATTATATTAGCTTTGGTCCATGATTGGGGTATTGTACCCTTAGTCATTGCCTGATTACATGTATTAGTTAAGGGCCCTGCTAAGCCTAAATGAAAGGCTTTGTACATCTCAAATGGTAGCCCATCCTCACGAGGAGCTTTATTATTTTTTAATGATGTAATTATCTGAATTGTTTCCTGGATTGATATAGGCTCATCCATATATTGTTGATGGGCTTTAGTAAGTTTGTTCAAAGTACTGTTTGACTCTAAATATTTGTTTATTGCATCCACAGATGGGTTCTGTGATAAGTATATATATATATTTGAAGTCTACTAAAGAACTACTGATCTCATGCAAATTACTGGTAAGTTTGCCAGATGGTAATTTTAAATGAGAGATGTGTCTCCGCGATTTTTTTGCCGAGCGCTGCCAAGTTTTCTGCTTAAGGTATAACAGATCTCTATAAATTTGTGTATCATCTAAAGATTCAAGCAGCTTTCTTTCTGTTAACAATTTTTTGCAAACTTTTTTTGCTGCATGTGTATTTATGTTTTACTTTTAGGTCTTATATATGAGCTATTATTTGATTTCTTAACCACATATTCTTCTTTTTTAGATAAGCCGCCTGTGAGGAGAAGTGTCCTCTTATGACAGCTTTAAATGTGTCCCAGACCACTGCTTCAGAGACTTCTCCAATTGAGTTGTCCTCAAAATAATGTTTAATTCTTTTACTACTTGCTGCTGCTGTAATGTTCATGAGCAGAGCTGCTGGCGCCTAGGCTGCCCACACTCTGGAGTCCAGACTTGAGTTGGAGCCTTCGGGTGAGTGTTTGGGAGAGTGAAGGTGAGAGGGAGACCGTGCGCATCCTTCTCCCCTCAGCAACTGCTGCCTGGCACCCCTTGTGGGGCTCACAGCCAGCACTATCGGTGTGGGAGAGTGTGTGGGAGAGTGGAGGTCAGGGGCAGAGACTGGGTTACCTCTCTGTGTTCCTTTTATTGTGGGGGTCATTTTGGTGCTTTTGCCGCTTATCTGAGCTACTTTGATTCCCTTGCAAGGTCTAGTTCAGAAGCTGAACTCTCTGCCTACTCCTCTTGCTAACTTGAGAGAGTCTCTCTAGGTTTGTCTTTCTCTCTCAGTGTCAAACTCGCTGGTTCCTTTGCCGTGTATTTGGGAAAATTCCAGGGGAGGGGGGAGTGTGAATGTGTGAGAGTGGGAATATCTTTATTGTAGGGCAATGCATCTCATGTAACTTCCTGAAGATACTTTCCTTTCCCGGCTTTGCCAGCCAGATGGCCTGGGCCCGCCTCTCTGTCTCTGCTTGCTGCCTTAGCTGAGATAACAAATGGAGGATTGATAGGTTTGGGGTGGGGTTAGGGGTGTGCTAGTTCGGTGGGAATGAATGGTCAGTGTGATTGGAGGGGACTACATTTGAACCAGGTATAATTGGGGTTCTTCGCGTCAGAATCTCAGTTCTGACTCAATGACATTCTTCACTGGAACATCTTTATTCTTCAATAAACAAGTCACCTTCAGTGAGTTTTGCTCAGAGTAACTTTGTTCAAGAAGCTGAGCTACTTTCATTCCAGCTTCCCCCTTTTCCCAGAAGAAGCCTAGAGGAGGCAGGAGAGCTCTTTTAGCATAGCCTCTCTTGGCTGCACAGTTGGTCTTCCTTCTGCGATGGCTGCCCACCTGGATCTATCTTCATGCAGTTTTTTTCCCCTGGGGGCCTCCCTTTCTTCCCCCTGCCCTGGTCCAGACTCCTTCCCTGTAGGTCCATCATGTGCATGCACAACTGTGAAAAATCAAGTTTGCATCACTTTCCTGAGTTGCAAAAGAGAAATGACCCCAAAATGAACTACTTCCCCCTCTTCAGCTTCTTTCTAACTCTTCTTGTTCTCTGGGGAATGGGGGAGTGGCAGGGGCAAAAGTTCTATAATGCTTTTAAAAGGCAGTGCTTTATTCCCAAATGTATCCACTGGGGCTTCCATTTTTGAGGGAGAAAACAGAAGGGAGGGGGCAGAGGGGCTTTTTAAAACAGACCCCTCACTTGCCATTTAAAAACATGACATGCACAAGATCCTGCTATTATATATTATGTCTGTTTTCTTGGATTGCCAACAGTGACATCCTAAACACAGCAGAAGACAGTGGGCTTGGAAGGGTGTAACTCTGCTTAGGATTGCACTACCTGCTGTACAAGTGAGAATTTTTCTTGCCAATAAAACAAAGGCCTTTCCTCGTTCCTACCTAAAATTGGGCATGAATAATTCCTTAGCTACAAACCCAGCTATGTTCATCCCGGTGGGTGGAAATCAAACCAAAATTAAAGCTGCAAACATTGTATTCATTCATTTAGTTATTTATTAGATTTTTATCCCGCCCTCCCTGCCTTGTGGTGGGCTCAGGGCAGCTATCGAAATAATTTAATATACAATAAAATACTATAAAACCACAATATAAAACATACAATAACCATTAAACAGTTTCAATACAAGATGGCACTTCATCACACACCCCTTCATCTGAGCGGCATCAGCAGGCAGTCTACCAAGTAACCACTTGGTGCTGGTGGTCTAGGCAGCAATCTTTAATACTCAGGCCAGTGCCATTAGGTCACGGTGGCCCCTACTTATAAGCCTGGTGGAAGAGCTCTGTCTTGCAGGGCCCTGATGTTCTCCGGGAGCTCATTCCACCACTGAGGGGCTGCCACTGAAAAAGCCCTGGCCCTCATTGCTGCCAATCGGGCCTCCCTGGGCCCTGGAAGAACCAGGTAGTTCTGGGAACCAGATCGTAGTGCTCGCTGGGGTACATATGGGGAGAGGCGGTCCCTCAGGTAAACAGGTCCCTGGCCATATAGGGCTTTATAGGTAAGCACCAGCACCTTAAACTGGATCCAGTATGCTATAGGCAGCCAGTGCAGTGCCTTCAAAGTGGGCTGAATGTGTTCCCACATAGGGAGACTCAATATCAGCTTCGCCGCTGCATTCTGCACCAGCTGCAGCTTCCGGATTTGGGATAAGGGCAGCCCCATGTAGAGAGCATTACAGTAATCCAATCTTGCGGTGACCAACACGTGGATCACCATAGGCAGGTCATTGCATTTAAGGAAAGGAACCAACTGCTTAATCAGCTGTAGTTGGTAAAAGGCTGATCTTGCAGTGGCTGCTACTTGGGCCTCCATCATTAACAAGGTGTCCAGGAGCACTCCCAGACTCCTAACCTCCAGCGCTGGCACTAACAGTGCCCCATCGAAGGTTGGGAGAGGGATCCCTAACCTCAGACCACTCTGACTCAGGCATAGGACCTCCGTCTTTATTGGATTCAACTTCAATCAGCTCTGCCTAAGCCAACCAGCCACGGCTTTCAACGCCAGGTCCAGATCTCCCAGACTAGAGTCTGACTGACCGCCCAACAACAGATAAAGCTGGGTATGGCAATTAGTGGCCATTAGTGAGGGACAGAATAAAAACATGGCAATTAGTGAAGGAAAGAATAAAAAATAAAACGGAAGAAAAAGAACTTGTGTGAAAGGTATAATACAGAAAAAATCCTAATCAGTTAAAAACTAAAATGAATCAAAATGGAATATTTTTGTGCCAGTCCTTGTGGACAGTATTTCTTTGCTTGCTCCTGCTGTGGTTGGCTAGGAGGCAGAACATGGACTTAAGCCTTCTAAATTCTTCAATCCATGTTACACAGGTACAGCTGCTGGATATTTCTCCATCTGCTGCACAGATTGATGGGGTTCAAAACCAACAGAGCAATATTCCCATTTTCTGCAAGAATGACTCCTTGGGTTCTCCTCTGGAAATCTTAAAGACAGCTGTCTTTTGTTCTTTTCTTTTGATCCCTGCCAGACCTCAATATGACAGCAGATAATCTTTATATGATCATTGCTACTCTGCACTAGGATATGTTTAAATTGCCTTTTCAATTTCAATACTTGCTAAAGGGGGGTGGGGCTGGTTCATATGTTGGAAAATCTTTTCAGAGAGCAATGGAGGAAGTAAGGTCTGATCCACCACATCCATGGTTAAAGTGATCACTTCAGAGAAGTGGCTCGTAGGGTGAATGTCACACTTTTATTTCAGCCAGTGTGGTTGTACATCAGTGCTATGAAGCAGCAGGTGCAAACTTATGTCCACTGCGGCAGCCATGTTATAGATACACAAGAACTGTGTAATGCACATAAATATATTTCAAAATCTTATAAGTGATTTACACATACAGAATTACATATACAAAATGCTTAAGTCTATCTAAACTGTAGATCTGCTGGAATGCTGTAGAATGCTGACAAAGTTTTCCGGACTACATTTTCGTTTCGAAAGTCTTCTTCCGAACTTGACCCTACAATAATCTGGACGATACAGGTATTGTAAGCTTCCTCCACAGACAGCAATCCTCAATGAATAACCATTAACTGGTTACAAAACCCTTTTCCAATATCTTGAAGGCTACACCATCATTCTAAGATGGTGGGTCTATTATGTATGTTTTAAATTGTTAGCTACATTGGCGGCATACAAATTTTATAAATAAATAAAATAAATAAGGGTCACCCCTTGCTTGAGGACAGAGTGGTCCTGGTGGGAGAAGCAGGCTCCCCAGGCCACTGACCTACTAGGAAAATGCTGGTGGTCTTAATGGCCGATCCATCTCTGAATGTTTAGCTCAATGTTCACCGTCACCTAGTGCCTTCACTTTCAGTGACACATATTGTTGTGCCCTGCTTGACAACACTGTCCACTGTGATTTCTACCATCCAGAATGGACTGTCAGAAGCAGTATGGAGGGCTCCATCCCTTTTAAAAATAAGGTTTTATCTGTGTTAGATAAGCTGATTGTTCCAAACTTGTTGTGCAAATGTGATTTTATTTGTTTTTACTGTAAACTGCTCTGAGGTTTATGGAAGGGCAGGCAGAAGTCTTTTAACTGGTGAAAAAGACAACCAAAATGATCAAGGGGATAGAGTGTACTCCCTACATGGAAAGACTAAGGCATTAAGTTAAGAGTAAACAAAAAAGTCTGATACTCCAATCCTAACTATATCTAGTTAAGATTGCTTTATACAGGGAAGACATGACAGAAGTTTACAAAATTATACATGCAGTAATTTTGTAAGACTGGAACTTGCAGGTCAATGAGGATGATGGGCAATAGATTCAGAACACACAAAAGTAATCATTCAAGGAATACTTAACGTTGTGAAATTTATTGCCACAGGATGTAGAGATGGCCATTAATTTGGCTGGAATCAAAAGTGGATTAGACAAATTCATGGGTATCAATAGCTAGTAGAAACAGTGATTAAATGGAACCTCTGTTTTCTGAGACAATCTGACTACAACAGGGGTCTGTGCCCTACTTGTAAATTTTCCAGAGTCATCTGGTTGAACACTGTGTAAAGTAGGATGCTAGAATTAGACAACCATTGGACTGATCTACCAGCTCATATAATGGGAGAAACACAGGCTGTTAAATTTAATGCATGATTTAATATGGTACATAATTTCTCTGGATCGTTTATTAATCCTCATTCAATCCATTACAGTGCACAGGCATAACTTCAGGTCAGATACCACATCATTTGAAGAAGGATGAAAATCTGGTTGGGTGTCACCTGTATTTTGGCAATAACATATTCTAGATTACTTTACTCAGCCGCGTCACATGGATTTTAAACAAAAGGAAATATCAGGGCTATTCCTGAGAGGCAAAACTATACACTCTCCAAACTACCATCTGAAGTCTCCCTCCCAGAGGCCCATGTGGAAAGGCCTGATATAGATCAAATCAAGCCTGAACTCTCCTGAGAAGCTAAAACAACTAAACTGAGACTATCATACATTAGTCACATTATGAGAAAACAAGACTCTCTGGAAAAGACAATAACTCTAGGGAAAAAGGAAGACTCGATATGAAATGGACTGACTCAATAAAGGAAGGCATGGCCCTCAGTTTCCAGGACCTGAGTGAGGCTGTTAGCAACTGGACATTTTGGAGGTCATTAATTCATAGGGTCGCCATAAGTCTGAAGCAACTTGACTGTACTTACACACACATACACACATCTGATTATTCAACAACAACAACAACAACAACAAATACCTTTTATTGGCATAAAATATTAAAAGCAATTCCCATTAAGATAAAACAGTCCCAAAATTTGTAGAAAATAGTTAACCCTAAAACCATTACAGAGGTGTATTTATTAAACTCAATTAAAATGATCAGGAAGATTCTTCCGTTTTATAAGACCATGAAGAAACTTAGCAGTCAGTTCAATAATCTCCAGATCTCAAGAAGTAAGGAGGTAATGTAGCTTGATTACGTCCGGTTGGCCTGCTACCTTACTAAGGGGGACTTCTAGAAATTTCGCTCGAATATCATTTAGCAAATTACAATATAAGAGTGCATGCTCAACTGTTTCTAATTCTTTCTTATTGCATCCGCAATACCTAAGTGCATAAGGAATTTTCTTATACCTCCCCTAAAGAATAGCAGATGGGAGAACATTGAGCCGAGCCAGCAGATAAGCTCTGCATAATTGTGGTGAAGTCAAACAAAAAAATATATTGTGGCAGGGCATCAGAGAGTGGATAAGCCCATCTTACTGAGGAACACCTACCAGAGGCAAGGGCTCTGAACATCTGATTATTCATAAAGGTACTTCATGCCTTCCCTCTTGATGCCATAATAAGTTTAAGGGCTGATATTTGCTTAATATATTGTTATTTATTCCAGTTATTTATGTGAAATTATTACATATATAGCTTTGCATAGATGCCCATCATATCAATATTTGCTCTCTTCTAGCTATTTTCTTAGCCATTGCTCAGTAAGGACCACTTTACAGATCCACTAGATGAATGATCAGCACATTTGTTTAACAATGATTTTGTACCATCCATGTCATAAAACAGATAACGGTTCTGCCATAAGCACAGGCTACCATTTTACTTTCTAACATAAATCTCATTATCTGTGCATTGAACAGCAGAAGCTCAATCTTTAAGCAATATCAAGGATAATGGTTCAAACTGTCTTCTCTACAGGCTCAATGTCACCACAGCTGACAAGCCACAGGCTGGATCCTATAGACTGTCAATATAAGCATTTTGCAGAGATGGATCTTCCCTGTCTTCCTGTTTCCCGCTGTATCCGTAAAGCAAGTTAAAGAAGAGAGTGATTACTCCATCACTGACTAAAAACCTATTCTGTGAATATATTCAAATTGTTGCTGCAGTTAGCTTGTAAATTTATCAAGTCATAAGCCCATGAGTGAATTTCCAACTAAATCATCACCTGTTATACATGCAAATGAAAATGCTCCCATCTACTTATTAAGCTCCTGACTGGATAATTGCTAGCATTTAGAAGAGAGAATGGTTTACATTAACCTTCACAACTGTGTGATGAAATAAAATGGATCCTGAAATTCCAAAGCTTTAATCCAGTATTGCTAATTTTGTTTGTTTTTAAGGTGTGTCTATGCCACGGGTAGTGACAGACCAAAAAAGTGAAAAGCATAAGACTGGGGAGCAAATCCTCACTGCCCAGAGTAAGAAGTCACTGCCAGCCCCTCTAACTAACCCTCAGTTGAAAGAGTGATGGACCAAGTCTCCAGTCCTACTGGATGTTAATCAAGAAGTCAGCCCTGCAAGGTAAGACACTTGGATGTTGATTTCCAAAACAGGCCAAGAAACTGGGTTTAGTTTGAAGCTCCAAAACCCCCAAAACACCACAAACTATGATTAACAAGGTTTATTAAAAGAAATGTGCAAAAGGTTACAAATATAAGAGCACTGCAAAAACAGAGAAGAAAATAATACACAGCTAACATTGGATATTTACAGTGCAATCCTAAAAACACTTTCTTAGGAATAAGCCCCCTTGAATAGAACTGACTAGGATTCTGAGTAGATTGGTTTAGGATTGCACTCTTAGTCAGGTTTCAGTCCTCTGACCTAGATGTTACCTGGTCAGACTTGAAGGTACAGAGACCACATAGAGTTTCAAAGTCCAAATTCCAAAATCAGGCATTTCAGCCACACAAGGCCCAACCTAGCCCAGAGGATGACCCACAGGTACAAACAAGAATAAATTATCTTACTTTATGCTAAACCATCCACAGCTGGCCTGATCCTGTTTGATCAATCTGGTGTGTTGCTTAAGACATGTGACCATGTACCTCTACAGCTAGTACATGCCCATGGCCAAGTGAGCCTCCCCATCACCACCCAAGGTTCCATGCTCTAATGAGATGGAATGCAAGTACAAAACTCCTTCCTGGTCTCAGCCTTGAAGCTCCCATGAGCTCATTTCATCTCATTTCATCCTTTATCTCTGAATTGCAAATCGTGATGATATTAATTTTCCAGACAGGGGCCTTCAGTAACTTAACTAGACTCGAAAATTTGGACCAAAGAGTTTGACAGGCCAAGAAATAGCTAGAGAAGGCCAGTTTCACGACAGTTTAGACTTCTGTTCATTTTTGCATCTTCTTATATTGTTTTGGGATGTTTGCTTCTACAATACAAGTGCCTGAACTTGGCTTTAATGATTATATTCAAATAATCTCGTATTATATATCTGAATGAGGAATTTTTGTACCTGCTTATACAACCTTTCACTAATGAGTTCTCTCCCCATCAAAGTGGTATACCTCAATGTCACTATATGCTGATATAATGGCCTTGCTGAAACATAAAAGGGCAAGAGAATAAGGCAAATTTGTGTGTATTCAGCCTCAATGCGATATAGCAACAAGAATTTCATAAATCCTTGGTTTTAAACAATTTTTGCATACGTATAACATGCAGGTTAAAGGACAGTATTCATCAAAATACTCATGGAAATTACTTCAGTTGTCAGTAGGGTAGTCAACTCTGGGCTGGGAAATTCTTGGAGATTTCAGGGTGAAGTCTGGGGAAGGCGGGATTTGGGGAGGGACCTCATCAAGGTATATGCCATCCTCCAAAGTGGTCATTTTCTCCAGGGGAATTGAGCTTTGTCATTTGGAGATCAGCTGTAATTCCAGGAGATCTCCAGGCCTCATCTGCAGGATGGCAACCCTAGTTGTCAGCATACAGTTCAGTATATTGGCTTGCTTCTCAAGGGGCCCTAGGATGAACAGAACACCATTCCATATAAGGAGGAAATATGTGATTTATTGACTTTCCCCTCTCAGCTGCTTTACCCTGCCAATGAAACGTAGTTCCAGAGGGATGGCAAATCTCAGGTACAGCTCTTCAGCACACCAAAGGCTGAAAGAGGAAGAAAGAGGTGGCAAAGCCCTGTAGGTCTTAAGATCCATGCTGCCATTTTCTAACAGTTAGTTGTGAAAGAGTCTGGGGAAACATCTTGTACAGAATCCAGAGCCATATTAAGAAGTCTTAACTTAGTTTATTTCAGTGAGGGTTAAGCACACTTCACTCTGTACTATATTGCCTCCTAACCTTATAACAATTTGTTATAAGAAGCAATTATAAGAAATGATTACTTCAGACCTACTCACTCCTCTTACTTACTTGCTCACAGAGAAAAGACCGGAGAATGTTAAGTTGAAATGAAACCATTTCACACTTAGCTTAATCTGTATAAGAACGATCCAGCCAAAATTAAGCAGTTTATATCAAAGCAATTTCAGTGAAAAACTGAACACATAAGAGCACTCTGACACTAAAATGAAGCAGAAATCCACTTTAGATAAAAGACAGTTTTATAGTGCAGTCCTAAACTTTGACTTCAATGGACTTAGAAGTGTGTAACTGTTGAGGATTTCACCGCTAACACTGCAGACAAAAATTTGGCTGGCCATTTCTAATCAATATGTGGCTGCTTTCCTCTCCAGCTCCTGACCAAAGCTATTCTTGCACAGTTTTTCCATCTTCTTTCCCTCTGGTTTTCCCCAGCCCTGCTTTGCTGTGGTCCTTTTCAGGTCACAGGAGGTTAGTCAATAGCATGAAGAAATTCTTAGGATCAGAGTAATTCACCTAATGACAACCAGTGACTCTTAAGATCTGAGTGAATCAGTCAAAGGCCCTTCTGCCCCTGTCTGTGAAAGGCAACCAACTGTCAAACCTCACACCCAGCTCTGTTTGACATAACAAAAGGGAGAAGGGAAATCCCTACGGGGAGGGGAGTGGTAGATGTATGTGTGAACCATTTGCTCTCAGCGGGGTAACTTTCCCAGGGATGTCACCTCCTCCTCCCTGGGGGGATGGGAGGGGGCAGAAGGATGCCTGGAAATCTGTTGGTGCTTGATTGTTTTATAGATAGTGAGATACTCCATTCCAAGTTGGGGGGGGGTAGATGTTATGGTTAGATGTGATGACTGTGACATGTATGTGTTCCCTGTTATGGAGGGGTCCTTTTGAATTGTCTGTATTAACTGGATACTCGCCAGAAACCTTTAGTTCTAACACAAAGATGCTTGGACCTGGAACTTGCTTACTTTTCTCAATAAACACATCTTTTGCTAAAGAGAGTGTTGTTGAGAGTATCTTGACCAGAAGTCTGACACCAACCAACTGGAACAATCACTGCCAGAGTACCAGAAGGCATTTTGCCCTCTGTACCACAAGGCATCAGAAAACAAATCAAGATTTAATGTTGCTATAGTGCACTGTTGAGGAAAGACAAAAAAATGTATTTACCACCTCTGCTACATACAAAAAATAATATAAATTATTATAACATTTTTATGAAGAAAGGCTTGTGACTGAGATGAAAATGGATGCATACTAGGAACCCACAGACATTCTGCTACACTACTTCCTTTTGCCATATTTTAAAATGAAAGCGACTAACTCACAGAAATACTATGCAACATCACACTCATGCATGTGACCGAAAAACAGTGACTATCTTTATAATATTACAGCGGATACTTGGGGTTGCCAAAGATGGGCTGGGAAATTCCTAGAGATTTGGGGGTGGAACCTGAAGATGGTAAAGTTTAGGGAGGGGTGGGATCTCATCAAGGTATGTATATATCTAATAGTCAAGTGCCCCTGTGTGTGTGGATATCTAAATCTGCACATCGGAGGCACTTGGGGGGCAGAGAGATTTTCTTGCACACTTGGGGGACTCCCCAGGTGTGCAAAGAAATCCTAAAAGTTAAAAAAATATCCAGGGGTATTTAAATCCCCCCAAAAGTTAAAGACCATGTGCATGTGCAGAGAATGCTCTGGGAACTCTGTGGCTGGCTGGTGGTTGGGAGGTGTCCAAGCCTCACTGACGGTGCCAGGGGGTGGGGGGAAAGATCAGAGGCCGGGTGGCTGAGAGCTGCTGAGGCCTTGTTGCCAGTGCTGGGGGGGGGGATCAGAAGCCTGGTGGCTGAGAGCCGCTGAGGTTTTGCCGCCGGTGCCGGGGGATGGGGGGGAGATCAGAGGCCCAGCGGCTAAGAGCTGCTGAGGCCTTGCTGCTGGTGCCAGGGGAGAGATAGGAGGCCCAGTGGCTGAGAGCCACTGAGGCCTCACCGCCGGTGTCAGGGGGGAAAAGGAAGACCAGAGGCCCGGCAGCTGAGAGCTACTGAGGCCTCACTGCTGGGCAGTGGGGGGAGATCGGAGACCCAGGGGCTGAGAGCCACTGAGGCCTCGCCGCTGGCGCCGGAGGGGTGGGGAGGGAAGAAAACTTACTTGGAGCTGCTTACTCCTCGATGTGGAGCTGCAGCCTTTAGGAACCCCCCCCCCCCATGAGTATCACGGGTCCTGCCTCTTGTAATGCCATAAAGTCCATACTCTGAAGCAGTCATTTCCTTTAGGAGAACTGATCTCTGTAATCTAGAGAGCCAGCATGGTGTAGTAGTTAAGAGCAGCGGACTCTAATCTGGAGAACCAGGCTTGATTCTCCACTCCTCCACATGAAGCCTGCTGGGTGACCTTGGGCCAGTCACAGTTCCCACAAAACTCTCTCAGGCTCACCTATCTGACAAGGTGTCTATTGTGGGGAGAGGGAATGTGACTGCAAGCCTCTCTAAGATTCCTTAAGGTAAAGAAAAGTGGGGTATAAAAACCTACTCTTCTTGTAAACCGGAGATGAGCTATAATTCTGGGAGATCTCAAGACCCAATCCTGATTGGCAACCCTAGATATATATTACACACATTGTCTATTATGCTCCAGTTATCAACACTGACTTAAGTGAACTCAGTAACGGTGCATCACAAGATCAATTTATCAAAGACAAATGATTGAAAGAAATTGTAGGCACCATGCAAGTATATTATCAGATGTGATAAAGACACACATGTAAACCCTGACTGATGGCAGGGTTTCATGTTATGCACTTGAGCTAAAATGGACACTAGGGTAAAGATATCATATATGAAATGGAGATATCATATATAAAATGGACACTAGTAGTAAAGATATCATATCTGAAAGGCCTTGATTTATGTAAAAGAGTACTCACTGAGGTCTAAACTTGTACTGTTATGTAATCCTAGTTAGTAACCCTCTAATCAAACTGGTGAGTCTGTCCCATGCAGAATTGCCTTATTTACTGAGGGGGAAGCATGGCTAAAGCACACACAGTAGGGTTGCCAGACCCACTGGTGGAGGCAGGGGTTCCCTGCTGCCCCACTTCCCCACCACCAATCAGATGGTCAGCAAGGGGGGCTTACCCCCCAAAAGAGGGAGATCCATCCAACGTGCAGCAACGTGTCTATGTCACTGCCCACATGACCCAGAAGTGACATCCTCACATTTGGGACATTGAGGCAATGCTCTGGTATTTGTGCAAAAACTCTATGGTAGAAGCCAAATTTATTATAGAGTTTTTGCCCAAGTACCAGAGTGTTGTTCTGATGTCCTGGACATAATAGTGTCCCTTCCGGGTCACGTGGGCAGTGACGGGGACACATTGCTGTACTCCAGATGGTCCTTCCTGCTGCTCCCGGTAAGTCCTCCCCATTACCTGCCAGTTGCCACCTGGCAACCCTAACACATCGCCTTCCCAGTCTGTTCTCTCCCTCCCTCCCTCCCTCCCTTTCCATAGAACGAATGGCTTTTTGTGTCCTCTATGAATGAAGGGAAAAGCAGAGTTTAAAAGGTATAATAATTTCTGTAGTGTGTAAGGATACAGAAGTTAACTAGTTAGTTTTAAATTAGGACACAACTTCTTTCCTCTTCAGCTAATTCTGGTTTAAAGCAAAAATTTTCATACAAGTGCCTACTTAGTTTTGTAGCTGGAGAAACTTAACATACGAGCTGGTGGCATCTAACGGCCATTTAGAACCAGCTTTTTAAATATGAGAAATAACATCTGTACCTAGCTCCTCCTCTGGCGTCCCTGGAAAACTGATCCCCGATTTGAGGAGGTCACCGCCTTCTTCCTCTGAAAAGACAGAAACAAAGCAAACAGCATAAATATTATCAGGATCCTGGATACATTTTGACAACGAAACGCAGTGTTCCCTAAAAGAACAGTGTGCAAGGCGAAACTTTTAAAGACATCTGAATATTTTGTACATTTTGACCTTCATAGTTTTTCTACTCCAATGCCCTTCAGCTGTTTTCCTAACACTCTTTTCTAATATTTATCTCGGCACTTTCTATTCATTGTCTCACATGAAGCATTAGAATTCTTATTCTGTAGTCACATAGATTTAGTTACATCTTCTTTGTTTATTTATTCAGGGGCGGGAGTAATAAACAGAACTTATATTAATTATATCTGTATAAACCATTTCTGCTCCAAATCTGTTATAGGACCCAGTAAGATCAGAAATTCCATAACCTTCTCATTGTCCTAAGTGACTTCTTGCTAATAGTGTCCTTTGTCTGTTCATGGAAGACAGACAGGTCAGTCTCCACACAAAAGAATGAATGAATACAAATATGCCAAACATATCAACATTAAGAAATCAGTGCAAAATCGTTTCAGTTTCAAAGCACAGTCTGTCTCTGACTTCATTATTGCTGCGACATAAGAAACTCCAGCATTCTCCTGGACTCGAATTAGCAAATTTGATTCCATTGAATTCAGGCTCAGTCAAGCTTGGAATTGTTTTCAAAAGAGGAAGGTGATATACTACCTAATGGACTTTTGTCAAACTGAGTTCCAACTGCTAGGTAAAATTACTCAATTTGATTTCTATTTTCCCTGTACCTAGTATACTATTTAAAAAAATCTCCTGGTTTGCTAATATAGGGGCTACCATATTTTTCTTTACTTCTGTTTTACAGTGGACACATACATTCTGATCAGTGTTCAAGAAATATTTGCATAATTGCTCATTATTCCATTTTTAATACAAACACAGGAAGCTGCCTATTCTAGTTAGACCATTGATCTCTTAAGGGTAGTTCTGTCTACTCTGAATGGCAGCAGAGTCTCCGACTGAAGTCTTTCATATCACCTACTACCTGGAGATGCTGGGGACTGTCTCTTGGGATTTTCAGCATACAAAGCAGATCCTCTACCACTGAGAAATGGCCTGCCCCATTTATTTTACTAGGCTTTGGCTTGCTTTATTTGTTAAGTTTTTTGTTCAGATTGTTTAATATTATTATTACACACTCAGGCTGAGGACAGACTGGCAGTATAAAGCGGAAGGGAGGCGGGGCAAAAAGACCCGGGCCAAGTTGTGGTGGGGCTTCCCGGTCACACTGTACCAACTGATGCGGCAGCATACCGGGGAGGAGGCGGAATGGAGTGGTTGCACTGCAGGATGTCTCCTGGGGGCACCGCAGTTGTGCATGGCTTTGGTCCACTCTGCCGACCTGCACGTAGGTGCATAGGCGCAGCAGCAATTGGGGCAGGATCCCATGGCTGGGAGCTTTAACTCTGTGAGCCGAAAGTGTCCCTGTGGGCGGTTCCTGCTGGATCAGCGGGTTCACATTACCACCGCCGCTTGATTGTGGCTTTTTTACATCCACACTTCTGGGAAGAGCAATCAACATGCCCTCCACGGCTTGCCCCGGCTTTCACCTGGTACTTTTTAAAAGCGGGATTGAATCGTTAAAGGATGGGGTGAGTACGGCAGGGGAATGCCAGACAGCTGTGGCTATGTGAACTGGCCCACTTAATCCACTTGAGAAAGGTGCCTATATTGGGCCAAACTGCCAGTCTGAACTCGGCCTCAGAATGACTGTACTTGGAAGAACATAAGAACATAAGAGAGGCTGTGTTGGATCAGATTTTTCTGCAAACCTGGGACTTTTCTCAGGGTTGTAGAAAAATCTGTCTGTCTATGGCCCCAGTCTCTGGATTTAAGTATCCATATTTGGGGGCCATGTTGAGAATTGGGTATATTGATTAACTCCAGTGAATGCTATTCAGAATTGCTATTATCTGGCTGCGATAACAAGGTGAAAGATCCATTATTAATCTTTGTTTTCTGAAGTCTTTTGATCTAATAGTTTCTTTTCCTTTTTTCTTAAACCCACAAAAAACACACATCACCAATGGACGGAAACACCACTTGCACCTGATGAAGTGAGCTCTAATCTAGTAAAGCTTTTATCACAACAACAAAAAGAAAGGCATCCTAAACAGCGTATCTCTGGTTAGGACAGAACTGTAAGTTTGTTAACCATTAAGGGACCACAGGATTCTTTGTTGCTATTACATAATGCCTAGACTGGAATTTTCTAAAGCAGCCTTCACTTCTTGTAACAGATTTGCCTGTTAACAATTATTTCTAGCTTATTTTAACTCATTTCAAAACATTTTGAAGTCTACATTTTGATTTTCACAACTTTTTGAATTCAGAGATGTGCTTAACATTAAATGAATTTCACACAAATGGACTGTTTCCCTTGGGAAACTGGATGAGCCAAAGGGGTGACAAAAACAAAGGATTTTTTTTGTGTGTGTGTAGGCAAGTACGTACCAAAAGGTGAGAGCACCATACAACGGGCAGTAATTATTTTTATTATAAATTCTATACTAGCTTTCATACTATTGTCAGCTCATGGAAGGCCACAGAGTACTACACGAATGAATGCAGAAAGAAAGGCTATTTCTATTGTTAGCTGACATAAAACAAAATGTATCTGGTCCAATTTCTGGAACTCCACCCTATGTACAGTTTAACACTTAGAAAACCCAAGGACTAAATCCTGCTAAGACTCTTGTTCTCTGATCACTTCTTTAGACCTTTCCTCATTAACTTTCCTTCCTGCCACATGTCCTCTGTCTAATTGGTTGCGTACAACTGTTAATCATTTTCTTTTCCATTGGAAACATTAAATTATCTTTCTCCTTAAAACTTTGGCAGAGGACAGACTAGCAATCTGGAGCGGGAGGAGTCCGGAGGCAAAAGTTGCGGGGGGGAAATTCCCCGGGGCTGGCCATTCACACTGGCCAGTGTATTGCGCAAGGATGCTGTTACGGAGCATTCCGACTGCTGCGGAACGGCCCCGGGTGGGCCGGCCTCCGCAACTCATGGCAGGGCTGTTTCAGCAATGTGCGTATGTGCACATGAATCCCACCTTCTTCCAGTTCACACTGCCTGAAGCGGGAGGCATATGGAAGATGGCCCCTGGACACCGGTTTCTCCCAGTGTCCTTCTACAGCGAGAGGAAACTGGCTTCAAAGCGCGTAAGTGTGGAAGGGAGCCGAGGGACAGCTGTGGATGTCTGAATGGGCTCCCTTCCCCCGCTTCCCAAGCGGAGCTCTCCCGGGGCAGATTGCCAGTCTGTCCTCGGCCAGAGAAATTGCTTGATAACAAAGACATGTTAGTTCATATACAACTCCCCGGTATATCAATATTAACAGTAATGTTTAATAACAGCATAAAACCAGTATAAATACGCTTTTATTGGAACTTAACAAAAAATCACAAAACAATATTTTTTTTCCATTCACCATAACATTTGATTTGACTGGATGCTCAGTACAAACAAAGAAATCTGCTAGTTATTCTCCTAATCCATCTTAGACTCCTGAAGTCTGCTTCTCTGACTCTTCCCCTTCAACAGGCATTAATTATTCAGAACACCCTTTGTTCAAAACACGAAACCTTCTGGGAAGAAATAAGCAAAGCTCTTGCAATTCATGGAACTCTGTGGGCACCTAAAGCAAGGTTACCTGCTATTTGAAATTGCTCTGTAAAACACCCAAACTCAATCAATCAGCATTTTCACAAACAGATGAAGATGTTATAGTAAAATAAACCTTTGTTCCTGGTGAACAGATGTAAGTAGTCTCACCAGGATTACAATGAGCAAGTGTATCTAAACTGTGCTTTAGGCCTATTAATGCATTGGTGTTTTCCCTCGCTTTCACTGTGCATGTTCTTTGGTTTTTTTCCATTCTGCATTGTTTTTCCTCCCTTCAGCACTTGGTTTGCTTTCAGTTCACTGTTTACCCAGGTTTTTTTAGAGTGGTTTTGTGGTGATTTCTTCCCTTGCTTCACTTCCAAGCCGAAGGTAATTCCAAGGCATACAGATTCCATTGCATTCCTCTCCCCTGCCCCTCCTTCACCCACATTGAGGGCATTCCTCCCAGTCCTTATTGGTCAGTTTCTTGCTTGGCTTGTTTCTTGAAACAGGAGAGTTTTCAATCTGTATTTACTCTTGGGTAGCCATCTTATAGCAAAACGCTAGTAGTTCTCCTGCCTTCATCACTGTACAAGTTTCACTATTGCTTAGGTTTTCCATCTTTTAATTTTTTTTAACAAGCATGTTTATTCTAGTGATATGAGTTTTCCACTAATTTGGATTGCTGGAGAAAAAAAAAATCATTGGCAGGTAATGCTTTAAAAGGGTTGGCTAGGGGTAGCATGTTTAAAGTTAAAACAGAGGGCTCCCCCCACAAATGATTATCTGGCCTCCTGCTGGCCCCTTTCCCCACCATTTCCCATCTGATGGGAGTACTTGTAAACATTTATTTCCCCCCCCCCTTGCAATTTGGACCCTATGGTTCCTTTACTTCCACGCCTCTGTGCACCCAGCCCCCGGCTTAGCATTATCAGCTGCCCTTGCTGTGCCTGCAAGATTTTCCAACTTTCCACCCCCCTCCTGTGCTAGACTACTGTTAGATCCCCCTTTTGCACTCTGGACCCCAGAATCCTTGCCTTCCATACCTCCTGGCACCCACCCCATGGCTTATCATCATCTGCCCATGCTGCACCTGCCCCCCATCTTGATTTTCCAGCTTTCCATCCCCCTTGCACCAGGCCTCCCATTGGATTTTCATGCAGCTCCATAAGTTCTGCCTCCTAAACTGCCTGCTGGCGGGCTCCTGCTACAGCTTGCCAATGCTCCCTCTAAGCTGTGGAGACTTGTGAGCAAAAATTCTACTTTGTGAGCTTCTGGCATTAAAGCTGTGAGTGTGCAGTTTGGCTACTGCATAAGTTAGTTTGCTCTTGAGCCATCCTTTCTGAGCTAAGACAAAAATGTGTGAGCCGGAGGCTAAAAAACTGTACGCTAGCTCACGCTAACTCAGCTTAGGGGGAACATTGCTTGGAACCCCTCCCCATTAGAGCGTGGCAATAAGAAAAGGGAGTTTCTCAGCTTTGAGAACAATTCTCAGGGGAGGGGGGAGACTAGCATGTGGTTGACTTCCCTTTTTTTCACAATGGCTGATAACACAATAGAATCCACTGGCAACCAGAGATGTCTTATACCAAGTCAGACCATTGGTTTATCAAGATCAGTACTGTGTACTCTGACTAGCAGCACCATCTCTACAGAGTCTTAGCTGGAGAGCCTTCCTATCACCTGATACTTCCATGGATTAAACCTGGGAATTTCTGCATGCAAAGCAGAGGCTCTACTACTGAGCCATGTCTCCTCTCCCATGCTGTTCCCTATGCTTGGAACAACAGCTCATTTCCTCCTAAGCCTAACTCTAAGCCTTCAGGTCTTCATATTTAAAATATTTATACCCTACCTTGCCTCCAGAGATTCAAGGCAGCTAAAAAAGCAACTGAAGGACACAAAAATGTAAGAGTCCATCAACAAAGTTTAAAAAGCAGCTAGATCAGTTTACCCTTGTGACGGACTGCACTTTTAAGAGGCTAAGAAGTGCTGTACCAGCAACTAAAGGACTGTGAAGAGTTAATTCACAGCAAAAAAAAAAAAAGTCTTGAGAGAGCTGGATGCCAAGGAAAAGTCAGCCACATTCCGGCCTTTACTGTGAAGAGTCGTGCACTGAGACTGTCTACAAATAGCCCTGTCCAAAAAACAAACAAACAAACCCAAAATGGTTTAGTGCTGACAAAGTCAGACTACTACCTTGACTGAATACAGTCTGACTTCAGCATTAGCTGAGAGCAGTTTGAACACAGACAGGAATACTGGGGGGGGGGGGGGAGAGTTTGGCAAGGAAGTGGGTAGTAGAGAAGTCTCCCATAAAAAATCCCCATTCCTTTTATTTAAATCCCCCTCTCCCCCACTCCTCCTCATGGCCATTTTCTGGCACAGAATTTCCACTCAATCAGAGGCATGGCTCTCTTTTCCTTTCTCTTCTCTCACATAACTCCTCTTATGCACACCCTGTTGAACACTACAATTTCTGGCTATTTTGTGGTTACTGGTAACCGATTAGAGGTACTTTTAGACTTGCTTGGAAGCTATCCAGGTATAGGGTGTGGTCAGACAGCAGTCTTAATGTGATTTGGCTGCATTTCTAATGTATCTTTTTTCATAGAGAGTTTTGCTCAGACATCCCACCCTTAACCCGCTGCACGCTCACCTCATGGTTAACCATTCAGATTATTGTTGCATGATAACCATGGAGTGGTTGGTCAGTTGGCATCCTTTTTTGTTTTTCATGCATGCGCACAAGTGTGTAGCCAAAGCACTGGCTCCTTTTTGACAGCTCTTCAATCCCTCCACCAAATACTGTGATCATTAGTACCTATACAACTGCATTTCTCTGCCAGAAATCACTCCCTTTCCCACCTGATCTTACTCCCTTTACCACTTACTTCATGGGGAAGTTTCCCCTTTTTCTCTCCCTATAGAGCTTTTCCACCAAAGCAATATTATGAAGTAGCTTGGAGTAAAGTTCTGGGGATGGAATCCTGGCAGCCGATAGGGGCACCAAATAGGGGCTATTTCTCCTACTCCAAGAAACGGCAGAAAAGGTTTTTTTTCTTGAATTTGTCACTCAAAAACAACCCCCCAAGCGGCTCCTGATCCCAACGAAACATTGCAGCACATAAATGTGCAAGCAGTGCCTCATGACCCTGTGCTGAAGATCTGCTTATGCACATATTGCTAACTGATTTTTTTAAAGGAGCAAAAATGGAAGTGAAGGTTCAAACTTCCCTTCAGGCTTGAGATGGCAATGGAAAGTTCAGACATCTGGCAATGCGGGGTGAAAGCAGACAATCCATAAACCTCAGACTTTCTCCGATATCAGAAAACACTGATTCAGGGATGGGTAGGAATTGGAGGCTGACAACTGGGGGACAGGATATGGACGATGCTATCTGATCGTGCATTTTAAATCCGGAAAGGAACAGCAACGACATCAGATGAAACAGCTTGTCTGATCACAGCCCAGGTAAAGATTTCTAAATCACACATTCTGCTCCACCTAATTGGTGAATGTGTCAGTTCTCCAAGCTAACCAAGCTGTGGAAGTGGGAAGAAGTTTTCCCCCTGACACTGGGCTTAATTCTCTCAGATTGGTTGTGGTTCTGGGTTAGTGTTCCAAACCGAGGTTAGAGAGTTCACACGGCTAAAAACAGATGAAAAGGAGCACATGTGGTAACAATTTCTCCATTAACCATCCACACACTCATTGGTTTCAATCCCATCAGCTTTTCTCTTCGCTTTTGCCCAGTGCCCTTCCTCACTGCAGCTCCTACCCAACGTAGCTTTTGTTCATGCAGATCCACAATCCCTGGTATAGCCTTTTCAGTGGTCAAAAGGGAAAGATACTCCCTCTTTCCTTTAGTTGGATCCAATCCAGAAGCATCCCCACTAACTTCAGGTGCTCCAGATTCTATTCTCACCTTCCATTTACACTGCCCAGTTTCTTGTCCAGATCCCTATATTTTCAGTGGGGCTTGTACGAGATAACTTCCTAAAGATTTATGCCAATATCCATATTTTTCATCAGTAAGTTCTATGTAGGGTTGCCAGGTCTGATATTGTCCCTGACGGGGGACGTTGGGGGCATTTCCAGAGGGGGCAGGGCATCCCCAATGTGATGACATCACATTGGGGATGTCCCAACTCCAAGCCCCACCCCCAAGAGCAATCACTGGTGGCCACTGCTCTCCCTAACCTCCTGCAAGACTTAAAGGGCCCACTGATCAGGTGGAGGGTTCTTTAAATCTTGCAAGAGGGGAGGGAGAGGGGTGGCCACCGGCCACACGCCTGAACTCCAAGTGGCAATGCCACTTGGAGTTCAGGCACATGGGGCCAGTTCCTGCCAGCTGGAAGTGCTTAAAGGGGTTCCTTTAAGTGCTTCTAACCAGCGGGGCCCTGTGCCCCTGCAGCTGCCCCTCTCCCTCCACTCTGCAAAATTTAAAGGGCCCTCCAGCCATCAGCTGGAGGGCCCTTTAAATCTCTCAAGAGAAAAGGGAGAGGGATGTCTGCAGGTGTTTGAGCTTGGGGGCAGGGCTCCCCTGCTGGCCAGCTGGCCGGTGGGCGGGTTGAAGCCCCAAGAAGTGGGTAAACCCCCACCTGGCCTGGGGGGTCTGGCAGCTCTAGTCATATGCCATAGTGTGTCTGTTTAAATCACAGTTTCTTCTTCTGATTTAGTGGACTGACCAATTTTAAACAAAACACATAAGAACATAAGAGACGCCAATGTTGGATCAGGCCAATGGTCCATCCAGTCCAACACTCTGTCACACAGTGGCCAAAAACACCAGGTGCCCTCAGGAGGTCCAGCAGCGGGGGCAGGACACTAGAAGCCCTCCCACTGTTGCCCCCCCCCCCCAGCACCAAGAATACAGAGCATCACTTGCCCCAGACTGAGAACACAAATTTTCCCTGGTGCTGATATACCCTGAAAGTCATCTAACATCATAACAATTTGAAATGTTACACAGACTTTATGGCAGAGAGAACTGGCACATTTCACAGATCTTCCAGAGAAAAGGAGAACAGTTGCCATTCCTATTTGAAACTGTTAAATATGCTTTGCATATAATATGCAGCCTTCTAGAAATCCAGTCACTCTGCTTGCAGATTAGATATAATAAATCTTTTAAAATGTGACAGGCACATGTATTGAAATTAAATTCTATTTGGAGAAGTAATGGACAACTCTAATTAAATACAAACATAAATCAGGCAGTTGCCATGGAGATGGCTCATTGTCTACATTTTAAAACAGAGAAGTGGAGCCTCTGATTTGGCTTCAGACAAAGACTAGACTACTGAAGGTTTTTTTTAAAGAAATTCAAATGGTAGCAAACTAAGAAGATAAATGGAGATAAGCAAGGAGTTCACTATTTCACAAGCAAGGACATCACTATTTTCCAACCTCAATAAAATAAAAGTAACTGTGGCCTACCTCACAGGGTTATTGGAGGGACAATAATAAAAAACAAATAGGAATAACTTAGGAAACCGGTTTCAGTGTGAACAAGTATATATCCTAATCCAGACGCTCCTTGTGCATGAATGTCTCATTATGGGTTGCTTTTCCAGCTTTTTCCAGCAGATCACTTTGGTTGGAAGCTGAAAAACTAGATCCAGAGTATCTCACTCCTTCCCCATCTGACATGCATGCTTTTTTGCTTGTTCACTGTAAATTTTCACCCTGTCATAAGTCATTTTCAGAACTGACCAAATAAAAATGAAAAGTTGTCTATTTAATTTTATGAGCCAAGCACTCTTCTTCATGTCTCATAGCGCTGACTCAAGAGTAGCTGAGCTTCAGCTCTACAATCAATCCAGAGGGCTTTTCTCATGTATATTAAAAATGTACTTTCATTCACTTTTATTCTGTGACTTGCCAGGTGTATGCCGTCACTGCTCTGGCAATACTGGTAGACCTTTTAGAAGCATCAGCTCCTCACAATAAACATTTGGAAATATTCTTTGGAATAATTTTAAAAAGAAAAACAAAAAAAAGTGCTGGGATAATTTATACAGTGCTTTTTCTCTTTTAAGGAATGCAAGGTCCTCCTGCATAGAGGTCATGCTCATATAAGCCCCTTTCAGACATTACATCAGTGTGTGGGACCATATCCAATATGTTCACCCCGCCGTGTTCTGTGAATACAGACAACACATGTATTCTGCATGCATATAAAGTTTCACTACACACAAACTGATGAACAGATTTCTCATTTGCATGTAAAGAAGCTGTTTTTACTAGTAAATGTGTTGTCCTGTTCATACAACATGGTGACTGAGCATATTAGGAACATCATAAGAACACAAGAAAAGCCCTGCTGAATCAGACCAGTTGCTCATCTAGTAAAATATCCTTTTTTATACGTGGTCAACAAGTAGGCCTGAAAGGCCAACAAATGGAGCACAGAGGTCATGATCTTCCCCTGATGCTGCTTCCTAAAACTGGTTTTTAGAGGTTTTACTGCATCATAGGCTAAGGACAGACTGGCAATGTGGGCCGCTATGCCTCCGCTTTAAAAGCGGAGGCAGAGAGGCCATCCACATAGCCGCAGCTGTCCCCCATCGGCCGTGCGCACTCACCGGTCCTCGAGGCGCCGTCCTTCTGCTTTGAGAGCCAGTTTGGTGTAGTGGTTAAGTGCGCGGACTCTAATCTGGGAGAACTGGGTTTGATTCCCCACTCCTCCACTTGCACCTGGCTGGATGACCTTGGGCAAGCCATAGCTCTGTACCAGCTGTTCCCTCAAGGACAGCTTGGGAAAGCGCTCTCTCAGCCCCACCTACCTCACAGGGTGTCTGTTGTGGGGAGGGGAAGGGAAAGGAGTTTGTAAGCTGCTCTGAGACTCCCTTGGGGAGTGGAGGGCGGGGTATAAATCCAATCTCTTCTTCTTCTGCTGCTACTGGAGACCCCTTGAAACTGGTCTCCAAGCGTCTGGCTGTGCATTCCTGCCACTTCCTGCTGGTGTGGACGCATCTATGGCATGCAGGAAGCAGCGTGGGAAATGTGAACGGGCTGTTCCGGCTGCTGCAGCTATGTGAACAGCCGCGCTTCGCCAGAACAGCCACAAGCCACGCACTGCGGCAGTGGAGGCACCCGGAGCCACCGCGGAGTGTGGACATCATGGTCCGCCTCCTCCCCTGTACTCTCCCGCAGCGCTGCAGCCAGTGCGAATGGGGAGCCCTGGGATGAGTTGTCCCCGTGGTGTTTTCCCCCGCGCGCACTGCACTGTGGATATCCAGTCTGTCCTCAGCCTTAATATGAAGGTTCCCTTTAATCAGCAGCCAGTAGCGATTGAAGGACCTATCCTCCACCACAGGTAGCACATGATCCCAGTAGGCAAAGTCATAAAGCCTGAAAAGGGCTCTTAAGGCTCATGAATTCATGTAGTCCAAGGTCCAAATCCTGGCCTCAGGCTCTCACTCAAGTCACCGGCAGCAGTTAGACGGTCAGGAAACAGAGAATGGCATGTTGAAAGAAAATCTATGAGTGGCTTTCATGAAATGTGATGGTTTAGACAGCATTAAAACATTACAACAAGCTGCAGTGAAACCCTGATTATGTACAAAAGATGTTTGTTGCTGTGCCTATGGCCCATTCTACATCTAGCAATCGCTCTGCTGTTCTACCACACCCACACTGGAACAGAAATCCCCCTCTACATTGCATGCCGCTATCACTTTGCTTGACTGTTGGATTTTATGGCAGTGTCCAGACTGCATGCTGATTTCACTTCGTTTGATCTCTCTTTTTTTATGGTTACTGTCTGCATAGATTTATGGCCATTTTATAGCCATTCAGAAGTGCCTTTGCAGTCAGTACGGCTTGGCCTGGGGTATTTGAATGTGTTTTTGAGCTGCATCTTTTTCTGTTCCAGTGTGGGTTTGGTAAAACAACGGAGCGAATGCTAGATGCAGAATGGGCCTATGTGTGCCCTTGCAGCTCGCATTTTCCTCTTCTGCTAAAACATGGATCATGAGTAAAACCCTTTTCCTCAAGCCAGGATACTAAAACTCAGTTAAATGAAAGTTTTGAATCCTGGCTTGCATAGAGTAAACAAACTCCAGTTCAAAGAGACACCTGCATTTTGATGTTACAGTGAATTGGAGCTTGATCAAGCTGGGAAATGATTAGTCAAGCCCCATGTGCCGGAGGAGGAGAATAGACAAATACAAACAAAAAAACAAGCTATGTTCATGCCCAACGGAAATTTAATTGCAGTTACGGAATTGCAGTCATGTCTGAATAGAATGTTAGGGTGCATTCAAACGGCTCTTTTGAGCTGCACCAGGCACGAGTGCCTGGTAGATTTAAAGTGCATGTCTAGACCTCAACATCTGGGAATCATGCCGCTTTTGTTAGTAGCCCGTCGATCCCTGTCGGGGATCCGTACTTAAAAGATAAAGTCTGGTCTAAAGCTGGCCGACGGGCCAATGCCGGACTTTCCACCGTCAGGTCATTCCACCAGCATGCAATCAGCCCATAGGGATGGTCTCTAGACCATCCCAAACGGCCGCTATTTTAAAAAAGTCTTAGCGATGTGCGCATAACTGCTTAAACATGCAACGTCCACAGATGGTGAGGCACATATGCAGATAAGCACATATGCAGTCAACCCGTAGGGATGTTCTCCAGACCATGCCGAATGGTGGCCCTTTTAAAAACTCTTAGTGATGCCCGCATAACCACTTAAACATGCAAGGTCTGCAGACGACGAGGCACATAAGTGCATATGCAGATTTGCACATATGCAGATAAGCACATATGCAGATAAGCAGATATGCACATATGCACATGTACAAACAGGATTTTTTTTAAAAAAGCCGACTGGACAGCTTCTTAAGGTAGATGCTGTCTAGACAATCCACTGCGAAGTCACGTGCAATAAAGCGATTCATGGGGGAGCTGTCTGGTCCTGCAATGCTGGATTTAAAAGATCTAGATCAAATTACAGCCAGGCCAATGGCGGGAATAGCTGCCCATCTGAATGCTCCCTTAGTTAAAAGGATCCTGTTACTCTACTTTTCAAGCATCATGCTTTATATATTCTGCCTACAGAGATTCACCTTTGATTCATGTTACACCAATTCTTGTCATTCGTTATTTTCGAGAAACTAGATTTTTTCTGTAATAAATTTTTATATGATGTTGTGACAGGCCTTTACAGGCTACTGAGGGGACCCACAAAGCCTCTTATAATTTTGGGAAACCGGGTTTGTTTTAAACTGTAAACCTTCCCCTCAGTTGATAAATGTTCATAAGGTAGCAAGCAGGGCTCTTTTTGTAGAAAAAGCCCAGCAAGAACTCATTAGCATAACAGGCCACACCCAACAGCAGAAACTCATTAGCATATTAGGCCACACCCCTGACAGTGCAGTGCATTAGCATATTAGGTCACACACACCCTGCACCCACCATCTGGAACTGGTAACCTTATGCCTGCTTTGGAGGATAGACTCTATGGCATTATACCCTCCTGAGCTCCCTCCCCAACCTCTTCCCATCCCAGGACCCACCAATCAAATCTCCAGGGACTTCCCAACCAGGAGTTGGCAACCCTATGGGGCTCATTCCCAGCAAACTGCTTTTACCATTAGAACAAAGTTTGAGTCCAGCGGCACCTTTGAGCCCAACAAAGTTTTATTCTGGGTATAAGCTTATGTGTGCACACAGACTTCTTCAGATAGATTGAAATGGAGTCACCAACCGTTACATATAGGTAGCAGGTGAGGAGGATGTTGCCAGAAAGGGCCAACTAGAGCTAAGACTGGATTAAGGCAATGGGTAAAACCTGTGAATAGCAGGCATTATAGCTAAAATTGGATGTCCTCTTTGTGTACGTGCTCTTTTGGGCTCTTTTTAAAAATGAATGAAGGTTCAAAGAGGGTTCAAACCCCAAAGAACTAGATCCTTGGGATAGATCAAGATGGGTAACCCTGACAGTCTGTAGAAGTAGAAAAGAGAAAGAGTCCACCAGCACCAGTTTGGTGTAGTGGTTAAGTGCGCGGACTCTAATCTGGGAGAACCAGGTTTGATTCCCCACTCCTCCACTGGCACCTGGCTGGATGACCTTGGGCAAGCCATAGCTCTGTACCAGCTGTTCCCTCAAGGACAGCTTGGGAAAGAGCTCTCTCAGCCCCACCTACCTCACAGGGTGTCTGTTGTGGGGAGGGGAAGGGAAAGGAGTTTGTAAACCGCTCTGAGACTCCCTTGGGGAGTGGAGGGCGGGGTATAAATGCAATCTCTTCTTAAAGACTAACACAATCGGTGGCAGGGGATGAGTTTTCCCACTGCTCACTTTTTCAGAGACTCAGTGACTCACGAAAGCTCCTCCCCCGCCACATATTTCGTTAGTCTTTCAGGTGCGACTGGGCTCTTGCTCTTTTCTGCTGCTACAGACAGACTAACAAAGCTGACCCATCTTGATCTGTCTCCATGGAAAGCATCACATTTAGCCCTACAGAATGGAAATCCATCAGCCTTGTGAAGAAACCTGCAGAGGTACAAACAGCCATCATCTTTCTCACCAAAAGCAGAAGACTTCACATTGTACCAAAGGGGACGGAGAATAAAAAATGGATTCTGAAGAAGTGAGCAGTGACTCACAGAAGCTCATCCCCTGCCACATATTTGGTTAGTCTTTATGATGCTCCAAGGACTCTTCTCTAAAACCTTGGGGACAAGCCAGCAACCTCTCTGTTTGGATCTGTCCCTTCCCCTGGTGTGCCCCTTACCAGGCAGTCATTCAACAGGTGCTTGGTTTTGCATCCTGCATTGATGGGAGAAAACACTTTGCCTGTTGAACATCTGCCTGCCAACACCGACCTTTCTGCTGGTTCTCTCTCCCCCGCCCAAGATCTGTGGCTGGGCAGCTTCTGATGCATCTCAGGAAGGTGATGTACCAGAGATTGGTGGCCAGGTTGGCATCCAGGGTGAGCGACAGGAAAGCCAGGCTGACCTGCTGCATGGGCTGGCCCTGCAGGCGGAAGCTCAGAGCTGCCCCGCCGACTCCCAGAGGCACTGCCATGCTCAGCAGCGCCCAAGCCCCTTCCTCCTCTTCGGCTGAGGCTCTGGCTGGGCTCCGGCTCACATGAAGCTCCCTTTACAGGGAGCTGGAAGGCCTCACACGCCCAATCCCCATGCTGATGGGGCGAGATGGGGAGGGGAGGGGTGGGCTCGGACACCAGCCGGAACGCAGTTCCGGTGCATTCCGCCCCCAAAATAGCCCTGGTAGCAAGTGTACAAGCTTTGGGTTCAATGCCATGAGGTAATTCTGCACATGACTGCGCTGTATGGAGCTCATTCTTAGAACACAGATCAAAGAAGACATAATGGTTCTGATGCATGTATTTTATAAATGTTATCAATGGGCACAAATTCTGAAGTTGAATCCTTCTCCCAAGCGACACAGCTTCTTGTTACCCTCCACAGAGGGGCATGACTTGCTCCCATACTACTGGCACCTACTGAACACAGTCTGTCCAGCCAAATACAGTGGAGGGAAATTCCTCAAAACTGTTCTCCAGTGGTGAAAAGGATCAATGATGGATGAATAAGGAAAATACAGAGGAGAGATATTTGAAGGAAAAGAAGAAAAGCTATGAACCACTTGCTCACATAGAGTTCTTTAAGGAGAATGTTCTCATCAATGCTGCTGCTACAAAAGCCATAAAGGAACTGAGTAGAAAGTCATATGTCCTCCCCATGGGCAACAGTAAATAGGCTCAAAAGGGACATAAAAGCCTAACTTCAGAACATTCTGAATTGAGGATCCATTCTGAATCTCCCCTCCCCCTAGTGTTGTGATGCGGAGACCACAAAGAAAACCACATTCAATATTCTGAGCTCCTTGGAAGTAGGGCAAAATAAAAATGTTCAACATCTTTCCTCCTTTTTTAAAAACAATTTTTAAATTGATTTTAAAGGTATAACAACAAGCAAAGGTTAGGGATAAACACTGAGAAAAATATTAAACCTTACGAACTTCAATATAAAGTGAAAAAAAAGCGTAACTTATCGAAATGTAAGAACTATTCTGTTGTGTTTTAGTTATACTGCAGTTGCTGAATGCAGACTTGGGTATCCTGATACTCAACGTCTCATTGGTTGGGAGTTAGAGATTTCTCATTGGACCTTAAGCCACTCTGGTTACCCAACCAGAGGGGCCGGCTTAGGTCCAATAGAATTGCATGTTTATTGTTACTTTGTTGTTATTATGGTTGGAACAAGGTATAAATTCAGTACTGCTCCCACAGGAGCTGTCTTGTGTTGAACTGAGAGTTGTCTTGAATAAAAGCCTGTTTTGATGATTCATCGCCTCCTGATCAATACTTAATATATTCTGTCCTTAATTTTTAACTGAAAGTTATCCTTGATATTTATTAAGTCCAGATAATACTCTATACAACCTGTGAAATTACATATTTACAAGAACCACTGTGAGCTGAGTAAGGTAATCATCAATGGATAAATGTTCCTTAACATTGCTACAAAACAGCGTTATGTTATATATGTTTGAACCCCTTGTGTATTTTCAAACAAAGACAGTCTCAAATGACTTAAAAATCAATATACTTTAAGTACTTGGACTGATGGAATACTGTGTACTGTAATGGTATATGCAACTACCAAAACATACACTTGTCTGTTCAACAAAATGCAAACAGGAAAAGTCAATCATATATTACAGATAATATAAGAATATAAGAATAATATTATATTACAGATAATATAAGAAGGTTTGGCACAAAATGTGGTGGATGCATCTTCATAAATGTTCTCAGAGTATTATTGCAGTTATTGGGGAGATGTATGGCACTGCATTTCCAAGGGGGGAATCAGGTGAACTCTTGGGTCCCCTCCCTTGTTTGCCATCAAATCTTAAATGAGAGCATCACATGGTTTTAGAACGTGGTCTCATCTTCTCCCCTCCATGACAGGACAAGAGCTATGTTCAATTAATGAGTCATTTCTGCTCTATCAGGACAATGGCAGTGATTAGCTTTAATCTCCAACTTCCAGT
Organism: Lepidodactylus listeri; assembly: GCA_029233225.1. Taxonomy (NCBI): domain Eukaryota; kingdom Metazoa; phylum Chordata; class Lepidosauria; order Squamata; family Gekkonidae; genus Lepidodactylus; species Lepidodactylus listeri. The sequence continues at coordinate 40,009,573 of JARCFY010000016.1, read as the reverse complement.
TCCGCTCAGAACACAGCTGTATACCGAAGGCTCTGCTCAGCTTTTACTCTAATGACTGGAAATAGGATTCATTGAGCAATAAAACTTACATAGATTCATGCTAGTTTCTGAATAACAGGATGAGAGGGGCAGACACAGACACTGGATACGTGGGTTAGCTGCTCACAAACAGTACTAAGAACAAGTAAAAAATAAATAAATCCAAATGTTATGGCCTACCACATGCTAAGAAGGAACATCTCTGCAGCAAAACTGGACAGGAGCCAAGATTAAGGAAAGTGAATGAGTTCAAAAAAGATAACGCACGATCTGGCTCTAGGTTCATATTCTAGGCTCATGGGCCTCTGTCTGATCTAAAGAAGTTCATGAATGACTATGAAATCATTTTCCGGAAGAAGTCAACTGTGAGTATAAGCCAGAATATACTAAATTCCCTTTCCCCCTGGTTCCAGCCAGCTCTCCAAAGGATGCGTTGTAAATGAGCTCCCAGCTTCTGGAAAGATTTCAAAGCTTTTACTATTTTTATTTTTGTAAACTAGCTGGACATATCTCCTCGATGTATATTTTACAAGCTATTTGTTTCTTAAGAACCGGCATCTTGGCTGTTGTTTGGTTAAAAGAGAGGACTTGAATTATTGCTGTGCCCCCCTATTTTTGTATCTTTTAGCTTCTGGCCTTGTTATTAGCCAGACAGGATAACTGCTGGAATAAACTACTAGAGGACAGAGGAGAGAAGCCAGGTGTGGTGTGTTAAACTGAGATAAACAAACTGTGAGACCCTTCCCCAGCTGATTTGAGGGAGCTGTTTGGAAGTTGTTTGAACTCTCTCCTTCTTTCCCATTTAAACCTGTTAATTTAAAGAGGATTCTTGCTATTTGTTCATTACGCCGTCTGGCAGGCAACAGAGAGAATTAGAGGAGATAGCCTCACGGCCTGTTTCTACATAGTCCAAAATTGGGGACTTCTTTCTTCCCTCTAGAGGCATAGATAGCCGTTTGAATAAGAACTATCCCCTTACTTTTTTGCAGTGGATACATCAAATCGGTTTTCCCTCCTTGAGTCCAGCTGTGAGGAAAGTGAGCACTCTTGGGCTGAGGACGCAGCACTGAAGGAGGGGGTGTGGCAACCAGCTACAGATTCTACTACCGAAGTTAATGGAATGCCTACAGTGAACTCCTCACTATCCTTCATTGCAAGAACTGTGAAATGCCTGTTTGACAGCATTCAGGATTTGAAATCTCAGATTAAATGGCTAACTTCAGAGATTTCCAAGCCCTGGCTCCCCTCAAGGCCAAGCAATGCCCCATGATACTACCAAAAACTGGCAGGATTATGATTGTGCTCCTAAGGAATCATATGTGCAAGCCCCAGCCTCTACGGAACTCTCAAGGAATAATTTTCTTCATCTAGTTTATCGGCCAAGAAAGCCCTGGTTTCATTTTGCTCTGTCCTGGCTTGCCCCATGTGTGTGCATGTGTGCTTTCCCATCTCTTTCTAGAGGTGTCTTAATGCTTCTTTTTTAAACTTTTAAACAGAAAACTAGTTTTGCTGTTTGTATATTTACAGGAATGTACATCTCGTGCATATCAGAGTTATTTTGGATACCTATATCTACATCTCTCTCTCTCTCTCTGCCATCTAAACAGATGTGTTTTTTCACAGCATGTCAGTACATGTCAAAACCGAATTCCAGAAATATTAATTCAAGCATCTACATTTCAATCTATGAGAACGGTATTCAGATAACATTCCAAGATGTCTCTTCAGATGTCCTATGCTTGAGAATACTCTCATGTATCACTTACCTTAGAGTGTAAAAATGCCAGTACACCAGTAGTAATGAATTAGATGGTCTGTGTTGTAATGTCTTTTTTTAGATTAATGTTATCATTCATTAACGATACAGTAAGTCAAATTCAACCAAACTGTGAAATTCGGTTATTTCTTCAAATATAAAGTGTTGGTTGGTCTCCATGGGCTACTGAACAACAGCCACAAAACAGGGAAAAAGAAATAAAAGCCCAGAAACTTTCACGTGTTTGTTTTTACATTGTTTTCATCTGCTAATATTTCACAAGGTTACCAATGGCATAGATGCATGCATTTTTGTGTAATACAGAAGACACAAGAGCATAATTAGCACATCATCAGGCTCCCTAACAGTGTAGCTGCCTTCGGCAATTTATGTTGTAGAAACTTAGAACCCTTGCAATTCATTCCTCTTGGCACAATGAACTCAGATATTATTCACAGCCTGGAAAAGCAACAAGAAGATAAATATTCCACCACTAATGATACTGCTTCTTCCCACCATGTTTACAAGCTCTCAGCTGCGGTACAGCTGATACTAAACTGTTACTAAGAAAAAATCAGACAATGTGGAATTAAGTGGCTTGCACAGAGGACTGGGTCCACCTGCCTTATGGAATGGCGATTTAATTGGGATTTTATTTAGAAGAAGAAGAAGAAGAGATTGGATTTATACCCCGCCCTCCACTCCCCAAGGGAGTCTCAGAGCGGCTTACAAACTCCTTTCCCCTCCCCTCCCCACAACAGACACCCTGTGAGGTAGGTGGGGCTGAGAGAACTCTTTCCCAAACTGTCCTTGAGGGAACAGCTGGTACAGAGCTATGGCTTGCCCAAGGTCATCCAGCCAGGTGCAAGTGGAGGAGTGGGGAATCAAACCCGGTTCTCCCAGATTAGAGTCCGCGCACTTAACCACTACACCAAACTGGCTCTCATTTATTTAATATTTAATGTGATATTTAATATCACATACGGTCACTGGACCCCATAGAAACAAGTCATCCAGCATTACTTTTTTCCCATGTACCCAACACAGATTTTTGTTCTTAGTTGCTTGCTTTCAAAGCTTGCTTTACATTGTAGTCTTCCTTACATATTTTGTAATGCACAATGCTATAATTCTGTGGAGCTTGAAAAAAATTTTTTGACTGAGTTTTCCCTCCTCTTCTTGTACCAAGGCAGGAGCCCTCAGTGTTTTCAGCTTATTCTATACAGAGCTTTTTTTAAAATCTCATTTTTGAAGTGGAAGTATTTTTAGACATCTCAAAACTGTCCGCTCATTTTAAGTGGGATTTTAAATTGAGAGGGGAGGAGGAAGGGGCAGAATTTAAAAATCCAGTCCAGTCCTTTTATGCCGAACAGTTTTTGATTAATCATGTCCAGGTTGCTGTGTACATCAGACTGAAATATTAACATCAACTTAGACCTCTTTATAGTCAGTCTGTTCAAAGAAATATGCAAACTCCAACTTCAGACTGACTAGAAACTTCGTTTATTTCTTTATTTATGAGATAGAATTGGTAGACATCTCTTGTGAAATGATAGCTTAATCCAGAATTCATAAGTGTATGAAACACAATGGAAGTCCTTTATATCAGAAAGCTGCAGTTTAACAGGTCTCCACTGCCACATCTGCATGATGTATTTTGAACTGGCAAGCCTATAAGTAACCAGAAACTGAGATCACAAAACTGAGAGAATGGCAGCCACTCATCATTCTTCAAATGCTATTAGCCATCTTTTTGTTTAATTTTCAACTGGAAGTTACGTGCAATGAGGAGAATTAGGTGTCGGAGTTTAGGAAAGGCAATTGGACAAGATAATCCTTTAAGCCTTTTCTGTTTCAGTCACACTGCAATGGAAACAAACTTAAAACAGTAAAGATACAGACTCTATTATATACCTGCCTGCTTGCTGTGCAAAAGTAACTATGCTGGCCTGCCTGCTCAGTTGATCTAAGCAACCACTTGAGGTATCACTTGTAGGGATGTTGTAGCAGGAGGCCTCCCAGTATACTGGTTCATTGTCTGTCAGCACCTCAAGTGCTGGCAGGAAGAAGTGGGTGGAGGGAGTATGTGTGGCAGCATTGCATCAGAGTACTGATGTCACTTCTGGTAAAAACATGTGGATGCTCCGGCACTTTACAAATGCTCTGTGGTAAAATCAGAGAGTTTTTGTAAAGGCTAAAACATCTAAAGACATCACTTCCATTTTTACTAGAAGTGATGTCAGTGTGCCACTGGTGCACACAGCCTCCCTCCCCCATCCCTCTGGGAGGCTACCAGCTGTAGCTTGGCAACTGAAAAGTACTGGAGTCGGGAGGCGGGTAACGGTGACATCAGCATGGTCGTTTATTGCGGGTCAAGATGGAACATGAAAACCCCAGGCGTGGAGCCCTCTTTTATTCTGGTCGGAGGCACACTCCTGACCTCACCCAGATGTCCTGATAGGACCTTAAGGTAGTGGTTACAGTTCATAGGTCCCCGGGGGGGGGGGGAACCTAGGCTCACAATTGGTGGTCGTTTGGGATCCGACCGGCTATTGTTCTACCTGGCCGAAGCTCAGGTAGATTTGGGCCATGTGCGAATGTCCACGTGGTGGTCGCCGTTACGTGAATACATGGCGACCGCGATATTGATACACAACAGCAACCCTAGGAATCAAGGTTTTAGGGCTGTCAATGTAGGCATGTAAGCACTTCCCAGTGGAAGTGCAACTCTTGGATAACATATATGCATGCACAAGGAAAGAGGTGTATCACACCTTGGCTACATTTTAGGGAATTCTGAATTGCGCAACTCAGATCAGGTGCCATAGCCTCTTGCTTCAGCATTATATCTTGGCCTGGTCTAAAAAACTCTTGCAAAATGTAACAGGAGGAACAAGATTCACACAAAAGGTTCAAGACAGTGTCAGAGTTTCTAAACAAAGGTTCAAAGGCTCACTCTTGGATATATTCAAAAGAAGGCATTGGACTTCCGGTAAGACTTGCGATGATGGCGGACGCTCTCCTCCGCAACTGCGGGGAGCACGATCCGTACCCGGCGGGAAGAAGGGGCTCTGGACTGGTGCTGAGCCCCCAGAGACCCCAGTGAGGGGGCTCTGCCTGGGGTGGCACGAAGGGGATCTCTCCCTACAGTGGCGATCGAGGGATTGAGATCCCTTTTCATCACCCCCATAGGTTCCCCCGCCGTGGGAGCCATATGGCTGAAAGCGCAAATCCATGAAGCAGCAGAGAGTGCGAAGCAATGAGGCTGGAACTGACAGTTACGCATGGAGAAAACGTGAGTCTGAAGTAAGAAAAGCAGAACAAAGCGGGAAGACGGCGGGAGGAGTGAAACCCACCCCCCCTCTCTGGGACTAGCATACTTACGAGACTCTTTACGTGGCGTTACTGCAGAAACAAAAGCCCATCCGCCTTGCTAGATGGCAGCATCGCTCACTTGGAGACATAAACCTTAGAAGGACATAAGTGCTGTTTGAAAATTTGCTCCTTTCGTTCATCTTATCTATCTATAAACAAAGAGCGTAGCCTCAACAATGACGGGGAAACCGAAACCTTCCCCCAAACTAGGAAGTACAGCTCCGAGTTCAAAGGTTGATACCACGGAGATGAGTGCGGTGTTCTCCTCATTATTGCGACCTCTAGTGGACCAAATGACAGCTCTCAACATTAAGATGGACAAAATGCAGCTAGAACTAAAAGAGTCGAATAAATCCACAGAGAAGCTGCAGCGAGAACTTCTGGAAATAAAAACTTCAGTAAAAAACCAAGACGTAAGACTACAAAAGGCAGAGAAGGAAAAGGCCTTCCACCACGATCAGCTTTTGAAATTACAAATGGAAAGATCGAATTTTTTCCTAAGACTTCAGAATGTGCCAGAAAATACAGAAGACCTTAAAAATTTGCTAAGTGAAGCACTTGAACCAGTGACAGGCATGAAAGTAGCGGATATAAAAAGCAATATGGATATGGTTTACAGAACCTATCCAGATTACACTAAAAAGAAAAGCCTGCCTGGTGAAATTATGATAAGGTTCTCCAAAAAATCTACAAGAGACGTGGTGCTTAGGACCACAAACAAAGCAGCTCTGAAGATCCTGGGAGAAGAAGTAAAAGTGATGAAGGATATCCCATTTGAAATAAGGAAAAGAAGGAAAGCCTATGGAAAATTGACATCTTGGCTCCAGTCTGAGTCTATCATCTATCGTTGGAATACTCCGGAAGGACTATGCTTCAGCATCAAAGATAAGAAGTATAAGATTGACTCTGTTCAACAAGCGAAAAAATTTCTGGAAAAAAGCAAAGAGCAGAAAACTGGGAGAGACTCAGATGGTTCACTGGCCTCGCAAGAAAGCATGTATGGATTTGATAGCTCAAAGAGTGAAGAAGAAGAAGTGTCTGACTCGGAAAAAGGAGCTGCAGCTCCAAAAGTAGTTGAGACTGTTAAGACAAGAAGAGGACGAAAGAAGAAATAGTGATTAAACTGTTTTATTAAGCATTGCACTTATGTATTACAAATTGTTTAATTAACCGTATTTCTCTAGGTGGGCGTATCTGCCAAATAGTTTTGATATTTTTTATAGTAGCAGTAACAAAGTAATTGAAATGTATCCAAGGTTCTAAATGCTTCATAAGTATATTATGTAATAAGGTAGTATTAAGCAAATGATAAAGTACTCTCTGTATAAGGTATATGTAGCTTAGATTGTAGCGTTATAGTTGTAGTTATAGGGAAAAATCAATAAAAAATTAATTAAAAAAAAAGAAGGCATTGGTTTGGGTTTTTTTAATCTCACAATAACTATAGAAATTTAGTATTTTGTGAGAATAGTCACACACAATTCATTTACAGGGTACACTTGGGGTTTTTTTATATCCTCACTGGATAATTCTCATGTAACATTCTACATCTGTACAGCTGAATGGGTGATTTAAACCCAACCTTTAGCCAGGTACTGGTCTCCATTTCCGTTTCTAAAGTGAGCTCATGCTGACTCTTTCTTAGAAACAGAAGTACAGTCATAAAGGCAGGATGTACATGTGTTTACTGTAACGTGTGCACAAGACTTAGCTATTTATAGGGAGGCCCAGCTTCCGTGTAGTTTAAAGAACAAACTGAGGATCCTCTACTTGTATGCCCTTTTCAAAACTGACTGGGTGGGCTTGAGGATGGCCTTCAGGTATTGTCTACCTGAGTGCAAAACTTTTAACATAAAGTGCACTGGTGCTGGGATTGAAGGGGAATGTCAGGAAACTCACCAGGCCTGTCTTTATAAATTGGCTCGCGCAAGCAGCAGTATGTGTGCTGTTGGGGCAGCTGTACTGAATCAGCCAGTTTAAATGGCAGCCCCGGAAGGAGTGTCATGCTCCAGCACTTTTGGAGGGGGAAAGGTGAGGACTAGTTGAAGTGGAAGACAGAAAATATAAATGCCATCATACCTTCACCACCCTCAATTTCTCCAGGCCTGCATATAGCTATTTTTTCAGGCACTTTGGAAATAGAACAAGTATCAAGTGATGCAACGGTTGCCATGGAGAAGCTGTGAAGTTTTCTTTATTTTGAGTTGAATGGCAGAGGACTACAAAACACAGCAGCTGCATAACTTGCTAGGAAATAAGCAACTGCCAATCAGCAGCAACAATAATTGGTAACTTTTTCTTTTAGACCAGGATAAGAAACTATCTCATTGCAGTCCCCACTCCCCTTTCATTCTACCTCTTCCAATTCTTTTGAGAATAACTAGCTGCCTTGATCATAATTGAAAGATCTGCCTAAATTAATCTGTACAATATTATCCATAAGACCGTCCCAAAACTTGCTCTGTTGCCTATAAATATAATTTATGGAGAAAAGAACTCATGCATTGTTTGTGAAATCTGCCACTGGAGTGCCAGTTCATAGAATATTATTCTCAGCTCTCCAGGAATGATTCTGCTTTTTAAAATCTCATGATTACCTATCAAAAATGTGGTGAATGTTGGTTTTTCCCAGTGTGGTATGTTTTGACTAGCCTGATGAAAGCATCAGAAAATTTTGACATTTACCAATAAATACTGGTCAGCTGAATGACATGCAGGCATCAGTAGCAGGTAAAGGATATGGAGAAATGCAGGTTGATTACTGACATTTACTTAGAATCTATCTATCTATCTATCTATCTATCTATCTATCTATCTATATATCATCTATCGCTGCTCATACAGCTATCACCTTAAGCAGAAATTAGGACCAAAAAAATTAAAAATACTTTACTCAGTATTATTTCTCTTGAATTTGATTATTGCACCTACGAATTTTGCCACTGAGAAGGTGACACAGTCATTTGTATCCAATAGTAGCCACGACACCTGGGCTCACACATTTAGCAATTCCATATCTTTAATTAAAGGGGTGACTAAATTAGCCCTCAACTAATTGAATATAAGGCACTCCATAATCATATGTCCGATGGTTTTGACTGTATCATATGAGCATCTGCATGTTCTATTAGAGTATGATACTCTATTATATCTGCCCTCCAAAACTGCTGAGGGAAGAACATTCATTCTTGCCAAAGTAAAAGCTCTTCTTAGTTTTAGGGACTGTCAGTTGATAAAAATATTTCAGCAGTTACATCGGGAGGGCAATTCCCAACAGAGTGTCAAACACATCCTGCGTGCCCTAATAGATGTACTTGTAACATCCTAACACATTTTTTAATTTGTCTTATAATGTCTTTAGTTTCTGTATTCTTAATCATATCATTTGTTATTCCCAGGCATTTCATTTTCTTTTCCAATAGTTGATCCCATTGGCTATAATGTTTATCTGCCAGGATAAACCCAAGTAGATTAGATCCTCCCTAAGATTTTAAAACCTTTACTTTAAAGAGAAATGCTTTAATCCAAGCTCTAGCTTCCATCAATAATTTTCCTAAGTCTGCTCTCAGTGCTATGCCCGAGACACATCTAGGAGTAGACAATAAGCATTGGAAAAAGTCATATTGGATGGAATCCATTTTTTCAGAAGTGGCCTGAATCCGAATTTCCGTACCATACAGGAATTGGTTCAGAACCTTAGCATTAAATACCTTTAAGGCAAAGAGGACAAATTTACCTCCCAATGAGTAGAAGTATTTTACAATTGTCCTCCCTACTCTTAAGGCTGTGTTCCTTGCTAGGCCCAAGTGTGTTTTCCATGTGAGAGATGCTTCAAAGTGGATTCCTAGATATTTAAACTGATTGACCTGTTCCATAAGTTGGCCTGCTATGTCCCATTTGAAGATTTCCCCCTTTTTCCTTTTAGTGAATACTATGGCCTTGGATTTCGCCACATTGATGGAAAAGCCCTTACGATAACACTAAAGCTTGAAATTTTTTATTAGCTTGCGGAGGCTCACTATTGATCTAGACATTATCACTGCATCATCAGCATATAGAAGGACTGGAGCTTTGTGCTTGGATAAATGTGGAAGATGACATACTTCCTTCAGGTGACAGGGTCTGAGGTCTTTATATATAAATTGAACAACAGGGGAGCAAGTAAACATCCTGGCTTCATGTTTTGTCTAAGATGAATGGCTCCAATAGCTGTCCTAACTCCCCACATCTAACCCAGGCGGAAGGATGGTTGTAGAGCTGTTGAATTAAGTAAAGGAGACGTGGTTCAATGCCATGTTTCTGAAGCTTTTCCCATAACCAGGGTCTAGAGTTTGTATCAAACACTGATTTTAGGTCTATGAAGGCAGTTACCAACATGCCATCTCCAGAACTCGTGTATTTAGCAACCAAGAACTGGAGGGTATGGCAATGGCCAATGGTACTTGCTCCTTTTCTAAAACTAGCATGTTCATTTCCCAAAATGTTATTTTCCTCAGCCCAAGAGTCCAACTTTTTAAGAATCATTGCATCATAAGGTTTTCCTATAGTGGATAGCAAGCTTACTGGGCAGTAATTCATCAGGTCCATCGGGTCCCCCTTTTTATAAATCGGAACAATTATTGCACTACGCCAAACTTTAGGCATATTTCCCGTCTTGTTTATTTCAGTGAAAAAAATGCAGCCAAAATTTATGCCCACCAGTCTGGGTCAATTTTGAATAATTCTGCTGGTATTATATTAGGCCCAGGTGCTTTTCCTTTTTTTGGTTGTTGTTTAATTCAAGTCCTAATCTCACTTGCTGTTACTGGGGGCCATTCCTTCACACCCAATGGCAATATTGGCCTACCTTCGTGGGTATTTCTGTTTCCATTTGTGAAAATAGAGGTAAAAAAACCTTCCCAAACAGTGGCTTGAAAATGACAGGGTACAGGGAGCCACATGTTTAATCCTTTTGCAATTGTGATCTAGAATTTTTTTTTTTTTTTGCTTTTTGTTTTTATGGTCTAGAACAGACTTTTCTAATCTCTTTTCTGGCCCTCAAACTTCTTAAATTTCATTTTTATATTCTTTTTCCAGTTTCAAAATACTTGGCGAAACCTCTACTCCAGGGGTGGCCAACCTTGCTTAACATAAGAGCCACATAGAATAAACGTCAGATGTCTGAGAGCCGCAAGACAGGAACAAATATCACACACACGTTTTTATTTTTAAAAATATGCAAATTTGCTTTTTATTAACGTTAAATGGGATTGCCAAAAATAAAAACAAACGAGGAAAACCAGTTATTGATAATGATATTACTTGTTTGCTAATGATATAGAGAGAGATGGAAAGAAAGAATTAAAGAAGTGGAAAGAAAGAGAGAGAGAGAAACTAGGAAAGCAAATAGATGGGAGGGAGGAGGGAAGGAAGGAAGGAAGGGAGAAAGAGAGAAAAAGCATGCCTCCCCTTTGCTTCCCCAGCCGCCCTGCCAGGAGCCGCATAATATGTGTGAAAGAGCCGCATGTGGCTCCCGAGCCACAGGTTGGCCACCCCTGCTCTACTCTATTTGAGTTCTTAAACTGTCTACATAGGCACCTGATTGATCTTTTGAGAGCCTTACAGTCAGAGTCGTACCAATTTTTCCTGTTGGTTATACCCTGTCCCTGGGCTTTGTTGTCACCAAGGAAGGCTTGGAAAAAATCAATTAAATCCATAAAAAAAAATCTGTATTACCCATGTTCTCAATTATTTTGGAATCTGTATATCTGGTTTTTATCAAGTCCGTTTGTGTTTTCACTTTTGCTTCAATAGCTTCATACCACCTCAGTGATCTTAAGGTGTTATGTATCTGGGTTAGTGCTAACTTTTTTACCTTAGATGAGAGACAGTAAACATCTAGACGTAACAATAATTGTACAGGATAATGATCACCCCCCCCCCCAAATAATCCTTTACTTCTAGGGATTTCACTCTTCTGAGAAAGTCAGAGGAAGCAACAAAATAGTCTACTACACTTGCCCTTAATGATTTATAGAAGTAAAATCTCCTTTTCCATCAAACCATGTGCATCCATTTAATATTATCAGATCATTCTTTAATAGTAAGGTTGCAAAATGTCTGTCAGATCCATTAATTTTCTTGTCTTTGGATCTTCTGTCAATCGTAATTGGAAAGTCCTTTCTCTGAATTTTATAGCTGTTCAAAAAAAAAAAAAAACAGTCCTCCTTTGTTTTCGAAATTCTAGCATTAAAATCTCCAGCCATAAGTACTGTTGTTGTAGGATGAATCCTGGCCAAAGATTCCAAGTAGTCCTCTAACTGGGTCCAGCACTGGGATATTTTAAATTTATGGATATATGATGGGAGATGTTCACCAGAATTAAAGAAAACTCCATAAACTCCAGCAATAATGCCATCGCATAAGGAGAACTATTAGTTAACAGTAACCCTGGCATCGAGGATTACTGAGATCAGACAAATCAATCCTCCAGAGCACCTTCCACTTTCCCCAGTATCAGCCTCAGGTAAAAAAAATATGGGGCAAAGCCAGAGAGATAAACTTTACTCCTTACCCATATTTCCTGCAGTAGTATTAGGTCCAATTTGCTCAGGAATTCTTTAACATTGCTTGACCTCATCCTAGCAGCCCACCCAGTCATGTTCCAGGATAATATTCTCAGTCAGTCCTTTTTTTTCTTTAAAGGCTGGTTCCCCAGATGAACCATCCAGGAACCTGTGACTGAAAGGACTCAAGGGCAGAGCTGGTTTCTCATTCCATTGCCCCCCCCTCAAGCACAAAGAATACATCACTTGCCCCAGACTGAGAGTTCCTATCTATACTTTGTGGCTAACAGCCACTGATGGACCTCTGCTCCATATGTTTATCTAATTCCCTCTTGAAGCCGTTCATGCTTGTAACTGCCACCAAAGGATACATCAGATTTTATCAGATTAAGGCTACATCAGATTTTATCTCTAAGATTGAAGGGCTATTCCTGAAAAGGCTATAATGGTTACTTTAGATGTAGGATCTTTACACTCTAAAATTCACATGAAGAAGCCAGATTGGTAGCAGAAATTTTTCTTAGGAAAAGATCTGAGTCTAGTATTTTTACTCCATTTTTGTTGCAATTAATAGATTTTATTTTGGAGAACAACTATTTTAGAGTTCGGGAATAATTTTATTTACAACTCAGAGGGGTGGCCATGGGGAGTCCATTTGCCCCCAGAATTGCCTGTTTATTCATGGCATGGTTTGAAGACAAATTTATCTTTAATGAAGCTGTCCATCCATTCTTTAAAGAGATCTTATTTTTGAAAAGATTTATTGATGATCTCTTTTTGGTTTTTTGTACTTGTGATAAACTGGAAGACTTCTATTATTGGATCAATAGATGACATACCATCAAGTTTTCTATGAGTTCTCATCCAGATAGGGTCACCTTTCTAGACACTAGAGTTTACAGTACCTCGGGAAATCATCTAGCAGTGCGCAGCTTTAAAAACCCAACAGATCGCAATACTTATTTACATTATCATTCTTTTCATTGGAAAAATAATATCCCTTTTGGTCAGTTTTTGCACCTTAGATGCAATTCTACTTTTCAAGAAGATTTTATCAAAGCCAGTGGTACATTAGGTGAGCAATTTGTTCAGAAAGGCTACCCTGCACACATTGTTGATGAGGCTTGCAGGAGGGCGAGGCAGGCTAATAGGAATGAGATGGAATCTAAAAGAACAAGGGAGATTATTTTGTTCTTTTGAATACTCTCATAATGCATATGCCATTAAGAAGATCGTAGAACGGTATTGACATGTAGTCCAGGACATTCCTGGATGTCAAAATCAACCTAGAGTTGGCTTTAAAAGATCTAAGAATTTGAAAGATGTCTTCATTAGATCTGATATTTTAAAGCCCAATAAAAATGAACAGGCACCTAATGGCGATTATAAATGTTATTCGTATGCAGCCTTGGAAATTAAACAATTTGTTCATCCTACTACCAATATGAAATATGATTAGTCCACTTTTACAAATTGCAACTCAAAAAGTCTGTATACTATATCATCCGTGATTGCAAATTGTTATACATTGGGAGTACTATGAGACCTGTTAAGTCCAGAATTTTGGAACACTGGTCTAGAATTCAGAACCACAATTTTGAGGCGCCTCTAGTGGAACATTTTGTGAAGTGCAACCATGATCCTGATTCTCTCCATTTTTTAATTTTATATAAATTTAAAAATAATAATTATAACAAGGTGGATATAAGTAAAATCTTATTTCAACATGAGACCAAATTGATTTATAGATTCGACAGATTGTCACCCTTTGGTTTGAATCAGAACATTGACTAAAGCTGTTTTTTTGTAATGTGTTCCTTTAAGGTTCTATCAAATGACTGATGTTCTTAACACATCTGCTGAACATGAGCTAATTCAGGGTGCATACCTTTTTAAAAGACAGGTTTTCTTCATGATCTGTTAAGCTGTGGAACCATTTTGAAATTAGTGAGCATTATGTTGGTTTGAAATTGTTGGAAGTTGTAATTTGAAATGTTTGGTAAGCATATTGAATTCAAATGTATATGGTTTATATGTATTTTGTGACTATATGTTCAGGAGGGCATATGTATATGTGTAAGTTTTAGATTGATTTGGTTCTGCTTTTGAAGAAGCCGTGAGGCGGAACATGATTTGTTTGCAGTTAGCCATTGCATGAAGATATTGGAACCGACTTTCAGATTGGATTGTGTCGTCTTGTAGCATGTCCTCTGTGAATGCCAAGGACTGTTTAATAATTTGTGACTCTTAGGCACATCCTGAGGGAATGCCACACAATTAATATATATGTATATTCAGCATCTTTAATCAGTTCCACATTTGGTTTTGTATTTTGTGGTCATATGCACTTTAATATTGGATAAAGCTTTTGCAGATTTGTAAAAAAACACATTCACTTGGTGTGTTCTGTGAATATTTTGAATGTACTGATTAGTGATTATTTTCATATACAGTTTCTGCTTTGTGGATAATTTGTACTGTGTATCTCCTTTGTTTTGTTTTGCTCCCCAGATGTTTTACAGGACAATACCCTAAACTCCATAAACCAAAAACTCTAGCCTTGGGAAGTAAAGTATAAGCCACACATTAACAAAAACACCACAGTGGACTGGAATATTAAAAGTAATTCATATTAATCTGGTAGAGGCCTGAACAAGGTTCTCTCTTTTTTAAAAATAAAGCATACCACAGATATTAGAATTTCAGAAAAACCTGAAGCATCAGCTACCTGACCTCAGGATGTTAAGAAAATCACTACTGTTCTATACTAATGAAGAAAGGAAGAATTGCCTCACATAGCCCTAAAACCCAGCTCTGAAATCTTCCCTTCCATTCTAGACAGGATTAACTGTGATGTATGGTCCTGATGCGTATTTCTGGAAGTGCCTCTGGCTCTTCTTTTAGAAATCAGGAAATATTTGGTCTTCAGCTGGTAATCAATTTAGATCAAAGCCTGCCAAGGACCATGCGTAAATTTCACAGCCAAATCCTGACTTTACTTCTTAAAGGGCACAGTAGGTCTTTCACAACACTGCCTCCATAGGAGCTACTTATCAGATCACAGGCTTACATGTGGTAAAATGTAGCACTGCCTTTTCATTCAGCTTCCATCTAAACACCACATCAAATGGCAATAATAGTTCATTTGAAATAACTGTGACAGAATGAATCAACATAATATTTCAAAAGCTGTGCAAAATGAATTCTCATAAACTTAGCAGAATACATGCTAAGCTCTCTTAGCTTTTCTAGAAGCTTTGATTTTTCTGAGGAGTATGTCAAATCAAGCCATATATTCTAAAATGTTAAACTGGAATTTCTAAAAGTTGAAGAGATGAACATGATCTACAAAAGAAATATATTTCAGTGGGAAATGGGGTGACCTTTCAGCTTTGTTGATGGTATCCGGAAATACGACAACACATTCAGTTTGCTTATGCAAAAGTGTTATTTTTTTTAAAGTTTCCCCTCATTACCTTGTCCTCATTTACTTTGTTAATTTCCTATAATAGCTGTGGTTTTTTTTTAAAATCTCAGTAACAAGGACTCTGAGGTAGGGATGGTCTTTTTACCTAATGCTTTCACAGTACAGAGCACAATGTTTCACCGTTTTACTATGGGTCCCAGAAGGCCAAATATATCACCTTCAGTACACCCATTGCTACAGAGCCCTCTTTTCTACTAACAGGATTGATTGTGGAACATAAACTTTTACTACAAACTGACAGGTTAAAAGTACAGCTGTGGCTTTATGGTGGCACAGGCTTAAAAAAAGTTCCATATGTACAGCAGACAAGAAGCAGTAATAAAAGAGCCAATGTAGCAGTAATATAGCCAATAGCTATGTTGCTACCAACATAGCTATTGACAGTAGGTAAGTTTTCGTAAATAAACTCTTATTGGAGGACCTAGAACATTAACTGTGGCCGACTTATCCACATGAGGAAATTCCAGTCATGGATTACCACTGTGGCGCAACAATGGCACAGTATCCAACAATGTGCCGCTGCAACCTTTATGCACCCATATACACACTTTCACATGAGGATGAGGAAATCATCAAGGCAGAACAGTAGCTGGGGGAGAAACCATGACATAAAATATACTAATGTCTACACACTTGGGGATAAAAATAAAATATTCCCAGGCAGAAATGCTGCATATTTGTTTATGAATACTCCATGCCCTTTGGCTGAACTGCAGGCAGTGGTGTGCCTTTTATCAGATTCCCCACTGAGATTTAGCTTGGAGGCAATTCATGACTCTGTTATAATTATCCCAGGGTTAAAATTTCCTTTTTGACAGCGGCTCTCACCTTGTGAAACAGACTTCCTGAAGAGTGCAGGGCCTTGCCATCTTCAGTAGGCACCATAAGGCCTTTGGAGTGCGTGTGGCACATTTGAGAGCTTTCAAGGGGGTAAGCTGCAGGATTTCTCTTGGGGAGGGGGATAAATAGAGTTTTACTGTGTCGTATATGTTTTTAAGCTTATGGCTTAAAGGGAAAAGTAGGGCATAAATATAAGTATCATGAAAGTACAATAATGGGTCTACTGTTCCTCATACAAAGACTGTCAAACAGCCTGTTTGAATACAATTCCCAGAATATGACCCAGAGATCCTGACTGTCTCTTTAACAGTTCTTTAGCAGTGAAAATGTTGCTAATTGTGCTTCCCTGGTCTTGTCAAGCACCTGACTCCTGTGAGCAAAACTAACGGTGGAGTGAAGAACTGATAACAGGACTAGGAAAGGGCGTAAAAAAGAATGTGACTGAATTCTTTCTGGCAGCTGTGGAATTGGCAGGTTCACAGGAAGCCATCTGGCAAGCCTATATCTGAATCTACTGCTCTGTGATTTCCCCTGCCCAGAATACTTTGCCTGTCTGGTTCTTTTCACGAAGCAGTCATTCGCTCAAGCTCACAAACTCTACAGAAGCCTCTCTCTTTCTCAAGCCACACATTTGCCTTGCCTGCTCCTGTTTCTCTGCCATTTGTATACTGTCTCCCTTCAGCAGCAGTCAGCACTCAAGGAAGCTGCTGACTCAGCCATCTAATGCTGCATTTCTCCTTGGCCAAAAGTCTCTTCTTAATCATCAACAGCTGTAAGGCAGCTCTTTGTTAGAGACATGGTGGAGCCGCTGCTGTCACTTAAAGAGACAAGATCTCCAAAGCCTTTCCTTGCAAAGGTTCAAGCAGAATTCCAGGACACAATTGAACACATTAAATACGTAATGTGCATCATGAGATTTCCCCACTCCAATAACAGTATAAGTGTCAAACTCGATGGCTAGTTTGCCATGTATTTGGGGAAATTCCAGGAGAGGGGGGGGAGTGTGAATGTGTGAGAGTGGAAATAGCTTTATTGTAGGGCAATGCATCTCATATAACTTCCCGGAGATGCCAGCCAGATGGCCTGGGTCCGCCTCTCTGTCTCTCGGCTTGTCGCCTCAGCTGAGAAACAAATGGGTGGGTGGGATTAGGGGTGCACTCTTTCGGCGGGAATGAATGGTCCATGTGATTGGAGAGGATCACGTTTGAACCAGGTATAATTGGGGTTCTTTGCACTAGAATCTCAGTTCTGACTCAACAATGTTCTTAGCTGGAGCATCTTTATTTTTCAATAAACAAATCACCTTCAGTGAATGTTGTTGAGAGAAACTTTGTTCAAGAGGCTGACATAGAGTCAGAACTCCCATTCTCCCAGGCTGTTGCACCACAATCGTGATGAACGAGGGCAATGGGGACACAGCGTCCGGTAGCTGGTCTGCACCTGGACCCCGGACCACCAAAACCATTACCAAAATGTGTGAGGGGAGAGGCCCAGACACTGGATCGAAGCTGAGAGACTCCTGGGCCCCCCTTCCCAGCTGGGCTGAAGCCAGTTGGGTGATGACCCCTGGACCCTGGCAGGGGCAATTCTGGACTGAAACGGACTGAAGACATGTCTCCCGCTCATTCCAAGATGACCCGGAGTGGATGTGGATCATGGAGGAGAGCGAGCACACCCAATTCCGCATGGAGCCCCAGGGGAAGATGGAAGGACTCCAGAGGGAGACACACATGATGATGTTGGACATCCCTGAGACCATTTGTGAGGTAATCCAGAGAGAATTCCGGGCCCAAGGTGGAGTCGGAGGCACTGTAGCAGCAGAAGTGGGAGTACAGCTAGGGCTGCAGGGGTGCAAGCTCAAGCCGAAGCCTTTCAGGAGTGACTGGCCCCCACACCACCAGTAGCTCCAGTGATTCCACTTCCCAGCCCAGACTGCCCGAGAAAGGTTTTTGAGGTCACATTTGATGGGATGCCCAAGAAGCTAGCTTTCTTCATGCTGCAGGTGCACAAGTTCCTGAGAGACTGGGGCCCCACGTTCGTCTCAGATGAGCACCAAGTGGATTACATTGGGGCCAGACTTAGGGACCGGGCAGGGATTGGTTCATGGGGCTACATAATGTCAGAGGTCTGGAATTGAGAGATGTGAATGCCTTTATGTGGGCCTGCCAACCGCAGTATGAGGACCCCCTAAAGCTGGAGAGGGCATGGACGCAAATATGAGGAATGCGCCAGGGAACCCGCACAGTGCATGAGTACTCAGAAGAGTTCAAGTCACAAGCTGTGAAGCTCCGTGGATACCCAGAAGAGGTATTGATCGAATTCTACCAGGCCGGCCTGAGCCATTCCATCCTAGAATGAGCCTTGGCCCAGGACAACCCCCTAACTCTGAACAGCTGGATCCAGGTGGCCTGCGAGATGAAGAACTGATCAAACATTGTGAGACTGTACCAGCCAAAGGGGTCTGCCAAGGCACCCATTAGTGAGGCCAAGAGCCAGTGCTCCTGATCCAAAGACAACACCCACGTCCAACATATGTGCCAGGGACTGTGTCTCTGGTGGGAGGGTGCCGTGCACTTTGTGGCAACCTGCCTGTGAAAAAAGATCCCTGGTGAGAGTAAGAAGACAGAACAGTGGACAGGGGACAAGAAAAGCAAACTGGGGGCACCTCGAATAAAATTTTCCAAAGCTCTCCAGGTGGGAGAACGGGAGGGACCTGAGAGTACTTCATCCAGCCGAGAGGAGCAACACCAGTCATCAGGAAAAGGCTGGGATCTGTTGTAAAGGGCGCAGCATGGATGGTCTGAAGTTCTCCAGTGCCAGAATTGGTGAGGCCCCCCTCCGCCATATTTTACATGACAGTGACTATAGTGAACCCTGCAGCTGGCACCCTAGTGAGGGTGAGGGCACTTATTGACTCAGGTTGTTCTCGGGACGTAATTAGCCTGGCCTTGGTCATTGGGTTAGGCAGAAAGGTGCAGGTCTTCGAAGAACCCATAGTATTCACCCAAATGCATGGGATGGCAATGAAGGGAGAGCCTTGGAAATACCAAACCATCCCAGTACCTGTAGGGATGACCACCCATTGGGAACAGCAATCTTTCATGGTGAACCCTGTGTCGAAGTTCCCAATGGTACTGGGGAGTCCCTGGCTCCAGGATCACGCCCCTTAAGTACAGTGGAGTGCAGATGTTTTATGGTTCCCGAACCCCTGCTGCCTTAAACATGTGTGGAACCCAAAATGGGGAGAGGCACCCACCCCGATGCCTGAGAAAATGTGCCTGGCCAGGAAAGAGTTAAACCTCATTCCCCTTGAGTACCAGGACCTAGAGGGGAATGAACATAAAACTGCCTTTAACACTCCACTGGGGCAATTTGAGTACTTGGTGATGCTGTTTGGTTTAGCTGAGGCACCCGGCGTGTTCATGAACCTGATCGATGAAGTATTACATAAGCATTTATACAAAGAGGTGTTAGTTTTTCTTGATGACATTTTAATTTTCACAAAAGATAAGGAGTCACATGTGAGACTGGTGAGGGAGGTGCTTGAAGCCTTCTACACAAATCACCTTTGTGCTAAGCTCTCCAAATGCAAGTTCCATAAGGAAGAGCTAAACTTCCTTGGGTACAGGATCTCAGGGAAGTGGTTGTCCATGGATCTAGGGGAACCTCCCCAAACCCGTCACCAATTACAATCCTTCTTGGGGTTCACCAATTTCTGCTGCCCCTTCATCCCCAATTTTGCCCAGGTCGTCCTACCACTAACTGATTTGCTGAGGATGAAGGGGAAGGGAGTGGACTGCTTGAAACTGAACAGCCGCTTGCTATGGTCCCTTGAATGCCAGAAGGCTTTCCAACAGCTAAAAACCTTGTTCACCTCTGAGCCAATCCTCCACCACCCAGACAATACTAAGCAATTTGTAGTCCAAGTTGATGCTTCAGATGTGGCGGGGAAGGGGCAATATTACAAATGGGAGAGGATGGAAACCTGCATCCACTGGCGTATGTGTCGAAGAAATTCTCAGTGGTGGAGAGAAATTGAGCGGTGTGGGACAAAGAGGCTGCCACTATAAAACTAGCATTAATAACTTGGCAACACTGGCTGGAGGGGGCTAGAGTACCTTTTGATGTTTGGCGCTGCAAGCCCTTTGGCGCCTAGATGCCAAGCAGTTGCAGTGGGCAGAGTTTTTCTCTAAGTTCTGATTCACTCTAAAACACCTCCCTGGAACACTGAAATGCTCCTAGCAGATGCTCTGTCCTGCCTCCCTCAACATTTGAGCCAACAGGAGAAAGTGATCAACACTATGTTCTCATCCATCCAGTTGGAAGGGGCGGTGACAACCCACAGCCAGGCAAGGGGAGGGACCCCACAGATGGCTGACTCTTGGGGAAAGAAAGTGAAAGCCACTCTGACCAAGGCTGACAAAGAGGTCATTAAAAAGGTGGGGTCTTTGGTGGAAGGGGGGGCTGATGGTACCACCAAGACAGACTGTTTGTTCCTAAGTCTCTGAGGGAAGAGATCCTGTCAGTGGGGCATGAAAATAAACTGGCTGGACATTTTGGATACCTAAAGACTCTAAATCTCATGCAGAGACGATTCTGGTGGCCCCACATGAGAAAGGATATGTCCTAATACGTGGCTTCATGCCAGACCTGCCTGATGGCCAAATAGCGGGTGGGGAAAGCTCCAGGTCTGCTTCAGCCTCTAGATACCTCTGACTGGCCATGGTCTGTTATTTCCATGGACTTCATCATGGACCTGCCTCCCAGCAGGGGAAAGACTGTTATTTGGGTGGTAGTAGACTTGTTCTCCAAGCAGGCACATTTTGTCCCCTGTAAACAGCTGCCCACTGCCCAGAAACTAGCTCAGCTGTTTCTGCAATATATAATTAGGCTGCACACCTTGCCCTGTAAGATAATCTCGGATCAGGGCCCCCAGTTTGTGGTGGGATTTTGGCAACAACTGCTGAAACTGTTGGAGGTGGAGCAAGGACTTAGCAGCGCTTACCACCCAGAGACAGATGGGCAAACAGAACAGACAAATCAAATGTTAGAGCAATTTTTTAGACAATAGCATTTCTCAAATGCCAGAGCATCTCCCCACAACGTGCCCTGCATGATCAAATAACCTCTGGGCAGGGGTCATTTCGTAGAAAAAGAAGTGCAGGAGCTCATTAGCATAACTCATTTGCATAACCCATTTGCATATGCCACACTCCCTAACATACCGGAAGTGTGTCAGAAGGCAACACCCACCCCTCAGGCTCCACTCCACAGGTGAGTGAAACTGACCTGCTCTTCCTCCATTCCCTTCCCCATCCAATACTTTGTGCAATAAAAATAGGCGTAAAAAACACACCCTCATTTCTCTTCCTGGCTCTGCAGTTAACTCCCCAAGAATGGCAGAAAGATCCCTGGCCCTATATCCCCAGACAGAGAAAGAGACACAAATAGATGGCAGGAGAGGGGTGGCCGAGGGCCCCCAAAGCCGGGCTCTGTCAATCTCCCCCCAGAGGGCTCTGCTTGGGGACAGGACTGGAGAGCAAGGGCTGCCGCGGTGTCTGTCTCTCCCCCCCATGGGGTGGGTGGGATTGCCGCAAAGGGCTTCCCCCCTGCCCCAGTCCCCTTGGTTGGGCTCCGTCAGGCCAAGGATGGGGCAGGCAGGCTTTCCCCGGGGCACTCTGCACTGCTCGGGGAAGCTGAGGAGGGGGAGGGGCTTGGTCATGTTCCCCCTCCCTGGGCTCCTCACTCCCGGAGCTGTGCTCCTGTGCGCTCCTGCTCCAACGGACCCCTTCCTCTGGGTGATTTTATTGTGCTTTGCACCTGCACCAGGATCTACTGGACAGAAGGCTGGAGCCCACCACTGGCAACAGGTAGGGACCTGGCAACCCTACATGACATGTACCTCTTGGTTTAAGCCTCTGCACCATTTATAGTCAGCCTACCTCCCTGTTGCCCCACCTATTTGGAATAGTTTGACCGAGGCCATGGAGCAAGTTCAAGCATTGCTTTCTGTTAGGACAGCATTTCTTTTTCAAAGGACTTTGTGATGATATTGAGAGTAATTACAGATATTTTTCTTGGCTTTTAAATGGAGCTGGTTATTATGTTACAATATTAAAGTGCTCTTTTGGGGGAGTTTAGTTATGGGGTTAGATAGACTGGCCAATGTGGTGTAGTGGTTAGAGTTCTGGACTAGGATTTGGGGTCCCAGGTTCAAATTCCCACTCTGCCATGAAAGCCTGCTGGGTGACCTTCAGCCTATCATAGCCTAGCCCACCACACAGGAATGTTGTGGCAAGGATAAAATGGAAGAGGAGAGAATGATGGTGTAAGCTATGTTGGGTCCCCACTGCAAAGAAAAGGAGGGGTATAAATATTTAAATAAATACATTTTATACTATTGTTGAATTATTTTTGACCGTCACCTTAGGTCTTGTGGAATGGGTATGTGCATGTGTAAAGTTGTTTAAGTAAATAAATATGGAAGGAAGCTAATTACTATGAATATGACGAAATATCTATATACTAATTCCCAAGGTGCCCCCTGCATGCAGATATCTAAATCTGCATATCGGAGGCCCCCGGGGGGCAAAAACATTTCCCTGCACATTTGGGGCAATCCCCAGATGTGCAGAAAAATCTGAAATGCATAAAAAACTATAGGGGGATACTTAAATCCCCCCAAAAGTAAAAGAGCGTTCCCTGCGCATGCAAAGAGAATGCTCTGAGAACTGCCTCACTGCCATTGCCACTGTGGGGGGGCATGGGAAGGCTTGGTGGGCCGGCAGCTGTGAGCTGCTCAGCCCTTGCCACTGCTGGGGGGGGGGGAGAGGGAGAAGTCTTGGTGGGCCAGCCAGGCCTTGCCTCTGCTGCTGCAAGGGGAGGGGGGAGGGAGAAGTCTTGGTGGGCTGACGGCTGTGAGCCACTCAGCCCTCACCGCCACTACTGGGGAGACAGAGAAGTCTTGGCGGGCCGGCCAGGCCTCACCGCTGCCACTGCGAGGGGAGGGGGGGGAGGGAGAAGTCTTGGCAGGCTGAGCTCAGGCCTCATCGCCAGTGCTGGGGGGGGAGGGAGAAGGATTGGCATTGGTGCTGGGGGGGCAGGGGAGAAGGCTCACCTGTGGGTGCTTCCTCCTCCTCCTCCACGTGGAGCTCCTTCTCTCCCCCCATGAGTATCACGGGTCCCACCTCTTGTCAGTTCTATTTCTGAGTTCTGTTATCATCATATTCATCTTAGAATAGTTATTCATATATATTTTATCTCTGGCAAATAGAAATATGTGAAAAATAGTGTTCAGATAGCTGTAGGTATAAATTACTGACCTGATTACTGATATGTATATGCAAAACAGTTACATCTGCACTGCAAAAATTAGACATATCTCCAGGGTGCTAACAAATCAGTATTAACCACTTTCCTTTAGTAGTACATTGGCTACAACGTTTAAGTTAGAAAAAGAAGGTAGCATTTTACTAATCAAAGACTGAAATGAACCCCAGTACATCTTACTTACAAGCCATCCATTTTCTGTCTAACACAACATTTGCTAATATCTATTGCATACAGCTTAATGAGTTCACTCTGCATGGCATTTATAGCATGTAGGTTTTGCCTGATAAATTTAATAGGCAGGCGGATTTCTTTTTTCTATGAAGCAAACCAACCAACCAACACCAACAAAGTGCACCAACAAAATAACCGGAAAGATTGATTTAGTAATAAGCATACTAGAACACAGTGGTCTTTTAAAATCAGATTTGTCCCTAGTTAACCAAGAATGGTACATCAATGATAGCCTGACTTCTTTAGCTGAACCCAGAAATGTGCCACCGGACAGCCTGCTGAAGCTCCAATTTCTGTCTTGAAAGCTAATCTATTGTCTTATGTTATTGGTCTTCTCAGTTAAACCTTATTTAACATGCTTTCCTTGAAGTGGGTAAAATAACATTATGGATTTTCATTACCAGCAGACTAAACATGTTCCTGTGCTTTAGTTAACAGCAAAGTTAGGTTTAAAGAGAAATTAGTTGCTCCTGTGTACAGTAGCTTGCAAGCAGCAAAGTTCTCTGCCATACAGATATCACACATGCTCTTGCTAGGGTGACCCTCTGAAGGATAAAGCACAGGAATTATTATTTTTTTCTCAGTACTGAGACACTGTCATCTTTTCCTTGCTTCTGTAAAGGGATGAAAAAAGCTAGGAATGGCTTCATATATGGTGTACATTTTACTCACATTTATGGTTAAATATTTTCTTATCTTATTTTAATTAGTTTAGTTTGTTTCATGCAGGAAAAAATAATTTGTGCATATACTGTGTGTTTCAGAAGGCCATGGTGAAAGTCAGTGCTTCTAATTAAGCCAACGTCCTGGGGACTAGAACAGCTATGTCTTATTCTACATTTCATCTTCATTTTAGAACCTCTGTTGAATGCCAGGGATTTGGTTTGGAAAATGTACACATGAACACGTAAGTCTGCTGTACTGACCTATCAAGACCAATGTTGTTCAATCTGATTGCTCATGACTCTCAAGTGGCAGTCTTTCACATCACCTGGCCTTGTTTGAACTGGGCCTGCTGGGGACTGGATCTGAGACCTTCTGCAAACCAAGCAGATCCTCTGCCATGGAGCCCTGGCTATTTTTTAAAATGTATCTTGCCTCTGACTTCACTATATTATATGTTAGGAAGATCGCATAATAATTATTACAATGTTTACAAATGACAAAACAAAACCCTACCTAACAAGAAGTGCAAACACACAACTCAGATGCACCTCGATTAAAACAGAGGGCCCATGCCAACAGCTGGAGCACTTAGCCAAGGCCTCCCTGAAAAGATAGTGTTAGAAGACTCTAGAGGATTGTCATTAGAAGGTCATGATATGCCTATGGGTTGGCATGCATATGTTTGGTACAAAAAAAGATGAAGTACACTCTAGTTTTCGCCAACATATTTTAAGGGAGCTTTAATAAACATTTGGAAAGAGATAAGAAAAATTTTTAATGTAAAAACTCCAAAATGGGTGTCACCTCTAGAGGCACTTATTAAATCTTCACTCTGCATGAAGCACAATAGAGAACACTAAGAAACATTGCTAGTTAAGGATAATAACTTAAAATCGGAGGAAAGTCTTCTTGAACTTTATGATATCAAGTTAACTTGGTGGGAAAGTTTGCAACTGAAGTCACGATTTCACTTGGACAAGAAAGTGGGCTTTCAGCAAAAAACAGAACTTGACAAAATCTGGCTGTCTACTAGTGATGGTACAAAAATATTCATAATCCTAATTGAGGACTATATGCAGGATGAAACAGTCAAGAATACTATGATATTATGTATGTGGGACTTTGGCTATACTATTCAAATTGAAGAATGGTCAAAAATTTGGAAATCTGTTAAATTTATGAGGGCCATGTCATATAAAGAAAATATATTAAAAATGTTTCATAGATGGTACTGGTCCCCTGACAAAATAGCTAAATGTCACAAAAACGCTTCTAAATTATGTTGGAAATGCAAATACTAGTACCTACTATCATATGTGGTGGAGATGTTTGAAAATTCAATCCTATTGGAAAAAGATACAGAGAATCATTGTAGAAATGTTAAATATAAAGCTGGAGTTGAAACCAGAGACATATCTTTTAAAAATCCTTCCGAATGGTTTTGTACAAAATGAAGTCAGACTGCTGGTGTATATTTTAACGGCAGCAAGAATTTTGGTAGCCAAAATTTGGAAAATGGAAAAAATTCCTTCGAGAAGAGAGGTAATTTATAAATTTCTAGACCTAGCAGAAAGGGACAGACTTAATATTAGACTAAATGGTAAACATATGGCATGGTTTGACGAGAGATGGTCGATGGTATATGAGTGGTTAAAAACTAACCCTGTATAGACTCAAACTATATAAGTTAATATGCTTGTATGCAATTTATTTTATGGAAAAATATAAATAAACAATTAAAAAAAAGATGTGGCCTTGCACAACAATCTTAATAACAAAGATACTCATCAGACCTCCTCTGGTGCAGCACCCAAGAGTGGATGCCACCACTGAGAAAGCAGAAGACTGCAGAGACCAAACCTGCCTCTCAAAAAGTAGATACTTTCAGAAGAAGATGCTGGTTGGTCTAAGTTGGACAGGCATGTCTATATAGATTAGCGACAACACAATCCTAAGCAGAGTCACTGCAGTCCAAGACCACTGAAATCACAGCAGAGTTATTCTGCATAATTCTGCAGAGCAGTGTATGGCGCCTGGGCAGCATTTAGTAATGAGGCCCAAACTTGGCTAGCTACACTGGTAACACGGAGTGCAAGGCAACATTTCTTCCTTTTGCAAAATTCATTTCTGTCAACCAAGTCTTTCCCAAACATCGCTGACTCCTGCCAGCTATACATATGGAAGCGTTGTTTAATTTGGATTTCACAGACTTTCGTTCTCAGAACACATGCCCAAATTCTGAAATACATAGATTCCAAATGCAAAAATAACTTAACATCTAAACAGGACGTTTCTATGGTGACTGAAATAAAATTGAACAGTTCAATGTAAGGGTTTTTTTCCCCAGCCTGATGTCTTTGAGATTATTAAGAGTACTTCTTAATGCCTTGGGGATAGTTATTCTTCTAGAAAGCATCTTTAATATGAATGAGTCTTTTTTGCAATGATATCCTGAACACAAGAAGTAAGAGCACTCTAGCTTTCAAGGCGACTTATTTTCTAATAAGTCTGCTTAGGATTGCTGCTCTGGTTACATAAGAATAAATGAATGACAAATCACATTCTTTTATGCCAATTACACACCATATTTAGAGCCTTCATTTATATTTTTGGAACATAGGGAAGCAGGAACACTTGATGCCATTTTTAATACTAAAACTTTTGCCAACACCCACCCACCAACCCACTAAAAAAAGTCAGGCTTCTTGTATTTCTGGGCTGAATTCCCAGAATTTGACTGCCCCACATAAGAATAAATGAGAACCAGATGTATAATGCTGGGGGTATAAAATAACAAACATTACATGAAAATGCCTGGTCTTTTTGCCAGTAGCATAAACATTTCCTGTCAAAAGGAGCAGTCTTGCAATAACAGTATTAGAGAATCCTGCAAAATGTTTGGAGGCTGGATACGGGGGGGGGGGGAATTTACCTTCATTTCCAGCAACACTCACTTCTGTCTTAAAACACTGTATTAGAAGCAGGGGTCATTTCGTAGAAAAAGAGGTGCAGGAGCTCATTAGCATAACTCATTAGCATATGCCACGCCCCCTGACATCACCGGCCGAATGTTAGTTTCAGCCCCATTATACCCTATGGACCATTGAAGTCAATGGCAAAAACTCATAGGGTATATGAGGGGCTGGAGGAGATGGGGTTAGAGGGAGAGGCTCCAAACTTGCAGGGGAGCTGCTGGGGCCTCTCCCCAAAATACCCACCAAGTTTCAAGAAGATTGGACCACGGGGTCCAATTCTACGGGCCCCAAACAGATTGCCCCATCCCCTCTATTGTTCTCTATGGTGGGAAAAATGTAACTTTTTTCCCACCATAGAGAACAATGGAGGGAATGGGGGCAACCTGTCTGGGGGCTCATAGAATTGGACCCTCTGGTCTAATATTCTTGAAACTTGGTGAGTGTTTGGGGGAGAGGCTCTAGCAGCTACCCGGCAAGTTTGGAGCCTGTCCCTCAAACCCCCTCCCCTCCAGACGCTTTTAAAGCCGCCACCGAATTTCGGCAGCAATTCGTTGGTGGGCCGAATCAGATCAGGGAATCTGATTCGGCCTGTGGCTGCCCTAGTGCCCACTCCTGGTCTGGCAGAGCTCTGCTCCGCCTAGCTCTGGCCCCAAATGACCCCTGATTGGAAGCTGAGGTTAGAAACAGTTGCCCCACCACAGGACACAAATGTTTTCTTGCTTATGCTTTGCCTATTAAACCATACTTATAGGAACTTGCAAGACAACCATATATAGGTTTATTTATTAATATTAATTTATTTAAGATGGAGTATATTCCTTTATCCATGGGCTTCCCTGAATGGGACCTTCCCGCATTTGCCTCCTGCAGCACTCACCCAAACTCCCTGAAATCATGTTCAGTGCCAGGGGAGGAATCAGGAGGCCCTTAGGAACAGCATGAAGGGCAGAGCGGAGGTCTTCAGTCAGCAGAGTTGCCACCTCATCCTCAAACAGAGATGCTGTTCTCTTAGATGAAATGTGCGGTTGGCTACATGCTTATGTTTATAAACCTCTTTTCCATATAATGCACAGGTTGTACTCAATGAGAGCCAGGATCATGTAGCGGATAGAGCAGCAGACTAGGACTCTGGCCAACCCAGTTTTGGCCAATCCCCACTCTGCCATGAAAGCTCACTGGGTAGCCTTAGGCCTGTCTCAGGCCCATTCTGCATTTAGCATTCGCCCCGTTGTTTTACCAAACCCAGACTCGAACAGAAAAAGATGCAGCTCAAAACCACGTTCAAATATCTTGGACCAACGCTGTACTGACTGCAGATTTACTTCCGAATGGCCATAAAACGGCCATAAATCTATGCAGACGGTACTATCAAACCGAGAGATCAAACAAAGTGACAGCGGCATGCAGCGTGGAGGCTGCCATAAAATCCGACAATCAATCAAAGTGAAAGTGGCATGCAATGTCAAAGGGAATTTCTGTCCCAGCATGGGTTTGGTAGAACAGCGGAGCGAATGCGAGATGCAGAATGGGACACAGTCAGCCTGGCCTACCTTACAGTGCTGTTGTGGGAACATGGAGGAGGGGAGAACAATGTTCTAAAAGCTGCTTTAAATTTGAACTGGGAAGAAAAGCACAATCTAAATAAACAAATGGAAATGCATGCAACATTTACTTAGATGCAAATTCCACCACGATCACTATGCACAGGGTCTCAGCTTCTTCCACATGGAATGAATGTAAAGGATCCCCATCTCGAATGCTAAATATATTTCTTAGGAGACAGACAGACAGATTTTATTGTATTTAGCCATAGGCCATTACAAACCAAAAACAAATTACATAAAAATTGTATAAAATAGAATATAGTCTAAATATTATAAAACCATAAAACCATAGTCTAAAATATTATAAAACCATAAAACCGGTTATGAACAGTTAATTGAATCACAGCATACCCACTAATTAACTATTTCCCCTAAGAACAGCGTTGGCCCATATTTTCTTTGCAGCCAGGGCAAATAAAGCCATTCTGTAGGATATATTGGCATTGGAATCAGCTAACAAAAATACAATCTTCTCATGGTCTGAGTAAAAGCTTAAAACTGATAAAATACCAGAGAGAAATTTTAACCTAGGCTGGGTATACAATGAACAATCAAGGATATAATGGGGAAGATCCTCAATAACAGAAGAGCCACAAATGCATAAGCGCTGTTCCTTGGGTGTTCTACTATAGCGGCCAGCTAGTACGGCTGTTGGCATTGATTCAAAGCGCAGAGATGTAAAAGCTGCTCTGAGGTTATGACTATTTATATTGACCAGGTAGGGGGATCTAAAATGATCATTCTTAAATGATTTAAACCAGGTAACAGACTGTGATTTTAGAATTAACTGCCTGTCTAACAGAGCATCCTGTTAAATACCCATTATTTCTTAGGAGATTTATAACGTTGACCAAAAGCCTCCAAAGCAAAGTACATAATGGTGAGACATGGAAATCAATTATATGATTTACACTTGAACTGTGAAAGAAATCTGTAGGCTGTGCACCATCATTAGTCCCTAGTGCCTATCCAGACATCAAAGGCCTTAATAAATGTAAAGGTTTTCATAGCTCTCGTTAAAAAAACAGTAAGATCTAACAAATCCTGGCAGGGGACT
Organism: Lepidodactylus listeri; assembly: GCA_029233225.1. Classification (NCBI taxonomy): domain Eukaryota; kingdom Metazoa; phylum Chordata; class Lepidosauria; order Squamata; family Gekkonidae; genus Lepidodactylus; species Lepidodactylus listeri. Next base: position 39,979,666 of record JARCFY010000016.1, on the reverse strand, counting down.
AATTCCATAGCCAATAGGCCATGTCAGAAAATGCTTGTTCAGAATGGCCATCAGTCTCATGCTAAATGGAATCACCAGCAAATTATATCAGAATGCACAGGAACATTCAGGAATATGTGAATTTAGGATACTAAACACATTTTACTACTGCTAAGTGTGTGTATACAATGACATTTCTTCCACTTCAGTATCCTGAGGCACACAACACAAGCTCGAGCACTCTTATAATTGTTTAACATGAACAGCTTTTGGGGGTGGGGGGTTTGTGTAACAAATGCCTACTTGTCATTAGTTCATATGGCAGTGCTTTCGTCATGAGGATATCACCTCTTGTGAGTACTTGAAATTCAGTGAGAAAAAGAATTGCTGCTCTCTCCCCGTCAAACTCACTATGCATTTTATGGCTTGTTTTGCCATAGTAACTGAGGGGAGAAGGGGAGAGTGTGACTGGAAGATGCTTTCACTTTGCTAGGTTGCTTTGATGTAGACTGCATGCTTATCACCTCTGAGAAACCAGATGTCCTTGGATCTCAGGCATTTGCCCCTTGGCTTCATTGTACATTTTAGGGGATTTTTTTTGCCAGTTGTTGCTTTTGGTGGGGGTAATACTCAGGGGTGATTGGTCCTAGACTTTTGGGGCCCTTATTCAAACTTTGTATATCTGTTGCTTTCGTGCCTTTAACCTCACTTCTAACACAGCCTGTGTCCAGTCTGGATCCTATCAATGTCTTAATAAACCTATCATTCTTCAGAGTGAATGTTGTGGGGAACTGACTTATCCAGGAGTTTGGCACTCCCCCCCCCCCCACCAGCCACCTCTAAATAGTTCATTCTTTGCTATTGGGATTGCTGTGTGAAGTAGAGTTGTGCAAGTGTCATGGTGAATAATTAGAGAGACAGAGAGGAGAGAGGCCACTCCCCCGTTCTTGTGCCATTTTGTAAACAACAGTGATCCTTTCTGTAGCATTAATTGTTTGGAGATGCTCTCCTGCTGTACAGCCACATTGTTTTACTCTCCTTTAAAAGGGTAATTTGTGAAAAGCTTGCGACCTACCAGATGGAATGCAGCCCACCAACCATGCATGGCAACCAACCAGAAGGATGATAGAGAGACTATAAAGAGGAGAATGCAGGTGGTTATCAAACATCTGGCAGGCCACAATCTAAGGCTGCTGAGCTATGCTGGGCTCAGTGCAACCCTGAGTTGGAATACTGTTAGGCTAAATGGATATTGGTTCTTTAAAGTTTATAATGGTAGATTACTATGCATTTTTAAAAGTCTGCTGTAAAAAAGAGCAGATACTCAAGTCAGAATTCAAAGGTTTTTTTAAAAATGAAGAATATAAATTACCCATTTGGAAGTTCTTTGGCTAGCACCCCTCTAATTGTGCCTGGAAAACGGGAAGGAAAAGATAAATGACACATTCTTTCTGGTTTTGAAGGTGAAAGTCATGGTTTAGGGCTCACTGGACCAGGGGCTCTGGATGCAGAAAAGGAGCCAGTCCAACCAGCAGCAAAGGTGGCTCAGAGAGCCCCCAGGTTTCAGGGCAGGAAGCAGAGTCACATGCTGAGATGGCGCTGGCCACTGCCAGCCACCCTCCCCAACTGCAGCAAGCTTCCTCACTGCAGGCAGCGGGGGAATAACTGGGACCCAGGACTGGGCAAAGCTCAGATGACCTGCAAAGACACCCAAGAGTTGGATGAGGACTGTAATGCCTAACTGGAAATATTTAAATCCTAACCAGGCTTGACTGAGGAGCCTCCCTGAACTCATTCGTGGAACATGCAAAGAACACTGAAGGAAGGTGAAGAGAAAAGCAATCAGGGTGAAGAAAAACCTGAGATGGAGGCCCAAGGCACTGGGGAGGCAGACTTGGGTGGTATCCGACGATGCACTGTCTTGTGTGTTCCTCCTGTTCTTGTTCGTGTATTGCATCCTTGTTACACAGATACAGTCAACTTCCTTTTGATATACATATTTTCATTTAGAATTGCTACTTTCCCTATTACCTTTCCATTTTAAATAGGCTAAATCTGTATTTTTCCATAGCACATATTTTAAATGTTTGTCCAGTTACAATAGTCTTCCAGTAAAGAAAGAACAACCTCTGATTCAGAAGCTTCAGGACAGATTAATATTTTTAAAGAGATGCCACATATACATTTCAGCCAGAGATCTTAAATAAAACATTAGTGAACTCTGGTTCCCATAGAAACAGGGAAAAAGTTTTAGCTAACATTGTTGGTTTCCGTACTAGGAGCTCCATTGTCATCCTAGTTTGCATGCACAGAACTGAATTCTTTCCCACTGAAAGCTTGTATTGTGACAGATGTGACACCAGAAATATCTCATGGAGGTTGACTGAAATGTTCCACTCTCAAATCAATGTTCCACTCTCAGTCAATGATTTGTCCTTCCTTTACTTTTTATTTCCTAACACATCCCATCATAATGCTAAACCATAGCATGCCCTGCATCACAATTAATCTTTAGGATAGGTACACTTCACCTTAAAATGGATTTCTGCTAGTCAGTTGACTTTTTCAGTTTCTCTTGCATGCAGAGGTTCCCACAATCTATTATTATAGCTGTGGCAGAAGAAAAGTCAAAGAACAGGGATTTGCATAGAAAGACTGAATCCAAATATTCTCTACCACAATCTGACAGTCTTTCTGCAAGGCACAATGCCTTCCTCCACTTGACAAAGATTCTCATCTCTCTCTCTCTATATATATATATACAATTTGCTTGGTCCCCTGGCCATTTCCAGCTCTCCCATTGGCTGTGCAGTGTGCTCCATCAGCCATTGGCTCATCAACTGCCATTCAAGAGTACTTGTGTGCCATTGGCTGGATGCTGGGTCTACTCTTCCCCACCCACTCTCACTTTAGCCACTGTTCCCTGTCAGAATAACTGGCAAACAGCCATCTCTCCTGATGAAGACACTTCCGCTTGGCTCCTCTGTGGGACTAACTTTTCACTCAGGGTCTGTTGGTAGGCAACCAAGCTTGGTTCTGTCAGTAAAAAGACAAAGGAAGGAAACCTTTTCCAGGCCTTTGTGAGGAACTCATTGGGGCCAGTCCTGACTAGAGTTGCCAGCTCCAGGTTGGGAGATTCCTGGATGTTCTGTGTCTTGGGAAGCCAATCTAAGAAAGCCAGAGTTTGGGAGGGGAGAGGCCTAAGCTGAATAGAATGCCATAGAGGCCATTGATCAAAGCAGTTATTTTCTCCAGGGGGGAGAGAGAGATCTGTTGACTGGAGTTCAGTTGTGATACCCGGCAATCTTCAAGCTCCGCCTGGAGGTTGGCTACCCTAGGCATAGCAGTTAGCACTTCAGAGCAGGGTCTGCCAGACCCAGGTTCTTGCTGTGGAAGCTGACTGGGTGATTTTGGACCAGTCACAGACTTTCAGCATAACCCCCTCCCACGCCCACTGCCAGCTTGGCCACTTTCCTGTCAGAATAAATTGTGAAGTTGAAACCGAGAAAGGAACTCCTTATTGAGCAGCTGTGTACAAGATGTTGGCATGATACTATCTCACATATACATATGGTAAAAAGCAACTACACATTTTGAGTTGTCAAAAAGGAACCCTGTACATGCTAGAAATGAATAAGCATTGCTATTTCAAGTTTATGGACCTATCTTGATTTATGGCTTAAAGGTGCAGAAGAAGAGGATGTGTTTAGTCATGCTCTTAACATAGCTTATGCTCAGCATCTGTAAACAGACATTTACCTGCTTAACATTTCCCCCCTGTTGCAATTAGGAACATTCATATGCTGAATAAAATGTGTGTGTATATATATATTTGTGGTCCTTCTGCAGCCCAAGAGGCATCACACTTGGTATATTTGAACAAGGGAAGGGAAGGAGTCCCCTTCCTAGATATATGAATAACAAAACAGGGTTTATTCCTAGGAATTTGCCTTGTGCTACATCAGTAGAAAGTAAGAAGTAGGGGCATGCACAGAAACCCCTCCCCCAGTGTTTTTTGGGTTCAGGTAAACCAAACTTGAAAAATATCGGTAAATACTGGGATTCAAGAAATACTCAGCATTGCTGAAAACATTTGGTTTCCAAGTGGAGGGAGAGTGAAACTGACCCACTCTCCCTCCTCTGAGCTTCTGCAGCCAGCTGCTGTGGCAGGCCAACTGGGGAAGCGAAGACTGATCAGGAAGGCTTTTAAAGATGCCTCCCCTTCACTTCCCCAGCCGGCTGCTCTGAAGTCATTGGGCTTACAAATTACCTGTGTAACTCTGCTTAGGAGTGCATGAATAATTAATTGGAAGTCTTGGGCTACAATCCTAAGGACACTTTCCTGGACTAATATCATGGGACTTACTTCCTAGTAGACCTGCTTAGGATTGCTCCTGAACTCTCAGCTCTCTCCTTTTTTCCCCCTCACTAGCGATGGCAGTAGAAAAAAAAAACAAAGTTGGAAAATATTTTTTTCTGAGTAAGGGAAAGCATTGGGATTAAGAATCTGTGGAAGACTGGGACCTTGGCCAGCCGGGTTCTTCCCTCATCTAGTAAAAAAAAAAAAAAGGCCAGAAGAACCCAGTTGATCCTTGGTACTTTAAATAAAAAAACAAAAACTCTGCATCTGACTTTGGTAGTGATTTTTCCTTTATAACCCTTGGAAAAAAAGAGGAAAAAAGCAAAAAGCACGGTATTAATACAATATTGCCAGTGAATTAAGCAACGGATATAGTCAGACATTTTAATTTTGAAATTATTAGCTCATTTTGCAGAGTTGATCAGAGCCCCACAGGGAAGACAATTCCTTGTCCTTGGATAGATTAGATTGTGCAAATGACTTCCCCTGATGTTAAGGAGTAGAGCTGTGAAGCTATGAAGGCATTCGTGCTCACTCTTGTATTACAAAATATAGCACCTAACATTTATGATTACAAAATGTGTGTGTGTGAGGTTGGGGGAGACTATATGCAGGACAAGGTAATCTTCCGGAACTTTACAACCAAGCAAATAACTCTTCCTTTGTTGACAGTTTTAACACCCTGACCTGGATAGCCCAGGATAGCCTGATCTCATCAGATCTCAGAAGCTACGCAGGGTCGGTCTTGGCTAGTATTTGCAGGGGTCATTTTGAGCAGGAGCTTGGGGGAGTGCGGCTCTGGGAGTTGATGCCAGCCCCCCCATGGGGGAATGCCTGTTTGTATCATGGCTGCAGCAAAATGACCCCTTCCCCTGGAAAGGTCCTTGTTCCTCTGACCAGCCTTCTGAAGGCTTCAGCCACCACTGAAGCTTTCCTCCAAGAATAGTGGTATTTCTGAGGCTTGGATTAGTAGCTGTCCCCTCTCTGCCAACCCTTCCTTCCTTCCTTCCTTCCTTCCTTCCTTCCTTCCTTCCTTCCTTCCTTCCTTCTGTCTCTCTCCCTTCTTTCTTTCTTGCCTTCTGACATACTTCCGGTGATGTCAGGTGGTGTAGCATATGCAAATAAGTTACGCTAAGGAGTTATGCTAATGAGCTCCTGCACCTCTTTTTCTACAAAATGACCCCTGAGTATTTGGATGGGTCATGCTGCAGGGACAGGCAATGACAAACCACCTCTGAAACATCTCTTGCCACAAGTCCAGCTTGATACCTAGTGATGCATAATGCTTAGAACGGTAGAACTTCTGGCTGCCAGATCTCCCAGCTATACTACACACACTGCCTTATTATTATTATTATTATTATCATCATCATCATCATCATCTCAAACATTCTCACATTTGAAATGTAAGCACATCTTTGGATTTCACTCAGCAAAAAAAAAAAAGCTCTTGAATGGCCAAGCCTGCTGCAAGCAACAGTGACAAAATTAATGTATAAATGTTATCTCCATGTGAAATTATGAAAATAGTGTGTATAAGCACAAAGAAAATTAATGCAAATCTATTTATCACGAGTCGAGCACAAACTGTTGTATTTTGTAAGGAATGAGGATTTCCCCTTTAAAAATACTTTCTGGACCATGCATCTGTGAGCAACACCAACCCCCCCCCCCCCCAGCTCATTAATGAGCAATTGCAGCCTCGGGCAAGCCATAGTTCTGTCACAGCTGTTCTCTCGAGGACAGCTCTAGGAAGAGCTCTCTCAGCCCCACCTACCTCACAGGGTGTCTGTTGTGGGGAGGGGAAGGGAAAGGAGATTGTAAGCCACTCTGAGACTCCAAGTGAAGGGTGGGGTATAAATCCAATCTTTTCCTCCTCCTCCTCCTGAATCCTTCTGCTTCACATGATTGGTGGGGGGCATGGCAAATTGGGGAGGGGCATCACCCCGTGCCCCCACCAGTGGCTACAGGCCTGACTGACCCACATAATCAATTAGCATTGCCCACCAAAAAAGTGGATGTCTGCTCCTCTAAAGGAGGCATCAGTGCTCATGGAATTATCTTCTACTTCCTGCTCCGCATGTGGACCTGAAGCCTGATGCTTAAGCGACAGCATAGACAGTAGATGGAATTATGTGGATCAGTGCTTGCGGTGATTTAAAGATCACCTTTCAAGAATGGATAAGACTGCACTAAATGTGTGTAAGCCTTCCTCTTGGCCCACCCAATAGTATCTGCAAAGCAGATTCTTTCTAGACTAAAATGCAGGAAGTGTTTTCCAGGCTTTAGCCCAATCATCCGTAACGGACAGAATAAGGGGTAAAAGTAATTCGGCAAGTCCTGAGCATGTTCCAACAGAGGCTATCATTCTTGGATGTTTGAATCCCAGACATCCAAACACAAAAGCAGGACACCTGATTAAAACACATTTAAATGTTATGATTGAAGTGAAAATTTGTGGGTTCCCACATCTGACATAAATTATCACAAGCTGTAATCATACATTAATATCTTCAATCAAAGCAAAGAGGCTTCCTGCGCTCCTGCATTACTTTTGCTGGGTCACAAATTGTGCCAACCTATCGAGTACCTTAAAGTCTGCTGTGATACACACACACTAATCCATTGAAACTGGTTTTCAGCCTTCCCTGAGCTGGAACTGAGCTTTACCTCTCCAATGGCAGCATGCAACCCATGGAGTCACAAACATAGTACAAGAAAACACATGGCAGAAAAGGGAGAGGCCAGAATAGTGAGGAGGGGGCTCCATTTTGCAAGCATGCAAAGGGTGGGGGAGGGTGGAGGCCAGGATAAGCTGAGAGGAAAGAAGGTAAGTAGGATAACTTGCATATTTTAATTTTGCTATATTTGACCAGAGGTTTAGAAGGAGCTTATAAAATTGTACAGTTTCATACTCCAAGTCTTTTCCTTCATTGAAGGCAATGAAAATGAGATTTTTTGGGGTTGTTTGACTGGTAAGTAGAGGATTTCACTGAAGTGGTAGTGGAATCAGTCAATCATGAAACACTGAATCTGGCCAACACCAATGACACAAGGACAAAAAAGCAAAACAATGAAGAAATCACAATCCTAATGTGTCTTAAGCAAAAATCTCTGTAAATAAGTGACTCACTCTGGATGCTATACAATGGAATAGTTATTTGCCTTTTACGACTGTTCTTCCCTGTTGCTTTTAAACAGCACTAAGTCAGGCTCTACAAGCCTAGGATCTGCTATTTGGTTGGGTTTTTTTTTTTTTTGTCTTGCCTAAAGAATGTGTGCACTAGTTGCTCCTACATTCATGATACTGTAAAGGTTTGTAGGCTGTGTTTGAGCCACTGCACTACATAGATGTTCTTTTAATTAGGAGCTGCCGCTGGGGCAAAGGGCCACTGGAAAGTGGCCGGTTGAAACCACTCCGGCCCGGGAGATCTGATGGTGGAATGCTTCCTGGGATATACAGGCTGCTGCTCTTGTGTTGGAGGTTTCTGTATTTCCGCTGTCTTCTCTGGTTTTACCTTTGTTGTGTGCTTTGAATGAATTTTAACTGATGTAGCTTTGTCGTTTTAATTGTTGTTAGCTGCCTAGAGCTGGCACTGCTGGTCAGGCGGGATATAAATATAAATAAATAAATAAATAAAAAATTAAATAATATTAGGCTCATCTTAAATTTGTGCAGTATTTTCAGTGCAATAAAATGAAGTGATATTGCTTTTTTAAAAAATAAAAAAGCTAAAGCCAGGAAGATCCTTCTATAAATCCAAAAACAGATACTATCAGATTCCTAAAGGTCTGTCTTGTTAACAGTTTGATTCATTCCTGCCATAAATGATTAATTCCAAACATGTTCCATCAGAATTCCTGAACTTTGAGTAGGGCTCCTTGAACTGGGTCTCCACAGCCAAGAATCTTCTCTTCCTTTCTTTTTTTCTGTTTTATTCCTTTGCTCTTTTGTTATTTTTTTCCTCAAAGGAACTCCCATCTGAGACTTCACAAGCCTTGGAGCTGCACCTCCATGTACACTAACACAGTAAATGCTCTCTCAGGGAAACTGAATTGAATATGACTTTCATGGAGGCTGGAAGTCTTGCCAATTTCATTTTCAGTACTGTGGTAGAGAACTGACCCTAACCAGGGCTTCTTAAGCAATCCAAAGCATTGGTGAATTTCATTCAATAAAGTATGCAATTTTTGAATTTGGTGGATTTAATTTTCCATGAAGTTTACAGATGTTGAAAGCCTTGGTCAGTTTCATCCCAGTGACCTTTGTAGTTGTCTGGACTCTCACATGCAAACTAATATAGTCAGTGGTGGCCCAGTGGCATTGAAGATGAAACGACCAACCCCTTTAACAATTTAGAAAGTCTTGATCCATTTCTTTGCAACACAGGACAGGAATCCCCAGTGGGGTGCCCACATACATCTTCCCTGGCGCCTGCCAAGTGTTTTTAGAAAGTGGGTGTGGTCAGGAAGGGCCTTTACCCAGCAGGGCTTCTAGTTGGCCACTGGACATCTGACTGGTTATGCAAATTTTTAAAACATGTCTAAAAACAAGTTGTGTGTATGCAAGAAAATAATTTTTTAAGTATATTCATTTTAAAAGGCATCCTGTTAAACAGAGCTTCTGCTTGACATATTAAAGACTTACTAGTAGTGTTATGTGTACCCTTGCTCCCTGACATTTTTGGGTTGGCTCTACCTCCCTCAGCAGCCATTTCCTGGTTGCACTCCCCCATGTCAGAATTACAAAAATGCTCACAAGCTCAGAGAGGTTGGGGATCCCTGCAGCAGGAGAATGCCCAGTGTATTCATTTGGGAGGGGGGCACCCATAGTACCATGTTCATCGCGTTCCTCAAGACTCTTGAATCAGCGGCCCCTGAAAATCTCCGATTTTCTAAAACTTCCTGTAAGTGCAGGAAGCACTTCATTAACCAGCTCTTGGGGCCAAATAGACATCCGTGTTTCAACTGCCTGATCAACATAAAGTAGCTACTGTTAAATAAGAGGTTTTGCCATATTGCTTTGCCTTATGTTCATAAAGCTGAGATTTTTTGGAACCTAATGGTGCAAGTGATCACCAAAATATGACAATCAGCTGGAGCTACACTTCCATGTCTTTTCAATACTTGTGGTAGCTGTATTCTGTCCTTCTTCTACATAAGTTTTAATCGGTACTAACTTTGCTGGGGGCAAGTGGAAGACCAGCCAGTGGCCCTATTTTATTGCGCCAACTAAAACAAGAATAGCAAAGACCAGCCGTCAAAAATTATACTCAGATCTTTCTATCCATCAAGCTAATTCCATGGCAGTTTAGCAAATGGAACACATTCACAGTTTAAGTAAGCCTTATTATAATAAAAGTGAAATAATGGCATATGGCCTTAAATCTTTATAACAAGCAGTATAACAATTACGCGCTGTGCAATATCAGTATCTTTACAATTCTGTGTCAGTAATTTCTCCTGATTGTATAGTTTGGGATATGTACCAGAAACCAGCATTCTAAATGTTCCATACAGAGATAAGTGTCAAATTATTCAGACTTGCAAGAGGGAAAAAAGGAAGAGCTCACCAATGCATTCTGCCTCATGAAACATGAGGGGTTCACGATTCCCTCTGTTTTGTTGTAGATGGCAGTTTTAATCACCATTTGCATCATGTTCAAAAGTTTCTCTTAAAGCTGGGTATTTTGAATATTGTTGATTAATGCAAGAACTACCGGGGGGGGGGGGGAGAAGGACGACGATGACAACCCTGTTCTTAAAAACAGAACCAAAAACCATGCTGAAATATGAACAGCAATGAAAAACTGGAACTTTTGAAAAAAAGATATGTAACACTGTAATTCTAAGCAGAGTTACCTGTTTCGAAGTCAGCTGAAAACAATGGTCTTGGGAAGGGGTGTAACACTGCTTGGGACTAAGCTGTAAATGTTTTACGGTATTTACAGATGTAGGGCATTTTTCATTCTGACAAATTCATGCCGGTAATTGTTTTTAATATTGCCCTGAACGATGTCACAAGAGAAACTGAGTGTGTTGGAACCAGTGTTAAAAACTAAAAGTCATGATTTCAAAAGGCAAATACAATACTTAAATATCTCATTGAAACCAGTGGAACTGGAAAGAGATTCCCTTATAGTAGAATTATGCTAACTCTCTTATAGTGCAGTTATTCACTCTCTCCCTGAAATAACAGCTTCATCGTTTGCAGGTGCTGAGAACCTGAATTCTCAGGTGAAAGTTGTAACCAAGAGCAAGTTTCAACAATTTAGGCTGATTTACTGTGGGAATCAGAGATCATGGCACTGTATAAACCCAGTAATATCTTGATGGGAATACTGTAATGTCCTCTGTGTGCAGAACTACTGGCATTATCTGCCAAGAACAGCACCACAGCACTTTCATGGTTTCTGGGCTTATTTCAAAAATATGTATCTCTAAAGTCCTATCTGGCATGAGCCAGGTTTACCTGAGGAAGGGCCTGTTTTAATTTATACTTTCCTGATTATGGAGAAGAATAACGAATCTTTGCTGCAGGAGGTACTTTTGTTTTCAGCAGCCAGAGTGGCTGCCCAATCTTTATAGAATTCATTACAGCTTGAGGCTTGCCAGATTTAAAACCTCGGCCTTTTAAATATAATCTATAGAGACTTTTTCCCTCTTCAGGCAGGCTTTTAACCTCTAAGTATGATTGAATTTAGTTTGGTTTTATCATTCCCCATGCAGGTGAGCTAATGCTTCTGATTTATAGTACAGTCCTAAGCAGAATTACCCCCTTCTAAGTAATCAGTGGGGCTTAGAAGGATGTAACTTTGCTTAGGACCACACTGTCAGTGTGTATACTTACCTGTGTGTATATGTGTATGTCTACATGTATAGTTGATATTGTTCTTATCTTTGAGAACTCATCTGAGTTGCAAGGAGGATTTTAATTCTTCATATAATTAAATATATTTGCATATTCAGATACATAAGATTGCACTAAGTAAAGTTAATAAAATGAGAATGAGATGTGTAGCATGGAGATCTGCAGGGCTCTATACACCCCACAGTGAGGAAGACCCACTGCTTCATACAAGGCTGCTTCCCTGGACCTCCATTATAGGACCTACCCAGTCCTCTCACTCCACTGAGAGGGCAGTTGGAAGTCTGAGATGTTTCTCCAGCCCAAGGAGCCTTCCTCCAATGTTAGTGGCTATTCCATTGGAGGAAGAGTTGCTTCAGTTGGAGGAGGCCTCCTTAGGCTGAAGGAAGGAACCCTGGAGGATGACTGTCTCCACCAGTACATCAAATGTATCTGAAATCTATTTAGAGATAATACTTCTGTTAGTGTAACCTTATATAGTCCTGCTGAACTTCTGAATACTTGCAATGGAGAGCATAATACCATAGTTTATAATGCACATCAGAAATCTTACACTGAAACTATGCCAATGTGGAAATATGAGTATTAACTATTGTACAAGAATAAATATGCTTCAACACATTATAACCAGAGCTCCTATGAAACATTCCTTACATTCCTAAAACCCAACAATAAGAGGTATCTTTTAATGTTTTTAATTAAGGCAACAGCGTAACACCAAAACATTTCAATGCCAATGTGACTGGATACAAAGAACTGTGAGCAGACCTCCATTCCATTCTGCAGCTCCTTGGCTGCATCCACATGCAAGATATTCTCTGCCTTGGCCTTCAAATTGCAGCTCAGGGGTGGGGGGAGCATTCACATGACCAGTCCTCTAATCATCCACTTTCTAGACTCCTTTGTCCTCAGTACCTTCTTTCTCAGACCTGGTTTAGTACAATTGTTACCAAAAGAACACAGTCAAAAGTGTGCTGGCAAGCCTTCTGGAAGGGGAGGTGTGCATTTTCAAATGCCCTGCCCACATTAGCACTATTTACTTACAGTCAGCCCCTTACAGCTGACCGTTTCCCTGCCATACAAAGTTCCATGGAAAGCGTATTTTTGTGCATTGATAGTACACATCAAGAAGGGTTTATTTGGCTGAATTTAGTCATTGCAATAGGCTATGGAGGAATCACAGTATAGAAAATACATTCAATACGATTCAAATTCATGAAGACACCAGATGGAATTTTTTTCATACTCTTACACCTACTGATTAATGACAACATTCTGCCGTTAGCCAAATGACTTGACCGCTTCTACAGGCCTCAGTTTAAATTACCTTCTTGAAGGGATGCTCTTGGCTATAAAATCCACTCTCATGGAGTTATTGTATGATATGAGATTAGCATAGATTTTCTTTGATGAGAATCTTCATTCACCTTCTGCGATTCCATGTCAATGCTCGGTCCTTGAACTGTTTGCAGGCTCTCCTGTTTCACCTTCTGCATCAATGAATTACCCCATTCTTCCCTCCTTTTCACTCTTTGGATATTTTCATTCTTCATTCTTTTGAATATTTTCATTTGCAGCCATGACTTCAAGTATTACCTATACATTGCCCAGAGAACATACCTAAAGGTGTTGCTGGGCTTCCAACAGCTGGTGCTGCCAGCTGATATAATTCTATGGTGCCTCCTTTCCCTTCAGTCTTCCTTGAGCTGTCAGAAGCCAGCTCTTCTGGAAGGTTCCCAGGCAGCTGGTCCACTTCTCTGTCTGCTGTGTAGGACAGTTCTGTGGTTCAGGGGGAAGGAGAAAGGTCCTGACAGACACAAGGACTACCAATATGGTGTTCCCAGTGGGATGGGATTGGTCACTGTAGATTCTTCGGGGTACAGGATATTAATATCTATTTACTTAGAACTTGTTAGTTGTGTAACTTGTAAGTTTTATGCCATATAAAAAGTTAACGCACACATACATGCACACGTGAGCACAGTACACTCATGATCACAGTATAATACACACAAAACATAATGTCCAATCTAACCACAACTTTACCTGAAAATGCATGCCCTGTTAGAGAATCCAAACCTGAAATTAAAACAGTAAGAAATTAAATAATAAAAAATAATTGGAACCCAATCAAAACTCCCATAAATAATGAGTAGGATGACTACATCTCTAGCTGAAGAAGTGTGCTTGCAAATGAAAGCTTATACCTTGAATTAAACTTTGTTGGTCTTAAAGGTGCCACTGGACTCAGACTTTGTTCTATCTCTAGCCATAGTTTCAGAAGATACTGAGATCTTATTTTAGTTTTTAGAATTTATGACCTAAACTTCTATAGCAATTAAAATGTGCTTCACATTCTAGCCTCATTCACTCTCAGAGCAACCCTCTGGGGTTGGTTACAGTTATTGACATGTTATAAATGGAAAACTGAAGCCAAGACTGATTTCGCACCAGGCACTGCTTCACTGTCGGTCTTCCCTTTGCCCTGATTGCATGCTTCAGTTTCTCACGATTTGCTGCAGGGTGAATTTTAACCTGCAGCTTCACACAATCCCCCCCGCGGTCTCAGTGATCCTGTTTTTTGAGGATCACTGAAGCCGTGGAGGAAATTGGAGGAAATCGTGCGAAGCCGCAGGTCAAAATGTGCCCCGCGGCAAATAATGAGAAATTGAAGCACGCAATCTTCCCCCTGCGGCAAAAGAAAGACCGATGGTGAAGCAGCGCTTGGTGTGAAATCGGCCCAAGAGTGATCTACCTGGGGTTACAAAGCTTTAGCTGTATTCAGCAGATCCAACTCCATATCCAACATACGAGCCATTGGTTTACACTGGCTAGCACACAGAGTTTATATATACATTTCTTTACTGTAATTCCCTCATATTACCTGGGTGAGAGATGAGACTGTGAAGTTAACATGCCTTTGCCTTTATTTGGGTCAGTATACAACTAGCTTCATTCTGCCTGACTTCCTTAGTCCATCCCCCTGAGACCAAGGGGTCCATCTCTGCCCTCCTCCAAGAGAGCAGAGCATTCTCCCTCATATCCTGCTCCTCCTCTGGCTCCAACAGCTGCCACCTCTACTCCTTCAGGCCTTCTACCACTTCATCCTCATCCTCCTCCTGCCTCCTCCTGGGTCAGTTGCAACTGGTCGTGGCCCCACTCTTGTGGAACTAGTCAATCTGCCTTAAAGTCTCTTGGGAACTGGTTGCTGGCTCAGATGAAGGCTGATCAAGTTGTCTTGGGGACAGATGACACACATCCTCAAGATAGCATCACTGGCACACACCTATGGCAGTTTACAATTTTATATTCCTGGGATAACCAGCTGATGTGGGGTTGACTGATGTGAAGCCTCATCTGGAGACATAAAACGAGCCAACCCTGTGGATGGGGCTCACACTTTTATTTTAAAACAGTTATTCCTCACTTCTCATCCTAACATAGCTAAAATATACCCATTAAAACATATTTCATACAGAATCAATCCATTCAAAAACACCCATGAATACAAAAATCAAACACAGGTAAGTCCTCGCAAAAATGTCCCCTGAAACAAGAAAGGCAACAATGATGACCCTCTGGATCTCCCTAAAAAGCTCTTTCCATAGCAACAGAGCTGCTGTAGGAAAGGCCGAACATGCCTCTGTCACAGAAGGGAGTCCACACATTTTGACAGCTGAAGCGTGCAGCTGGTGTGCATGCTTATACGGGGGAGGGGATATGGGCCTTCATGTATGCAGAGGACTTTAAAGGTAAGAATAAGTATCCTGAAATGAGGCAAATAGCAATCCAGTGGAGATCTGAAAACTGCAATATGATGGAAGCAGCTCTTTCTAGTTAACAGGTGAGTGATCACATTTTAAACAAGCTGCAGCTTTCAAATTATCTTCAAGGGTAGAGCACACTACAACAGTTTATCCTAGAAGTTACAGAAGCACCAATCAGCACAAGGAGGGCTGATAACCTATGAATAGAATGTGGATGGGAGGGGCAGTTAGCCACCTTTTCAACTTGTTTTTCTAGCAACAAGGCAACCCATCTCTCTGCTTACAATAACTTCACAAGCAAAGGTTAATTAGCCTTCACCAGGACCTCTGACTTCCCTGCCAACATCACCCCTGTCTTGTCTGGAATTAGCCCCAGCATGCTTGATCTCAGAGCCAGTTTGGTAGAGTGGTTAAGTGTGTGGACTCTAATCTGGGAGAACCAGGTTTGATTCCCCATTCCTCCACTACACTTATGGATGGCTTCAGAGGGAATTAGATAAAACTATGGAGCAGAGGTCCATCAGTGGCTATCAGCCATAAGGTATAGATAGGAACTCTGGGGCAAGTGATGCTCTGTATTCTTGGTGCTTGGGGGGAAGGCAACAGTGGGAGGGCTTCTAGTGTCCTGGCCCCACTGATGGACCTCCTGATAGCACCTGGTATTTTGGCCACTGTGTGACAGAGTGTTGGACTCGATGGGCCATTGGCCTGATCCAACATTGGCTTCTCTAATGTTTTTAGGTTAGCCTAAGGTTGAAACCACACAAATGACTTTTTTGGAACATGGGGGTGGGGGGAATGAAACATTTTAAAGTAATGTGTATGTTGTTACAGTTCTGTTCCAAATGAAAGACTCTAACACTGCTGACTGTGATGGGAACTAAGTCCCACGTGTGTTACAAATCTTACCATCTTCATTGTAGCCTGGAAATGTTACATTTTCAGACATCAAGGGAACAACATCAAGATTTATTTCTCCTACCCCATTAATGACTGCAGAACATTACTGGTTCTATCAGGGAAGCAGAGAACTGGTTGTACAGTTTGTGACACTAAGAGAAATGTCAGAGCACTGTCAATTTAGGCAAGTGTTACATTATACCTTGAGAGGCCAGCCTGTTAGTTTGTACAGTGATCAGATGTGAGGAAAAGGTTACGGTCTCAAGTCAACACCAACCTTCACAAGGGAATTCAAAGTACAATGTGCTATGAAAGCTGGAGAGAGGGATTGTAAGGAATTTAACTTGAATCAGGAGGTTACATCTCTATCACAAGGGCAAGCCTCAGGAAACAGACCAGTCAAATGTTGAGAAGTTATGCGCGAGTTGCAAATGCTGAGAAAGATTGGTGGTGATAGCAACTTCTTTGCAGACAGAAGTAAAGGCTCTAGTAGCCTGCTGACTAACTCCAAGAAAGGGTCGTAACAGAGAAAAACAGATTTCCACCCACTCTGTACACTTATTGCTCTGGAATTTACTACTACATTCTTATGAATTATTATTTATCTAGGTGAATTTCTAGAATTAAATCAGGAATTGAAATACTACAAAATAAAAACCTCACTGTGATGGTATATACCAGGGGTGGGCAAATGGCGGCCCGCGGGCCACATGCGGCCCGCCACAGAGTTCTTTGCGGCCCGCCAAGACATGAAGATTAACAAGAGTAAATATAGGTGCTCTTTGACAGACATTAACTTGCAGGCTGTGAGGAGAATCTCAACAAGCAATCTCACTCCTGATTTCAAAAAAATTGTAGAAAAGTGTAATAGGGTACATTTGTCTCATTAATCTGATTCTAAAATTAAATGTGCTTGCAGCTATAGATAATATGAAATTAGCACAATAAATAAATTGAATAAAACTACCACTATTTTATTTAATTTATATTTATTGATTTTTATGATACAATTTATATTTTTCTGAAATGCAAAATTAAGTAATGAATGCAATCATTTTAAAAGGTGCAGCCCTCCACTAACCTCCACTCCCACAAAGTGGCCCCCGAGCCAAAACAATTGCCCACCCCTGGTATATACGAATGTATCAAGATATTTTTGAGTGGTGTTTTCTTGATGTACGCATGTGTTCCACTGCACTAGTAAAACACATGAAAACAATCTTCTTGTATCCATTTTATCTTCACAACAACTACCTTGGGAGGTA